>JAPFRF010000007.1:8261934-10749760 GCA_029282475.1 Phrynocephalus forsythii | reverse complement strand
CACCGCGGGTTGCCCAGACTACTCTCAAGCATGCACATGCCTCCTTTGCACCTGCTCAAGCCGGGTGCAAGGGAGAGTTGTGTGCATGGTTGTGTGGGTTTCCCCTTGGAAGGGGCGATCTACACATGCATGCACGTGCCTCCCTTGCACCCGCCCGCACCAGCTCGAGCGGGCACAAGGGAAGTGTGTGCATGGTCAGCCTTCCCATAGGAATATATTGAAATACGTTCCCTCCAGAGCAGATTAATTTATTTTCAATGCATTCCTATGGGAAACCGCTGCTCTACTTACAAAATTTTTACTTACGAGCATGTGCTTGGAATGGATAAAATTTGTAAGCAGATATTAGAGTAGTAGCCCTCAGGCACTTTGGGCCAGAAAAAGTAGTACTTGGACTGTTCAAAGTTGGACAGCCCTGATCCACATTAAGCTTGACACATTGTGTTGTGACCCCTGGAAGGAATGGTGGCACTTCTGCAGCAGCTGATAGGTACATTATGTTTCCTTTCTGGCAACTGAAAAATGCTCCCTTCCAGATGGCTTCTATTATTACCTGGTTGTCTGGATGTCTGGACTCTTTTGTATAGTTTTCCTTAACCTCCTGCCCAACCCTTGCCAGCCTTGTGGCATCATAAGAACTTACTCTGATGAGATCACAGAGGCCCACCCATTGGTTACAGATTTTGACTCACCTTGAAATTTCAGGAAATGAGATGTCACTGACCTGGCAACCCAGGAATTCAGTCTCTTTCCATGTAGTAATTTGGTCATGATTCTAGACTATTTCCAGGCGACAAAGGTTCTAAATTCTAGTTGCTGTTGTTTCTTTGTTTTTTAAAAAAAGACTTGTGTTGCTTTTAATTTTCTTAGCAGTTACTCAGTTAGCTAAGCAGGTATATTATAGACAGTTGAATCCAAATGTTTGTTTTCTCCAGATTAAATCCTGTTTTAGTCTGTTTTATAACATGTATAGGCCACCTTGGGCAGTGCATACTAATAGAAAGGTTAGTAGTCATGTGATTATACAAATAAATAATTATTTTGAAGTAAGGACATTAAGACTCACTTTAGCACAGATTATCAGAATGTGAACAGAGTATTAACAGTTCATAAACAGTTCATAAACAGGGTTAAGGAGCTATTTACTCTAAAATCTGGGTGGTACTGGTGTCCCTCTAGATTTTATTTCTGATACTCATAAGTTGCTCTTGTTTCACACATATATTTGCTTCAGGGGTGGTGGTGCACAATTGACTAGAATATTATATACTCACATGCCTACCTCTTCAGGAAATAAAAACGAAATAAAAATTTGGCAACCTTTGAAATGCCTAACATATATTTGTAATAAATTTGAGAAGAATGTAAAAAAGTTATCTTTTATTAAAGCCTCAATATCAGCATGAAAAATTCACAAGACATCTTTATTGCAATGCAACTAGATGATGCCAGAGATAGGGTATAAGTTAAGTAACACAGGAATGTGTCAAAGAAAGCCAAAAAATTATCCACATAATGGAGCTTAGCAAGGGGGAGTAAATATATGAGAATGTTTGCTGCTGTAATGAGAAAATATAAAATAAAAATTAAAGTACAAGAGAGACCGAGTCATCATCCAAACACAAAAATGAAGTCAAGCAGACTAAAGGGCAACTATATTTATTTATTTATTTATTTATTCATTCATTCATTCATTCATTCATTCATTCATTCATTCATTCATTCATTCATTTGAAACATTGAAAAGAAACATAGAGGTTGCCTGTCTGTGAAGATCCTCAATCATCCAGGTGAGTTTATCTGGAAGATGAGTCATGGCAACTGGACTTCTTTTTCTTGAGAGATAGAAATGTTTCACTGCTCATCCAAACAGCTTTGTCAGTCATAGAGTTTCCTTGGATTTTTTTTTTTTTTTGTTCATACAAGGTTCTCTTTTATGGATGATAATAATTGTATGCCTGCAAGTCAATTCTGATATATGCTACTCCTTCTTAGCATTTTCTAGGTGTAAAGTATCCCAAAATAGATGATCATTTCCTTTTTCAAGTGGTGCTCTTGGACTCTGTCACTTGCCGAAGGCTACACTAGTTGGTTTTTGTCATGGGAGATAAATTGGTGAACCAGACTCCCGACCTCTGGCTCTGTAACCAGGTACAGATGGCCATCCCTTACATACCTTGAAAATTCTATAAGACAGATGTAACTTGATGGCACATAATACAACAGAATTCTGGAATAAATTATTTTGTAGTTATAAAAACACCGCATAATTAAATATAACTTATAAAAATCTATAAGATTTGTAAGCATTCAAAAATGCTTCCCTATTTGAGATGGATTGTATATGTCTAGTAGAACATGGGGCACACAAACTGACAGATTTGTTTATGAAGACCCAGAGTCTGAGTTAAATACTATATTTGAATCTAAACATATTTAATCATATCTTCTGGTGGAATTAACATGCTTGTAATGGAAAGAAGTTGAGAAGAATGCAGGAAAATGCAACACCAACACATTTTCCCTGTTCTATTTCTTCCCCACTGACAATATGTTTGTCTGCAGAGATAAAGAAAGAAAAATATATCAATTTCAACTTGCTCAGATATGAATTAAAAATATACCTGTCACACTTATGATGACTCATGAAGTCCCGCTGCTACCAAAAGAACAGAGTTTGAGGTTTCCACGTGCCTCAGGGAAACTGCAGGAATGTTCCACAAGGTGGACAGCCCACAGCTGGTTAGTTGGGCGTGAGCAAAACCCAACACTGTGTCTGCACACCAAGGGATTAGGCACCCTGTCAGCCCCTAATTCCCCTTCATCTTGGAGGACCCCAGAAACAGTTGGAGAGCTGTTTCTGTACAAAAGGAAGGCAAACTGTGCTCACAAAAAGTCCAGTAGCCACCAATCGTAGGCACAGATTTTAGCAACACCACTCCCCCACAGGCACAAGAATCACACTCCAGTTAAGATATAAAAACTGGAGTTTTATTAAGAAAACATAAAACAAAGAATAAAGCTCAGGTAAATGAACATAAACATAAGAACATAAGAAGAGCCATGCTGGATCAGGCCAAAGGCCCATCTAGTCCAGCTTCCTGTATCTCAGAGTGGCCCCACCAGATGCATTTGGGAGCACACAAGACTAGATATCTGTCTCCTGATACCACTCCCCTGCATCTGGCCCTTGAAGTACCCTGGTTTAAAGCCTAGAGATTACAAATCTCCATCATGGTTTGTCACCTGTGATGGACTTTTCCTCCAGGAATCTGTCCAATCCCTTTTTGAAGGCATCCAGGCCAGATGCCATCACCACATCCTGTGGCAGGGAGTTTCATAGACTTACAACGCACTGGGTGAAAAAAATACTTTCTTTTGTCTGTTCTTTTTTCAATTTGAGTGTATGTCCCCTAGTTCTGGCATTTTGGGAAAGAGAGAAGAGCTTCCCTCTATCCACTTTACTCATACCCTGCATTATTTTGTATGTCTCAATCATATCCCCCCTCAAGCGCCTTTTTTCCAAACTAAAGAGGCCCAAATGTTTTAGCCTTTCTTCATAAGGGAGGTGCCCCAGGTCAGTAATCATTTTAGTCGCTCTCTTCTGCACCTTTTCCAGTTCCACTATGTCTTTCTTGAGATGAGGTGACCAGAATTGTACACAATACTCCAGGTGGGGCCTTACTATTGTTTTGTATAAAGGCATTATAATGTTGCCTGTTTTATTTTCAATCCCCTTTTTTGATAATCCCTAGCATGGAATTGGCCTTCTTCACCGCTGCCACACATTGGGGTGACACCTTCATGGAGCTGTCCACCAACACACCAAGATCTCTTTCCTGATCCATCACGGATAACTCAGAGCCCATGAGTTGATAGATGAAGTTTGGATTTTTTGCCCCAATATGCATTACTTTACATTTGGTTACATTAAAACGCATTTGCCATTTCTCAGCCCATTCCCCCAGTTTGGAGAGATCCTTCTGGAGCTCTTCACAATCTTCTCTGCTTTTTACCACACTGAAAAGTTTTGTGTCATTGGCAAACTTGGCCACCTCACTGTTTATCCCTGTCTCCAGGTCATTTATGAACAGATTGAAAAGCACCAGTCCCAGGACAGAGCCCTGGGGCACACCACTTTTCACCTCTCTCCATTGTGAAAATTTCCCATTGACACCTACTCTTTGTTTCTGGGATCTCAACCATTTCTCAATCCATAAGAGGAACTGCCCTCTTATCCCCTGACTGTGCAATTTTCTCAGCAGCCTTTGGTGAGGGACTTGTCAAAAGCCTTTTGAAAATCCAGATAGACTATATCCACCGGTTCACTCAAATCCATGTGCCTGTTGACCTTTTCAAAAAATTCTAAAAGGTTTGTCAGACAAGATTTACCCTTACAGAAGCCATGCTGATTTTCTCTCAGCAAGGTTTGTTCTTTTATGTGTTTTAAGATTTTCTCTTGGATGAGGCTTTCCACCATCTTCCCTGGGACAGATGTAAGGCTAACTGGCCTGTAGTCTCCCGGGTTCCCCCTCCTTCCTTTTTTAAAAATTGGTGTGACATCTGCTATCCTCCAGTTCTCCGGCACTGTGGCCGTTTTAAGAGACAAGTTGCATATAACCGTTAAGAGATCTGCAATTTCATTTCTCAGTTCCCTAATAACCCTTGGGTGGATGCCATCTGGGCCCAGTGACTTGTTAATCCTCAATTTATCAATTAGTCCTAAAACCTCCCCTCTTTTAACCTGTATTTGATTTAATTCTTTAGTCAAGATAGGCGGCTCAGGCAGCGGAATCTGCTCAAGGTCCTCTGTCATGAAGACAGACGCAAAGAACTCATTCAATTTCTCCGCAATGTCCAAGTCCTCCTTAACCTCCCCTTTTCCTCCCTCACCATCCAGAGGGCCAACTGGTTCTCTGGCAGGTTTTCTACTTCTAACATATTTAAAGAAGCTTTTATTATTACCCTTTATATTGCTAGCCATGCGTTCCTCAAAATCTTTCTTTGCTCCCTTATCATCTTCTTACATTTCTTTTGCCAGAGTTTGTGTTCCTTTTTATTTTCCTCATTTGGGGAGGATTTCCATTTACAGAAAGACCTCTCCTTGTGCTTTAGAGCCTCTCTAACTCCACTCATTAACCATGCCGGTGTCCTCTTGGACTTAAATGAGCTCTTCTTTCTTTGTGGTATGCACTTGTGCTGGGCCTCTATTACCATTTTTTTTAAAGAGGCTCCATGCACTCTGAAGAGATTGGATTCTTCTAACCTTCCCCTTCAATTTCTCTCTAACTAGTTTCCTCATCTGAGGGAAGTTTGCCCTTCGAAAATCAAGGGTTTTTATGTCTGATTTGGTTGATACTCTTCCTCCGACATGCATGGCAAAGGAAATTGTAGCATGGTCACTGTTCCCCAGAGGCTCAGTGACATTCACATCCCTGACCAGGTCCTGAGTATCGCACAGTATTAGATCCAGAGTTGCCTGTTCTCAGGTGGGCTCCATGACAAGTTGCTCTAAGGCACAGTCATTCAGCAAGTCGAGAAACCCAGTTTCTCTTTCTTACCCGGAGCTCGCATTGACCCAGTCAATGTGGGGATAATTGAAGTCCCCCATGATTACTATCCTATCCCTCTTAGCCACCTCCATGATTTCTCTCCTCATTTCAAGGTCCCCCTCAAGTTTTTGATCTGGTGGACGATAGAATACTCCAACTATCACATCACTCCTTGGACTTGGTAGTTCAACCCAAAGTGATTCTATGGTGGAGTCAGACCCTCTGTCCATCTCCATTCTGCTGGATTTTACCCCTTCTTTGACATAGATGGCCACTCCTCCTCCAACCCGCCCCTCTCTATCCCTTCTATAGAGTTTATAGCCTGGGGTTGCTGTATCCCACTGGTTCTCCTCATTCCACCAGGTTTCTGTTATGGCTATTATATCTATGTTATCCCTAGCTGACAAATGTTCAAGTTCTCCCATCTTTGCTCGGAGGCTTCGAGCATTGGCGTAGAAGCACCTGTACAGTGGGTCCCACAACAACAGCTGCTGCCTTGTTCTTTTTCCCCGACAGCTTTTATTTTCAGTAGACAAACTGTCACATTCCTTTATTCTCCCAGTGCTAATACCTTCTATGTCTTCTCTATGTGATTCTCTACCCTCTCCAACCTCATTCCCCGAGGATGAGGTGTTCCGAACCGGATGCCACACAGCTCCTGTCGGCTTTCCCCCAGTTATCAGTTTAAAAGCTGCTCTGCTGCCTTTTTGAGGTTGCGTGCCAGCAATCTGGTCCCATCATGATTCAAGTGCAACCCATCCCTCCTGAACAGGTTTGGCTTGTCCCAAAATGTTCTCCAGTTCCTGACAAATCTAAAGCCCTCCTCTCGACACCATTGCCTCATCCACGCATTGAGGCTTCTGAGTTCTGCCTGCCTTGCTGGTCCTGCACGAGGAACAGGTAGCACTTCTGAAAATGCTACCTTGGAAGCCTGGGACTTCAATCTTCTACCTAACAACCTGAATTTGGCTTCCAAGACTGACCGCTTGGCCTTCCCGACATCCTTGGTACCAACGTGTACCATGACCACTGGCTCCTTCCCGGTTCTCTCTAAAGCAAAGCAAAGCAAATTGTTCTGCTTATATACCGCCCCATACCACTACAAGTAGTCTCTGGGCGGTTTACAATTTTAATTACAGTGTGCAGGCTACACATTGCCCCCCCAGCAAGCTGGGTACTCATTTTACTGACCTCGGAAGGATGGAAGGCTGAGTGAACCTTGAGCCTGCTACCAGGGATTGAACCCAGGTCGTGAGCACAGTTTTACCTGCAGTACAGGCATTTAACCACTGCGCCACGAGGCACAAGCTATCTAGATTTCTCGTGATGTCTGCAACCTTTGCAACTGGCAGGCAAGTGACCATACGGTTATCATGCTCGTCACAAATCCATCCCTCTGTATTTCTAATGATAGAATCCCCTAGTACAAGAAGCTTCTCTGCTGCAGCCTGGTCATCAACATGTACCTGATCTTGTAGCTCATCAATAGTGATGAGGGAGAGATCCTCCGGTGGAACCAATTCTTCCTCTATGTGTGCCTCATGAGGTGTGCTGAGGGAAAGAGCCTCAAACTGATTGTGCAATATGAGACTCTCTGAGCGATCCCTTGGCCTTCTACTCCTTTGAGTCACATTCCTCCACCCATCTACCTCCTGAGTTGCGGGAGTGACTTCCTCCTCTGAAGTGTGCCCTGTCTCTTCTTGGACCTGGATAGTCCATTCCGCTCTGTCCAAGAACCACTCAAGCTCTTTAATATGTTGCTGGTCTGATATGCGAGCCTCTAGCTGCTGGACCTTCTGTTCCAATAGCACAACCAGCTTGCACTTGCAGCAGATATAGTTCTGCACACGCTCTGTCAAGATGACAAACATGGCACAAGTACTGCAGGTAACTACAGCTGCTCCCTCCAACTCCATTTTAACAAGTGCAATAAAATGTATTCAAGGTCTCAAAAATGTAAACTTACACTAATTTTTTTTAATCTAGTAAGACTCTTTACTTCTTTTGTTGTTTATTCAAAATCTAACAGTGTAGGGGCCGCTAAAGCACCTCTACACCAACTGCAAGCACGTCAGGAAGTTTCCAGTGCTAACTTGCTAATGTGTGTAGGATCTCCTCAGGAGTAGCTTGGCTTGGGAACTCAAATATACCCAGAAGTTTTTTTTTTGTTAGTTTGCACGTGCTGTTAGGCGCGTGCTGCTGGGAGCAGCTATTTAAGGATAAAACTCCGCCCCTTACCTCCTGCAAAAACAGGAAGCAATCTCTATGCCCTCTGGCCGTGTGCTTCCTCTATAGCCGTGTGCTTCTCCTCACCACCTCCTTCCTCTTTGCTGCTCTGCAAGAAAAGGACTGAGAGGCTGCTGGGAGCAGCTATTTAAAGATAAAACTCCACCCCTTACCTCCTGCAAAAACAGGAAGCAATCTCTATGCCCTCTGGCTGTGTGCTTCCTCTATAGCCATGTGCTCCTCACCACCTCCTTCCTCTTTGCTGCTCTGCAAGAAATGCTTCCAGACCAATATCAAAATGCACAGTGGTGTTAAACATTGCAAGAGATCTTGCAAGGCATGACTTCAAGTTACAAGTAAAAATGGATTCTCAACATAAACATGAAATATTGCAGCTTTTCCAAAAGGGAGAAAAGAAAAAGAGTAAGCTATTGAAAGTGTACAATATTGCAATTCTCAGAAAATAAGAAATTCTAATCTAGTCTGTCTACTTACTTGGAGGTAAGCACATTTCTGATGGTAAGGACACATCTTTCCCTTGTCCTCCACCAGCAAGGCTCCCAGTCACACTACACTGTCATCCTCCCTTTGTCTGAGTGAGAGCCTTTTATAGGTGGATAGGATTCCTTCTCTAAAGAGAACACTCTAGTCGCTTTGAGGCATAGATGCTTCGAGATGCTTCCAGGCACTTAAGAAAGTTCAGTATGGGACCATTTGCAAGAAACTGTTTATCTGTTGGGGGATAATTTTACCCCTCCTGTTTCTATTCACTCCCAAATCCTCTCTTTGATGTAAGCTGACACAACCTCTCTTTTGATATTCCCGAGACAGCACAGGGGCTTGTAAGCTGATACTGAGGAGTTAGTTAAACTCCTGACAATACCATATCAAACCAATCCACTCTTCAGGCTCTGGTTTCCATGTGCAAATTATGATGAAATGAAAATGGCCCCCATCCATTTGCAGCAGCCAAATTTGATAGATATTTATTCCTTTGTGTTCAAATGTCTTGGATTGAATTACTGAGACTTTGCCAATTGATGAGAAAAATTTGAATCAAGGTCCCCCCCTCCGCCCCAGAAACCCATGAGTTCAGTCCAAGTCTTGTCACATGTGACTTGAGTAGGACTCAAGAGTGGGTCAAGAGTCACAAGTCCCCATCCCTAGTGACTAGCATCAGGAAAAGTGGAGGAGAACGTATAAGCCTCCTCTGTCCTAACATTGTTCTCTTTCATTATGATTTGACTTGTCTGGCCTCCAGAACCCACTTTGAAGCTTCTGCTGATTGCCTGGCAATTGGGCAGGAATTCTTGACTTAAATTATATGGTTGGTTTATTGACCAATGTTAAAGACTAGTAGCATTATCAGTTATGATGACACATGGCTTTAATTTCCTTGAAGTGAGAAAATGCTGTCAAATATTCCAGGGATGAGGTTTGAAATTCCAGTGCTGTGGCTATTTGGGATGATGGGCATCAGGGTGGGAAGGAAGCTGTCACCAGGTTACTTAATTTCCTGTGTAGCAGCAGAGTGTGGCCTGCCTTGGGGAATATATTTCGTGTTCTGTGTTAGCACCACATGGACTATTAGTGTAATCTGTTTATGGCTATGAAGAGGGCAGCTCATTCTCCAGGGAGTCTTCTCCAGCTTCCTCCAGTAGCATGTTCACTCTGTCCTAATGCTGTTATTGTTAATGGTGTATTTATAAAGTCTTCCATGTTTTTTCTGGAGCTGACCAAAGAAGTACAAGCAGGGTTGGAGGGATGATACCAGGTATGATGGAGCAGAAGACACAGCAGCTACTGGAAGGCAAAGACAAGCAACACTAGGGCAAAAGTGTGGATTCATATTACCTCTCACACAGAGACATGCACATTCAAAGATTGATGGGTTGTGGTATGTTATGAGCCAATGGCCCCAAGTGGACTGTTTCTGCCCTCTCAAGACCAGTGGGAAAATCTGTGCTTGAAGAATGTCTGCTCCACTGCAGCTTGTCCTTATGCAGAGCTCCTTTGCCCCCTCCCCTGTGAAGCAACACGAGAGGAGGGGAACGGGATTACCGGGCCTGGGTGGGGCATGCCTATAAAGGCTGCGCCCACCCAGGCCCAAGCTTCTTTTGTCATGGAGCATCCTAGGGAGTGGATGCTCCTGAAGACTGGCGTCGGAGTGGCAGGCACCATTTTGTTGCAGCTCCACCATTTTGTTTTGCGTGCTGCGTGGCGCCGAGAATGGGAAACCACAGATCCGGTCCAGGACACAACAAGGCGGCCACTTCTGGCTGTGGGCTCCAGGCCTAGCCCAGAGTGACACACGGTGGTGCCACGCTTGTGCTGGAGTGCCGTGGCTTTGGGGTTTCTCCCAGGCAGCGGCGGGTGGTGCAGTAGCTCCGGCTGCAGAGCACAGCCCCAAGCGGTGACTGGACACCGAGCGGCAACCCGCGCCAGCACCAGCGGTGACACCTGGCGTTAGGGCGGTTGCATGAGCTGCCTGCCTCTGAGTTGACATCAGCTGGCAAAGTGGGGGTGCCGAGGTGCCCTGTGAGATTTGAGGGAACCGGGTCGGAGGCCGGGGGAGCCTGGGAGGGCTTCTAGAACTGGGCCAGAGCAGCAGGGAAGGCGGGCCCTAGTTGTCGTAGGGGTGAGTGGGCCTTGGCCTGTTGGTGGTAGGGGACTAGGGACTGTTGTAGTAGGTGGCTGCCTGTCAGGGAGACTCACAGGTGCACTACCCCCCCACCCCCTCGTTCCTTCCTCCCTGTGCATAGCGTCCCCCGGGAGTAGACTGGGCTTTTATATAGGGGAGGGCCCTCTTGTCTCAGACCTGTCTGGGGGTGGCCTCTATTCATCCTTGGTTCTAGCCGAGGAGCACCATAGCACCTACTAAGGGCCATAACAATAAGAAGGGCAAGCAGCCCGCAAGAGTGGTGCCGGCAGTGACTCCCCCCGGCTCATCTTCAGATGAGTCAGATGGGCTTATTTGGGAGCGGCTGAGGGTGAAGATGGAGGCCTTGGAGTAGGCCAGGGGTGTTGTGGCACCCAGTGCTACCCAGCCTTCCCCCGACAGGCCTCCAGCTGGGCCCCAGAGGGCATCCACCAGGCCCTCTAAGGCCCGGAAGAGGGCCCACTTGAGAGATATGGCTAATAGTCTTTTATCTTGTGCAGCTGCCTTAGAGGCCCATGACGAGTGGGCCGGAGCGGCTTGCCAGACAGTAGTTGTGGTGGAGGGCGATTCGGAGGTGCCCCTGATTGGAGATGTATTGGCCTGAGGATGGGGTACCCGGTGCAAGACCAGCAATCCGCAGCCTGAAGAAGATGCCACTGCCTTGGTGTCAGAACCATCTAACCGTGAGTTAGCTGTTGCCCAAGAGCCTACACCACAAGAGTCATGGCCTGGGGCACCAGGCGTGCAACAGGGAGCGGGGGTGGGCCAGACGCTGCCGGCTTGGCAGGGTGGTCCATGGGGTGCAGCACAGGCCCTGGCCACCGGCGTACCGTACCTGCGGCACCCCAATGGGGCATGAGCTTGACATACGCTGGGGTACCTTATATGGCTATGCCTTATGCAGATTATGCCATGCCACTTGGTGACCACATGGCCCAAAGCATGAGGGAGAAGATATGGAGGGGGATTATGTTGACATTTTTAGCCTTTTGAATAGGGAGCTTGACCAGAAAGAAATTGATAAGGAGGATTCTAAGGACAGAGAGCACTGGCTGATGAGAAATCCGGAAAGATCATGGGCTAATTGGCTCCTGTCCTATGGCATATACATGTCTACTGTTCTCCAGGCGCACCCGTGGTGTATGCAGTCAATGATAAAATACCAAGATATGATCTATAAAGCATATGTGGATTTTCCCAGTTTCGCCTGGCTAAGATATGATAAAAAAATTCAGGATGAAGGCGGCAACTCAACCCCACCTCTGCTGGGATGAACCCCTGTCATACCTGTGGCTGCAACTTATGACCCCAGTTAGGTCGGCTCTCGGGGAGCGTTTCAACAGTGGCAACATCATCAGGAGGCAATCAGCTGGGGCAGCAGCCCGCCCAGCAGTGGGACGGCAGGTGCAACCCAGATTGGTTTGTTGGGATTACAATGGTCAGGGGTCTGTAATCGGAAAACCTGTCATTTTTGCCACAAATGTTCGGTCTGCAGGGCTCAGCACCCATCTACCAGTTGCAGCAGAGCCTGGGGGCAACAGACAGGGAGCTGAGATGGGGCCAATGCCAAGAAGCAGCCCAGTAATTCCACAGTGGCAAAGGGGTCCCAGCCCAATTAAGTTGGACACCCTTAGTGCATGGTTGCAGTTTTATCCAGACAGGCCATCAGCCCAGTTTTTGCTGGATGGTTTCCAGTTTGGTTTTTGGATACAGTTCAAAGGTGCCCGCGTCCCCATCTCTGTGCAGAAAAATCCCTCAGAGGGATGGAGCACATCGCTAGAGATAAAATTAAGAAGGAAGTGGTAGAAGGTAGAGTGTTTGGCCCATTTGATTTTTCCCCAATGCCAAATTTTAGGGTCTCCCCACTGGGATTGGTTCCCAAGAAGGCTCAGGGTGAGTTTAGGTTAATCCATCACTTATTGCATCCCAAGGGGCTCTCAGTGAATTATGGTATTCCGCAGGAGGTTTGCTCCATGCAGTACATGTCCTTTGATGAGGCCGTCCGGAGGGTGCGGGCCTGTGGTGTCGGGGCTGAGATGGTTAAGTGTGATATTAAATCCGCTTTTCTCCTCTTGCCTGCCCACCCCGACAACTTTGATCTTTTGGGGTTCCAGTTTCAGGGTAAGTTCTATATGGATAGGGTGCTGCCTTTCGGTTGCTCCATGTCTTGCATCACATTTGAGAGGTTTAGCACTTTTCTCGAGTGGAAGGTTAAGAGTTACACAGGGCTCCCGGAGGTAGCACAGTATCTTGATGATTTTATTTTCTGTGGGAGGAAGGGGACCGGCGCCTGCCAATTCCTACTTTAGACGTTCCAGGGCCTGACGAGGGAGCTTGGCCTGCTGTTGGTGGAGGATACAATGGAGGGCCCTGCATCCAACATGATTTTCCTGGGTGTAGAGATCGACACCTGGGAGCAACCTTGCAGACTACCTGAGGAGAAATTGGCACCTCTTCGTGAGAGACTGGCTTCTCTGTTGGAGCGTAGCAAGGTAACCCTGAAGAAGCTCCAGGATCTCGTGGGGCACCTAAATTTTGCATGCAAGGTGGTTGCTCTGGGAAGGCCTTTCCTGCATTGTTTTTGTGCAGCCATACAGGGTCTGAGGAAGCCGCATGATAGGGTCAGGATATTGGAGGGCATGCGCGCAGACCTGCGGGTCTGGCTGCAGTTTTTGCAGGGTTTCAGTGGCATCTCATTTTGGCGATCCGAGATGTGCATGGGCTCCAATTTCCAGGTCCAGACGGATGTGGCAGGCTCACTGGGTTATGGGATCTATTGGAAGGGTAGGTGGTGCTATGGCACATGGCCAGCGGAGTGGGCTCAGGCAGGCATAACTAGGCATTTGACCTTTTTAGAACTGTTCCCAATAGTGGGAGCTCTCTGGTTGTGGGCCAAGGCCTGGGCTAACTCAGTTGTTTGCTTCTGGTGTGACAACATGGCCGTGGTCCATACCATTAACAACCAGTCCTCTAGATCCGAAAGGGTCATGGATCTGTTTAGGCCCCTCACCCTACGAGATCTCCAATATAACATTGTCATTCATGCCTGCCATGTACCTGGCCTTGATAACACCTTGGCTGATGCTCTTTCACACCAACAGTTCGAGCATTTCAGGGCACTAGCCCCGGGAGTATCTGATCTACCGGAGATACTGCCTGAAGAGGTATGGCTCATTGGTGGGAAGAGGCGGGCCAGGGCTTAGGCCTGGCGCTTGCACCTCATACTCGAAGGGGGTATGGGGCTACGGCTAGAGAATTCGAGGCCTTCAGGCATGATTTTGACCTTGACCAGACATGGCGGATTCCCCCAGACCAGCTGTGTCAATTCCTAGTGTTCATCATAAGGGGCTGGCGGCAGGGTCCGTGCAGGGCAAGTTGGCAGCCCTGGCCTTCCATGCCAAGGCGAGGGGATGTTGGGACACCACAACCGCAGGCTGCAAAAGATGATAGAGGGGTGGGGTAAGGAGAGCAGATGGGCCCCCGATGATCAAGCCCCTATAACACTAAGGATGCTAGGTCAGATGGCCACCCAATGGAGGTCCATCTGCAGGGACAGGTTTGAAGCATGCGGTGACAATGCTCGCCTTTTTCAGGGCTTTCTGTGTTAGCGAGTTGGTGGCAGCCTCGAAGTCCGATAGGTCCCAATCAGCCCTCCAGACATTACTAGGAAGGGGGCTGGTATTTCCATACGGGTGAGGAGATCCAAGACCGATCAGTGGGGTAGGGATCAGTTGATCACCCTGGGACCCTGTTCCATCCCTGCCATTTGCCCCATTAGGGCTGTGGATGAGTATTTGATGCTGAGAGGGCTGGGGGATAGGTTTTTGTTACACCACTTCGATGGCAGTCCACTTTCTAAATATCAGTTTTGGTGTCTCACCAGTATGGCACTGGAAGGGATGGGGGTGGCACACTTGTGCTTTGGAACCCATTCATTTAGAATCAGGGCAGCATCCACAGCCACGGACATGGGATATGGGCCACAGGCTATTCAGTCCATTGGGAGGTGGTCCTCGAGGAGGTATATGGAGTACGTGAGAAAGTTGAGGACCAATTAACATGTTTCATTTGTTCTTTTGCAGGGCCTGTGTCTGGGGAGTACAGGCATAGGACCCTGTTCATTGGCCATAGTTTTGTTTTTGGGGCTGAGAAGCACGCCAGCAGGATGGCATGGGACAGAAATCTGGGCTTGGGGGCTAGGGCGACCATTGAATGAAGGGGGAAGAGGGGCATGCATGGGAGTCAGTTTTTGCATGCTGCCTCTTCTGCCGTGGCCAGCAAACCTCCTGACATCCTGCTTATTCATCTTGGGGGAAATGATTTGACAGCTCAGACCAGCAAGTCATTAAGTGAAGCTATTAGGGAGGACTTGGCCACGTGGAGGGCTACTTACCCCAGACCTAGGGTGGCATGGTCCACCATCATTCCTAGATTTTGTTGGCATGCTGACTGTCATCCCCAATGTATTAACACATCCCATAGGAAGGTTAATAGAGAGGTTTGCTGGGCAAATTAGGGGGGGGGTGCAGTGATAGGGCACCCTAGGATCACGCTGGCAAGGCTGGAGTTGTATTGGAAGGATGGGGTCCACCTTTCGAAGATCGGCATGGAGAGTTTCCTGGATGACATTATGAAGGGCCTGCATCTGTTAATCGCTTGAGTGTGTGTGAGGGAGTCAGGGGCCATAGCATGGCTAGGCACCTGACTGTGGCAGTAGTGCTGAGGGGTTAGAGCTAGTGAACCAAATTCTAAGATCCCCTGCGGGTGCATCCAACCCTGGGCGCTGTGGATCCAGAGGTCAAAGCATCGGGAAGGATGCCCTAACAGGCCTTGCTTGGGCCACCGGGGGGGGGGGCAAAGAAAGCTCCCTGTTGATAAGAATAAAATTTGATCTAAAAATTGATATGGGTTGTTTTTCTTTGTAAGTAGCCAATGCACCTTGATAAATTGTCAATGCACCATTGGTGGTTCATCACTGGGCAAAAGGTTTATTAAAGACAGATAGAAATATACAGCACAGGACATTTAAGCATTACAGAGAGTGGGTTAGTTTAGGGGCGCAGCATGGCCTGAAGGCCTTGCTGTCCTGGACCCCTACAGTACAGAAAATAGGTTAGTCTAAGGATCCTAGGCACCCAGGCCAGAGGCCTTGCTGTCCTGGACCCCCTACAGTACAGAAAATAGGTTAGTCTAAGGATCCTAGGCACAGCATACAGGCCAGAGGCCTTGCTGTCCTGGACCCCCTACACAAGAATGTTCTGCCAGCGGCGAGGGTGAACGGGTCTCAGCTTGCTTCCCACATTTTTTTCCATTGGACTGTCCTGGACTCCAGTGATGGTTTCCGTGGTCTTTTATACTTTTCTGTAGTCGCAGCTTACGTATTTCTGCGTAATCATACCTGGTAAGTTATCATAATTCTTAGAAATGGCTTTAGTTCCCATTGCCTGCTGCCAACAAAATGGCGCTTTTTGGTGCCATAAGATGGTGCCCACATGTCTGCGTTGTCTTCGCTTCCCCGTTGGCTCTTATCTCAGTTAACCACAAGTATTTGTTACACTCTACAGGCTGGCATCTTCTTTTGTGTTTATGCCAACATGACCTAATACCCACAGTTGGGTTTAACACTTTATAATAGTTTTCAGCATCACTGTGGACCCAGGCAAGGGGTGGGAATTTGCCAGCCCTGGGTATCTGCTGAGGTAGCAGACCTCCAGGGAGTGTGACTCACCCTAACACTCTTGAGTCGGAGGGGTCCCGGGAGACCCCCTGGCGCCAACTCTAACCTGCGCTGCTGCAGGCCCCTCAAATGTTATGTTGTGGTTATGCCTTGATGTTGCAATGTTGAATAAAGTGTGGCCCCAGTTACAACCCATATTATGTCTCGCGTGGTCTTTCGCTGTGGGGGGGGGACCAAAGATGCCAAGTTCAGAGGAGGGCAAGAAGGCCAATCATGGGACTGAAAACCAAGTTCTAGGAGGAAAGACAGAAAAAAAAACCAGGCAGGTTTAGCCTTGAGATAAAAAGGCTGAGGGAAGACAGGGGAGCTACTGTACATGATGTCAGATTTTGGTAGAACATCAGGAAAACCCTCTTAACTGTTAGAGCAGTACAGCAGTATAACAAACCACCCCAGGAAGTGGCGAGTGCTCCAGTGCTGGAGGCATTAAAGAAAAGACAGGACCACCATCTATTTGATTGGCTTTGATTTGTATTAATGCGCTGAGTAGGGGGTTGTACCTGGTGGGCTTATAGGACGCTTTTAATTATTCTATGATTCTGTGATCAGCACTGGGACTTTCTTTTTTTTCTTTTTCCTATCCCACACTTTTTTTTGGCCGGGGGGGGGGCCTTCATGAGTGAAACAAAGAGTAGTTCCATGTTTAGATATTTGTTCACATAGACCGGCAGGAGTGTAGGAACAGTCAGCTCCCAATGGGGATCTTCAAGTTAAAACCGCTTAACAGACTGGCATCTTTCTATTCCTCTTTTATTTGAAGGTTTTTTTTTCCTGGTCTTTAAGGCACTTTATTCTGAATCGCCAACTAGGTGCCATCAAGCAGTTGCTGATTTATGATGTCCAGCAAGAAAATGTCTTGTTCTTAAAAGTGCCAAGTTCCTCGTGCCCTTATTCAAATGGGATGGAAACGCCAAAAGGCCACCTGCAATTTCCTCAAGGGTAGAAAGAATCTTGTCCTTTGATCCACCTTTGAGTATCATATAGGTAGCCTAGATCAGGGGTTCCCAAAGTGCATGATGCTGTTTTGTCCTGATAGCAACCCACGTCTCCATGGGCTGCCAGCATACCAGCCAGGAGCAATGTGGAAGCTTGTTTGTTTTTGTTTCGCTGGACTGGCGGCAACCTTGCTGCTGCTGCTGCTGCTGCTCTAATAGCTCTCTTGCATGTCGTTGACCACTCTCTTGCCACTCCACTGGTGCTGCCACCACTCAAAGGAGCTGTGAGTCCAAAAGGTTTTGCAACCACTGAGCTATAACATAAAGGTGGGAATGGGTGCAGCAAAAAGCAAGAAAGGATCCGTTGGATGCAACATTTAAAACAATCTCGTGGGTAAGAGGTCAGTCCAAATCTCAGAATGGAGCCAACAGGCTTCACATAATGTTTAATGTACTATATTTTCTAGGTTCTTCTTCCAAGGTATAAAGAATAAGAAATAAAATGTAATAATTTTTATGTGGCATCCCCTTCTTGAGATGTGGCTGTCTGTTTTATCTATATCATGGTGTTTGAGTCCACTGGGAACGTTTCATTGTGGTTTTTAATACTTTTATGTGTGTTTGAATTTGTTCTTGTAAGCCGCCTTTAAGGTCCTAGCAGGGCTAGAAAGATGAATTAAATATTGAAGAAAGGAAGTAACATGAAGATCTTAACTGAGTGTGGAAAGGAGCATAATGCAATTAACTAAGGCTTATTCACTCATTATGTGGCATAGGTGGCTCATAGTTGGGTCCGGGGAACATTAATTCAGTTTATTTTGGTCTATGAGCCACCCATGGTTTGCAGAATAGCATTGTACGTGAATCAACTGTTGATTACTTGTCCAAAGTTGGTTTCATGCCCCCCCCAACAACCTATAATTAAATATATTACTCGTTGTTGTTTTTGCTTTTATCTTCCTGTTTGGATAATATGGGAGGATTTATTTAAACATACTTTCTTCATGTAAAGAAAAAAATGCAGTTCTCCCTTTTTAAAAACTGGCTTAGAACAAACAGGCAATTCACATGACTCTAATTACTTGTATTACCAGGCAGCTATTGTTTCCCCAGGAAGTTTTCCTTATCTCTTTAAATTTCTACTGCCTACATTAGTATTGCTTTTGCTATTTATTCATCTAGGAGTGTAAATCTCTCTCTCTCTCTCTCTCTCTCTCTCTCTCTCTCTCTTTTATTAGTAGCATTTTACAAATTTTAGCCTAATGGATTCCTGGAAGAAAGGTCATTTTATGCTTGTAAGATGACCTTTAATTTCATACCATAAAGATTTCATTCTGCTTGTTACATTTAGTTTATCTTCTGAGGGGGGGGGAGCTAAAAATGTCAGCATTCTGCTGGCAAATCCAACTCATAACTAAACCTCCTGGGATTAGAGGAAACGGAATGATAAATGATATCCTAAAACTACAAATTACTATCCAAACCCCCAAAGGCAGGATTTTTATTTTAATATGAAGGCTTTAAAGCCCCTTTCCCCTTCCTTGAAGTCAGACTGATTAAAATTGGAAGTGAGGTATAGCTTGGAGTAACCAGCTCAGTCTGGTCCACTAGTAGAAAGCAAAATAATGTCACCTAGGAATATAGTTGCTAATACTATTATTCAAAATAAGAAACACGGTACAAGGGCCAGAGGTTTGGACATGATGTTAGAAAACCACACACATATACTCAGTTGGGATTAAAAACTGGGCTTGCTAAATATCCAGGGAGTCTTTTTCTTAGCCTAAAAGTCAATATATACATTCTGCAGAATCCAGTAGTAGAATCCATTTACACTGTAGAGTGTTATTTGGATTCTTTCAAATGTCTCCTATGTTAAAAACTATCTTCCTTAATTAATGGAGCAGACTGAAGATTAAAAACTAACAGCAGCCAGGGATATATACATGTTCCAGG
The DNA here is from genome assembly GCA_029282475.1 of Phrynocephalus forsythii. Classification (NCBI taxonomy): domain Eukaryota; kingdom Metazoa; phylum Chordata; class Lepidosauria; order Squamata; family Agamidae; genus Phrynocephalus; species Phrynocephalus forsythii. Next base: position 10,730,695 of record JAPFRF010000007.1, on the reverse strand, counting down.
TGTACAGAAATGCAAGAATAAAGAGTACCATACTTTGGTGGACCTGGGTTCTCCAAGCCCCTGCCACACATTAACACCTAGATGTGACCTTGTTTCCTTCCGACACCACCATTTGCCAAAATATTTATACCTGAAGTAATAAATAAATGAAGACAGATGCCTGCTTTAAAGTTTCAAAATAACAATGGAGTTCATTTAAGTTACAGAAATAAAAAGAAATACTAATGCATACTATTCACTTGAGGCTTGTACTTTTCTTTCACTTTAAAACAAAAACAATTATTTGCTCATTTCCTTCTTTAGCTGTTCGTTGAACAATCCTTAACCAGTCCCTAACAGACCCTAGCCAGACCCTAGCCAGACCCTATTCCGCCCTGATTCCCCCTGGCATTCCAACCAACATTTGCTTATATACTCTTTAGCCCCACCTACAGGCTATTTGATTGGGTAAACAGATACCACTTTATAAATACAGTGGTACCTTGTATAAAGGAATTAATTTGTTCCAAATGAAATTATGTTAAGCAAATTTTCCTTTATACAAAATTCCCATATGAATGCATTGAAAACAGAGTGATCCCATTTTATGTTGTACAGATTCACCCCATAGGCAATTTATGTTAAGCAAATTTCCCCTATCTCCGGAAATTTTTATGTTGTACAAATTTTGTTATACAAACCGTTTGTTATACAAGGGTCCACTGTATTCATAGCCTAGTTTTTATAAATATCCATAGCCTAGCTTTGCATTCCGTTACACATACCAAACTGAACAAATTCAAATTGCTCAGAATTTCAGGTTCCTTACTTCCTGGAGGAAGTTTTTAGATGTTATATTTGGTGTGTGTGTGTGTGTGTGTGTGTGTGTGTGTGTGTGTGTGTGTGTGTGTGTGTGTGTGTGTGTGTGTACATACATAATATTTCCTGAAACCTCAGGATATCCCTACTGTTAGGGTGAATGAGGCAGATGTCTTAGACAACAGATTCTGAGGCTTGATCTAGGTCCCTTTAGCTAGTTTCCTACTCTCATGGGTGTCATGGGCATCATGAGTGCTCCTGCAGACAACCAGTGTAAAGGCAGTTTCAGCCTATCTGTATATTAACGATAATCAAGGACACTCATAGTGGCATCAGGAGCCTGGGTAGTTCCATGTATCCCTATTTGTTGAGCAGCCTGGCACCTGCCTTCTGCTCAATACCATCTGTGTGGGTCTTGTGGTGCATTATAGCCCAAAAAGTGGATCTTCCAGTCTGATTTTGGGCTTATAGTGATCCTTCCCTGAATGCATACATTAGCCACTCAGGCTGTATCCCATTCCATCCAGGTATTTCTGCTACATGGTTGGGCCTACAGATACCTGAGTGTAAGGATGGTAGGCCAGGAGCTTCAGCTTTGCTCCTTTCCTGCCATGGTGTTGGTGAAAGTGCATAGTGTATTCTGTGGCTTGCCATGGGTCCAGAAAAAGACTAGAGCAAAGACTAGAGCACATTAAAGAGCAAATGACCCGCAAAGCAGCCATCTTCTAAGAGGCCACTCCAACTTTGTCTTCATGATAGGATGAAATCCATGATAAATGCATGACTCCAGGGCCATTTTAGTTAAGCTCCAGGCATTGGAAAGGGATAAAAGAGGGGGAAGGGACTGCACCATCTGTACCACAGGCTGAGAGTAGAAACTTGGGTCATGAAATCATGGCTGCAGGTCTGGAAAACATCAGAAACCAGTGGGCTGGATAGGGACAAAACGGATGTAAATCAGGAGGCCAAGGAAGCTCTTGGTGGCTGGCCTGGATCTATTTCTTCCACAACCAGAAATTGTCTAAGAATATCCACAGCTTTTCAAAATTGTTGCAGTTTTTCTGTCAGACCATGGCACCAATGTTTATTTAAGGGTCTTGTAATGGGGCCTTAGGGTAGTCTACAGTGTCCTAGTGGGGGTAGGTGACCTATCTTGAGCTGGTCACTGTGCAGTGATGAGTAGTGTAGAAATTAGGAGGACCGATGGGGCATTCTAGGCAGCACTGTTGACGAAAGGGAACCCAATATGTTAGCACAGTAGATTGTGAGATTCTGGAGCAATGTCCGAGAAAACATCCCTTAGGGACTAACTCCCAGTTCTTCTTAAAAATGCTTGAATAAGAAAGAAGTTGAGAGAGTCTTCCCACTTAGGCTAGCTGGTTGCAAGTTGCCACAATGCACCACAACACAAAACCTTTACATTCACCTTCACAGGATAGGAGGGGTGGGGATCTGGAGGCACCTCTGTCCTTGATCTGTGATCTAATCTTTTTCAGGCCACACTGCACATATGGAAGTTAAACAGTTAACCACCTGTGGTCCTAATTAAACCCATTACTTGTGCCTTGCCTTTTCACTGCAGTTGGTGCCACAGATCACTGGCTCGGTTCAGGAAATGTCCACTTGGCTGAGAGCACTCTCCCACCTGAAACAGGGCCCTTGGGGGCAGCTTCAGAGGCATCTCATCAGGAAAATGGCATTGAGACCTAGGTTAGTGTTATCCCTCCCTTTCAAGCATACAACTAGGCATTCACTCCAAATTGCCCTCTCGTTCTAGGTATTTGCTAAAATTTAAAGAGGTGAGAGATCCAGTCCCATGTCTCCATGGTTTCATCTCTTCCCCACACTGATAATGCCATTATCCACTATTCATCTAAGACAAGATGGGACTGTTGAAGATGCCATTATTTTACTTTGCTCTTTGCCTGTAATATACAATGTGTTGTATGCACTGCTCTAGATTTGCAACAAGTGCTATTCAGATGTTCTCAACTACAAATGAAGGAGTGATTGAAAGGGGAAGAAAATGACAGTTGCTTCTAAAGAGCCCAAAGTGTTACATTCCTGTGACTGCTGCTGAGGGAGGGAGGATGCACAACAAGCTATGAACTGCTGTTTGATTACTGCTAACGATGAAACATAATTTTCTGCTGATTGACTATTTAAAATGAATCGGTTGCTTCATAGGAAATGTGGCAAGCTTTGCCGTTCTTCTGTGTGAAGCTGAAATGATTTTTAGCCTTTCTAACTTGAGGCAAATATTCCAAGCTAAGAATATTTTCAGAATTAAACAACAACACAAAAACAAAAACACCCCCAAAAACCAACCCCACCCACCCACCCACCCAAAAACCAAATAACCAAAAACCCAAACAACAAAAAAAATGTTTACTTTTCCTAATAATTATATTTAATTACTTGCTGAGGTTTATAGAATTGGAGCAGTAAACTGATAGCATTTTTCCAGGGTTGTAACTGTAAGTTACAGGTCAGTGTGCATCTGTCTGTCTTGGTAGGGATGAAATTTACTCTCCTGAATGTTTTTGCCACAGCAAGGTCATCCCTCTACCTACTGTTTATGCAAGGCACTTCAATTTGTGAATGTTGCATGGAGCTTTATGATCTAGGAAAAACTTCACTGTCTTTAGCAAAACTTAGGTATTTCTCTCGCCCCCACCCCCAATCCCTAGCCTGGCTATATACTGTATCTTTCTTCAGTAATAAATTTCTGAGAATAGTGTCCAGAGATAAAGTCATAGCTTCCCAACCTGATACTAGGCCAGTCTCAATTCTTCTTCACTGAGATAGCTATAACACATTCATTGGACAATTATCAACTATTGTTTGGTCACACAATAATAAATCCCAATGATGTACAATATATAGAAGTGTAAGTTCACTTTTCTTATCATGTGGATATGCATGTGTAGATGTGCATGAGCATTAAGGATGTAAATCTCACAGCATCTCACTCTTATTGAGAAATCATGTGGGAAGGGGAAAACCTTACATCTGGATTTATCAGGAGAGAAACATCACTCTGTACAGAATTTGCACAATTCCCAAGCGAAATGGCATCTTCCCTGCTAAAACAAATTCTCAGAACATCACTGAATTGTGCCAAATTTGGCAGCGTCATGCACAAAAGTGCAGTTTAAAAAGTGGTATATAGGCAGGAGGCTCTCTTCTGCAGAGATTTGAGGGAGGTCCGGGAAGAAGATTCATTGAGGCAAGACCTGGAATATCATAGAGAATGATATTCTGTTTGCAACATCCATCACACACATGGAAAAGCTTTGCAATGGTTGAATTTTTTGGGATGTCTTTACATACACCTTTGTTAAAATTAGATCAGGAATTAAAAATTTTCTGTTTTGCTTTGCATAATTTGGAAGTGGAGGTAATTTGGGGGAGGGGAGCTGAATCTTCTGATACCCAACCCTTTCCTGGACAAGAAATGCAGAGGTTTCCTTCCATCTCCTGCTTTGCAGGAAACCGGGATAGTGGTGTGTGTGTGTGGGGGATATACTTATCAAGCATAGATTCATTTGCATCCCTATTACAAAGCTGTTAAACTTCCATTTGTTGCTCTGAGTGCAATTTTTCATTTGTTTTATTTGTGGGCAACCAGGAAGAAATGATGTGAAGTATCTTTTGACGCTTAGGGACAGGGCTTGCCATATCTGAGCCATTTCGAATACAACAGGGACCTGCTGAACTCCAGGAAATGATTCCCAGTTAATTATTAATGATGAAGGAGTCTGACAAATGAATTTAATTTTAAATATTTTATGGGTTCACGGAGTAACGTGACCTTCTGGTCACATTCTCCAGAATCATACCTGAAATAGCTGGCTTTTCATTCTTGTACTCTTCCTGAAGTATGTTTTCCCCAACCTCAACCCCACCCTGCTTGAAAAATATAATTTTGACAACCCTTCCAAGTAATAACAAATCTTTGTCTGGTCAATCTATTCTATTTTCTGAAACCTGCATTATAGTACAGTAACTTGCATTTTGCTAATCATTTGGATTTCTGCCAAGGAGCTCCAGCGTAGTTTATACTGCTAGCTCTGGCTTGTCTCTAATGTTCCTGCTGCTTCACCACATCAAAACAAAGCACAAAGACTGGATTCCTTGTGCTTTGCTTCGTTCGGAGGATTGGCTGAAGCTGAGGCAACAGGAGAATTGCTCTGGGTCTTGTCTGTTTCAAAGCCGTTGGACGGCTGCTCATTTTAATTGATTTAATAATTAATAGCTTTTCATATTTGCTAATGTTATTCCAACATTTTCTAACCTTCACTTTAATCTGCAAAATTCCTCCGAATAAGATATGCCACATGCATATGTTAATAGATGCATGTATTTTGAGCCTCTTCCCCACCCTGCCATGCTCCACTTCTGTCAGTTGTCCCATGGAAAGTCTTCCAGGACAAATCAGAATACGGAAGGGCAAAAGAAATGTTGTTTCCTGCACAGGACCGTCTTTCTTCAAAAAATATCCTGTAGAAAGGGTCCCAGAAGAGAGAGAAAGAGAGCCGAGTGAAGAAGACCTCAGGGTCAGCTCCATCTGGATATACTTATATATCTATAGGGTGCCATGTTCCTTCAACTGGGATCTGAGAGAGAAAATTATAAACAAAGTTTGATATTGGTGAGCTCAGATGTGGCTGTATTTTTAGCCGCTTGGTGAGGATTCTGCAGCCTTCATCAGCAATCCTGCCTCTTGCACCCTTTTTGCAGTTAGGAGTAGACATTATATTCAAAATGCTTCAGTGCAAAATCAGTGGCTTTGGCCTTTGTGAAGCTGGGAAAAGCAAACACAAATTTCTCAAAGACATTATTCAAGTATGTGTTGCTATTATTCCGATTACTCTTTGCAACAGTTTATAGAAATGCACCAAAAACAGTCTCAAAGATGTAAAAAAATATATCTCAGAGACCAGCAAAACTAAACGAAAAAAAAGTCTTCTCATAATGAGATTTTGTTGTCCTGTCAAACCTTGTCAAGATTTACATTGCTAGGGGAGATGCACAGGAGCAAGCCATCAAGCTCTGCTGCAAGTGGGTATTACATCTGTATCAACAGATCACCTACTGTGCTCTGGAAAGGCAAAGGGAGTGACTGGGAAAAGGGACAAGGATGACAGAATAATACTATTTCTTTCCCCTATCCCCAAAAGGGCCAGCTGCCATATTGGTTTGTGTGTGTCGATAGATAGATAGATAGATAGATAGATAGATAGATAGATAGATAGATAGATAGATAGATAGATAGATAGATAGATAGATAGATAGATAGATAGATAGATAGATAGATAGATAGGAATTTTTTTCCTCTTTGGAAAAATCTGTAAGGCAGTCCAAGAACATTTTGTTCGATGTGTACTTTTATGAAATTGTTAATTCAGCCTGTTTCTGTTGCCAGCTCTGTCACCAAGAGAGACCATGAGGAAGGGAAGAAAAATGTGGAAGCCTTGAAAAAGAGCCTGTAGAAGGAGAGCTGCTAACTGCCTGAGGGGACAACCCTTCTTTTTCTGAGTACTCAGAAGCCTGCCCAAAGGGCCCCTGTGGGAAAACTGTAGACCACAAGAGGGGGAGAACAAGGGTGCCTTGGCAGGAACCAGTTTGCCACTGGGACACTTTGCATCCCCAATTCCCAGGAAGGTGCAAAATAAAGCCCATGTGATGTGCCCAGGAGTCTGAGTCTGGGAGCATTTAAAAGCTCCCCATCCCAATTTTTTGTCCTCTTTCACTGCTGCTTCTTGCCCCCTCCCATCCGTCTTAGAAGTAATGAGAATGTGGCCATGTGCCACAACACCATTTGTTCAGAAAGAAGATACCGAAACTGTGTGAGCCAGAAGCATCAGTATGTACCTGAAGCTTGGAGCCCAATAAAAGTTCAGTCCTACAGAAAGAGAACCCATTAAAGTCTTGAAAAAAGGCTAACCATAATGCTAAGTCTTCTCTCATTTCCTTGGCAATTTTTCAACTATGATGGGGCTTCTTAAGCCTGTTCATGGCCTGACAGAAGTGCCTCAAAAAGGTGTGGCCAGGTGCAACCACTTTACATGCAAAATTCAAATGACCTACCAGAATCTGAAGTTCCCTGAGGGATAACTTTCATCTCTGCATGGTAGCCTCCAGCCTTGAATGTAAGTCTAGTAATTTATCCTCTGGCAACTGGCTAGACTGAGCTTTTGTGTCTAGCTCTATCCCAAGGAAGGTAAGGACTGTAGAGGGTCCTTCCATCTTCTCCACAGCTAGTGGGATTCCAAACTCTGTAGTAAACTCCCAGAATTGGTGCATTAAGTGACTACAATGATTAGACTCAGATGTTTCACATACCAAAAGATCATAAAGATAATGGACCACCATATTAGAACTGGTCCTGGTTCTTAGGACCCATTCTAAAAATGTGCTAAAGCATTCAAAGGCCGAGTATGAAATTGAGCAACCAAATGGCATGGCCCTGTCCATATAATATGCACTTTCAAAGGCAAAACCCAACAATTCCATGTCCACCAGGTGCACCGGCAGCAACCTAAATGCTGATTTAATATCACATTTTCTTAATAGGGCCCCTGTACCTGCCTGCCTCACCCTATGAACTGCTGCGTCAAATGAAGTATACTTAACACTACATAACTCTTGCAGGATCATGTCATTGACTGCCCCCCACCCCAGATAAGACAAATGGTGGATCACACAGAATTCACCCATTGTTTTCTTAGGTACAATGCCTAATGGTGAGACATGGAAACAGGGAATTGGTGGGTCACTCAATGGTCCTAACACTGTCCTGTCCTTGACCTCTTTTTCCGTTTTGGAGTGGACAACCTCCTCCATCCCTTTTATGGACTTCAAATTGTTTGCCCATGTAGGTGCTCTCTGTCCCTGCACTGCAATTCTAAACCCGAATTGCAATCCTTTGATAAATCTGGCTGCCTGTTGGTCCAGGTAGCTGCAGAGCCAACTCAGCATAGCCTCCAACTTTCTGGGGATAGGTCCCTTTTGGAGTTTGGGCACCTCCTGAGGGAGGCTGTTTCCTGTTTCCTTGGTCTTTTCCTCCTGGGGCCCCTTGCTTTTCCTGGGACAAGCATGTGATGCATGTAGTCCATTACAGGTCATGCACTGGTGTTAGAACTTGCAGAGTCTGCAAGTGCAGAAACCCTTGGTGTTGTAATCCCAACATACCAATTGTTGCTGAACTGACTGGCCCACTGTACCATGGGCAATGTTAGGCTGGCCAACACAATGTAGCAAATGTCCACTATCAGTGTGGTCACCTGTAATGGGGCATTGCAGTACCATCAGATGCATCCACAATGGGTCTAGTGCAGGGGTGCCCAAACTTTTTGTAAGGAGGGCCAGATTTGGTGGCTGAGAATGTGTCAGGGGCCGGTTGCTCCCCGACCCTGCCACCACACTGCAAGCCCCACCCACTGACCCAGAAGCCCCACCCACTGACCCCTTGCAACCCCACCCGCAGGAAGGAAGGTGGGGACCACCCAGCCGCCCAAGCTTCCCAGCGGTGCTGGTGCCCGCCCGATTACTGCCCCACGCATGCGCCCAACCTCATAATGTGTCCAGCTATGTCAGTGGCAGAGGCCTGCACAGCCCCACAAGCTTCCCAGCGGTGCTGGTGGTGGTGGCCCACCCCCTTGCCCACCCACCCAGCCCCACAAGCTTCTGCTCATTGGCCAGCTGGCCCGCCTAGCCCCTCAAGCTTCCCGGCGGTGTCAGTGTGGGCAGGAGTATTTTTTTTAAAAAAAACAATGGGGCAAAGGAGGGGGAGGAAGGGGTGGGCCAACCAGCCATGGGCCACTCAGAATGGCCTGACGGGCCGGATTTGCCCCCCCCCCGGGCCGGACTTTGGGCAGGCCTGGTCTAGTGGTACATCCCACCTTAAGTTGGGACACATGGCCACTCTCATTCAGAAGCCCTCATTATAAAACAACCACACTGATCCCAGGAATTCCAAATAGTCTCTGTAGATAATATCCATCTACTGGATTAAATCAAATGCCCTTTCTTGCTGGGCCCAGTCAACTCTGGCTACATAAATAAAGAATGCAGGCAGCCAGTTGACCCAACAGTTGTCCCGACACTTTTTTCCTGATTTTATCTTTGTCTCTGTCTTCCATATGATGTCCACATATTCCCCTCTCCAGATCTTTTCAACTGTGGCCAGCAACAGGTGATCACCCAGTGATAGGGATTAATCAGTATCAGGAAAGTGTTGGGGCAACACAGGGGCTGCTCCTGAGCTGGTACTAAGGTTTGTTGTTGATGATTCAGCTGCAATAGGTGTTGGGGGTGATTGATTGCCTGGTGGGCTCCCCCAATTCCTGGTATAATGTCTTGCTCATTGTCACCTGCCCTTGCCGCCTGAGGTGGTACACTTACTGTGCTGATCGGGACTGCACCTGGCAGTGTGTGTGTCATAACTGTGTTTATGTCTCCACCAGGGCTTGGTAGGGGGTGGCAATGGGCATCTGCTGCAAACTGTTACCAGTCACTTATGGCCAAACCCCATCCTGGGTAGGTGTTGGGTGCACTGTAGTCCTCTCACCTGTCTGTGGTGAAGTCCCTGAGGCACCTGTTCCCTGGCCACGTTGCACAATTGACAGGTCCAAAAGCTGGGCTTCTGCTGCTATGGGTTGAGCCTGTTGCTGAATTGAGGGTTCCCATGGAGTAGTGCTGTCCAGTGATGGGTCTTCTTTGTGCCGGTGTGCCAGGAGTGGCAACACTGGCTCCTGCTGTGCTGTACCTGCTCACTCATGCTTGAGAAAGGAAATGTGAGCCATCATTATTTCTCCCATATGTTTCAGTTCCTCAATCTTGCGAGCCTTTGATTCCCTAGCTGATCTGCAAACCCCAAAAGATTCTGCCATTCCCTGCTATTGAACCCTCCCCCTGTTCCAAGGAACTCAACTTCTTATATATGGGCCTGAAACCTGGCAAATCATCATCATCTGATGAGGAAATAACTGGAGGGGGGGTTTGCAGGAGCATGGCTTTTTACTGGCCATGTGTCTTTCTGTCCATCTGCATTCTTTCTTGGGCCCATGTCTCTTTCCACCTAGAAGGTTCACTGCACTAGTGCCTTCATTTTAGAATGATGAGGAGGAGTTTCCCAACCTCTGAAACAATTATCCCTATTTTTTAATTTTTAATTTAATTTTTTTATTGAGTGGGGGGTATCACTTCTCCACCCAGATAATAGGGCTGGAGCTGTAGAGAGTGGTTGAGGGGTGGGGTGGGGTGGGGTGGGGATTGCAGGGGGAGTGTGCCAATGGGGATGTAGTCTAATGTGGAGGCACCCAAGGCAAATGGCATTTTTTTTTATCTCAGGTGGCGGAGGGTGCCACTGCCAGCGGCCCAGTCCCTGGAGAAAGTCCAATTAGGCATCAACCATGCCAGTGCAAGCCTAGTCCTCCAACCCCCCCCCTTTCAGGAAAGTGGCAGCTGCATGTTTGCCGCACCCCCGCATGCTTTCCCTTGCCGGGGAAAACAGAAGAAAGCCCCAAGAAATGCCCAGATAGGCTATCACCGGGGGCTCGGCTGATACACACGCCCCTTCTCCACATGCTGCTTTCTCTTCCCCAGCGATGCCCGCTCAGCATGCTGCTCAGCATGAAAGAGGCTGGAGAGCATGAGCACAGCCTATTAATAGGCTTGATGACTCAGAGCTCGCACCATCCCCACGTGATGCTTCTCAAACAAAGAAGCCCCACGTCGGAGCAATCACCCTCATGGAGCTGCCATTGTTGAGGGCCCTACATTGTAGGTGTATAACTCAGATGCCTGAAACCCAATCTTCACTAAACTTAGAGAGACTATAAAGGAGAGTAGGGAGAAGCGTCTCTACTAGTTTGGTGTCTCTGGTTGCCTGGGGGTCCTTTGGGGAAACACAGCTTTTGAACCCCAATGTTAGCTAATCTTATAGGGCCTATATACTGTAGGATAGGCAGAAGAAGCAACTTCAAATTTAAGGCCTCTATATGCTGGGAGGCACTTTTTGTAGCATTTTAAAGGGGAGACAAATCAATTCATTGATTCTTTAATTTGTTACTGGAAATTCATTGGTTCAACCGTTTGTTGGTTTGTCAGCCTTAATGAATCACAAATCATAATGAATCACATTTTTATCTTTCCCCATGTCTAGTTTCCACCCTGTGAAATGTGATGGCTTGACAAATGTTGGAAAGTCCCCATATCTAAAATATAATAGTTATGTTTCATTTCTTCACACTACCACATCTCATTTAAATAGCAAGATGGATCAATTAAAGATGTGGGATAAATTCATTTAGCCTGCCTTTAAATTACCATGTAGAACCAAGAGAGAATGTATGGAGTAGCAGGTATGAGAGAGATACAGTAACACGAGGAACATTATACTTCATGGCATTTGCTTCATCAGGGGGCACAAGTGTTTAGGGCTGAAGTAATCTGTAAAAGCAGGCAGCAAGAACTTCTCTTCTTATTGCCAGGCCAAAAAGAGGCTGGTGCTTCTTCAGCTGGCTTTTAAGAAGAGCCATACAGTGCAAAATTTCACAGGAAACATGATCTCATGTGTCACATGATTTGGGCACTGGAGAGCTCATTAGGTGAAGTACTCTCAGATCAGGACCTCCTACATGGAGACTGTGACTATTCACCTCAGTATTGTGCATGTGACTTGTTTAATTCATCACCATAACTTCTTACCTTTTAGTTAAGCTATGAGGATGTACAAGTGTCCACAAATGCAGGGCAGGAAAATCATCCAATTTGCATTTGCTTGGAATCACAAAGGAATGAAGTACACAGCAGAAAAATCAACCTTAATATGATCTAACCATGCCTAATCTGCTGGGAGAGAATCTCTATCTCACACCTTATAATGAGTCCCAGAAACCATGGTTACTTTTCACTGTTCTTCTGGAATTATTTATTTATTAGTTTTTTATACTGGGCCATTTAGCCTGAAGGCTACTTTGAGTGCTTTACAATTTATAAACAATAAAAAGTAACTATACACAAATATAAAAATTGACAAAATAAGATTAAAATGCCAAGAACAAACAAAAAACCAAATGAGCATAACCAGAGGTGGAGAGAATCAATTTCCAGATATTATTGATTATAAAGATTAAGATTCCAGGAAAGCTATCCTATAAAGCCATTTTAAGATGTTTAGTGTAGGAGCCAAACATATTTCATTATTATTCTATAAATGAGGACCAACAATGTTGTGAATCATTCAGAAACTGAACCATCAGTAAGGACAAGTAACATATATTGTTTGAGGAATTGGACCCATTGACAGGTAGCCTGTGCAGGGCATAAATTGGAAGTGAATCAAATGTAATTTAATAAAAGAGACATAAAGCATTTCCAGAAAGGGGAATTTACATTGAAGATTTTTAGAACCTGTGGGTCCAAAAAACCCTTGTTATTTTCAGCTGAAGAGCTGACCTGGCCTCTAAAGTTATCCTTTTAGAAAAGGGAAGAGAGCAAATGGCCCTGAATGACATGTTCTTTTCAAAGAAAAGGACAAGTGTTTTCTACAGGGTATAGGCTGAAACCAACATATGATTTTTCACTTCTAACTGAAGCAGGATGTATAGGAAGGTCTGAAGAGGTGAAAAGCTCCTGCATTGTTTCACAGCTTCTCTCTGCTTCTGTGACATCTTGTGTTAAAACCATGTCACAGGAAGTAGACTGATGGAAATGTTAAAAAGAAGGGAGGAACTACAATTACTTTGTAAAGGGATTATTTTGTATGCCTATTTAGAAATCAAGTCAACTGAGTTACTTCCAAGTAAATGTTTGTGGGACTTCAACATTACAGCACAGCCCTATATAGATTTATCTCAGACAAAAATTTATCTCATGGCAAAAAATTAAAAGGAGGGGCCAAATGATTAAAATCTCCCTACTCTGTGCTCTAGGACAGCGTTTTTCAACCACTGTTCCGTGGCACACTAGTGTGCCGCGAGATGTTGCCTGGTGTGCCGTGGGAAAAATTGAAAAATTCTAAAGAAATTCAACCCAGGGCCGGCGGGCGGCCCACAGCTGGGAGGCGCTATAAATAGCGTCCAAGGGCCAGCTTGGCTCCTCCCCCCCCGAGGCCCGCAGCACTGGCATCACTTCCTCCCCGGCCGGACCTGGCCCCGCTCATTCTCTTAGTGTTTGCTCTGTGCCTGCCGCCGCCGCGACTCGCTTGCTTCCCACTCCCCCCTCCTTTTTTTACCCTGGACCACCACCACCCCTTTCCTGGGAGCTACCAATGGACTGAGCCACCCGACAGCCCGCCCGCCAACACAAGCCGGCCCGGGAGCCCCAGCCCAGAACAAACCACCAGGTGAGGGGAAGGGGAGGAGGGGTGCCCGGCTGCCCCACGAGCACCGCGGCAGGGCTGCGAGGAGGAGGGGATGGAGGAGGCCTCCGCAGGGCCTGGGCTGAGGAGGCGGGCGGGCAGGGGGGGGCTACTGGCACGGCTGGATGGCCGGACGGCCAGCCTTTAGGGTCCGGGAGGGGAAGAGCCATCTCTGAGGGGCCCCGCAATGGGTTCCTTGAAGTCTTGCCCCTTTCTTTCTGTCTTGGGTCGCCCTCTTCTCTCTCTCTGTCTTTTCTTTCTTTTTTTCCCTACCTCTCTCTTTCCATTCGTACCCTTTCCCCTCTTCAAAGAAACGTGCTCATTTCTAGCCTGTATATGTGTATGTCTAGCAGCCTGCCTACTGTAATTAAAACTGTAAACCGCCCAGAGACTCCTTGAAGTGGTATGGGCGGTATACAAGCAGAACACTTTCTGCCTTCTTTCCTTCCTGCCTTCCTTCATCCTCCTCCCCTCCTGTCGCTGGACTTGCTGAAGGCATCTGCCTTGGCCACAGTGTGGAGAGCAAGATGGGCTTTTGGGTCTTATTTGTGTTCCTGGAGAGTCAGTGCCCCTTCTCAGGTCTCCACTGGACACCAGAAGTCCATGCAGGGCAAAATGTCTTTAAAAAAACAACACAGGTAAGTGGGAACTGGGTGCTAGAGAGCAGGCTGCCTCAATCTGTGGCCCCTCTGTCCTGCTTCTCCCTACACCAGCAATGGCGAACCTTTTAGAGACTGATATAGGCACAGAGTTAATTTTTTTAACATTTTCAAATGGTGGTGTGCCTCGTGATTTTTTTCATGAAACAAGTGTGCCTTTGCCCCCAAAAAGTTGAAAAACACTGCTCTAGGATACCAGATGGTACTGAGTCTCCTGTACCTACTCATGTGTAAAAAGCGGGGAAATGCTACTGCTAGCTACATCTTGAAAGCATTGTTCAGGCTACAATTTTGAAACTACACCAGTGGGTTTTGATAATGATAACTAGGGATGGGCTGTTCGTTTCAGAAGCAGCACCTTCCAAAACGACACACACAAGCCCAAGCACTGTTTGGAAGCCTCCAAAATGCAAGCAGCCAATCACTTACCTTCCTGCATGGTTGTATCGGCAAAAGTCCAACAGAGAAGAAGTCTCCTGATGTCATCTGTCCTATTCCCTAGCGCTGGCCAATCAGACAGGGAGGTGGAATGATGCATTTCCCTGCACAGCTCCTGTTTGACTAGCACCAGGGAGAAGGGCAAATGGCATCAGGAGACTTCTGGACTTTAGACCAGTACGTCCATGGAGGAAGGAAAGTGATTGGATGCTTGCATTTCGGAGACTTCCAAACAGCACCTGGGCTTGTGTGGGTCGTTTCAGAACATGCTGCTTCTGAACCAAACAGCCCATCCCTAATGATAACCTATAAAACAGTAAGCAAGACTTACTGTAAAGCAGGCGCCAACTGTTTCTTTTGGCCTGGAAGATCATAAGGGTAGTTGTTCTTGACCTCTTGGTTACTTATGATACCATTCATATCACATATTGCTGCAGAACTATGTAATCTAGCCAAGGATTAGAAATTAACTACAGTAGTAGCAATTATTTTGCAAAATCTTTTGATTTTTAGTTTGTTTTCAAGGACAACAGTGCCAATGGAAGACTCAGAATAGTGGCCTGCTGCAAGGATGAGTACTGTTTTCTATTTTGTTTAACCTCAATATTTATCAACAACCACTTCCTCAAGGCATCAGTCACTTTTTTATGCTGACAGTCTCATTCCTGCTTCTCAGTCTGACCATTTTGAGATATTGGAACATTTCTTAAAAATATCATTTGAAGATCTTGATTCATATTGTGACAGAAACCAATTTAAACCCAAGTAGCAAATTCAATGTGTACCTTTCACCTGATAAATAAGCAAGAATCTCAGAAACTTCAAGTTACCTAGAAGGGAATCAAAACAGAGCATTATTTTGCTCCCTAATACCTGTTGCTCTGGGACAGTCCTATGAGGAACATAAAGCAAAAAGTCAATGCAAGAACTGTATTTTCCAAAGGATATCAGAAACCAGCTGGGATATATAATGAGAAGACCTAAGAAAAACAGCCTTGGACCTCTATTAATCTGCTGGTTCAGTACTGTCCAACCCATCCAAAACAGCTAGGGTATCATTCAATGAAAGCTCTAGATTCATTACATTCCTGAAGAAATAGCAAAGAACGCCAGGAATGTAATACATAAAAAAGAACTATACACTTCTGAAAATGAATGGACGTCTGGGATAGTCTAGCCCAGTGTTGGCGACCCTATGGCACGGGTGCCAAAGGTGGCACTCAGAGCCTTTTCTGTGGTCACCTAACATCGCCCTTTCAAAACCACCTGTATTCAGGTTAAATTGCTGTATTGGTACTTTGTGAAAATTTAGTGGGTTTTGAATCGCAGTTTGGGCACTCAGTCTCTAAAAGGTTCACCATCACTCGTCTAGCCCTTAATCATATGGAGAACTGGATTACTTGGAAATAATTTAACAGATTGTGGACAAAGAAGAATCAAGGTGTACATATGAAAATGTGGTGTCTACACTGACTCAGTTATCCGCAAGTGCACAGAACAGTCAACTTCACACCTAGGTCAGTATACTCTATGTCAGGCCTGCCCAACAGGCAGACCGGGGGCTACCAGTAGCCCGTGAAGGGTTCAAAAGTAGCCTACCAGCCATCAATAAAAAATGTGAGGGGACACGTTCTCCACCTCTACCTCCCCCAACCCAAGGACCACCACTGCCCCAGCAAAGCTCTCGATCTGCCAGCCCAGTATCTCAGCCGTGGGGCAGTTCAAGGGCCATGGCACAGTCTCCCGCTCTCCCTACCGGCCAGATGATCGGCGTGCCACTGTCTCATGACTAATTGAGTTGTTGGTGCAGAGCAGAGGAAGGGGAGTGGAGGGGACAGCGAGGGATGGGGTCATGGGCGTGCCCACCTCCTTTGCACGGTGATGTCCCCCTCTTCTCCCCCCCAGAGAATTTCTTCCTCCCTCCCTTCCGTCCTCCTCCTCCTCCTCCCACCCCCACAGCTGCCTCACAGAGACTGTGACCTGCCACTCCTCCTGCTCCCCTTCTAAGCCATTCCCTCCTCCTTGTGCCACTGTGGCGATGTGATTGCCCCACTGCTGGCTTGGCCCATCCCAGCTGCACAGCGAACATGGCAGAGGTGAGTGAGGGCTATGGGCAGCAGCAGCAGTGGCAGCGAGGGGGCTGGAAGGGAGAAGGGGGAAATAGGAGGAGAAGTAGAGTCAAGTCAGGCCCTGGGCAGGTTGGGAGGGAAAGTGCAACAGCCTGGGCAAGCGGAAGGGACGATCTGCACAAGCATGGACGTGCCTCCCTTGCACCCATCCACACCAGCTCAAGCAGGTGTAAGGGAAGCATGTGCATGGTCAGCCTTACCATAGGAATGCATTGACATATGTTCCCTCCAGAACGGATTAACTGATTTTCAATGTGTTCCTATGGGAAATTGCTACTCTACTTACACAATTTTTTTTACTTATGAGCATATGCTTGGAACAGATAAAATTCATAAGTAGAGGTTTTAGTGTAGTAGCCCTCAGGCATTTTCATCCAGATAAAGTAGACCTCAGCTTGTTCAAAGTTGGACAGCTCTGCTCTATGTCTTACAAGGTGAGGAGTTAATCTGGTTCTTCCAAATGTTTTTAACATTGTCTCTTACTGGGCAAAAATTATCTGCTGTATTTATCAAATGTAATGGGGGTTCTTCAGACATGAAGAAAGAAAGGCCTGTGTTTTCCAGTTGTCTACGATGCATTTTCTGACAGCCAGTTCTAAGCACCCTTGAGTGTTATTACTCAAAGAGTTACTCTTAAGACTAGGCAATAGCCACACTTCAGGGGGACATTCTTCATGTTGTCCCATCTTATTACTTGAGGCATTCTTGATTAGAAAGAAATCACTGCAGACCAAAAAGTCATCCAGGGAATGTGTGATTTCAATTTCATGAAACCTGATGCAAGGATTGGGAGGAATGCACAACAATTCTACTTCCTGTAACATGCCAGCATTTTCCTCATTGTACATTCACTACTTCCTAACAGCTGTGTTACACCAAAGATCTGGGAAGTTTCTGCCCTCTGTTCAGTGCTGAACTAAATCAATTCATCCCCTTAGGCCTAGCAGGCCGTCTGCACCGAGATACAGCTAGGCAGGCAGATGGCAGAGGCAGGAAGCCCTGCTGGCAGGCATGCTGGCAGAGGAAGGAATCAGCAAATGGTGGTGGAAGGTAGCAGGCAGGCGGAGAGAAAGTGAACAAATGAGAAATACAGATCAGCATGTTGCTACCTGTACATAAGCAACAGCATTGCCAGGCAGGCAAATTCTGCCTGATAGCAGAGAAGACACAGAAGGCTTGATAAGCAGAAGCGACTAGTGAAGGATGGCATAGTCACAAAGTAAAGGAGCAGCTGTTGGTAGAGAATGCTGGCAGAGCTAGGAGCCAGCAGAGTTCCCAGACCAAGTTAGGTCTATGAACTGACTGCCCAGGGCTCCAAACACCATCCCCTGGTTATTGGTCATGAAATTAGGTGGGCATGATAAGACACTTAATTATTTGGGGAAATGAAAAGCTTCTTTTGCCCCTCCATGGAGGAGAGAGGAAGCAAAGGGTTGGGTTTTTAAATAAGCCCTTTTGGGACTGTGTTGTTGCACTATGCCTTTTAGAAAAATAAACATTGGGCACTTTTACATGACCTCTAAAATCTGGTGGCAACTTAAATTCGGACTAGAGATCATGGGGGTTTGTCCCTCTTCCTGTGTTCCCACCCCTCCACACTCCCTTGCTCCTGTCTGTGTGAGAGAAGGGAGAAAAAAAAGGGGAAAAAATGCAGGCTCACCTCCGTCTGCCGGTCGAAGCAGCCCCGAGCAGCCCTGTAGGGATTCCTGTCTCTTAAAGGGGTGGCGGGGACAGAAAAACAAACAGAAGGCAAGGGAGCCGAGCATTCACAGCTTTACAATCCGCATCGGAAGATTTTTTTACCTCCTGGAGGCCAGGTACTTGAAAAGTGCATCGGGACGCGCTTAGGTAGGCGTGGTCGTACTTTTTTTTTTTAAGTCCGCAGCTGGTGGGAAAACATTTTAAAGCTCCGGATCTGGGAGCCCTTTGCCTCGGATTTTAGGGGTCGTGTAAAAGTGCCCATTGAAAACTTAGTTTAGAATGACAAGACAGAAGAGAACATGGAGATTTTTGTTTATTTGTTTGTTACCCTTTCCCTATAAATGGAGGACACTGGCTAGGTAGCTCAGTGACTTAGGTATCTACTATCTAGCTAGGGAGCCAGAGTTCAGGAGTCTGTGAAGATTCTCAGTCATCCAGGTGAGTTTATCTGAAAGTTGAGTCATGGCAACTGGACTTTTTTTTTTTTTTGCTTGAGAGATTGAAACATTTCACTACTCATCCAAACAGCTTCATCAATCTGTACTGATGATGGTCTTTGGACGAGCAGCAAAATGTTTCAATATCTCAAGACAAAGATGACCAGTTGCCATGACTCAACTTCCAGACAGAGTTTGGAAGTTCAGTTCACCAGTCTGTCTTCTGAGCAAGTAGACTTGTTCATGAAAACTAACACTAAAATACGTCTGTCACTCTTTCAGATGCCACACAATTTTTGTCGTGTTGATTTTTTATTTTATTTTTGTCTGATATGCAAGCATAGTGTGATACAGCTATCTTTTATAAAACAATTTCCCTCTGTGCTTCCTGTGAGTAGTTGACCTATGTGGCCTTGGGCAATCTGCACAGTCCCAGGGCACCCTCTCCCCAAGAGGGAATGCTAAATCACTTTTGAGTATTATCTACCTGGAAAACTCTGTAAACAATCCATAAACCAGAAGATGACTTGAGGATTATGATTATGAAGGAGGAGGAGGAGGAGGAGGAGGAGGAGGAGGAGGAGGAGGAGGAGGAGGAGGAGGAGGAGGAGGAGGAGGAGGAGGAGGAGGAAGGTGAGGCCAAATAGGGTCATTTGAGCTGTGGTGTGCTTTCTTCGACTGAAACTACCTAATCCTTACATGAGGATGCAAGGATCACACAAATGGCATACAACATCTCGATATGACGTTAACTGATCCTATTTAGATTGATCTACCCTTTCACAATTGCCTAACTTAGAAGATTTCAACCTGTTTATGTAAGACTCATCAGTGGGAAAATGGCTACCCCATTTCAGAATAGGATGGGGACTTGTTTTTTCTCCCACTATAGGTCTAATTGTACTATTGTACTGCCAACAGGTTGCCCTTTGTCCATACTGAAAAATAAAATAAAATAAAATAAAATAAAATAAAGGAAATGTTCCAGAAAGAACCCCACTTACTCTGAATCACAGAACTGAACCGGATCCAACTGATAGCTGCTCTTACCTGCACAGAAATCCACCCAGCTCCCTCATCTGTACAGTCTTATCCTATGCTTTGACCCTCTTTTCCAGTTAGGAATCTGTGATTATAACAAAAGAAGAGTTCAGATTAGAGATGGGCACGAAACGAATAAAAATTTCTTTTTGTTATTCATTATTCATTTTGTTATGTAAATAAACAAATAACAAACAGCCCCCTCAAATAAAAATGAAATGAAACAAAATGGAAATTTTCATTTCATTTCATTTCAGTTTTCATTTCCCCATCCTGCATCTTCTCCTACCTGAAAGTTGCCAGGCTCAGGACTCACCAGTGCCACTGACCAACGCCCACGGGGAAGGCTTCCGAGGGAACCATAGGCCTCCCTCTGGAGAAAAAAAGCACTGATCAGCCCACGTTACAGCTGATCAGTGCTTGAGTAAAATTATAAAAATATTTTTAAAAAACTGCTGACCCTGTCCATGGACCAGCTGGCCAGCACTTGAATAAATACATGAGAAAAAAAAACAATAAAATAAAAAAGTGGCAACCTGGCCTGTAGGCCAGCTGGTTGGCATGATAACAAAAAAATAAAATGAAATAATAAAAATGTGCCGACCCGGCCCAGGAGACAGTTGGTGCAATAACAAAAATAAATAATAATAATAAAAAAATTAAAAACACCGACCCAACCTGCGGGCCAGCTGGTCAGCGCGATAACAATAAAATAAAGTAAAAACATGCCGACCCAGCCCATGGGCCAGCTGGTGAGCATGAGTTAAAAAAATTAAAACTGAAAAATGACACAAACAAAAAATGAAACATTTTTTAAAAAAAAACATTTCGTTTTAAGCAAAATAAAATAGGCATGTCCAAACTTCAACCCTCCTGATGTTTTGGACCACAATTCCCAGAATTATATGCTTAGATTGCCAATGGCAAAGGACTGTGGGACTGTGGGATTGAGAACTGGTTGAGATCCAGGAAACAAAGAGTAGGTGTCAACGGGAAATTTTCACAATGGAGAGAAATGAAAAGCGGTGTGCCCCAGGGATCTGTCCTGGGACCGGTGCTTTTCAATCTGTTCATAAATGACCTGGAGACAGGGATAAACAGTGAGGTGGCCAAGTTTGCAGATGACACAAAACTTTTCCGTGTGGTAAAAACCAGAGAAGATTGTGAAGAGCTCCAGAAGGATCTCTCCAAACTGGGGGAATGGGCTGAGAAATGGCAAATGTGTTTTAATGTAACTAAATGTAAAGTAATGCATATTGGGGCAAAAAATCCAAACTTCATCTATCAACTCATGGGCTCTGAGTTATCCGAGACGGATCAGGAAAGAGATCTTGGTGTGTTGGTGGACAGCTCCATGAAGGTGTCTCCCCAATGTGTGGCAGCAGTGAAGAAAGCCAATTCCATGCTAGGGATGATCAAAAAGGGGATTGAAAATAAAACAGCGAACATTATAATGCCTTTATACAAAGCAATAGTAAGGCCCCACCTGGAGTATTGTGTACAATTCTGGTCACCGCATCTCAAGAAAGACATAGTGGAACTGGAAAAGGTGCAGAAGAGAGCGACTAAAATGTTTACTGGGCTGGGGCACCTCCCTTATGAAGAAAGGCTAAAACATTTGGGCCTCTTCAGTCTGGAAAAAAGGCGCTTGAGGGGGGATATGTTTGAGACATACAAAATAATGCAGGGTATGAGTAAAGTGGATAGAGGCAAGCTCTTCTCTCTCTCCCAAAATGCCAGAACTAGGGGACATACACTCAAATTGAGGGCTGGGAGAGTAAGAACTGACAAAAGAAAATATTTTTTCACCCAGCGCGTTGTAAGTCTATGGAACTCCCTGCCACAGGATGTGGTGATGGCATCTGGCGTGGATGCCTTCAAAAGGGGATTGGACAGATTCCTGGAGGAAAAGTCCATCACAGATTACAAACCATGATGGAGATGTGTAATCTCCAGGCTTTAAACCAGGGCCAGATGCAGGGGAGTGGTATCAGGAGACAGGTATCTAGTCTCATGCACTCCCAAACGCATCTGGTGGAGCCGCTATGAGATACAGGAAGCTGGACTAGATGGGCCTTTGGCCTGATCCAGCATGGCTCTTCTTATGTTCTTATGTGTTCTTATGAGTTGTGGTCCAGAACATCTGGAGGGCTGAAGTTTGGACATGCCTGAAATAAAACAATGAAAAATAAAACAAAAAACCAAAATGAAATGCCATTATGGCATTTGTTGCCCATCTCTAGTCCAGATGGATCAGTTTTTATTTCAGGATTTTATACACAAGCATTGAATAGCTCTAATAATTCATCGAAAAAAGTATTTCCCCATGAGTAACAAATTAGATGCTGGGAGGGCAGGAAGGTTGATTGGAAGTGAACTATAAAATCAGTAACTCTTTTTGCTTTGCAAAAATGCTTCCTGTGTTGTTGATGGTGTTTTTGTTTTGTTCAGTCCTATCCACTCGATGGCAAATGTAGCTCTGCATCCAGGATCTTCATCTTTCCACCAAAGACAAAACATCCACTGTATTTCAGAAATTAGTTTTACTTAATCGAAACACTTCATTAATCACAGCCACTTAACATGCTAGAGTTGAACAGTAAAATGCACACAAACTTTACATAACCTTTGCAAGGTGCTAGTGCAATTGCATTTTTAATGCTGCATTTATACATCTCAAAGGTTTTGGCTGTGGAATAAAAGGCAGCAGATAGAGTGTTTGCTCAATATAATGATCTGTAGGATGTAATTTATTCCATATTTATAATGGTGATTGGAAGAGACAGGTGCTTTTAACCTGGATTGTTTATTCAGCAGAAGTTTGTAAAATCATACATTTTGCTTAATAGACGTGCCTATTGCTATGGAGGAGGTAGATGTTATACACTCATTTGCATTTTTTTGTAAAAAAGAATTTGTTGACATTTTGCCAGTGCTCAAAGATTTTTATCACTTTCTTTCCAATATTTATAAGAAATGTTCATCCTACAGATATGCTGGGGAAACTCCCAAGGAGAGAGTTCATTAGTTTACAAGCAAATAATCCCATAGGGCACAATCTGTTCAGAATTTCTCCTATTAAAAGGATAGGAGCAAAAATACCTTTTTGTTGTTTTTGCAGTGCAAAATATTTACTTGTAAAGTCTACTTTCATGAGAGCAAAAACTGTGCATTAAATGGAAAGAAATATGTTTCCCTGGTGTGGGGGGAAGGCAGCATTCTCACAATATAAGGAAACTGCTGTTTGTGCCAAGATGCAAATCTAATGGCTATGAACATTTCTTGAGCTATTAACATTTGGCAACATTTGAAATAATTTCTGCTGGATTCAGTCGTGGAATTGAATTGATGTATGAAGTAACCAAGCTAACAAAATGGAAAACAGGAAAGCAACCAAAGTCAAACATACAGTGTCACCACCTTTTTGTTCTCTTTGCAGTGCAAAAATTAACTTGTAAATACAGAGTTTCTCATTCCATACAGTTCCAAGTACATTTGCTCACAAAATTATGATATTCTGATACTTGGACTCCTGTGAACGGCAAGACTATGTGAAGAAGTGAGAAATCTGGTAAATGGTTACATTCCAACCATATATTTCTTCTGGGGTCAATCTAAACAATACATTTATCACAGTTTTTAACAAGGTGTTTTCCTGAGTCATGGAAGATGGGGTTCATCATAGCATGTGAGGTTTTTTTTTTACATATAAATGTTGTTTTTAGCACATTCCATCCCTATTTTAATCATTCTTCACCAAATTATTTTTATTTGATTAGCATGATAACTAATCACACCCCTCTGTATTATCACAATCTGCTAACTTATGTACGCAGCATATTCAAGGAGATGATTTTTTTCCATGTATGTAGTATTGGTCATCAAATATTCATGATTGTGAAGAACTTAAGATTTGCATCTGTATCTCAGTTAACGCAAGAACAGTTTGTTAGTCGACCCTCAGACTAGGTGCCTGCATTATCTGCTTTTTTATTTTATGAAGATTACTCAGGGAGGCCTTCTAATTGGAATCCATTTTAATAATATTTCCTGTGGGAACAACCACCACATACTCAAGAGTACTGAAAAAAACGATGGCCTTTATATTTTATGATTGGTTAATAGATTTAACTCATATTACTGCCAAGTGGGGAAAAGCCTTTCCCCTGCTTTGGTGGGGTCAGCTTTTTGCCATCCAAGTCCAGCTCCTTCAGGGTGCCCAGTGGGGGAAAGTTGGCATTGGGATAAGTGTCCAAAAGCTGACCCCACCAAAGCAGGGGAAAGCCTTTCCCCCACTTTGGCGCAGTGGCTTTTTGCCATTCAAGTCCAGCTCTTCCAGGGTGCCCAGCAGGGGAAAGGTGGTATTGGGGTGGGTGCCCATAGCTCAGCAGGTGAAATGCCAGTGGCCCCAACCATGAGGGGGTAGGCAGTGGGTCCTGGGGCAGCAGAGTTGCCACCAGTACTGGGGGTGCAGCAGCTGGAAGAGATTTTTGCTCATGGATCAAAATGCTTGTAGACCAAAGTTATTCATAAACAGAGGCACCTCTTTATATTATAGGCCAACTTGGAAAATAGGTGGGATATGGACAAAATAATAAATAAAAGAGATGGGATATGAACAAAATAATAAATAAAAACAATGATGGCAAAGATCGTGTGACAGATCACTTGAAAAGTATATTGGATAGCAAAAAGGTAATCCAAAAGGAAAGTGAAATCTATCATGCACTTCTTATATGAAAGCTGGGTTACTATCACCCAAATATCAATTTTGTTAAAAAAAGATCTGTCATTGGAGATTGTTCATGTATTGCTTTTTTAAAGCCACAAGAAAGATACTCTTTCTTCTATGATTATTCATATGCAAGAAGACCTCATATATAATGGCCTAGATTCCTATGCCATCTGAAAAGGTGAAATAACTTTTGAAACCTGTTTTATAATATATAACAGGATAATATATTTCAAAGAGAGCAAATTATAGGCTCAAATGGCTCAGAATCTGGGCTTTCTCATCAGGTAAGGAAATTACTTGCCTTGCCTCTTACAGTGTTTGAATAGATCTTACAGGAATATAATACTGAACTCTAGTCATACTCCGGTACATGGCGCAATGGGAGGTTCTGAGCATACTGAGAGCCAGCATTGCATTTTTGGAGCTATTTCACAAGAAACAGAGCAACATAAAAAAAAGGTGAACACATTTATAGTGCTGATGCTTTTATTTTTTCCAGCTTTAAATAAAATTACTTTGCATGTGCTTAAAATAAAATGTAATCAAAATATTTTAAGAAGGTGGTCAATCAAATGTATTATACAGGCACAGACACATCCAGATGTAATGCACTTTTTGAAATATTTGTTTCATGCTTATCATAAGCAGCTTGGGAAAAGCTCATTGAGCCAAACCAAGATATAATTTCAAATTAAACTTGGCATTAGATATCATATCACTTCATAAATTTAGACAAAAAAGTGTCCAATGCCCCAATTCCTGTTGTTTAGAACAATAAATTTGCATTATAGTAGGCCCAATGATTCAGTGAGGGTATAGTGAGTCCTCTCTTGGTTCCATTGGTTCAAATGGGCCAGCTCTAATTGCAACTTACTAGAGATGGGCACGAAATGCCAAAATGGAGTTTCATTCCATTATTCGTGCCCTGGGGCCCCGTTTCTTTTCGTTGAATATGAAAGGAATTTTTAATATAAAAACTCATTTCATATTCATTTTGTTTCGGAGAGGGGCCTGGGCGCTACCATAGCCAGCGGCAAGCCTCCTGGGAGAGCAATCCCATGGCAGCGGGGAGCCCTCCAGCGGGGCAGATCCCTGGATCTCTCTAAAAGGGATCTTCCCCACGCCGGATGACAACGTGCCCAGCGCTGTCATCCAGCGCGGGGAAGACAAGAGCCTCGTTTGTGCCTCTGCATGCAGGGGCACGAACAGGGGTCTCTTCTACTTCTCCCTTGGGAAAAAGCCACAGCCTCGACTCTGCTTGCGGTGGTGAAACCGTGGTCCTCTCTGGACCAATCTCCACAGTGGGGAGTTGACAGCCGAGCCGGCTGACATCCCCTCGCTGCCGAGATCGGTTGCGAGAGAGCTGCAGCCTCACCTCCTCTTGCGGCAGTGAGACCACGGCCCTCTGTGGACCGATCTCCACAGCAGGCAGGTGACAGCCAATTCAGCTGTCATCCCCTCGCTGTGGAGATTGGATATCGGTTGCAAGAGAGCCACCACCACCGCAGTGGGGAGGTGACAGCCGAGCTTTTTTGGGTTAAACAAGGACCACAACTTTATTAGCATCTTATTAAAATTATTGTGATTAGAGATGGGCACGACCAGGAAAAATTACGTTTCGAGTTGTCGTGTGTTGGAGCCGGCCCGTTTCGGCTTGTTTCCATTTTTCGTGAAATTTTCCAAAAATTTGTCATTTCGTTTGTCGGTTTTTCATCTGTTGTTAGTACTGGTTTTTGGGGGGCAGGCTCCTGGAGGCACCTCTCTGGAGTGGGTGCCTCCTCTGGCCTGCCATGAAGGGAAAGTGGGCTCCTGGAGGCACCTCGTGGGTGCCTCCTCTCCTAACCCGCTACAAAATGGCATGCATAGCCAATTGGATATGCATACCATTAAGATGCAGTTGCAGCAGGCAGAGGCACCTCTCTTTCGGGTGCCTCTTTGACTCACTGCCTGCAGTGCACTTGGGCTGGAGAGCGAAGTGACAGAGGGCCGGACCACTACGGGTGCCCACTGTGACTCACTAAGAAGGGAAGTGTACTTGCTGTAGTGCAATGCGAGTACACAGATCTGGCTTGGGGTTAGGGGTTAGCGCAAGGGCTAGGATTAGGGTTACTGGTAAGGTTAGGGTGAGTTACTGGGGTGCACCTCTGGGTGCCTCTCTGACCCACTAAGAAGGACAGTGTACTGGCGTATGGGTTAGGGTTAGGGTTCGGGTTCGGGTTCGGGCTAGGGTTAGTGGGCTTTTTATGCCCGAATGGCACATCCCAGAAGTCTCTGTGGTCAAAACCTGGCCAAGTGGCCATGCAATTGGTGGAATGGCTCCAAAAATGTGCATGATCCACTCCCATGGACAGCCCATCATTGTGCAGGTGTAAAAAAATAAATAAAAATAAAATAAAATAAAATCAATGGACACGTTTTGTTGCAAGAAAAACCCACTGCTGCTACTGTAAAAATTCAGGCAGTTTTAAAATAGCTATTTTCGCATGTTTCTGTGGTGCTTTGATGTGTTTTTGGACCACGATTTCAAAACAAATTTTGCGGTCACCCCTTTTTGGATCCCCCGCCCGCACCGTATGGCATGGCGAGTTGGCGAGACAACGAGGATGCCCCCCCACCAGAGCAGCCCAGGACAGGAGAGGGGGGGAGGCCGGGGACCCCCCGCCCCCCAGGAACCACCCTTCTGGTAGGTGCCCTCACTGAGGCAGGCCGCAGGCATATTTTCGCCTGCTTTTTTGGCCGGGATCAGGTTTTTTTATTTTTAAAACTTTTTTTCTGTGCCGCGCCGCTTGGCGTGTTGGCGACTCGATGAGGATGCGCACTTTGCGCAGCCCAGTAGAGGAAAGGGGGGAGGCCGGGGACCCGCCCCCCCCAGAAACCACCCCTCTGGTAGGTGCCCTCACTGAAGCAGGCATATTTTCACCTGCTTTTTTTGGCCGGGAATCGAGGGTTTATTTATTTATTTTTAAAACTTTTTTCCCTGTGCCACGCCGCTTGGCGAGCTGGCGTGGGCGAGTGCGACTCGATGACGAGGATGCGCACTTTGCACAGCCCAGGAGAGGAGGGGAGGGAGGCCGGGGACCCCCCCAGAAACCACCCCTCTGGTAGGTGCCCTCACTGAGGCAGTCATATTTTCGCCTGCTTTTTTTGCTGGGAATCGGGGTTTTTTTTTTTATTTTTAAAACTTTTTCCTGTGCCGCCTGGCTTCGCGTGATCGCTGCGATGCCAGGAACGACGACAAATCAGACCCAATTTTTCTTTAGTCGGTTCGAGTTCTAGTTCTGGTGGAGTAATTGTCGTTACCGTTTCCGTTGCGTAACGAAAACGAGAAACGGAAACGGAAACGAGAATTTCACCAAGTCGTGCCCATGTCTAATTGTGATACAAGGTAGCCTAAGTAGTGGAATAGTTAGGAATTGATAACTCACTAAGAGATCCATATCCCAGGTGACACTCAGTGAGATCCCCATTAAAAGTCTAAATACATCAGGGCTGCCCTCGGCCACTTAGTGATCCTAATTTATCTCTTTCCTTTGCCTATGTTCCAATCAAATACTATTTATGACTGGGGTGGGGCTTGATGATCCCTAGAGTCCCTTCTTGCTCTGCAATTCTAAAATGATGATGAAGTTCCTATTAATTGCATATTTTGAAAAAAAAACCCATTGAAATAGCTGGTCAGAAGAAGAATTAAATATACTTAGAGATACAGGATGAGAGAGAAAGACTATGCAAAGACAAGGTTTTCAAGAGGCAACATGTAATGGCATCTAAGAATCAGCCCCCCCCCAAAAAAAATGTTATCACTCAACTAAAGGAAGCCAGTTTAATGGAGACAGGATGCTCTTCCAAAAAACAAAACAAAACACAAATCAAAACTGGGAAACAAGCAGTCAGATCTGATGAATTGCTATCAGATTTATAGAAGGGAAATTAAAATAGTCCTAACTGGAAAGCTGGTGGTTGATATGAAGTGAAACATAATACGGAATTGCAGAATTTCTGTTAGATGGCCATGCTGACTAGGCTTAAATGCCTTCAGCAAAGACATGACATCCTTAGATGGAAGGCACTTGAGTCTGAAAGTGGTACTTTCACTGAGCAAAAGATGTGCTCCATGACGGAGCCTTTCCTTCTCCTCATGTTTACAGCTATATCAACTATACAAAATTGGTAGTACATGCATGAAAACAAATTTGTATCTTTTCGATTGTACTGGGGTTTTATTGTCCGCAGTGTAGCAGTTCTCTGGAGGAAAACATTTTATGGAAAATCACAAAGGAGATTGTCATGATTCATGTTACACTTGACAGCATTTACATACATAGCACTACTTTTGAGGTATCTCTAATATTTTGTGGAGCATTTTGTGCTGGTTGACATTTAATAAATCAGTTCATTTTTCTACCTTCAGCAAGGGGTGATGGCATCTGTTAAATAAATGGGCCAAATCACGTGCTCTGTTGAAGACATGAAGATTAATCTAAAGCACCTAGACTTCCTGCTCAGAGGTCTGAGAATGAGATGTTAACGTAATTCACATTTGACTATGCATTCTTCTTTGGAAAGATGCAATGACAGGTGTTTCTAAGTTGCATGAAAATGAGACTATGACTCTTCTCAGTTTTTTTTTTTTTTTTTGAAATGCTATTCCTGAGCCAGGGAGATATTTGGGTGTAATAACAGTATTCATTGTTTCTAATGACCTGTCTGAAATTTTGAAATTCTAGTTGTTGTGCAAGGTGCACATGATGGTAAGTGAAAGCAAACAAAAGTGAAAGCAAACAAAACTATTAGGTATGAGGAAGAATGGGGTCAAATCTCCATTTAGTTATGAAACCCATTGAGTGTGAAGGTGCCCCATAGCAAGGGACATCAGGATGATATATTTGCTGTTGGAGGGAAATCAAAATATCTAAGAGAAATAAGGTGCCAAAAAAAAATGAGTCAACACAAGCAATAGACTGAATAGCAAGTACTAAAGAAAGTGAGAGACTATTAGGGATAGAAAGGAACGTCATCTGGTTAAAATTCTTGAGAAAAATGTCAGTAACATAGCATCCCAGAGACATGTTGTATGGCAACATCATGCTTGTGAAATGTGTGCTGTAGTTTGGAGAAATAAACATAAATTAATGCATATTTTAAAAATTGCTGATAGATAAAATCAGTGCAACTGATAAATATGTATAAATATGTTTTCCAGTCAATGGGGAAATTGTTCTTAAAACTGTACACAAAAATATGTAGGTTTTTAAAGAAAACAGAAGAAAACAAGCATAATGAATGAATTTGCTTGGAAGAAATAAAACTAAGCTCTCACAGCCTGAATTAACTGTGGAGCTACTATGTTAGTAGAAACTGGAGAGCAAAACAATGTGAAGAAAAATCATTTACAAGTGGCACAACAACAAAGTCTGTCAAGAGTTGCTGCATCTACCAAGACAATGAATAGGGCTCTTATGTCTCCTTTCATGAGGTTTAGGTACACATAAAACAAAAAATGTGTCTAGCATTTCTACTTGTAGGAGTTCCATGTGGCAAGTCAGACATTGTAATAGTTTTTAAAAAATCCTATTTGTGAAACTGTACACAATTAAAAAAACAAATTATCTTAATAACTGCTATCAAAAAAGTCACCATCTCAAGATAACAAATGATTACACTTTTGGGTTCAGTGTACAAGAATGAAACAAACTAGAATTTACTTTCTTTGAATAAAAATAACAAAATCAAGATCTGACCATGGCAAGTCAGAGATCTTAAATCCCTAACCCTCAGATCATTCTGGTCTTGACCTGAGTTAAACACCAGGTCCAGAATATGTCCTACAACATGAGCTGAACATTTCAAATGTTGGGATAGGCCCATGGATGTCATGGCATCCATCAAATTCAAGGCTGTAACAGGACATCCAACTCCACATTCCCACCTGAGAAACCTTAGCAGCATAACAAGGGTGAAGTATGTGAGTCCCTGGAAGGGACACTGTTGGGTTGTGGACAGAGTGGTACACCAGCACTATCCTCATGGTTCTAAGTCAGGTGGAGGCATTCTAGTTTGGTGTGGGTCTAGACTGAGTTTCTGCTACGCTTGGTAGTATCTTAATGGTGTTCATGGAGTTCAAGTGGTTTTATAGCCCCTACAGCTTTGTGAGTCAACCAGCCTATGAGAGCTATAAAATTGGAAGGTATCTCAGTGTTATGGTAATTATCTAATACAATTATCTAAATTCACTAGTTTATTTCTTAGCTTCTGATTTCTAGTGCAGCTCAATTCTGTTTTGTTATTACAAACATATTTTAAAAAAACTGTACAATCTGTTCTTCAATGTAACAGTGAATATCTTTTGACTCTACAATCCAAAATAAAAATACCAGATTATACAATGAACAAAGTCACTTCTATCCATGTATTCCGCATGAGCATATATATTATAGAAAATAGAAGAGCTATAAAGAATAATTGGTATTCACAAGCTCAGGAAGTATGAATCTCTTTCTCCTAATTGGTTCCATATTCTTCTTAGGTGCTATGTGAAGAGATATAAAATTTGAACCTAATGCATTTCTCATCCACATTTAATGGACGTTTATTTTAATTCATGTAATTTTGATGAGCCACCATGCAGGCAATTGGTGAAGAAGAAAATGTATCTACTGTAAGTAAATTATTGCATATGGCAATTGTGTGTCAGATTGCAACCTCAGATCCTACTGATTGTAGTGAGGGGGCTGGGCTTCTTAAGAGTTTCTTCATCTATTGAGATCTAAGTTTTAATTCAATATGCTCTTAGCTGGGATGTAAGCTGCAGTGAACTTTATTGGACTTCTGTTGTGTAGGCCCTTTTACCATGGTGAGAAATTTAGAGTCAAAAATCTACCTTTTGGGGGGCTCACAGTGCTATTTCTCTGCATGTCCCCCCCAAATAAATAAAATAAAAACCTCATGTGTTTTTTTCTAGGATGTTTCATAGGCTATTTCCCTCATGCCAGAAGGAGGAACAATTTGCAGAGTTGTTAATATTGTTGCACAAAATGGCATATTTCCTAGACAAGATTACTTGAATAGGGTATTGTACTTTTCAGACTATGGTGGTTTCTTGCACCAATTGAGAAGCCAAAGGGCAGGGAGGTACCAATAAACAGGAAAGAACACAGGATGCTGAAACATCTCACTGATGTAGGAAGAAGTCTGGGCATAGTGGAAGTTGAAGTATCAGACAGAATGAGAAATTTCTGAGAATCATTCCTATCTCTATTGGAGGGATACAACAAGAGTAAGCTGTAAATCATTCCCACTGAAATTCACTGGGTACACAAGTACTCTGCTTGAAATGTATCTGTAGTCATGTTCTTTTTCCTTCAAAGGATTCTTGATAGCAGCATGATAGACTTAGAAGTTAAAGAGTTTCTGTGAGCTGTTGTTACTTTAATGTTCAAAGAAATATTTTCTGTATTATCAACTTTATTTGATGATGTGCACAGCAATTTGTTTTTATGATTACTTCTTCTACATTCTCTCTCTTTTTAATCTCAGTTGCAAAGCCTCAATTTGTATATTTATTTTCTTCTGTTTAGTGTGTTGTTGATTGCTTAGATAATTTGCATAAGCAGACAATTTCATGGGGGAGTATACATACACAGAAAGCAAAGAGATTTTTCACTCCACTGAATATGATAAGAAAAATAATTTATATTAACCCTGAGCTAAATAGCAGTATAGAGAGTATATACTCAGAAATATATTCCACTGAATTCAGTGGGACTAACTTTCCACTACACCAGGCATGTCCAAACTTTGGCCCTCCAGATGTTTTAGACCACAACTCCCACAGTTCTTTGCCATTGGAAATACAGGCTTGGAATTCTTTGAGTTGTGGTCCAAAACATCAGAAGGGCCAAAGTTTGGACATGCCTGCACTACACACACATGCATACTAGAGATGGGCATGAAACAATTTTTTTTCGTTTCATTATTCATTATTCAGTTCATTACGTAATGAAACAAATAATGACCCTAGGGGCAAATTTAACACAAAATGAACCAAACTGAGTAAAAAATGGTTCGGTTAGGTTTGTTTCATTAATGGAGCGGGGGTGGAGATATCTCCTACCTGGTGCTGTTCTGGAGGTCCGGTCTTCCTGGCTTCTGGGACTGCAACCAGGAAAAAAAGCCGACGGCCGTGCTACAGCTATAGTGCGGCCATGTGGTCGGCAGTAAAAAATAAATAAAAAGAAAAGAAAAGAAAAGAAATAATAAAAAGGAGTGCTGACGAGGCCCCAAGGATGGCCTGGTCGGCACCCTAAAATAATAATAATAATAATAATAATAATAATAATAATAATAATAATAATAATAATAATAATAATAATAATAATAATAATAATAATAATAATAATAATACCCAGTGTCGACCAGGCCCCAGGGGGTGCGTGGTCGGTGCTGAAAGAAAAGGAAAAAAGTGCCGCGCTACAGCTGTAGCGTGGGGGCTGAACCCGGTGTCAAGATATGTAAAAGTTGACAAAACATATGTTATGTATATTTAACAGAATGTGTAAAGTGAATTGTAAAATGGAGGCAGTTAGATTCTGCAGTGTCATGATGTTAATCCACAAGTGTTAGAGACTAGTAATCACAGGCATGTTAAGTGATGAAGTGCAGGTGGAACTGATTGTAACATCATGATTTGTAATGGTTAGATCAGATTGCATCAGATTGTTAATTAGTGATTGCATCAGATCTTATGAGTGCTGAATTAGTATAAAAGGCACTAGCTTGTCATTTGTAACTGGGGGACTGTTATGGTGAGAACAGTTCACCCCATACTCTGTTTGTCTGTTTGCTATATTGTATATAATGCTTGGTTGTTATGCTGTGTATATTTTGATGTATATATGAATATATGAGTTTTTACTCTATTCATTGTCATTGTCTTTCTGATAGACTAACTCTGTAAACCCTTTATATCAATACTGACATTTTATCTACGTTACTGCTGCACTGCTTTGTGTCAGGCACAAGTATATATTATTATTATTATATTTGTTGCCCCCTTAAATCTGCTGACAGGGTTATGGGCCCAGCTGGGTCAGCAGCCTGATGGGTTTTGTTGTACCTGTATAGATAAAGTGTGTGTTGTGTAAAGTTGTGTTTTTGCAGAGGAAACAGGTTGAAGTTGGAACGGAGACAAAGCAGAGCTGCAAAGGATTTCTCTCAGAGGCTTGGAATGAGAGCAGAGGAGAAAAGCAGCTGATAAGAACAAGC
Organism: Phrynocephalus forsythii; assembly: GCA_029282475.1. Lineage (NCBI taxonomy): Eukaryota > Metazoa > Chordata > Lepidosauria > Squamata > Agamidae > Phrynocephalus > Phrynocephalus forsythii. The sequence goes on along the minus strand of JAPFRF010000007.1, from coordinate 10,697,123 downwards.
CAAACAAAACAGAGTGTGATTTAAACTGGAAGCTGTGAAGGCTGAGAAAATATTTGCCGGAAAAAGCTGAAAGAAGTGTTGCAGATAACGGCAGATAAGGAGCCGGCACATATCAGCGAGAATGGCAAGTATAAATTTAAATTCAAAGCCTCTTGTAAAGCTCTCTGATAATAATTACCTTAATTGGTGTCTGCAAATGAAGCATTTCTTGATCTTCCATGAGCTCTATCAGTATGTAGATAAACAGCTTGATGAGGAAGCTGATGAAGAAGATTTGAAGAAGGATAAAAAAGCCTTGGCAATCATAATGTTGTCCTTGGAGGAGTCCCAATTCGTTTATGTGAAGGAAGCAAAAACAGCTCATGAGGCTTGGTCATTTCTCAGAGCAGCTCACATCAGAGACACAGCTGGGAGTAAAGTATCTCTAATGAAAAAACTGTTCCGGTTAAGGCAAAGCCCAGGTGAAACTATTTCTGATTATATAAGGAAAGTAAATAGTATATTTCAGCAATTGTCTGAAGTGGGCATAAATCATGAAGAGGAGTATAAATGTCTAGTTATATTGTCAAGCCTGGATGAGTCATATGATAATTTAGTAATGGGATTAGAAGCTATGAAGAGTGATGAATTATCTATCTCATATATACAGTCAAGACTCCAGCAGGAAGAATCAAGAAGGAATGATTCTAAAGTTAATAAAAAGCCTGCTCAAGTGTCTGGAGAAACAATACAAGTAATTAGAAGATGCTATAATTGTGGGAGTGACCAACATATTTTTCGTTACTGTGATAAGGTAAACAAGCGGCAAAAGCAAAAAAGAGTTGCCGGCACAGGCTGGAAGAGTGAAGGTCAACAGCTGTCTGTAATTAATGATAAGGAACAAAAGTGCTCAAGACAGGAATTATTTATTGTAGATTCAGGAGCCAGTATTCATTGTGTAAACAAGAAATGTTTGTTTGAGAAACTAACTTTGTTTAGTTGTAGAAATGTAACCTTGGCAGACGGGACTCAGGCAAAAGTCTGTGGTGAAGGTAATATATTTTTCAAACCTCTCAAATGTGTATTAGATAAGGTCCTGTATATACCGTCTTTAAAGAATAATTTATTGAGTGTGCCTATGCTTGTAAAACAAGGTTTTCATGTACAGTTTAGTGAGAATAGTTGCAAGATTGTAAAAAATGGAAAAACAATAGCAACTGGAAGGCTCCAAAACAGTTTGTTTATGATAAGCATTTCTGAGAAAGTTTTGAATATGGTTGAAAACAAGCCTCTACATGACAAATGCATACATTTGATGCATAGAAGATTAGGGCACCTAAGTTTTGAAAACATTAGGAAAACTTTGCAACATGTGGAACATGGGTCTGTGCAAAGCTGTAAAAAATTTTTAGATTGCCATGTTTGTAAAGGCACAAAGGTGAAGTCTGCACCCATATCAAAAAAGAGTTTGAGAAAGTCACATCAACCTCTACAGCTGGTACATATTGATGTGATTGGACCCATGGCTAATTCATTTGGTGGTGCCAGGTTTTGTCTTGTGATAACTGATGATTATTCACGTTATTCTTGGGTTTACATAATAAAGCACAAAAGTGAAGTGAGTGCTGTATTTAAGAAATGGTTTGTGATGGCAGAAAGACAGTACAAGCAGAAAATTTTAGCTGTACAAAGTGACAGAGGTGGTGAATTTTTAGCAAAGCAGTTTGTTGATTATTTAGAAAAGAAAGGGGTGAAACATAGATTGACAAACCCTTCTGCTTCTGCTGAGCATGGATTAGCTGAGAGGAAGAATGGAATTCTTCAGAATATCATGAATGCAATGTTGGCAGTTGCAAAACTTCCCAAAGGTTACTGGGCTGAGGCAATGAAATATGCAAATTATGTGTCTAATAGAGTGTGGAGTTCAGCTGTGAATGAAGTTCCATATACTCTAATACATGGTAAAAAACCTACAATCAAATATCTCCATTTATTTGGCTCTGAAGCCTGGGTATTAATTCCAAAGAAATATAGACACAAGAACAGTCCAAAGTCAAGAAAGCTTATGTTTATTGGTGTTCAGCCTGCAGCTAAATCCTGGCATTTTTGTGACAGTCATGGAAAAGTTTATATAAGCAGGTCTGCAAAATTTTGTGAACAGAAAAATTGGGAAGCTCTACATGCTAATAATGAAGTATTTTTGCCAAGTATTTGTCCCCACACTGAGGTTAAGAAGGTTGCCAGTGATGGAGGGGAGTCTACAGCATTACATGATGGAAAAGTGAAAGATGAGATTGCTAGTGATGGAGGGGAGTCTACATCATTTCATGATGAAAAAGTGAAAGATGAGGAGCCAGTGTTGATCAGAAAATCTACAAGATTCAATAAAGGAGTGCCACCTGAAAGGTTTGTTGTAAATAATGTATTCCATGAGCCACAGAATTTTGAAGATGTGCTGCTGATGCCTGGAGAAGAAAGGAAGCAGTGGATGATGGGCCATGGACAAAGAGCATATGTCTCTGAAGGAACGGCAAGTGGATGCACCAGTGGATGGCGCCAAAAAGAGCAAAGGACATTTTGCAAGTGAAATAGGTTGCTTGTATACAAAAAGGTTTTTTGATATTGATAGTATTTGTTGATGAAGCATTGGAAAGGTATAAAGCATGTTTTGAAATATCTTAAAGGAACAATGCATGAAAAGTTGAAAGTATCCATATGTGATAATCTTGATCTGATTAGCTATGCAGATGCTGACTGGGGTTCAAGTCCAGAAAGGAGGTCAATGTCTGGATATGCCATATTTTTAGGTAACTCACTAATTATCTGGAAAGCCCGAGGACAAAGGTACATTTCGTGTTCTTCTACAGAAGCTGAGTATGGGGCTGTGAGTGAACCTGGGTAGTACAGTTGTTAAAGGATGTGAATGTAAATGTAAAACTACCAGTCAAAGTATATAATTATTCTTTTTCGTGTATCCAATTAACACAGAATCAGAAAATCGGATCCAGAAGCAAGCACATTGGGATCCGTTACCAGAATGTGAAGGACTGTATAGAACAACATTTAATTGTATTGGAATATTGTACAAGTGTTGATAATTATGCTGACATATTTATAAAGCCTTTGTGTAAAGATAAACATGTATGTTTTAAGAAAAGGCTAGGAGTTGAAATCTGTTAAATATAGGAGGGGTGTCAAGATATGTAAAAGTTGACAAAACATATGTTATGTATATTTAACAGAATGTGTAAAGTGAATTGTAAAATGGAGGCAGTTAGATTCTGCAGTGTCATGATGTTAATCCACAAGTGTTAGAGACTAGTAATCACAGGCATGTTAAGTGATGAAGTGCAGGTGGAACTGATTGTAACATCATGATTTGTAATGGTTAGATCAGATTGCATCAGATTGTTAATTAGTGATTGCATCAGATCTTATGAGTGCTGAATTAGTATAAAAGGCACTAGCTTGTCATTTGTAACTGGGGGACTGTTATGGTGAGAACAGTTCACCCCATACTCTGTTTGTCTGTTTGCTATATTGTATATAATGCTTGGTTGTTATGCTGTGTATATTTTGATGTATATATGAATATATGAGTTTTTACTCTATTCATTGTCATTGTCTTTCTGATAGACTAACTCTGCAAACCCTTTATATCAATACTGACATTTTATCTATGTTACTGCTGCACTGCTTTGTGTCAGGCACAAGTATATATTATTATTATTATATTTGCTGCCCCTTAAATCTGCTGACACCCGGAAGTGTGTGGGGGTAAAATAAAATAAAAATAAAGATAAAAAATAAAAAAGGGAGTGCCGACCGGACCCAAATATGGCCTGGTCGGCACCCTAAAATAAAAAATAAAATAAAATAAAAAGCAGCACCAACTGGGCCCCAGGGGCCGTGTGGTCGGTGCTGAAAGAAAAAAAGAGCCCTGCACTACAGCTGTAGTGCGGGGTCTGAACCCGGAAGTGTGGGGGGAAATAAAATAGAAATAGAAATAAATAAATAAATAAATAAGGGAGAGCTGACCGGACCCCAAGGGTGGCCTGGTCGGCACCCTAAAATACATACACATAGTACCTTTATTGTTTATGACCAAAGGCCTTAACAAAATACAGATAACATAGTACAAGAAATCGAAGAAATCTTATCCTTTTAAAACAACAATATGAACTACCCAGTATCATTTGAGTCCTTAAGAAAGCCCGACCTCAACTTCTTAGCTGCCAGTGCAAAAAGTGTGACAGAATGAGTAACCGATGACTGGTTGTCGGCGAGCAGCCTTAGTACTATTTCATCATTGGAACAAGCAGGAAATATCTTAGTAATAGGCCACAATAGTCTAGCTCGAGGATTCTTATAGAGAGGACAGAATAATAAATAATGGATTATATCTTCTATCTGGTCACATCCATAAAAACATTTATGTTCCATGACTGGGATTTTTTTATATCTCCCTTCAAGATAGGCGGAGGGCATCTGTTGGAATCTTAATTCTGTAAAAGCCCAGTGCAGTTGTGGGATAGTTAAAGTCTCAAAATATTTTGGCCTCAGGTGGTTAATCTGCAGTTTGGGGTACCACTTTGAGAATCGGGAATCGATAATTGTGGCCCTGTCTTGACAGGCATCACTGTCAAAAATCCAGTTCTTTAAAGAGTTCGAACTGGGGTCAAAGCTGAGAAGCCTTTCCATACTAAGATCATAGGTCTTTAGTTTGACTTGGCACTGCTTTGCCCATCCTTCTGTCCGCAATTGTTCTAACCAGCATCTCTTGGTCAGAGATTGATCATCCATGCCATTTAATCTTTGCCAGTATCTGAAATAGGCTAGATCAATTCTGGCACCAACAGAAGGAAGGCTAAGCTCAGTTCTTAGGTGTGCAGAAGGGGTCCCTGGGGAGAGTCTCAACAGCTGTCTCAATAGCTTGTTCTGTATTACCTCCAGATTAGGTTTAGTTCCCTCTCCCCATAATTCAGCATTTGGGCCAGAATTTTTTGCAGTGAAAACCTTGATGGCAGGATTTATTAACTTGCCACCTCTAGCGTAGAAGAATCTTTTAAATTGTCCAATTGTCCTAGTGCTAGATGTAGAGATCGCTTCTACATGTTGTTTTCAGGACATTTTCTCACTGAAATTGAGGCCTAAATATTTAAATGAATGTACCTGCTCCAGTGCATGTCCATCTATTGACCAATTGGGCATAGGCAGTTTCCCCCAAAAAAACATGATCTTGGCTTTGGTATAATTTATAGTTAGTTCTTCTGCCTTACACTGCTGCTCAAATTTGGATAACATTCTCTTTAGACCGATTTTGTTCAGGGACATCAGTACCAAGTTGTCAGCATAAAGTAGAATTGAAATCTTACGGGTTCCAATTGCTGGCGCGGGGGGGAGGAATCTGCCATTGCGGGGACCAATCTGTTTATATAGAAATTAAAAAGAAAGGGTGCTAAAATGCAACCTTGTTTCACACCGCAGTTGATACTTATCTCCCATGTTAGTAATCCTTGGGAGCCAACTCGTACTTGCAATTTGTTATTTTGGTGTAACAACTGAATGAGCCAAAGGAGTCTTTTATCAATGTTAGTTTTACTTAGTTTAATGCCATAAATGCTCTCTATTTATCAAATCAAAAGCTGAAGAGAAGTCGATAAAAGCAGTGTAGAGTAACTTATTTGGGCTCCTAGTATATTTAGAAATTAAGTGATGGAGAATAAACATTTGGTCTATTGTGTTCCTGCCTTTCCTGAAACCTGCTTGTTCTTCATGGATAATAGATTGTGTCCTGTCCCATTCCAGAAGTTTATTCAAAAGATATCTAGCGTATACCTTAGATGCCATGAAAGGGGACTGATAGGTCTATAACTTATAGGCTCCGTCGGATCACCTTTCTTGAAGATGGGGACAGTAATACTGGTCCTCCACCCTGTGGGGAGATTTCCTGAATGGTTTATATAGGTAAATAAATTAGCTAAGATGGGTGACCACCAGCCTATGTCCATATTAAACACTTCAGCTGGAATCATATCTTCCCCGGGGGCCTTGCCATTGTGAAGAGTGGAGATCAGGTCCCCAATTTCTGCTGGGGAAACAGGCGGCCAATCGGGGAGAATGTCTGTGATTCCGCTTGTGGTTTGTGGTTTGTAATTCTTTCTGAAGATATTGCTATAGTGGGAAACCCATATTTCAGGTGTGATTGGATTGGCGATATTGGGAGCTTTCTGTGAAAAGCCTCTCTCTATCAATTTCCAAAATTTACTATCATTCCCCTCTGCAAGAGCAAGACCCAGGGATTTCCAACTGTTAGTATAATAGACTTTGTTTTTACCCTCAAAAGCTGTTTATATTCCCTCCTATATTGCTGAATGACAGACGTGGCTTAAATCATTGTAAGATTTTGGCTGATCTTATTTTACTAAGTTGTTTTTTCTTACGCTGGCAGTCGTTGTCAAACCATGATGTTTGAGCTCCTTGATCTTTCTTTTCATGGGTTGTGGTCAGGAGTGGTCTAAGGGCATTAATTATATTCTGATAAATTCCATAAATATTTTGGGGTCCCTGAAGAGCAAGTTGGCGCAGCCCTTGAAGTTCGTCAGTTTTCAGTAGCTGCTTAATGTTATCATCTAGTTGGAGGGACCATTTAAGCCATTTCTCACCTTGTATATAGCCCATCATTTTCTGATTGGATGTAACTCCTGTTTGTTTCTGTTGGAATCTTATAGTAGTTATAAGCGGAAGGTGGTCACTATCAGGTCTATCATCTATTTCTAGAGACAAGACATGAGTAATTAAAGAAAATGACGCTAACACATAGTCAACCACACTGGCCCCCCTATTGGTCCAGAAGATAAAAAATCCCTTGGAAAGGTCTAAGGATGAGCCATTTAGACAAGCGAGGTGGTATTTATAAATCAGCTGGAGAAGGAGATGCCATTATTTGTTGGTGGTTTTATCATGGGAGATTCTATTGCAATTAATATCACCTTCAATATCTAGGCCAAGGGCTGCACCCTTTTTAAAAAAATCGTTCCCCATTCTTGCATTGAAATCCCCACAGATTAATAGATGATGATTGGAATACTCAGAGAGTAAAGTGTCAAATAGCTCCTCCAATTTAGTCCATCCATCATTTATGGGGCACACTGAACCCAGAGGAATATACACATTAACACACATCAATGGTCCTGAGCTGAAGCCCTGTATACTCAGGACCTGCCAATGGTTAGAATTTAAGATAGTCACCCCCTTCACTTCCAATTCTAAAATGGAGGAGATTAGAATGGCCAGGCCACCACTACCACAAGCCATGGAGGAAGTTTTTAGCGCAGGATGTTCCCATGTCCTGTAGCCCATAAGGCTTGGAAAGTTTACCTCCTTAATCCAGGTCTCCTGGAGACAAATTATGTCAAAAGACTGGAGATATTGGGTGAACTCAGTATCGACTAATTTGCTTTTCCAACCTGCTATGTTCCAAGATAGGAGTTTCACAGGACGATTTTCTGCCTGGCCGGCCTCTAGTCAGTTCCGGGGATAAGCTGCCAACGGAGCATACCTGTTGCTCAGTTGCCGCTTGGGGGCCCTCTCTTTTAGAATGGGTCCAGATACATGGGGCAGCAGGTTCTTTGCTTTAATAGGTTGGTGTGGATGTGTTCTGACATTTTTGGAGGGCTCGTTTTGGTTTGAAGTTGCCCGCGACCATGGGGATACTCTTGCTTCATAACTTTGGGTTTGATTCTTATTTATATAGGTGCCAGGGAATTTAATGTCAATATTATTTGGGGAAGTTACAAATGAAGGGTTTTTTGCTTCCCCTCCTGTATCCCAATTGAACTCTGAACGTGAATCATTTTTGAGCAAGGGACGCCTGGCAGTGATACTATAGTGTCCATAACTGGGCCTTCCAGGCATATTCTCCCTTGAGGAAGTAAGAGGAGAGTGAGTGTTTTGTCTTAATGCCTGGAATTTTCTGCTTCCTTTTCCCTGGTTTATTAGCTCCCAGTGAGCTAATTTAGGAATCACTCTTCCATTAGTCTTTGTGAAATTAATATGTATACCCCATTTGAATGATGCTGGTGTGTCTTTAAATTTACCTAGCAGACTCTAGAAACGGTTTGCCTGCTTACTGTCCATAAAAGTTAAGAGCATTCTGCCTCTTGACATCCCCGATTTAGAGGGGTAGCTGCAAACACAATGTATGTTCATTTGGGGATCCCAGTCCTCCCCCAGTTTCTCTTTAACACACCGGATTACTTCTGAGTTAGGAGTCCAAACATTATTCGATCTTAATGGCCAGTTATAGATAGTCACATGGCGCTCTGACATGGCTGGTGAGACTCCAGTTGAGCGCAGGTTTTTCCTATCAGTAGTAGTTTGTTTTAGGGAGGTTACTTGAGCGATTCCTTTCTCTGCTTTAGTCATGTGTACTATCTTTTCAGATAAAGACTTAGGTTGGTAGTCTTGCACTATATCTCCCTGCCATTCATCAGTAATAATTAAATCTGGGTTTGATAATGTTAAATTAAAGTCATCTATTATATTACTAAGATCACATGTCACACTCAGGTCCCTTTCTAACTGCTCAAGGTGTGGGGCCGGATCCTGGGTTGTTTCCTTCAGAAGCTGTAATACTTTCCTCCATTGAGTCTGCACTGCTCAACTTACTACCTGCCTGCAAGTCTCCTTCTCCAAGATCAGTGGCATTAGGGGGAGGCACAGCTTTTAAAATCCCTAGCTTGATCAAGTCGGCAATACACTGCAATGTGGCTTTTATGTCTGCAACTTCCTGCCTTAGGTGGTTCAACTTGCCGAATATTGTTTCATTTGCCTGGGTGGAGAGAAGGCATTGGTCGCGCATCTGACTATAAATGATCCTAGTTTGGTCACTGCCAAGCCCCTGCAACCTAGGGGACCTTTCCTCCACACAAGCCAAAAGGTCCATATGTTTCAGCCCGTGTTCTGGTGGATCCTGTTGATTGTTGGGCAGATCAGCTAATGTCAGGAAAGCATCCTCTACAAGGCCAGGATCCAGCGACCAGTAGCCGATCCTGTCGCTGAACCAGGAGTCCTCCACTTCCTCCCTCTGTGGTTTCTCCTTGCAAGTCAGGCCTAGTTCCTCCAGAGTTGCTGGGGTACTTGATATAGGGTCCCCCATGTGTCTTTCAGCAGGTGAGATGGAATGGATATGCTGTGCAGCAGAGACTGAAGGCCTAAAAAAGTCAGTTATCAGTCTCTGGGCCTGATTCCCAGGAGTTGTGTTTACCCCAGTTCGGGCTTGCTGTGCTCTGGTAATAACCATGGATGTGATGTGCACTCCAATGTTATTTGAAGCCCTCTTCTGGTCTCCTATTTAGTGGATAATGCTGTCCCTAAAACTAATTGCAGAAGACAGATCTTAGTCACTAGCCAAAGGCCAGAAAGCTTCCAGAGTCAATTAAGCGATTAATCTGCTTCTTTCGTTAGTCAGCATCTGTACCTTCTGTAGGCTCCTACCGGGCTTGTCCCGGATTGGCGCGAAAGGAGGAGGACACGTGACCCCCGGGTGTGCGGGGATTAGTAAGGGCTGCCCGCATCACTTTCCGCCCTCCCTTAGTGGTTATGAGAATGAGATTATCTGGTCCCTTCGGGGCGGAATGGGAATTTTTGACTGGTACCATTATTGACTGCTTGGTGCCGGTGCGTTTTCGCCCATTCCATTCTCATTGACCGTTAGGCAGGCTATCCTGTGTACCTTAGTCAACTAAAAAGGGGCCAGGACTGTGACGTCAGAATAGTATAGACATCTTGATTAGGCCTCAGGGCAGCTGTACAATAGATAATAACATAGGACCAATGGACAGGTTAGGAAAGTAAATTTAATATCTAAAAGGCTAGGAGTTCACTACGGCTGCCCCATGTAATACCTGACCTTTGAGGGCTGCTTTATTGGAATGGCACCCTCACACCGGGTCATATTTGCGTCACAATAAATTAAATAACATCTGAGAGCTTGAATAAGTTGCACTACGGCAGGCCCATCCTTTGGTTACAACTTCAGTTAATAAAGTTATTCATAAAGTTATTAATATAGATATTATTAAAGTTGTGGCCCGTTTTAAAACCCAATATTCTTGTGTGGTCTCATTATTTCAGGACTGGGGGGACAATGGCCGTTTTCCACCTCCTTCCTTTTGAATTGCAACACAATTATTGCCAGGGTTGTCTCTTTGGGAGTAACTGATTAGGCCCAGGTCAAAAATGTCCATAAAATATCACTGGAGTAGTCTTATCTTTCCAGGCCCTTTTTTCCATAAAAGTGAAATAATAATAAAAACCCCAAACTCACACTTCCGGATTGTTCTTCACAGTCCTGGAATCCTGAAATACAGGATTCAAAGCATCAAACAGTTGGGGCAGACCCTTCGAGGTGAGTTGAAAAGTAGCTAGCTGGTGGCAGTCTTTCTCCTGAGCTGTTATCTTCTATATAGAACTCACGGTGCTCTGTCTCCGTTTTGTCAGGATAATCTAGTGGGCTGGTGGGAGTTCAAGGCCTCCACAAACACTCCCACTCGACTACACTCAGTCGTCTGTCATTGGCAGCAAAAAGTTAAAAGCTTCAGAGAGATTTTACAGATGGCTAGAAAGAGTTATAAGTGTTTAGAAGGTTAAAAATGATAAGAAAGAATGATAAAATTGCTAAAAATTTCTAAAAAGGAAAGCAGAGCTTAACGAGAAGGTTCTTGCAGCAGCAGCAACAGCAACCAGAAGCCACCATAAAATAAAATAAAAAGTTAAATTAAATTTAACTTAAATTTAAATTTAACTTTAATTAAATTTAACCCAGCTCTGACCAGGCCCCAGGGGCGGTTGGTGCTGAAAGAAAAAAAATGAAAGCCCCATGCTACAGCTGTAGCGCGGGACAAACATGGAAGTGAAAAAATAAAATAAAATAAAATTTTTTTTTTTTTTAAAAAGAGTGCTGACTGGGCCCCAATGGTGGCCTGGTCGACTCGGCACCCTAAAATAAAGAAAAAACAAAAGCAAAAAACCAGTGCTGACCAAGCCCCAGGGGCCGCGCAGTGGGCACTGGGAAAAAAGGGGTAAAAATGAATAATGAAACAATGAAACAACGAAATGAATTTTTCTGCAGAAATTTCACAAAAAATGAAATGAAATGAACCGACCTCCTTAAAGAAATGAATGAAAACAAAACACAATTTTTTCGATTTGTGCCCATCTCTAATGCATACACATGCAAACTAAGGCTTTAACTTTCACAGTTTGTTCCTTTATATGTTCATAAATATTCCCCATCTTTCTGGGTGTATAGTACCAGTTTCTGTTGAATAGAAGATGTAATGGAATAATGAGCAAAAGGAGAAACAAAACACAATAGGTAAAGCTGAGGGAGTATACTTCACAGTTTCATATGATTTTATTTTCTTCATAGTCTCCATTAATAACAAACATGACTGGTTTCTCTGCCTGCACAAAACTCCTCAGAACATTCTAGAACTTAAACAGACAGTGGGCTTCCACAATGCATGTTTGTGTGTCTAGCAACTATCCCTTCATTCCCTTCAGCCACCACTGAGGAAAGTTGCTAGACCTCATTTCTCTGTTACCTTTTTAAAAAAAAAAGTCTGATTCTTTTCTCATCACCCTCTTCATTGTTGGTCACCTCAATTCATGAGTTACATTAATTTAAAAAAAAAATCCATTCTCATTGCCTCTGAAACTGTCTTTAATAACTCCTTTCTCCCTTTTCTATACCCGCTGAAACCTCCTTTTTAAATATGTGTGATCGTTGTGCTCCCATCTTTTATGACCCCTACAGGTCTTTTAAAGAAGTGTATTGAATGTGGAAATAAGTTCCTTCTCATGGATGGACACTCCAAGTGCCATTACTCTCAGTGATGGATATCAGACACAGACTTGACAAAGCAAAACCAAAAAAAAGCAAAAAGCAAAAAGCAACGTGTTCTGCTTATATACCACCCCATAGCGCTTCAACCACACTCTGGGTGGTTTACAATTTAATAATTTAATAAATTGCAATTTTCCTGTTTTATAGCAGGGCTCAGTAGTCACTTATTCTTCTCTCTCTCTCTCTCTCTCTCTCTCTCTCTCTCTCTCTCTCTCTCTCTCTCTCTCTCTCTTGCCAGAAACTCAGTGTTCAAGTCACTGCATAATCTTTCATTTACAATTTTCTGTGGACATCAGGATTCAGTACCAATATCATATGTGCAAGGAAATTTAAACAAATGCTCATTGTGGATGGGCTCAAAAATAGTCTCTAAAAATAACTGTGCTACAAGCCGATTGTCTGTAATGCCAAACAGTTTTTGGTCCCATGTATCTTGCTGTCCCCTGGACATCACAAAAACCCATGTTATAAGCATATGGTACACTATAATCCATCATTTAAACTATGTTAATATGGTGGGAAATGGAATCATCAGAGATAAAAGATAGTATTGAAAAATACCTATTTGAGACTATTTAAAAATCAGAAATAAGTGTGATTAATAACCCCTTTATAAGATCTATGTTAAATTCATGTTGTATGTGTGTGAGAGAGAGAGACATAGAGAGAATTTGAATGTTTATATAAAATTACTTAGGGAAAAACAATTGAAAGAACAAATGAAAGAAGTTCTCAAAATAGGGGCATATCATGGTTTAATTATGTCCAATTAGAAAAATGGACAATGCATGGATAAAGAAAATAACACATATGAACAACTTTTAGTCTTGTATGAAGATGTTCAGAAGGAAGATTCAGTGAAAGGTACTATGAGAAAAATATATAAAATAATTTTGCATTCAGAAGAAGAAGAAAGCAAGGGAAAAGGATTGAAGTTAGTCTGGGAACAAGACTTTTTAAAAGAAATAAGAGAAGATTGGACTAATATATGGAAAATAAGAATACTTAGATCAATGTCAGTGAGAACAAAAGAACAATTTTTAAAAATATGTTTAAGATGGTATTTGAATAAAATAAATGCCAATTATTCAAATATTTGTTGGAAATTGATACGAATATTGGCACATATTTTCATATGTGGTGGGAATGTGAAAAGGTACAAAAATTTTGGAGATCTATTTTTAAAGAACTAAGTGACATATTTGAAAGGAATATAGAGACCAATTCAGAAATTGCTTTGTAATCAATATTAGTTAAAACAGATTATAATTTCAAAACTAGAGAGTTGATCACTAATTCATTCATAGCAGCTACATTAATACTATAATAGCCAGGAATTGGAAATCCAAACATGAAATATATATGGACAAATGGTATAACAAAGTATGGAATATTTTTAAATGATTAATTGACATGCAATTTAAAGGTTAAGAAAGGGATGTTAAAAGATATGTTTTACGATATATGGGGCAGATATATTGAATGTGTGTTTGAAGGAGATAAAGGGAAATCTCAAGCACAGCAATCAATTCAGTTCTGGAGGGGAGAATAATAAAGAAGATTTCTCAAGATGTTCCACTGGTGGAGGGGAGCACTGTTGTTTTGCATCTTGTATCTTGTTTTAGTCCATTACAGTATATTATTGATGGTCTCTCCTCAGCTGAAATTTTGAAGGTGCCATTTGACACAGCAGTTGCGAACAGCAGTAGGCTGCCATTTGACACAGCAGTTGTGCACAGTGCAAAATATATTGTTAGCAACTATGCAGGCCTCTTGCTAGCCCAGTCTATGCATTGATTAAATCAACACATATTAAATGGAAGTACTACTGGAGATACACCGGGAGAGTTCACCTTTTGGTCAGGAGTCAAGATGAGTACTATTGACTACCTGATAGTTACCCATAGCTTACAGAACTCCATCCTAAAATTGGAGGTTGACTGCAAACCAGATAGTGACCATTTACCATTAAATTTATTTTTGAAATCACCAGTGCAATGTATTCATATTGAGGATGTTTTACAATCAAATCCTAAACTAATACACACCTGCACTAGAATTAAATGGACAGAAAAGACAGACAAGATTTGTATGGAGCTACTCAACAATGACTATTTTCGTATGATCTGCTCTACCCTTATAACAACAGGCCCGGGGAATGAAACCATTGAGTAATATGAACTATTAACAAAGGAATTAACCAACTCACTCAGTGAATACACGTTAAAGAAAGTGCGGACTGGGTCCTTTAGATCAAAAAAGTGGTTTGATGGAGAGTGCTGGGATGCTAAAAAAAATCATTGCCAACTTTAAACTACGCAAAGCAAATCCAACATCAATAGGACTGGCAGATTTACTTCAACTTAAAAAACAGTACAAAAACTTAATAAGGGATAAAAAGAATAATGCTCAACGTGAGGCTTGGGAACAACTTTTTAAGGCAGTTATCAAAAAAGACGACAGTGCTTTTTGGTGCCTTACTTCATCAGCAATGTCTAACTGTGCAGCACAATTAGAATGCCACATTCCAGTTGAAGTGTGGGAGGCCTATTTTTACAAACTATATGCAAATAAGGAGCCATCTGCCTTCTGTCTAGAGCATATTAAAATAAACCTACCAGCCTGGCCTCCAGTTTCAGTAGCTGGAATAACTGATCTGGCATCCCAGCTCAAATCAGGGAAAGCCCCAGGGTGTGATGGCATTCCTCCAGAGCTCATAAAAAGAAACATAAATCAGTGGGCCCCAATTCTGGCAAACCTCTTTACGTATATAGACCAAAATGCCCACATCCCTTTAGACTGGAGTACAGCTATTATTATTCCAATTTACAAGAAGGGCAAAAAGGATAACCCCGCAAATTACTGCCCAATCAGTTTACTGACTATTGCCAGCAAACTATATGCAAGACACCATTATTGGAAACTACTTAGCTGGCTGGAATCGGAAAACATCCTGGCTGAGGAACAAGCTGGCTTCAGAACCAGAAAATCTACCATGAACCAAGCCCTGATTCTATATCATCTAGTTGAAAAATATACTAGTAAAACTAAAGGATCTCTATTTGGAGCATTCATTGATCTTAAATCCGCCTTTGACTCCATCTCAAGAAATAAACTGTGGTGCAAATTAGAGGCCTCTACAATTGATAGGTGACTCTTATTGCTCATCTATAAACTTCATGAAAATACCAACATGAAAATTAGATGCAATCAGGAAGTTCACCTATCTGACAAAGTACCCACACATAACGGAGTTAAGCAGGGATGTATATTGGCACTACTATTATTTAATTTTTATATCAACTCAATGGTTGTGGCCCTTAGTCAGGCAGATTTCCACACCCCCAAAGATATCAAACAGAAACCTCTCAGTGTTGCTGTATGCTGATGATGTGGTGATACTGTCACAGACATCTATTGGTCTGAAGAGGGCGCACCCTGACACACTACACTCAAGAGAATAATCTTCAAATTAACTATGAGAAAACCAAGCCCCAATTTGCAAAAAGACCAAAACTTTACAAGGGGGTAGTAAATGGCCCCAAAATCGAACAAACCAAAGTCTTCAGATATTTTGTCGTTTTCCAAGAAAATCTGCTCCATGCCACGCTAACCATGCAAATTGGCAGGACAACATGCCTCTGCAATCCTAAATTGTTTCTGACACCAAACCCAACCCTAAAATCCCCGCAGCCTTGAAGGTATTCCAAGCCAAATCTATCAGCCACCTTTCCAGGACCTCACAGTTATTCTCTATCCTTCTTTTGCCTATTGAAAGGGTCCAGTCAAGATTTCTGGGGCAATCCTCCAGGTACCACGTTGTGTCACCAATGCAGCTTTGAAACCGGAGGTTGGGCTCCTGAAAGTCGAAGCAAGGTTTTGGATAACCATTTTTAGATTTTGTTGAAGTTATCCTTCTTTCCAAGAGCCCTAACCACACTAATCCCAACAGACAACCATCTATGAACCTGTTGGCCGAAAGCACTGTCTGCCAAACTCAGAATGTATGGATTCTCAGAGGACTGTGTAATCCAAATATCATGATGCAGCAAACCAAATGCTTAAACACTGGTGTCATGGAGGTTGCAGGCAGCATGACCTGGGGGGAAACTTCAAATAACATCTCCTTGGATAAAGCACTACTGGCCTTTAAACCAGCCACTTATCTCTTCATGCCCAAGGAAAAACATCGAAGAGCCTATAGATCCTTTCCTGATATTTAAATGCATTACCATCTGCAGTATTGGAAGGGAAGTTTAAGAAAACTCCATACTCTCAACACAAATGCCCCTATAATTCAGGTGCAAGAGAAACTGTAACTCATGTTCTCCTGTCTTTGCCAGTTTTCCTCTGATATCTTTGAAGTCTCAGAATCCCAATTAAAATTATTCCCTGGGCGTTCTGAGGCATTTTATACCCTCTTACTTCTATCAAGACAAAATTCAGACACTTTGCATAATGTGGCAAAAATTTTAGCTGCTGCTATTAAAATCTGGGAGTGGAAGGTTTTAACAAAATAAGGATAAAACCTTAACTATCAATGGGATTTTTCCTCTCCTCTCTTCTCTCTTCCCTGCACATGCTGGATCAGTTGCAGAATGTTTTGAAACCCCATGAAGTGACAAGTCACATAATCATTTCCTTGCTTGGTTTTATAACCAATAAAGGAAAAGGGAAGCCTCTCAGGAACAAAACATGCAATAAGAGGATTCTGGCTGTTGGCACATGAAACCAACCCTTAATTGAAATGATTTCAACTTGCATCAAAAATAATATTTTAAAAGTCTGATGTTTTCCTTTTAATTGTATATTCCATATTTATTGTATCATTACAAAGAGAAAATACATGGCCCTCCCAGTTTGGAAATAAAGACATGGGACACATATATGGAATTAAAATTGGGCCTCAATTTATTTGTATAAATTCAATTAGTTTTACTTTTGAACATCTCTAAAGCAAGGCGGCCTGGAAAAGTGCAAGTAGCTCTCTTATTTATTCTTAACTATAATTAGCAGGGTGTTGCCCACTTGTTCAGTGCCCTCCGAACTTTAGTGGTCTGGACAGCCCTCATCTATCCATCTTGGGCATATCAGATTCATAAAATGCTATGCTAACTATAACTTCCTACTCCATTCCTAATTAGGAATGAGGGAAGCTTGTCATCATGTCTTTCAATGATTTTGGCCAGACTTTATTTGCCACTTGTCCACAATCTGTATTCCTTCAACATCATAACCCATGATAGCTGCTGTAGATGCTGCACCAATTTGAAATGAATGGATCCCAAAACTGCAATCTTGTGCCATGACCCTATTAAGGGCTTGGGCTGTCACTTACCAAAATTGATATTTGGTTAAAGGAGACCCATTGTGATGCATAAACAAAAGGCCTGCTAGATCTCCTCTCTGGCCCACATACCCCCTCATCGCTCTCACACTCCCTTGAAACAACTGTGACCTTCTGATCAATTTCAGACCTACTGTGTGTAGCATGATCCTGATGTGATCCACTGACAAAGATAAGTCACCCCTCTGCAAAGAGCATCCTGATTTATCTGCTTTGGTTTCAACAACAGGTTCACTCACTCTAAGGGCTGCAAATAATGTAATTAGAGTACCTGCTCTAAACATCCTAACTCATCTGTACAAATCTCTCCCCACACTCCACAAAGTCTTTCCAGTATCTCAGGGGAAATATGGACTCTCTTAACTCTAGTTAAGCCTTTCTCTTTTGACCAGCTGTGAAGACCCTGGATCAAAGATACTATCTTCTTTATTATTATTATTTAATTAAATATTCCCCCAACCCAAGAGTCCCCACTATTACACTATTACGCTGCCACCATTTACTTGTACCTGTAAAGATTCCCACCAAAATACTACTGTTGCATGATGGACTCTTAATATGAAAGATGGACTTCAAACAAGGATTTATATTTGAAAATAAAATGTATAATTTTTATTGTTTTACAATTGGTTATTCCAAGTTGATATTAGAGTAGTGTAGCATATGTCATAAATTATTGCCTTAGTAACCCTAACCCTAAAGCACACACCCAGATAACTTCACTTTAACCCCTAATATACAGGAGAGAGCCTACTCTAAACCCTGTAACACAGAAGAGAACAAATCAATTCAGGGTGCTTTCCTCTTTATACATGCTAGCCATATCCACCAATTTACAGATTGGCTAGGTAACATTATCACATATACATTACTACACATACATAGTCATCAATAACCTCCTGCTCATCACACTTCAAAATAATCTTTTGAAGTCTGAAATCTGCTGATGGTGGGGCCACCCATGCACTTTCGCATAATTATTTTATTTTATTTTATTTTATTTTAGAGTATTTTTATCCTGCCTTTCTACTTGGAAAAGGACCCAAGGTGGCTTACAGTAATCAGGGATAATGTACAGTCCAGTGCAATTAAGACATGTTCTAGTATTGAGAACAAGAAATTAAGGGACATCTTACAGCATTAATAGACAACATTACATTAAAGCTACAAGGTTATAAGTAGAAGGGGAAGAAATGGAAGCAATGACAGAGTTTATTTTCTTGGGCTCCTTGATCACTGCAGATGGCGACTGCAGTTATGAAATTAAAAGATACCTACTTCTTGGGAGGAAAGTGGTGGCAAACCTAGACAGCATCTTAAAGAGCAGAGACATCACTTTGCTGACTAAGGTCCAGATAGTCAAAGCTAGTAGTGATGTATGGAAGTGAAAGCTGGACTATAAAGAAGGCTGATTGCCACAGAATTGACACTTTTGAGCTTTGGTGCTGCAGAGACTCTTAAGAGTCCTCAAGACTGCAAGGAGATGAAACCTATCCATCCTGAAAGAAATCAAGCATGAATGTTCACTGAAAGGACACTTTTTAAAGCTGAGGCTCTAGTACTTTGGCCACCTCCTGAGGAGAGAGGAGGAGAGATGGGCACAAAACAAACAATTTTTCATTTCCGTTTTCATTTTTTGTTTCATTATGCAACAAAACGACAAATGAATTTTATCTCTAAAATGAAACGAAATGAACAGAAACACCAGAAATTTTGTCGTCTGTTTCGTTTTCATTACGGCAATACATTGAACTGCTTTAAAAGCTAAAAAAATCACAAAAATGAAATAAATGGTAACGAAACGGTAACAAACAAATGAAAAATGAAAACAATTTTTTTGCAAAAATTCAAAAAAACAGAAACGAAATGAAACGGACCCCCAAACGACAAACAAAATGCCATTTTTTTTTATTCGTGCCCATCTCTAGAGAGGAGTCCTTTGAAAAGTCCCTGATGTTGGGAAAGATTTGAGGCAAAAGGAAAGGGGGACAGCAGAGAATGAGATGGTTGGATGGTGTCATCAATGCAAACAACATGGATTTGACCAAACTCTGGGAGGTAGTGGAAGATAGGAGGGCCTGGCGTGTTCTGGTCCATAGGGTCACGAAGAGCTGGACATGACTGTATGACTGAAGAATAACAACAACAATAGTTGGACTGAAACCATCAGCCACATTCCAGGTGATCTCAGCTCACTGCTCTCCCAGGAGTCATGGCAGTGATTCAAACTTGTGATTTTTGCCTCAGTAGCCAGATGATTTATTATTTATTCTATTTATTTTGTTTTGAATATTTTACCCCACCTTTCTCAGTAGCTAAACCAACTTGAGTGACTGAAATAGACATGGTATAATTTGAGATAGGGTGGGAAGGAAGCAAAATAATCCACATTAATTGTATTTAATGCTAAGAAATGTATTTCAAATCATGGGTAATGTATGCCTTTTAAACTACACAGTGCAAGTCACAGTGAATCTTAGACAAGATTCTTTCTCCTATCTGGAAAATTAACTTCTGAGCTGTTGTCTATATTTTTCTTTCTTTCTTTCTTTCTTTCTTTCTTTCTTTCTTTCTTTCTTTCTTTCTTTCTTTCTTTCTTTCTTTCTTTCTACTCACAAGCAATTAGTATAATATTTTCACTTGATTCATGAATCAAAAAAGCTTATTTAAAAAGTAAGACACTTGTTGAGTCCTTCAAAAAAGGCAATAAAATATTAATCCCAAGGAGAAAGGTTTTGCCCTAATGACTGAATTATGATGGGTTTATAAGGAGGTGTTAGTTTCTTGAAGATGTGGTTGAAATAATTAATTACTGAGCCATTAAAATAATGTAATTAGCCTTTATATAGGTTTTTGCTCCCCTTGGTGCCCCTGTTCAAAAGATCATTAATACACTTTGTGATAGTAATCCTTTAATAGAGTATAAGTATTGCACAGAATGTTTTTTTAAATGTCAAACCATGTTATTGTGAAATGGGAGGGGGAAGCAGAATTAATAGCAACCTATTGTGTATAGAACACAAATTACTCATGTATAATTCAAATGGCTCTCTTTCTTACTATGTCTCCTTAATCTCATCTCCTTGTGCTAAGGTCACTGCTTCTCCAAATAGCAAGGAATACATATTCCAGAACTGCACCACAAAGTGAGCAGGATATTAATAATGTATTAGTTTTGTTGTTTTAAATGGTAAGACGTGTTCCACTGACTAAAGTCTGCTGTATTTATTTTATGCCATGTCTATGCATGTGTTGCCTTATCCCAGAGGTTTAGTCAGAGTAACAACCCATTAAAGGTGGCAAAAAAAAAATTCAACTCATTTGATATATGAGGGTTTGCCACAAAATATTTGCTCACATTAAATTCTGGAATAATTGAAAAGGCCCCAGTATACGCCTAAAGACCTTCACACTAGTAGTTGGGTAGAGTGGAGATGGAGTGTTAAGGAGCATTTCTACTCCAAATTCACTACATGCCACTCTGCCAGGGAGTTCCCGAAAAGAGACTTCACCCCACCAGCAAAAGAGAGCTGCACTAAAGAACAGTGTAACACCTTTCATCCTGGGAATGATAGTAACTGGCTGGAGGGACAAATGTCACTAAACAGATTTACACTCTGGTCTGGATCTCCTACTTCTACCCCATGGCTTCATTTTTTAAAAAATTACATTCTGTTAAATAAAATGTGAGGTTGGGCTGCAAGGTCCATATTTTCCTATCAGGCTTACGTGATAATCTCCCTGACATTTCAAAACCAAGAGGTAGGCCTATGAGATGTCCCTTGTCAAGTGGGGCAGACAAAATTTGTTGGAGATATCTAGGCCAGTTGATCTCAGAAATGAGCAGAAGGGGACTCTGAATACATGACACAGATGAATGGGATAACTATGAAAAACCCAGCTAATGATGTAACATTAAAACCCACACTGGTTGTGTAGGGATGAAACCTGATAGCCAGGTAGGTAACAAAATATACCTAGTGATTATAGTGATTGCCATCATTCTGATTTGGTTGTGCAGCCGATACTACTACACATATGATAATGAACGTAGTTCTTCCATGTCCTGTGCTGCTGCTGAGAGTTATGGAAAACTCACCATCACTGCCAGGGCTTGTATTAAAAGATGAAGGCTTATGACACCAATCACCCACACTCCCGTCCCTGCCTTGTTCCAAATGGTGCATAAGCTAAAGTTTTCCTTTCTTAGTGTAAGTAATGTTCAGAGTAAAATCAGGGCTGAGTTCACTGCCTGTGTATGTTCCAAGTGAGTGCTGGCTGTTTGTCTCACAGCTGCATGACTCTTCTCCCCTACCCCACTCCTGAACCTGGAAAAGTCCCTACGTTATCTTGCCTGCAATGGCTAAGCAAATCAGAATAGCTTCAATGACATCTAATTGCTAACTGGTGCAACTATATATCTTGTGTGTGTTTACATTTCCTTCTAAATGGTTGGAGTTGTTTTTATCTCTACCAATTGTGTTCTCTCAATTACATGTCACCCCACCATATTTTTAATAAACATGTTGATCTTAAGTGATAAGAAATGTGATACCAGCTAACTCTAATCTTAGTTGCTTAGCCAAGCAACCAAGTAAATAAACCACAAACTGAAGCTTTGGGTTCCAGTAGTTATAAGGAAGCCCAATATTGGCATATATTGGAGTCACTGGGCCCAGATGGCATCCAGACAAGGGTTATTAGGAAACTGAGCAATGAAATTGCAGATCTCTTAATGGTAATATGCAACTTGTCTTTAAAACAGTCACAGTGGCAAAAAACTGGAGGATGTCACACTGTGAAGTTGGAGTCAGATAAAATTATAAAAAATAAAAGTACACTGCTACACAAGGTAAAATAAACACTTTTAATAGCACATAGAAGAGAATGACAATGTACAGAGCAAAGTAACACAGAACCCAATGCATTAGGTGGTGCCAGACCAGGTAACACACCAAAGTGTCTGGGACCCTACCACAATGCTTATCCACTCTCTTTGTACCTTTATTCAGTCTATGCCCAATCCTCCAGTACTTTCCCACTCTTAGTTCCTCTTTTCTTCTGTGCATCCCCTAGTGCATTATTCTATTTTTTACTGTTCTGCGGTCTGCCACCTGCATATGTAATTGCCCAATTGCATATCTTTAGTTCAAAACAGGTAACTGTGTGCTCTGTATCAGTCATGTGAGAATGCAGAAGTAAAATACACATCTGACAAGCACTTAACACCCTTTAATATGGCAGCTTATAATTATTAGAAGCTGAATTGTATATAGATCTGAACTGAAATAATTTCATTTTTTCATCACCAATTTTTTAAAATGGAAGGAGGGAGAACCCAGAAAACTACAGGCTGGTTAGCCTTATGTCTGTCCCAGGGAAGATGGTGGAAAGCCTCATCCAAGAGAAAATCTTAAAACACATAGAATAACAAGCCTTGCTGATGGAAAATCGGCATGGCTTCTGTAAAGATAAGTCTTGCCTGACAAACTTTTCAGAATTCTTTGAAAAGTTCAACAGGCATGTGAATTTGGATGAACCAGTGGTTACTTTATATCTTGATTTTCAGAAGGCTTTTGACACAGTCCCTCACCAAAGGCTGTTGAGAAAATTGCCCAGTCAGGGAATAAGAGGGCAGGTCCTCTTATAAAATGAGAACTGGTTGAGATCCAGGAAACGGAGAGTAGGTGTCAATGGGCAATTTTCACAATGGAGAGAGGTGAAAAGCAGTGTGCCCCAGGGATCTGACCTGGGACTGCTGCTTTTCAATCTGTTCATAAATGTTAGCTTTTTGGGTGGGGGAGGGGGAAGTTGTGGGTGATTTTCTGGAATGTTACATCTCTGGCAGCCTCAAAAGCAGGGGGAGAAGAGAGGAATGCAGGTCTCCTTTACACCACTCAGGAACGTTTTCAAAGGGGAGTGCAGGTTAGGGTTTTCTTTTTCTTTATATTTATATTCAATTTGTTTTCAACATCCTTACTTATCTTTCAAACCATTTCTAATCATGGCACAGCTAGTCAAGTGTGTCTATGGCTACAAATTGTACTTTATCATTGCCACATTAAAAAACATAGAGTGAAATCCAGTTGTTAGTCCCATGCAGAGCAGATTTCACAGCCAGGTACCTAAATCATGGGGTGGACATGGACTTCTAACCAACTTAGATTGTGAGTTTTGGCATTTTGTGTCTAAAATATGCAGTCTGTGGGACCCCAGAATAAATCATCTGAGCTTACATTATTTCTTATGCAGAAATTTGCTTTAATGTAAGAGTGTTTGGTTTACAAGCATGTTTCCAGAACAAATTATGCTTGTAAACCAAGGTACCACTGTATCATGCCTTCTAGCACTAGTGGGGATGGTACAATTCAGTGTCTTGCTATCATCAAGTGGATCATATATTATTATCCTGAAGCCAACCAGTGTAATTGAAATTCTTTCTTCTTTCATGCTAGAGCCACAGGATAAGAAATTCATTGCTGCCAGTTCTGTTCTTCTCTTAAAATATATTTCCGAACTTGGGGTGCAGGGTGTTACTTCCAAAACTAAATGGTAAGAGGTAAAGGGTTTTTTTGGACACAGCATAAGGTTAGGGGAACACCAATATTTTTAACATTAAAAATGAATATTTCAGATGAAGAAGCCAATCTTTTCTCAAATGTTCTTTGCACTGAAGATTACTGACAGCCTAGTTATATGAAGAACTCTACAGGGAAACATGAGTCACTTTGGTCTTCCCTCAGAAACTTGTTCCAATTGGGTAAGAAACTCTGCATTTAATTTCCTTTAGGTTAGGTAGGTAGGTAGGTAGGTAGGTAGGTAGGTAGGTAGGTAGGTAGGTAGGTAGGTAGGTAGGTAGGTAGGTACCCATATCTACATTCCTTTCTCTGCAAAGGAACTCAAACCTGCAACAATTTTGTTACAAACAATATGTTGTGTTCCTAATTAGCACCTGCTCAGCTTTTAAGTACTCATATCTTACTAGTAGAAATGGGCATGAATTGGTGAAATTCTCGTTTCTGTTTCCGTTACTCGTTTCCGTTACGCAACGGAAAGGATAACGACAATTAGTCCCCCAGAACTCAAACTAGAAACGACAAAAGAAAAATTGGGTCTGATTTGTCGTTGTCGTTCCTGGCATCGCAGCGATCACGCGATGCCAAGCGGCACAGAAAAAAAGTTTTAGAAATTTAAAAAAACCCTGATTCCCGGCCAAAAAAGCAGGCGAAAATATGCCTGCCTGAGGGCACCTACCAGAGGGGTGGTTTCTGGGGGGGGATCCCCACTCCAGCCTTCCCCCCCTCCTGCCCTGGGCTGCTGGTACCGGGCTGGGAGGGGGCATCCTCGACGTCTCCATTTGCCATGTGGTGCGGGGGGATCCAAAATGGCGACCGCAATATTTTTTTGAAATCGTGGTCCAAAAACCCACCAAAGCACCACAGAAAGGTGTGAAAATTAGCTATTTTAAATGCTTGAATTTTTACAGTAGCAGCAGTGGGTTTTTCTTGCAACAAAACGTCTCTATTGATTTTATTTTATTTTATTTTATTTTTATTTTTTTACACCTGCGCACGCGCAATGATGGGCTGGTCATGGGATGGGACCATGCAAATTTTTGGAGCCATTCCACCAATCGCATGGCCAGGTTTTGCTCAGACTTGCTGGTACCAGACTGGGAGGGGGCATCCTCGGCATCTCCATTTGCCATGCGGTGCGGGGGGATCCAAAATGGCGACCGCAATATTTTTTTTGAAATCGTGGTCCAAAAACCCACCAAAGCACCACAGAAACATGCGAAAATTAGGTATTTTAAATGCTTGAATTTTTACAGTAGCAGCAGTGGGTTTTTCTTGCAACAAAACGTCTCCATTGATTTTATTTTATTTTATTTTATTTTGATTTTTTTACACCTGCGCACGCCCAATGATGGGCTGGCCATGAGATGGGACCATGCAAATTTTTGGAGCCATTCCACCAATCGCATGGCCAGGTTTTGCTGAGACTTCTGGATGTGCCAGAGAGGGCATAAAAAGCCCACCAACCCTAATCCTAATCCTAACCCTAACCCTAACCCGTACGCCAGTACACTGTGTTCTTAGTGGGCCAGAGGCACCCAGAGGTACAGCCCACTAACCCACCCTAACCTTAACCGTTACCCTAAGCCTAGCCCTTACCCCCTAACCCCATGCTCTGGGAAGTCAAGTCGCGCTAAATCACGGCGGTAACGACAAACGACAAACGACACGATGAAACGACAAATTTTTGAAAATTTTCACAAAAAACGGAAACTTCCTGAAACAGACCCATCCCGAAAAATGACAACTCGAAAAAAACTATTTTCTGGTCATGCCCATCTCTACTTACTAGTAAAAGCATGGTCATTGTTATGCAGTGTATGGAGCTCTCTGAGTAATTTCAAAAGTACAGATGTGGCCAAATGATTAGCAAGACCTTATTAATCTAATACCTAATATGTTTCTGCCAAGGTTAATATAATGATATGATGCACAGTGCTGTAACGAGCAACTGTGATTAAGTGCTGCCATAACAAGATTTCTTACAGTTTAAATAAAGGTCAAGAGAGAACAGATTCTAGTTTTCAAGGTGGTTCAGCGTGATTGTTCATCTCTGTTCTTTAATGTCAATAAAATTTGAAGGTTTGCTGCTGCTGCTGCTACTAAGCATTAAATCAAATCATATGGTGACGGGGAAGAGCACATGTCAATTTTCTACACCACCTTAATTCAGCAATTTTTCTTAACCTGTAGTAGTCATCTCACTGCCACCCAGCATCCAGGTGCTGTGGTCTTCCAAATGCTGTGTGATTCCAATTCCCGTGAGTATCCATTGCATAGTCATGGCCTGGGATGATGAAAGGAATGTCTAATTAGCTGAAAAACAAAATAGAAACATCTAGAGGGTGAGAGATTCTGCACTACTACTACATATTTTGGATGTAACTGTGAAGCTACTTATAAAACAACTAATATGGGAAAAGGAGTAATCTTACAGTACTCCAGTACTTTCTTTGCAGAAGGGCAAGAGAGATCAACAATGTAATTGTCAGCCATCACCTTTCCTCCAGCTGTCACTTCCACATACCATTGTTTTAACTTTGGATTATACTTTGAAGAATCATAGGATCATAGAGTTGGAAGAGACCTCAAGGGCCATCCAGTTGAACCCCCTGCCATGCAAGAACCAGATGACTCCCTAGAGGCTTGAATTGGGGCTGCTACTAGACCCCTGTCTCCCCTGTCTAGGGTTTAAAGAAAAAAGTCCTGCCTGAAATCAGTGCTGCTTGATGTGGTGAATTTGCTCCAGACCTATTGGAAATTTGAAATAAGCTGTCCATGGTGCTGAGACTATTTCAAGAGTATTGCGTTCAGCACTTGGGAATGGTAATATAAAGCCCAGACTAAACACAGAGCAGGCCTCTAGTTTTTATTGACTGAAACACAATCCTTGGTTTACATTTCTTTTCCAATGCAGGAGAGATTAAAACAAAATAAGTAGTGTTACTTCTGCTTACGAGTTTAATCTGTTCCGAATGCATGCTCATAAGTCAAACAACTTGTAAGCAGAGCAGCCCTTTATAAAAAGAAAATCAAAGAAATAAATACAAAATTGAAAAAAAAATGTAAGTATAGTAGACCACATCTAAAAAAATTTAAGGCAGCAGTTAAAACACCAATGGTTTCCCACTCTTAAGTCGAACTGCTTGTAAGTAGAGCTGCTCATAAGTAGAGGTACCACTGTATTTAATTGTGCGATGTAAACATTGCTTTCTGACTCTGAAGGCAGTTACATTGCTTAAACAACAAGTATTTAATTTGGATTTAGTCTGTTTTGAAGTGCTATAAAATTGGGTGAATACACAACAAGTGTAAAAGCACAATAATCTGATGGGGTATCATGATTTTTGGAACAGCAGCAAGTTGTTTTTTAACTCGTTTGCCAGAAGTCTGTTTATTTTTACTGTCCATTTGGATAATGCCTCTATGGTATTATTTTTAAATAATTTTTAAATAATAAATTTCAAATAATAATTTTTATTAAATATTATAAAACTACAATACCAAAAACAAATAAAAATATCATAAAGGAAAGGAAATATTAATCAAAACACACACCAATATAACAAAAATATAACAAATATAAAATACATAAACCCCGTGCAAACCACCCCCCCTCAGGACTTTAACAAAATTACAACTCTCATGATATTGACCAGCTCATTACCCTCCAGAAATACATTGAATCTTCTCTGGGTGTATACCCTTTAATAATTTTAAAATTTTAAAATAATGTTGTTTAAATAATTAATAAAATAATTAATAAAATAATGCCTTTGTGGTATTAATTTTAAAATAATTTTAAATAATAATTTTAAAATTTTAAATAATTTTTAAATGCATTATTTTTAAATAGCCTATTAATTGCCAACTCCGCCTGCTGGCTGACCCTCACCAACCATACTGTTGTTCAGCTAAAAGGGCATGGTAGGGGAGAAGAATGGCTGCCCATCAACCTGCAGGAGCCCCCTGATGCTCACTTGTGTTGTGTGTTGTGTCGTCACAGTCATCATGACTGACTCTTCATGACTCCATGTCCATGGAGTTTTCTTGGCAGGAATACTGGAGTGGTTTTGCCAGTTCCTACTCCAGGCACCTACAGCACCTGGTATTCCCTGGCGGTCTCTCATCCAAGTACTAACCAGGGCCGACCCTGCTTAGCTTCTGAAATCAGGCAAGATCGGATATGCTATGCTTGCCTGTATATTCTTCCAGGAACCTTGTGGTTAACCTGCTGTACTGCAGCCAAAACTGTGCTCATTAGCCAAGGTTCAATCACAGTTAGCTGGCTCATGGTTGACTCATCCTTCTATTCTTCTGCGGTCAGTCAAATGGGTACCCAGCTCTTTTATAATTAAATTGCAAACCACACAGAAAGTGCTTTAAACGCTATGGGGAGTATATAAGCAGCATGAACCCAAGGAAGCATCTCTTCACTAAGCTGGTGCACAGTCTCCAAAACCAGCAGTTGAAAGGCATAGCAAGTAAAACACTACCACCACTTCTGTCTCTCTTTTCCCCATCTTCAACCTGCCAGTTTCAGACCATGTCTTCTCTGCTCCAGCTGTGTGCAAGCATGTTTTGTTTGTGTGTTTTCAGCTCATGTCAGCCGTCCATCACCACCAGGCTGTCCTGAGCATTTCAGTGCTCTCAAGCCACCCCTGTGCACAAATGGCTTTTCTACTGCCAGCTGTTTTCTGTTGCACTTCCCTCCTCCAGGGCCACACCTCCAGGGTTTACACACATACATGATTCACACCTGTCCCTTGAATTCCAGCCTTGAGTTGAAGAGAGAGCATTTGGTAAGAGTGTCCCTTCAGAAACACCAGATCAAATGCTTGCTTCTATTCAAACTCCAAGTGACTGCCAAATGACTCAGAGTTGATTAAAATTTGCAGTGTTCCAAATATTCCAGACTATTGCTTTAATTAAACAACTCCCTCTCTTTGGTTAAAAGGGATTAATGGGGCCAAGTAAGGGTCACAACTGATGGTGATGATAGATAAATCTGTGTTGGAGGCAAGGGAAATGGGGCCCTTTGATTTCTGGTTTGGCATTGTCCCACCCTCAGCACTAGATGCTTCCCAATAGGGGCTGCTGCTTAAAAGAATAATGAATGAAAGAGACCTGAATTTTCTTTCAGATCTAGACCACTCACCTCACCTGCATTTTCAAGAGGCCCTAAGTTATTATCATTTCTTTACTTTCTCAGAAACCAAAGTATAAGTATGTTACATTCCAGAAGTAAGCTAAAAACCTTCACAGAGTTACCGATTGGTGCAATATGTAATAGTTTCTAGTGGAGATGGGCACGAACAGAAAAAAATGGCCATTTCTTTTGGTTCCGTTCGTTTTAGAGTTTGGTTCGGTTCAGTTCGTTTTTAACAATTTTTTTAGAAAAAAATTGTTTTGTTGGCTCGTTGATTTGTTATTTGTTTCCCCCCGCTTTGCATGATTTAATCAATTTGACAGTGTGCGGGTGGGAAAAAACATTCAAAAAAGAAAAACAGACATTGCAACTGCACAAACTGGACAGCCAGCATCCTCATCCTCATCCTCATCATATTACCGGGTGGCGGCAGCCGTGGCAGGGCAATCCTTTTACTTTACTTTATTTTTATTTTTTACTTTCTGGTTCCTGGCCCGTGCTGCAGATGTAGCATGGGGCTTTTTTTTTTTTTTTGCTTTTTTTTTCTTCAAGCGCTGACCACACGGCCCCTGGGGTCCGGTCAGCGCTGGTTATATTTTTATTAATTTTTTTCTTTATTTTAGGCTGCTGAACCAGCCACCACTGGGACTGGGTCAGTGCTCCTTTATTTTATTTTATTTAATTTTAATTTTAATTTTAATTTTAATTTTAATTTTAATTTTAATTTTTTACTTCCGGGTTCCTGCCCACGCTACAGCTGTAGCATGGGGCTTTACTTTTGTTTTGTTTTTTTCTTCAAGTTCATTTCATGCCCATCTCTAATTTCTAGTTACTTTCAAAAGTATTTAAATAGAAATGTCTTGAGTTGCACGGGCCCTTTTTGCTCATTCTAAATTAGAGATGTAAATCAAAGCGAGAGCAAGCCCATTGAATCAATGTGAATTTGGTAACCCACCTCCTCTGTATGTTTGATTTCTACACTGATTGTTTCTACCACTGTGTTGTGGTTAGCAGCACTACACCAAGAAATGCTACTGGTTGTGATACTGATTTTTTACTTCCTGGTTCTGATACTGATATTACAGAGAGAAACTTGCCACATTGTACACCATGGGAGCCTGTGTGGAGAGACTTTCCTCCTTTAAAATCCTGGAAGCTCTCACCTGGAAAATTAATACAATCCAGGTGGCCAGGAAGGCTCAACAGAGACTCCATTTCCTCAGGCTCTTATGGAAGAACAACGTGGAACAGCAATTGATGATTTCCTTCTACCAGTCTACAATAGAAAGTGTCCTCACATACTGCATTGCAGTCTGGTATGCCGATTTGACAGCTGCGGACAGAAAGACTTTACAGAGGGTATTGAACACAGCACAAAACATCATGGACTGTCCCCTGAGTCCACTGGATGACATCACCAGGGACCGCTGTCTTAGGAGAACAAGGGAAATCATCAGGGATGATTCACACCCTGGTCAGCACCTCTTTACTCTCCTACCCTGGGGTAGGAGATACAGAATTATAGCAAGCCATACCAACAGGCACAGCTTGCTATAATTCTTATCTGTGGGCTGTTAGACTCTTGAATGAGACATGGTAATTCATGATAGACTTGTGGGGCTGGCGAGTTGTGCAGCAAGCACAACAAGTGAAATGAGATTGAGTGGCTTTTTAATGAGGTGTTTTTTTGGGGTGGGGAGGGAGGCTCAGTCAATTTTGCTGTACACAGGTTGTACACTGACAATAACGCTTAGTTAAAATTAATAAGATTACAGGTTTGTTAAAGTACGCTATGGCTGCCTTGGGGGATATAGTCTCCCGTTGTGGGAAAATGTGCAGAAAAGAAAAAATAGCAAATTTTCACCTGTACTCAGCTGTATGATTTTGGGTCTTGATATCAGTAGCCTTACTTGCACTATGGCAGCCCCCTAGATTTATTTAAAGAATTAAATAAAGTTGTGGCCCATGTTAAACTCCAATAATTTGTGTTGTCTCTTCATTTTGAGTCTGGGGATGCAAAGGCAGGTTTTAATGTTAAGCTAGTGAGGGCTCCGCACCGTGACTACGGTCTGCGGGGCCCCTTTGCCCGCCCCGTTCGGACGGGCGTGCGCAGCCTGCGCACTTTGCGTGCGGCTGCACTGGGGGAGCACCTATATGAGGCGCAGGCGCGTTCCTCCAGGCAGTCTTCGCTCGGACAGGGAACCCCGCCCATCCCTCCCTAGAGCTTCGGATGGTGATGCTTGGCTGGTCGCTTCAGGGCCGGATGGGAATTTTTGACTGCCAATCTGATTGGCCGTGATTGGCAGTGCTTTTTCGCCCATCCCACCATCCTCTAAGCTTTTAAAACGTATAGCATTAAGTATATCACCAACCACTAACCGGTCACAATATGCGGGTAGCGCATGCATTAACATCAGGTTAGGCAGGTCCCTCCTCGTGATGGCACCCGTAAGGTGCAGGGCAACCCTAAATAAATTAAGTAGCACAGAAAGAGCAGTTAGGCCCCAATAATACAACCCCAGCCAAGATTGAAAGGGCTGCCAATTCACGACATACTGGGTACAAGGATGCCCTGCATAGGGTGGGGTATCCCATCCTCGGCATCATCTGATATACCCAGTTAACTTAGCCCGAGGAGGAGGGACCGGAATTTATAACACCCCTAACTATGCTTGCGCTACGGCAGGCCCTCTCTTTGGCCCAGTTAACAATAAAGTTTGACTTCTTAAAGTTTGATTTCTTGAAGTTTGAATAAATTGTGGCCCATATTTAACCCAAGAAGCTAGCTGTGTCGACTCTTTATTCCGACGTGGGTGGGCAATGAAATCCAATGGGTAGAACTACCAGCGGAATTGACACATATGGAAGACCTTAGCAAAGTAAGAAGGAATGAATTGGGGGAAATGGTTAGAAAATCAATTGGTAATCAATCAAGCAGCCCAATCCAGGGGGTTGTCAAAATCAGAAACCCAAATGAATTCAAAATAAATTTAGATATCAAAACTTAAGAAAGCAAATCAACTGTAAATTAATCGGAACTCAAATCAATTTTAAGGTTAATAATGAATTCAAATAGCTGAAATGGATTTTCTCAATTTTATTAAGCAAAGCAAATTAAGAACAGTATTAAATGTTATGCAGAATGAAGTGATGAATGAGCCCAACCACGAAAAAGGGAGCAATTAACTCACAGAGGAAATAAGCAGCTCAGTGCAGAACAATGAGAGGACTAGAGCATTAGCACATGAAATGAAGGGGCAGCAATCTGCAGGGCTTTACAGAAAGGTCAGGTGACCCAGTGGTCAGCGGCTGGCCAATGGTCCCAGGTGTGCTAGCAAAGCCTCATTGGCCAGCCTGGCTAGTGGCCAGTGTGTCGCCGTTGGGCAGGTTGACAAAGGTGCCGGGCTGATCAGAGCCGCTGATAGATTTAAATGTAAATTTAGATTTAAAGTTGAAGAACTTCCCATTATCTCCCAATTCCCTGAGTAAATGGTAAGTCTTGATATACACTCTACCTCATCAGAAGATGTGACATCTGCTCTGGGGAGCTACCTTCAAACATTGCATATAAATGAATGTAGTCATAGGCACGAAGAGTGTTGTGATATACACAAAAAGAATAATCAAGCCAAGTACAGTGAATCTGCTCTTTGCATGGTAGTAAAATTATTACCAAATAACTGACCATTCCCTGTGCTTAATTCTTAGGGTTTTTTTAAAAAAACTTATCAATTAAGAAGAGCAATAACAAAGAAAATCAACAACTCAAAAATCATCAGGTCAATTAGTGTAAAGTGGTCTCTCTGTATACCTTCTGCACTTGAATGTGCTGCCACTCAAGCATTAACCACCTCTAAGTGTAAGGTTGAAATTTAAATCTTTGAATAGGGATTCCTTCTGTTGGAAATCCCTGTCATCATTATAGGGAAATAGCTAGTGTTCTCCTCTCAAACTGCTATTATAACAGTGCCATATCTAAAGAGTGACCACACTGCTCTTTTTTAAGAAAATAGCCTTGCATACTTTGGTAACATTATATGATCCACATGTACTGACTACAAGAGTTATCATACATTAGGGTGGCTATCTATGAAATAAGAAAAGAACGTGTGGTTGTTGGGTGTCCTATTATGTGAAGTGATCACCAGTGCTAGTGGGTGGGTGGACATTATTGACCTTTTTCAAAGTGTATTTTTCAGTACGGGGAGCCAGACTTTGTTGTTCTTTAGACTTTCTCTTTTTTTGGTTGAACTGTGCTGGTTAAAGATGGGCACGAATCAAAAAAATGGCATTTCGTTTGTCGTTTGGAGGGTCCGTTTCGGTTTTTTTCCATTTTTTGTGAATTTTTGCAAAACATTCATTTTCATTTTCGTTTGTTTCGTTACCATTTTGTTACCATTTATTTCATTTTTGTGATTTTTTTAGGATTTTAAGCAATTCACTCATATTGCAGTAACGGAAACGAAACGCACGACAAAATTTCTGGTACTTCTGTTCGTTTCGTTTCATTTTAGAGACAAAATTCGTTTGTCATTTGTTACGTAATGAAATGAAAAAACAAAAACGGAAACGAAAAATTGTTCGTTTTGTGCCCATCTCTAGTGCTGGTGGTTCTGTATTTCAGTGGCTTCTCTGTGTAGTCTAACGTAATGAATGCTGGTACAGGAGTTGTCCATAGCTATAAATACCCAACAATCTCACACTCTACAATAGAGCACAGAGAAAATTTCTAGCTCCCTGTACTCCTGCCCTCTGAAGATGTTGACCACAGAGACTAGTGAAATGCTATGAAGAAAAACCTACAGAACATGGCCAAACTGCTGAGAAAAACCACAATCATATAATAACAATATTTCAATTGCCAATTTCTTCAGCATAAAATTCTGTATATAAGGAACTACTTTCACTGTTCCTCATATACAGTACATATAAACAGATACTTGTTTTGATGCAACTAGTGGTAAGATGTAATTGAGAGTATCATCTTATAAATACATAGGATGCTTTGTCAAAGATAACTGGGATCCTTCATGTGAAAATCATTGTAGAATTGAACAAGGTAGAAGTTCCTTCCAGAAAATGAGGAAAGTCTTGACAAACCGGGACTTATCTATCAGACTTCATACTTGAATACTTCAGTCCTATGTATTGAGCATACTTCTCTATGGTGTTGAAATATGGACCTTTACAGACATATTATGTGTGAAGCTGGAAACATTCAAAATATGGATGTACAGATGGATTCTGAAGATACCTTGGAGAGCCAGAGTTACTAATGTGGCTGTATTACAGTACATGACTAAAAAGTTAGAAATCCTCAGTCCGGTAAAGAGAATAAAATTGCCGTATTTCAGACAAACAATGCACAATAAGAAATACCATCTGCTGCAAGTTATCTTTCAAAGAAAAATAAGAACATTCTGGATAAACCACTTAAGCCAATGGTCTGCAGTGAGCACAACTGCTCTGTTTATAGCAGTGGTTCTCAACTTCTGGGTCCCCAGAAGTTCCTGGACTGCAACTCCCAGAAGTCCTCATCACTAGCTGAGCTCACCAGGATTTCTGGAAGTTGCAGTCCAGGAATATCTGGGGACCCACAGGTTGAGAAGCACTGGTTTATAGCCTTAGATAGAAACCAGTTCAGGATACTGATCGCCAACATTCTACGAGGACATGGCACATGAAGAAGAAGTGGTAAGACCAAGGCTTTTTCACACAAAAACAGACCACACAGAAACAGAACAGCACTAATTGTAGCTAACAAATAGCCCTATCTCACATGTACCATTATACACAGAACAGAATCTTTCCAGCCAGGAGATGACCAATCCTCACACAGTTCCATTCAAAAACATTCTTTCACACTTCTCAGCTCCTATGCCATCCACTCTTGTCACACATTCTTTCATTCAAATGTCATCAATCCAAGGTACGTAGCATGCGTTTAAAGTACATGCATTTCGATATACAGTGGTACCTTGTATAAAGGAATTAATTTGTTCCAAATGAAATTATGTTAAGCCCATTCAACATACATTGATAAGTAATCTGTTGCCTCAGGCAAAAATTATGGTAACCCTCTTCAGTCACCACTTACTTATTAACATAAATTCCTTTCAAACTCATTGTTGGCAGCACATTCTATTTAGCTACTGCTAAACCAGTTTAGATCTCTCTGACATGCCATCCCCGCTTACATTTTTTCATTTTTAGTAAGGAGCTCATTTTCATATTTATTCACTTATTTTATTTAGTTTTTTATTCAATTTATATACCACCCATCTGGCAGAAAGCCACTCCACATATTCATATTGGTTACCCCAAAGCATTTCAGTACTCATTCATGAACCAATGGTCTTATTGGGGGAGAAACCTAAATGTGAGCAACCACCACCACAACAAAGTTAAGATGAACCACTTTTAAGGAATTTATCTCAAAGGCAGGGATGTGGAAGAGTGGAGAGAAAGGGAATAGAGAAACATCTGAGGTCATATCTGCCAACTTCATACTTCAGAAGGAGCAAGTTTTCACTTTGTGACAAGAACTGTTCTATCAAATGTAACTACACTGCTTTTCAGGCAAAGTTCTTTTGAAATTCATGAGCAAAAAAGAAGAAAAAAGTACTCAAATGTGCAGGTTTGTAAATGTGAGGGCAAAACAGTATTTATAAGTATTGATCAGCATTACATTTTTCAGACATTTTTCAGTCATGACAAGAGATAACCCAGAGGGCTGAGGATGCAGAACTTAATAACCTATGGAAATGTTCAGTCTGTCTGTGATCTGAAATGTGTGGCCCATTTTTTTATTTTTTTTTTTATTTTGCAGTTGGTTTATGTAAGTCTGTTCAGCCACTGTTGTTATCAGCCTGTCAAAACATTGCAAACAGGGACTGGGGCATGGTGAATAGCTTCGTGTCCAGCATCACACATATTAATATCTACTTTCCTTGACATCTACACATTCATGTAAAAATCAAAAAAGGGTGGCCTTTCACATATAGCTGAACATGCAAGAATTCTCCCATGTCCTAGAACCCTGATTGCAAAATTTATGGATTACCTAGAGGCATCTGTTGTATGTACATTATATTATATAGATGTTTAGGTCTCAGTATGTAGACCATGGAGTTATGTGACATAAGCTATGTACTGAATGGAAATATTTAGCACAGCTCCATTAATGTCTCCAAATATGTCAGGCAACAAGGGCAGTTTATCAGATTATTAATTTCACTAACATCTGGTTCCAGCAATGGAGATGTAATTGAAAAACACAAATTATACAGTCAAGTTTCCTGCTTTTGGGGAAATCGCAGGAGTCAGCACATCTGGAGTGCAATGGATGAGCCTCGCCCTGGGAAAATCTCTTCATGATCAAGGTATCCCCTCTGCCAGGCCAGCAAGGAAAAGAACCTGACTTAAATCCTACAGGCTCTTGTCCCATAGTATCACAGGGTACTTTTAAACAAATTGTACCAGAGGCTGAGATAACAAATGAAAAATTATTGATAGAATCAAAAGTTCATCAGACATTACTGCTTCCAGCTAGCACTTCATGCCCATTACAATCTACTAAGTCCTCTCCTTCTGGGAAAGACAAAACAGAGGTGCCAGGGTAATTCCAAAACAAAACACAAAAGGTTACATGTGAAATCAACATAAATCCCAAACTGAGAGATATGACTGAGCTGAGTACCATCACCATACCTCAAACAGAGGCATATGCAGTGCAAAATTATATAGCCAAGGAGAAGCTTCTAGATGGCGACCTCATAGTTACCTTCACAACCACATAGTGCAGTGATGGCAAACTTTTTAGTGACCAAGTGCCCAAATTGTAATTCAAAACCCACTATTTTTTTTCACAAAGTGCCAATACAGCAAATTAACCTGAATACAGGTGTCTGTGAAAGGGTGATGTTGGGTGCCCACAAAGAGGAGTATGAGTGCCACCTTTGACACCCATGTCATAGGTTCCCCAACACTGACATAGTGCAACAACCCCTTATATGAGCATCCCAGAAGTGAACTTCTTGCTGGAATCCTTAGACCTCTGGGTGATATACCCCCCCTTTTTTTGGGTCAACTCTGTATGCTACTTGTGGGTATGGATGCAGCTACTACCCATCAAGTAGAAAAAATTGTGTTTGCAGCAAAGAAAATACAGGCCAAGCATCTGAAGCATTAAGGAGGGAAGCCATATCATTTTATATTTTATATCTTTGTACAAATATGCTGTGTCTGCACTGTGTTTGTTTTACTGTTTTACGTTATTGTGATGACCTATGATTTAACAATAAAGCCTTATTGATTGAATGAAAAATACAGTTATTGAATGAGAATGGGATAGAAAATGTAAGAGGAAGTAATTTACTCTTCGTCTCCAGTAGGAGTTGGTGTTGATGGGTAGACATGGGCACGGAGCAGCGAAATTCTCATCTCCATTTTCGGTTCTCATTATCGTTATGTAACAGGTAACGGTAACGAGAATTACTCTGCTCCAGCTTGAACCCGAAGCGAAAAAGAAAAATTGGGTCTGATTTTTTGTTGTCATTCATGGCATCGTGGCAATCGCACGATGCCAAGCAGCACAGAAAAAAGTTTTTAAAAAAACCCGATTCCTGGCCAAAAAAGCAGGCGAAAATATGCCTGGCTCAGTGAGGGCATCTACCAGAGAGGAGTGGTTTCTTGGGGGGGGGTCCCCGGCCTTCCCCCCCTCTCCTGTCCTGGGCTGCTGGTACCAGGTGGGGGGGCATCCTCATTGTCTCCATTTGCCATGCGGTGGGGGGATCCAAAATGGCAACCGCAATATTTATTTTTAAATCATGGTCCAAAAACCCACCAAAGCGAAACATTCGAAAATTAGGTATTTTAAATGCCTGATTTTTTATAGTAGCAGCAGTGGGTTTTTCTTGCAATAAAACGTCTCCATTGATTTTATTTCATTTTATTTTTATTTTTATTTTTTTACACATGCGCAATGATGGGATGGCCATGGGATGGGACCATCCAAATTTTTGGACCCATTCCACCAATCGCATGGCCAGGTTTTGACTGAGACTTCTGGATGTGCCAGAGGGCATAAAAAGCCCACTAACCCTAACCCTAACCCTAACCCTAACCCATACGCCAGTACACTGTCCTTCTTAGTAGGTCAGAGGCACCCAGAGGTGCAGCCCACTAACCCACCCTAACCTTAATCGTAACCCTAAGCCTAGCCCTTACTCTAACCCCAACCCTAACCCAGATCCGTACGCAAGTACACTTTCCTTCTTAGTGGGTCACAGGCACCCAGAGAGGTGCCTCCCACAGCCCACTATCCCCTACCCCTATCCCATTCCCTAACCTGTACGTCAGTACGCTAGTACACTCCCCTTCTTAGTGAGTCAGAGGCACCCAGAGAGAGAGGTGTCTCTGCCAGTTACCCCCCACCATAACATAATGTATTGTATGTGGCGGCTTTGCATTACGCTTCCCTTCCCTTCCCTTCTTAGTGGGTCAGATGTCAGAGGCACCCAGAGAGGTGCCTCCCAGAGCCCACTTACCCCAACCCTAACCCTAACCCCAACCCAAACAACAAATGACAAATGGAAA
This sequence comes from Phrynocephalus forsythii, assembly GCA_029282475.1. Lineage (NCBI taxonomy): Eukaryota > Metazoa > Chordata > Lepidosauria > Squamata > Agamidae > Phrynocephalus > Phrynocephalus forsythii. The sequence continues at coordinate 10,658,565 of JAPFRF010000007.1, read as the reverse complement.
TGACAAATTTTTGAAAATTATCATGACAAACGGAAATGAGCCGAAATGGACCCGTCCCGACAATCGAAAACTTGACAAGTCATTTTTTCTGGTTGTGCCCATCTCTATTGATGGATAAACTGACACTAAGGTCCTGCGGGTTGTCAATCTGTTTGCCTACTCCATCATCTTGGAGCTTAATAAAGCTTCTGGCTGGACAGAAATATGGAAGGATGGGGAAACAGTCCTTAGAAGAGCTGAGGATTCTCTGTTTGACTTGCCACCCTGTCCTATTCTCCACTATTTGCAAAAGTGAATGAGTAATATAACTTGCAAGTGAACGTGGGATTCAAAGGAGGACTGGCAGCTATTTTCTTTGCAAATGGGAAACGAAGAAGGGGCTTGGCTGGGAACCCCAGATGAATCTCTAAATTTCTTGGTCCTCTTATCATCCCATTCATATTTGTTGGGGTTTGAGAAAGAGCCTTCCCTGTGGCTGCTGGGTTGTGAATTGCTCCCCATCAGAAAGATTGCACCCCTCCATTTTCTCTTTCCATTGACAGTGGAAGACGGACCTATTCAACCATTACTAAGTCACTGAATGCTGGCATTTTTTCTCCCATTTTAAAAATGCTAAATGCTTATCATTAATGCATTTTAATTATTGCACTTTTAATTGCCTTTTAATCTTTAATTTACTGCACTTTTACTATTACTTGCTTTAACACTGGGAGCCACCTTGGATCCCATCACCAGGAAAAAGATGGATCACATATGATATAAAATAAATAAATAAATGTATAAAATTAAGGACTAAAAGAAAGGTTGCCGCAAGAGAGAGGTGTGACAGTCAACCAAAGTGTGTAGATTACAGTGTTGATTAGATCCTTTGATGGAGACTAAATAGGGTTGCTTGGGATTGGTGGAAGTGTGTTATGCCTTTTGGTAGAATCCTTGTATTTAAATGGCATATCAAATGACCCTATTTGGTCCTGATAGTCTGAAGTCATTTAATGAATGAACCACTTGAGGATATTGGAAAATTGAACACTTCCTCTGTAGCAGAGGGACTGGGGAAGGGAAGCTGCCAGGGATTCAGACCATTTTAAGACAACATCTGCCAGACTCCTTATTTTGGCACCACTTGCAGCTTACACATAATGGGTGCTGTTTGGCTTTGGAGTTTCTTCAGGACCAGGACCCTGGGACTTGGCTGCCTGACTCCCCACACCTCCCTTCTCACCAGCCACCTGGCCCAGGGAGGAAAGGGCTTGAAAAGGCCGGGCTGCCAGGGACTGTCGGACCACCTGTGCCGGGAGACCACAACATCTGCCACCCCCACTCCTTTTGGGTGAGAAAAACAGGCGCTGCTTGCAGCTTTTCCCTTGGGTGCTGTTTTTTGGAGGTCTCCTCAGGACCAGGACCCTGGGACTTGGCTGCCTTACACCTCCCTGTTAACACCAGCCACCTGGCCCAGGGAAAATGAAAAGGCCGGGCTGCCAGGGACTGTCGGACCATCCTGTGCCGGGAGACTCCAACAACATCTGCCACCCCCACTCCTTTTGGGTGAGAGCCAGAAGGGGCTGCTTGCAGCTTTTCCCTGTGGGTGCTGTTTGGCTTTGGAGTCCCTCCCTCTCCTCAGGACCAGGACCCTGGGACTTGGCTGCCTGGACTCCCCACACCTCCCTATTAACACCAGCCACCTGGCCCAGGGAGGAAAGGGCTGAAAAGGCCGGGCTGCAAGACCAGCGTTCCTGTGCCGGGAGACGCCAACAACATCAGCCACCCCCACTCCTTTTGGGTGAGAGCCAGAAGGGGCTGCTTAAGCTTTATCATTGGGTGCTGTTTGGCTTTGGAGTCCCTGCCGTCTCCTCAGGATAGGACCCTGGGACTTGGCTGCCTGGACTCCCCACACCTCCCTTTAACACCAGCCACCTGGCCCAGGGAGGAAAGGGCTTCAAACAGGCCGGGCTGCCAGGGACTGTCGGACCAGCGTTCCTGTAAACAACATCTGCCACCCCCACTCCTTTTGGGTGAGAGCCAGAAAGCTTTTCCCTGTGGGTGCTGTTTTTTGGAGTCCATTCTCCTCAGGACCAGGACCCTGGGACTTGGCTGCCTGGACTACACCTCCCTGTTAACACCAGCCACCTGGCCCAGGGAGGAAACTGAAAAGGCCGGGCTGCCAGGGACTGTCGGACCATTTGTGCCGGGAGACTCCAACAACATCTGCCACCCCCACTCCTTTTGGGTGAGAGCCAGAAGGGGCTGCTTGCAGCTTTTCCCTGTGGGTGCTGTTTGGCTTTGGAGACCTCAGGACCAGGACCCTGGGACTTGGCTGCCTGGACTCCCCACACCTCCCTGCTTAACACCAGCCACCTGGCCCAGGGAACAAAGGGCTTGAAAAGGCCGGGCTGCCAGGGACTGTCGGACCAGCGTTCCTGTGCGGGAGACTCCAACAACATCTGCCACCCCCACTCCTTTTGGGTGAGAGCCAGAAGGGCTGCTTGCAGCTTTTCCCTGTGGGTGCTGTTTGGCTTTGGAGTCCCTGCCGTCTCCTCAGGACCAGGACCCTGGGACTTGGCTGCCTGGACTCCCCACACCTCCCTGCTTAACACCAGCCACCTGGCCCAGGGAGGAAAGGGCTTGAAAAGGCCGGGCTGCCAGGGACTGTCGGACCAGCGTTCCTGTGCCGGGAGACTCCAACAACATCTGCCACCCCCACTCCTTTTGGGTGAGAGCCAGAAGGGGCTGCTTGCAGCTTTTCCCTGTGGGTGCTGTTTGGCTTTGGAGTCCCTGCCGTCTCCTCAGGACCAGGACCCTGGGACTTGGCTGCCTGGACTCCCCACACCTCCCTGCTTAACACCAGCCACCTGGCCCAGGGAGGAAAGGGCTTGAAAAGGCCGGGCTGCCAGGGACTGTCGGACCAGCTGTTCCTGTGCCGGGAGACTCAACAACATCAGCCACCCCCACTCCTTTTGGGTGAGAGCCAGAAGGGGCTGCTTGAGCTTTTCCCTGTGGGTGCTGTTTGGCTTTGGAGTCCCTGCCATTCTCCTCAGGAAACCCTGGGACTTGGCTGCCTGGACTCCCCACAGTTAACACCAGCCACCTGGCCCAGGGAGGAAAGGGATGAGGCCGGGCTGCCAGGGACTGTCGGACCATTGTTCCTTTGCCGGGAGACCAACAACATCTGCCACCCCAACTCCTTTTGGGTGAGAGCCAGAAGGGGCTGCTTGCAGCTTTTCCCTGTGGGTGCTGTTTGGCTTTGGAGTCCCTGCCGTCTCCTCAGGACCAGGACCCTGGGACTTGGCTGCCTGGACTCCCCACACCTCCCTGCTTAACACCAGCCACCTGGCCCAGGGAGGAAAGGGCTTGAAAAGGCCGGGCTGCCAGGGACTGTCGGACCAGCGTTCCTGTGCCGGGAGACTCCAACAACATCTGCCACCCCCACTCCTTTTGGGTGAGAGCCAGAAGGGGCTGCTTGCATAATTTTCCCTATGGGTGCTGTTTGACTTTGGAGTCCCTGCCTCTTTCAGGACCAGGACCCTGGGACTTGGCTGCCTGGACTCCCACACCTCCCTGCTTAACACCAGCCACCTGGCCCAAGATGAAAAGGCCGGGCTGCCAGGGACTGTCGGACCAGCGTTCCTGTGCCGGGAGACTAACAACATCTGCCACCCCCACTCCTTTTGGGTGAGAACCAGAAGGGGCTGCTTGCAGCTTTTCTTTGCGGGTGCTGTTTGGCCTTGGAGTCCCTGCTGCCATCAAGTATAAGAGATAGGACCCACAATAGAACTAAGGGAACAGGAAGGGGGAAATGGATGGGGCAGCCATTGGAATTGTGCTGGGTAGGGGAAGGTATGGTGGTAGGAGTGGAACATGCCCGCCTAGGAGAAGAGAGTTTAGATACCTCACATCTATCCCCTCTTCTGGTTCCACCCATAGCCAGAAGGAATCAGGTGACCATATCAGTGAAAAGTCACACGGTGCTGTTTTGAAATGTTACAAAAAAACCGTCCTCATCCATGATGTCATTCTGATGAAACTTGGCATGTATTACTGAGACCTGGGTAGTGTGGTGTTCCCCTCTCCCTGATGCCCACCTACCTCGGTCCAGGGGATGAAGGGTCAGGGAGGGGAAATGTGCAGTTCGGAGTTCTATCTTTTGACAAGACTTCCTGTCCCCTTGGGAGGAGGCCTGGAGGGCCTGTACTGTGTGTTTTCACGAGACAGATTGGGGATTCTGCTGGTGACCGCCCACCCTGCTGCATACCAACAGTCTCCCTGCCTGAGCTGACGGAGGTTGTCTCGGACCTGCGGACCCCCAGGCTGTTGGTACTGGGGGACCTCAACATCCATGCTGGGAGGCAGCCTTGAATGAGGCAGCTCAGGCAGCCATGACAACCATGGGGCTGTCTCAATATGTCAACGGCCCAACCATGAGAAGGGCCATACTTTAGACCTGGTCTTCTCAACGGGATTGGAGGATGGTGGTCTTGGAGGGGTTTTTAATTCCATTGTCATGGTCAGACCACTTTCTGGTCAAGTTTATTATTAGCTTCTTTACCTTCTGCAAGGGTGGGGGATCTATTCAGATGATCCGATGAGATAATGGATCCAGATGGTTTCCTGAAAGCTCTGGGGATTATCCATCTGATATGGTTTGCGACAAGCTCAGGTCACCCTGTGGAATAGGGAAATGTCCCAGGTTGACACAGACACCTAAGCGCCCTCTCCCCTTACGCAGAGCCCAGACAGCTCCTTGGTATACATCTGAGCTGCGGGCAATGAAGCAGGAGGGGAGACGGCTGGAGCGCAAGTGAGAGAAAATATCACTGTGAGTCCGATCGCACACGGCTTAGAGCCCATTATCGGGCCTATTCGTGGCGATAGCGAAAAGGCAATATTTCACAAACCATTGCTTCTTCAGAGTTCCAGCAGAGCTGTCGGGTGTCCGGGACCTTCTTCAACCAAGAAATACGATGGAGGTTCTGGACCACTCAGCAGCCCACTGTGGGAGTTTGCTGTCCACTTTGAGGAAAAAAATCGCTCAGATTCAGGGAATTGGACTCCACTATTGATGCAGAATCAAGGGATGTGTCCAGTGTGTGCTTAGGTCCAGTATTATTGGATGAGTTGAGACCCGAGGATGTGGACAGGGTGTTTGGATCTGTCCATGCTACCACTACGCCACTTGACCCTTGCCCTTCTTGGCTAATTGAAAGATCTGCCAGGGGAGTTCGCACCTGGGTCCAGGAAGCTGTAAACGCCTCATTAAGAGAGGGAGTGGTCCCCACCATCTTGAAAGAGGCAGTGATTAGACCACTCCTTAAAAAACCTAACCTGGACCCAGGGCTGGTGGTTAACTACCGTCCAGTAGCGAACCTCCCTTATTTGGGCAAGGTGTTGGAGCGGGTGGTGGCCGGGCAACTCCAGGCACTGCTGGATGAAACGGATTTTCTGGATCCATTTCAATCTGGTTTCAGGCCGGGTTTTGGTACAGAGACTGCCTTGGTCGCCCTGTATGATGACCTCTGCCGGGAGAGAGACAGGGGAGTGCAATACTGATACTCCTGGACCTCTGCCAGCATCATGGTGTTTCTTAGGCTGGCCAGGTTGGGAGTTGGAGGCACCCTCGATGGTTCCATTCCTTCCTGGCTGACCGTGTCCAGAAGGTGGTGCTGGGGACAGTTGCTCTGCCCGTGGCATTTATGTCATGGAGTTCCTCAGGGCTCTATACTGTCTCCCATGCTGTTCAACATTTACATGGAACCACTGGGAGAGGTCATCAGGAGGTTTGGGCTGAGGACTCAGCAATATGCTGATGATACTCAGCTCTACCTCTCATTTTCCACCAATCCAGGTGAGGCGGTTTCTGTGCTGAACTCGTGTCTGGGCCAGATAATGGACTGGATGAGGGTTAACAAATTGAAACTCAATCCAGACAAGACGGAAGTGCTGTTAGTGGGTGCTTCACCAGACAAGAGGGACACTTCCCTGTTCTGGACGGGGTTGCACTCCCCCTAAGGGACAGGGTCAGCTTGGGGGTGCTCCTGGACCCCGGTCTAACTCTGGAAGCCCAGGTGGACTCGGTGGCCAGGGGTGCCTTTCTCCAGCTGCGGAAAATATATCAGCTACGCCCCTACCTGGATGAACGGAGCCTCATAACAGTTTTGCATGCACTGGTAACATAATTGATTACTGCAATGCGCTCTACATGGGGCTGCCTTTGAAGACGGTTCGGCGATTGCAACTGGTTCAGAATCGTGCGGCGCGGCTAGTAAGTGGTGGAAAAAGAGGGATCACATCACGCCGATTCTACGTAGCCTACATTGGTTACCAGTTGCTGCCCGAGCCCAATTCAAAGTGCTTGTTTTGACATATAAAGCCCTAAATGGCTTAGGACCTGGATACCTGAAGGACCGCCTCCTTCCATATGAACCAGCAATTAAGATCAAGCCAGGGGCCCTCCTGAAAGAGCCATCCCTCAAGGAGGTGAAAGGGATGGCTTGTAGGAACAGGGCCTTTTCGGCAGCTGCCCCCAAGCTATGGAATGCCCTCCCAAGTGAGATTCGCCTGGCGCCAACACTGATGACATTTCGGCGCCAGGTAAAAACCTTCCTGTTTCAGAAGTTTTTTAATTGATACAATTTAGATTGTGGGTCTTCTGATGGCAATTTTAGTGTGATGTTTTAGTATAAGGTTTTTATTGTTGTTTTAATTATTTATTGTTGTTTGATGTTTTTAACTGTTTTAATTCCTTGATTGTAAGCCGCCCAGAGACCTTTGGGTAGTGGGCGGCATATAAGTTGTAAAAATAAATAAAATAAATAAATAAATTTATTTTAAGACTCTTAATGGTAGACTCTTATTTTGGCACCACATCGCTTACACATAATAATACTTTCTTTAGTTTCTTTTAAAGGATTGGTTGCAAAACTGCTTGGCAGCTTCTCAACAGGACATTCACACAAACCAAAGATCCCACCACCACCACCACCATTCATGGTTGTTGAAAAACAGGCCTGACGATTTCTTTGTGTTTTGGTGAAAAGTGTTTAACTGTTTAAAAAAATAAAGATGTCATCATCTAGTATCACTTTGTGAGCTCTCTCTCTCTCTCTCTCTCTCTCTCTCCCTCCCTCCCTCCCTCTCTCTCTCTCTTTATTTATCTATCTATCTACTGTAGACTGCAAGACCATATTGGCTGCTACTATTGGTGTTTTCAACATTAAGGATATCATTTGCTATATAAAGCCTGGCATCATAGATGATGTAGCACTTTTGTCCTAGCCCAGAATTGGTCTCAAATAATCTTCAATGACATTTTCCAAATATTGTAAATTAAATGACCAAGAGGTAAACAATCAGAAATCAAAATTTTTAGCATTCTCTAAGAACAATCAATTACATAAATTCAGTTGGTCACTAGACACTAGGGAACTGGAAGGGGTAAACCATTTTCCTATCTAGGAGAGATCTTTTCTTCAATTTTATCTTGGAGACATCAGCAAGATAGCAATTTGTGCAAAGCAAAAGAGCTGACTCAAGCAATACTTAAATTCTATAATATGAAAGGAGGTCATTATGCTCTAGGAGCAATATTAGCATTTAATGCCAAAGTAATTCCAGTAGTTTTATGTGGAATTCCAGTAATTTAATATGGTATTGCAAGGCAAAGCAAAACGTGCTGCTTATATACCAGCCCACAGTGATTAAAACACTCTCCGGGCAGTTTACAATTTAAATTATGCAGGCTTAACATCCACCCCCTCCCCAGCAAGATGGATACTTTTTTTTACCAACCTTGAATGGACGGAAGGCTGAGGCAACCTTGAGCCAGCTACCTGAATCTGCTGGGATCAAACATAGGCCATAAGCAGAGTTTTTGAGTGCATGTATTGCATTTTCAAAATCATTAGGAGTTAGCTATCATTTAGGAAAGATGATCCACCATTGTTCTTTTTGCAACCAACATGGATTTGACCAGTTTATGGGAGGCAGTAGAAGACATGATGGCCTGGCGTGCTCTGATCCATGGGGTCATGAAGAGTTGGACATGACTTAACGACTGAACAACAACAAAATTGCAGTTTAGCCAAAATTGCAGGATCTTAATGCAACATGGATAATTGTGATATAAGATAAATTAGACCACCCCCTCTCCTCCTTTTTAAGAAAACTAACGTATATCCCACAGTGCAAGATGGGCACGAAATAAAACAAATGTCATTCTGTTGTTATTTGTTTTGTTACATAACAAAACGAATAACAAAATTGTGACAAAATTGGAACAAACCGAACAGAACCACGAAAATTAGGTTCATTACATTTCGTTTTTCATTAATGGCGACGCACAATGAAATGAGCTGTTTTTAAATGTTAAAAAATGTCCTGAATATCTGTAAAAACCCAGTGATAATTATTTATTCTGCCTGATAATACCTATCAGGGGGATGGGGTCCTTAAAATGTGCATTTAAGTCTTTTCTCAGATCGCTGTATTTTTTTCCTTTAAGGGGAGTTAGGGGACATCGACCCAAAATGGCTCCCAGATACCTAATATTGATTTCTTGGGTATTAAAATGCCCGGGACATCCGTAAAAATGCAGTGATAATTATTTGAAATTATTACCTACCAGGGGGTTGCGGTCCTTAAAACATTTGTTTTTGTCTTTCTCCCATCGCAATGTATTTTTTCTTTTCTCTTTAAGGATGACACAAGATGGATGAAAGCCATGTGATGGGATCATGTGAATTCTTGGACAATTTCAGCCAATAGCATGCCCAGGTTGCAGACTGGGTAGGTAGGTGTGGCAGCCACAGAGGGCACAAAAAGCTCTGGCAGCCCCCATTCTCCTTGCAGTCTGTGGTGGGAGTTAGGGTGGGATTGCTGTCTCTGCGACTCATTACTTTAGGCCATCCAGGCAGGTGTGTGTCTCTGTGTTCCTGCTGGCTGCAGCCTGGCTCTTAGGGAAGAGAAAGAAGAGATTTCTCTTGCAGCCTCCCTGTGCACGTGCGTACCTCTCGGTGAGTACCCTTCTCTGCCCCGCAGTGCAGTCACTCTGTGGCTACCTTACACCCTGGGCAACACCTGCCACTGCCTTTGCAGCCTCCCTGCATACTTAGTCTATACTGTATCTCTGCCAGCATCATTTTTTAATGTTTTCCCTCTTGTCTGGGGCATTGGGGGACGTCCGCGTGCAGAAATGCTTTAAATTGCACAAAAAGCGGGTAAAAACAAAAAATGAAAAATGAAACGAACTTTTTTCAAAAAATACACAAAAAATAAAAATGAACAAAAACGGGACCCACAACAAAAAATGAAAAACCAAAACTTCATTTTTTCTATTCATGCCCAGTTCTAGTGCAAGGTGAATATTATTGTACAGGCAAGAGCATGGAAACAGGCTTTTTATTTAAGACTGACAATAATATTTTCTAAGAGTTCCTTTTCTGTTCTACTATGGGAAGATTCATTTAGATTCTCCTGGCAGAAAATGATAGCAAGCTAGTCCTGGATTTATCACAAGAATCAATAAGGAACATGGGTGAAAGAAAATCAAGATTTTATGTAAGGAAGCAGATTCATCAAATAGATTTGGATAGCACCCAGATGAGAGTTTGATCAGTATGTTCTCCATTTTTTTAAAATTTTCCCAGGAATATTATGGCATTTTCCCCATCTAACCAATCTGTTACTGCAGTTTTTCTCTATGTTCTGTCAAGGGAGATTAAAAAAATTGTTTGGGCAACCTTACTCTGCGCGAGTTTATTTAGCAGTGTGACAGCACTAGACTGTATACCTTTCATTTTATTCTTTTAAAATATTTAAAATAACATGAACACAAAACTTAAGACTTATTCCATGCTTAAAATACTTAAGATATGGAGCTTTCAATTTCCCTCCAGAAATGCATTGAATCTTCTCTTAGTGTGTACTCATTTCCTTTCATTATAAATATGCTAAAACAAATACATAGATATAACATTAAAATCATTGCTCTTTTCAATCCTTTTCTCTTTTTAATTTCACAAGTTAGTTTATTGTTAAGAGCCATATGATACAATTTCCTATATCATTCCTTAAATTTCATAAGGTTATTGAATTTCCAAGTGTTTAGTAAAAATTATCCTTGCCTCCTCACCATTATTAGTATTACTTCTATTTACTTTTCCAATTGCTTATTTACAGCCATATTCAACAAACCACCTCAGGGGACATATGAACCCTTTCCCCTATTATTTCTTGTATTTCCTTTAAAATACATTTTCTAATTTCACACCACACATGAAATGGTTGGATACTTTTTAAAATAATCTGTGTTTCTGCCTCTTTACTGCAATTGTGAGAGACCATTTTATTAAAGTCTTATTTGAAAAACCCTTATCTTAAAACCTTGTCCATTCACTGTTAGAAGATAAAAATTCTTATTTCTCTGCTAAAGATTTTCACATGAGTTTCTAACAGGGAAATGAAAGAAATGAAAGCAAGTTTATAGAGGAGAGCGGGGAAGTCTATAGCTTTCCTGAAAAATGTAATCATAATTAGCAAAACTGTTTTGGCTTTTCTCACAACAGTCTCACGAAATTTGAAGTAAAAAACTCCAAGTTTTACTCAGTGCCAAATCTGGTAATCCCAACTCTGTGAAATGTGTCCAAATGCATTTAATGGCTTGGAAGGGATTTGAACTCAATATTCTATAATAGAGAGGAGCACGAACAAAAAAAATGGTGTTTCATTTTTTCATTTTTTATTGAGAGGTCTGTTTCAGTTCATTTCCGTTTTTTTGTGAATTTTTGGAAAAAAATTGTTTTTGTTTTTCATTTTTTCATTTTTCATTTCTACCCACTTTTTGTGCGGTTTTTAAAGCATTTCAGTGTGTGGGTGTCCCCCAATGCCCCAGACCAGAGGGAAAACACTAAAAAAATGGATGCTGGCAGAGACACAGTATAGACTAGGTACGCAGGGAGGCTGCAAAGACAGTGGCAGGCGTTATCCAGGGTGCAAGGCAGCCTCAGAGTGACTGCACTGTGGGGCAGGGGAGGGTACTCACCGAGAGGTACGCAGCACACACGCCCACAGGGAGGCTGCAGGACTGAAGCTAGAGTCGCAGAGACAGCAATCCCACCCTAACTCCCACTGGAGACTGCAAGGAGGACGGGGGCTGCCAGAGCTTTTTATGCCCTCTGAGGCTGCCAGACCTGCCTGCCCAGTCTGAAGCCTGGGCATGCTATTGGTTGAACATGATCCCACATCACATGGCTTGCCTCCATTTTGTGGCTGGAGACATCCATTTTGTCACCCTTAAAGGGAAAAGAAAAATACATCATGATGGGAGAAGACAAAAACAAATTTTTTAAGGACCCCAACCCCCTGGTAGGTAATAATTTCAAATAATTGTCGCATTATCGCTGCATTTTTACGGATGTCCAGGGTGTTTTAATACCCAAGAAATCAATATTAGGCATCTGGGAGCCATTTTGGGTTGATGTCCCCTAACTCCCCTTAAAGGAAAAAATTACAGCGATCTGAGAAAAGACATAAATGCACATTTTAAGGACATCAACTCCCCCTGGTAGGTATTATCAGACAGTATAAATAATTATTGCTGTGTTTTTATGGATGTCCAGGGCATTTTTTAACATTTAAAACAGCTCATTTCATTGTGTGTCGCCATTAATGAAAACGAAACGTAACGAATCCAATTTTCGTGGTTCTGTTTGTTTCCTTTCATTTTCATCACAATTTTCATTAGTCGTTTTGTTACGGAACGGAACGAATAACGAATAACAGAAATGAAAAAAGTTCATTTAGTGCCCATCTCTATTCTATAACACTACACATTCCAACCTGGAATTTAGTCTATGGCAGTCACAGTATCTCTTTCAGTTCTATGATGAGGAAAGGAATACAAATATCAATACAACACACAGTTCCTCCATTATTTGTTGTGTGTGTGTGTGTGTGTGTGTGTGTGTGTTGTGCCTTTGCAACTTTGGCAGGGATAAAGAGGGGCTTAATCTTCCCCCCAGCTGAGAGGCACTGGCTTGGGGCCAGGACCTAAAAGAGACCCTTCTTTCTGCCTCCGCATGAGGAGGCAAGGAACGGGGTCTCTTTCCCCCGCAGTGGATAGCAGCGCCAAGCAGGCGCTGTCATCCACTGCGGGAAAGATCCCTTTAAAGAAATCCCGCTTCCCCCTCCAAAAGCAGAGGCGAGAAGTGGGGTCTCTTTTGACATTTTCCCCTGCAGCAGATGGGAGCACTGGGTAGGCGCTCAGCGCTGTCATCCAGTGCACGGAAGATCCCTTTAAAGAGATGCTTCTTCCCTGTCATCGGCTGGGCCCCTTTAAAAATGGCCCAGTCACCACCAGGGGTTCTCTCCAGTGCTGACTGGGCCATTTTTAAAGGGGTCCAGCTGATGGCAACTTGGCAGGATCCCTCTGAAAATGTTCAGGACGCCAGTTTGTAGCTCTCCTGCTGATGTCCCGACCATTTCTAGAGAGCACCTGCCAACCTGTCATCAGCTGTGCTCCTTTAAAAATGGCCCATTCGCCACCAGGGGTTGTCCCCAGTGCTGAATGGGCCATTTTTAAAGGGGTCCAGCCAATGACAGGTTGGCAGGAGATCTCTGGAAATTCTAGGGAGGGCAGCTCGATCCCTGGAACAGCCCTCCCTAGCATTTTCACAGGACTCCTGCCAGGCTGTCAGTCACTGGACTGCTTCAAACCTAGCCGAGTTGGTACCAGGGGGTCCTCCTGGTACCTACTGGGCCAGGTTTAAAGGGGTCCAGTGATTGACAGCTTGGCAGAAGCCCTTAGAAAATGGGTGGAGAAGGGCAGCGTGATCGCTGCAACTTCCCTCCCGACCTGTTTTCTGAAGGCTCCTGCCAGGCTGTCAATCACTGGACCCCTTTAAACCTGGCCAAGTCGGTACCGTGGGACTGCCTGGTACCAAATGAGCTGGGTTTAAAGGGGTCCAGCAATTGACAGTTTGGCAAGAGCCCTCAGAAAATGGTCAGGAGGGCAGTGGAATTGTTGCACCCTCCCTCCCAACCCATTTTCTGAAGTCTCCTGTTGGGCTGTCAGTCCCTGGACTGCTTTTAACCTGGCCCAGTCTGTACCAGGGGGAGCCCCTGGTAGCGACTGGGCCAGGTTTAATGGGCTCCAGCCATTGACAGCTAGGAAGCAGGTCTCAGAAAATGGTGGAGGAAAGGGTTGGCATTTAAAATCCTTTTCCCGCAAAAGCAGCACTACAGCTGATCAACGGCACTGGCTTCTGGCAGGAAAAAGCCCACAGTTTCCCCACACCAATTGCAAGAGAAACCTTTCCCATAGGAATGCATTGCTTCAATGCATTCCTATGGGAAAATGAAAAACAAAACAAACGAAGTGGAAATTTCCATTTTGTTTTATTTTGTTTTTCTTTGATGGGTCAATTTGTTATTCATTTTGTTAGGTAACAAAATGAATAACAAATAACAAAACAAATTAAAAATCCATTTTGTGCCCATCTCTAATACATATGTTCAGTCTATCTGGAATGCTCTCCCCCAGAAAACCTGTGGTCCATTATGCTGGGCAAGAGCTTTTGAGGTTGGTGGCATGGTGGATGCCATTCTGGCACTGGGAGTTTTAGCCAGCAGGAGATCTGAGTGATGCACATCCATCTTCTATTCTAGTGCCCAAACCAGTGGCAGCTATAAGCAATAAAGCTATGACCATTATTCCAGTTATGTTGAGTGTTTTAGAGATGTAGCATTTCCAGAAGTATTGTTTCCCCCCCAATTTTTCTCTATTTTTCCATTTTCCCACCATGGGTTCAAAATTTCCAGAAATTATACATCTCTGATTGTGGTCACTTTATGATGTCAGCATCATTTGAAATTGAGTGACACACACTTCCCACACAGCTGGTGAACTGCATCAAAAACATCCTGCTACACACAGAGGAATGTTTATTTGTTTATTCTTTCTGTCCACTACCTTGGTTCATCTGGCTGGCTAAGTGAGATGGACTCCTGGCCATATAGCCAAGAGAGTTTGATTCCCTGCTGTATTTCCAGGAGATGAGCATACCAGTGCAGCCATGGGCAATTTAACAGTCCCAGAGTTCTCCCAGAAGAAAGTGCTGCAAAACTGCTTCATAGCTAGAAATCTCTCAAACAGGTCACCACCACCACCACCACCACCACAACAACAACAACAACACACCAGACAAAGTAATAACAGAATGAAAAAAATCTGGATAATTGACATTGAAATTCTAGGGATGCCAGAATTGAACCAAAATGATTGGGAAAACTAACAAAATATAGAGACCTGGTATCACAGTCCAGGTACTCCAGACACTGGAATCAAGGGCACCAGGGCCCACTTACAGTCACTTAAAGTCACTTACAGAGGTTGGAGTGCAGGGTCAGGAACCAGGCAGTCAAGAATACCACAACAAGAATGACAAAGCAAGGCAGGCCAAACACCACAACCTTTTAGCCCACAACCTTTCTTGCTGAAGAAAGTTCTAGAAGGGAGAGCCACTCCTTAATTAGGCCCTCCACCAGGCTTCCCAGGTGAAACTCAAGAGAGACCTGGCAACTGCTACACAGGCAGGGCCTGAGTCTGCACTACTAGGGACTTTCTGGCCCTGTTCCTACAACCACTGCAGGCCAGACCATGACACCTGGTAATCGAAATATCTCACTTGTGGATGAAGCACACCTCAGTGGTCCCCATTGTTATTGGGGGGTTGGAAGCAATATCAAGAAAGCTCATAGTATTATAAACAGTTACAGATTTCACAAATAATATCAACAGACATACAAACTTGTATCTGTTAGGTAATACTAGTCAATGTTTTTATAATTTTGAATGGCTGTGCCTCCTCCTCCTCCTCCTCCTCCCTCCTCCTCCTTCTTCTCCTTCTTCTTCTTCTTCTTCTTCTTCTTCTTCTTCTTCTTCCTCCTTCTCCTCCTCCTCCTCCTTCTTCTCCTTCCTTCTTCTTCTTCTTCTTCAAATTGCAGAGCTGGAAAGGACTGTATGGATTATCAGGTCCAACCCTTATCAACCCAAATGCCTAAACCACAGAGCTATCAGCCAGAATCAACTTGATGACACAGAAGTATTATCATTGTACCTTCATTGAGGTTTGTTGACAACATGAAATAAGTATCATAAGAGGAGCAAAAAAACAAACAAAACCCCAAGCTGAATCTGTAAACTTTCACAAAATATGCTCAGGAATAAATTTATATTTGAATAGAGCTGGAAGTATGAATAACCCCATAAGAGGGGGATTCTTTCATCCTCTCCACATATTTTGATAGAAAGATGAAAATCTAAGTCAAAACACTAAAAAGAAAAATAGTGGACTATCTTTCCTAAATGATAGCAAACTCCTAATTATTTTGAAAATGCCCTCCTTTATCTATTGGATCCATGGAACCTAAATACCCACAAGGTGACAGCTCCCATGGTTGCAGTTCTTTTATTTGGATGGTGGCCAATTGTGACAACACCCTGGAAACAGGAGTAATGAATATACACATAATCAGCCAATCCCAGCAGGAGGGCGGGGAATGGGATGATATAAAAAGGGTGGAGCCTTGTCAGTTGGAGCAGTTCAGAAGTTCAGTTAAGTTGAGGGTTTTGAGAGTGAGTGCTGGGAGAGAGCACTGCTCTGTGAGAGAGTTCTGTCAGGCAGTGAGGGCTATACTGTTTACTAGTTATTAAAGACAGGGAGGCTGGAAGAGTTGATTAAACCTATTCTATGTTAAAGGCAGTGCATACCATCCTCAGACATTGTTATATTTATTATTTTCTCAATAAACGTCATTATTGTTTCGATATTTTACATCTGAGTCTATCCCAGTTCATGAGGTGACTATTTTAAAAGGTGGCAGCATTACCAAGTGAATAATATAAAACTGTCATTGCCTCTGTACTTCAGTGATAACCTTTCATCATTGCTCAGGTTCTTGTGAAATTTGGAAATGTCAGGAAATGAGTACAGTAGCCTTTTCAGAAGAAAATCTGGATGATTAGAACTAGATTTTGGTTAGTTGCCAGGAAGTGATAAGCTCAAGCAATGAATGTTTAAATAAATAGTAAACAAGAACAATTAAAACTGGATCCTGTTCAAGTAAAATGTATTAGTCTCATTGACACAGAAGTGTCAACAATTTTGTCATCCTCTTCAAGACAATTAATAAATATTTAAAAGTATGACTTAAATGAAATTTCCATGTGGCCTCTCTTTAAAGAATGTTTAATTTATGTCCCTGCTTCTTCATGGGAATCATTCACATTATGTCATTCTTTTCTCCCATTGCCTTGGGACACCATGCCCTGCCCAACTTTGATCTTGCCATATCCAGCTTTAAATTCAGATTTATGCTTCATATCAGAATGTTTATCCTAATTTTTCCGACATTAGTGCTTTGGACTTGTTGGCAATCCCTCAGCCATTTTGGCAGTCATCAAATATAAAAATTTCTAAGGTGTCAGCTGTGAAATACTAAATACCAAAGCATGCCAACCATTAAATATTGTCAAGAATGAAGTACTACAGCACATCAGCTGCCAGCTATCGTCAAATACTCAAAATCATTACATGTCAATTACAAAGTACAGTCAAACATGAAGAGTCAAAATATCAAATATTGAAATGAAATGAAGGAATCAAATGGAGATGTCAAATATCTTTCAAATATTTAAAAATCCTGTCACTATTTAATACTAGCATTTATAAAGAGGAATTTATAAAAGCAAATTCTTAATTTAGGGTCTATAGACTTTTTTTTCCTGCCAGATGGTTGTACACAAACAATCTCTAGGCACTTTGGCAATGGCCTTTTACTTTAGATTCAGTTTGCACATTTATCATATATAAAAATCACAGTTCCAGACCTTATAAGTAACAAGTTACAAACAACCAAGTATGTGTAATGAATTACTTTTTTAATTCATCATGTATTCATTCAGCAATAGCAACATATCAAAACTGCATATCAGAAATGACACAGCCACTGGGAACAATGCTACTTTATTTTATTCTATTTTTTGTTATGAAAGCATAACAAAGGCCCTATGGGTTTATTTGCCTATTCCCCATTCACTTTCACAAAGATAGATTTAAATGGAAAGTAAGTGGATTTGCAAGCAGGTCTGTGTGATAGCTATGACAAATCCCAGTGTAAGCTGCACCTGAAATTGGAGGACTTCACTTCTTATTAAAAATAACTACCTATGTTCTCACTTCCAGATGTCTATGTTTGATAATATCCCAGGATAATAGCATTTCTGCAATATAATAGGCTGAGTTCCATCTCCTAAGGGTTGCTTACTGATAATTAAGAGTTCCAGCTACATTCTACAGAACTAGTCCAAAGAAACCCCGAAAAGGTCTACTCATTATATGAAAAAAAATCCAATGATCATCACTTGAACCTGCTTACTTGTCTCTGTTATCATATTTGGGGTGCTGAGTTCATCTAGAAGCATTTGGAATGAGCTATGGCCATTGTGGATTGATCATTAGCTGGATTCCAAAGAAAACATTTGACATTAATTATATACTATAATGCCCATTATAGTTTGGAATGCTCCAAGTACTTTGTTATCATGATTGTTGCAATTTCTGAAAAGTAACTATTTAATTTCTAGATTTTCTGATGCATCTTAAAGTTCTTATTGAACCCACTTGCAAGCTTAGAGCGAAGATGTTTTGAAATGAGACAATTCCAGCCAGCTCATCACACCACCTAGGCAGGCAGACAAAGAAGCCCTGCCTGGCACCAGGGCCAGCTGAATCAACCATTACCATTGCATTTTGTTTACTTTAGTATTAATTTGGTAACTGACTGTGTTTTTATTGATACGTTTATCACTGACTGTGTTGGGCTACAATTCTGGGAGAAATGTGGCATAGAAATAGAAATACACAAATACCAAAATAAATGTTGAAGTAAGAAATGAAGTAACCCTAGCTGCTAATAGCTAGTCATTTCCAAGCTTGGGTTCTACATTGGATCAGGGCCTTGAACTCATGAGTCTCTCCACTCTGGCATGTGCCCAGAATGGAGGAGACCTGTAAAGTCCTGAATAGCCTTCAGTTAGAACGGTTAAGAAAACTGCCCAAGTTCAACAAGCTGACACATCATTTGAACCTAGGGATAGTATTGACGGGAATTTGCATCCCACTTGCAGTAAATATTGTACCAAAACTTCTTGGTTTGGTTACACACTATAATGGGCTCTTTCTAGCACTTCTCCAGAATACACAGGAAGACTGTAGTGGAAAAAGTTGGCTGGAGATAAAAATTCGAAGTGGAGATGTGTTGGGCAGGTAAAAGTTTAAGCAGTCCTTCTCTTCTTTCCAATGCTTTTCTGTTCCATGGTCTGTTTTTCTCTTCTTCTTTTTTTGCAAAAAGCAATCATCAACCTATTTAAAGAAACAGCATACATTAGCATGTGATGTGTAGTTAGACTGTAAGTAGTGGGAGGAAAAATACATAGTGAACAGCAGGCAGGCAAGCACACAATAACTGCTGGGATACTCCTCTTTCTTCTATTAGGTGGTTTCTAACCTAGAAGCCCTATTGAAGGGCAACAATGGCTTCCAATTTTATTTCAAAGAATTTTAAATTTTGTAAAGCGGTTCACTGAAGCCATGTGATTATGTAGCAGCAAAGGCTCAGGAGACTCTTTCTTGCTCAAAGTAATTTCCCTTTCCTTTCCTGTAGCCTGTAAATAAAAATGTGCAATAATAATAGTGAATTTGTTGAATCCATTGGGGTTTGCTGGGGGAAAAAATTAGTTGACAGAAGCCTTTAGCCAAGGGAACTTGTCTTGCTCTTATGTGTGGAATACAATGTTCATGACATTAAGGAAGAGCAGATTGTAGAGAAGTGACTTTCATCTAATTTTTCCTGGTTTTTTTTTAAGTGCAACAAAGCTGACTTAATACTCTAATGCAGTCTTTTTCTGTCTTGCACCATCCTGATTATGCTGGACTAAATACCTCATCTTCACATGCCGTTGACTAGAGATGGGCACGAAATGAACAATTTTTCATTTCCGTTTTCGTGTTTTCATTTTGTTATGCAATGAAATGACAAATGGATTTTGTCTCTAAAATGAAACGAAATGAACAGAAACACCAGAAATTTTGTCCTCCGTTTCATTTTCGTTACAGCGATACATTGAACTGCTTTAAATGCTAAAAAAAATCATAAAAAATTGAAATTAATGGTAACAAAATGGTAACGAAATGAATGAAAACGAAAATGAATTTTTTGCAAAAAATCGTGAAAAATGGAAACAAACTGAAACAGACCCCCCCCAATGACAAATGACAAACAAAACACCATTTTTTTTATTCGTGTCCATCTCTACCATTGACTATGCTGGTCAAGAAAGACGGGACTTCAAACCTCATCAAGGGAGATACATTGGGAAAAGCTACCTTACATTAACACTGTAAGGTTTGTGTGCCATGTATGTAAAAGTCCTTCAGTTATTGATAGCTTGCTAGAAGAAAGTTGTTAGTAGTAGTAGTAGTAGTAGTAGTAGTAGTAGTAGTAGTAGTAGTAGTAGTAGTAGTAGTAGTAGTAGTAGCATCTTAAACCTGATGTGTGTTGCACCACCAAATCTCTGGAGGAATATGACTCATTCTGCCTGTCCATCACATTCTGTTATAGAATATAAACCAAAGAACTGCATAGGCTCTAAAGCAAGAGTCATTTGTAATCTCAAGTAGAAATGCATGTATGGATGTTAAAACTAGGAGGATGCCAGCTTGTCCCACTCCTGGTTCTCATGTGTTTCTTCAAATCTCCACTTGGCGTTGGCTAGTCACAGGGGTGGCAATGGTAAACCACTCCTTCAATATCTCACATACCCTTAAAAAAGGTCACTGTAAGTCAGAAACTACTAGGCAGCACACAAGAAGAGCAGTGTGTCTCCTGTATTTCCACTCTTGCTGTAACATGTGCCCAATTTATTCATATCTGCAGCCCTCACATGTGTCTTTGCATGTGTCTTCAGTGGCTCATAGTAAAGTTCAGGTGGAGAATCTCAGAGGAAACTTTGGAGCACATTATGAAGTAGAGATGGGCATGAAATGAACTTTTGGTTCCTTTTGTTATTCATTATTCATTTTGTTATGTAACAAATGAATAACGAACTGCCCCTCTGGGGAAAAAAATGAAATGAAACGAAATGGAAATTTCCATTTTGGTTTGGTTCAGTTCGTTTGCTGGCAGTGTCTCCTACCTGGTGCTGCTTCTGGGGTCCTCTGTCCTGGCTGCAGGGAGGTAAGGACCCGAACCAGTTCGGAATGGTTTGGGTTCATACACATTTTTAAAAAATTCATACAAACCCAAACCCAAACTGGACCAAGGGTGGGCCTGAAAGACAAACCCGAACCAACTCGTGCCCACCTCTATTGTGATCACTCTGTAGATTATAAATTGGTCACTAATGTTATCTATTTTTTTAAAAATCCTGTAACCCCTCACCCCTGCAGATGAAGGAAATGCTGTAGAAGTAATATATTTTGAGTTCGGCAAAATGTTTGATAAAGTTCCCCATGGTATCCTGAGTAGCCAGCTAACTAGATTTGGTCTGGATAGAACCACTGTCAGGTGGATATACACTTGGTTACACAATCATATTTAGAGAGTATTTATCAGTGCCTCCATACCTGGGGAGAAAACAAACACACACACAGATTGCAAGTTGGGGGGTTCCGGGCTCAGTAATACCAATATCATAAGTGAGAAGGACCTTGAAATTGTAGATCACAAACTGAAGAGGAGGCAACATTGTGATGTATCTGCATAAAAGGAAAATTGTATTATAGGCTGCATTAGCAGACATATAGTCTCTAAATCCTGAAAGTATTCATTCCCCTCCACTAGGAACAGGTTAGTCCTTATCTTGAGTACTGCATCCAGTTCTGTATGCAATGCTATTAAAAAGATGCTGACAAATGTGGACAAATTGAGAGGTGTGAAACAAGGATGATCATCAGGGGACTAAAAAACAAGCATTATGATAATCTCAGAATGAAGAACACATAATAATGAACTGAACTTACAGGAAGCCAGATTTCAGTTGAATATTTGAAGAAGAACACTTCCTAACTGTCAGAACAGCATGACAATGGAACCAATTACCATGGGAGGTAGTGAGCACTCCAATGCTGTAAGCATTCAAGGAAAAATAAGAGAAGCATCTGCCAGGTTTGCTTCGATTTGGATTTCTGCACTGAGCACTCAATGGCCTTATAGGCCACCTGCAACTCCATTATCCTTATTTCAATGATTGCATGATCACTATTAATTTTCTGAGATATTCCAGGATTCTTTGGAATACAAGAGCCCTATTCTGTTTGTAAGCACTCAAAAACATCTTACAGTCTACTGGTAAAGGGGAAGGACTGGTTTTCCGATATAACTGAGTAAACTATAGTGGATCTTCTTACAATGTAGTACTAGAGCTAGCAAAAGCAGCCAACAAGTAGAGAAATATAATTATGCCTGGAAAAGAACAATTTAGCATTTACACCGAAAATGTTAAGATGACATCATTTTGTTCAATAATCAGTTAATCTAGTGTCATTGCTCCCTAGGCAGAACTTACTGACACAAGTATGATAATTTAGAGGGCCCAAATTTGCATTTGCTATATTTCTTTAGACTTTCATTGACCCTCTCTAACCCCCATTTAAGGGAATTAATATGATACCCCCAGCCTGAAATAATGACCAAATGCATCATTTGATCTGTCAATGTGTAATGCTATACATCTCACAGTAATTAATTCCTATGCAACACCAGCTACAATACTTCTTTACAAGATGAGTCAGAGTTAGCTTAACTTAATCATCACTAACTCTGGCTCTGACACTTAACAGAACAGACTAAAAATTATTAGGAAAGATTATGCTTATTCAGACTCTATGTTCAATCAGCTATGAAGATTGTGTCATGAGGGAATGAAAATGACTTAATTAGGAGAGGGGAATTCCGTATAAACCATTTGAACATAAACCACTTTTATGAATGACTTTTTAATCCTTGCAAATAATGAGGCTGATGTGTATTTGAAAACCATATTGATCATGGCATTAAATCATAATGTGAATGTTGTATCTTGTCATACTAGACATATTTTAGAAATTGTAACAGGGATATATTTAAGACTTGCTGTATAATGGAGCTAGTTTTGAAGATGGATAAATATACATGTTTTTAACAACCTCTGAAAAAGTCACTGATTTTCATTGTGATTCAAATACAGGAAAAATCTATTATGTGATCAAAACCAGACATTTAAGTGACAGGGAGTGTTAAATATTGACAGTTTGGCCATGTTGAAATAAACCTGAGATCATCCGGAGTTATGGAGTTTGCGGTCATCAGTACGCTGATGACACGCAGCTCTATCTCTCCTTTTCCACCGGTGCAGTGGAGGCCGTTCGGACCCTTGACCATTGCCTGGTTGCGGTTCTGGACTGGACCAGGACGCACGGAGCAAGCTCAACCCCGGCAAGACCGAGGTTAAAATTTCGGGGTACCTGGGGGTATTGTGGCCCTCTTCCCGGTCTGGGCGGGTCCGCCCTCCAGCTGGCGCAAAGAGTGAGGAATCTGGGCATCGTCCTGGACCCGGTTCCGACCCTGGAATCTCAGGTGTCAGCCGTGGTCAGGTCGGCCTTTTACCATCTAAGGCTTATCATCCAGATTCGCCCATACCTCGATGAGGGCTCCTTGAGGACTGTGGTACAGGCACTGGTCATGTCGAGACTAGACTACTGCAACGCTCTTTACATGGGGCTCCCCTTGAACCTTGTCCGGCGATTGCAGCGGGTCCAGAATGTGACCAGGCTGGTGGTATCCGTTTTGACCGCGCCACCCCCATCCTGGTCTGCTTGTTGCCTCCCGGATAAGGTTCAAGGTGTTGGTTTTGGTTTACAAAACCCTCCATAATGGCCCCTGCCTATCTGGCGGATCTTTCCCGACAATCAGATCTGACCCACCCGTTCATCGATGGCCCTTTCACTGAGGACTGTCACCCCGAGGGATGCCCGTAGAACAAGAACCAGAGGACGGGCCTTCTCGGTGGCTGCACCAACTATGTGGAATAAGCTTCCCGGTGAATTACGGCTGGCTCCCTCGTTGGCATCATTAAGGAAAAACCTAAAGACCTATCTTTTCCGTGACGCCTTTGGAGATCTCTAAGGATCCAAATATGTTTTTTTTCCCTTCCTTCCCTTATTGTTAATACCCGCCAATCTATTTATTCTTGGAAACCACTGTTCTTAACCACTGTATTGATTTGTTGTTTTATCATTATTGCTGTAAACCGCCCTGAGTCCTTCTTATGGGAAATAGAGCGGTATATAAGTGTAAATAATAAATAAATAATAAATAAATAAACCTGCTCCAAAAAATAGAAGAGCTGACTGAATAGCTCACAAAATTAGGCATCTGGCTGTGGAATCAGAGTTTGGGAGTTTCCCACTGTGCGTTCCAGAAGACAGAGCCTGAGTGACCTTGGGCAAGCTTCCACAGTCCCAGAATGTGACCATAGTATCCAGAACTGGTCTGTGCAGAATGCACAGGGTCATGATAATTTAATTTATGATGCATTATTATTATTATTATTATTATTATTATTATTATTATTATTATTATTATTATTATTATTATTATTATTATTATTATTATTAGGGAGAATGGTCTGGTCTATTTTCCTGTTTCTATGATGATTACAGAGTGGTGCATGAAGTCTGGGTATTTAAAGTTTAGAACAACATCCCCCCGCCTCAATTCCTCATGTGAAATTCCATAATTTGTAGGGTGTTAAAATAAAAAAAGATGCAATACTGTTAAAGAGAGATGGGCACGAATAAAAAAAATGGCATTTTGTTTGTCGTTTGTCGTTTGGAGGGTCCGTTTCATTTAGTTTCCATTTTTCACGAATTTTTGTAAAAAACTTGTTTTTGTTTTCGTTCATTTTGTTACCATTTTGTTACCATTTATTTCAATTTTTGTGATTTTTTTAGCATTTTAAACAATTCACTCATATTGCAGTAACGGAAACGAAACGCACGACAAAATTTCCGGTGTTTCTGTTCATTTCGTTTCATTTTAAAGACAAAATTCGTTTGTTATTTCGTTGCATAACAAAATGAAAAACGGAAACGGAAACAAAAAATTGTTCATTTCATGCCCATCTCTACTGTTAAAAGTTGAGCATTCTTCTCCTCCTGTTTACTCACAATGTAAACTGCAGGTTTACCTCATGATCCCACCTAGGTCAATTTTCAGACAGAAAAGAATAACTGCCTTCCACCACATATTGACATTTTAACCCATCAATTTTGTTCAAGCAGGTTCATGAAATATCTTTGCCAAGGCCAGCTGGTGACAGTACACAGTGATGGCTGTAGACCAGGGGTGGGGAACCTTTGCCCCTCCAGATGTTTTGGACCACAACTCTGAGATTTCTGAGCCTATATCACTGACAATAAAGGACTGTGGGAGTTGTGATCCAAAACCTCTGGGGGTTGAAGTTTCCTCACCACTGTTGTAGACAGACATATTCCACATGAGCTCATTCTCTCCCCATCCCTGATAGTCATTCAATATATTGGGACATTGGGGATCCCCTTTCATCTTCCACATTGAACTCTTTACTAGAGATGGGCATGATTTAAAAAACTGAACCACAAGATTCATAGAATTACATTTATTTCTGATTTATGACAGTCTCTACTCCTCAATAGAGCTTGAAATCTTTTTTTTTTAATATCTCCACTGTTTTTCACTCCATATGAAATGCCAGCTTTTACTGCTGTCCTCGAAATAACCCACAAGGCAAAGATGTAAATGTGGCTACCTAGCAGTCAGTGGGGAAATCTGTATAGTTTTCTTAAATGAGCTTAAGAAGAGAAAATGAGGACACAAAAGCAATATAAAGTGTCAAGAAAAAATAAGTCGCAAAGTGGGAAGGAAGAGAGGTTGGGAAACAGGTGTTTGCTCACATGCATCATCAATATCGAAAGAGAACTAAAAAAACAAAGCCAGCATCATTATCTTATGATATTTATCTCATTAGTTCCAAACGACAGTAGCAATGAGACTGACACACCACATGCATTCTGATTTTTTAAAAGGGAGGTTGTATAGACCAGAACATCTGTTATGACAACCCTCAAATTTAGAAACACCGAGACACTGTTCATCACATCCTTGTCATTTAGACAACAGCATTCAGGAATGTGCTCAATTCTCTTCAATTGAAATGTTTTTCTGCTCTCCCTTTGTTTTCCATTTGAAGCACAGAACAACATGTGAACCTAAAGGACTATAATGCAATTCAAAATGATATATAATCTATAAAGTCTACCCTAGCAGTGAAGTCTTAAGTCACTACAGTGCACCTCAATCACAGTTAAACTTGTAAGAACATAAGAGGTTATCAAGTTGAGGCAAATGAAAACCAGTTTATTTCGAAATTCTATCCCTAATTATGGAGACCCAGTCAAAATTGAGTCTGCAATGTGTGTGTCACGGTAGTACCCTCGTACTTCCCTCCCATCCCTGCATCCCAATCCTGATTGAAAACCTCACAAAGTAATGCAATTTGCCATAAGAAATACTGATCATAGGGGTGACACTGGGGCGGATTCCATAGCATGGATAACAATGTTCCCAGCAACACTGGACTAAGGCATGATTAGCTGACAGATAGTCAGAGGGTGCCAGGAGATTTTGTACATGTCTGATGCCTTTTTCACTGCTGCTGCACTGGGTTGACAGGACACCAAGGTCCCTTTCCTGGTTTGTTACAGAAAGTTCAGACCCCATCAGTTTATAAATGTATTTTTTTTTTTGCCCCAATGTGCATCACTCTGCACCTGCTAATGTTGAAACTCATTTGCCACTGATTTGCAAAGTAAAGAGATCCCTTTGGAGCTCCTCACACTCTCTCAGTTTTTACTACCCTGTATAATTTAGTGTTGTCTGCAAATCTGGCTACCTTGCTATTTACTCCTACATCTAGATTATTTACGAAGAGGTTGAAAAGCAGGAATCCTAGTACTGAATTTTGGGGGAACCAACTCTTTACCTCCCTCCACTATAATGCTACCCTCTGTTTCCTGTCCCTTACCAGTTGCTGATCCAAGACAAAACCTGACCCTTTATTTCATGACTGGCAAGATTGTTAAATTACAATAGTTATATAGTGACAGGGCTTAGAAATGTTTACTGTTGCAGACAGTTAGATAGTGAATGCTGCTAACATGACTTAGATTATTTTGAGAAAACCTGACTGAAATTGTAAGATCTACATAAGATATAGAAGAACCTGTAACCACATGTATGTTGAACTGTTATCTAACACCATATAAAATCACAATTTGTTTCATTTGAAGTCGACACTCAGTTTTCATTTTAAAGGCTTAGGGAAAGCCAGGGATATTTTAAAGGTTTAGATTATTTGTGGCTAACCAGGAACAGGTGGCCACAATGCAAACTTTTTGTGGGCAGTGGTTTAACTTTGTGGCTAGCCAGAGACAGGTGTGGTCAGAGACACTATATGATCATGAGTCATTTCTCTCACAGATTGCAGCTTTATTATTCTCCTCTGAACAAAATACATAATTGCCCAAGCAGAAATGAAACAGAATAACTCACAGAGTCCAACTGCTGCTAATTAATGAGTTCCTGCAAAGTTCCTACCTCCACCCAATGTCATTCCACAAATTTTCAAGATGGAAACTCTTTCACCAAGAATATACAGATTCCCCAAAATCCACAAAGACTCAACCCCTCTCAGGTGCATTGCTAGCACCATTAGCTCCCCAACATATGAATTCACAACACACCTAGCCATCCTTCTACAGGCCCACACTGAACAGACCTCATCCCACATCAAGGACTCAGGACATTTCATAGAAAAGATTAGCACCCTAAAACTCAACCCCAGGAACAGACTGATCAGCTTTAGTAACACTTTAGCACTCATCCAGCAGATCTCCCAGAAGACATTAAGGCCCTATTCTAACATTGCCTAATGACCAGCTACTTCCAGAGGGAGAATGACTTCTATAAACAGACAGAGTTGCCCTGGGGAGCCCCCTCAGCCCAGTAATAGCAAACTTTTACATGGAGCATTTTGGAAAAGCAAGCTATAGATGCAACACCTTTTGCACCCACAGTCTGGTTTGGATATGTGGATGACACATTTGTAATTTGGAGCCATGGTGAAGATAAACTGGAATAATTTCTAAACTTCCTCAACAATATGGATGTAGAGGGGACACTCCCATTCTTAGATGTCATGTTCATGGGCAAACCAGAACTCCATTTGGACACAAGGTCTATAGAAAACCCACCCACACAGATTGGTACTTACATAAAAAATGCAACCACCACCCACAATAAAAAGAGGCATAATCAAAACACTTGTAAATTATGCAAACAGAAACTGTGAAGCTAAATTCCTCAACACTGAAATCAGCCACCTATAGACAAATGGCTATTCCAAGAACAAAATCAGAAGAGCAATCAAACAAACAAAAAAACACCCACACCAAACTGAAGAAGGACAGCCTCCAAAAACCAAAGTAGTTATGCCATACATAAAAGGAGTCACAGACTGCATGTATAAAGTGTTGAAAAACAGAACCTACAAACAGTATTTAGACCCACCACAAAAATACAACAGATGCTATGGACAGCAAAGGACAAAAAGAACCCACTCGCTACTGCAGGAGTATAACAGATACCTTGTAGTTGTGGCCAGATACCTTGTAGTTGTGGGACCACAAAGTGCAGCATCCAGACTAGAATCAAAGAACATGAAAGACACTGAAGATTAAAACCCAAAAAATCAGCAGTAGCTGAACACAACCTGAAACAAACTGGACATGAAGTTCTCCTCCAGGACACAGAGGTATTGAACAACACTACCAATCACTATGTCAGACTACACATGGAAGCCATTGAAATCCAAAAACATAGGCAAAGTTTCAACAAAAAAAGAAGAATGTTTAAAAATCAACAAACCTGGCTTCCAGTATAGAAAACTACAGAGTTCAAAAGGTCAAAGCACAATTATTCCCACCCAGCCACAAGCAACAGTGATCAGTTCACACTGTAGAACAGCTAACAACACCCATCAAGTACAGAGAAGGTTCGTTGCTACCCCTGATTGCACTGAAACTTCTTAATCCCTTCATCACAATACAATGACTAGCACCTATTCTCTGGCATAAAACAAGCTTCCTCTTTTTCACAACTTTATTACCCAGAGCACAGAGAAAACACCTAGTTGAGTTCCTTGGCCTCTGGAGATGCCAGCCACAGAGTCTGGTGAAACATCAGGAAGAAAATCTTCAAGAACATGGCCAAACAAACAAACAAAAAAACACAGAACAACTAACAGTTGCTATTGTTGTCACTTGCAGGAGCAGACAAAATAACAGCAAAAGCCCATGGTGAAAAGCTGTTGAGGCTGATCACTGAGAGGCTCTTGGAGAAGCTCTCCTGTTCCTGAAAAAGGCTAGTCAAAATTTTTCCCTAATTTCTCTTTTTACAAAGCAGGGTGGATAATGTCAACAGGCCTCCATGCCTTGACACTCAGAGCCCACTGTACAGGTGAGGGGTTTGGACCCTTCCCTCCAGCCCTGGGTGGAGGCCAGCCAGGTAGGTGGCCCAGCAGCTATGGCACCATACTCCTCCCACAGAGGTTGTGGCTGTGGCTGCAGCGGCCGCTGTGCCGCTTCTGCCACTACCTGGCAATTGGTGCCCTTCCTCAATGGTGGCAGGTAAAACACTATAAAATTCTTCACATGCCTTGTGCATGATATAAGGACAAGAGTTTCTAGCTTTCTTCACACTTTTTCCTTCAGAAAAAGAAGTCCAGTGGTCATGACTCAACTTCCAGATAAACTCACCTGGATGACTGAGACTCTTCACAGAAAAAAATGTGAATACTGGTTTCTTTTTCAGAACCAAGGGGAAATTTTGATACTGCTGTTCTAATTTTTTAAAAATGTTGAACAGCTATTTTGGTAATACTGTATGCATGTTGCAAATGCTTGGCATGCCAACTGCAGTAACAGCCTCTCTCTGCCTCATTTGATTCTCTAAAGAATGGCAATCAGAACAGCTAAGCAGCAGTCAATGAAAAATTAAAACTTTGAACAGCTATGGTAAATTATAGAGTTGTTTTATTTTGGTAACAACAGACCCATTTTCAAATGATCAGTTTGATGGCTGGCACACCCATGTGTTGCACAATGCCAAGTTATCTTTTCACTTTATTGTCTAGAATATTTTTTACGATACACTATTCTAAACTGGATCTCATATGGTGGTTACTGACTGCTGATAGCAACACTGTTCAAAATACAAAGATAGTGTTGTAAAACATTTTGTTCAGTTCAAATTATTATAAATTGAAAAGGTTGCTGCTAGATTTAGAGAAAGCCTCTGATTATAGCAAAAGCATCTTCTGTAATGTGATTCTTCAGATATTGTTGGACTGCAGTTCCCATCATCTGTCACTTTTTGCTAAGATGACCAAGGCTGTTGAAATGTATGCAGAAACCTGCATCTTCCCTAAATTTCTTCAAACAATGCAGTTGTAAGGAATCATGCCAAACATGACCTCCCTATCCATAAGTTTGACAGATACATTTCAACATAAAATAATACTTCTGGTCTGCTGTAAAAAGCATCAGTGATCTTCAGTGCATACATCTTGTGGCTTCTAGTGATCTTAATTATCTAGGACATTGCATAGGAAAAAAACAAAATGAGAATGATCACTTGTTGTGGGACTTTGTAGATAGAATGGAGGCAATCAACTGAATTTCAGCAGCAATGTCCCATTTTTCTTATTTGTTTCGTTACGTAATGAAACGAATAATGAACATTGTGTTGAAAGTGGAACGGACTGAACAGAACCACGAAAATTATGTTTGTTATGTTTTGTTTTCCGTTAATGGTGACGTGCAATGAAATGAGCTGTTTTTAAATGTTAAAAAACGTCCTGAATATCCGTAAAAACCCAGCAATAATTATTTCTTCTGCCTGATAATACCTACCAGGGGGTTTGGGGTCCTTAAAATGTGCATTTATGAGTACCCAGCTTGCTGTAATTAAAATTGTAAACCGCCCAGAGACTACTTAAAGTGGTATGGGGTGGTATATAGGCAGAACACTTTGCTTTTCTCAGATCGCTGTATTTTTTTCCTTTGTTAGGGGACATCGACCCAAAATGGCTCCCAGATGCCTAATATTGATTTCTTGGGTATTAAAATGCCCTGGATATCTGTAAAAACACAGTGATAATTATTTGAAATTATTACCTACCAGGGGGTTGCGTTCCTTAAAATGTTTGTTTTTGTCTTTCTCCCATTGTGATGTATTTTTTTCTTTTCCCTTTAAGGATGACACAAAATCCAGCCACAAGATGGATGCAAGCCATGTGATGGAGTCATGTAAATTCTTGGACAATCTCAACCAATAGCATGCCCAGGTTGCAGACTGGGTAGGTGTGGCAGCCACAGAGAGCATTTTATTGATATTTTTATTGTACTGTTTTTACTTGATGCATTTTGCAATGGCCCTGTGAGCCACACAATAAAATTTATATGATGATGATGATGAGCATAAAAAGCTTTGGCAGCCCCTGTCCTCATTTGCAGTCTGCGGTGGGAGTTAGGGTGGGATTGCTGTCTCTGCGACTCGTTACTTTAGGCCAGCCAGGCAGGTGTGTATCTCTGTGTTCCTGCTGGCTGCAGCCTGGCTCTTAGGGGAGAGAAAGAAGAGATTTCTCTTGCAGCCTCTCTGTGTGCGTGCGTACCTCTCGGTGAGTACCCTCCCTTGCCCCGCAGTGCAGTTACTCTGTGGCTGCCTTACACCCTGGCCAATGTCCGCCACAGACTTTGCAGCCTCCCTGCGTACCTAATCTATACTGTGTCTCTGCCAGCATCATTTTTTTAATGTTTTCCGTCTGCTCTGGGGCCTTGGGGGACATCCGCGAATGGAAATGCTTTAAATCGCACAAAAAGCGGGTAAATACAAAAATGAAAAAAAAAAAAAGAAATGAATTTTTGTTCAAAAATACACAAAAAACAAAAATGAACTGAAACAGACCCACAACGAAAATAAAAAACCAAAATGTATTTTTTTGATTCATGCCCATCTCTAATTCTTATCAGTATCAGAAAAAAAAATCAGGCATTGCACAGTGTGCCCTCCTTCACTGTAGAGGCTTGAGTAGTTGCCAGAGGCTGCCATATGCTAATGTTTTGTCTCCCAATAGGTTTTTTATTTTTCTGTTCTAAAATCACTCTCCAAATGTTCTGCTCCTTTGACTTGTCTTGCCATGTTCCCAGTGCTAGAAGCTGTTTCAGAGTCCCCTTTATTTCATTGTAAGTAAGACTTTATATTTAGGTGTTCAAATACATAACACAGCTGCAGAACTATCCCAATCCCAAAGAAAGAATATTAATTTCCTGCTCCAGCAGAATTATTACTAAAGTTTTTGCTAGAAAGACTTTGCACATATATGGAGCAATCTATTATCTGTGTTCATGCTGGATTCGGAAAAGGAAGAAACTAAAGAGAATGCACCTTTCTTGACAGAGGGGATGATGAAAAGCTATGGTTCATTCAAAACAAAACAGAAATGTTCCAATATCCATAAAGTTTCTGGACAATGAACTGAAAAAAACAAACAGAATGGTTTTCCAAAGGCAAACTGGCATTTATTTTATCTCCCTCTCTTCCAAAGAGAAAGAGACACAAAAGAGATTTTGTCTGCAAAATTCATCACGTAGAAAACTGGGTTATATTCTGATGAAGGAGGAGTGAATATTAGTGGAAGATCTGGAAGTTGACTCGTGGCTACTGGACTTCTTTTTTCTCAAAAAAGAATTCCAGTAGCCATGACTCAACTTCCAGATAAACTCACCTGGATGACTGAGAATCTTCACAGACATATTAGTGGAAGAAAATTAATGAATTAAAACAGGGTGTCCAAACTTTTTGTGAGGAGGGCCAGGTTTGGTGAGGTGAAAATGTGTGGAGGCCAATATTCACTCTGACATTCTTTGAACCATTAACATCAAATGCAAATGAACTATTTTATGAAAGACCAAATGAAGAAGTACTGTAACTGCAGTAATGTAAAGGGTGATACTGAGATCACAACTGCATTATATAGGCCAGGTTTGGCTCAAAAACAGTGGTTTTGATGCACAAGCTGTCAGGCAGGTGAAAGTCACTTAGTCTTGTTCTCACGAGGTTTTTGTTAATGTTTATAATCAAGAATGTCTTCTCAAACAAGTATGCTGAACCAAACAAGTTCAGCATTTTCTTAGCAAATGTTCAAATCTC
The DNA here is from genome assembly GCA_029282475.1 of Phrynocephalus forsythii. Lineage (NCBI taxonomy): Eukaryota > Metazoa > Chordata > Lepidosauria > Squamata > Agamidae > Phrynocephalus > Phrynocephalus forsythii. The sequence continues at coordinate 10,626,168 of JAPFRF010000007.1, read as the reverse complement.
TTGGAACCTGTCTTTATACAGCAGGTGGTAAAAGTTGACAAAAGGGAACTGTTGGTGCTGACTGCCACATTCGATGTCACACTGCAGCTCAATGATCTCCAGCTGCAGGTGGTCTGGAGCATCATCAGGGTCCACAGAGAAAGGAGAGGAAAAAAGGTGTGATCTTTTTAACAGCGGAAAAATCCCGAAACTCCTCAGCCAGATATGAGATGCCTGCTTCATACCTCCTTATTTGCACACTCATATTGTTCTGTTAAAAACTGGTCATTATTTCCTGTAGTGATGGGAAATGTGTGGTATTGGGCTGGGTTTGTGATAGGTGCATTTGGAAAAGTAGCAGCTTGGTCCAAAAGGCATTGATATGTGAATACAATTGGCTTCAGGTGCATTTTGCCCCTGAAATCTCATGTTTAGCACATTCAGATGGGGTGTTATGTCAACCAAAAACGCAAAATCAGCCAGCCAAACAGGATCAGATAGCTCTGGCATTGGTTGTCTCTGTTTTGCCAATAATTGTCCAATTTCCTTCCTAAAAGAGTAGAAGCACTGCAGTGCAGACCCCTGACTGAACTGTTTTACTTTGTTGTAATACACAACATCTCCGTATTCAGCCTGGATGTCGAGTAGAAACTGTTGAAACTGGTGGCGGCACAGGGCTTTGGAGCTAATATAATTAATAGGTTTCATCACCGGTTTCATAACATGATTATATTTCAGATGTTTGGCACAGAGAACTTATTGGTGAATAATACAGTGTGGAGTTTTATAGCTTTGCATCCTTCTTCACTGACTTTGTTACACAATAGGGTTGATAACTCACTTTGCTTGCCAGTCATGGCAGGTGCGCCATCTGTAATAATCACAGTGACTTTATTCCACTGTAGTTTAATGTCACCTATGGCAGAAAAAATAGAAACAAATAAATATGTTCCTTTTGTTTGGTCCTTGAGGGTCCAGAGGTCAAGTAGCTCCTCACTCACATTCATGTCATTGTCCACTTCTCTCAAAAAAATAATCAATTACTGAGCGGTGTCAGATGCATCTGTGGTTTTGTCACAGGCTAATGAAAAAATAGTCAAGCTCCACTCCTTTTGCCTTTGTCTCTTAATACCAGGTGAAATGTCTTCAAATTCTCCATACCACAGTGTTACGAGCCAGGCAAACATTGGCAAACTCTTGCTTCTTCTCATGAAAAGTTTTCTCCGCCATTTTCACCATGCATTATTTAATAAATTCACCCTCAGTAAAAGGTTTGCAGAGTTTGGCACTCTGCATTGCCACCTCATAGCTCACCATTGTGGCATTTTTATTTGACCCATGAACTCTTGTGAAAAAGTGCTGCTTTGCCATTAAAGCAGCTCCCTGTCCTTCAGTTTTTCAAAAGGAAAGTTAGCTTGTTAAGTTAGCATGTTTCATCTGGTAGTGCCTCTTGATACTGAATTCCTTGAAAGCATCCACAATCTCTTGGCAAATTAGGCAGGCACAGTAGTTTTCTATTTCAGTGGGGAAAAAATCCAGTTTCCACTTGCCGTAGAAGCAGTGGCCCTTGTTGTCAACTTTCCTTTTTTTAGATACAGTTGTCATTTCAGAAATGGGCACACAAGCCTTGTGTCACAGTGGTCATACGGCTCAAAAGTTAACAGAAGCACTAAGGAGGGCTGTGGCTGGAGCTAGAGATGGGCACGAAACGAGCGATTTTTCATTTTTGTTTTCGTTTTTCGTTTCATTACGCAACAAAAACAAAATGAATTTTTTTAAAAAACAAAATGAAAACGAAAACAAAACGACCAAATTTGCTGTGTTTTTCATTTTCGTTTTTGTTTTTTCATTTCATTACCTAACGAACGAAAATGAATTTTTTTTGCAAAAAACGTCATGAAAACAAAAACGAACTGAAACGGATTCCTAAACAACCAAATGACAAACGAAACACAATTTTTTGAGTCGTGCCCATCTCTAGCTGGAGCTGTTAATGGTTCTCCTCATTTGGGCTGGGTGGCTCTGCTTCACTGCTCCCACCTCTGGGGCTTTGGGAAAAATCAGCAACGGGCTTCCAGGGAAAGGAACTGAACAGAAAGCTCTGCCCACCTACATAACTGTTCTTGGGGAGTTCAGACCTTATTCTGAGCTGCTCAAAATTTGAAAATTGGTCGCAATTGGCCCCTGGGCCGGACTTTAGACATACCTGACTTAAAATATGCAAATGACACCATTGTATGAGCAGAAACCAGCAATTACTTGAAATAGCTTTTGGTGAAAGTTAAAGAAGTGTTAAAGCTGAGGGGCAGAGGCTATTTGGGATTGTGTAGCTCAAATTCTCATCAATTCTCACCAAAATTTCAGGACTTGTAGAGGAGAGTCAGGGGACACTATCCTCCACATATGTTTTCTATAGGTGCCTTGCAGGCCATTTTAAAGCTTTTCAAATGGAGATCAATGATTCTTTGATTCATTAATTTGTCACTGGAAATTCATAAGTTTGTCAATTTGTCTGCCCTAATTAATCAAAAGTCATGATGATCCTTTATTTATTCCCATCTCTAGTTCCAATTCTCTGTGGAAAAGTCTATCTCTTTCCTACAGTGTTAGATTCTATTATTTGGAAATGCTAGGCATTGACTTTGTAATGTGTGCATGCAACATATGGATTTTACCACACACAACTTGTCCTCTGACATTTCCTGGGCTAGTGATAAATTATCTGATATCTGGAGTTTTCCTATGGGCTATATATACTCTACTGCTAATAGAGGATGTGAATGGTTAAAAATGAAAAAAGAATGTGAAAGTGGCATAGGTCTCAACTTCAGTCTCAGAATATCCAGAGGCTTGCCCTTTTCTATTACCTGGTCACCACGTTCTCCCCTCGTTCCCCTACTTGCTGCTTTTTCTTTGCCGTTGAGGAATAATTCATCCCTTTCATTGTGACTGGTACATTAAACATATGCAGGAAATGATAACATTATCAAATGTACCAAGTGGAGAGTTCTAATTGCCCGAGCAATTGCAGAGAAGCTACAATCTCACCATCTTCTCTGCTGCTATGCATTTAAAATTGCATCATGTTGATAAATGTGCTTTCCTTACTCTGAGAAAATAGTATGCTTTGACATACACAAAAGTAGAGCAACAGATTTTCCATCTTAAATATTGCTTTGCAATATAAATCCCTCCAACTCCTACCCACAAGCCTCAGACTAAATTAGTTAAAGACAATAAAATATGATGCAATCTTATCGGGATTACCCAACAAAATAATTGTAAACAAGCCAATAATGTTCTTTTATGAGTAAATTTGTAAGTTGCCTCTAACAGCTTGAAGTCCACTGAAGACTGCCACCCAAGATATATCATCATCATCATCATCATCATCATCATCATCATCATCATCATCATCATCATCATCATCATCATCATCATCATCATCATCATCATCATCATCATCAAATGGAAGAATGATCTGGGCTATTTGCCCATTTCTGTGAAGACTACAGCACCCCCCTGTACTAATTCCTGATGTTGAATCCCATATTTTTGACATGCCTAAAATGTTAAAATAAAAAGCTGCAACATTGTTAAAAGTTGATTATTCTCCTCCTCCTCTTCCCTCACAATGCAAACTGCAGGTTTTTACCTCCTGATCTCACCTGTCAACTTTCAGAGAAGAAAAATATTGATATTTTAATCCATAGAGGGGTCTTAAGCTCATGATTTGTAGAAGGAAAGCATTACTTAAAGGCAAGAACTACAAATCCCGGGTCATGTGTAGTTGGATTCTCCATTGCAACCAACTTCCAGAGATCTCTGAGGCTGAAACTTAGGAGTGGCCAGGTTGGGATGTTTCTTTTACAATTAAACAGATGGATGATCCAGCAGTTCTGAATCTATTATAGTTTCCTGACAAAGCCATAACAGTTCATATTTTCATATAAGTGTAGAACTCATTATCCCTGGGTTTGCTTGATTACTTGTGCTAAGAAACACATAATGTGACATTTTTTCTGCTACACATTCTGATGAACAATAAAGGTAAATGCTACAGGATTATTAAGTATCCATGGCAGCAGCAACTGTCAAGTGGTGAAAACTTATCTCAAAACTATAGGTATTTTTTTGTTTTTAAGTAAAGTCTTAAAGAATAAGAAATGTGTGGTAATTATTTTAGTGGAGTGCCACAATAAAACTGACAAATGCTGGTCCAGTTATTTTATGTCTTTCAAAACTGTCCTGTATATGCAGAGCTAGATTCAGGAGTAGACCAGTACTGCTCTTGCTAAATCTAAAGCCTTCATCTTCTCAAAGTAGAAGAAATTCAATTTTAGAGGCAAGGTGGATTAATATTATTCAGTTAAACACTTTGCATAAGTGACATAGTAGGGGGTTTAGATTGTAGCTATTGGGATTTGCTGGGTTTTTACCTGGTTTCAATATAGCCATCCTCTCATCTTCTGACATGATTTTGGAATCTGTGTGCTCATCCAACCGTTATTAAAGATCTGAAGAAGCCATTATTTTATTTGGATTATTTTTTCATTCTCTTCATTAGTCTCCAAGCTTTCTGGCTGGCTTTTTTCTGTCATGCTGTTTATCCAGTAACTTCTTGTTCTGTCTGCAAGAGTCAGGTTCAAATTTCTTCCAGCTTTAACTGTTTTACTGCATGTTCAGTAACAGGATTTTTTTTCAGAATTTGAAATATAACTTTGTTTTGGGTGTTTCCTGAGTAAGACCTGGGATGTTTTGTTCCCATACTTTCTCCACCCAACTGAAGATGCAGTTACAAAACATTGTTTTCCATATTCACATTTCCAGATCAATATTTTCCTTCACAAATATGCATTTCTCCTTGCATTATGTGACAAAATCTGTACTTGCAAATGTTTTAGATAAAAAATGGGAGCAGAGAATTTTTTACAACATTTACAGAAGTAGACAATTGTATTCTTGTCTGCACATAGGCTCAGGAGGTGCAGATCATGTCAGTTGATTCTGAGAACTGCAGTGAACAAATTCGGAAGTGCTCCTCATAATACAGTCTTATTTAAAGCAAATTCACAGCAAGAGAAGTGCAATATAATTTTAAGGATCTGTTCCCATTGAGAAATAACTGCACCATTGCAACTATATATATTTTTCCACACAGATGGTGTGTGGCAAAGTGACAATTCAGGCTGCACTGTATGGTTTATAAAGAGATACAAACAATGAACATTGATAGTCATGTCTTGATACCATCTTATAGAAACACGTACCTATGAAATCTACTTTCCCCCTTTCTCTTTGCATGTGTGAGGGTGATATGCACCCCAGAATAAACCCTCAGCTTACACTGTACTTTCATCTCTCAAGAGGGCTGTTTAATCAAAACAGATCTGCCTAAGGGCGTTTATACACGACCCCTAAGCTGCGCTGCAAATGGCTCCCAGCTCCGGAGCTTAGAAATGTTTCCCCACCAGCTCCGGAGTTTGCAGACAATTAAGTGCGACCCCGCCCACTTTAGCGTGACCCAGCGCATTTTTCATGTACCTGCTTTCTGGAGGTGAAAAAAATTTGATGCGGATAAGAGTGCCGGGCTCTCCTCGCTTGTCAGTTGTTTTTTTGCCTCCCGCCCCTTAAGAGCCCCTTGAGAAGGAACCAGGAAGTAACGGGGCTCATGGCAACTTCGACCGGCACCGGCAGGTTAGTAAAGGCTTCTTTTGTCCTTTTTTCCCTCCCCCCCTCACGCCGACAGGAGCAGGAAGTGCTGAGGGGTGGGGACGCAGGAAGAGAAACGAACACCCAAGATCTCTGGTCTGAATTTAAGGGACCAGTGGATCTTAGGGGTCGTGTGAAAAGGCCCTAAGTGCACAACAAGAGAAAAAGATGGAGGGGAAACTGAATGAAAAATAGAGGGTGAGAATTTTTGTTCAGAAGCTTATTGAAAGCAAAATTCTCCCAATTTCCTAAAAATAAGAATCAAGAAAAAAAGAAATTCTAAAAGCACAATTACAACCAATCCCAATAAGAAAAAAGCAGTGGGAAGCTGTAAAAAATACCAGTGTGGCTTCACAAAAAGCTCTAGGAAGACCTGGGAAAAAAACTCCAGAAAAAGACATGTACAGGAAGTGGAAAGAAGGCCAGGAAACCAAATAAGAGTGCAGTCAAGGAACAAGAAAATGTATTGATGGCATTAGGAGAGCAAAATCAGAGAATGAGCTGAGATTAGCTAGAGACACTAAAAGCAATAGAAAGTGTTCTTCATATATGTGAAAAGCAAAAGACTAAGAAAACCTGAATTAGCACAGCTCCTCAATGAAGATGAAATAATGATAACAGATGTCAAAGAAAAGGCAGAGGTTCTCAGTTCTTATTTTAGCTCAATCATTTCCCATAAGACAGCCTCCAAACATAAGTAAAGTGCACGTGGAGGGGACATGATTGCCTCCCATGATTAATCAACAAATTGTCAAAGAATACCTTACCATCATGAATGAGTTCAGATATCCATAGCTGGATGAACTGCATCCAAGAGTCCTGAAGTAATTGGCTGAGAAACTCTCCAAACTGCTGTACATTATTTTCTTGAAATCACGGTAAACAGGCTAAGTGCCAGATAATTGGAAGAGAGATAATGTTGTCCCTATCTTCAAAAAGGGCAAAACAACAACAAAACAACAACAACAACAACAACAACAACAACAACAACAACAACAACACAGTAATGGGAACAGTCAGCCTGAAATGAATCCCTGGAAAAATCTTGGAACAGATAATTAAATTGTCACTATGCAACCACCAAGAAAACAATGCAATAATGAATAGAAACCAACATAGATTTGTCAAGAACAAATCCTGCCTGAGTAACCTGATCTCATCTATCTCATTCCCTGGTAGAGAGATGGAAAACTGTAGACCTAATATCTCTCAGTCTCAGCAAAGCTTTTGACAATGTTCCACATATCAAGATTAGCAGATAACTAGATATGGGCTTGAAAAATCAAGTTTTAAGGGTATATACAACTGGCTACCTAATCATACTCAGAGGGTGATGATTAATGACATAACATAAAAAGTGGTGTGCCCCAAGGCTCAGTCTTGGATCTGGTACTCTTCAACATTTTTATTAACAATTTGGACAAGGGAGTAAAAGAAGTGTTCGTCAAACTTTTAGATGGCACAACATTGGATGAAATAGCTAATACCCTGGGAGACAGAAACAATATTCAAAATAGTCTTGATAGGGTGGAGCACTGGGCTGAAACCACAAGAGTGAAATTTAACAGAGATAAGAGCAAAGCAATCCACCAATGAAGAAACCAAATGCACAGTTACAAGATGGGGGACACCTGGCTCAGCAATACTACAAGCAAGAAGGATCTTGGAATTCTTGTACATTATAAGATAAACATAAGCCAACAGTGTGATGTGAATACAAAAAAGGCAAATGCTATTTTAGGCTGCATTAATAGAAGCATCATCCCACGAGGTATTTCTTAAATCAAGTAAACATGTTTATTTGTGTGGCCTTAACCATTGGCCTTAACCATTACAAACATATTCAAATAACTTAAAACAAAGACATGACCCATTTATAAATAGATCAGGTCTAATACAAAAGGATAAAATTCAATTAACTTCAATAACTGAATCCTTGTCAATATAAAATGTCCTTCTTAAAAGGGATGCTCTAAAGGGAAAACAGGGTAGTTTTTCTGAAATCTATGGTACACTGTCCCACAGCAGAATGTTTATTTATTTATTTATTTATTTATTTATTTTCAAATTTATATACTGTTCCTTCTTCCCAAGCAGGAAGTCATGGCAGTTCACATAAAAATATAAACAGTCCAAACACACATAAGTAGGCCAGGGCAAAAGAGGGGGGGGGAGATCCCTAGTCATTATTAAAGGTGTCCCTGAAAAGCAAGGTCTTTAGGCTTTTCTTAAATGACGCCAGTGACGGAGCCTGCCGTAGGTCGCTCTGTATGCTGTTTTAGATGGATGGCCCCACCACTGAGAAGGCCCACTTACGAGTGCTTGTTTTGCGGGCCTCCTTTGGAGGGACGGTCCGGAGCAAAAGGGCCAAAGATGACCAGGTGGGTCGGGCCGGATCTAATTGTTGGGAGAGGCGCTCTGCCAGATAATCAGGGGCCAAGCCATGGAGGGTTTTTTAAACCAAAACCAACACCTTGAACCTTATTTGGGAGGCAACGGGCAACCAGTGTAGGCAGGCCAGGATGGGTGTGATGCGGTCGAAACAACACGCACCAACCACTAACCTGGCTGCCGCATTCTGGACCCGCTGCAGTCTCTGAACAAGGTTCAAGGGAAGCCCCATGTAGAGAGTGTTGCAGTAATCCAGCCTCGACATGACCAGTGCCTGTACCACTGTCCTCAGGGAGCTCTCGTCAAGGTACGGGCGAATCTGGGCGATAAGCCTTAGATGGTAAAAGGCCGACCTGGTCACGGCTGACACCTGTGACTCCAGGGTCAGATCCGGATCCAGGACGACACCCAGATTCCTCACTCTTTGCGCCAGCTGGAGGGCGGACCAACCCAGACTGGGAAGAGGGCCACAGTACCCATCCAGGCCACCCCCGAAGAACAGAACCTCGGTCTTTCCCAGGTTGAGCCTGAGTCTGTGAGTCCTGGTCCAATCCAAAACCGCGACCAGGCAGCGATCCAGGGTCTGGACAGCCTCCACTGCACTGGTGGAGAAGGAGAGATAGAGCTGTGTGTCATCAGCGTACTGATGACAGCAACTCCAAAACTCCGGATGATCTCAGCCAATGGCTTCATATAGATGTTGAAGGGCATTGTAGATAGTAAAGATGGGCACAAAGTGAATTTTTAAGAATGAACCAACCCATTAAAGAAAAACAAAACAAAAATGAAATTTCAATTTTGTTCATTTCATTTTTCATTCTGGAGGACACCTACCTTGAGTCCAGTGCTGAGTCCCAACTTTCTCTTTGGCAACAAATGGGGAAGCAAGTGCCTCTAAGCTGTGATTTAAAAAAGTAGCCTCATGGTCAGCCTTGTAAAATTAAAATAATAATAATAATTTTTTAAAAAGTGCCACTAGAAGTAAAAAAAATAATAATTAAAATGATGTGTGGGGAAGTAAGCCCCTGGTGTCAGCATCAGCATCAGTCTCTCAGCATTGGCGGCATCAGCAGTCCCCCGGCACAGCGTTCCCCAATGCCGGGTGTCGGTCCCCCAGAGTCGTCGGCGGCGGCGTTCCCTGGGTGTCAGCATTCCCCCGGTGTCAGCGTCAGTGGCGTTCCCCAATGCCAGTGGCAGCAATAGCATTCCCCTGGCGGTGGCGGCATTCCCCCAGTAGTGGCGGCGTTGATCCAGCAGCAGCGGCAGCAGCTGCAATCCTGGAGGCAGTGGTGGTGATCACAGCGGTGATCCCGGTGGCAGCGGCAGGGAGCCTAGGAGGGGACTGGTGAGGCCAGATCCTCTGATTTTTATTCCAGTATCGAGTGTGTGTGTGTTGGGGGGTTGGACTTGATGGCATTGTAGGCACTTTTTAACTTCACTGTTCTATGATTCTTTTTATGTTCTTGCCATCATGTAAAAAAGGTATGTGAGTGAAATATTTAAAAAGTTGAGTGCGTGAAACACAAGCATTCAAACACATACTGTGCTTGAAAGTGTGTGTTCTGAAAGCATAGGCCCTCCATCGACCTTCTGTTCATTTTCATTATTTTTAATGACACTGCTGCACATTATATATGTTGGGAAGCAGGGGGTGAAGAAGAACAAAGATAAAGCAAATTATTATTTTCTTATGTCGGAATCCTCAGCCTTCCTCCAGAAAAAAATTACGAAACATTTTTCAGAAATCAAGGTAGGTTTCATCTGTTCTTGTAAAAGTCTTCAAAGTTCAGGATGGAAACACATAGGCAAAATCAGCAGCCTTCACCAGTCCTAGTGGCATGTGCTTGAGTAGAGCGCGAATTATATTATAAAATATGTGTGAGAGGAAGTTGTCAGCAAAAGGTACAAATCTATTCCTCAACTTTTAATTGGTCAAATTACACATCTGGAGACTTTTATAAGCAAGTGATTATGAAAGGTGAGTTGCCAGACTCTGTCATTCCTCCCTGTAATCTGAACATCACTGCAAATTCAGTCCCTAGGCCAGTGATGGCGAACCTTTTAGAGACTCAGTTCCCGAACTACAATTCAAAACCCACCAATTTTTATGCAAAGTGCCAATACAGTAATTTAACCTGTATGTAGGTGGCTATGAAGAGCCGATGTTGGGTGCCCACAGAAAGGGCTCCGAGTTTTGGCACCCATGCCATAGGTTCGCCATCACTGCCCTAGGCCGATATGTGAAGGTTAAGGGCTAGGCTATTAAGCCAAATAGTACAGTACCATCAGGTTAGGAAGGCTCACACTGAATTATCTGTGCCAAAGTAACCCATAACAGGATTTGCAAGCTTTTTGGGAATCTGAGTGCAGACAAAATGTTCTCCCACAGTCAAGTGGTCAAGTGTATTTTCTTTTATTCTTGAACTGCCAAGCTGGCCTGATATTTTATACTGGTAGAAACAAAAGACAAAATGATGCCCATTCTCCAATTCACATTCAGAAACCAATCACAGTGACAGTTGCATTAATGCTGGCCATACAGCACTATCTTCTCCTGAACTTGAAGACAGTGAGATACTTCTGGGCATATAAACAGAAATTGGTGTTTTGTTTCGGAAGGGGACTGGTTCTGAAACAAAACACACCAGCACAGCTGGTGCTCGAAACCCAGACCTACCCTCCGGAACAAAATCAACCACTTTCTTAAACTTGTTGCAGTTTGTGCTGGGTGAAATTCCAATGAGGAAGCAGCCTCCGATGCATTATCTTTCCTTCTCCCTGGCACTGGCCAATCAGGAGCTGTGCAAGGACATGCATCATTCTGTCTCATCCCATTAGAAATGTATTTTCTATAGTATTGGCGTAACAATAGTAATGAAAATGCAGTTATAGGAAAAAGAAAAATTACAGGATCATGTAAAAGAGGGTATAAAAGGGCATAATGCTGAGTGGAGTGCAATTAAAAATAAAATTGTTTGGAAAACAATGACATGTAGCAAAGGGAAAAGAGAGGAGAGAGGGAAGCACGACAAAGGAAGGGGTCCCCCTTATTTTTCTCTCTTGAGTAGAGATGGGCACGACTTAGCGGTATTCCCGTTTCCGTTTCCGTTACTCGTATCCGTTACTCTACGGAAACGGTAACGGGGATTACTCCGCCAGACTTCGAGCTCGAACCGACGAACGAACAATTTTGGTCTGATTTGTCGTGCTCGTTAGTTGCATCGCGGCAATCGCGCAATGCCAAGCGGCACAGAAAAAAGTTTTTAAAAGGCCCTAAAAGTAGGGAAAACTGTCTGAGGGCACCTACCAGGCCAGAAGGGTGTTTTATTTGGGGGTTTCCCCGCCCCCTCTCCTTGGCTATTGCTACTGCTGCGCTGCTGGTACCAGGCTGGGAGGGCGTATCCATTTGCCATGCAGTGTGGGGGATCCCCGCAATATTTTTTTGAAATTTGCCCAAAACCCCACCAAAGCACCACAGAAACATGCGAAAATTAGCTATTTTAAATGCTTGAATTTTTACAGTAGCAGCAGTGGGTTTTTCTTGCAAAAAAAAGTCTCCGTTGATTTTATTTTATTTTATTTTATTTTATTTTATTTACACCTGCGCATTCACAATGATGGGCTCGCCCATGGGAGTGGACCATGCAAAGTTTTGGAGCCATTCCACCAATCGCATGGCCAGGTTTTGCTGACTGTACCAGGCTGGGAGGGCGCATCCATTTGCCATGCAGTGCAGGGAATCCAAAATGGCGACCACAATTTTTTTTTGAAATTGTTGCCCCAAACCCCACCAAAGCACCACAGAAACGTGCAAAAATTAGCTATTTTAAATGCTTGAATTTTTACAGTAGCAGCAGTGGGTTTTTCTTGCAAAAAAAAGAGTCTCCGTTTTTTATTTTATTTTATTTTATTTTATTTTATTTTATTTTATTTTATTTTATTACACCTGCACATTTGCAATGATGGGCTTGCCCATGGGAGTGGACCATGCAAAATTTCCACCAATCGCATGGCCACTTGGCCAGGTTGACCACAGAGACTTCTGGGATGTGACAATCAGGCATAAACAGCCCACTAATCATAGCCCAAACCCGAACCCTAAGCCTAAGACTAACCCATACGCCAGTACACTGTCCTTCTAAGTGGGTCAGAGAGGCACCCAGAGGTGCACCCCAATACTCACCCTAACCTCACCCGTAACTATAGCCCTTGCGCTAACCCGTCTTAACCCTAAGCCAGATCTACTTGCATTGCACTACATGCAAGTACATGAGACACAGCGGGTGCAAAGAGTCTGCCAGTCCGTCATTTGTGGCTCTGGCTGACTCCTGCAGCTCCCTCCAGGAGCCCGCTACCCCCCCAAACCAGTACTAACAACAACGAAAAAACGAAAAAACGAACCGACTAATTTTTGCAAAATTTGCAAAAATAAAACGGACTGCCTCCGATACATGACAACTCGAAAACGTCATTTTCCCCAGTTGTGCCCATCTCTACTCTTGAGCAGGAATTCAACCACAGCTATTACCAGTAGATTAGATTAGGTTGCCATGTAATCATCAAGGAATTGAAGAGCTGTGAGAAAAGGACATCATATCTATCACTAAAGAAGTAAATTTGATTACCTGGTTACCTTTATTGTGGTAGTTCCTCTCTTTGGATGAGCATGAAATTTGATGAAGAAAAGGCATGCAAATCTATGCATACATTTGAAAAAGAATGTATGCATACATTTGAAAAAACTAGGCATGAATTTGAAAAAGAATATATTTGCATAATAACAAAGAAGTGAAACAGAGCAAGAATGCCAGTGGGATTTGGTGGAAAAATGTAACAAACAGATCTTCCCATTCATAACTGAGTGTGTGAAGAAAATTTATTTTTATTTCAGAGTATTTTACCCCGCCTTTCTCTTTGGAAAAGGGCCCAAGGCGGCTTACAGTAATGAGGGACAATATACTGCCCAGTACAATTAAGACATGTTCAAGTATTGATAACTAGGAATTGAGGGACATCTTACAGCATTAATAGACCACATTAAATTAAAGCTACAAGGTTATTAGTAGTTAAACACAAAGTCTATGTGAACCTATAGATTCATATAAAAGACACAAAATGGTAGTCCATCATTCAGGGAAAGATTGTCAGATGAGAAAGACCTTTGTCTGTTTCCAGAAGGACAACAGAGATGAGGCAGTCCTGGCCTCTAGTGGGAGGGAGTTCCAGGGTCTGGGCACAGCTGACGCCATCTCAAAACTCTGTTTAAATAAATCCACCATTCTACCTCTGTGCTGTAGTCCTTCACAAGATCTACAAACTTTGTGATACTTCCCCCCCCCTCTCTGTTTCTCACCATTTGCTATTCATAAGCACAGGAATTTCACTGGGGATCTGCTTAATTAGACTATATATCTAATTAAACTGTTCTATGCAGATTGCTAGGAGATTTCTGGGCTACAAATATGTAATGTAAAAAACTTACATGTAGTCAAGGACACAAACCAAGTTTGGTGTGCATATTTCAGGGATTTTAGAGTTCTGTGTATAGTATATGCACAAAATCTGTCATCAAGGGCAATATTTAAATTTTTATCTCTATCATGAATTAGTAGTAATTATCTACAGATGGGCATAAGTTCAGGACAGTTTCATGCAACAGAATTAAATGCAAGTAAATGTTTGCTTGATGGAAATCAGTTCAGAATCACAATTGCATTAAGCTGTTGGAAGATGGCCATTTTAGATAACTAACCATCTACTTCAATAATAAACATTCGGGAATTACATCAGAAGTTACCAATATTTGAATTTACTTTTATTCAAACGTGAATTACTATCTGCTTCTAGAACTCAAAGTCAACACTACATTTTGGAATTCTGTGTAAGTGAAATGAAAGGCAAAGAAGCAAGCAGACACGAAGGCTATGAAACCCAGCTACTGTTGTACTGTATGAACTAATGAACAAGCAGTAGCAAGTGCTTTATTGTCAAGCAGTCATATTTGAATCCAGGCTACTATTAGATACTTACCAATTGATAATTATACTTGACTGTATATAATAATGAACATATAACATTAGAGGTTATGAGCTGCAGTACTTCTTTTTAAACAGTACAACCAGGAGGCTGGCCATTAGAGAACATTTCATTATAATTTATTGGCATGGTATGACTGAATTTATTTAATTGACATTAAGACTAATGAATATTCATTAATTTTCTTGTCCTTGGTGTAAAAGTATGTAAGAACACACTGTGATATCTTGTTTAAAAAGTGGGGGTGGGGTGGGGTGGGACAAGTATGCTTTTTTTTTAACTCCTTCACAGGAGATCACTATCATTTTCAGCAGTAGGCACATTAGGGAACAAAAGTATTGTCTGTTTGGCAGAAAAAAACCATATATTTTGTACAAAACTATTTTGCAAAAAAACCTCATTTTGTGCAAAATATCTGCTGTACAAAACACCTTTTGGAATGGAAAATCAAAATTCCCTGATTTTCTGTAAAAATAAAAATAAAAATAAAACCAAAGGTCTATCCAATCCATCCTTCTGTTCCCACAAAAAAATGGCACAAGAAAGCCCACAAGAAAGAAGTGAGTGTTAAGGATGTGAGGGGCAGCACTCCTGTATTGCTTTGATTTGGGGATCTTTTAAGAGAATCTCTTTTTGGTTTGGGGTTCTTTTGGGTAAAGCTCCTTTGGGTAAATCAGAAAATATATTATTCTTTTGGATTGTTTAATTTCTTTTCCCACTCTGGCTTCTGGCACTAGGAAATTAAGATTTCCAGATGCCTTAAAACTAGTTCAAAAACCAGGAAGAAAACCACAGTCAACCATTAACTCCAAATGTAGGTGAAAACAACAGAACATGAGAAAGAAAAATCAACCATCCATAAACCTATACACTCACTAACACTATTTTGTAGTTCACTTTTATCTTCACATCAGATGACATCAGCATCATAACCATCAATTCATTAGCAGGAAACAGTACAGAGGAGGAAAAAGAATCCTAAATAAGACTGTAAGCAAAGAAAAGTGGTCTGCTTATATACCAGCCCATACCATTTCAGGTAGTCTCTGGCCGGTTTACAGTTTTTAATTACAGTAATGCAGGTTACACATTGCCCTCCCCCAGAAGCTGGGTACTCATTTTATTGTCCTCAGAAGGATGGAAGGCTGATTCAACCATGAGCCTGCTACCTGGGATTGAACCCCAGGTCGTGAGCACAGTTTTACCTGCAGTACAGGCATTTAGCCATGGCACTACAAGGCTTACCTCCTCACCCCAAAACACAGATCTAAATATTTCACAAGAGAATGGGAGGAACTGCAGGTCCAGAGACAATCAAATGGTCATCATCCATATCACCTCAACTTATATCAACTGGACAGGATTTTGTGACTCTGTTGCCGTCACTGCCAAGGAAATCCTCAGTGTCACAAAATCAAGCTGGCATAACACTGACAAGTGCAAGAGAAGAAGAGAGCCTTTATGAAATAGCAAACAGAAAAGACAGATGAAAATCAACAGACCTATGTTACTGCCAAATGAGCAACCAAGAGGGCCATTGTCAAAGCCAAGGTAGAATACTATCAAGATATATACAATTGCCTGGAAATGCAAAAAAAGGGAAAGGGGCATTTTTCAGTTAGCCAAAACACAAAAGAAGACATCAAGCACTATATCTGCATAAAGGAAAGGGATGACAATGGAATCCAGGGAAAACACAAAATCTTGCAAGGATGGCAAGATCATTTTAACAAGATTGCCAGCAATGGATTTCAGAAACCACCAATCCCTAAAGACATGGGCTATGGACCAGTTCTGCCCATTACCACCCTAGAAGTCAACAATGATGTAGACAGTATGAAGAATATAAAGGTCCCTGGACCCAGTGATCTGCCTGCTGATTTCTGAAAACTTCAGGAACTCCAAGACCCAGGGGTAACTTAACTGATCAAGTTCTTCAATGCTATAACAAATAGCGGTTGTGCACCAACCCATTGGTAAGCAAACATTACAGTCCCCATATTTGACTTATATACCACCATTTAGAAAATAGTTACTCTGTGTAGTGTACATAAAGCAATCAATGCAGTGGAATAAAGAATAACAGCATAGAATAAAATAAAAAAATAATACAATTTAATATTTAATGACAAATAGAAACAAAAAAGACCATTTAAACTGAAATTCATGTTCATCATGTCCCTTTAAATGCAGATTAAATTTGTAGATAAACCATATCCAAAAATGACGTCACCCTAGCCACTGGGCTTTTTGGAAAAAGAAAAAAAAAAAAAACCCCCAATAATGCCTCCTTAAGCGAGGTTTCCAAGACTTACTGGAGATGTAGGGTTTTTTTTTTGCCTTGCTTAAAAAACCACCCTTTAAAGAGGCAGACATCATGGGACCACACAGATGATCTGATTTTCTTTCTTCTTTTTTTCCTCATAGCGTGACCAGCTGTTCCTGGGGCCGATAGGCACTTTTAAAAATTATTTTTAAATTTCCCCTCACCCTCCCAGCACCAGAAAGCTGGATTGGGTGCTCTTTGTTTTAATTTCCACCAGCCAGCTGGTCCTTTTTAATCCTAGCACCACCTGCTGGCCATGGGGCTGAACTGCGCTTTTAAAAAGCACCTTTGAATGTGGGAACTGCTATCCCACATATTCAGTCACATGATGGGAGGAAGAGGAAAAGCCGGACCTTCAGAAGATCAGGATTTTCCCCAGGAGTGAGATAGCAGTATAAGTTAACCCTAAATCATATCCCTATTAAGTTCAACAATACCCACCCAGGTTTTGTTTCCCCAAAATTGTTCTTGCTAAGAAATATGCATATGTTGCTGGAAGTAACTGCTATTTGTCATGACTGAAGGTGCTTGAAAATATTTGTTAAATTATGAGCCTGTTTGTTGAAATGTATGAGGCACCTCATGATCCACATTCAAACTAGAAGTACAAGTTTTGTGTGTGAATACTATGTTGGGAATACAGTGTCATGATGTACCAAATGTCCATGTCACAAAAGACCATGAAAGGTAAGCAAAACTGGAAGGTAAATGTTAGGTAAAGATCACTGCATAAAGAGAGATGGGGGGGAGGGAGAGATCATGTAATAATTTGGGGGCATTGCCTATAGCTGTCCTGACAAAAGTAGTGTATTGTTCTAAGAATGTATTTAACTGCCCATAGAGTGGCAACATTAATGGAGCAGTATAGAAATGTAAATAAATATATAAAAGAAATAAATGTAGTAAGAAAGGTAAAACATGTTCTATTAGAAAACAAGCAACGTAAGATGAAAGACTCTGCCAGTTTTACATTACATTAATCTTGACTTTGATGGTTCTATTAAACTGACCTTCTCTTTATTTTACTTGTAATCTCTGGTGAAGCTGAATGTTTCCTTATGGGCCCACTGGAGCCAAACCATATGGCATGAGTTCTTTCTACTTCCTAAGGTACTGCTTATTTAATCATCTTTGCAAACTGCATCTTCCTTTTAAATATACAAAAACCTTCTCCCTCTTCTCTTCTCTTGCTTAACAGAAAGCATTTTCAGATGAGAAACATTTTAAATCCTCAAACATTTTTCTTGATTTCTTGTTAACCTGAACACCTGACCTTCTTGCTACCAAGAAACTGGCAAAGGTGGTTTATTTTTATCAATATATATTAAACAAAATGGTAAGAATTTATCTCCATCTCCATCTCCATCTCCATCTCTCTCTCTCTCTCTCTCTCTCTCTCTCTCTCTCTCTCTCACACACACACACACACACACACACACACACACACACACACACACAGAGAGAGAGAGAGAGAGAGAGAGAGAGAGAGAGAGAGAGAGTTGGACAGAGAGAGACAGACAGACAGATAGAAAGATTGTTTGGAATTAGAGAATTTCAAGTTCATCCACAGTAAAGAGTGAAAGGTAAACAGGTGAGAACATGATATGAAATATGTATCCCTGCAGAATGATGGATCAGTGGATCTCTGGTGGCTCTTTTAAAATTGTAATTTTAATTTAGGATGTTGTTTTAGGAAGGCAGAAGTTATTTCAGCTCATGCTCTGCCTTCAGTATCCTGGGAAGATCAAAAGAGCTTCACTGCACAGGAGAATCAATTTCAATTGAGTGGAGTAGACGAGGAGGCAAACCCTTCTTGGAGACTGGAGGAAGGAAAGTGTTCTGGCTGTGTAAGGACATATTTAAGTAGGAGTCTAGTAGAAACAAATCACACTTGATCTCAAAATGCATAGAGAAACTGCTGGCAAGGACAGCAATAAGTCTTCAATTGAGCCTGTGTGTCCTGAGCAAAGTTGGGGATGCTGAATTAGGGTTCTGGCCTCCCTAATTCAGTTCAGGTTAGGGAACATATCATTTCAGGTTGGTGTTTTTTTTTTAATTGAAAGAACGAACTCAAATTCTACTTTTTAGATGGGAAAAATTTGACGTGTTTTTTTAAAAATTGAATGCAGTGGAAAGTAAAAAAATCCCATCCCTATCTCCCAGTCTGACCTAACATGCAATGAGCTGAAAGATAATATTTTGCAGTGATTTTGGTTGCTTCTGGCATTTAGAAATGTGAGGAGGAATGCCAGTAGAGATGGGCACAAACCGAAAAAAACATGCTATTTTATCATGTTGTAAGGTAACAAAACATTTTGTTATGAAACAAAATGAAACAAAACACAATTTTTTACTGTTGAAATGAAATTATCCATTCTCCCTTGCTGCCCCTGCTTCGCAGGTGGGGTTTTTTTTTTTGACAGGTCAGGTTGTGGAGAGGGGGGCCACCCCTACTCCCCACAGCCCAACCTGTCAAAAAAACCCAATTGGGGGGCTGGATTAACAAGGGAGAATGGAGCAGGGTTTGAATTTACCACTGCCTGCTCCATTCTCCCTTGCTGTCCTGACTCCCTGGTGTTTTGTTTGTTTGTTTGTTTGTTTGTTTGTTTGTTTTTGACAGTACGACCTGTAAGGAAAAACAACTGGGAGTCAGGACAGCAAGGGAGAATGAAGCAGGCAGTGGTAAATTCAAACCCTGCTCCATTCTCCCTTGTCACCCCTGGTACCGCCCCCATGTGGGGGGGGTGGCAAGTCAGGATGTGGGGAGTGGGGGCAGTCCCCCTCCCCAAAGCCTGACCTGTCCAAAAAAAAAAAACCAGCAGGGTGGCAGTGGGGAGAATAGGAGAGCAGAGCAAGCAACACCAAATTCAAATCTCTGCCCCACTCTATAGTTCCCACCCCACCACTGCCACTCAGCTGGTGTCTTTTGGCAGTTTGGGCTGTGGGGAAGAAGGGCAGCCCCTCTTCACAGCCCAACCTGTCAGGGGGAATCCCAGCTGGTGGGGCAGCTTCCAAATTATTTCATTGATCATTGTTACAAAAATTCTCTTACAAATTGTTAGTAATGAAACAAAATAAAATGCAATGAGCAATGAAACAAAATGAAATGAAACACTATTTTCCATTCCATGCCCATTTCTAAATACCAGTCATAGGTGACATGGGTATTTTTGATGAGTGAAGTAGAGATGGGCACAAAACGAGCGATTTTTCATTTTCATTTTTGTTTTTTCATTTTGTTACGCAACAAAAATGAAACAAATTTTTTTAAAAACAAAACAAAAATGAAAACAAAACGAACAAATTTGCCGTGTTTTTCATTTTCATTGCAGCAGATGCATTGAACTAAAAAGAATGCTAATGAAACAGCAATTTTTTGTTTTTGTTTTCTTTTTTTGTTTCATTACCTAACAAAACGAAAATGAATTTTTTTGCAAAAAATGTCACAAAAACAAAAACAAACCAAAACGGACCCCTAAACGACCAAACGACAAATGAAACACCATTTTTTTGAGTCGTGCCCATCTCTAGAGTGAAGTGGTTTGAAAGCATGATTGCTAGTAAATCATGCTGATTTTATTGGTTTCTGTTCTCTGAAGTTGATCTGACTTTGTCTGCCTCATGCCCTTATTTTTACCGAGGTCTTAGTCTGCTAACTGTTTGAATGGAAAGATATGATATAGACATAATAGTTAGAGGAAAGAATGATTCCTTATCCTGCTGGTGTCCTTCTAAATCATTCAGACACTTTGTTCTGAACGAACTTCATGCCTTTACTTGGTCAAATATCAAATTTATCAAATAAATGTTTTTAACCAATTAAAATAGCATCATGTAACTACATAACAGTGTTATTTAGATCCTTCTACATTTTTCTCAAAACTCATCTCAAAATTTCCTAGTATCCTCTCACCTTCAACAACAGAAGCACCAGATTTCTCTCCTGTTCTGAATTCATCCTTTCTTTCCTTCCAGGTGTCATGACTGCTGAAAACAGAACAGAAAGAAAAATTCTGCCCTGTCAAATAATGGCTCGTATATATATTTTAAAAAGATGGGAACAAAGGTCAGCATGATGTAGCCTGCAAGACATTCTTTTCCTTCTGCAGATCCTAACATTAAAGTTCTAGTTTTACATTTCAAGCAACAATAATGGTAATGAAACCGGGAAGTGGAAGAACATGAAATCATTCTAGATGTACTATCCATAAATGAAGAGAAAGAATGCTAGAAGTGTAACCTGTTTCCTGGCATTTTTCTTGTAATCGTTATCTGATGGTCCCATTTAATAGGCACCAAGAAAGAAATGTAAGAGATATAGTCACATTTATATTTATCTGTGCTTGTAAAAGATACCATTGGCACCAGCATATTCTTCTTACCTGTTCCTGCCCTTTCCCAACCTTCTGCTTAAGTATCCTGATATTCTTGTTCTCACATTCTCAGTCACTCAGTGTTTTCTATTTAAAAAGACTTCATCCATTTTCATTGAATTTCTATACACAATACAGTTATGATGCCACCGTTCCCTCTTCCATCTCATTTGCTAAGTATTTTGTGTAATTTTTGAAGCACAGTTAATCAAAAGAATGTTTTAAGGTTCTGGCAACTCTCTTCACAGGTTAAAGCTCACATGACAGTATTGTGGAGTGATGATATGGGCTGGAATTTCCCCCATGGATCAGGTCATATACCCCAGTACTAGCCAGGCATGGGAAATGATTTTGTTAGACCAGTAAATTCTTACTGAAGGTGGTCATTTAACATTTCACTTGTCTCAGAAATTCACACATTTTTCAAGGCTGTTGTGGGTCAGCAAATCAATATGTCTACAGGACTTTGTGTATATTTTACAACATTTGGATTATTATGGATATCTATATAATTTTAAAAATACACCAGTACACTTTGGAGAAAATATGTGCAAATGGTATATTAGACAAGAACTATACAACGATGCACACATTATTATTATTATTATTATTATTATTATTATTATTATTATTATTATTATTATTATTATTATTATTATTATTATTATTATTATTATTATTATTATTATTATTATTAAAAACAGGTATTGATTTCATATACCAACAAAGGAGAATTCAGGTAAGAGTTGGGGGAGCACCATTAGATTGAGACAATCATTTTTTCCACATACCTATTCTATAAATGACAAGCATCTTTGACTGCCCATCCTGGATTAAAAATGGGCCACAAATTTATTAAAATATCATTTAACTTTAACCTTTTAACCCTTTACTTTTTACAAGGGAAAAATGTAGGTCTGGGCCAGTAATCGACTTCCGGCATGTGCCTGATTTCAGAAAGTTCCTACTTCAGAAGAGTGCTGCACATGTCTTCAGCACTCTTCCAAACTTCAAAGCTCTGATTACACTGAGGCAGCCCTCACTTCATAATCAACCATGTTGTCCTGTAATTTCTTATCCTTATAATGTTTTCATTCCTTTCTTAATTCCATTCAGAGGGCTGCATGGCACCCATTAGATGCCTTCTTAATTATCTAATGTGAAATATATACCATCTTGCATTACCCACCAAATTGTGACCAGGATGCTAAATATAAAACTCTCTGGTGAGAATGGTATGGGCAAAAACTCACTGATACCATGACCCAATTAGGTACCAGCCAAAAAATCCCATCTGGCCTAATAAAATTGAGACCAGTGAATCTCATCCTCACACCATAGATAGGGTGGGAAGGGTGCTCTCTGCAAAGAGAAAGAGGTCAGGTACAGTGAACACAGCTCTAAAATGGCTGCCTTGCCTCTGCTTTGCCTGCCCTTCTTTGCTTGGCTTGTTTCTTTCCATGTGGGTGGCAAAGAAGTCCCGCCCTGGAGCAGGTCCGGCGCGGAGCCTCCAATGTTCCCATTTTTTATAATTTCATTTCACATGTTCCTTGCTGAGCTCTAATATACTAGGCACGATTTTAGAGTGGCATAGGGCTTCAGCTGAAGAAGAGATCCCTTTCTGTTCTGGCAGTCTGGCTTGTCCAGCGGGAAGCTGGACAAAAGCAGTTGAGAAGTGAGGTGGCCAGGGCTGCCTCAAGCATCAAATGGCAGTGGAAGCAGTGTCTTCAAGGGCTGAAAAGGCTCCAACAGCCACTGCTACTGCTAATATGTGCTTCTCAACCACCTTCGTCAGAGAAGCAAGCTTTGCAGAGGAGAAATGATAACCTTCTTCGTTTGCTCTAAAAATGGAGCCACTGAAGCTGACTCCCAGGCCAAAAACAATGTTGTGAAGTGTATTTATGCATAAGGGCTTCCCACCTATTTCAGTTCTGGTCAGCTAGCATTGTTCTTGCAAATTTTTCAGTGGTTTATTTTGTTTTAGACAGCCTGCTGGTTGTCTAGGGAAAAGAAAAAGAAATAGCCCCACAACCTGCCCCTGCTTCCTTCCAATTGCCCCTGTTGCCTCCATACTTTGCCCTGGCATTGCTGCCCCTGACATCTTGGGAGACTGAGAGGCAGGGGCATGCATAAAGCCAGCTGGCCTATATATGTTTCTGTGTGTATCTATGTACGTGTCTGTGCCACCACCTACCATCCGGGCAGCCTCTGCACATGCACCCATCTCTCAGCTGAGAGGTGGTCACAGATGCAGAAATAGTAAGCTTCATTCCAAGAATTTATACCCAATTCTAATAAGGGCACTTTGTGGTAATGAGCATATACAAGAAATATTTCTTTCACTTATATACATCAGCAGAACATTAGTAGTTGGGGGCAGGCTATTTTTTAAGCAAGCAGTGACTGATCTTGACTCGAATATTGGAGTTTCTTTTTCTCCATTCCTCTCAGAGCCCACTGGAGGGCCAAAAATGGGTCAGGAGGATATACTGGTCCTTGGGGAGAGGGCATACAGGGTGAAAGGGGATTGCTCTTCCAATTGCAATTCTATAAAACCCCACAGGTCCAATCTTCCCTCATTAATGACATTCTGTGCTTCCAAGGAACTATAGGACTCCCTGAAACAATTTGGCAGCTCCTTTTACAGGCTTTTGTAATCTCCAAAATCTCTTCCTTAGAGTAAATTAGCTGTAACCTAAAATGTATGGACCGTGCATCTAATAAGGAGCCCTGGACTGTCACTTGTTTCTCATGGAAAGGAGAGTGAGCAAAAATGGGGCTTGAGTTGAGACAGTCTGTAAGTCACACCACATAATGTTTTGTATTCAACTTCCTGCAGTGAAAATAGGTACGGAACCAATTGTGTGTTTCAGATTCCCTAAATCACCATGGCTCATTAATGAGGATGATCAAGTGGAAACATTGTTTGCATATATTTTACTTTCAGGGAATATTTTTTCCTGTCCCAATAATGCTCACAGTGGTTATTTATGCTTTTTTACAAAAGACATCCAGGTCTCATGATGTTTATATTCTTCAAGCTATACAATTAGCTATGTAACTAATCGTAAACAACCATTTAAGTATTTTAAGTCTCCAACTTTTTTCTTTCTCAAGTAATTGCTGCATAGGCTTGCAGTTCACATTTATCTGCAGAAGTTGAGCCCAAGCTGAAACATTTTGGAAGGTTAATTTAAAAACTCAGCATGGTATTTTTGTTTTCTCAGATTTACATTCCTTGCATGATCCCAGGTGGTCTTCCACAAATATATACCAAAAATGACTTCAAATTTCTCCCCTTAATAGGCCCTTGTGAAATTATTTGTCAGCTGCGTGTTAGCTCATTGTGACAATTACAGCATGGATCATTTCTTTATAAAATGTAACTTCAGCATGAAGGGCTGAAGAGGCAAAGGAAGAAAGTTCTGTCATAAATGCAGGCAAAATCTCAATTAAATTCATGTACATTTCCTTCCTTTGAAGGTGAGAGACTGAAGCCAGAATTGAGGTGTTAACTTTCAGGATCTAAAATCAACACTGTCTATCTGATACATTATAATTACTATAACCTACAGTGCAAACTACTGTTTACCAATTTTCTGAATTCATATTAAAGGTGTGTGCATGTGTGTTTTGGAAGATACCTCCCAGAACTCCCTAGGCATCATGGATCCTGGCTATATGGCCTAAGGAATTCTGGGAGTTGCAATCCAACATCACAAATCTACAAATCTGATAGTCATTAAATTCAGAGAAAACAGGGCTAAGTGTTGGATTTTATGTCTCATTTTGCAACCTGCATGGATGATAAGGAGATAAATCTATTTTGTGTCCTGTTCATATCCCAAAGGACTGTGATACTGGGAATCATTCAGTAACTTGAAATCCAGAGGAAGACCAGGGTAGTGTGAGATGAATAAAACAATAGAAACAGGCAGCTGTTAACTTGAAACAAAATAGACACAAACCGTAGACCAGTGGTGGTGTACATTTGGTGCTCCAGATATTTTTGACCACAACTCCCAGAATTCTGAGCCTAGATTGCCAATGACAATGGACTGTGGGAATTGTGGTCCAAAACATCTGGAGTACCAAAGGTTTGACACCACTGCCCTAAACCCTTACTTATGACACTTGACTTGTCTGGCCCTTTACAGCTGGTTCAAACTAGTTTTACATAGCTTTGTATGTTGTAACCTGCCCAGAGTGGCCTTGCTGCCAGATGTGCAGTATAAAAATATAATAAATAAATAAATAAATAAATTCTAGCTGTATTCTTGAAGGCTTTCACAGCCAGGATTTGATAGCTATTGTGAGTTTTTCAGTCTGTTTGGCCATGTTCTGGAAGTTTTTCTTCCTAATGGTTTGGAGGAGCACAGGGAACTAGGAGTTTTCTCTGTGTTCTGGAGTATAGCATGAGTGCGATTGTGGGTTTTCAAAGTTGTGAGAAAGGGAAAACTTGTCCTATTAAGGAGAAAAGGTGTTAGTCATATTGTGATGTGGAGGGATTAAGAAGTTTCACTGCAATCAGGCGGGGTGGTGATACTTCCCTGTGGTTGATGGGCATTGTTAGCTGTTTTATTGTGTGAACTGATCACTGGTGCTTGTGGCTGGCTGGGAATAATTGAAATTTGATCTTTTACAGGCTGTAGTTTTCAGTACTGGAAGCCAGGCTTTGTTGATTTTTAGACTTAATTTATTTTAAAATAAATAAATAAAAAATCACTCACTCTATATCCCAGAGCACAGAGATAACTCCTAGTTCCCTGAGCTCCTTGCCCTCTGAAAAACTTCCAGAACATAGCTAAATAGCCCGCAAAACTCATAACAGCTGACATTCTAACTGCTTGTGAAAAAGAAAGAGAGATAAAGACATACTATGGAATACATACTGATAAGAGTAAACTCATTATAGTAGATTTACTTACTAGTATATGTATATTAATGCAGACCCATTTAGTGAATAAGGAAGATGGGAAGGGTCTTTGCAGAGTCCTCAAAAGTGTAGTAACATACCAGCTAAAGGTATTAAAAGCTGTTGTCCAGGGTCCCTTTTATGTTCAGCACCCATATCTGCTGTGTATTTAAGACCTCAAATAAACAGCTTTTCTGCTTCAATCAACCTTCTGACTGGTTACCTCTGTTAAAGTCCCTGAAAGCTGTTCTCTTTTGGAAACATTTAGGTGACAATATTTGCCAGTTCATTTCCAGGACAATTTAAGGTAGGCTGTTCCATGGCTTCAATTATTGTCACCAATAATTTTAAAACTAGGAGTCAGTGGGTTTCATTTCAACAAAAGAGAAAAGCCTGTTTGGGGTCATTAATTTTAGGTTTTTTTATTTGTGTTTTCGAAGACTACAAAATACCCTTAAAAGTGCTTTTAAACACTCCAAAAAGAGAGTTAAGGCAACAGAAAACTAATTTATTCCAAAGGCAAGCAACAGTTCACAAAAGCAAAATCAGTCACAAACCAAACACCCTGCCCCCTACAGAACCAAACAAAACAGTGCCCCAAAACACCTCCCAAATACAAACCTTTAACAGAATAAATACATAGCAAATCAATCCAATAGCAATTTTAAAAAAACTGAACAGAGAAAGCAACACACACACAAAGAGAGAGAAAGAAAAAGAAAAAAAAACAACCCCCTTTCCTCAAAATCCAAGAGAAGCAGAAAAAGTAAATAAAGGCAAGAAATATATTCAAAGCACTCGCCATAAACTAAAGTGCCTGAATATGGTTATATTTCCATCACCCCTACAAGTCTATTCTCCTCTCCTCTTCATCAAGCAGTGGCAAAAATCATCCAAGGAAATTGTGGTGGGGGTGGGGAGAAAGAATCTCCCTCCCAACTAATGATGAAAGAACAGATATAAAAGAATCCAGGATGGAGGAAGGCATGCAGGAAGATCCAAAATGTAATGCAAAATGGAGGCACCAGGAGCTCACAGACCACAGCACATGGTAACCCCATCCATGAATAAAAAATGTATCAAAAAGAGCACACCTCATTCATTTCCAGACCCCGTTAAACTTTCAGAATCCATGTACGTGCATCTTTGATGTTGTGATTGCTGCTGACAGTCCTCATGAGTGCTCTTAGATGAAAATTTCTCAGGCAACTTGACAGACAAATGGATGAAAAAAAAGGTAACGTGAATGAAAGAACAGGGGTGGGGGGAATTTACATTCCTCTCTTTCATTGATGCAAATAATTTCTCCTATAGAGAGTTTATCTTTTGGCAATCAGTGCAAGAACAGGAAAAAAGGATCCTTTTTCATGTTTTTTGGTCTTCTGACAAAACATAAAAGGTCCATCAGAATAAAGAAAAATAAAAAAACTATTTTGCAGTAAGTCATATCTGCCGTCCACTGAGTTTGGCATTGTCTGTTGAATGGCAGTGGCTTTTATTTCATGAATGATTATTTCAGGCAGGATATGCAGAGATGTTTTGTATTTGCTGGTGGTCTCCCATCTACGTCATAACTATACACAATCCTGCTTGACTTGTGAAATCGGACAATATCAGAAGTGGTCAAAGTGGGATCATGTTAACCAATACAACCTCCCTAAAAGTCATTGACAAGGTTATGCTATGAAGATTAGTAATATAAGCCAGTTTCCTGTGACTGGAAGCCACAACAATAGCTTGTCAGTGAAAGCAAACTAACCCATATGCAATAACACAGAAAGAATATGTCTGTGAAGATTCTCAGTGATCCAGGTGAGTTTATCTGGAAGTTGGGTCATGGCTACTAGAGTCCAAAAGCAGTCATGATTAGAGATGGGCACAAATAAAAAAAATTGCATTTCGTTTGTCGTTTGTCGTTTGGAGGGTCCATTTCGGTTCGTTTCTGTTTTTTGTGAATTTTTTTAGAAAATTGTTTTCGTTTTCATTCGTTTTGTTACCATTTCGTTACTATTTATTTCATTTTTTGTGATTTTTAAAGGATTTTAAGCAATTCACTCATATTGCAGTAACGGAAATGAAACGCACGACAAAATTTCCGGTGTTTCTGTTCATTTTGTTTCATTTCAGAGACAAAATTCGTTTGTCATTTCATTACATAACGAAACAAAAAATAACGAAAAATGGTTCGTTTCGTGCCCATCTCTACTCATGATGACTGATGAAGCTGTTTGGATGAGCAGCAAAATATTTCTATCTCTCAAAAAAGAAGTCCACTAGCCATGACTCAACTTCCAGACACAGAAAGAATATAAAAACAGAACATATTCCAAAGTGTGTTGTGGCTTCCAGTCACAGGAAACTGGCTTATATTACTAATCTTCATAGCATAACCTTGTCAGTGACTTTCAGGGAGGTTGCATCCTTCATAGACAAGCCTGTCCTAACCAAATCATGAGCACAGTCATGGCAGTTCAGCGTATGGAAGACGGGAAACCTTTTTTTAAACCTATTTTCCTATCAGAATTGATCAATTTATGCTAATTAAAAGGAGAGGGAAAATGCCCTCCTGAAAGTCAAACACCATACACTACCAGTCTTGAAACACTGATGCAGTATTAGCGTTTTTGTCAAACTATACACACAATGTGTGAAAATGTTTCCATAAGCAGTCTTAGCAGAGAACAATGAAAACCTCATCAGAGAAAATATGACCCAGCAAGAGAGTAATCTGACATAGCTGCCAAACCTGCAGAAATAAACTCATTTACAAGTCTGCCTCTCAGATAGATAAGAGCTGCACATCATCTGAGCAACCTTCTTCAGCTTCTCTTGAGGGATATCATTGTCTCATGGATAACAAGAATGGTTGTTGTGGTCTCCACACATGGCAATGTGAACATAAAGTATCTGCTATCATGCTCAAAAAGAAGAAAATAACAAAGACTGACATTCCAACAGAATTATGCTCTGGCACAAGAAACGGTGCTTAGGAAAGCATAGCCAACTACACACACACACACACACACACACACACACACACACACACACACACACACACACACACACACACACACACACACACACACACACACACACACACACGTGGACTGTACGAGTATACAATAAGAAATTGACACATTAATAAAATGACAGAAGTAACATGTTGATTTTTGCTGACGTGTATCACTCAATGCAAACTGAGTCCAGTCTTAATGAAGGAGAGTTGAGAATGCCAAAGGAAAACTGTGTAAACCCTACTGTGATCATATAGCAGCAAGGATGATTCTGATAGGTGTTAATTGGACCTATCAAAAAGATGAGTCAATGGCATTGCTTTGAACAGCATAATGGTCACTTTTCTTCATGGAATCATCGAGTTGCATATCCCCACCATTGTAGCAAAGTTGGAGGAATTAAAATATAAGATATCAAATATCTCACTGGTGAAATGTGCTCTAGAAGATGGATTCACTGAAAAAATTAAGCATGGGAAGAAGTCATAGACACACAGACACAGAGACACTAGTTATTGTTAGTTACACTACTGTTGGCTTTATTTCTCCTCACTTTAAGACATTAGTGTTATTCCTGGTGCTGTAGAAAGCTGTTTTTATCAAATGTGCTTTTCTTTCTCTCACTACCACTTTTTGTTATGTTACAAAACAAACAATTCCAGAATCCTGTTAATGTAGCTCCATACATGTAGGTGAGCCTGGCGAGCTCTTGTCCATGGGGTCACAAAGAGTCAGACACGACTGAATGACTGAACAACAAAAACATGTAAGTCTGATTTCATCAACCACAGCTGTTTGCCTCCTGACCTCTCCATCCCAAGTTTCAAAGTCCCCCCAGGGGGCTTCCCTGGTTGAAATGGGAGTCTCAGAATGTGAAGTGGGGATATAAGAAACTTAATAGAAGATGAAAAGACTGATAAGATCATCAGGCTAAAGCATGCAGGGTTTTATCCACTGAATTCCATTTATTAAACTGTAAAGATGGAAGGGACCTAACGGCCATTGAACCAAGCTGACTTCAAAAATAAATAAATAAATAAATAAAAATAAAAAAAGGAAATCCACAGCTAAAGGAACCCAGTTATCTACTTAAAAATATCTACTTAAAAATCCCCCACCTCCAAAAGAGTCAGTCCCATTGCTGAATAGCTCTTAAAGACAAATCTTTTGGTATCTAAGCCTGTTCTGGGTTTCATTGGTACAAACAGATGTCATTTACATGTTTTGGTCTCACCCCCCCAGCTCCTCCCTTGGAAGACCCCATGACAACACGATCAGAAGACACTGAGTCCTCTGCCCCCACTATCCTTGGTGCCAGAATGCTTTTAATTTCATCTCTCAAAAATTGACTCTAAAATGCCTGAAGCATAGGTTTCACTTTCATTTCTTCTGGCAAGCACAAATCTATAATTTTGCTTTTTAATCTGTTGGAATAAATGTGATTCCAAATACAGTATAAGGCAGGCTTGCACAACATGGCGAGCATGGGAAACTGGTAGCCTATGGGACAGTTAGAAGTAGTAGCGGGAACATTCGGCAGTTTAAAGTAGACCATGGGCTGGTCAAAGTTGGACAGCTCTGGTATAAGGAATTATTATTATATATCCAATTCAAATTCAGATATATTCTGAACTATCCAAATAGCAAATACATATCCCTACTTTTTTTGCTTCTAAAATCACACAGTAAAATACATACAATACAATGTCCTTTCATCAATTCATTATTTTCAGAATTATCTCCTTTAGTATCTATGTAAGCATCACATGGTAATCCACAAAATTATTTCCTAACTAAACAATGTCACACCAGGATCATAATGAGTTTATAGGCTGATGACTAAGAGGATGGAAAGTCTAATAAAATAATTAGTTCACAAAAGCAGTCTTTTCTGAAACTATTTTCTTCCCTTTTGTTCCCAGACTATCACAATGTTTGAAGCATGAATGGACTATGTACCAAGATAGAGATCACTTCATCCCACTTTTTGCCATCAATGATTGAAGATGAATCTTGTAAGTTCTCTAATGAACTATCCTGTACTATCTTTTCCTTTTCTCCTTCCTGCGTCTTTTTTTACAGATCACAGAAAAGAGACCATGTTATTTCTAATTTTAGTTCAACACTTTGTAATTCTAGGTACGATTATATCATGAGAATCAATATTTGCTGTTTCCATCATAAATTCTATACTTTTCCCAGCATTTCTCATAATATTCCCAATAATAGATGATGTTGACTACGTAGGCTCAGAGAAGAGTTGTTTCATTGTCTCAGACATTAACCCAAAGGAAAAACCTTGTCCTTCGCTCTTTGGATAATCATTGCTTTCTTTTATATGCCACAAACACACCAGTCAAAAGAAAGAAAGAAAGAAAGAAAGAAAGAAAGAAAGAAAGAAAGAAAGAAAGAAAGAAAGAAAGAAAGAAAGAAAGAAAGAAAGAAAGAAAGAAAGAAATGGGAGCAACTAAAAAACCAGCCTGGGCAATGAAAAATTTAGGCCCAAGCCAGTTTCATCTAGAGGTGAAGGTTTCTACATACAAGACTCCAAAGCCACCTTCACATGAGGAATCATTCTCTTTGATCAAGTGCACTGGACCTGGCCTCCTGTGTTCAAGGCTTATACATTTTCTCCTACTTAATATTTTTAAAAATTGATTCAGGTCTTTGTTGGATATCTTTCTTCACCAACAAGAAGGTGTAGATTAGACAGGGGACTTTTGAGTCAGTTTATGCCCAAAGCGGACAATCTCCACTTTTAGCAGTTCAGCAGCTATTTAATTTTAATTGCTCCCCAAGCATAGGCCAATGCTAGATAGCAAAAGTGGAGCAAGCCTCATTCACAGAGTCTTTGAAGTTTGAAGAACCTGCATTGACATTGCCTCGGGCACCCATCCTTGCATTTATGGGGGAGGAAAAAAAATGTAAGTGGCTGAACACCTTAGCTGTGTGTCTACAGTAGCAGATTTACAGGGGAATATCTTGTCAAGAGCAGGTGAGGCTATTCCTGAGGATTGGACTTCATGTTACGGATCTTAAACAGGTGTAATGCTAGATGTAATAAAGATGTTAAAGGAATCCATGCAAACAATTTTGATAGTTATAGGTATCACATCTCATTACACTGGGCTTTCATCCAACTTTAGGGGAATTAAAGTATTATATCCATCAATATAGCCCTGACTGGAGGTAATGAGAGACTCTTTAATACACAAGAAAGTTTGACAAAAGAACC
Organism: Phrynocephalus forsythii; assembly: GCA_029282475.1. Classification (NCBI taxonomy): domain Eukaryota; kingdom Metazoa; phylum Chordata; class Lepidosauria; order Squamata; family Agamidae; genus Phrynocephalus; species Phrynocephalus forsythii. The sequence goes on along the minus strand of JAPFRF010000007.1, from coordinate 10,594,187 downwards.
AGAAAGTTGCTCTGTTGCCTGCTTTGTAGAAATATAGGGAATTTATATCCATCCCCTGGTATATTTGTATCTAAGAGAGTAAAGATATTGGCTTCTGTACAACAGTTCTAGACATAGACACGACTTGGCAAAATTGTCATTTCCATTTTCAGATATCGTTTCCGTTACGTAACGGAAACGGTAACGACAATTAAGCTGTCAGAACTCGAACTCAAACCGAAAAAAAGAAAAAATGGGTCTCATTTGTTGTCGTTCCTGGCATCGCGCAGCCAGAAAAAAAGTTTTAAAAATAAAAAAAACCCGATTCTCGGCCAAAAAAGCAGGCGAAAATATGCCTGCCAGAGGGCACCTACCAGAGGGGTGGTTTCTGGGGGGGGTCCCCAGCCTCCCCCCCTCCTGTCCTGGGCTGCTGGTACCGGGCTGGGAGGGGGCATCCTTGGCGTCTCCATTTGCCACGTGGTGCGGGGGGATCCAAAATGGCATCTGCAATATTTTTTTTGAAATTGTGGTCCAAAAAACCACCAAAGCACCACAGAAACATGTGAAAATTAGATATTTTAAATGCTTGAAAATTAGCTATTTTAAATGCTTGAATTTTTACAGTAGCAGCAGTGGGTTTTTATAGCAGTAAAAGGTTGCACTGATTTTATTTTATTTTATTTTATTTTTATTTTTTTACACCTGCGCAATGATGGGCTGGCCACGGGATGGGACCATGCAAATTTTTGGACCCATTCTACCAATCGCATGACCAGGATTTGACTGACACTTCTGGATGTGCAAGATGGCATAAAAAGCCGAGGCACTCCCAGAAGAGTCGCAATCCGGGGGTTGGATATGGGTGGGAGAGGGCTGTGTGTAGCTGGCTGCTGTGCTAGACTAGTTTCGATTTCACGGAGCCTTTAGATTTCAGTTAGGCAGGCAGGCAGGGAATTAATTCAATTGAATTTTTAGGAAATAATAATAATTCCTTTCATTCTCTGTCTGCTGTGGGGAATAGCAATGCAGTTTATTCTTTTTTATTCTCCTGCAGTTTGTTAGGATTTCTTTTCTGATAGTGCTTCAAAGGGGGGGGGAGGTTTGAGTGGGAGGGGAGGTGTGGATTTATTTTAAAAATTTCATTTTCTTGGTGGCAAGCCAAGGTCCTTTCATACCCTGCCTGCAGCTCTGCTGTGGGTGCACTGCCCACTTTGTTTGCAATAAAAATTGCAATTGCTTTATTCGATGCAGTCTTGTGCAGCAAGTCAGTTTAAAGTGTTTTCCGCCTGCTCTGGGTCATTGCGGGACCCGCGCCCACATGCCCGCCCGCCCGCCCCTCCCCCTGCCGCTGCCGCCGCCCGCCCATGGCCCCCCTGCCACCCTGCCCGCCGCCTAGGGTGCAAAAACACCTAGCACAGGCGGGACGCCACTCGCTGGGACGTCAAATTGCGCAAAATCGCGGTGGCGGTAATGACAAACGACAAACGACACGACAAAACGACAATTTTTTAAAAAATTTTCGTAAAAAATGGAAACGACCCAAAACAGACCCATCCCGAAAAACAACAACTTGAAAAAAAGTTGGTCATGCTTTTTTTCTGGTCGTGCCCATCTCTAAACAGTTCTGATGGAAACAAAATAACTGAGTCAAGAAAGCTGAGTTGTCACCACTACTTCACCCTAAGTGAAATTAATTTGAAATGGAGGCACTTTCCCTGAAAAGAAATGTCTGGGGAGTTTCGAGAGGAACAAAATTCCATGTGCTCCATGCACGTGAAATTTTCCATTTGTCTGCTGATGCTCCATGTGTCTGAGGAAGAAGACTTTTACCCACAAGAGTTTAGACTGAAATAAATGTATTACATCTTCAAGGTGCTCCACTGTTCTCCTATTATTTCTTTTCTCTGTCTCTGTGCCAATGTGAAGTGGATCTTGGAAGAGGCAATCAAACAAATGTTGCAAATTGCAATTAATGTATTATAACTGCAAACAATCACTGACAGCCAGTATGTTAGTAAACCAACAAATCTTATTAAGTGTTCTTCAGAAACATGAAGATAAGTTCTAAGACCCGAATCCTGTTGAAGGATCATAGTGTGGAAAAGCAATAATGTTAATATTCCCCAAAGTCCAGCAGGTTCCCCCTTTCCTGTCTGGTTTTGCACCTGGTGTGAGATCATTCCAATCCCAGCTTCACGATCACAGGCTGCCAGAGGAGGGAAAAAAACAGATGCATGATTGCTCCTGTGTGAACATATTTTTTATAGACTTCTAGCCCAAGGTTTTGTTTTTCCTATTCCATGGCAACTTTTATCACCACTCCTCCTCTTACATAAGCTATGTCATGGTGGTAGAAATCCTGCTGTTTAGTGCAGGAGGTTGCAACTAGAGTAGGCTCACTGAATCAACTCTTCCATATATACCATTGGGCTTACATGAGCTCATATTTCCTATGCTAAAATTGTGGTTCGTTTATTTTTTCATTTCACTCCATTCTGTTTCGTTTTGTTTGAAAAAAATTTTGAAAAAATAATTTCATTTTTAATTATGTTTTCATTTTTTGTTTGTGTACTCTCTCTCTCTCTCTCTCTCTCTCTCTCTCTCTCTCTCTCTCTCTCTCTCTCTCTGTGTGTGTGTGTGTGTGTGTGTGTGTGTGTGTGTGTGTGTGTGTGTGTGTGTGTGTGTGTGTGTGTGTGGTGCTTGTGTAATTTCCCGCACCTGATCAGCCACAGGAAAAGGGATTTGTAAACTTTGTTTGCCACCCCAAGCACTGATCAGCTGTAGTGCGGGCTTGGGGTGGCAAAAAAATTGTTTACAAATCCTGCCTTTTCCCCACCACCCAAGCAGGAAAACTGGGGGATTTTTATTTTATTTTATTTTATTTTATTTTATTATTTATTATTTTTATTTTTACTGAGTCCCAAGTGCCGATCAGCTAATTGGCACTTGCTTCTCAGGAAAAAACCCATAAAAACTTAAAATAAAAAATCCCACCTTTTGCCCCACCTGATTGGGTGGGGAAAAAGAGGGATTTATAAACTTTTCTTTTTTGCCCCAAGTGCTGATCAGCTGTAATGCTGTTTGGGGCTCCGCAAAAAGAATTTTTTTTTAAAAAAATCCCTTATTTCCCTCCACCCTTGCTGAGCACCAAGCGCCGATCAGCTGTAGTGCAGGTGTGGGGCTGGCAAAAAAAAGTTTACAAATCATTCAGTTCCCCCCATCACTCCTTTTCCCCCATGCTTCTGCCCTGGGGGATCAGGAAAAATGTTTAAAAAACACTCCATTTTTTTGCCAGCTCCAAGACCACGCAACAGCGCTTTGGGCTCAGCAAAAAGAAAAAAGTTTTAAAATACCTCCTTTCCCGCCACCCCATTGGGGTGAGTCAACCATGAGCCTGTTTTCTGGGATTGAAACCCAGGTCATGAGCAGAGTTTTACCTGCAGTACAGGCATTTAACCACTGTGTCACGGGGCTCTTTAAAGTGGAAAGGAGCAATTTTTAAACTTTTTGGGGGTGGGTGGGGAAAGGCGGAATTTTTATTTTTATTTTTATTTTGGTTGACCCCCAAGCACCAATTAGCTGTAGAGTGGCAGGCTGAGGTCGCTTTTACTTTTAAACAAGCACCAGCTGTGCTGCAGTTGATTGTCACTGCTGCTTTGGAAGCCCCCTCCATGGGGAAAAAATGAAATAACAAAACAAACATTTTCATTTTGTTTTGTTCTATTTTCCTTTGAGGGGATGGTTTGTTATTCATTTTGTTAGGTAACAAAACAAATAATGAATAACCAATTGAATAAAAATATCATTATATGCCCATCTCTAATGATAAGTATCAAGATGTCAGTAATTGGTCTATGAGAATGTTATTTTATTTTATTTTATTGCACTTCTAGACCACCCATCTGCCAAATGGGAAGTGTGCAGTGGCACACAAAATAAGAGCAACATAACATACAATATACTATATATACTACCAGCCTTAGATTACAAACCATCAAGAAAATGGTGAACTTAAGTTTTTAAGTTCTTCAACCTACGTTCTGTATCCAGATTGCACTGCATTCAAGTGATAGCAATCCAGATGCAAGCAACCACTAAGAAATCTAACAGAATTGTAGGTGTGATCATCCTAAGAGTCTTAATTGTGGCAAAAAAGCAGTTTGGATTGAAGAGTTTATCTATACTCTATAATTTGAGAAGACCATGTGGCCCATTTTTGTCAACTGGCAATTCATGAGCTGAGATAATAACTTTATGATAACATTTTCAACGGTGTCTAAACACATCCCACAGTAGTACAAATCACTTTCTGATAGCTGCCTCATTGGTTAAGATGGAAAATTTAATGGATTTGCTTGTTGGAACCCCAGATTTGAGACTTTTAGAGACTTGTATTCTCAAACCTGTGTGTGTGTGTGTGTGTGTGTGTGTGTGTGTGTGTGTGTGTGTGTGTGTGTGTGTGTGTGTGTGTGTGTGTGTGTGTGTGTGTGTGTTCACAGTCAGTTGAAGGACACACACAACAAAAACATTTTACAGATTAAAGAAAACTGTTATGTGATATTATGCAGGTATAAAAAAGGACTGCATAACATTCTTGAATGATTAATGTATAGCTATGGGTTTGATCTTTTAAAAATGGAGTTCATTACAAATGTAGTTGGGTCTGAGAATATATTATACCTCAGTGTCTAATTGTTCTGCCACCTGCTGGGGCAGTGGCAAAAAATATGTATAAATCCGGTCATTAGTCCATGCAGTTATTTCACGCATGAGAATTATCATTTTTAATTTGGCAGCAGTGAACTAACACCCCAGCATGTGTTCCCAACAGCCACCTCAAAAGAGTAATAAAAAGTGTTGACTAAGTTGATTAAGACGATAAAACTATTGGGATTGCTTGAGGGCTACAAGAAATGATTACCCAAACTCTTTTACTGATTGTAGTTCTATGTATTTTTGTCCCCCCTTTTTTGATTTGTTTTAGGTTTTTTTCTCCACTGGTGACAATAATGTGAGCTACTAATTCAAGCAGTAAATTAAAATGTACATAAAAGGGTAATGGAGCCCATACATTTAAGAAATCACCCTTTAAAACTCTAATTATCAAAATATTTCAGTGTAAACTGTAACATGAAAAAGATACTCCATTTATTCACTTAAAATTATTTCATCCCCACAGAAAGATTACAGAGTCTGCTAGGAATGAAAATGTAAATAAGTAATTCAAAGGACTTAACAGTGCTTGTGAGCTTGGGACTTCATATTTCATTTCAATTTATTCAAAGGCATAACAGGCTACTCTGTGGCCACAAGATCGAGGCAAGCACTGCAGGCAATCTGATAGCATAAGGCCATTCTGGCATTTCCCCAAACGTTTCTATCCCCATCTAAAAATGCATGTAGTATACCCTAAAGCACAGAGAGTCAACTACCAAGCCGAGAGATGATCCGGGTCCCAGATTCTGATTGTTATAAAGGCAACCCTAGAAATTCAAAATCAGGATTTCTCCACAGTTCCCATCATTCTTCCCATCATAAAGTGAACAAGAAAAAGAAAATCTTAAAACTATCCTCAAGACAGCAATGTCTAAGTCCCATTTTTTTGATATTATTACCCCGACAAAACTCTATCGTCATTGCTGTTTTGCTATTTTCACAGGCAGTTTTTGGTTTTAATTTTGATACTGTGGCTCCAAGACCCCATGGGAACAAGCGTAAATAATAAATAAATAATAATAAATAAATAATAAATAATCATAAACAACAAGAAAAGAAAAATGCAAGTGGTCAAGACAGATATAGTCTCTATTGTAATATAACTCTATCGAGGGTATTACACAGGCAGTGGACCAGCCTGTGGCTCCAAGATAACCTGCTAGCTATTCTTGAGCTCAATCAGAACTTCCCCATAAAGGTTGTGGACTGCAAGTCAAATCTTACTTCAGTACTGGCCATGGTTTAATATCATCCATCATACATGAAGACATCAGACCAGTTTAGATGATGAGAACAAGGTATCACCCACATAGCTGTCCTCCTGCAGAGGATGAGTTGAATGGCCTCAGAAGGAAGAGATGCAACTGGGTGATGGCCCCTAATCATTCCCCCAAGCTGGTTGCCCAGCTCTGAGAATGAACTCCAAGCAAGAAATGAAAAATGAGTATCTCCACGTCTTTCACTAGCACATTACAACACTCCCAGGAATGGCCCACTTGTATCTGCAATTTATGTACAAATAAATGGCAACCACTGCGTATTGCTGCATTTTATTCAGGAAAGGTTTGTCACAAAATGATATCATACCTCTTTCATCACTATGATGTGAACCTCCTCTTTCCAGCAAGAGTTATCTGACTGAAATTCTGCTCAGGTAACAATCCCTCTGGTGAAAAAGAAGCTTAATTTGATTCAGTAAATCATAAGCTTACAAAATGGGGGTGTGGAAGGAGCCTCCTCAAAGAATTCTAGGACTTTCAACACCTTCTGTTATTGTCCCCTGAGAAACAACAGTGCCCATTGGCTGATCTTTCCATTCCAAATGCACCACTAGATTCCTTCTGAAACAAATGGAGAGGAAGATAAACTTCCATTGATGAGAGAATATTCTCCATCTATAGGAGGCAGACACTGGATTCAATACATTGAACTCAGCATGCCTTTCCTTCCAGAATATAAATTGATCACTAAAAAGAGCTAAAAAATAATTTTGCCTTGGTAACAGGCCTCATGCTGAACTTCCACCTCTATATGTGCTGACAAAATTTTAGCTAATGGGCTAGACTTTTTCTAAAATCGATGTGGATTAGTTCTGCTTGAGTCACTAAAGCTGAAGATAGGTCAAGGTGAAGAAAAAAATGACCAGTAACATCCACAAATATACAGTAAGTATAGATTCAATTCAATATCTCCCTCTACCCTCCTCCCTTTTTAGCTTCTAGCAGCAAAATTTACCAAACTAAGATAAATGGTCCTTCCATCAATCAATCTTTCACCTCTGCTCTTGTCTTGTCCTACTTTGGTTTAGTTTTCTAACTTGAAGTAATACACAATAAATAAATCCTTGATCCTCCACTTTTCCCCTCCCTCTGAAACATCTTTGCTAACCCAAGGAACAAGGAAGGATTTGAATGATTCAGGAATTCTTTATCAAAGAATATTGTATTTTTAAACTGCAATTTTTTTTCTATTTCTGGGTCTCATACTCCATATAGCCAATAGAAAAATTCCTAGATGGGCTGGTCAGGGAGCCCTGTCTGAACTTTCAAGCCAGTGAAATTGGGGAGAGGAAAATCATCTTTCATCAAGTTTGATGAAATTCCAAATCAGGTATGTTTTGTGTTATTGTTCATGCAGTGAAGAATATACAGTAAAACCGAAAAAAATGGCAGTGCTGCTTTCACTAACCTAGGGAAAACATCTGTTGGTCACAGCATGCAGTATGAATACAATGAATAAAAAGCAATTGTTTGATCTCAGGATTTTTTAAAAAAATTTGCCCTACTGTGAATCCCTCCAATTTCCTCCCCACATTCTCAGTGTTTTCTAGAGATGGGCATGAAATGAAAACATAGTGTTTCATTTTGTTTCTTTAGTACTTTTATTTTGTTTCATTAGTAACAATTTTAAAAGTAGTTTCAGAGCAAAACAAAACACTATATAATGGCTCCACTGGGTCCTAGAGGCACTAAAATCACAGGGAGCTTCTTTGGACTCTTCTCTGTAAGCCCCTGAAATTTTGAGAGATTTGGGGTTCATGGGGCCAAGTTATTCAACTGAAACAATCATCTCCCTGGTTAATTGCAAGAGTGCATACAGTGCACTAGAGCAATATAGGGATTAATTTAAGCACTTACCCCCCATATTGCTGGCTTTATTCAACTTCAAAGGGGTCCCTCTAGGGAAAAAATCATTATAATTGAGTTAGTAAGCCACCCGCAGGGGGACTATTAGCAGCTTGCCAATGATTTTCTCCTAGGGGACTCTCTTTGGAGTTTAATAATTCAGGCCCCTGAACTCCAAACCACTCCAAATTTGGGGGCTTACAGAGAAGAACTTCAGGAAGCTCCCCTGAAATTTTGGTTCTTCTAGGATGAATTGTTTCATTTTTTGTTTCATAATGAAACACATTCTACTGTTTTGTTACATAATGAAAAGATGAAACAGTGTTTCATTTTTTGTTTCCTGCCCATCCCATCTCTAGTGCTTTCTTATGCAAGGTTAAGGTTGACAGTCCTACACTGTCTGTGCCTGAAACATTATCCTCCCAGATATTTCTGTATCTTTTGTTTGCTTTCATCCATTTTAGGCTCTTACACTGGTCAAATTTAAATGATTGTGTTAGTCAGTGCAAGTCTGAGATTCACAATGTGTGTTAATGATGAATACTGCAGAGGGTGGAATACATTTCTGTACAGTATTTAAGAAGCTATGCATAGGATATGGTGAGAAGAAATTGAGGACATTTTGCAAGTGAGGAAATCTTGTGGGAGAGAGGAAAAAAGGCAGACAAGCCATAGAAATTAATGGGACCAAGAAACATCTAGATTCTCTTTCCCTCCTCATTCAGTGCTTCAGCCTGTGATCCGCTCACACATACATACTTTTATAAATCAACAAGAGTCTTTTTATCAAAAATTGCCTGGAGAAAAGTGTCTTGCTCAGCGTGATGTGAGTTTTATTATATCTAGATCACTTGCTTTTTGTATGTACTCTCTGTATTACTTCAGAAATACAAAGGCAGGAAGCCTCACTCCTTTCTAAATGGAAGGTCTCCCACAGTGCGTTCACACAAACATTAACTATACAAAGGACATGCCCTTTGCTGGCCCTGAAAACCACCCAAATTTCTCATGCAGCTCATACTACTTTGTGGATCCAGCTGCTGAATGAGAAATTATCTATCTATCTATCTATCTATCTATCTATCTATCTATCTATCTATCTATCTATCTATCTATCTATCTATCTATCTATCTATCAGATTTTTTAACTGCACATGTGGCAACAGGCCCACCTCTGGGCAGTTTTCAGCAATAGAGATGAGGATGAATTGCTAGCATGACTTTGTTGATTTATTTATTTATTGGCTTTCTATACCACTTGTCTATCAATAAGGCTACTTGGGGGTTTACAGGGAATAAAGAAAGAACAAAATAATACCATATTTTTCCATCTATAACATGCTCCCATGATTTTCCAACCTCAAAATACAGTTTTGCAACCACATGGTTCTCTCCTCGGTTTACTACCATATATAAGATGACCCTCATTTTTTATGACAAAACTACAGTCTTATACAGAGGAAAATTACAGTAATTAAGTAAAACAACATAACAAAAACAGCATAGCACACCAGCTAAAAAGACAAGTACCCAGTAAACATCTTAAAGAAAATCTAAGCTGAGCAAATTAAAAATGCAACGAACTAAAGACTAGAAGAGACAGAGGTGGTGTGGATTTTAAGCTAAAATATGTCACTGGATTTGTGACCTAGATTCAGGGAATGCATGCCTGAAGAATCAAGTCTTCAGTGTTTGTTTGAATATCCCCAGTGAAGGGGGCAGGCAAATGTGAAAGGGCAATAGGTTCCACAGGTGGGGGGTAACCACTAGGCATGGGCCTTTCATTTTGGAAAGGGTCCAGTTCCAAAAAAAGATCATGGCAGCATAGCTGCTGTTCAGAACTTGGACCCACCCTCCAAAATGAAATCACCCATTGACTTACCTTACTTTACCTCGCACGGGGGTAATCTCCAACCAGGAAGTAGCCTCTGATGCATCATCATCCCTTCTCCTTGGCATTGTCCAATCAAAAGCTGTGCAGGGACATGCACCATCCCACCTCCCTGTCTGATTGGCCAAGTCAAGGTCTATTTGTTTTCCTACTACCTTCATATTTTCCTAATACTGATGTCTTTAGTTGAATCTTCTCTCCTTGTGTATCCAAGTATAATAGCCTTGTTTAACCATTTTAGCAAGCAATTTTAGAAAATTATTTTGATTTGATCTAGAACCCATGAAGAAATGTGCACATTTTGAAAATTCATGCATGAAGCAGAAATAAATTTCCATTTTGATAGCTTGAATACAGAAGGAAAACAATTAACACTCCCCTCTCCCATCCTAAACTGTATTGTTAGTTTCTTTGGGGAGACAGTTTTGGTTTTTGTTCCTTCTTTTAGATTAAAAATCTATTTTTATTTATTTATTTATTTATTTATTTATTTAAAATCTATTTAATCTATTGTTTCTAAATGTTTTTATTTTGGGAGCTGTTAGATGAACACACACTCCCCCATTTTGAAGTCAAAAAGCAGGTCAAAGCTTTGTTAAGGCGAATAAATATAAAACAAGCCAAGTGTCTCTGAATTTGTTACTCTGGGCAGCAAATCCAACATGGTCATGAGACATTATCTATATCAGTGGTTCTCAACCTGTGGGTCCCCAGATGTTCCTGGACTGCAACTCCCAGAAGCCTCCACCACTCACTGTGCTGGAAGGGGTTTGTGGGAGTTGCAGTCATACATGGGTGGTGGGGTGGTGGGCAACATTTAGCTTTGTGGCTCAGATCTTGTGCTTGGCCAAAGTTAGAAATAGATAGACAGATATTTTAAATATCAGATTTTATTTCAAGAATGATCATTTCAAACAGCTCCCCCCTCTCTCTTTCTCTCCCTCCCTGCCTCCTGAATGTTAGAACCATTTTGCTTGCAAATAAAATAATAGTGTGCTGCTGACCATGCATCCCACTCTCAGCACTTGCTGCTCAAGGGAGGGAAATGTTAGATTGCAAAACTGGAATTTGATTTCACGCCTCCTGGAGAAATTCACATACTGCATTTTACAGCCAATATGTCTAAAAGTTAAAGTGAGAAATGTTATGGGGTGGCTGCAGGCTAAAAAAAGAAGAAAGTATAAGACATATTACATTTCTTCTAATGTTGCATCTTCAGATCAAAACTGATTCACACATGCAGGTTCATCTGTCAATGGTGTCATCTCCAGATAACTCAGAGCCCAATGGGCTAAGGGTGTTTCCTCAAACATCTGATAGCTAAATCAGGATTTATTTATTTCTAAATTAAAACTAAGGCCTAGTTGAACCATTTAACTGACAGTTGGATATGCACTTACAAAAAATGTAATTTGCACTTTCAAAATACCATTTGTGTTTAGAGCACACCTCTCTGGAGCTGTTTTTGGCATAAAATGCAATTAGACAAAGCATTTCACTATATTTGACAGTATATTTTTCTGTAGACTTCACCTCAAGCATTTTCATGTTTGTGAGGCTCATGGTGCATTTTGGACAAATATAGGGTAAGGCAGATAATGAGCACTTTATAAAATGTAAACAGCTCAGAATCTGAAAACGTAAGCAGAGGCAAGCTTTAGTTCATGGAGGAAATGTGTATATTGCACAAAATATGCAAATAAATGTGTATTTTGGGAAAACACATTTTAAAACTCTCAAATGTCTATATAATTCCTCTCCCAAGTCTCATGGCCCTATGTAGATATAAAGAAAGAAAACTGAAGTGGGGTTCAGAGAGGGGAAATGAAAATAAAAATAAAAAGGTAGATTTGTCCATGCTTGAAAAAGTTTATGATTATAATTTATTCAGAAATCTAGAGGATCAGCTTTGTCTGAAGGTGGGTAATGCTTCTGGGTTTCTGTTGAAAGATTTAGTCATGCTGGATACAGAGATTCAAGAACAATGTTGGAAGGTTTTAGAAGGTTCTGGGAAAGTTTCCTCTAAAAGTAGATCCTAATAGACTTAGCAGGTGATGAACTATGGCAGACAGCAGGACTGCTCTGAATAGCACCATTTAATTTTCCTACAATGATCATTTTTAGTACCATTTCAGGGCAGTGCAAAATGCTTTCTGATATTGCTCAGCAACATAATGCTAATGACAGCATCAGTTGAGGCAGGCTATAGACCAGGGGTGTCCAAACTTTTTGCAAGGAGGGCCAGATTTGGCAAAACAGGGTTGATCAAACATTTGCAAGCTGATGTCTTTATAACATGCAAGGAGGAAGGGAGGATGCTGCAGCAACGGAGCTGGGGGAGAGTAGGCTGGGAAGGTGGCTGGGTGGTGGTGGTGGACATAGGCAAGGAGGGCAGGCAAAACATAAAACTGCAAGCTGATGCCTCCATTCGGTATGAGAATTGGCCAGCTGGTGGGGATGCATGACAGGCTGAGCCGGTGAGGGAGAAGAGGCCGCGGGCCACTCGAAATTTGTAAACGGGCCACTTTTGGCCCCCGGGCCTGACTTTGGACATGCCTGCTATAGACAAAGCTGACAGGCAGTACCTTTCTACTTTAGTCCTTAGCATCAGTCAAAAAGGAAAAGTTAAGGAGACAGAAGTCATCAGTAATAGGGTTGTGTGTGTGTGTGTGGGGGTGCTATCTTGCTCCCCAAAAGGCAGTCAACATTTTATGCCTAATGGGCTGCTCAGTTTTCTATTTGGGGGTCCTGCCCTTTAGGTTTTTTTTCTGCCAAAGACTCTTTTGAGTGGGAAATTCTCTACATGTTAAGATCCCCCTAAAATGGCTATTGTCACCCACTTGGCAAACAAATGGTATCATATTTTCTACCTAGGTATCTTCACCACAATTAAGGAGCCGTTTGTTATGAATGTGATACATGGGAAATTATGCACATCTTACGGACTGCTAGATGGCTCACCAAGCAGCACTGAAAAATATTGAATTCTTTATACTCTGAATTTGGATAGAAGGCATTTTAGAACTGCCACTTTAAAAGTGTGTGCTATTTAACATAAATTGTGATTGATTTATTACTGCACAAATGTGCAGCAATAGATATTGTGTGATCATGGTATCTCCCCTGCCAGGTTTCACTGCCAATGTGGTCTAGAATCACCTGAATTTACTGCACTATATCTAGAGGAGAAAAGAAATGTCAGTCTCTCTTGGGTGAGAAGAGACATTCAGGTGCCCTAAAACAATCAGCTCATCTGATTCATGCTTCTCAATCTAGAAACATGAAAGAATTCTGGGCACTAACATCTTTCACAACTCTTGCCTCAACTAATGCTGCCCAATCCCCAATTTCTCCTTGTGAGCGGACTGATTATTCAAACCTATTTATAGATTTTGAACTTATCGACAATTGATTCCATTGGCCAAATTCTTTAGGCACCCCCCCCCGCACCAAGTTTCGGAACAAGAGATCTTAGAGCTTATTGCCTCCCTAAAATCAGGAAAGGCCCCCAGGACCAGACGGAATTCCAGCTGATCTAATAAAAAATAATCCACAATGGTGGGTGGAACCCGTGGCTCAGCTTTTTCTTTAATTGACCATTTTGGTATTCTTCCTAACACCGGGCTAACATCTATAGTAATCCCAGTATTTAAAAAGGGCAACCCAAATTCTCCAGCCAATTACCACCCTAATAGTTTACTCTCCATACAGTACTTGCAAGTTATATACTAAACATCTTGTGAATCGTCTCAAGGAGCAGATGGACGATTGCAACCTATCAAGGAACTCACTCTCTCACTCTTGCGTTTTTAGCTGAGAAATATTACCTCCACTTCCATGGCAAGCTATTTGTTGCCTTTATTGATCTTCGAGGAGCATTTGATTCTATCATCCATTCCTTGCTTTGGACCAAACTGACCAATAAAGGAATAGATCCTTGTTTATTATTCCTGATATGTAAATTACACTCTAACAATAGTTGTCAAATTTGGGTTAATAATAACGGTCATTTGACTAAAGCTATAACTATCCTCAAAGGTATCAAATAGGGCTGTGTCCTTGCTCCCATTCTTTTCAACCTATTTATGTCTCTAACCAATCAGATTACATCACCACATTTAAACATCAAGCTCCTAAAATGAACCAATTTTCTGTACCATTATTATTATTATATGCCAATAACACTGTTCTCCTATTTACTACTAAATCAGGTCTTCTGCAACTACACTCAGCCTTTACAGGATATTTCTCCAGGAATGACTTAACTATTAACACTGATAAATCTAAGATATTGATATTTTCTAAATCCTGGAAGACCACCTTTTGGAAAATTAATGGAAAGGCCCGCCACCTTTCATCTTCGCTAGTGCGGGGATCCTGCCCTAGTGGCCATTGTTGCTGCTGCTCTGTGGCCTGCTGCCTATCATCTTTGCCAGCGCAGGGAATCTGCCCGGAGGCCGTCGCCGCCACCGCTGCCCTGCGGCCCGCCGCCTACCACTACTGTTGGCGCAGGGATCCTGCCCCGGAGGCCGCTGCCATCGCCGCTGCCCGGCGACCCGCCGCTTATCATCTTTGCCAGCGTGGGGATCCTGCCCTGGTGGCCGCCGCCGCTGCTGCTCTGTGGCCCGCCGCCTATCATCTTTGCGGCATGGGGAATCTGCCCCATCATCATCAGCGGTCCCCCCCCTCTGCCTGGGCTTGGGGGTCTTGCCTTGGCTGCTTGGCTGTCTCATAGCGACATTATAAACAGTTCCACTGGCAGCCCACCGGCGGTGACTCGCTTGCCAACCCTCCCACTCATTCGGTGTCCATCTGGGAGGCTTGTTTGGGGGCTGTCACCCCCCAAAGTATCAGCATCAGTGAGCCCAGAGCGATTGAAACCTTGTTTGGTTCTAGACTCTACCGGACTCTGGAAGGTCACTATGCCTCTGTGAGCAGTTATGGGGTAGGGGGCCGCTTGTGGCTATGGGTGGGTTGGATTTTCCATCTTTCCGCCCCAACCCACCAACCCCGTGACACCGTCGTGGCTGGAGAGGCAGGGTTGGAACTGGTCTCTAGCACTGGGTGGCTGTAGACCTTCATGGGATGGACTTTTCATCCCCCCACTCCTTTGCCATGTTACTTACCTACCACTACCCTTTGGCTCCCTCCTTGGAGGTGGGGGGGGAGAATTACCCACCATAGTGGGACTCTTACAGCAGGAGTGGGAGTCCTGTCAGCTCAGTGATCGCCTGCTCTGGGAGCAATTGAGCCACGAGGCTGTTGTCCTGTCTTAGGGCCATTGCAGGGCCATCTATGTGGATTCCCGTTTGCTCCCTCAGCAGAATGACCATCTTGGACTGTGTGGTAGTGGATTGGGCGAGTAGGAGCTCCTAGGAGGGGCTCTAGCCTGTAATATGGTGCTACATATGGTGCTCCTAGAATCCCTGGAAGTGTAATATCAGAGATGGACATACCTCTCCAGCTGTGAAATTTTAGACATGGATGCTACGCTGTCCCCCGTTATTTCCCCCCTTCCTGTCAGTCCCTTCCACTGGCCCTGGTTAAGTGCCCGTTATTATATTTCACTCTTTGGAGCTTTTTTCCCCCTTTGGGGGTGGGTTTAGTTAACACCACTTTTCTTTGTACTTGTTGTGTTGTACTGTACTCCTTTGTATTTGCTTTGAATTTGTTGTTGTATTTGCTTGTGTTGTATTGTTGCTACATTGTGGTGCTATTTACTTGGATTTTGGTTTGCTGTGTCCCTGGTTATTTCGCGATCTTATGGAGCCTGCAGGGTGCCCTATTAGGGTGGTGTTGGGCTGTGGGAAGTATGCTTGGGGCCGGCGGGCCGATCAGATTAGGAGAACTCAGGACAGGCATTTGCGGCCTGTCCCACGTTCTGACCCGCTGGCTCACTGCCACATGGCCGGGATCCACTCCATCTGTGCCCCCAGCCTGTCCTGTTTGCTGATAAATGCCAGGTTGGTGCATAATAAGATCCCCGTCATCCACGACTTGATCGTGGATGAGCGAGCCGACCTGGCATTTCTCACGGAGACCTGGGTGGGTGAAGGGGGCTTCCCTCATGCTCCTTCAGCCCCAGGGCACTAGTGAGGTCCCCCCGCCTGCTGGTGTTGGGGGATTTCAATGTGCATGCCGAGATTGGGCTGTCGGGAGCAGCTCTGGAGTCCATGGCCTCCATGAACCTGTCCCAATTTGTCATCGGCCCCACTCACAAGGGAGGACATACCTTGGACCTGGTTTTTGCCTCCACATCGGCGGGCTTTGATCTGGGGGTTGGGAGGTTGCTGGCCCATCCCGTGTCATGGTCAGATCACTATCTGCTGACTTTCTCCCTTTCAATCACCACCGCGCCCCGTGGGGAGCAGGGCCCTTCCATCAGTTTTTGGAGGCCCTCGGGAGGGTTCCAGACGGTCTGGATGACGATCCGGTCGACTCCCTGGTCGAAAGGTGGTATGAGGAGGTGACTGGGGTAGCTGACCGGATCTCCCCTAAGTGCCTGATCCGGTGCCGAGCCCGCTCTTCTCCTTGGTTTATCGAGGAGTTGCAGGCGATGAAGCAAGAGCGGAGAAGGCTAAAGATCAGATGGCGGAATGCTCAGATGGCTTTGAATTGGGCTGCAGTTAAGGTGTCGACCGGTCGCTATTCTCGAGCGATAAGGGCAGCTAGGAGATCTTTTGTTGCCCTAAGAATTGGTGAGGCCTCGAATCGCCAGGCGGAACTGTTCTGGGTGGTTCAAGACCTCACCAATCCCGGTCCGCCTGGGCCTCCTCCTAGTGATTTCACTAGTGAGTCTTTCACAGCCTTCTTTAAATCTAAGATAGAGGCCATCCGTTCCGAGCTGGACGCCGGTTGCATTGATCCAGTCCTTGCTGTGGCTAGTCCTGGGCCACCTCGGTCGCTCCGGTTCGTTGAGTTTGGGCCTGTTACACCTGTGGATGCCTCCAGGGCCCTGGGACATTTCAGGCCTGTGGCCTCTCCATTCGACCCTTGCCCTTCCTGCTGATTAAGATCGCAGGAGGGAGCATGCCGAAATGGGCTTCACTAATTGCCTCAGCCTCCTTCAGAGACGGGATCTTTCCTAGTCTTCTGAAGGAGACAGTGGTGAAGCCCATTATTAAAAGACCTGGCCTGGCTGTGTACGACATGTCCAACTATTGTCCCATAGCCAATGTTTCCTTTCTGGGCAAGGTGGTCGAGCGGGTCGCCGCCCTGCGTCTCCAGTCATTCCTGGAGGAGAGCCATGTCCTGGACCCCTTCCAAACTGGGTTTAGGCCGCGTCATGGGACTGAGACGGCTCTGGTCGCTCTGCACGATGATCTGTTGAGGAGGGCTGACAGGGGTTGCTCTACCCTGCTGGTCCTTCTCGACCTGTCAGCGGCTTTTGATACCATCAACCACAGTATCCTGCTGGGGCGGCTCTCAGAGGTGGGGATTGGGGGTCTGGCCTTTGGCTGGCTCTGTTCCTTCCTTGAGGGCCGCACCCAGCAAGTGAGCTTGGGGGGTGAGTTATTGGCTCCCTGGACACTCTCTTGTGGGGTGCCTCAGGGGTTGTCCCTCTCTCCCCAATGCTCTTTAACATCGCTGATGACATGCAGCTCTATCTCTCCTTTTCCACCTGTGCAGTGGAGGCCGTCCAGACCCTTGATAGCTGCCTAGCCGCAGTTTTGGATTGGACCAGGACTCACAAACTCAGGCTCAACCCTGGAAAGACTGAGGTTCTATTCTTCGGGGGCGGCCCGGATGGGTACTGTGGCCCTCTTCCCAGTCTGGGTGGGTCCGCCCTCCAGCTGGGGCAAAGAGAGAGGAATCTGGGTGTCGTCCTGGATCCCAATCTGACCCTGGAGTCCCAGGTGTCAGCCGTGACCAGGTTGGCCTTTTATCATCTTAGGCTCATCACCCAGATTCGCCCGTACCTTGATGAGAGCTCCCTGAGGACAGTGGTACAGGCGCTGGTGATGACGAGGATGGATTACTGCAACACTCTCTACATGGGGCTTTCCTTGAACCTTGTTCAGCGATTGCAGCAGGTCCAGAATGCGGCGGCCAGGTTGGTGGTTGGTGCGTGTTGGTACGACCGCATCACCCCCATCCTGGCTCGCCTACACTGGTTGCCCGTTGCCTACCGAATAAGGTTCAAGGTGTTGGTTTTGGTTTACAAAACCCTCCATGGCTTGGCCCGTGCTTATTTGGCAGAGTGCCTCTCCTGACAATTAGATCCGGCCCGACCCACCCATTCTTCTTTGGCCCTTTTGCTCCGGACCATCACTCTGAAGGAGGCCCGCAAAACGAACACTCGTAAACGGGCCTTCTCGGTGGCGGGGCCAACCATCTGGAACAGCTTGCCGAGCAACTTACGGCAGGCTCCGTCGTTGGCGTCCTTTAAGAAAGGTTTAAAGACTCTGCTTTTCAGGGATGCCTTTGACAATGACTAGAGATACAGGATTCCCCCCCCTTTTTTTTTTTGGTGGCCCGGCCTTCATGTGTGCCTGCTTGGACGCCATTGTTATTGAGACTGTGATAGTTTTTAGTTTTCTTTTAGCTTTTATGTTTTGTGTGAACCGCCCTGAGTTCTCACTCGGGAAGTAGGTGCGGTATATAAATCTGAAAATAAATAAATAAATAATTTTTTATATATTTAGGCTTATTGTTTCATTAAATTAACATGGTCCTGTCACCATAAGGTGACAATCTCCTCATCCAAGTATCAGCTCTCTGCAATAGCTCATTTTCATTTCCACAGTGGTCATCAATATGTTCCTGCAGCACTACAGGTTTTTCAGGCTAAAAATATTAATCAACTTATCTATGGGGCCCCTGTATGGGTTGCAGCAGTTAAATATGAAATAGATTGCATAGCTGCCTTCTTTCTACACAAGATCTTAGGGGTCCTGAACATGAACAGACCTGCAACATTATTAAGTGAACTTGATATTCATTTTCCAACTAATCTTGCTTGGCTATCTACTATTAAATTCTGGCTTTACGTACACTTTCAAACATTCCCTCAGTCTCTGCTGACTGATCTATTAAGAGATTCTTGCATTGCCACTTGGAGCTCCATTATTAGCTCAAAAATTACTTCAATTGGTTTTAACCTGGATTCTCTCACTAACTGTGGAGAAATTGAACTTTACCATATTGTTTGTCAGAGAATCCATAATATGGAGCTTCAAACTTTGGCAGCTGATTTCAACCCAGTTTGCTCTCCACACTTATATGGGCTACACCCCCCTTCTGTATCTGGCAGCAACTATTTTTCCAACCTTACCAATCCTCTATGGCACAGTGCATTCATGTTAGCCACATTCAACATTTTCTCCTCTGCAGTTCTGTCTGACAGGTTTCACAATATTCCCTTTGAGAATTCTGGCTCCGCGGGCAGTCCTTCCTCCCGGCGGAGCTGCCTTGCCCTCGCGCGAGAGGGCACGAGAAGAGGAAGGATGTGCGAGAGCGTCCAGAGGGGCAGGGGGAGGAGCGCCCTACAAGAGGGTGGCTCTGAACCCCCACCAGGCTTTTCTGGCTGGGGTTTGGCTGGAAAGGACCTGCCAGATGCCTTGCCAACCGACGCCATCTTGCAGATGCCACGAGGCACCCGCCATTTTGGAGCTCACCTGCCCTACCTCACACTCGTCGCCGATGGATGGAGGAGGGCCAGGGCGAGCCCCAGCAGCTTCACCGCTTTGTTGGAGCACTTAGCCGGCCTGTCGGGGCCGTGCCTGGCCAGGCGGATGCCTCCAGAGGGCCGGAGGGCATGGCGGTGGTGGTGACCCAGCCTTTGCCGGGCCGGTTTTCGTGCTGCAGGAGCAGCCTCTTCAGCGTCATCCGGCCGGACTGGGGGAGGCAACGGCCTCCTTCCCCTTGTGAGTCATGGCCCAAGTGGCCGGGGGTGATCTAGCGGTGGGAGGGCTGGGAGGCTCCTGCCCCCCCGCCTTTGAGGCACCTTGCGGTGCGGGTGGGGGTTTCATGGGGCTGGTCCAGCCCTAACCGTGGTGATCCTTCGGGGGTGCGGGTTTGGCCTGGGCCCTTGGGTTGCTCCTGCCACCCCACCCCACCCATGCCTGGGGCCTGGCACCTGGCTGGCGCTGGCCTGGGCCCCGCTGGATTGCTGCCACCCCCCCATTTGCATCTGGCTGGCTGGCACAGGGCTGGCTTAGGCCCTTGGTTTGCTGCCGCTCCCCCCCTGTCTGCATCAGGCGGGCTGGCATAGGGCCGGCTTAGGCCCTTGGTTTGCTGCCGCTCCCCCCTACACACCTGTCTCCGGTGGCTGGCCTAGGACTGGCCTAGGCCCTTTGGGTTGCGGCTGCCCCCCTCAGTCTTGGTCTGTTGCCTGGCCTAGGGTGGGCCTGGCCCCCCTCGCATTGCTTCCCCCCATGCTTGTGTCCAGTGTTTGGCGGGTATCAGGGGTGGCCCCAGCTGCCTCCCCCACCCACTCAGGTTGGTCTGTAGCCCAGGCCTGTCCGCATCACCCTAGGCCTCAAGTGGGCCCGATCTGCTGTGGCAATGGCTCCCAAAACAGGACAGGGTGGTAGTAAGGGGAAGCAGCCAGCCAGGGCCCACCAGAGGCCATCTGCCCGGGCCCTGGAGCCTCGTTTGGAGGAGGAATCCTGGCTGATCTGGAGGGAGCTGGAATCGCGCTTGCAGGCCTTGGAGGCTGAAAAAGGGGTCCATGGGCCTGAGGAATGGCCAGGCCCTGCTCCTCAGACAGGGTCCCAGCCCTCCAAGGCCAGGAAGCAGGCTCAGCTTATGGAGGTTGCTGATGACTTTGCCACACGTTTTGCAGTGTTGGGGGGCTGCAGGCACCGGCAGTGGCTCAGGGAGAAGCGAGTGGCATGCCAGCCACCAGCAAGCGATCCCGGATGGCAGCCTATCGGGCGGAGGAACCAACAGCCCTGGCAGGCGAGACAGACGGTGAAGAGGAAGTTGCTGCTACACCCCTGGCACTGGAGACCGCATCCTCTAGTGAGTTGGCTTGTGCGCCAGAACCAGCACCCACTGTCTCGTGGCCTTGGCCTGTTGGCACGGGGGTCCCCATGCCTGTTGCCCAGGCCTGTGTCCTGGTACAGGTGGCAGCGGGGCTGCCGGCTCCCCCTGGCGCTGCCAATCCCTGGGGGCAGGCCACCTAGATGTTTGCAGGTTTCCGGCCCCAGGCAGTGGTGCATGGTCTCGCTCAGTCTCCCCCATCGGCGCCCCCTGGCGTACTGACCCAGCCCGCAGTGTGTGTGTGGGGGGTCATCAGATGTGGCCAGGCTCGGCCCCAGTGTGGCCACTGGCGGGGCAACCCACGCCTGGGATGCCACCCTGGTCTTAAATGGCTTTGCACACTGGATATGCAGGGGTGCCAGGTGGGGCTCTCCCCTACGGAGACTATGCCTCCGCCTTTGGGCACCACCTTGCACAGGCAACCAAGGAGAAGATCTGGCACTGGGAATACCTGGATATTTTCAGCCTATTGAATAGGGAACTTGATACTAAGGAGCTGGACAAGGAAGACCCCCCGGACAAGGAGCACAGATTGAGAAAAAGGCCCTAGCGCTCATGGGCCACGTGGCTGCCAGCGTGTCTGATATATATGTCCTTGTCACTCCAGGCCCACCAGTGGTGGGCTCAATCCATGCTCAAGTATTTGGATCTTATTTACAGGGACTTTGTAGATTTCCCCGCCCACATATGCCTGCATTACGATGTGGAATTCCTTCGTAGAGCAGCTCTGGACCCGCTGCTCCACTGGGATGAGCCACTGCCGCCCATTTGGCTGCAATTTATGACCCCGGTGAGGCTGTCCCTGGGTGAGCGGTATGACAGCGGCCACCTAATTAGGAAAGGTCCACCTAACACCCCTGCCCATGCCACAGTGGGCCAGTCGATTCAAGTCCGGCTGGTCTGTTGGGATTACAACAGGCAGGGGTCCTGTGCCGGAAAACAATGCCGCTTTAAGCACGAGTGCTCTGTCTGTGGAGCCCAACACCCGGCACTTCACTGAAGCAGGGCGCGCCCTCAGCAAGGAAAGGCTCAGGACCCAAACCCGGGCTGCAAGCCCGGGTCTGGTGACGGGGCTGTTTCAAAAGGGCCCCAGCCCAATTAAGTTGGAAGTGCTCGAGCATTGGGTGGTTGGGTATCCCATTAGGCGCATGGCCCAGTTTCTGGTTGATGGGTTTAGGTTTGGGTTTAGAATTCCATTTGAAGGGGTTAGACGCCCAGTTCAATCCAATCATCTTAAATCCCTACAAGGGGCGGACAAAATTGTAGGGAAAAATTGATAAGGAGGTCAGGGAAGGTAGGGTCCTCGGCCCCTTCCTTCCCCCCGGTGCCCATTCTGTGGGTGTCACCTTTGGGTTTAGTACCTAAAAAGAACCCGGGCAAGTTTAGGTTAATCCATCACCTCTCCCACCCGAGCGGCACCTCCATTAATGATGTCATCCTGCAAGAGCTGTGTACAATGAAGTACACTTCTTTCGATGCAGCGGTCCGCATGGTGTGCGCCTGTGGGGTGGCGGCGGAGATGGCGAAATGTGACATTAAATCGGCCTTTCGCCTTCTCCCCATGCAACCTGATGATTTTGAACTGCTGGGATTTCAGTTTGGGGGCCAGTTTTTCATGGACCGCACCCTCCCTTTCGGATGCTCGGTGTCTTGTGCAATTTTTGAGTCCTTTAGCTCTTTTGTGGAGTGGTGCTTGTGCCAAGCCACGGGACTAAGCAGCACTGCACACTACCTGGATGATTTCCTGTCTTGCAGGCCAGTGGGCTCTGGCTGGTGTGGATTCCTGCTGGACAGTTTTCGTGGCTTGGCTGGGGAGCTGGGCCTCCCTTTGGCCGAGGAGAAAACGGAGGGCCCCTTGCCTGTGCTTACCTTTTTGGGCATTGAAATAGACACCGGGTCCCAGGCCTGCCACCTCCCACAGGCTAAGTTGCAGGCGCTCAGGGAGAGGGTTAGTGTCGCTATATCCCACAGCAAGATATCCCTGAGAGAGTTACAGGAGCTAGTAGGTCACCTCAATTTTGCTTGTAAGGTTGTTGCCCCGGGGTGTGCCTTCCTTCACCGCCTCTGCACTGCAATGGTGGGGCTTCATGGACCGACCCATAGAACCAGGGTAACCACCGACATGAGGGGGGACCTGGCTGTTTTCAGACCTTCCTGAACAGCTTCAACGGGATATCTTTCTGGAGGGATGAGCTTTGCCTTGAGGCCCAGTTTCAAGTCCACATGGATGCAGTGGGCAGCTTGGGGTTTGGTATATTTTGGAAAGGTTTCTGGTGCCAGGGCACCTGGCCCCCAGCATGGCACGCTGATGGCACCACTCGGGATCTCACCTTCCTCAAGTTGTTCCCCATATGGGTGGCCCTGTACATTTGGTCAGAGGCTTGGGCCGACTCTGTAGTGTGCTTCTGGTGTGACAACCTCATGGTGGTCCACATAATCAATAACTTAACATCCCACTCGCCCAGGGTGATGCGCATTGTCAGAGCCTTTACCTTGATGGCATTGCAGTACAACATCGTGGCGCACGCCCAGCATGTCCCGGGGGTGGATAATGAGATTGCTGACACTTTGTCCCGCTGACAGGCCAAGCGTTTCCGGCCCCTGGCCCCTGGAGCGGCTGACCTGCCTGTGGAGATCCCGGAGCAGGTATGGAGGGTTGGTGAGCTGAAGCCGACCGGGCTCTTGGCCTCTCTGTCGCTCCCAGGACACAGAGGGGCTATGCGTCAGTGATGGCAGAATTCACCTCCTTCAGGACTGCCCAAGGGCTTAGTCAGCAATGGCCACTCCCAATTGAACATAACGAAAGATACATTGTTCATTTGCACCAGAGGGGGTTGGCACCAAGGTCATTGCATGGGAGATTGACAGCACTTGCCTTCTACGCTAAACTTAATGGGCATGTTGACACCACAGGGGACATTCAGGTGTGGGGTATGTTGGCCAGGTGGAACAGAGAGAGGGGCTGAGTACCGGATGCCAGATTCCCGATTACACCCCAGTTGCTGGGGGCATGAGCCGCCGATGGCCGGAGATCTGTAGGGACACCTTCTAAGTAGCCCTATTCTGGGCAGCATCCCTTCTGGCCCTCTTTGGTGCCTTTCGCATTAGCGAACCTGTGGCCTCTGGCCAGTATGACTCCTCCTTTACTGCCCTGAAGTTTGCAGACATCCAGCTGGCACCCAAATGTATGACAGTGAGAGTGCGCCAGTCCAAGACGGACCAGAGCGGCAGGGGGACCATGCTCACCTTGGGGCCCTGCTCAGTGGAGGCCATTTGCCCGCTGCGGGCCCTACAGGCCTACCTGGCACTGTGGGGTTCTGGGGACAGCTACCTTTTCCAGCACCAGGATGGTGCCCCCTTGACCAAATTTCAATTTAGTAACCTTTCGAGTAGGCTCTTACACCAACTTGGCATTGGGGGGCTTACATTCGAACCCATTCATTCCGGATCGGGGAAGCTTCCATGGCAGCGGCTCTGGGGTACGATCAGGCAGCCATCCACCGGCTGGGCAGGTGGAGATACTATTGTTACAGGTGTTATGTCCGGCCGTTGCCGGCTATGTAATCTGCTGTTTTTGTCTCCTTAGGACCCAATTTGCGGACCTTCCGTTTCAGAGTGGTGTTTCTAGGCCACAGCTTTGTTTATTGGGCGGAGAAGTTTGCCCGCCAATCTGGATGGGGGCCCAACATGGGGCTTGGTAATGAGGCCATTATCGAATGGTGGGGTAAAATGGGGATGCTGTGGCAGGAGTTCTGGGGCGCTGCCATGGCTACCACACTGGGTGGGCCCCCGGATATCCTGTTGGTCCACCTGGGGGGTAATGACATGACCAGGCAAACAGGCAAGTCATTGGTCATCCAGATTTTGGGTGACTTTGTGGCCTGGAAGGCCTCGTTCCCAGCCTGTAGGATCGTCTTGTCCAACATGATACCTCGCCAGTTTTGGAGGACCGACTGTGACCCATAGAAATTGAATTGCTCCTGGAGGGGAGTGAATCAGGAAGTCTGCCGGGCTGTGTACCGGGACTTACACAGGAGAGAAGAATGTGCAGTGGTGGGCCACCCTGAGTTTAATGTTCACAGGACGGAGCTCTACAGGCCAGATGGTGTGCACCTTTCGGACGCTGGCATGGAGCTGTTCTTGCAAGTCCTGAGGAGGGGCCTGGCTGCTGAGCTAGCTCTGCTGGATGGGCGGCTGGGGCCATAGCAAGGCTAGGCCCGTGGCAGTGGTGGCAGAAGAGGATGGAGGGCAGTGGTGAGTATGTAACATCTGTCCCCGAGTACCCATAACCACGGCACTGCGGATCAGGAAGTCACGGTGTCGGGGCGGATACGAGGGGGCGCCTTCCTGTGCTGGGCATTACCTAGAATTGGCCATCGTATGCAGGGAGGGGTAATGACATGGACTGGCCTGGTGGGTGCTATCGAGTGACTGCACCACCTGGGGGTTCTGTCTCGCCCTATACTGCCCGGTTGGAGGGGTCTCGGGTGACCCCAGGGTTCCAACCATGTGTGCTGATGCCCGCCCCCTCCTTGTTGTCATTATTTGTTGTTGATTGTAATAAAGTATGGCCCAGTTTACCCCATCTTCCTGACTCATCTCGTTATTTCGAGTGGGAGGGCAATCAACTGTGTAAACACTGTTAAGTTGAACCAGATTCAATTGTGCACATTCTTCTCTCCTGTCAAAAAATGAACAAGCCCCAACAATTATGACTGAATTCTGTTACCTCTAACTTCTCAGGTTCCCCTGAGAGCCTAACCCGACTAATCTTAGCTGACAAACAACATGAGCTGACTGAGTGTGGCTATTGTGATGGGTAAGGGTGACTCCTTAAGAAGAACCTTGGTGTAATCTGGTTGTGTTTATTTTATATTATCAGGAATCCATATGTTTACTTTAATGCCAATAAAGGTTTTGATTGATTGATTAGTATTGTGTGACAGTGTAATTCAGTATTCCATAAGGTAAGTCAAAAAAGAGATGTCCCAGACAAAAAAAAAATAACTTTGAAACTAAGCACCCTGATAATTGCCTTGTGTTTAAATGAGATGTTTTTCACTGATGAAACAAGGAGTCAGCTTCTGGGATTTTCCCTTTTGTGGTGTCATTTTGGGAATAATAGTGAGCATAAAAGGGAATCTTATAGACCATCTTGAGAGCTGCCAACAGTGTTGTCAACATTTAGGCTGCTCTTTGCCATGTAAAGTTTGGCATCCTTTCCCCTGCTGGCATGGGGGTACAATACTGTGCAGCAATACTGAGCTATTGTGATGGGGGTTCCTGCATGCCAGGGGTTGGACTAGATGGCCCTTGAGGTCTCTTCCAACTGTATGATTCTATGATTCTATGATTCTATGATTCTATTTATTGGCTTTCTGAACTGTGAGTTCAGGAGCACAATATTCCACATTCAGAAAGCCAAAGGTTATGTTTTTACAAAAAAGAATTAAATTTAAGGTAGTAATATTTCACTGG
This sequence comes from Phrynocephalus forsythii, assembly GCA_029282475.1. Lineage (NCBI taxonomy): Eukaryota > Metazoa > Chordata > Lepidosauria > Squamata > Agamidae > Phrynocephalus > Phrynocephalus forsythii. The sequence continues at coordinate 10,568,012 of JAPFRF010000007.1, read as the reverse complement.
AGTCCTTGGACCTATTGAGCTCCTATATTTCTCTCCATCTCTCTCTCCTTATCTCACCTAACAAGTAAGGACAGGGGAGGAAATCATATAAATTTTTGAAAGAAGCATTTGCTCATTTTGTGGGCTGTGAGACTAGTAACAAAGGTCTCCAAATATTTCCACCCATTTTTAGTGATTTAGAAGGGACCACAGATGATTTTCACTCCCTTTATTTTTCCTTTTCCCATTTTACATTAATCTGTACAATAAAGACTGCATCCTTGAAAGATGTACACAACCATCTTGTACTGTAGTTAATAGGGACAATGTCTAAAAAAGAAAAAGGGGAAAAAAGAGATTTGTGTTAAGAAAAATCACTATGTCATTGCACACTTTAGGAAATATGTATAGCAGAGAAATGATGAATTTCCCTGGTCACCCCTTAGCTTGATAGAAAACTGAGACAAGAGGAGAATGTTGGCAAGATTCCAAGAGATTGAAGTTCACTCTCCCCTTTCACAAGTGTTAAATGTTAGTCAATCAGGAGCTAATAGAGAGAAGAAACAATTTCTTCTGTAATTTTTTATGAAGAAAAGCAATACCAAACATCAAATGCAATGGTTTATGCTAGCTTTTACTAACCCTTACAATCCTAAATAACCTGATTATTTTATGTGGAATCTAAAATTATAATAGTATGGGAATGCTTTGAAGGCTCATAACTTCATTGGTTGTTTAGTGAACTTTGTTTGTGATGCTTCATTAAAAGATTAATGAACTTCAATCAATAACACAATTAAGTTCATTAGGAAAATATCTACTTAAAAGTTCCTTGGCACTGATAAAACAATAGATATCATCAACATAAAGAGTATGGAAGTTATACTACATTAAAAAAAGGACCACTGATTTTGAGAAAGATAATAAAATGAATTGATTTCTTACATACGTATTTAAAGCTGAATGGTTTCTTCAGATACAAGCTGAATGGTTTCTTCAGATACTAGTACATAACAAAATGTAAGGCAATGATTTTTAAATGCCACCTTCAGCATATTAAGTTTAGCTGTGAATCTTTGTTTGTCTTCAGCCTTTCCAGATAACCTCTATTGAGTACTTAGTTTAGTTTTCAGTAGTTTATTTATGATTTATAAATGTAGGGTCCTCTTTCCCCCCTTTTTTGAAGATGGGGACAACATTAGCCCTCCTCCAATCGATGCCTCCAGTAGATTCCAAAGGACTCTGAAAAAAAACCCTCCTCCACTCTCCTTTTTGCTTCCTGTAAGAAAGAATATTTAAGGAAGGAAAGACAGGGTGCTGAGTGAAAGTGGACTACAAGGCTTACAATGATAGAAATAGTACTGGGTGAAGAAGTGTGGCAAGTGGCAACAGTTTAGTTGCAGTTCAGTAGCTGCCTGACTAGTTTAATATTTCTAGATGCCATCTGGAGTAAGGATAGGAGAATCCTTCTAAAACTGAAGAATGAAAAACAATACTGTATAGTGAAAATGGGGTTAGAAAATAGAGCAGCTTCATATTTAGGCTCACACTGAACCAAGAAATGTTCAACCAGAGACTTTAAAACACCGAGAAGCTACGGAATAAGGTACTTGAAGAACCAATGATTTGTTCAGGGTAACGGTTCTTGCTTTCCAGGCCAGTACAGCTGCAGCAGATATGAAATGGAGACAAGACTTCTGCAAGGTTCTGAAGAACTGAAAAATATGCAACAGAACACATTTAAATTGGTTTAACATGACAGAAAATGAGGGAATTGAAAGCACCCAGCGTCTCAGTTTCTGGGCTATCATTATGAAACACAGAGATTGAAAAATTTCTGCAAAGGCAGGAATCTGTTGGAGACATTAGTTCACCATTCCTGAATATTTACAGAGCTGGGAGTTTGTGGTACATCAAAACATTTAATATTGTTAGCTATAACAGAGCAAAATGTGTCAGGCTATGCATGCCTTAAACATTTGACAGAAGGGGGGGGGAAGCATTGCAAACATCAAGAAGAGTAAAATACTTAAAATTCTTGGGAATGAAGGCAAGAGTAGTCACAGTTCTGTGATGCACTTAGATGCTTGGGGCTGCATGCACACTACACTTACTGGATCTGTGTGTGTCAAATTGAACCCCATTAAACCCCATTTGTGATGAGGGTTGGAGATTGCACTTATTCCCCATGAATGAGGAATTTTCAGTAAATGCAGGTCATAAGCTCACATTGTTGAAGTTCCTGCCCTTTGTACACACCTCCCATGACTACTACTGGTGTGATGGTTTAGTGAGCCCCACTGGGGCTGGCTGCAGCTATTGCATAGTGCTAAGAAGAAATTGTTGAGGAAGAATGGCCCTGTTCCCTGGCTGGGGGTCACAACACAGAACACAGAGTGAATCTTAGTAACAAAGCCATAAGCTTCATTACTTTTAAAACAGGGGAGAAGTCAAAACGCTCAAAGGATATGTGCAAAGACATTCTTAGAAAAAAATAAGCAGTTCCTCTTTTTATCCTTCTACATGGAATTTTCTGAAGTACAAGCTGAATATTAATAGGAATGTATAATACATTAACAATAGTCAACAATAATATGTAATTACAAGGACAATTTCTCTATTAAGGAAATGCCTTTATTCATCATAGTGTCTCTTTTAGGGCTGATTCAGCAACACAAATTTCCAGATTCTCTCACATTGCTAAAAATGGCATAATTTCCGCATTCTGCATTCTCCATCTCCTCCCTCACTGTCTGTTTTATTAGTACATGGGGATGGGCTTGCACATGTTTTTGTTTTTGTTTTTGTTTTTGCAGTAAAACAACAATAAATATTCTAGGGTCTCAAAGACAGACAAGATGGGTTTGGTTGGGGCTCTGTGTGCTTGTTTCATGGTTTTGTTTGTTTTGGTCTTCTTTTGGTTTGATATATATATTTTCACAAACTTTATTCCATCTTGAAGTTGGTTTCATGTTTGTGTGTCCCCCCGGCATGAAAATTTGTGTGTTAATGTATTCTTATAATGTGTGTGTTTTAATGTATTTTACCAAAATTAAGCATCTTGAATTTTGTTTACTATTTATTTATTTATTTTATTGGATTTTTATACCACCCATCTGGCAGCGAGTTCACTCTGGGCAGTTACTTTTCACTTATGTGCATTTTAGCCACCCTTATCTTAAAATATGCACCTAGTTTTGTGCATCCTTTATTTGTTGGAAATATTCTTCATAAGAGGTTTTACCGATCTGGTCCAGTTTACGCTTCCACTGGGCTGGTGAGAACATCCCTCTTTGCAGATTTTAAAATCATGCACAGCAAATGAGTTGCAAATGAGTAGTTCAGTTCTACATAAATCAAGCCAGAATTTATTTGAAGACAGTTCCAAAACAAACGTAGAGCTCTCTTACAAAACACCTACACCACCCAGCAGAGAAAAGAAGAAGAAGAAATAGAGGAGGAGGACTAGGCTCAAACGTTCCTCCTTAAATACAAAACACAACACATGTGACTTTTCTACAGTGAGATAATTCTTTTCAGCTGCAGCTTGTTAGCGTCTCAGGCTTCAGAAAACCTAAGGCTTCAAACTTCACAATTTTGTGAGTTCTTCTTGCAAGGTGTGTTCCTTTTTCTAACTATTCTCTGGCAGCCAAAATGTGACTTTCACTGAGTTTGTTCCATCCCACAAAGTTATTTGCCATCTCTAATTGAACTCCGTGCCTATTCATCAAAGTGTGCAGGCCTTGATTCAACAGACATTCACAGGGACCCACCATATGCAAAGAACTGTCTTGGTTTTCTTCCTGCCTCATGCTGCAAAACCAGGTACCGACTCTAACCTGTGCAGCGGCAGGCCCCTTCTGAGTTATTTGTTGAAGTGAGTTGAATGTTTTATGTTGAATAAAGTGTGGCCCTAGGTTATAACCCCACTCAGTTGTCTTGCGTCTTCTTTCACTGTGGGGGGGGGGCAGTGACATGGCATATATGCTATACATGATCTATAAAGCTTTGTAAGGAAATTATACTTATAGAGATTCCCCCCCCCCCAAGACATTGTCTTGTATATGTGTTTCTGCAGCCCTCCAGAATATTCTCGTGAAAGTCATTTGAAACTATGCTGTTTTAATGTCTGACAGTTTGCAGGATTCTGACAGTTTGCCTAGTGCTACATAATATTACACTATGTTACAAACACAGCAACCCCCAGCAGATGAGATTAAGAAGAGGCACAATGCAGACAAAATATATTGCAGCACACTTATTCATCTGATAGTGTGAAAAGGAAAAACAGCTTTCTCTAATCTGATCACCTCAATGCATTGTAAAATGTATGTGATCTGGTTGTACTTAGAAGAAGAATAAGGAATGAAAAGGAAATAAGTGCTAGAAAGCTCAAAACCATAGACATGTCACAATCTGCTAGCATACTGCCATTAGTTTCATTCTCCACAAGCAGTTAATTACCACATTTACAGGGAATATGGGGAAGTTACACTCAGTGCTGTAAACTTTAGAAAGCTATAATGGATGGACTTCAAATAAGTTTTTTCCCTTTTTTTCTCTTCATGTGTAATAGTGTCATGGCATACCCAGGCATGCAATCATTCAGAGCGCTATTTCATCACCTGTTTGATCCAGTTCTTACTTAGCAAAATGCATCTCCAAAAATGGTGTGGGCTTTAAAAAAAAAAGGTAATGCCAACTTAACTGGGTTCTCACGAGGTTTCTAAGACCCAAGGGCGATGGCAGATATTTTTTCATCTGGTTCGAAATTTACATTTTTACCAGTGGCAGAAGTCAGTGGGGGCACGTATAAACTGGTTTTTCTCCCCTCTTTTGTCACTGTGCCGCTGACCATTGAGCTCTCAACTTTCTGGAAGCATTCCTAATCAAACGGAAGTTAAAATCAGCTTCTATTTAATGGGGGTGGTGGATGTTTTAACCACCGTCTTACTTTGTTGTAGTTTGCACTGGGTGAAATTCCAACCAGGAAGCAGCCTCTGATGCAGCATCTTTCCCTCTCCCTGATACTGGCCAATCAGACATGGAGGCAAGATGATGCATGTCCTTGCAAAGCTCCTGATTGGCCAAGCACCAGGAATAGGGAAAGATGATGCATCAGAGGCTGTGTCCTGGTTGGAATTTCACCCAATTCAAACTACAACATGTTAAGACAGTGATTGATTTTGTTCTGGAAGGTGGGACTGGGTTTTGTGTGCCAGCTATACTGAAATGTTTCATTTCAGAACAAGTCCCCTTCCAGAATGAAATGCCCATCTCTACTCTCAATGTTTTAAGAGATCTACTTACTTTGAACTAGCAATTTAAAGGAGGCTTTTAACTTCCTTGGAGCTTCCAAAGTGCTATTTGGATGTTCCTGGGCATAACAAGCATTGAAAATCAATAATCGACACTGGAGTTCTTGCATTATTTGTCATATAGCTTTGGGGGGGCATGTTTGCCTGCATATGAATGTTACAATTCACTATCTTTTGGCATGCAGGGAGGTTTTGTTGTATGGGTCAATCTTGAGCTGATAAAAATTAAAATTAAATTAAAAGTTAAAGAGGGCTCATTTGTTCATAAAGAAGAGAAGGAGGTGAGCAGGTGAAACACTGAGAGACTACAAAACCAATGTATGTGAATTTTGAAACTGTGAGGCTGTTCTTTCCTTTGGCCAACTCTACCTCTAAAGGAATGACATAGAACAGGCATGTCCAGACTTCGGCCCTCCTGATGTTTTGGACCACAATTCCCAGAATTCCAAGCCTGTATTTCCAATGGCGAAGCACTGTGGGAGTTGTGTTCAAAAACATCTGGAGGGCCGAAGTTTGGACATGCCTGACATAGAAGGAACCTTCTGAAGAGTGGAGATTTCCATTCTTCCATGGATATTCTAGTCGTTAAAACATTTTTAAAAATAGCATTTAGAGCAAAAGCAATCTCTGGCTTCAAAAGAAGGTTAACTTGAGATTATTTGCACAACTCCTAGGTTGCATTAGCCCTGTTGTAGCAAGAGCCAAGTTCTCTGACACCTGTCACATCTTTATCCTCTTCAGAAATGTCTTCAGAAAGCCTGGTTCTATGCTCCATGCTTTCAGGGACATTACAGCAGCTCAGCCAACTACTGAGAGAGGTTCTCTTACCACCAGTTCCCTCAGGATATTATAGATTTCTTCTCTAATATATAAAACAAGTCTGCTCAAGTAGACAGGCTGCAGTTTAACAAAAAGAAAGCCAAGGCAGCAGAAAAGGGAGCCAGTAGAAAAGCCCTCAAAGCTCGACTACATAACTTGTTGTAAACAAAGAAGAAAAAAGTCCTTGTAATGGAATATTTATTGAGTTGAACAGTACTGTTTATGATTAATCCTAAATGCACTATCAGGAAACCCAAGTCTTAGGTTTAATGATGGCTTGACTCCCTCTGGATCTTGCTCGTAATTACAGTTTGCTCTTTAATTATTATTCTTCTTGTACTCAATTTATGATTAAGACCAGAAACTTGCCCTAGAGACAACAAGAGCTAAGGTGGACACTGGTGAGTCAGCAGACAGCAATTTCTCTAGCAACGTGGAACTGCTCAGAAAGAGCCAAAAAGCAGATATTCATTCTAATCATGATATTCATAACTAAAGTTAAGGGAATAAACCTCCAACAAGAGAACAAACTCTGATTACTCTCCAGAGTGAAAAGATTAAAGGGCCAACCCCACAGCATTCAAAATTGACATGAATGCATTTTGGTGGAAGAAAACTATTTTGTATTATAATTAGAAGCACATCTTTATCACTCTGTTACATTTCATTGCTAATTCATCTTATGTTTCCCAGTTTACAATGGCATATAATTGTTGGTGCGTGTGATGCTTAGACTTAGTACATGGAATCTTAATTATCATTTTTAAGAGATGTTTTGGTAGTGATAAGATTGAAGCCTCTGGCAGTAATTGACAAAAGTATTCTAGTGTCATTGATTGGGGTGGAGGAACATGTGGCCCTTTTTGATATTGTAAGATAACACTTCTCACTAGCATAGTCAGTGTTAAAGAATGCTGGGAGCTCTAGTCTAAAGATATCCAGAGGGCCACACATTATCTTTATCATAGACACACATATATACAAGGTTGTTTTGTTGACTTTGATAATGCCTAAAGAACATGCACAGCCACTCCAAAATGCAGTTGTCAGGTAAGCAACTTCTAGCCTGTTGGAGTGCAACTTTCTTAATAAGATAGAGGAAGCATATCTGGAGGAAAGCACTAGTGAAATTTGGACTCGGAACAGGAAAATAGTGTTTCATTTCATTTCGTTTCTAGAGTAGTTTCAATTCATTTTGTCACAAAACAAATTTCAAAGTACCGTATATACTCAAGTATAAGTTGACCTGAGTATAAATCGACCCCCCCTAATTTAACCCCCCCCAAAAAACTGGGGAAACTTATTGGCTCGAGTATAATTCTAGGGTGGAAAATGCAGCAGGGCCTGGCAACTCCTCCTTTGTGAGCTGGGGGAGTGGTGTGTGATGTTTAAAATGACTTTTAGCCACTGATGCAAGTGCTTGGGTCAGTGGCTAAAAGTCATTTTAAACATTGTGTGCCACTCTCCTGTGATGCAGGGGGGGGTCATGAGACGCGTCACGTAATGTTTAAAATGACTTCTAGCCACCGACCCAAGCACTTGCCTCAGTGGCTAAAAGTATTGACCTGCATATAAGTCGAGGGCCCCCTTTTTCAGCCCAAAATTAGGACTGAAAAACTAGGCTTATATTCGAGTTCAAGTATATACAGTACTTTTGTTACAAAATGAAATGAAATGAAACAGAACACTATGATGTTTTCCAAAGTTACTGATCTCAGGCATGTGAATGACAGGAGTACCTCCTGCAAGCAATTTTAGGTGACCTACATATATTACAAAAGGTTTGGGGTTCAGGGAGCCAAGCTATGAAGCTCCAAAGGGGTACCCCTAGAAAAAAAACTGTCTAATTGGAATCAATAGGAAGCAGCATCAGTGCTATTGCTCACCCGATGAGCTTCCAATTCCAATTAGAAAGGTGTTTTTCTAGGGGTACCCCCTTTGGTTCAGCTCCCTAAACCCTAAACTTTTCCAAATTTCATGGGGATTGTAGGGAAGAGCTTGAGGAAGCTCCACTGCACTTGAGGAAGCTCTTCTGCAATAGGGTTTAAGAATCCCAAAACAAAGCTAGCATTTAAATGTAAAATGTGTGGCTACATTATGTCAAAATACAACTTTATAAAATAAAATAAAGATAAATGTAAAGATCTAACAAGCTAAGGGGGCGAAAAGATTTCTTGCAAGGAAAAAAATCTCAAATCCCAAATGAGGCATATAGTTTTGGTCTTCAGCTTACTATAGTGCTCCTTCTTGAGCACACATCTTGACATATACAGAGGGTTTGAGTGTGTTAAAGAAGTTGAGAGCAATGCTGTCAGGAGGTTAGACTCTATTACAAACCTGGAGCTCTGTCAGGGTCACCCAAGGCAAAACATTCAGATCTGAGTCATTCATACTCTGAGTCACAGAGTAGGATGCATCTACCTCTTCCAGGAGTAACAGCCACATCAGCAGAGGACAATGGATAGTCCAATGGAGATGGGGCAAAGGAACTTCTGGAGTGCAGCTACTGGGCAGCAGCAGTACCTGAAGGTGATGTTGGTAGAGGATCTTTCATAGAAAATCATGGTGATGTTCAAGCTGACTCTTGTTAGTACTGAACTGAATAATATGATGGTAAACCACTATTGATTTTTTTCTTACCATGAAAAACCTATGACAGTACAAAATAAAGCAGTTTGGCTTGTCCCAAGAACTGTCAGGATCACTTGTGCTAGCCAGGCAGAACATTTGGGAGTTCCAACCCCAATGGAGGTCCAGAAAGCTGTGACAAGCAGTATGGCCTTCTCGGTGGTTGTCCAGCATTTATGGAATTGCTTGCCATCAGAAATATGCCTGGCACCTTCAAACACTTCAAACCTTCAAAAATTAAACATGATTTTATAGAATGGTCTGCCCTGACTTCCTAAACACATAGCAAAGATGCTATCCTTCTCTTTACCACTTATCTCTATTTTTGTTATTTCATTAATTAATTTATTATATTTACACTTAATTTAATTTATTGCTTGTGGATTTATTTGATTATATTTTGTTAGATTATGTAGCTTTGTATTTGGTTATCTAAATATGTTGTTATTACTATGTTGAGATTTTATGTTATAAACCACCCAGAATAGACCTAGGGCTATATGAATGGTATAACAGTAAAAATAAAATAAAAATAAAAGTATGGATAAAGGTAGACAGGAAACCATAAAGCAAGAAATTGAACATGTAAACAATGTAGTGTTTGGTGTTAGGAAACTAAAATGGACTAGACTTGGACATTTTCTGACAGATGACAAAATGTTTTACTCTGGAAATAATAATTTCTGAAGAATTTTTTGGTTGTAATAGTAAAGATGTGGTGTTGGCACTAGGGGGAAACAAGTGCTGACCCGGCCCTCAGGCCAGCTGGTCAGCACTAGGAGAAAAAAGGGGGAAGGGGGAAAGCACCAACCCGACCAACAGGCCAGCTGGTTGGCGCTAGGGATAACAAATCAAAGACAAACAAAAAAGTACCAACCCAGCCCATTGGGCCAGCTTGTCGGCACTAGGGATAAAAAAAGAAACAAACAAACAAAAAGTGCTGACTCTGCAGGGCTGGTTGGCTGTAAAAATAAATTAAAAACTTGAAACAAAATGCAGAACAAAGAAAAATTGTTTTGTTCCAAATGAAACGAATAAAAAACAAAATGAAACAAAATGCCATTTTGGAGTTTCACGCCCATCTCTAGTTGTGTCTGCTTAAGATTCCACATGTATTAGACTGAGATGAGACCTAATAGAAAATACTGCCATTCCCTGCACTGGGAGAAGCATAAGTGCACTATATTTCAAGATAAAGTTTATTCCACCTCCCCCTGAGAGCTAATCAGACTCTCGGGGGGGGGGGAAGAGTCTAAGGAGTTGAATTCAGGACAGGACAACACCAGATGTAAAACGGTTGAGGCTGCAAAAAAGTGACTCAGGCCAGTTTCTCCCTACATGTTTCACTGTTCATCAAGTTGTAATACCATGTAGAAGTATGATGAGTGTACTCTCCCTCTCCCTTTCAAGCCATTCCTACCCTACTCTATTCATTAATGTGATGGTTGTAGTCTCTTCTATTTTCCATCCTTGGGAATATGCATTTAAACTGATGCTACTGTAGCTTGCACTGTTTCCCCTCACAAACAGCATACACACTTCACTTTTGTGAAGAAGAATAGGATGTGTTGTTCCATGTGGCATTCTATTCATTATTGCAATTTGTGAGAGAAAATTGTGCTATTTTTTAAATTATCTCTATGCCACTTGGTATACTTTTGGAGTGGTTGCCTCTCCATCTCTGTAATGAACAGCATCCTAGGATGAAGCACAACGACAACTGACAAGGAAGTTATTGCAATCACAGGATACACATACTGCATATATTATTTTAAAAGAAGTTTTACAAAAAGAAAATAAACAAAGAACAAAATGTACATACACAACATGAAATCAGCTAAAATTAAGTTATGTTACTCATATCCTCATTTCTCCACCCATGCTAAGCAGGGTCGGCCCGGGTTAGTACTTGGTTGGGAGACCACCAGGGAATACCAGGTGCTGTAGGCGCCTGGAGTAGGAACTGGCAAACCACTCCAGTATTCCTGCCAAGAAAACTCCATGGACATGGGGTCACGAAGAGTCAGTCACGACTGTAACGTCACAACACACACTCATATCCTCATTTCTCCACCATGCTACCCTCACTCTTGGGACTAGGTTCATATTACCTCATACTGCCCCATTTCTCTCCAGCAACACATTGATTCTTCTCCATGTCTGCTCCTTCCCTTTCTGAAATGCAGACTCCAGAAATGCATTACATCTTTCTTTTAAATTGCTACCTTTTTGGTCTTCTTCTTCTAAATTTCCTTTACAACCATATTTAATAAGGCAATCACTGGAAACATCTCTATATCCAATCCAGTTATTCCCCTATTCTCCTTAAAAACCAACAACCATCCTTCTTCCTTATTTCACAAAGCTACCAAATATGTAAATACATCCCTTTTTCTTTTTGCACCTTCAGTATAGATATGATACATTTCTGTTTATTATATTCAACTTCACTGGCATTAGGCACGATCTCCACACTGCAATAATAGGATTTCTAGCTTGATGTTGCAGTGATATAGGGAATGGGAAAATTTAAACACACAAATATGGAAAGGAAAATAACTCACAGCTATTTTTTGTATAACCCCATTGTGTTCAAAATTCAAATTTTCCCCAGCAGTGGGAACACATTCACAATGACAGCTGTGCAACTGTCATATCTGATGCTGAAAAGCAGTGTCATGGTCTAAGTACAGGTGTCAGAGTTGATACTCTGCCTTAATGAAAGTAATTTTGATTCAGGATAACCGTAGAGGAGGCCAGAGTGCTACTCTGATTCCATGGTGATAGAATCAGTAAGAGGAGGGGAAAATCCACTTGTTAGAATAGAATAGAATTCATTCTTTACTGGTAGCCAATTGATTATATGTCTACTCTCAGGAATAAAACAGTCTTACAAAGATTTGTATCATACTAATTCCTCAGATCTCCATTAAAATGACTCTATCTCTTTGGAAGAAGAATTGCTGCTTTTTGCTTGCACACTCTCATTCTCTTTCCCCCTCCCCCTGTCTCTGTTTTTAGAGAAACTACTGATTGCGTAAGGGCCGGATGGGAATTTTTGGCCACTGCTCTGATTGGCTTTGAGCGGTGTCACATTTTCGCCCATCCCATTCTCTTCATCATGGGGCCCCACTACTTATCCCAGTCACAATTTGCGGTAAGGGCAAGTGGGAAGAGAAGGAAATAGGACCTTGGACAAGGACAGCCCTTAAATCCCCTAATGAGGCATAGAAATAGATACGACAGAACAGAGTGATTTATGACCCTTCCCGTAAAGGGCCTGGAGAGGGTTGCCCACAAACCTGCATTGCTGGGGGGTTGACCTCAACATTATACACCCCCTCCCCTTGTTATGTCACTTCTTATTAGCAGAGAGCCACTTGCCCTTTCAGTTCCCCCTTCTAGGATAACAGTAGGATAAAAGTTTGATATAATACTAATAACTTATGGCCCATATTTATCCCAAAAACATGTCACATCTCTTTATTTCGGGCTGGGTGGACAAAGAGAAATGTGGGGACATAGCTGAATTTTCATCCTGCATGAAGCCAGAAAAGGAAAATATAGGCCACAGCTTTCCCAGATGTAGCACTAGGTTCCAGAAAAAGCTGAAGAGTAAAGAAGTGTGATTCCTGTGACATGGAGTCCTAATCGGGCATGATTGATCTGCAAGGATAATCAGAAATGCCTCATGAAATGATGCTTGCTCTAGAAATTATTCATGCATATTTGGACTTTACTCCTGAGTTACATTTTCATTCATTCATATACGGGAACATACACACACACACACACACACACACACACACACACACACACACACACACACACACACACACACACACACACACACACACCTGCTGCTTGACAATTGGTGCTAGAGAGAATATATGTTGAATGATCCAGTCCAAATGCCATCCTGCCTCTTTTAACAAGGAGATGTATGCCTTTTGAGTATACATTTAATATAGAAAACCAGTAAAAATGCAGTAATGCTTCGAAGGAACCACTATACCTGGCCTGAAAGATGTGAGGGGGGGGGATTCTCCTTAGCCTTCTCTAAATGGTACTCATGCCTAGAAAATAAAATAAAATTACACCTACCTGTTTGAGTCAGACTGACAATGGCAAACTTCCCATGCAAGCTAGTTTTGTTGTATTCACTTTGTCTGTGATCAAATTTAGAAAAATACGTTTGAGAGTCTCCACTTTTCTGGTGCTGGGCAGACTCCCTGCAGCTTCGCTGCTGAAAATGGGGGATTATTGTAGCTAATGCTTAACACCTCTGAAGTGGCAACCTTTCAGGATGATTGTGGCTAGAGAAGAAGAAATATCAGCAGTTTTAAAGTGAACTCTATTTAGGAACTCTGTTAAAGACTAGCAATTTTACCATAGGGCACATCACTCACCATTTTTGCAGTCTCAATTTTCCTTCTACCGTGCTTGGTGTCACTCTTCCCCATAGAGTTCTTATTAGAGAGGCAATATCTCAGGGCAAAGATGGCAATGTTTTCTGTGCTCAGGGACTGCGCTAGTCTCTTGAAGCTTTTCAGTGACAAAAGGCCATTCCCCTCCCCCCCAGCCCTAAATCATTCCCCATATAAGTAGTCAGGCTCCTTCATCAACATGCCATTGTCCAGAAGCCAAACACTTAGTGATTTAGAGCAAAATTATTTATTTTGGCATTATTTAAAAAAATGCCAAAGTAATGCACTATTAAAATGGTATGGACCAAGGTAGTTTTCTCAGATGCCTCTCAGTCCCATTCATAAGTATATTGTTGTCGGAAAATGACCTGAATTTGCACCAAAAAAATTCAGTGCAACATTTGGTGTAAATCTTTCTTTATCTCTCCCCTTTAAGCCCTCCACATTTGGAGAGATTCAGGGTTTAGGGAGGCGAGTTATTCAACTTCAAAGGGGGTGCCCCTGGGGAAAAACATTTCTAATTGAAATGCTGTGTGCTTTAAAATAGTGATCCCAGGGAGTTATTCAAGCAATGGAAAAAAAAATCATTTGTAAATTAAAATTACAGTGGAGCTATCCCAGGCATCCAGCGACATGGAAAATGCAGTGGAGCTTCCTCAAAACCACCCCTCAAAGCACCCCCAATTTGGAAAGTTTTGGGGTACAGGGAGCCAAGTTATTCAACTCCAAAGGAGGGGCCCATATAAAAAGCATTTATAATTTAAAGTATTTCAAAATACTGGACCCAGGCATCTAGCAGCATGGAAACTACAGTGGGGCTTCCTCAAGCTCTTCCCTTTAAGTCCATTAAGGCACATTGGGCTGTATCGGAATTGCACTCCAGAAGGCAGGCAGGCAAGAATTAAACATCAGGCTTGGGCCATATGACCCTCAGGTATGGGGTGTCAGTGGAATTCCCTTGAATGTCCAAGGTATAAAAGACACCTCTATGTCCAGGGCAGCTCAGACCTTCAGGTATGAAGGGATAATGTGGACCTCTCTAGTGTTGAATCCAAAATAGGTTCGAAATCCGAATTCAGTCAGGCAAATCCTGCTGAGTTCTGCTGGACCCCAAAGACCCAATCAAGACTCCAGCAGGAGAGAAATCCAGGAGAAATACTGTTTTATTAGGACTAATAAAAAGCAGTAGGTGGACACCAAGCCAGAGACAGAGCAAAGATGTCCGAACCTGAACACAAAGAAACCCCAAATTTTATTAGTTCCCCTCTTCCCTCCCCCTGGGTGGCGCCGCCCTGGGGTGGGCAAGGGGATGGATCCTCAAAGTGTCCAATCAGGGTGGTCCATGGGTTGGCCAGAGGCGTTCCTGGGCAGTCTCTGGCAGGCTGGAGCCAGATGCCCTCTCAGGTGTTAATGAGTCCAGAGAGTCTTTTGATTGGGCCATCATGATTAGACAATAGGAAGGGGAAGCAAGGTATTGTCCATAGGTCTGGGCAAACTGTGGAAATCAGAAAATCAATAAGAGTCTTGGGGAAGGCTGATACCAAAGTCAATAGAGGACAGGAAAGCTGATGAGATAATCCGGAGGTGTCTGGATGGTCCTTTTGTGGGTGCAGAGACGTGACAATGGAGAGCCCCAGGCTGTGACAAACAGGTGTGGTGTACATGCCAAGGAATGATTGTAATCCAGGAAGCATCTGTGTTGGTGTACGTGCCAGGAACTTTGGAGAAGATGGATTCCTTCCAGAAGATGCAGCTTGCCTCATGATGCCGCCATGATGCCTGTTCTTCTGTGCCATAACCCCCCTTTGTCCCAGATTGTAGTTAAAGAAGCCATAGGATAGGATAGGAAACACGTTTAAGCACACCCAGGGTAGAAGGGGTGGGAGGAGAAAGAAGAATAGAGAAGAAGGGAAAGAAAAGAGAGAGAGAGAGAGAAGAGGAAAAGAAAGAGCAGCGAGAGAGAGAGAGAGGGGAAGGAGAGGGGGGCACCCTTTGAGTCAGGAGTTTGGGGCTATGTTAGTTAGGGGCAGTGGAACCAGGTCTCAGATGGTAAGGAAGCCCCTAATTCCTGAGAATGATTGTTGAAAATAATTCTCTTTGCAAGCTAGAGCAGGGAGGAAATAATCCCTCAATTCAGGACAGATTCGGCCTGAATTGTGCCTCTGGCTGAAACTTCAAGGTTGAGGGAAATGAAAGAAAAAGAGCAGAAAGGGGTTAAGGAAAAAGGGCAGGAAAGGGTTAAGGAAAAAGGCAGGAAAGGGTTAAATGAATCTTCAGTAAGGGACATTCCTGATTCCTTGGCTGGAACCCCTGGAACTGAGGAAGTCAGCTTTCTAGGGGTTTCTGCAAGAGGGGAAACCCTGTTTGATCAATTCGGGAGCGGGGAATGGTCTACCTCCATAGAAAGACATTGAAACAGAAGGGGGGTAGTCTACCTTCATAAAGATACATGGCCGGGAAAAGGCATGAATTGTATGGAACTGTGACTCAGGTAGAGAGTGGTGAGAGGAGCTGGTCCCTTTGGCTGCCTCTCCCCGAGTCTGGGGGGCTGTAGGTCGGGCAGGGAAGGTGAATTCGCCCCACTGGCACTGCTGGGAGGCTAGCCGCCTCTTTGGAACTCTAAGCGGCTAGAGTTTTTGGATTTGCCCGGAGAAGGCATTTTGGTTCTTTTTGGGGGAGCGGTTTACTAAGCCAATTCAATGGAATAGGGTTCCCCGCTGGGCACCCCCGTCCGGCCGTAATTAATAAGACATTGATTGATGGCTGGGGGCGCTGATTGGTTAAAGTGCGCAGGAGAGCTTATCTTCGCTCCCCTGCTGTTTAATGGAGTCTCGCGGAAATTAACTGCTGCAGGAGACTTGATACTAAGTAAACTGTCAAATTGGGTGCAAATTGATGCCTTCTGCTGCCGAATCTCGGCTCGCAAGGCCTCCCAGCCAGCAAAAAGAGGCAGTTTACATTTCTCCCGATATCTCGGGAACGGTTTGGAATTTTTGGATGGGGAAAAGAGTGTAGTGCTTGTGACAGTGTGGGCATCATTTGGGCGGTTCCGATGGGTCTCAGAACTGCTCCAATTATTTATCAAATTTGATTTTCCATTATGACTCTTCACTAGCATCACCAAGGAGATCAAGGCAGGTCTTGAAAATAAATGGGTCTTTCAGACCCATAACATGTAGGCAGGCTAACAGGCCTCGGAGGAACGCAGGAGTTTGTCGGAATACTCCAGCTAAGAATAATGGAATAGGAGGTGTCCGGTTCTATTTTGCTGTTGTTGTTTTTTAAATGGACCGTCAGGCACATTTGTATCGTGCCAGTTTAGATTTGGGGAAAATGGTACTGGTTGTTGGTGGTAATAACAATGTGTGTGGGTGGGAAAGAATGTAGTTTTAAGGGTTTTATGAGGGGAAAAGATATACAAAATATATTTAAGAAAGCCTGCCCAAAATCCCTCCCCTAATAAAACCCTCCCAAAAAGAACAGAAAAGCAGTGCCTCTTTGAGCACAGAGGGACACACACAGTACACACATGCACACACACACACACACACACACACACACACACACACACACACACACACACACACACACACACAGGGGGGGGGAGAGAGAGAGATTTATATGGGCACCCCCTTTGGAATTGAATAACTTGGCCCCCTGTACCCCAAACGTTGAGGAAGTTCCACTGTAATTTCCATGCTGCTGGTTGCCTGGGATCACTATTTTCAAGCACATAACATTGCAACTAGAAATGCTTTTTTTCCTGGGGTCACCCCCTTTGAAGTTGAATAACTCAGTCCCCTGAACCACAAATCTTTCTAAATTTGTAGGGCTTAAAGGGGAGAGATGAAGAAAGTTTTGCACCAAATTTGTTGTGTCTAGGATCCAGGGGAGCCATTTTACAGCAAAATGAATCAATTTGTTTAAACAAAAAGTGCCATTTCATATCATTACTAATGAAACACTGCTTCCCTGTTTCATTTTGTTTTGTTTCACTAACTTACAAAATGATGAAACAGGTTTTTGTTTTTCATTTGGTGCCCATCCCTACTGAGCACTCTAAGCTCTCTTCCCGCCCTCACCCCAGCCTCCAGAAATGAAGTGGAAGTAATGGTGGGGAATAATTCAAGTCTAATAGCCAAACCTTTCTGCCTTATCCTGACCCACTTTTGATAGTATGTGGTCTATGAGACCCCAGAATGAATAATCTGACTTTCCATTATTTCTTATGGGGAAATTTGCTTTGATATATGAGTGTTTGGTTTTCATAGGGGCATTGCATGGGGAGGGCAAGGGGGGGTGCCCTGGGCACAGCTATTAGGGGGCACCAAATCACCTTCCTCCACCATCACCGGCCCCACCATCTCAGTCCGGCTGCTGCCTCCAAACTCATCCTGTTGGAGGATGCAGGGAAAGAAGCCTCATGACTCCTTGGGAGGAGGAGGAGGAGGAGGAGGAGGAGGAGGCCGCAATGCGGGCAAGCTTCCCAAGGCAGTGTGTGTGTGTGTGTGGGTGGGTGCGATGTGATCTCCTGTCCCATGCTGTATTATGGCAACACAAAGTGTGTGATGGTAGTGGTATGTGTGCATGTGGGGGGGAAGAGACGGTGTGCTTGGCAGGGGTGCTCCACCTCCTTCCCCGCCTCTTGCCTTCTCCAGTCCAGAAAGGGCTTCTGCTGGTCTTATACCCTTCCCTTCAGAGCAAGTGAAAAAGGCATCAACCCCTTCCTGCCAAATGTCTCTCTCTCTCTCTCTCTCTCTCTCTCTCTCTCTCTCTCTCTCTCTCTCTCTCTCTCTCTCTCTCTCTGTATGTGTGTATGTGTGTGTGAGAGAGAGGAATAATTCTCTGCTGCATCATCATTGCTACCCTGAGTAGTGGTGGGGGGGGGAGAGGAGGAGAGGGAAGAATAGGAGGGAGAGTTGATTAGGAGATAAGATTAGAAGAAATTCCTCAAGGGTATCATGACTTGGAGGTAAATTCATCAAACCCTCCTCCCCTCCCCCTACCCCCCAACTCTATACAGGTATACTACAGCCAATGAATATCTGATATGAAATGTATATCCCATCACATCTTATATTGCACACCTCATTCTGCTGCTATATTTCTTAAGAAGTAGATGTGTAGTCCACAAAATGTTACATTAAAATATGAAAGTTAGTCTTTAAGGTGAAAGTTAGTCATATATCAAAGCAGCTAGAGAGGCTCCTCCTGTGATGGTAATAAGCATTATCATCACTTGCTAATGTCTGCATATCCAAATGTTGTTTAAAGGAACAGCTTCCAAGGGAGTATTCCTTAAAGGATGAAAGAGGGATGGCCTTGTCTTTCCCAAGGTCTGTAACTCATGTATTGTTGGGAAGTAAACAAAGGCACCATTTCCAAATTAGATTTCTGGGTATGAAATTGGAAGGGAAATTTCTTTCTGTTTCAAAAATGTGACACCTAGTGTGATCCTCTTTGTTGCTTTGCAATTGTCCATGCTGTTGGAGATAGACAATCGTCATCCTTCTGGAAGTGGATGTCGTTGGTGTAACTGTTGAGTTATTCCTGTTTTTCCTAGAACCTATGTTACAAACCAGGCTTTCAGTGGGGAGGAGACCATACATCTCTTGTGGGGTGTGCGTGCAAAAGCTGACTTTTACCCCGGGCTATGGAAGCCCTAGCTACGCCTCTGGCTTTACAAGCATGTTTCCAGAACAAATTATTCTCATAAACCAGGTATTATTAAATATATTAGTAATAATCTTTATTTTTTATGCTGCCTCTTGCCAAAGGGACCCAAGGCAAGTAACCCTGCTCCTCATTTTTGAAAAACTTGACCTTTCTTTTCGTGATTTGTTCCATTTTTATTTATTCAATGGGGAGGTATTGTATTGATGAAAACCAAACAAAGTGGAAATAATAAATAAATTAAATAAGGCAAGTAAAACATTTTAACTCAATGGGGAGGTATTCAGATGAAAACCAAACAAAGGGAGATACAATAAATTATGGCAAACCTTGGAAAGTCTACTTTCCTTCCTTCCTTCCTTTCTCACTGTAGATCTTCTATTTCTTTGATGCCTGCTTTGAATCAGACACACAGTAGTTTAGAGAAAGTGGTTCTAAAAAGAGAAAGCAATGAAGCACACTGAATGCTTGAGGCTTGTGCCTGAGTTATGCTGCAATGCTATTTTAGTTCTCTTTTAAGGGGGAAAGATCAGATCCAAGTCATTTTTTTTCTTGGCTGTAATCTTCAGTTGTTATTCTTAAAGATGAAAATGGCAAGAATTAATTATAGCAAGAGCAAAAGAGTTGAAATAAATCTACAACATAGCAAATACTGCAATCGCTTTAAATCACTTGTGTACTACCCATTGGGTATATGATTATTTTCAAAAAAAAATGTGTGGAGACTTATTTTCTGGCTACTCCATATTCCTGTCTTTCCCTCTCCTTTCTTAGACCCCCCAGTGTATATTCAGGAGCTTATTACGACCTTAAGGACACTTTCCAAGTGAAATGCCTGTCACTGCTGCAGTAGAACAGTCACACAAAGTGCTGACATTCAACCACAGGAGCCAATTTTCATAGAGAGCTGCTTAAGCATTCTAGAGCAGCATTTTCTTATCAGGCAAAGTTTTAGGAGGTATTTTTGTGATCTGCCAGGTTTTAACTGGAAGGAAAGAAATGGGCAGAGGATTGCAAAGAGGAGGCTGTGAGAAGCAATCAGAAAAGAGCTTCCAAATGCATCTTATTATGCAGGCACCTTTGTCTTCTCTCGGTTAATGCCAGCATGGTAATTTGCAGAGCTGAAGCGGAATGGCACTGGAATTTGAAGATCATCAGCAGCTTTGTCTTGATCCACAATCCAGAAAATTTAAAATCTTTGTGTTTGGCACTTGGCACTTCACATATAAGAACCTGAGTTGCGCCCCAAATGATTTTAACAACTAGCCAACGATGCAGAAGATCTGAACTAGGACGGCTCAGTTTCTTGTCCACTCACGGTCAATTACTATTCTAGTCCCCAAAAAATGAAAAGCAGGAAAAAAAAGTGGCCCAAAAGGTGTGCAGTAAAAATGGAAATTATTTTCACAGTGCATAAATTATACCAAATATATAAGCAAACTCATCCCTATGTTTCACGGAGTGTGAGCCCTTGGTTTATTTCTCTGTTTTTCTTTTTAGGTTCACTTTGGTTCTCCTGAAGCTGCCTAGATGCCCTAAGCACATCCGATCTCGCTTGATTTCGGAAGCTAAGCCGGGTCGGCCCTGGTTAGTATTTGCATGGGAGACCACCAGGGAATACCAGGTGCTGTAGGTGCCTGAAGTAGGGACTGGCAAACCACTCCAGTACTCCTACCAAGAAAACTCCATGGACATGGAGTCATGAAGAGTTGGTCACAACTGAAATGACACAACACTCTCTCTCTCTCTCTCTCTCTCTCTCTCTCTCTCTCTCTCTCTCTCTCTCTCTCTCTCTCTCTCTCTCTCTCTCTCCGGAAAATAAAACTGACCAAATATATGGCAATTCATATAGCAGTTCAAAATGGAAACCCTCTTGGTTCTTTTCTGCTGTTTAATCAATAACTCAATTTTATGGACAACCCAGTTTTAGATGATGCACAACCAACCTCTTTCCCTTCAAAATGCCTACCTACCTTTTCCTCACCACTAATTCAGCACCCCTTGCCCATTCCTTGACAGTTCTACCATTGTGTCTTTGCCTTCTCTCTCTCTCTCTCTCTCTCTCTCTCTCTCTCTCTCTCTCTCTCTCTCTCTCTCTCTCTCTCTCTCCTCCCCTTCCATTTACATCTACATTTGCACATTTGGAATATTGATTCTTTTTTTTTTCAAAACTAGTACTGAAAACAGTACTTCAAAGAATTTGTGGTAGTTTCAGTTGTTAAGGAGTCAAAAGGAAGTGAAGTTCTGAAGCATATATTATACCCTTTGTATCAGAATTTGAAATATTGTAAATTATTTTGAACTTCTTTCTCTTTAATTTCGGAGCAATTTATTTTCTGCAGTAACAACCTGTAACATTATGTTGTTGTATTTGCTTGTACTACCCATAATGTACTGCTTTTCTAGGGGAAGGAGAATAAATGCCTGCCTGTTGTGCCTGAGTGATTTGAGGAAAGATGGGGTGTTGACTGAGAGACAAACATCTGCAGACTTTTGTGCTTGATTATTTTCTTCTTCCTAGAAACATATCCATGAGGAGTCACTCACTCACTTCACCCTTTTTGAAGCATACCCATTTAGTGAGGATACAAATGAAGCCAGATAACAGGTTGTCTCAGCTATCTCAGAGCACAAAAGGGGAAAGTGGATCAAGCTCATAAAGGAAACAGAACCAGGCACAGCAGCCAAAAAGCATGGAGACTACTTAACTGCCTTAATAACAATGCCATCCATCAGTCATTACAATGCCAATATCTCATCTAATCAATTTGCCCACCAGCTAATACTTAATGGGAAATCAGATTCAAACTTATGGAAACACATAGGAAGGAATGAGGAACAAAAGACCAAAAAAAAAAAAAACTGACAACCCCCTTTACAATAGGAGAGATGGAAGAGGTGATAGTCATGGCAAAGCAGCTGGCATTTATAAGATTTACAAGATTTGGGTGGAACAGATCAACATTTTGGACCAATAAAAAAAAGGTTACTCAGCCTCTGCAATATATGCTTGAATATCTCTCAGTTTACAAAGATATGGAGGAAGACTTGTGTGATAGCTATCTTGAAACTAGGCAAGCCATCAGAAGTTCCCAAAAGCTATACAAGGTATTTGAATGGCTCGTTCTGAACTTACTGCCTGCAATAATGGAACTCCTGCTCATACCACAGCAAGCTGGTTTCAGTCCTGAAAAAGACTGCACAGTCCAAATTCTGAATTTAACACAACACATAGAGTTTGGTTTTGAGCTGAAGGAAATCACAGGTGTAGTCTTTATAGCTCTCACTGCATATACAGTTAATCATGCAGCCCTTCTGTAAAAAGCCCAGCATGTTACAAAAGATTTTAAATTTATTGAAAGTCATATGTTGCCTACTAGAAACCTGTAGATTCTATGTTGACTTTCAGAAACATGAGAAGACAAATTCGGACCAGAGATCTTACGGGTTCGTCGCTCTTCCTCTGTCCCCAAACTTCCTTGCTGGCTGCCCGAGGGAGGAGAAAAAAAAGAAAAAGCATGCCGGGCACCTCCGTTTTGTTCCGGGCAGCATTCAGATCTCTCAAAGGAGCGGGGCGGAACAAACAGAAGCCAGGGAGCCCCCGCACTCACTATCCTTAAATCAAAATTTTGTCACATTTTGCTGCTGCAAAGAACTCAGGCCTTTTCTGCAAAGTCCGGAGCTGGTGGGTAAACATTTTTAAGGTCCGGACCTTTCTTGTGTAAACGCCCAAAGAAACCTAGCTTAACTAAGGAATATAGAGGGAGGGCTAAGTGGACTGGCACAAACTTGTTTTGCTGATGCAAAGAACTCAGGCCTTTTTGCATCGAAAGCTGTCGCTTCTGAAACGGCAAAATATGGCTACAGTTATGCCAACTCAAAAGCTTAATCCCACAGAAGGAGAAACTACCTGGCCCTAAAAATGCTGTATTATTTCCCAATAACCACCACTCCCTCCATTTCTAATTTTTTTGCAGGAGCAGTATTTGACTAAAGATTGAAAAGATGGGGACAGGCAATTCATCAGGGGAGGAAGTTTATTTATTTGGCCCAAGACAGCTGGGAAAAGCCTGCTGCTCATTGGTCAATGCACCTGTGGAAGTGCTTTGCGGGCATACCTTCAAGTTGCACCCATGTAGCTACTCAACAGAATATCAACTACTGAACCTACAAAATTACAGCCACCCACTTTTTTCTTAATCTGCTGAACTACAGATCCCGTCTCCTTTTCCATTGGAATGTGCATTGTAGGGTGAAGTTCAAAGGTATCTTGGAAAATGTGATAAAAGAATCTTTGCTTTCTGGTGTAATTGTCACTCTTTCCAATGTGCAGTAAACAAGACTATCCACTCAAGGGAACCAGGAAGCACGCTCATGCAATCCCCAGTGGTTACATCAGTAAATGTAACTCATTAGTAACAAGGAAAGAAACAAGCTACTGTTGCAGGTTGGAATGACCTCTGGCTGATCCAAAATTTTCAGGGTGGGAATGCGTTCTTTTCATAAGCTGATATGCTGAGCTCTCCTCTGCTTTCTGACTCCCTATTAGAGTTGGGCACTTCGAGAAGTGCAGCTTGGATCGTCCCTCCCTCTGGACTCTTTATTGTGTACACACATGCCTGCGGTCCCCAAATTCTGACAGCACATAAACTGAGGCAGGAGCTTTCCAGCCTTGCATCACCTCCACCTACAACTATCCACACTGTTGAGGATAGGGATTTTCTTCATGCAAGCAGTGAATCCGAGATCCGGGCTGCACTCCTGGAAGTGCCCAACACTGTAGTGCCAGCCTGAGGCTGGCAATAAATAAAACATTTAAAAAATCCTCCTTCCCCCCACCCTTTGAGGGGGTGGTTCATTATTGGTTTCATTACGTAACAAAATGAATAACAAATAACAACAACTATTTGTGAATTTATCAGATTATGATCATGGCATTAAATTGTTTAGAATCAATGCTAGTTTTAATCTGGAATCCTTGTCCCCTAGAGAAAATAATATGTCTTCATGGCTACTGGTGGCCATTAAGAAGTGACATGCCCAGGTCATAACAAGTCAATTATGACATAAACCTCCCCACCACCCCCTCTGTATTTTCCAAGTAAACAGTAATCATAAATGGTTTACCATCTCCTCCTTCTGGTGGCCTTCTGGGGGTAGATAGCTTGCCAAAAACCACATAGCCTGCCTCTTCTTCCAGGAGGTACACTGGGGAATTGATCTCTCAACCCCTGGTTGTGCAGCCTGTTGCTTCAATCCGCCAAACAATTCAGTCCTCCCAGTATAAATAAGTAAGTCCAAAGGAGATACCTATTTAGTCCCATGAACAGTGTTTGTCTTTTGAATCAGACTCACCTATATTAAAACAGATCCTCCTAGGGAGACCTCATGGCCCTGAGTTTGTGAGAGGAGTCTTTTTATTATTATTATTCAAAGTGGGGAGTAGAAAGAATGGGAACGGGTGGGATTGCTTTTTCACAGATTGTATTGTGCTTCTACTTAAATGGAAATGTGTGAAATGACTCCCCAGTCAGGAATAATTTGGAAAGTGAATAGCTATGAAATGTGGCTTTTCATAAAATGCTATGAAATTTTAACCCAGCTGTCACTCCCTTTTGGCCTATACTTGTCAGACGGAGTGCCGAGTATAAGTCATTTCCCTCTCAGCGCTAATGAATGCATGCAGTCATTCTGATGCAATTTTCATTCAGTGATTGCCTCCTTGCTGATTCACCTGATTTCTTTGTAACAGAGCCAAGTTACACAAGCATGGCAGGGGGCAGCATTTTACATCTGTGTGATCTATCTGTCATTTGAGGGCTGAACGATCCTAGAAGACTATAAGAAGAGCCCTGCAGGATCAGACCAAAGGTCTCTCTAGTCCAGCATTCTGTTTACAAAGTGACAGGCTTGTCCTGTATGCAGAGTTCAGAACCAGCACTCGAGGACAACAACATCTTCCTGCTTGTGCTCTGCAAAAAATTATATCAGGGTTAGCCATTTCTGGTAAAGGAATGAGTATACTATTAACATGACTTTTAGCCACTGATGTCTCTATCTGCCATTTTTCCCAAGTCCCCTTTGAGTCACCCATAATTGACAGTTGTTACTACATTATGTGGTGGTGAATGCCACAGTTTTACTCTGCATGGTCTTGGGTACTATATGTGATAGTTTGTCATCTAGGTTAATTGCATGGCATGGCAATAAGGAGAAGTACCCAGGTGTAAATAATAAGCTATGCATTCCCAATGGCCCTTGACTGAAAGTAAAAAAATCAAACACTTATTAATCCATTTAGAAAACTTGGACTCATAACATATTACAGTTTTTCAGGAATGCTGAAGGCAGATTGAAAGCTCCTTAAGGTGTGTGAGGTATTTCTTCTCACTTCTGTGTATCATGAATGGAATGGTGAAATACATTTTTGTACTGCTTTAAACATCTGATTGACTAGAAGCAACAATGGGAGAAATAGTCAAGTGGGTACAACCATGAGAAAAGAATATGCTTTCATCCCCCACCAACTGTTATCAGAAACAGTTGTCTGATATCAAACCTGAGTAAATTTACTCCATAGTGAGAAAACAAAACTTGATCTATGCTGTATCTATCTACCATATAAGTGATTAATGTAAAACACCAAACCAACCAAGCAAAAAGGTACTATAAAACTCTTAAGATTAACAAATTATTTTCACTGAAATCTTTTTGGATTAAAATCACTTCTTCAGACATACATATACAAAATATGTAATAGATCCATATGCATGTATGCACAAAACCCCAATCATCACCCTGACATTTTGTAATGGATTGTTGTTGTTGATATTTCAGTGAAGAGCTAATCCTCTCTAGGATTTACACCCAGTTAATAGTAAATGATGTTTCTTAAATTATTAAGATACTGGTGGCCAGAAGATATTTATCAATAGCTTTTGATGGCTCACAGATAGTAGATAGACATCACAATCACAAATACTTAAGGGAGAAAAAGGGAGAAATGGATTAATATTTGGTAACTGTTGCTGGTCCTCCAAGTATATGCTCTTTGCTTTTTAATAAACTAATGGTACCTTACAGATGTAGCACTCTCTACTAGGATGCTTGCCTCCCACAGCATGTTCAGTTTTCCTGTTTATAGTATAACAAAATTGCCATATGTTTCCAACACTTTGGCATCTCAAGGAAGCTTACCCTGTATTGGCTGTTATGGAATTTCTCACAAAGAGTGGAGCATCTTAATAAATAATACAATAAATATCATGCAAGCAAGACTGAAACTCATGCGGACTATTGAGATGTTATTACAAACACATGAAACTAGAGCTTGAATATATAAGGCACAATGATATTTTCATTCATTTTCCAGACTGTGCCAACATGCACTTAATTAATATACACCTTTTGAAATTTCGTTGGAGCTGGTCAGAATTTAGATAGCAAACATGACAGTCATATTTCTCTGTGTGATCATGATTTTGAGAACAGATTCAACTGCAAGTGGAATCTTACACCTGTATTAATGAACATGCCAACACTTAAGCAGGATGTACTGAACAGCCACGAAGAAAAACAAGGGATTAAAAAAGGAATAGCCTGGAAATGTCTGTGAATAACTTAAGCTCAAAGACTGTAATGCCAACTCGGTGTGTGCACACCGAAAGCTCTCATTTCATCTTTCTTTCATATTCTTTCAGAAGTGTTCCTATTGTTTTCATTTTGTTTCTAACCTATCCCAACACATTTTAAACAAAAAAGCACAAGTCTTTCAGGTCCTTGCTTTTAATTTTCCTTGTCATTTTGGCCATGTGAAACCCCTAGAAGGATCCTTGAAAACAAAAAGCAGAGAGGTGAGAGGCCAGGCAACAGGGTTTGCTTTTGATGCTTTATACATGGAATTGAAAGGTAAAGTGTAGTGTTGCCATGCTTTGCCCCTGGCCCTTTCACATGCTATTGACAAGCACTGCTTCTAATGTTTCTCTAGTAAATTAATGTTTTCAGACTGATTTTAAATCGAATAAAGATAAAATAAGTTTATTTATTAAAAAGGAGAATTAAAATCATAAAGGTAACTTGTTTAGGTACAAACAAAAGGAAGAATTTAGCTCAATCACACTAAAGTTTGGTTACTGACCAGGTTGAACACATGGACACCCTGTTCTTAAGTTTACAGACACTCAACACTTTTTCACAGAAGTTCTAAAATCCTATCTTTTCTGTCTCTAGTCTTTGACTGATTCTCAATCAAACCTTATCTGTCTTTTCTCAGTAAGTGTAGGTCTCTATCTGACCTTCTCTCAGACAGTGTCAGTCTCTATCTGCTCAATTCAGTGCTGGGCTGTGTCTTAAATTTCCTCAGGCTCCTCCCCCAAACTCTCTCATTGGTTTGAAAACCACCAATCTACATAGACACATCTAATAAATTATTCAACACCAAGGGGTAAACGTCACATAAAGTTTCAGTAATTTTAAACTACAGAATAAGAAATTAATTATATGAATATACACTGATTGAAGTACAATACTTGACTTTAATTTATTGAGTGTTTCTGCTCTAGATAAAAAAGGTTTTTATCTAAAAGTGATTTTTGAAACTGAAAAATATTTAATACAGAAAAGTGGCAAAGCTTATGTTGAACCATCAATGAAAGATGGTGTTTTTAAGTTGAATATATTGAGGAAGAAAAAATTAATAAAGTTAGCATTTTCACTTGAGGAGCGTGTCTGCCATATATCTATTTCAAGAAAGCACTTAAGTTATAAAATATCTAAGGAGGCCAAAGATTTGGAATTTTATTTATTCAGAGTTCTGAAAATGGCGTTCTGAAACCAGTTAAAGTGATTAGCTGGATACTGCATAAGGATGGTCATCCTCCATCTGCTAGTCCCTGTGGAGTTCAACCTGTTGGGTTTTTTCCATTTCCCATCTGAGTCTTCCTGCATATATTTTAATGGGCTCTCATCTGATATATAGCAGTTGAACATTCTTAGTTTATGGTTCGCTCCATATTGATGAGGTCCTATACTTAAGTGGTGTAAGGGACATATGCAACCTGTTTGGTGAGGAAAGAGGAAAAGGAGAAATCTGGCTCAAGCAATAAAACTTTTGGAAGATTGGTACACTTAGAGGCCTCTCAACAACAGCAGGATATTTCCAGTCCAGAACATTTAGGTAGTATGGATATTCAACAAACTTTGCAAGAAATTGGCTCAAATCTTTAAAAAGTTGATGGAATACAGAGAAGGTGGCTAATAATGCGGCTGGGATGGACAAAAAATAACTGGATTAAAGCAAAAATATTGCTAATATGGAGCAATCATTTTCTCAAAAGAATTTATTTACATAAATTGAAATGATTTATTTGTATAAATTGATAATAGATAAAATTTATAAAAATTTGGAAGAAACTTGGAAGATAAATGAAGATGGGGAGGAGAAACAAGTATATTTTGGGACACAATGAAGGCAGTAGCTAGAGGATATGCATGGAAAGAGGCTTGTATCTTCAAGCAAAAAGCATATAAATATCCAAGATCTGGAAAATGACATTACAAAATTATAAAATACATTTATTACAACAAGGGATAATAAAGGATTAATGTTGTTACAAGCTAAAATGAAAGGACTAGGGGAAGTACATTTAGAGAGACTGCAACAAAATTTAATATACTTGAAAAGAGAATATTATGAGCATAATAATAAAAACTCTAAAATTATTAACAAGAATGACACAAATAAAGACAAATAAAAATGATAGGGGTAATACAAGATCTGAAGGCTAAAATATGTAATAAAATGAATGAAAAGTTGGAGGCATTCCAAGAGTATTATAAGAATCTTTATGCAAGTAATAGCCCATCTGCAAGTAGAATTTATGAGTTTGTGAAGGAAAATATTAAAATAAGGATTGAGAATGAAGATACTGAAAGATAGATCAGTTAAGAACAGATGGAGAGATTGAGGGAATCATAAGCAAGCTGAAAATAGGTGAAAAGGGGACATTTACACATGTGGGGGGTTGAAAGATGTGGAAAACATAATGGACTTTGGTTTTTAATGAAATACATGAAGTAGTAGGGGAAAGGATTCAAATGTGGTATTGTTAAATATGGTTCTGGATATACAATTGAAGAAAGAGGAGGTGGAATTGGTAATTATAATGATAACAACAGCAAGGTTGATTTTTTGCCCAATATTGGAAATCTAACAACCAAATAACATTGGAGAAATGGTATAAGGGTTTATGGAATCTGTCTATTAATGATAAATTGATTAGTGAAATTAAAATTAGGAAAGTCTTGAGAAAGTAGAATGATTTTAATGGAATATGGAATAAACTGTTGGTACATGTATTTCAATAAGGTAAAGGGTATACACCCAGAGAAGATTCAGCGTATTTCTGGAGAGAAATGGGCTTGTCAATACCATAAGAGTTGTAATTTTAAGTCCCGTGTGTGTGGGGGGGTGCATGGGGTTATTGTTGTTTTTTCTATTTACTTGAGTTTTGTTCAAATTTCCCCTTCGCTCTATATTGCTGTTTTATGTTTTGTATTGTAGTTTTATAATTTTAATACAAAACAAAAAAGAAAAAAGAAAGAAAGAATGTTTTTGGAAGTTTTCTCCTTCCCATTTTCTTTTTCCCCAGTCTTGTAATCCAGTAATTTTTTTAATCCAGAACTGCATTAAAATCTCCCACTAACCATATGTTCTGGTATTCTTCTTCTAATGTTTCTTTGTATAGCCTTTTATAAAATTCTTCCTGCCTATTGTTGGGTGCATATATTGCTTTCAACAATATCTTATTTTGAGTTATTATTGTCTCTATCATTAGGATTCTTCCTTCTTTATCTGCATAGACAAATTCGTGGTCTAGAGTGTTTTTAATATACAAAGCTATTCCTCTTTTCTTTTGTTGGGCTGCAGAATAATATAGTTTCACAATTTTGGGGCAATCTATTTGCAGTGTTGTCTCTTAATATGAGTTTCTTGAAGACATATTATATCTGATTGACTTTTTTGTAATCATGAGAAGTTTTTCTTCTTTTATACTGATGAATTCAATCCATTAATTACAGAAAAGACTTCAATGTCCTTCTCCATGGTATTTACTTATACTTAGGTTTAACTGCTCTAGTATTTCTCTTTTCACATCCAGATCTTGTTCCACACTCTCCTCCAGATTTTCTTCTCTTCTTTGTTTTCCTGTCTCTTCTGATTTTGTTTCTCCTTTCTTTTTGTGTTTGTCATTTATGTCTGAATTCCTTACTTCTTCCTCAAAAATGTTGATATTTTCCTTATAGAATTATCTTGCTTTTTCTATAGAGTCAAGCCTATGTCTTCCTGCATTCCAGTTAATTAAGATTCCTTCTGGGACCATTCTTTTAAAATCTACTCCTTTCTCATTTAATTTCATAGTAAAAAATGATATTGTTTCCTCCTCTCTCCAATGTATTTGTTTCAATATCACTATTTCATTTTGTCCATATTGTATTGGCTCCCTCTCTTGCTCTTGCATTTCTCAGAATTTTCATCACTAATTGTTTAATTAACAAACTTTACATGAACTTGATGTGGGAATCCTTTTCTTCTCGTGTAACTTGAACTAAACTCTAGTTCATTTTCCATATATTCTCTCTCCATTCCCAGTGCCTCTGCTAAAATTATTATAATCTGTGCTGTAAATTCCCTTCCTTTTCTTCTGGCATATTTTGAAGCCTAAGTGTATTTGATGTTCTTTCCATTTCCACGATCACAACTGAATCTGTTAGGCTTTTATTTGTTTGGAGCTGTCTTTGATTTTCTTCTTTCAGTTCATTTGGTCCCATCTCAATTTTGTCTAATTTATTTCCAACTTCTCAATGTGTTCTTTATTTATTTTAGCCTTCTGATGGACATCCTGTAGTTGTTTATTTATTTATTTATTTATTTATTTATTTATTTATTTATTTATTTAACCACACTGATTTCCCAGAAGGCAGTTTACATAAAAGCAAATAAGAAACAAACAACAATGCAAATAAGCAAACAGTAGAATAAACAAGTAAAATAAGCAAATAAACACATAATACATGCAAGAATCTGGCAAGAGGCAAAAAAATTAAAAAAAAAACTAAAATTACAAAAAAGGGGGGAACAATAAACAGGGAAAAACAACACAACAGATTACCGATTGCCGTACACCTCCTAAAAAGCCAGGACTTTAATGCTTTTTAGATGCTAAGAGAGACTCAGTTTAGCAGATTTCACATGGAAGCTTATTTCACGCAGTGGGGCCTATCAACAAATAATTAAGGGATTATGAAAAATGTTAACACACACATGTGTATAAGCAGAAAATAAATATGAGCTTAACAGCAGTAGCATGTAGATAAAGTGTAGTTAATTGTTATAAGTATTATCAGAACCCAGAAATGGAGAGACAAAGAAACATGACTTAGAATAAAACTCTTATATTGAATATATACAGCAAATATACAACAGCATAACACCAAGCAATATCACAGATACAAATCAACAGAGCGTGGGGTACTGTTTTCTCACCATAAGCAGTCCCAATTTAACATTATACAAGCCAGTTCTTATATACTACACATTTAGACCTCATCAGAGATGATTTTAACCAATCACATTCTGACACACCATGATGTCATTAACTATTCCACCTGTGCTAAATCACTTAACCTGCTGGTGATTTCTAATTCCTTGCACTTGTGGCTAACATCATGACACTGCATTTTTGACTGACTCCATTTTACAATTCTCTTTTCACTCTGTTAAATATACAATACATACATTTTGTCAATTCTATATATTATGACACCCCTCCTATATTTAACAGATTACAACACCTAGCCACTTCTTAAAATATGCATGCTTTTCTTTACATAAAGGCTTTGTGAATACATCAGCACAATTGTAATCACTAGTACAATATTCCAACATAATCAACTGTTGGTCTATGCAGTCTTTGATGTTCTGGTAACGGATCCCAATATGCTTGCTTCTGGATCCGACTTTCTGATTCTGTGTCAATTGGATACATGAGAAAGAATCATTATACACTTTGACTGGTAAATTGATATTTACATCAACATCCTTTAATAACTGCACCACCCAAGTTAACTCACAACACAAGTCACTAATCGCCCCATACTCTGCCTCCGCAGTAGAACATGAAATGTACCTCTGTCTTCGGGCCTTCCATATAACTAATGAATTACCTAGGAAAATGGACCTCCTTTCTGGACTTGAACCCCAGTCAGCATCTGCATAGCTAATTCAATCAAGATTATCACACTTGGATATTTTCAACTTTTCTTGCATTGTTCCCTTAAGGTATCTTAAAACACGTTTTATACCTTTCCTGTGTTTGTTCAATGGTTTAGCAGCATGTTGGCTCAAAATGTTGATAGTGGCTGAAATATCAGGCCTGGACTAGGAACACAAATACATCAATGAACCTAATACAGATTGATACAGTTCAACATTGCCAAACTCCCCATCTTCAGAATCTCTGTTGAACCCCACCTCCATTGGTGTTGAGACTGGTTTGCAGTCTCCCATCTTACATTTCTGTATTAGCTGCTCTATCTTGTCACTTTGACATAGATAGTAGTTACCTTCAGGATCAGTTGTAACATCAACTCCTAAACAATGTTGTATCTCACCAAGATGCTTCATTTTTACTTCTTTACCTAATGAAGACATAAACCACTTAACATGTGAGATATCAGGCACCATCAAACACAAATCATCAACAAAAACAATTAGGATTACAGAATCTTTTGTATACAAACATGGATCTTCCCTGCTTTGAGAAAAACCTATTTTTTGTTAATTTCTCATGGAAATGTCGATTCCAGGCCAACCCTGATTGATGTAATCCATACAAGGCTTTATTCAATTTCAGAACAAGCTGTGGATTTTTTAATTCATATCCAGGTACTTGTTTCATGTAGACATCTTCCTGTAAACTTGCATTTAAATATGCTGTCTCCACATCAAAATGATGCACTTGACATTTTCTTGATGCTGCAATTGTCAAAACCATTCTAAATGTTTCTGCCTTCACTGTAGGTGCATAAACATCTGTAAAATTCACATATTTCTCTTGTGAAAAACCTTGTGACACAAGCCATGCCTTGTAGGTTACATTATTGTCACTTGATTTTTAAATTTTTTATATCCACCTGCATCCTACTGCCTTTTGACCTTCTGGTAACATCACTGGTGTGAATACTTGATGTTTTTTCAAAGATTCATATTCTTTTTCTATGGCCATCATCCATTGCTTCTTTTCATCTTCTGGCATCTGCAATACATCATCATAGCATTGTGGCTCATGGGATACAAAATTTATAGCAAACCTTTCTGGTGGCACTCCAAAATTGGACCTGGTAGACCGTCTGAACATCACTGGCTCCTTTTCCACCTTTTCATCTTGCAACTGTGTAGACTCCCCTCCTACACTGGCATCTTCTTCAGGCTCATTGTGGGGACACATGCTTGGCATAAATACCTCATTGTTGGCATGGATATCTTCCCAGTTTCTCTGCTCACAAAACGTTGCAGACCTGCTAATATAAACCTTCCCATGGTTATTACAAAACCTCCAGGACTTGGCAGCAGGTTGAAAACCAATAAATATTAGTTTCCTTGACTTTGGGCTATTTTTCTGCCTGTATTTCTTCGGGATTTGAACCCAGGCCTCAGAACCAAATGACCGTAAAATTTTTAATGTAGGTCTCTTGCCATGCAACAAAGTATAAGGAACTTCATTAATTGCTTAACTCCATACTCTGTTTGAGACATAATTAGCATATTTCATTGCCTCAGCCCAATATCCTCTGGGAAGCTTTGCATCAGCTAACATTGCATTCATTAGGCTCTGGAGAATTCCATTTTTTCTCTCAGCCAGTCCATGTTTGGCAGAAGTAGCAGGATTCGTAAGTCTGTGTCTCACACCTTTTCTTTTTAAATAATCAACAAACTGATTAGATAAGAACTCACTGCCTCTGTCACTTTGTACAGCAACAGTTTTGTGCTTGTATTGATGTTCTGCCATTGCAAACCATCTATTGAACACTGCACACATATCACTTTTGTGCTTCAGAATATACAGCCATGAATAACGTGAATAATCATCTGTTATTACTAGACAGAATCTGGATCCACCAATTGAAGTTGCCAGTGGTCCAATTACATCAGTGTGAACCAGCTGTAGAGGATACTCTGATTTCCTAAAACTTTGATATAGGAGCAGCCTTTATTTTTGTGCTTTTGCAGACATGGCAATCTAAATATTTGCTGCAGTTCTGCACAGTCCCATCTTCCATATGCTGTAGAGACTTTTTTAATGTCTCTAGCCTCTAGGACTTAAATGTCCTAGCCTGCGGTGCAACAAATGAATGCATCTGTCATGCAGAGGTTTGTTTTGAATAGTGTTCACAGATCTCTCAGCAGTGCTTATTACAAACAAACTATCATGCAGCTGTCCAGTGGACATGGTTTTCCCATCCTTGACAATTTTGCAACGGCTCTCACTGAACTGCACTTCAAATCCCATCTTCACAAGCATAGGGACACTTAGCAAATGTACAACACTTTATCAAATTTACACTTGAGAGGCTTAAAAATAGTTTACCTTCTCCACATATCTTCATTTGTGTTCCGTCTGCCAGTGTTACTGTTCTGGAATTATATAAAGTTAGTGTTTCAAACATATCTTTTTTGTTTACACAATGAATACTAGCTCCGGAATCTTCTACAAATTCCTGCTTTGAGCACTCTTGTTCATTGTTTTCATTAATTACAGACACCTGGTGTCCTTCACTCTGCCAGTGCTTAACAGCAACTTTCTTCTGTTTCTTATTCTTGTTTACTTTATCACAGAAACATTTTATATGCTTATCACTTCTGCATATATGACATCTTCTTACCACCTGGATTGTTTCACCAGAACAAGGCACAGGGTTTTTATTATTTGCTTTAAATTCAGCTTTCCTCTGTTCCTCTTGCAGTAGCCTTGACTGGATATAGGAAACATTTAAATCATCACTTTTCAATGCTTCCATCCCCATTACTATATTATCAAACGATGCATCCAAACTTGACAAGATTACAAGGCATTTGTATTCTTCATTATGATTTATTCCCACTTCAGAGAACTGATGAAAAATGTTATTTATTTTTCTTACGTGATCTGAAATATTTTCTCCTGGGCTCTGCCTTGTCCGAAACAGTTGTTTCATTAACGTTATCTTGCTGCCAGCTGTGTCTTTGATATGTGCAGCTCTCAAGGCCATCCAAGCTTCATATGCTGTTTTAGCCTCCTGTATATATACAAACTGTGAATCTTCTAAAGACAAAACAGTTACAGACAGCGCCTTTGCATCGAGCTTCACACTCTGTTCATCCACATCATCTTCAAGCTCTTTTTCCACATATTCATACAGATCATGAAATATCAAAAAATGTTTCATGCGCATAGCCCAGTCCAAATAGTTCCTAACAGATAGTTTCACTAGAGGCATTGAAGATAAGTTCATACTTGACATCTTGGCTGATTGTGCCGCCTTCTTCGCCCTTTCAGCAACACTCCTTTCAGCCGCCTTAGCAACACTTTCTTCAGCCTCCTCTGTTTTCGCTCAAACACTCAGTTTATACTTGGCTTCCTTTATCAGCTGACTGCTTCTCTGTTCGCTACCAAGCCTCAGAGAAAAACTTTTCCTTTGCAGCTTTCTTTTGTCTCTGTTTCAACTCCAAACCATTTCCTTCTGCAAAACACAACTTTATACAAAACACACTTTATCTGCTCTGGGCCATAACCCTATCAACAAATAATTAAGGGATTATGAAAAATGTTAACACACACATGTGTATAAACAGAGAATAAATATGAGCTTAACAGCAGTAGCATGTAGATAAAGTGTAATTAATTGTTATAAGTATTATCAGAACCCAGAAACAGAGAGACAAAGAGACATAACTTAGAATAAAACTCTTATATTGAATATATACAGCAAATATACAACAGCATAACACCAAGCAATATCACAGATACAAATCAACAGAGCGTGGGGTACTATTTTCTCACCATAAACAGTCCCAATTTAACATTATACAAGCCAGTTCTTATATACACATTTAGACCTCATCAGACATGATTTTAACCAATCACATTCTGATACACAATGATGTCATTAACTATTCCACCTGTGCTAAATCACTTAGCCTGCTGGTGATTTCTAATTCCTTGCACTTGTGGCTAACATCATGACACTGCATTTTTGACTGACTCCATTTTACAATTCTCTTTTCACTCTGTTAAATATACAATACATACATTTTGTCAATTCTACATATTATGACCGAAGGCCTGATTATGGGTAAAAAGCATATGGGCCTGCCGCAGGGTAGCCACATGGAGTGAAGATGCCAAGGATGTTCTGGTGGGATGGGTGAACAATGACCTTAGGGAGATCTGCTCTGCCAGTGTATTCATTGAGGTGATATGATTCATCTTGTCTATTTTCTCTACTGGTTTATGGCGTTTTTTCTCATTTCTTCTTGAAATGAAGTTGTTTCTTCTTTTTGCATTGTCACTGTGTCTTTAATTGTTTGCAGCACTGCTTGAAGGTCTTTCTGAAACTTCTGTTGAAGCATTTTATTGATAGTCCTTTGCTGAAAAGGGGCTGGAACACTGGACAGTGGTGCAGATGAAGTTTTCTTAATTACTTTAGAAAGATTTGCTGTATTCATCATTTATAATTCCCTTCAGTAGTTCAATCAAATTGTAAAGACTTATTCCTTTGAGTACCACCTTATTCACCTACCCATATTCAGTCACAATCAATAGGCAGTTAGTTAAGAAATTTATATATTATTATTCTATTAGCACTATCCTATCCTACACAATCAAAAATTGAAACAGAAAATATTGATCAGAGACAAGGTTCTTTAGGTTTCATTAATTTTATTTCTACCTTGCAGATTCAATGTTCAGTTAGAAGTTAGTTATGACCATTTTACAGGGCATGGAAAAAAGGGGGAAAGGGGAAGAAAAGTACGAAAAGGAAGGAGAGGGTCGAACTTAAAAAAAAACCCCAAAGGATAAAGTCCAGCTACTCCCACAACTGTATCACAGAGGCATCAAGACCAGAAGTCCCATAATTTTTCACCTGATCAATAAGCAATGTCTTGCAATACCAGTAGTACATGGCACTGTACATCACATGATCCCAACTGAGGCAATGGTAGTCCAGTCAACTATTCCATCTTGTCTGAATGCCTCCATTATTGTTCCACTGCCAAAGAAGCCATCTATTAACAACTTAAATGATTATAGACCTGTAGCACTTACCTCCATTGTAATGAAGTCTCTGGAACGATTAGTCCACCAGCATATCATCTCTTGCCTCCCAGGCACATTTGATAAATATCAGTTTGCTTACAGAGCAAATAGTTCCACGGAAGATGCTATAGATATCACCTTGCACACTGCTCTTACCCATTTGGAGCTGCGGGGGACCTATGTAAGGATGCTCTTTGTGGACTTTAGCTCTGCTTTCAATACAATTATACCTCACAAGCTGATATCTAAACTTAAGGACCTTGGTTTTTGCCATTCCATCTGTGCCTGGATCATGGATTTCTTATCAAATCGCTCACAGAGGGTCAGATTAGGTGACTACAACAACTCTCAACATGGGTACTCCACAGGGCTGTGTGTTGAGCCCACTATTGTTTAGAGGTCTACACCTCTGACTGCACTCATACTCATCCTGAAAATAAAATCATCAAGTTTGCCGATGACACAACAGTAGTGGGACTCATCTCTGGTGGAGACGAGTCAGCCTACCGAGAGGAGGTGCATCGGCTGCTACGGTGGTGCAGAACCAACAATCTGATAATAAATATCAACAAGACCAAAGAACTTATAGTGGACTACCGAAAAAGGAAATCAGACACTCAGCCCCTGATTATTGATGGAGTTTGTGTAGAGCGGGTGACGGACAGTAGGTTCTTAGGAGTTATTCTACAGGAGGATTTGACCTGGAGTGCCAATACTGAAGCACTGGTTAAGAAGGCCCAACAGACATTATATATTCTGAGACTTCTCAGGAGGGAACAACTGTCTAAGAAACTGTTCGTAACCTTCTACCGGGGCTTTATAGAAAGCACTATCACTTACTGCCTCTGTGTCTGGTTTTCCAGTTGCACAGTGGCAGATAGAAGGGCACTCCAGAGGGTCATAAACACTGCTGAGAGGATAGTGGGCTGTCCTCTTCCTCCTTTGGAAGAATTATACAACTCCAGATGCTCAAGGAAGACATCTAGAATTTTGAGAGACCCTTCGCATCCTGGCTACCAATTTTTTGAACTGTTGCCGTCTGGCAGGAGATACAGGAATCTTAGGTCAAGGACAAATAGACTAAAGAACAGTTTTTATCACAGAGTGGTATCCAAGCTAAATGCGACAGTTTTAGCATTATCTTAATCAGTTTTAAGTAGTGTTTTAAATTTTGTAAGCAATTTTAAGAGTTTTTAATATTTTGTATGGTGTTTTATATGTTTTATGTGTTTGTATGCTTAGAGTATGTAGTGGAACAGCACTCTAATTTCGTTGTGCATATTTTGCATATGCATAATGACAATAAAACTCTATTCTATTCTATTCTCTCTCATACACTGTGGGATTATGGGTAATCATCTCCCTTGCTCAGTGTCAGGCCTTGGTGTTTGCCAGAAATCAGTTATTTCTGAGAACATTTGAAGGAGCTCACAACTGGCACTAGTGTATTTGTGTCACTTTCTTCTGGTCTTAAATTGTTTCTCCAAAATATCCAAACTATGGTCACCTGAGGGCCCTAACACATAAGAGGCACATAATCTGTTTAAACACAGATTGCTTGATATTGAAAAGCAGGATCTCTTTGCAGCAGCTCACAAAGCTTCCTCACCTTTGAATCTCCAACTTCCCTTGTATATTGATAAACCAGCCAGCTACTTGCATTTTCTAGATAATCCCCAAGAACAGTGTGCTTTTACTTTAGCAAGGTGCAACATACTCCCATCGAACATTCGGTGTGGCAGATATAGCTCCCAACCATCAGAAGCATGGCTCTGCTGTTGTAATTCTGGGGCCATAGAGTCCCTGTTGCATATGTTGCTCCATTGTGCTATCTACAGGGATATTCATGTCTCTCATTTGGAGCTGTTACTGGTAAGATTTTTAGATGGATCAGAAGAGGTGTCCTTGCATTACTTATTACTAGGCAAGAACAACGTTTATACCAGGCAAATTGTGATATACATTAATTTATAGATACATAGGTGCTGGTCACAGTTCTCAACTGAGTTCTTTGTCATACACCCTAAGGATGAGGGTGTTTACCCTTAGATGGGTTAAATTCTATGCAGGATGATTAAATAAATACTATGTAAAGCACCTTATCTTGCCTTTTTGTGATTTGCTATATCACCTTTTGTTCTGCAGTTTTTAGCTTTGTATAACCTAGGCACATATATATCTTTTAATTATATGTACACTCTCAGCTATTTAATGATTGCCTGATGCCACTAAAAGGTTTCAGTATGAAAAGCAAAGGACTATCCCTAGGTGCTTTGAAGTGACAAAAATGCATTGTTATTTCTATCTTTTGTATTAGATGAAAATATATATAAAGATATATAGATTATTGATGGGATAAAAAGGAAATTAAGCATGAAAGTACGAAAATAGGTTCTAAAATGGGAAAGCAGATAGGAATTACATTGGGCTGAAATATTGGGAAAATAATTGTGATTGACTTATGTAACACAACATAAGTGATATATGTGTTTTACTTGCTTGTTGTAGAAAATAAAAAACTGGAAATGACACTGTGCAACTTTTTTCCAAAAATAATAATAATAAAATTATGATATATATTTCTCTCAAAGATATTGCCATGGTAAGCAATATCTTTGAGAGAAAAATATTGGCAATACAACAAGGTATTGGTGATGAATACAATTCATATAAGATTTTCTTGAAGACCAGGGAATTTTACATGTCAGTTGTTTATACTCTTGAGTGAAATGGATTAGCAGAAAGAAAAGTAAGATATATATTTTAAATGGCAGCATTTATATTATCAGATGCTGAATTATCAAATAAAATTTAGGGTGAAGCTGTAATGACAGCAATAGATTTTCAAACTAGCTTGCCAACTAAACTTAATATTAAAACACCATTTGGTTTGTGGCATGGAAGGATATCAAGTGAGACTCATAGGAATAAGAATTTTGCATGTCCAATGTATATACCAGAAGAGAAAAGGCTTATACTAGATTTCAGAACTGAAGAAGCTATATTAATCATATATGAACCAAACAGCCAAGAGTAATGAGTTTGAAAACAAGATTAATTATTATTAGACATGTAATTTATATTGGTGAATGTATGGGATCCAAAATAGTGATGTGAGGAGAGCTGTATTCACCTGTCCCATTGCTCTGTTTTCCCCTGCTGATCTAAAGAATATTTTAGAGACACTTCAGTCAACTAAATGCATATAAATTAATTACATTTGCAGGACATGAGGATGAAAAAGTATCAGCTAGTATGAGGCTTGATTAATGTTAGTTAGTTTTGAAGTTAAGCATGCCTGATAAGTTTCTGCTATGTAACTGTAATAAGAAATGTTATTAAAATGAAGCACAAACCAATCCTATACCAAGTCAATGTTCAATTACTCCCAATTTATTCTCCAAAATGTTTTTAAATAAATGTTTCTAAAATTTACTATGACTGAATTAGCATTATTTTATCTGTTGACACACTCACACATATCAAGGGGGAATATTGTTCATAATCCATGTGGGTTTTTAAACTAATGTGTAATCTGCAGTGTGAAACCCCACGAAAACTCAACAATTAATTAGTCTACATCTCTTTGCTCATCCTGTATTGCTGCACCAGAAGACAATTAGAATTTCTCAGTTGCCTGGGCAAGAATGTCTTTCTTTAGTTTCTATAGCTGTACATAAAGAAAAAGAAGTACTCATCTGTACCTAATCCCGGATTTCCTGAGTTTCACAGCACCTCTCCTCCCTTCTCTAACTCTTACAAGTTCCTTGCATCACTCACAATTTTTACAAGTTGACGCTCCTTTACCAGAGCCACCAACAAAAGTATCCTGCCCGACAGGCATCAAAGAATATATGGAAGTTTGGGAATCCATTTTGGGCAGATTCTTCCTAGTCCAGCCTGCAGCTGCATCCTGTATCCCTATCCCGATTTGTAAGATATACTCTCAATATTTCCCTGTGGGACATTTTATTGATTTTTGTTGTGGGAAAGACTGAGATAAAAGTTAAAAGATTAGGTCAAAACTGAGAAAATCTGACAAACAGTGTATTAAAATGAAATGTAGGATAGTTTACAACAATGCAAAACAGGGGGCTTAAGATGTTTATTAAATCAAATTAAATACAGAACAAGAATGAGGCTTCTATCCAACAGAGGCCACTTCTGTTGACTAAACCACACAATCCATA
Organism: Phrynocephalus forsythii; assembly: GCA_029282475.1. Lineage (NCBI taxonomy): Eukaryota > Metazoa > Chordata > Lepidosauria > Squamata > Agamidae > Phrynocephalus > Phrynocephalus forsythii. Next base: position 10,526,622 of record JAPFRF010000007.1, on the reverse strand, counting down.
AACAAGCAGCTTGCAGGCTCAGGAGTGATCTCTTCAAGCTGTCCCCAGATGTGATGCATTTTTAAAAGAACAATAGCAGAACAAATACCACTATAAAGCAAAGGTTCAGATTTGCAGTACTGCTTCCATTCAGATGAAGTGTGCAAGGATCTCATGAGACATGGCATAATCTTGATCTTACAGAAACTCTGTGTGAAAGGTGAGTTTTTAAAAATATAGGTTTTATTATTCTCTGGTTCTGTACCATTTTTAATACAAAGCAGTGATACACTGCTTTGTATTTTGTAGACAATATTTTAGACAATTAAGTCATTGCTAAAGGTGGGTTATAAAAAAAAATCACACATTGTCCCATCATGTCTTCATTCTATACAGGACCATTGGAAGTTCTCCCAATGCCTGAGGTGGGACCATCATGACTTTTTACTCAAAGCTTTTGCAAATGCTATTGGAACAAAGCAGGGAAAGAGGAACAAAGAAAAGTTTGAAGTCAGGCTGACTTTGGACACAGAACAAAGAAAAACACACATAAATATCTTTTTCCAGCCAGCAGAGAAGGCACACACACAAAAATTATGTTGTTCCTCTCAGAAGGCTGTGTTTTTATTAATCTTATCAATATTTACCAGCAAGACATTAGAGCAATTACAGAAACAATCACACAGATAGGGGAAATGTGCCCTTTAGCCTTTTGGCCCTGCATCAAAGCAAAAGTTGAGGGGAAATAGAAGGTCACTTCCTTTCCAGGCATGCCACATCGACCAGGAGCATGTGCACATCACTGCAGTCCCTCCAGAACACACCCTACAAATGAAGGTTCCCACAGAGATGGACTATCCAAATAAATATGAATGAATGAATGAATGAATGATAACATACCTGGGCTTTGGGCGATACACACAAGAGATTTGTTATCTTTTTACCATTGACTTTTATTGATGGAAACCTCTACCACTCCCATTACAAATCCATAAGAATATTACAGGAAACCCTAACAAGTGACAGAAAATCACCCACATAGAGAAAAATGTAGGGGGAAGTCAGGACAAAGACCAAAAATCAAAGTGCCATTTCTTTCAGAGATGCATATTAAATATTTTATTACATAAGAACATAAGAAGAGGCATGCTGGATCAGGCCAAACACCCATCTAGTCCAGCTTCCTGTATCTCACAGTGGCCCCACCAGATGCGTTTGGGAGCGCAGGAGACTAGATATCTGTCTCCTGATACCACACCCCTGTATCTGGCCCTTGAAGTACCCTGGTTTTAAGCCTGGACATTATACATCTCCATCATGGTTTGTAACCTGTGATGGACTTTTCCTCCAGGAATCTGTCCCAACACCTTTTGAAGGCATCCAGGCCAGATGCCATCACCACATCCTGTGGCAGGGAGTTCCATAGACTAACAATGCACTGGGTGAAAAAAATATTTTCTTTTGTCTGTTCTTACTCTCCCAGCCCTCAATTTGAGTGTATGTCCCCTAGCTCTGGTATTTTGTGAGAGGGAGAAGAGCTTCCCTCTATCCACTTTACTCATGCCCTGCATTATTTTGTACATCTCAATCATATCCCCCCTCAGGTGCCTTTTTTCCAGACTAAAGAGCCCCAAATGTTTTAGCCTTTCCTCATAAGGGAGGTGCCCCAGCCCAGTAATCATTTTAGTCGCTCTCTTCTGCACCTTTTCCAGTTCCAGTATGTCTTTCTTGAGATGCGGTGACCAGAATTGCCAGGTGCGGCCTTACTATTGTTTTGTATAATGGCATTATAATGTCGGCTGTTTTATTTTCAATCCCCTTTTTGATAATCCCTAGCATGGAATTGGCCTTCTTCACCGCTGCCACACATTGGGGAGACACCTTCATGGAGCTGTCCACCAACACACCAAGATCTCTTTCCTGATCCGTCACGGATAACTCAGAGCCCATGTGTTGATAGATAAAGTTATGATTTTTCGCCCCAATATGCATTACTTTACATTTGGCTACATTAAAACACATTAGCCATTTTGTAGCCCATTCCCCCAGTTTGGAGAGATCCTTCTGGAGCTCTTTACAATCTTCTCTGGTTTTTACCACATGAAAAAGTTTTGTGTCATCTGCAAACCTAGCCACCTCACTGCTTATCCCTGTCTCCAGGTCATTTATGAATAGATTGAAAAGCACCGGTCCCAGGACAGATCCCTGGGGCACACCGCTTTTCACCTCTCTCCAATGTGAAAAGTTCCCATTGACACCTACTCTTTGTTTCCTGGATCTCAACCAGTTCTCAATCCATAAGAGGACCTGCCCTCTTATCCCTTGACTGTGCAATTTTCTCAGCAGCCTTGGTGAGGGACTGTGTCAAAAGCCTTTTGAAAATCCAGATAGACTATATCCACCAATTCACCCAAATCTACATGCCTGTTGACCGTTTCAAAAAATTCTAAAAGATTTGTCAGTCAAGACTTCCCCTTGCAGAAGCTATGCTGACTTTCTCTCAGCAAGGTTTGTTCTTCTATGTGTTTTATGATTTTCTCTTGGATGAGGCTTTCCACCATCATCCCTGGGACAGATGTAAGGCTAACTGCCCTGTAGTTTCCCGGGTCCCACCTCCTTCCTTTTTAAAAAATTGGTGTGACATCTGCTATCCTCCAGTCCCCCGGCACTGTGGCCGTTTTAAGAGACAAGTTGCATATTACCATTAAGAGATCTGCAATTTCATTTCTCAGTTCCCTAATAACCCTTGGGTGGATGCCATCTGGGCCCGGTGACTTGTTAATCTTCAATTTATCGATTAGTCCTAAAACCTCCTCTCTTTTAACCTGTATTTGATTTAATTCTTTAGTCAAGAGGGGCCATTCAGGCAGCGGAATCTGCTCGAGGTCTTCTGTCGTGAAGACAGATGCAAAGAACTCATCTAATTTATCTGCAATTTCCAAGTCCTCCATAATCTCCCCTTTTCCTCCCTCACCATCCAAAGGGACAACTGGTTCTCTGGCAGGTTTTCTACTTCTAACATATTTAAAGAAGCTTTTATTATTACCCTTTATATTGCTAGCCATGTGTTCCTCAAAATCTTTCTTTGCCTCTCTTATCAACTTCTTACATTTCTTTTGCCAGAGTTTGTGTTCCTTTTTATTTTCCGCATTTTGGGAGGATTTCCATTTACAGAAGGACCTCTCCTTGCACTTTAGAGCCTCTCTAACTCCACTTGTTAACCATGCCGGCGCCCTCTTAGACTTAAATGAGCTCTTCTTTGTTTGTGGTATGCACTTGTGCTGGGCCTCTGTTACCGTTGCTTTAAACAGGTTCATGCACTCTGAAGAGATTGGATTCTTCCAACCTTTCCCTTCAATTTCTTTCTAACTAGTTTCCTCATCTGAGGGAAGTTTGCCCTTCAAAAATCAATGGTTTTTATGTCTGATTTGCTTGACACTCTTCCTCCAACATACATGGCAAAGGAAATTGCAGCATAGTCACTGTTCCCCAGAGGCTCAGAGACATTCACATCCCTGACCAGGTCCTGAGTATCAGACAGTATTAGATCCAGAGTTGCCTGTTCTCGGATGGGCTCCATGACAAGTTGCTCTAAGGCACAGTCATTCAGCAAGTCAAGAAACCCAGTTTTTCTTTCTTGCCTGGAGCTCGCATTGGCCCAGTCAATGTGGGGATAATTGAAGTCCCCCATGATTAATATCCTATCCCTCTTAGACACCTTCATGATTTCTCTCCTCATTTCAAGGTCCCCCTCAAGTTTTTGATCTGGTGGACAATAGAATACCCCAACTATCACATCACTTCTTGGACATGGTAGTTTAACCCACAGTGATTCTATGGTGGAGTTAGACCCTCTGTCAATCTCCATTCTGCTGGATTTTACCCCTTCTTTGACATAGATGGCCACTCCCCCTCCAACCCGCCTCTCTCTATCCTTCTATAGAGTTTATAGCCTGGGATTGCTGTATCCCACTGGTTCTCTACATTCCACCAGGTTTCTGTTATGGCTATTATATCTATGTTATCCGTAGCTGCCAAATGTTGAAGTTCTCCAATTTTTGGTCAGAGGCTTCGAGCATTGGCGTAGAAGCACCTGTACAGTGGGTTCTGCAACAACAGCTGCTGCTTTGTTCTTTTCCCCCCACAGGTATTATTTTCAGTAGACAAACTATCACATTCCATTATTCTCCCAGTACTAATACCTGCTATGTCATCTCTATGTGATTCTCTACCCTTTCCAACCTCATTCCCTGTGGATGAGGTTTTCTGAACCGGATGCCACTCAGCTCCTGTCGGCTTTCCCCCAGTTATCAGTTCAAAAGCTGCTCTGCAGCCTTTTTGAGGTTGAGTGCCAGCAATCTGGTCCCATCATGATTCAAGTGCAACCCATCCCTCCTGAACAGGTTTGGCTTGTCCCAAAAAGTTCTCCAGTTCCTGGAAATTCTAAAGCCCTCCTCTCGACACCATCGCCTCATCCACACATTGAGGCTTCTGAGTTCTGCCTGCCTGGTGGGTCCTGCACGAGGAACAGGTATCACTTTTGAAAATGCTACCTTGGAAGTCCGGGACTTCAATCTTCTTCCTAACAACCTGAACTTGGCTTCCAAGACTGACCACTTGGCCTTCCCGACATCATTGGTACCAACCATGACCACTGGCTCCTTCCCGGTTCTCTCTAACAAGCTATCTAGATTTCTTGTGATGTCTGCAACCTTTTCAACTGGCAGGCAAGTGACCATACAGTTATCATGCTCATCACAAATCCATCCCTCTGTATTTCTAAATTATAGAATCCCCTAGCAGAAGGAGCTTCTCTCCTGCAGCCTGTTCAGCTACATGTACCTGATCCTGTATCTCATCAGATGTGATGAGGGAGAGATCCTCAGTGGGAAACCAGTTGTTCCTCTGTGTGTGCCTCATGAGGTGTGATGAGGGGAAGAACCTCAAATTGATTGTGCAATATGAGACTCTCTGAGCGATCCCTTGGCCTTCTACTCCTTTGAGTCACATCTGGAAAATATCCTAGCTTACCCTTCCTTATGATATTTGAAATTTCATACACATGTGGGGGTGTGCACACATCTACCCATCTACACACAAACATCAGTAAGTGGTAATCCATTGTGACATCTCCTGAAACCTTCTCCCGACTTACCTGCTGATTTGTTTCACTTTTATGAAGCATGCTGTAAGGGAGAATAAGACTGATGACATAATTTAAATGTTAATGTTTTGGAGTATACAACTAACTCCCAAGCTTGGGTAACCTAAGAGTTCTTGGACTTCAACTAACAGAAACTCTGGCCAGCACAGCTTCTGGGAATTGCAGACCAAGAACATCCAGGTTGCCTGAGGTTGGGATCCACTGGACAATACTGTCTAAATTTCCACAGCCAGAAAGTCACTGAACATGCTAATTGTACAATTCTCGAAGTTGGTGTCCAAGAAAGTAATTGTCAATCTCAGCTTCTTCATATTTAGAGCTAGATCAGTGACCAATGCACATTTATTGATGAGTAAGGTTCATTTAATTTAATGGGATATATATTGGAATAAGCAATTGAAAGAAAAACCCATTAATTCACTCATAGGAGTGCAGAGCTGAAAGAATCATTGTTTCAAGACACAGCCACAACAGGAAATACAGGAAGGTATGGAATCCCAGAGTTTGGTAAATTCCTTTCCTTCCACTGCAGATCCCATAATCCCACAACTAGCCTTCATTGTTTTGGCTTTATTGTTTTTAGTTTCTGTTCTGGAAACAGATTTTAGCACTTTGCAAACCAGTTACAGATCAAACATTTCCACTCTTGCAGCATTTACCTAGAATCTTTGGTTTATACAATCTCTACAAAGTCTTGTCAATGTGAATGGTTTTGTCATTGACTAATTACATGAAACAAGTTGTTTATTGCAAAACAGTGGGTCAAAACAATGACTGAATATTTTTCCTCATACCTCTGATCCTATAAAAGCTAGAGACTTAAAAATGAAATACAAAAATGATTTTTTAAAATAAAATAACAGTCTTGCATGTGGGGTGGTGGGTGATAGGCTGAGGTGTTTCTTCTTCTTCTTCAAACTGAAGGAGCTACTTGGATGAGTAGTGAAACATTCAGATCTCACAAGAAAAGAAGCCCACTTACCATGACTCAACTTCTGGATAACCTGAATGACTAAGACTCTCGACAAGTTTCTGAAATTTCTAGTATGCTTCGCCCCCTTGACACCCAAAGGTATTGGAGAGGATGTGCTGGGGCTACATCGGCAAACATGAACTCACCCAACGGTGGGGGTTGCAAAACTTCAGCCCTCTCAAAAGAACCTATTCCAGGCGGTGAGTCTGGGGGGATCTCAAAAGGCTCAAGTGTTTCACCAATCCTTACATCTATAAACCAACCTGCCCGTTTGGATCTCGAATCTCCTCTACTTGGGCCTTCATGTGAGACAGTACATAGCCCTGAGAAGCCAAACCACAATGCAGCAGACTCCGGTGACTACAGTGTGGCCAAAGAAAGCAACTCTCCTGCGTTTAAGGGAAATCCAAAAATAGTCATTTCACCTCAGTGCTCTATAATTAAGAAAACTTTGGGAGGCTCCTTTACTCTCATCAACGCTTCAGAACAATCAGTTCCCCACTTTTGTTTGATTTTACAAAAGATTGCTCAAACCGAAGTGGTCTCCCCACAGATTTAGTCCAACCAAATACCCACCGATAGGATCTTCTCACTGAAGATCTTGTCCTGGAATATTGCCGGATGGAAAGGGAAATCAAATGATCCAGAGTTCCTACATTTCTCTAGGGTTTCGACATTGTCCTTCTTCAAGAAACCTGGCATGAAGGGGATGTTACATTGCCTGGATATATCTCAGTTGTAACTCCAGCTATCGGCCCATCATGCAGAGGCCGGAGCAGTGCCGGTCTGTGTTGTCTGATCACTAACTGCTATCAGATCAAGATAGAGCACCTAGACAGTTGTCCCCCATTAGCTATGGCCATTTTAATTCAAAACCTGAAGCCTTCCCTTATGATAATTAATGTTTATCTTCCCCCACAAATTAACAAAGAAAAATTGTAGGCACAACGGGAGACCTTGAACAGTTATTTATTTTCTTTAGAGGCAGAACACCCTTCGGCTGAAGTTTTCATTGCCGGAGACTTTAATGCCAGGATAGGAAATGACAACTCTGCTCTATTGGAATCCATGGGCAACAGCTTGGAGGACCATTTTCCAGAACAGCTTAAGCTTCCAAGGTGTTCCAAAGATTTCCAGACTAATCCTGCAGGACACCATCTGGCCAGACTCTCTATGGGGAGCAGAAAGATCATCTTAAATGGTTCGTCTGTATCGGACCACCCTGGAGAATTTACTTTCTGCTCCCACAGGGGGAGCAGTGTCATTGACTATGTAATTGTTTCCCCCAACTTGAGCGACAAGGTAGTCGATTTCCAGGTTGGATCGCAAATCGACAGCGACCATTTTCTCTTAATCACTAAAGTAAAATGTAGCCAACTAACATCTAGCACATCCTATCACCTTAATAATAAAGAAAGCAAGGCACCTTATTGCATGAGAAAGAAATGGTGCCCAAAAATAGAGGGTAAGGTAAATTTAGCATTAAACTCCATTTTATAAACATGAAACATAATTTGTCTGAGACATTAGACCTGTCAGAGGCCATCTTTCACTATGAAAACCTGATGGCTGAAATCAATAGTATCTTAAGTCAACAAACTTGCCAGAGACCCTATAAAAATGCAAGACAGTCCAAATTCCTGGTTTGATAGAGATTGTCTTCTTTTGAAAAATCAGTTACGTTGCCTGTATCATTCTTATCGATCAATCCAGTGAGATTCTTCTCCCCCAAGTGAATATATTAAATTAAAAAAACATTATAAGTTTGTAGTAGCTCAGAAGAAGCAAACTTTCATCAAGGAAAGATGGAACTTAATGATTTATTCTGTTCATTCCAACAACAGTAAGCAGTTTTGGATGTTTGTCAGGGGTGCCTTAAAAAGCAAGTCAGGCTCCTTGGATGCCCAGATTCCTGCGCACATATGGAAGGATCACTTTACCAACATTTTTTTTCCCCAATCCCCGGATCTAGATCCCCCTCATCCAGCACCTCCAAACTTACCTAAATGGGACCCAGTAAATACTTTAGAAATCAAAACTTTGATTTCTAATTTAAAACTGTGAAAAGTGGCTGGTCCAGATGGGATTCCTCCTGAACTCCTAAAAAAGCACTTGGAGTGATGGGCCACTCCTTTGGCCACCCTTTTTACATTAATAGACCAGTCCGGAAGGGTACCTGCAGCATGGACTAAAGCCATTATAGTAACTATTTTTAAAAAGGAAGCCCCCAAGACCCAGGAAACTACCACCCAGTCAGCTTGCTGTCCATTATAGGGAAACTTTATGCTCTCCATTTAGTGAAAAAACTGAGAACCTGGATGGACAACTATAGGATTTTGGGCCCAGAACAAATTGGCTTTTGTAAAAGTAGACATACACTAGACCACTGTTCAGTATTGGCCCATATTGCAGAGAAGAACAATGTCATGGGTGGGAGGAGAATGTTTGTAGCTTTTTTCGACCTAAAAGGGGCTTTCGATTCAATCTCAAGGACTCTACTGTGGGGCAAACTGGAAAAATCCTCAATTGATAGGAGACTGCTATTTCTCATTCAAAAGCTATATCTCAATACGAGCTGCCAGGTGCGCTATGTCCCTCCTGGGGAACTGTCGGATAAGATCCCAAATAACAAGGGGGTTAAACAGGGTTGCATTTTGGCACCCTATTTATTTAACCCTTTTCATAAATGATTTGAGCGACTCCTTGAAACAAGTTCAGGGCCTCCCCCACCCCCAAGTTAGGTTCCCAGCAAATTTCACTACTCCTCTATGCAGATGACGCAGCAGTTCTATCCCAAACCCAATTGGGTCTTAAGAGGCTCATAACAGCTTTTGCAACTTATTGCGATAACAACAGCCTGTCCATCAACACCAAGAAATCAAAGAGGCGGAAAAGACTGTGTTGGTCTCTACACAATGACACTCTGGAGCAGGTTAAGGAATATAAATATCTTGGGATTACTTTTAGATACAACATGAGCTGGTTAACTCATCGAAGCCACGCCCTTAACCTTGCTAAATGTAGTTCACAAGCAGTGACTTGGTTTTTCTACAGAAGCAGAAGTCACCATGTCCCATCAGCCATTCAGGTCTTTCAAGCAAAAACAAGGGCCCAATTATTATAAGGCATCCCAGTGTGGATCAAAGCATTCAACTCTGAGGTTGAAAAAATTCAATCTGCTTTTTTGCGTCAGATTCTGGGGGTCCCAAACTGCGTACCCTATGCAGTGTTGTGCCTTGAGGCAGGAGTGAGTAGACTGGAAATTAACACCTGGACTCAGACCCTAAAGTACTGGCTTAGAATCCTCTTTTGTGCAGACCAACTGGGGTACATGTCTAACATGATGTCTGATTCTTACCAAAGCCTGTGGCAATCCTTCATTAATCAAAAAATTAGGTCTGTAGGTATCCCACTTGACCATATTTTGACATTAGGGCAGAAACAGGCTCTAAGAATTCTTAACCAGAGGCTAAGTGACATAGAGAGGCAGGAACTTTTCTCCCTGGCACATAGAACCTGCTCCCCTTTGTCACAAGGTGTGTTTCCAACATATAAGACCCCTGCAGCCTGGTGTGATTGTGTGACCATGCGACTGTGGCACAAACAGTGGTTGGGGGAGGTTTGCACCCTTCCTGTACTTTACCTTTCCAGTGGGCAACAGCGTAGGGGACCTGGGTCCTTTAGAGGAGGCATATTGAAGGGATTGACTGTTGTGATCCAATTATTGAAAATTTATTCCCAGCCTTTACCTGGGTGCCTGTTCTACTAGTATTGGCCACCCCCTTCCTTCCTTGTTATTGTTTTACACATGCCCCCACCTCATTATCACCCTTTTTCTCAGCTTTCATTTGCATTCGCCTTGTAGTGGGCAGCTCAATTACTATAGGTTGTGGCTGGTTGGGGTACAGGTATATTTGGTGGTTATTTTGGACAGTTTCACAAGCATAAGCAGATTAGTCTCTGGGGTTCGCAATTGGGATCCATATTAGGAATCACTTTAAAATTAATAATAATTATAATTATTAAAATAATAAATAAATTAATTAAAATAATAAATAAATATATTATTATTAAAAATAATAGGAATAATAAATAAAATAAAGCAACTGAGAACAGGCTTATTCATTTAGATTGACTGATTGTTTGAATTCTTCTTACACTGGTTGTCTGCAACATGGGCCTAAGAAGAGCAATGCTGATAGGAAGGGCAAGCAGCTAGTGAAACGCTGGGCTCCTACAAGGGCACCCCCTATTATTTCTTCATCAGATGATGAAGATTTGCCTGACTTTAGGCCAATATATGACAAGCTGAGTGCACTTGAGCAGGTAAGAGCTCAGCAGGGGATTGCTGAGTCTTTTAGGGTGTAAAGATCTAAGAGGGAAACCAAGGCTAAAAGAACTGAGGAACTGGAATGCATGGGGAAAATGATGTCTCACATTGCTGTTTTGGGAGGTGAGCATGCAGTTACACCTGGACAAGCTGCTGCAATGCCAGTGTCGGCGCCTGGCCAGGAAACAACCTTACCATTGGACTTCAGTGCAGCTGCTGAGGTGACAATACTGCTTGAAGCAAGGATGCAGAGGATCTCCCAGTTTCTCCCAGTCAAGCCTGAGGTCGTGGACCTGTCCATGATGTGACGTGAGCTGGGATCTGGTGCTGCAGCAATGAGCAGGTAAACAGATGAGATAACTCCAACACACTCCACACAGAATGATGGTAGGGTCTGGCCATGGGTGATTGGTAACTGGACAGTGAAGATGCCCATTGCTCCATCCCCACTCACACAGAGAGAATTAGGGACCACACCTGGGATAGGTACATCACTGGGAGTGATCGAATGTAGCATGGTAAGTGCATCACTGCAGGTCATAGGGGCAGCTTCCGGGGCTCAAGGGGGCATGTTAGGCACAGGAGATTTTGGTCAGGGAAGTACAACTCCAGCAGCTACTGAAGGGGTAATACCATCCGCAATGCCAGACCTTAGTGCCAGTTCTGGAACCATGTCTACCCTACCTCAACATTTCCCAGACACTGAACAATCCTTGCCCTTGGGTGATTACCTGTTGCTGTCCACAGTAGAAAAGATTTGGAAAGGAGAATATGTGGATGTTTTGCAGCTGATGAATAGGGAGGTGGATGAAAGGAAGTTTTAAAAGCTGGAAGAGAGAGACAAGGAAAAAGTTAGGGGGGAAATCATTTGATTGTTACTGAGCAAACTGGCTGCCAGTTGTTTTCATTTATGCAGCCACAATTGATTGAAATTGATACAGTACATTGATCTAATCTATAGAGCGTATACATTGTTCCCGGGGACAGCATGGTTCCTTTATGATGAAAGAGTCCTCATGAGGGTGGCTTTGCACCCCAACTTGAGATGGGGTGTCCCGTTAGACCCACTTTGGATGCGCTTGATGGAGCTGTAGCACCCAATTATGGGGGAGCACTCGGCTAGCAGACAGTTGCTGCCATGTTCTGGGCAGACCAATATTACCTATACTAGTGCAGGCCAGCCAGTTCAATCACAGCCTCACAGCCAGAGTGTTGGGATTACAATACCAGAGGTTTTTGCACTCATAGACCCTACAAATTCTGTCATCAGTCCTCAACCTGAAGTTGCACCCATTATGGGAGCTATTTGCCCAGCTGCCTTTGAAGTCACCATATTCAGAGCAGCTACTTTGGTAGCATTTTGGGGGGCCTTTCGGTTGGTGAATTGGTAGCACCATAAAAAAAGAACTGCTCTCATTCTTTTTTGCAGAGGACGGATGTGACCATTGAAGATGGTCAAGTAGCAATAAAGTTACATAAGACTAAAACTGACCAATTGGTTTGGGGAAAACAGGTCAAATTGAGTAGATGTATGCATAGTGGTATTTGATCAGTGCTTTCCCTTATGGAGTACTTGGAAGTGAGGGGAGATGCAGAGGGTGCCTTATTTCAACACAGCAATGCTGAACCTCTCACACACTATCAATTTTGGGCAGTCACAAACCATGCCTTGACCAAGGCAGGGCTGCAGGGGTGGCAGTTTGGTACTCATTCATTCACAATTGGGGTGGTATTGACTGTGGCAGCCATGGGTTATGTGGCATCTGACATACAAGTATTGGGGCATTGGTCATCTAATCAATATAATAGTTACGTACGGCTACTACCAAACTGTTAGGTGTGGCTGGTATGTTTTGTTGTGTTTTTACAGGTTTATTCATCTGAGGCTATTTGCGGGTGGTCCTGTGTGGCAACAGTTATACATTTTGGGCAGCCAAATATGCTTGGCATACGGTCACCTTGAATTGGGTGACCAGGACTTATTTGACTGGAAAGGATAGTGATGAATGAGTTGGAATGATTTCTCTGAAGGTGCATCCCATTATGCCTGCCAGGCACCAACTGATGTTTTGCATATTCATCTGGGCACTAATTATCTGACCAGGGCAAAGGGAAAAGATCTAATATTGAGGATCATTGAGGATCTGTAGTCATTTAAGGCCCAATTCCCTTATACCCATGTGGTCTGGTAAGCAATTTTGCCACTTCATTTTTAAATTTTTCTTCTTCTGCCAGCCTGTGGGCCAGTTCAATGACCCATAGGTTGGGTTGGTGTCCCACTGGTTGGGTCCAGTGCTCATGGGCGGGTGGATCAGTTTTATATTATTTTTTATTTTTATTTTTATTTTTAAAATTTATTTTATTTTATTTTATTTAAACTGGCCAACCATGTGGCCCGCTTACCAGCTGTAGCGCAGGCCGGTTGGCTTTTTAAAGTGCACTGGTGGCCTTACAAATACTTTAAGGAGTGGGAAATATACTGTCATTAAAGTAACAACAAGGGTTTTTCTTTTTCTTTTTTTTTTCTTTTTCTTTTCTTCTTTTTCTTTTTCTTTTTCTTTTTCTTTCTTTTTCTTTTTTTTTTCTTTTTTCTTTCTTTCTTTTTTTTTGCTGTCACGAGAAAGGCTTGCAATGGTTAATTGGGTCAATCTTACAGAGCAACTTAGGCTATTATATTATATCCCATTTTCTCAGGAATACTGCTAGTGCTGAACCAAGCAAGTGAGCAAAAAAGCAACCTCTGTCACTACATTGTGGGCAGCCATATTTTTCTCCCAGTAGTGCACCTTGAATGATGTCACTTCACAATGTACTTGCTTTGCTCTCCCTTCCTCCTATGCTTTTGAAATTCTATATCAGTTTTGTTTTTATGTATTGTGTTGCTTTACTATGTGAGCAGCTTTGAGGTCACCTTGTGAAGAAAAGTCATCAAGTTGTTGTCATCGAGTGATAAATATGGATGTGTGAACTAGTCCTGAGAAATAGTCTGTCCTGTTTTTGTGCTTCTTGTGACCTCTAAGCAGATTTATGCTGAATTATTGAGGCCTGTCTTACACATCCATTTCAGCGAGCAAGAAGGGTGTCCCACCAGATAAGCAAGAAGGGATGATGGCAAAGTGAACAATTTCAACTTAAAATTACAACTCAATGCAACACTGAAAAAAAAAATTCTAATTGTGTCTGGTCTGGTGCATATTATATACTGCAGAAACTACAAGGTTTTATTAGTATTTTCATGTTCAAAATCTTGATGGAATTTGAAAACGATCTGTCAGAACGGAAGAAGAATGGTGAATTGGAAGGCAAAGTTCACACATCAGAAAACCTAATGAAGAAATGCAAAGGATAATAGAATCTCAGCGGGCTAAGGTTGACAATGTGGCGAAATGGATGAGATGTAATAATTTTCCTATAATTGGCATCTCAACAGACATGGAGAAGTTGTACATATAGGAATTGCATTTGCAAGTTTAATATATCCTTTTGGGCACTCATGGATTCATTAGCTATTGAAAGGAATTCTAGGTAAGGTCACACATGAATACTATGTGAACTCTAAGGGAAAATTAATGTAAAGATGTTAAATGTTATGGAAAGAAGTTCAGTTTTAAATCTTACTGTATTGAAAGTGAGTATCTTTGCAACCTACCTGGCCAGGATGTTGGACTATGGAAAATTGATTGAAAAAGAGACCATTCACTCTCTGATAACAATACCTGGACACATGCTATATAATCTAGGGGTCAACATTCAACTGTTAAACCCAACTGGTGCTGCCACACTAAATTTCAGAACCTCTTGAATCATTGATTCAGCAGGTCTAGTCCAATTAGGTTGAACAAATGCATTTTACTTTTTGAATAGAAGCCAACTACTGTGATTCCTGTTACTTACACCAAATCTCAAAAGTATAGGATTAACTATTCTCATATCTATATTTCTCACCACTAGGCAGATTTGTGCCTGGTTCTTTGGTCCAGGTGTCAGAGAGAATATCCTAACAATTGTATACTTATAGTCTTCAACTTTATATTTTTTCCTTCAGTGTTGTAGCAACTGTTAGATCCTTTTCAAGGAAAAAGGGTGGGGTGGTGGTGGTGGTAGTAGTAGTAGTAGTAGTAGTAGTAGTAGTAGTAGTAGTAGTAGCAGCAGCAGCAGCAGCAGCAGCCTTTTGTTTTTGTTTTGTTTTAATTTTTATATCAAGATGTATTCTTATCTCACATGGCATATTTGATTTATATTTTTACTAATTTTTTTCTTGACAATCCACTTAAAATATCTTTCAGAAAAGCCAAATTCACAGTGACTTACAGAAAAAAAGTTATTTATTTATTTATTTATTTATTTATTTATTTATTTATTTATTTATTTATTTATTTATTTATTTATACCCCACCCCTCTGTCCGTTGCACAATCATGGGCATTTCTAAAAAGGCAAGCCACGAAAGAACTACACCAAGTACAAAAAATGTGCAGTTGCTCTCACCCTCCTCCATGAGAAGAACTTTGTAATATCTTATCTTTTCCTGGGTCTATTACAATGCACTTTTCCTGGGAGAGAATGGTAAGGAATTTATTTGTGCTTCAGGGAATTCTTGCATTGGTAAAGTTCATGTTTTGCACAAAAATACCCATGATTGTGCAAAATTGTCTTATTTTTTCCTGTAAGTTGCTGTGAGTTCCCCCACCATAGGATGGCCAGCATTTCATTAAAAATGTGAAGAATGTGAGTAGAAGAAATAGGAGTGGCAAATTGTCTGTCTCAGAGGTAATGAGTTGGTTAGGTACGAATAAAAGAGTAAAAAAAAAAAAAATTGAGGATATCCAATATTTTACAGTACCCCCCCACCTATTTCAGTGGTTAGGGAACTGGCCCTACCTGTGATGATTGAAAATCTGTGATTTAGCAGGTGGTGGCCTGTCTGGGGCCTCTTTCTCATCCCAGACCTGGCACTATCTTAACGGGCCTCTGACAGCCTTCCCAGGCCCGTTGGAGTGCTTCTTGCTGAACTGGAAGTGACTTCCAGAATACCGGAACTGACCTCTGGAAATCCGGAAGTGACTTCTAGAAATCTGGAAGTGACCTCTGGATTGCTGGAAAAAAAACTTTCAGGGCCTCTGAGGGCCTTTCTAGGCATGCAGGAGGCCTCAGAAATGCTTTTCAGTGAACCAGATGTGAACAGAAGCCCCAAAAGTGTTTTCTAGTGATCCAGGGGTCACTTCTGGTTTTCCAGAGGTCACATTGCGATTCAGCGAAAAGTACTTTTGGGGCCTCCGATGGGCCCGGCAAGGCTGTCAGTGGCCTGTTCAGGGCAGTGCCAGGCCTGGGGTAAGTCCAGGATGTCTGATACAGGCCTCTCCAGCTTACCCCAGGGGGGTTTTTTTTTTCATATACTGTGGTTCCACGACATACTGGGACAACAGTATATGAACTGCGAAAGGGTGGGGGTGTTACTGTATAGTAGACAGCATGACAAGCTAGGACTAAGGAGGCCTGAGAATCACCTCTACTCAGCCATGTCAGCTCACTAGGGAAGTAGAATTTGTAAAAAAACTTCACAAGAGTATTATGTGGAGTCTAACACCTGAGTATTGGTCTTATACAGGGCTGGGCTAGATGGCTAAACAGAAGTAGGTTGCAGCAAACTAAATAGGACCACAAGGTCACATAAGGGATGCAATATGCCATTTGGTATGGTCCATGTGTTTAAATGGCATATACTCCTATTTCACCTACTTCCGTTTAAATGGGGGAGAAATGAAATGAAACCAACAAAAAATCCCCTCCTTGCCATCTCCTGTCCCTTCCTCCTTTTTAAGAGGAAGTTTCAATTTTATTTTATTTTATTGTACAATGGTAAGCAAACCATTTCTATCCTAACAGATTTTTATACAAAAAAAAAAAGAGAGTCTCTTCTGCCCTCACCCTCTCCTCAGAGGAGCAGAGGAAGTTTTATATCTTTCAGTATCATTAAATGGCAAAAGTGCATACTTAACAATATTGGGAAATTGAAAGCAGAAAGCCCCTTCTTGGTAGTGGGGCGGCTAAAAAATCTTGTAAATAAATAAATAAATAAATAAATAAATAAAACAACTGCACATTCTGAAACTAAATCAAAATGAGGCAATTTTATATATATGACTTGTTTGGCTCTCTGGTGATGGCTACTCTTTTATATAGCTATAAATAGCCCCCCACAAAGAGCCAAAAAGTGTAGGAATGCTGGTTATGCTGGCTGTTAAGCCATGTGCTCATTGGGAAAAGTACCAAAGCTCCCTAGATTAAGCCAAGAAGTAGGACAAGTCCCTGGAAAACAGCACCATCAGTTCATCTTCTATGTAATGGGTATTTTTTTTCTAGTTCAAATGGGTTGATACACAGGACTTAACCTCAGCCACTCCATCTTTCAGGAAGTTAATTGCCATGCTAGCTAGTAGAGATGGGCACGACTTGAAAAAATTTTTTTTGTAGCCTGAAGAGATTGGAGGGGTTCCATTTCGCTCGTTTCCGTTTCGTGAAATGTCTCAAAAATTAGTGGAAGTTCGTTTTTTTTTTGTTTTTTTTCCTCGTTAGTACTGGTTTTTGGGGGAGCGGGCTCCTGGAGGCACCTCTGTGGTGGGTGCCTTCTCTGGCCCTATAAAGGGAAAGTGGGCTCCTGGAGGCACCCGTGGGTGCCTCCTATCCTCCCACTAGGAAGGGGAAGCAGGCTCCAAGAGACCCCTCAACATGGGGGTCTCCCCTCTTCACCTGCTGATTGCAAAATGGTATGCAATAGCCATATGGATATTGCATACCAGTTGTGCAGACAGTGAGACCAGTGAGAGTGATAGCGTCATGCCTTCCCTGCACAAGGCTCTCGCACCGCCATGTCTCACACAGAAGGGAATTGTACTTGCTCTGTAGTGCAATGCAAGCAAGTAGATCTGGCTTAGGGTTAAGGTGGGTTAGTGCAAGGGCTAGGGTTAGGCTAGTGACGGGTAAGGTTACGGTGGGCTAGTGGGTTGCACCTCTGGGTCCCTCTCTGACCCACTAAGAAGACAGTCTGTGACGTATGGGTAAGGAAGGAGTCAAGGGTTAGGGTTAGGGTTCGGGGCTAGGGCAGGTTTTATGGGGCTTTTGGCACATCCCAGAAGTCTCCGTGGCCAAGTGGCCATGCGATTGGTGGGATGGCTCCAAAAATTTGCATGGTAATCCACTCCCACATGGCTGGCCACTCGGCCAGCCCATCATTGCGCAGGTGTAAAAAATAAAATAAAAAATAAAATCAATGGAGGACAGAGGAGGAGAGGAGAGACATTTTGTTGCAAGAAAAACCCACCGCTACTGTGAAAAATCTGGCAGTTTATAAAGAAGGTGTTTCTTTCTGTTGTTTGTGTGTTTTTGGACCACGATTTCAAAAACAATATTTTCGCCGCCCCATTTTGGATCCCCTGCCCGCAAAGCATGGCATGGTGACTCGAGTCCGGCTGCCCAGGACGGGGGGAGGCGGGACCCCCTCCAGAAACCACCCCTCCGGTAGGTGCCCTGCGCCCTTAGTCAAGCAGGCATTTTTCCGCCGCTGCTTTTTTGGCCCCGGGAATGGGTGGGGAGAGTTTAAAAGTTTTTTTCCAGCCGTCTGTGCCGCTTGCTTGCGCTTTAATTTGCGGCCGGCGGCGAGACTGGGCTTTTGCTGGCTGCGAGCCTGCGGCGAGTCCCACCAGAGCAGCCCAGGATGGGGGATGGGGGGGAGGCCGGGGACCTCCAGAAACAACCCCTCTGGTAGGTGCCCTGAGGCACGGCAGGCATTTTCCCGCCTGCTTTTTGGCCGGGAACCGGGTTTTTTTAACTTTAAACACTTTTTTCTGTGTGCCACGTGGCATCGAGCGCGATGAAGGAAGGGCACGACAAATCAGACCAAAATTGTTCGTTCGTGGGTTCGAGCTCGAAGTCTGGTGGAGTAATTCCCGTTACCGTTTCCGTAGAGTAACGGAACCGAGTAACGGAAATGGAAACGGGAATACTGCTAAGTCGTGCCCATCTCTACTAGCTTGCCTTCCTCTATATTTGTAGCCTGAAGAGATTGGAGGGGTGGGTGAAGCTATTCCATGTCTCAAGTTGTTGTGGAAGGAATGTCACATCTCAATTTCCTGCTAAATGTTTTGTGGGATGGAATGACTCATCAATTTGGAAAAGTTTCTCTGCCTATATTTTAAATGCAAGTTTATAACTTCCCAAGATTCTCTGTTCCTGTCTCAGTTACATATAGAACATTCAAAGCATCCATAACAATATTGAAGATACCACGTTCAGTATTGATTGTTGGGGTTCAGTTGGCCTCCTTCTCTCTCTCTTTTTAAGGCAAGGTCATGGGAATAATGATGAAAGTAGCTCATAACAACTTTTGCAAAGCCCCTCCTTGCTGACCAAAGCAAGGGATTTCTCTTTGGTACAAATAGAGCCAGCTGGCCCAGCACCTTGAACTATTTTACTACCTTAGACTGAAAACATTTACATTTCCTTTTCATCTGAAAATCTAACTTATTTACTTTGAACTGCTTCAATAGGCAGATGAACTAGATGACCTGTATGAGCTTTCATTTCTAAATGCTGTGATTCTGTAATTGAGGTTAAATGTGAATTAAGTAAAATGGGGAAAAATTAATTACTTCATCTATAGCTTTATTGTATGAGCTGGGTGATTACATGCATGACAGATACAAAAGGAAAGATTCATTGAGGGTAATTGGGAAAAATCAGGGTCCAAGAAGGTGATTCATTTTGTTCTTTGGAAAGAATAGTATCCAGCTGAAAAAAAATGTTTTATGTGAATTTTTATAAACTCCCAAAGAGAAGAACAGAATGCGGAGGATTAATGATTCTTTGTCTACATTGGATGTATCTGAATTATTGTGTGAGAACCAAGGAAGTTTCAGGTTAAAATGTTATTATATGCTACTTCACCTGTTGGTGAGCTGTGATACATGGTCATTAAAAAGACTCCCAAACAGCGAAATGATCTGCTTTCAATCGGGCTAGCCATCATGACAACGTATGCTAGCAATAGCTAGTCTACTGTTGAACCTTTTTTCATGTGTGCTTGGAAATCTGAATCAAGACTAGGGACTAGAAAGAGGCACAAACTTTGGTGACTTCACCCGAGCTTGTTGAGGGCAGGGCTTCTTTGTCCCCTCGATTGAATAGGGCATGAAAATTAGCACCCGCTTCCGGACTTTGGCCCTTACTTCACGAGGTGCGGCGCTCCGCAGCGATATTGCCTTCGATTTGAATTTGGAGGCGGTCACGTGGCGGTCACGTGTTCTCGCTTCACTCCCGCCCCTGTTTCTCAGTACTGCAGTTTTAGGACCGATTCGAGCACAACCTCACGTGCTCCCTTCGCATTCGCATGCCACTTCTCAACGTTCGTTATTTCCCATCCGTCCTTTAAAAAAATTCCTACCGAAGGCGTATCGATGCACTGATGCTGGACTGTCAGTTGCAATGGCTCTACTGATTTCAACTGTTTCCTGCCATCATTGGCAGCCCCCCGCCGCCGCCGCCGCTACTCGGGGGGAGCCCCACATGGCACAGCCGCCTGCCCTCCGCCGCTTGCACGCTGCCTGCCCTGGGTGCCCTGCTCTGGCTGGGCGAGGCGGCAGCGGCTCCTCCTGCTCCCGCCGCCGCCGCCACCACCACCACTGCCGCTACTCGAGCGAGGAAGTAACAGCGCAAAGCGATGAAACGATATAGCGATGCATCAATATCCCTGTTTGAATATTTTTTAAAAAAACTTGAAATAAAAGCCAAAAGCCGAGACCACACGTCACGTTGGGAGCGAAGCAAGATGCGAAGCGAAAAGATTCCCGGCAGCAGCCAGGGGCACCACTCGCCCCGGTTGGAGCACGGTGAAGGGGAGTGGTCAGGCGGCACCGAAGCTAAAATGGAGGGGCGTGCGGACTAAATCGATCGATTCGGACAGAAAAGAAGGCTAGCCGCGAAGCGAGCGGCTCGTGAAGTAACAGCCTTTATTGTGTGAGAGGGCAGAGTATTTAAGGCTGCCCTCCCAGTGCTCTCTCCCTCTTTTGCCTTGTTGCATTCTCAGAGAAGCAGCATCAGCCAGAGGGGAAGCAGTTTCGCTCTTGGAGCCTCATGGCTGCGACTAGGCTTGGAGGATCAGAGTCTGAGCAGCAGTCTGATTATCTCCTGATGTCTCGTTTCACTTCATTGCTTTTATTGCCATGTTGCTTATTTCTTGTATTGCTTTATTGTGCCAGGGAGGGTTTCCACCCCCCTTGTGGTGGGAGGGCTTAGGAAGTGAAGCCTCTAGCAAGGCTGGGGGGGGGGAGTTAGAGGGACGTATTTCAGTTATTTACCAATTTATTTGCATTGGGAAAGGAGGATCTGGCCATTTTATTTTCTTTTAAGGGGAAGATTAGTGGGGCTTGTGAGGCTCACCACCACGCTCCCTCCTCATCTACCCCATGGGATGACGAGATAGGAGACTCTGTTGTTTGAAAATGCAATAAAGTTTTATTGAACTCAACTTTTGATTCTGGGTCTTCATTTACAAGCTCCTCCTTGTTCTCTAACAACAAGGGCTCTGCTTCTGATCACAACTCTTCTAATCACCTGATAGACACATTGACACATTGGGTTGAACAGTCCACTTAGAAATATAAAACGGCTCTTCCCCTTTTCTGCCCGGGTCCAACGAAAGATTTGTCAGTCCTCCTGGCAACAGGTTAATCTCATCCATTCCACTTCTCGTGTCAAGGTCCGGTTGCCCAAACATATTGGCACCGCTCACACCATCTTCATCTCCCCAGGGGTACCATAGCATGCTTCCCAGTGAGCTCAAAGCTCTCTTTGGCTCCTGCTACACCTTGCCTCTCTCTCAAAATACTCACGAGCCTTCTTCCTCTGCTCACACCACACGGTCTGCCCCAAAAATGGAGCCTTCACCACCTTTCTTTCTCTCCACTCTTGCTCAGCCACCTCCCATGGGAGTTGGAAAGTTACCAATTCCCCCATTCCGGGGTCTTATTTCACTACACCCACCAGTTCCTCCTTTCTTTCTCTGGACCTCTGCACTTATCCAACCTCCTAGTGCCCAACTGTCTTCACCTTGTTTCCCCTCTTTCTTTCTCTCTGCTTGGTTCCCTCTTGTTCTCTGTTTCTGTCCCTTTCCTTCTCCTTTCTCATCTCCCCCCCCTCTTTTTGGGCTAGTGGTTCCTCCCAGTGTATGTGGACTTGAGTCGAGTTCTAAGTGTACTAAGTGATATAAAGAAAAGCTCTAGGTAATGGCTGACATTTTAAACTTCATTTGATGTGTAAATGTCTTGGGTCTTTTTTCATGATGCCTTGGTTCCTGTTTCAAAGACAAAGGCTGGGTAAAAATGCTCTAACTAAATAAATAGATAAATTGTGGAACCCTCACTGTTTTGGAAATTGCTGGATGTTCTTCGTCCTTTTATCATATGTAAATTGAGACACAAATTGAGTGAATCTAAACTAACAAAGCAGGATCTGAAGGCCTCACTCCAACACATATGGTGACTTGATATGGCCAGAATTAGTGGCTAAGATTATTCCCTTTGCTCAAAGAATTCAAAAGATAAATTTGACTTCTGTTTGCTCTGCATGCATCAATGGGTTACTCCAAGTGTTATGCAATTCATTTTATTTAAACTGTTATAACTATGCTGAAATCGTGCAATAGTTTTGACCTTTTCTCCTTTCAAATGACGCATACACTTTTTTCTGTTTTAATAATTTTGTTGGGTCTGTCAGCATGAATAAAGATTGTTGTTGATGATATTTCCAGAAAGTACTTGAGAGGAAACACAAGGAAGGTTGAAGATTCTGATGACTGAAGTTCTTGGACATTTCAATTAGCCAACAGGCTGCTGTGAGTGCATCACTAAGGAAGGTGATCAAGCACCAACACCAAAGAACACCCAAGGCAAAGGCTAGGGTACTAGCTAGTAGGCCTGCTGTAATGCAGGTGAGCACTAACAAGTTATGTTTGCAGGCTATCTATGCCACGGAGTGTTTGCCTTGCCTTGACTACAGTAGGGGGTGATTTCTAGAGGAATATGTCGATTATTCAGTTACTAAATAAGCAGGCTGTTAGCAAGATTATTCTCTAATCTAAGGACATGTTGAGTTTGCTAGAATATAATATTCGAAACATGTCAGTGTATAAAATAATATAAGAATGAGAATAATAAAAGGAGGAGATACGTGAGGGCATTACAAAATACAAACTGAAGGTTGGCTGGATGTGCATGCAAATCACTGTACCAGATCTCACTGTACTTGACTGTTTTGACTATGGGTTTGCTATTTGCGCTATTGCAGGGTTCTCAAATTGAGAATGAAGCTAAAATGTCTGACCCCATGTTATTCCCACTTTTAGCCATTTTTTCCTGGCTATTGTCATGCCTAGTTGTTCAGTCCAGCAGTCAAAGTTGCTATCAGCTCTCCCAATTGTGAAATGCTGGGTTGGCCACAAAAATTGAATGTCCATGTAAATATTAAGCTATTGGATTAAAGTCTGTCTGACTCTTTGCTTGAAGCACTAACCCAAAGATTGAATGAGCTCAACAAGAAACAAATAAAAAACAAGCAAACAGAATAAACAAATTGCACGTGGGCTGCACCCCATCTGCTTCCAGCCAATCTATGGGTGATGCCAAGTACATGCAGAGCTTTAGGTGGCACACAGGGCCTAGCTGGTCGGACTCCTTCAGATTGACTGGAAGCAGATGGGGTGCAGGCTTGATTTAGTGTTTGCACATTGCTGCAGTCGGAGAAGTGTGCATCACCCTGGGGAATTTCTGCTAATCTGTATTAAAATGACTCACCATTAAAGGAGTATTGATTCTGGAGAACTACATCCCAAATGTCATGCAGAGTCAGGATCCTGATGTACAGAATTGGGACCCATTCATTCAGGAGGATGCCTAGATGCCCTAAGCATATCCAATCTTGCCTGATTTCGGAAGCTAAGCAGGGTTTGCCCTGGTTAGTACTTGGATGGGAGACCACCAGGGAATATCAGGTGCTGTAGGCACCTGGAGTAGGAACTGGCAAGCCACTCCAGTATTCCTGCCAAGAAAACTCCATGGATATGCAGTCACGAAGAGTTGGTCATGACTGTAATGATGCAGCACACATTCAGGATTGGCCCAGCTTCCACTGTTGCAGCCTTTGGTTGTGATGCCATTGTCTGTGAAAGTACCTCACGAGGACGGGTTAGGCAGTAATTTAAAAAATAATAATCAATCAGCCTTTATTGGCATACAGATAAAAAAAAGAGAACAAAACAGCAGAGTTGCAATACAGTTTTAAACATAATGCTAAATTACAAAAACAGCAATTCAGTGATGAAGTAGTAATACAGTGGTACCTTGTATAAAGGAATTAATTTGTTCCAAATGAAATTATGTTAAGCAAATTTTCCTTTATACAAATTCCCATAGGAATGCATTGAAAATAGAGTGATCCTATTTTTATGTTGTACAGATTTTCCCCATAGGCAATTATGTTAAGCAAATTTCCTCTATCTCTGGAATTTTTTATGTTGTACAAATTTTATGTTATACAAGCTGTTTGTTATACGAGGGTCCACTGTACTGTGCATGCATCATGATGGGTCCCCTTAACCAAATACAGTGGACCCTTGTATAACAAACAGCTTGTATAACATAAAATCTGTTCAACATAAAAAATTCCGGAGATAGGGGAAATTTGCTTAACATAATCGCCTATGGGGAAAATCCGTACAACATAAAAATGGGATTACTCCATTTTCAATGAATTCCTATGGGAATTTGTATAAAGGAAAATTTGCTTAACATAATTTCATTTGGAATGAATTAATTCCTTTATACAAGGTATCACTGTATTGAGTAGGAAAATTTCATCTCAAGCTTTCTGCAGTAAGGTTCCAAAATTACAGATTGGGGTTCCATTCCTTCAGCACTGGAGCAGCATCTGTAGCTGCTGCCCTTGGCCATGAGGCTATGGGAATACGAATATACTTCAAGGGGAGATGAGATGCAATGTTAATTCAGTTCACATCTTTAACTGAATGTAGATTATAGTGTTGCAATATGCTCTCTCGACTCTTTACCACTGAGTACATAAGAGCAAGCAGAGTATAGGAAATTGTTAAAGGAACACAGTGACTCAACACAGGAAAGTATAAACTTGAACTTATTGTATTAAAGAGTTTAGACACTCATTGGCAAACTATACACAGCACAACAGCATAACACACAAAGAATAAAGACAGGTATAACCTGACTTACAACAGGTTGAGCAGTGTGACCTGATATGCATTAGAATGAACTGATCTACATCAAGTAAAGTCTCACTTCTAACTCCATCTTAATGAACAGACTTCTACCGATAAGAACATAACAAGAGCCATGCTGGATCAGGCCAAAGGCCCATCTAGTCCAGCTTCCTGTATCTCACAGTGGCCCCACCAAATGCCTCTTGGAGTGCTTGAGACTAGATATCTCTCTCCTGCTACCACTCCCCTGCATCTGGCCCTTGAAGTACCGTGGTTTTAAACCTGGAGATTACACATCTCCATCATGGTTTGTAACCTGTGATAGACGTTTCCTCCAGGAATCTGTCCAATCCCCTTTTGAAGGCATCCAGGCTAGATGCCATCACCACATCTTGTGGCAGAGAGTTCCACAGACTAACAACATGCTGGGTAAAAAAATTATTTTGTCTGTTCTCACTCTCCCAACCCACAGTTTGAATGGATGTCCCTTAGTTTTGACATTTTGTGAGAGGGAAAAGAGTGTCCCTCTATCCACTTGATTCATGCCCTGCATTATTTTGTACATCTCAATCATATCCCCCCTCAGGCATATTTTTTCCAGACTAAAGAGCCCCAAATGTTTTAGTGTTTCCTTATAAGGGAGGTCCCCCAGGCCAGTAATAATTTCAGTTGCTCTCTTCTGCACCTTTTCCAGTTTCACTATTTCTTTTTTGAGATGCGGTGACCAGAATTGTACACAATACTCCAGGTGCTGCCTTACTATCGTTTTGTACAATGGCATAATAATGTTGGCTGTTTTATTTTCAATCCCCTTTTTGATAATCCCTAGCATAGAATTAGCCTTCTTAACGGCTGCCATATATTGGGAAGACACCTTCATTGACCTGTCCACCAACACACCAAGATCTATTTCCTGATCCGTCACGGAGAGCTCAGAGCCTATGGGTTGATAGATAAAGTTTTGATTTTTTTGCCCCAATATGCATTACTTTACATTTTACTACATTAATATGCACTTGCCATTCTGCAGCCTATTCCCCAGTTTGGAGATATCCTTCTGGAGTTCTTCACAATCTTCTCTGGTTTTTACCACATGGAAAAGTTTTGTGTCATCAGCAAACTTGGCCACCTCACTGCTTATCCCTGTCTCCATGTCATTTAGGAACAGATTGAAAAGCACTGGTCCCAGGACAGATCCCTGGGGCACACAGCTTTTCACCTCTCTCCATTGTGAAAATTTCCCATTGACACCTACTCTTTGTTTCCTGGATCTCAACCAGTTCTCAGTCCATAAGAAGACCTGCCCTCTTATCCCTTGACTGTGCAATTTACACCCAATCATGTGACACCACATCATCACCTCATTACTCTGTCCCAGCTGAATTACACATTGACTTTTACATTGAAACTCTTCACATACATACTCAAACAAGTTACAGAGCATACAATATTAAATTTTAACATACACATACAAATTGTATTGGAAACAAATGTTGACATATTGCAGTTCCCTTCCCATGCGTTATGCAATGTCGTGATCCAGATTTATAAATTTGGGACCCAGTTATCATCATTTGCCCCCACCATTGTTTAAAACCACCTTCGTGGATGGGCCTTGAAGATATAAAGTGTGACTGGAGGGGAAGCCCCTGCTCTTGCTCCATCAACTGCTGACCATAGGAAGAAAACCTTTATAGGAAACCCCTTAGGAAGGTTAGTAAACTTTGTATTTTTCCCCATTCTACAGAGCAATGTCAACTGAATAATAATGGGATTAATGGCTATTTTAAAAAAGCACTTCAATGCAGATCAAAATAGTGAATTTCCCTCTATCCTCTGCCACAATCACAAAGAAAGGAGGATGTTCTCCTGTCACTGCCACAAAGAGATATCTGTGTTTCACAATGAGAGGTGCAGAAATCCAGCCCATGCACACCAAGGGGCACAGAAATGCCTCGGTGTATTATATA
Organism: Phrynocephalus forsythii; assembly: GCA_029282475.1. Lineage (NCBI taxonomy): Eukaryota > Metazoa > Chordata > Lepidosauria > Squamata > Agamidae > Phrynocephalus > Phrynocephalus forsythii. The sequence continues at coordinate 10,499,926 of JAPFRF010000007.1, read as the reverse complement.
CTACTTCCAGCACAGCATGTCCAGCTGGTTGGGTGAGGGAAATGGAAAGGAATATGTTCCTTGTAAGGCTCTCTCAGACTACCTGCGGCTTCATAGGAGGAATACATCATGACATGAATTCCCCCATTCCTTTCATGTTGATTGTGTTACCTAATGTGTTTCTTTGATTGGTAGTTTTTATGTTTCAGTGCCTGTATGTTTTCATTTCCCCCCCTGTAGACTGCCAACAAAATTATATCTCCACAAAGTCTTCTTGAAGACAAAGAGAGAAAAGAAACTATCTATTTTCTTCCCAAGACATTTCCTTTTATGTCCTGTTAATATACAAATCTGTATGTTTTTCGTAATGAATCACTGGCAACCTGGGCATTCCTCTTTCAGATTCTCCAAAACAAACATAACTTATTAGTCTCTCTGCTGTTCTTATCAGCAAATGGTACATCTGTGTTCCTTCATGCAATACTTACTCTTTTGGCAGACGGATTATTTTCTCTCTCATTGCTCCAGCCTAAAGAGCCAAGCAGTCCACAGGGACCACATTTACAACACAAGTATGACAATGAAACAGAAATTCTCATTTGTTGGGGGCTTCAAGTATCTGTGCCGGCTTAATGGAAAGATATCATAAGTGATTGCCAGACATTTTCTTATGATATCTGCTACTGCTATTTATCAGGATTTTTGAAGGCAGTGTGACATCACACACAAACAGGCAAAAAGGTTTTAAAAGATTTCCTCTGATACCATTCAGTGATTGTGCCAAAGAAAAAGAGTATGCACTAGTCACTGCAATGGGCACACCGCTTGAACTCTGAACAGTAGGGATGCCAGTAGGAAATGCCAACAGTATTGGGAAAGCAGAGGGCAAGTCACACTGGGTAATACTGGCAAACAGGCTGGATCAGCAGATACACTGTACTGGGTGGGAACTGTGCCAAAACCATGGGACAGGGCAGAGTAGACTGAATGAACACCATTTTGGACTAGAAGCTGGAAGAGTGGAAAAAAGCAAAGGAGGGGATAGTCGCCTGAGTCAAGGCATATCAAGTTCTATGAGCAGACTGTGCCCTTCTCTCTTATTTAAAGGGGACTTGAGAAAATCCCCCAAATTGTAGGATGATCTTAAGGTAAATAGGTTTTTCTGTAGATCCAGGTTCCAAGTGGTAGTCATGTGGACTGACATTGTTCCCTATCTGAGAGAAAACATTCTCATTGGATACACTAGCTCAGGTGCCAAAGGTGACCCTTGGAATCCTTTCTGTAGGCACCCAACATTGTCCCTTCACAGCCACCTGTATTCAGGTTAAATTGCTGTATTGGCACTTTGCGAAACATTAGTGGGTTTTGAATAAAAGTTTGGGCACTTAGTCTCTGAAAGGTTCACCATCACTGCACTAATTGGTGGGTAAGACAACAGGCCCATTGTCACCTTGGCCAGACTCTTTCTTAGTCCAGGAAGAAAATGGATTAGTCTATGTTGGCTGGCATGTCTAGTTCTATTTCTGTCATTTCTTTCCACTGGGATGGTGTTTCTGGAGGACAGACCCCTGCCATACTTGTCAAGACAATGTCCAAGAAAGCTTGCATGTTGCTATAGGGGTGAGGGATTTGGACCCAGAATATTATGGATATGGCTAATTTATTCCTGTGCTGTATGATTCTCTCAGTGCTAACCATAGGTTCTTCACCAGCAGCTGCTACATGTGATGGAGAGCTGACTGGCATTGCCTCCCCTTGCTACTTAATATCCATTGTCCACATTAATTTGTGGTCTGTTAGAACACAAATCTCCTTCAACATGGAGGCAAACCAGTATTAAAGCATGTTCTTTAACTTGCTGGCCAGAGCCACCACTTCAGCCCAAGACCAATTGTTCTGCTATGGAATCCACTATCCATCAAGGTTGTCTCCTCATTATGTCCTCTATCATGGCAACCAAGTCCTGAGACATTGGCTAAGGATGGCTGTCACCCCACTAAGGACCTGTGTTGCCGCTGATGTCAGAGCCAGGAGATGGGCTGTGTCACTGAGGATGTAGGGGAGGGGAGGAAAGAAATAAAAACCCCTGCATCCCGCTGACAAAACCCACTCCTGGCCAGACCCAGTTGCCATGCACCACCACTTTTTCCAGTGCCGAGGATGAGAGCAGGTTGTGGCTAGCAGCACATGGGAGGAGGCAGCAGTGGCAGCAGTCTTCTCAATGGGACTGGGGGATGGTGGTTTGGATGTGGAGGGGCTGGCTTTGACCCCAGACCACTTCCTGGTCAAGTTTAGGCTATTAACTACTCCAAACCTCTGCAAGGGTGAGGGATCAATTAAGATGATCAGCCCTCAGAGACTAATGGATCTGGATGGTTTCCTGAAAGCTCTGGGGGATTATCCAGCTGATATGGTCAGTGCTCCTGTCGAAGCTCAGGTCACCCTATGGAATAAGGAGATGACCAAGGCAGTTGACATGAGTGCACCTAAGCACCCTCTTCCCATACGCAGAGCCCAGACGGCTCCTTGGTATACATCTGAGTTGCGGGCAATGAAGCGGGAGGGGAGAAGGCTGGAGCGCAAGTGGAGAAAATATTGCTGTCAGTCCGATCAAACATGGCTTAGAACCCACTATTGGGCCTATTTCATGGCTATATGGTTGGCAAAAAGGCAGTATTTCACCAACCGTATTGCTTCCTCAGAGTGCCGTCCACCGGAGCTGTTTCGGGTGGTCCGGGAACTTCTTCAGCCAGGAGATAGGGTGGAGGCCCAGGACCATTCGGACAGCACACTGTGATGAGTTTGCTGTCCACTTTGAGAGGAAAATTGCTCAGATTCACAGTGAACTGGACTCCACTATTGGTACAGAATCAAGGGATGTGTCCAGTGCACCATGCTTAGGTCTAGTGTTATTGGATGAGTTTCAATTGTTGAGACCCGAGGATGTGGTCAGGGTGTTTGGATCTGTCCATTCTACCACCATGCTGCTCGACCCTTGCCCTTCTTGGCTAATTGAAAGATCTCCCAGGGGGGTTCGCACCTGGGTCCAGGAAGCTGTAAATGCCTCTTTAAGAGAGGGAGTGGTCCCTGCTGCCTTAAAAGAGGCAGTAACATCCTGTATTGATTACTGCAATGTGCTTTACATGGGGCTGCCTTTGAAGATGGTCCGGCAACTGCAACTGGTTCAGAATTGTGTGGCGCGGCTTGTGAGTGGCAGGGCTGCCAAGGAACACATCACACCAATTCTGAATAACCTTCATTGGTTACCAGTTGCTGCCTGAGCCCAATTCAAAGTGCTTGTTTTGACATATAAAGCCCTAAATGGCTTAGGACCTAGATACCTGAAGGACTGCCTCTTTCCATATGAACCTATCCGGCAATTAAGATCTAGTCAGGGAACCCTCCTGAAAGAGCCATCCCTCAAGGAGGTGAAAGGGACGACTTTCAGGAATAGGGCTTTTTCAGCAACTGCCCCCAGACTATGGAATGCCATCCCAAGTGAGACCCACCTGGCGCCGACGTTGATAACATTTCGGCGTCAGGTAAAAACCTTCCTGTTCAAGAAATTTTTTAACTGAAGATTGTGGGTCATGATGGCAATTTTAGTGTTGTGTTTTTAATGTATTTTATTAATTGTATTTACATGTTTTTGTTGTTCCGATCTCATTGTAATTTTGATGTTTTAATTGTCTATTTTGATTGGGAGCCACCCAGAGACCTTTGGGTAGTGGGTGGCATGCAAGCTGTATAAATAAATAAATAAATAAATAAATAAATAAATAAATAAATAAAAATAAATAAATAAATAAATAGTTCACAAAAATTTCCTTATACTTTTCAAAATTCAAAGTGGTTTGTACAGTAGTGTGTGAAATAAGTCATTTTTAATTTGCTGCTTGTGCATCAGTTATGAACTGGATAATTATAAGTGAGAATGTGAACAGAACTAAAATCCTCCTACACATCTTTTCCTTGAACAACTGGACACTTAATGGCTGAAACCCACCCAGCAAACTGAAGAAAGCCCAGCAAAGGACATTTACAGCTATTTTTGATGAAATAAGCCTCTTTTGAATTATCCACTTTGATAAATTCTACAATATCTCTTTAGCTCGTATATTTAACCAGTAGCTCTTCAAAACCATGTCTTGCTGATAGGCTGCATTACCTGTTTTCCCATCCAAAATTTTAGAATCATTTACTGTACTGCTCAACATTTGGACTTGCAATTAGTTTGGTGGATTTTAAAATAAAACAAAGGCATCCAAAATATAATCCCTTGTCTCGTCTTCTGTTTCTGAGAAGAACTTTAGCAATGTTCTTCACAAAAGATCACAGAGACAATTATTTTAATTGCCACACCAGTTGCCAGTCATAAGTTAGCTAATGACTCTGGAGTCTTCTTCCATCTGCTGTTCCTGTTGTCACTTGTTATGTTTTCCTTTAGCACTATGCCAGGTTTCTAGTGAAAGTTCAGTTACTTCTCATGACTGATGTCATCATTCTATTGTCTAGCGTTTGTTCTTTGGATGATTTGCCCTCTGGCAAGCATCCTCTTTTGAAAAACAAAAAATAAAAGCAAACAGTCCCATTTTGTATCTTCTCACTTGGTTTTCTTATTTTCCTAGGAAGAGTATGGGCCAGTGTGTGCCTTACTTTCTCCACATGGAGAACATTGCCATATGGCAACATTTCCATGCTCTAGGTGTATCAGCTTGACATTTGATTCCTTATGCCAGCTAAGAGAGTTAGGATTCCAGCCACGTGGAACATTCCTTGCCAGTGCTTGATGTTCCTACAGGCATCTGTTTTGAGAGAGAGAGAGAGAGAGAGAGAGAGAGAGAGAGAGAGAGAGAGAGAGAGAGAGAGAGGGAGGGAGGGGAGGGAGGGAGGGAGGGAGGGAGGGAGAGAGAGAGAAGCTTTCAATACAGTTGGGAGAATCTACATAATCAGGTTTGTGTATAAATAATGCCTGATGCATGAATTAATCAACTTACATATATGTAGGCATCGCCAGAAGCTGAATAAATGTTTATTAATTTATAAGCATTTTTGTGCTGTCATGTCATTTCTGACTTATAAAGACCCTAATAGGGTTGTACGTGAAGTATTAAGGGCATGGGTTACTGTTTCCACCTCACGGTGTCTTTCCATGGCTGAGGAAGTATTTGAACCAATATAATACCATAAAAATATGGTATTATGATAAATTTGCCCCATTAAGGAAGCTCATTCCAAAAGAAGTAGGGGTTAAATTAAAGAAGATTTCAATCCAGAATATGGATAAAATTTGTGAAACAAAACATATGATGGAAGAGGAAAGTGAAATTTGGAATAAGATCAATTGGTTACAAAAAAAAATCTCCTTGTCGAAGGAGAAAGAAGTTAAAAATTGTGGTAAAAGAACTATTACCCCCTTCGAAGAATTAGTGAAAGGATACAGGATAGATAGGTCCAAAATAGTTTCTAAATTGTACAAGGTTTTATTAAATATGGGGAAATCATTAAAGGAAAGTTTGAAGGAATTGGGAGCTAGATATCCAAGAAGAGATTTTAGATGAAGATTGGGATAAAATCTTTCGGCAATGACCCTTTGTTACGACCTCTAGGATAATCCAGGAGCAGGGGCTGAAGCTGGTACCAGTAAGGTTGCACCATATTACAAAGTCAGGAAGTAAAAATTGTTGGAGGAAATGCAGAATAATGGGAATGTACAGTCACATGTGGTGGGATTGTCCTTTAGTTAATAATTTTTGGATACAGATTGGAAGAGAAATATCGAAAATTGTGGGAAGGAAAGTGGAAATATCTAAATTAATGGTTATTATTAGCATGGGTAGCACAGAGTTAAAAACAAAAGAGGAATGTAAATGGGTAAATCTGATGATAATTGCAGCCAGACAGTTTATAGCAAGTACTGTAATTGGAAAAATACAGAAGAGTTAGCGGTGAACCAATGGAGGAAGAAATTAAATAATATTATAATTTTAGAATACCTAACTGTGAAGATATGCAGGGTGAAAGGTTTTAAGGCCAATGAGAAAGAGGAGGAATGGTTTTAGAAGCTACTGAATTATTTGAGTATGTTTGATCAATTTGGGGTAACTAAAACGTTAAAAGCTAAATAAACCTTACAGATTGTTAATTGCTTGAATATGTTTGAATATGTTTCATTGTTAATGTATATCCAATGTATTGGATGCCTGGGGGGGGGGGTCACTGTCTTTGTCTGGGTTGTTGGTGATTGGTTTTATAATAATTAAATAAAATTTTAAAAAAATAGTACAAAAAATCTCCTGAATTCTAGACTTACACTTTATCCACAGTGGCTCTCATTTATTTATTACCTATGTTTACATTCATTCTTTCATTTATATTTATTTTAGGGTATTTTTACCCCACCTTTCTCCTAAAAAAGGACCCGAGGTGGCATACAATAATGAGGGATAATATACAGTCCAGTACAATTAAGACTAGAGATGGGCACGAAAATTTTTTTTTCCGTGTTGTCGTTAGTCGGGCCGGTTCCGTTTTGGGTCGTTTCCGTTTTTTGCAAAAATTCGCAAAAATTAGTCAGTTTGTTTTTTCATTTTTTTGTTGTCGTTAGTACTGTTTTTTTTGGGGGGGGGAGCGGGCTCCTGGAGGCACCTCTGTGGGGTGGGTGCCTCCTCTGGCCCGCTATAAAGGGAAAGTTGGCTCCTGGAGGCACCCGTGGGTGCCTCCTATCCTCACCCACTAGGAAGGGGAAGCAGGCTCCAAGAGACCCCTCTACATGGGGGTCTCCCCTCCTCACCTGCTGCTGCTGCAAAATGGTATGCAATAACCATATGGATATTGCATACCAGTTGTGCAGACAGTGACTGTGAAGACTAGTGGATGGCACTGAACCCAGAGCCATAGGTGAGATGCCTAACTAAGGCTCTCGCAACACCATGTCTCACACAGAAGGGAATTGTACTTGCGTGTAGTGCAATGCAAGTACATCTGGCTTAGGGTTAAGGTGGGTTAGGGTTAGGGCTAGGGTTAGGCTAATGATTCAAGTGGGTTGCACCTCTGGGTGCCTCTCTGACCCACTAAGAAGACAGTCTGTGATGTATGGGTCACGGAGTCAAGGGTTAGGGTTAGGGTTAGGGGGCTAGGGCAGGTTTTAGGGGGCTTTTTGGCACATCCTAGAAGTCTCCATGGCCAAGTGGCTAAAATTTGCATGGTCGTCCACTCCCACATGGCTGGCCACTCGGCCAGCCCATCATTGCGCAGGTGTAAATAAAATAAAATAAAATAAAATCAATGGAGGACAGAGGAGGAGAGGAGAGACATTTTGTTGCAAGAAAAAACCCACTGCTACTGTGAAAAATCTGGCAGTTTATAAATTTTCACGTGTTTCTGTTGTGCTTGTGTGTTTTTGGACCACGATTTCAAAAACAATATTGCCTTCGCCGCCCCATTTTGGATCCCCCACCCGCACCGCATGGCATGGCGACTCGAGTCCGGCTGCCCAGGATGGGGGGGAGGCGGGACCCCCCCTCCAGAAACCACCCCTCCGGTACGTGCCCTGCGCCCTTAGTCAAGCTGGCATTTTTCCGCCTGCTTTTTTGGCCCGGGAATGGGAGGGGGGAGAGTTTAAAAGTTTTTTCCCGTGCCGTCCGTGCCGCTTGCTTGCGCTTTAATTGCGGCGGCCGGCGGCCGGCGAGACTGGGCTTTTTGCTGGCTGCCTGCGAGCCTGCGGCGAGTCCCACCAGAGCAGCCCAGGACGGGGGATGGGGGGGAGGCTGGGGACCTCCAGAAACAACCCCTCTGGTGGGTGCCCTGAGGCACGGCAGGCATTTTTCCGCCTGCTTTTCGGCCGGGAACCGGGTTTTTTTCACTTTTAAAAACTTTTTTCTGTGCTGCGTGGCATCACGCGATTGCGCGATGCAAGGAACGAGCACAACAAATCAGACCAAAATTGTTCGTTCATCGGTTCGAGCTCGAAGTCTGGCGGAGTGATTCCCGTTACCGTTTCCGTAGAGTAACGGAAACGAGTAACGGAAACGGAAACGGGAATACCGCTAAGTCGTGCCCATCTCTAATTAAGACATATTCAAGTATTGAGAACTGGGAACTGAGGGACATCCTACAGCATCAAAAGACAACATTACATTAAAGCTACCAAAGAATGTGAGCAGTAAAAAAGAGAGTAAAATTTCATGTACAGTTACGAGTGAGGGAAACTAACGTTGAAAACATAGTGTCAATGCAATCACAAAGTCTATAAACACAAAGTCTATGTGTTCATGTATGATAGATTTATATAAAAGTTACATAATAGGTAGTCCAGCTGATGCTGTTTCTGTTTGTTGTGTCTCTTCAAGTCAGAACTGACAGAAAAATGACCCTAACAGGGCTTTCCTGGTGAGATGTTTCAAGAATAGTGAGTTTCCTCTGCTGAACAGGGATTGAAATCCAGGGCTCCTGAGTGCTAAATTAACCCATTATTTTATCCACTATATCACACTTGGCATCAGGCCAGTGAGGGCACAATAAATGAACAATTGAAGAGACTTGCAAGGATAGTGGAAAACCCTCTGAGAAGCAATGAGAACACTGTCTAGGCTCTAAGGACTTCTGCTAGAGGTTTTGAATTGAGGTATGTTTTAATAATGACTTTTTGGAAATCTGTGGGCTAAGAACAGCATTTTTACAAGACATTGCACTATTCATTGCCTAAACCAAAGATGGCTCCATATGTTTCCAAAAAAAAGTTTGGTATACATGCAATTAAGAATATTTCCCAGAAATCATGCCAAGTGGCTTACTAAGTAAATCTGTCTAAGCCAAAGAGAGAGATTTGTTATCCCACTTTCCTGGACTCTGCTGAGTAAATTGGTTAAAAAACAACATAGTGTAAATTGTTAAAGAAGAGTTGCTGTTGAAATAACAGGAGCTTAAGAACCTGGAGCATCTGTTCTGACCGATAACAGTTGCAGAGGTCTTGGTGGCAGCCGAAAAACCTGAATTACACAAACCCCAAATTCTGTTTCTGAGGGACAGTAAATAACAATTTCAATGAAATTGGCAGGGGAAAGATTTTTTCCTCAAACTGGTGTGTGTTTCTCTTTGCCTCCTAGTAGGGATGCTTGTGGATCATACTGAAATAAAGGAATTCAAGTGGTTCTGTGTCTGATGTTTAGACTTCACAGATTTTACTTCATGCTAATGAACACTCTTATACTAAATTCCTGTAATACACTTGAATGTCAGAATCCAGGAAGAAACAATGGGTATTTATTCATTTACTACATTTAATTATTGCCCCTGTAGTGGCAAACCACTACTCTGAGTGGTTCAGAGCCAGTAAAAGAAATCTCTATACCCCCAAACAAAGACAAGTAGTCAGAACAAGGACTGTGGGAATTAGCTATTCAAGGTTTAAAACTTTGAGGTGATTGGGAGTTCAGGAATAAAATAAAGATCAATGCAGCCCTATATTATCTGACTTTCTGCAGCCCCTGCATACCATCTGTTTATAGTTGTACTATTGCACTGTTAGCAGCCTTGCTTAATATTTTATAACTGTATGTCATCTTGTCACCTTAAATTCATATCACTGCAAAACCTGTGCTGTTATTATTTTCTTTAAATCTATTAAAGAAATGTGTTATGTGAACACCAATATCAGATGAAGTGAAGAAGAATAAGAACAGACACTTCTATATTCACAACTGGGATGAACTCTTCTAATGCACTGTTTTAACTTACATTACACACTTTACTGGTTGTAATTCTCCAACAGAAATAAAACAAAATCTCTGAACATTAATAATAATCTTCCATCAAGTGTTGATGCATTGTCTGATGGCAATTTATTGTGAGACTTCTCATGGTGTTCTGGCCATAAAATACTCTGAGGTGGTTTATCTCAGTGCTTTCTCCTGGGCTGCTCTGTAACTTTCTATATTGCCCAAGGCTTCACAGTCAGGGTCTACCCTAACACCTGGTTTAACAGCCAGGTGAAATAATGCAGGGCATGAGTAAAGTGGACAGAGAGAAGCTCTTCTCCCTCTCACAAAATATCAGAACTAGGGACATACACTCAAATTGTGGGCTGGGTGAGTAAGAACAGACAAAAGAAAATATTTTTTCACCCAGCGCATTGTTAGTCTCTGGAACTCCCTGCCACAGGATGTGGTGATGGCATCTGGCCTGGATGCTTTCAAAAGGGGATTGGACAGATTTCTGGAGGAAAAGCCCATCACAGGTTACAAACCATGAGGGAGATGTGTAATCTGCAGGCTTAAAAAACTTCAAGGGCCTGACACAGGGGAGTGCTATCAGGAGACAGATACCTAGTCTCATGTGCTCCCAAATGCATCTGATGGGGCCACTGTGAGATACAGGAAGCTGGACTAGATGGGCCGTTGGCCTGATCCAGCATGGCTCTTCTTATGTTCTTATGTTCTTATGTAGACAAGGTGTGCAGCTTGGATTGATTTGAGTTAGAATTGTGCTAATTTTTCCTCACTGATCTAGATAATCACTCCAAATGCCCATACTTTTAATCTGTTTCCCTTCAATTCAGATTAAGTTTCCATAACAAAGCATTACCCTTTCCTTCCATGCCTTCCCCATTCCCACCATGTTTCTACCCATTGTCTCTTTCCTTCCCTTAACATTGCCTGATTTGTTAGTTGAAGGGGGTTTCAGGATCATGTACATAGATCCATTAAACTTTTCTTCCTTATATGCGGAAAATCTGCAGAGTTGAAAGGAGTGCTTAGAGGTATTAGCTTTTTTTTTTTTTAAAAAACATCATGTTACAATAATCCTGTCAAGCGTGAAACAGATGGTGAGAGCCAGCTGTGCTGGGGAAAAGCCCCAATTCCACCCATTTAGAGAGGCATTTGGAGGCCACCTTGCTCCATGTTGAGGAGAGTTCCTATATATGACCATCCTATTAGGCATGAGGGGCAGTTTTAATTATATATGCCTTCAAAGGACCTGGTTTGAGACAAAGGAAAGGACAGATCTGATAGGAGCTGGGTTGCTTCTGATGGTGAACACACACACACACACACACACACACACACACACACACACACACACACACACACACACACACACACACACACACACACACACACACATTCCCAAGCAAGATAAAATAATTGTGAAATGAAAATAAAGTGGGAGGGACTGATTTGAGACTCTAGTAACTTCACATGGATGGATTACACTAATCCAAAACAATGAAGGATGGAACTACCTCTTTATGAGGAGGAAAAAAAGATGTATGGACAGATTCTCAGTGAACTGTTTACTTTTTTAAAACGGGTGTTTAAAAGTTAGTGCTCTGTATCTCAATTTCATATTTCATGACTTCGCTTACAGAAACATAGGATGCATTCTACCAAGTCAGACCACTAGGCCATCTAGCCCAGTAAAATCCGGACCCGACTTACCGGGTCCAGCGTTGTGGTCAGCAACTCAGCCGGACACCCGAGGCTCTACAAAATGGCGCCAGCCAGTGCACCCACGCGGCTCCCAGCAATGGTCTGCTGGGCGTCAAAGCCAATCCGGGGCCGCCCGGCGTGCTTTGCGGCCACGGGTATCCGGGTATTGGCTGGCCCATGCAGGAACAAAGGCGGTGCCGGTGCCAGCCCCTTTAAAAGGGGCCGCTTCCTCTGGAAGGCCACCATTGCGTGCCATCCCTTTAACGTTCCCCACCCACCCACACCTCTGGGCATTAAGCAGTTTATTGTTAGGTTGGTTGAGTTAACTTAAATTGTTCTTGTTCTGTTTTCATCACAGCTTGGGCGGTTTTGAGGCATTGGGACCAGATCCAGGCTGAGGTGACTGCAGGATGGAGCCCGCCCGGCACAGAAGCAACAGATGGGACAACAGACGGACTCTCCGCTCAGCTTGGGGAAGGAAATCTCGAAGGAGTCTGCACCCACGGGGGTTTCCGGAAGCTGAGAACTAAGGGTGCTGCCACCTGGGGGTGCCACCATGCACATCGGGGGACAGGCGGGTTCCCTGATGGCGTTGGATCTGACCCAATGCCTGGCCAAAGTACTGCAGGTTGTCACCATACCAATAAAGCTGTGGCCTCCACATTTTTCCCCATGAGTCCAAGTGTGTCAGTGTGGTCAATGGAGCGCAACAAACACCAAGGCTTGGCGCTGGACCACAATGTTGACAGTGACTGGTAGTGGCAGTCCAAGGTCTCAGGCAGAATCCTTTCATAACCCTGCCTGTGAGGCCTGGGCATTTTCTTTAGTGCTTTTTTCCATTCAAAGGCTGTGCCCCACTACTGAGTGGAACTCCTTAGCATTACTTCTGTATACTATTTTTCTGGAAGTAACACATAATAATGCTCCCATTAAAATGCTTTGCAGTGATGGAATGTCTGACACTGACCTCTTGTAACAAAGGGATCCAAAGAGAAGTGCCAAAATACTCTAGAATTTTCAATTAACTAATGCATTTGGTATCTTTCTAATATCAGTACAGAGAGAGCCAGTTTTCAAGACATACATTCCCTACTGGTTTGAAATGACTAATTAGTGTAACAACAAATGTTGCCAGAGTAAGATTGCTAGACATGTGAATTTTAGAAAAATATAACTTATGAGAGAACTAAATGAGACAGTGATTCAGCCACAACTAAAAAAAGCCTAACCTGGAGCCAGGGCTGGTGGTTAATTACCAACCAGTGACAAACCTCCCTAATTTGGGCAAAGTGTTGGAGTGTGTGGTGGCTGAGCAGCTCCAGGCTCCCCTAGATGAAATGGATTATCTAGATTCATTTCAGTCAGGTTTTAGGCCAGGTTTGGGATGGAGACTGCTTTGGTCACCCTGTATGACAGCCTCTGTCAGGAGAGAGAGATGGGGAGTGTCTCTCTCTTGATCCTCCTGGACCTCTCAGCAGCTTTCAACACCATCAACCATAGTTTCCTTCTGGACAGATTGGTTGGGATAGGAGTTGGAGACACTGTTTTACAGTGGCTCCACTCCTACCTAGCTGACTGGATCCAGAAGTCGGTGCTGGGGGACAAGTGCTCTGACTCATGGCACTTATGTCATGGGGTTCCCCAGGGCTCTATATTGCCCTCCATGCTATTTAATATCTATATCAGGAATGTCCAAACTTTGGCCCTCCTGATGTTTTGGACCAAACTCCCAGAATTCTAAGCCTAGATTGCCAAAGAGAAAGCACTGTGGGAGTTGTGGTCCAAAACATCTGGAGGGCTGAAGTTTAGATATGCTTGATCTCTATGAAACTTCTGGGAGAGGTTGTTAAGTGGTTTGTGCTGAGGATTCAGCAATATGCTGATGACTCAGCTTTACCTCTCTACCAATCCAGGTGCAGCGGTCTCTGGTCTGAACTCGTGCTTAGATTTGATAATGGACTGGATGAGGGTCAATAAACTGAAGCTCAATGCAGACAAGTTAGAAGAATTGTGGGTGTTCTGCCTGACAGGTTAGAGGGCCATTCCCCTGCCCTGGACAGGGCTTCCTTCCTCCTAAGTATCCCCCACAGCTTGGGGATACTTCTGAAATTGGGTCTTACCCTGGAAGCCCAAGTGGACTTGGTGGCCAGTGGTGCCTTTTTTTACAGCTGCAGAGAATATACCAACTTCACCATTACCTGGATGAGTGGAGCCTGGCCAAAGTCACACATGCAATGGTAACAACCAGATTGGACTACTGTAACACACTTTCTGTGGGCCTGCTTTTGAATACGGTCTAGTGATTGCAACTGGTACAGAACCAGGATGCATGGCTCATGAGTGGTGCCACTGTGCAGACTCAAATTATGCCAGTTTTAAAAGATTTACACTGTCTGCCAGTTGCTGCCTGGGCCCAATTCAAGGTGCTAATGCTTACATATAAAGCCCTAAACGTCTTAGGACCTGGTTCCCTTAAGGACCACCTTCTTCTATACGAGCCTGTACCTTAAGATCAGGCCAGGAGGCCCTGTTGAAGGTGCCTTCCCTCAAAGAGATGAGGGGGATTAGCATTTCAAAACAGGGCCATCTCGGCAGTTGCCCCCCAACTTTGGAATGCCATCCCAACAGAGATCTGCCTGGTGCTGTCACTTTTGGCTTCTTGGTGCCAGGCAAAGACCTTCCTATTCAGCCAGCATTTTAATTATATACTATTCTTTTTAGCTGGGCTCATGAGCAGCAGGATTTTATCATTTGTATTTTATATTGATTGTTTTTAAACAGTTGTATATTTTATGATTTTAATAATTATGTTGCTTTATAGTTTTAATATATTGCTTTATGCTGCCCAGAGACCACTTGGTAGTGGGGTGACATTTTTAAAAAATAATAGATAGATAGATAGATAGATAGATAGATAGATAGATAGATAGATAGATAGATAGATAGATAGATAGATAGATAGATAGATAGATAGATAAGCTTCAGGTGGGAATAGTTTGTTAGAACTGATGTGTGAGGCAGAGGGCAAAGGAAATGCCCTTCTGATACTAAACTACTGCTCCTCAGCACTGTTGATGGTTTGCATGGTGTTTCATAAACTGTTCTGTTCCCACTCCTGAAGCATCCCAGTGACATATTGCTGTGTTTTTACTTTTGATGCCTAGGACAGCACCAGAATATTTTGTTTATATCATGATTCAGCATTCTGAAAGGTAACACTAAAAAAATAGGGTGTCCCAAACAAAATATTGTGTTTTCTCCAAGATAGCTGCTAAAGTGCACTTTCCTGGGGGGGCAACTTAATGTTGAATAATTCAGATGTTCAAAATCTAGTCTTCACCAAACTTCGAGGACTTGTAGAGGAGAGTCAGGGGAAGCCTCTCTGTGATTCTGATGTCTCTATACTCCTGGGAGGGGCTTTATAGGGGTTTAAAAACAACAATGAATCTACAAATCAATAGATCAATTTGTCAGGGTTTTTTTTTTTTTTTGCAAATTTGCTATTGATGATTTTTTTGAACACGAACTGAAATTAATCACCATTTTTCTGATTCATGCCCATCTTGACCTTGGTTTCTTGTGATTTTTTTTTTTGCCAACTCCAACCTCTTCTTCTGCTCACTACAATTCTTCAACCTGTTCAGTCACGTCTGACTCTCTGTCACTTTGTAGATCAATGCTCTCCATGCCTTTCTGTCTCTTACAGCTTTTTTTAAGAGTCCCTTCTGATGGTGTCCAGTCAGTGAGTCCTTGGGCAGCCCCTTCTTCTTTTGCCACTGACCAATCCCCGCATAACTGCTTTCCCCCCGCAAGTGAGTCAGTTCTCTGAGTGAAGTATGACAATTTTGTTGGATGATCTTGGCTTCCAGAGATATTTTTGCTTTCACTCTGTCTAGGAATTCCTCGTCAGTAATGCAAAGAGTCCTGAAAATTGCTTTGTGTTTGAGAGAGAAGTTCTGTTCTGTTCAGAAGATGGCGGACGGCAGCAGCCCTCTGGCGTTTTGGCACCACAGCGTCTTGGGTTTTCTTCTGTTATTTTTCTTTCTGCTGCCGTGTGGATTAGTTTTTCATCTTTTTTAATGCCTTTGGGTTCACCAGGGCGTGCTGGGGAGTGGAGGACTTACCTTTTCTATCCTTCTCCGGAGGTTTGAGCCCCCTTGACAAGCTTCTTGCCGCACGCCGCGCTTCGCATGTTATGCTGGCTGCCGAACCAGCATTGGAGCCGCTCGCTGGCCGCAAGCTTCTGGGAGACGGCCGGACCACGCCAAGCCAGCAATGTCCGCCTTTGAGTGCGGGTCGGTCCCTCCCGAACCAGCAGAGCCCTCCCTCGGGAGCTGGCCGGACTTCGCAGGGCCAGCAGAGCCCCTTTTCCATCTATCGGGCTCGCTCTCTCCCGGAGATTAAGCGGAGGACGCAAGCTACTTCACGCCCGTTTTTTCCGGCTTTTGGGACTTCTCTCGCCCCCCCGGATTTTTCAACCCTGCTCACCCCCCTCGTGCCCCCCCGTGGGGTTCCCAGACTGAGCGACCGGCCCGTCTGCAACGGCCTGGAAGGCTTGCAGAACGAGGTGGTGGCTGCCATCGTGGGTTTTTCCTGCGGGAGAAGCGGAGGGTGAACTGTGCTGCTGTGGCTGGGGTTGCTCGCAGCCATTTCCATCTGCGGCGTGCGGCACTTCAGCCTGTCGGGACGTTTTCCACCTTCGCCCTTGTCAAGAACTATCGTGTGGGGTGCCAGATGAGGTTCTCGGCGACGGGTCGGCCGCCGGTGCTTGTGCTTCCGTGAGCCCCTAACCGGGTTGGGAACTCAGGTGGCTTCCGGCCACCAGAGATGGGCTTTTGGTCATCTTAGCCCCTGCCTGCTTGTGGAGATCTCTGTGGGAGCCGTAGTCCGGGCGGCAGACCGGTCGCAGTAGGGGACACTCTTCCCCCCTCTGTTTCCACCCTGGAAGCTCGGACGGCATTTCCGGCCGTCGGTGAGAACATCTTCTCTACCATCTGGAGACTCAGGTGGCGAGTTCGGCCACAGGCGCTCCGCGGATCTGTCTTTCTTTCTGCGGGGCTGCCCTATTGACCCTACAACCGCTGGCGGCTGCCTTGCTGCACCGGGGCTACTTTCGATCCGCCCCCCGGCACCAGGGAGAGCGGCGGCAACTCTAGGTCGCTGGAAGAAGCTTTGGGTGACGGGTTTGAAGGTTTTGGACCGCGGGTGGGTTCATAGGGGTTAGGGGGCTGTTGGACATCTTGGCCCCTTGTTTTGTCTTGTTTTTTTTCCCCTCCCCGCGGCCTCCCCATGCCTGTAGCCCTATCTCCCTGGCCTTCCTGATAAGTTTTTCAGTCTCCACTTCTACTTGGCCTTGGCTCCCTCCTCCCCCTCCCTCTCTCCCTCCCCAGGTGTGTTCAATCTGCCCTGACGGTGGACCCATATCGGTGTTATTTTAATTTGATTTTAGTTGATTTTGTTTTTGGTTGTTATTCTATTTTATTATTATTTTTCTGTCTATCCTACTATTGCTTGTTGCTTGTGGGTAGCCTAGTAACTCGTTGTCACTAGTTTGTATTTTGCTGTTAATTTGCATTGATTGTAGTGCTTTGCATATATATTTTTTTATTGCAATAGTTTGTGTCATTGCCTTTATTTGTTTATTGCTATTGTATAGTGTTGATTATTCTTATTTTGTTGATTTGAAGTCTAGTACTGCATCTTCTTGTTTGTTGTTAGCAGTAGTAGGTTTCTGTGTTTTTTTTTTCTTTTCTCGCCATGTTAGCAGGGGCTCATATTCCGACGGTGTCGGGCCGTGGGCGTTACGCTTGTAGCCGTTGGGTTTGTCAGACTAGAAGAACTCGGGTCAGGCAACTCGTGCCTGTCCCTCGTTCTGACCCCTCGGCTCTCTGCCACGTGCCCGGGAGTCCTACCACCAGCGCCCCCAACCTTCCCTGTATCCTGATGAATGCCAGGTCGGTGCATAATAAAAGCCCTATTATTTATGATACCATCGTGGAGGAGAAGCCCGACCTGGCGTTTATCACCGAGACCTGGGGGGGCTCGGAGGGGGGGCTTCCCTCTCCCTCCTATGCCCGCCCGGCTATCAGGTTGAGGGAGTGGGAAGGTTGGGGGGTCAAAAGGGGGGAGGGGCCGCCATTGTTTTCAGGGACTCTTTTCTGGTTAGCAGGGCCTCGACATTGGTTAGCCAGGGGTTAGAGGTACTTCACCTGTTGGTGGGACAGCGGGACAGATTTGGCATTGTGCTGGGTTACCGAGCTCCCCGCAACCCTGCACAATCCCTTCCAGAGCTCACAGAATTCATTGCAGCTGCACTACTGAGGTCCCCACGGCTTTTGGTCGTGGGTGACTTCAATGTGCATGCGGGTGATGGACTCTCTGGGGTGGCTCTGGAGTTCATGGAATCCATGGCGTCCATGGGTCTGTCCCAGCATGTTTTATGCCCCACCCACAGGTCCGGTCACACCCTGGATCTGGTTTTTTCCTCCATGTCGGGGGACTCGTGTCTGGAGGTGGGGGACATTGTTCTCCTCCCTGTGTCATGGACAGACCATCACCTGCTCTCATTCTCCCTGGCGATCCCGGCCCCTCCCCGCGGGGACCTTCGGCCTTCCGTTCTGGCCCACCCCCGCAGGCTTAGGGACCCCCAGCGGTTCAGTGAGCTCTTCGGGGGCCTTCCTGGTGGTACGACTGGCGCTCCGGCTGAGGTAATGGCTAATCTTTGGCATGATACAGCTGCCAACACCATCGACCAGATCGCCCCCAAGCGCCTTCTCCGTTGCTGAGCCCGGCCCTCCCCATGGTTCACGGGGGAGCTTAGGGCAATGAAGCAGGTTAGGAGAAGGCTAGAGCGCAGCTGGAGAAAAACCCGGACGGCGTTAAGTAAGGCTGCTGTTGATGCCCAGACTAGTCGCTATACCAACGCGATCAGGGAGGCTCGAACATCCTTTAACTCCCTGAGAATTGCTGAGGCCTTGAACCGCCAGGCGGAGCTCTTCCGGGTGGTTCGAGACCTCAACAATCCTAGTCTGGCTAGGCCTCCTCCTACTGAGTTCAGTAGCGAGCAGTTTGCAGCCTTTTTTCGAACTAAAATAGAGGCCATTCGTGCCGGCTTTGACTCCGGTTGCAGTGGCCCTGCCCCGCCATCCCCAGTCGCTGGTCCGCCTTCGTCACCTCGGTTGGATGCGCTTGGGCCTGTTTCCGCTGTCGAGGCCTCCAAGGCCATGGCGCATTGCCGGCCTGCCTCCACCCCTTTCGACCCTTGCCCTGCCTGGCTAATTAGAGCTGCCAGAGGGACCATGGCCGAATGGGCTTCAGCCATCGCCACCGCCTCCTTCAGTGAGGGGGTCTTTCCCCCTCGTCTGAAGGAGACGGTGGTGAAGCCCATTCTGAAAAAACCTGGCCTGGCGGTGGATGACTTAACAAACTATCGTCCCATCGCCAATGTCCCGTTTATAGGCAAGGTGATCGAGAGGGTGGCGGCGGTCCGGCTGCAGTCATACCTGGAGGATTGGCAGTGCCTCGATCCTTGCCAGTCCGGGTTCAGGCCTCGTCGGGGTACCGAAACAGCTTTGGTCGCCCTGCAAGATGACCTTCTCCGGGCGGCCGACAGGGGTTGCTCTACCCTGTTGGTCCTCCTGGATCTGTCAGCGGCCTTTGATACCGTCGACCACGGTATCCTACTGGACCGGCTCTCTGAGGTTGGAATCGGAGGCACTGCTCGCAGTTGGCTCCGTTCCTTCCTGGAGGGCCGGCCCCAGTATGTTCAGCATGGGGGGGAGATATCGGCCCCTTGGATTCTCCCTTGTGGGGTTCCACAGGGGTCGTCTCTGTCCCCCATGCTGTTTAACATCTATGTAAGGCCATTGACGGGGGTCATCAGGAGTTTTGGAGTCTGCTGTCATCAGTACGCTGATGACACGCAGCTCTATCTCTCCTTTAACACCTCTGCTGTGGAAGCTGTGGAAGTTCTCGACGGGTGCCTGGAGGCCGTCCTGGCTTGGACCGGGGCGAACAGGCTTAAGCTCAACCCCGAGAAGACGGAGGTTATGTTTTTTGGGAGCTCGCCGTCTGGGTTCGGTGGCCCTTTTCCCCGTCTGGGGGGGATCCCCCTCCAGTTCGCGGAAAGGGTGCGGAATCTGGGTGTGCTCCTGGACCCGGCGCTTACCTTGGAGTCCCAGGTGGCCTCGGTGACCAGGTCCGCCTATTATCATCTCCGTCAGATCGCCCAGATCCGCCCGTACCTGGACGCGAACTCTCTGAGAACAGTGGTCCAAGCGCTGGTGATCTCGAGGCTGGACTACTGTAACGCTCTCTACATGGGGTTGCCCTTGAATCTTCTCCGGCGCCTGCAGCGGGTCCAGAATGCGGCGGCCAGGCTGGTGGGGGGTGTGCGTCGCCACGAGCACATCACACCAGTCCTGGCCCGCCTGCACTGGTTGCCCGTTGCAGCCCGGATTAGATTCAAGGTCCTGGTTTTAGTTTATAAAACCCTCCATGGCTTGGGACCGGACTACCTGGCAGAGCGTATCGCTCAGCGATCCACCTTGGCCCGGCCCGTTCGGCAGGCGCGAGCGCACTTGCTTCGGGTCGCCACCCCTCGAGAGGCCCGAAAAACGAGTACTCGAAATCGGGCTTTCTCGGTGGTGGCCCCTAGCCTCTGGAACTCCATCCCTCCTGAAGTGTGCTCTGCAGAGTCCCTGCTGGCCTTCCGGAAGGCATTAAAAACCCATCTGTTCCGGGAGGCCTTTGGCGATCGTTATTAATCTCTCTCTCTCTCTTTTTTTTTCGCCATCATATTGCGTATTACCTATAATGTTAGGTTTTAATGATTTGTTGAGGTGCCTCTAGGTTTTATTTTGTATGTTATGCTGTTTTATCTGTCTTTAATGCATATTGTTTTTGCTTTGTTCTGTAATACTTGTAGCCCATTGTTGTAAGCCTCTTAGAGTTCAAATTGAAGATAAGCGGGATATAAATATAATAAATAAATAAATAAATAAATAAGTGGTTAACTGATGAAAAATTGAGTTAGATTCTGGGATTTCCTCTTGTTGCGATTAGAGATGGGAACGAATAAAAAAATGGTGTTTCGTTTGTCATTTGACATTGAAAGGTCCGTTTCGTTTCGTTTGTCATTTGTTGCAAATTTTTGAAAAAATTTCATTTCTGTTTTTCATTTTTGTTTGTCGTTTCTACCCGCTTTTGTGCGATTTTAAAAGCATTTCCCTAACTCCCACCGGAGACTGCAAGGAGGATATGGGCTGCCAGAGCTTTTTATGCCCTCTGAGGCTGCCAGACCTGCTCAGTCTGTTACCTGGGCATGCTATTGGTTGAAGTTGTCCAAGAATTTAAATGATCCCATCACATCGCTTACCTCCATGTTGTGGCTGGAGTGTGGCGACATCCATTTTGTCATCCTTAAAGGGAAAAGAAAAATACATCGCGATGGGAGAAGACAAAAACAAACGATTTAAGGACCCCAACCCCCCGGTAGGTAATAATTTCAAATAATTATGCATTATCGCTGCATTTTTATGGATGTCCAGGGCGTTTTAATACCCAAGAAATCAATATTAGGCATCTAGGAGCCATTTTGGGTCAATGTCCCCTAACTCCCCTTAAAGGAAAAAAAATACAGCGATCTGAGAAAAGACATAAATGCACGTTTTAAGGACCCCCCCGGTAGGTATTATGAGACAGTATAAATAATTATCACTGTTTATGGATGTCCAGGGCATTTTTTAACATTTAAAACAGCTCATTTCATTGTGTGTCACCAGTAACGGAAACGAAACATAATGAACACAATTTCCGTGGTTCTTTTTTTTGTTTGTTTGTTTCATTTTCATCACATTTTTCGTTTGTCGTTTCGGTACGTAACAGAAACGACAAACAGTAATGGAAACGAAAAATTGTTCGTTCCGTGCCCATCTCTAGTTGTGAATAGTCATGAGCACAGGAGAGAATCCTGTAGAGACTTGTCTTGATTGCTGACATTGTTACTGTCAACATTCAGCTTGGGATTCTTTTTCGTGCTAGCAATGTAGAAACTATTTTGTGCAGCAATTGAACCATTTTCTTTTATTATTATTATTATTTTTATTAAGAATTATAAAACTACAATACAAAAACACATAAAACAACAAAATATCATAAAGGAAAGGAAAATATTGATCAAAATACACACCAATATGTCAAAAATATAATAAACATATTAAAAAACATTTTCTGGCCTTTTGAATTGTAGGTACAGAAAAACAATATCCCACACATATAAACTGGAGGGTTGTTTTTTTTTTTAAATGAATTGAATTATTATGTGACAGAAATGGAGGCTGGGGCATAGCATATTGAAAGTCAAACAATGAGGAAGATTATTTAGACCTTTGCTGTAGTCTCCTAGCAGTAAGATTTAGGTGGCTATACATTTGTTGCAGTGTACATGTGTTTAATTATCTACATGGAGAGGCTCTGTGCTGTTGATGAGGGGCAGAAAATGAATCAAAACCAATTCTACCAAGTTGCTTCACTATCCCAAAGGAAATGTCCAGCTGTTCTTTTTCTGTCTCTTGTATAATTGTTTAACATTCAAAGAGATTGCCTTGGTTTTGTACTATATCAGAGTTGTGTATATGCAAACTGCAGATGTGGCTACACACAGCTAAATGGTTTTAAAAAGAGATAGATAATGCACACCACACCAGCAACTGATTACCAGGCCATATTCTGTCACTGTGAGCTATTTGGCTCAGTGCAAGGGATAAAAGTTCACTATAGAAGAGTAAGGTCTGGATAGGAAAGCAACTTGTTTACCTCTGGAGTAGGAATTATCAACAACGGAACTACAAACACTTGCAGTGATAGTCTGTATTAGTACACATCAGTCCTTGAGCACTGGCTCCTTGCAAAACACTTTGAAATTCTGTTCCTGAAAACATTGGATTAGAGAGACATTGGAAGCTTTTTGAGAGAGTCAGGTTATTTTCTGTGGTGGATCCTGATCAGGTACCTTGTTTGTGCACGGAAGTTACACATAGGCACATGCATACACAAACACAACAGGCATAAGAAATTATTCATAATTTGAAGCAGCTCAGGAGCACTTGTTGGCTTCTAAACAAATCCTGCCTCTGTGAAGCACCCAAGAATGTTTTGTCTCTTTGGGGATTAAAAAAAGTAAGATGGATTTAGAAAACAAAAGTAATGCTATAAAAAGACGCCCAAAGCAAGCAGCTCAAGCTCCAATAATAAAAAAAAGAAACCCAAGTTTTCCTGTAAATGCCTGTCATGAGGCCTCTGAGAACCATGAAGCCCAAAACAGAAGGAAATTGACAGCTGTACCATTACATTTTGTTTGTGCCTTGTTGGGATGAGCTATCTCATATTCACTTCATCTGAGAGCAAACTCAATAAAAACAAACCTATTAAATTTCATTTGAGAAGGTGCTTAACTTATGTGATGTCTCTGAAGGCTGCAAATCCTTCCTACCCCAAAGGTAAAACCATACATTGGATGAAAAAGAAGAAAACAGGGACAGGAAGAAGAGACTTGCTATATTCAAAACTTTTATTTTCAAAATAGTACTTCCCTGTTGCAGCTTTGCATTTATTTATATTTTAACTGAGAGGGTTACCATGGATATATTCATCAGTATATCTGTAGGCTGAATATCGTGTGTCTGTTCTCAGCAGGCCTGTTTCATTTCATGCATCATTCAAAATGTGTTGCTGTAGTTCTAAAACTCTCCAGATTTTCTCCTAACGTTAGAAATGCCTGCATTTTAAGGACCCTCCCCCCCAGTGTCAGCTTGATATTGTTCTCGAAGAATGTTCCTCTCACATAGAAACTCAGATTCCAGGTTGAGAGAAAAGGTTGAATCCCATGGTTAGGACAAAGAAATCCTGGTGAACAGTGTCAGTTCTACAGTTTGCACTGTCAAAGACAAAACACTGCACAAGTACCCACTTGTCCCTGATGTTGAACTTCAAGAAACAATGTTTATGGAATAAACTCCATTTTACATGCTTACATTTATTTCGAGGCAGTGTGAGAATACCCTCATTCCCCCAATGAGGCAGTCTGAGAATGTCCTCACTTCCTGTCAGGGAAGATTCATGTTTCTCCTTCCTCACTTGCAAAATATTCTTCATAATCATAGTAATGCAGCTAACAGTCAACACTGAGCAATGTTGTCTTGCTTGTAACACAGCTTTCTTCTGTGCCAGGTTTAGCACGTTTAACCATTTTCTAGATGGAGGAGTTGCCTTTATTCAAAAGGCAACACTAAGTACTATGTAGGATTTGGGGGAGGCCACAAATCTTTCAAAACGACACTACTTTGGTCTTTTATATAACTGTTTTCAACAAAATGTCATCTTGGGAAGTCTTTACTGATCTCTCTCTCTCTCTCTCTCTCTCTCTCTCTCTCTCTCTCTCTCTCTCTCTCTCTGGCAGTTACTTCATGTATCTCCTAGTGCTGAGGTGAGATTGGCTCCGTTCTGATTATGGTTTCAGTCACGTGATCTAAATCCGGGGCCGCCCCTCTTTCTTGTGTACTCATGTGCATACTGGGTGAAGCTGAAGCCATTCCAACCTCACGTCTTTGATGCGCTTTGAAATGAAAGTTTCCTTTGCTTGCCGCCGGTTCAGTTAGCGGGACCTGTCTTTCGTTTTTTGGTCTTTCAATTTATCGAGGGTCTCCCATCATTTGTCCGTTCCGCATTAATTTCTTATCTGTCTCAATTTTTTCCCAAACATTCCATGGCAAACTCCATAGACACTGCTCCCTGTAATGCCAGTTCCTCCTCCTGGCACTAGGTGGCTTCAGGTGCCATCGATCGACGTCCGTCATGCTGGTCCTCCAAAGTAACCAGAAAGTATTATCGGGATTGTACCCCAGGGTGAGAATCATTTCCGGCACTGCCTACAGTGGCCGCCATGCCTTCCTTGTGGAACCGATGCCATAGGAAATCGGTGCTACGCAGGCAGTCTCTTTTGGCTGCTGTTTTTGAAAATGTTAACATCATTCTTAACTGCATTTCGGTTCTGCGGCGCCACCGGTGGGGGAGAGATACGGATGACGACAACAGTGAATTCCTAGACTCTACAAACACACTTGTACAAACTCTGTTTTGGGCTGCTGCTGAGTGGAGGCTCACATCACCTAGACAAAAATTATGTTGGTGCTACCCCAGGCGGTCGGCATGGTTTCATGATACAGTACTGCAGTACTGGGATGATAGACAGTGGATTGTGAACTTTAGAATGACCCGGCAGACACTGTTTGAAATCGCTGATGTGCTTAGACCATATCTTATGCGGAGGGACACGGTCATGTGCTCGGCAGTTCCTGTAGAAGAACGAGTGGCCATCGGGGTTTACTTCCTTGCAAGTCGTTCCTGTTACCACACCATTTCACTAGTTTTCAAGAAGGGGACCTCTACAGTTGCAAGTGTTGTTGTTGAGGTGTGTCTGGCGATCGAACATACGCTTCTGAAGGAGGAGGTTCGAGTGGTTGACTTCAATAAGGTTCATTAACCGTATAGACCATTTCTGACCAGACCGCCATGGTGAGTATCTTGTCATCCCCCTACCCAATAATTTCTCTACTGTTTTACAGATGCTTTCCTCGATGAGAAAACACAGGTTCCTGCATTGTATTGGAGCAATGGATGGATCGCATGTCCCGATTACCATGCCAAAAAAGGAGGGGCAGGCTTATTATAATAGAAAATCATTTCACTCAATCCTACTCCAGGCTGCATGCGATGGCAACGGAATCTTCTTCTCCATGCTTGCTGGTCATTCCGGCGTAAACCATGATGCACATGTGTTATGATCCTCATTGTTGTTTAGAAAAATGGAGGAAGGCACACTAATTCCAGGGAATCCCATGTTCCAATATTGGGGGGTCTCCATACCACCACTGATTTTGGGAGACGGTGCATATCCTCTGTGTAATTGGCTTATGAAACCCTATGCTGTCCCTAGGAATGATAGGGAGAGGCACTACAACAAGGTTTTCAACCGTACCAGGAACATTGTGGAGCGTGCCTTCGGCCGACTCAAGGCCAGATTTCGCAGACTGTCTGTGCGCATGGAGGCTCATATACAGAATGTGAACTCTATAATAGCTTCAGCTGTTATTCTCCATAACATTTGTGAGAAAAAGAAACACTTTATACCAGATGAGGATACAGAGTTTCAAAACACACATTCCACAGCAGAAATAGATGTGCCTGACCTGGAGCCCACAAGGGGAACTAGGGAAACAATGGAGGCTGAAGCAATTAGAACCGCCATAGCAGATTACCTGTTTACACATGTAAAATGAATGAACATTCACAAGCAGCCACACATTGGATTCCCGCTATTATATTACCCCGGTGCGTGTTCATAAACTTCTGCGTCAATTTTGTGTAATACTTCACTTTACTGTACAAACTGTTTCAACATTCACCGTAGATTTCCTTTGCTTTGTGTACATTATAAGTTGAAATAATAAATTTCTACAACCACATTCACTCCTCTGCAGGTCTAACTCATCGATTGAGGTTAGGCGGATTTGTTTAAAATGCCATGATTAAATTCGGGCTTCCGGTTTAATGGCCGACTGTCCAAGACGCTAGGGGAGTTCCTCCGTGGAATCCCCAGAGCGCACAGGAGGTTTAAAGAGGTTCACGAAGACTACACGGCCTCCATTAACCTCAGGGGGGGCCCTGAGGGATTGGGTATCAGCTGTTGCCTCTTGCGACTCTTCTTTCACCCCGATCTGGAGGGGTTGGGGGGAAAGGATCGAGTTGCGGCACTTCACAATCGCTACTCCTGTGTCTGCGAAGTCTCAAAGTCTTGGCAGAAGAGCCATTAGCCTCCAAGGACTTTACAAATCGTTTCTATCGGAGGGAGAATCAACAGGCTGTTAAACGGCTAATTAGAAGATAAAGATCACACCCGAAAGAAACGTGAGTCTGCTTGTTTGTATCGGAATCTGTTCGGAGCGTGGTGGAAAGCAGCCGTAACTCCCCTTCGTGAATGCAAATCGAAACCAAGCGGTGGGGGCGGAGGAGACATCCCTTCATTTGCAAAGTGAGTTTAATTTAATATTTAAATTGAAGTGGAAGAATAATGGGACCTGGAGAAGCCTGATCGTGAAGTCTGTAGTTCAAGACTGGCGTTTTGAAGTCACCCCCCGCTCTTTTTTGTGAAGAGACGGAGTGAATAGTGAATAGAGGAGAGCGTGGGGGGTGGAAGGGGGATATTTTAAAAAAACTCTGGTGTTTGAAGTTACTCCCCCCCTTACCTGATTCTACACTTCCAAAGACTTTTGATTAACAATTGAATTCCCCCTCCCCTTTTTTTTTCTTGCGGAGGACTGGATATTTAGAGGGATTTGAGTGGCGGACAAGGTGGTGTGATTTTACATTTCAAAGGACTCCACCAGAGCCGGCTGGAAAGCCATCCCCCCTCTTTCGAGGGGAATGTTTTGGAGTTGTTTTTTGGGAACAGCTTAGGAGTTACTGCAAACTGGAGCTATTGTTATCTACTTTTTCCTAACCGGATTAGACCTTTTGAAGCAGTTGAAGATTTACACATCTTTTGGATGGGCAAAAACTTTGTTAAACAACTCTTTGTTACAGAGAAGCAAAACATGTGGATTAGGCTGTGAAGAAGCCGAAGAATTGCTTCAATTTTTCTCTCAACGCTTAATTTTTAAAGGTTTCTTTGTGGGTCTCATTTTGTTTATTCGATTGCAGTAGAAACGAACTTAAGTTGCTGCGTGTCTTCCTTTGAGGCTTCCTCTGGTTTCAAGGACATAAGAGAGACACAACAAGATAAGGTCTGTGCTGTGAGCTGGACTGAGAATCTCATTCCTTAGGTTGGAGCGCCATCTGGTGGATTTTAAAAATTATCGTATTGGACACCGGTTAGAAAATTCATTTCTTATGTTAGAGCGCCATCTGGTGGATTTGGAAAATTATTGCATATAAAATTCAATTTGAATGTTACATTGAATGGGAAAGTGTCTGACTATATAGAAAATTTGATAAAATTTGATAAATTGTTATAAATTTGATATTTGGATAATTTAAAGTTAGAGAGGTTAAAATGAAGTTAGAATAAGTAAACTTAACATCACTGATGGTAATTGGGTGAATATTAATCAATATCAATTAATGGAGTAGTAATAGATTAACTCGATTGGTTGAAGGTTATTGTGGTTTATTGAATGAATTAACTTTAATACGTGGTTAAATTGTGTCCTATTGGAATAGAAGTTAATAAAAATTGTGATGGCAGAGAAGAAGAAGACGACACCTTTAACACAGAGAAGAGATTCCAGACAAGAGGAGGGCAAAGAATGGGAAGGATTAATGATACATATAAGGAGAGAATTTGAAAAAAGTGAACAAAGTATGGATCAGAAGTTGTCAGAACTAAAGGAAGACATGCAGAAACAAATTAAAGAGGCAGTTGGGGAGCTCTCAGCTCAAGTGAAGGACTTAACGGTGAAAACAAAGAATATAGAAGCTAAAGTGAAGAAAGTGCAGACAGAGGTTAAACAATGCAGAGAAGAAACAGAGAGGAATAGAACAGGAGTGTCAGAAGTAGAGATTACGCAAAGGAAAATGGCTGAGGAGCTTGCTTTTCTTGAAATGAGACAAAGGCAACAGAATCTTCGTTTCCGTTTGATTCCATGGGAGGAAGGAGAAGATATTAAGGCCAAAGTAATAACGGAACTGGCGAAGTGGCTTGGATGGCAAGAACAGGAAGTAGCTGATGCAATCTCCCAAGTGTTCAGAATTGCAGTTAGATCAAAGAAACTGAGAGCGAAGAAGACACCAGGCGACGTTATTGTGTCATTGACATCTATGGCCGTGCGAGATAGAATCCTGAAACATAGCTATGACAATCGGTTTGTGATTGATGGACAACAGATTCTGATATACAAGGAGATTCCTCTCCATTTCTTGAGAAGAAGAGGAAGTTATAAATCTCTGGCAGAAACGCTGAGAAGAAATGGTTTGAGATTTCGCTGGGAGTTCCCAGAAGGTCTATCCTTCATTTACAAGATGAAAAGATTTAAAATAATATCTGAGTCGGAAATAGGTAAATTTCTGAGAAAATATGGAGAAGAGCTTGGGTACAGGAAACCATCGAAAGAGGGTGATAAATCACCTGAAGAAGAAGAAGAGGAAGAAGAGGAGGAGTTAGAACTCTCTGAGGAGGAAGAAGGTAAAGCGGATTTAGCTATGGCCAATATTTGAATAGAGATTGATAAAAATATATTTAATTTGAAATTTACAATGGCGCTGAGAGTATTGACTTGGAATGTTAATGGTCTGAATGAAAAGACCAAGAGAAACAGAATTACGCACTTATTGAAGAAAGAAAATCTGGACTTGATTTGCCTGCAAGAAACACATGTTGCAATGAAACATACGAAGATTTTAAAAAACAAAATTTTGGGACAAGAATTTGTATCGTCTGATAAATTGAAGAAAAGAGGAGTGGTGATATATGCAAAACATAAATTGGAACCTAAGTTGATTATGAAAGATGAAGAGGGAAGATTTCTGATGGTACAAATCACTTGGCAATCTGAAAAAAATTTTATTGTAGGCATTTACGCGCCAAATGAAAGGAAATCAGAATTTTACAGAGAGGTAGAACAAAAACTGTTAGATTATATGGATGAAAAACTCTTTCTGATGGGAGACTGTAATGGTGTAATGATGCCAGATTTGGATAGATCTCGGAAAAAGAAAGGTTCAGAAGGGAAATTACCAAAATCTTTTTATGACTTAGTTGAAAATTTTGGATGGACCGATATTTGGAGACTGAGACATCCAATGGAAAAACAGTTTACTTTTTTTTTCTGAACCGAACCAGAGTTGGGGGAGAATTGATTATATATTTGTCCCTAATGATATCTCACATAGAGTGACAAAAGTGGAAATTTTACCTAAAACGATCTCAGATCATAATGCAATGGTGATGGAAATTAAAACAAAAATGCAAGGATTATACCGTTGGAGGTTGAATGAAAGTTTACTGGATGAGACTGAGACTTTGCAGATAGCGAAAAAAACCTTCAGAGACTATTTGAAAAATAACTGAGAAGAGAAACACCAACAAATGTGGTATGGGATGCTAGTAAGGCTGTTATGCGAGGCCTCTTTATTCAAAGAAATGCGTATCAGAAGAAACAGAAAGAAAAGAAGCAAAATGAGATTTTAAAAGAACTGGTAGAGACAGAGAAGAAACTGGTGGAGAAGCCAAAGGAACAGAAATGGACTCAAAAATTAAAGATGCTTCAAACTCAGTTGTCGATGATTATCAATCAAGAAATTGAGTGGAAGGTAAAGATGATGAGACAAAGAAATTTTGAATCGGCAAATAAAGTAGGAAATTGCTGGCTTGGCAGCTGAAATGGAAGCAAAAACAAAAGGTTGTGAACAAATTAGTAGTAGACCAAAAATTAGTGGAAGATCCAAGAGAAATTGTAAAGGTGTTTGAATTTCTACAGAAATTTATATACGAAGAAAAAAAGAGAATCCGAACAGATTGACATATATTTAAAAAGAACGGATTGAAAAAAATCTCAACAAACCAAGTGTCGATATTGAGTGAGAAAATTACCCCACATGAAGTACAAAGTGCAATAGAGAGGGCGAAAATTGGAAAATCACCGGGCCCAGACGGTCTGACTGCAAAATACTATAAAAAATTGTCAGAAGAAATGTTACCAATAATGGTGGAGGTTATGAATGAAGTTCTAGAAAAAGGAGTCATACCTAACACCTGGAAGGAGGCGTATATAACACTGATTCCAAAGGAGAACTCAGATACAACAGATGTTAAAAATTATAGGCCCATTTCCCTTTTGAATGGAGATTACAAATTATTTGCTGATGTTTTGGCTAATAGATTAAAAAGGGTTTTAAATGAGTTATTACACAAAGATCAAGCGGGGTTTCTTCCTGGCAGACAGATGAAAGATAACATGAGAAATATAATTGATATAATAGAGTATCTAGAAGTCAGGAAAGAGAAACAAGCTGCTTTGATATTTATTGATGCTGAAAAAGCCTTTGATAATGTCTCTTGGCAATTTATGAAGAAGAATTTGGAAAATATGGGAGTGGGAACAAAGTTTTGGAACGGTGTTAATGCAATATATAAGGAACAGAAAGCAAGTTTATTGATTAATAATGTGATAACAGAAAGTTTCCCGATTGGGAAAGGTACGAGACAAGGGTGCCCATTGTCCCCATTGTTATTTATTACTGTATTGGAAGTATTGTTAGTTAAACTGAGGGACATGGGGACAATTAAAGGTATATGTGTGGGGGATAAGGAATATAAACTAAAAGCATTTGCTGATGACTTGGTTTTGACATTAGAGAATCCTAAAGAAAGTATTATTGAGGTGATGAAGGTAATCGAAGAATTTGGTAATTTAGCTGGCTTTAAATTGAATAAGAATAAGACGAAGGTCTTATTGAAAAATGCAACAAAGAAAGATTGTTGGTTTTGTAGTGCAGTACTGTTGCCACATAACCAGACAGTTATTGATTTTGAGGAAACAGTATCAATAGGTATTCTTAAATCTGCTTATTGTTGATATACACAAAACTGCTGAACTATAAGCCAAGGTACACAGGAGCAGGAGCAGATTGCAGCATGAAACACCCATGGAACTGCTGTGTGTGTGTGTGTGGGGGGGGGGTTATGGTCTTATTCAGGCACCTTTTTCCCTTTCTTCAAAACAGTAATGTGCAGTACAAGTTTCTGCTTCTTAAACCACATGAAAGGGAAAGGACGAAGCACACAAGGTAATATAACGTTCAATAAGTATGAATTCTTCAGAACAGTCCCTCAGTGGTAAATAGTCAAGCCTGGAATAGAGTTCCTAATGAACCTTTAGCACCAAATACGGCTCCCCAATAGTGGGCATTCTGGGTAGACTTCTTAAGTATTCATCAGAGAGCAGTAAAGGTTTTTAACTGTAAATAACACACATTCAAATTACTCAGGAGCAGACAACAATGTACGTTCTAAAGCCTTCATATGAAATTTTGTTTACTCCCCCTCTGGGGTGCAATCTTAAGCATTACTTAAATTTTATTAGGTTACATAAGCTTTTGGAACTCACATCTTACTTAATCATATATAACCTCATGATGGATTGGAAGCAACATCCATTTTGAGGTTCAGTTATTTGCATAAAACAATTTTTTTCAGTCCTCACAAATGCACTAAGGTCATCTAAATTGAATTCCTGCACTGAATTCTGGGAAAAAAATGTTACTCTGATGTTTTGGGATGGTTGGTTCTCCTTTCGCTAAGGGAAAGGGAGATCCCACCCTTTGTAATCACAACAAAGGAGAAAGACAGGGAAAATGAAAATAAAACGGTACCTGCTGGAAAAGCATGCCCGGGTGTGGCTGGTTGGACTGCAGCCATAATCGCCGAATCTCGGCCCAGTAAGGAAATTGGTGCTGTACTGGTGGGTTTGGGCCAAAATTGAGCATTGCCAGGTTAAATCGTTGCGGCAGATTTTTGAATTTAGATCGACATTGCTGAGAATTTCTGTTATAACCGAGCAACGCAAGCTCCTTGGCAGCACACAAAAAGCGTGTTCGTTGCGGCGCGCCCCGGCAATGAACAGGACTGGCCCGAAGTTATGGTCTATCAAGATCTGAAGAAAAGATCTGATCTCATGCGCGGTCCAGAATCTCCCAATTTGGTCAGCCATTTTTGCATTTAAAAATAGGATTTTTCCTGACTCTGTGCTTAGGGAACCAAAAAGAGAGTGGTACCCGATGGCCCTAAAGCTCCAGAGTGAGCAAAAAGTTCAGTCCTGATCCCCTGGAAAAAAGGTCAATTACCCACCAATCACAGAGCAGGGTCAATTAGTGAGGTGGCAGGTGTGCCCACATGTTGGCTCTGTTGTCTTTCTGTGTGCAGAGTTCTGCAGAACTTTCAAGTCTTTTCTTTTATTGTTACAAATAAGAACCATTGAAGGAATTTGAAGGTCTTCTTCTAAACAAAGAAGCATTCAAACTGTTGGTGTAAGGAGGGAACTATTAATATTTTGAAGGTTACAGGCTGCTGAAGAAGAACTCAGCCCTGAAAGGATCGCATATAGAACCTGCTTTGTTTCTGCCTTGTTATGCACAGAACAAGGCAAATTTTTTGTCATTAGATGCACAAGCCCTGAAGATTTGAAGAGAAAGGGAACAGATATTTGTGGCTAGGTGTAAATTGCTTTTTCCCCACCCTCCCGACCAGGCAGGAAGGGTCAGCATGATAAGATCAGGCTAGCTGTTGTTTTTCTACTCTGCAGCTAGGAGAGATCAGAAGTTCATTTGCAAAACAGAGGGGACAGTACTCCTCCTGCTGATATTCAGGAAAGCTGAATACCCAGAAGTTGTTCCCCAGGGGTTAAAAACAGCCATATATATTGCACTTTGCTTGCAGGAGGATAACCTGCGAAGGAGAAATAAATTTGTGTCATGGTTTGAGAAATAACTCCATTGCACTGCTTTTATAATTATGGCGGGCAAACCGGAAAATCGGCCAACGACTGTCACTTGCCTCACACGCACATTTCAAAATGTCCTGCTGCCCGCTGCCTGTTTCAGTGGGTCAATTGTTACGACAGCCCATCTCACAATGTGAGTGGGGGAGGGAGACATGCGGGGGTAGTAAACTGTTTTCTATCGCCCACTTGGGGAACTTCGTAGGCAGAGGAAGTCCGAGAAGGCAACTGCGTACTGATTACATGAGCGTAGCTGTACAAATTTCTCCCTCCCCCCTTGAAAACCTAAGGGAAAGCAGAGCAGCACGGGGAAGTGGTGGAACTTTACAAGCCAATTGCCAGTGCGCTGGAAGCATAGGAAGAGTACGGCAAAATCACTGTTTTTTAAACTGTCACACATGAAGAAGTGTTGCTGTTTGTAAAAATGGATTATTAAACCCTCCTGGTGCAATTAATGGCTTATAAGTTGGTCGGAAGCCGGCGATACACCTGGCTGAGTGGTCAGAATAATGTGCTGCACTCTGCACGTGCACAGAGGACATTTACAGTTTCCTAAGATAAAAACGGTCATTGATCGCCTAAGTGATCAAACAAAATGAAATGTTAACTATATTGTAGGTATTTATTACTATCCTATGATTTATAAGAACGGTTTGAGATCCCCCAAATGAAAGTGCACCAGTGTTTATGATTATACCATAAGCAGCAATAGTTTCAAATGTGTCAGCAATTGAGAATATAGCGCTTGAACTTCCCGTTGGCAGCAGCATGACAGGGAATGGTTTATTGTGAAAGAATGCAGTACAAGTGTGCACGGGGAAAGGGGGATTACTATTGCTATAGGTTTTTGAGTGTGCATTCCGACCATGGTATTTATGCAGCAGAGCTGTGTGGCTAGGTACTCTAACAGTGGTTGAGACAAAATATGAGTTTGGGCACATATAGATCAGTACTTCAACTGATTTATGCGTGCCTGCACTGTGCGATGCCTTGCATGGCATTGGATTTGCAATCTGCAAAAGTACATTAGAAGGTGAACGAGAAACCTTGAGAACAAAGAAGGCGGCAGTTTGGTTGCTCCAGTTTAAATGTGCAAAGGGGAAATGACATATTCCGATTAACAAGCACAAATTCCTTGGGGGATGCCATTCTGACCGCTACGGCCTTTATTACCCTGCATATCACATCTTGGTCTGAATTCTGCAACATGGTGAGCCAGTGCTATGCACAGAAGCAGGAAACGGTGATGTGCACATTGTCAGGAAACTCATATGTTTAAGATTGCATGGGTCCCTCAAAAGGAGGGACCGGTTTACCCACTTCGAAAACGACAATTGCAAGCCTACAGAAAACCAGGCAAGAGTACAGAATGTTTAATGCATGTAGAATGGCAAACTGAAAAACCCGGAGTGGACTGCTGGAGTAACAGGATGGGACAAAAAAAGGAAGCATCATCATAGGGGGTAGGCAACAGAGACCCAAGTACTACCAAAAAGGTAAAATGCACCACATCACCACCGCATGGTTGTCACTGAAGGAACACATAAGTGGGGTTTTAGCGACCTGCGGGAGCGCCATCTGCCGGGAAGGAACAAGGGGGAATCGGGTCGACAACATTCATGACAATTTTGAAGGTGAAAAGCGGGAAAAGGCGCAAAGAAAGCCGATCAGGAAAGCCGGAATATTGACACGTCAACATTTCAGTGTTCTGAGGCTGGCTAACGGAAAGGAGGAACTTTTTAATGGTTGGTATGGTTTTACAATTCAGACCAACAGGAACCTCACAATCAATCAGTTTGCATCGAGAAGCAGATTGATCAGATTCCCGAGGTCCAGGAAGGGAATCTGTTAGCCCGCTTGGAGCGCACTTCAGGGGGCGTGGTCGGGGCAACCATGCAGCGACCCCAGAGGGATGTGAGGCGCCGTTCCGTCGAATGGAGCCACAGCGGAGCCACGAACAGCAGCGAGAGATACGTGAAGTATCTCTCTCCAGATCAGTCATATTTTATTTTCTCCCTGGAGGACCAAATGCTTATCTCATCAAAAGTAGAATGATTCTCTCTCTCTCTCTCTCTCTCTCTCTCTCTCTCAAAAACACACACACACACACACACACACACACACACACATGCAACAACAACATATTTGACTCTTCTATTTCTCCTCCTTGCCCTCTTTCCCAACAGCCCTGGTCAAGCCAAGAGAGTCTGACTGCCCCAAGTCCATCCTAAGAGTCAGTGGAGACTCTGATGTCTCCCTAACGAGCCTATTCAGGCCATTGTTCATCTTATGAGCCTAATTCAGACCAGGGTGACAAGAGGTCAAAGCTGACTGACTATAAGATGGAGGACTCACACTAGCTGTCTTCAGACTGAGGAAGCAGTTTGGATGAGCAGCGAAACGTTTCTATCTCTCAATAAAGAAGTAGCCATGACTCAACTTCCAGACACTGAAAGGTGAAATGGTTCAGGGATAGATCACCTTTAGCAGCAACTAGATGCCTTTAGGGAAAGACCACCTGTCTTCCTTTATTCCTCAAATGTCCTATTATTTCAGTGATGCTTTTGCTGCTGCAGCAGCAGCAGCAGAAGAAGAAGATGATGATGATGATGATGATGATGATGATGATGATGATGATGATGATGATGATGATGATGATGATAGGAGCTCTCTGAGTAATAAATAACCACACAAATGGGCAGCAGTAGTAACCATTATTACCTTTTCAGTTCCATATTCTCCAGCTCCTCTTTGCACAAGGTATCCAAACCCACAAGGGCATTCCATTTTAAATAACCTAGAATGACTCGTCCCCTTCCTCATCAGGAGATTCGGCTATATGAATTAGAATGGATCGTTTTCAGATCCCAAGAGCATTGAAGGAGTGGAAAAAACAGTCTAGGACCTCACTAGTAAATGTATTTGACAGAAGGATTAACCTGTTCACTGCTACTACTCTAAACTAAATCCTGCTCTCTTCACAGCTGCTTCTAAATCTCTGACCCTCCTTTAGATACCCCACTAGTTGTACCATGAAGGCTTAATCTTTTTATCCTCTGACACTACTTCCAGATTCCCAAATCCCAATACAGCTTTCTGTGCACTTTCCACACTTATCTTAACCAAACATCTGCCTCTTTGTCATGTGTGTGTGTTTGGTTGAGTTTCTGGCAGTCATTTTGACTTCCACTCTGTGTATGCCCAGAGGCTTCACATAGTGAAGGAGTTAACCTTACTGGCTTACTGTGTGGACCCCCCCCCCAAAAAAAAAAACCCTCAGTAGCCAGCAGCAGTCAGACTTGGTAGTTCAATTAAAAAAAAGCCTCTAGGTGGAAACTATGGCTTTGGGACACTGTGACCCATGTACAGATTCGCAAGCAAGGCTAATCTTGCTACACTCTGCTGTATTTGACAGTGACAAAGCCGTGCTTAGAATCTGAAAAGAAAATTGTACTGAAGGGAACACATTGCCATTTCTTTTATTTTAAGCATCATCCCTGCCCTCTCAGGCTTGACAGATTTACAGCATAGATAATGGGTAATGCGGGCATGACATGGCCTCTCTGCCTGCCCTGAGTCCTCTCATAGTGTGCCTCTCCTATCTAACACGCTGCAGCTTCAAAGGAAAAGAAGTGGTCAAGGATTTGTGGGAAGATGCAGGTCCACCATTGGGGTAGTACTTTTCCCCCCTAATGTTCATTGCCATGAGAGATGCACTAATTCTGATTGTAATCTGGGGGTGTTATGGAGTGCTATGAGCTACAGCTGTATTTTTCAGTTTGTCGATCATTTGTTTGCTTCTTTCCATTTCTTAACTTTCAAAAGTAATTATTTTAACAAATTCATGGTTTCAAAATTGTGTAGCTAAATATTATAATTCAGGAAGTGTTTGTTTACAATGAATGCTATATGATCACAAGAGTCCCACAGTGCAGTGACTCCTGACCAACTGATGTCCCTTTGACATGCTATTTACTCCCATAATGACTGCACCATATACATGACAAAATGCTGTGAGCTTGTTTCCACAAGATGTAATTGTTTGAGGAATTTTTTATACCAACAAACCCTGTTCTGTTGATTATAAAGGAGGTGAAAACCACCTCATAGTAGAATTCTCTCCTGGTGATTCAAGGGATGAATGAGGGACATGTTGTGAGAACTCCAAAGGCAGTGAAAGGTCATCACACAAAAGAAAAAAATGAAATTGAGAGGAAGGGAAAGATGGTAGGAAGGAATATTTAAGAAAGGCTAGACAATGCAACCAAAAGGATGAGGGGTAAAGCCAGAGAAAGGCTCCACACTCATTTTGACTGATGGAAAGTTTACCTTGCAAAACTCCCAGGGCAGTGGTTGTGTTGGGCTGGGGAATTAAGAACTGACATTTTATCATCATACACATGAACTATGCATGAACATAACCAACTTAAATTGGTAGTAGCAGTGATGGTTTCTTTAAAAAATCCACCTGCTTCGATAGTCTCAATTAATAAGATTGTAAATTCACTGTGTGACTCCAAAAATGTAAATGATTTTCCTTAGGGTATGTCTCTTTACTACTTCTCAGATATTAGTGGATTCTGTTGGGGAGTGAGT
The DNA here is from genome assembly GCA_029282475.1 of Phrynocephalus forsythii. Classification (NCBI taxonomy): domain Eukaryota; kingdom Metazoa; phylum Chordata; class Lepidosauria; order Squamata; family Agamidae; genus Phrynocephalus; species Phrynocephalus forsythii. The sequence goes on along the minus strand of JAPFRF010000007.1, from coordinate 10,462,374 downwards.
CCATCTCACGGTAGCTCTTCCTCTTGTCTTGCCACCTTCCAGTTTTCCCCATCATTTCTTTCTCCATATTTAATAGTAAAAGAATGGGTAGCCGACATCCAGGTGTCAGAATCTTAAGTAGACTATTTCCCAGCTTCTGCAAATATAACTATAGATCAGTTTGTTTGGTATTATTTTTTTACAATGACACTTGTGTGCATCTCTTATGCAACTAAGATGGAAGGTACCTTTCACAAGGTGGTTTTGTGATTGGTTGCACACACAAATAAAGGTAAGATTTGCCGAGCCTTTAGTCATTCATGCTTGAAAGCCATGACAATATTCCCCCTTTGGACAACTGATGAGGAAGAAGTCAGGTATAAGATCAGTAAGCAGTGAGCAACACAGGTTAATCTTAGTAGGCAGAATGCTTGAATATCACTTCATGTTATAATCCAGGGCATATTGATGGATGTGGATTAAGAGTTTGGGAGGTGAAGTCATCCATACCACCACTTTGCAGTCTGTGTAAATATCCAGAGTGCAGTTCTCCTCACATTTATTAATCTGTTGCTGCTATTTGCCTATGCAAGGCTCTTGCTTCAATTCTCCAATACACAAAAAGGGGTTGCAGGATGGGAGACAAGTTTCACTCTTTACCTGTGGAACTTCCTGACATCCACTCCATTTGGAAACATTGCCTGATTTTCAAGTACTCAAACTGCAAAGAATAGCATGTCAACATCCTGCTGTCCAATGCTTAGTTAACAAACTTCACACCTTTTGCAAATATAACTACTGTGCATGTTTAGAAACAAAATTTGTTTAACCTAGTTTGAGAAAGAATTGTAATAATTACAGTATGAGGATTTTTTTAATAAACCAGTAGAGAAATGGAATACTAAGCATGATTACTGCTTGATTGTTTTTCCAGATTTTTAATTTCGGAACCATAAAGGAAACACTTTGCAAAGTGAAGATACACCTGGACTTCAGAAGAGTTAATAACATTTAAAAAATGAATAGAACACTGGGGGGGGGGTTGCCATTGTTCAAGGCAACCAGTGAAAATGGCATGGAGTTTCAGAGCTGATGAATGGAAGCAAACAGGGGGAAAGCCGAAAGGAGCTGAGTGACATCCAATTCGGAACACCTTATCCCCGTGAAACGAGGTTGGAGAGGATAGAGAACCACAAAGTGATGACATAGTAAGTATTAGCACTGGAATAATATTGGGATGTGGTACTTAGTCTACTGAAATTAAAAGCTGTGGCAGGGGGAGAGAACAAAGAAGCAGCCGCTCTTGGGGGACCCAATGTAGGGGGTGCTTCTATGCAAATGCTTGGTTGAAGCCTCCAAGCAAGGATGGGAGAACTTGAACATTTGGTAGCTAGGGAGAACATTGATATAATAGCCATAACACAAACCTGGTGAAATGCGGAGAACCAGTGGGATATCACAATCCCAGGTTATAAACTCTATAGAAGGGACAGATAGGTGCAGGCTGGAGATGGCCGTCTATGTCAAAGAAGGTGTGAAATCCAACAGAATGGAGATTGAAAGTGGGTCTGACTCCACCATAGAATCACTGTGGGTTAAACTACCAGGTCCAATGAATGATGTGATAGTGGAGGGTGTGTGTTGTCGTCCACCAGATCAAAAACTTGATGGGAAACTTGAAATGAAAAGACAAATCATGGAAGTGTCTAAGAGGGACAGGATAGTAATCATGGGGGACTTCAATTATCCCCACATTGACTGGGCCAATGCAAGCTTGGGACAAGAAAGAGAAACCAGGTTTCATGACATGCTGAATGACTGTGCCTTAGAGCAACTTGTCATGGAGCCCACCTGAGAACAGGAAACTCTGGATCTAATACTGTGTGATACTCAGGACCTGGTCATGGATGTGAATATCACTCAGCCTCTTTGAGTGACCATGTCATGTATGTTGGGGGAAGAGTGTCAAGCAAATCAGACAAAAAAACTTGATTTTCAAAGGGCGGACTTCCCTCCGACGAGGAAACTAGTTAGAACAGGTATGTCCAAACTTCACCCCTCCAGATGTTTTGGACAGCTACTCCCACAGTCCTTTGCCATTGGCAATCTAAGCTTATAATTCTGGGAGTTGCAGTCCAAAACATCAGAAGGGCCGAAGTTTGGACATGCCTGAGTTAGAAGGAAATTGAAAGGGAAGGTAAAAATAATCCAGCCTCTCCAGAGTGCATGGAACCTGTTTAAAACAATGGTAGTAGAGGCCCAGCACAAGTGCATACCACAAAGAAAGAAGAGCTCATCTAAGTCCAAGAAGGTGCCAGCATGGTTAATGAGTGGAGTTAGAGAGACTCTAAAGTGCATGGAGAGGTCTTTCCGTAAATGGAAATCCTCCCCAAATGAGGAAAATAAAAAGGAGCACAAACTCTTAAAAATAAATGTAAGAAGGTAAGAAGAGGCAAAGAAAGACTTTGAGGAATGTATGGCTAGTGATATAAAGGGAAATAATAAAAGTTTCTTTAAACATGTTAAAAGTAGAAAACCTGCCAGAGAACCAGTTGGCCCTCTGGGTGGTGAGGGAGGAAAAGGGAAGGTGAAGGAGGACTTGGAAATTGCAGAGAAATCAAATGAGTTCTTTGCATCTGTCTCCACAACAGAAGGATTTGGGCAGATTCCGCAGCCCAAATTAAAGATTTATGCTGTTCTTGACTAAAGAATTAAATCAAATACAGGTTAAAAGAGAGGATGTTTTATGTTTAATTGATAAATTGAAGACCAATAAGTCACCGGGCCCAGATGGCATCCACCCAAGGGTTATTAAGGAACTGATAAATGAAATTGCGGGTCTCTTAACGGTAATATGCAACTTGTCTCTTAAAACGGCCGCAGTGCCGGAGAACTGGAGGATAGCGGATGTCACACCAATTTTTTAAAAGCAAGGAGGGGGTCCCAGGAAACTACAGGCCAGTTAGTCTTACGTCTATCCCAGGGAAGATGGTGGAAAGCCTCATCCAAGAGGAAATCTTAAAACACATAGAAGAACAAACCTTGCTGAGGGAAGGTCAGCATGACTTCTGTGAGGGTAAGTCTTTCCTGGAAAACATTTTAGAATTCTTTGAAAGGTCTACAGGCATGTGGATTTGGATGAACTGGTGGATATTGTTCATCGTGATTTTCAGAAGGCCTTTGACACAGTCCCTCACCAAAGGCTGCTGAGAAAATTCCACAGTCAAGGGATAAGAGGGTAGATCCTTGTATGGATTTAGAACTGGTAGAGATCCAGGAAACAAAGTGTAGATGTCAATGGGAAATTTTCACAATGGAGAGAGTCGAAAAGCGATGTGCTCCAGGGATCTGTCCTGGGAACAGTGCTTTTCAATCTGTTCATAAATGACCTGGAGACAGGGATAAACTGTGATGTGGCCAAGTTTGCAGATGGCACAAAACTTTTCAGTGTGGTAAAAACCAGAGAAGATTGTGAAGAGCTCCAGAAGGATCTCTCCAAACTGGGGAAATGGGCTGCCAAATGGCAAATGCGTTTCAATGCAGGAAAATGTAAAGTAATGCATATTGGGGCAAAAAAACCCCAAACTTTATCTATCAACTCATGGGCTCAGAGCTATCCATGACAGATCAGAAAAGAGATCTTGGTGTGTTGGTGGACAGCTCAATGAAGGTGTCTCCCCAGTGTGTGGCAGCAGTGAAGAAGGCCAATTCCATGCTAGGGATTATCAAAAAGGGGATTGAAAATAAAACAGACAACATTATAATGCCATTGTAAAAAACAAGAGTAAGGCCACACCTGGAGTATTGTGTACAGTTTTGGTCACCACATCTCAAAAAGACATAGTGATTACTGGCCTGGGGGACCTCCCTTATGAGGAAAGGCTAAAACAGATGAGGCTCTTTAGTCTGGAAAAAGGCACCTGAGGGAGATATGACTGAGATGTACAAAATAATGCAGGACATGCGTAAAGTGGATAGAGGGACACTCTTCTACCAGAACTAGGGGACATCCACTGAAACTGTGGGAGAGTGAGAACAGGGCAAATAATTCTTTTTACCCAGTGTGTTGTTAATCTGTGGAACTGCCTGCCACAGGATGTGGTGATGGCATTTGGCCTGGATGCCTTCAAAAGGGGATTGGACAGATTCCTGGAGAAAAAGTCCATCACAGGTTACAAACCATGATGTAGATGCGTAATCTCCTGGCTTAAAACCACAGTACTTCAAGGATGCCTCTCAGGATACCTGTCAGGAGACAGATATCAAATCTCATGCACTTCCAGCCACATTTGGTGGGGCCACAGTAAGATACAGAAAGATGGACTAGTTGGGCCTTTGGCCTGATCCAGCTTGGCTCTTCTTATGTTCTTAAGTTGGATGTATTTCAGTGAGGCTGATCGGTAGGTTGCTGAAATGCACATTTGCAACAAGAAATAGTGCCTCTCAGTGTTGCACAAATGCAGTGGCATGGAAAAACCATGCTCACTGCTGACACCTCCTGGCAACTCCATGTGGAATATGCCAAAACTATTTTTTTTAAGTAACAAAGGAAACAAATAAAGTAAATGCTCCTGGGGGGAGTTAAAATAACAATACCAACAAAAAATGGAGAGTTCTAGAATCTTTGTTGTTTTTTCTTGATTTTCAAGCTGTTTCAGTTTTGCCATTAAACTGTTAAAAGAAACATCATTTTAACAATTCATGATTTTTATTTCAATAAAAAGGTGTTTTCTATTTGCATCCATTACTTACAATTAAAATCATAATAATGCAGAGTTGGTTTATATTGGAAAGTAATAGATCACCAACAGATTTTGAACTATTTAAGCTGAACTTAAAAGTAGAGACCTAAACAGAGACTTATGTATATTGCAAATTCCAACCCTTGTATGCTGTAAAGCACCTTTCCTGTTTTGATTCTAGTTAGATAAGCAATAACACCAAGGGCATGAGGTTTATAAGAGGAGGAGAAAAATGCTGTTATTTGCCTACAGGCCCTATAGGATTATGAATTTCAGCCTGGCATATGTGTCAGAGCTGGGTGACTCCTTTTAATTACGTGCATTACTGGAGCACAACAAGACAGACACTGGCACATAAAACACATACTTCAAGGATTGCGAAGGATTCTCTCAATGCAGAGAGACTTTGTAGATCCAATATAGAGTTATGATAAGACACATCATAACATGTTTATGTAAATCTATGGCACAGCCAAATTTGGAATGCTTTGTAGAGTTCTGGTCACCATGTCATAGAATTGGATTTTTGTTTTTAAATCCCAACTAATATGATCAAAGAGAGAGAGCAGTCTTTTCTTAGGAAAAAAAGTAACACATCAGGTATCTTGAAAGAAGAACGATCATTAAAGGGAATGATATTTGAAAAGGGAAAATATTCTTCTTTTTTCTTTATCCTGCACTTTGATATCAGTTCGTCCCATTTTGAATATATGTTTTGATACTGTTGGTAGCTTTTCACTGGCCAAATTCACTCTATGAAAGTTTTCAACTTACACTGGCCAAAATTCAAAATGATGCACAATGTCTAGGGATTGGGGAAATGGGGGATTTGTGGGAGGGAACTCCAGCTTTACAGTCAATGCCTGGGATGAGTTGGCAGAGAGAAGGGGAAATGCCCACCAGTAACTGGAAAATTCTCTGGAAGACTATGGAAGCTAAAACTTTGGGTAGAACAATGGGGACAGAAGCTACTTCAGTTGGCTTAAGTTATCTCTTTGGAGACTGCTGTATTCAATTGCTACCCTGCTGGAAGGAATCCATTTCATGTATGCTCTGAAACTATGGAGACACTATGCTAGGATTTAAGTATTAGAACAGTTTAGCTAGCTTATTTTCTTATGGTTTTGTTGTGTAACTGTTTCTGCCTCAAATGTCCAATTGACATTTTGCTCCAATTTTTGGCTGTTTCAGGGGAAATCTCTAGAGGAACTGCTTAGTCAGGTCAAACTAAAGTGTTTGGGGATGTACTGGTCTGGAAGTGTGCCCCAACTGTTTTTGAAATTTCTCTTCACTTTTTAATATTTTCATTAAGTTCTCCGGGTTTCATTCATGCAAGGACAGACAAGGGGGTGTAGTTGAATGGTCAATGTAGGCCCCCCTGTACCTGAGGTTCCTTGTCACACAAATTCACTTTCAAGTGTGAAGTGGACCATGTTGTAGCTGCCTGCCATATAGGTCTTAAGGACCTTCAGATGGGAGTGGGGAGAAGTTCAGCATCAAAATGGTTGAAAGAATAAGTCCTCAAGCCTAGTCTTTCAAGTGTTAAAGATACAAATCTATAATACTAGATGGAAATTAGGTTTAACCCACATTCTTTTTTTCTGCCACTGTCAAGTTCTCTCCATTCAAATTCCTACCAAAAACAATAAAAAAACAAAAATTTCCCAAAGTCCTATGTGAACTTTATAATGATAAAGAATATGGGAAGCTGGTGAAATAGACCCCCTATTATTATTATTATTATTATTATTATTATTATTATTATTATTATTATTATTATTATTATTATTATTATTATTATTATTATTATTATTATTATTATTATTATTATTATTATTACAGGTCTTACAGGCCCCTTCAAACTCAATTATTCTATGATTGTAAGATACAGTAGGTAGCTATCAAAAAACCAGCCTAGTCTTATAAAATACAATATTCTGGAACACACTCTCCAGATCTTCTCAAGTACCAGATATTTGAAAAGATTTTTTTTTTAACACAAACAGGTCTGTTGGAATACTGGTTTCAGAAAGAGTGCTGAAAAGAAGCCGTACTAGCAAACTGAGCTGATTTCCTATAACCCTAGAAAAGGTCAACCACAAGACCTGAAAACCTTGTGTGGATTTTTCTATTTCCACTTTTGTTGTGCCTCCACACATAGAAATGCCATAAACAAAATAAAAAGGCAAAGAAAAGAAACCCATGTGTTAAACAGAAAAGCAGCTAGCATGAAACAATTGTCTGAAAGAATGATTGTGTCTTTTGCTTTTCATCTCTGGTTCTAATATGTAATCATAGTATTTACCTATTTATATATTCCGCATGTGGTATAGTGGACAGGGCAATAAACTAGGACTCTGGGGACTAGTGTTTGAGTCCATGTACAGCCATGGGAACTCACTGGGGATGAGGAACTGTAAAACCCAGTTCTTAAAGATCCCACTTACCTTGAAAGCCCTTTTAAGGTCACCATACACAAGTTCTTACCTGCCAGCATGTAACTAACAACAACATCCACTAACAGAACCATTATCTGTTTGCTTTGTATTCTCACATGAAACCAGCTTTCAAAGGAATGGTGAAGGGTCAGTACAGGGGGTAAAAGGACACAGCCAAAACAATTAACATCCTTGAAATATGGAGACCTTGTCATTTATCTAGTGATGGAGGTCACATTATGGACTCATGCATTCAGGCAGTCTAGGACAATCCAGGATAAGAGTTTTTGACTTAACCTTTTCTGAAGGGTTATTAAAATGCTGAGAAAGTGCAGCAAGTAATCATAAACATTTACATTAATTCACCCTGGCCTATGCCCTGGTGTAACTCTTCCTGGGTTGTTAACCATGAAGCACTGCACTTCTGCTCAAATACTTCTAACTAGAAAAATTCAGCAGATACCTTCTTTGCCCATTTAATCAAAAACTGATTTATAAGAGTTCTTTGCCTCTTCTAATCCCAAACAAAACCACATTATCAGAACATAAAGGGCATAAGTTCTTACACCAAGCAGGTATATTGCAATGGCATTTCTATGTCTGGGTGAAAAACTTTCCCTCACTTTCATGCTGCTTCCATCATTTGCCCACAATCATAGCTGGAGTGGACAGTTGGTGCGCTACCTCAGTGCATCAAATTTAAAGGGTGTACCACTTCTTCCAGACTTCACAGATCGTGCTGGCTTCCGGTTTTAACATCAAACAGAAAGATTACTGTAGACCAAGCCACTAGGACAGAAGAAAGGAAAGGGGCATGATATATCATGCTCCACTGGGATGAGGCAGCAAGCAGAAGTAGCCTCGGGATGAGGCAGCATTGTGTGGATCCTTGACTCCTTCATCAGATGGCATGTCTATCTGGGGCTTGGTATTATTTATTTATTTATTTATTTATTTATTTATTTATTTATTTATTTATTTTTACAGCTTATATGCCGCCCACTACCCAGAAAAGGTCTCTGGGTAACACAAACAACACCAAGGTAAATTAAAGCAGTTAAGATATCAAATATCAATAAATAAAAAAAACAACAACAGCAAAACCTTATACTAAAATCATCACTAAAATTGCCATCAAAGGACCCCAGTCTATGTTGTATCAATTAAAAAAAATTACTGGAACAGGAAGGTTTTTACCTGGTCCCGGCCTCCAAAATGTCATCAATGTTGGCGCCAGGCGGATCTCACAAAATTGGGAGGGCATTCCAAAACTTGGGGCAGCTGCTGAGAAGGCCCTATGTCTTCATCAGATGCCATCCCTGGTATACCAGGTCTTTGAGACTGATGGTACAGTAATTCAGTGTACTGATGGATATTGGGTGCTAAATGACAACACACACACACACACACATTATTATTATTATTATTATTATTATTATTATTATTATTATTATTATTATTATTATTATTATTATTATTATTATTATTATTATTATTATTATTATTATTATTATTATTTCTGATAATGCTACTGATACCCTGTTAAAGAGGGTTGCATAATAATAATAATAATAATAATAATAATAATAATAATAATAATAATAATAATAATAATAATAATAATAATAGGATTTTTATATTGCATCATCTGGCAATGAGGCCACTTTGGATGGTTGTAAATTTCAGAGATAAAAGTGGTTTAAAACTTCTTTGTCGGGTGAATAATTAACATAGGAAGCTATGAAGATGTCCTTCAGAAACTGTATTGGGGAAGACCAATCTTGGAAGGATTATAGAGGAGGGTCAGGGGCTTCTTTTATCCAAAGGTGTTATCTCTAGGTTTCTTGGGGGCCAGTCTTTAGCCTGATGAATTGCAAATAAAAAATTGCTGAAACTTCATCTATTTGTATTTGTCAGAAGATTCTGCTTACAATTACTTTGAACTGAAAAATTTTAGAAAACATGATTCATTTTAAAAAGCAGGAAACTTCTATAAAAAAATCTCTGAAAATTCCCTTAAAAGGAAATCTGAAAATGAATAGACTACTTCCTTCCATACAAACCTACCCGGCGATTAAGATCGAGCCAGGGGGGGCCTTTTGAAAGAGCCATCCCTCAAGGAGGTGAGAGGGATGGCTTGTAGACAAAGGGCCTTCTCGGCAGCTGCTCCCAAGTTATGGAATGCCCTCCCTATTGAGATCCACCTGGTGCCAACACTGATTACATTTTCAGCACCAGGTAAAAACCTTCCTGTTCCAGAAGGTTTTTAATTGATACAATATAGATTGTGGGTCCGCTGCTGACAATTTTAGGATAATGATTTTAAAGAAGGTTTTTATTACTGCTTGATGATTTACTGATATTTTATTTATAACTATTTTAAATTGTTTTAATTCTTTGATTGTAAGCCGCCCAGAGACCTTTGGGTAGTGGGCTGAATATAAGTTGAATAAATAAATAAATAAATAAATAAATAAATAAATAAATAAATAAATAAATAAATAAATAAATATTACACCTGACTAATTTAGGTGTTATTTGTTATGCCTAAAAGTAACTGCAACTTGATAGTTTTACTGTGTACAGATGCTGGTAAAAACATTCCCTGAACCTAACTTGCTTACTTTTCCTATTATTTTGTATGTGTGTGTGTGTAATAACTAATGTTTGGTTCTTGTGAATATGGATTATGCATTTAATTTAATTCAAGCAATTGCTCATAAAAATAGTGTACCCTTGATACAGGAGTAATTCCTAGTGCATTCACTGAGACCTATACAGAATGTTACTCTCTTGGAAAGTTACTAGGGATGTGTTCAGATTAGAAAGCAGTATGCAAGTATTTCATCTTTTTTCTTGAATTTCCCTTAGTAAAGAAAACAAAAACAAAAAACAGAAGCTGCAATGAGAGGAAAACAAAGATTTGTAACTGAAGGGTGATAACAAACAAAAAAGCACATGGAGGGGGCAAGAGTACAGTAAAAGCTTCATATAATACAATTCTATTCGACTTAAAACTATTATAAATATTAATCTAGTTGCAGAGAATATTTTTTAAACTGCCCACTAAAATCACTTTTTTGAAAATTTGATTAAAATGATATGAAGATTTTAAAAACTACTTTGTAGAGGTGAGAACGAAACAGAAAACCAATAGTTCAGTTTGTTGTGTTTCAGGCCCACCCTTGGTTCGGTTCGTATGAATTTTTAAAACAAAAATTTGTATGAACCAAACCGAGCCGAACTGGTACGGCTTACCTGGATGGTGGTGGCAGCAGCAATCCCGGTGGTGGTGGTGGCGGCGGCGACAATCCTGGTGGCGGCGGCGGTGGCGATCCCAGTGGTGGCAGCCCGGAAGGCCCTGGCAGTGGCCACACCAGATGTGTATTTATAAAGGGAGGCCTCACCACCACCTCTGGAGCCCCTAACATAGCTGCGCAAGGTGGCAGTGAATCGCCACGCCACCACCTCCGGAGGCCCAGCACTTTTTGTTGTTGTTGTTTTAATGTGTGCAGAGCCAACCACGTGGCCCCAGGGACCATGTCAGCACTTTAAAAGAAAAAGAGTTCCAGGCGAGGAGGCAGTGACAAGGTAGGAGACAGGGGGAGGGAATGAAAAACAAAATGAAACAAAATGGAAATTTCTGTTTCAATTCATTTTACTTTGATGTGTTGGATCATTATTCATTTTGTTAGCTAACAAAATGATCAATGAATAACGAAACAAATTAAAAATTCCTTTCCATGCCCATTTCTACTACTTTATGGGGAATAATTTATTTACCAAGAAAGGGAAAGTAGAAAAGAAGCACTAGGAACAATCTTGGTAACCATGCAATTAAAGGCAAATTTCCAAAGAAGAAGAAGAAGAAGAAGAAGAAGAAGAAGAAGAAGAAGAAGAAGAAGAAGAAGAAGAAGAAGAAGAAAGAAAGAAAGAAAGAAAGAAAGAAAGAAAGAAAGAAAGAAAGAAAGAAAGAAAGAAAGAAAGTATGGTGGCATATAAGGCCCCAACATTCTACTAATTATTAGGGTTGCCTCTTAATCCTGGCTGCTGCTAAAATGCCTTCAATGAGAGTGCAGTTTTTCATTCTCTGGCCTCCAAGTTGCTGCTGAAAGAAGGAAATCTGTGCTTTAGTTTTTCACTGTTTTTTGTAATTGATGTTTTCATGGACTTTTCCTGTGGTTTTCCAAACCCCCTTTCTTCTTCAGAATTTCTGCTGTTCCCTAAAATTGCCTCAAACACACACACAAGTTCTTCCTCCTGGCAATCCCACAGGACAAAGTCCTGAAGGCATCTTGCAGTGGGCTGCACTTAAACTCATTAAAGAAAAGGAACATATGCTCCCTGGTTCATGCAAACTAGGTATACAAAGAACTCTTATCCAATTTCTCTTTCTCAGCAAGACAGACTGTCTTGATACTTTTAAATAGCCTGTTGCTTGGGTGGTTTTGGTGTTGGGATCTCATTCAATATCAATACCCTTTCCATTGGCCAGTGGTGTTACTCCAGATTCTGTTTTGTCCTTTACATTATTAACATCTATGTGAAATTGCTGGGATATGTTGTCTGGAGTTTTGGAATCCAGTGATGCCACTGGACTAGATCAGGCTGAATAAACTGAAACTTATTCCAAATGTAAGGTGGATTGAAGAACACGGGCTCAGTTTGTACTTGATGGAGATATACTTCCTCTGAAAACCCCAGATGTGTAGTTTACGTGTATTTGTGGATTTGTTTCTGAGCCTAAATGTCCAGGTGGTGGCTAGGAGTACCTTTGCAGAGTAAAACCAGGACACCAGCTGCACCTGTTTCTGGTGAGGCTGACCCATATATGATAGCACATGCCTTAGTTACATTCTGGCTGGGTTGCTGTAATATGCTTTACGTGGGGTTGCCTTTCTCTTCAGGAAGGCTTTTCATTAGTGACTATTGAGAAGAAGGTTTTACAATGAGATGGTTTGCATTTTGTTGGTTCTCAATCTCTCTTAGTTGTGTGTTACCTAATCTTCCTAATATGTTGTTATTAATTCATTTAATATTTGAATAATCCACTGTTGTTTACTCTAATGCTGCATCTTAATGATGTAAGCTGTTTTAGGTCGACTCCTAGGAAAAAGCTGGGGTAAAGATATTTTAAATGAATACATACATTAATGAGCATTCTCAGGTTCAGCACAAAAATCAGACAATGAACTTATGTTGGCTATGTTTTCTACATTTGTGCAAAATGACTATATGCTAAACTCTACTGAAATATGTATACGAGACAGCTGAAGGCAGCTGCTGGAGTGGTCAGCAAATAGGGAGAAATCAGACACCTCCAGGGGGGAGAGAGCTCTAGCAGGGCTAGAAATAAGGAAGAGAAAGGACATCTCAAGAGGAGAGCAGGAGATGAAGATTGATGTTTGGCATGAAGCTGTTGAAAGCCTAGAGGAGGATGCCTGGCAGGTCGGAAAACATCGAGGAGGTGAAGACTCAAGTCAAGGCCTGCCAAAGGTGCGTACCTGCTGGGACTTCAGCCTGTTCTTGGGAGCCAGGGAGCTGAGAGGCAGAAGCCAGCTCCTGGGCCCAGTCCCTCCCTGAGGCAGCTTGTCATTTCGAACCAATGACAAAGGGAGAAGCCACCAATAACCCTTATCAGGACTGTTTTGTTTCATCTGCAAGGACATTCTTTGGCCTCCAGAGGGAGGGAGGGAGGTAACTCCCTGCCCTCCGGAAAATCCCATGGGCACTGGAGGACTGGGACATGAGAGCCTGGGTTTACATTCCATGACTTTGGGGACCCCAGAGACTTTGGGTGGTGGGGGGGAGAGACATACCAAAGAAGTGTTCCCACAGGTTAGGCTGAGATCCTGCATGGCCATCTCCGGAGAAAAACAAGCCTCCTTCAAATCCCGATGGAGTGGGGCATGGCTTATCCATGCTGAAACGTTTCCTTTTCTGTTCTGAATTCCAGTGGACTTAATAAAGGGCCAAACCACACCACCTTTAAGCTTCTCATTATGGAGGGTGTGGGGGTCTCTCACGTAGTATATTTTCTTTTTGCAAAGGTAAGCTCACAACAGGCATAAAAGGATGGGCAAGTTGGTTATAAACGCAAGAAACTCATCCACTGCTTCTACTTCTTAAACAGTCTATGCAACAGAGCAAAAGCTTTTGTAGCCATTTACAACTGAATACCTGTGCAATTGACATGACAAATCATTTCTACAAATGGAAAAAATCTAATTGACAACAATATTTTTGTCAATGATATAAGAAGAAATGCTTTTCATCCTTGTCAAAAAGCATATACAAATTTAGAAGGAATTTAAAAAAATTAATATGTGATTTAACTAGACCATTTATATAATAATATCATTTTAGATCTGCAGGGATAGAAGGGACCTTATGGATCACTGAGTCCCGTTCATGTCAAGAACGTAGAGTGGGGGGACTGAACACTCAACTCTTGGCACCACAGCCAGATGCCTAAACCATCCAGCGATCTAGTAATTCAAAGAAAAGCATTCCTGGCTCTTTAAAGACCATTGCCAAGCTTGAAGAAAATACAGAGATTAAACCTGCCTGATCAGACCTTGGAATGCTGCAGCCTAACATGCTGCTTACCTAGCCAAGCCCTGACATTTACACTGTCAATCCCTGAATTCTAAATCCCCCCCTCTCCTGACTTCTTGTGATTTTCATCTGATATAATTAGCTAACGATACAGCAATACAGTAGGAAAATGTGAATCATACTCAGGAAGTTGGGTTTCCCTGGGTTAATTTACTTCAGCCAACCACATAGGAGTTATCAGAGAGAAGAGAGGAACTGAGTGTTGTTTGCAGCTTGCTAACTAGACATGGGCACGACTCGGCAAAATTGTCGTTTCCGTTTTCGGTTATCATTTCTGTTACGTAACGGAAACGGTAACGATAATTAAACCGTCAGAACTCAAACTCAAACCGAAAAAAGAAAAATTTGGTCGGGTTTTTAATTTCCGTTTGTGGCATCACGGCGATCATGCAATGTGAAGCACAGAAAAAGTTTTTAAAAGTTTTTTTTTTTAAAAAAACCCGACTCCCGGACAAAAAAGCAGGCGAAAATATGCCTGCCTGAGGCTTTGCCACCTACCAGAGGGGTGGTTTCTGGGGTGTCCCCGGCCTTCCCCCCTCTTCTCCTGTCTTGGGCTGCTTGCACCAGGCTGGGGGGGTTCATACTCATCATCTGTCTCACTGCATGCCATGCGGTGGGGGGGTCCAAAATGGCGACCACAATTTTTCTTTTGAAATTGTGGTAAAAAAACACACCAAATCACCACAGAAACATGTGAAATTTATTTATTTTAATTGCCTGAATTTTTATAGTAGCACAGTGGTTAAATGCCTGTACTGCAGGTAAAACTGTGCTCACGACCTGAGTTCAATCCCCGGTAGCAGGCTCAAGGTTCACTCAGCCTTCCATCCTTCCGAGGTCAGTAAAATGAGTACCCAGCTCGCTGGGGGGGGGCAATGTGTAGCCTGCACACTGTAATCAAAAATTGTAAACCGCCCAGAGACTACTTGTAGTGGTATGGGGCGGTATATAAGCAGAACACTTTGCTTTTTTTATATAGCAATAAAATGTCGTATTGATTTTATTTTATTTTATTTTATTTTATTTTATTTAGACCTGCCCATTTGGGCTGGGCATTGGATGGGATCATGCAATTTTTTTGAACCATTCCACCAATGGCATCGCCAGGTTTTTGACTGACACTTCTGGATGTCTCGGAGGGCATAAAAAGCCGAGGCACCTTCCAGAAATCGCAGTCAGGTGTATGGATGTGGTTGAGGGAGGAGGGCTGGCTGCTGGTGCTGGTGTGATCTGATCAAGATTGAGGAGGGAGGCTGGAGGCTTTAGGATTTAAGTTAGGCAGGCAGGGAGGGAATTGAATTTAGAAAATAATTTCTTTGATTCCCTGCAGCTTTGTCTGCTGAAGGGAATAGCAGTTTATTCTTTATTTCTTCTCTGGCAGTTTGAGGATTTTTTTTCTGATATTGGATAAAGGGGGAGGTTCGACTGGGAGTGGGAGGTGTGGATTTATTTTAAAAATATATTATATACTACCATTTATTTTCTATTTTCCCAACTTCAATTTGCTTGCACACACACACATTTGGGGTGCAAGCCAAGAACAAAACCTCTATCCTAAGTGATATCCTAACTGCCCACTCGCCCGTCCGCCCACGCCACCACCCGCCTGTGGCCCGCGCCGCCGCCCGCCCGCAGCCGCCCCCCGCCCCCCCGCCCCACCCACCGCCTAGGGTGCAAAAACACCTAGCACCGGCCCTGATTGCAGGGACGCCCTTATGCTCTGGGAAGTCAAATCACGCTAAATCGTGGTGGAAACGACAAACGACAAATTAGAAACGGAAATGACAAATTTTTGAAAAATTTCACGACAAACGGAAACGACCCGAAACGGACCCGTTCCGACAAACGAAAACTCGAAACATCATTTTTTCTGGTCGTGCCCATGTCTACTCAGGAAGTTGGGTTTCCCTGGGTTAATTTACTTCAGCCAACCACATAGGAGTTATCAGAGAGAAGAGAGGAACTGAGTGTTGTTTGCAGCTTGTTAACTATATGAGTTACCAATTAGAGATGGACATGAAATAGAAAATAGCATTTCGTTTCATTTTGTTTCTGTGCTAGTTTTGTTTTGTTTCATTTGTAATGAATTATCAAAGTAGTTTCATTACAAAACAAAGCAAAATGAAATGAAATGCTATGCTTCCCTGGGTCATAAATGACCAACATGGCATGGGAGCTTCCTCAAGTGATTCCAGGTAAGCCCCTGAAACTTAGTGGTGGGGGATTGAGTTATTAAGCTTCAGAGGGAGTGCCCCTAGGAAATAATCATTTTGTAATTAAAGGAAACACTTGAGGAAGCTCCCCCATGGGGAGCTTCCTCAAGCACTTGATGATTATTTCCTGTGGGCACCCCTTTTGAGCTTACTAACTCAGCCCCTTGACTCCCAAACCTTTCCAAATTTTGGGAGCTTACCTAGAAGCACTTGAGGAAGCCAACCCTGCCATTTCCATGCTGAAAAATGGCTGTGACCTGTATTTTGAGTACATAATATAACAAAACAAAGGGGGTGCCCCAGGGAAAAAATATTTCTAATTGGATTCAGAAGCCAACCCATGGCGGCACTAATCACTCACACGCACAAACAATTAGTGGCTTCTTGCTCAATTAGAAATATTTTTTTCCTAGGGGTACCCCTTTTGGAGCTTCATAACTCAGTTCCCTATTCCCCAATCCTTTCCAAATTTGGGGTGCTTACAGGGAAGAGCTTGAGCTCCCCTGCCATTGATTCCTCCAGGATGCATTTTTTTAAGAGGGGGAAATGGCATTTCACTATGACACAAAACAAAATGTGTCCTACCATTTTGTTACATAACAAAGTAAAGTTTTTACCTAATGAAACATCAAAACACTCTTTCTTTTTCGTTTCATGCCCATCTCTATTGCCATTCCTCACGTTCCCATACCTGGGATGTATGCCCATCTCTATTCCCATTCCCATACACTCCTCGTTTCCCTTCTGATGTCCTCTCCTCCTCAGCTTCCTCTTCCTCCTCCTTCAAAGGTTTGTTTCCATAGCATGAACACAGCTTGTGACTAAAGACAAGAAGAAAAAACAACAGCAAGGAGCTAGCTAAGAGAGGTTGCTATCTGTGTTTTTTCCACTTCATCAAGAAAGTCTTGGTCTTGAAAATCTAAAAGACAAGATGAGCTCCAGTTCTGGTTTGCCACACCAAGTGAACCAATGGAAATCTATTTGATTATTAAAAAGTAGGCACACCAATAGTGGAGGGGGGAAGTATGTATGGGGGCAGGGAACAAGATTCCAGTTTCATTCACATTGACTTTATGTTATGTAGCCAATCATCAATCATCATCATCATCATCATCATCATCATCATCATCATCATCATCATCATCATCATCATCATCATCATTAGAAGAAGAAGAATCTGATTTTTTTCCAAATTTTAATTCCTCCCTCACCAAACAGACATTCATACTGGAAAGGAGGTTCTGTATCTGGTTGTAAAAATATTTTAAAATATATTTTAAAATTAGAATAGAGAACAAGTCTTCAGAAGCTCAGTCATTTAAGCTGTAAAATTGCTTTTTTGTAGTTGTTATATTTTGTTTTGTTTGTTTGTTTGTTGGGATTGTCTTGCTTAATGTTCATGGAGTACTATGACCTTAATGTTCAAGGTACCTATAATCAGTCATAGTTTAACAGTCCACTCATCTTGTCACTATACAAAGGAGGGGGACACACACTCCAAATATTTTATGTGCCATCAAATCACTTCTGATGTGTGGTGACTATAGGAGTTAGTAACCTACAAAATGACATAATATGAACAACCCTGCTCAGAACACCCTTTCTCCCTACTGCCTTCCTTTTTTTACACTGTTGTCTTTTCCAGGATACTCTGTTCAAATCTTACAAACCAACAGATGTAGCTTCCTTTACTGATAGATTATCTCGTGTTAAGTCTTCCTTTCTTCCTACTGCCCCCCTTTGCCAGCCATATTTTCTTCTCTGGTGAGTTCTGTATTTTCATTATATAGTATGTGCATGGAGGGGTACCCTCAGTTTATTCATTTTTGCTCCAATGAGAGTTTAGACTGGACTTGATTGAACTCCCACTTTTCAGACTTTCTGGCTGTCTGGGGCTTTTGTAAGTCTCTCCTTTGACAACAAAAGGAGAGTTTTGTTCCTTATGAAACAAAATGGTAGGATGTGTTTCATTATGAAATGAAATGAAACACAATCTTTTCCCTCTAGAAACAAAACAATTCTTCCTAGTCAAACCAAATTTGGTGGGTAGCTTCTTTGGACTCTTTCCTTTAAGCTCCCCAAATTTAGAGAGGTTTGGGATTCAGGGGTCTCAGTTATTAAACTCCAAAGTGGGCTCCCAGGAGAAAACCATTTGGAATTATTAAGAGAAGTGCTTAATTGCCCCCCCACAGGGGAGTGATTAAATGCTTCCCTTTTAATAATTTTCCCCGGGGACCCATTTGGAGTATACTAATTTAAATGGAAGTGTCCAAAGAAGCTACTCCCAACATTTGGTGCCTATAGGACCTAGGGGAGCCATTATATAGCATAATGAATCATTTTGTTTTGTTTTGTTTCATTCTGAAAATTCTTTAAAAAATTATTAGTAACAAAACAGAAGGAGAAACCAAATGAAACCAAATGAACTACTATATTTTCATTTCATGCCCATCTCTATTCTATACCCTTTGGGTCATTTGGCAAGAAACCTCTATACCTTTCAGATGATTGGTTCCATTTCTCTCTCTGTCTAATACTACCCCAGTTCTGCAAGAGGGAATTGTGGGATGATATAAAAAGTACTTGTGTTATTAGTCCTGTTTATATGATTGCTCAGACTGGTGGAGAAAGTCCATTATGGATCTTTAGTTTGGTCACTTGCTATATAAAACCTTTGGTCTCACATACAGGAAGATTAGGGTCATGTATGCATTTCCTAATTCTAACCCCAAACATGGTCAGACCTGACTGACAAATTTAGGTCTTTCTAGAAATGGGGTTTGGTCAAAACTACAGCTATCTTCATCTATTAAGCCACACCTGCCCTCCAATAGGGGCCATAAAATGTTTGGGACTCCAGTATAAACATATATTTTTAGAACTACCCATGAGAACTTGGTGCACAACCTGATGAAGATGAATTATCATCAAAAGCTCACTTTAATTTTTGTGTTTTCTTTAAAATATTTTCTTAATTGTCCAATAAATGATCACCTGTTCCTGCATTTGTATGGTTTTGAGGACCATGGAGCCTTGCCCTGATTTTTCAGGAATTAATAAAAGTCATAATACAGATCAAATTGAATATTTAATTACAGTGGTCCCTCGTATAACGTAAAATCTGTAAAACGTAAAACAATCTGAGATAGAGAATTAGCGCCACCATGGCACTCCGCCACCTCATCCGCCTATCTTGCAGGTGGGTTCTGCCAGGCCATAAGGCACTTCCTTCTCCTCTGTGGTTGCCAAATGCCCAGCCTTCCTGTTCCCTACTAGCCTTTTCAGCCTGCCCCCCCACCTCTCCCCTTACCTTCAACCCCAACCATCCTACAGCCAGCAGGGAATCAGCGTGAATTGCACTGATCAGCTGTAGAGCGGGTGCATTGGCACCCTGTGAAGGCTGATTGTGCAGGAGGGACGGGCAAGCATGGGTGGGAATGGGAGACCAGGGATCATTCCGCACCCTGTCGCACATCCAGCGCACCACCGGAAACCTTTGTCATCTCTTCACAGGTGAGGGAGAGAGGGAGGGAGTGAGGAGAGAGGAGGAAGAGAAGGAGAAAAGCCCGGGCTCTCTGCAAAGAGTCTCTTGTCAGAAAAAAGCCACAGGGAGGAAGAGGAGGAGGAGGAGGAGAGTGGGGAGCTCAACACCCCCCAAGCTTTGTTTCCTTCTTGCCCCGGGTTATCTTAGACAGAGCTCCTGCCCCCCCCTGCGCTTGCTTGCCTTGGCTTCAAAAGGGAACCAAGGGGGGGGGAAGGCAGGTATCACTAACGTGTCCCCGCCCTGCCCTTCTCCTTCTCCTTTCTTCCTTTCCTAAAGTGCCAAACATGTTGCTCAAGCAGCCGCTTCCTGCGAGGCACTCAGTCAGACAGGCCAGCAACGGGGCTGGCTGAGAGCTCGCAGGCAGCGGCACGGGACGAGCGTGTGGTGAAAAGAAGCGGCTGTGCCAAGGCAGTGCAAGGAGCGGTGGTGGTGGCGGCAGCGTGGCATCCCATCACTGGTGGTGAAGAGCCATGAAGGTGAGGCTGCACACCTCCCCAGGAACAAGAGCAGGGTGGCTCGTTCCAGCCACCGGCATCTCCTCCTCCAGTGGGACCGTACCGCGAAGGCGAAGCTGCCCTCCTCTTCCCCCTGCTCTAACACTGAGGAGGGACACAAAAACGAGCCAGGGACCCACGGATGGTGCATGGGGGTGCAAAACTTCCAAGGGCCACTGCTGCCGCCCCTTCCTCCTCCTCCTCCTCCTCCTCCTCCTCCTCCACCACCACCACCACCTCATCGCCCGCCCCTGGTGGAGGAAGAGCATTGTTGCATGCCACCACGTGGAGGGGCTGGAAAGGCAACTCTCGCCAGGGCTCTGGCAGAGTTTCTGGCATCAAGCTGGGGCCAGCAGGAGAGAGCACGCTCTGCTTTTAAACCTTGCTGCTGCTCCTCCTCCTGCTGCTGCAGGTCTGATGCTGCCTCGAGGCACCGTCGAGGGGGCTCAGCTTCTTCGCACAGATTACTCCATTTCCAATGCATTCCTATGGGAATTCACAATTTGTACAAAGGAAAATTTGTACAACGTAATTTCATTTGGAATGAATTAATTACGTTATACAAGGTACCACTGTACTTAATTTACTGACCAGTGTTAGAAACACAACTCTTTCTCTTGTCCAGTAAAATCATTTGAATTCTCTTAGCTCTGCTCTTTTAATTCTTAGGCTAGACCATAGACTGAGTTGGGTTATCTTTAAATTCTAGCATGAGATTCTTTCATATGACAGACATCCCCTCCTCAGAGTGTGCTATAGAATTTAAACCTGGAAAAAAAACTTGGGACATTATGTCTGCCTCGACCATCTGGCCAAAGTTATTGATTACAGTTTCAGGTAAGATACATTCAGGATTTGCTCCCTCAAGTATATAAAACTGCTAATTGCAGCAATGTTTTCTCACATAAGTGCCAGTTATCAGAGTTAAAGTTATTGGATGAGTATAGGCAATTTACTGAGAACTGAACACATCTCAGCTTGATTTCCAAGAAGCTTGCAGCACAAACAACCAATTGTTTATTCTGGGACATACAAGTGGCTACTGGTTCATTATAGGACCAAAAGTACCAGTAACTACGATACTGAAATTCAAAGGATTCTCTGAAAGGAGTTCCTTTCTTATTATGAATTGGGACATGAGTACACATCCAACAACCTTCACTAGTATGCTCAACAGCTTTCTTGAACAACTTTGACTAGAGAGGGTGTTCTGAAGCACTGTGGCTGGAAGCGAAAGAGTTGTGAGCACAATTACCTTCTTCCAGTCATTTTGTAATCTAGGCATGCTTCTACAGAGCATTTTTGGGTTACCAGCCTGAACCCCTTTAAAAGAACCTTGGACAACTACTGTGAAGATAAAAGCATATTTCTCAATGCCAGTATAATAGATATCTGAGTAAAAATAATTTTAAAAGCTTGACAATACACTTTTCTCACTTTTAGTTCCTGTTGCTATTATTTCCTCTGTTGGGTGGGCTGGTCTCAATCTTTATAATTTTGCTTTTCCCTGGAAGGACTCATCCAGAAACCCATCCGTCTCATGTACAGTGGCTATAGCAGAAAACAGCTTAACATTGCCTTAACATGACAGGTCTGACATTTGCAATGATAATACCCATAAGAGGGATTAAACATCATAACAAAGATCAGAAATGACAACCATATCATTTTGAATTACATTGAACCGTTCTACATAGTTCTTCAAAAGGAAGAGGGATTCTAACATTTCACTTTCCAATGATTCAGCCTTATCCCATGACTGAATATGCTATTTACACTACTGTTTTCAAAGCTTCAAGAGAATGGTGATGGTAGTGGATTGTTCAGATGGGAATAGTATATTTTCACATGTTCAGATACCTATGGTAGGTGAGGTGGTTCACTAGGGGAAGTCCTACAACCTTCAGAATGAGTGGAAATAAGCTTTCTTCCATAACAGAAAGTGGCCCATAGTCATTACTAGATATGGGCATAAAACAGAAATATAGTGTTTTGTTTCATTTTGTTTCAGTCTTCATTTCATTTCATTTTGTTAGATTTTTTAAAAGAATTTTCATCATGTAATGAAATGAAACACTTCATAAGGCTATAAATAATGGGGAGCTTTCCTTTTTTATTATTTAACAGGGAGCCCATTGCCCTGAATCAAAGACCCTCCTTAAACCTTCCAATCAATTTGCTTTCAAGCAAAGAACCCTCTGTAAAGAAGCTAGAATCCTAACGGCTAGCTGCTGCCTCTGAGATCAAGAAGATGGGAGAGATAAGCTCAACAGCTGATTAGTGTGCAGGAAGGAAAATATAAAAAATAACCACAGAGCACAGAGAGAACTCCTAGTTCCCTGAGCTCCTTGCCCTCTGAAGATACCAGCCACAGAGTCTGGCAAAATGTCAGGAAGAAAAACTTCCAGAACTCAGCCAGACAGCTCAAAAAACTCACAACTATCAGATCCCAGCAATGAAAGCTTTGAGAATACAACCTCCACAGTCCTACTTAATCAGGAAAGGAAAACAATGAGCAGAAAATGGAAGAGAAGAGCTCAGCTCCTGGCTAGCTGCAGGCAGATCAAGATCAGAGATAAGTTAGCTCAACAGATGAGGAGCAGAGGGGAGGAAGGAAAACAAATCAATCAGTTTAAAAATAAACCTCCTGTTTTCCAGACGGCTGGATCAAGAGGCTCTTGCCACTAGGACTAATCGTTTCATTTCTGAAACAAAAAATTGTGTTTTGATTCACTTATTGACAACAAGCTATTTGCTCTTTCATTTCATTTTGCAAGGTTTTGTAAGCTTACAAAACAAAACAGTGTGTTGTTTTTCATAAGGTGCCCATCCCTAGTCATTACATCTACTCACAAGAGACAATATTTGGTTAGGATCTTTCATTTTTTGAAAGTCCAGATTCTTAGTCTTCCTAAGTCTTCCACAGTGCTGCTTCAACTTTTCCACCTCTGAAATACTCCATAAATATTGAACAAGCTTTGAATGCATGTGTTAATGTTTGGACTTCTCACATGTTTCTATGGAGTGCAGAACATAGTCATTTTCCCATTTTCTCAGATCAGCCTAGGGTGCATTCCACTATCAGTTTGTTCAGTCAGCCAAGATGTCAGCCATCTTTTTTTTTGTCTGAACACCCCCCCTCCATAGCAGGTTTTGCCTTTATTCCGTTTTAGTCCCTCACCACAGTTTCTAGTACCATCCTCTGCCTATGGATTGAAATTTGAAGTAAAACACTATTACTGATTGATTAGGCCATGGAGGGTTATTTTTGTGTCTCAAAGTTCCCTTTGATTTGCTAGTGAAATCTTGCTTTTAGTGTCCTACCTATTTACAACAATCACACATATTATTCCCCTTTATAGCCAACCATTCAACTTTCCCTCTTTTCTCCTTCTACATTTATTCCTCTTCTTTTATTGCTCATCCCCAAACCTTCTCCCACCACTGTCACACTCAAACCTTCCTCTGCTTAGCAACTGCAAAATCTGGCTACGACCTGGCATTGTCCTACCTAACTTACTGTAATTTGTTTTACCTCTTCTCATAAACAGTCTGGTATATATGCATACTTTATTCACCCATGTAATTTTATTTTAGAAGTTCTTAAAATCTTTCACTTCTATTTGTGGCAGAGATGGTAAAAGAAATCTCCTGATTTTGATCTGCCATGCTGTGGAACAGTCTCTTTGATGGTCATCTGACCCTGAAGCTTTGTTCGCTTAGTTTCAATCACACTCTGTCCTCTGGCTATCTTGTTTTCATTCCTCTCAAGGAGTGAGGAAATGTTTGGCTCTTTGTGGATGAAAGTTCATATGCCTGTCTAAGACATTATTGTGTCTTCTTCTGTACTTGAAAACTGTCCAGCAGATGTGTTGCATTTTACCAACTGCACTTTGTGTGCATTCATTGTATGGATCATCTCTCAGGTGAAGAAACCTAAAGCTACATAGCTGTTTGTCAGCCCTTATTACTGACATTATTCTTAATCTTGAGCTTGTACCCTAACCATCCAGTTTTCTTCTATTTCTTTCATTCCATAGTCTGCAGTTTTAGCTCAGGGAATTGAACGATGTTTGAAAACCACTGATTTAAGTAATCTCTTCTTTTTCACATGATATTTTACTAAATGTAAAAATTATTGGGAAAGGTTTCATGAAAAGGAAACCTATTAAAGTAAAATCCTTCTTCTTAAGGATGATATGAATTTCACCATAGTGCAAGTTAATCATCTGCAGAGAAAAAATCAATAGACCTCTCCTATTTTGCTCTTATTTCTGTATCATTATTAATAGCTTCTTGTCAACATATTATGTGGAACTGAATCTTCAATGAAATAAAATAAAGGATCAGACTAAGATTTCTTACATTTTGCTGATGTTCTTTGTGATTCTGCCATCATGAATCCTGCCTGCCTTGATAATTGAGTGTATACCTAATACCTATAAGACAGAACACTCATTTTATTCAGGAAAGAAGCCATTTTTGAACCTAGACTTTTCTCCCTTAACACTTAAGAAGATTAGAAAATTAGACATTCAGTCTCTGGAAACAGACTTAATGAATTACTTAATCCCTCTTTCAATGAACTTACTGCATTCCTTTAGCTTGTTCTCAAGTATGTAATCACATGTGAGGAAATGTCAGAACACCAAGACTTGAAGAAATGGGGAACGATACTTTGAACAGATTCTGCATTGGGATCCACTCCCTAAGTTAAAATTTGAGCTGGGAGGGGATAAAATATGTGACAATGCAAGATGTGATGAGGAGTGTATAACAGGAAAAGCTGATCCGACATAGCTCATAGCATAATGATTACCTAGGTATTTAATCAAACATTCTTTGTTAACAGTAGACAACCAGATGTATTTGTCTGCTCACAAGCAGGCGATTATGGTGGCCACTGTCTCTGACATTTGCTTCCTCTATATATGCAAATCCTATTCAACTAATTATGACTATATCTTAAGAGATCTCTGCCTTATGATTTTCTCTAGTTCTTTTGTCATCTAAGTTAACTGATATTTGTTGTTTCAAAGAGTAGATACCTCAATACATCTCTGTTAGCAAAGAAAAGCCATTGATTATCACAGTGGGAAGAAAATTTTCCACTAATGATATAGTAAAAGAAAAGTTAGATTCTCCCCCAATTTTTGTTTAAACTGTGGGGTGAAGGCCCGACGTGTAGAAATCAATCATATGGTATAAAATAATTGCAGTCATATTGTTTCTGACTATATAACACAGTTATATCACAATCTTAAAAGGTTTCTCACCCAAAATATTAAAAATTTCTCTTCCATAATGAAATTATAGATACAGTGTAAGATTATGACTGTATTGGCTTAGTTTAGAATTTTGTGCTACATTCTACATCATCATCATCATTGGCATCCTTCTGTCTCGAAAGACTATGGTATCCTGCCTGGAGAAGAGATCCTAAAAACAACACCTAGTGTGACTAAATAGACCAATTCGGGAAGGCAGTCTCTACCGCACTGGCAGCAGATGTATTCTGTTTCTTGCCTGGTCCTCGAATTTCGTTCTTTCTGTGCCTGCCTCTTTTCCTCTGCCTGCTGGACAAATGCCTCTTCAAATTTATGTAGACCATGCTGTATCTCTTGCCTCCAGACAGTGCGATCGGAGGTCAGGGTTTCCCATCTGTTGAGGTCCATTCCCAAGGCCTTCAGGTCCCTCTTACAGATATCCTTATACCGCAGCTGTGGTCTCCCTCTGGGGTGATTTCCCTGCACTAGTTCTCCGTATAGAAGATCATTTGGAATCCGGCCACCATCCATTAGAACCTGAGAACATCAGCATTAAAAATTCCAGGTGTCCCTCATCTGCCTCTTGACTTCCTCCTGGCCTCCTCTGAGGCTTTTTTGTGGTGCCGAGTTTCAGGGTAGCTCCAATCTCTTTGCCTGGTGGCTCTGGTGTTTGGTGGCCTCCTTGCCCCTTCTAGAAGGTCACTCTTGCCCTGTGTGCACCTCAGACCCAGCATGCTTTATCTGGGGATAAACAGCCAACTAAATGCTCCACAAGCAACCTCCACATAGTGAATTAATGCTAAAATATTTATGAACATTTTGATCCCACTGGAATTTTTAGCTGCAGCACTTATAAATGTATTTGTTTGTTCTGAATATTTTTACCCCACCTTCTCCTTGGGAAAGGACCCAAGGTGGCTTACAATACTGAAGGATAATATACAACCCAGAAAACTGAAGACATATTCAAGTTTAAGAACAGTGAATTTGAAAAGGCATCTTACAATATTAAAAGGAAGTAGTAAAAACTAAAAACAGCATGTGAACAATTAAAAGGGGGAAAATCCATCATGAGAGATGGAAACTAACATGGAAAACACAGGTATTATTATGAATTCAATATAAGCAATAATGCATTGTAATCTACCTAAAAGTCACATAATAAGTAGCCCATCATTCAGGGAAAGCTTGCCTAAAGAGAAAGGTCTTTGCCTGCTTCCAGAAAGACAGTAAAGATGGGGTATGCGTATATACACACATGTATCTGTTTCTGTATATACTGTATTATAGAATACAACATTTATATCTTACATGTTATATCCTGATTACAGATGCAGACAAATCAATGGTGGTTCATTATGATTTGTGATTCTTCAAAGTCAAGATAAATCATGAAAAAACGAATTTCTGGATTTTCTTTACAAATTTGCATTTTTTTAAACCATAAAAGCACCTACAGACACCAATTTGCAGGGAATCTTCCCCTAACTCTTCTCTATAAGCCCTGGAAGTTGGGTAAAGTTTGGTTCTGGATGCCTGTGTTATGCACCCCCTGAGGAAAGTGGCCTGTAGGTACCTAGAGACACCAAATATGCAGAAATACTTCTCCAAGGTCTCCTCTGCAACCCACCGAATTTTTGTGAAGATGGGGTTTCAGACAACTGAGTTATACACCCACAAATTGCACCCCCAGGAAAGTGCCCTTTAGCAACTGACTGGGGAAATCCAATATTTGCCACACTTGGAGTGATGTAGAGGAGAGTCAGAGGACTCTTCTCTGCAAATATGGTGTATCTAGTTATCTTGGGGTATATTTCCTAGGGAGCCCTATTTGGGGTACATAAATCAGATAGCAGAAATCCAGTCTTTCTCAAACTTGGCAGAATTGTAGAAATGAGTCAGGGGAGAATTCCTTCCACACTGGTGTCTCTAGGTGCCTTGGGGCTTAATATTTGCCAATTCTTATTCATTGGTTGTATCCATGCGTACAAATATGAATTGATGAATTTGCAATTTTTGAATGAATTTTGCAATTCAGTTTTTAATTCTGATTCATATTCCTTCTGAAGAAATAGAAAATTCTATATTCATATAATAAAGAAGGAATTTTATCTTTGATTCCACAGTTTCATTAAGGCAATGTAATGTTATGATTCATCTAAGTACATTTAGCACATTCTTATTTTAATGTTATTTATTAAGGTTTATATGGTATATGCTTATATTACAAAACAGATGCATTTTCGGTTACATGAAACAGAAGCTGGAGTTTGGAATCATCACCAACAGCTGTCTTTAGTGAACAGCAGTGAGGAACTTTATTAAAGTGAAATATATACATGGCAAAGGGAGAGAGAAATAGAGTTTTCTGCCTCTGAGGAACTGAAGTCAGCCCTATGAATATCAATCTGTGAGACAAGGAAGCAACAGAGCAGACAATAGAGAGATGAAATACTACAGGAAGTGCTAACTAGGTGTGTCCAGTTTTATTGCACCCAAGTGGTACATAGCCATTCAAGCAAGTGCTGTCACACCCTTCTTTACTCTCACAATGTTGCAGTCATATCTCTTTTGGCTGCCCATGGTCTTTAAAGCCCCTCAAATTGATTTTGCAAATAAGATAAGACACCCATAGCATATTTTCCCAATCACTGGGAAGAAGTGGTCAGCAGTGATTCCATTTGGTATGATTGTCAACACAGCTGCCAGAATATCTATACAAAGTAGGCTTTGGAATACAACAGAAATAAGGGAACACTGTGAAAATAGATCACAATCAGCATATGCTTGGATAAAGGTGGGGAAGAATCTGAATATATATAATGTATATCTTTCAAAGCTGAAACAGCATTTGTGTTGGTGGTCTGAAAAGTCTCCCATCTTATAAAAGCAGCTCAGGGGCTACCATAGAAATAAATGATGGCTTCATGCTAACAGTACTACCCCGTGGCTGCCCATGTCCCATGTCTTCAAGCTCCAAGCTCTAGACATATAGTGTGGTGTTTACAAGGTCATCACTGAGCTGGCATTGGTCAATAACTTCTTCATGACAGAGCATCATATAACTACAGGCTAGAGGGCAGTTACCGAAGCTCTATGGTTGCCACGTTGTATGCAGCAGAAGGTGGTGAGAAGAGTTCAGTTTCACATTTTAGGTGGTGTGGTGTATACAAAGCATTTGGAAAGCAGAGAACAGTCTTTTTTTTCTTGTTTACCTTCACCAAACCAGAGAGAGATCACCATTTTTTGCAATGTATAGGTTCAAAACAAAGAAAGCATTATGGCATGAGCTTCCCCTCTGGAAATCATGAACTAGATGGAGGGCTAATCTACATTACTGATTAACCCATGATATGCATAGAAAGGTGTTTGTGTGTTTGTTTGTTGTTTTTGTTTTTCTGTTTTGTTTTTTCTATGCTTTATCATTATGTAATCAGTCCAACAGTATATGAACCGTTTTCTGTGTCTCCTTGGAGTGATGGTTTAAGGGGTTACATTTTGACACTGCTCACCTTGGGAAAACTTCTAATACATTTTAAAGCTCTGTTGTATCTCAGTTGAGGAGGCTTTTGACATCATTTTATTGGAGGCTTGCTCACCCTGCCCTTGCCCTGACTACTTGCCCCAGCTGCTGTGGTGAGGTAAGGGAGTGAAAGAGAGAGAGGGCAAAGGCACTTGTCCCTTGAAGAAGCCATCAGAGAGAGAGAAAGAGAGAGAGAGAGAGAGAGAGAGAGAGAGAGAGAGAGAGAAGAATTTGCCACAAATGCAAATAAGGGGCTGAAAATAGCTATTACTCATATGGCCACACAGTGCTTTCCATTTTGGGGACTTTTTAAAAGGCAAAAAGGCTATCTAAACAATGGCACAAGTCTTTCGGTGCAGTCTAAAGCGCTGTGAAGCGATTGGTACAGAAGCTGAAACAGAATATCTATAATTGGTTACCTCATCTGGGATTTCCATGACACCACCATGGTTGCAGAATCCAGAGAAGCTCATAAACTTCACAGCAGGGGAGTTAGGGGTCAGCACTCTAAAAATGATTCTGCTCAGCCTGATTTGAGGGCCAGCCAGATATTACTTTGAAACTCTTTCCTGGGAAAGATTCTTCAACCCCGAATTGGCTTCACATTTTCCTTTAGACAAAATTCAATGATAACTGTAATTTATCTATTCACGTCTTTGCTACAAATTGAAAGTCATCTGTCACCGCTTGTTTCCTCCAGATAACAGCTATAGTAGGTTAATGGCTCAAAGAAAATAATAATAAAGAAGAAGTCATTTGGAATTCTCTGATTTATTTATTTTTATGAAACTTTAAGCATGCAGTTTCATTTATTACACAATGTACCAGTTAGCAGTATAACATAGCTGATGTTATAGAGTGTGAAATTACAGAATTATATTACCTTTCTTTCAATAGGCTTAAATATTTCAAATCAGCACCTAATTCAGAACGTTAGGTTCAATAGAGATTTTACTGGTTTTATTAAAAAGGAGCATAGTAATGATATCAGTGGCTCACTGACGTTTTAGTTACTGTATAATGAGTGAATATGGGTCATGGGCTGGCCCCTTGTCCTACATCAGAGAGAAGATTGTTAGAAGTGAGTAAGCATGCTTTGGGAAATTATTAATGATCCAAGTGGGAAATGTGGTTATACAAATTTGTGGTGACAGATCCCTGTTATGCATAAAACACAATTTGGGACTTTCCACCATTGACAACAATGAATGAGGAGTTCTGGAAAATGTAGTAGGAAAAAAATATTTTTCCCAACTGGTAACAAGTTTTTCTATCTTAATCCAGTTTACTTCTTATTATGAATACTTGCCTAGTGAGTCAAAGCCTACAGGTGCTATAGCAGGGTGAACAGAAAAACTTTGCAGTGCCTTTTCTGCTAGGATTCTTGCTACTGAAATCATGCAGTGACAGCTGAGGAGGGGGAACAGGTTTTCCTCTCACCAAAATCACTAGTAAGTTACGACTAGAGGAAGTCTATTGAATCAATGAAATTTACAGAGCAATCCATCTGTATTTTGGTTATCCACATGGCCACTGGCCACCAATTTTCAAGTGGTCAGCAGTATGGCCTATCGTGGAAGGAGCCACTCTGAGGATACTTTCATACCAGTTAAGCTGGCTTTCTCTCATCTTCTCTGTAACAGATATCATACCTAGTTGCTGTAGGGTAGTATCATTTATAAGATGGTCAAGTAGGGAGATACCAAATATTCAATGAGTATAAAAATCTCCATGCTATGGAGATCGCTCTCTATGCCCATAGTGGCTGCCTAGCACCCCTGTGCCATACAGTACAATATAATGGACAATCATCTTGTAAATCTTAGATTTGAAATGGATTAGCACTTGTTTGTCACAAATGCACACTGGTGAATTTACAGAGGGGTTAATTAGCCAAATCCCCAGGGGAGCTTATTCTACTTGAAACTTACTTCTAAATTTCAGCCAGTGTATTGATGTGTAGCAACTCCTGTCCTCCCAGTTACTCACACTGGAGCAGGTCTGGAGTTTACTGTAAATGCATGCTTTGTTTCTTCTCAGATTGCTTGTATGTCACGTAGCTTAGGTTATGAAAAAATATATAGACAGTGCACAGTTCGATTGGACAGAAGCAATAATAGAGATGCAGAGGGTAGGGAGGGAACAGGAAGTGAGGAATTAGAGTGTGATGGATAGAGCTAGCAGTAGGAACATTGCTGACATTCTTGGTTGTATACAGCTACTTAAATATATCAGTTTGCTTTAGGTTGAGAATAGCTCTCCTGATTTCATTACAAATATAGCTTTAAACGGTTTAGATGTTGACATATTCAATTTACAGTGTGGTTTCAAATCTGTGTGTGACTGGACTACTTGACTATTTCCCTTTTGAGCTTTGAGTGACTGGGCTTCAGTCAGTTCAGTTTCAACATGGACCTTTTTTCCCCTTCACAGGCTTTACCGTTTTTATTTTTGACCAGACACATATCTCACTTCTATTAGGGTCTTCTGTGTGATTTTAACCAAAGTACACATAAGGCATGAAGAGAAGGCTCCTCTTTCAACCTGACTTATAGTATAAAAGATGCTCATATGAGAGCTAGAAAACAGGCAATAACAGCAGTTTAAAAGAATGGTAAAAACTGAAATGACAGGCGAAAATAGACATTATTTGCATATTTCTATGGTGTGTGTGTGTGTGTGTGTGTGTGTGTGTGTGTGTGTGTGTGTGTGTGTGTGTGTGTGTGTGTGTGTGTGTGTGTGTGTGTGTGATTTTCTATAGGAATATTTATTTCTAGATTGCCCATGGCTCAGAATCCCATTGGGGATTGTTAAACACAAGACCACAGCTGCAGAAGCAGATAGCTGATGGAGTTCTGGACACATTGTGGTCATGTGCCTAGTCACATGATCAGTCATGGAACCAGTGCATGACCTACACCTCACCTAATAGCTGCTTCTGCACTGTCTGTGATAAATACCAACAGGATTCTTCACAGCAGGATATAAAAAAACTGTGCAGCAAAATGAAACTGCCTATCTAAGCAGAAGGTTATAAGTCATTACCTCATAAAGGTCTGAAATTGAATTCCTCTAAAACCAACCATGTTTGTAATCCTGATGGAATGTTGCCACTTTTTCCCTGTCAAATTGATAACTATATCCGAGAGTGGAACAATGTTCTCTTTGTGCTGATTTTGGATGTTTAAGTTCATCTACCAACATTTGCACATTTCCTCGTGAAAAGGGTGGAAATAATAATTAGATTATTAAAACAAAAAGAATGTTTGATAAATAATGCATGCATCTGTTTTATGCGCCTATGCATGATTGTCCTTGTGTAATTCAGTGTGACATAAAAGGTATTACAAGACAAAAGTGTATTCAACAGGCTCTTCCTCAGGAATGTTGTGCAGTTGGTCAAAACTACACAACCACTTGTGTCATGGAATTGTGTAATCCTTGCTGCCCAGGCACTATGTACTGAGATAAGTAGGATTCCAGCTCTAGTGTTTGTATCTACACTTAATGCATGTGTCTATTGCATTTATTATAATATAATTGTTTGTTAATCTTTCTGTTGGGGGTCATGGTAAGAAGCAACACAAATCCAGATGGCATTTTTAGTTGATTTCTTCATAGTAATACTGAATCTTATTATGAGTTTGATGGACCTCCAGTCTATTCAGCTGTATTCATTGCCTTTCATAGTTGAGGTTTTGGAAGAGGTAGCAGTGTTAGTTATGTGCAAGAATTCCAGGCAATATAAATATAATATAAATATAATAGTGAATCTTATTATGTGGATGATGAATGTAAAGAAAAAAAGCACAGGTTTCCTTGCTTTCCTCCCTTTATTCTGTTGGAGGTGTAATTGTTGTTCAGTCATTCAGTCGTGTCCGACTCTTCATGACCCCATCGACCAGAGCTCGCCAGGCCTTCCTATCTTCCACTGCCTCCTGGAGTTTTGTCAAATCCATATTGGTTGTGTCGATGACACCGTCCAACCATCTCATTCTCTGCCGTCCTCTTTTCCCTTTGCCTTCAATTTTTCCCAAAATCAGGGACTGTTGATGAGGTGTAATGGGAACAGCCAATCATGGGGAAACATTGCATCTGTAGGTAGTATCCAGTACTTTCAGATGTAAAATAATTTGCTCTGCTAAACAACAGAGTATTAGATGATTCAGCCCTTGAGATGTTTATACCATGAAATTTTATATTTGCTTCCTGATGTCCTATTCCAAGCCCATTATAATAGAAATACACATTTGGAATCCAACTTGAGTAATATACTTACATATTTTCTTTTACATGTGATGTAAAGTGAACAGAGTTGCAGTTTGGAAGGAGTTCAGAAGTTTGGGGTTGAAGAAAACAGCTGAGAATTAGTGGAAGAACTCACAGAAGTAGTTTGACAATCCACAAGAGGAACTAACACAGGGATTGAAATTGGCAACTGACAAAATTTTAAAGCAAAATCCTGCGTGAAGCGGCAGAACCGGAGTGGAGGGAATGAAAGGTGGTAAACCCTCCATATTGGGGGGAGATGGTGGGGAGAGAGGAGCATAAGCTGGCTCAACACTTCTTCGACTGTGAGGTTCGAAGGAGGTAACAGCAAAGAGAACTCCGCTTGCATTGGGAACAATGAAACACTACCTGTGGGAAGAGCCCCGGGCTGGACTGAAATTCTTGGGAGCAAATGGGCCACAACAGTCCATCTCAGAGGGGATGTCAGGTGAGTGCCCCCCCATGGAGGATTTATCCAGAATTAGCTTAGACCTGGGACTCAAACTAACAGATGTCTGAGTGAAAAATTGTAGAGATGGGCACAAAATGATTTTTTATTCATTTCATTATTCATTATTCATTTTGTTAGGGAAACAAATAACAAAGTGACCTACAAGCCCCCATGATCAGATCTGATTTTTCAAAGAAAAATGAAACAAAACAAAACAGAAATTTCATTCACTTCATTTTTCATTTTTCCATAGGAATGCATTGCTTCAATGCATTCCCATGGGAAAAAGCTGGCGGATCCTCTCCCAACACACCCCATTGGCACCAGAATGGGCAAGATTTCCCCTCCCCACTCTGCTGACTAGGCCATTTTTAAAGGGGTACAGCCCATGACAGATCGGCAGGATCCCACTGAAAATGGCCCGGTTGCCAGCACAGAGTTCTTGCATTGGCAACTGGGCCATTTTCAGAGAAGTGCTGAAATGGGTCTAGGCCTTTTCATGGCCTAGACCCATTTAAAAATGGCCCAGTTGCCACCAGGGGGTCCCCCAGTGCCGACTGGGCCTTTTTAAAGGGGTCCAGCCCATGACAGATCATCAGGAGATGTTGGAAATTGGTCGGGACACCAGCGGGACAGCTGGGAACTGGCTTCCCAACCATTTTCAGATGAATGCTGCCACCCTGTCATCAGCAGGACCCCTTTAAAAATGGCCCAGTCAGCACTGGGAGGACTGCACACTCTCATCACCTGCAGGGAAAACTCTCTAGAGAGACCCCTGTTCTCATCTCCACGTGCGGAGGCGAGAACGGGAGTCTCTCTAAGGGGATCTTCCCCGCGGTCGATGATAGCGTGCCTGGCACTGTCATCTGCCACAGAGGAGATATGTCTAAAGAAAGCCTCGTTCTTGCCCCTGCGTGCGGAGGCAGGAACGGGGCTCTCTCCCAAGGGATCTCTGCCATGGCTGTCATCCACTCGCCGTGGAGGGCAATAGAGAGAGAGCCACAGTCTCCAGGGATCTCCACCACGGGGGGATGACAGCCCGCCTGGCTGTCATCCACCTGTGGTAGAGGGCAATTGAGAGAGGGCTGCAGTCTCAACTCTGCAAGCGGAGCCAAGGCCATGGCTCTCTCTCCAGGGATCTCCACGACGGGGGGGGGCAGTAGTGAGAGGGTTGTGGTCTCTGCTCCGCAAGCAGAACCAAAGCCACTGCTCTCTCTCCAGGGATCTCCACCGTGGGGGGGGGATGACAGCCAGCCCAGCTGTCATCCACCCACCATGGAGGATGGTTGAGAGAGGGCCCCGTTCCCGCCTCCATGTGCTGAGGCAGGACCAGGGCTCCCTCTAAAGGGATCTTCCCCATGGGAGATGACAGTGCCCCAGCGCTGTCATCCACCATGGGGTGGGGGAATGTCTAAAGAGACCCCCGTTCCTGCCTCCACATGTGGAGGTGTTAATGGGGGGTCTCTTTATAGGGATATTCCCCACAGGGGATGACAGCACACCCGGCGCTGTCATCCAGCACAGGGGAGAAATGTCTGAAAAGACCCCATTCTGCCTCCACATGTGGAGGTGGGAACGGGGGTCTCTTTAAAGGGTTCTTCCCTGTGGGGTAAATGGAGTAAAAAAAAAAAAAAGAAAGAAAATGAAAAACAAACCATTTTTTTAAAAAATTGTTTCATAGAAATGGAAATGAAGCTAGATGGGCCACGAAATGGAATGAAACAAAACACCATATTTCCATTTTGTGCCCATTTCTAAACTTGAGGTCCTGTATCTCTGATTCCCACGTATCTCTTCCCGTTCACAAATGAACCAGAGTCTTTTCTGCTAACAGTTGTCAACTGTTTTTTTCTTCTCCTCCCACACCCATTCATCTCAGTAGAAGCTGCTGCACTGAATGCAGGCAGTAGTTCTGCAGTCTTATCCAAGTGCCTACTTCTAGCCCTCCCATGTTTCATATTTTCTGAAGGTTCCACCCAAATAACAGTATCAGATTATGCTGCATCAGAATTTGAACTCCTTCAATGAAAATCCCACATCTACATACACAGACACAAATTCTATTAATTGAATAACATTCTTGAACTGGTAATGTCTGAGCGGAGTTGCATTCATTTTTGCTAATGTGTGCAATTATAATTTTTCATAATGTGCTCAATGCCTAAAGTGTGTTTTTGCACATTTTTGGTAATCATATTTTTACTGGGTGTATTTTTGTACATGTTTTCTTTCTCTGAAATCCTTGCAGATGTGCAGATTCTGGAGGTGAAATGTGGTTCTTCCCACAGTCTGGAGAGATGCAAAAAAAGGGGGGGGGAGTTCCTTTCATTGAGACTGTTGAATGCAAAATATTTTCTCATATGTCATTGTCATCCAAACTCTTTATTGCATATCAATGAAGGATGAGGCAAAGACAAGCCCCCATGATCAGATCTGATGTACATGTTAAGTTTAGTTCACCAAAGAAATACCTTGCTCATCTATGCAGATTACTCTAAACAGATACACATTTGTGAGATTATCTGCCAAACAGGCACATCTGATAATGCTGTCAGGAAATCTCTTAAGAGACAGTATGAATGGTTTCTGGGGGATTCACTGACAGTCTAAGGCCTCAGCTAGACAAGATGACAGGTCTCTGATTGGATTTTCCATTTCTCTAAATATCTATAAAAACCATAGCCCCACCCTCCCTTCCATTTTCTCTTTCACTTTCCTGATTTAGAAATACGTACTTGCATGCATTAGCCACAAAGAAGTAAGAAGAAATGGAATGGTCATAGGACACTTTCAAATAAGAAAAAATATCAAGTTGTCAAGAGAGGCTTTAGCAGTTACAGCCATTTTCTGTGCTTGGGTAAAGAGAAGGGGTGGGAAGAAGAAGAAATTACTTTCTGGCAGGTTCCCACTTGCCTTCATTTCTTTTCATCCTGACTGATCTTAGTTTCTGGAGCCACCACCCATGTCTGAAAAACCAGAGACCTTTTCTTTTTTCTTCATAGAGCTCCATATTTTAATCTGTCTGGGACACTGTGAGGCATGGCAGAAGTTTCCTAGATCCATCACCAAATAACTACAGAATCAGAAATCAAGAAACCTCCAGGACTGATTGATCATTCCATAGTAGACATGGGCACGACCAGAAAAAATGACGTTTCGAGTTTTCGTTTGTCGGAATGGGTCCATTTTGGGTCGTTTCCGTTTGTCGCGAAATTTTTCAAAAATTTGTCATTTCCATTTGTCGTTTGTCGTTTCCACCACGATTTAGCGCGATTTGACTTCCCAGAGCATAGGGGTGTCCCACAATCAGGGCCGGCGCTAGGTGTTTTTGCGTCCTAGGTGGTGGGCGGGATGGGGCGGGGGGAGGTGCAGGCAGGTGGCGGTGGAGGGGGGCCATGGGTGGGTGGCGGCCACGGGGGGGAGGGCGCGAGTGGGCGGGCGGCAGCGCGGGCTGCAGGCGGGTGGCAGCGCGGGCGGACGGGCGAGTGGGCAGTTAGGATATCACTTAGGAAGGATAGAGGTTCTGTTCTTGGCTTGCACCCCAAATGTGCAAGCCAAATTGAAGTTGGGAAAATAGAAAAAAATTGGTAGTATATAATATATATTTAAAATAAATCCACACCTCCCACTCCCAGTCAAACCTCCCCCTTTATCCAATATCAGAAAAAAAATCCTCAAACTGCCAGAGAAGAAATAAAGAATAAACTGCTATTCCCTTCAGCAGACAAAGCTGCAGGGAATCAAAGAAATTATTTTCTAAATTCAATTCCCTCCCTGGCTGCCTACCTTAAATCGTAAAGCCTCCAGCCTCCCTCCTCAATCTCGATCAGATCACACCAGCACCAGCAGCCAGCCCTCCTCCCTCAACCACATCCATACACCGACCCGACTGCGATTTCTGGAAGGTGTCTCAGCTTTTTATGCCCTCCGAGACATCCAGAAGTGTCAGTCAAAAACCTGGCAATGCCATTGGTGGAATGGTTCAAAAAAATTGCATGGTCCCATCCCATGCCCAGCCTAAATGGGCAGGTATAAAAAAATAATAAACTAAAATAAAAAAAAATAAAATCAATACGAAGTTTTATTGCTATAAAAAACCCACTGCTGCTACTATAAAAATTCAGGCGTTTAAAATAAATAAATTTCACATGTTTCTGTGGTGATTTGGTGTGTTTTTTGACCACGATTTCAAAAGAAAAATTGTGGTCGCCATTTTGGATCCCCCCCACCGCATGGCATGCAGCAAGACAGACGACGAGGATGACCCCCCCCAGCCTGGTGCAAGCAGCCCAGGATAGGAGAAGAGGGGGGGAAAGGCCGGGGACCCCCAAGAAATCACACCTCTGGTAGGTGGCAAAGCCTCAGGCAGGCATATTTTCACCTGCTTTTTTGGCCGGGAGTCGGGTTTTTTTTAAAAAAAGAATTTTAAAACTTTTTCTGTGCTTCGCATCGCACGATCACCGCAATGCCACAAACGGAACCAAAAACCCGACCAAATTTTTCTTTTTTTGGTTCGAGTTTGAGGTCTGATGGCTTAATTATCGTTACCGTTTTCGTTACATAATGGAAACGATAACCGAAAATGGAAATGACAATTTCGCCAAGTCGTGTCCATGTCTATTTCATAGTGCTTAGGTTTTGGTAGCTGTCCAAGCAAGGTAATGTAATTGTCATATGCTCTGGTGTTTATGCTGCCAATATGTAAATATACAGTGGTACCTCCTAAGCTAAATTTAAATTGTTCCACTGGTCAATTTGTTTTACAAAAAATTTTGTCTTAAGAGGCACAGCTTCTCATAGGAATGCATAGAAAACCAATTTTCAATGTATTCCTATGGGAAGGCTGCCCCACCCATCAATTGGCAGCCTCCATGCAGCCTCACAGACAGCTGATTTTGACGAGTGTCAAAATCAGCTGTCTGTGGAGGGCTGCATGGATCAGCAATCTGCTGCTGGTTGATTGTGGGGGTTTACACTTAACCCAACAAAGAGGGGAAGTTTTTCCCCTTTTTTCTGCGTTGGGGCTGGGGAAAAGCTTTCCCCTTTTGCTCACTGCCCCAACCTGGGGGGGGGGAGCAGGCGAGGGGTGACTCACCCACTTGTCCCCTTCCTGCATTGGGGTAGCCACTCTTCTCCTGGGTATCTGCCCCTTCATGAAGAGACCCATGTGAAGGGGGGGTTGTGGGCTAGGAACAGAGTTGTGGGTGCATGAAATTCAAAAGTCTGCCCTGTAAGACAGTTTTTCTCCATTGTCTTGCAAAAAAAGCCTATTCCTGGAAAATTTGCTGTTATCTTGCAAAAAATGACTATTCCTGGAAATTTCATTTGTCTTATGAAGAATTCATATTATGGACCATTTGTTTTGCAAGGTACCACTGTATCTCTGTTTCACCTGAGTGTATGATTAAAATCATGGAGTCTCACATGTTTTGTACTTTTAAAAATAAATAAGGGTTGTTTATTGTAACATTAAAAGTGCATTCAGTAATTATTATGTTTTCTTCAGTTACACACAAACAGAGACAGAGACAGATACATACCTCTCTCTCTCTCTCTCTCTCTCTCTCTCTCTCTCTCTCTCTATCTATCTATCTATCTATCTATCTATCTATCTATCTATCTATCTATCTATCTATCTATCTATCTATCTATCCAAACATTAATCAAAAGTCTAGCTAGATAGATAACTTTCTCAGATCCTGTCTAATTAATACTATGCATTCCTCAGTTCCCTATCTTACTGTTACATGTTCTTGCCCCTATCTTATGCAGGTTTGTATAAAGGCATATATACACATTGGCTCCACCCATAAGCCCTTTCATTAAATATGCAAATGCCAGATCTTCCATTATATGAAGTAATAATTATTCATAAATTAGGATAGGATAGGATAGGATAGGAATATTTATTGTCATTGCCCCCTTGCAGGAACAACGAAATTTTGTGGTTGCTATATAAAAGTCATTTAAAACATTTCACATAGATTTAAAAACAGGTACAACACATAATAATATGACATATAAAATGACTAAAATATGACATATAAAATAAGCTGACTTCAAAGTCCAGAATTTCCGTTTAAGGCCAATATTGCTCTAAAAAAAAGCTATTTTTGAGACGGTTTGTTCTTGCCCTCAGTACTCTATACTAGAGATGGGCATGACAAGAAAAAAATGACGTTTCAATTTTTCATTTGTTGGAACGGGTCCGTTTCGTTCCATTTCCGTTTGTCGCGATTTTTTTTAAAAAATCTTTTGGTTCGACGTTTTGTTCGTCGTTTGTCATTTATACCGCGTTTTAGCGCGATTTGACTTCCCAGAGCATGGGGGCATCCCACAATGACCCAGAGCAGGCAGAAAACTCTTTAAACTGGGTGATGAATAAGATATTTAACAAATATATCATAGCATAAGACTGCATCCTATGCAATAAAGCAAACAAAGTGGGCAGAATGCAATATTCTTTTTTTTCCTCTTGGTCAACACCTGAACCAGCCACCCTCTTGGTCTGGCTGCCTGTTATACTTTTTTTTTTTGTTTTGTTTTGAATTGAAGCCTTTATCCATCCCATTTCCCCTTCACCTCTCAGAGGCAGCAGGAGACACCCCGTTCCTCCCTGAAATCTGGATGACATACTGGGCCCACCTCAATGTCCCCTCCCCATGACCTCCTTGTAAAGCCAAGCAAATGCCACCCTGGTCAACTAGCGGTCAGAGGAACAGTCTGGCAGTGGCATGAGAGTTCCCCCACCACTCATCTTTTGAGTGCCCCTCAACCTCTTGGGGTAAAAACGCCAGACCAGTATCCAAAGGAGCTGACTGGCAGAAAGGATCAAATTCAGGACAGAGCAGAGGGAGCACCTGGTGGGAACACCCTGGGAACATACCAGCGTGGGATTCTTTCAGCCTGCCCAGCCTTTGCCTGGGAAGGTTTGGCCTTTGCCTCAAATTCAGGAGACCAGTTCAATGACCGAGGAGCCCAGTGGAGCAGACCTTCTACCTCCTTGACCAGGTGGCACAGTTCCAGGCCCATCTCCAGGGCAGAGAACTCCGCTGCCCTCCACCCCATTCGGCTTCCCTGCCTTTGGAAGTGGCCAGTGTTTTCAAAAACAGGATACCAGTTCCAGCATGATCCAGAGGACATGTGGGCCCACCTTCAGCTGTTCTTGTCTGCTTTCGGCAAAGCCACGAAGCCAGAATGGCGTGGAACAAAGGGGAGGGATTCTTTCAGCCGCCTACTTTGGAGGCCAGTTTTTCAAAAACAGGAGACCAGTTCCACCAACCCAGTGGAGACAGAGACCATGCACGCGGCAAAGCCATGAAGCCAGAACGGCGGGGAACAAAGGGGAGGGATTCTTTCAGCCGCCTACTTTGGAGGCCAGTTTTTCAAAAACAGGAGACCAGTTCCACCAACCCAGTGGAGACAGAGACCATGCACGCGGCAAAGCCATGAAGCC
Source organism: Phrynocephalus forsythii (assembly GCA_029282475.1). Classification (NCBI taxonomy): domain Eukaryota; kingdom Metazoa; phylum Chordata; class Lepidosauria; order Squamata; family Agamidae; genus Phrynocephalus; species Phrynocephalus forsythii. The sequence continues at coordinate 10,421,380 of JAPFRF010000007.1, read as the reverse complement.
AGAACGGCGGGGAACAACGGGGAGGGATTCTTTCAGCCACCTACTTTGGAGGCCAGTTTTTCAAAACAGAGACCAGTTCCACCAACCCAGTGGAGACAGAGTCCACCCAGGAAATCCATGAAGCCAGAAGTGCAAATAACGGGAGGGATTCTTTCAGCCACCTACTTTGGAAGCCAGTTTTGCAAAAACAGGAGACCAGTTCCACCAACCCAGTGGAGACAGAGTCCATTCCCAAATCCATGAAGCCAGAACGGCGGGGAAAACGGGAGGGATTCTTTCAGCCTCACTTTGGAGGACATATCCAGGAGACCAGTTCCACCAAACAAGTGGAGATGACAGAGCCTGCATGGTCTGGCAGAGCCACGAACCCAGAGGTGGGGGAACAACGGGGGGATTCTTTCAGCCACCTACTTTGGAGGCCAGTTTTTCAAAAACAGGAGACCAGTTCCAGGCAAACCAGTGGAGACAGAGAACCACTGATAGGCTGCAAAGCCACAAAGCCAGAAAGGGGAACAATGGGGAGGGATTCTTTCAGCCACCTACTTTGGAGGCCACTTTTTCAAAAACAGGAGACCAGTTCCACCAACCCAGTGGAGACAGAGACCATGCACGCGGCAAAGCCATGAAGCCAGAACGGCGGGGAATAACGGCGGGGAATAACTGGCTAGGGAAGGCACAAAGCCAAAGTGCCAGAAGGGAGGATTGTTTCTGCCTTTGGAGGCAGAGTTTCTCCACCCCAGGAGACCGAGTTTCATCAACCCAGGAGACAGAGTGGATGCAGGAGAACAGGGCTATTTCTTTAAGGCTGTAAGGAGATCTAGGCCCCTGCTAATCAGTCTTTGAGGTAGGTTGTTGTAAAGTGCATCTCGACCACTTTGTAAGCAGAGCGGCTCCAAAACCCCAGGGAAGGGAGGAACGCATCGAGGAAGGCAGGTTTTAGGGTGCACTACACTCAGACCAGCCATGGCCAATGGGGAAATATTGGGCCTACACTGACCCTAGAAAAAAATATTCCTGGGCTGCTATAAAGACCAGGGACGCCCTATAAAAACAGGGCTAAGTATGTATCCCTTATTAGATCCACACATGCAGCGGAACTACAGGCATTCAGGCAGACAAAGGTGGAAGGCAGGCAGGCAGGCGAAGCATTCAGGCAGTCAGTCATATAGACAGAGCAGACAGCCAGGCATAACTGTGTTGCGCTGGTGGAATGTTAGGATAAGAGGCATACAGGCATTGGTTTGATTGGGTTAGGGTTAGGGTTAGGGGAAGTTGCATGGCTGCAACCCCAACATTCTTGTCTGGTTCAAACTTATAAACATTGAGTGGTCCTCCCTGGTTCAGAGACAGGCAAGGGCTAGAAAAATTGGGCCTACAGATACAGTATGATTCCCTTCAAATGACACATTGAGTGGTCCTCCCTGGTTTTGAGCCAGGCAAGGCCTAGAATAATTGGGCAATAATTGAACACTTCAAATTGAGTGGGAATGCAGGAAGGCAGACAGACAGGAAGGCAGGCAGGCAGGCAAGCAGGCAGTTAGGCAGGTAGGCACAGGGCCAGCCAGGAAGGTAGGCTGGTAGGCAGGCAGGCAGGCTGGCTGGCAAGAGGTTGGGCTTGCAGGGAGGAAGCCAAGCTGGGAGGCAGGCATAATTGCAGGCAGGCAGGCATAAGTGTTGCTCTGGTAGTGCATGTTAGAGCAAGGGACGCCTGTTTGGAAGGAACCGGTGGAAGAACGACTGTGGACATAGGTCTTGGAGTCTTGAGGTAATCCCAATGTGGAAAGGTTGAAGTGGATGAAAGTCATCCACTGTCTCCGGGTCCAGACGAGAGCAGCGCGGCCTCAGGACATCTCCCATGTGGGAGAACACATGCTCACTCTGGACACTGGTGGGTAGGATGGACAAGATGTCCAATGCCAGAGTCGAAAGAGCGGGCCAGATGTCTGCCTTTCTGGCCCAGTAGTGGAGTGGGTCCAAGGTGAGGGGTTGGAGGGGCTCGGCCATGTACTCCCTCACCATGGTCAGAGCGGGGTCCAGTTCTTCTTCCTCCCTTGCCTCCACTGAGGAGGAGACTGCCATGGCTAGGGCAGAGGCCAGGTAGTTGGCTGCTGGTACGGAACCTGGTCTCTGGGTGTAAACTCCTGCAGTAGAGGAGGAAGAGGATCCTTGCGAGGTATCCTCTTCTGGATCGCTCTGGCTTCCATGAGCCCTCAGGAACGCCTGGGCCTGATTTAAGACAGCCCTGCGGACTTGACAGCATAGCTCCGTCTTCCAGGAGTTCAGGTCGGCAGGGCTCCCCCCCAAGGAACCTTTCATGTGAGGATCGCACAGGCGTGCCATCTGGTACACCTTTTCCCACCTCAGTGGGCTAAGACGGGTATCCACGCTTGCCAACAGCCTGTCTGCAAAGGCCCTGCTCTTTGGGAGAAGATCGCCTTCTTCCCAGATACTGGCCTCTAGGCGTTGGCGAAGGGCATTTACCAGGGGGAGTACGTGGCTCAGGCTGGTGTTGTAGTTGCTGAGGACGTGGGTGGTCTCCTCAAAAGGCTGCAGGATACCCACCATCTGGGAGAGGGCGAGCTACTCGGTAGCACCAATGTCCAGCACTCGACCCGGATCTGACCCTGGAACCTCAGGTGTCAGGCAGGCCTTTTACCATCTTAGGGCCCAGATGGTTGAGGGCTCCTTGAGGATGACATATTCGAGGCTGGATTACTGCAACGCTCTCTACATGCCTCCTTGAACCTCCACCAGGCCAGGCTGGTGGTTGGTGACCATGACGGCTGGCTCCATCGCTGCAGGCATTTAAGAGGAACCTTAAGACCTTCCTCCATGTCTAAGGTCCCACTCTGGGTTCATATATATTTTTGGATTTTATAACCCCGCCTAACTATTATTGTTCATTGTAGCTCTTTGATTTCCTTGTGTTGTTTTAATTGTGATGGTGGCCCAGAGTCCCCATCGTGGGAATGGGGCGGTATACAAGTGTAAATAATAAATAAATAATAAATAAATAAATTCCCTCAGGCAGGACGGGGGTGGTTGACATGATGTATTCCACAACTTGCCTCTGCTCCACCAGGCTCTTGACCATTTCGTAGGTGGAGTTCCACCAGGTGGTCACGTCCCGGATCAGGTTGGCCCATCTCCGCCTGCTTCTCACACATCATCCTAGATGCCTTGACTCTGTGTGAGTAGTGCCCAACTATTTTCCTGCACTTGTCCAGGAAGGCCTTGGTCTCCAGGGTCCCCTCACACCAGGGTCCTTTGGTGCACCCAGCCCAATGGCATCGCCCACCACTAGATGCAGTTTGTGTGCTGCGCACACGATGCCCTGGAACCCTGCCCTTTCAACCGCGTTGATCATGTTATGTCCTGCGTCAGTGACCATGAATCCGCAATTGACCTGCCCCTCGGTAGCCAATCCTCACTCTCACAGTGCTGTCTTGAGGACCTCAGAAATGTGGATGCCTTTGGCACTGTCCTCCATGCTTTGTGCCTGGAGAAGCACCACCCTGTACCGTCTTGGGGTGCTCCCTTGTGGCTCCCCCTGCAGCTGTTCTTGGGATGCCCTAGTGTCAAGGACCTCCTTGGGTTGCAACCAATGAGCCATCAGAGAGAGGTATCCGTGGTGCCCACGGGTCCAGAGGTCGGAAGTGAAGTGGATCTTCATTCCTCTGGCCGCCTGCAGCAGGGCCCGGACCATGTCCCTGATGGACTCAAAAAGGGAGGGAATCACTCGTCTGCTGAAGGTATGACGGGATGGAGGCTCGTACCATGGAGCCATGTGCTTCATCAGGTGCCTGAAGCCCGATGACTCTACAAAGGAGAGGGGCAACCCATTCATGGCCACCATTTCACCAACCACGCAAGTGGTGGTCTCCTGTGCCTTGGCCCTATTACGTTGGCTGACAAAACTCCCACACAGCGGCACCACTTCCTGCAGAGTGGCCTGCCTCTTCCCACTCTCAGCGGAGCTGTCTCTGGAGTCCTCCTTCCCCATTCCTGCTTCCCCCCTCTTTCTCCCCAAGGAACCAGGGCCTGACACTGTCCCAGGCAGAGTCCCAGGGTGCCTTCGCATGAGGTGGCTACGCAAGGCACTTGAAGAGAGGTGTTTGGGGTCATTCCCCCTGCGCATGACCACCCCACATTTCTTGCACAGCACAAGCCTCAAGTCTGCCGGGCTGTTCTCAAAATGCTCCCAGAGAGAGCCGCGAGGCTTATGGAAAGTACTGCCCCCTCTGGTACTGCCTGCCGATGCTGTGGTGGTGGTGGTGGTGTGGCTTGTGCCCTGCTGGGACAATTGACTGCTGCTGTCACTGGTGGTACTCTGGTCCTGGGTGGAAGGAGGGCTGCTCCTTCCATCACTGCCTGAACCCTGCCTTTCGTCTGTTCCTCCCAACAGGTCCTCACAATCCGGCAGATGCAGATGAACAGAGCTTTCTGATTCTGAGTACTCGTCTACCTCCCGATACAGGGGGGGGGGTTGAGAGTGTGAGACCTTGGCGATGGGGATCGCATGCAGTCATCCATGCTTCCCTCAGTGACAGAAGATGGTACGGTCGTCCTGGTTGTGCAGGTGTTGCTTGGAGAGGGAGTGGCAGCAATATCACTATCTGCACTACTTCCTGTTCCTTCCTTCAGAAATGTGCCCCTATTTATTTTAGTGGGGGTCCCCCTGCCCTTCCCCCTGCCTCTGCCAACCCTCCTCATTTTTTTTTATTTCTCAAAGTTATAGAAATATATTTTCTTATTATATTTGTGTTAAGTAAACAAACTATTCTAATAAACTTATCCTTTTGACCCACAAGCTTACTCTCACACTGTGTTCTTTTGTACAAGCTTTAAATGTTGGCCTGCTGGCCCTTGATATAATTTTCTAAATTCTGATTTCAACTTGATCCACTGAAATGGAGGAAAACTTAGGAAGCAAATGGTAGTATTAGAAAATAAATGAAACTAAAAATATGCCTGAAGTGAAAAGAGAGTAGGGGTACTCTATGCCTCCCCGAAAAGATATTGGTGTGTAAATAAAATATAGTTCAGTAGTTATCAAGGCAACAACTAAGAATGCAGTAGCGCAGCTAAATGAATGAATGAAATGAAATATAAAAGTGTCTCTTGTTGCTCTCAAGTCAGGCTGTAAAACTTAGGAAGGAAATGGTATGGTAGTATTTGAAAATAAATGAAATGAAACTATTAAATCCGGACCAGAAGTCCAGAAGAAAACTCTTCTTACCTTCTTCAGCAATCAGTCAGCAAAACTGCAGTGCATGCAGGCCAGGCACAGTCAGAGAATAAAATTAAAATAGTTTTCTAAATTCTAATTCAACTTGATCCACTGAAATGGAATTTGCCTGCCTGTGTGTGCAAGTGCACACACAACACAACAAGTGTATGTATGTAAACAAACAAACAATGAGCTGGAGTAATGAATAAATAATATTGTAAAACATTTATATTGTCCCCTTTTGGAGGAGGTTCAGTTTCTTGCACCCCCCAAATTGTGGGTGGGTGTGTGCAAGCAAATTAGGCTCTCCCAGTCTGTAATTGAACTGGTGGTGTGTCACTGGAATTTGTACAGCTGGACAGGTGGTTTCAGCCACACCCCAAAAATAAGCCTGAAGTGAAAAGAGAGTAGTGTGGTAATATGCCTCCCAAGAAAGATATTGGGGTTTAAATACAATCTAGTTTACTAGTTGTAGTCAGGGAATAAAATGAAAATAATTTTCTAAATTCTTCTGATCCCCTTAAATGGAATGTGTCTTCTGTGTGTTCCAGTGCACACATAACACAAGTTTAAAAACAAACAATGAAGTAAGTAATTAATAAACTAAATAATGTTGTAAAATATTCTCCACTTGGATAGAGTTTCTATTCTTGGCTTGCACCCCAAATGTGTGTGTGTGCAAGCAAATTGAAGTTGGGAAAAATTGAAAATAAATTGGAGTATATAATATATTTTAAAATAAATCCACACCTCCCACTCCAAGTCGACCCCCCCTTTATCCAATATCAGAAAAATCCTTCCTCTCCCCACAAACAGCCAGAGAAGAGAACAAAGAAAAAATTCTAACTGCTTCCCTTCGCCAGACAAAGCTGCAGGGAATTAAAGAAATTATTTTCTAAGAAAATCAATTCCCTGCCTGCCTGCCTAACTTAAAAGCCTAAAGCCTCCCTCCACCCAGGCCTCGATCGGATAGCCAGCAGCAGCCACAGTCCTCCCTCAAACACATCCAAGACCCGACTGCAATTTCTGGAAGGTGCCTAGGCTTTTTATGCCCCCCGAGACATCCAGAAGTGTCAGTCAAAACCTGGCCATGCCATTGGTGGAATTTTGTTCAAAAAATTTGCATCGTCCCATGCCATGCCCAGCCCAAATGGGCAGGTCTAAAAAAATAAAAAAATAAAAAAAATAAAATAAAATCAATGCGACATTTTATTGCTATAAAAAACCCACTGCTGCTACTATTAAAATTCAGGCTTTTAAAATAAATAAATTCCACATGTTTCTGTTGTGATTTGGTGTGTTTTTTGACCACGATTTCAAAAGAAAAATTGTGGTCGCCATTTTGGATTCCCCCCCACCACATGGCATGGCGAGACGACGAGGATAACCCCCCCCAGTCTGGTGCAAGCAGCCCAGGACAGGAGAGGAGGGGGGGAAAGGCCGGGGACACCCCCACCCAAAGAAACCACCCCTCTAGTAGGGGGCAAAGCCTCGGGCAGGCATATTTTCGCCTGCTTTTTCGGCCAGGAGTCGGGGTTTTTTTAATTTTTTAAAAAAATTCTGTGCTTCGCCTCATGCAATCGCCATGATGCCACAAACGGAATGAAAAACCTGACCAATTTTTTCTTTTTTCGGTTCGAGTTTGAGTTGTAACGGCTTAATTACCGTTACCGTTTCCGTTAGTTCCAGAAACGAAAAACCAAAAACGGAAACGAAGATTTTGCCACTCCGTGCCCGTGTCTACTCCATATCTCTGTCCCGATGGCAGCAACTCGAAGAGGCAATGACCAGGATGTGATGGATCTCTTAATATACCTAATGCTTTACAGTGGCACCTGGTAGTATAAATTTGTTCTAGGGCGGGGAGTGAACAGCCCACAATACTCTCTGTAATTCTTATGATTCTGTGCAACACTGTCTTATCTCAGTGGGTACAACTTCCATACCACACACATAACCAGTAAGTAAGTACACTCTCAATTGCACAATGATAAAAGGCCAGCAGCAGCTTTTGTGGAAGATGGTTTTTCCTTAAAGTTCTCAAGAAAAATAGTCTCTGCTGAGCCTTCTTTGCAAGCCCCCTTGTGTTGACACTCCAGGACAGATCCTCCTGTAACTCAATGCCCAAAAATCTAAAATCTGTAACCCTCTCCACACCAGTTCCATCAATCACCAGTGGTTGAATATCAGCTTTCTGCCTCCTAAAATCCACCACAAGCTCCTTTGTTTTCTTTATATTTAGGTGTAAGTTATTTATTCTGCACCACTTGGTCAACCTCTCCACTTCATCTCTGTAAGCCATCTCACTCTCCTTGCCAGAGATGAGCCCAATCACAGTTGTGTCATCTGCAAACTTAATGATCCTATTGCTAGGATTGGCAGAGACAGAATCAAATGTGAAAAGAATATAAAGGAGTGGGCTAAGTACACATCCCTGTGGTGTTCCAATGTTGGTACTAAGAGTATTAGAGGTGTAAGGGCCCAACCGGACCCTCTGAAAACGTTCTGGCAGAAAATCCAAGATCCATCCACAAAGTGATGGTGGAAACCCTAGACCTTCCAGTTTAGAGTAGAGATGGGCACAACCAGGAAAAATGACGTTTCGAGTTGTCGTGTGTCGGAGCCGGCCCGTTTCGGCTCGTTTCCGTTTGTCGCGAATTTTTTAAAAAATTTGTCATTTTGTTTGTCGTCTGTCGTTAGTACTGGTTTGGGGGGGGTAGGGTAGCGGGCTCCTGGAGGCACCTCTCTGGGGTGGGTGCCTCCTCTGGCCTGCTACAAAGGGAAGGCATTTAGCAGGCTCCTGGAGGCACCTCTCTGGGGTGGATGCCTCCTCTGGCCCGCTACAAAGGGAAAAGGAAGGGTACATGACCATGTAGCCATTGCGTACCAAGTGGCACTGGCAGAGGCACCTCTCTTTTGGGTGCCTCTAGCTCACTAAGAAGGACAGCATACTGGCGTACAGGTTTGGAGTTTTTTGGAACTTTGGACTGTGAGCGAGGTGAGAGAAGAATGCCTCTGCTGGGCGCCTTCTGACTCACTAAGAAGGACAGTGTACTTGCGTGTAGTGCAATGCGAGTACAGATCTGGCTTAGGGTTGGGGTTAGGGCAAGGGCTAGGCTTAGGGTTATTACGGGTAAGGTTAGGGTGAGTTAGTGGGCTGTACCTCTGGATGCCTCTGACCCACTAAGAAGTACAGTGTACTGGCGTATGGGTTAGGGTTAGGGTTAGGGTTAGGGTTAGGGTTAGGGTTAGGGCTAGGGTTAGGGTTAGTGGGCTTTTTATGCCCTCTGGCACATCCAGAAGTCTCAGTCAAAACCTGGCCATGCGATTGGTGGAATGGGTCCAAAAATTTGCATGGTCCCATCCCATGGCCAGCCCATCATTGCGCAGGTGTAAAAAAATAAAAATAAAAATAAAAATAAAAATAAAAATAAAATCAATGGGATTGGAGTCAGACGTTTATTGCAAGAAAAACCCACTGCTGCTACTGTAAAAATTCAGGCACTTAAAATACCTAATTTTGGCATGTTTCTGTGTGGTGCTTTGGTGGGTTTTTGGACCACGATTTCAAAAAAAATATTGCAGTCGCCATTTTGGATCCCCCCACACCGCATGGCATGGCGAGACGATGAGGATGCCCCCCACCAGAGCAGCCCAGGACAGGAGAGGGGGGGAGGCCGGGGACCCACCCCCCCAGAAACCACCCCTCTGGTAGGTGCCCTCACTCAGGCAGGCATATTTTCACCTGCTTTTTTGGCCGGGAATCGGGTTTTTTTTTAAACTTTTTTTCTGTGCCGCTTGGCATCGCATGATCGCCGCGATGCCATGAACGACAACGACAAATCAGACCCAATTTTTCTTTTATCGGTTCGAGTTCGAGTTCTGACGGCTTAATTGTCATTACCGTTTCCGTTGCGTAACGGAAACGAGGAACGGAAACGGAAACGAGAATTTCGCCAAGTCGTGTCCATGTCTAGTTTAGAGATCAAATGTCATGGAAAAATGCTGTTAAAAGCCAAGCTAAAATCCACAAAGCACAATCTAGCATAGCCCCCACCTCTGCTCCAGATATTCAAAAACAGCATGAAGAGCACACGCCACAGCATCCTCTGTTGATCTCTTCTTTTTATAGGCGAATTGGAATGTGTCCAGTCCCTCTGGTAAACAGGCAATAACATAGTTCCGTACCAACTTTTCAAAGCACTTCATGATTACAGGTGTAAGTGCTACTGGACGATAGTCATTCATTCCGGATTTTTTTTTTTTTTTTTTTGGAATAGGAACAATAATGGCACACTTTAGGCATGACGGCACAATAGCTTGGGATAGGGATCGATTCAAAATCCCAGTGAAAACTCCTGCTAATTGATCTGCACAATCCTTCAATACCCTTCTGGCAACTCCATCTGGCCCCGGAGCCTTCCTTGGATTGATCCCCTTCAACACCTTCCTCATCTCTCCCTCCTCCACATTAAAAATTGCATTCCCTTGTGCCGATGCTGATAACAATAGTGAAGGTGCCAGGAACTCTGCTGATGTCCCTACTGATGTTGCTTCAAAATGGGCAAAAAAGGTATTCAATTCCTCTGCCAAAGATACCCCTCCCTCAGCTACTGGGGAAACTTTAGATGAGTAGCTGAGGGAGGGGTATCTTTGGCAGAGGAATTGGGTTGCCTGCTACAATAATCCATCCTGAGAAAGAAGATAACCCAAATAAGTCTTCTTATATCAATAGACCGAGTGGTTCTCCTGATGGACTCTGAGCCATCAAATGGCTTTGGCTTACCTGCTGGTCTCACCAGCCTGCTTTATAAAATCAATTCTCCCTTAACAGAACATAAATAGTAACTTAAGTCTGACATCACCTTTCCCTAAACAGAGCCTTCATGCTTAGACAGGTATTTTACACTAAGGAATATCATGGATCTTTGATCCAATGGACAATTCCACAAGTGCATTCTTTGATAAAAATTTTTAAAAAGCAGCATTTAGAGTCAAAAGCTAGTGAAAGGATCTGCCTACATACTAGCAATTGCACCCACACAGAGTGTAAAATCATGGCAAATATCTGATGGTATTTTTGCTTCTTTTCAGAATACCTAATATCCATAGATATGAAAGCAGAGGTGGCACGCAACACTATGAGTCATAGTACTTTTTGCAGACTGCAGAAAAGGTACCTGTAAGTCTGGTAAAAAGAAATGCTTATGCAAGAATGAATGTTGCCCAAGGCATTTCCTGGGGATTAATGAATTAATAGTCATTTAGGGGAGGTAGTTCCTTAAGGCAAGTCTGCTCATTATATCCTCAAGAAGTATTCAGAGGTCTCACAGGATGTGGAACTATTTTTTCTTATTTAGCCACAAACTAAACTGTTTTACATTTCCCCCAGAAGCAGCAGCTTCAATTTTTCCAGACTGCCCCAAGCACATCCATTTTGAATGGGTGGCATACCTATTATTGGGTACTCATATAATATTTATGGTTGGCAGTTTTAATTGGCAGTACTTCATTCTGTCCTTCCCACCTCCTTGAAAATAAATGGAACTGATGCTGAGAAGGTTGGCAGTAGGCTTTCACTAAAAACAGTGGATATTTAAGGAAAGCAGCAAATACTAGAAAATATGTTTCAGAGAAAACTCATGTGGAAACTATCTCTTGCAATGGAAATCTTAGAGAAGACCAAGGTATAATTTAAGCTTTTAGTAGGTGATGGCAGAATGTGTTGTGGAAGTATCATGGGAAAGTATTCAAGAGGCAGTGTCATATGCATTCATGTTTATATGTACTGAATATAATGTACAATTTATGCCATACGTGGTTCCATGATTTGTATTCTTGAAGACTTTCATGGCCAGGATCTGATAGTTGTGAGTTTTTTGGGCTATATGGCCCTGTTCTGGAAGTTTTTCTTCCTGAACATTGCCAAACAGCCTGAAAAACTCACATCTATCAGTACCATCATTTGATCTTCTCTGGGCCTATGGTGTCACCCATTTGGTCATGGCATTTTATCTTTAGATCTGTGGTGAGTTATCTCTGTTGTGGAATAAGGAACAAGGAAGTCAGAAGTGATAACTAGAAATAGGAACAAAATGGAAGTATAGTGTTTCATTTCATTTCATTTCATTTGTAATGAATTTTCATTACAAAATGAAAAAAAAATGAAATGAAATGCTATGCTTCTCTGGGTCCTAGAGGCACCAAAATGGCAGCAGAGCTTCCTCAAGCACTTCTGTGTAGTTCCCTGAAATGTGGAGAGGGTTGGGGCTAAGGAGGCTAGGTTATTAAGCTCCAAAGGGGTTCCCCTAGCAAATAATATTTCTAATTAAATTGGGAAGCCACAATATACTCTGGGCACGTAATTAGTGGCTTCGCTTCCAAATCCTGATCCAATTAGATTTTTTTCTAGGGGTACACCCTTTGGAGCTTAATAACTCAGCCCCCTGACCCCCAAACCTCTCTAAGTTTTTTGAGGGTACAGGGAAGAGTCCAGTGAAGCTATGCTGTGATTTCCATGCTGATACAGGGCCATGAACCCTATTTTGGAGGACATAGAACAATATTATGTACCCCAAAATAGGGTTCCCAGCTGTATATCAGCATGGAAATCACAGTGCTACTTCACTGGACCCTTCCCTGTAAGAGCCCGAAATTTGGAGATGTTTGGGGTTCAGGGGGTGGAGTTATTAAGCTCCAAAGGGGCCCAGGTAGTTAATTGAAAGAGTGCGTACAGCGCATGGCTCCAATTTAGGGGTTAATTTAATCAGCTTAACCCCTGTTATTGGTGGCACATGCTGCACACAACCTTTCAATTAACTACTGGGACCATTTTTGGAGCTTAATAACTCAGCCCCCTGGCCCCCAAGCCTCTCCAAATTTCAGGGTCTTACAGGGAAGAGTTTGAGGAAGCTATCCTGCCATTCCCATGGCAAAACATGGCTGCGATCTGTGTTTTCAAATATATAATTTTTTATGCATATGCACTCAAAATATATGTATCGCAGCCATGTATCAACACCAAGACCACTAGGGATCTTCCTCAAATTCTTCCCTGTAAGTGCCTGAAATTTGGAGAGGTTTGGGCATCAGGGAGCTGAGTTATTAAGCTCCAAAGGGGTCCCTCCTAGGAGAAAAACTTTCCAAATGAATCCGGATTCAGAAGCAAAGGCGCTAATAGCCCGGACACAGAGGCCCCCGTTGCGGCTTCCCAATTCATGATTCTTTCATCCCTAGAGAGGGGAAATGGTATTTTCTTTTGTTTTGTGACAAAATGTGTTCTACCATTTCATGTTGTAAACCACCCAGAATGGCTTTTGGCCATATGGGCGGTATATAAATTGAATAAATTCAATAAATTCATAAATAAAGTTAGAGAAGAATAATGAAATTTGGAGCTGGTGAGCTCTTGCTGCTCCATTGCTGGAGGCATTCGAGAGAAATTGGACAACTGTCAATTGCTTTGATTTGGATTCCTACATAGAGTTGTGGACTCAAGGGCCTTATGGACCCCTTTGAAATCAATTATTCTATGATTTTAAGATATGGTAGGTAGCTATCAAAGATCCAGCCTAGTCTTATAAAACACAATACTCTGGAACATACTCTCAGAACTTCTGAAGTACCAGATATTTGAAAAGATGATTTTTTTTTTTACACAAACAGGTCTGTTGAAATACTGGTTTCAGAAAGTTTGCTGAAAAGAAGCTGTACTAGCAAACTGAGTGGATTTCCTATAACCTTAGAAAAGGTCAAGAAGAAGACCTGAAAACCTTGTGTGAATTTCTCTGTTTCCACTTTTGTGGTGCCTCCGCTCGTAGAAATGCCATAAACAAAATAAAAAGGCAAAGAAAAGAAACTCATGTGTTAATCATATAGAAAAGCAACTGGCATGAAACAATTGTCTGAAACAATATTTGTGCCTTTTGCTTTTCATATCTGGTTCTAATATGTAATCATAGTATTTACCTATTTATATATTCTGCATGTGGTATAGTGGACAGGGCAATAAACTAGGACTCTAGAGACTAGTGTTTGAATCCGTGTTCAGCCATGGAAACTCACTGGGGATGAGGAACTGTAAAACCCAGTTCTTAAAGATCCCACTTACCTTGAAAGCCCTTTTAAGGTAACTATAAACCAGTTCTTACCTGCCAGCGTTTAGCAACAACATCCACTAACAGGACTGCCATCTGTTTGCTTTCTATTCTCACATGAAACCAGTTTTCAAAAGAATGGTGAGGGGTTAGTACAGGGGGTAAAAGGACACAGCCAAAACAATTAACATCCTTGAAATATGGAGACCTTGTCATTTATCTAGTGATGGAGGTCACATTATGGACTCATGCAGTCATGCAGTCTAGGAAAATCCAGGATGAGATTATTTGACTTAACCTTTTCTGAAGGGTTATTAAAATGCCGAGAAAGTGCAGATATTTGAGCCGGATGGTACAGAAAGCCAGTGTACTAATGGATATTGGACAACACACAAACACCCTATTATTATTATTATTATTATTATTATTATTATTATTATTATTATTATTATTATTATTATTATTATTATTATTATTATTATTATAGATATTGCCACTGATACCCTGTTAAAGAGAGTTGCTACTGGCAAGGTGTTACATGCTGTAATGACTTCTTGTATTATTTTATATCATGAATTATAAAGCTGATTTCAGTCCATTGGGGGTCCTGGATGGTTTAAAGATATGTGAGAATTATGTTCCTGTCCAAAGTGACTAAACTTGATTTTTTGTTTTGTTTGTTTTTGTTTTTATCTGCATCATTGTATTCCTAGTAATGTATTATTCCATTTTTACATCCATGTTCTACAGTAGTTAAGGAGCCTGTCAGCAAAAGGTAGCACCTCTAATGCAGTGGTTATGTGTTTTAATATAGGGAGATTCAGACCCATAATTACAGCTTAAAGGAGGCAGAAATAAGACCTTTATTGAAAAGTCCTCCTTGGATTCCATAGTACTGGATATTTATTGGCCAGTTTCCAGTGTTCCATTCTTGGGTAAAGTGCTAGAGCGTGTTCTGGCTTTTCAGTTCCAAAGATTCTTGTATTGTCTAGATAGACCCATTTAAATCTGGGTTTAGACTTGGTTATGGGATGAAGAATGCTTTGGTGGTTGCCTTGGTGGAGGACCTATGATGGGACCTGGACATGGGGAGAGTGTCCCTGTTTGTTCTGCTAGACCTGCTTAGCTTCCAAAATCAGGCAAGATCGGATGTGCTTACAGCAGGCATGTCCAAACTTCGGCCCTCCTGATGTTTTGGACCACAACTCCCAGAATTCTAAGCTTAGAATGCCAGTAGCAAAGGACTGTGGGAGTTGCTGTCCAAAACATCTGGAGGGCCAAAGTTTGGACGTGCCTGGCTTAGGCCATTTAGGTAGCACTAATATAGAACATAGACCTCTTCAAATTATAATAGTTTCCTTATTTTGTTTCAGTAAAGTACAGTGGACCAGCAACTAGACTAATAAAGATTCTAACTATCATCCATGTCCATTAAGGTGGAAAATGATTCAAAGATTATTTGCTTGACCTACAATGATGTCAGTGTTGCTTGAGTTGCTTCGTTTTATTCATCAATAGCACCTTACCAGAAAAATGACACTGATGAAATTAGACAGAAAGCCTCTTGATGAATATGTTTATCATTGATTAGCTGTCAAGAGAACAATTATGACCAAGTTTCAAAATAAGCAGTATGTATGAAAATATATGTGCATAGAAAAAGAGATGCATTAGACATCATTAGATAATATGCAACCCAGATCAGATGAATACACAAGTTTAGAATGATAGTTGATGTACATGAGGAATCTACACTGTGTAGTGTTACTATCCTCTTCCACCCAGAGTTGCAAAACTGGGACTTCACATCACTGGCATAACTAGGCAGGGCAGAAGAGTGCATTTGCCCTGGGGCATGCAGCAATCTAGGGCTGCCTGGAGGGGGAACAAAAGGAAGCCATGCACCATCCTTGCAGCAGTCCTTCTTTGGCCCCTCTAAGGGTTGGCGATTCTTAGTCGGGGGAAAGGAGGAGAGGGAAGCAGGTGATTTTTTCCCCCAAGCAGCACCTCCATCTATTGCAGCATCCCTACTAAGCAGCACCCCCACTAAGGCTTGGCAATCATTAGCCCAGGGAAAAGAGGAGAGGGAAGCATGTGATGGAGGTGCTGTTTGGGGAAAAAACCCATTGCCTACTTTCCTTTCCTTTTTTCCGCAGGCTAATGATCACCAGGCCTTTTCCAGGGGAAATGAGGAGATGGAAGCATGCTACGGAGGTGACGCTTGGGAAAAAAATATTATCTGCTTGGTGCTGTCTGCACCTTGTGCAGTTTTCATAGGACAGTCTTGTCTGGGAGACCCCCAAATAATGAGTGAGAAAGAGGGACCCTTCTCCCCCTTCCCTGCTGTTCCCCCAGGATCGGGCACCCTTGTTTGGTGGATGAGACACAGTTGGTGGGGGGGGGGGCAGGAGGGGGCACAAAACTGACTTTGTCCCTGGGCACTCCAAACCCTAGCTACACATCTGCTTCATATTATAACCACAGAATATATCATCAGTGTGGCATAATTTATTTGTTTGTTTTATTTATTTTAGACTATTTTACCTCACCTTTTTGTCTTTGGGAAAGGACCCAAGGTGGTGTCCAGTAATGAGGGACAATATACAGCCCAGTACAATTGAGACATGTTCAAGCATTGAGGACAGAGAATTGAGGGATATCTCCCAGCATTAAAAGACAACATTGCAATTAAAGGTACAAGAAAACATGAGCAGTTAAAGAGAGAGTAAAAATTCCATGAAAAAGTATGAGTGATGAAAACTAGCATTGAAAATATACTGTCAATACAATACATAAGGTTATAAGTGGTTATAAACACAAAGACTATGTGATCATACAGATTCATATAAAAGACATATAATAGGTAGTCCATAATGTCAGATAAGGGAGAAATACCATTCACAAAGGCCGGCTGTTATGTTCAGAGCTTAGTCATGTCTGATAAAGACAGGGTGTATCATGTACACCACAGAATGACCAAACTTCAGAGAAGCAAATGGCAATGTTCCTGGGAAACAGTAACAGTATATTTTGTCCCTTTCATTGTAGCATAATATTCTCACTGTGTTGTTGTTGTTTTTTAAGGAAAAATAGCATGACACAGAGAGTCCTATAATTATGGTTGGCATTTTAGCTTGTAAGACATTTTTGACATTCCAGTATTTAAGCTTTCTAAAGTCAATCTGCAGTATGAATATGATAGATATGCAAAAATTTTCCTCATCCTCTATGAAAATGGATGTCTTGACACAATGAGATCCCATGAAAATCAGGCATCATGTGAAAACGCTGCTCTCTGCCCCTCCACATTAACATGACTCCTTCACAGGCACCGGGCTCCTCGTTCCCCTGCTCTGCCCAGCCCTGGGAAACAAGCAAGCAAGCATCACTGCCAAAACCAGAACACTGGGTTCCTGTCTCAGTGGCAGGTTTAAATTCAAACCCTAAACCCCACCCCTGATGAGCAGAAGAGGTTCATGTTAGGAGGCGACACCCTGACATGCAGCAGGCACAGCCACAAACACACACACACACTCTCTTTGGGCCTTTTTACACGACCCCTAAGATCCGCTGGCCACTTAAATTCGGACCAGAGATCTTAGGGTTTCGTCACTCTTCCTGCGTTCCCACCCCCTCCGCACTTCCTGGCTGCTGGGTGTGTGAGGGGAGGGAGAAAAAGAGAAAGAAAAGCATGCCGCTCACCTCCATTCTGCCTTTCGTCTCTGTAAAAGTAGCTCTTAAAGAGGCGGGAGCCAAAAAACAACAAACAGAAGCAAGGAGAGCCCCGCACTCACTATCGTTACACCGGATCAAATAATTTTCACCTTCAAAGAGCAGGTACTTGAAAGGTGCGCTGGGACGCGCTAAAGTGGGCGTGGTCGCACTTAATTTCCTGTAAACTCCGGAGCTGGTGGGTAAACATTTTTAAGCTCCGGAGCTGGGAGCCATTTGCCCCGGAGTTTAGGGGTCCTGTATAAACACCCTAAGTTTCTGCCTTTTTAAAAAGTCACTCTTCTGAGCTGTGGCAACTAATCATGGTAGTTATACACTACACCAGGCTCAATGGCAGCCCTCCAGCAGGGATGTTCTTCTGTTCAGTCTAGTATGACCATTCATGGTGTCCAAGACCTTTGCAATGGATCATATTTCTCTCGTTTTAGTCTCACAGTACTACAAAATCAGGGTTGTTCTTCCTTCTTTCTCCTACGTTTTCTCTGCCACAATCTATTGGCAATAAGGGAATCTTTGGCTATTGAGAAGGTTCAGTCTACATTGGACTATCTGAGGAAAGGACTCCTTCCTCTCCCTTCCAAGATTGTCAAGTTGGCATATGTGTTACTCTTGAGCGTGGGGTTGGTTTATTTTTGGCTATACAAATATGGATTTCTGAGAATGAGTTCATCCTTAATTAGTAAGCCATTTTTTTTGAAAAGGATGTCTGTTGCAGATCTACCTATATTCCCAGGTGGATGCTTTCTTCACAATTTTATCAATAGGACAGACAACAAAGAGTCTTGTGGCATCTTAACAATGCACCAACTTTATTTGGCCAATGTTTTGTTCTGTGCTGCAGGTCATTTCTGATTATTTTACATGAATCTCTCTCTCTCACACACACACACCGCTTTCCCCCTCCTACCCCACTGAGGCACTGCCACACCAGCTCATCCCCTCTACACCAGCCAAATATGTGACATTTCTGGGAAAATAATGACCTGGGAAGACATCAGGAAAGAAGAGTAAAAACAGGAATATCCCGTCCAATACAGGAGACTTGACAGGCATGATAGAAATTCTTTTCTATTTCTCAATGTTGTCATGTACTGCCAGAAAAATTTATTCACATTTTGCTTCCACATAGCAATTAATGAACCTCTCTAGCCCAAATGGCTGCATGATTTTGTTTTCACATTCAGAGTCTGTACGATTTAGAGCCCTTTGTGAAGGATAAATGCCATCTGATTTCCTTTAAAAGGCCTCCAGGGGTTCAAAAGAAAAGAAAAGAAAAGAAAAGAAAAGAAAAGAAAAGAAAAGAAAAGAAAAGAAAAGAAAAGAAAATGTGCATAAACAAGGAGCAATAGGGCAATATGCAATTTGCACAAATGAAACATTAGTGATACTGTCCTCTAACTCCTATTTCTACCTGAACACAATTTTTCCAGTTGCATAGTGAGGAATCTATGCTGATGTTGTAGTTTTGCTCTAGATGCTGTCACACAGAATATCAGCTCTGAAGCAACACAAACTGAATCTGAAAGCAACAAGGCATGGTGCTGAACTAAATCTGGCAGTGGGTATAGTTTTTAAACTGTCTATAGCCTTCAAAAACAAGGAACTATTTGAAGGGAAGGAATGTGTGTTGGCAAGAGTGCTCAATCCACATTTCAAGGGAATAATTGAAACCTTGCTTTCTTTCACACAAAAACATTGAAAATATGTTGTCATAAAGAAAAATGCTTCAAGGCATACCATTCTCCACTTCCTCCTTTCTTCAGATCTCAAAAAGTTACATGCACATTGTGAACCAGATTGCATTTAAAAAAAAAAGGATTAGCCCGTGCAACAACATTGGGGATAAAAGACTGAGGGGAAGGTACAGGAGAAGCCTTATCCTGGCCATCTCTAGGAGCAGGAAACGTATCACAAAATTGCTGGTTATCAACCACAGATGCTGGATTCTGGGTGTCCAATCAGGCAGGGCAGGGACTTTCTAGACCAGTGTTGCCAAACCTATGGCACGGGTGCCAAAGGTGGCACTCAGAGCCCTTTCTGTGGGCACCTGACATCACCCCCTCACAGCCACCTGTATTCAGATTAAATTGCTGTATTGGCACTTTGCAAAAAAAAAAGTGGGTTTTGAATTGCAGTTTGGACACTCGGTCTCCAAAAGGTTCACCATCACTGTTCTAGACTATTGTTAGAGAAGACATGCTGACAATGTGTGTCCTTCTCTGTGTATAGATGACCTGATTGAAATTGTGTGGTGGTGGTGGTGGTGGGACAATAAGAAGCACACTACTGGTAAGCAGTAACAACAACAGAACTAAGTAATAGTTTGGCTGTTCATCCATTGCTTCCATTTGAAGAAATTTCTTAATCAGATTGCGATATTACTAGTGATTTAATCAGCCACATATCTATTGAGCAGAACAGCAATTCACAGCACCGTGTGCACAGCCAAAATTAAGATCCCTCGCTATATCTCTGTGAACATTTCTACAACACAAACAAGAAAGGGAAATGAAGGAGCCAGACTGGACTGGTTCCATCCAGTCTTTCTTCCAGTAAACATTCATGGACTATTTCATGGATGGGGAAATGATGGCCCTACAATATCATGTACTAGAGCAATTCTCCAAAATCTGTTTCCCATTTAGCTAGAGCTGATGGTAGAGAAACACCACAATATCTGGAGAATCACATGTTCACAGCATTACCCTTATTCATAAATTCACCAGAAGCAATGATTCTGTTTCTGGTAACATAGTTGAATCAATGTGAGGGCTATTGAGGGACAGGGGTTTCAAAGTGCTATGTATCTGAAAAACAACACTTTTGCATGCACTAATACTGCATTTTGGTGGAAGGAAGCTTTTACAACCTAAAGTGATGGTCCTCTGCCATTCATTTATTGGTAAATAAATAAAAAAATACCTCTTTTAGTATGTTTCTTTTATATTTGTATTGGGGTGTTTTTAATTGTTTTTGCTTTGTTTGTTCACCGACCAGATTTCCTTCGGATAATCAGTATGGTTTATGAATAAATAAATAAATAAATAAATAAATAAATAAATAAATAAATAAATAAATAAATAAAGTTTTGTGCACCTCTAACATTTGAGGCAAACTCTATCTTCTTTTCTTAGTTGTTTATTTGTTTGCTTGCTTGCATCATCTTTGCTGTTGATACACTTTAATTACTGACTTTTGAAGAAGCATGGAGCATGGGTGTCTCTTCCATTTTTCCTTTTCCTTTTTGTCATTTTACTGATGGTAACTGCAAATAGATATCCTTTTATACTTTAAATTTTTCTAGAGATTTTTTTTTCATATCAAAGATCTACTTTACTCAGGAAAACCAATAAAGGGAGTAATGAGAATATTTTCCCAAGACTAGGCACCATATTAGGGTTTCTGTGGGACCAGCATGCTACTGATAATGTCTGGTGATCTCTTAACTTAGGCAATTTGCCTCAAAAAGTATGCTATTTGCATAGTTATAAAGAGGATTTGGCCAGTCATTTGTTCTTCTGCTTATTACCTGATTTCCATGAATCATGCTTGCAAATTCAAAGAATGGTTTAAAAGAGCTGTCTTCTTACATGGGGAGAATGTGTGTTTCTTTATCATAACACAAATACCTCAGAAAACATAATTAATTCATTCTGTGGGCTCTTTTGCTGATTGAAAATTACATTAACCAAAGCACAGTTTCCCATTGGAATGAATGGGAAACCTATTAATCCATTCTGGAGCCTAGAAAAAAAAAACACACACAGCTATTGGGGGTTGGGGTTCTTAAAACGTTTGTTTTTGTCTTTCTCCCATCATGAAGTATTTTTTTCTTTTCCCTTTAAGGATGACACAAAAATGGATTCCAGCCACAAGGATGCAAGCCATGTGATGGGATCATGTAAATTCTTGGACAACTTCAACCAATAGCATGCCCAGTAGAGATGGGCACGACTTAGCGGTATTCCCGTTTCCGTTTCTGTTACTCGTTTCCGTTACTCTACGGAAACGGTAACGGGAATTACTCCACCAGACTTCGAGCTCGAACCGACGAACGAACAATTTTGGTCTGATTTGTTGTGCTCGTTCCTTGCATCGCACGAGCGTGCGATGCCACGCGACACAGAAAAAAGTTTTTAAAAGTGAAAAAAACCCGGTTCCGGCTGAAAAGCAGGCGGAAAAATGCCTGCCGTGCCTCAGGGCACCTACCAGAGGGGTTGTTTCTGGAGGTCCCCGGCCTCCCCATCCCCGTCCTGGGCTGCTCTGGTGGGTTGCAGCAGGCTCGCAGGCAGACAGCAAAAGCCCAGTCTCGCTGCCGCCCAGCAATTAAAGCGCAAGCAAGCAGCATGGACGGCACAGGAAAAAACTTTTAAACTCTCCCCCCTCCCATTCCCAGGCCAAAAAAGCAGGCAGAAAAATGCCTGCTTGACTACGGGCGCAGGGCACCTACCGGAGGGGTGGTTTCTGGAGGGGGTGTCCCGCCTACCCCCCCCCATCCTGGGCAGCCGGACTCGAGTTGCCATGCCATGCGGTGCAGGCGGGGGATCCAAAAATGGGCGGCGAACGCAATATTGTTTTTGAAATCGTGGTCCAAAAACACACAAGCACAACAGAAACATGCGAAAATTTATAAACTGCCAGATTTTTCACAGTAGCAGTGGGTTTTTTCTTGCAACAAAATGTCTCTCCTCTCCTCCTCTGTCTTCCATTGATTTTATTTTATTTTATTTTATTTACACCTGCGCAATGATGGGCTGGTGTTCCTGCTGACCATGCAAATTTTGGAGCCATCCCAGCATGGCCACTGGCCATGGAGACTTCTGGGATGTGCCAAAAGCCCCCTAAAACCTGCCCTAGCCCCCTAACCCTAACCCTAACCCTTGACTCCGTACCCATACGTCCAGACTGTCTTCTTAGTGGGTCAGAGAGGCACCCAGAGGTGCAACCCACTAGCCCACCGTAACCTTACCCGTCACTAGCCTAACCCTAGCCCTAACCCTAACCCACCTTAACCCTAAGCCAGATGTACTTGCATTGCACTACACGCAAGTACAATTCCCTTCTGTGTGAGACATGGTGTTGTGAGAGCCTTAGTTAGGCATCTCACCTATGGCTCTGGGTTCAGTGCCATCCACTAGTCTTCACAGTCACTGTCTGCACATTTGCACAACTGGTATGAAATATCCATATGGCTATTGCATACCATTTTGCAGCAGCAGCAGGTGAGGAGGGGAGACCCCCCATGTAGAGGGGTCTCTTGGAGCCTGCTTCCCCTTCCTAGTGGGTGAGGATAGGAGGCACCCACGGGTGCCTCCAGGAGCCCACTTTCCCTTTATAGCGGGCCAGAGGAGGCACCCACCCCACAGAGGTGCCTCCAGGAGCCCGCTCCCCCCCCAAAAAACCAGTACTAACGACAACGAAAAAACAAAAAAACGAACCAACTAATTTTTGTGAATTTTCACGAAAAACGGAAACGACCCAAAACGGAACCGGACCGACTAACGACAACTTGAAAAAAAATTTTTTCAAGTTGTGCCCATCTCTAATGCCCAGGTTGCAGACCGGGCAAGTCTGGCAGCCACAGAGGGCATAAAAAGCTCTGGCAGCCCCCATCCTCCTTGCAGTCTGCAGTGGGAGTTAGGGTGGGATTGCTGTCTCTGCGACTCATTACTTTAGGCCAGCCAGGCAGGTGTGTGTCTCTGTGTTCCTGCTGGCTGCAGCCTGGCTCTTAGGGGAGAGAAAGAAGAGATTTGTCATGCATCCTCCCTGTGTGCGTGCGTACCTCTCGGTGAGTACCCTCCCCTGCCCCACAGTGCAGTCACTCTGCAGCTGCCTTGCACCCTGGACAACGCCCTCCGCTGCCTTTGCAGCCTCCCTGCGTACCTAGTCTATACTGTGTCTCTGCCAGCATCGGGGTTTTTTGTGTGTTTTCCCTCTGGTCTGGGGAGTTGGGGGACATCCGCGTGCAGAAATGCTTTAAGTTGCGCAAAAAGTGGGTAAAAACGAAAAGTGAAAAATGAAAAAACGAAACAATTTTTTTCAAAAAATTCACAAAAAATCAAAACGAACCGAAACGGACCTGCAACAAAAAAATGAAAAACTGAAACATCATTTTTTTCGATTCATGCCCATCTCTAATAGCAATGGGCCTGAATGTTGACAACACCAATGGCAGCAGTCAAGATGGTTTACATAACACTCCTGTATGCCCGTTACCAGTCACAAAGTGACACCAAGGAAGAAAACAATCCAGAAGCTGACTCCTTTATTCACCAGTTAACCAATTCTCATCCAAACAAAAGTGATTGTCAGGACTGTTTTTTGACAAGTGTAAAAGGGACAAACACTACCAATACTTTGAATATATCTTACAAAATTGTATAATAATTCCCTGGAGATACATGGTCCTTTTCTGGATGGAGAAGGCAAACTGGTTTCTTTATTCTTTTCTTTAGAACAAGATTTTATTTTTTTTCTAAGAAAATCTGTCTTTTGACTGTTTATGTGATATTTCATAGCTCTCAAAAAACCTCCCTTCCACAATCCACAAAAATGCAACTATATATAGAATGCTCCTGCTAGTAAGCCTGTTCCACATATTTTCAGTTTACAACTGAGGTCCCTATTTCACCTCTTTGAAAGGACCTTTCAAGGATCAGTATTTCAGCCCCTACTGCCTTCATTCTTTCTGTATAAAAAGTTAGTGGGGCCAATCATTCTCTTTCAAGATAAATAAGATTAGTGGGTTTTCCCCCCAGTTCAATTCTGTTTTTGTCTGTGTATTTTCAAAGCCATGTGCTTCTGCAGGAAGCGGTAAAACAGTTCTAATATTTAAAAATCATAGCTCAAAAAAACTTTGCCCAAACTTCTCAAAAATTTGCACAGGCTAAGAGTAGACTTCTTTATCTCTGTGATGCCCATCTGAAGTTGTTTCAAACTTATAATTTTTGACTAACATCCTATTGAGAACTGACTTTTAAAATTCTGAATTCTGTGAAACACAATAACATCACTGCACTCGCAATAATAACTGTAATAATAGTAATAATAACTGGATGCTGATTGTCCTGATGCTGATGATCTCTAAAGCAGTGGCCAATTTCAAGTGCCCAGTAATCCGTTTAAAAGCTCAGGTGAATTAGGGTCATTTTACAACTGAGATATGGAGTGAGAACCTAAACAGTTGTGTGGACACTGCTTAGGCAGGAGTTCCTTTATTTGCCTTGTTCTCATTCAAGAGAAGCCTATGCCCTTGCACAAAGCACTGTTTTCTCCGTGACACGGTGAAAGCATGATCTCTCAAATCTCTACACTCTCATTCAGTAGTGAAGAAAGAAGCTTGGGTTTGGTCTCCCCACCTCCTTCCCTGCACAGTTTGTAAAATATGAACCTGCTTCCACCTGAACTGATGGAAGCATTCCCTCACTTTGTTAGGTCTCCACAGGACTGCAGTGTGAAACTGATCCAAGAGTCTGTAAACACACGGACAAGAGAAGTTACACTTAATGCAGCCCTTAATACACAACTGGCTGGATAACTGTGTCGGATAAATGAATACTTGGCAAAGTATTCTTTACTTGATTATAAAAGGACAAAAGCATGCTGAACAGAATGGGGTCTTTTTTAGCTACAAGAACCCACATTAAAGGGAAACTTATGTTGCTTCATTAGGCTGCTAGGCAACATTCACCATCATTGTAACCACTCTTTACTCTCAGTGTTTATTGCATGAATCCATGGCAGCTTATCATCCTCAACGATTCCTGTAGTTATCTGGTGGTTGTGCACAACTTCTCTGAAGACAAATTAACCCTTTGATGGGTCTTTCTTTTTCCTCCTTGTTTGGAATCCCCTTCCATTGTTGTTCCAAAAGCAGCAACATGTTAGTGTTTCCCTGTAAACAATTTCCTTCATTAACATTTCTAAAACATCTATGCACCAGTGATTTCACAGCTCTTACAAAGCGTCATTTTTCTGCTCACTCCGGCTGGCTGCCAGGTTAGTAGGAGACAATGAAGAATGTCTGGTGGGAAGTACATTCAGGACACTTTCCAAGATTTTGGGAGGATTCCAACACTCAGCAAAGAAGATGAAAAAAAAAAGCAGTTGCTGATTGGCTATATCGAGATAAATAGAGGTTCTTAGGTTAAATTTTGTTGTGGCCTTTGAAAAAGATGGAGTTTTATGAAGCTCTCAAGATATGTGAGATAGAAAACAGTCTGTTTTGTTCTCTTGTCTGAAGATATTTTAGATCTGTGTTGAAAATTGATTGAAGTATAGTATGCCTGACTTGTTTTGACTTACTGTCTTCTCCAGGGCAAGCAGCTTTTATGCAATTTTACTCTGCCATTTTACTCAGCATGGTATGCTGATGACTGATTTCTTAATCTCCTCTACAACATGGAAATAAACAAGTATTGGCATATGGTGAAGGACATTGCAATATTTTTCATGGTAATATGTATTTGAAACAGTTTGAATGTTCAAAAATGCTATATAAAGTTATTGTTTAATTATATTAAATACCTATCTGTTATTGTGGCAAATACCCGTAAAATGTCTAACAAACATGATTATTCAAAATTTGTATATTAGATTTTTCTCTCTCGCCATAGTAATATATGTTTTGTTACAAAACATGAAACAACAGTGCTCTTTTGTTTTCTGTGTTCCATTTCTTAGACACTTTCATCAGGTAATTGATTAGATGCCTATAATAAATGGAATTGCATAGCCACCCCCTCGATCCGTTAAACACTCAGCCACAACTCACACACAGCCTTGTACACTTGTATATATTAGGGGGAGGGGATATTGATCAGAAACCCTCACCTCTCCACTCATATTTTCAAAAGGTCTCAAGGGATTAAAAGCCTGCTCTGTGAAGAGAAACAGGCATCTCAGAGAATGGAGAAGTGCTTGGCTCAACTGCGGAATCAGCAGTGAGCCCATGCCAGAGTCCTTGAGCATGAACGCTTATACAGAAGCATGCATCTCTGTAATGTCTGCCCATTAGTATGCTTCAGTGGACAGGGATACAGCCTCTGTGCCCTCCACCCACCCATGTGAGTGAAACGCCAAATGTAAATATTTATGAATTCTGGGACATAGGATCAAGCTGATGATGCAGTCTTACAGATAGCATTTTGCTGATTGCATCTTTACACACTTAATAAAGGAGAGTATCTTTCCTTGGTGATCTTCTTAATTTTCTCCTGCCTTTCTAGCTTCTACCCCTTCTTCTCATTTTAGGTAAACAAAAAGTAATCTCCATTCCCCCAGAAGTATTGTATGTTAGTACAGCTTCATATTTAAGACATTGAATTCAGGAAAAAAGCAAACTGTTTCCAAGTTTTTCTCCAGAAATGTAATTAATTATCTGTTACTAATTTTGACATGATTTATGGTACCATTTCAAAGTGAGTGAATACACATTGAGCCTGCAATCCTCAATGTCCCAATGGACGGACGGACACACACACACACACACACACACACACACACACACACACACACACACACACACACACACACACACACACACACACAGGGAAGAAGGGAGTGAAGGGATTGACCTTGTGATAGAATATTGGGAATTGCAAAACAGGAAGTGGTTGGAGTGGGACCGGCTTCAATTACAAGGAAGGAAACACTTTCACACAATTTCATACACTCCATGAAAATGTCCTGTGCAGCAAACGCAAAGCTGTTTTGCTACCTAGCCAAACTAACAGCAGTTTGTTACAATCATGTGGCTGCAGACGTCTGTAATTTTGTTTGTTTGCTCAACCAGAAATATGCTGTTTCTGCAGCTTGCCTTGTGTCTACCTCCCACTTTTGCTTTTGCTTTTTGTCACGCACACCCAAAGACACCCTCTGTCGCAACAGTGGCTAGAGGGGAGAAGCAGCGTGTTCAGGCCTAAGCAGAATAAAGAGAAATTGGCCACTGGGCAATCTGCAATGCTATGAAGGAAAAGAAAGAAAGAACTACCTCAAATGGGACTTGGCTGTTTCAGCACCAAAAACACAATTTCCACCATATTCTCTAACTGAATGATATCTCTTGGAAGGTGAAAGAGAATTACTCAGCTTTTAAAACAAGGAGTAGACAACTATGGTGGGTTCAGAGGCCAATTTTCTTTCTCCCTTTCCTTGGAATGTTGTGCACAGACTTCCAAAAATGCTCAAACCTAAAAAGAATATAAACAAAAGTGCTCAGACATAACAAAGAATTGATATTTTTTTGCTGTTAAATAATGAAGAAGGGATCTACAATCTACTGAAAAGTGAACTGAGACTCCTGGATGTTTCCAGAAGCTGTAAAATATTGGGTTGGAGGTTGGATTGGGGAGGAGGAAATCTGGAGTGCAAACCCAGCCTTGGATCACTAGTGGACATTAATGGAAAACATCTTGGGCTGCCAGCAAACTGGCATTGCTGTTCTTCTCTGATCCTATGCAAAATGCTGAAAGTGAACAGAGAGAGACAGGGCTAAGCTGCAATAAGGGGACAAACTGCCAAAATGGTGATTTGTCCCAATTGGTGGTCCATCAAAGCCCTGAGGAACTGGTGAACAGATTCATGGTTCATCAGTTGCCAAAATTTGTGGTTCATCAGAGGCAAAATTCATGGTCCACCACCTTTGATGAACCACAGATTTTGGCCTCAGCAACCAACAAACCACAAACTGGATTGTGAGTTTGTTGGGTCTTTAAAACAACAATAAAAACTAAAATTAAGCCCTCCACCTCACCCCAATCATCCCCTCACATTATCCCTCACCCTTGCCTTTACAGTTGACTAGTGTGTAACCTCTACCTTGGTTGGCATTGTGGACTGGGCTGTGACCTCCAAGCCCCCCCCCCCAACCTGGGCTGTGTCATATACAGGGCCACAGCCCCATAGCAGCCTCCAGCATGCAACAGAACTTCCCTTCCCATCCCATCCCATCCTGCTCCATTCCATCCCATCCCATTATTAATTTTTCCCATCTCTTATTTTAAAATGTCAGCCAGTTCTGTGTTGCAGTCCTTAAGTGGCAGTGCGGACAGTTTGTGGGTTGGTGTGTGGGGTAATCATGCCAAACTGCTCCCCACCCCTGTTCCACGGAAATATGTGGCTGTGCAAACATGCATACTTCAGCACTGGATCTTTGTGATTCATACAGTTTAGTGCTGGTAATAACAAAATCAAGGAAAATCCCTGCCTCTGTCATAATGTGGCCTTTGGAACACAGGAGGAGACACATTTATATTTTGCTGAAGGCCCTTATGAGCCTGTCTGCATGATCAGATCAACAGAGGAGGTCTTCTCTCAGGTCCCCCATACACACCTTCACAGGCACATTTTGCGGGCATACAAAATCATGTTGATACTCCCGAACTCTGGAACTTCCTCCCACAGGAAGACAGGCTGGGCCCATCTTTGCTGTCCTTCTGCATACAGACAAAGCAGACTTTCTCTTAGTGACTGTCTGTCTTGAGAGAGGTGTTTAAATGGATTCTTGTGCCTTGTTGCTTTTAAATGTGATTTTTGTCTTGATTTTATATACGACTTTTTATTATAATATTGGTCAAATTCTTTTTAAATATTTGCATACTTGCTGTGTTTAGCTTTTAAATATTATCTTTATTTTTGCAATGCAACTTGCCTTGGATCCTTATAAATGACAGTCAGGGAAAATATACTTCAAATAAATAATAAATGAAAATACATTCTGAAAATTGAGAGATAGAGTAACAGTGTTGTACAAACATTTACAATACTGTTGAAAATGCTAATATAACACACAATAACTTCAACATTCTGTTTTTTAATAAATCTTTTTTTAAACCCAACTTCAGTCTAAAAGGTTCTATTGGTAATGGTGTTCTCTTCATATTACACAGAAATCCAAGGAACTTGCATTATTCCATTTGGGTGTTCTGCAGTTTGTGATTGCAACAAAGATGGTAAAATACCAAAAGTGAAACTGCCATGGTCTACAGATGTCCTTTTCCAGTAATGGTCTGCCAACATCAATGAGACAATATTAGAGCAAGTGATTTGTGGTCTGTGCCCTTAGGGATCTATCCTGCAATTATGTGTATCCTGCAGAGTCCCTATTAATGTCACTAGGGCAGAGCAAAGTGTTATTCAGTGCCAGCTTTGTCCTTGTTCCTTGGCATTTATACAGAGCACCTGATTTTTTCAGCTAGCAGCTAACCAGCCCATTTTAAAAATTACTTCACCCCTCTGTCATGTATATCTTTTGCTTAATATAATAACCTATTTAGCGCACAATCGACTTCCACCCAAACTATCTTGCAAATTGCTTTGGAAGCCGCTGACATAGTCAGAACCAATAGGCCGGAGCAAGAATCTGAAGAGACAAAATGCAAGCTTTCAAAAGATGCAATTATTTTATTAGTGCAATGACTTTTTATAATCATTTTGGACACCTTGCTGTCTCAGTATTTCACATGAACTGGATTTCATCAGAGCATATTATCGTCTGCTATCAGATGTGCCATGGAGCTGAGATGCACAGATTTTTGAAATGTTGCTTGTTTGGATTACATAGTCCACAATCCCACAGGCAGCATGGCCACTTGCCCTACTGGAGGATTTTGGGAATTGTAGTCCAAACAATTATCTCTACTTAGATGTTGTCAGAAATCAGTTCTTACCCAAGCTGTTATTTAAAGACACTTTCAGCTTGGGCCTGGCATACTCATTAATGGTCTGTGAAGATTCTCAGTCATCCAGGTGAGTTTATCTGGAAGTTGAGTCATGGCTACTAGACTTCTTTTTTGAGAGATAGAAACGTTTCGCTATCAAGCCCATTCAGGCCATTGTTCATCTTATGAACCTAATTCAGACCAGGGTGACAAGAGGTCAAAGCTGACTGACTATAAGATGGAGGAAGGACTCGCACTATCTGTATTAAGACTGATGAAGCTGTTTGGATGAGCAGCGAAATGTTTCTATCTCTCAAAAAAGACGTCCAGTAGCCATGACTCAACTTCCAGACTCATTAATGGTGTTCATCACTATATATTTCATGCAGTTGACTGCCCCCACCATGAACATAAGGATTTGAAATTTTCTCCAGTAACCCCCTGCTTATTGTGGCAGTTAGGGTCCTGACCCACACCACAATAAAGGAAAATACATGATATGCGGATGCTGGGTTGGCTCAAGACTGGGGGTCCTGTTTGAGGCTTCTTTCACTTTGAGGCTTCGTTCACCAGAACGGGCCTCCAATGGACTTCCCAGGCCTGTTAGAGGCCCCAGAAGTGGTTTCCAGCAATCCAGAAGTCATTTCCAGTTTTCAGAAGTGCCTTCTGGATTGCCAGAAACCACTTCTGGGGCCTCCGACAGAAGCCTCCCCAGAAGTGGTTTCTGGTGATCCGGAAGTGTCTTCCAAAAACTGGAAGTGCCTTCGGCACTTTTCCCAGGCCTGTTGGAGGCCCTAGACATTGTTTCCAGCAAACCAGAAGTGTGTTCCAAAAACCATAAGTGACTTATGGATCACCAGAAACCATTTCTAGGGCCCCCAATAGCCCGGAAAGCCCATTCAGGGCAACACCAGGCCTGGGGAGGCCTCAAACGGCCCATGCAGCTTACCCCAGGGGCCTTGCCTTTCATATACTATGGTCTGGCAATATACAGCGACCACAGTATATCTACCTCGACATGGCAAGGAACCACTGTAATACTGTCTCACTTATGGTGGTAAGGTGAGAATGGAGCTGAAGACAATGAAATCAAGTAAGGCAGAAGAGAACAAGATCAGTAAAGGAAATAGATAGGTCCATCTATTTGTGATGCCAGCTTTCCATGGATTCATTTTGTGTATTTTGTCCCATTTCCAAATTAATCTATCTTTTTTTAAAAAATCAGCAAATCTGTGAGAAAATTCGTATTTATTTACAGTAATACCTCAGTTTACGGATACCTTGATGTATCGGTATTTTGCTGTTCACCCCCTTCCCGCTACCACCCACCCCTCGCTGTGGTTGTGGCCATCCTCCCATCACTGCTGCAACCCTCCTTTGTTGCAACTACTCCAGTACATACCTTCCTGGTTGGTGCGGCCACAGCCATGAGACCCTTGCTGCCACCATGTGCCCCTCACCACCATGCATCCCCTCCCTGCTGCCACATGCATCTTGCTATGGCCACAGCCACAACCCCATCACCCCCCACTGTGACCACCACTGGGCAACCCTCCCCACCACCACATGCACCTTGCTGTGGCCATTGTCACATGCCCCATCACTACCACTAAGGCCATCAGCACTGGCAAGAGGGTGACAGCAATGGTAGCGGCTGTAGCACAGAACGAGTGATGGCAAAGGCAGTGGTGGCAAGGGCCCCCAGAATGAATTAGGTAATTTTCATTATTTTAAAGGGGATTTATTATTATTATTATTATTATTATTATTATTATTATTATTATTATTATTATTATTATTATTATTATTATTATTATTATTATTATTATTATTATTATTTACCAATATTTTGGTTTCTGGAACAAATAAAGCTAATAAACCAAGAAACAAACTGTATTTGTTTCCTACATTTTTATCCTATGTATCTGGCCAAAGGCCACTGATATCAAAATACATATGTGTCTGAAGTCACCATAAGCAACACAATTCATGATTTTTTTTTAAAAAATATCCTTTATAATTGTGTAATACAGTCATCCCCTGCTATATTGCAGTCCATATACTGTGGTCCCAGTATATCATGGGACTGATGTATATGAAGGCAAGGACCCCTGGGGCACACTGTATGGGCCTGTTTGGGCCCTTCTGCACTGACCATAGGCCTGGTGCTGCTCTGAGCGGGCCTCCGATGGGCTTCCCAGGCCCATCAGAGGCCCCAGAAGTGGTTCCTTGTAAACCAGAAGTGACTTCCTGTTAACCAGAAACCACTTCTGGACCCTCCAACAGGCTTCCCAGACCTGGCAGAGGCCCCAAAAGATGTTTCCAGTGAATCGAAAATCACCTCCAAAAACTGGAAGTGACTTACCATTCAATAGAAACTACTTCTGGGGCCTCAGACAGGACAGGGAAGCCCATTGGAGGCCCATTCAGGTCAATGCCAGGCTTAAGATAAGTGTAGGAGGCCCCAAATAGGCCTCCCAGTTCCAACCCAACCCAACATCCACATAACATGGATTTCCCTGTATTGCAGGTCAGGTCAGGTCCCTAACTCCCATGATAAACAAGAGATTAATGTACTAAAAGAGATGCACTAACAGTCTGACTAACTGAAACATCCCTTTATATGAAAACCAGTTAAGTGCCTCATGGAAAGCAAAAAAAAAAAAAAAAAAAAGTTTTGTGTTTTCTCCAACATCTACTTCTCCTCTCTACAATCAACAGCTCCATGATATTTGAACCAACCAGTTAGAAGAATAGGAATGGCAAGGATCAGTTTTAGGCCAGATACAATATGGATGGTGAAGGTTAAAATTCAGTATTGACTCCATTAAAAAGAGAAACCTTCCCCTATTTTTGGTGCAGTGTTAGAATGAAAAGTAACTGTTTTACTAGGGAAATGTAGTATTTCTGGTAGACAGCCTTATAGATGACATTGAGATTTTCCTCCGTGTCCTTTTGCCCCCCCACGCCGGAATAACCACGCGAGACAGGTGTTTGGGGTACCACTCCGGGCCACACTTTTATTCATAACATAACTTTAAACATAACATCCGAACTGGGGCCTGCTGTAGTGCGGTTGCAAGTTGTTACTGGGGGTATCCTAGAACCCCGTACAATTGACAGTGTACTGGGCGAGCGAATAGCCCCGGGGCCGCCTTGTCATTAAACGGGACGGCCCCGGCCAGCTGGTCCCCTTTCCCCAGCTGGGCAGCGCAGGCCCGCCAATTGTGCCTGCCCGCCCGCTGGACCCTCCAGGTCCGTCCAGCCCCCCCGGTGTTGTGACCTCAGGTCCGGAACGCCGTGAGGGTGGGCGATCCCAGAGGGAAATTGAGACCCTACTCACCAACTGTCCTTCCATGATCCGCACTACCGCCCCGTGTGGCCAATTCCACCCTACTATAGGGTCCCACCACGCCACAGCAGTATGGGATAGGCGAAAAACCCCTGGGGGCTACCGGTCAATCTTGCCCCCAGGTCAAAAATTCCTATCCGGCCCCGAAGCGACCAGAGAAGCTCATACTGCTGCCTAAACGGGCGGGTGGGTGGGAAAGCCGAGCCGCCGAGAGAGAGGTAGGGCACCAGCCAGCAAGCCCTTATAAGGGCTATCCCTCCTCCTCCTCTCGCGCGATGAGAGCTCGCGCGGCTTCCGGCTGGGGGGAGGCAAAATGGCTGCCGCCAGGCGCAGCCACGCCGCGGAGCCAGGTATTGCCCCCCCACGCCGGAATAACCACGCGAGACAGGTGTTTGGGGTACCACTCCGGGCCACACTTTTATTCATAACATAACTTTAAACATAACATCCGAACTGGGGCCTGCTGTAGTGCGGTTGCAAGTTGTTACTGGGGGTATCCCAGAACCCCCTACAATTGACAGTGTACTGGGCGAGCGAATAGCCCCGGGGCCGCCTCGTCATTAAACGGGACGGCCCCGGCCAGCTGGTCCCCTTTCCCCAGCCGGGCAGCGCAGGCCCGCCAATTGTGCCTGCCCGCCCGCTGGGCCCTCCAGGTCCGTCCAGCCCCCCCGGCGTTGTGACCTCAGGTCCGGAACGCCGTGAGGGTGGGCGATCCCAGAGGGAAATTGAGACCCTACTCACCAACTGTCCTTCCATGATCCGCACTACCGCCACGGTGGGGGCCTAGCCTTGCTATGGCCCCCACCACCACCCCATCAACCAGACAATACCTCCAGCAGGCCCCGCCTCAGGTCATGTAGGAACAATTCCATTCCCTGGTCAGAGAGGTGCACTCCGTCTTCTCGGTATAACTCGGCGATCGCTGCTGGGATCCTAGGGTGGCCCACCACTGTCCCCAAACCTTGCATCATCGCCCTGCACACGTCCCTATTTACCTCCCTGCGCACCTTATTCGTTACCTGCGCCTCGCACCGTGCCCTCCACGTGCGCCGCGGTATGATGGTTGACCAGACCAATTTTGACTCCGGGGCCCCTTGCTTCCATACAGTGAGATCATGGATAATATCCTGTGCCAGGGATTTACCTGTTTGGAATCCAACATCGTTGCCCCCGAGATGGACCAACATCACATCCGGTGGTCGCCCCGCGGTTGCCAACTGGGGAATCCGCTCAAACTGGCACCACCGCATTCCCCGCAGGCCCTTCCACTCGATGACCGCCCTACCTCCCAACCCCAAATTAACCCCCCAGGCGGTTCTGGTGGCATACTTCTCCGCCCAGTAAACATAACTGTGGCCCAGGATGAGAATGCGGCTCCTCCTGTGGCCCCACCCAGGTCCTGTAAGGAAATAAAACCAAATTGTTAACACTGTGGCAGGGGGCGGACGTAGGTCTTATAGCAGTCAGAGGCCCACCGTCCTAAGGCCCTTATGCGCTGCGGCTCATATCCCAGTGCCGCCACCGCGGAAGCCGCCCCAATTCTGAATGAATGTGTACCGAACTTCATGCCCAGTAGTCCCAGCTTCTCCAGCGCCCCCTGCGACAATGCCCAGAATTGGAATTTCGTCAGTGGGTCCCCCGTTTTGTGGCAAAAGAGGTACCCATCCCCTTCCCCCCGTGCGGCCACATATGCTTCCATAGCGCGCACTGGGCAGACCTCCTCTACCGAGCAAGGTCCCAGTACCACTCGCCGTCCCCTGGCACCCTGATCCGTCTTTGACCTACGGAGCATAAATACTAACCTACCTTCTTGCCGGTGGAAGTCCTCCCACAACAGAGCAGTCCCAGATGAATCCCTCCTCCCGGCGGCGACCAGCTCGCTCACCCGGAACGCTCCAAAAAATGCCACCAGGGCTGCCGCCCTCATCAGGGTGGCTTCATAGTCGTCTCTGCACAATTGTGCCCACTGCTTGGACATACGGGCTAATAGATCCGGTGACAGGGGGAAGCGCTTATCTGCCACCCGCCCCCTGGCCTTCCTCCACCCCTCCAGCATCTTCCGCACCCGGAAGTCCTGTGTAGAGTCCCGACATCCCAGGGCCTTGGCGTGAAATGCCAGGGCCGCTAAGCGGCCCTGCATTGTGCACGGGGAAAGGCCCTTCGTGTTCAGAGATACCAAATAGTGGTGAATATGGTCTACTGGGGCCGGCCATTCTGAGCTGAGATCCATCAGATCCCGGAAAGTGGAGAAGTCCCTGACTGCCGCCTCGTACGCTCAGCGGGTTCTAGGCGCGAGCGCCAACTCGAGGGCCCCGTCAGCCTCCTCCCGCCAATCTGCCATACCTTGTCCGGCAGCTGCTCCGGCAGGTCGGCCGCCTCCGGCGCCAACGCCCTGAAGCGCTCGAGTTGCTGGCGGGAGAGAGCATCGGCAATGGTGTTATCCAACCCCGGCACATGGCGTGCTCGCACCACGATGTTGTACTGCAGCGCTCTCAGTGTCATGGCCCGCACCAACCCCATGACCCTCTCTGATCTAGATGTCAGGTTATTGATGGTATAGATGACAGCCATGTTGTCGCACCAGAAGCGGACTGTGGAGTTGGCCCAATCCTGTGACCAGATCCACAGTGCGCCAACTATGGGAAACAACTCTAGGAATGTTAAATCCCTTGTGACACCCGCCGCCACCCACCCAGGCGGCCAGGTGCCGTAGCACCACTTACCTTTCCAGTAAATACCAAAGCCGTGGGCCCCCGCAGCATCTGTCTGGACCTGAAAATCTGCCCCCAGCCTAAGTTCCTCACGCCAGAAGGACACCCCATTAAACCCCTGCAGGAAGTCCAGCCACATGCGCAGGTCCTCCCGCATCCCGCCAGTGATTCTAGTCCTATGTGCTGGGTTCTTGAGCCCCTCCATTGCCTGGCAAAAGCGCCGGATAAACGGCCTACCAGGTGCCACCACACGGCACGCGAAGTTCAGATGTCCCACGATGACCTGCAGTTCTCTCAGCGTAGCATTCTGGCGCGGCAGCAGTGCTGCCACCCGGGCTGTGAGGTCCTCCAACTTGTCCTCCGGCAGCCGGCATGACTGATTCCAGGTATCCAACTCCACTCCTAGAAACGTCATGCGGGCAGCCGGGCCCTCCGTCTTGTCCGCCGCCAAAGGCAGGCCTAAGTCCTTGGCCATGCCCTGAAAGGTCTTGAGGATAAAGCCACAATCGCCCGATCCCCGCCGCCCACAGAAAAGGAAATCATCAAGGTAGTGGGCTACCCCGGTCATCCCCGTCATGAACCTCAGCTGCCACTCCACAAACGAACTAAACTTCTCAAAAATGGCGCAAGAAATTGAGCAGCCGAATGGCAGCGCCCTATCAAAGTAAAACTTTCCTCTAAATTGAAATCCCAACAAATCAAAATCGTCTGGGTGTACTGGTAGGAGCCGAAATGCCGACTGAATATCGCACTTCGCCATCTCGGCCCCCACCCCGCACGCCCGTACCCTGGCAACCGCGGCATCGAAGGAGGTGTACCTAACCGAACATAGTTCATGGGGGATACCGTCATTGACCGACCCCCCGTCCGGATAGGACAGGTGGTGTATGAGGCGGTACTCACCGGGTGCCTTCTTCGGCACCAACCCCAGTGGGGAGACCCTGAAATTAGGTAACGGTGGAGTCTCGAAGGGACCGAGGACCCTCCCTTGTGCCACCTCCTTCTGGATCTTTTCCGCGGCCACCTGCTCCATGCCCCTCAACGAACCTAGATTAGGTGCTGCAAATGGTCGCCTCTCACCCTGAAACTGAATCCTAAAACCAACGGCAAAACCTTGTGCCAAAAATAATGCTCCCTCCCTGTCGGGATAGAGACTCAACCATTGCCCCAGTAACTCACGATTGATTGGGCTGGGGCCCTTTCGCCTGATTAGGAGCTCCCCCTTGTGGGGGCTTCCTCTGTTGCCCCCCGCCCCCGGGCTTGCCAAACGTTCCCCTTGCCCTTGGGCAGTTGACCGCTGCGTGCTGGGCCCCACAGACTGAGCATTCGTGCTTAAACCTGCAAGGGGTGCGATTGCAAGACCCCTGCCCGTTAAAGTCCCAGCAGACCAGCCGGGGTTGAACCTGCTGGCCCGCCATAGGGCGGGTGGCCGTTGCTGGGTTTGCTCTCCTGATGATGTGCCCGCTATCAAACCTTTCCCCCTGAACCGGACGGGAGGGTGTCATATATTGGAGCCATAAGGGCGAGTAGGGTTCGTCCCACCTGAGATGGGGCTGCGTCACCGCTTTCATACGAAAGCGCTCGTCATACGTCAGCCAGGCGTATCCTGGAAAGTCCACGAACGCCCGGTAAATCATGTCTTGATATTTAATTAGCGACCGAGCCCTCCATGGGTGGGCATGTAATACCATAGACATATATATGTTAAAGGCCGGCAGCCAATTGGCCCAGGAGCGCTCCGGCTTGCGCCGCAGCCAGCGTTCCTTGTCTTTTGCATCCTCCCTCTCCAGCTCCTTAGAGTCCAACTCCCTGTTAAGGAGGCTGAACAAATCCACGTAGTCCCCCCGCCATATCTTCTCTTTCGTGGTCTGCGCTAGGTGATCACCCAACGGGGATGCGTAGTCCGCGTAAGGCAACGCGGCGTACGGAACCCCCACATAAACTGGGCCTGCCACCCAGTTTGGTGGGTACCCTTGAGGCGGCCCCGCCCCCATGGACCCACCTGGCCATGGCGGAAGTGGTCCTGGGCCTGTCGTGCCTGCGCCGCCGACCCCCTGCGGCCCCTGAGCCCAGGGGCCCGCCGGGGCAGGCGCCGCAGGCGGCTGCCCCCACCTCCCCCCTGCTGGCGTCATGGGCACCGGACTTACCTGCTGGCCCTGGTGGATAGGCGTCCCGAGAGCTGGTCCTGCAGTTGGCCACCCGTGAGCCTGGGGCGTGCTCGATCCACCCCCCCACTCTGCCTGCCCACCCCCAAGACCCTGTTGTGCTCCCCCAACAGGCCCCCAAGGCCAGGTCTCCATAGGTGTAGTGTCCGGTGCGCACGCCAAGTCACTGTTTCCAGGTAGCTGGACGAGCGGCACGCTGCCCGTTGACGGCCCTGGCGTGTCGGGCGGTGGATCTGCCGAGTGTTCTGCCGCGGCTCCGTCCGGGGCTGGTGGTCTGGCGGTGCCGCCTCCAGGGGCTGCGTCCTCTTGGGAAAGTTGTGCTGCCTCTGGCACGGACTGTGCCGCCCCCTGCCTCTGTTCTAAAAATTCACAACGTCTTATTAAACTCATCACCAGCCGCCTACGTTGGGCCCTTCTGCGAGCCTTGGAAGGCCGCCCCATGTCCCTGCTGGTGGAGGCCCTGTCCCCAAGACGCTGGGCCCCGCTAGGGCCCTCTCCCCAGGACCCCGCCCGTGACTCTAGCTGGGCCCACATGGGCCAATCCTCCTCTCCTGAGGAGGACGTGTCGGGAGACAGCTCAGGGGCCGGGCGTTTGGCTGGGTGCTTTCCCTTGGGTCCCCCTTTAGGCCTGCGTGGGGCCATTGCTACACACCCCCCCAGCCCTGTAGCCGGCAGGCCCTGCTAGGCCAACACCGGTCCCTAGGCTAAAACTTAGCCTGTTACCCGGGCAACCCCCTGTTCGGCCTGGGGCAGGGGCCTCCGTAAGCCAAATCGCCCCTTCCGGCCCCGAATTAAGCCCCAGCCGCCGGTGGGCAGGCTGTGGCCTACCACAGGCCCGGGAAGCCGCGCCCGCCCTTATACCTAGCTGCAGCTGGTCCCGCCCCTCCGAGTACCCTGGCCGGGCTCAGCGCTCCCCACACCCTCCCCGCCGAATCCTCGGCCGGCAATTTGACGAAGCCGCACCTCCCAGTGGCTCCGTCTGCCCCGTGGATAAGCACCAGCACCCGCCGCGCTGCCGCGGCCCAGACCACCCCCCACCCGGGGTATCCCGGCCGGTGGCCCGGGTGCCTAGTTCGCGCCCCCCGCGGCGCCCCCGCCACCCCGCCGATGGAGAGCTATGGCCGTCCCCGCTACCCTCCGCCCTCCACAGAGTGGGTCCCGGCCCGCTGGTTCAGTCCAGCGATCCGGGATAGGCCGCGCCGGGGCAAGAGCCCACGAGCACCACCACCCTGCGGCCCGTCGGCGTCCACCTGTGGGGGAGGGCGGTCGCGCCTCCCCCAGAAGTTATCC
This sequence comes from Phrynocephalus forsythii, assembly GCA_029282475.1. Taxonomy (NCBI): domain Eukaryota; kingdom Metazoa; phylum Chordata; class Lepidosauria; order Squamata; family Agamidae; genus Phrynocephalus; species Phrynocephalus forsythii. The sequence continues at coordinate 10,382,145 of JAPFRF010000007.1, read as the reverse complement.
GGCGTCCTCTCCCGGCTCTCGATGGCCTCGGCCTCCGGCTGCCGCTCCTCACTGCGCTGGCCGCAGCCAGGCCGGCCGCCGCCGCTCGGGCTCCAACCGCCGCTCGCCGGACTTCCGCAGCTCCCTCGGCGCTCGTTCTCCGCTCCGGGCCTGCTCCGCCGCGAACAAAATGGCGGCCGCAAGCCCCGGAGCGTCGTCCTCCTTCCCGAAAGCCGAGCCGCCGAGAGAGAGGTAGGGCTCCAGCCAGCAAGCCCTTATAAGGGCTATCCCTCCTCCTCCTCTCGCACGATGAGAGCTTGCGCGGCTTCCGGCTGGGGGGAGGCAAAATGGCTGCCGCCAGGCGCAGCCACGCCACGGAGCCAGGTATTCTCTGAAAATTAGAGATCTTATAAGCCATTGTGTACTGGCCTGGTCGTCCTTCTTAACCAGCTGTCCAGTCTGGACTGGAACAGGCACTTCCCTTCCCCGCTTCCTCTGGCAGCCTGCCAATCAAAGGTTATGGAAGAGGAATCCCTGTCCTACCTCCTTGTCTGAAGAAAGTGTGGTTTTATTTCATTGCCAAGATTGAAATTATCTAATTCTTCTGTAAACATTATTTTTCCCCTTAATGTTCTTCTAGAATACTACTCTTACACTTCACACTTTCACCTTTATTGGCCCTGATTTCTATCATGATCATATTTCCCTATTCCCCACTGGCATGTAGATGTATGTGTGTCTCTCTTCTCATGTAGAAATGGAGGCTGTAGCACATGGAAGTTTACACCAAATAATCTTTTCTAGTACTGTAAAACTCTTTATTATTTCTGTTGCAACACATTACAAACTAACATGGCCAGCCCTCTGGAAATGTGAAATATCAGAAAAATTATTTAGAAAAATAAAGTTGGCAATCAATACAGTTTCATAACATCTCTTATTTTTTATTTATTTATTTATTTATTTATTTATTTATTTATTTATTTACTGGTATTTATTTAAGAGTGTTTTTAATCCACCTTTCTCCTTGGAAAAGGACCTGAGGCGGCTTACATTATCACATTATTTGGTCATTTTTGCACACTCTTGGTTGATTGCTTTCTCCCCGTAGCCCTCATTGAAATCTCCTTCGTTCACTAGTTTCTTATGACCTATTTCCTATTTTCGTTGCATAATCAATTATTCAAAGACTAACTGATTAGCACAAATATTTCTCCCTATAGGACTGGACAATCTCTTGTGCTTTCCTTTTACACATATCATTATTAAGTCTGTTACATAGAAAACATTGACTGTTTTCCATCAAGACTGTTTTCAAAGTTACCTTGCTGTACATTTATTGCAGGGGAAGTTTGTTATGAATTAATATGTAATCACTGAAGCTAGGTGCATTCTACAAAATTAATGAGAAAATTGAATAATTTAAATACCATTCATTTAATAAATTGTATTGCCATTTTTATTACTAAGCTACATTAATTTTACACACAAGAAGTTTTTCGGTGTCATTTTTAAAAGAATTTCTCTTTTTGAATATAGATTTCACAGTTGACATAAAGATCCTATGCACGTTTAGTCAGAACCAAGGCCCTTTCATTTTAATGAGACTTACTCCTGGGCAAATAGATATACATCAGCATTTTTTTTGTTTCCAAAACAGGGCGATCATAGTGGTGGTATTAATTGTGAGAATATAAATTTTCAAGACTCTTTCCAATTAAGGAATCTACAGGCAGTTCATCATTACATCTATTCTTGATTATTAATGGGACATGACTAAAGCAAGCTTTTGTATCTAAAAATTTAGATTTACAAAAGAAGAAACTACAAAGCACCCTGAGGACTACCCTGAAGTGGACTGCTACCATGTCACAAATACAATAGTTTGGACAGGCTTCCATGTGCTATTGAAACTAGCCATTGGTACCAGGAATGTTTTTTTAAATATATTAAGAGACATTGACTAGTAGTCACTAGTCATTCACATATAGAGTAGGCCTGTTGAATCAGTGGGGATTTGGTGTGTCAATTCCTCCATACATGGGCCTAGTCCAAACTGTGACTTACAAGTGGCATTCATTCAATATGTAATTCTTAATGTAGCAAGACTGCATCAAAACTAGTAAATGGACACTTGTCCCCTGAGGTAAAAGCCATAGTTCTGAAAAATCTGGCAAGTTGTTTTAAGACAATAGCTTTTAAAATTCACCTCAACTCACATGTCTCTCCTTATTGGTAGCACTGAATATATAGAAGCCAGAATTCTATTTCTGGTTTCTCTCTGCATATGTGGAATTGTGTGAATCTTAGTGGCAAATTGCTCCCCATTGCAAGATGCTGGCTGTGTGCTGGTGACATAGCCAAATATACAATCAGGTGAATGGCCTGGAACATAACCAGCATTTGTTCATGAGTAGCAACTTACTACCAAGACTACTCACACAAACACAAATTATCAACATGATTTTGGCCCATAAAAACAATTTAGCAACAATTAGGGATGGGTACCAAATGAAAAATGGCACACTGTTTTGTCATTTTATTAGCAAATGAAATGAAATGAAACTAAACAAAATGGCAATGTGCCGTTTTGTTACTTACAAAACAAATCAACATTTTTCTGTTGAAATGAACAAATTCCTTTCTCTGTAAAACAGCTCCCCTGCTGCCATGAGGTGATTAGCAAACCATTCCCATCCCCAACCCCTCCCAAAAATACCCTTTTAAAATGGATTCCTATGGGCACCCCCTTTGGAGTTGAATAACTTGGCCTCCTGTACCCCAAACTTCTCCAGATTGAGAGTGATTGAAGGGGAGAGTGTGAGAAAGCTCCCCTGCCATTCTGCTAGATGCCTGGGATCAGGATTTTCAAATACTTTTACTTTACAAATTATTTTTTCCTAGGGACATCCCATTTCAAGTTGAATAACCTTGGCCCCCTATACCCCAAGCCTCTCCAAATTGGGAGTGCTTAAAGGGGTGAGTTTGAGGAAGCTCATCTGAGGAGTGGTATGATTAACTGTTGATCAGTGAGGCTAGAGAATACAACAGGCTGTGATATGCTTCCCTCATTGTAAGGCCAATTACACTGGTGACAATGAGGCCTGTAATGAGACTTCCTGGGGTAGGAACTGGAAATCCATTCTAGTATCCCTGCCAAGAAAATTCCATGGACAGAAACAAAAGGCTAAAAGATATGACACTTGAAGATGAGTCCCTCAGGTTGGATGGCATCCAACATGCTACTGAGGAAGAGCAGAGGAAAAGTAAAAGTAGCTCCAGAGCTAAAGAAGCAGCTGAGCCAAAGACAAAAGGATGCCCAGTTGCAGACATGCCTAGAAGAGAAAGGAAATTCCAATGCTGCAAAGAAATATACTGCATAGGAACCTAGAACGTGAAATCTATGAACCAGGGTAAGCTGGATGTTGTCAAAGGAGAGATGGCAAGAATAAACATTGACATAGAATCATAGAATCATAGAATAATAGAGTTGGAAGAGACCTCAAGGGCCATCTAGTCCAACCCCCTGCCATGCAGGAACCCCTTCACAATATTTCCGACAGATGGTCATCCAGCCTCTGCTTAAAAACCACCAAAGGAGACTCCACCACCCTCCATGGCAGCATATTCCATTGCCGAACAGCTCTAACTGTCATGAAGTTCTTCCTAATGTTCAAATGGAATCTCTTTTCCTGTAGTTTGAAACCATTGCCCCGAGTCCTAGTCTCTGAAGCCATGGAAAACAAACCTGTTCCCTCTTCAATATGACATCCTTTCAAATATTTAAACATAGCTATCATATCCCCTCTCAGTCTTCTTTTTGAAAGGCTAAACATTCCCAGTTCCCTAAGCCGTTCCTCATGAGACATTTCCTCCAGACCCTCAACCATCCTGCTCTCCCTCCTCTGCACTCGCTCGAGGTTGTCAACATCCTTTTTAAACTGAGGCGCACAGAACTGGACACAGTACTCCAGGTGGGGTCTGACCAGAGCAGAATAGAGTGGCACTATCACTTCTCTTGATTTAGACACTATGGTTCTGTTGATGCAACCAAGAATCGCATTGGCTTTCCTGGCCACCGCATCACACTGCTAACTCATGTTCAATTTGTGGTCCACCAAAACTCCCATCTTGGGTATCAGCAAACTTATATGGACAGGAATGGGTGAACTCAGTTCAGATGACTATCACATCTACTACTGTGGGCAAGAATCCCATAGAAGAAATGGAGTAGCCCTCATAGTCAACAAAAGAGTGGGAAAAGCTGTGCTGGGATACAACCTCAAAAATGGTAGAATGGTTTTAGTACTATTCCAAGGCAGCCTTTTCAACATCACTGTAATCCAAGCTTATGCAACAGCTATCGGTGCTGAAGACTCTGAGATTGATCAATTCTATGAAAACTTACAACTCCTCCTAGAACTGACACCAAAGAAAGATGTTCTTCTCATCATAGGGGAATGGAATGCTAAAATAGGGAGTCAAGTGATGATAGAAATAACTGGCAATTACCAGATGGACAATACCAGAATCAGATTGATTATGTTTTCTGCAGCCAAAGATGGAGGAGTTCTATACAGTGAGCAAAAGTGAGAACTGGTTCTGACTGCAGCTCAAATCATCAGCTTCTTATAGCAAAATTCAAACTTAAAACTGAATAAAGTAGGGAAGACCACTGGGCCAGCCAGTTACAATCTAAGCCAAATACCTTATGAATACACAGTGGAGGTGAAGAATAGATTTAAGGAATTAGATTTGGTGGACAGAATGCTTGAAGAACTATGGATACAGGCTTGTAACACTGTACAGGAGGCAGCAATGAAAAGCATTCGAAAGAAAAGAAAATGCAAGAAAGCAAAGTGTTTGTCCAATGAGGCCCTACAAACAGCAGAGGAGAGAAGGGATGCAAAATGCAAGGGAGAAAAGGAAAGATACAGAAAACTTAATGCAGACTTCCAAAGAATAGCGAGGAGAGACAGGATGGCCTTCTTGAACAAACAGTGCAAAGAAATAGAGGAAAACAACAGAAAAGGAAAAAAAAACAGAGATCTATTCAAGAAAATTGGAGATATTAAAGGGGCATTTCATTCAAAGATGGGTACGATGAAGGACACAAATGCTAGGGACCTAACAGAAGCAGAAGTCATCAACAAGAGATGGCAAGAATACACAGAGGAATTATATCAGAAAGTTCTGGATGTCCCTGATAACCAAGATAGTGTAGTTGCTGACCTGGAGCCAGACATCCTGGAAAGTGAAGTCAAATGGGCCTTAGAAAGCATTCCAAACAACAAGGCCAGTGGAGGTGACGGCATTCCAGTTTAACTATTTACAATTTTAAAAGAAGATGCTGGAAAGGTGCTACACACAACATGCCAGCAAATTTCGAAAACTTAGCAGTGGCCAAAGTACTGGAAAATATCAGTCTACATCCCAATCCCAAAGAAGGGCAATGCCAATGAATGCTCTAACTATTGTACAATTGCACTGATTTCACAAGCTAGCAAGGTTATGCTCAAAATTCTACGAGGGAGGCTTCAGCAGTATGTGGAAAGAGAACTTCCAGAACTACAAGCTGGATTTCAAAGGGGCAGAGGAAGTAGAGATCAAATTGCCAACATGCACTGGATTATGTAGAAAGCTAGAGTTCCAGAAAAACATCTACTTCTGCTGCATTGACTATACCACAACAAACTATGGAATGGGAGTGCCTGACCACCTTATCTGTCTCCTAAGAAATCTACATGTGGAACAAGCAGCAACAGTTAGAACTCAGATATGGAACAACTGACTAGTTTAAAATTGGGAAAGGAACACAACAAGGCTGTATACTGTCAACTTGACTGTTAACTTTTATGCACATTACATCATGTGAAGGAGAAGAAATGGAGGCAATGGCAGTTTACTTTCTTGGGCTCCTTGATCACTTCAGATGGTGAGTGCAGCAATGATATTAAAAGATGCCTGCTTCTTGGGAGGAAAGTGATGGCATACTTACGCATTATGTCAAAGAGCAGAGACATTTTGCCAACAAAGGTCTGGATAGTCAAAGCTATGGTTTTTCCAATAGTGATGTATGGAAGTGAGAGCTGGACTATAAAGAAGGCTGATCACCGCAGAATTGATGCTTTTGAGCTGTGGGGCTGGACAAGAGTCTTGAGAGTCCCTTGGACTGCAAGGAGATCAAGCCTCTCCATCCTGAAAGAAATCAACCCCGAATGTTCACTGTAAGGACAGGTTGTGAATCTGAGGCTCCAGCACTTTGGCCATCACAGGAGGAGAGAGGACTCCTTGGAAAAGTCCCTGATGTTTAGAAAGATTGAAGGCAAAAGGAAAGGCGGACAACAGAGAATGAGATGGTTGGGTGGTGTCATCGATGCAACCAATATGGATTTGACCAATTCCAGTAGTCAGTGGAAGACAGGAGGCACTGGCGAGCTCTGGTCCATCGGGTCATGAAGAGTTGGACATGACTGAATGACTGAACAACAACAAAAGATGCCTAGGATCACTATTTTCTATCACAGAAAATTACACTTAGAAATGTTTTATCCAGGGGCACCCAGTTTGAACTTTAGTAACTTGGGCCCCTAAGCCCCAAATTGATCCAAATTGGGAGGGCTGAAAGGGGACAGTCCAGGAAATGTTCCCACTAAATTTGGTGCCTGTAGGGCTGGGGGCGCATTTTACAGAGAAATGAATTGATGCATTTCTGATTCATTTCATACTTTTTTCCAAAAATCATTTGTAATGCAATAAAATGAATCATAAAGTCAATGAAACAAAATGAAATGAAACACATTTTTCCATTTCATGCCCATCCCTAGTAACAATTTGTTGATCATTCATGTGACCCAACATTTTCTACCTGTAGTAAAGCAAAAGCAAATTGTTCTGCTTATATACCATCCCATACCACTTCAAGTAGTCTCTGGGTTGTTTATGGTTTAATTGTGCAAGCTACACATTCTCCCCCCACCCCAGCAAGCTGGGTACTCAATTTACCGACCTTAGAAGGATGGAAGGCTGAGTCAACCATGAGCCGCCTACCTGGGACTGAACCCCAGGTCATGAGAACAGTTTTACCTGCAGTACAGGAATTTAACCAGTGCGCCACGAGGCTCTTGCAGTAGTGACCTCATTCTCCCTAATCATACAGCCAAATCCTAGTAGGCTGTTATAGATTCTTAGGAAGACTTATACATACACCACTTTAAGTTAAGATGAATTTTTGACACCCCCCTTTTTAAGATAAACTATTTAATGTGTTCCAGTAAATTTTGACTATGTGGTGAAATTTGTGGCCTTGCTGATTTGACTTAAACATCTGGATTCAGTTAGGTATAGATTCAATGACTGATTAGCAGGCATTTTGGGACCTCATTTTCCAGCTGAGACTGACAGCCATTTGCTTTCACCCATCAGTTTCCATGTCCACCTATTAAATTGCAAGCCAACAAGGAATGACTGCTTCTTGACTGAGTCCATATTCACACCACCTGGACTACCTTTTCACCAATTTGAATTTCTGCTCCTCCTTGGACTGAGGAAATCTATTCAAGATGGATTAGAACAGAAGAGCCTCCCCAAGGTTAAAGATCTCCATAACTCTTTCAATCTCACCAGTTCAGTTGCCACAGCTAAACAAAATGGAGCTTTCAAAGTCCATGAGGAACACTCAATCCAGTTTCTGGAGGGCATCCTTTTCTCTTAAGGGACAGTTCATCTGGCAATTAAATGAGTTTAAAATTCAAGTCTGAATAGACAGATGCTTTTCAGTCACTATTCTATTTCTTTTTCACTACCTGTAATATTTTTCAGTTATTTAGATGTAGTTCTGGGTGCGTACAACACTAGCAGACCTGTGTTTATTTCATATCAGAAAGAAAGCCAGAAACACCAAAGACAAACACATTTTCTTCATTTAAAAAGCAAAACACTGAATTTGCAGGAGTGTTTTCTTTTTCTTCCTAAAGAAAAGGATGAACAAGTCATTCTTTTGAATTAATTCCAAGTAATAGTTCACACAGCGTACCTCGCTGCAGGACAGAGGGAAGAGTATCTTCAGGCGTTCCTACTCTTTACCATAATATAAACACCTGTTTCTGAGGCTTTCTATGGTCAGTCCAGCTATGCTAGTCACATCCATAGAAGCAGAAAATCAAATCAAAGCCTTTGCTTAAAACTTGTGATTGCCAGGAAATATGAGAAGAAAGATATTCAATATCCCGGAAACAAAGAGTAGGTGTCAATGGGAAATTTTCACAATGGAGAGAAGTGAAAAGCGGTGTGCCCCAGGGCTCAGTCCTGGGACCGGTACTTTTCAATCTGTTCATAAATGACCTGGAGACAGGGATAAACAGTGAGGTGGCGAAGTTTGCAGATGACACAAAACTTTTCCGTGTGGTAAAAACCAGAGAAGATTGTGAAGAGCTTCAGAAGGATCTCTCCAAACTGGGGGAGTGGGCTGAGAAATGGCAAATGCATTTTAATGTAACCAAATGTAAAGTAATGCATATTGGGGCAAAAAATCCAAACTTCATCTATCAACTCATGGGCTCTGAGTTATCCGTGACGGATCAGGAAAGAGATCTTGGTGTGTTGGTGGACAGCTCCATGAAGGTGTCTCCCCAATGTGTGGCAGCAGTGAAGAAGGCCAATTCCATGCTAGGGATTACCAAAAAAGGGATTGAAAATAAAACAGCCAACATTATAATGCCATTATACAAAACAATAGTAAGGCCCCACCTGGAGTATTGTGTACAATTCTGGTCACCGCATCTCAAGAAAGACATAGTGGAACTGGAAAAGGTGCAGAAGAGAGCGACTAAAATGATTACTGGGCTGGGGCAATTACCTTATGAAGAAAGGCTAAAACAATTGGGCCTCTTTAGTCTGGAAAAAAGGCGCTTGAGGGGGGATATGATTGAGACATACAAAATAATGCAGGGTATGAATAAAGTGGATAGAGGGAAGCTCTTCTCCCTCTCTCAAAATACCAGAACTAGGGGACATACACTCAAATTGAGTGCTGGGAGAGTAAGAACTGACAAAAGAAAATATTTTTTTCACCCAGCGCATTGTAAGTCTATGGAACTCCCTGCCACAGGATGTGGTGATGGCATCTGGCCTGGATGCCTTCAAAAGGGGATTGGACAGATTCCTAGAGGAAAAGTCCATCACGGGTTACAAACCATGATGGAGATGTGTAATCTCTAGGCTTTAAACCAGGGTACTTCAAGGTCCAGATGCAGGGGAGTGGTATCAGGAGACAGATATCTAGTCTCATGTGCTCCCAAACACATCTGGTGGAGCCGCTGTGAGATACAGGAAGCTGGACTAGATGGGCCTTTGGCCTGATCCAGCATGGCTCTTCTTATGTTCTTATGTTCTTATGTACTGGGTACATTATTTAAAGTTATCACCTTTTGACACTGATAGAAGTGGCCCGAACCACATTGTAATGCATTTTTCCAGACCAATTAATGTTTGAGTTGCTACTCATGGTGTTAAATATTTTTGCCTATCAGGCAATAAAGAAATGAGCTTTTAGAATGAATGAATGAATGAATGAATGAATGAATGAATGAATGAATGAATCAGGGTGTTTTTTTTTTTTAAAAAAACCTTCTTTTGAGGACATAAAGTGTGACAGAATCTATTGATATGATTGATTTCTAGTTGAACAAAATTAGTTCCCATTCAAATCAATGAGACTTAAGACAAACAGGGATTTCAATGAGACAACAGACACGGCTCAGACTTTTTGGAAACAACAAAAACAAGAATGTGTTTTTTGTACTATCTGTGTGTACTTCTCCACAAGCAACTGCCAAATTATGTTGAGCTTAACATCCTTCCTGGTGAATCCTACGTGTGAAAGATATTGGTCTGTTCAGGAATTGTGCCCTCTTTGTCAGGAAAAAGAAAGAATGAATGGAAAATGAAAAAAATGATATGGCACTTAAAATACTAAGTGCTGTATTTTAACATGAACTTCCATTGGCAATACCACAAATCCACTGAAGAACTGGATTTGTCTACAAAAGCTCACATTCGAATATAGCAGTCAATCTTTAAGGTAGCATAACATGTTGTCTTCTTTGTTTTTCATTATTATTGTTTTATTTTGGTTTTGCCTTATATGCTAGCACAGTCTAACATGGTTAGATCATCTAAAACTGTCTAGTTGGGCATTTCCTCTTCTACTCTTTCCAAGTGAATCCTATGCTAGATGGGTTCCATTCTCTATAGGAATTGTAAAAAACATGCCTTTCTTTCAGAAGAATTTTGTGGCCAGCAAATATTCGCTGCAAGGTGGAAAAGATTTATTTTCCTTTCCTCCTTTTTCTCTCTGTGAATGAGAGGCAGAAGGATTTAAATCACACAATGATGGTCTGGTAGAGTTTTTGTTTGCTTGCTTGCCTGCTTTTTGCTAGGCATGATTTCCCCTCTCGCACCACCAAAACCACCCCAAGGCTGCCAAAAGCTTCCACAGGTCAAATGGAGAGCCCTAGAAAACACCAAAACCTGAAAAGGGGAATATAAAGCAAAGACCTTTTAAGGAGATAGGTGGGGTAAAAATGTTTTAAATAAATAAATAAAATGCAGAGGCTCAGGGCATAGCTTCAGGCATTTTCCATTTTTCCCATTTCCTTTAATTTTCTTTCTTTTTTGTTATATTTGATTATGGACATAACACATTGGAGGGGTGATTATTGTCCAGATCTTCTCCCATTAAACATTTATGTATAAAGGGCTGAATGTGGTGCAAAAATCAATGCTTGATTGTAATTTCATTGCTCAAGCAACTAGAACTCCAAAGATGATGAGAGAAAGAGCTGCTTCTGAGAGAGTAATTGGCTCACTGTGGGGAGTTTGTGGATCTTAAATTGTTCTTTGCCTTCATCTTCAGCAGCCGTATGGTCCTATTGGTAAAGGCAGAGTGCCCCAATTTATATTGGGAAAACACATACTTTGCATTTGATAATTGTACTTGAGTCTGCCCCTAAAAGCAAATTGTCAAATGGAAATAATTAGCATCTCAATCAAGTAGGAATATCAGCAAATTTAAGAACAAAGAGCTTCAGACATCGAGAGGAACATGCAAAGGCTGTGCAGAGGGTTCAGACCACACATCAGATGCATAAATTTCACATATAACAGGCATTATTCTCAAACTTAATCTCAAAAGTCCATAGTTTGTTTGCCATGCAATGTCCTTCTCATCTGATTTCCAAAGGTGTGACGGCTCAAAAAAAGATACACACAGCAAACAGATTTGTTTCCAAATATTTAATGCTATTAAGAATGGGAATAAACAAAAGGGAAACCAGTATTTAATAGAGCCCCATTTTGAAGCTGTGTTGGGAAGCATTCATTTTCTCTACCAAGGAAGCAGCATTTTGCATCATTTTATTAATAATCCTGGCTGATAATAGCAACTTTAACAATATGAAGGTATAGCATAGCAATGTGTTACATAAGACTGTCATGAACTGATTTGTTTCCTTAAATTCATTCATTTAATTTATTAGATTTATACCCCACCCATCTGGCCAATTCCTATTTATGCTCTTTAAAGAGCATAAATAGGAAATATTTCATGCATTCATGTCACAAATGGTAGCTTTCACCACTTAACAGCTGTGTTTGATGACTTCCATGTTATTTGCCCTTTCAAATGAATGGTGAAGCTAAGGTTGTTTTTGTTTTTGCCACCTTTTTATTATAATTATTATCTACTGATGCTATTTCTATCTCTCTATTCTGCCACCTTCTGACACCTTGAGGTCTATAATTGTGCTTTTAAAGTAACTAAGCAACTGAAGAGTAGAATTATATGGTTTTACATAAAAACAAGATGAGCTGCAACTCCAGTGGCCAAAGAAACCAGAACAGGTGGAAAACAACTCCTTCCTTTAAATCTAAAAAGTTATGCTGAAATCTATGCTCCTCAAGAGCTGCCTAGATGCCCTAAGCACATCTGATCTCACCTAATTTCGGAAGCTAAGCAGGGTCAGCTCTGGTTAGTACTTGGATGGGCAACCACCAGGAAATACCAGGTGCTGTCGGCGCCTGGAGTAGGAACTGGCAACCCACTCCAGTATTCCTGCCAAGAAAGCTCCATGGACATGGAGTCACGAAGGGTCAGTCATGACTGTAAGGGCACAACAACAACATGCTCCTCAAAGGAATAACAACACAGATGAGCCTCTCCAGTCTTGTACTTTAATATGCAACTTCTAATATTCCTGACAGGTGCATGGTTCAATTAGGCAACTGCTGTGCAACTCCAAAGGCTTTGGAGGGATGTTTTTTCAAAAAGTTTCAATTTGGGGGTGGGGGAAGGGGACTGTCTTCAAAGACAAAATACCTTGATCATCCTGTAACTTTTACTGGAAGAGAGATGTATGGAGTGTGACCCTATTGATTCTCCTACACATCTAAATAACTTTTGATACCATCATCCCGGGCATGATATTCATCAGGTTGTCAGAGAAGTAATTGGGTGCACTGTTTTCTGCCTGATAGCTGGTTCCAGATGGTGTGCTGCTGTGCCATTTCTGTTTGACCCTGGCATGTAACCCAACAAGATGCTTTTCTCTCTCAGTCTCTCCTCCTCCCACACTCTGTGACTCTCTTCTCATGAAACTGCTGAGTGAGATCACTTTGGGAGCTGGAGTAAAATACATATCACTGGATATATTCAAGATACCCAGCTCATTTTCATCTAAGGCAGGTGAAATAGTGGAATGTTTGTACGCGGAAATCAGAATAGGTTGAATGGCGGCCAAGAACTGAACTGCAGTCTGCATGTGGCAGAAATAGTGTCAGCTAGTGCAAAGGTAAATGACATTCATATATTCTACTCATGGTAGGTTTACCCACACACGTATAAGCTCTGAATAGGACTAATTTGATTGAAATTCCTTGCTGGAGGTGGGCTATTTCAAGAATATTGTAAGGGCAGAAAGTAATAAAATCTCCACCCTTAGCCCAGACTCTGAAGCCTGATTGGTATTCCCATGCAGTTGCTATCTCTGTGTCTAAGACAACTGATGCAATTCAGATATGTAGTGTCAAACACAGCTTGACAAAAGGAGGGTGTGCATTTCCTTGCGAAAACACCTCTGTTATGCCTGCTTGGCAAATCACAAAAATCTGTAAAAACATATTTAAAAGTATTTAGATCAAGAACGAAAGTTGACACATGTTATGTACAGATAGCCTTGGAGGAAAGAAGGGAGAAATCTTACAACCCATAACATCCATTGTGGATTTTGAATGAGACAAGAATGATATTTGTATGCAGAAAAATAAAGTTTCTATGAATCAAATGAAATCTGCACTTATCTCTAAGTTAAACCTAGAATGATTTTTTTAACCTCTTTCAAAATATAAGTCTGGAAATACAAGAAAAATTGGTGCTACAATGCAAAATTTTGTGTGCAAGGCAGGAGTGAGACTCTTACTGCTGGCAACACACTGTCTTCATAGATTAATAATGGGATACGGGTTGATAATCAGTCCAGATCAGTCATGTTTTATTTTCTCCCTGGAGGACCAAACGCTTATCTCATCAAAAGTAGAATGATTCTCTCTCTCTCTCTCTCTCTCTCTCTCTCTCTCTCTCTCTCTCTCTCTCTCTCACACACACACACACACACACACACACACACACACACACACACACACACACACACACACACACACACACACACACACACATCCCCTCCTTCTGTCAGATGATATGATTATTATAAGGACATACACTACATCAGCAAAGAGCACAGAGCTTCTAGCCTCGCTGGTGGTGAAGCGATTCAAAATGCATGTTTATCATATGCGGAAGATTTATGCAGTAACTAGCTTCAAGCACTACATTAGCACTGAAGTCCATTAATTCTAATTATGTTTTGCATATAGAGAATATTAAAATGTTTAAATTAATAAAGTAGAAGGGCCAGCCTCTTGGCTCAGCTGTGGAATGCTAATGCGGTCTGTGGTGCAGGAGTTGATCTGTGTTGTGCAAAGAGGACTCCCCAGGCCTGTGGAGAATGAATACACAAATCCATCTGGAGGACATGTGCCAGCCACAGCCCTCTCACGGTATCTCCTTCATTAAGCGATCAAGTGCCATTTAGATGTTCTTCAGTTTGAGGCTGAATTTCCCCCCATTCTGTTTTGAAAACAACAGAACCCCAAGTGTGCTTAGGACTCCCTGTGGTGACATAATATTGAACTCTGAAAATCTTCACATTAAGAAATCTTTTGAGATGTACAGTAACAAAAAGACTTTTCTCATTCTGGCAGGTAAAGGTAAAGGTAAAGGTTCCCCCTGCACATGCATGCTAGTCATGTCCAACTCTAGGAGCGGTGTTCATCTCTGTATTCAAGCTGAAGAGCCAGTTTTGTGCAAGTCCATGGCCACTTGGCTAGCATGGCTGCAAGGAAACACTGTTTTACCTTCCCACGTTTTACGGTGGTAGCTAATTATCTACTTGCATTTACATTATTTCAAACTGCTAGGTTGGCAGGAACTGGGGTTATTAGTGGGAGCTCGCTCCACTGTGTGGCACCTGGGATTTGAACCGCCAAGCTGCCAACTTTACAGCCAACAGTTATCAGAGCCTCAGTCCACTGAGCCACCACACCCCCTTCATTCTGGCAGAGCACATGATTAATTATTACACACAAAAAGCAACATATGTTTTTGGGGGCTATTGCACACTTTGTCCACCCCCATTTTAAATTAACTTTCCAAGGTATGTTCAAAAATTATAGTATTATGAATATATCATTTTGGAGACTTGGTGACATCAAATCATTGTAACCTATGTTCAAATTTGGTTCGCTATGACACTGAATATTTTGGAAGAGGCATTCTTTCTCTCATTCTTTTTTCCTACTAGGAAAAGGACCAGTAACATTATATATTCAGACCATATTTGGCTCTCCTGGTATCTCAATCTGGTCCTCTGTGTTTTCCTACATGACTTTGTCCCTTGCCTCCGGAAGCTTTTTAACTGCTGGTTTTTAAGCTTTTGTTCCCACATTCCCATGCACATACTGTATATTCTAAAAAGGGCTGAAATACATCTTCTGAATTTGCATCTGTTAGATTATTTTTCAGGGACAAATGGCTTAATTCATCAAGCTGCATAGTAGAAACTTTTTATTGGCAAATAAAGTCCTGTTGGTTTAGAAAGATGTTTCCAATGGAGAAAATCTCATTTATGATGCAGTGGCCTATTATTTTTTCAGGATCTTCAGTGTTTTGCTGATATTGCTGTGGTTCTGGAAAATTTAACAATCATAGATTGATACCTGATGAGATTGCATTATAGACTGGCTTTTAACAGATGTGTTGGGTAATGTGTTAATAGTTTCACTGCTCTATGTCCTGGGGTTATTTTTAGAAGAGAATACACATAAGATGTTTTTCCGAATCAAAGCAAAAAGAAAATCTAGCCATCCCATTAAGTAGTGACTGTATTGTTAAGGTTTTTTTTATGTCTGTTCATCAAAATTCCTCCCTCAGTTCTTTTTATTTGTCAAACAACAGATAAATTCATTAGAACTATGGCAACAATACAGAGCTGTCAATAATCCAATTCACTTGGAAATATTTATAGCTTGGTGTGTACTTAGTATGAACTAAAGGCGATTTGCAAAGATTTGAGAGAGTGTTTTGAAAATGTAGAAGTTCAGTGTGAAGAGCATTTTAAATAAGAATTGTGTATTATGAAGTGTTCATTATGATACATTGAACTCTAACCTTTCCTTCATACAAAACCTTTGGCTCCATAAACTTCTTCTGTCATCTCTAACTGACCTTTGGCTCTAGAAATAATTACTGACTTCAGTATTTTTTTCCTGCTTTTACCAAGACGTTTGGAAAATGAGGGTAAAGGATTGGATCCTCCTCTTTCTCTGTCCTCAGAAGCTTGGAGGATTTATGGTCACCTGAAGGTCTTGCCTGTCACACAGGCTGATTCCATAGTCCTTGTGCTGAAAGAATTCACATTGCTTCTGTGAGGCAGATCTGTGAGACACATCCAAGTGATTTACAGTTTTGGGTTGGACTTTATTATATACACCTTGTCATGGATACAGCCATTTGTCCTCTGAGCAAATGACTTTTCTCCCACGATAGCCTGCATATTTCCCCTTCCCTGTCCTTTAAGAGTAACACTTTCACTTGGAATTATTTTTTTCCAATTCTCCTACTATTTACCCATCTGTCACCCACTATAGTTCAGCATGCCACATTTTTCCTTCATCCCGGGACAAACAAAGAAGGATCACTTTAATAAGGAAACACTTGCATACTGAAGTAAATTTCAATGAAAAACAAAACTGCCAAGAGTGCTTTACAGTCAATATATGAATAAGCATATTTAAAAGGCAAGGAAAAAAAGATCTTTTAACTCTTTAACAGAGAAAACCAAAGTGAGCACCCAAACCTTGACTAGGAATCGCTTGATTTTAGCTTAGTCTTTTTAAGAAAGACCAAAAGGAAGTGGGCATATTGGGGGTGGTGGAAAAAGGCAACCTCTCCAGATTTTATGGGGTGTGTGTGTGTTTTGCTGGAAGGGGTGGTGGTGGTCTGAAGTTTGGGATCTGAAAAGAAGGTTGCTATTTAGGCATGCTTGATCCAGATTTCTGGAGGTGGTGGCGGCGGGCAGCGAAATTTATCTTCTTGTTCTTTTAAAAACAAAGGAGGTTTTAAAAATAAGCCAGGGAGCTTCCCTCCCCCAATGTGCTCAATAGGTGCGGGGGCTTTTAAAACTTTTTTTTTTGCCAAGTCCCAAGCCCGCACTACAGCTGATCAGCACTTGGGACTCTGCCAAAAAAAAAAGCTGCGGTTTCCCACGCCTGCTTTCCCCCATAGTAATGCATTGCTTTGATGCATTCCTATGGGAAAATGAAAAACAAAGCAATTGTTTCATTTTTCTTTGATAGGTGGGCTTGTTATTTGTTTTGTTATGTAATGAACCGAATAATGAATATCAAAATGAATTAAAAATTAAAAACAATTAAAAATTCATTTTGTGCCCATCTCTAATTCATCATGTTAATATAACCCAGAAAGAGAGCAGCATTCCCTCTAAGCAGGTGGCCACTCAACACTGTAACAACTGTTGCCGCTCATTGTTGCTCATATGATTGTGGGGTGGTGTATTCTGCTCAGTGGAGAACATTCCCTCCATTAGAAGAAATGTTGCAAGATAGTCTAAGTCTGTCAGATATAAGTGAATTAGACAGAATAGGTTTGTCTACAGGTGTTTCATATGTATATTTAATTGATTTGTAAAATGGAGTCCAGTATGTAATACTGAGTCATTGTAACCCAGGTGTACAAAATAGAAATAATGAGTAAAGCTGAAGCAAGGTAGATACAGTTGCATGATGTAACCAGTTTTCTGATTGGTTGTCATAAGTAGAGATGGGCACAACTCAAAATAAATGGTGTTTTGTTTGTCGTTTGGTCGTTTAGGGGTCCATTTCGGTTCGTTTTCATTTTCGTGATTTTTTTGCAAAAAAATCGTTTTCATTTCGTTAGGTAAGAAAATGAAAAAACAAAAACAAAAATGAAAAATTGCTGTATCGTTAGCATTCTTTTTAGTTCAATGCATCTGCTGCAACGAAAACGAAAAACATGGCAAATTTGGTCGTTTCGTTTTCATTTTCATTTTCATTTTGTTTTAAAAATTTCATTTCGTTTTCATTGTGTAACAAAATGAAAAAACGAAAACAAAAATGAAAAATCGCTTGTTTCATGCCCATCACTAGTCATGAGTATAAAAGTGCACCAGAAATCAGTAGTCTTTGGACCTTAGTGAGAAGGTACCCATGTTACCATGCTTTATATCTGTATTCTCTTATGTTGATCTGCTGTCTCTGTGAGGTGAAATGTTGTTGAAACTCTGTTATGTTTGTACATATGTAATATAGATGTTTTTAAGAAACTCTGGCTGTTTCATGTGGATTTTGAGTCTTAGCTTCCACTGGCAGAATAAATTGCCAAACTCTGTGCATGGCACATCCACAAACACAAGCACTAAGTCAATGCAATTCTAAAGAGTAATGGAAAATGAGATCTGTATCTAACTAAAAGAAGAAATATCCTGTGTGTACAATCATTCTGCAGAAAATGAAAGCAAGGCAAAGAGCATTGCTATCACCCTGAAATCACTTTGTCTAGATGGGAAGACTGAACCTTCCTCTATTGTGGTTTCCATGACTTTTCCTTGGTGCCTGTGTTGAGTCCTGGGCTATTCCTTAAATTTTCTGGGGCAGAAATAAAGAACCAATTAATCTGACATGAGAGAGAGAGAGAGTTCAAAATTAGCTTTCATTTAATCAGCTGAGAAAAAGAATGCCATGACAGAATCTTTGCCAGAAGGCAAGAGGAAAAGTCCACACTGTGGAATAAGTTACAAGACATTGAAAACACTGGGCTATGTACACAGGTTTTACAGTATATTAACATGAAATAAATTGTTTCCTTTGTGTGTGCTACACAGTTTCCGCCATTTATTTACACAAGATACATGGTTTCTTTTGTCTGCAATCACTCAATAAGCTCCCCGGTAAGTCCAATTTCTCCCCAAGTGCTCCCCAGATGGTTTCCTTGTTAACCCTGCCCTCTAGCCAATTGTCTCTTGTTAAGAAGTAACTGCAGGCTAATCTGGTAAAGTGTTTGCCATGATCTTATCTTGTTAAATGACACCATAACCACAAGCTAAGCTTGTTAAGTGGCTACCACCATCTTATCATGCTACATCAGCCATGTCCAAAGTCCAGCCCATGGGCCAAATCTGGCCCGTCAGGCCATTTTGATTGGCCCACGGTTGGCTGGCCCACCCCTCCCTCCCCCTTCTTCACCCCATGCTTTTTTAAAATAATCTTCCACCACTGGGCTCCTTGCAGAGAAGGTGCCCGTGGCGCGGCATGGAGGGATCTGACGCTGCCGCCAAGGAGGTTAGAGGGGCCAAGCCGGTGAGCTTGTGGGGCGGGCGGGCGAGCAGGCAGGTGAACCTCCTCTGCTGTTGCCACTAAGGAGGTTGGGGTGGGTGGGCAAGCCACCGCAGCTGCTGGGGAGCTTGTGGGGGGTGCGTGGGTGAGTGGGCCAGTGAGCGGGTGGGCCGTTGCCACTGACACAGCCAGGGAGCTTGTGGGGGTGCATGTGTGGACAGGCTGCCACCGGTAGCACTGCTGGAGAGCTTGTGGGGGTGGGCGGGCAGCCAGCTGGTGAGCAGGCGGGCCGCCAACACCGACACCGCCGGGGATCTTGTGGGGGTGGGCTGGCAGGCGAGCCTCTGCTGTTGCCAAGGAGCTCTTGAGTGGGTGGGTGGGCAAGCCATTGCCACTGCTGGGGAACTTGGGGGTGCAAGGTTGCACAGATCGCCCCTTCAAAGGGGTTACCTGTGGCCACGGCTCCCTGTCCTTCCCTTGGTCCCCACCTTCCTTTCTTGGTCCCCACCTCCCTCCCTCCCTTGGTCCCCACCTTCCTTCTTTCCTCCCTCCCTCCCTCCATCACCACCTCCCTCCCTCCCCTTCTTGGTCCCCACCCTCCTCCCTCCCTCCCTTCCTCCCTTGGTCCCCACCCTCCTCCCTCTCTCCCTCCCTTGGTCCCCACCTTCCTTCCTTCCTACTTCCCTTTCTTCCTTGGTCCCCACCTTCCTGCCTGCCTGCCTTCTTTCCTGTGGGTGGTGCTTGCAAGGAGTCAGTGTGTGGGAATATGGGTCAGTGGGAGGGGGCTTGCAGTGGGGGTAGGGTCAGAGAGCAACCGGCCCCCAACACATTCTCAGCCACCAAATTTGGCCCTCCTTACAAAAAGTTTGGAAACCCCTGTGCTACATAGTTACCACTTTGAAAGAGTTCCTCCTGCTGGGCTCCTGAGACAATTCGTAGCACCTGGGGTGTTTTTCCTTGCAGCTGACACATATCTCATATTGCCTTTCTATAATTAAAACATGTTTTATACAGTTAACCCTTCATCTGAGTTCTCAGTCTCTTTTTACTTTAGGCTCCTTCTGTTATTTTTGTTTTCTGAATAAAACTCATGGGTAATACATATTTAGTTTTTGTTTAAACTTTCCAGCTTTTAAAACTCAAGTGTTGAAGCAATGTTTAGCAATGGAGAGAACCTAATTCTGTCTGAGAACCACTTTGGGCTTCCTCAATTTTGCTTCAGATCCATTCAGACAAATATCCCTATGAACTGGCATAGGCAATCGCTGGCCAAAACTAAAGGAAATCAATACACTTATAAGTGACATGGAATACTAGACGCCCATACTGGCAGAGGAAAATACATTGAATGCCCATGCAGAAAGACTGGTCTTCTCCTTTCTTAGCTATATGTCACATAGTTACCATTAGGTAATCTTACAGTCTCAATCCCAAAACAAATCATGGAGTAAACCGAAATATAGATAGATTCTCAGAGAGGTTTATCCAAGGTCATGATCACCTGGGGCATCATAGTGAGGCATAACTTAGACTTGAAGTGGGTTGGATGATCACATCTTGAAAACTGGACCCCAGAAATAAACTGTGATGTTTTTAAGTGAGTGTCTAAATGAGATAAGCATTGCCACCAATCAGGCCTCAAAAGGGGTGAACTTTTGTCAAATGAAGGGGTTACAGATATATCTGAAAACAATGTATTGCTCTGTATGGTGGACCTTATTGCTTCTTAATGTTTCCAAAAACATCCTAATGCTAGGACAGAGACAATTCTTGAAGTACTGAGACCTCAAGTAATTTAGAACTTTGGATGTCATCACAAACACCTTTATTTCAGTTCAGAAGTATATTGTAGGTCATGAAGACCCTTAAAGTCAACATAATGTGATTTCTATATGATATTTTGAATAGCAGTCAAGATGTCACATTCTGCATTAGCTGCAACAACCATTTAATTCTCAAGGGCAGCCTTGTTTGAATACTCTATGGTAATCTATATGGCAGCTGCCAGTGCACATAAACTATGGTGGTAAGTTTATCCCCTTACTAGAATTTCATAGCTGATGAGTGGAACTGAGCTGGCCAGAAGCACTGTAAAACATAAAGCCACTGGAGCAAAGTAAAAACAAAGATGAGTTCAGATGAGTTCAGAAACAAAGATGAGTTCCGGAACACCCCCAAGCCCTGAGCATGCTTTTCCATGGATTGTAACTCCTTGTAGGACAATCTGTTTGCAGTTTCTACACCTGGAAACCATTGGTCCACAGAGCCTTATTGGGATTCTGCTTTGTTTGACTGGCCCATGCCCAGTCACCACAACTTCCAGACACAGGGCCAGCACCTGTAAACCTCACTCTGGTTACAAGGGAGAATAGGACTGAGTGTCATCAGCATACTGAACATGTCAGAAGTAGCGCTAAACACATACCAATGTAACTGCACAGAACTCCTCTGTGAGAGAAGAGATGCTCAGTGAAAATATACATCTTAAACTCTTCCATTTCCCCCCTCTTCATTTCTAGCCAAATTGAACAAGATATTCTTGGCATGTCTTACTCAGAAGTACCCTAGAGAGAAATGCAGTGGCAGCTCTACAGCTCATCTGCATATTTAGCCAGGAATTTGGCACATCATTAGAAAAACTGAGATGCACACCAGCAAAAAAACACCAATGTTAGAGAAGCAAATGACAGAGCAAGCTAGGTGGTGCATATGTGTCTATGTGTCCCTTTGTGTGTAATTGACTTGATTTAATTCAACAGGATAGTCTGCTTTAAAGAGAAATTTATGCCAAATCACGAAACAAACTCCTGACATTTTTTCCATCGTATTCATAAATATATTTAGAAATGTACAGTAAGACATACATGGTAATAGAATTTTACTCCCATACATCCAACTTGGAAGTTTTAGGTGAATATGTTGTATAGAATTGCCTGTGAAATCCATTGAACTTGACAGTGCTAACTTCTGAATACACATGCAGGGAAAGGTACACCTGAATATTTACACCTTTTACAGTAGGGTGATGACACTTTTTTATAATTTTATCTTCATCTGGGCTTCTTAAAATGACTGCGTTTCCTCACCTCTCTTACTTCTTTGTGTGCCTGAAATTTGCTCTCCGAATAGCTCAAGTAAGGCAATGATCAGTGAATATACCACTATTTAAAAAACACTCATCAAAGCTCACCTCTTCAGAGAAGGCTTTGCCTTATTCACGTGGGCCTCATCATGAGTGGAAATGAAATATGAACATGGGTAACTTCACTTGCTCTGTTACCCTTTTCTTTCTACCACCTGTTCTCCCTTTGTTGTATCTCTTTCTCACTCAAAAAGAATTTGCTATTTGTAATATTCCGCAGTATCAACTGTTACAGGATCCTTGTAGTTGTTTTTATATGCCACCAAGTTGCCTCTGATTTATCCCAATGAGCAATCCCAACTATCAATGCACAATCTCCAATGTGTCTTGTCCTCAGCAGCCTTGCTTGCCTCTTGTAAACTCAACCCAGAAGCTTCCTTTATGGAGTCAATCCATTTTTTAATTTAATTTTTCTGTTTTCCCACTACCTTCAACCTTTCCCAGCATTACTGGATTTTCCAGGGAATCTTACTTTCCCAAAATGTGGCCAAAATAGGACAGTGTCAGTTTCATCATTTTTACCTCCTTGTATAGTTCAAAAACGATCTAGGGTGACTTGTTCATATTTCTGGCCATCCATGGTATCTACAAGGCTCTATCTAGCACCACATTTCAAACAAAACTTTTTTCCCCCAGAGGATTTTATTTACTGTCCAGTTTTCACAACTGTACATAGGGATTGGAAAAATGATAGTATGGATGATCTTGGACTTGGTCTCCAGTGACACGTCCTTAAAATTTATGATCTTTTCTTGTTCCTTTATTCCTGCCCTTTTTAGTCTCAGTCTTCAGATATTTTTCTATTGCAATCTCCATTTAGGTTGATATTGAAACAAAGTGTAAAGTATCCTTAACAATTTCAATTTCTTAATTATCAACATTGGCATGTTGCTTTGGCATTTTGCATTTCACTTTCACTGAAAGTCATTTCAAGTCATTGCTCTTTTCTGCCAGTAAGATGGTGTCATCTGCACATCTGAAATTATTGATGCTTTTCCCACCAATTTTCACACCTATTCTATCTGAATCTAGTCCAGCTTTCTGTATAGTATAGAGATGGGCATGAAACGAACAATTTTTGTTTCCGTTTTTGTTTTTTGTTTCATTACACAACGAAACAAAATGAATTTTGTCTCCAAAACAAAACAAAACAAACAGAAACATCAGAAATTTTGTCGTCCATTTCATTTTCGTTACGGCAATACATTGAACTGCTTTAAATGCTAAAAAAATCACAAAAAATGAAATAAATGGTAACAAAACGGTAACGAAACAAAACAAAAATATTTTTTTGCAAAAATAAGCGAAAAATGGAAACGAACCGAAATGGACCCTCTAAACAACAAATGACAAACGAAACACTATTTTTGATTCGTGCCCATCTCTAGTATAGTATATTATGCAGGGCAGCTGTTGAACATCAAGCTGTTGAACATCATGACTACAGAAGGACTGCACAACTACAATGCTGACAATTAAAACTTGAAATTTGTAAATGTTTTTCTACAGATTGGGTCCATAATAATTCAAAAGGGTGAGTAGAGACAAGAAATCAAATGGAGACTGAAATTCAAAAAGGCAGCGATGAAGGAATTAGAAAAGGTCATTAAGTTTAAGAATGTGCCACTGGAGACTGACTGAAATCATTCTCACTCTTTTATTCCCAGTCACCATGTATGGGTGTGAAATCTGAATGGTAGGGATTGGCACCATGTGATCAACAAAACACTTATTCATCAGTAATGAAATGAAAGAAAACAAAATGAAATGGGGAAGCAGCATTTCATTAGTAATGAAACGAACCAGCGTTTTTTTAGTTTAAAATGAACCAATTCATTTCTCTGTAAAATAGCTCCCCTGGGTCCTAGAGGCACCACATTTCTAATTGCAATGTTATGTGCTTGAAAATAGTGATCCCAGGCAGCTGGCAGCATGAAAATTACAGCGGAGCTTCCTCAAGGTCTCCCCTTGAAGCACCCCCAATTTGGAGAGGTTTGGGGTAAAGGGAACATAGTTGTTGAGCTCCAAAGGGGCTGTGGGAGTACCTAATTAAATGAGTGTGGATCAGGGTGTGCTGGACACACTCCTTCCATTAAGCACCCTCCACCTCCTTTGGAGCTTAATATATCTGCCCCAAGAAACCCTAACTTTTCCAAATTTCAAAGCACCCCTAAAATAGCTTGGGAAAGTGAAGTCTGCCATTCACATGCCTGGGATCAGTAATTTTCCATTGAACTTTTTAAAAATATTCAATGGGAAATGATTTTAGGCATTTTATACAGCATATTTGAATATATTTTTTAAAATAATAATATATTTTTAAAAAAATTATATTCAATGGAAAATTACTGTCCCCAAGCATGAGAATGGCAGGTGTACCTTCCGCAAGAAACAGGGTGTTCTACTTTAAGCACATCCGGAGAAGGCAAGATCCTCTGGAAAAGGCAATAATGCTGGGAAAGGTTGAAGACAACAGGAAAAGTGGACGACTTAATACAAGATGAACTAGCTCCACAAGTTTACAAGTGCAAAGCAGGGTTGTTGATGGTGGGACATTTGGGAGATTCATTTGTAGAGTTGCCAGAAGTCAGAGGGAACTTGATATCACTTAACAACCGTTTTAAATAATAATTATGAATTATCAAATTGATGCAGAGTTATGGTGATATTTGCCTCCAGGTTTCTAAATATAACATATATTTGATTTGGCAGTCCCTCCTTTGGCAGTCCCAAGGCCACACAGATGGCAAGTCACAAAACTCCATCAGCTACTAATACTTTGCGGATCTCCCAGGAGGCATGATAAGGATTCAGACTCCCACCCCTGGACCCAGGGCCAAACCCTTCAACCCACTGAGCTATATCAACTCACAGAAGAGGGGAAGAATTAAAGCTGTTGTCTTAAATAATACAAGTCCAATTAAAAGTGATGTTGTCTTAGTGCATGTCACACTATTAATAGCTTGACGCAATATGGGCCAGCTATGAAGAACCTAATTTACATTTAATGTCAACATCATCCGTCAAGGACGTCCTTTAGTTTTGACTTCTTGGTTACTATTAGTTACTACCAAATGGGCTTCGGAAATAATTAATGGACCTCTCTTGGAGGGGAGGGCTTCTCCTACCCTCAAGGAGACACTCATTAGACCCATTCTGAAGAAACCAAATCTGGCAGTGGGCCAAACTGGCAATTATAGGACCATCGACAATATACCATTCATTAGTAGAGATGGGCACGAAACGAGCGATTTTTCATTTTCGTTTTCATTTTTTTGTTTTGTTACGCAACGAAAACAAAACAATTTTTTTAAAAACAAAACGAAAATGAAATGACCAAATTTGCTGTGTTTTTCGTTTTCATTGCATCAGATGCATTGAACTAAAAAGAATGCTAACGAAACAGCAATTTTTCATTTTCGTTTTCATTTTTTTGTTTCTTTACCTAACGAAACGAAAATGATTTTTTTGCAAAAAACGTCACAAAAACGAAAATGAACCGAAACGGACCCCTAAACGACCAAACGACAAACGAAACACCATTTTTTGAGTTGTGCCCATCTCTATTTATTAGCAAGGTATCTGAGAGGGTGGTGACAGACCAGGTGTAAGGGCATTTGCGTGAGACTGATGCCCTCAATCCATTCAGGTCACGCCATGGAACAGAGTTGGCATTGGTTGCCCTGCAAGACTACCTTTTGAGGGAGGCCAACAGGGAAAATAATCCTTGTTCATTCTCCTCAATCGCTCAGTGGCCTTTCATACCGTTGATCACAGTATCCTCCTTAGGAGGCTCTCTAAGTTCAGAATTGGTGGCACTGCTCTGCAGTGGTTCTGTTCCTTCTTGGAGGACAATCCCCAGAGAGACCAGCTGGAGGAGATGGCCTCTTCCCCCTGGTCCCTCAATTATAGAGTGCCACACGGGTTGGTCATATCCCTCATGTTCTTCAACATATATACGAGTTCGCTGGGAGAGGTCAGGAGGTATGGTGTTTCATGTCATCAGTATACTGATGACACCCAGTTCCACATCTTCTTTCTTCCATCCATAGTGGATGCTATTTCATCCCTTGGTACCTTCCTGGACGCCATACTGGGATGGGGGAGTACAAGATAGAGTTCCTCTGGATGGGGACACTGGTTGTTAGTGGTTTGGGAAGCTCCATAAGCTTTTTGGGAGGCAAGTCTCTCCATGCAGGATGAGTTGTGTAGTTTAAGTGTAATATTGGACCCAATATTTTCCATGGAAGCCCAGGTGGTGTTAGTGGTTCATTCTGCCCTTTATCATCTTAGGCAGATTGCTCAGCTGCATGCCTTCCTGGACCCTCACTACACTGCTCCATGCACTTGTAGTCTCAAGATTAGACTACTGCAGTGATCTCTATGTAGGTCTGCCTCGGAAATTAATGTGGAGATTCCAGCTGTTGCAGAATTCTGTGGCCAAATTAATTACAGGATTGAGGAGACTTCAGCATATCACCCTTATCCTGGCCGCACTGCACTGGCTGCTGATCCGTCACCACATTGATTTCAAGGGTCTAACAATGACATACAAAGCCCTAAACCAAGCCTGCCCAAAGTCCAGCACAGGGGCCAAATCCGGCCAGTCAGGCCATTCTGAGTGGCCCGTGGCTGGCTGGCCTGCCCCTCCCTCCCCCTCCTTTGCCCCATGTTTTTTTTTAAAAAAAATCTTCTGCCAACACTGACACTGCCAGGAAGCTTGAGGGGCTGGGCTGGCTGGCCGGCTGGTGAGCAGAAGCTTGTGGGGCTGGGTGGGCAGGTGAGGGGGTGGGCCACCACCACCAGCACCACCAGGAAGCTTGTGGGGCTGGGCCAGCCAGCCATCACATGGGATGCTGCCACTGGCACTGCTGGCAACAATGTGAGGCTGGGTGCATGCACGGGGATGGCACACGGGTGGGCCGCTGCCACTGGCACCACCAGCAATGTTGTGAACTAAGCTCATGCACAGAGCAGTGTGCGGGTGGGCTGCCGTCACCGGCATAGCCAGGAACATTGTGAGGTTGGGTGCATGTGCGGGGCAGTGATCGGGCATGCTGCGCCTCCGGCACCACTGGAAAGCTTGGGTGGCTGGGCAGATGGGTGGTCTGCCGCCACCGGCACCACAGGGGAATGTGGGTGGGTGGGCAGTACAGCGGGCTTCTGCCACCCCCAAGGAGCTTTGGGGTGGGCTGGCGGGCAAGCCACCACCACCTCTGGGTAGCTGGGGGGGGAGCAAGGTCGCATAGATTGCCTCTTCCAAGGGGAGACCTGTGGCCACAGCTCCCTGTGCATTCCTTGGTCCCCACTTTCCTTCCTTCTGTCAAGATATGTAAAAGTTGATAAAATATATGTTATGTATATTTAACAGATAGTGGAAAGAGAATTGTAAAATGGAGACAGTTAGATTCTGAAGACTCATGATGTTAATTCACAAGTGTAAGAGTTAAGTAATCACAGGCATGTTATGTGATGAAGCACAGGTGAAAGAATTTATAGCATCATGATTGTATCAGATTGCATCAGATTGTAATTAGTGATGACTCACATCTGATGGGTACTGAACTGTATAAAAAGCACTAGATTTCCATTTGTTAGGTGGGTCTGTTATGGTGAGAACAGAACCCCACACTCTGTTTGTCTGTTGTAAATATTTCTTGGTTGTTATGCTGTATATATATTTTTGATGTATATATGAATATATGAGTTTTTACTCTACCCATTGTCATTGTCTCTTCATAACCTAACTCTGCAATACTTTATATCAATACTGACATTTTATCTGCACGCTACTGCTGCACTGCTCTGTGTCAAGCACAAGTAAATATTATATTTGTTGCTTAATTGCTGATACCTCCCTCCCTCCCTCCCTTGGTCCCCACCTTCCTTCCTTCCTCCCTCCCTTCCTTGTTCCCCACCTCCCTTCCTTCCTCTCTTGGTCCCCACCTCCCTCCCTCCCTCCCTTGGTCCCAGCCTTCCTTCCTGCAGGTGGGTTTGCAAGGGCTCAGTGGGTGGGGCTTATTGTTCAGTGGGTGGGGCTTGCAGTGGGGTGGCAGGGTCGGGGAGCAACTGGCTCCTGACACATTCTCAGCCACCAAATCTGGCCCTCCTTACAAAAAGTTTGGGCACCCCTGCCCTAAACCATTTAGGATCTTGTTATCTGTGAGATCGGCTCCTGCTCCAGAATACCTGATCATATCAGGCTGGGCATTCTATCAATTTGCTGTTGTCTTTTCTGGCTTTGTCTTTAGGCCATCTTGCTCTCTGTTTTCATCTCCTTTGATCTATCATGTTACGTTTCCCAACTTAATTAGAAATAATTTTACCCTAGGGGGACCTCCTTTGGAGTTTAATAACTTAGCCCCCTGAACATGAAACCTCTCCAAATATGGGGGGCTTACAGGGAAGTGTCCAAAGGAGCAATCCTGTGATTTTGGTGCCTGTAGGACCCCAGGGAGCCAATAATAAATTGTTTCATTTTGAGAATTTTTTAAAAATTCATTAGTAATGAAATGAAACACAACTACTAATGAAATCAAATGAAACAAAATGTTAAATAAATAAATAAATAAATAAATAAATAAATAAATATTTTATGCACCATTTAAGCCCAGAATTTAATATTTAAATTGGCCGTATATCAGAGGATTAATGGTTGTGATTTACCAAAGAAAAGTTCACCAATCAAATTCATTCATTAGGAAAGTTTCAGCTTGCCATTTTTTGTTTGACTGACATTTACTTGCTGTCAACTGTCATAAGGAGAAGACTTTGTCACATGCTGGAAAGAGCATATGCTTCTTTGGGCTCTGAACAGTGTTTTTACACACACACACAGAGAGAGAGAGAGAGAGAGAGAGAGAGAGAGAGAGAGAGAGAGAGAGTTTAAAAAACGTCAGAACAGAAACATTTTTATGCTCATAATAAATTTTATTCCCCAAGGCCCAATCTAGCATTTCTTGCACATGTTTGGAAATATAATGAGGAAAACATTTATTCTATTAATTGGCTTTGCTATTTTTATTCACAGCACTAATGATTTCCACAGCATACAGGCTTCAGGTCCTTGCTTTAAAAAAAATCTAGATATTTGTTCCTGCATCTTATCTTCTTATGGTCTGTTTTACATTCTCTATTGTTCTTCTTCTTGGGTTATTTAAAACACAGACAAAACCTGTTGGCAAAGATGATGTAACTTGGATAGCTCAATTGGGACAGTTGTCTAGCACAGATATTGAAATCTGTCATCCAACCAGCCATGTCACAATCACCTACTTTGAGATGGTTGGTAGGTAATTCATTACTAAATTCATTAATTTAGCCAGCCTCTGAGTGTGTGTCCTACAACACCTTCTAAAGAGGAGGGGGGAGTTTAACAATCGGTCTTATCCAAAGCTTCTTGTTCATCTCACATCTAAACAACTCCTGCTAAGATTCTGAGTAAATTAACATTTTCTTGAAACCCACTTTGAAATTTGTCCAGAAATTTAAATTTTGTTCTCATTTGTTTTTCTGATTTTTCTTGGTCAAAAACACCTATTTTCCATCACCTCACATTCTTGATCTGCAGCTAGTTTTAATGGAAAGTTACTTGGGGATGGTGTGTGTGTGTGTGTGTGTGTGTGTGTGTGTGTGTGTGTGTGTGTGTGTGTGTGTGTGTGTGTGTGTGTGTGTGTGTGTGTGTGTGTGTGTGTGTGTGTGTGTGTGTTGTTACAGTCATGACCGACCCTTCATGACCCCATGTCCATGGAGTTTTCTTGGCAGGAATACAAGACTGGTTTGCTGGTTCCAACTCCAGGTGCCTACAGCACCTGGTATTCCCTGGTTGTCTCCCATCCAAGTACTGACCCAGCTTAGCTTCTAAAATCAGGTGACATTGGATGTGCTTAGGGCATGTAAGAATCATGGGGAATAGGTTGTCCAAATGCCTCAGCAACCACACCTCAAACTGGGATGCTAGGAGATATAGTTTCAGAGTTATTACTCGTGTTTTCTGTACACTCCTCAAACAGTAGGGAAGAATAGGATTGTATTCCTTTTGGAACCTATTTAGTTAGAGATATCAGTGACTGAGAGTTGAAAAAGTTAAACAATTATTGGTCAAACTGAAATATTTTAAATTTACCAGGACAGGATGTTTCAGGGATGATTATAGGCAAGGTTGTCTGCAGGAAATTTTCCAGGAGAAGATGGCAGTTCTTTCAGGAATTTTAATATAACATTAACATAAGTTGCATAACATAAGTTGCTCCTAGCTGGCAATGGAACAACAAACATGGGTGAGTGAGATAAAAGAGCGCAATAACAAACAATGGTTATAATAACAAAAGCTGACCATTCATGACCTGGGCCCATAACCTTTATGTTGGAATTTAATCACTATCAAAAGATATTTGCAGAGTCCTTGGAAAATAAATCTTCACAGTATCCACAGTTATGTAAAATATTCAGCACAGGAAAGTGGATGAATGGGTGTCAGCCATTAAAGAGAGATAGTAACAAGGAGCCTTGTGGCGCAGTTGTTAAATGCCTGCACTGCAGCTAAAACTGTGCTCGCAACCTGTGGTTCAATCCCAGGTAGCAGGCTCAAGTCTGACTCAGCCTTCCATCCTTCTGAGTTCAGTAAAATGAGTACCCAGCTTGTTGGGGGGGGGATGTGTAGCCTGCATACTGTAATTAAACTGTGTAGCCTGCATATTGTAATTAAACTGTAAACCGCCCAGAGACTACTTGAAGTGGTATGGGGTGGTATATAAGCAGAACACTTTGCTTTTGCTTTGCTTTAACCCAAATAGATCTACTCTCCAGCAGCAAGGAAACTCTCTCACACACCCGGTTGTTATGCATGGCTCAATAAGGAGAACAAAAACAGCTTGTATAGAAAATATATGTATATATAAAACAAAGCTTTACTATAGGGACAAGACAAAACAACAATAAAGAGTCCATACGGTGCAAAAATACTTAGCTTGTGCAGAGAAAGAAAGGCAGCAACAGCATTTCTGTCAGGAGAGGCGAGTGGCTGGATGGCAAGGCGTGGCTCAGCAAGAGCTGGCTAAGCTAAGGTAGAAGCTTTCCTTATACTTACAGAAGAGGAGGGACAGATGTAGGTGATGACAGGATAGCCTAAATACAAGTATCTAGAAGAAGCAGGTTATTAAAGGGGAAATAGGTTTCTTCATGCATGGCTGCATTGCCATTGAGTTAGATTGAAAAACCCAACACTCCCAAGCCTTCTGTTGTGCCAGTTCAGAAAGCTGTATCTGATCAAAACATTAAAAAAATGAAACAGACAACTCATCATCCTCTGTCCCATCTTAAGTGCTTAACCCTAAATTGTGTATTGTTTCATAAACATATTAAATTCTTTATTTTAAAAGTATTTACATAGTTCTACATAGCAAAAACCTCAGTGAAGATTTTTTTTTAAACTTGGAAGTTAATGTAAGTTTTTAGATACAGGGATAACGGAGACAGTAATTCATGGGACTCTATACCCCACTCTGTATCCCAGAGGACAGAGAGAATTCCTAGTTCCCTGATCTTCTTGCCCTCTGGAGATGCCAGCCACAGAGTCCGGCAAAATGTCAGGAAACTTCCAGAACATGATCAAACAGCCTGAAAAACTCACACCAGCTAATTCCTGGAACTGTTTCATTGCTGAGTAGACATAGGTTATGCTAGATCTACGTATCCCATCATTGGAATTTGTGGGGCATGTATTGCATGCAGAATAGCAGAACATTAGGATGGCAGCTAAACTAGACATCTCACCCATAATGAACTATGACTACCATAGTCTAGAAGTATAAAGACTCTCCTGAAGTCCCAAATCAGATTCTCACATCATTAGTAGAGATGGGCACGACTTGAAAAAATTTTTTCGAGTTGTCGTTAGTCGGGCCGGTTCTGTTTCGGGTCGTTTCCGTTTTTCGTGAAAATTTGCAAAAATTAGTCGGTTCATTTTTTTCATTTTTTCGTTGTCGTTAGTACTGGGTTTTTTGGGGGGGGAGCGGGCTCCTGGAGGCACCTCTGTGGGGTGGGTGCCTCCTCTGGCCCGCTATAAAGGGAAAGTGGGCTCCTGGAGGCACCCGTGGGTGCCTCCTATCCTCACCCACTAGGAAGGGGAAGCAGGCTCCAAGAGACCCCTCTACATGGGGGTCTCCCCTCCTCACCTGCTGCTGCTGCAAAATGGTATGAAATAGCCATATGGATATTGCATACCAGTTGTGCAAATGTGCAGACAGTGACTGTGAAGACTAGTGGATGGCACTGAACCCAGAGCCATAGGTGAGATGCCTAACTAAGGCTCTCGCAACACCATGTCTCACACAGAAGGGAATTGTACTTGCGTGTAGTGCAATGCCAGTACATCTGGCTTAGGGTTAAGGTGGGTTAGGGTTAGGGCTAGGGTTAGGCTAGTGACGGGTAAGGTTACGGTGGGCTAGTGGGTTGCACCTCTGGGTGCCTCTCTGACCCACTAAGAAGACAGTCTGTGACGTATGGGTACGGAGTCAAGGGTTAGGGTTAGGGTTAGGGGGCTAGGGCAGGTTTTAGGGGGCTTTTTGGCACATCCCAGAAGTGTCCATGGCCAAGTGGCCATGCGTTTGGTGGGATGGCTCCAAAAATTTGCATGGTCGTCCACTCCCACATGGCTGGCCACTCGGCCAGCCCATCATTGCACAGGTGTAAATAAAATAAAATAAAATAAAATTAATCGAGGACAGAGGAGGAGAGGAGAGACATTTTGTTGCAAGAAAAAACCCACTGCTACTGTGAAAAATCTGGCAGTTTATAAATTTTCGCGTGTTTCTGTTGTGCTTGTGTGTTTTTGGACCACGATTTCAAAAACAATATTGCGTTCGCCGCCCCATTATGGATCCCCCACCCGCACCGCATGGCATGGCGACTCGAGTCCGGCTGCCCAGGACGGGGGGGAGGCGGGACCCCCCTCCAGAAACCACCCCTCCGGTAGGTGCCCTGCGCCCTTAGTCAAGCAGGCATTTTTCCACCTGCTTTTTTGGCCCGGGAATGGGAGGGGAGAGTTTAAAAGTTTTTTTCCTGTGCCGTCCGTGCCGCTTGCTTGCGCTTTAATTGCGGCGGCCGGCGGCCGGCGAGACTGGGCTTTTTGCTGGCTGCCTGCGAGCCTGCTACGAGTCCCACCAGAGCAGCCCAGGACAGGGGATGGGGGGGAGGCCGGGGACCTCCAGAAACAACCCCTCTGGTAGGTGCCCTGAGGCACGGCAGGCATTTTTCCGCTTGCTTTTTGGCCGGGAACCGGGTTTTTTTCACTTTTAAAAACTTTTTTCTGTGCCGCGTGGCATCGTGCGATCGCGCGATGCAAGGAACGAGCACGACAAATCAGACCAAAATTGTTCGTTCGTCGGTTCGAGCTCGAAGTCTGGCGGAGTAATTCCCATTACCGTTTCCGTAGAGTAACAGAAACGAGTAACGGAAACGGAAACGGGAATACCGCTAAGTCGTGCCCATCTCTAATCATTAGTGCTGTGCATTAGATTCAGACAAATCACTAACTCTGACTCAGATCAGCCCATACTGGATTGATTTATGAGGTCTAATTCAAAGTGGAAAGATCAGATGAAATTAGATGAGACATAAATCACTGTAGCCTCTTTCTTTCTTTCTTTCTTTGTTTCTTTCTTTGTTTGTTTTCTTTGTTTCTTTGTTTCTTTCTTTCTTTCTTTCTTTCTTTTAAAAAACCACAAACAAACTTTAAAGGTGTATTTGAACAGCTAATGCTAGGAGTCTGACATTTTTCTAATTTACATCTTCTTACAAATTTACATCTATCATGTCTCCAAAATGCATGTGGTACAGTGCAATTTTTTTAAATAAAAGTTATAACTGTTTTGCTTTTATGGTGCCAGTCAATGGGAAACTTAGAAATTGATTTGGATCTGGAGCACAAATTATAATGAACAAACCTTACATTTATCCAGATCAAATTGGAGTAGCCACCAAATCAGATCAATGGACCAATGCACAGCCCTAATCTTAAATGACTCTATGAAACACTTAATGAGTTTCGAAATGGGGAAGGACTTGTTAAAAAAACTAATCACATTTTTATATTCAGGGATTTTTATATTCTCACAAAACAATATCAGAGGTAAATATATGTTTTAATTATTGTAATTGCAAACTCTGGTTTATGCTGAAAACTCTCAGAAACAGTGAATCAGCCTGATTATTCATTCAGCTTAAATAATGCTATGAAACAAAACAACAAAAAAAAAAAAAAAAGACAACACTATGCCAATGCAACAGAAGGTTTTCATACTTTGTTTTTGTTTTTGTTTTGCTACTATATAATTCCATAATATTCATGCAGAAGAAACTGTTAGTAGCAACACAATTTACTTTGTTCTGATTGAGCAGGAACTGTAAACTCTCTTGGTGATCAATCACTTTTCTATAGCTTCTTCAGCAATTCTACCATTGAGTTAAGGAACTCTTTCTTCCATAGCATTCCATGCCTTATTTGCTTTGTAGTACAGATCGTTGCCCAGCCATTCTGTTTGCCATAAAACTGCTGGTTACAGACAAAATTACTGTGGACTTCAATCTCACACCTTGTGCTGCCTGGCAGGTGGTCCTGAATGGACATAACAGAGAAACCCATTTTTTCCCTGGCATCCAGAATAGTCTATGAACCGTGTTATCCCCTTCCATTGTTCTTTTGTAATGTTTTGGTTTTTTTCAGTCTTTTTTGGGGGGGAGACGGACTTACATAAACTCAGTTGCCAATAAGTACAAGAATTCAGTTTGGGAGGGGATGCCAGAGAATGGAGGCTCCGCCCGAAGCCCTTGTCTTCAGCGGGGCTTCTTTGCCCCCTCGAAGAAAAAGGCGGCTGCAAATTATGGCGCCCGTACGCTGGTTGCGTGGTCGGGGAGCAGCCTATTTAAGGCGCATGTGCTTCCCGACTGCAGCCAGTGCAATTTTGACAGCTCCCCTCCCTCCCGCCCTATATTGTGGATGATGAGTCATACTGCTCGCTTCGGGGCCGGATGGGGATTTTTGGCCGTCACTCAAATTGGCCATAGAGTGATGGCGTTTTTTTGCCCATCCCATCATATGCATGGCGCGGTGGGGTGATATTAAATAGCTCTGTCACCGGTCGCAATTGGTGGTTAGGGCAAGCGGTCTTGTAATTTAAGTAGGCACCTCAGTTACACAGCACCTGTTTGGTGTTGGGCAGCCCTCATGGATAAAACTTTATAAATTAGGATGTCAATTCGTATTGTTAAAAAGGAGCCACTGTTAGGTAATGAGGGCTGCCAGTTTTTAGGAGATTTGAAGGTAAGATGGTGTAGTTACTGTTTGGCATCTTACCAAAGACATTATTCATTGATGCCAGTTTAATCTCTTATTATCAATCAGAGGTGCTGATTCTCCCTGAGAATTAGTGAGGCCTCGAACCGTCAAGCGGAAATATTCCGTGTGGTTCGCGACCTCACTAATCCTGGGCTGGCTAGGCCTCCTCCTACTGATTTCAGTAGTGAGAATTTTGCAGCCTTTTTTCGATCAAAAATAGAGGCCATCCGTGCTGGCTTTGACTCCTGTTACTCTAGCCCACCCTCGAAACCCCCTGTCGCTGCACCCCGTCGGTCTCCTCGTATGGTTGAGTTTGGGCCTGTCTCCTCGCTTGAGGCCTCCAGGGCTATCGCCCATTGCCGGCCCGCGTCCACCCCCTTCAACCCTTGCCCATCATGGCTTATGAAAGCAGTTGGTGGGAGCATGCCTGAATGGGCTTCTGTCATCGCCACAGCCTCCTTCAGGCAAGGGATTTTTCCCTCTCGCCTGAAGGAGACTGTGGTAAAGCACATTCTGAAAAAAACAGGCTTAGCATCGGGAGATTTGACCAACTACTGCCCGATCGCTAATGTTCCCTTCCTGGGCAAGGTAATCGAGAGGGTGGCCGCGACCCGGCTTCAATCATTTTTGGAGGAAGAATATACCCTGGACCCATTCCAGTCCGGGTTCAGGCCTGGCCAGGGGACTGAGACAGTCTTGGTTGCTCTGCAAGATGACCTCCTCCAGGGGGTGTTCCTCCCTGTTGGTCCTCCTGGATTTGTCAGCGGCCTTTGATACCATCGACCATGGTATCCTGCTAGACTGGCTTTCTGAGGCTGGGATCAGGGGCACTGTTTACAGTTGGCTTCGGTCCTTCCTCGGGGGCCGTCCCCAGCAGGTTCAGCATGGGGGGGGGAGTTGTCTGCCCCGTGGATACTTCCTTGTGGGGTCCCACAGGGGTCGTCCCTCTCTCCCATGCTGTTCAACATCTATATTAGGCCACTGGCTGAGGTCATTAGGAGACATGGAGTCTGCTGTCATCAGTACGCTGATGACACGCAGCTCTATGTCTCCTTTTCCACCGCTGCAGATGAGGCTGTCCGGACCCTTGATCAGTGCCTGGGTGCGGTCATGGAATGGACCAGGGCTAACAGGCTCAAACTCAACCCTGACAAGACCGAGGTTATGTTCTTTGGGACTTCCCCATCTGGCTATGGAGGCCCTTATCCCACCTTGGAGGGCATTTCCATCCGGCCTTCGGACTCTGTCCGGAATCTGGGCGTAGTCCTGGGCTCACCATGGAGGCCCAGGTGTCCGCTGTGTCCAGGGCTGCCTTTTTTATCTCCATCGAATTGCCCAGATTCGGCCATACCTAGATGGGGACTCCCTCAGAACTGTGGTGCAAGCGCTGGTGATCTCGAGACTGGACTATTGTAACACGCTCTACATGGGGCTGCCCCTGACTCTCCTTCGGCGAATGCAGCGGGTCCAGAATGCGGCACCCAGACTGGTGGCGGGTGTGCGTCGGTTCGAGCACATCACCCCAGTTCTGGCTCGCCTGCATTGGTTGCCCGTTGCGGCCCGAATCAGATTCAAGGTCCTGGTTTTGGTTTACAAAACCCTCCATGGCCTAGGACCTGACTACCTGACAGAGCGGATCAACCAGCGGTCAACATCGGCCTGTCCGACTAGGTTGTCGCGGGCACACATGCTGCGTGTGGCCACGCCCAGGGAGGCTCGGAGAACATCCACCCGTACCCGAGCCTTCTCTGTCGCCGGCCCCACTATGTGGAACCATCTCCCAGCAGAAGTGCGCCTAGCAGAGTCCCTGCCAGCCTTCCGGAAGGCATTAAAAACCCTTCTCTTCCAGGAGGCGTTTGGTGGCTGAAGGTTGTTTTATTATTTTTTATTATTTTTTTCTTCCCACCATCTGCAAAGCCACGCTTTACCGCTCAGTCTGGCTACTTGTGTTTAAATGTTTTTAAACTATTCAATTGCCTTATAGCTGTTATTAGTATTTCTTATGTTGTGAACTGCCCGGAGTTCCTTCGGGAAGACGGGCGGTATATAAGTTCAATAAATAAATAAATAAATTATAACATAGAATTGATCTACCACTTGCCCTACGGCATAGGCCCTCTTTAACTTCCAGTTATACTTACTGTTAATTAATGTTATAAATAAATTGTGGCCCATATTAACTCCAAAAACTTTATCTTGTGTCTTTATTTCTTCTGGGGGGGGGCAAAATTGTCTTCCTTCTCCTGTTTCTACAGAGCAGATGTCCTAGGAAATGTTATGCAGGTCTACCCATCTAAGCCCTTTTTTACCTGGCACCTCTGGCTAATGGCAAGAGTCCTACTGACTTTGGAATGGGCATCTAGCCATTCTACCAGATGGATCTCACGGCAGGCAGCCCAAGCAATGTTCAAATGAAAGTAATAGGTTCTTTAATGACTATAATCCTAAGGAGAGCAAAATGCAGCCATTCTTTTCCCATCACTCCTGAAATGGCTGCTAAAACAGCTACACACATTCATCTTGAAGCTGCTTGCTAATCCATCTGTGGGTTGGATCAGCTACGCAAATTGCAAAACAAACAAAGCAAATACCATTTACATAGAGATACCAAGCCAAGAGTTTACCCTTTAGTACAAGAAAGAATACTCCAGGTGGGGCGTATGTTTTTCTCCCCTTCCTCTCTGTCTTTCAATTTCTGGGATAAATTTGTTATTCCTTGAGATATCATAGGCTTAAATGGCAATCCCTCACTCCACCCCTCTCATTAAAATCAAGACATAATGGGTGACCTACACAGATTCTAAAATAACTTAGGATCATTTCATTTTTATTTTGCTTTCTTTCTTTCTTTCTCTCTTTCTTTCTTTCTTTCTTTCTTTCTTTCTTTCTTTCTTTCTTTCTTTCTTTCTTTCTTTCTTTCTTTCTTTCTTTCTTTCTTTCTTTCTTTCTTTCTTTCTTTCTTTCTTTCATGTAGGAATATTTACAGAGTACCTAGGTCATTGACATACCTGACCACTATCACCACACGATCCACTTAATGTTTCATTCATGTGACCAACTGTGCCATTGACTCAAGATACTTTGCGGCTTAGTGGGCAGAATCACATCCCATGCCATGTAATTGACTTGCTATGGACAGAAAAAAGTTGAATTTTCATGAAATCTAATGAAAAGTAAATTTTAAAGACAAATCCTTTGCTTACAGTGATATTTTCAAAGCACATTAGTGGACACTGCTTAGGCTAAGTATCAGAAAAGTTTCCAAGGATCCAAAAAGAGTTTCTGTAAGAAAACGGAAATCTCAGCATATTTCTATGAGTGAGGACAGTACTGTACAGAAATCTCTTCATGCTAGCACTTTTAAAAAAGAACAAATCCATCAACAGGTAAAAGTTTCTGATATTTTATTTCACTGTCCTGGGCTGCAGCTGTGTTTTTAAAAAGCATGACTGGGTAGTGGCCTTTAGAAAGACTAGACTATATCCTGTTAAGGTCTCAAGGTCATTACTTGCTCCAGTGCATCTAACTTTATATTTACAGTTTCATCCTATCTCTACCAAAACACATCAAGGATAAGACAATGTTCTGGTAAAATAACAAGCACAGCTCTGTGGGTGTTTCTCAGTAACATGCCATTCGTGTTGTCCCTAAGGAGAATTAGAATACTGTGGTTGATGGCTTTTATTGAGTCTAGTGGTGCCCCCTTTCTCCCCTTTTATGGCTGCATATCCTTGCTTGGAATTTGGACAGACATTTCTAAAGATGCCAAGCTAATTCATCTGAGTCATGAGAGGCAATGAAGCAAAAAGAAACCTCATTTTCATTCTGGCACTCCAGAGAACAAATTCCATTGTACAGGAGACCTGTGACCCTCTGCTAGGAAGGAGTTTTTTTATAAAGGTATGTTGCCAGGAAAAAGGTGACTTGTAGTACCACAAGTCTTTGGAACTGTCGTTCATCACAGAGACTGTTTGGTATAAATACTCTCTAAAAACAATATGCAGATGCAGTAATTAATTAATGCCAGAGTTACCTAAGTAAGTGAAGCTCTCCTTTATCATGAATAAAGCTTCCCGAATAAGAGGAGAAGGAACTTTACATTCAGCCTTGGGTTTTCCTCTTCACTTTCGTCCAAGATTTTCTACTTCAAGAAAATTACTATTTTAGCATTCCCTGCTAAAATGAGATTACTCAGCTTGGTTTCTGGTGCCTCATATCCCACAGAAAGAATGACAAGGTCCAACATTCTCGGAATAGCCCCACAGTGGCCAAGCAGCCATGATAAATCTCCTGCATTAAAACAGGAAATGAATGACAGGCTTCGGTGAAATGTATAGGACTCAGAAAGCCAGAAGAGGAGATTGAGGGGAGAACAGATAATTTGCTGGAGCTGGTTGGAGTTTGGTATGCTGCAAATATAAATGACATTCCACTTCTGAATGAAAAGTGTATGTGTGTGTGTGTGTGTGTACCTATATATATATATATGCCACAGTGGTGATGAACACATCCGACTACCAAGCCAAATTATCCAACCTACTACAAGACCCTGCTTACATACCTTTGAACACAGACCCCACCACCTACCTGGAAAAAACCACCAAAGCCAAAATAAAAGCCTCTCCCTTAAGTGAAGAAATCAAGCCAAGCATCATCCCCAGAGAGAAATCATCCAGATGCCCCAAGCTCTACGGCCTCCCCAAGATTCACAAAGAAGGAACACCTCTCAGACCCATAGTCAGCTCCATAGGCTCACCTCTACAAAACCTCGCCAAATTTCTTGCCAAACAACTCCAGCCCTATGCAGAATCCATCACTTCATACGTACAAAACTCGTTCCACTTCATAGAAATTATAAAGAAACAAGACCTACAACCCAATGACCTACTCGTGAGCTTCGATGTTGTTTCGCTCTTCACACAAGTGCCCATTCAAGAAGCCTTGACAGCTATCCACAACAAATACAACCCCCCCAAGCACATCCTAGATCTGACCAACCACTGCCTAACCAACACATACTTCATCCACAATGGACAAAGATACAAACAGATAGAAGGAGCACCCATGGGATCACCCCTCTCACCGGTCATCGCAAACCTATATATGGAACACTTTGAAACCAACACGTTACAGAAGTCCGAACATAAACCCAAACTCTGGCTCAGATATGTTGACAACACCTTTGTTATCTGGCCACACGGGAAAGATAAACTGAACAACTTCCTCACACATCTCAACAGCCTACACCCCAAAATACAATTCACTATGGAAATAGAAGCCAACAACCAACTTCCCTTCCTGGACGTCCTAATCTACAAAAAACCTGACGGCTCCTTAGGACATACCATCTACCAGAAAAAAACACATACAAACCGCTACTTAAATGCACAATCACACCACCACCCTGCACAGATCAACTCCGTAGCAAAACCCTCATCTCCAGAACCAAACGCCTCGCTGACAAAGACCACCTAAAAACTGAATTACACACTCTCTCGAATGTTTTAATTGCGAACGGATTCCAAAAAACACCATCACCAAACTAATCCAAAAGGAAACACCCCCAAGAACCAAGAAACAGAAGAGAACAACGGCACCGCCCTCCTCCCTTACATCAAAGGCACCACAGACAAAATCAGCAAAATTCTCCACAAACACAATATCAAGACAGCCTTTTGCACCGACCAAAAATAGCCAACATTTTAAGAAACCCCAAAGACAAGATTGAGCTAGAAAACCAAGGAGTCTACGAAATACCATGCAAAGTCTGTCCAGCCACATACATCGGACAGACAAACAGGAGAATAAGCGCACGCATCGCAGAACACAAGAACGCAGTCAAAAAGAAGAAAAATCTTCCTCTCTCTTCCAGCACATAAAAACAACAGGTCATGAAATTGACTTTGAAAGAACCAAACTCATCTCCAAAACTGAACACTTCAACAGTCGAATAATCATGGAAGCCATTGAAATAGAGAAACACCCAAACAACATGAATAAACGTGATGACACCCCCGCTTGCCTGACATCTGGAAACTAGCCCTGGTCAACAGACGAGCCTCTGTCACAAAGACTGACACCAGGTCCAAAAGGACACAAGATGCCACCACCCTCCATCCACACCAAACACAAACCCAGACCCTTCCCACAGATGAAACGAAACCACCATCCAATAACAAAACCACGACTGCACCATCTACTGCGGCACCCCACTCCAGTCACCACATGGAGCACACTCACACACCCCAAAAAAACATTGGGAGACCACAGACACGTAGCCAGACCAAAATGAATTCACAAGACACAGGACCCCACTCCACCAAAGCCCAGGATACTGCCAGAACCCACCAGCCATCTAACCCACCAGCATCTAAACAGCCATCTAAACAGCCACCAGCAGTTAATCCCTTAACGATCGCCTCAGCCACACAGCAGATCACAAAAGAACAAAGGAACAAAGGAACCTACAATCAGCAACAGAGCAAGCAAACCACACACCCCCAGCAGTATTTATAGAAGGACTTCAACTGAGATCACACTTTGCTTCAAGAAGAAAGAAGCCAGAACACCAGCCTGAAGATGACGAGTGAGACCTCGTCGAAACGTCGCCAAAACAACCAGATTTCTACACGGGAAGAAACTCGAATCCACCCTAACATGCATACTTATACCCGTGAAAATCTACGAAAACAAATATCCGACCTCTACGGGGAGGAAACCTTCCAGCTGACCAGAACCTACGAGAAACTAGAAGTCCGAAGAGCCACCATCTTATGTGACATTGCATTCCTACGCAACTGCCGAGACAAAAATGTGATCCCCACAAGCTTCCAACTGAAATTCCACTCAAAAACCCCATCCAGCGAAAGGATCCTGAAAAGAACAGAACTAGCCCTAATCAGAAGCGAACTACACAGGAAAAGATACCTACTAGATCAAACCAACAGAGACCTACTCACTCTCCACCTCAAACTCAGCAACAAAATCCACCCAACACTCTGGAACAAATCCAAGCAACTCGCCGCCTGGAGAGCTGAAACAGAGACCTCCCACAAGACAGACACACACACCAACAAACTCCACAAACTGGAAAACGCCAGAAGCCCAACCCCCCACAACAACCCATGAAACAAACAGTTCACAACATATCAGACAGGACACTCACCATCGCAGAGACCAAAGTCCTTTCCAAAGGATTCAACTTTGCAGTCGCCCCCAGACACATCCCCACCGAAAACATCATATGCGGAGTGGAAGCCAGCCTAACCAAAATCAACCCAGATGAAGCCAACAAAATCAGACTCGAAGTCACCAATGTCCTCTGCTCCAGCAAACCACCCAGAAGCAATTTACACAAAGAAGAACAAAAGCCCTCACCAACCTGAGGAAAGACCACAACATAATCATTCTCCCAGCAGACAAAGGCAATGCCACAGTGGTGATGAACACATCCGACTACCAAGCCAAATTATCCAACCTACTACAAGACCCTGCTTACATACCTTTGAACACAGACCCCACCACCTACCTGGAAAAAAAACCACCAAAGCCAAAATAAAAGCCTCTCCCTTAAGTGAAGAAATCAAGCCAAGCATCATCCCCAGAGAGAAATCATCCAGATGCCCCAAGCTCTACGGCCTCCCAAGATTCACAAAGAAGGAACACCTCTCAGACCCATAGTCAGCTCCATAGGCTCACCTCTACAAAACCTCGCCAAATTTCTTGCCAAACAACTCCAGCCCTATGCAGAATCCATCACTTCATACGTACAAAACTCGTTCCACTTCATAGAAATTATAAAGAAACAAGACCTACAACCCAATGACC
The DNA here is from genome assembly GCA_029282475.1 of Phrynocephalus forsythii. Lineage (NCBI taxonomy): Eukaryota > Metazoa > Chordata > Lepidosauria > Squamata > Agamidae > Phrynocephalus > Phrynocephalus forsythii. Next base: position 10,338,877 of record JAPFRF010000007.1, on the reverse strand, counting down.
TACTCGTGAGCTTCGATGTTGTTTCGCTCTTCACACAAGTGCCCATTCAAGAAGCCTTGACAGCTATCCACAACAAATACAACCCCCAAGCACATCCTAGATCTGACCAACCACTGCCTAACCAACACATACTTCATCCACAATGGACAAAGATACAAACAGATAGAAGGAGCACCCATGGGATCACCCTCTCACCGGTCATCGCAAACCTATATATGGAACACTTTGAAACCAACGCGTTACAGAAGTCCGAACATAAACCCAAACTCTGGCTCAGATATGTTGACGACACCTTTGTTATCTGGCCACACGGGAAAGATAAACTGAACAACTTCCTCACACATCTCAACAGCCTACACCCCAAAATACAATTCACTATGGAAATAGAAGCCAACAACCAACTTCCCTTCCTGGACGTCCTAATCTACAAAAAACCCGACGGCTCCTTAGGACATACCATCTACCAGAAAAAAACACATACAAACCGCTACTTAAATGCACAATCACACCACCACCCTGCACAGATCAACTCCGTAGCAAAACCCTCATCTCCAGAACCAAACGCCCGCTGACAAAGACCACCTAAAAACTGAATTACACACTCTCTCGAATGTTTTAATTGCAAACGGATTCCAAAAAAACACCATCACCAAACTAATCCAAAAGGAAACACCCCCCAAGAACCAAGAAACAGAAGAGAACAACGGCACCGCCCTCCTCCCTTACATCAAAGGCACCACAGACAAAATCAGCAAAATTCTCCACAAACACAATATCAAGACAGCCTTTTGCACCGACCAAAAAATAGCCAACATTTTAAGAAACCCCAAAGACAAGATTGAGCTAGAAAACCAAGGAGTCTACGAAATACCATGCAAAGTCTGTCCAGCCACATACATCGGACAGACAAACAGGAGAATAAGCGCACGCATCGGACGGCCAGGGCTATGGAAAGGGTATTGAAGGGGCTTGCCTGAAGACCACCTAGGGAGTTTTAACATCTTCCCGACGAACAGGTTCGAGCGTCCCTCCCATCGTTTTAGCCCTCGGCGTCTTACCAGCTGAGCCGACCGCGGCTGCCGCCAGCTTTGACAGCAACCCGCCGTTCCCACTGTCTCTCGGCGGGTCTTGTGGCCCCTGTCGTCGCTGCTGCCGTAAGCAGCTCGCCGTTCGGCGTCCCCGTTGCGGGCCAGCCGCTGCCCCCTCCATCTGCGGTTCGCCAACCCCCCATTACGGAGGACTTGCGCCGGAGGATTTGCTCCGGGGGCTGCCGGGAACTCGAGGAGGCCGCCAGGCTGCCGCCGAGGCTGTCCGTGTGGGGTTCGCCGCCGACCGCTGCAGCTGCGACCCTGAAATGGAGGCCACTGCCGGCGCGGAGGGCATGCACCCCGCCGCCTGTCTTCTCCCGGTCAGGATGACCGCCGTTGCTGCTTTCTCCCGTCTGCGGTCCGCCGTTCTCCAGCATGGCGGACCTGCCCCGGAGGTTACTGCCGGCGTGGAGAGCATGCAGCCTGCCGCTCTCTCCCATCTGCGGTCCGCTGCCCGTCCCCCATCTGCAGCCTGTCGCCTTCTTTCAGCTGCGGCCCGCCGCTTTCCATCATGGCGGGCCTGCCCGGAGGTCACTGCAAGTGCGGAGAGCAAGCAGCCCGCCGCTTTCGTCCATCTGCGGTCCGCCGCCCTTTCTCCCAGCTGCAGCCCGCCGCCTTTTTCCATCGGCAGTCCGCCGCTTTCCATCATGGCGGGCCCGCCCCGGAGACCACTGCCGGCGCGGTGAGCAAGCAGCCCGCCGCTCCCTTCCATCTGCGGGCTGCTGCCCGTTTTTTCCCAGCCGGGATAATCGTCGCTGCCGCCCTCTTCCACCTGTGGTCCGTCGTTTTCCACCATGGCGGGCCTGCCTCGGAGGTCGCTGCTTGCGTGCGGTCTGCTGCTGCGGCTGGTCTTTTCCTGGCGTCCCAGTTTACATCTCTGGGAGCCGGAAGGTTTTCTCGGGCGGCAGCTCGGCCGCCGGCTTTGGCAGCGCCGTTGGGGGGTTCAGGTGGCGTGTCGGCCTCCGGTGCCCAACCCATCAACATCGGGGTTTCTCAGCCTGCACTCCTTAATCTGCAAGCTTTAGTGCGGGCACCGGACCAGAAGCAGATGTTGATGTTTCCCCTTTTCCTCCTGTGGGACTCGGATTTATCGGGTGGCAGGTCGGCCACCATTGTTTGCTTCCCGGGGGTCGAAACTGGGGTTTTGGGGGTGGGAGGGCGTTTTATGGGTCGCTTAAGGGGTTCTTGGGGATTGAGAATATTTTCTGGGACCGGTTGGGGTCTTGACTTCCTAGATTAGCTGGGGTGGCTAGCATTATTATTACATCTTGTCTGCCCCTTTACTTGTGACCTTGCTGCTAATCAGTTCTCCTACCTATGGTCCTCCCTCTCCCCATTCCCAGGTGTATCTGATTTCTACCTTGGCAGTTAGCCTGCTCCTATTATTTTAACCATCTCCCTCCAGCCTAAGGCTTTCCTGTTATTTGCTTATTTTATTTTTCTTTGAATTATTTGCACTGTATTTTATTATTTGCTCTGTATTGTATATTACTTATTTGTATTGTATTGTTATTATTTGTTTGCACTGTTTCTGGGGCTTTGTTGCTGTTGGGTTTTTTTTTTTTTTTTTTGATTGACCAACGTTATCGCCATGTTCGCAGGGGCTCATATACCAACGGTGTCGGGCCGTGGGCGGTACGCTTGTAGCCGTTGGGTTCGTCAGACTAGAAGAACTCGGGTCAGGCAACTTGTGCCTGTCCCTCGTTCTGACCCCTCGGCTCTCTGTCACGTATCCGGGAGTCACTCCACCAGCGCCCCAATCTTACCTGTCTCCTGTTGAACGCCAGGTCGGTGCATAACAAAATCCCCATCATTCATGATTCCATCGCGGATGGCGACTCCGACCTGGCGTTCATCACTGAGACCTGGGTGGGCACGGAGGGTGGGGCTTCCCTTGCTCTCCTGTGTCCGCCCGGGTACTTGGTAGAGGGAGTGGGAAGGTTGGGGGGTCAAAAGGGGGGAGGGGCTGCGATCGTGTACAGGGATTCTTTTCATGTCAGCAGGGCCTCGACATTGGTTAGCCAGGGGTTGGAAGTACTTCACCTGTTGGTGGGTCAGCGGGACAGATTTGGCATTGTGCTGGGTTACCGAGCTCCCCGCAACCCGGGACAATCCCTTCCAGAGCTTACGGAGTTCATCGCCGCTGCTCTGTTGAAGTCCCCGCGCCTTTTGGTGGTGGGTGACTTCAACGTGCACGCCGGCGGTGGACTTTCCGGTACTGCCCTGGAGTTCATGGAATCCATGGCTTCCATGGGTCTGTCCCAGCATGTTTTATGCCCCACCCACAGGTCCGGTCATACCCTGGATCTGGTTTTTACCTCCATGTCGGGGGACTCGTGTCTGGAGGTGGGGAACATTGTTTCCCTGCCTGTGTCATGGACAGACCACCACCTGCTCTCTTTTTCCCTGGCGATTCCGGCCCCTCCCCGCGGGACCCTTGGGCCTCTGTTTTGGCCCGCCCCGGAGGCTCATGGACCCTCAGCGGTTCGGTGAGCTCTTCGGGGTTGCCTGGTGGTTTGACTGGCGCTCCGGCCGAGGTTGTGGCTAACACTTGGCATGAAACAGCTGCCCACACCATAGACCGGATCGCCCCAAGCGCCTCCTCCGTTGCCGAGCCCGGCCTTCACCTTGGTTCACCGGGGAGCTTAGGGCAATGAAGCAGGAGAGGAGGAGGCTAGAGCGCAGCTGGAGGAAAACCCGGACGGCGTTGAGTAAGGCTGCCGTTGATGCCCAGTCTAGTCGCTACACCATCACGATAAGGGAGGCTAGAACATCTTTTACCTCCCTGAGAATTGCGGAGGCCTCGAACCGCCAGGCGGAGCTTTTCCGGGTGGTTCGTGACCTCAGCAATCCTAGTCTGGCCAGGCCTCCTCCTACTGATTTCAGTAGCGAGCAGTTCGCAGCCTTTTTTCGAACTAAAATAGAGGCCATCCGTGCCGGCTTTGACTCCGGTTGCAGTGGTCCCGCCCCGCCATCACCAGTTGCTGGTCCGCCTTCGTCGCCTCGGTTGGATGCGCTTGGGCCTGTTTCCGCTGTCGAGGTCTCCAGGGCTATGGCGCATTGCCGGCCTGCCTCCACCCCTTTCGACCCTTGCCCTGCCTGGCTAATTAGAGCTGCCAGAGGGACCATGGCCGAATGGGCTTCTGTCATCGCCACCGCCTCCTTCAGTGGGGGTTTTCCCTCCCGTCTGAAGGAGACGGTGGTTAAGCCCATTTTGAAAAACCCGGCCTTGCAGTTGACGATTTAATAAACTATCGCCCAATCGCCAACGTCCCGTTTATGGGCAAGGTGATTGAGAGGGTGGCGGCGGTCCGGCTGCAGTCATACCTGGAGGATCGGCAGTGCCTCGACCCATGCCAGTCCGGGTTCAGGCCCCGTCGGGTACCAAACAGCTTTGGTCGCCCTGCAAGATGACCTTATCCGGGCGGCCGACAGGGGTTGCTCTACCCTGTTGGTCCTCCTGGATCTGTCAGCGGCCTTTGATACCGTCGACCACGGTATCCTGTTGGACCGGCTCTCTGAGGTTGGGATCGAGGCTCTGCTCGCAGATGGCTCCGTTCCTTCCTGGAGGGCCGGCCGCAGTACGTTCAGCATGGGGGAGTTATCGGCCCTTGGATTCTCCCTTGTGGGGTTCCACAGGGGTCGTCTCTGTCCCCCATGCTGTTTAACATCTACGTAAGGCCGTTGGCGGGGTCATCAGGAGTTTTGGAGTCTGCTGTCATCAGTACGCTGATGACACGCAGCTCTATCTCTCCTTTTCCACCTCTGCTGTGGAAGCTGTTGAAGTCCTCGATGGGTGCCTGGAGGCCGTACTGACCTGGACCGGGGCGAACAGGCTTAAGCTCAACCCCGAGAAGACGGAGGTTATGTTCTTTGGGAGCTCGCTGTCGGGGTACGGTGGCCCCCTCCCCTGTTTGGGGGGAGTGTCCCTCCAGCTCGCGGAGAGGGTGCGGAATCTGGGCGTGCTCCTGGACCCGGCGCTCTCCATGGAATCCCAGGTGGCGTCGGTGACCAGGTCCGCCTATTACCATCTCCGTCGGATCGCCCAGATCCGCCCCGCCTCGACGCGAACTCTCTGGGAACAGTGGTCCAAGCACTGGTGATCTCGAGGCTGGACTACTGTAACGCCCTCTACATGGGGTTGCCCTTGACTCTTCTCCGGCGGCTGCAGCGGGTACAGAATGCGGCGGCCAGGCTGGTGGCCGGCGTGCGTCGGTATGATCACATCACGCCAGTCCTGGCCCGCTTGCACTGGTTGCCCGTTGCAGCCCGGATTAGATTCAAGGTCCTGGTTTTAGTTTATAAAACCCTCCATGGCTTGGGACCGGACTACCTGACAGAGCGTATCGCTCAGCGAACCACCTCGGCCCGTCCCGTTCGGGCAGGCGCGAAGCGCACTTGCTGCGGGTCGCCACTCCTCGAGAAGCCCGGAAGTCGAGTACTCGGGCCCGGGCATTCTCAGTGGCGGCCCTAGCCTTTGGAATTCCATCCCTCCTGAAGTGCGCTCTGCAGAGTCCCTGCTGGCCTTCCGGAAGGCTTTAAAAACCTACCTCTTCCGGGAGGCCTTGGCGATTCCTAGGTTTTTTTTTTTCTTTACCCCGCCATCGCCATGTCTCTGAATGATATTTTTATTAGATTTTTATTAGATAGTATCAGGAACACTATCTGGTTTTTAACTATATTAGTTTGTTGTGTGTATCGTCTGTTTGTTTAATTGTGATTATCTGTGCCAACTGTGGCTTTGTAAGCCGCTTAGAGATCTTTTGATATTAAGCGGGATATAAATACAATAAATAAATAAATAAATAAATCGCAGAACACAAGAACGCAGTCAAAAAAGAAGAAAAATCTTCCTCTCTCTTCCAGCACATAAAAACAACAGGTCATGAAATTGACTTTGAAAGAACCAAACTCATCTCCAAAACTGAACACTTCAACAGTCGAATAATCATGGAAGCCATTGAAATAGAGAAACACCCAAACAACATGAATAAACGTGATGACACCTCCCGCTTGCCTGACATCTGGAAACTAGCCCTGGTCAACAGACGAGCCTCTGTCACAAAGACTGACACCAGGTCCAAAAGGACACAAGATGCCACCACCCTCCATCCACACCAAACACAAACCCAGACCCTTCCCACAGATGAAACGAAACCACCATCCAATAACAAAACCACGACTGCACCATCTACTGCGGCACCCCACTCCAGTCACCACATGGAGCACACTCACACACCCCCAAAAACATTGGGAGACCACAGACACGTAGCCAGACCAAAATGAATTCACAAGACACAGGACCCCACTCCACCAAAGCCCAGGATACTGCCAGAACCCACCAGCCATCTAACCCACCAGCATCTAAACAGCCATCTAAACAGCCACCAGCAGTTAATCCCTTAACGATCGCCTCAGCCACACAGCAGATCACAAAAGAACAAAGGAACAAAGGAACCTACAATCAGCAACAGAGCAAGCAAACCACACCCCCCCAGCAGTATTTATAGAAGGACTTCAACTGAGATCACACTTTGCTTCAAGAAGAAAGAAGCCAGAACACCAGCCTGAAGATGACGAGTGAGACCTCGTCGAAACGTCGCCAAAACAACCAGATTTCTACACGGGAAGAAACCCGAATCCACCCTAACATGCATACCTATACCCGTGAAAATCTACGAAAACAAATATATCCACCCCATATATATATGCATGTTAGGGTGGATTCGGGTTTCTTCCCGTGTAGAACCCCTATACCCGTGAAAATCTATTTAAAACATTATATATATATATATATATATATATATATATATATATATATATATATATATATATATATATATATATATATATATATATATATATATATATATATATATATATAAAGAGATGGGCACGAAACGAACAATTTTTTGTTTCCATTTTCATTTTTTCATTTTGTTATGCAATGAACGACAAACGAATTTTATCTCTAAAATGAATCAAAACGAACAGAAACACCAGAAATTTTGTTGTCCATTTTGTTTTCATTACTGCAATGCATTGAACTGCTTTAAAAACTAAAAAACACACACACAAAAAAATTGAAATAAAGGGTAACGAAACGGTAACAAAACGAATGAAAATGAAAACAATTTTTTTGCAAAAATTCGCAAAAAAAACGGAAATGAACCAAAATGGACCCCCTAAACGCCAAACGCCAAACGAAATGCCATTTTTATTTATGCCCCCTCTCTCTCTCTCTCTCTCTCACACACACACACACACACACACACACACACACACACAGTGGTACCTTGTATAAAGGAATTAATTCATTCCAAATGAAATTATGTTAAGCAAATTTTCCTTTATACAAATTCCCATGCGAATGCATTGGAAATTGAGTGATCCCATTTTTATGTTGTACGGATTCTCCCCATAGGCGATTGTGTTAAGCAAATTTCCCCTATCTCTGGAATTTTTTATGTTTTACAAATTTTTTGTTATACAAGCTGTTTGTTATACAAGGGTCCACTGTATATATTCTTGTGCACATAAATGTTTGTCTTAGATGAATGTCTTAGATTTTTCAGAATTTCTGATATTCAAGGATAAGTAAAATATACACTCTACTGATAAAAGAGTGGTTTATGTTTTCACCTAGAAATATAGGATTCTATTATGCTTATTGTACTGTACAATTAATGTACAACAGCTAATTTCCACATAGCATAGGCACAGGAAGTGGTCCCCTGCCCACTTAGTATTGAAATAAAAGGCTCACAGATCCGGCCCACCCCAACCGGTCCCCTCTAGCCACTTGGAGATAATCTCGCTGGTTCCATGTCTGCATCTATAATAATTTTTGTTCATTTCTGGATCTTCATTAACACAAACAGCTATAAAACAATGGGCAGGAGGATCCCATATCCAAAACTGTGTGGCCTATCTATTCAGGTCCCATTCAAAAATCATATTTCCACAATTTCATACGGGACTATTGCATCTCTGATAGTGTGCTGCACAGCATATCAAAATTCAGCAAGGCAGATAGAAAAAATGGAGGCAGATGCAACGGATAGTCTGCACTTGCTCTCTACCAAATGTCAGGAGGTTTGGGCAAAGAGCTTTCAAGTTAGAGTTTTTTTAAAAAAATAAAATAAAACTGCTTTAAACCACCATTGGTACCACCTCAGTGCAGAAACAAGCAACCTTTAAATGTCTCCAGATTTATAACAGATCAAATAGCTTGAAAAGACAATCTTTTTCAATCTTGACAGAGAATGGTCAGTCCCTACCACCATTTTTATTTGAAAAGAATCAAGGCCAAAGTGACTGAGATACTGGTCCTATAAATACTATTTCAAAAGAGAAAAACAACAACCACTTTGTTATAAAACCAGTTATGCCTGGAATAGGCTTAATGTGTGTGTGTGGGGGGGTGTCCAAACTTTTTGTAACGAGGGCCAGATTTGGTGGCTGAGAATATGGGGGGCTGCCCCCCGCCCCTGCTCCACCACTTCAAGCTCCACTCACTGACCCCTTGCAGGTCCCACCCATTGACCCCTAAGCCCCACCCACTGACTCCTTGCAAGCCCCACCCCTTGCGAGCCCATCCCAGTTCGAGACCAGGGGAAGGCATGGTCACCCTGCCACCCTTGGTCTGAACGAAGGGCTTGGGAACCTGGCTGGAAAGGAGGAGAGCAGCATGAGCCAAGTGGTAGAAAGCTGCCTCACTCCCTGCAAACACACCTATTGTGTTCTTTGGGTGAGTTCAGGCTTGCTGGCTGGCCAGCTCCGTGAAAGCCCACTTTTCTCTGTCCCCCCTGAGGAGCCTCTCTTGCCTTCCCCTGCCTACTGAGGCAGCCGGAGGAGCACTGCAAGCACTGCAAGCTGTCTCCCAGAGCCGAGCCCTGGGGGCAGTGGGGTGGGCGTTTCTGCTGCTGGCTCCATCCTTCCTCTGCAACTTACCTCCAGGAGGCGAGGAAGGCAACTGGCCTCAGGAAGTAGCAGCAGCAGCAATCCCACCTGACAACCAATAAGGAGCAGGCCTTGTGGATTTAGTGGGTGCCAGCTGCAGCCCAATCAAAATGGCCTGACGGGCCAGATGCAGCCCACAGGCCAGACTTTGGACATGGCTGGTTTAATGGCACGACCATTGCAAAGTAGAAACATTGTTATTTGTGGCCAAGAAAGGGGAACAGTTGGAGTAACATTCACTCTTGCTGAAAAACAGCATTTTAAAACTCATAAAGGGATCTTTATATCTGATGGAGAAAACTCACATACTCTTAAACCTACTGTTGACAGAGGAAGGGCCTGATTTCAATGTGCATTTTAAGAACTGCATAAGGTACAATGCTAAGCAAATGCAAGATGGTAGATCTATATAGAGAAGAAAATCACTTTATTCACATCCTTTGTTTGAATTAATAAAAAAAAGCCCAGATAATTTGTATCCACAGTTTTATCTTCTCTGTTTTATTCCAAAGTTTTGAAACAGTGCCCAATGTCATTTTGTTGTAATGCATTTGAGCCAGAAGCTTTATGGCTTTAGTTGCAGTGTGGCACTCCTCACATTTCACATTGTTTAAATCTATTCCAAGTTATTCTCAGCAAAGCTTCATTGCTTTGTTAACCCTCAGCTCTGTGTTTAGAGATATAAATGTCATATATTTTACACATTTTGTATCTGCTTTGTGGTTCTCTCTGCTTAGCAAAGATATTGCTTTGGAATTAGTAGATGGAAAGGAAATTGCCTAGTTGCATCCCAGTGACAATCAGAAACAAGTATAGTTCTGCTATAGTAATAAAAACAGAACCAGCATCTTATTTCTTGCTAAACTCGATTTCTAAAGGACTAAAATGATTTTACATTGCAGTAAATACTATTAAAACTTTCTTTTCAGTTGCATCCTGTTATTTACACAAATGAAAGCCTTTGTTACATTGCAGATGATCCTTTCAACAATTAATTCAATAATATTTATTTATTTATTTATTTATTTATTTATTTATTTATTTATTTATTTATATACTTGTTGACTGCCCAACTTTCACTCAGGAACTCTGGGCAGTGTACAACATATTGACAAATTAACAACTTGCCCAAGAAACCAAGATAAAACAAAACAACAAACCATACAACAGACAGTCCAGGAATTCAAGGCTGGGACAAACAATACAAACGAATTGTATTGGTTTGTATTGATTGTCCAATGATCTACCATCATGCAGTCAGTGATCACAAAAAATGATCTACCATCATGCAGTCAGTGATCACCAAATTTTCCCTAAAGAGCCAGCTCTCCTGGAGGCCGGCAGAGACTCAGCCAGCCTAATCTCCAATGGCAGTTCATTCCAAAGGGATGGGGCAGCCACTGAGGAGGCCCAACTCTGGGTAGAAACCCTTTGGCCTCCCTCAGAGTGGCCACCCAGAGCAAAAAGGAGGGCAAGACTCTGGTCGGTTAGGACGCAGCTGGCCTCTGAGAAATCTGCTCCTCCAGATCGTCAGGTCTCAGGCCATGGATGGTTTTGTAAACCCTCCTTTGACTATAAGATGGAGTACTTGCACTAGCTGTATTCAGACCGATGAAGCTGTTTGGATGAACAGCGAAACATCTCTCTCTCTCAAAAATTAAGACTGATGAAGCTGTTTGGATGAGCAGCGAAACGTTTCTATCTCTCAAAAAAAGGAGTCCAGTAGCCATGACTCAACTTCCAGAGAAACTCACCTGGATGACTGAGAATCTTCACAGACCATGGTTGATGGTATCAAAGGCCACTAACAGATAAAGAAGGAACAACAGGGTAGAGCAACCCCTATTGGTTCCCCTCAATAGGTCATCTTGCAACGTAACCAGGGATGTCTCGGTCCCATGCCACAGCCTGAACCCGGACTGGAATGGATCCAGGACATGATCTTCCTACAGGAATTCTTGGAGCCTAACCGCGGCAACCTGTGCAATCACCTTGTCTAGAAAGGGAGCAATGGCTACCAGACAATGGTTAAACATCTGGAGCCAGGCCAGGTCTTTTAAGAATGGGCCTGATCACGGTCTCCTTCAGACAATCAGGAAAAAATCCTGTCTCTGAAGGAAGCAGACATGATCATAGCCACCCATTCCAGCATGCTCCCCCCGGTGGGCTTGATAAACCAGGACGGGCAAGGGTCAAATGGAGAAGCCACTGGTTGGCAATGAACCAGCGTCCTGGAGGCCTCAGCTGGATTTAAGGGCCCAAACTCATCAAATCATGGAGACCGAGAGAGTATGGCATGAGCGATTCTCAGAGATAGTGGAACCGGAGTCCGGATCAGCCCAGATAGCCTCTATTTTAGGTTTAAAATGGGCTGCAAATGACTCACCAGTGAAATCACCAGGAGGAGGTCTCTGCTGGCCAAGATTGGTGTGGTCCCAAACCACCCTAAACAGTTCAGCATGGTGGTTCAAGGCCTCACCTATTCTCAGGGAGGCATGAGCTCTTTTAGCATCCCTGATTGACCTAACATAGTGCCTGGTCAGCAATTTAACTGCAGCCCATTAACATTCCATCTGATCCTTCCTCCATCTGCTTTCCAGCCTCCTCCTTTCTTGCTTTGTTGCCTGAAACTCAGCCATAATCCACTGTGAGGGATGGGCTCAGCAACTGATGAGGTGCTTGGGGGCGATCCGGTCAACTGCCCCAGTGGCATCACTGTACCATCTATCCACCAATGCATCAGCCGGATCATCGCCCAGACCATCTGGAAAAGCCCAGAAGGGCTCTGAAAACTGAACAGGATCCAGACGCCTCCGGGGACAGGCCCAAACAGCTGGGCCAAGCTCCCTGCGAGAAGGGGCGGCAACTGCCAGGGAGAAAATCAGCAAATATTGATCAGACCATGATAGTTGGCATTTTAGTAGTGCAGTAGTAAATCAACAAGGACCATTTTTCTGCCCTTTCAGTCACCTTAAAATCAGTTAATAGTATTGCTTTTGAGTTGTGGCATGTGGCATGTGGACATAGCTGTAAGGATGTCCAAAAAAGTGTCAATTTCACTACCTGCTGCTTTCAGATTTTGTAAACCTGTACTTCTTTGGGTGCTGAATATACCATTAGCAAATTTTGGCAAATTCTTCATACCTAAACTTTAACATTCCCTCCAGTTCAGTCGAAAGCATAACTATTATCAGAATCAGAAGGCGAAGGTGAAGTATTAAAAGAAGGAACTTCCGTGGGAAGATGGGAATTTAAACTACTGGGATTCAACCTATACTTCACAGAGTTAAATACTGTACAGGTTTTAGAACTCCAAGTTTTAGACTGAAATTTAAAGGGAATATCAAAGCCATCTGAATAGATGGATTTATTTTAGGGATATGGATCTGCACCTTGCATAGATACTGTGAAGTTCAGACTAAAACCCAAAAACAGTTTCATTGCCCTCACAAAATCAGAATCACCAAACAACAATGGGCAGCAGTCTGGTTTGTGTTGGCTTGGTGTCCTCCAAGTTTTATCTCCTAGCACCTATTAATCCATTATCATAATTAGATGATGCAATAGATGACAATTAAGTATATCTCACAGATTTATATATCACCTGGGGATTGAGGGACTTATTTTGGTTCAGAAAGAGACTCAAGCAATGTTTTCTATTTTTCATTTCAGTATCTGTTTCATTCAAACAGGAGAATTTTAAGGTATGGGAGTAGAGTGGGCTTTTTACCCTCAGAGTACAGATAACTTGTTGGAAAGTGCATAAAATGACTTGGTTTCATTTTAAAAACACAACAAATATGAAAATAGAATGAAATAAATACAAAAATATTCACCAGGCACATCCCTAGTGGAGAAGACTATAGTTTCTTTTAAATAAGTAGGTAATTTGAACTCATGATAGGATAGGAGAAAATGTTTGTTATTAGTTGGGGAGTACTTTGTTTTGATCTGGCGGGAGGGATTAGACTGCAATTCTCAAAGTGTTACCCCAGCAAAATATTTGTAGTTGTAGACTACATAGAGCGTAATAGGTAGTGAAATTACAACACCCATCATGCTCTGCACCCAGGTGGGAGATATATTTTTTTCATTTTGAGAGAATGAATGTTGATTAGTGAGTATCTTGTACAGAGGGCATATCAGATTTAACAATTTAAGGGTAAAATTCATGTTAATCTCATTTTTCATGTTTTTTTTAAATACCAACCCTTCAAACTCTAATGCATAACCTCCACAATTACAATCCATTTAATCTAGGTGGATTTACAACTGAGTAGATGCCTTTAGGATTGTACTGTGAGCAAGGAATTACTAGTACTACTATCAAGAATAACACCACAAGCAGGTGTTAGTGCCACAGTACTACAGCTATAGTATAATAGTTTCAGTATTTTAACAGGCACTGCTACTTTCTTTAGTGCTGCAAATTTATTTTGCTCAATAAATTTGTTTAACTTGGCTTGGACAATCATGATATCAGATTGATTGGGAATATGTACTGACGATCTGACTGGAAAGATGGTCAGATATCAGAAGAGGTGTCAGTTTTTGAAAGGTGTTCGTCAAGGTCATATTTTCTGAGCTCTACTTTTTAATATCTATTAAGAAATAATTTTCTGGGATGCTCTTGAAGGAAAGAACCAAGATGTGAAGATGGATTGAGTTCTTGTTGCGGCAGAAAACAATGCCATGAGATTGCAACTTAATGTGAAGAAGGCAAAATGGATGGTTATCAGTAAAAAACCAAATGGTACACAGAAGCTTCCCAAGATTGGCAGTGTATACAATGGTACCTTGTATAAAGGAATTAATTTGTTCCAAATGAAATTATGTTAAGCAAATTTTCCTTTATACAAATTTCCCATAGGAATGCATTGAAAACAGAGTGATCCCATTTTTATGTTGTACAAATTCTCCCCATAGGCCATTATGTTAAGCAAATTTTCCCTATCTCCAGAATTTTTTATGTTGTACAAATTTTATGTTATACAAACTGTTTGTTATACAAGGGTCCACTGTAATTGAGAGAGTATCATCTTATAAATACTTTGGATTCCATTTCAAGCATAACTGGCATTTTTCATGTGAAATCCCTTGTAAAATGGAACAAGCTAGAAATTCCTTCCAGAAAATGAAGAAAGTCTTGACAAACCAAGACTTTTCTTTCAGACTTCATAGCCAAATATTTTGATCTTATGTGTTTAGTATATATAGTGTTGAATTTAATACTTAGTATATTATGGTATTGAAACTTTGACCCTTACAGACATATTATGCAGGAAGCTGGAAGCATTTGAAATATGGATGTACAAGCAAGTTCTGAAGATACCTTGGACAGCCAGAGTAACTAATGTGACCATATTACAGCATATCAATAAAAGCCAGAAATTCTCAATACCATAAAGAGAAGAAAATTACAATATTTTGGTCACATAATGCTCAATGACAAATACCATCTGCTACAAGTTAGCCTTCAAGGAAAAATAGATGGAAAACATGGCCCAAAGCACAGAAAAACATTCTGGCTTAAGAATTTATACCAGTGGTTCACAGCAAGGACAGCTTCTCTATTTAGAAAAGCTGTGGATAAAAAACAGATTGTGCTACTGATCGCCAACGTTCTAGTTGGACATGGCACTTGAAGAAGACTAAATTTGTACACACTTCTTCAGTAAATGTCAAACTCTCTAAAATTGTGTCTGTCATACAAAAAATATGCACAACTCATATTAAATCATTTTTGGATTTCTACTGCTTAGAAACTGCTATTAGACATTATTATTATTATTATTATTATTATTATTATTATTATTATTATTATTATTATTATTATTATTATTATTATTATTATTATTAGACATGGGCACGACTCGGCAAAATTGTTGTTTCCGTTTTCGGTTATCGTTTCCGTTACATAACGGAAACGGTAACGATAATTAAGCCGTCAGAACTCGAACTGGAACTGAAAAAAGAAAAATTTGGTCGGGTTTTACGTTTCCGTTTGTGGCATCGCGGCGATCATGCAATGCGAAGCACAGAAAAAGTTTTTTAAAGTTTTTTTTTTAAAAAGCCCGACACCCGGCCAAAAAAGCAGGCGAAAATATGCCTGACTGAGCCTTTGCCACCTACAAGAGGGGTGGTTTCTGGGGGGGTCCCCGGCCTTCCCCCCTCTTCTCCTGTCCTGGGCTGCTTGCACCAGGCTGGGGGGGTCATCCTCGTCGTCTCGCCATGCCATGCGGTGGGGGGAGGATCCAAAATGGCGACTGCAATTTTTCTTTTGAAATCATGGTCAAAAACCACACCAAATCACCACAGAAACATATGAAATTTATTTATTTTAAATGCCTGAATTTTTATAGTAGCAGCAGTGGGGTTTTTTTTATAGCAATAAAACGTCATATTGATTTTATTTTATTTTTATTTTTTATTTTTTAGACCTGCCCATTTGGGCTGGGCATGGGATGGGACCATGCAATTTTTTTGAACCATTCCACCAATGGCATCGCCAGGTTTTTGACTGACACTTCTGGATGTCTCAGAGGGCATAAAAAGCCAAGGCACCTTCCAGAAATCGCAGTCGGGTGTATGGATGTGGTTGAGGGAGGAGGGCTGGCTGCTGGTGCTGGTGTGATCTGATCGAGATTGAGGAGGGAGGCTGGAGGCTTTAGGATTTAAGTTAGGCAGGCAGGGAGGGAACTGAATGTAGAAAATAATTTCTTTGATTCTCTGCAGCTTTGTCTGCTGAAGGGAATAGCTGTTTATTCTTTTTTTCTTCTCTGGCAGTTTCAGGATTTTTTTCCTGATATTGAATAAAGGGGGAGGTTCAACTGGGAGTGGGAGATGTGGATTTATTTTTAAAATCTATTATATACTACCATTTATTTTCTGTTTTCCCAACTTCAATTTCCTTGCACACACACACATTTGGGGTGCAAGCCAAGAACAGAACCTCTATCCTAAGTGATATCCTAACTGCCCACTCGCCCTCCCCCCGCGCCACCACCCGCCTGCAGCCCGTGCCACCGCCTGCCCACTCACCCGCCCCCCCACCCTGCCTGCCGTCTAGGACGCAAAAACACCTAGCGCCGGCCCTGATTGCAGGACGCCCCTATGCTCTGGGAAGTCAAATCGCACTAAATCACGGTGGAAACGACAAACGACAAACGGAAACAACAATTTTTTGAAAATTTTTGCGACAAACGGAAACGACCCGAAACGGACCCGTTCCGACAAGCGAAAACTCGAAACATTTTTTTCTGGTCGTGCCCATTTCTAACTGCCATGTGCCTGGAGGCAGATCTGGCTGTAAAGTTTTCAGTGAATTTTTGTTGTTAGTGTTGTTTCTTAGGAAGGGAGAATGTGACATTTTGTCCTTGCTTCCACATTTTGTGTTGCCATAAAATTAGTCAAAAGGAAAGTGTGCTGCTTATATAACACCCCATAGCGCTTAATGTACTATAGTTTAATTATATAGGCTACAAGTTGCCTTCCCCCATCCCCCAGTGAGCTGGGTACCCCTCATGGAAACCATCATCAAGATCATCATGATCATCATCTTAGAACTGCAAAATTGGGACGGACCATATGAATCGTTGAGTTCCACCTTTGTCAAGGAAGCACTTTTGTAGCAGATCTACAAAAAGAAAAGAAAAACAGAAGGACTAAAACTCAACCTTCAGAATGGATGGGGTTGAAATAAATGACCTTGCTGCTCCTTCTAACCCTATTATTTACTGTATTAAAGAAAACAAATAAAATTGAATTAAGAGGGACTATTTCATATGCAGCTCTTGAAAACTCTAGAGACATATTTTATATAATCAAATGGGAAAAGAAGTTATTTATGGGGCTATAATTCCATCTGGAAATTCTCAGGACCCCATAAAGCACTTCAGTTTTACTCAAAGTTTATATCCCTAGAACATTTCAGCAGAATAAAGCTCATAATTCAATGATTTTTTTTGAAAGCTCCATTTTATTACTGGTATTTTGTTTATTAAAATTTTGCTTTTATCTCCCCTGATAAATCTATTTATATTTTGATGGTCTTTACCTGCCTTTTACATTTCCTTCTACTATTATGAAGACATGAGTCTGTGCAATAGCTTCTTGCATTGTGCATATTACAAAACTATGACAATTGACATTAAGATAAGACAAGATAAAATGAGATGAGATAAGATGAGATAAGATAAGATAAGATTGGGGAAATTTACTTGTTACACAGCTCCGAATATGAAGAACAAGCAAGAAGGGTAAGTGCACAAAAAGTGTAAAGTGAGAAATTTAAAAGGGGGCTTAAATGGTTTTCTTTAAAGAAAATATGAAAAGGCTTCACTAAGCATCATAGGCACATTCTGCAGCCTAAGGAGAACAAATGATGCCCCTCCACATCAATGTATGGGGTATTTAAATCTCTCCAAAGTATTATGTCACAAGAAGCATTAAACCCCTGAACTATTTTCTTACTCTCTAGCGTTTGTTTGTTTGTTTGTTTGTTTGTTTGTTTGTTTGTTTGTATCCCACCTTTCTCCTTATGAAGGACCCAAGGTGGCTTACAAGAAAAAAACTACAAGTATATGAATATTTATGAAGTTCAGCAAGTATTATATTTAAAATATTAATTAAAATCTATATTGAAACACATGTCAAACAACAGAGCACAATAATCCATAAAAAACACTCTCAGACCATCAGTCACTAAGGAAATGCCTTCCTGAAAATAAAGTCATTTGCCTGCTTTTGGAGGAAAGGACAAGGACAAGAAGGGATTTCTAAAGTCTGGGAGCAGCAACAGAAAAGACCCTCTCTAGTGTCCCCACAAAGAGTCCATGTGCGGGTGGGAGGATCAAAGGAAAGTCCTCCCCCATTATCTTAATTGCTGGTCAGGCCTATAGAGGGAGATGTGCTATTTGAGATAGCTTGGACACAAGCTCTTTAGGGCTTTTGCACAATTAAGGCTAGTACGCAAGTTATGTCCATTTCTTGAGAAATCTGTTCTGGCCACTGTGACACATTCCAAAGTGACCTCCCGGCTGGACTATTGTAATGTGCTCTATGTGGGTTTACCGATGGAAAATCTCAGGAAACGTCAATGGGTACAGAATGCAGCAGCCAGATTGCTGACTGGGATGGGTTACAGACATCACATTGTACCCCTATTAAAGCAGCTCCACTGGCTGCCAATCACCTACTGGACACAATTCAAGGTGCTGACCTTAAACTACAGAGCATGAAATGTTCTGGGTCCAAGCTACCTCAAAGACTGAATCCCACAGTATGAATTGGCTCGGGTGCTAAGATCATCAGGAGAGGCCTTCCTCTCCATCCCACCACCTTCACTTATGTGTCTCAAAAGAACACAAGAAAGGGCCTTCTCTATTGCTGCTCCCAGACTTTGGAACTTCCTCCCACTGGAGGCCAGGACTGCCCCATCTCTGCTGTCTTTCCAGAAGCAGACAAAGACCTTCCTCTTCAGGCAAGCTTTCCCTGAATGAGGGACTACCTACTTTGTGACTTTATATGGATTATCATACATGATTGCATTGACTGATTTCATAGGAACACCAGTGTTTTCCATGTTGGGGTTCAGGGGGCTGAGTTATTCAACTTCAAAGGGGGTGCCCCCTGGAAAAACATTTCTAATTGCAATGTTATCTGCTAGAAATTAGTGATCCTAGGCAGCTAGCAGCATGGAAGTTGAAGTGGAGCTTCCTCAAGTTCTCCCCTTTAAGCACCCCCAATTGGAAAATGGGAAAGCTTGAGGAAGCTCCAAATTGGGAGTGCTTAAAGGGGAGAGCTTGAGGAAGCAATTTTGTTGTGGCTAGACACCGGGGATCAGTATTTTCAAATACTTTAAATTACAAATGTTTTTTTTTCTGGGTGCACCTCTTTGGAGTTGAATAACTTGGCCCCCTGTATCCTAAACCTCTCAAAATTGGGGGTGCTTAAATGGAACAGCTTGAGGAAGCTCCACTGTAGTTTCCACACTACTAGCTGCCTGGGATTTTCAAGCACGTAACATTGCAATTAGGAATGTTTTTTCTGCCCCCCATTTGAAGTTAAATAACTCAGACCCCTGAACCCCAAATGTCTCCAAATTTGGAGGGCTTAAAGGGGAGAGTTCAAGGAAGGTACCCACCAAGTTTGGTGCCTCTAGGACCCGGGGGAGCTGTTTTATAGAGAAATGAAACAGTTCATTTTAAATAAAAAAAACCTGTTGTTTTTGTTATTAATGAAATGCTGCTTTCCTGGTTTGTTTCGTTTCGTTTCATTTCTGATAAATCAGCATTTCATTTTTCATTTGGTGACCATCCCTAGTTTTTGCCATATTGGTGACAATCAACTTCAGACTGTTCAAAGCACTACAGCAGTCTTCACAGGCAGGCTCTAGTTTCTATCTATCATTTTGCAACAAGATTTAAGGATGATGAATTCAATGCTTATATAACACCTAGAACTGGCAACTTCCCTTTTCACATTTTTGACCTTACATTACATCAACTGTTTCCTCGTACATCCACTAAACTGAGCATGGGAATGTACAAAATGCATAAAATCATAGGCATTATATACTGTAGGTCCTGAACAATATTCCAACACTTTTTCAAGGGGTATTTTAGACAGCAGTGAATATAATGGAGAGGCTATTAAGGTCAAACTCAGTGCTTCTCACCTGCAGTCTCCAAATCTTCATGAATAAAGTAGATGGAATGTTCTTCTGAAAGTGACATATCCAGCACCAGCTTTGTTATCCAATTCTGTTAGTGATGTAATTGGTTTTGATGGTCTAATTGATTAAGCAAATGTGTCTGTATTACTGATGCCATAGAGTACAGTGAATTGATTAACTATTTATTAAACATATTAAATTTGTCTTCATCTAGATATCAATATAAAGGAATGTCTTTTTCTGATTTTCTGGTGTACTCATACCATAATTCTCCATTCTGGGAGTTTGTTCTACCTTGTAGGTTAATGGTGGCAAAACGTCAGCACTCCAGATGTTTTGGACCACAATTCTCACAGTCCTTTATCAGTCCTTTATCATTGGCAATCTAGGCTTAGAATTCTGGGAGTTGTGGTCCAAAACATCTGAAATGCCAAAGGTTTACCACCACTGTTATAGGTAGTTTACAAACACCTGGATGTAATGTACCTATGGGGAAGGACTAAATCAAAAGGCCTTGAGGCTGAACTCAGCCAAATTCCCTATTCCTGTACCATTACTGACAGCTTTCTTTTTTAGCAGAAGGGTTTGGCACACCTTGAACCAATGTAACTGTCATTTTTCTCCTGTCTTACTTGGTCTCCAGTCTGTTGCCATGTCCTCTGAATACATTCCATTCTTCAAAAAGCCTATCCTTGTGGGATATTATGCTTCTGTGTCCAAAACTCAAAATTCTAAGAAATACTCCAATATAGCTACAAAATGTTATTCTCAGGTTGCCAGTAGGAAAAAGGAAGCCAAATTTTACACAGCAGAGGGCAGCTTGAATGTTGACAGACAGCACCAATGGCAGCAGTAAAGATAGTCTACAGGATACCCCTTTTGCTCACATTATTATTGGCAAAAGAGATAGCAAGCAAGAGCCACAAACTAATCAAAATGCCTTTAAAGAAATGTGTCTTTCAGATTAATTCTGTGCATTCAAGTACTGTACATGTATGTTAATATCCAAGGAATCTACATGAATCTGAAGTGCTTCTGTTCCATGCAACCCATTGTGCAGCACATGTGATCATCTGCATTGAGAAAGGAGTCGCAGTCATGGTGTAATAATCAACTGCCAAAATATTACACAGTGTGTGTTTTCTAAGAGGTTACATAGATCTCTAATTTCACTGTTTTATCAAGTCTGAAACACTTTATGATAATCTTCTCTTCTCTTTTGGGGAATTCAGAGATCTTAATGGTGAACTATATATATATGAATAACAAGCAAACTGATGTCTTACTGTTGGAGAGAGGGAGGATATAAAATAAACCCTACTATCAACTTGCAAAATTACAGAACTTGTAAAGAAAAATGAAAGAAGCAGCTTGATCATTGTTCTCTTACCAATAAGATTTTATTCATTCTTCTTTTCATTGCAATTGTGGCACTCTGTTTTTATGTATGTTATTAATATACAAGTACCTCTTAGACCATTTTAAAAACTGAAATGTTCTTGACATTAATGTTTAGGTTATTTTTCACAAAGCTAACAGGAGATATACATTGGGAGAGGGTTATTAAAATAATAAATCTTAGACTTTACTACAGATTCATTCCAGGATTCAATGCAGCAGGAGGGGAAGAGATAAAAGATACTGCATACAGCATATTAAATAACATATCCAGTTATGATACCAGTATATCCCTAAATGCAGAGACACATACACAAGTAAACACACAACCGTCACCAAAAAGAAAAGGCAAGGAAAAGGGGGAAACACCTAGTGTAAATATAGCCTAAAAATAAAATAGAATTTTATTTTATTTTATTTTTATTTATTTATTAGGCTTGTATACCGCCTGTCTTCCCGAAGGAACTCCGGGCGGTTCACAACACAAAAATATGACAATAAAACAATAAGTGACCTAAACATTAATGTTTAGGTCAAACCAGCGCACACCCGCCACCAGTCGGGCCACTGCATTCTGTACCTGTTGCAGTCGCCGAAGGAGAGTCAAGGGCAACCCCATGTAGAGCGCGTTGCAATAGTCTAGTTTTGAGATCACCAGTGCTTGTGCCACTGTCCTGAGGGAGTCCCCATCTAGATAGGGACAAATCTGGGCTATCTGTCGAAGATGGAAAAAAGCAGTCCTGGACACAGCAGCCACCTAGAATCATAGAATAATAGAGTTGGAAGAGACCTCAAGGGTTATCTAGTCCAACCCCCTGCCATGCAGGAACCCCTTCACAATAATTCCGACAGATGGTCATCCACCACCCTCTGTGGCAGCATATTCCACTGCCGAACAGCTCTAACTGTCATGAAGTTCTTCCTAATGTTCAAATGGAATCTCTTTTCCTATAGTTTGAAACCATTGCCCCGAGTCCTAGTCTCTGAAGCCATGGAAAACAAACCTGTTCCCTCTTCAATATGACATCCTTTCAAATATTTAAACATAGCTATCATATCCCCTCTCAGTCTTCTTTTAGAGAGGCTAAACATTCCCAGTTCCCTAAGCCCTTCCTCATAAGACATTTCCTCCAGATCCTCAACCATCCTGGTCGCCCTCCTCTGCACCCGCTCGAGGTTGTCAACATCCTTTTTAAACTGAGGTGCACAGAACTGGACACAGTACTCCAGGTGGGGTCTGACCAGAGCAGAATAGAGTGGCACTATCACTTCCCTTGATCTAGACACTATGGTTCTGTTGATGCAACCAAGAATCGCATTGGCTTTCCTGGCCGCTGTATCGATGCGACCAGGATGGTTGAGGATCTGGAGGAAATGTCTTATGAGGACATTTCCTCCAGATGTCCATAGAGAGTGCCGGGTCCAGGACTACGCCCAGATTCCGGACACTGTCCAATGGCCGGAGAGAAACACCCTCCAAAGTTGGAAAAGGGCCACTGTAGCCAGATGGGGAAGTCCCAAAGAACATGACCTCAATCTTCTCAGGGTTATGCCTGAGTCTGTTGGCCCTGGTCCATTCCATGACCGCGTCCAGGCACTGGTTGAGAGTCCCGACAGCGTCATCTGCAGAGGTGGAAAAGGAGACATAGAGCTGCGTGTCATCAGCGTACTGATGACAGCAGACTCCATATCTCCTTATGACCTCTGCCAGCGGCCTCATATAGATGCTGAACAGCATGGGGGAGAGGGACGACCCCTGTGGAACCCCACAAGGGAGTATCCATGGGGCCGAGAACTCCCTCCATGCTGTACCTGCTAGGGACGGCCCTCCAGGAAGGACTGGAACCAACTGAGGACAGTGCCTTCGATCCCAATCCCAGAGAGCCGATCCAGCAGGATACCATGGTCGACAGTATCAAAGGCTGCTGACAAGTCCAGAAGGACCAACAGGGTAGAGTTACCCCTGTCAGCCCCCGGAGGAGGTCATCTTGCAGAGCGACCAAGACTGTCTCAGTCCCCCGACCAGGCATGAACCTGGACTGGAATGGATCAAGGACCCGTTCACCCTCCAAAAACGATTGAAGCGGGACCGCAGCCACCGTCTCAATTACCTTGCCCATAAAGGGAACATTGGCAATCGGGCTGTAGTTGGCCAATTCGCCCGACACCATGCCAGGTTTTTTCAGAATGGGCTTCACCACCATCTCCTTCAGGCAAGAGGGAAATATCCCTTCCCTGAAGGAGGCAGTGGCGATAACAGAAGCCCATTCCGGCATGCTCCCACCGGCAGCTTTTATGAGCCAGGAAGGGCAAGGATCAAAGAGGGTGGATGCAGGCCAGCAGTCGGCAAGGGCCATGGAGGCCTCAAGTGAGGAAACAGGCCCAAACTCAACCATCCGGGGAGACCGAGGGGGTGCAGCAGCAGGGGATGCCAAGGGTACATTAGAGCAACCGGAATCGAAACCGGCCAGGATGGCCTCTATTTTAGATCTTAAAAAGGCTGCAAAAGTCTCACTACTGAAATCAGTAGGAGGAGGCCTTTCCAGACCAGGATTAGTGAGGTTGCGAACCACACGGAACAATTATGCTTGACGGTTCGAGGCCTCACTAATTCTCAGAGAGTAGAAGGATGTTTTAGCCTCCCTGATTGCCTGATTGTAGCGTCGATAACTACTGCAGCCTTATTAATCGCCATCTGGTTCTTTCTCCAGCTGCGCTCCAGCCTCTTCCATTCTTGCTTCATCGCTCACAACTCTGCTGTATACCACAGCGAAGGACGAGCTTGGCACCAGAGGAGGTGCCTAGGGGCAATCTGGTCGACAGCCCGGGATGCTTCTGCAAACCATTGTTCCACCGTGGCTTGGACCGGGTCATCAGCCAGGCCGCCAGGAAGATCCCCAAAGGCCTCCTGGAACCGATCAGGCACCAGGAGTCTTCGGGGACGGGACCAGATAATGGCTGAGGGTACCCCACAGGGCGGGGCAGCGATTGACAGAGAGAACGACAGCAGGTGATGGTCTGACCATGACACGGGAGTGGACTCAAGATCCCACACCCTCAGCAAAGAATCCTTGGAGGTGGAGGTAAATACCAGGTCCAGGGTATGTCCAAATTTATGAGTGGGGCATGAAACATGCTGGGTCAGGTTCATGGAGGTCATGGACTCCATGAACTCCAAAGCCACACCTGACAGTCCATCGCTGGCATGCACATTGAGGTCTCCAACCACCAGAAGGTGGGGGAGATCTCAAAAGTGCAGCCGCAATGAACTCGGTGAGCTCTGGTAGGGATTGTGCTGGGTTGCGGGGAGTACGGTAACCAAGCACAATGCCAAACCTGTCCCGCTGTCCCACCAATAGATGAAGACATTCCAACCCCAGACTCACCGTCAAGGCCCTGCTGACATGAATAGTGTCTCTGTATACAATGGCCACCCCACCCCCCCTTACGGCCCTCTGACCTGCCTACGCCCTGCACCAAGAACCCAGGGGGGCACAGCTGGGTGAGCAAAGCTCCCCCCTCCACTCCCACCCAGGTCTCAGTAATGCACACCAGGTCGGCCCTCCCATCTCAAATGGTGTCATAGATGATGGGGATCTTATTGTGGACCAACCTGGCATTCATCAGGAGGCAGGACAGGTTGGAGGTGCTGGCAGGATGGCTCCGAGATACGTGGCAGTGAGTTGAGGGGTCAGAACGGGGGACAGGCATGAGCTGCCTGGCCCGGGTTCTTCTTATCCGACTAACCCCCCAACCCCTAGCGTAACGGCCACGGCCTGACATGACTGGTATGGCAGTCCCTGCAGGCATGGTGACACCGGGGGGGGGGGGAGGACACCTAATGAGACAATAAAATACCAAAAATAAGATAACAGTAAAATAACAACAAAGTACAAAATACAAACAACAAAAGTAATAATAATAATAATAATAATAATAATAATAATAATAATAATAATAATAATAATAATAATAATAATAATAATAATAATAATAATAATAATAAAAGTAAACAAAATGCAGGGCATTTCAAGTGATATATCTATTTAATGATTAGTTGCAAACTGTGCTCTGAAATGGAAGTCCCATCAAGCTAGAAATCCTATACATAGTCAATCAAGATGGGTGTTAATCTCCTCCTATAGCAATTGCAGGAAGTTTAATTCTGCAGATTACTTTGGGGAAGTCTTGAACTAGATATAGTAGCAATATTTATATTTGGCCCAAATTTGAAGTCAGTTGCACCAAATTTTGGTAAGGAATGATTAAAAACACTGGGAGAAGACAGAAGGCTTATGATAAGTTGGCAGACAAAGACTTTGCAAATAAAATTGGAAAATTTAAGTGAAGCTTTAGGCTTTGAATTGGATTTTTCATAATAATAAACACACCAAGGACTAGTCACCTTAGGCAGGGAAGCAGACAAGGTCAATAAGAATGACAATATTTCTTACAGATAATGATTTCCTTAACTTTTCATAATTTCATCCTTACCTTACATTGAGTTGTCTCTACAAAGCTGCACCATTGCTGCAATTGCAGAACTAACTGTGCAAATTTTCCCAACCAAAAATTCCAGCTGTTGATTTAAGAACTTGAAAAGTAATTGATCAGTCATTCTTTTCTCACTTTGTATTTATGTGAGCTTTGCTTCTCTTTGTTTTCAGAAGGAAAGGACACTAGTGATATTTTATGCAAATTATACAGGAGGATATTATTTGTGTGTGTGTCTCTTTCTCTCATCTGGAAATGAGGGTTCTTGCATAGCTTTAACTCTTATTAAGGAATTACATTGATGTCCCAGTCTACCAAGAGTAAATATATGAGGGGAAAACATTTAGTGAGAATTATTTCCACCTGCAGTGAAGGATACTCGTGTGTGTGTGTGTGTGTGTGTGTGTGTGTGTGTGTGTGTGTGTGTGTGTGTGTGTGTGTGTGTGTGTGTGTGTGTGTGTGTGTGTGTGTGATTATTGTTTCATGTGCTGTCAGCATATGATAATGATGATTGTTTTATTGGGACTTCTCTTATTCTATTGCATTCAACATTTCCCAGCATTATCTTTTTCCATAATGTGCCAAATATAGTGTAGTCTTAGTTGATCTGTACCTATATACCGTGTTTCCCCGAAAATAAGACAGGGTCTTATATTAATTTTTGCTCCCAAAGATGCACTAGGTCTTATTTTCAGGGGATTTCTTATTTTTCCATGAAGAAAAATGTGGTACACATTTATTGTTATCTTATTATGGAGAGGCCTTATTTTCGGGGGATGTCTTATATTTCAGTCTGGGACAAAACTGTAAGTAGGTCTTATTTTCAGGGGATGCCTTATTTTCGGGGAAACAGGGTATCTGTACCTACAGATGCATGTTGCAGTGGCACTAGAATTACAAGCTATGTTTGACCTAGTCTGCTGTTAGATGTGCTAATGGGTATGAAAGCATCCACCTGGATAAATAAATAAATAAGACTATGGATGAATGCAGTTCCCATGTTCTGAGGTCTTGGAATCAGAATAAGGCAAAGCTCATGACTTCCTTGCTTCCCCACTGCATTTAGTTCCCCATTTCCTCTGCTAATACTCTTTGCCCTCCCAGGTCAAAATAAGAAGGTGAGACACAAGTGTTGGATTGATTTCAAGCCACACTTTAGTTATACTGTTTAATATATGCATATCAACACTTAACACCAAGAGGGGGCTGCTGTAGTGCAGAAAACAATTTGGGCCCAAGAGATCTCCCCTAGACCTCATCATCATCATCATATATCCTCAGGGATGCAGTCCCCCAGACAGTGCTCCCTCTTCTGGCAAATTGATATACCTTCTCCGAGGCTAAAAAGTGACTCACATTGGCTGCTCTTGTCCCTGGGAGGATGTCCAATGCCCCCAGCCCCAGACTGTGTTGTAGGGTCACTGTAAAAAATAAAAATAAAATATTTTCTGAAATGCTTTTTGGGTCCCCAACACCCCCCACACCATGCCCCACACCGTGCACAAGGACCACATGAAAACCCCGAACAAATCGGAGCTTTCCCATAGAAAATAACAGGCAAGCTGCTCTGCAGTCTTTTCCTGGCCTGAGTGGCACTGTTGCTGAACCAGGAGGCTTTGATTGACAAAAAATTGGCAACATTGTAGCAATTTCCCAACTGCAAAACCAACAAAGACTTCCCCAATACAATATAACCACTACCGAGAGTCCATGAACCTGGGGAGTCCATAAAACAGCAAGGGGCTGATGGGATTAGCATGCTGCCACACGTCTCCACCTATCCCGAAAGGCCCATCCATCACTGTCTCATTAATTAGGAGACCGGTGGTCAAAAGGCCTTCCCAATCCCAGTAGACCGTTCCCCCCCCCTTTTGGTATCCCAGACCCCCGTCGAGACTCAATGGCAGTAGACCTTCTCCCCCCCAACCCCAAAGAACCAGAGCCGGTAGGCTACCCTGCAAAAGAAAGTTAATGGCAGTAGGCGGCCCGCGGGACCAGGCGCATAGCCCAAGAGGTCTATCCAGACTGATGGCTTATTTTGCGGATTCCCCCACCTGCCGTGGCCCGGTGCTCATGGATGTCTTGCAATTGAAATATGACCACATCATTCACCATAGCCCCTGGAAAGCCCTAGCCACTGACAAACTCCATACACACCTGGAACACCTGGATTCTCCCCTTTTTCCTCCACTATACTTCTCTCTTTCCCCTCCCCTCTTTCTCTCTCCCCTGTCCCCCCATCATCTCAGGCTTCTAGAAGGGGATCCCCCCCTGTTCTCCTCCTAACATCTCACCCCACCTCACTCTTCCCTGGCTGTGCCTTTACGTGTTCCTACACTCAACCCCCTCTCCCTGCTTTCTATGCTTGGGACCACCATCTTGGACAAAACCTGGAAGGGGAAAATGGAGGCTGTCTTCATCCCAGCTGGTGGACATGATCATCTGATTCCAGTTTTTGGTGGGAAAGTCTCTGGGAACATCAGGACCATCTTCAACGCAGAAGCATCTCATCATCTTCAATTCATTCTCATCAATGGACTTGTCTGGCAGATCAGGATTTTCTTATTGACTCTTCCGGACTCTCTGTTGACTCTGTAATCACCCAGATAATTGGACAATGCCACCTCTTCCTTGCCCTATTGTCCCCAAAACCTGATGGCCCATCAGATACGTAAATGGCTCAGCCACACCTGGATGGCAGAACTAATCCAGAATAGTATTACAGGATTCTGTGACCACCCCCAGGACTGCCCTGGGAGGCATCTCAAACTCTCAGCATTGGCTGCCTCCCTGAAGACCACCACCTACCTATCCCAGGGGTATGCATGCACCTTGTGGGAGGGGCAAGGGGTATAAAACATCTGTACACCTGGTCTTCGGGGTGGGCAATCTTCTCTGCCTTGTGGAGATTGTTCATCAGTGCTGTATTTACTGGGCCCAATAAACTGGCAATTATTTTCGGAATTATCTCATGTTGGATTCTCTCTATTGGGCATTTTGAGGTCCAGCAGCTAACAGCCAGGATTAGCCTAGCTGTGACTCAACACTGTGATCTCCTGATCTGCTTCACCCTGGGGTTGGAAAGGGTATAACTTGCTAACATCTCGGGCTCACCAAATGCTTCTGTTATTTCGCACCACCCACCACGGCAATGGGCAAGCCCAGCTATGACCCATGCTCCTCCAGGCTATTTCAGCCTGCAGACCCCTCTGCAAACCCTCCAGAAACACGTCCAAGTGTGAGTCAGATAAGTGTAAGTCATCATTCTTATACAGCTCAGTTTTCATAAGCATAATGCCTGGGTGGCCCACCACTGATCCAAAGTTGTGTAGCACCTCCCTGCAAACTTCCCTGCTCATGCCTCTGCACTTGTGATTTAAGCACCAGGGGTCACAATCTGCCCTCCACATACCTCTCAGAATAATTGTGGACCACACTACCTTAGTGTCTGGGCAGGTCAACTTTCAATAGCCCAGGTCACATATGATCTCCTTAATGAGCAACTTGCTCATTTGCTGGGCAAGGGCATTTTCCCCAAGGTGTATTAATAGTATATCTGGTGACCTTTCATGTGATAGTTGCAAAGCCGTAGGCAGAAACACCAATACATGCCATGCTATCCTTTCCACTCCAGTAGTACCCATGCACACAAACCTAAACTGAAGCCCCATGCAGACTGCACCAATAAATAAAGCTCTGGCCAAGTAGCAGCACAGGCCAGTGCCAATCCCTTTGCCAAGTTCCTGTGAAAACAAAGCAGAGCCAGAAGCAACTCCAGAGTACGTAGGGGACATACATACACTTTATAACAATGTGAGGCCCACCAACCAATATGCTGAATAGCCTCAGTGTTGTAACCCGGTGCCACAGCAGTTGAGGCTACTCCAATTCTAAAAGAGTGTGTGCCCAAACACAATCCCTGTAACCTTAACTTCTGAAGTACCTCACTGGTAAACTTTCAGAACTGATACTTTGTCGATGGTGAACCGTCTCTATGACAAAACAAATAACCCTTGACCTCGCCCCTCAGCTGCAAGAAATGGTGCATGGCTTTCAATGGGCAAATATATGGCACTGAGCACGTGCCCATCTTAATGGCTGTCCCGTTGCCCACCTGATCATTCTGGGATAGACAAATATGTATCGATATCATGTTCTGGCTCACCACAACATCAATTACCTGCAGTGTTGTACCCGAAGTGTCACCTCTTCCCTCAGGGACCAGTTCACTAACCTTATGGCCATGAAGAACGCTACCAGGGTGGAAGTCCAAAACAAGGCCTCCTCCTAGCCATCTCTGCATATTTAACTCTAGTGGTGGCTAAGTTCTGTGCTGCAGCAATGAGGCATCGCTCTTCCATGCCCGCTTTGGGGGCAGATGATTGGTAATGGTGTTTATAGCCATTATGTATCGTTACATCTTCTTATGATGTGGGTTGGAGGTGGTCTGAAGCACGGCCATGGTCCCAGGCTGAAGACAATGATTAAATGCTAAGATTCTGGACTGTTATTAAGTTGACTACCCTGCTATTGGGCCTACTGGGCTGGGAAGCTTTTACCTCCTCTAGATTTTGTGTAAAGGTTATGCTATTGTGTCATGTTTGTTCTTGTGTGTATGATTTTATTGCTTTTTATATGCTTTTATTTTGGTTTTATGCAGAATGTATTTTGTATTTTGTATTTTGTCCAGTCAGTGACCAAAATAAAGATCTACTACTACTACTACTACTATGGAATGGAATGGAATTTATTGTCATTGTATATATACAACGAGATTAAAAGTGTCATCCAGTCAGTCATTCGCACAACCCAGCATACTACTACTACTACTACTACTACTACTACTACTACTACTACTACTACTACTACTACTACTACTACTACTACTACATCTCTGCATATTTCACCCCATTCTTTACCCAGCTGCATGAGGATGCACTGGTGGTGGAACCGGTCCTCTACAGAAACGGTTTGGTAGCCCAGTTATCACTCAGATGTGTGTATCATGGAATTCAGTGAAAATTCCTTTCAGGAATGTGGACTGGAACTGTAACCTAAATATTTATGAAGACTTGATAGAATACATTTCAAATTTGAGATAATGCATGTGAAATTTCCCTTGTTTTATATGTTTTAACAGAGTGCATAATGTGGATTTTATGCTAGAGTGTCACGAATGAGCCTTGTGGTCTCCAAAGCCCTCATATTAGTTTTTGAACTAAATAATTATTTAGTGAGCAAAGATAGATCTGTGCTGATTTATCACCTATGATGGATCTAGATACTTGTAGCCACTTCATGTTGGTTTTACTGTTAAAAACATAATGCACATGTACAACCAACATGACATTTGAAGAGAAACACAAGACATGATTGCAAATCTGAAGTGCACTTGAGCAGGTATACTTTTGGTTTTCATACTGTGAATGCACACTACAACCTGACCAGGCAATTTTCTTGGTACTATTGAAAATATTTAAAAGATCACGCCTGGTGGAAATGTGAATGCAGAGTCATGTAGCTGTTTCCATGATGATGACAACCTATCTTGAGTGTCACTTTTGACAGGAAGGAGGACATTTTTAAAGCCCTCTGGATGGCTAGTCCTCATGAAATTTGAGCCTCCAAATTTGTGTGGAAGTGTTAAAAAAGAAAAAAGAAAAAGGGACAAATAAAATCAAGGACATATTCATCCCTTCATGTTTCTCAGGATCTGCAAATATTAAGGGATGAATATTTAATGAACCAGTGTTATTCGTTCAATATCACTATGTGTTTTTTATAGGTACCATATGTTTATGGTCACATACTGACAAAAAACACTGAAAAGGAACCTGATGCTGCTAAGGGCAGATGAGGTATTGTTGGCACATATGAAGAGATATTCCCGATCTCTTACTGAGTAATTGATTCTCAAAATACACACAACAGTAAAAATAAATGCTATTATGTTTTTCAAGTGACTGAATTTCACAAAAGATCAGTGGTGCTCTTTAAAGAGGGGTGAATGTTTACTGTCTTTATTATTTTATAACATATACACAAAGAAAACTCTAGCAGTGGCAAAGATAACAATGTAAAAGAAAGAAAGCAAGGGCAGGGAAGGATTAGTTCTCAATCATTGTTGTAATTCATATGATTAAATTGCTCTTCCCAAAAGAAAGTCACACGATCTTTGTCCTACTCACAAGGCCAGTAGAGAGCTGTAAAGCCAGGAGATAGCTCTGCCCACCCAACCATTTCAGAGGGCTCCTGCCGAGCTGTCAAAGGCTGGACCCTTTTAAAACTGGCCCAGTCAACACCAGAGGATCCTCCTGGTGCTGACAGGGCCAGTTTTAAAGGGGTCCAGCCCATGACAGCTCATCAGGAACCCTCTGAAAATGGTCGGGTGTGCAGTTCTGGGGATTGTGCTGCCCACCCAACCATTTTCAGAAGGCTCCTGCTGAGCTGTCAAAGCAAAGTATCCTTTATTCTACTTGAAGTTGTAAGGGTTCGCAATACGAATGGGCCCCTAACGAAATGACAAAATGCTATTTCATCATTTCGTTAGATAACAAAACAAAACAAAACAAAAGGGGGAAACAGTGTTTTGTTACACACGAAATGAAACACCATTTCCCCTTCTAGAATGAAATGATTCGTTCTAGAGGAAATGACAGGGGTACCTTCAGAAAGCGATTCTAGCCTAACCCATGAAATTTGGAAAGGTTTGGGGTTCAAGGAGCTGAGGTATGAAGCAGCAAGGGGGGTGCTACTAGGGAAAAAAACTTCTAATTGGAAGCTGATTGGGAGAGCGATAGCGCTGCCTCTGCTTCCCACGATTCCAATAAGAAGTATTTTTCCTAGGGGCACCCCCTTTGGAGCTTTGGTTTCAGCATCCTGAAACCAAAACCTTTCCAGATTTCATGGGGTTCACTAAAATCACTTTCTGAAGGTGCCCCTGCTACATTGGTGCCCCAACTAAGTAATTTTTCAGTGCACATTGTTTTTTTAAAAAATGCACTCAAAAATAATTTTAAAATCTGCAATCAAATTTTGCTTACCCTGGGGCTCCAAAGTAGCAGGGGTAACTTCCTGAAGTTATTTTTGGGACCCCAATGAAATCTAAAAAGATTTGGGTGTAAGGGGACTTAGTTATGAAGCTCTAAAGGGCCTGGGGGTATTAAGTATGCTGGGAGCATGGAGGCAAATCAGAGAGTTTACTCTATGGCATTAACTTCCTAATTGCTTCCATGCTCCCAACACACATTACCAATTTACTAGCCCAAGACGCTTTAGAGTTTCATAACTAAGTTCCCTTACCCCCCAACTCTTTTCAAATTCAAGGGGGTTCCCTAACATCCCACAAATACACCCTGACCTGTCACAAAGCCCCAGCTGGTAGGTGGGGGAGGGGTGAATGGCAGACTGGAGCAGGTTCCCCCCCTCAATGCTCCCTTCTGCCTTTTGTCCCACCCACCACCTACCAGCTGGGGCTTTTTAACAGGTTGGGGTTTGGAGAGGGGGAACCCCTCCCCCACCCCAACCTGTCAAAAAGCCCCAGCTTGGAGGCAGGGGGAGGGGTAAAAGGCATAATGTAATAGCAAGGAAAAAACCCTGCTCCCTTCTGCCTTCACCCCTACGCCTGCATACCAGTTGGGGCTTTATGACCAATCTTGGTGTGGGGGAGGGGATACCCCCTCTCCAAACCCTGACCTGCCATAAAGCCCCAATTGGTAGGTGGGGATCACAAAGAAGAAGGAAGGAAACAGCGGTAAAGTGAAGCTCTGTTCTAATTTACTGCTGCCTTCTTTTTTCTTCCATGCTCCACCCACCTCCCAGGGAGGTTTTCTGGACAGGGATGGCTGTGGTCACTGGGGGCTGGCCTCACTGCCC
This sequence comes from Phrynocephalus forsythii, assembly GCA_029282475.1. NCBI lineage: Eukaryota > Metazoa > Chordata > Lepidosauria > Squamata > Agamidae > Phrynocephalus > Phrynocephalus forsythii. Next base: position 10,305,385 of record JAPFRF010000007.1, on the reverse strand, counting down.
ACAGCACGTCATGTCCAAAACACCCCCCTGGAAGCAGGGGGTGGCATGGGAGAAAGGAGAGGTCAGGCAACTAAATCTAGTTTACTTGCATGCTTCTGCCTGGCTACTCCTTTCCTCCTACTCCCCACCTCCCAGCTGGGATTGAACTGTCAAAATCAGCTGGGGGCAGTTGCAAGGAGGATTTTGAATCCCCCATGGCACCAGCTAGCGTGCTAGTGCCATGGGGGATTCATTTTTTTTGTTTTGTTTCAAAAGCAACTTTTTTCCCCAAAAATGTCATTACTTATAATATGAAACAAAATGCAAGGGGGACGAAACGGAATGAAGTGAAACACATTTTTTTCTGTTTTGTGCCCATCCCTAGTTTGCAATTTAATTGTTAGCTTTGTCAGAAAGCCAGCTGCCATTAGGTTTCTGACAATGAAATATACAGGAAACCTTGAATATCATATAAAGCACTCATATTTCCTCATATGAGCACAGAATGGCAATCTGAATGAATTTAAAAATAATTTTTCCAGCTTACCTTTCCAAATATGAAGCTGTTTCATTGACTACAAAATAAAGGAGATCTTTTGTTCAGCAAGGAGGAAGGATTTTTTTAAAAAAAAAAACCTTAATGTCTAGCCATTGACCATGCATCCAAAGCCAACAAGCATGGAGTTGAGCTAATGTGATATAAGAAAAAAATAGTATAAGCCCTAAAGCAGAAACGTGCTAGCAACAGAACATCTGCTACTGACTTTTTCCCATGGATAACTGTGCTGACTCACTGCTTATAGATGGCATCAAGTTTACCCAGATCGCTTCAGCTCTGTTTGCTTTGTACTAGGGATGGACGCAAAATGGAGAAATGATGTTTCATTTCATTCTGTGCCCACCCCTGTTTCATTTTTGTTTGATTTCTTATGAATTTTTTAAAAAAATCATACAAAACCAAATGAAACAAAACAAAACGGCTCCCTTGGGTCCTAGAGGCACAAGGTTTGGTGCCTGGGAGCTGTTTTTAAAGAGCTCCTGCCAAGCTGTTATTGGCTGGACACCTTTAAAACTGGCCCATTCGGCATCAGGGTATCCCCCTGGTGCTGACTGGGCCAGTTATAAAGGGATCCAGCCCATGACAGCTTGGAAGGAGCCCTCTGAAAATAGTAGTGTACAGACGGCATGAAACAGTTTGTTTCAATGGGAAAAAATGACCATTTCATTTTGTCTGTAATGAAATGCTGCTTCTTCATTTTGTTTTGTTTTGTTTTGTTTCATTATATAACAAAATGAGGATACAGCATTTTGTTTTTCATATCGTGCCCATCCCTACTTTGTACATATTGACCTGATACAACAGATATATGCTTATATCACTGCATCACTAGTCCATAGAAATGCTGGAGATATTTCTATTGCTTGAAATCCTGTTGCTTGGCATATTAAGGTACACTCAAGTAAGCAGGGTAACTTTGGTGAGCCAACTTTTCTGTAAGTTCTATTGATTCAATAGGGCTCCTCTAGACATGACTTTAAATTGCAGGTTCATCCTAGGGTAGGCTCTAGAGATGGGCACAAAACAGAAAAATGGCATTTCGGTTTTTTGTTTGTCGTTGAGAGGTCTGGTTCGGTTCATTTCCGTTTGTCAGGAATTTTTTGAAAAAATTTGTTACTGTTTTTCATTTTTTCATTTGTCATTTCTACCCACTTTTTGCACGATTTTTAAAGCATTTCTGTGCGCAGGCATCCCCCAACGCCCCAGACCAGAGGGAAAACACTAAAAAAATGGATTCTGGCAGAGACACAGTATAGACTAGGTATGCAGGGAGGCTGAAAAGGCAGCAGCGGGCGTTGCCCAGGGTGCAAGGCAGCCACAGAGTGACTGCACTGCGGGGCAGGGGAGGGTACTTACCAAGAGGTACACAGCACACATGCACACAAGGAGGCTGCAGGACTGAAGCTAGAGTCACAGAGACAGCAATCCCACCCTAACTCTCACCAGAGAGTGCAAGGAGGACGGGGGCTGCCAGAGCTTTTTATGCCCTCTGTGGCTGCCAGACCTGCCCGCCCAGTCTGCAACCTTGGCATGCTATTGGTTGAACATGATCCCACATCACATGGGTTGCCTCCATTTTGTGGCTGGTGCGACATCCATTTTAAAGGGAAAAGAAAATACATCGCGATGGGAGAAGACAAAAAAAACGCTTTAAGGACCCCAACCCCCCCCGGTAGGTATTATCAGGCAATATAAATCATTATTGCTGCATTTTTACGGATGTCCAGGACATTTTTTAACATTTAAAACAGCTCATTTCATTGTGCATCACCATTAACAGAAACGAAACGTAACAACCACAATTTTCGTGGTTCTGTTCGTTTCATTTCATTTTCATCACAATTTTCATTTGTTGTTTTGTTATGTAACGGAAACGACAAACAGTAATGGAAACGAAAAAAATGTTCGTTCCGTGCCCATCTCTAGTAGGCTCATTTGAATCCACTCCTCTTTGTAGGTGAGCTGTTCCATCAAGTGTCCATTGGTTCAAAGAGACTACTCTAGGGTGAATTATTATGCTAAGTAAAAGGAATTCCACTAATAGGTATATTCTTTAAAAACAGCCCCCAAACCTCTTGATTTAGGGATGTGGGGTATTTTGTTTCTTTATCCATGAGTCAAAGTATCAGGAAATAACCTAATATTGCTGCACAATATTGTGCTTGTGCTAATAGGAAAAAGGAGGCCCAACTTTACATAGCAAATGGCAAACTGAATATTGACAATACCCAACAACCAAGTTAGCTGTCAAGAAGGTCTACGGGATGTCCACTTTTCTTCTGGAGATGGACACAAATTTCATAATCCCCCCTGACCAAATTCATCATGTGGCACCCCACCCCACCCCAGGCCAGCTGGGCCACTTATCAATCTTTGTGCTGTGCCAGGGTTCATCTACTTTCTACAGTGCAGCAATCTGGGCAGAAACTCAGCCTGCTCATCCCAGCCTCTGCCAGCAGCTGACCACTCTATCGAGGAGGTAGAACAGACAATCTCCCCGCACAGCTGAGGAGGGGTTGGATACCAATGAAGACAGAGCTGGGCTGGCCAGACTCCTGCCTAGATTGATGCCCCACCAGAACAGGACACTAGTGCTGGGTGAAGACTAATGAGGGTTCCACCTAGCCCAGGGGTGGAGAGAACATCCATGTGGCATCTGTGGTTCCACATGATGACTTTTGTCACAGAAGGTGATGTATTCATGCACATCTCTACTCACTACCATTCTCTTTTTTTTATTAGAAAATTTTAATATACAAAAGAACAACAAATTCATAACATTAACCCTACAGAATCAATCTATCGCTAAGGTTCGGCTTCCCTCTGTTCTTCGCGCGGTTTTAACGTTATTCATCTCCCAGCCTTCCTTTCAAACGAACCCCTTTTATATACTTATAAAAAAGGTTCTAAAAGTAAATAGTAGTCCCTCGCGTTCTACCCTAATCCGGTGAGAGTCTTTAAATCCTTACAATAAGTCTCCATGTAGTTCTTAAATTTTTGCCAGTCTTTTTGGAACCTCTGGTTGTCTTGATCCCTCAATCTGCATGTCAGTCTGGCCATCTCACTACCATTCTCAAAGGGTATCAAAAGGCAAAATCCCACAAGCTGGTTCTCACTCTCTCCTTTTTAAATCACCTAGCCACTTCTTACCCAAACACAAAACAATTGTGAGAGCTATCAACAATTTTTTTAGAAGTCCATAGCTTGGAAAATATGGAATTCCATAGCCTGGAAAATATGGATGATTATCAAGTGCCATGATGAAATCTCTGCTTGGGCGAGGGCAAATGGCAGGAACTTATAGACCCAGGTGATAAATTCACACTCATGAGTATATTCCATAGCTTTTAAAAACACAACTTAAGTATAAACATACTACAGAAAAATTTGAACAAATTCTTCCCTCATGTAGAATTATCTAGAGCGAGACGATCCCAGGAGATGAGCACATGATCTGACACAAAGAAAGAAAATCTTTTTGTCCTTCTGTTTCATCAATGTGAAGCATTCATGTTTAAGAGATTGTCTTTCAGGAAACAACGAAAATTAAATTAGTGCTTCTTTTACATTATTTTCTCCTCATGTATGCACAAATCGCTCATCCCTACTAACTACATGCTTGCCTTTGTGACTGGATAAACTTTCCTTTCTAAGTAGTGTTCTTTGTACTTTGCAGAAAGAGGTTATCTAACAAAGCAGAAGATGCACTGACACTCATCAAAGCGTGATCTGCCCTGTTCTGAAGTTATTTGAGGAGCCATGAGCCCTGACTCTCATTGTGGGTGACCTTGAAAAGGGGTGATAGATTAAGAACATTGTTCTACTTTTCCTCACACTACTTCTCCACCTTCTGAGTGACCTCACTAATGCTCATGATAAATGGAACCACAACCATTCACACTGCAACAAAAGCTTGCCCACACTTGGGAGCTGAAGGCATCTGTCATAATGAGGTTCTAGTTAATGACAATCTTCCAAATCTGTTTAAATCACTGCTGGTTCTATATTTAGGAGAGAAACAAAAGACACACCCATTAAAAAGCTAGACAGTAAACTATTCAATCTCTTTGTTAAAACATAAACTGGATCCACTCATCTTAAAATATTCCCAATTCCACTTAGGGGCTAAATTACAGTATTTTTCCATGTAAAAGACTATATTTGTGTGTAACATTGTTAGACAAAATTAAGGGTTGTCTTAATATTTAGTCTAATGAGGAGAAAGGCAGATTAAAATGCTCTAAAATACATAATAAATGAATAAATTATACATGGAAGTAAGCTCAGGAGAGAACCACATGGTTGCCAAACTAGAATTTTGAATTTGAAAAGGGGGGTGGTTTTGTACATAGGAGTGTCTTATAGAAATAAAATACAGTAGATGGGCATGAAGCATGACAAATTAATCTCTAGCACAGTGCCACAGATGCCACACTTCACCTTCCCCATGGCCAGGAGGCCCACTCTGCATCATCAGTGCACCACTGGGCCCTCCTTCATTGGCAGTGCACCAATCGAGGAAGGGTTCAGGCTGCCCTTACTTGCCCCCTTAGGCAGTCAGCCAGTCATTGGCTCTGTGAGGATTCTCCCTGTGCTGCCTCCTATTCAGATTGGCTAGCTGCCTGAGGAGCACTGGCATAACTGGAGAGGGGCAGAAGAGTGCATTTGCCCCAGGGTGCACAGCAATCTGTGGGCACCTGGAGGGGAGTAGTAGTAGGAAGCCATGTGCCATCCTGCCAGCAGTTCCTCCTTTCTCCCCACTAAGGCTTGGTGATCCTTAGTTGAGGGAAAGGAGGAGAGGGAAGCAGGCAATGTTTATTTTTCCAAGCAGCACCTCCATCAATTACTCCCCCTCCTCCTTCCCCCACCCCTATTAAGGCTTGGCAATTGTTAGCTATGGGGATGTAGGAGAGGGAAGCATGCAATGGAGGTGCTGATTGGGGGAAAATTACCACCACCTGCTTCCCTATCCTCCTTTTCCCAGGCTAACAATCACCAAGTCTTAGCTGGGGGAAAGGAGGAGGGGGAAGCGTGCTACAGAGGTGATGATTTTAAAAAACATTGCCTGCTTGGCATTATCTGCATGCTGTGTCATTTGCACAGGAGAGCCTTAACAAGAAAGGAGACCCACTTCTTCCCTTCCCCCGCTGTTCCCCCAGGAACTGCCCCCCCTTGCTGGGTGGGTGAGACACAGTTGGGGGGAGGAGAGAGAGCACAAAAACTGACTTTGTCCCCAGGTGCTCTAAACTCTAGCTATGCCAATGTTGAGGAGGCAAGGAAGGACAAGCTAAGTTCCTTCCCAGACTGGCACACTGCTGAGTGGTGTGTTGACAACTCCCAGACACGAGGGAGGGTGCTTCATGCCCATCTTTATTAGGTAACCATAATATCTGCACAGTAACTTTAGAGTGATTACCACACACAGCCTTGATACAATGCCTTGATACAATTCATATATTTTCTAAAACTTACAAAACTAAAAAAAAAAAAAACAATATAAATATATATATATATATATATATATATATATATATATATATATATATATATATATATATATATATATATATATATATATATATATATATATATATATATATATATATATATATATATATATATATATATATATATATATATATATATATATATATATATATATATATATATATATATATATATGCATGTTAGGGTGGATTCGGGGTTTCTTCCCGTGTAGAAATCTGGTTGTTCTGGCGACGTTTCGACGAGGTCTCACTCGTCATCTTCAGGCTGGTGTTCTGGCTTCTTTCTTCTTGAAGCAAAGTGTGGTCTCAGTTGAAGTCCTTCTATAAATACTGCTGGGGGGGTGTGGTTTGCTTGCTCTGTTGCTGATTGTAGGTTCCTTTGTTCCTTTGTTCTTTTGTGATCTGCTGTGTGGCTGAGGCGATCGTTAAGGGATTAACTGCTGATGGCTGGTTAGATGGCTGTTTACATGCTGGTGGGTTAGATGGCTGGTAGATTCTGGCAGTATCCTGGGCTTTGGTGGAGTGGGGTCCTGTGTCTTGGGGTCCTGTGTCTTGGTGGAGTGGGGTCCTGTCGCCAAAACAACCAGATTTCTACACGGGAAGAAACCCGAATCCACCCTAACATGCATACCTATACCCGTGAAAATCTACGAAAACAAATATCCGACCTCTACGGGGAGGAAACCTTCCAGCTGACCAGAACCTACGAGAAACTAGAAGTCCGAAGAGCCACCATCTTATGTGACATTGCATTCCTACGCAACTGCCGAGACAAAAATGTGATCCCCACAAGCTTCCAACTGAAATTCCACTCAAAAACCCCATCCAGCGAAAGGATCCTGAAAAGAACAGAACTAGCCCTAATCAGAAGCGAACTACACAGGAAAAGATACCTACTAGATCAAACCAACAGAGACCTACTCACTCTCCACCTCAAACTCAGCAACAAAATCCACCCAACACTCTGGAACAAATCCAAGCAACTGGCCGCCTGGAGAGCTGAAACAGAGACCTCCCACAAGACAGACACACACACCAACAAACTCCACAAACTGGAAAAACGCCAGAAGCCCAACCCCCCCACACAACAGCCCATGAAACAAACAGTTCACAACATATCAGACAGGACACTCACCATCGCAGAGACCAAAGTCCTTTCCAAAGGATTCAACTTTGCAATCGCCCCAGACACATCCCCACCGAAAACATCATATGCGGAGTGGAAGCCAGCCTAACCAAAATCAACCCAGATGAAGCCAACAAAATCAGACTTAAAAGTCACCAATGTCCTCTGCTCCAGCAAACCACCCAGAAGCAATTTACACAAAGAAGAACAAAAGCCCTCTCCAACCTGAGGAAAGACAACAACATAATCATTCTCCCAGCAGACAAAGGCAATGCCACAGTGGTGATGAACACATCCGACTACCAAGCCAAATTATCCAACCTACTACAAGACCCTGCTTACATACCTTTGAACACAGCCCCACCACCTACCTGGAAAAAACCACCAAAGCCAAAATAAAAGCCTCTCCCTTAAGTGAAGAAATCAAGCCAAGCATCATCCCCAGAGAGAAATCATCCAGATGCCCCAAGCTCTACGGCCTCCCCAAGATTCACAAAGAAGGAACACCTCTCAGACCCATAGTCAGCTCCATAGGCTCACCTCTACAAAACCTCGCCAAATTTCTTGCCAAACAACTCCAGCCCTATGCAGAATCCATCACTTCATACGTACAAAACTCGTTCCACTTCATAGAAACTATAAAGAAACAAGACCTACAACCCAATGACCTACTCGTGAGCTTCGATGTTGTTTCGCTCTTCACACAAGTGCCCATTCAAGAAGCCCTGACAGCTATCCACAACAAATACAACCCCCCCAAACACATCCTAGATCTGACCAACCACTGCCTAACCAACACATACTTCATCCACAATGGACAAAGATACAAACAGATAGAAGGAGCACCCATGGGATCACCCCCTCTCACCGGTCATCGCAAACCTATATATGGAACACTTTGAAACCAACGCGTTACAGAAGTCCGAACATAAACCCAAACTCTGGCTCAGATATGTTGACGACACCTTTGTTATCTGGCCACACGGGAAAGATAAACTGAACAACTTCCTCACACATCTCAACAGCCTACACCCCAAAATACAATTCACTATGGAAATAGAAGCCAACAACCAACTTCCCTTCCTGGACGTCCTAATCTACAAAAAACCCGACGGCTCCTTAGGACATACCATCTACCAGAAAAAAACACATACAAACCGCTACTTAAATGCACAATCACACCACCACCCTGCACAGATCAACTCCGTAGCAAAACCCTCATCTCCAGAACCAAACGCCCGCTGACAAAGACCACCTAAAAACTGAATTACACACTCTCTCGAATGTTTTAATTGCGAACGGATTCCAAAAAAACACCATCACCAAACTAATCCAAAAGGAAACACCCCCAAGAACCAAGAAACAGAAGAGAACAACGGCACCGCCCTCCTCCCTTACATCAAAGGCACCACAGACAAAATCAGCAAAATTCTCCACAAACACAATATCAAGACAGCCTTTTGCACCGACCAAAAAATAGCCAACATCTTAAGAAACCCCAAAGACAAGATTGAGCTAGAAAACCAAGGAGTCTACGAAATACCATGCAAAGTCTGTCCAGCCACATACATCGGACAAACAAACAGGAGAATAAGCGCACGCATCGCAGAACACAAGAACGCAGTCAAAAAAGAAGAAAATCTTCTCTCTCTTCCAGCACATAAAAACAACAGGTCATGAAATTGACTTTGAAAGAACCAAACTCATCTCCAAAACTGAACACTTCAACAGTCGAATAATCATGGAAGCCATTGAAATAGAGAAACACCCAAACAACATGAATAAACGTGATGACACCTCCCGCTTGCCTGACATCTGGAAACTAGCCCTGGTCAACAGACGAGCCTCTGTCACAAAGACTGACACCAGGTCCAAAAGGACACAAGATGCCACCACCTTCCATCCACACCAAACACAAACCCAGACCCTTCCCACAGATGAAACGAAACCACCATCCAATAACAAAACCACGACTGCACCATCTACTGCGGCACCCCACTCCAGTCACCACATGGAGCACACTCACACACCCCAAAAAAACATTGGGAGACCACAGACACGTAGCCAGACCAAAATGAACTCACAAGACACAGGACCCCACTCCACCAAAGCCCAGGATACTGCCAGAACGCCCATCACCAAGGTCGTTAAGAAACAAAAGGCTGATAGACACACATCCAGCACCTCACCCACACAGGTTGTCTCTAAACAGCCATCTAACCCACCAGCAGTTAATTCCTTAACGATCGCCTCAGCCACACAGCAGATCACAAAAGAACAAAGGAACCTACAGTCAGCAACAGAGGAAGCAAACCACACACCCCCAGCAGTATTTATAGAAGGACTTCAACTGAGATCACACTTTGCTTCAAGAAGAAAGAAGCCAGAACACCAGCCTGAAGATGACGAGTGAGACCTTGTCGAAACGTCGCCAAAACAACCAGATTTCTACACGGGAAGAAACCCGAATCCACCCTAACATGCATACCTATACCCGTGAAAATCTATTTAAAACAAAATATATATATATATATATATATATATATATATATATATATATATATATATATATATATATATATATATATATATATATATATATATATATATATATATATATATATATATATATATATATATATATATATATATATATATATATATATATATATATATATATATATATATATATATATTGAAAACAAAATATAGACATCAGGAACATAAAATTATGACATACTGTATAAATCACCCTAAATTTGACTTAAGTAGAGCTATTATTAAATAATTTCTATATTCACATTGAAGTGAATAGATATGAGGCATACAACCACATTATCAATAGATATCCTCCTTTAGAAAATTTCATTTTTCCCCAATCTGTTTAGCACCATCTGTAAACTCACCCTATTCTCAACACTGACATTTGATCAGTAATGATAATTCCCATGATTTCTGTTTGTGGCATCAGTCAAATCATTACTTCAGATGCAGCATTTGGAGATTATCATGCTTCACTCCAAACAATGGCAACAGCACAATCAGAGCTCTGATCCCTTAATGAGGTTTTCACTGCCACCGTTCAGATTATAGTCAGACTGAGTGAGGCAAAGCAAAAGACTGCAGGGGGAAAACAATCAAAAATGGCAAGCAATCTAAACAAAGAGCCAAGTTTTGATAAAAGAGAAAAGAGAAAAAGGAAGGAAGGAAGGAAGGAAGGAAGGAAGGAAGGAAGGAAGGAAGGAAGGAAGGAAAAGTGAACATTCATTATGTCAAGATGAGATGTGGGCTCAAACAGTGGACAGTGCCACTGGACACTCAACCTAGAGATCTCTGGGAACAGGGTTTGAACATTGTCTGCACACAGGCAAGAACAAGCTAAACCTTAACTTCTTAGTCACCCAGGTTGGCTAGTTCCACCTGCAGTGTTAGAAGCTACTTACTGCAAGGGAGACAGTTTTTCCATTGGTGCATCTGGGCTATGCTGTTAAAATCAAAATTGCCCATATGATAGAGGAGGCAACAAAAGGCTTGCAGTGCACTCCCAAGGTGATGATGGGATGCTTTGGTTTGACTCGAAGAGAAATCTGTCTCCCAGGCATTCATGCGTTAAGTCATGGGGTCATGCAGAGAAGATTGTGGCCAAAATCCTGTTTTGTGCCATGCAAAAGATAAAACTTTAAGAATATTGTTGCCTTGAGTTAAGAAACCTCATTATCTCTTGCAGGTTGTGCTGTGTGACACAGTATATAACAGATTATGTCTATGGAGATTTATTAACTTGAGGCTATTCACTTCCAACAGGTCTTCAACCCATGAATTAGATCTCATCGCACATCACAATAAGAGATGGCTTAAAAATAGGGTCATAGAAACAGATCAGATTAGAGGTTACTAGACACAAGTGAGCCTGAGGAAACCGAGAACAGAGAAGTAAAATGGTGCTGAAAAGGAAAAAAGTCATCAGGGAAATAAGTGATACAAAATGCTACTGAAACAGAGTGACTGTGTTAACAAGTGTTTCTAAAATGTGACAGTCACAAGAGGAATATAAAAGCAAGTACGCCATTTCCACTCCACTACAGATTTCAACTGTTTTCCTGCCGTCGAAGCTTTATACTAATCTGCCCGTTCCCAACGTGCCATCTAGCTTTGCCTTGCAGGGAGAAGATGCAAAAGATTACATTCTTGAAGCAGCAAGCTGTGAGACATTGGCAGCCAGATGTGGGGACTTGACATGAATGATGTAAAAGATGTAATACAGCCCCAGACATCTGAAGATCCTGCAGTATGTGGACTCAACTGGGTGAGTCAAAGTCACAAAAGGATAATCCTTATCTGTGATAGAGTATGGTGAGTGATGCCTGTTCAGATCCACAGGTAATGATTATAACCCATTTGATTTATAAGCTCTCTTCAGTCAACATCATTCAGAAGCCACCTTTCTGATTACCTTTTAAAATATACCGTAGCTCAATGTTAGGCCTAACACTGCAGATTTCTATGCAACCACTTCAGCACCAGATATTCATGGTGGTATACATTTATTAATCAGCCATTATTTTTCACACATTTAATAGCTATTTCTCTATGCCTCAATGCCTGGATGGTTTTACAGCCAAGAGGAATGTTTAAAACAATATTTTATATTTTTGACTTCAGTTGAAAATGGGATTCCCCCTGCTCCCACTGAAGCTGAAAAGATCAAGAAAGCACAAATGTCCCCTCTTATTAAAGGGTTTTTCAGTCATGGGGGCAAAAATAGCTTTATAGTTTCACTGACTCATCATTTTCTTCCTTACTTATTTCTTCCTTGATTACTTATGTAGTAGAGGTTGTCCAATCAATCAATCAATCAATCAATCAATCCATCCATCCATCCATCCATCCATCCATCCATCATTTATTTATTTATTTATTTATTTATTTATTTATTTATTTATTTATTTATTTATTTATTGCATTTTTAGATCACACCAATTTCCCAGGAGGGACTCTGGGAGGTTTCCATGAATGCAAATACCATATATACTCGAGTATAAGTCGACCCGAGTATAAGTCGGGGGCCCTAATTTAAACCCAAAAAACTGGGAAAATTTATTAACTCAAGTATAAGCCTAGGGTGGGAAATGCAGCAGGGCCTGGCAACTTCTCCTTTGTGAGCTGGGTGTGTGTGTGATGTTTAAAATGACTTTTAGCCACCAAGGCAAGTGCTTGAGTTGGTGGCTAAAAGTCATTTTAAACATTGTTTTAAAATGACTTTTAAAAAGTCATTTTAAACATGGGGGGGGTCAGGAGAAGTGGCACACAATGTTTAAAATGACTTTTAGCCACTGACCCAAACTTGCCTCAGTGGCTAAAAGTATTGACCCGAATATAAGCCAAGTACCCCTTTTTCAGCCCAAAATTAGGGCTGAAAAACTAGGCTTATATTCGAGTATATACAGTAAATAGTCTACAACTAGGTACAAACAAATAATAAACAACAAGGCAAACTAGACATTCTACTGAACCAAGGAATGCACCAGCACAACATATAGCCCATGGAGACTGGGTGTAATATTTCCCAACAATCAACATTGTGTGGTCTGCAGAGCATATGGTCACCACTGGTTTTACAGGATTCAGAACTCTTCTCCACCTAGATTGCTCCTCATGTTTTTTTTTTTTTGGGGGGGGGCAAGAACATTGCTCTCCAAAAAGCTTCCGTCAAGGCAGTTATCCTCTAAAACACATTGTGTCCCCATAACATTTTGAACACATTTTTTTGTTTGGGTAGGAGGACTTGGTGTAGTCTATAGTGCTTTTTCCACGATGGGTGTCCCAGTGTGGTTTGGGGTTACCAAGTCATTTCCTTCCAATTCAATAAATATGTGTGTGTGTTGTGTCATTACAGTCCTGACCGACTCTTCATGAGTCCATATCCATGGAGTTTTCTTGGCAGGAATACTGGAGTGGTTTGCCAGTTCCTACTCCAGGCACCTCCAGCACCTGGTATTCCTTGGAGGTCTCCCATTCCAAGTACTAACCAGGGTCGACCCTGCTTAGCTTCCAAAATCAGGCGAGATCGGATGTGCTTAGGGCATCTAGGCATAGAACATTATTATTGTTATCTAAAGCTTATTGTTGAGACTGACAGATGTTAACTCACACATCAACATGAGCACTGTAGATTTTTTTAAAATTAAAAACACTGTAAAAGGACATGGTGGATGGTGACAATAATTCAAAAATGTTGTGGTGAGATCATCCATATAGGGAGCAATGCAACTTTCCCCCAAAAAGATCAGCAACAAAAAAAGCAGAAGCTTCCTGCCGATCTGCATTTAGCACACTTGTCAGGGAAATTATTACTTACTGCAAATATAACTTGTGAAATTAAATTGGAAGACATTTTCCTGCTCATATTAGCTGCAAGTATTGAAGGAACTGTACTACTAAGAACAAACTAAGGTTTGTAACTGAAACTCAGTTGCAGTGAATTGCAGTGAAAAATCGAAAATAATGCTCTGAGTTAAAATTATACACTGAAAGACAGAGATAAATTCTACACTGAGCAATGGAATGGTAGGCCACCGTGTTTGGCAATGTGTGAGGGAGGTGCCTTCAGTGCCCCTCACAGTCCGTCTCACAGTCCGGAGGATACAGAAAGTGAAGCAGAGGCTCCAGATGGGAGAGATGAGCTGGGTGCCAATATCATCAACCACCTGATGAGGAGGCAGGACCCAAGCCAAGCTGGCAGGAATCAGATATAAGTTAGAAGAGGTAGAGGAGGGGGAACTCAATATCGTCTACAGAATCTGATAGGCAGGAGTGAGGGTGAAGCTGAGGAGGAACTGGATCTGGTCATCTGTGCTTTGGGAGAGGAAGATCTGGAACTCCCTGCCACAGGATGTGGTGATGGCATCTGGCCTGGATGCCTTCAAAAGGGGATTGGACAGATTCCTGGAGGAAAAGTCCATCACGGGTTACAAACCATGAGGGAGATGTGTAATCTCCAGGCTTAAAACCAGGGTACGTCAAGGGCCAGATGCAGGGGAGTGGTATCAGGAGACAGATATCTAGTCTCATGCGCTCCCAAACGCATCTGGTGGGGCCGCTGTGAGATACAGGAAGCTGCACTAGATGGGCCTTTGGCCTGATCCAGCATGGCTCTTCTTATGTTCTTATGTTCTAAGATTATGCATAGGCCCAGAACCCATAAGCAGATATCTGGGTCAACATCCCAGTAACCCAAGGAAGAAGAACCCATTGTTTAGTCCACTAGAATCCCCAATTCCACTACTGACCCCATGGAGACCTTGGTGACTGGCATGACAAGTAGCAACCACTATAATCTAAAGGAGGCAATGGAGATAGAAGCACCAAAAAAAGGACTACAGGTGGAAGCTGGCAGGGCCAGAGAGGACAGGGCATTGATGAGCAGCCAGACAAACTAACCTCCCCTAGGTATGAGTTGGCTTGGGACTTTCTGAAGTCTTGAACTACCAAGAGGCTGATTAAAGGCTAAGACTCAGTGAGAGGAACTTGGGTTTGGGCAAGAACTGAACTTGATGGGTGGCTGGTACGGTCACGTGAGCTCCCAGCAACTTTCCAGGACGAAGCGACATCAGCCCTCACTCCTTTCATGGACATTGATAAAATCCAGTTCCAGCAGCCCGAGGAGACTTGACTTCATGGAAGCCTTGACTAAAAAGGCAGCTTTTCATCTTGGGAAGGGCAGCAGTGATCACAACGTGGCAGAGAAGCAGGCAGGAAAGCTATAACCTGTCATAGCACATAAATCTAGAGAAAAGAGCAAAAACTACACAAGAGAACTGAACACATATAGCTCACAACCTTTCATCATCACTCCCTTCAAGCACTCTAACTAGAGAGTGCTACTCCAGGACATCTTTCATCACCAATCTGGTACTGTACGTACGTCATCCACAAATCTGATTGAAGCGGTTTTAGTTCCCCAAACCCATATGTACATAAATAGAAATTGCCAGTTTTCTTCTGATATACCCTGGATTTGATAAGACAATGCCTGTAGCGGTGTCCTCAGGGTGGCATCTCTTCTCACTATTATCACTGTGATTAGTGACTGAAACATTCCCCAGGCGTTGTTTTCTTATTATTCAAGACTTGGTATTGTATTGCCTGGACTGAAATGAGTGTAAGACAATTTGTTTTCTCTTATTCTTAAGTATTTTGGAAGTGTCCCTTATAAATGAATAAAGAAGAGAAATTATTTGAGGAGCATACCAAAAGAATTTAATAGATAAATGCTGGTGCAATAATAATAATAATAATAATAATAATAATAATAATAATAATAATAATAATAATAATAATAATAATAATAATAATAATAATAATAAAAGGGAGGGCTAAATTATTAGGTAGTTTAAATTGAAGTGAGAAAAACAGTCATAATCCATATGTTCTCACATATGCCTTACCATCTACTGTTCTAGCTTCTAATTTTGCAATAAGCCATTTCTACAGGCTCCACAAAAACACATTTTCCTTATTTCTTCTCTCACTAACTCAAGGCAGACACTATAATCAATGCTCTTTCAGACTACTCTTGAAGCAGTCTCCCCAAACAGACTAACTATAACTGATTGTTCTTTGTAAACTCCCTATCTGCCAAAACTGCTACTTCTATCACATTCCAAGCACATCAACTAAACAGCATTTAGCCCCACATTCCATATTCTGTCCATAATCAACCAATTGTCCAGGCATCCAATCTATGTATATTTTCCATTCATGAATCTACAGCAAGACTCCAGTTGAAAGAGGGCTACGTTCCACATGAGGAGGGGAGAGGGGCTTCCAGCAGGGCTAAAAATTAGAGGAAACATTGTTCTGCAGTTATTCTCATACAAACCTACAATCACTATATTCACAAAGATATCTGTACAAAGCTGTCTAAAATGATGGCAGCACCACACCTGCTCCAGCACCCTGATCAAGAATGGAAGATGAAACACAATCTCAGTTTGGATTTTCAGGAGGAACCAATCAATTACCTTTTTTTATGGTAGGTAACAAACAGGTTTAAAATTGGGAAAGGAGTACAACAAGGCTGCATACTGTCACCTTGCCTATTTAAATTATGCAGAGTATATCATGCGAAAGTCAGGTCTAGATGAATCACAAGCCGGAATTAAGATTGCCGGAAGAAATATCAACAACCTCAGATACGCAGATGATACTACTCTGATAGCAGAAAGTGAGGAAGAATTAAAGAACCTCTTAATGAGAGTGAAAGAGGAGAGTGAAAAAAATGGGCTGAAGCTCAACATAAAAAAAAAACTAAGATCATGGCCAATGGTCCCATCACCTTCTGGCAAATAGAAGGGGAAGAAATGGAGGCAATGACAGAGTTTATTTTCTTGGGCTCCTTGATCACTGCAGATGGCAACTGCAGCAATGAAAGTGAAATATGCCTGTTTCTTGGGAGGAAAGCAATGGCAAACCTAGATAGCATCCTAAAGAGCAGAGACATCACTTTACCAACTAACGTCAGGATAGTCAAAGCTATGGTTTTTCCAGTAGTGATGTATGGAAGTCAGAGCTGGACTATAAAGAAGGCTGATCACTGCAGAATCAATGCTTTTGAGCTGTGGTGCTGGAGGAGAGTCTTGAGAGTCCCCTGGACTGCAAGGAGATCAAACCTATCCATCCTGAAAGAAATCAACCCCAAATGTTCACTGCAAGGACAGATTTTGAAGCTGAGGCTCCAGTACTTTGGCCACCTCCTGAGGAGAGAAGAGCCCTTGGAAAAGTCCCTGATGTTGGGAAAGATTGAAGGCAAAAGGAAAAGAGAATGAGATGGTTGGACAATGTCATTGATGCAACCAGTATGGATTTGACCAAACTCCGGGAGGCAGTGAAAGATAGGAAAGCCTGGCGAGCTCTTGTCCATGGGGTCATGAAGAGTCGGACACAACTGAACGACTGAAGAACAACAACAACCAAACAGGATTCCAGACAATTTATTTATTTATTTATTTATTTATTTATTTATTTATTTACCACTGATCTTCCTGAAGGAACTCCAGGTGGTGTATAGCAATTTAACAATAAAAATAATCAATCAAATCATCCAATAAAAAACAACAAAACAAGACAAATAATAATGAGTGAACCAGGAGATCTTCTGCATCTCCTCCCTGGTGAATGTCATTGACTTACACCATCCATTAGGGTAGTTATAATTGCCTCTTTTTAAAAAGTTATTCTTTGTACAAACTCTCAGCCCTGTACTGGGGAATATTAAAATCTAAAATGGACAAGGATTAATAATACAGATGATAGACCTCATTTAAGAAGCTTGACACATTCTCAATTTTCACATGCTGAAAAGCATCCATAACAGTATAATCATCAGGTGTTTTTGCTTCGGCTATCTTTAACTAGATAAAAATGTGATGCCCAAGTCATTGTGGAAGGAGGTGATTCTACATGCAAAATAAGCAGAAAATCATGGTGCCACCACAGCTGCTCAGAACCAGCTGGAACAGATTCCTTGTTGGAAAAATTAAAATATACCTCCATCAGACTCAGATACCCATCTAATTCACATACTAAATCAACAGGGCCAAACGGATTGCTAGAAGGAAGCTTTTTGCAAGATAAACCAAAAGCATAGAATAATAGCGCACTGCTGGTGGTGACATACAGTTCCCATCTGAATCCACCGAAGCACATCTTCAGAGACCTCAAGATCATTTTAGGTAGTGGTAAATCTCTGGCAGGTTTATATGGGCAGCCTATGCTGGCCCCCTTAAGCCAAACAATCTTGAGTGAATTCTAACCAGTAACAACAGACTGTCCACTAGAGACATTGATTTAAGAACTAGACCACATGCATGTATCCACTTTCTTCTGAGATGCATGGCTGCCACCATGACTGCCTTGGGGCCCAGAGCCCAGATGAGCTCTACTCAGCAGCAGCTAGAAGTGCTCAAGTAAGTCTGGGCTCCTGTTATGAAGTTGAGCATAATGTGTTTGGGTTGTAAGAAATGCAGTGGTTTCTGTGTTGTTATATATTTATTAATTTTTAATGCTTTAGCTGTCTAGCTAAGGAGCAAAAGGTTGGTAGTTTGATTCCTCCTGTGAGTTCAGCAAGTCTGCATGACCTTAGGCAGCCAGTACATTCCCTGGGGCACCCTGAAGTGATATCATGAACCACTTCTGAGTATTCTCTGTCTGGAAAACCCAATTCTGCATAAAGCAGAATTGTCTTGATGGCACATGATGATGGTTAATCATCTGTATCTCTGTCACTGAGTCAGACTCTAATCACTAATGGCATTAATCAGTTCCTATTGTTTGCTAAAGGTCTTATTTTAAACTGTTGGTAATGAGAATTGTTGGCAGCGTAGGACTGATATCAAAGGTTTTAAAGTTTTATACTCCTTACAGAGTAAGGAAGTGTGCTTATTTTCCAAATGCTTGTGGAAAAATAAGAACTAGTTATATCTATTATATGACTATTTCCAGCTTAAATTTTTACATCAGATTAACATTGCTGCCTACCACATTAACTTATCTGCAGACTCTAATGTACTTTGATCATACAGAGCCTTTCAGGGTTCTTCAATCTGGGTTCCACAGTTTCAGGAGTCTTCCACTACTTGATACAGGTCTGCTAGAAGCACTGCACCTTGAAAAATTTTCTAGTCCTTATTACGAGAAAGAAATACCATATAATTTAGCATTATAAGCATATATTAAGAAATCAGAAGGCAAATAAAAGTGAAACCAATTATACCAAAATATTTTCTTTTTCATTCTAATGCTTCCTTAGGTATTTGATTAATAAATTCAAGCATTTGGTGGCCAGAAAAATTCAGCATTTTAAATCAATATTATAGCCCTGTCCTGATGAAAATGATAGCATTTGGCAGGAGCTGGCAATAATTTTATGTTCAAAATGGGCTGCTGATCAGTGATGGATGAAGCAACTTTAATTATTGATTGTAGCAAGTTGGAGAAGTGGCAGAAAAGCCAAAAACAAGGAAGACATTTGGTTTCAGTTAGCTGTTGTGAGTTTTTCGAGCTGTTTGGCCGTGTTCTGAAAGTTTTCTTCCTGACTTTTTGCCAGACTCTGTGCAGGCACTGCAGACTAATACAACCAGAAATAATCAGGAGTAGCAGAACATACCCTGAAACAAGCTGGACATGAAATCCTCTTCCAGGATACAGAGGTACTGGACAACACTACCAATCACTATTTTAGACTACACATGGAAGCCAATGAAATCCACAAACATAAGGACAGTTTCAGCACAAAAGAAGAAAGTCTAAAAATCAACAGAGCCTGGCTTCCAGTACTGAAAACTACAACCTGCAAAATATCAACGTTCAAGGATCCCCACCCAGCCAGAAGCACCAGTGATCAGTTCACACAATAGAACATTTAAGAACACCTATCAACTACCGAGAAGGATCACTGCCACCTCTGATTGCAGTGAAATTTCTTAATCCCTCCACCATAATACAATGACTAACACCTATTCTCCTGCATAGGACAAGTTTCCCCTTTCCCACAACTTTAAAACCCCATAATCTCACTCACTCTATACCCCAGAGCACAGAGAGAAACTCCTAGTTCCCTGAGCTCCTTGACCTCTGAAGATGCCAGCCACAGAGTCTGGTGAAACATCAGGAAGAAAAACTTCCAGAACACGACCTATCAGCCCGAAAAACTCACAACAGCTATCAGATCCCAGCCATGAAAGCCTTTGAGAATGCATTTGTTTTCAGTCTTTGTTAAAGTCTTCCAAGAAGTGAGTGGAATTAAGTTTTTGTCTTGAACTGATTGCCGAGTCAACAAATGCACTGTACATTCTCTTAGTCAATTAAGAAAAATGTGCCTGTGGTACAGATGGGCGAGAACAATTTGATTCATGTCTTATAAGAAGTTATAAACATTCAGAGTGAAAATAACCCCAAAGTTAACAAAACAAAATAAAACCTGAATCTGGTGAAAAGAAAAGCTTTCAGGTTTTTATCCCTCTCTACTCTTCAGACTCAAGAAGCACATTTCATTGTTTCTCTGATCCTAGCTAATTTCCTCCACCTACAGTTTCCAGTTGTCCCCAAATGCTGGCTCCGCGGGCGGCTTGTCCCCCCGCGGAGCCGATTTGCCCCGCCCAAGGAGGGCGAAGAGGAGAGGCAGGACCCGGATGTCCTGCAGGGGCGGGGGGAGGAGCGCCCTATAAAGGGTGGCTCCTCCCCCCCCCAGACATCAGTCCTTTGAAGCAGCGTTCGGAGGAGCAGCTCCGTCCGAACGCTGCTGGGCGCCGCCATTTTGGCTCGGGGAGCCACGTGGCGGGCGCCATTTTCCCGGCTTGCGGCCTCCTCTGAGTGGCGGCCGGCGGGCCGGGGGAAGAAGAGCCTCGGCCGCATCGGCAGCCCGGCGGCTGGTCGGCGGCCGCATCGGCGGCCCCGCGGCTTGTCGGCGGCCGCATCGGCGGCCCCGCGGCTTGTCGGCGGCCGCATCGGCGGCCCCGCTGCTTGTCGGCGGCCGCATCGGCGGCCCCGCGGCTTGTCGGCGGCCGCTTCGGCGGCCCCGCGGCTTGTCGGCGGCCGCATCGGCGGCCCCGCGGCTTGTCGGGCGTCGATCGGCGGCCTCGCGGCTTGGCGGCGGCCGGTTCGGCGGTCCCGCGGCTTGGCGGCGGCCGCATCGGCGGCCCCGCGGCTTGGCGGCGGCCCCGCGGCTGGACGAGGCTGCGGCGGATTCGGCGGCTGCGGCCGGGGCCCGACGGAGCCAGGCAGCGGATCGGGGGGAGCGGCAGCGGCCCTCCCCCCCTGAGTGAGAAGGCCGGCCTCGGGCGTGCGGGGGTGGGGGACCCTAGCCGCAGGGCTACTGAGACCCGGCCGTCCGCCGGGCTAGCTGGGGCGGGCCGCGGGGAGGGGGCGGCCCACGGGGAGGGTGCGTACCAAGTGGGGGGTGGCACCTTCACGACCCCTGGAACGGGGATTGTAAGCCTTCGGGGGCCCTGGGGGGACATCAGCAGGGGGAGCTGAGGGGCCAGTGAAAGGCTGTGTAGGCCTGAAGGCGGAGAGGGCGCCAGCGGCTGGGCTCGCCTAAACGGCTTCGGGCGGTTGGGGGGGTTGAGCAGCCGGAGGCATTCGGCCATACGCCTGAGGGAGAGACCAGACGGCTCTGCGGCCCCTAGATAACAGTGGTTGGCCCGGGACGGCCTCCCCCCCTCCTTTTAGGAGTCAATCCGGCCTACCTGCCTCCCATAGCTCCTCTCCCCCCCCCGACGCGCAGAAAGGGGCCTAGCGCCCAGTGGCTGCAAATTCATCACTAGGGGCCATCCTTGCTGGGGGAGCCGGACGTCATTGGCACTCCAGGAGACATGGCTCCAGGGAAGGGCCGAAGGGCGGGCAAAGGCAAGCAGCCTGCTAAGAGACAGCCACAACAGCAGGTGCCCAGCTCACCCGAGGAGTCGGACGAGGAGCAGTGGCCCATATGGCTTCAGCTGGAAGCGCGCCTAAAGGCCTTGGAAGCTGCAAAGGGGATGGATAAGCAGGACTCCCAGCCACGGCAGGCCCCTAGAACCAGTGCTAGGCCAGCCAAGTCACGCAACAGGGCTCAGTTGAAAGAAAGGATAGCTAACATGTCTGCCCGCTTTGCAGCGCTGGAACAACTAGAAGCGATACCCGGGACAGCTGCGGACGCGGACTCAGCGCCAGCCACGGCGAAGCGACCACGACCAGCGGCGGTGGAGTCTGAGGAAGATGGGGGCGCAGCGGCGGCGATGGGGGAGGGCGCTCCCCCCCTACCTTCTGCGGAGACCGCAGCTCCCAGTGAGTTGGCGTGCGCGCCTGAACCTGCGCCCACTATCACATGGCCCTGGCCAGTGGGCTCGGCCCCGGCTGGGGCAGTGACGCCTGCAAACAACGTGGCCCACCCATGGCCAGGCCAGTCCCCGACTGCTGTGCTCCCAGCATGGGGGCCAATCCCTCTCTGGATGCCCGGGTCGGTGCCCCCGGTGGTGGGGCCGAGACCGGGTCAGCCTACATCAGCTGTGGGAGGGTTAGGGCCCACCCAGCCGGGTCACCCGGGGGCCCCGTCGCAATGGCCGCCTGGCCACCCAGCGGGCTGGTCAGGGGTGGGGCATATGGCGGGGGGAGGACCGTCCTGGATTGCATCTATGGCCGCTCCAGGATACCCTGGGGTAGCGGCTGCTGCCATGCCCTATGGGGATTACGCGTCCCCGTTCGGCCACCATCTGGCCCAGGCAACAAGGGAAAAGATCTGGAGGGGCGACTACGTAGACATCTTTAGTCTGCTAAACAGGGAACTTGATGTGAAGGAGCTAGATAAGGAAGATCCAGTGGATAAGGAGCGCAGGCTCAAGAAAAAGCCAGAACGCTCCTGGGCGGCATGGTTGCCAGCATATCTGATCTTTATGTCCCTCACACTCCAAGCCCACCCTTGGAAGGCACAGGCCCTGTTGAAGTACCTCGACATTATATACAGGGCTTTTGTAGATTACCCAGGGCATTGCTGGCTACTCTATGACGAGGAGTTTCGTCGCAGGGCGGCCCTAGACCCATTTGTTCGTTGGGACGAGCCCCTCCCTCCCCTCTGGCTGCAGTTTATGACCCCAAATAGGCCCATTCTAGGGGAAAGGTATGACAGTGGCCATACGATTAGGAGGGGGACAGCTAACACGCCCGCCCGCGCGGCGGGCCAGCCGGTTCAAGTCCGGCTGGTCTGCTGGGAATACAACGGGCAGGGCGTCTGCAATAGGAAGCCCTGCCGTTTCAAGCACGAGTGCTCTGTCTGCGGAGCCCAGCATCCGGCCAACAACTGCAGTAGGGCGCGCCCGCAACAGAGTAGACCCCGGGATGGGGGAGGGCCCAAGAAGCCAGGGGGACCGGACGGCCCCCCTACAAAAGGGACCCAGCCCAATTAGGCTAGGAGTGCTGAGGCGTTGGGCGGCGGAGTACCCGGACAGGGCCGCCGCAGCCTTTTTAGTTGATGGTTTTGAGTTTGGGTTTCGCATTCCGTTCTGTGGGGCACGTATTCCCCGGTTGGCAGAGAACTTGAAATCCCTGGAGCTAGCGGAAGGGGTGGCCGGGGAAAAGATAGACAAGGAGGTGAGGGAGGGCCGGGTGCTCGGCCCTTTCCAGGACCCACCGGTGCCTAACTTGAGGGTGTCGCCGATTGGGCTGGTACCCAAGAAAGCCCCAGGGGAGTTCCGTTTGATCCATCACCTATCCCATCCCTCCGGGGCATCCATCAATGACGGCATACCGCCCGAGTTGTGTTCGGTTCGGTATACGTCCTTTGACGCCGCGGTGCGCATGGTGCGCGCCTGTGGCCCGGCGGCGGAGATGGCGAAATGCGACATTAAGTCGGCCTTTCGCCTTCTGCCCGTTCACCCCCTGGATTTTGAGCTGCTTGGCTTTAGATTTCAGGGTCAGTTTTATATGGACAGGGCCCTCCCGTTCGGGTGTTCTGTATCGTGCGCCATTTTTGAGGCGTTCAGTTCGTTTGTAGAGTGGCGACTTCGCTACGTTACGGGCTGGGACAGCACGGCCCATTACCTGGACGACTACCTGTTCTGTGGCCCGGCGGGCACGGACAGGTGTCGGTGTTTGTTGGACAGGTTCAGGGCATTAGCGGGAGAATTGGGCCTGCCATTGGCGGAAGAGAAGACAGAAGGGCCCAGCCAGGTACTCACCTTCCTGGGCATCGAGATCGATACCAGGGAACAGGCTTGCAGGCTGCCCCAAGACAAGCTGCAGGCTCTCAGGACCCGAGTGAGCCAGGCGCATCAGCGCCGAAAGATTTCCCTTAAGGAACTGCAGGAGCTCGTGGGCCACCTTAACTTTGCGTGCAAAGTAGTGGCTCCGGGGCGGGCGTTTTTACGCCGGCTATGCGCCGCGATGAGCGGGCTGCGGAAGCCCACCCATAGGACCAGGGTGACGGTGGAAATGCGGGAGGACTTGGCAGTCTGGGGCCTTTTCTTGCAGGGCTTTAATGGGGTCTCCTTTTGGAGGGACGAGCTACGGTTGGGTGCCCGGTTCCAGGTCCATACTGATGCAGCTGGGGGCCTGGGGTTTGGCATCTACTGGAGGGGTGAGTGGTGTAGTGGGCTATGGCCACAGGATTGGCGGGAGGAGGGCGTCACCCGTGACCTCACCTTCCTGGAATTGTTCCCTATCTGGGCAGCACTTTACATCTGGTCGGAGGCCTGGGCGAATGCAGTGGTGCATTTTTGGTGTGACAATCAGGCGGTGGTATGCGTCATCAATAGCCTGACATCTCGTTCCCCCCGGGTGATGAGGCTGGTCCGGGCTTTTGTTTTGCGAGCGTTGCAATTTAACATTGTGGTGCACGCTCGTCATGTGCCGGGGGTTGAGAATGAGATCGCCGATGCTTTGTCCCGCCAACAGGCCGAGCGTTTCCGGGCCCTTGCCCCAGAAGCGGCCATGCTGCCCGTGGAGATCCCGCCGGAGGTATGGCAGGCTGGCGCGCCGAAGCTGACGGAGCGCTTCGGGGCTCCGTCGCCCCCCGGACGCAGCGGGGTTACGTAGCAGCGATGGGGGAATTTACAGCTTTCCGGGAGGAGCAGGGCCTGGCCCAACTATGGCCCCTACCCATCGAGCACCTGCAGAGGTTCCTAGTGTACTTACACCGCAAGGGACTGGCGCCGAGTTCCCTGCAGGGGAAACTCGCCGCCCTAGCGTTCTTCTCTAAGCTCAGGGGGCACCCGGACACGACAAGGGATTTCCGGGTGCGAGGTATGGTGGCTGGTTGGTTCCGAATGAGGGGGAGGGTCCGAGACGCCCGCTTCCCGCTCTCGCCGCAGCTGCTGGTGCGCATGAGCGCCAGCTGGCCAGAGGTGTGTGTAGATAGCTACGAGGCAGCCTTATTCAAGGCGGCCTCATTGCTGGCCTTTTTTGGCGCCCTGCGTATCAGTGAGCTGGTGGCAGCGAGCGGGCGGGACACGTCGCTAACAGCACTCTGCATGTCCGACGTCCAGGTGATGGATGGGACCCTGGTGGTGCGAATCAGGAGATCTAAGACAGATCAGAGGGGGAAGGGCGCAGAGATAGTGCTAGGCCCATGCTCAGTGGCGGGAATATGCCCGGTGGCGGCCATGAGGGACTACTTGGCCCGGCGAGGCACAGGTAAGGGATATGCATTTATCCATCAAGATGGTCGCCCGTTAACTAAATTCCAGTTTGCAACACTGACCAGTAGGGTCTTGGGGACCCTGGGTTTGGGGGCGTTAAGGTTCGGCACGCACTCATTCCGGATTGGGGCGGCATCGACGGCCGCGGCGGTGGGATACGATGAAGGATCTATCTGCCGGTTGGGGAGGTGGGCCTCTGACTGTTATAAAAGGTACGTGCGGCCGTTGCCGGCGCTTTAACTTTTTTTTTTTGTTTTCTCAGGACCAGAAGGCCGCGCCTGCCGGGCGAGAGTCATATTTGTGGGGCACAGTTACGTATATTGGGCGGAGAAATATGCCCATAGATCCGGTTGGGGGCCAAATTTGGGGCTGGGGAGTCGAGCCACGATTGAATGGTGGGGCAAGAGGGGAATGAGGTGGCGGGAGTTCCTGGGGACGGCAATGACGGCGGCCCGGGGCATGCCACCGGATTTCCTAATGATCCACCTAGGGGGAAACGATCTAACGAGCCAGACGGGCAAATCGCTAATTTTGGAAATTTTGAGGGACCTGGCGGCCTGGAAGGCCCGGTTCCCAGCCTCCATAATCCTGTGGTCCACTTTGATACCACGGCAGGTGTGGCGGGCAGACTGTGACCCACAAAAGCTCAACCGCTCCAGGAAGGGAGTGAACCAAAAGGTTTGTAGGGCGGTCTGTAAGGAATTTGGGGCAGTTTTGGGCCATCCGGAGTTTAATGTTCGCAGGAAGGAGCTCTACAGGCCGGACGGGGTGCACCTGACGGATGTGGGCACCGAGTTGTTCCTGCAAGATCTGCGGAGGGGCCTGGCTGCGGAATTGGCTGCTGGTGGGTGGCCGGGGCCATAGCAAGGCTAGGCCTGCGGCGGTGGCGGCTAAAAGCATGGAGGGCACCAGGGAGCAAACAATTGGCAAATAAAACACAAACGCCCCTTCACCACAGCACTGCGGGCCAGGAGGTCTCGGGGCTGGGGTGGGGGAGGGCAAACGCCTCCCTGCGCTGGGACTACCCAGGTTGGGGGATAACAGGCAGGGAGGACGGAACCAAATTAACTGGCCTGGTGGGTGCTGTCGCAGGACTGCACCACCTGGGGGTTGATGGCTCACCTGAGGCTGCCCGGTTGGAGGGGTCCCGGGAGACCCCGGGGTTCCAACCAAAGTAAGAGATGCCTGGCCCCTCCTGTTGTTGTGATGTGTTATATGTTAATAAAGTGTGGCCCAGTTACCCCCAACACACTGTCTCGCCTCGTCATTCCGAGTGGGGGGGCAATGCTGGCTCCGCGGGCGGCTTGTCCCCCCGCGGAGCCGATTTGCCCCGCCCAAGGAGGGCGAAGAGGAGAGGCAGGACCCGGATGTCCTGCAGGGGCGGGGGGAGGAGCGCCCTATAAAGGGTGGCTCCTCCCCCCCCCAGACATCAGTCCCTTGAAGCAGCGTTCCCCACCCACCCTCCGCGTTAGGGCTAGTGTGAGTTTACCTGGTCGCCTATTTTGGGGCCGGATAGGAATTTTTGACCCGCACTCTAGATTGGCCGTTGAGAGCGGGGATTTTTTGCCTATCCCACACTGGTTCCTCGAGGTTTGAAGGTTTTGGACTTGCATTGGTCACACTTTGGCGGCTAAAAGCATGGAGGGCACCAGGGAGCAAACAATTGGCAAATAAAACACAAACGCCCCTTCACCACAGCACTGCGGGCCAGGAGGTCTCGGGGCTGGGGTGGGGGAGGGCAAACGCCTCCCTGCGCTGGGACTACCCAGGTTGGGGGATAACAGGCAGGGAGGACGGAACCAAATTAACTGGCCTGGTGGGTGCTGTCGCAGGACTGCACCACCTGGGGGTTGATGGCTCACCTGAGGCTGCCCGGTTGGAGGGGTCCCGGGAGACCCCGGGGTTCCAACCAAAGTAAGAGATGCCTGGCCCCTCCTGTTGTTGTGATGTGTTATATGTTAATAAAGTGTGGCCCAGTTACCCCCAACACACTGTCTCGCCTCGTCATTCCGAGTGGGGGGGCAATGATAAAGAGCAGCTGAAGCAGGGAAGAGAAACAAGGAATACAGAAGGTACAACAGGTCTTTTGAAATGGCCCAGGAAATCCCCACATAGAAAGGGAGTGAAAAGCTTGTACCAGAGATAGTTAGAAGGGTCATGTTAGGGCCATTCGGTTTGCCAAGCCAGACCAACCCAAACCAATAAGCAGTTCCAATATTAGTATCTGTGTTGCAACATTATGGGGTAGTTAATGAAATTCAGTATAATCAAGAAAGTGCTCTCAGGTTGTTGGGACTTGAAAAGCCAATGATGGGAAAGTTCAAAATGGAACAACAGATACCGCTGGAAGATGAGACAGGTTTGAAAACACTCCATCAGCTAATGAGGAAGAGCAAAGAAGTGCTAATAGTACTGTTGTGAATAGCACTAGATTAAAGTCAAAAAGCCATCAAGTATAAAACAATCAAATAGACTCTTTAATTCAAAACAAGAGATGGGGAAGCTCTCTCTGAAAAAAGAGACCAGGAGCAGATTGTGAGTACTGACCAAGAATTATTGACATCAAACTTTATAATAAGGCTGAAGAAGAGCACCAAAATAACCCTAGTTTCATAATAACCCATAATTAAAACAATCTTCCTGATGAAATTAAAATCCACAGAAAAAAACAGTTTTGCATTTCAAAACTCAATAAACGGCGAAATAGAAGAACCATGAATTCAAAAAAGATATATTATTTAAAAATGCAAAAAGACAATTATTTTAGTAAAAACAGAACAGAAAACTAGATGGATGCTGGAAGAAACATGTAAAATTGTTAAGAAAAAGTGAAAAGTATAAGTAAAAGATGACAGAAGCAGGATCAGAATCATTAATGTAATTTTTCAGTGACTGTCAAGTAGAAAGAAATAACTGTTAATAATGGTCAAGGCAAAGAAATAGAAGAATAATAAAAGTGGAAAAACAAGGTATCCCTTCCATGAACTCAAAGAGAAATTTAACCCTAGGAAGCACACTATCTGACTAAGAGGAAATAAA
The DNA here is from genome assembly GCA_029282475.1 of Phrynocephalus forsythii. NCBI lineage: Eukaryota > Metazoa > Chordata > Lepidosauria > Squamata > Agamidae > Phrynocephalus > Phrynocephalus forsythii. The sequence goes on along the minus strand of JAPFRF010000007.1, from coordinate 10,277,008 downwards.
GAGAATATGTAAACAGTATACTGAAGGCTTATACAGAAGAGACAAAAGAATGGCAGAAGCCTTTGAAGAGGAATCCTATTGTAAATAATCTACAAATCTAGAATGTGAAGTTAAAATTTCTCTAAAAACACTGGGAAAATACATCACTAGGGATAGAAGGGTTACCAATAGAACTATTTTTAGCCAGTGACTGAACCAGTCATAATCCTAAAAAGAATATGCCAACAAATATGAAAAACAAAACAGTGGCCCATAAACTGGGAACATTCAACATATATTCCAATCCCCAAGAAAGGAGATGCCAAGAAATGCAGTACAGTAATCCCCCATTTATCGCAGAGGAAAGGGACCCAACCCAACCCACGATAAAGGAAAATCTGCGATATGTGGATACAGGGTCAGGTCAGGACTGGGGGGCTGTCTGGAGTCTCCTACACATACCTTAGATCTGTTGCTGCCCCAAATGGGCCTCCAAAGAGCTTCCAAGGCCGGTCAGAGGTTTTGGGCAATACTAAAGGCACTTTTGTGTTTTTTTGGAAGCCACTTCCAGTTCACCAGAAACTATTTATGTGGCTCCCGACAGGCCAGGGAAGCCTTGTGGTGGCTCTAGAAGCAAGCAAACTGATGATCAAGGTGTTGCAATAAAGGCTTTTACTTACATGGGGCAAAATGTGTAATTCTCAAGCTGGATTTTGAAAAGAAAGGAACTTGAGATCATATTGAAAATGTGGATCAAGAGAAGCTATGGATTCTCTTAAAAGAAAGGGGTGTACCTCTGTGATTGATCATCCTGTTGTATAGCCTGTATTATGGACAAGAAGCTATTACTACGATAGTATAGGGAGAGGCAGAATGGATTGCTATAGGCAAGGTTGTCAGAAAAGGGTGCATTTTATATCTCTAACAGTTCAATCGGTATGTAGAACATATATAGAAAGGCAGGAAAGATTCTGATTGGAGAGAATTAATAGTTTCCTGTGCTAAGTGCTTCCACTGTGTCATATTTTCCAGGCTGAAGTTTAACCTGGAAAGTATACTACAGTGACAGTACTAATAGTTACCAAGTTACCAAGCACAAGAGGAGGCAATTCGCCACCAGTTCAACCAGGGTGAGTAATTGCTTCCTCAGCGCCATCTTTCCCTGCCTTCCCGGTCCAATCAAAAACTCTAAAAAAAAAACCCCCACATACATTTTAAAATTACTGCTGGAAGAGCGCAGTAATTTTACTTTGGAGCTTAATAACTTGGTCCCCTGAACACCAAATTTCGGGAGCTTCAAGGGAAGAGTCCAAGGAAGCTCCTCAGTTCCAAATCATTTTGTTTCATTCTGCTTCCAAAAATAAAATTCATTAGTAACAAAACTAAAGTACTAAATGCAAAAGACACTATTTTTTCATTTCATACCCATTTCTATAATAGACCATTCAGAGTACTAATAATAATAATAATAATTACAGGGTAAGTTGATTTCCACTAACCACTCTGATGTGGTCTACTGTAATCTTCTTCTAGCATGTGTTTGTATTGTGCACTTGACCCAAAGCTACACGGGCTCATTCTCCTAACCAATCTCTGCTGTCCAGTTAGCAATGTTCATATTACTTTAGACAAAACATCTTGGAATAGAATCTCTTCCACAAATTCAGCTGTGAGTCATCTCGGTGTTGAGTCATCAAATAGTGTCCATTATGCATTTATAATTCTGCCCAATGAAATCGAGGGGATGTAATTATATCATTTCTTTAATTATATTCCAATTGTGTGAATAATCACATTAAATTGCAGAAGACAAAACAATTGAACTTTCTCAAGGGTGGGGCAGGAACCTTGTGCAAAAAAAGCTAGGCAACTGAAAGTACAGGTGGGTACATATTTTGTTGGGTTAATATTTTGATGTATATGTGAAATATTTAAGCATGTGGTCTAGAATGCAACCATGACTGCCTGTAATTTGCACTTGTGATTTGTCTCTATCCTTACCAAATATCAAATGAAACAATATGCATAACGACAATTTGCAGAACTATGTGCAGAATATGGAAAAGTATACCAATCAATCAATCAGCCTTTATTGGCATACAGAAAATGAACAAAAGAGCACAGTTAAAAAAACTCTTTGATCCCCTCCTTTTGAAGAAGAGGCATTGCTCAGACATTGTTAATGTGAGGTATCTTCTGTCATCAGAAGATTCTGCTGTGATAGAAAATGTGGCAGCTTTTTTAGCCCAGTTGTAATTTATCATTATATTTTTAAATCTGTATTTTAACTGGCCCAATTCCCTTGAGACTGTCTTCAGATAGACAACCTGGCCCCATTCCTTTGAGACAAGGAGGGAGACCTGGCTTTCACATGATCCAATCCACTGAGCTGTACTATAGTACTTCACTCTGATACAGAATAACAGCACTAGATGGAGAAAGACTTGCACTTTCAAATGTAAGAGAAACATTTGCAGGGAATACCCCATGCCATAGGCGCCATATTTCACCATTACTCTGCAGCTTCTATGGCTTCCCACCCTTTTGATTTTTTTAAAAAGCCCTGTGCAAGGACCTAACAATGCCTGCTACTTTCAGCTTTAATTGCAATACAGGAAAGTAATGAATGGCAAGTACCATCATCTGCCACAGTGCAATAAAAAGACAACAATCCTGCCACCTTATACTGTGCTCACGACCTGGGTTCAATCCCCGGTAGCAGGCTCAAGGTTCACTCAGCCTTCCATCCTTCCGAGGTCGGTAAAATGAGTACCCAGCTTGCTGGGGGGGCAATGTGTAGCCTGCACACTGTAATTAAAAATTGTAAACCGCCCAGAGACCACTTGTAGTGGTATGGGGCGGTATATAAGCAGAACACTTTGCTTTGCTTTATACCTAAAATAAGAACCTCATCCATGATAATTCCTCTGAAATATTTCCTCATCGGTTTTAAGAGGCTTCACTGGGGCCAAAGGCTACCCATTCCCCCATGCCCCGATCTAGCTGGGTGACCTGAAGAATTTGTTTGTAATGACAGTCCACTGACAAGGTATTTATTGGTATTAATCCAGGCATGCTCAACAATGTGTCCATCTCATGCCATACGGATGCCCAGATTTGCTCTATCCAAATAATAGCAACATGGGGTAGGTTTTTTTGATGTTGTTTTCAAGGCAAGGACAAAAGCCAATTGAGGAATAGCTCACAATTTACGCTGCTGGAAAGTGCAGTCATTGCTTTGACCTGTGGTGTGTGAGAAACAAGGCTTTCCAGAAGATGAGCCAATGAGTGAAGTCATCCATCCGTTCTTAGAGTAAATGCTGCAATTTTGAGAACACACTCATGTTTTTCAAACAGCTAACATCACTTTGCTATTGTATCTGTACTAGAGATGGGCATGACCAGGAAAAATGACGTTTCGAGTTGTTGTGTGTCGGAGCCGGCCCGTTTTGGCTCGTTTCCGTTTGTCGTGAAATTTTTCAAAAATTTGTCATTTCGTTTGTCGTTTGTCGTTAGTGCTGGTTTAGGGGGTAGGGTAGCGGGCTCCTGGAGGCACCTCTCTGGGGTGGGTGCCTCCTCTGGCCCGCTATGAAGGGAAGGCATTTAGCAGGCTCCTGGAGGCACCTCTCTGGGGTGGATTCCTCCTCTGGCCCGCTACAAAGGGAAAAGGAAGGGTACATGACCGTGTAGCCATTGCGCACCAAGTGGCACTGGCAGAGGCACCTCTCTTTTGGGTGCCTCTAGCTCACTAAGAAGGACAGCATACTGGCGTACAGAGTTTTTTGGAACTTTGGACTGGTGAGCGAGGTGAGAGAAGAATGCCTCTGCTGGGCGCCCTCTGACTCACTAAGAAGGACAGTGTACTTGCATATAGTGCAATGCGAGTACAGATCTGGCTTAGGGTTGGGGTTAGGGCAAGGGCTAGGCTTAGGGTTATTATGGGTAAGGTTAGGGTGAGTTAGTGGGCTGCACCTCTGGGTGCCTCTGACCCACTAAGAAGGACAGTGTACTGGCGTATGTGTTAGGGTTAGGGTTAGGGTTAAGGTTAGGGCTAGGGGTATAGTGGGCTTTTTATGCCCGACTGGCACATCCCAGAAGTCTCAGTCAAAACCTAGCCAAGTGGCCATGCGATTGGTGGAATGGCTCCAAAAATTTGCATGGTCCCATCCCATGGCCAGCCCATCATTGCACAGGTGTAAAAAAAAAAATAAATAAAATAAAATAAAATAAATGGGATTGGAGACAGACATTTATTGCAAGAAAAACCCACTGCTGCTACTGTAAAAATTCAGGCAGTTAAAATACCTAATTTTCGCATGTTTCTGTGTGGTGCTTTGGTGGGTTTTTGGACCACGATTTCAAAAAAAAAAATTGCGGTCACCATTTTGGATCCCCCCGCACCGCATGGCATGGTGAGACGATGAGGATGCCCCCCACCAGAGCAGCCCAGGACAGGAGGGGGGAGGCCGGGGACTCCCCCCCAGAAACCACCCCTCTGGTAGGTGCCCTCACTCAGGCAGGCATATTTTTGCCTGCTTTTTTGGTCGGGAATCGTTTTTTTTTAAACTTTTTTTCTGTGCCGCTTGGCATCGCGCGATCGCCGCGATGCCATGAACGACAATGACAAATCAGACCCAATTTTTCTTTTATTGGTTTGAGTTCGAGTTCTGACGGCTTAATTGTCGTTACCGTTTCCGTTGCGTAACGGAAACGAGTAATGGAAACAGAAACAAGAATTTCGCCAAGTCGTGCCCATGTCTAATCTGACCTCTTTCTATGCAAATAATGCACAAAAGACAATGAACCCCCAGGAATGAATGCTGTCTGAGGATTTTGGGAGCTGTAGTACAAAAAAATTATTTTGAAAGTTCTGCCATCATTCACGTTGACTGTTTTTTCTGCTCTAGGAAGGAACAGAAATAATCCTCATTTTATTTCTAGCTCGACTTACTTTATTTCCCTTAGCATTGTTTGAACTGGTCTAAGGACGGAGACAGGCATATTCACCTGCTGAAAACGTCATTCAGAAGGAGATATCATTCATAATTAAAGTGCCATTGCTTTGATTGTAGAGCTACTACGTGTGTCACACAATGGGATTGATTACACACATTGGGCATGCTGTGGGTCTAAAGTAGGCAATTTTTTAAAAATTACTGAACAATCTTCCCTTCTCTGTGATATCATCACATTTATAAAAGCATAAGCAAAATGACCAGCTGGCTGGTCAAACTGAGCAAAATCGAAGCCAATCAGGAGGAAAAAGTACCCCGCCTGTTTTCACACGGAGCACGAAGTATGTGAGAAAAGTATTCAACAACGGGGAACCAACCCCCATCCCAAATGAGTAGCTTGCAGGCAAAATTGTGCTGGGTGAAGCAAAGGATGGGAAATTTCATTCATGTGTCATTTGGATAATCCTCACTTTCTGATTGGCCTGTTTGAGTGCCAATGAGAAAAGGAGTGCAAAGACCTTCATACTTCTGGCATGCAGGGATGGGGAGGGCAGAAATGCCCTCCTCAGCAAGACACCCTGTTTATGCAGAGTGGCAATCCTCATCTAGAAGCTTGCACAACTTCCTGATCTACAAAAAGGAGCATATTGCAAGAGCTACAGAGTCGCCTACATTGCACTGAAGTGGCTATTTTCAAGTGCCTGACTGGCCACAACATATTATCGATCCACAATGTTCAGCTTGGTGGATCACAGACTCTCTTTGTGAAGGACAGGGGAACACTGACAAGAGTAACCAGGGAAAAACAGTCTGAAACAGAGTCCCCTAACAAGAAATAGTCTGAAATACTTCAAGCCTGAAGGATAGTTGTGAGTGGGAAGCTGATCAAATAGTCTGTGGTCCCAAAGTCATCTTTGACTTGACATTTATTATAACTGTTGTTCCAGCAAGGTAACAAAAGGAAAAATAAATAAATTAGAGTCAAATAAGCTATTGATCAGAACTGTGCCAGCTCTGAAATACTCTAAGCAGCTCCAGCCAAGACCTTTAGCCAATGCCAAAAGAGAAGCATGTATGGATGCTGATGCTCCAGGTTTGGGATGCCAATTACATAATGAACCAGAGTTACTGTGTTGTTGTAAAGACAAGTCTTAGTACTGAAAAAAGGCTTTTGGAAAGGAAAGGGATATTCTCTCATTACTAGGCTTAAAAAGGCCTAGAAAAAGACTTGAGGCAGAGCTAGCAATATGCTTCTCTCGGAAAGATAACATCCAGGTAGAATCTTGGAGAAATCAAAGTAAGGGGTAGAGGCAGACATTAGAGGTCGCCAACAATTTGAAGACGTAAATCCTCAAGGACTGATGAAATGTGAATGTAACAGCAGAAGCTTCTCTCAGGTCTTGGAGTTTGCAAGTTGCAGTGCAATTCTAATTCAAAATGTCCAGTTAATAAAAGTGAAAAGGTATTCAAACTAACAGTGGCTTCTTCAAGGCTAATTGCCCTCTGTGCACCTTTGCTTCTGCCAGGGAAGCCTGAAGGTCTCTCTCTTGAATCGGAGTGGAGGGGGTACACTTTGGATGTCCTGGTTGTGTCACTCAGGAAAACAACACAGCTCTTCTCTGCTGTCCCAGAGGACGAGGGTAAAACCAAAGGAATTAAGTTAGATTGTGGTTTTACATTAGGGGAAAAATATTTAAAACTAGGAGTAGCTGATAATTATAATCTGTTATGTGGGAAATTTTACCCACTGGACACTATCAAGATGGTAATGTTCCTGTTCTGGGGTTCATCCATAAAGTGGAGTAATGATAGTGCTGGTGTCAAACATTAACAGGGAAGCCTCCAATGCCAACAATAGATGCTATATTGTTTAAACTCTTTGTGTGGGAGATCTATCCAATAGAGATGGGCTACAGGCAACACATGACTAGTATGATTTTTAACAATGGGGTTAAGCACTTTTTCCATAATGGAACACGTCAACTCCCAGTAACGTCAGGTTCTAGACTAGACAAGCATGCTATAAGCCAGTGATGGTGAACCTATGGCACGGGTGCCAAAGGTGGCACTTGGAGCCCTTTCTGTGGGCACCCGATATCGCCCCTTCATAGCCACCTGTATACAGGTTAAATTACTGTATTGGCACTTTGCAAAAAAAAAAAATAGTGGGTTTTGAATTGCAGTTTGGGCACTCAGTCTCTGAAAGGTTCGCCATCACTGCTATAAGTCATAGATTGGGGCAGAATTATTACAATCAAATTGTTGATTTTGTTGGATAGTTGCTAACTGAAGTGGGCAATTTATTTTGTCTGTTTTTTAAAACCAATACTTCTCTATTAATGCATTAATACTGGTATTATGGGAAGGTGTGGGGATGAAAGCTATGATGAGGCAATTTATCATTATCTGGCCACTGTAAAGGAGGTTAGAAGCAAGATGTATGAAACTGGGTGGAAACATCACACACATTCAAGGAAACTCATGAACACCAGGAGTGACTTTCAAGATCTGTTTCTATGGACTGATACTTATCAATTTTGTTGTGCTGTATGTTGATAGCACATTAAAAGTGATCAGATTTCTTAGGGGAGCAATCCCTGAGAAGGCTGTGGATGTGGTTATTGCTCTAGTTGAGTAATCAAGAAGGCTTTGTATCCAAGACAAGTTTACCAAATCATATGTCATAACGATACAGGTTATGATTCATCTTCTTTTCTAGGAAAAACAGGTGAAATGAAAGGGAAAAAACCTCCAGACTTTATTGGTCTCAGTACGGGAAAACTGAATTCCCTAGTGTGACTTTTCAGTGTTGAATCTGCATTTCTCACACTTTTAGTTGAACCATGAGATGGGATTCTGATTTTAGCTAAAGTGATTTTTTTTTGTTTGGTTCTTTGTTTTGGTTTTTCAGTTTCATTTTCAGTTTTTCTTTTTCTTTCTTCTTTTTCCTCCCACTCCAAGAGCTCTACTGTGGAATCGGATGGTGAGCCTTAGAGTAAGCTAGATAAAGAGAGAAAGGAAGTGAGAAGCAAGAGAAGGATAGGTGGGTAGGTGAGTAAAAATATGGATGAGCTTCTTTTTCACCTGCCTTCTTAGAAGGTTTTAGTGTGGTGATATAACAGACTTGCAAAAGCTAATTTAAAATTAATATAAAAATTAAATTATTTTCAATATAAAAGTAATTTAATAATAATTTAATAATTTTAAATAATACAAGTATTAATATTGCTATCTTAACATTCATTAAGATATTAAATCTACAGCAGAAATCTGCTTTGAATGAGATCCAGTAGCATCTCACAAAGGGATTCAGAAATATAAGAGAACGCAAAAAGAATTCAGCCAGAATGTCATTGCCTACATTTATCTCTTTCATTAGAGAAAAAACAGGGAAAGATGTTTTCCTGTACATTTATGAATTGAATGCTGAACTAGCACACAAATGCAGTTTCTTTTAACTAAATGCTTTAAACCCATAGGGAGAAACGAGGCACACACTCAAAGGTATTTTTCCTATCTCCACCCAAGTGGAAATAATTGTTGTTGATGAGAAAGCAGCCTTGGATGAACACACTGACAAAAAGCTGTCCCAGTTTTTCTTTCTTTCAAAAATCCTTGTGAGAATAGGACTTTGTGGATGCAGGCAAGAAACCCCTTATCTGGACACCAACCCATCTCCGAAGAAACACTTCCACTAGTATTTGAAAATACTTTATTATATAGATTGTGGATAAGTGAATAATATTGGCACAGAATGAAAGAGTTGATACCAGCATCATTTAGGATGCCCCCATCCCGCCAGTCCTGTAGCTATCTATTGGCACACCAATGTCCATTGAAGTAGATCCCAAACCCAATAGCCCCAGGTGTGTCTGACTGCACTTGCAGTGCATTGCCCAGATAGCATGGCTGTCGCCATATCACTGAACCATTGAAATTTGCCAGGAATTTCTGCCAAACTGTAATTTCCTGTGTTATCCCTTTTGTCAGTCTCACGTGATGGTGTGGGGTGGACCCCCTGCTGTGGCTCAGACTAATCTGGCTCAGAAAACTCTGCCTGGCATTACTACTCAGCATGCTAAAATTGAGGTGCCCTAGCAGTGACTGAATGTCTTTTAGGGTACATTTGGCCTTTTTCATTAGCATGTTGATGTGCCCTTGTAGGGTGGCCAGTTTGTCTTGGGGCAGGAGGGACAGGCCATCTGCTGTGTCTATTTCAATGCCTAGGTAGGTAAGTTTTGTTGTTGGGCCTTTGGGTTTTTTCTTCGGCTAATGGTACCCCGAGCTCCGATGCCAGGTTCTGGAGCAGGTTTGCACACTCCAGTGTGCCACCTTTCCCTATCAGAAAGTAATCATCGAGACTCTGTCTGGTGGCCTACTGTATAAAAGAGCTGAAGGTTTTGAATGCTGTGCAGGCAATGGAGCAGCCAAAGGGCATAGCTTTATCTACGTACCATTTGCCCTCAAACTTACTGCCTAGTAGAGTGTAGTCCTCCGGATGTACCGGGAGGAGACAAAAGGCAGACTGTATGTCACATTTTGCTAGCATTGCCCCTTTGCCCTGCGCCCTTACCAAATTAATTGCCTGCTCAAAGCTGTTGTATTGGACCGATGATAGATCTGGAGGGGATAGTGTCATTTACTGATGACCCCCTGGGGTAAGAAAGGTGATGTATTAGGCAGTATTCCCCAGAGGTCTTTTTGGGAACTACGCCCACTGGGGATACTCTGAATGCAGGTAATGAGGGCTCCGCACCGTGACTACGGTCTGCGGGGCCCCTTTGCCCGCCCCGTTCGGACGGGCATGCGCAGCCTGCGCACTTTGCGTGTGGCTGCACGGAGGGCGCGCCTACAAGAGGCGCAGGCGCGTTCCTCCAGGCAGTTTCCTTTAGAACAGGGAACCGCCGGAGACACGCGGCGGAGCTCCGGGGACCCTGTTCGGGTGAATTCGAGCCTGCGGCTCGCCTTTTTATTTTTTTTTCTGGCTTGGGAGTGGGTGGGGGGAGGGATCCTAGGGCCCCGCGCTGGGCGAGCCTCTAGTGAGTCTGCACAGCGCGGGAGAGGAGGGCGAGGGGGTGAGAGGGACCTTCTCGGCCGGGCCCGGCCGAGCGCGGGCAGGACGCCCACGCGGTGGGCTGTTTTGACTTACCGGGCCGGGGTGGGGAGATCTCCGGCGGTCTCTGCCGCCCAAAGGCAGGCGCTTGCCGGCGCGGCTGGCTGCTGCGCGCGCGGCGCGGCTCGGCCTTGCTGAGCCGGCGCCTGGGAACGGCGGCGCGGCCTTGCGAACGCCGCACCGCCCCCCGCAACTATCCTGGGAGCACGTGCGGCTCTGACCCTCTCCTGGCGGAGGGCATAGGGTGCTCGGCGGCGGCTGCACCCGTGGTGCGGCTGGACTCGGAGGAGGCCTAAGCCACCCATAGCCGCTCTGTTTAAGGCGGGGACAAGAGCCCTGTGGGGTTTCCCGCATACCTTGAGGGCCCTGGGCTTTCCCCCCCACACACACACCCTGCCCTGCCCTGGTATTACAGCGGAGGTGGGTGGGGGGGACAGGCCTCGGCTGGGAGCGCAGGGCCTGGACTGTGCTGGGCCTCGATTTGGGGATCGTGGTTCATCATCTGCTACTTGCCCCCCCCCTTTTTTCTGTTAGCACTGGGCTTAGGGCCTGGGGTTAGAGCACTATATAGGTGGCTGGTAGCAATCCCAATTAGCAGGGATTTGTACCTTACACCAGTTATTGGAATAATAATACCAATAATAATAAATAATAATTCAATCAAGATACAAATTAGTAAATATAATATAGGGTAATAACAATATTAGGGGCAGTACCATTTCTACTCCCATTAATAAGGACATAGGATATAGCATATCATTGCGGCCCACCCCCCCCCCGGTTCTTGGGGGGGTGCTTCCAATACAGTTCCATTGAACTTTCATAGCTTAGCTGTAGCCTTGTCCCGCTGCAGCGTATTGGGCGACCATGCCACCTAAAAAGGGCACGGGTAAAGGTAAGGGTAAGGCACCTGCAAAGCGACCCTCCGCCCCTCGACAGGCGCCTGAGGCCTCCTCATCATCCGATGAGGAGTGGCCTGTGTTTCAAGCCGCATGGCAAAAGTTGTCTCGCCTGGAGCGCGAACACGCGCAGCGGCGGGGCATGGAAGCCTCTTATAAAGGCGGCCGTGCTCAGCGGGACACGAAGGCACAGCAGAGGGCTGCATTAAAGATGATGGGTGACTTAATGATGTCCCGCATTGATTTCCTGGAGGGTGCCCTAGCGGGCCCTTCTGCTACAGCGTCTGCAGGTACCTCGGCGACAGTAGTGGCTCCAACTCCCCATCGTGGGTCAGGCTCGGACCCGGCTGTGAGGACACCAGACCCTGGTATGGATGAGAACCAGCCTCGAGCTTTGGACCTATCTGTGTCCGGGATTCCACACAGGCCCCAGCAGGATCAGCCTCCCAGGAGCATGCCAACCGGTGAGTCCGCGGGGAGGGCTTCCTCCACACCCAGCCGTGTAATATGGCCCTGGCCCTGCGAGGAGCGGCTGCAGCACACGGTGCCCCCTCAAGTAATGGGCTGCCTGACCAGGCCAGTGGCCTCACCCGCTCAAGAGCTGGGTCGATCAGGGGGCGTCCATGCAGCGGTACAAACCGAAACCGACCTGTCCGGTAATGGTCATCCTTCAACGCCGCTGGCAAACCCCGATGCTCCACAGGCACAGCTTGGCCTGCCGGGCATGGCGGGTCCGTCCGTCAACACGGCTGCTCCAGCCATTCTGGATCAGCCGGAGGGCGACGGGTCACTCCCATTGGGGGACCACCTGTCGGAGGCGATGATCGAAAGAATTGTCTCGGAAAAATATGTAGATTTGTTTGACCTGCTAAATAGGGAAATTGACCCCCAAATCTTCAAGGACCTTGATGATAAAGAGAAGGACAAAATCAGAAGGCGCAAACCGGATAGGTGCTGGAATAACTGGCTGACCGCCTTCGTAATTTATGCAGGCATTCTGTCCCAGGCACACCCGGAAAAAGGCCCATTGCTTTTTCAATATTGGGACCTTATCAACAGGGCAAGGATAGACAGTCCTGGGGCTGCATGGATGGCCTATGATGAGAGTTTCCGCCGCCGTTTGGCAAAGGACTCCACCCTGCGCTGGAACGTGCCCCACAATCACCTTTGGCTCAGGTATATGAGCTCCCACGTCCCACGTCGGACAGGTTTGATTGCGGGCACGTAGTCCAGCGCAATAACCAGCCTGCCTCTCCCCGCTCCGGTGCGGGCCAGTCGGTTCAACCTCGGCTGGTTTGCTTCGACTATAATGCCAAGGGCACGTGTGGACGCAAGCAGTGCCGTTTTAGACACGCCTGCTCTACCTGTGGAGGCGTTCACCCGGCTTCCACATGCACCAGGGGCCGACCAGGGGGAAATGGAGCCAGAGACGGGGCAGGGAGGCGCAACCCCCCAGGCCAACCCCCTGTTTCAAAAGGGCCCTAGCCCAATAAGGGTATCGGTATTACGGGAGTGGCTTCGTAGCTACCCCCTCCATCAGGAGGCCAATTATCTTTTGCGAGGGTTCCAGGATGGTTTTCGCATTCCCGCACAAGGGGACCGTAGCCCATTTATGGCCAGTAACTTGAAATCGGTACGGGGCCTCGAGTCAGTAGTTAGGGAAAAGATCCAGGCCGAACTAGCAGCCGGCAGGATCCTGGGCCCCTTTGACAGTCCTCCTTCTAACCTGTTCCGTGTTTCCCCGTTGGGAGTCGTCCCTAAGAAGACGCCGGGCGAGTATCGCCTGATCCACCATTTGTCTTACCCCGCTGGCGAGTCAGTTAACGACAAAATCCCGCAGGAGCTATGTAGCGTCCGCTATACGTCCTTCGACTCGGCCATACGGATGGTCCGCAGTTGCGGCCCCGGGGCGGAAATCGGAAAATGTGACATAAAGTCGGCTTTCCGCCTTTTGCCTGTACACCCGGCAGACTGCGAGTTGCTTGGCTTTGCTTTCGAGGGAAAATTTTATGCGGACAGGGCAATGCCATTTGGCTGCTCAGTCTCTTGCGCCGCTTTCGAGTGCTTCAGCTCCTTTATCGAGTGGGTCGCCCGCGCCCGCGCGGCTGACACCCACATAATTCATTATTTGGACGACTTTCTTTTTGCGGGTAGGGCCGGCTCGGGGCGCTGCGCGGCCCTCATGGAGTCCTTCCAAAGCATGGCCAGGCAACTGGGATTACCCCTAGCAGAAGATAAGACTGAGGGCCCTGCCACGGTTCTGACTTTCTTGGGCATTGAACTAGACACCGTCAATCAATCATGTCGCCTTCCTGGACAAAAACTGGCGGACCTCAGGGAACGCCTGGCGGGCATGTTGGCGCGTAGGAAGGCGACCCTCCGAGAACTTCAGCAGCTGATTGGACACCTTAATTTTGCTTGCCGCGTTGTCGCTCCCGGACGCGCCTTCCTCCGCCGGTTGTGTGACAGCTTGGTCGGGCTACGTAGCCCGCACCACAAACGGCGTATCACAGCTGAGATGAGAGAGGACCTTAGAGTGTGGCTCCAGTTCCTTTCAGACTTTAATGGCATCTGTTTTTGGCGCGCCGAGACTGTGGCCGCCGCCGACCGCCTGGTGCAGACAGACGCGTCTGGGGCACACGGCTTTGGCCTGTATTATCAGGGGGAGGTGGTGTGCCGGCGTATGGCCTGAGGCATGGCACGCCTCGGGCCTCACGCGTGACCTCACCTTTCTCGAATTGTTTCCCATAGTGGGCGCGGTATGGATCTGGGCTGACTCCCTGGCGAACAGCGTGGTCAGATTTAATTGTGACAACCAAGCAGTCGTTCACATTATCAACTCACTGTCTTCGCGATCAGTTAAAGTGATGCGCTTGGTTAGGGCCTTGACCCTACGATGCTTGCGATTCAACATCCTGTTTCGTGCGGTGCATGTGCCTGGTTTGCAGAATGACTTAGCGGATGCTCTGTCCCGCCAACAGATGACGCGGTTCAGAGCATTGGCCCCACATGCATCGCGAGACCGGATGTCCTCCCGTTGGAGGTATGGAAGATTGGCGGCTAGAAGCTAACAGAGCGATGGGGCTGGCATTGGCTCCGAGCACACGTCGTGCTTATTCGGCTGCATGTGCGGACTATGCCCGTTTCTGTGCCGGGGCAGGTTTGCGATCCATGTGGCCCGCTTCCGCTGACCAGCTGGTGCAGTTCGCGGTTCACCTCCACTTCCAGGGTTTAGCCCCCCCCGGACCATTCAGGGCAAGATGTCAGCCTTATATTATTATGCTAGGGCGCAGGGGTACGAACTGCCCAACTGCCAATTTCGAATTGCAAAGATGGTGGAGGGTTGGTCCAGAGAGAGGGGGCGTAAGGCGGATACCAGAACTCCCATATCACCCACAATGTTGATCAAGTTAGCCAGCGTCTGGCCGCAAGTTTGTTCCACTCACTTTGAAGCTGTTTTGTTCCAGGCTGCGACCTCGGTTGCCTTTTTTGCCGCCCTGAGGGTCAGCGAGCTGGTCGCCCGATCACAACACGACCAGTCGCAGGCCGCTTTGCTATGGGAGGATCTCACCCTTGAAAGCGACTTGGTCAGTCTCCGTATACGGAGATCTAAGACGGATCAGCGTGGACTGGGGCATACGATACACCTGAGTAGGTGTTCGATTGAAGTAATTTGCCCAGTCACAGCGCTTCACGCCTATGCCCAATTGGCCGGTAGGGCCCAGGGTTACCTATTTCAACACAGGGACGCCTCCCCATTAACTCAGTTTCAGTTTTGGCGTGTTTCTTCTCGGGCGTTGGCATTGGCTGGCATCTCAGGGTGGCATTTCGGAACCCATTCCTTCAGGATCGGCGCTGCCTCTACGGCGGCAGCCATCGGACTGGGTCCGGCGGCGATACAACGGATTGGTCGCTGGAAGTCGCAATGTTATAAGGCGTATGTGCGCCGATTAACGGACCGGTAGAACCGGGCCAGTTTTCTGTGTTTATCGTTGCAGGTACCCCGGGAGAGCGAGCCAGGATCGTCATCTGTGGCCACAGTTTCGTTTTCTGGGCCTCCAAGTATGCGGCTCGCTCCGGTCATGGCCGGGACCTTGGTCTCGGCCGATGGGCTGAGGTTGTGTGGAGAGGAAAACGGGGGATGCAATGGGATGGCTTTCGGGCTGTTTCCTTTGGTGGTCCCTCTGACCCTCCACCGGCCGTGTTATTGGTGCACCTGGGAGGCAACGACCTGACCCGTATGACGGGCAAGGCACTCATTCTTAAGGTCATTGATGACCTAAGAGCCTTTAAAGCCAAATATCCAGCGACCAGGATCGTCTGGTCCGCTATAGTGCCCCGGCTTTATTGGGGACCGTCGCATCATCCGAAACAGATGCACAAGGCCCGGAAGGGTGTGAACCGGGAAGTGGCACGAGTTGTCTCGTCTGAGCTAGGGTCGGTGATCAGGCATCCCGACATTACGGCCAGACGCCCTGAACTGTTTCGCCCAGACGGCGTGCACCTGTCGTCTATTGGCTTGGACATTTTTCTGGTTGATTTGAGAGAGGGTCTGATGGCCGAATTAGCGGGCCTGGTGGGGTAAAGAGTAAGGCAGTGCCTCTCTTTAAGGTGGCGGGTAGCGCACGCATTAACATCAGGTTAGGCAGGTCCCTCCTCGTAATGGCACCCGTAAGGTGCTGGGCAGCCCTAAATAAATTAAGTAGCGCAGAAGGAGCAGTTAGGCCCCAATAATACAACCCCAGCCAAGATTGAAAGGGCTGCCAATTCACGACATACTGGGTACAAGGATGCCCTGCATAGGGTGGGGTATCCCATCCTCGGCATCATCTGATAGACCCAGTTAACTTAGCCTGAGGAGGAGGGACCGGAATTTATAACACCCCTAACTATGCTTGCGCTACGGCAGGCCCTCTCTTTGGCCCAGTTAACAATAAAGTTTGACTTCTTAAAGTTTGATTTCTTGAAGTTTGAATAAATTGTGGCCCATATTTAACCCAAGAAGCTAGCTGTGTCGACTCTTTATTCCGACGTGGGCGGGCAATGGAGGACTGTTGAATGGCCCTGCCATTCTCCCTGCCTTGATTTCCTTGTTAATGTTTTGCTTTACAATGTGAGGGAGCTCGGTAGCAGATTTGAGGTTGAGGGCATATACTGGCATCTGCTGTGCTATGTATGGGATTCTAAAGCCTCCTATTGTGGTCTTGTAACAATAATGGTGCCATGGCTCTTGTACTTATTGGGGTGTTGGCTAGCTCCTCTAAGCTGCCCCGTGGCTGGTCGCTATTTTCTGGCAGCTGGCATGGAAGGAGTTGGGGCTGGAGAGGCTGACATGGTGTCTCTGTGGATGTTTGGTTTCGACGGAGGCCTGTGAGTCCGAAAGGATTGGTTGGTGCCTTTCGGTCTCAGGGATGCTGTCCTTGGGTGCAGGCCGTAGCAGATGTTGCAATTGTGGTAAAACTTACATTTGACTCTTCTGCACTTCCCTAAATGGAATTCCCAGCATAGCCTTTTAGAGGGGTCTTTTTTGGGCCATCGGGGTGCCCTACTGCCTTCCTGCTGGCTTTCATGGGTGGGGGCAACTTCCCACAACCAGAGCTCGTTGTTTAGCAAGTCCCACCTGGTTTGGGGACATTCTTTTTCTAAAGGCTTCATCGTAGGCCAACACGGCCACCTCCCCCGCTACCCTATGCACAAATAGCACATTTTTATAGTGATTATTTAAGTGCCATGCCCTCTCGGGGTGTGCTGCTAGTATTAATCCTCCAAATTCAGCAAAGCCCGCTAGCCAATGCTCGAACTTTATATTTTGGTGAGAAATAGTTAAGTGATGAAAAAAAAAGGAGTCTGCTTTTCAGATTTCCCTTAGCTTGTTCTCTAGCAGAAAAATAGATGGGCATGAAACGCTAAAATGGCATTTCCTTTTCTTTCTACACTGGCCGTGGGAAGTACGCTTGGGACCGACGGGTCGATCGGGTAAGGAGAACTTGGGTCAGGTATCTGTTGCCTGTCCCGCATTCTGATCTGCCGGCCCTCTGCCACATGTCAGGGAATCATTCCGTCCGCACCTCCGACCTGTTCTGTTTGCTGATAAATACCAAGTTGGTGCATAATAAGATTCCTATCATCTACGACTTGTTCATGGATGAGCAGATCAACCTGGCTTTCCTGACAGAGACCTGGGTGGGTGAGGGTGGGGAGCTTCCCTCTCTCTGCTTTGCCCCTAAGGGTTCTGTGTTCAACATCTGGGCAGGGCAGAGGGTTGGGCGGGGTGGGGGTCATTGTGCATAGGGAATCCCTTCATGTCAGCAGATCCACGATGTTGGTGTGTCCAGGGTTGGAGTGTCTACACCTTGTGGTGGGCCAGAGGGACAGGTTTGGGATTGTGCTTGTGTACCGTGCTCCCCGTGACTCTGCACACTCCCTCCCAGAGCTCTCTGAGTTCATCTTAGCAGCACTTCTGAGGTCCTCCGCCTGTTGGTGGTTGGGGATTTCAATGTGCATGCTGGGCCTGGGCTGTCGGGAATGGCTCTGGAGTTCATGGAGTCCATGGCCTCCATGAAACTGTCACAGTTTGTCATCAGTCCCACTCACAGAGGTGGACATACCCTGGACCTGGTTTTTGCCTCCACTTCTGTGGGTTTTGATCTGGGGGTCATGAATTTGTGCTCCTGGCCTGTGTCATGGTCAGATCATCATCTGCTGACTTTCCCCCTATCAATTGCTGCCCCGCACCATGGGGAGCTGGGCCCTTCCATCTGGGCTTGCCCTCGAGGGCTCCTGGACCCTGCACGGTTTTCAGAGTCCTTTGGGGGCCTACCGGATGGTCTGGTTGATGATCTGGTCAACTACCTGGTGGATAGGTGGTATGAGGATGTTGCCGGGGTTGTTGACCGCATCGCCCCCAAGCGCCTCATCCGATCCTGAGCCCGCTCCTCCCTGTGGTTTACAGCGGAGTTGCAGGTGATGAAGCAAGAGCAGAGGGGGCTAGAGAGAAGATGGCTCAAAGATTGGATGCTTTTAATTGGGCTGCGGTCAGGGTGTCAACAAGTTGCTATGTTCAGGCAATCAGGGACACAAGGAGATCTTTTGCCTCCCTGAGAATTGATGGGGCCTCGAACTGCCAGGCAGAATCGTTCTGGGTGGTTTGAGCCCTCATCAATCCTGGTCCTCCAGGGCCTCCTCCTAGTGATTTCACTAGTGAGTCATTTGCAGTCTTCTTTAAATCAAAAATTGAGGCCATCCGCTCTGATCTGGATGCCGGTTGCACTGATCTAACCTTGTGTGTGGCCGGTGCTGCACCCCCTCGGTCTCCCAGGTTTGTTGAGTTTGGGTCTGTTACTCCAACTGAGGCCTCCAGGGCCCTGGGATATTGCAGACCAGCGACCTCTCCATTCTACCCCTGCCCTTCTTGGCTGATTAAAACCGACAGAGGGAGCATGCCGGAATGGGCTTCATTAATCACCACTGCGTCCTTCAGTGATGGGATCTTTCCCGTCGGCTGAAGGAGACGGTGGTGAAGCCCATTCTTAAAAGACCAGGCTTGGCTGTAGACAATATGTCCAATTATCATCCTATAGCCAATGTTCCCTTTATGGGCAAGGTGGTTGAGCAGGTTGCTGCCCTGCATCTCCAGTCGTTCCTGGAGGAGAATCATGTCCTGGATCCTTTCCAATCTGGGTTTAGGGCGCATCATGAGACTGCCCTGGTCGCACTGCAGGATAACCAGTTGAGGAGGGCTGACAGGGGTTGCTCTACCCTGTTGGTCCTTCTCGACCTGTCAGTGACCTTTGATACCGTCAACCACGGTATCCTCCTGGGCCGGTTCTCTGAAGTGGGGATTGGGGTCTGGCCATCAGCTGCCTCTGTTCCTTCCTGGAGGGCCGCACTCAGTGTGTGAGCTTGGGGGGTGTTTTGTCGTTCCCCTGGACACTCTCTTGTGGGGTTCCTCAGGGGCCACCTCTATCTCCAATGCTCTTTAACATCTATATGAGTCCGCTGGCGGAGGTCATCCAGAGTTTTGAAGCTTGGTGTCATCAGTACGCTGATGACACGTATCTCTATCTCTCCTTTTCCACCTCTGCAGTGGAGGCCGTCCAGACCCTTGATCGCTGCCTGGCTACAGTATTGGACTGGGCCAGGACTAACAGGCTCAGGCTCAACTCCGGGAAGACTGAGGTTCTGTTCTTCGGGGATGGGCCGGATGGGTACAGTGGCCCTCTTCCCAGTCTGGGTGGGTCTGCCCTCCAGCTGGCAGAAAGAGTGAGGAGTCTGGGCATCGTCCTGGATCTGGATCTGTCCCTGGAGTCCCAGGTAGCAGCCATGACCAGGTTGGCCTTCTACCATCTTAGCTTTATCGCCCATATTCACCCATACCTTGATGGGGATTATCTGGCAGAGCATATCTGCCTACGATCAGAGCTGGTCCGACCCACCCAATCCTCTATGGTTCTTTCGCTCCAGGTGGCCACCCCTAGGGAGGCCTGTAGGGTAGCAACTCGCAAACGGGCCTTCTCGGTGGTTGGCCCAGTGCTATGGAATAAACTACCAAGTGAGATACGCCAGGCTCCTTCACTGGCATCCTTCAGGAAAGCCATTAAAACCTGGCTGTTCAGGGATGCCTTTGGCAACTGCTAGGGTTGCACCAAGTCTCCCCCCCCCTTCTTTCTTTCTTTTTGATTGTCTAGTTTCATGACTCTTGCTATTTACCTTTCTATTTTTCAACTGATGCTTTATTTGTAATTTCTTTGTGTGAATGTCCAGAGTTCCCGTCGGGAAATGGGAGCGGTATATAAATGCAAAAATAAATAAATAAAATAAATTTATTTGGTTTTGTTTGAAATGAATATTTTTTTAAAAAAATGTTTCATTTTTTGTTTCATTTTATTTTTTGTTTTGTGTTATATGTTTTGTGCTGTATATTTTAACTGTTTATGTGTTTTATTTGTTTTTTCCTGTTTTGGGGGGTGTTGGGGGGAATGGTGTGGGTTTTAAAAAGTATTTTTAGCACCTTTCACCCCAACGTGCCCAATAGGGGAGAAAGGTGTGTGGGGGGTTTTAAAATGTCTTGGAGCCACCGAGGCAGCCTTGGTGGCTCCAAGACATTTTACACAACCTGCGCCTTTTTCTCCAACACACCTGATTTTTTTGGGGGGGGGGAGGTGCAGGTTGTTTAAAGCAGTTTTCCATAGGAATGCATCACTCAGTGCATTCCTATGGGAAACCTAATAGAAAACAAAACGGAAGAAACAGAACATTTCCAGTTCGTTTCATTTCATTTTTCTTTAAAAATCATTTTGTTTTTTATTTCATTCCTAAATGAAACAAAAAAATGAAAATGAAATAAAAAATTGTTTTGTGTCCATTTCTATAGCCAACATTCAGACTACATTTTTCTATGTCAGGATAGGGTTTTTTGTTTGCTGGCTTGCTTGTTTGTTTTCCTGGCACCATGGACACAAAATTGTGAAACAACAACAGGCTAATTCATGGGATTTTGAATCATGCATGCAGAAGCACAATATCCTGCATAAAAATCTTCCTTTGCTATTGCAGACACCATGGGATGAGCCAAAAAAGTGTAAGATTAATAATAAGAAAATTAAAGTGGAATAAATAATAAATACACATCACAGGGATTTGGTGTCTAGTGACACAAAAGGCAAACTAAACACAGTGGACACTTGCAACATAGTTTGGACTAATAATGGTCTTTTCCAGAATGCAGAGCTGTCTTAAATGAATAAATGCCAATATGAGCTCAAACATTGGCTAGCTTCTCGATGTCTGCTTTATAGAGTGCCAAGATTTTCATCTCAAAAACACAAAGAATTATTCTCACAGGAACAGTTTCTCCCAAACAGCCCTTTCTCTTGAGAAGGTTTAATCTTTGTCCCACGCTGTAAATTGATCCAGTACATGCCTGTGTGACAGGTGAACCATGTAAATCTGCTTTGAGGGTTTTTAAAGCCCCGCTTCTGAACAACTGGTCTGAGGGAAGAATGGTGAAAATAAATGGAATCCATCAAGGTCACCGCTGAACAAGGAAAATTGAGTCTAAAGTACGAGAGAGATTGGCCAATTGATTGGGAGAGAGGGAACTTAGAAACTACTGTCCCAAGGAGAAGAAACGACAAAAGTTGTTTCTCCAGCTACTTTTCTGATATTTCTTTTAGCCACAGGGGAAGAGAAAAATTTACCTGCGGTAAAAAAGTTTACCATCTTAGAGGGTCCATATAGATCTGTAAGGTTGTACAGTTGGTGGCTTGGCTTCAGGCCATCAGTTTCCCAAGAGTCTTTGCTTGCTTAGGGGTCATGTGTGCATCTTGGCTCATAATACCAAGAGGGTTTCAGAAATTTCAGTCTGCTGGCAGCTGAGGAGCTGCAGAAAGCCAACATTATGCTTAAATAAAGAACTTTGATTCAAACATAGCTACTCTTTCACAATGACATTTCCTCTTTTCAACTTTGCAAAGGAATCTCCCCCCCCCAAACACACACAACTTTTTTCTATATCTTTATATACAAGGACAATGTCGGGGATGATGGTGAAACCGTTATATCTTTTAAAAGGTGAAATTTGAAAAGGCAGAGAAGGTATTCTTGAAAAATCAGGCAGAGAGAACAATGTTTGATTCATTTGGTGCCTTTAGGACAAGGCTTCCTCTAGTGTATTAGTTTCTGATTTCAAGATTTTCATTATATGCATGGGGTTTCTTATTTAAAAAATAAACATAGGTATAAATACTACACCTGGTGGATAAGATGATCCATTTCACATTTCAACCACCCAATTCTACTTTAATAAACCAGACACATCTTTTGGCAGCTGTTTTGTGTATTTCTGTTAGTGTTGTGATCAAAATTATTCAGCCCTCATTGCAGACTTTCAGCTGTTTGCAATTACCAAACCAAGCAAAAGCAATTCAAACAGTTCAACACGACAAATGCTTCAATTGGGTACCCTAAATTCAACTGAAAATGACACCTTTAAATGAATTCTGCAACCTGAAATATATTCAACCCCCTCACAGCAAGTATCTTTAGTACTTAGTAGAGCACCCTTTTGCTGTTATGACCTGCTGCAAATGAGACATTTGATTTCTTCATTGCGAACAGCTGAAATGTAAATATTGACAATAAATTTGATTTGTAACAGGAGTCTTTTTAAAATGTTTTTTTATTTTATTTCCTACTTGTATACCACACCCATTTCCCAGTGGGAACTCTGGGCGGTTTACACAAAATTAAAAACAATGACATCTATAACAACAAAGTGATATTGGTAAGAGGCGGGAGGAAAAAAAATACCGGTATTCCCCTAGCAATTACTGAAGGTTTCCCTAAATAGCCAGGTCTTCACTGATTTTCTAAAGGACACCAACGGGGGTGCCTGCCATATCTCGCTCGGCAATGATTTCCAGATTGCAGGGCCAGTCACCGAGAAGGCCCGTTTGCAAGTGGTTGCCTGTATATATGGAAGATCTCTGATGTGTTCTGTACCTCAATACTAGGAATACAGATTAGGAGTGTCACATTTTGTGTCATTTAAGAAATTCCGAACTATTCCATCCAGAGTCATGGCATTTATTTGTCCATTTCTAGTTTGCCATATAAAAATAAAGGAAAGGCTATTGCCAGAGGGAATAAATCCAAAGATTTTGGAGCTGTAGTAGATCTAACTGCTGGATAGCTCTGTAATTTTGATAGCTGGATTGGAGTGCAGCCAAAGACTGAAGATAAAATTTCCCTTGTAACCACTTGACAGGGGTTGGACTCAATGATCTATAGCAAGCATGTCCAAACTTCGGCCCTCCTGATGTTTTGGACCATAACTCCCAGAATTCCAAGCCAATGGAATTGTATTGCCAATGTATTGCCAATGACAATGGACTGTGGGAGTTGTGGTCTAAAACATCTGGAGGGATGAAATTTGGACATGCCTGATTAGGGACCCATCCAGCTCTGCAATTCTAAAATGATGGTCTTGATAATGATTATGATAACCAGATTCCTAGTTTTTGCATAACTGCATCATGGAAAAAACTAATAATAAGAAAACATAGAGGAGGAAAGACCACAATGGCCCAACAGTGACAAAAGTTATTCAATTGGCTCTGCATAATTTTGAAAGAGGTTGCAAAATAGCAACACTTTAGTAAAGCTCAATAAACTAAGCTGAGTGGGAGGAAAAAGAAAAAGAACAATGTTCAGAAAGATTTTAAATTGAGGTAGACCAATATCAGTCAAAAGAATGAAA
This sequence comes from Phrynocephalus forsythii, assembly GCA_029282475.1. Lineage (NCBI taxonomy): Eukaryota > Metazoa > Chordata > Lepidosauria > Squamata > Agamidae > Phrynocephalus > Phrynocephalus forsythii. The sequence continues at coordinate 10,253,803 of JAPFRF010000007.1, read as the reverse complement.
AGATCTACAACAAGTTTTGCCAGTTGAGCTTCTAAGCTTAAAAATTTCAGAAGGATATCTAAAGTTTAGAAAGCTAAATAAGATATTAAACAAATCTTTCACTTTCACATAAATCTCCATGTAATGGCTAGTGTAGTATCTGTATGAGGATACAGTATGGACCACACTATGGCTTTATCAGAGCCCTCTATATAACCCTCCAGTTGCAGTGTCCAGGGAAACAATTTGGATTTATTTAGGGAGTTGAGCTTCAGCGCATCTTCATCCTTGGCACCAGGAACTCAGTGTGTATTAGTTTTTATTTTCTATTATCCAAATTCAAATAATGATTGATTTGTTTAGTCTTATAGATACCCAATTGGGGTGTGGTGGCTCAGCGGACTAAGGCTTTGAAAACTGTTGGCTGCAGAGTCAGCAGCTCGGCGGTTCAAATCCCAGGTGCCACATAGTGGAGTGAGTTCCCACTGATAACACCAGTCCCTGCCAACCTAGCAGTTCAAAAGCATGTAAATGCAAGTAGATAAATAGGAACCGCTGTAAAAAGTGAGCAGCTAAAACAGTGTTTCCTTGCAGCCATGCTGACCACGTGAGCATGGACTTGCACAACACTGGCTCTTCAGCTTGAATACGGAGATGAGCACTTCCCTAGACTCGGACATGACTAGCAGACATGTGCGGGGGGAATCTTTACCTTTATGTTTAAAAATAGATACCCAATGGAGTAAGAAGGATTTGTTGCCTCAGTGCTGTACAGTGGCTCTTTGCTCCACTGTATAGTTTTCAGAGAATCAAACAAATAGCTGTGATTTAATCCATTTTTTTTTGCAGATTTGCCCAAAGACAATGCCCATGCCCATGTTTCCTCATGTTTCTGTCATGGATTAGTGAAACTGTCTTGTTTTATGGATGGTTCTGTGCTGCAGAGGGAACTCAGGTACTTAAGGCTAGAGAGGTCCCATTGAATCCATGTGATTTGCACAATTCTTCATTGACTATTCAGTAGTTGATTCAATGGGCTTGAACTTATAGAAATCTCATGTTGGATGCATGGGGTAGTGAAAACAGCAACATATGACTCTGTAGTTGATTGCATTGTGCAGGGAAATGCAGAAGTTGGAAAGGTCAGTTGTTATTCTCATAAATAACTGTTTTTATGCTTTTGGTTGTTTTTACTATCATTACAGCTCACAGAATCCCACAGCCACTATTTGCTGACGGTATGGTTTGCTAAAGATGACTGAGGGGCTTTTAACCTCATGTAGCAAAACAAACTAGTGTTGGTTGCAATGTACCTTGATTTGGGGTGGACTGTGGAGCAGGCTCTTTGCTTTTCCACCTCAGACAGCAAAATGCCTGACTCAATCCTGTACCTCATGTTATGGCCTTCTTCATTTGAGCTGCTGCCTGTCATGCTGTCTAGTGCATAAAATATCACAACGGAGAGTAAAAATGCACTATGTGGAAAATGATCATACTGTTCCAGAGACTCCAAATTGGGTTTGTACACCACACTTTTGATGGCAGTTTCTATTATGTCAGCTGAACATTGGAACAGCCTAGAAAACTGTTACTGAAACTGTGTTGAACAGAGTTATCATCATCACAAGACATTATGCAAAGCAATGTGTTTCCACTGCAAGCATAAATCTGTGATTAAAAACAGGGGTCTTTATGGAATAATCTTTTAACATCGCAATTGACACCTTAGGTGTCTTTCCATAAGCAAACTTGTCATTTAAAAGAAGTTGATAGTGTTATGGAAAACAAAAGCATTTGCCATTTCTGTCATTGTCAGCAGGCACTACATTTACAGAGGTGTGCTGGTTGATGGGCATGTCAAAGGTGGGGATTCTACTAGCTCAAAATCCTGCTCATTTGCAATGCCACTTAACCTCTTATCACTGTCAGAGCCAGTTGGGAATTTCATAGAGTATGGAATGACAGGTGGCAAGACTTCACAAAAGGGCCAATGTGCTTAAGCAAGCAGAGAATATGCCACTAGCAATGGGTTTTTATTCCTCTCCCTTATGGAAAATATTAGATGTATAAGCATGTTTGCTCAACCAGTTTATACAAGACTTTACCCTTTTGAGTTTCTGGATCCATTGATGTGTGTTTAAAAGAATGCCTGTTGGGGTTCGAGAGACTTTTGCTAGAAAATCTCAATACAGCTTAGGAGACATATTAAAAGTCCTGAGCAGTTCAAGGGTAGCTCTACTGACAAAAGTGAATTGGAAATAAGATTGATCCGAAAACAGTTTCAGATATCAAAAATTGATTTACACTGTTGGAAATCCACAAAATGTTTGTTAAACTATTTAAATTTCATGAACCCTTGCAAAACAGAAGTGTAACGTTTCAAGTTGCACAGTTCTTCAACAGGATAGATGTTGTTATTTTGTTAGCTTCTTGTTCAAGGACTAAGTGACATTAACTTTAGACTTTCACATCACCTGTCATAGAACAAAGAAGGGAAGGAAGATTGTCTACTGAAAATATGGGATAGGTGTATTCACATCCCAGTATTCCAGGTGGAACCAGCCAAGAATTAACTATTTCACTTGCAAGGCAAGCAAAGTAACTTCAGTATTAATTGGGTCTAAATTCAGATTCTACTCCTAGCCTCCGCTTTTCACATCACTGGTTATATTCTTGTATGTATGGAAAGAATGAATAAAAAATGTGTCACTTAAACTACATAATGATGGTGTCAAAATATGGAAGGATGTTTTGGAAATTAAATATGGCCTACATCTCTCCTGATGTTTTCTGTGTAATCTCCTGTATATACCTGAGGGAGTCATGGGATCCAGAGAGGAAATATTTAATTACTGAAAATCACCACTGCCAGTGTCATATCATCTTAGAGACAATGTTTATCAGTAATTAAGGGCTACTTCTCTCTGTTTGGCAGCCCCATTGTTCCATGATCATGAAAGGGATTGCATGGGAGCAAAAGTACCCTAGGGCAGCAAGGGGAAATGTTTAATTACCCCTCCCCCCAAAAAAACCCTTTTAGCTGATGCATTCAGCAGTCATTCATATATAGCATAACTTATACAAACAGTATGTCAGCCAACATTTGATAAATGCCTATCAGTTTAGGCCATCTCTAAATAATGAAAATTTTCAAGGAATTTAAAGTGTTGTGAGATTGCTTATGTTCAGCAGAGAGCAGGTCTGGTCCTTGCCCCAATGGTGTCCATGATGTGCATAAAATATTTCTAGTTCCTTTTCCCTTTCAGAAGGCAAGTATGCAGAATCTTCTGGTGCATTCAAATTTTTAAATAGAGCAGACAGTCTAATTTTAGGCAATTTGCCTAATTGCACCAATCGAATATGGGTAAAAAGTAGTGAGAATATCCCTAATATAATCATTTTTCAATTGCTCATTGTCCCCCCCCCCAGTCCTGAAATAAGGAGTCCACACAGATAATTGGGTTTTCAATCGGGCCACAACTTTATTAATAACTTTATGAATAACTTTATTAATAACTGTACTGAAACTGTAACTAAATAGTTGTAGCCGAGGGATGGGCCTCCCATAGTGCAACTTATATTTTAGCCTACAGACGTTGTTTTAGTGTGACGCCATGTTGGGACCCAGTACGGGGGTGCTGTTCAAAGAAAGCAGCCCTCCCAGCCAAAACTAGGTCAGCATATTACTTGGGGCAGCCGTACAAGCTCAGTAACTTTATGATCTTTTAATTTACATTCATTCTGTGGGGTTTACCTATAGGATGTTATTATATTAGACATTCTCTATTGTACAGCTGCCCTGCTCCCTGTCCAAGGTGCATTTACAGTTTTGACGTCACAGTCTTGGCCCCATTTTAGTTGCACTACCCGCCACGGCAAAGGAGCTGCTATACATGCTCCTTGACCACCACCAAGCCATCTAGCACGGCACAAGGCCCATCCTAAAGTCAGCTAAAGGATATCCAAGCCAGCTTCATTCAAATTAATACCATCACTCCTAAAGAGCTTAGTTTGCAAAAAAAAAAAATATGTCTGGGTGAATAATCACAGAGGTGAGGCCCAGGCGCATAGCAATAGCAATTTCTCAATTCAAACATCACCTGGCCCGATCCACCTTCAGTGGGTTAAGGGCACCCAGCCACACCAGCCATGGCAACATCACTGACCAGACCACATGGGTACAAGGGAGTCGGGCCTTAAAGGCCTGCAGATCACTAATGATCCTCAGAATTAAATCCTCTCCCTTAGCTCTGGTCAGGTGTACAAGCAGAACAGCAATCGGGGCGTCAGAAGCGCAACGGGATGCAACCGTAGAGAAGCTATCCCAGCTCATTCTGCGCTTTCCTCTCCAGTCCAGGTGGACAAGTGGAACAGCAATCAAGGCTTCAGAGGCAGAACGGGATGCAACCGTAGAGAAGCTATCCCAGCTATTCCAGCTCATTCTGTCCAGGTGGACAAGTGGAACTCTCCAGTCCAGGTGGACAAGCAGAACAGCAATTCGGGGTGTCAGTCCTGGTGGACAAGTGGAACTGCAATCGAGTCTTCAGAGGCGCAATGGGATGCAACCATAGAGAAACTATTCCAGCTCATTCTGCACTTTCCTCTCCAGTCCAGGTGGACAAGCAGAACAGCAATTTTCCTCTCCAGTCCACCTGGACACAGTCATTTCCTCTCCAGTCCAGGTGGACAAGTCAGCAATCAAGATGAGGGACCCCAAACAGAGGATCAAGCTGTATTTTGCAGCCCAAAATATATAGCTGAGGCGCAATGGGATGCAACCATAGAGAAGCAACATTCCTCTCCAGTCCTGGTGGACAAGTGGAACTGAGAGTCTTCAGGGCATGGAATGAACATTTTTTCCAGCTCATTCTGCACTTTCCTCTCCAGTCCAGGTGGACAAGCAGAACAGCAAAAGAACGGGATGCAACAAAAGCAATCCCAGCTCATTTGATTTCCTCTCCAGTCCACCTGAAAGTCAAAGTCCGAGAAGGACCCCAAACAGAGGAAGTGTATTTTGAGCCCACGCAAATAAAACGGAATGAACATTTTTTTCGTTTCTGTTACCGTTTGTTGTTTCATTTCCGTTAATGGAAACGAAATGAACAGAACCACGAAAATTGAGGTCGTTACGTTTCATTTCCGTTAATGGTGACACACAATGAAATGAGCTGTTTTAAATGTTAAAAAACGCCCTAGACATCCATAAAAATTCAGTGATAATTATTTATATTGTCTGATAATACCTACCGGGGGGTTGGGGTCCTTAAAATGTTTGTTTTTGTCTTCTCCCATCGCGATGTATTTTTCTTTTCCCTTTAAAATGGATGTCACCACTAGCCACAAAATGGAGGCAAGCCATGTGATGGGATCATGTTCAACCAATAGCATGCCCAGGTTGCAGACTGGGCGGGCAGGTCTGGCAGCCACAGAGGGCATAAAAAGCTCTGGCAGCCCCCGTCCTCCTTGCAGTCTCTGGTGGGAGTTAGGGTGGGATTGCTGTCTCTGCTGCAACTCTAGCTTCAGTCCTGCAGCCTCCCTGTGTGCGTGTGTGCTGCATACCTCTCGGTGAGTAGCCTCCCTTGCCCCGCAGTGCAGTCACTCTGCGGCTGCCTTGCACCCTGGGCAATGCCCGCCACTGCCTTTGCAGCCTCCCTGCATACCTAGTCTATACTGTGTCTCTGCCAGCATCCATTTTTTTAGTGTTTTTCCTCTAGTCTGGGGCATTGGGGGATGCCTGTGCATGGAAATGCTTTAAAAATTGCGCAAAAAGCGGGTAGAAACAACAAATGAAAAAATGCAAAACGGTAATGAAATTTTTCAAACATTTCACGACAAACGGAAACAAACCAAAACAGACCTTTCAACGACAAACGAAAAACTGAAATGCCATTTTTCTGTTTCGTGCCCATCTCTAGCTACAAATAACGACCCGAAGGGGTTCATTGCTGCACTGACCTGTAGAAACACAACTCGTTAGTGACAGCCACAGCCCCCCTTAACAGTAAATAATAATAATAATAATAATAATAATAATAATAATAATAATAATAATAATAATAATAATAATAATAATAATAATAATAATAATAATAATAATAATAATAATAGATTGACTTACTGGGCCTTCAAATATGCTTTCCAGATATAACTGGTGGCCTTCATTGATGAGGCTGAACAATAGCTGGGTGATCCTTCCAATACCCTGATTTACAGCAGACGGACTCACTTTCAAGATGGAGGGATGCCAGCTTGAATTTTGTCACTTTAAATTTAAAATTGCAGACTTAAACTTTCCAACCAGTTCATCAGTTATCTAGCACATCCACGTGTGCAGGCCACAGTATCACTGTCAAATGCGAGGACAGAGGAAATCCAATCCTCTTGCAAAACTACTCCCCCACATAGAGGTTGCACAATTGGGAGCTATAATTGTGCCAAGGTGGGAATTATATCCTCAAAGCTAGCAAAGAAGTTCTGCATATGTATTTCACAAATAGTCACATCATGAATTGCACAGTGCAACTGTGAAATCAAATCGTACAATGTGTACTGTCTGGACATGGTATCTTGCAACCTCTTGCAGGCATAATGTTAAATTATTCCAACAGCATTCCAGCTTATGTCTGTTGCAGAGCCTAGATCTCTGCTGGAGAGGCTGGCCGGGCCATTGTGCAGGAGGTTTCCTGCTAATGTAATACAACCAGTATTCAGTAAGCTTTCCCTTTACCATTAAGAGCTAGATGGAAAGCTGGCTGTGCTTTAGAGAGTATTCGGGTAATTTGTGATGGCAAAACGTTGCTGATCCTCCAACAAAAGGACCCATAAACAAAAGGATGCTGTTTCTTCAATGTCCTCAAACAGAAAACAATCTTGAACTTGTTGTAATGTGCATACTTCTCTAGATCGATTACAAGCCAGATGACAGGGGAACAGTTTTGATTGATAATTCTAATGACAAGCAGGGGGCTCTGGCTAACTTGAATAATATACATAAATGCCAAATTGATGCAAATTATATTGAAGAACATTTTGGTAGGTGATGATTATCTTCATCAGAGAAGCATCTTGATGCTCTGCCTACAATTTATTCACATTGTATTGCAGCTCCATATGAAAAGGCTTAGTTTATTCAAGGGAACAACTTTTTTTTTGTCCTACAAGCTTGGCTTAGAACTGACAACCACATGCATGATCAAGAAAGGTTATAAACAACAAGCAACAATGAAGCCCACTAATGTGCAGATTAGCCTCTCTCCTGATGCCTGAATGCTATGTTATAACTGATGATTCCATAGGTAAAGTAAGATTGAGGTTATACTTATTCATTTATTGCTCCATGCTCAGTGGAGAATAATACAGCCCAACACATTTAAGATATATTCAAGTTAAGAACAGGAAATTATAAGAGGCATTTTATAACATTAAAAAGTAACCTTAAAGCTACAAAGAGCATGTGAGAAGAAAAAACATTTTAATACTGTCAAACAGCTATTAATAGTGAGATTTAACATAAATAAAGCTCTCACTATAAAACATGTTGGGATGCTAATTTTTGTACACATATGCTGTCTTTTTTAAAAAACTGCATGCTCCCAATTTTTAATCTATCCCCACTGTCTGGCTATTAAACTGTATTGTTTCTATTTGCTTTCTCATGAAAAAGAAGGTAGACTTGTATGCCACAGTTCCTAACAGCATAGCTACACCAATATAGCAAATTTGGTGGTGGGGATTTACTTTATCCTGGTTTATTATATTCACAGGGGCATTTTTTTTTATTTTTTATTTTTAAGAATTCAGAGATACAGGATTTTTTGATGTTCAGCAGTAGTTTCTGTTCAGCAGTAGTTTCTGGGAATGGGCTGCAAAATGGCAAATGTGTTTTAATGTAGCCAAATGTAAAGTAATGCATATTGGGGCAAAAGTTCAAAACTTCAGCCATCAAGCCATCGGCTCTGAGTTATCCACATGGACCAGGAAGGAGATCTTGGTGTGCCGGTGGACAGCTCCATGAAGTCGTCCACACAATGTATGGCAGCGGTGAAGAAGGCCAACTCCATGCTAGGGACCATCAAAAAGGGGGTTGAAATCAAAACAGCCAACCTCATAATGCCATTATACAAAACGATAGCAAGGCCGCACCTGGAGTCCTGTGCACAATTCTGGTCACCACATCCCAAGACACAATGGAACTGGAAAAGGTGCAAAAAGAGAGTGACCCAAATGACCACTGGGCTGGATCACCTCCCCCACGAGGAAAGGATAAAACATTTGGGGCTCTTTAGTCTGGAAAGTTTGAAACATACAAAATACTGGAGGGCATGAGCAAGGTGCATAGGGGGAAGGTCTTCTCCCTCTCACAAAATACCAGAAATGGGGGAGGCTTGTTTATTTAAAACATAGTTATTGAACTCTTGCAAATTGCTTTCCACCAGCTGACCACTAATGGAGCTGGTTTGTGTCAGATGTGTTAGCACGCTTTTCAAAATCTTTTGCTCCTACTCATAAGCAGGATTTAAAGTTGACCGATACTTAATAGACTTGAAATTAGAAAAATGCATATATATCGCACATATAGCTTAGATCGTGATTGCTCTATAATTACTATACTATTTCCCATTTGGGATTAGAAACCAGCACCCAGGGGAGCTCCTGTAAAAGTGCAGAGTAAAACCTCAACTGAATTCACAATACACTCAAATTGAGGCTGGGAGACCAAGAACAGCCAAAACAAAATGTTTTTTCCTCAGTGTGTTGTTAGTGTGTGGAAGAAATAACTGGGGTATATGCTAGGGATATAAACCAATACTGCAGTGCTGCTAAGTACAAGGGCAAAGGCCCAGCTTCATGATGGGGATCACCCATCTGTGTTCTGTTTGTGCTTTTTTTATTATTATTATTATTATTATTATTATTATTATTATTATTATTATTATTATTATTATTATTATTATTATTATTATTATTATTATTATTATTATTATTATTATTATTATTATTATTATTTTTAATTGTAATCAATTTCATATACAATTCAGGTATTGATTGTTAGAGAAGTCGTGCTAAATGAGACCCCCTGCTGGGGGCTCAAGGCAGCAGGCCAATGCGTGGCTGCCCACCACAAGTGGCCCCTTTTGCCCTCCGTGCTGGCAGGCTAGGTGCTTACGACATAGCGGGGTGCCCAGCGGGGATCACCACCTCAGACCTCTATGTGGGCGGGTAAAGACGCTGCGGTCTGGCGCGCGTGCGAGGCATCAGCGAGGCTGAAGGAAGGCTGTCTAGGCACAAATCCAAGCCAAGTGCTGGCAATCAGCTGGCCAGAAAAAGGCTGCCACCCGCTATGTGGGTGGGTAAGAACAGCACACTCTGGTGCGCCTGAAAGGCCTCGACGAGGCTGAAGGGAGGCGGGCCAGGCACTAAGCCTCAGTCCCGCACCAGCACTCTGCCGGCCAGAACAAGGTTGCCACCCACTGCGTGGGGTGGTCGGGACAGTGCGCGCCTCAACGAGGCTAAAGGAAGGGCTCGGCATGAAGCTGATGAATTAGTGAGTGTGCGCTCCAGCACACCTGCGGGGCCTCAGCAGTGCTCGAGAGCCAGCAGGCCGACAACCTAGTGGTCTTGGCAGTGCTCGAGAGCCAGCAGCTCACCAGACCCGGCCCTCTCCAGCTTCAGTGTTTGGGGTTTTTGTTTGTTTGTTTTTGATGCACCTGACGATCCGGTAACTGAACTGAAAGGGCTGGGGCCTCGGGCAGGGGAGGACAGGGGGAGGGGAGTTAGCTGACAGCCCAATGGGGCTCTAGACACCCTCCCATTCCCAAAGCCCAGTGGGGTGCTGCTGGTGGATATCACCCGGGGCTCAGCTGAAGCACGAGCCTCACATAACTCCCACGTCGCCAGAGATCCTCCGATGTCATCATCCGACGTGCAGTTTGACGTGAAAGAGGAGGGTTGGAGCACGGGCTGCCCTTTTAAGGGCTTTGATTCCTGAACAGCCCAGGGATCACGTGCTCTCCTCTTTCACGCCGAAACTACGGCTACCGGGGAGACAAAGCAGCCCCAATCCGGGACAAGCCCGGCAGGAGCCTACCTTGATGTCACATGTGTTTGTACTCTATATATTATATCTTCCCTTCTCTTTTAAAAGGGTCAAGAGCACTTACAACATACATTCTTAAGAAACAGTTCATGTTGAAAAAATAGAAACAACTACAACATGAAACAACATGAAATGTATTAGATTAAAACAAATAGTACCGTATATAGTCAAATATAAGTTGAGTTTTTCAGACCTAATTTGGGGCTGAAAAAAAGGGGTCCTCGACTTATACTCGGCTGAGTACGGTAGGTCGATGGGGGGAGGAGAAGTGGTGGGGTTTTAAACCTTTTTTCTCTCTCCTGAAGCAAGCACCAATGTCCACCATTGGCACTTGCGTGAGGAGATACAAAAGATTAAAACACCAGCCACTTCTCCCCCCTCCCATCCGGCACGTAGTGGAAGAAGCTGAGGCTTTTTAAACCTTTTTTTCCTCTCCCGCAGCAAGTGCCAATGTCTGCCACCAGTGCTGGCTTCGGGAGAGAAAAATAAGTTTTAAAAACCTGGCACTTCCCCCAATCAGGTGCTGCTCAGTCAGCCCCTGCACCTGGGCTCCTGCTTCGGCACCACTCACCACTAGACAGGGGCACAACTCGGCGAAATTGTTGTTTCCGTTTTCGGTTATCGTTTCCGTTACATAACGGAAATGGTAACAATAATTAAGCCGTCAGAAATCGAACTCGAACCGAAAAAAAAAAAATTTGTCGGTTTTTTTGTTTTCGTTTGTGCCATCGCAGTGATCGCGCAATGCGAAGCACAGAAAAAGTTTTTAAAAGTTTTTTTTAAAAACCCCCGACTCCAAAAAGCAGGTGAAAATATGCCTGCCTGAGGCTTTGACACCTACCAGAGGGGTGGTTTCTGGGGGGTCCCTGGCCTTTCTCCCCCTATTCTCCTGTCCTGGGCTGCTTGCACCAGGCTGGGGGGGGATCATCCTCGCCGTCTCGCCATGCCATGTGGTGGTGGGGGATCCAAAGTGGCGACTGCAATTTTTCTTTTGAAATCGTGGTCAAAAAACACACCAAATCACCACAGAAACATGTGAAATTTATTTATTTTAAATGCCTGAATTTTAATAGTAGCAGCAGTGGTTTTTTTATAGAAATAAAATGTCATATTGATTTTATTTTATTTTATTTTATTTTATTTTATTTTTTAGACCTGTCCATTTGGGCTGGGCATGGGATGGGACCATGCAAATTGTTTGAACCATTCCACCAATGGCATCGCCAGGTTTTTGACTGACACTTCTGGATGTCTCGGAGGGCATAAAAAGCCGAGGCACCTTCCAGAAATCGCAGTTGGTTGTATGGATGTGGTTGAGGGAGGAGGGCTGGCTGCTGGTGTTGGTGTGATCCGATTGAGAATGAGGAGGGAGGCTGGAGGCTTTAGGTTTTTTAGGCAGGGAGGGGATTTGATTCCCTGCAGCTTTGTCTGCTGAAGGGAATAGCATTTTATTCTTTATTTTTTTCTGATATTGGATAAAGGGGGAGGTTCGACTGGGAGTAGGAGGTGTGGATTTATTTTAAAAATATATTATATACTACCATTTATTTTCTATTTTCCCAACTTCAATTTGCTTGCACACACATACATTTGGGGTGCAAGCCAAGAACAGAACCTCTATCCTAAGTGTTATCCTAACTGCCCACTCGCCCGTCCGCCCGCACCACCGCCCGCCCACTTGCCTGCCCGTGGCCGCCGCCCGCCTGCTCGCCCATGCCCCCCGCCCCGCCCGCCCTCTAGTGCACAAAAACACCTAGCGCCGGCCCTGATTGCGGGACGCCCCTATGCTCTGGGAAGTCAGATCGCTCTAAATCACGGTGGAAACGACGTACGACAAACGACAAATGGAAATGACAAATTTGTGAAAAATTTCACGACAAATGGAAACGTCCCGAAATGGACCCATTCCGACAAACGAAAACTTGAAACGTCATTTTTTCTGGTCGTGCCCATGTCTACTCACCACCATCCAACCCCCTCCAACTCACCCAGATTAACAAAGCTCATGACCATGTGGTGATGGTGAAGCAGGAGCCCAGGTGCAGCACCTGACTGTGCAGCACCTGATTTGGGGGAGGTGCAGGATTTTAAAAAAGTGGTGGCTGTAGGGTGCTGGCGGGTCCTACATCTCCTTCACCTCCCAGTCAGCAGCAGAAAGGGACGGGGCCCTCACAAGCACCTGTTCCGAGGGCACATGTGCACTGCCTGGGAAGAGCTTTCTTGCCTCTGCTGCCAACAGATCTTAGTGATGGTCCATAGCAGCCAAGAGAATTCTCATCTTCTGGCTTTCTATATGTCTTTCATAGAGGCTGAACAGGTAAGGGATAAAATGCACATGTGCCTGAAACCTTTGTCTATAGGAAAGTATTCTGTCTTTCCATAATTCTGTACTAATGGTAGCTTCTTGTCTACATGTTATGCATTAGGAGATTCAAATGTTTTAGCATACCCATTTCTTTCAAAACAAACCTCTGTCTCGAATTTAGAATTGGTTAGATATGGTGGATTGACAATAACCTCATCTATTTGAACCTCAGTTTACTGCTTACCTTAAAATATAGGTGTTAGTTTTTAAGGTGCCATGTCCTCTATTGCTGTAGGGTTGATGGACTTGAAGTTCACTGCAGTTGTACGGTGTTGGATTTAGGAAATTTGTTATATAAGATGGAGATACCTTTAATTAAACTTTTAATGCCATTATGGTTAATTTCAGCATGTTCTCTCCATTTCAGATCTGACCTTCTGTGAATTGGGGGGGGAGGCATAGTGGTTGTGGTTCTTGGGTTAACTTATATGTATTGTAGTCTGTGTTTAATAATTTCTTCCTTGATTTTTCAGAGTGGGATATTAAAGTTAGTGTTTATGAGAAAAATACTCTATATTCAGAAAAGGGATGAATTTACCCTATTAAAAATGTCCTTTTATGCAAATATCATGGGGTGGGTGAGTCACCAGTTACTTGGCAATTATAAAAAGGGGTCATGACACAAAAAAGTTTGGGAATCACTGCTCTATAGAGAAATGAAATATTTCTTCTTATCTTAGATTTCATGTGCATTTAGAGAAGAGGCCAAACCCACATGGAAGGAAGGAATACTGATATCGATCTAATCCACCAGGAACAACACTGTGCTCTAGCACCTCAAAGAAGACCACATTTATTATGACATAAGCTTTCATGGACTACAGACTGAGTGTGTTATTCTGAATTACAGGTATACAGGGCCTGGAATCTTTGAAGGGGTAGGAATGTAAGCAGCTTTCAAGCAAGCTTTCCCTAAATGATGGACTACCTATTAATTTGACTTTTAGATGGATTACCGTACATGATTGCATTGATTGATCTCATAAGAACACCAGTGTTTCCATGCTAGTTTCCATCCCTCATAATGGATTTTTTTTTCCTTTTTGTGTGTTCTTGGTAGCTTTAATGCTACCTTTTAATGTTCTAAGATGTATCTTCTAATTTCCTGTGCTTAACTTGAATATGTCTTAAATGTAAATTGTCCCTCATTACTGTAAGCCACCTTGGGTCCTTTTCCAAGGAGAAAGGTGGCCTAAAAATATTACAGTATATTTTGAGAATTCAATCACTATGGGCAGCATTTTTTTCTGATAGAAATGGAGCCCAGTACTTCAAATCCTGGACTGAAACAAAAATGCAGGTCATACGAAACTGGTTTCAAACTTAAGGTTGTGTCAAGAGCAGAAGAAAGCATTAACAGTATTGCAAGTAGAGAATTTTGTGTTGATGAGAAACTAGTGAGGGACTGAGGGAAATGAAAGCTGACTTGGAAAATATTCTAAAGGCAAAAAACCTTGACATGGTTTAACGACTTCATATGGGGCTCTAGAGACTGAATTGCATAAATGGATTATGGAGTGTCAACAAAATGGTTACTGTGTAACATGCATGGGAATTCACTTATGTGCCCTTCAATTGGCTAAAGATAACAAATTACAAGCACCAGGCATTGAACATTTTGTTACATCAGCAGGATGGTGTACCTGCTTCATGAATCGGTTTGACCTATGTTTGCAGCAAAGAACAAAGATTTCACAGAAGTTGCCAAAAGAACTTGATGAAAAACTGATGTCATTCCATTCATTCATCATAAAACAAAGAAAGAGCCATAACTATGGCCTGGAAGATATTGGGAATATGGATGAAACACCTATGACCTTTGATCTTCCAAGCAACAGAACTGTGGCAAGTTTGGGAGACAAAACTGTTTTCCTCAGAACCACAGGAAATTTAAAAAAAATCACAGTTGTTCTGTCATGTTTGGCTAATGGAACTAAGCTGCAGCCTGTCATTATTTTTAAAAGAAAGACCTTGCCTAAGAACGTCACATTCCCACCAGGCATTACAGTGTGCGCACATATTAAGGGGTGGATGGATGAAGACAGAACAAAAAATGGCTGGAAGGAATTTGGAATGGACAGCCCGGACTAGCCTTAAAGAGAAAACTATTCTTGCTAGTTTGGGATATGTTCAGAGCCCACACATCGGGTGACATAAAAAAACTGGCAAAGTCTTCTCAAGTTACTTAGGCTGATATTCCAGGTGGGCTCCCACCTGTATTACAGCCCCTAGATGTGTGTTTAAATAAACCTTTCAAAGACCGTGTGCAAAAGATGTGGCATAAATGAATGTCATCTGGTCAAGGTTGGAAATCTGATGAATGTCATCTGGTCAAAGTTGGAAATCTGATGAAACCCAACATAGAAATGATAGCCAAGTGGGTTCGTGATGCATGGGAAGAGATTCCAGAGGACATGGTGCATCGCACCTTCAAGAAATGTGGCATTAGCAACACTATGTATGGCAGTGAAGACAGCGCTTTGTATGAGACCGATAGCAGTGATGGTGATGACTGCAAACTCAGTCATGATGACAATGTCTAATGCTGATAGTCTCACACCTGCTACAGATGAAGCTCTGTTTGGAGATACTGACGATCAGGAATCCAGTTTTGACGAATTTTAACTCTTGTGTTTTAGCTTGTGTTTTGCACTTATAGAGCTAATTTACTGTTTTTCTTTGAAATAAATATTCAAAAATATTTACCCTCAATTAATGTAATTTTATTGGTATTTATTATTATTTTTGAAATTTACCAGTAGCTGCTGCATTTCCCACCCTAGACTTATACTTGAGTCAATAAATTTTCCCAGTTTTTTTTTTTTTTTTTTGGTTAAATTAGGAGCCTTGAATTATACTTGGGTTGATTTATACTTGGGTATATATGGTAAAATGATGTTGTTTTAAGCCAGGTAAAAGCAACAGCAAAACATAAAAATAAAAATAAAAAAATAAAAGTTCCCATTAGTGCCAAAGGACTATTTAAATAATAATACATTTCCTTGTGAGCAGAAGGATGGTAAGGAGGAGATCAACACACCAAATACTCATATATCTTTGAGAATAATGGGATAGAAAGAAAGGTATCTCTGGACAGGTAGATGCAGAGAGCTGTGGTCCTTCAGGCAACCTGGACACATGACATAGTTATAAACATAATTACATTTATAGCTAGTGAAGCCACGGAGCACAAAAAAATTAATTCTGTTCCTAACAGGCTCCAGCTGGCTGAAGGATTTTGGAGCTACTAAAGGTTCTGTATACTCTTCAAAAGTGACCTCATGCTCACATATTTATGTGAAATAGCATAGGAAACAGAGTTTTAAAAGTTCTTCTTAGATGGCATCTCTAAGAAATTTTGAAGGAAACCAGACAACTGTCAATAGGACTGGGTTAAGTAGATCCTCCTGCATTGCATTGTACGGTCATTAAGCAGCCTACCATTTTGAAAAATATATTGAGCTAAGGCAGGCAGAAAGAGGTTACAGCTTGCAGAGCAACTGTGTTTTTTTATTAGGGAAGATCACCTTCCATTTGAGGAGAAGTGCCTGCAAGTAAGAGATGAATTGTTGGTGAGAGGTGTGAGCTCCCACATGTGAACTAACAAACTAATGATGAACAGATTTTTGTTTTTGTCCCCTAAAGCTAGAGCAAATTGCAGCCTGTTTGCTTATGTTTCTTTCTAAAATCGTGGTTAGGAGTGTCAGCAAACATTTGTAATAATGCTACTTGGAATTTTGTCTCTGATTTATAAGGTTGTTTTTTTGTTAACTTGCAGAGAATATAATGAGGCCTTTGAGAATTAAGGCAAGGTGAGTTTGTGGCCTGATT
Source organism: Phrynocephalus forsythii (assembly GCA_029282475.1). Lineage (NCBI taxonomy): Eukaryota > Metazoa > Chordata > Lepidosauria > Squamata > Agamidae > Phrynocephalus > Phrynocephalus forsythii. Next base: position 10,237,532 of record JAPFRF010000007.1, on the reverse strand, counting down.
CAAGGGATAATAATTCTTTTGCTCTGTCGACCTAGTTTTCTTATGTTACTTCTTTGTATTCAGTTTACTTGGCAAAAAGTAAAAAAATATAAATATAAACTGGGCCTATTCTTATTTCAAGCCAATCACAAAGTTGTCATCTTGAAAGAGGAGCTGGATTCCTTTATTCTGACACAGTTGAAGACAGCGTAAGGAAAGTTGATATGAAATGCTGTTGGGCCCACTATTCAGATGAGTTATCTGTCTCCCATTTTGATCTGCTGTCTTCCATTTTGTTTGGAAAAGCAAAATTGTTTCAGTGTTCTCATGGTTCTGAGATGGAGGAGAAAGGATACTCAAGCTGATGTTCTTGAAAAATGAAGAGAGCCAGAGACAACAGTTGTGCTTATCAAATGATACTAAGAGCTTGTTTATATTTTAGATGTTTGTACTTGAGTCTATCATGGTGAGATACTGGGTAGGAAGAAGTTCACATCCTGTATTGCTCTTCAAAGTGTAACAAAGTTATAATGTATTACTCAGCTGCAATCCATTGATGCAAACAAAACATGTTAAGACTGTTTGCTTCCCTCAGTGGGGTTTTGGATTTTTTGTGATGACTTGTGAGCCACACTGTCATGCTATAGTGTGTCTGTGTCAGTTACTCAATAAACTTCTTGTAAGTAGACCTGGAACTTGTCTGATCCTTTCAAATCCTGTTATCACCACGGTGACCAAAAATTGAGTTTTGTACATATAAACAAAGGAAGCTGCCTTGTATTGAGATAGTCCATTGGTCCATTTAGTTCATTTTGGCCAACTCCTACAAGCAGAAGCTGGCCTAAACTTTCAGGAAGAATTATATTTTAATCCTGCCTAAGGGCCCCATCTAGGGATGGGCAAGTCAGGTTTCGAAACTAAGTGCATGAGCCCAGGTGGAAATTGGAACCAGATATAATCAACTAATGTCTTACCTTTCTCTGGGCTCATGCAGGGTTAAACTCCAGTGAGGATGCAGGCTGTGAAGTCATCTTTCCTTCTCTGTGGCACTGGCCAATCAGACAGGGAGGCAGGATTATGCCTGTCCTTGCACAGCTACTGATTGGCCAGCACAACAGAGAAGGAAAGATGGCATCACACTTGGAGCTTAACCCCATGCACGTCCAGAGAAAGGTAAGACTCTGGTTGATTACTTATCTCCAGTTCCAATTCCTATCTGTGCTCATGAACCTCATTTCAGAACCTAAGCAGTTCTGAAACAAATTGCCCATCCCTAGTCCCAATTATTCTTTGGTGGTCTCACCTGGGTAGTAACTCTGCCTATATTCCAAATCCAGATAAAATCAATATGCTCAGGGTGCTGTGATAGGATTCTTACTATCCTTTTATATTCATGCACATACAGCTTTAACTGATATAAAACTTGGTTTCAGGCAGGTAGTTCTGTAAATGACCTGAGACCTTCAGTTACCAGAATAGGAAATGTGGCATCAAAATCTAGGACTATTCTACCACATCTATTAGCCTACGTTGGTGACCACTGCATTTTAAAGGGGGAGGCCTTTTCTCCCTCAACACCGATGTACCCAAAACAACTTTAACAATTACAATTGTCTTGCCCTGTAAACTGTCACATGATGACTTCATCAGGTGATATAAGATTGGTATCTGGCATCCTGCCTACTTTTCTGCTTTTCTTTAGGACACTCTAAAGATTAGAGCTGGTGTGACATTTAGCCTGCTAATGATGCCATGGATATCACTGCAGTTGAGAATTACTCAAGATAGTTTATGTCAGGGTAGATAACTCCAATTATGCATTTGCAAATCTGACTTTTGGGGTGCCTGAAATCTTTTGAATAGTTAAAAACTGCTCAGCTTTCCATCATTTGTCATATTCGTATCCTGTGAGGATGTAAACACAGATTTTGTGATCTAAATTGTCCATGCTAGCCACCGCACAACACTCTCTTTCATTTTACAGATGAAATTAATATGTAAAATGGGATGCTGTTTAGACTTTAAAGAGCAGAATGCATAAATAGAAATGAAGAAGAAGCATTCTCTTTGTTTATGTATAGTATGTGTACTTGGATGTAGGCATATAATGAAATCAATCATTAGATGCAGATTCACCTATACATCACCATCATTATCTCATACAGGCATGAAAGATTTCATGGCTTGATAGTTTATGATCTTTTGATTGATGCAAAAAAGGGGGAAATAAAAACCAAATGAAAATGAAATTCTATGCCTCAAAAGAATTGCTTGAAGTCTAAACTAGGTAGAAGGATATCACATAAGTAAGGATCAGGAACTTAAATGAAAGAAATTCAGATTTATTTCCACATTTTTAAGAAGTTTGGTGTTGAATGCATTCCTGTGATGGGGTGGGCAGGGAGGAACCTCTTGCCAAACAGCAGGTGTTTAAATGCATTTTGGTTTTGCTATCCAAGAAGGTGGATAATGAATATATTTTTTTACATTCAAAATGTGCCTTGCAAAGTAATATTAAAGAAATGAAAGGGAAAAAGAAACTGCTTGCATTTAATATAACATCCAGGAATAATATAGAACCTTACCATAAGATCTAAATAACATCAGTAGGACTGCTAGCCATTGGTGAAATCCTGTTGCTGGAACTCTTTCATGCAGTGGAGATGAAATCATCCCATGTGGCCCTGCCACGGCAACCTGAGGAAAAAAAAATCTTTGTCCTCCCAATCCCCAGGTTGTGAGGACCCCTATGAAGCTGATTATCTGGGAGAAGGTTCCAGAAACATACAACTGGAGAGTAAATAATTTAATCTTGTAAAATCACTGCTCTCCATGCTAATTCCACTGCTGGAACTGGAGGCAGAGATTTTCTGAGGCACTGGGAATTTTTTTCTTGCCTCAAAATGGCCACAACATAGCCAAACCAGATGTTGTCATCCTCATTGAGCTGTGTCAAGTTGCACAACAGAATTCCAGCCATCGTGTTTCACAAATCATCATAAGTTTAAAGTGCTGTTTATGGAAATGGTACTGCCGTAGCTTCCGTCCTGCTTCTTTCAAATGTATTTTTAGTCATTTTTCAGACTTAAAAGGGGGAAATAATCTAACTGTAAAACTTTAAAGTAGTGGAAAGACAGTCAGAGATGGTGTCCAAAATGTAACTCAGATGAAGCAAAAATAAAGCACAACATGCTGACAATTAGCTGGAAGGCTTCCTAAGCCACAAAATCACATTAGATCAATCCACAGTCATGTCAAGCAGTCAGACCACAGGAGGTCTCATCATCATGTTGAGTATCAAGAAAACACCATATCATAGAATAACCACCTTTCTTTAAGAAGCCTTGCTCCATTTTTTTGTACTAATGCCCCCAAACAGCTTTGCAAATTCAACTGTACTTTAACAACAGATAAGTGAACAATCATGCCCAAATTGAATACCTTGATAACATACATGCCTATTTTAAAATTCAGCCCTGCAGATTTACAATGGAGCACAAACCTGGGAAAGTAAGTATAAGACTGCAATATATGTCCTAGTCTTAGTTAAGACATGCTTAATTCTGCATAGCTGAACTCAATAGTCATTAAAAGTACTTCACACTAGAGATGGGCACGACCAGAAAAAAAATTTTCTTCGAGTTGTTGTTTTTCGGGACGGGTCCGTTTCGGGTCGTTTCCGTTTTTCATGAATTTTTTTTAAAAATTGTCATTTCGTCGTGTTGTTTGTCATTACCGCCGCCGCGATTTTGCACGATTTGATGTCCCAGCAAGTGGCGTCCCGCTGGCGCTAGGTGTTTTTGCGCCCTAGGCGGCGGGCGGGGTGGCGGGGTGGCATAGGGGGGCAGCGGCAGCGGCGGGGTAGGGGCGGGCGCGCGGGCGGCAGGCACGGGTCCTGCAATGACCCAGAGCAGGCGGAAAACACTTTAAACTGACTTGCTGCACAAGACTGCATTGAATAAAGCAATTGCAATTTTTATTGCAAACAAAGTGGGCAGTGCACCCACAGCAGAGCTGCAGGCAGGGTATGAAAGGACCTTGGCTTGCCACCAAGCAAATGAATTTTTTTAAAGAAATCCACACCTCCCCTCCCACTCAAACCTCCCCCCCCTTTGAAGCACTATCAGAAAAGAAATCCTAACAAACTGCAGGAGAATAAAAAAGAATAAACTGCGTTGCTATTCCCCACAGCAGACAGAGAATGAAAGGAATTATTATTATTTCCTAAAAATTCAATTGAATCAATTCCCTCCCTGCCTGCCTAACTGAAATCTAAAGGCTCCGCGAAATCGAAACTAGTCTAGCACAGCAGCCAGCTACACACAGCCCTCTCCCACCCACATCCAAGCCTAGACTGCGACTCTTCTGGGAGTGCCTCGGCTTTTTATGCCCTCTTGCACATCCAGAAGTTTCAGTCAAAACCTGGCCATGCGATTGGTAGAATGGGTCCAAAAATTTGCATGGTCCCATCCCATGTCCAGCCCATCATTGCGCAGGTGTAAAAAAATAATAATAAAAATAAAATAATATAAAATCAGTGTGACCTTTTACTGCTATAAAAAACCCACTGCTGCTACTGTAAAAATTCAAGCATTTAAAATAGCTGATTTATGCATGTTTCTGTGGTGCTTTGGTGGTTTTTTGGACCACGATTTCAAAAAAAATATTGCGGACGCCATTTTGGATCCCCCCGCACCGCACGGCAAATGGAGACGCCAAGGATGCCCCCTCCCAGCCCGGTACCAGCAGCCCAGGACAGGAGGGGGGGAAGGCTGGGGACCCCCCCCCAGAAACCACCCCTCTGGTAGGTGCCCTCAGGCAGGCATATTTTCGCCTGCTTTTTTGGCCGGGAATCGGGTTTTTTTATTTTTAAAACTTTTTTTCTGTGCCACTTGGCATCGCGCGATCGCCGTGCGATGCCAGGAATGACAATGACAAATCAGACCCAATTTTTCTTTTTTCGGTTCGAGTTCGAGTTCTGACAGCTTAATTGTCATTACCGTTTCCGTTACGTAACGGAAACGATATCCGAAAACGGAAATGACAATTTCGCCAAGTCGTGCCCATCTCTACTTCACACCTTTGTGCAATGCCCAACTTTAATACAATTCAGTATTTGTATCCATCATTTTCTGCAGGTGTTGTTTTTGAAATGCCTTTCCATGATATCTCAAATTCTGCAAGAATGCCAAAATTGTTTTGAGCGCTAAAACATCCAATCAAGGCTGCAAGTAAACAAGTTACAATTTGGGGAAAAGTTATCTGAAGAATGTAGCACTCCTAATTTTTGTTGTTCTTATTTTGACACTATTTGGTGGAGAGTGTAATCTATTCATTCTTATTGCCTTCTCTTTTTTCTCACGATAGGGGTACAAGGTAAGAATTATTCAAAAGTGGTTTATTACTGTGTTCTTTGCTTCAGTGCTGACAGTACGTAGCTTGACACAAGAGACCGTGCTGTAAGATGAGACTCTAAATTAGGGAGTCATTCAGCCAAAGAAGCATAGGACAAATAGAAATATTGCTGTTACTAATGAAGAAACATTATTACAGCTTATCTACTAAAATAGATTGGAAAAAAGAAACTCAAGAGAACAATACAAATGAGAGGATGATTGATGTCTCACAGAAGACAAAAGAAATCAAAGGAAAAATTAAAACTATACTAGGGTTGTTGAGAGATCACCAGGGGAACCTATTATCTACCTTAGATAAAATAAAGAAAAGGTAAAACCAACACATTAAAGAATGATGGAGATGAGATTGAAGGGTAACATATTCCTTTGAAGAAAAATCCCATCAGGTAGAACCTGCAGTTTTAGAAAATGATGTGAAAGGTGCTCTCAAGAAGAAACAAATAATCAGAAACAGGAGATATCAATAACATTACTGCATGCCAAAAGGATGAATACCGGTATATCAAAAAACTAAACCTACAAATATGGGAAACAAAATAATGGCCCACATAATGGATATGTTCTATATATGTTTCAGTCCCTAAAGCAGAAGATGCAAACAAAGTCATGCTTGAGGCTTCACAACAAGGACTTTCAAGATATATGGAGGAATAATCACTCTTGATTCCAAAATGGAAAAGGCATTAGGGATCATATTGCAAATATACACTGGCTAGGTGAGCTTACCAAAGGATGATAGATGGTGATCAGTCTGCCTTTGACTGCGTGGATACTGAAAAGCAATTGGTTGTTCTGAAAGAAATGAGTGTGCTGCAACACTTGATTGTCTTGATGTGTAAACTATGCTATGGACAAGAAGCTGTTATTAGGATAGAATGTGAGTGATATATAAAAGAGAATGGTTCCACGTAAGCCAAGTTGTCAGACTTAAGCATATTTTTTCTATCTGTTCACTCCATATGCAGAATATATCCTACAGAAAGTGAGATCATATTTTATTTATTTATTAGTAACCTGCTACCCAAAGGTCTCTGGGCGGCTCACAATCAAAGTAAACAATTCAAATAATTAAAACATCAAATTGCAATAAAAATACAACAATAAAACATTTAAATACAATAAATACAATGTATTAAAATACCACACTAGAATCACCATCAGGACCCACAATAATCAGTTAAAAAACTTCTGGAACAGCATTGTTTTTACCTGGCACCGGAATGTCATCAATGCTGGTGCCAGGTGGGTCTCGCTTGGGAGGGCATTCCACATATGCTGATGAAAGAAAGTGGAAACTGGTAGAAATGCAAATGACACCATTTTATTGGCAGAAAGCAGTAATGACTTGAAATGACTTCTGATTAAAGTGCAAGAAGAAAGTAGAAAAGCAGGACTGTAGTTGCAGGATTGCAGGAAGACCAATTATTACTGCAGAAGAACTACATGTATTTCATGACATTTCATCAATCATCAATATTCAAATTGTTGAACATTTCATAAATCTTCAATTCAAATTGAGACTGCAGCCAAGAAATCAGACATCTAAGATTTGGAATGATACCACAAAGGAACTAGAAAAGATCCTCAATTGTAAAGATATGTAACTAGAGAGCAAGGCCGAAGTAATTGATACAATTGTAACTCCAATTGTTGTGTATGGCTGTAAAACCAGGATGGAAAAAAAAGTCAACAGAAAAGAACCTCATTAGTATTAGAGATGGGCACGAAACAGAAAAATGGTGTTTCGGTTTTTCGTTTGTTGTTGAGAGGTCTGTTTTGGTTCGTTTCTGTTTGTCGGGAATTTTTTGAAAAAATTCGTTACCATTTTTTGCCAATGGCAGAGACACAGTATAGAGTAGGTATGCAGGGAGGCTGCAAAGGCAGCGGCGGGTGTTGCCCAGGGTGCAAGGCAGCCGCAGAGTGACTGCACTGTGGGGCAATGGAGGGTACTCACTGAGAGGTACGCACTACGCAGCATGCACGCACACAGGGAGGCTGCAGGACTGAAGAGTCGCAGAGGATCCCACCAGAGACTGCAAGGAGGAAACCTTTTATGCCCTCTGTGGCTGCCAGACCTGCCCACCCAGTCTGCATTTGGTTGAACATGATCCCACATCACATGGCTTGCCTCCATTTTGTGTCTGGTGGTGACATCCATTTTAAAGGGAAAAGAAAAATACATCGCGATGGGAGAGAAGACAAAAACAAACGTTTTAAGGACCCCAACCCCCTGGTAGGTATTATCAGACAATATAAATAATTATTGCTGCGTTTTGCACGGATGTCCAGGGCGTTTTTAACATTTAAAACAGCTCATTTGTGTTGCCATTAACGGAAACAAAATAAGGACCACAATTTTCATGGTTCTGTTTGTTTCGTTTCAATCGTTTCAATATTGTCGTTTCGTTTAACATAACGGAAATGACAAATGGTTCAATCATAAAATTGTTCATTCTGTGCCCATCTCTAGTATTAAATATGGTGCTGGAGGACAGGTTTGCAAGTACCACAGACCACCAGGAAGACAAACAAGGGGTTCCTAGATCAAACTAAGCATAACTTTGTTGTACAGTTTACAGCAAGCCCAAGCAGAGATACAAAAATACCAGAACTGAGGCTGTCATATTTTTGACACATGAGAAGAAAACAATAGGTGTAAAAGACAATCATGTTAAGAAAAGCTGAAGACAGCAGGAAAAGTGGAAGACCAAATATGGGGTGCATTGATTTAATAAAAGACCCATGGCCTTGAGGTTGCAAAAGCAGTGAAGGCCTGGTGGTGGCAGATTTAAGAGGTTACTTATTAATTGGGAACAATATGGGTCAAAAGAGACTTGATTGCACATAACTCTCTCCCCCCCCCCCATATTAGTCCTGCTGGATGGATAGCTCAATGGTTTGGGTATTTGGCTGCAGAGATGGAGATGGAGAGTTCAGTAACCTGCTGTGCCTCCTCTGAGTAGACCCAGTATGTCTGGCTTGAAACTTCGCAGTCTCAGGGTAACCCTATAAGAAGGGAATGGCAAACTACTTATCAATATTTTCTATCTATAACAACCTGAAATGGGTAGCCATAAGTCAGCATTGACTTGATAGCAAATGATGATGAAAATATTTGGATTCTACTAATCAGATTTGTTCAATCATATAATTTCATAAATGTCATCTCATATTTGTTACTAGTTCTCAGACAGGTCTATCACCAAAATGAAATGGAAAATTCTTCAGCACAGTTCCTTGTTAAATATCTCTGATCATTCTTAAATTGTGTCACAGTGATTCATCCATTGGCTGTTAAACCCCTGCTATGTCTCCCAAATGATAAGAAGTTAGGAAGTTCCCTGGACCCTCCATCTTTAGAAAATAAAGTAAAATCCAAGAAAGAGGGGCTAATGGATGGCAGAGGGAATGTATATGCATGACCTAAACAACTAGAACTCAGACCACTATACAATTTATATAACTCCAGTTTGTGGAGATCTGTCACAGCTGACACTTATTACTTCTAAGGGTTAACTCCATTGTCAGACTAAAATACCTTTGTTAGTCATATACGTGCTTGAAGTATAAACAATTTCATTGTTTAAATGTTTCAACTGAGGATAAAAATAAGCCATGGCTTCACTCGCTCTTAGGTGAGACACAACTATTGAGTGAAAACTAGGGCCACACTTTATTATCATAACTTTGAACTTCAGATCATGTGCACTATGGTAAAGAGGCCAGAAGAAGGGCACTTGTCCATAGCTGTATGTCAAGTATTTGTCCATAGCCTGATGTCATATGAATGACAGTCTCTTAATCCAACTCATGGAGAGTCCCATTCATAGAGTCACCCTGTCCTTAAGACAGCCCAGCCTTGGCAGACCATGGTCTAGGGTTGTCCCTGGCCTGCCAAGGCCCTTGATCTTAGGCAACCAAGTAGGAATAGCTGATTAAAAACTCTTCACATGTAAATAGACAATTTGGTCTGAAGATGGGGGGAAAGTACCTATCTAGCCCCCAAAAGGAGTGACCAGCTAATCCACACTACAAAAGAAGCCGGTGGCCTGCTCACCTTGCAAAGAAGCTTATAAACATGTGGGGCTGCTTGAAGTCAGACACCAATGCCACCCTATGGGGCAGTCCCATGTCTCACCCTAATTTGAACAGGGAGGGCAAAGAAACTCCTCAGCCAACACAAGCATAGCTTTGAAGCCAACCCTTCTATACATCCAGTCCCTCAGCACCAGCATGCCTTAGTCCACATGTTTCCTTTGTCTGTTTGCTTCTATGTTCCATATAAAAATATCAAAACTTTAAAACATAATTCATCTAACTTGGATGTTATGGCATGTTTCAATTTGAGAGAAATCGATGTTACCGCTAGCAAACAATTTAAGTACAAATGCTTAAACCATGCAAAAGTCATACGAACTTGTTAAAACTATTTAAAAAAATGAAAATAACAAATACTTCAAATTATACTAAAGTAAAACATAACTTACAGACAAAACGTAACTCATGTCATAAATTTCTTTCGAAATTGCATTAGCACACATCTCAAAAATAAAAGCTTATAGCTCTAACAGGCACAATCAAAAGACAAGATAATACTTTTCTTTCAGTATCAAACTTCTCAAAAGTGGAAAGATATCAAAGTTTTAAATGGATCATCTACCCTTTTAGCATATTCAGACACACAAAAATGTATTTAGCAATGCTTTCACATACAACCAAGCCATCCATTTGCCAGCTGGAATCTATGGAGGGAAATCCATTATCTCCTTGTCTGCCTGTTTTGTCTCTGTGCTTCTATGCCTGGCTTCTTAGCTTCCTGCTTCTTGCTCAGTGCTCCGTTCCACTCTGCATATATATATATATATATATATATATATATATATATATATATATATATATATATATATATATATATATATATATATATATATATATATATATTTGTTTTCGTAGATTTTCACGGGTATAGGTATGCATGTTAGGGTGGATTCGGGTTTCTTCCCGTGTAGAAATCTGGTTGTTTTGGCGACGTTTCGACGAGGTCTCACTCGTCATCTTCAGGCTGGTGTTCTGGCTTCTTTCTTCTTGAAGCAAAGCGTGGTCTCAGTTGAAGTCCTTCTATAAATACTGCTGGGGGGGTGTGGTTTGCTTGCTTTGTTGCTGATTGCAGGTTCCTTTGTTCCTTTGTGATCTGCTGTGTGGCTGAGGCGGTCGTTAAGGGATTAACTGCTGATGGCTGTTTAGATGGCTGTTTACATGCTGGTGGGTTAGCTGGCAGGTGGGTTCTGGCAGTATCCTGGGTTTTGGTGGAGTGGGGTCCTGTGTCTTGTGAATTCATTTTGGTCTGGCTACGTGTCTGTGGTCTCCCAATGTTTTTTGGGGGTGTGTGAGTGTGCTCCATGTGGTGACTGGAGTGGGGTGCCGCAGTAGATGGTGCAGTCGTGGTTTTGTTATTGGATGGTGGTTTCGTTTCATCTGTGGGAAGGGTCTGGGTTTGTGTTTGGTGTGGATGGAAGGTGGTGGCATCTTGTGTCCTTTTGGACCTGGTGTCAGTCTTTGTGACAGAGGCTCGTCTGTTGACCAGGGCTAGTTTCCAGATGTCAGGCAAGCGGGAGGTGTCATCACGTTTATTCATGTTGTTTGGGTGTTTCTCTATTTCAATGGCTTCCATGATTATTCGACTGTTGAAGTGTTCAGTTTTGGAGATGAGTTTGGTTCTTTCAAAGTCAATTTCATGACCTGTTGTTTTTATGTGCTGGAAGAGAGAGGAAGATTTTTCTTCTTTTTTGACTGCGTTCTTGTGTTCTGCGATGCGTGCGCTTATTCTCCTGTTTGTCTGTCCGATGTATGTGGCTGGACAGACTTTGCATGGTATTTCGTAGACTCCTTGGTTTTCTAGCTCAATCTTGTCTTTGGGGTTTCTTAAAATGTTGGCTATTTTTGGTCGGTGCAAAAGGCTGTCTTGATATTGTGTTTGTGGAGAATTTTGCTGATTTTGTCTGTGGTGCCTTTGATGTAAGGGAGGAGGGCGGTGCCGTTGTTCTCTTCTGTTTCTTGGTTCTTGGGGGTGTTTCCTTTTGGATTAGTTTGGTGATGGTGTTTTTGGAATCCGTTCGCAATTAAAACATTCGAGAGAGTGTGTAATTCAGTTTTTAGGTGGTCTTTGTCAGCGAGGCGTTTGGTTCTGGAGATGAGGGTTTTGCTACGGAGTTGATCTGTGCAGGGTGGTGGTGTGATTGTGCATTTAAGTAGCGGTTTGTATGTGTTTTTTCTGGTAGATGGTATGTCCTAAGGAGCCGTCGGGTTTTTGTAGATTAGGACGTCCAGGAAGGAAGTTGGTTGTTGGCTTCTATTTCCATAGTGAATTGTATTTTGGGGTGTAGGCTGTTGAGATGTGTGAGGAAGTTGTTCAGTTTATCTTTCCCGTGTGGCCAGATAACAAAGGTGTCGTCAACATATCTGAGCCAGAGTTTGGGTTTATGTTCGGACTTCTGTAGCGTTGGTTTCAAAGTGTTCCATATATAGGTTTGCGATGACCGGTGAGAGGGGTGATCCCATGGGTGCTCCTTCTATCTGTTTGTATCTTTGTCCATTGTGGATGAAGTATGTGTTAGTTAGGCAGTGGTTGGTCAGATCTAGGATGTGCTTGGGGGTTGTATTTGTTGTGGATAGCTGTCAAGGCTTCTTGAATGGGCACTTGTGTGAAGAGCGAAACAACATCGAAGCTCACGAGTAGGTCATTGGGTTGTAGGTCTTGTTTCTTTATAATTTCTATGAAGTGGAACGAGTTTTGTACGTATGAAGTGATGGATTCTGCATAGGGCTGGAGTTGTTTGGCAAGAAATTTGGTGAGGTTTTGTAGAGGTGAGCCTATGGAGCTGACTATGGGTCTGAGAGGTGTTCCTTCTTTGTGAATCTTGGGGAGGCCGTAGAGCTTGGGGCATCTGGATGATTTCTCTCTGGGGATGATGCTTGGCTTGATTTCTTCACTTAAGGGAGAGGCTTTTATTTTGGCTTTGGTGGTTTTTTCCAGGTAGGTGGTGGGGTCTGTGTTCAAAGGTATGTAAGCAGGGTCTTGTAGTAGGTTGGATAATTTGGCTTGGTAGTCGGATGTGTTCATCACCACTGTGGCATTGCCTTTGTCTGCTGGGAGAATGATTATGTTGTGGTCTTTCCTCAGGTTGGTGAGGGCTTTTTGTTCTTCTTTGTGTAAAGTTAATCCCTTAACGACCGCCTCAGCCACACAGCAGATCACAAAGGAACAAAGGAACCTGCAATCAGCAACAAAGCAAGCAAACCACACCCCCCAGCAGTATTTATAGAAGGACTTCAACTGAGACCACGCTTTGCTTCAAGAAGAAAGAAGCCAGAACACCAGCCTGAAGATGACGAGTGAGACCTCGTTGAAACTTCGCCAAAACAACCAGATTTCTACACGGGAAGAAACATGCATATATATATATATGCATGTTAGGGTGGATTCGGGTTTCTTCCCGTGTAGAAATAAGGTTGTTTTGGCGACGTTTCGACGAGGTCTCACTCGTCATCTTCAGGCTGGTGTTCTGGCTTCTTTCTTCTTGAAGCAAAGCGTGGTCTCAGTTGAAGTCCTTCTATAAACCTACAACCCAATGACCTACTCGTGAGGTTCGATGTTGTTTCGCTCTTCACACAAGTGCCCATTCAAGAAGCCTTGACAGCTATCCACAACAAATACAACCCCCCCAAACACATCCTAGATCTGACCAACCACTGCCTAACCAACACATACTTCATCCACAATGGACAAAGATACAAACAGATAGAAGGAGCACCCATGGGATCACCCCTCTCACCGGTCATCGCAAACCTATATATGGAACACTTTGAAACCAACGCGTTACAGAAGTCCGAACATAAACCCAAACTCTGGCTCAGATATGTTGACGACACCTTTGTTATCTGGCCACACGGGAAAGATAAACTGAACAACTTCCTCACACATCTCAACAGCCTACACCCCAAAATACAATTCACTATGGAAATAGAAGCCAACAACCAACTTCCCTTCCTGGACGTCCTAATCTACAAAAAAACCCGACGGCTCCTTAGGACATACCATCTACCAGAAAAAACACATACAAACCGCTACTTAAATGCACAATCACACCACCACCCTGCACAGATCAACTCCGTAGCAAAAACCCTCATCTCCAGAACCAAACGCCTCGCTGACAAAGACCACCTAAAAACTGAATTACACACTCTCTCGAATGTTTTAATTGCGTAACGGATTCCAAAAAACACCATCACCAAACTAATCCAAAAGGAAACACCCCCAAGAACCAAGAAACAGAAGAGAACAACGGCACCGCCCTCCTCCCTTACATCAAAGGCACCACAGACAAAATCAGCAAAATTCTCCACAAACACAATATCAAGACAGCCTTTTGCACCGACCAAAAAATAGCCAACATTTTAAGAAACCCCAAAGACAAGATTGAGCTAGAAAACCAAGGAGTCTACGAAATACCATGCAAAGTCTGTCCAGCCACATACATCGGACAAACAAACAGGAGAATAAGCGCACGCATCGCAGAACACAAGAACGCAGTCAAAAAAGAAGAAAAATCTTCCTCTCTCTTCCAGCACATAAAAACAACAGGTCATGAAATTGACTTTGAAAGAACCAAACTCATCTCCAAAACTGAACACTTCAACAGTCGAATAATCATGGAAGCCATTGAAATAGAGAAACACCCAAACAACATGAATAAACGTGATGACACCTCCCGCTTGCCTGACATCTGGAAACTAGCCCTGGTCAACAGACGAGCCTCTGTCACAAAGACTGACACCAGGTCCAAAAGGACACAAGATGCCACCACCTTCCATCCACACCAAACACAAACCCAGACCCTTCCCACAGATGAAACGAAACCACCACCCAATAACAAAACCACGACTGCACCATCTACTGCGGCACCCCACTCCAGTCACCACATGGAGCACACTCACACACCCCAAAAAAACATTGGGAGACCACAGACACGTAGCCAGACCAAAATGAATTCACAAGACACAGGACCCCACTCCACCAAAGCCCAGGATACTGCCAGAACCCACCAGCCATCTAACCCACCAGCATCTAAACAGCCATCTAAACAGCCACCAGCAGTTAATCCCTTAACGATCGCCTCAGCCACACAGCAGATCACAAAAGAACAAAGGAACAAAGGAACCTGCAATCAGCAACAAAACAAGCAAACCACACACCCCCAGCAGTATTTATAGAAGGACTTCAACTGAGACCACGCTTTGCTTCAAGAAGAAAGAAGCCAGAACACCAGCCTGAAGATGACGAGTGAGACCTCGTCGAAACGTCGCCAAAACAACCAGATTTCTACACGGGAAGAAACCCGAATCCACCTAACATGCATACCTATACCCGTGAAAATCTACGAAAACAAATATCCGACCTCTACGGGAGAAACCTTCCAGCTGACCAGAACCTACGAGAAACTAGAAGTCCGAAGAGCCACCATCTTATGTGACATTGCATTCCTACGCAACTGCCGAGACAAAAATGTGATCCCCACAAGCTTCCAACTGAAATTCCACTCAAAAACCCCATCCAGCGAAAGGATCCTGAAAAGAACAGAACTAGCCCTAATCAGAAGCGAACTACACAGGAAAAGATACCTACTAGATCAAACCAACAGAGACCTACTCACTCTCCACCTCAAACTCAGCAACAAAATCCACCCAACACTCTGGAACAAATCCAAGCAACTTGCCGCCTGGAGAGCTGAAACAGAGACCTCCCACAAGACAGACACACACACCAACAAACTCTACAAACTGGAAAAACGCCAGAAGCCCAACCCCCACAACAGCCCATGAAACAAACAGTTCACAACATATCAGACAGGACACTCACCATCGCAGAGACCAAAGTCCTTTCCAAAGGATTCAACTTTGCAGTCGCCCCCAGACACATCCCCACCGAAAACATCATATGCGGAGTGGAAGCCAGCCTAACCAAAATCAACCCAGATGAAGCCAACAAAATCAGACGAAGTCACCAATGTCCTCTGCTCCAGCAAACCACCCAGAAGCAATTTACACAAAGAAGAACAAAAGCCCTCTCCAACCTGAGGAAAGACAACAACATAATCATTCTCCCAGCAGACAAAGGCAATGCCACAGTGGTGATGAACACATCCGACTACCAAGCCAAACTATCCAACCTACTACAAGACCCTGCTTACATACCTTTGAACACAGACCCCACCACCTACCTGGAAAAAATCACCAAAGCCAAAATAAAAGCCTCTCCCTTAAGTGAAGAAATCAAGCCAAGCATCATCCCCAGAGAGAAATCATCCAGATGCCCCAAGCTCTACGGCCTCCCCAAGATTCACAAAGAAGGAACACCTCTCAGACCCATAGTCAGCTCCATAGGCTCACCTCTACAAAACCTCGCCAAATTTCTTGCCAAACAACTCCAGCCCTATGCAGAATCCATCACTTCATACGTACAAAACTCGTTCCACTTCATAGAAATTATAAAGAAACAAGACCTACAACCCAATGACCTACTCGTGAGCTTCGATGTTGTTTCGCTCTTCACACAAGTGCCCATTCAAAGCCTTGACAGCTATACACAACAAATACAACCCCCCCAAACACATCCTAGATCTGACCAACCACTGCCTAACCAACACATACTTCATCCACAATGGACAAAGATACAAACAGATAGAAGGAGCACCCATGGGATCACCCCTCTCACCGGTCATCGCAAACCTATATATGGAACACTTTGAAACCAACGCGTACAGAAGTCGAACATAAACCCAAACTCTGGCTCAGATATGTTGACGACACCTTTGTTATCTGGCCACACGGGAAAGATAAACTGAACAACTTCCTCACACATCTCAACAGCCTACACCCCAAAATACAATTCACTATGGAAATAGAAGCCAACAACCAACTTCCCTTCCTGGACGTCCTAATCTACAAAAAAACCCGACGGCTCCTTAGGACATACCATCTACCAGAAAAAAAAACACATACAAACCGCTACTTAAATGCACAATCACACCACCACCCTGCACAGATCAACTCCGTAGCAAAAACCCTCATCTCCAGAACCAAACGCCTCGCTGACAAAGACCACCTAAAAACTGAATTACACACTCTCTCGAATGTTTTAATTGCGAACGGATTCAAAAAAACACCATCACCAAACTAATCCAAAAGGAAACACCCCCCAAGAACCAAGAAACAGAAGAGAACAACGGCACCGCCCTCCTCCCTTACATCAAAGGCACCACAGACAAAATCAGCATAATTCTCCACAAACACAATATCAAGACAGCCTTTTGCACCGACCAAAAAATAGCCAACATTTTAAGAAACCCCAAAGACAAGATTGAGCTAGAAAACCAAGGAGTCTACGAAATACCATGCAAAGTCTGTCCAGCCACATACATCGGACAAACAAACAGGAGAATAAGCGCACGCATCGCAGAACACAAGAACGCAGTCAAAAAGAAGAAAAATCTTCCTCTCTCTTCCAGCACATAAAAACAACAGGTCATGAAATTGACTTTGAAAGAACCAAACTCATCTCCAAAACTGAACACTTCAACAGTCGAATAATCATGGAAGCCATTGAAATAGAGAAACACCCAAACAACATGAATAAACGTGATGACACCTCCCGCTTGCCTGACATCTGGAAACTAGCCCTGGTCAACAGACGAGCCTCTGTCACAAAGACTGACACCAGGTCCAAAAGGACACAAGATGCCACCACCTTCCATCCACACCAAACACAAACCCAGACCCTTCCCACAGATGAAACGAAACCACCACCCAATAACAAAACCACGACTGCACCATCTACTGCGGCACCCCACTCCAGTCACCACATGGAGCACACTCACACACCCCAAAAAAACATTGGGAGACCACAGACACGTAGCCAGACCAAAATGAATTCACAAGACACAGGACCCCACTCCACCAAAGCCCAGGATATTGCCAGAACCCACCAGCCATCTAACCCACCAGCATCTAAACAGCCATCTAAACAGCCACCAGCAGTTAATCCCTTAACGATCGCCTCAGCCACACAGCAGATCACAAAAGAACAAAGGAACAAAGGAACCTGCAATCAGCAACAAAACAAGCAAACCACACCCCCAGCAGTATTTATAACAAGTAGATATCTACATACTCAGCTGATAGCCACAGTAGCGGATAAAATGGAAATTTAAATGGAACTGGACAGTCCTGCACAAAATGTTGCAAATATTGTTTTGAAAACAAGATGACTAGTTTAGCCATTGAATCGAGGTCACTGTGGGCTACACTCTAATAGTGAAACATATCCATTCTCTATGGTTTCCAGCAGGGTTGCAAACTCTGTTGGATTAAAATGTGTTCTGCTTGTCTTGTGGAGGCAATAGCCTTTACATGCATTGTGCCAACTGGATGAAATTAGCTCTCTGCTTTAAAGTACCTTTAACAGACAGTGTGTTTGTATTCAAACATCCATTTTATGATCACACCTCACAGTTCTTATACTCCCTTTAGCACTCGATTTATAGAAAAATCCAAATTTTGTCAGTTTCCACAAAAGTTAGGTATCCTGCTTTGTTCTATTAATTAGATTCATTAACAGTAATGGCATCTGATCAATGGAGTATCTAAAGCAAAATGGAAATGTTAAATGTTCAGCAGTTACAACGATGCAGTACTAGATGACAGGAAGTCAAAAATAGAGACAGAAACTCTCAAAGAGCTAGAAACAATTTCTTCAAGGAATATTTTGTGTCTTGCATCCACCCATAAAGGTGAATAGCAGTAAAAGATGTCAGTGGGCTCTGATTTTCCCCAGATAAATGATTTTCAAGTTTCAAATTCATCAAAAAGGGGGAAGGGGGAGTCTGCATGTGTCTATATTATGTTACGACAATGAAGTGAGGAGAAAACAGAACTGTGGACTCTGAAAAAGCTAGGCATGCCAAAAACTCTCTGTTTCCCAATGATCCCAATGCAAAACATTGAATACTTGCTGTTGTAGATGTAAACCTAGGTAAGGAGTGTTCTCATCGGATTTGAGAAGCGTCATGGTTCAATAATCCATAAGGTCCTTTCCAGTTCTGCAGTTCTAAGGTAGGTGCATAAGATGTTTATTTATTTATTTATTTATTTATTTATTTATTTATTTATTTATTTATTTATTAGACTTATAACTGCCACTCTGGGTGGTTCTGCCACTCTGGGCATTTGTGTCGGTTAGATAATGTGAATCATATTATTCATGCAACATGTTGCAGTGACCCAGAGCTGCATGACAGTACTTTGGTAACAATGCTCTTGAACAGAACAGCTATTAACAGCCAAGGCTATGTCTCATTTGACTTCCACCCTCCAAGGCTCCCAACATCCACCAAGAACATGGCTGGCTGAAGCTGAGCCTCTGGAGCTAACACCCTGAACCATGTGATTTGGTGGCAGGAGAGGACAACATTCAGCAGATTTTCCACTCCAAGGATGCCCCTAATATAAACCATGATGTTATAATGCAGGCAATGTAGGGTAAAGAGTCTAACTAATATCATGACTTGCTGAGATTCTGAGGTGTGTGAATTAGCCAAATGAACCACTGCTTGGGGTTATCACACCAAAAACTAACCACAGAGTTGGCTCAAATGTTTGACCACAACCACAAGGCCCCTATCAGAGGAAAGAATTCTGGAAATATCAGATCCCATGTAATTTCTGTCCTTGCCCATTCTGCTGGCCAAACTCCAGTGCACCACCTGCCTTGAAAATATATCCCATAACCCAAGGAACCAGCTGCAATTAAGATGCATGCATGTAACACATGTTGGTTTTGTTCAGATTCGCTGATCTTTTCACACTCCATTGCAACAGCAATGAACTTTAGAAAATAAGAACGTACACAGATTCTAGAATTTCTTCAAAAACGGGATATAAATAACTTGATTTGAGGGGAGATATGTGGGGAAAGGACTAATAGATTTCTGCTCAACCTTAGACAGAGGAAAGGCCACATCTAAAATATACAGTCTTTTCATTTGCTTGACTGACCAGGATCACCTTGTTTAGTAGTGTTTGTCTGTCGATGTGATAGCAGTTGAGATCCACACCACCTATCTTCCTCATTTGGCATGTATCAGAAAGCCTCAGCCCAGGCAAGAAAAACACGAAGCTTTGAAGCTTTCTTAACACCCGCTGCAGTGGGAACACAAAGAGTTAAAATGGCTGGATTAGGTTTGATAGAAAAAAGAATGGCTTCAGCCATGCAAGAAAGTGGAATCTATACAAGAAAGGAAGTATGTTTAAATGAGAAAAAAAAGCCAAACCTCCTTCATTGGGAGCTGCCAAGAATGGACTCAGAACCAGAAGAGAAGAAAGAGATAAACATGCAAATTAAAGCTGTCATTGGAAATGCAAGTTACAGTGCAAAGGATGTGGTAGATTATGAAATATTATTCAGCTATGAGGAGCTTGCAAATAGACTACTGATCACCACAAAAAATTAACAGGGGCAAATATATACTTATTGCAGTGTAAAAGGGTTTATCCACATAATTAAAGCAAAGCCAATTTTCTCTACTCTGGGCAACTGTTTATATTGTAGAGTTGCTTCAAGCAATGATAGAACATGAATTCATGCTGTAGTTATGTGAATTATCTTCAAATTAGTGCCTTCCTGAGGTGAGCAGTTTGAATACAAAATTACATACAATATATCAAACTATGTTTGTCTTTCTCTCTTCCCTCAGAATTTCTCTCTTCCCACAGAATGATTAGTTTTTTCATTGAATATGGTCATAAACTGACTCATTGTAGTCACCAGCTGTATGTATATAATGGCCAGAATCCTGTTGGTGATGTATGTGTGCTAGAGATGGGCATGAAACAGAAAACCAATGTTGGCTCCAGAGGCTCAGCTTCATCCAGACATGTTCGGGTCTGACTTATCAGGTAGCGGCAGCGGCAGCAGCAGGGGCTTCATATTTTTTGTTTGCTTTTGAGCGCTGACTGCACGGCTCCAGGGGCCGGGTGGGCACTCATTATTTATTTGTTTGTTTGTTTGTTTTAGAGCGCTGACAGCGCACTCCTGGGGATGGGTCGGCACTCGGAGTTTTTTCATTTTTTGGTTTGTTTTTTGTTTTAAAGCACCAACTGTGCGGCTCCTGGCGCCGGGTCGGTGCTTCTTTTATTTTTTTATTTTTTTCTTTGTTTTTGAGCACCGACCACTAGAGATGGGCACAACTTGAAAAAAAAAATTTTCGAGTTGTCGTTAGTCGGGCCAGTCCCATTTCGGCTCGTTTCCGGTTTTTGCGAAAATTCGCAAAAATTAGTCGGTTCATTTTTTTGTTTTTTCGTTGTCGTTAGTACTGGTTTTTTGGGGGGGGAGCGGGCTCCTGGGGGCACCTCTGTGGGGTGGGTGCCTCCTCTGGCCCGCTATAAAGGGAAAGTGGGCTCCTGGAGGCACCCGTGGGTGCCTCCTGCCACTAGGAAGGGGAAGCAGGCTCCAAGAGAGACCCCTCTACATGGGGGTCTCCCTTCCTCACCTGCTGCTGCTGCAAAATGCTATGCAATAGCCATATGGATATTGCATAACATAATGTGCAGACGTGAGACCAGTGTGAGAGTCATAGGGTCATACCTTCCCTGCACAGGGCTCCCGCACCACCATGTCTCACACAGAAGGGAATTGTACTTGCTGCGTGTAGTTGCAAGCAAGTAGATCTGGCTTTAAGGTGGCTTAGTTAGGGTTAGGCTTTAAGGTTACGGTTTGCACCTCTGGGTTTCTGATCCACTAAAGAAGACAGTCTGTGATTGGGTACGGAGTCAAGGGTTAGGGTTAGGGCTAGGGCAGGTTTTAGGGGGCTTTTTGGCACATCCCAGAAGTCTCCATGGCCAAGTGGCCATGCGACTGGTGGGATGGCTCCAAAATTTGCATGGTTGTCCACTCCTACATGGCTGGCCACTTGGCCAGCCCATCATTGCGCAGGTGTAAATAAAATAAAATAAAATAAAATCAATGGAGGACAGAGGAGGAGAGGAGAGACATTTTGTTGCAAGAAAAAACCCACTGCTACTGTGAAAAATCTGGCAGTTTATATATTTTCGCGTGTTTCTTTCTGTTGTGCTTGTGTGATTTTGGACCACGATTTCAAAAACAATATTGCGTTTGCCACCCCATTTTGGATCCCCGCCCGCACCGCATGGCATGGCGATGGCGACTCGCGAGTCCGGCTGCCCAGGACGGGGAGGCTGGACCCCCCCTCCAGAAACCACCCCTCCGGTAGGTGCCCTGCGCCCTTAGTCAAGCAGGCATTTTTCCGCCTGCTTTTTTGGCCCGGGAATGGGTGGGGGGAGAGTTTAAAAGTTTTTTCCTGTGCCTTCCGTGCCGCTTGCTTGCGCTTTAATTGCGGCGCCGGCGGCAAGACTGGGCTTTTGCTGGCTGCGAGCCTGCGAGGAGTCCCACCAGAGCAGCCCAGGACGGGGATGAGGGGGAGGCCGGGGACCTCCAGAAACAACCCCTCTGGTAGGTGCCCTGAGGCACGGCAGGCATTTTCCCGCCTGCTTTTTGGCCGGGAACCGGGTTTTTTTAACTTTTAAAAACTTTTTTTCTGTGCCGCGTGTGGCATCGCGCGATCTCGCGATGCGAGGAACGAGCACGACAAATCAGACCAAAATTGTTCGTTCGTCGGTTCGAGCTCGAAGTCTGGGGGAGTAATTCCCGTTACCGTTTCCGTAGAGTAACGGAACCGAGTAACGAAAACGGAAACGGGAATACCGCTAAGTCGTGCCCATCTCTACCGACCACACAACCCCTGGGGCCAGGTTGGCACTCTGTTTTAATTTAATTTAATTTAATTTAATTTAATTTAATTTAATTTAATTTAATTTAATTTGTATCTATTTATTTATTTATTTATTTGGTTTTAAAAATCCCCAGCCGGGGGCTTTTTGAGGCAATGGCTTGGGGCCAGTGCCTGTACAGGCCTACCTTCCCCCACCGAGTTCCAGGACCAGGAGGACTGCGGCAAGGACAAGGTGGTGGCGGTGTAACAAAAACGAAGCAAACAAAATGGAAATTTCCATTTCATTTCATTTTGTTTTTTCTTTGATGGATTGGTTCATTATTCATTTCATTAGCTAACCAAACAAATAACTAATAACAAAATGAATTAAAAGTTCATTTCATGCCCATCTCTAATGTGTGCCTAATTTCCACAACTCTGACTAGCTTAATGAGACACCAGTTGTATTTCAAGACATATACCCAATCATGCAACAAGTGCATGCTTCATAATGCAACTGGCATCTCATTAGTTAGCTGCAATTTGTGGCAAATTATTCAGTTTAATTTATGAATATTAGAACCTAGATTTCTAGTCCACTATTGTATCCATTACACCATACTGGATGTCTATCTCATTAATCCACATTAATTGAGTAGAGGGCTGGTCTACAAAGACATATTGACTGAAATCCCTTAATTAGCAAGTGTCAACTAGAGTAGACTTCTATGGAAATCTATGGCAGTTACAGAGAAGTGAAGTCACCAAATACTACATATTTAGACTAGTTCTGATTTACTATGCCTTACTATGCTGATAATAGGATTTCAGCCATTTAAAGAGTGATGACACCATGCCAAGCAATACTTGTATTTGTGAATGTCCCAACTCACAAGTAATATCAAATGTAGATATGAGATCTAACATTCCAGGGGAGGTATTTAGTGGTGAAAAGAGCCAGTTTACACATTCAGCTACCAGTCAGACTGTAAAGAAGACAGCAATACAATAATGCACATTTGTATGGTTCCACTTTTGTTTTAATTGGTATAAGTTTAAAATTGCTAATGGTAATCCTGAGTTCTTTTTATGACCTTGGAAATTACCTTGGGGATCCTGAACTGGAAATACAGGATAAATTAAATAAACCATTTAGCAAAAGTCAATTTTGCAGCACCATTATCATTATAGAATCAGGCAGAGATAAGCACTGATGTGCCATGTTAACTGCTTACCATATTTATTTTTGTGGCTTTTAAAATGTCTGTTGCACATAACACCAGCTAGATAATTTCTACATGGTCTGTGCTAGGTTTTCCTTGCAGTCTCCCTCAGTAAATTGCTTGTAGTTCAAACATTTTTGTTGCTAAGAGGACTAGGAATTGTGTAATTTTTACCAGTGAAGCAAAGGATTTTTTTCTGAGTGTTTGACTTCTTAAATCCCTGGTGAAAGGAGAAAAATGCCATGTTTGTTGTATCTACATCTAAAAAACATGTATCCATGTGTGGTTTGCAAAGAAGTATTTCATGGTAAGCTCTCCCAGGTGGATAGCAAGTTCTGATCTTCTGAGCATCTAATCTAATTCAAACCAGTAGAGTGTTTGAGCAGATAAAACACACAATTAAAGACTCCAGATTTTGAACATCAAGAGATAAACATTCAGTACTTGTCTGCCTACTTTTCTTTTCTCCAGTGTTTTCTTCCAAAATATATCACCAAAAATGTTTCTATCTGGTAATAAAAAACAAGAGGGAGATTATTTCAAGTGAATGCAGTACACAGCTAGCTTTTAGGTTTGGTTACCATCACATGCTCACATTACCCAAGATTAGAGCTTTGTTCTTAACAAAATAATAAGTTCACAATGGTTGAAATCCTGTTGCTTAGAGTAGTAAGTTGCAAGCAGAGGATACTCATTTAATCAGTGAGGATTTGGTGAGTCAAGTCTTTTTAAATCCCATTGATTCTATGGATCTTATCTAATTGCCATTTACTATGCTAACTGGATTTCTAGCCATTGTTTCCAATTTGTTCAAACTGAGACCCTTTTAAGCACAATTACACCTATCTTATCCCTTAGTAAGTGGAGTATTTCCATAGGATTTTTCATTCAAAGATTTTACTGTGCTGCTATATTTATTACTGGTCACTGATCAAAATGAAGAGCTACTTGATTTTTTTAAAGGACACTACTACTGTTCAATCTTTTGATTTCATTTTTTCCATCAATTATTCTTACCTTGTTTGGAAACCTCCTGTTGTATTTAGGACACTATCCACATTTGTCTATGTATGTCATTCTGCATCCAACATAAAAATCACAGGTGCATGCTATATGCACAACTTTCCCTCTGATGCAATGCAAGTGATATAATGAATACCCCTGACCCTACACATCCCTCAGTGAAATAGAGAGGATTACTTGTACAGATGTAACTTCAGTACAACAATAATAAGAACATAAGAACATAAGAACAGCCTTGCTGGAACAGGCCATAGCCCATCCAGTCCAGCATTCTGTCTCACACAGTGGCTTACCATTTGCTTCAGGGTATTCCCAAGCAGATGTCTTCACCTGCTTGTGATTCCCTGCAAATGGCTCTGAGAGGTAGCCTGACTATCTGTCTAACCCGGAGGTTGTCCTTAGGCATCCATAATGATAGCCATTGTTACCCCTGTTCTTCATGAACTTGTCTAATCCTTTCTTAAACCTGTCAAAGCTGACAGCTGTCACCACTTCTTCTGGCAGAGAGTTCCATAGACCAGTGATCCTCTGGGTAAAAAAACTTCCTATTATTTGTTTGAGATGTAGCACCCAAATGTTTCATGGAGTGCCCCCTAATTCTAGTGTTGTGTGATAGAGAAAACAACTTTTCTTATCTACTTTGTTCACACTGTGCATGATTTTATAAACTTCAATAAGGTCAGCTCTCAGGCGCCGTCATTCAAGAGTGAAGAGGCTCAGCCGTCACAGCCTCAGATGATAAAAAAAGGTGTTCCAGTCCCCTAAACATTCTGGTTGCCCTCCTCTGAACTTTTCCATTTCTATAATATCCTTCTGGAGGTATACACAATACTCCAGATGGGGCCTCACCATAGAGTTATAAAGAGGTAAAATGACACTTGCTGACTTATTCTCTGTACCCTTCCTAATGATCTCTAGCATTGAGTGCTCAAGGCAGAACATTTAAAAATGCATTTTCTCCCAGCCTGGGAGGTTTGCAAGGCAAGAGGCATTGGCAATGTTGTTGCTCTGAGCTGTCAAAATCAGCTGTCTGTCGGCTGCAGGGGGAAACAGCCTTCTGCTATCCCTTGATGGGGGGGGTTAGATGGCCTTCCCATAGGAATGCATTGTAAACCAATTAATCTGTTCCAAAGGGGAACAGATTAATTGGTTTTCAATCATTCCTATGGGAAACCATGCCTCGTTAGGACTAATTTTTCATAAGACTAATTTACTCATAGCATAAATTAAAATCATTTTATGAGGTATTACTATAATTTGTTTTTTTGCACCATTGTGCATCACTCTGCATTTACTAATATTGAAGCTCATTTGCCACTCATTTGCCCACTTCCCTAGTGTCAATAGATCCCTCTGGATCTCCTCACAATCTATCTGTTTCTATTACCCTGTATAATTTAGTGTTGTCAGCAAATTTGGCTACCTTGCTATTTACTCCTACTTCTAGATCATTTATGAATAGGTTGAAAAGCAGGGGTCCCAGTACTGAACCTTGGGGGACACCCCTCTTTACCTCCCTCCACTTGGAGAAGTGTCCATTTAGTGCTATGAACTAGTCCATTTAATCTATGAATAGGGTCAGTTGGATGCCACAGGAGAGAGACTAAATCATATTGCTGTTTAAGCTAGAGTAAACATATTGAATTTCTGAATGATAGTCTTCAAGTAAATGACATTGATTCATTATGCCTTCTCTAGATGGAACTACCAGTTTGACTCAGATAAAGCTAATAGAAATCAATAGTCGGCAATGTTTTTGTTAGGAACAACTGAAGTGCCATAAAAGCATTTAATACTCTTGAGGTCTTAAAAACTATTAAATTATTTAGCTAGATGGTAGAAAATAAGGAAGAGAAAAATCTCTAAATTGGATTGAACATTGTACGTAGGCACAGGACTTCTGGGAGCTACAGGCTGAAAATTTAGTTCTCAGAGTTGTTTGTAACACCTACAAGTGTATATCTCAGAAAGCCTCTTTAGTGGCCTCCATTTTGTCTGCAAAGATGAAAAAGGAAGTTGCTGTTGGAATTTTGGCAACCTTTGTATGTTGTCTTTGAGAGGCTTTGGATGGGAGGTATCTTTCTGTACCAGGATGGCTGTCAGTCAATCCAGCAGCAACCAACTGTTACCTCTGTGCCTCAAGTTTTGAAGAGATTCATATCCATCTCCTTTGGAGTTATTTTCCCACTTATTTTTAATCGGACAAAGTTAATAGTAGTAGTCAGGGTTTCTGCCATTTATGTAGTTTGTTATTTAGAAGCTATTCCATCGGTTAAGCTCTGTTCATGTAACTAAAGCAAAAAGGGTTCTGCTTATATAGTACCCCATAGCACTTCAAGCACTCTCTGGGTGGTTTTTTATATTTATATTTATGTAATTATATTTTCTACAGTATGTTGTTTTGTATCTATTCAGAATGAGGAATAAACATGTTATTCTTTCTCTTAACATTATTTATGAGTGAGTTATTGAGACAGGAAGTGTAATTAGAAAAGAACTAAGCAATGAGGGATGGAGTACTGAGGGGAGTCTTGAAGTTAATTCTGTTCTGTAGGTCCCTGAACATTTTCTGTTCTGTAGAACTTACAGATTTCCTTTCAAAGGCAACAACATTTTGCCAAGAGTTGCTAGAAGAGTTGATCTATGGGACATACATTTTTCATAAAGGGCCTTGGGTTTCTGTTATATGGTTAGAACTGTGTCTATTTAGGTTATCCCATTATGGCATTGGGAGTTTTGTTGCAGAGAATGCTGTAGTTCCCTGAAAAACCATTGGAAACTTGAATATAACTTGACCTGCCATAGTAAGAAGAAAATGCAAAATGCAGATCTACATTGTGACATGACTTTATAGAATATATTCATGCATTTACATACGAGTATTTAATTCATACAATGTTTCTGTCACAAATAATACTACCTTCACTGGCAGAAGTTGTACACATACAATGTGTTCTCAATGCCCTTAAAGTCCAATAAAGGAAATAAACAGAGAAGTTCAGGAAGTCAAATTATCCTGGGTCATTGGCAGAAAAAGGGTATCATAAAGTATGCTTGGGCTTTCCTCTGTTGCAGAGTGGAATGATCGAACAAAGGTTTTGGTCAAACAAGGGGATATTAATGTAGGATGTTAACAGATCATTCATTAGATTAGTATATTTTATGGAGCACTGTGGATCACACTAGGGTGCAATAAGATTGAAGAGGACATCCAACATAAAAACTAAAATGAGGTATTTGTGATGACTGACAGCAGGAGTACAATGTTCCAAATTCAGCAAAAATAAAAAAAAAAAAAAAGAACCTTGATTGCAATGTGTGTCTGTAGTATTATTAAATTAGTTGCTGTTCCAAATGTGTATAACAGCCATAAGTCTAAATGAGTAGAATATTTGTATACTAAAACCAGGGGGTCGGGTATCAACATTTGCCATATATGCATTGGGTAGAACATGTAGAAGAGTTTATTAGTCATTCACATCACTTCATGGTTAAAAGTAGTGCTTTACTGAACGCAAAAATTAAATACTATAGTTCAATAGCCCCAGGCTCTGATTTGAAGCTACAAGTGTGTACTGATGCTCTTATAAGATGATTTTCCCTATTGTTTTAAGTGAAATTAGCTCTTCCTGTGACTTTGGATAAAAGGTATTCTGGATACACTGCACTTGGGGCATCCGGGAATGGTCAGGATGAAGTCGCTGTCCCGGTGCTATGTATGGTGGCCTGGGATGGACCAAGAGGTTGAACGATGGAAGAAGTGGCCAGAGCACCAGTCCACTGGTGGGAGCAGACCCGGACTCCCTGGAGCCGGCTGCACTTAGATTTTGCTGGGCCATTCCAAGGAAAGGTTTTTTTGGTTATCGTTGATGCGTATTCTAAATGGTTAGAGGTGGCTATGGTTCCCAGCATGTCGTCAGCTGCAGTCATCAAGGTGCTGAGACAGCTGTTTGCAACCCATGGGTTGCCCAAGACCATTGTCCCAGACAATGGAGCAGCCTTTGTATCCCAAGAATTCAGGGCATTTCTGGCTGATAATTTCATAAGAGGGGTCACCACAGCTCCTTTTCACCCCTCATCCAATGGGCAGGCTGAGTGCATGGTGCAGACAGCCAAAGGATCCCTTGCACACTTGATGGAGGGTGACTGGTCAACGTGCATTGCCCAAATGTTGTTCTTGCAGCATGTGACGCCGTGTACTACTACGGGCAAGTCGACAGCAGAGCTGCTTCTAGGTAGAAGACTGGTGACAGTGCTGGACTATGTCCACCCAGACAAAATGCCAAACCGCAAGGCTAGAGCACCTCCACAGGCAGAGAGCGACTCTACAAGGTATTTTGCTCCTGAAGATTTGGTCTGGGTGAGGAATTATGCCAGAGGTCCCCTGTGGGTGCCAGGGGTGATTACCAGAGCGTCTGGGCCAGTCTCTTATTACGTGACCATTGAAGATGGCAGGGTCTGGCGTAGGCACGTGGACCAACTGAGGCGCAGAGCGCCCAGTAGAGTTGGTACCAGTATGGGTGAATTGCAGCCTGAGAGTGACACTACCCCCATTAATGAGTCCCAGCTGCAAGACCAGAGCGGAGATGCCCCAGGAATGCAGGTACCAGTTGTGTCAGCAAATGAATCTACTCCTGCAGGTCCTCATGGTGCCGAGGAACAGATCAGGGACACTGAGCTGTCTGAAACCCCCTCCGTGTCAGACGAAACGATTACAGTAGACTCTCCACTACAGACACTGCCTGCTGAAGCCCCTGCAACACCCGTAGTCAGGAGATCAACTAGAAGTTGCAGGGCCCCACAATATCTAAAGGATTACGTATGCTGTGCCCACCGGGGGGGAGGGGTGTTGTGTATTGATCTGTAATTGCTGGTTGAAGTAACTGCCTCCCTGTTCTAAAGGGAACAGGCCTATTGGTTGATTATAGTTGCTACATTTGGATCTTCAATCCTATTGGTTCCCGCCAAAAGGCAGCCTTGTGATTGGTTGTAATTGTTCCCTCCAAAATGTATCTTTTCCTAGCCAGTCCTGGCCGCTATAAATGTAACCTCCTCTCCCCAGTCCCCAGTCTTGTCTCTCCTTGATTAAAGAGCTGTTCACTAGAAGCTGTTTCCAGCCTTCTTGAGCTGAAATCACTGCTGAATCACTAACCCCATGCTACAATAGGCATTGTCCCACTGGTTGAAAGAAAATGGGGAGAGTATATGAGGCCTAAATGAGCAAGCACAGAAAGAAATCACAAGAGGAGGACACTTTTTCATTGGCATTTATAAAATTGCTGTAAAACCTTCGCGAGGCAGCATCCACTTGTGAAATGAAGGTGATGATTCATTTGCATGCAACATAAAATGGAGAAAGAACAAAACATAACAGACATAAAGGGCTGCAGTGTTGCAAAATGAAAGCTGAAATTGTTAGGGCAGTATGAATGTATCATTTGCTATAGGGCATATTACTTGATTAGATGGGTAATGAATATTGAAAGTCATGCATTTTTGTTGTTAATGTTTCTTGAAAGCATGATGAAGCAAATCAGATTAAACCAAGAACAAAATGGAAAACAGAGAACAAAGGCAAAAAAAAAGGAGATGTGTTTTTTTTAAAAAGCTGTTGTGATACTTATCAATGTAATTATGTGTAACTGTATTTTCATTGGCTGGAATCATCATAGTTCCCTAAACTTGAAACTGGGAAGGATTTCAATGAATCACCAATTATATGCCTATGAGTCAGGCTATATGACATACTTGAGCCTTCCCTCTCTCCTTAGCAGCATAATCTGGTGGACAAAATATTGTTGCCTAAAGTCTTGCCAGCATATTCTGGTTCCAGCACCAGAAAGGTTTTTTAAATGAATTGAAGGCTGTCAATCTCCCACACCTTTTCAGGTTCAGAGTCACCTTAGGGCTCCCTTTTGCCCTGGAGATGCATTTGGAAACCTTAGGACTGGAGGAAGCTTCTCCACCATCAAAGTAAAGTGAAAGTAGCCTTCACTTCCAGACTGGCCAGGTACATGCAATAATTAAATGTAGTAGCAATACTTTCCCACTTTTTGAGGAGTTTTTTCTATATTTATAAGTATGTGATTGTGAAAGGTAACTCTAGGCATCCTTTGATTATAGCAGCGTGAGAGTGCAATGATGATATTGTGTAGCTCAGCAAATCAACAATTTACAAGGTAATTCTAAAAATGAAGGCAGCCAAAACAATACATTACAACGGTACCTCACAAAATGAATGCCCCATAAGACAAATCCTTTATAAGATGAATGAAATGTCTGGGAATAGGCATATTTTGCAAGACAATGGTTTGCCTACTGGATGTCTTGAGAAAAATTAATCTTATAGGACAGGCTTTTGAATTTTGAGTGCTCACAACCCGAGAGGGTTATGTGGACATGAAATTCAAAAGCCCAGTCTTCCATCCTGGCTTTCCTGACCATATAGCACTCAGTCTGCGGGTGCTACATGGTTGGAAAAGCCAGGATCAAAGCTGCCACCACACCCCCTTTGCCTGGATTTCTATGCTGACCTATTTTGGCACAGAGACCCCGGCGAAGGGGGGGTGGCTGCTTATGGGCTCGTTCAAAGCCCCAGTTTATTCTGCAGAATAAACTGGGGCTATGAACGAGCCCACAAGTTGTCCCCCTTTGCCTGGGTCTGTGCATGGAGCCCTTTCAATGCAGAGACCACTGAAATGGCTGCGTGTACAGACCCAAGCAAAGGGGAGGCAGTGGCTTGTGGACTCATTTGTAGCCTCAGTTTATTCTGCAGCCATGGCTGCAGAGTAAACATGGGCTACAAATAAGCCCATAAGCCACCCCCCTTTGCCTAGCTCTGTGCATGGAGCTCTTTTGGCAAATAGTCCACTCTTACATTGCCCAACCATCCTGGAATAAAGAAATGAGACACAGGTGATGGATTGCAACTAGGGTCACAGTTTATTTGCGTGGACTTGGTTAACGAGAACTTCTCAAAGAAGAGGCTTGTCTGTAGTGTGGAATACTGAACAGGACTGGGAGGTCTATTGGGATCAATGTCCCCATCTTACACAGACAAGGCTCAAGCCCTAGAGTGGTGCTGTGTGACCTTGGCCAGCCAATGCTGGGACACCTCCTGGTCAGGTAGGACCCTTAATTTTAGACAGCCTATGTCCCAGAAAGGCCTCTGTGCATCACTCCCCAGCACTGTAATCTCAGGATCCACAGCACTGGGAGGTTAGATGTGCTAGCTCTTCCATTGCACTCCATGAGAAGTCACTGATACTTATTATTTTCATACTAGCTACTAGAGTGACCTATTTATTCTGACATGACCCTTGCCAGTTCCAAAACCCTACAAGTGCCAGTGTGGAATGGGCAAAAGACACCCACTCTCCATTTATTTCTGCCAATCAGGAATGTGGGTCAAAATTCATATCAGTCCCCCAAAGCCACTGAATTAAACTCACAATAGCTTGAAGGATGGGTGGGCTGCAGGCCTTGAAAGGGGCTGATTGCATTGAGGAGCAGCCTTAAATAAGGCACTCCTATTCACCTCCATGCCAGGTCACATGGGGTATGCTTATATAGCTCAATCAGGAGGGGGGTAGACAAAGGAGCCCTGGCCTTTGAAGCTTTGCTCTTGGGTGGAGTTGGTCATTGGACCAAATTTGGAGGAGATTGTACAAAGGATACAGTGGACCCTCGTATAACAAATGGTTTGTATAACATAAAATCTGTACAACATAAAAAATTCTTAACAGAATCAACTATGGGGTGAATCCTTACAACATAAAATGGTCACGATTAGGGATTACTCCATTTTCAACCCATTCCTATGGGAAATTTGTATAAAGGAAAATTTGCTTAACATAATTTCATTTGGAATGAATTAATTTCTTCCTACAAGGTACCATTGCATTTCAGTTAAGATTTTTCAAAATGTATTTTTTTCACCCCCATTCTGAAACAGAAGACTTCCCTAGCTACCCAAGTTTTAAAATGCATCACATTAATTAAAAATACCCATTTTGCTTATCTTGAAAGATAATTATTAGCCCCAACCATTTTTTCCATGGTACGATCTGTTCAGGTCTTGCAAAAGAACAATTGTAGTTCCTTTCTGAGTCAGTCCACCTCAGGTTGGATCTTTTTCTCTTCCTACTGTCTCCACCACCACTTTTGCCAATAATATTGTCTTCTCCACACAGTTCTGTATTCTCATTATATGTGCAAGGTAGTGCGCCTCAATTTGCTCATTTTTGTTGAGTGAGAGTTCTGATTTGACTTGATTGAGCACCTATCATCTCTTTTTAGTGGTTTGTGGCATCTGTCAGGCTCTCCTTCAATACCACATTTCAAATGAGTTGGTTTCCCCCAGGTCTTTCTTCACTGTCTGTCTTAAGTAATGTATGAAGGATTTTGAAATTGTCTGTCAGTAGTAATCTTTGGAGATGTCCAGCATTCCTTATTATTACTATTATTATTTCAAAAGGTGAGCGGATATCTTTTGGAAAACATGCAGGCCAAAAGTTCTCGGAGCTTAGTCCTATATAGCTTTTCATCCTCAGGTTTCCTCCCCTAAGGAAAGGGTTTGGAAACTGGAACATAGCTTTCTAGTCTGCATTCTGTCGAGTGGGCATGGCAATATCCCTTCAGCTGAGAGATAAAGAGTGTGGATGTTTTTCTGTTATATGTGTTGCACTTAACTCACACCTTCATTTTACCATTTCATTAATTCCAAAACATTCCTTCAAAATATTTTGACACCAAAGGATTGCAACCAATCTTCTGTCCTCTTCCAGAAACCCTAGTAGAGATCATATGATCCTCTTCTGTTTCTTATCTTTGTAGCATCTCTGCAAATCTTCTACTCACCTTTAACTACTATGAGGAAATAGAGACATAGAAGAAACAAATTGTAGTTCAGCCTGAAATGGAGAATCATATCAGTCACACAAATTTGTTTCTTCTGAGTCTGTATTTCCTCACATTAGTTATATACTTTATTTCTGATTCTTTACTGGATTTTAATTCTTTCGTCTTCAGTAAAATATCCCTTTTAATAACTCCGTGTGAATGTGATATACTCAGGCCAGTCTGGGTCAAGAAGACACATTACTACCATGTTTCAAAGCTTCCTTATGAATGATTTCTCCATAAAATGTGAGTTCATGCATGTGCTCTGAGAGCATGTGTGACAATATGTAGCCCCCACTAAATTCACCATATAGTTGGTACTCCAGTTATATTCAAGAGGCCACCTGTGCTCTGCCTAGTATGAGTTGTTTGTTTCTACTTTATAGCACCTTGCCACCACAGTGTCGGTTTTGTTTTTAGGGAAAGTTGTGCCCATACATTAACACTAAGAACTTAAACAAGTTGCAAGAGAAAAGACTTAGCAGTCCCTTTTCAGTGCTTAAATTCAATTTGAGTCTTTGTTGCCCTTAACAGATATCAAATTTGGATTTATGTGCTCTGCCTTTGATTCATAATGGTTCAATTTGCCTTTATTGGATGTGCCTTTGCTGAGTTCAGGTTGTGTAATCTGCTTTGATTCAGTTCACCTTCATTTAATTCATTTACTGCTTTCATTTAATTTGTGAAAATGAAAGTGAAATGGACACAAACCAATTTAACAACAGCTAGGTTTTCAAAATGCCTTCTTTACTCCATCAGCTAGGGAGCAACATGGCCTGATCATGTAGTCAAGAATACATTATATATGCAAATGTTTAAATACTAAATTAATGCAATTCAAAATGTCTGTCATTGATGCTTTCCTGTTGAGATGTTTCTATTCATAAAATTTCAAATCAGTTCATCATAGTTTACTGCTTTAATGTAAATCAGTACCAGGTTTTATCATGGAATATGTATACTTTGGTATGAAAGTTCCCTACATAATACCTCATATCTAGTTATTTTACAAATCTGTATTATTTATTTCTTATTTTTCTTGCAAACTAATTCCTTTTCTAACATTACAAACATCACACAACCAGAGCACAGTCATGGAAAACAGGTACCTTTGAAAGACAAGTACTGAAATGAGAAACAATTCAACAGAAGGGATTAACTAATGGCCTATAAAATTCTACATTGAGTCTGTTCATTGGAGGAAAGGTAGAATGCAAATACAAGTAACTGGGATCAGCCACTCAAAGACTGGGAACATCCACCCAAAAAGCCCTCTCTTGACTTTTTGCCAATGACAATGGTGAAACTGAGTTAAGGCCCTCTTTCAAAGGTCAGCAGGGATTATACAGTCCTTTAAATGTCATGGATCAATGGTAGATAGAATTTTATAGGTCATAGTAAGCAGTTTTAATGGAGCTTAAAAAGAGACTGGCAGCCAGTGAAATTGTTGTAATAAGAGAGTTTTATGTTCCCTGTAACTGACTTAGAACTGACCAAGAACACGTTTGTCTTGTCAGAGGTAAGCTTCAATTTGTTTGCCCTCAATCCATTGACTTACAGGTTCCTAGTACTGGTTAAGAGCCAAGAGGCTTTCCTTGAAATTGGATTGAAAAGGGAGGTAGAGTTGAGTGTCATCAGTATTTTGATGCATCCAGTTATCAAACTACGTCGTTTTATTTGGTTTAAAGTGGCATGGGGAAACGAAACAGAACAAAATTGTGGAGGATGCCAAAGATCACAGAGTAAAACTAGAGCCCACCCCCAAACATCTTCTGAGTTCATCACTCCAGATAGGAACAGAACCATTATAAATCAGTGCCTCTAAGTACCAGCCTAGTGAGGTATTGAAACCCGATGACAAGTCCTGCAGAACAAATAGGCACACACTTCCACTTCCAGTATAGATGATCTACTGGAATGAGCAAAGCTGTTTCAATTTGGTAGCCAGGTTTGAAGCTAAACTAAAATGGATTGATATCTTTCATCTAGCAACCTCAGGATCTAAGAGGCTAACATGTGTTCAATCACCTTGCCCAAACCTGGAACATTGGAGACTGGATGATATTTGTTTGATTCAGTGAGTGTTTATTTTAAGAGGCCTTATAACTACATCTTTAACGGAGGATGGAATTATGTCTTGAACCAGAGAAGCATTCATCACTCCCTTTAATCATTCAGGATCCTGGGTCCTTTGCATGGACACCAGGCTCTATTCACATGGATTCATGTCCTGAGGAGTAAAAAAAATCACACGGAGGCCTGTATATAATCAGATGCTCATCTGAGTATAATGTATGCACAAAGGAGACTGCTAGTGAAATATCAATATACTGCAGTGTCTGTTCAGCTCTAAATCATCATAATAAGATGCCTTATAAAGGTTTTCCTAAGTGCATGACTATCACTTTTCTAGCAGTGGCTCCAGATTATAGGATTAGTGATTACCACTGTTTAGATTTCCACAAAATCTGTCCTTTTTCATACACAGAACAACTTAACAGTGAAATAATTGCAGGGGAGGTTCCATGTACCTAATGTGAGATTCAGAGACTCTCCTAAGAGTCATTGGAGTTTAAGAATGTTGGATTGGATGTAGAATTGTCATGGAACTTCAGCTGAGTTGAAATTCAAATTTGTAAATACCTAATTGGAAGAATATGATCCACATTGACACTAGTAGATTTTGTTTTATTCCTTAAACTAAGATGGAAAAAGTCAGGCCTGAGAAACAAATTCAGCACACAGGAATGGCTCATTTGTCCCATGAGATTTCTACCTCTTCACAATCACACTCCCTGAAAAAGGAAATGGATGGGACAGCAAATCAATAATGCCCTTGAGGTTACAAATCAGCTGACTTTGTTTCCACCTCTGATCAGGGAAAGAAAATAAAACAAAGCTCTGTAAATGATGTTTCGAGTTTTGAGTTTTCATTCATCGGAATGGATCCAATTCAGGTCGTTTCCGTTTGTCGTGAAATTTTTCAAAAATTTGTCATTTCCGTTTGTCGTTTGTCGTTTCCACCGCGATTTTACGATTTGACTTCCCAGAGCATAGGGGCGTCCCACAATCAGGGTCAGTGCTAGGTGTTTTTGCACACTAGGCGGGGGCGGGGTGGGGGGGGGCAGGCGAATGGGTGGCCAGCAGCCACAGTTGGGTGAGTGGGCAGGCGGTGGCGTGGGCCGCAGGCGGGTGGTGGCACGATCGGACGGGCGAGTGGGCAGTTAGGATATCACTTAGGATAGAGGTTCTTTTCTTGGCTTGGACCCCAAATGAGTGTGTGTGCAAGCAAATTGAAATTGGGAAAATAGAAAATAAATGGTAGTATATAATATCTTTTTAAAATCCACACCTCCCACTCCCAGTCGAACCTCCCCCTTTATCCAATATCAGAAAAAAATCCTCACAAACTGCCAGAGAAGAAAAAAGAATAAACTGCTATTCCCTTCAGCAGACAAAGCTGCAGGGAATCAAAGAAATTATTTTCTAAATTCAATTCCCCCCTGCCTGCCTAACTTAAATCCTAAAGCCTCCAGCCTCCCTCCTCAATCTTGATCAGATCACACCAGCACCAGCAGCCAGCCCTCCTCCCTCAACCACATCCATACACCCGACTGCGATTTCTGGAAGGTGCCTCGGCTTTTTATGCCCTCCGAGACATCCAGAAGTGTCAGTCAAAAACCTGGCGATGCCATTGGTGGAATGGTTCAGAAAATATGCATGGTCCCATCCCATGCCCAGCCCAAATGGGCAGGTCTAAAAAAATAAAAAATAAAATAAAATAAAATAAAATCAATATGACGTTTTATTGCTATAAAAAACCCACTGCTGCTACTATTAAATTTCAGGCATTTAAAATAAATAAATTTCACATGTTTCACATAAAATTTGGTGTGTTTTTTGACCACGATTTCAAAAGAAAAATTGCAGTCGCCATTTTGGATACTCCCCCCACCGCATGGCATGGCGAGACGACGAGGATGACCCCCCCCCCAGCCTGTTGCAAGCAGCCCAGGACAGGAGAGGAGGGGGGAAAGGCTGGGGACACCCCCCCAGAAACCACCCCTCTAGTAGGTGGCAAAGCCTCAGGCAGGCATATTTTCGCCTGCTTTTTTGGCTGGGAGTTGGGTTTTAAAAAAAAAACTTTTAAAAACTTTTTCTGTGCTTCGCATTGCGCGATCGCCGCGATGCCACAAAGGAAACAGAAAACCCGACCAAATTTTTCTTTTTTCGGTTCGAGTTCGAGTTCTGACGGCTTAATTATCGTTACTGTTTCCGTTACGTAATGGAAATGATAACCGAAAACGGAAACGACAATTTCGCCGAGTCGTGCCCATCTCTAGTGCAGATCATACTGCTTCACATTTCCTACTCATTCTGTAACTAGGCAATGTTTAGGGGAATCAAAGCCGACACGTGACCCAATCTTCAGGGAAGAGTGTGTGGCTTGCTGCCAGGAAATATGGCAGCATAAGAGATCTGCTTCACTCTAAGCCGGCTTATGATAAACTATTAACTATGAAAGCTGGCAAGTTGATAAATAGTATTTGCAAATAAACACTGAAATTAAGAGATTAAAGAAGGTGGCATGATAAAGTAGAGAGGGTGACTCTTCTGAAGCAGAAGACTAAAGTGCTTTAGTGGAGTCACAGGACACTGATAGTGGAATGATGATGGGTAAGAAGAAAGGGAAGAGAAGAATGAAAACCAAATTAGCTAACAAGCTCAGTGAAGATATGAGACAACTTAGAAAACTAATCAGGAAAGACAAACATACATGAAAGCACCATTAGTGGCAGTGAAAGAAATACTGGCACGAATGAAGGCTAACATTGAAGAAATCTGACAGCCACCACTGTTTGTCCCAGTTTGAAAAATCCAGCTGTGGATGAAGCTGGAAAAGCAATTCCTTCAAATCTCTTTCTCTACTCCCTTATCTTCAAATAAAAAGAACTATGTTGGGAAGGGATTTGATTCTTCAAAACTAGAGGGGCTTTGTGGGGAAATGGGGCTACTCTCAAAACCATGTGCCATACCAGAACAGTTCTGGGGGAAATGTCCCACTCTCAACTGAGGCACCTCATTCTGGGCTCTCTGAAGAAATGTAGGTTGTTACTGAAGTCTTCCTGAAGTAACACTCTGGACCAGGCTTGGCATCATTTGAGGGATCTCAAGGTAGCAGTTGATAAGACATTTTCCTAAGAGAAATCGGTAGAAAGAAGAAGAGTAGCACACGTCCTCTGTTTGCATTAGTGGCTACATCCAAATAGAATGTTGTGTTCGAGCTTCTCTGCAAGCTTGACAAGGCCAGTTAGTGAGGCTCAAGCCAATCTGGAATGAAGAAGAGACAGAAGTACTGATTCTGTCTGTGCGGCTGAGAAGTCAGTCTGTGTCTCCTAAGATCAGATTTGACAATATGCTTTTCTTTTTCTTTTTCTTTTGTTCTCTTTTGCATTATCCACTACTGCTAATCCGAA
The DNA here is from genome assembly GCA_029282475.1 of Phrynocephalus forsythii. Classification (NCBI taxonomy): domain Eukaryota; kingdom Metazoa; phylum Chordata; class Lepidosauria; order Squamata; family Agamidae; genus Phrynocephalus; species Phrynocephalus forsythii. The sequence goes on along the minus strand of JAPFRF010000007.1, from coordinate 10,198,671 downwards.
GGAACTGCCTGCACTTGTATATCATAATAGTGTAATTCCTTAACCTTCTGTTTCTGACTGTTTATAACTCTTTGAGGGAAGAACACAAATTACACACTAATTACATATTCCCAAACATTCACAGATCATGACAGCATTTGCATTAAAAACACTGAACTTATTATCATAAAACAAGCTTCCAATAGCTGGACTATAAAACTAATTGGTGGTTGCACCAAATCAGTTTGTTAGATTAGTTGCCAGGAAAAAAAAATAGGATTGCTTAGTAACCCAAACATGTCTTCTCAAATAATTAAACTCATTTGAAAGTCAATTTTGGCTTGGATTCCTTTCAAGTTTTTTGGTGACAGACCAGAGTATTTCTGATTATTTGATCCTCAGTGGTTCACTTTTAGTGACTCAGGCAGAGTAGACAAGGTCTGACAAATTGCTTAAGTAATTATAGGCTTTTGGGATGTTTAACCAGGCATATAGGAATAATAGGAGATTAAGTAGCACAGTATGTAGTAGGGGATTTGGTGGCTCCCAAATTTGGCTTTTCAAAGGGTCAGTTCTCATTGCATTCTGGCGTGTGGATTCCACTTGGCAGGAGGGCATCAGAATACACTTGGGCCGAGGTTCATCCTAAAGCTGTTGTGAGCATGGAGGGGGGATGCGCATGGCAGAAACATTTGTTTCTATTTCTCTCCAGGGGGTGCCTCTTTTGTCTTCATCTTTTTCATGCCCCACTCCTTTTATTTACCATGAAAGAAGGTGCTTCTTTCAGGCCGTTTTACTTTGTTGTTTCCCCACTTAGGTGAGGGGAGAGAAAGAAGAGGGCTGGTGGAGAAAGGAGGTGCCTGGGGTGGCAGCAAAGCAAAAGAAGAATGAGGAGGGAAGGCCAGGTCTCCAGGAGCCAGGAGGTACATTTTGGTGGCAGAGACAACAGTAGTAGTGAGGTAAGGACAAGAAAAGGGAGGGCAAGAAGTGGGGCTGGGAAAACATGGGCGGTGGTGAGGCAAAAGGAGAGGGGGGGAAAGTGGGGCTCGCAGGGCCAGGAAAAAGGAAGGCATGGCAGCAGTGTCAACACATGGACAAGAAAGAGCTGGGCAGGAGGGTGCACAAATGGCAGCTGGTGCACGGCAACCAAATCTCAGGTAAATGAAAGAGCAGGCCTTGCTCTTGGAATGTGTGTGTGAGAGCATGTATGAAATTGAGGTAATTCAAAGCAGGAATTCCAGTATTTCTGTGATCTCGTCTTTAGTCAAACTGATTGAAATGGGTTTCAGTGGTGCTGTATTGGAACTAAACAATCAAATAAAAGTAAGAGTCTTTCTGCCCCACCCATTAATGTTAACCTAAAAGTTCCACCCCTAGTGACCATCATCCAACCCAGCCTAGGAGCTGTACTTGCCATAGCATTCCCACTGCCATATTTTTTGTTTAATTTAACAGAGAAACACACTGGTACATTTCCCCATTTGTACAGGTATTTAGGTATATTTCTCTCCCCCACATGTTAACAAAATGTCTACATTGAGAGAATCCATTCATTCTACACCCATTGACTCAAGACTTTCTTCTTTTTTTTCAACTGTGCATATTTGAAATGGCGTGGGCCTCCATCAAAGCACATAATGAATGGAACTGCTTCCATTGCCCCCTCTTGCCTCTAAATGAGGGAGGGGGGAGAGAGAGAATGGGGCATAGACCCCCAACTGTGCGTGCAGCACAATGTTGATAACAGTAACAGAAGGAGACCTATTATCCCCAACATATTTTTGTCTATTTTCATATTTATCTCTCCAGTCTCCACCAAAATCTACTGCTTCTTAGCCTGAGAGGGGAGCAGAAATACCCCTGTGATGTATACATGCTTTTTTAAGGTTTTAGCATGGACGGCTGAAGAATTACTTGACAGATCTTCGAAACTTCTTCATCAGATGAGATATCACTTGGTTGTGGTGCCAGCCCATGTCTTTCCTTGGCATTGTGTGGGCATTGACTCCACCGTCCATACAATCTCTGTTTGGTTTTGCTTGCTCTTTGTTTGTTGTACTGTGACAATGTTTCTGGGGAAAGACATGATCCAGAAGAGCCTAAAATAAATGAAAATCATACTTTGCTTTTTCCTGTTTTTGAAAAATTGATGCAGTTATTCAAATCAGTTAAAATAGAAATGACCAATGAAAAATAAATGTGAAGGCATTTGTTGCGTTCTGACAGGTTATACACTCACAACTATCACGGATATTCCACTACCTGAGGCATAAATATTCTGAAAGTTAGTCAGTCAGTCAGTCAGTCAGTCAGTCAGTCAGTCAGTTAGATAGTTAGTTAATTAGTTTAAAATATTTCTATCCCACCTTTCTCCATAAAAGGACCCATGCATCATAAAGGCAAGAGATATACACATATTTTAAAAGAATTAAACAAGTAATAACTTAAAATAATAACTAAGATTGATAAAAAAACATATTCAAAACAACAGAGAACAAGCATCCATTTAAGATCCCTGTCGGACCCCCAGTCATTAAGGAAAAGACTTCCTGAAGAAAGGTCTTTGCTTGCCTATGAAGGACAGTAAAATGGGACCAGCCAACTTACCATGGGTGGGAGATCAAGAGTGTGGGAGCAACAACAAAGAATGCTCTTTCCCATGTCCTCACCAAGTGCACCTGTGAGTGTGATGGGGGCAAGAAAAGGGGCTCCCCTGTTTATTTTAAAGCCTGGAAAAGCTCATAGAGGGAGATGCAGTCTTTGAGATAGCATGGACCCAAGCAGTCTAGGGCTTTGTAGGTTAAATCAGCACTTTGAATTGCACCTGGAAATGGAGCAGCAGCCAACGGAACTACTGTAATGGGGGTGGGATATATGTTCCATGTTTTAGTAAGCTCCAAAGGGGGTCCCCCCAAAAAAAAATGTGATTAATGGAAGTACTTGATGAAGCTCCCTCTGCAGAGGTGGGTAAGCACTTTCCTCAATTACATATTATTTCCTGGAGGGACCCACTTTGGAGCTTAATAACACACCATCACCACCCAGTGGTTTTGGTGCCTATAATACATGGCTGTGATGCCTAAGTCTAGAATTCTAGGATATCAGGAAGCATTATAGACTATTATTAGAATGAGTGGGACTGAGTTCAACTAAGGCTAATGGTAAGAAATTGCATAATTAATAGAGTGTTTTTATAACTCTCCTTCATTTTCTAAATAAATATCATAGGGCCTTTTCACAGATCCGCTGGTCCCTTAAATTCGGACCAGAGATCTTGGGGGTTCGTTCCTGTTCCTCCGTCCCCACCCCTCAGCACTTCCTGCTCCTGTCAGCGTGAGGGGGGGACAAAAGAAGCCTTTACTAACCTGCCAGTGTCGGTCGAACTTGCCACGAGCCACCTTACTTCCTGGTTCCGTCTCAAGGAGCTATTAAAGGGGCGGGAGGCAAAAAAACAACAGACAAGCCAGGAGAGCCCGGCACTCTTATCCGCATCAAATTTTTTTCACCTGCAGAGAGCAGGTACATGAAAAATGCGCTGGGTCGCGCTAAAGTGGGCAGGGTCGCACTTAATTTCTCCAAACTCTGGAGCTGGTGGGAAAACATTTCTAAGCTCCGGAGCTGGGAGCCATTTGCAGCGCACAGCTTAGGGGTCGTGTATAAACGCCCATAAATGTCTAGAGAAGTGGGGCCTATGGACATATTTTCACCATGTTGTATGAGGTCAGGTCAGTTATATGGTTCAAAACAAATACCCAGACTTCAAATTCTTCATTATTTGTGTGTCTCATTTAAATGAGGCTCAGGATTGATAGACTCTGAGGTTATAGCATAAGGCAATGCAGACCTTGCAAGCTGATGGTTCGTCCATCCATGCTCAAATGTATGAGATTGACCCAACATTCCTTAAAATTATTTCCTGCACAAAATCCAAGACCCGTCAACTACATACTTAAAAAAAAAGAATTAACTCTCTATGTTGGATTTCTACTGTGCATATTGATTTTGATCTTGAGCTTTTACACAGAACAGCTGCTGATCCTGATTCTCAGCTGGCATGAGAGTGCCTAGAGGGAGTTAGCTGTGACTGTAAATGGCAAAAAGCAATGAGGTTTTCCTCTTTTGGCAGAGGAAAAAAGAAATGTGGCACATGGACATATAAAAGCTTTAATAGACTTGTTAACTTGGAGCGCAACTTACAAAACAAAATCAATAAGGAACAATGATCTCTGCCATGGTAACTTAAGAGTCTTTTGTTTATAGGAATACATGGAATACCTATTTGGGCAACATACATTCCTGGTTTGCATGCTAGTAAATGTCACATATTCAGGATATCTATCTTGTTTTAGGGACATGAGTAAACTATATATAGTCAATCCAGCAGAAAAAGAACCTGCAGGACTGCCTTAGATTTAGTGACAGCCCTCACTATCTGACCAACTTTATAAGCAGTAACTGTACAAGGTAGCTGACTTGTGACTTTTATTTTCTATATTGCCCCAGACAGAGATTATAGGTAGGCAGGGTGCCAAATTATTATGGCAGCTCTTACTAGCTTCCAATACAGTTAAGAATGGTTGGTTAATGGAGCATGCATCATTAGTGAGTACTTAAACATGGGACTCTCAGAACTCCAGATGCAATTTCTAGCTGGGGAAGGACCGGGAAATGGAGACCAACTCTGAATGTTCTGCTTTGTCTAAACTGCCAGTGCTTATTAGAGATGGGCACAAAACTAACAATTTTTCATTTCCTTTTTTGTTTTTTCATTTCTTTATGCAACAAAACGACAAACGAATTTTGTCTCTAAAATGAAACGAAACAAACAGAAACACCAGAAATTTTGTCGTCCGTTTCATTTTCGTTACGGCAATACATTGAACTGCTTTAAATGCTAAAAAAAATCACAAAAAATGAAATAAATGGTAACAAAATGGTAACGAAATGAACAAAAATGAAAACAATTTTTTTGCAAAAAAATTCACAAAAATGGAAACAAACCCAAATGGACCCCCTAAATGACAAACGACAAATGAAACACCATTTTTTTATTTGTGCCCATCTCTAGTGCTTATACATTCTGACCTTTGTGAACTCAGGGCACAAATCAGAGGAACGTAGGGTAAGGCCAGATACACTTCCTTAGAATCTGCCCAAAGGATAATCTGTACCATTGTCACCAGAGGTGTAGCTAGAGTTTGGAGCTCCCGGGGACAAAATCAGTTTTTGCACCCTCCCCTCAATGCCCCCGGTCCATTCCCCACTCCTCCGGGCTGCGGCCCGCCCTCCACCACCACCATGCCCCCAAGAAGCCTGCATCATCATCGTCAAGAGTCTCAGGCTTCCCTTGGCAGAGTGGCAAACTGGCCATTGTCTTCCCCCCTTCCCCCCTGCCCCACTAACAGAACCGACAGAGAGAGACAGGGCCCAGGGTAAGTCATCCAAGTTGGTCCTTTAAGGCTCTAGTGACACAAGGGAATTGTTCCCCACTTCTAATGAGTCTTTCCATGGTTCAATTGTTCAGAATAGAGATGGGCATGAAACAGAAAACCCATGGTTCGGGTTTATCTGTTTTGGACCCATCCTTGGTTTGGTTTGGTTTGGGTTCATAATTTTTTTTAAAAAAATTATACAAACCTGAACTGAGCTGAACCAGTTGGGTCCGTTTACCAGGCAGCAGCGGCAGCAACAGGTGATCCTGGCTCCAGCGGCAAAGGGACTTTTTGCTCTCTTGGGGCCAGAGCCTTGTTGTTGTTTTCTTCAAGCACTGACCGCGCGGCCTCTGGGGCCGAGTTGCTGCTCTTTTTTTGTTTATTTGTTGTTTTAAAAGTCCCCAGCTGGGGGGAGCTGAGTCACTGCCTTGGGGCCAGCACCTCTACAGGCCTACCTTCTCCGCCAGGACCAGGAGGACTGCAACAAGGACAAGGTAGGAGGGGGTTAATGAAGTGAACAAAACAGAAATTTCCATTTCGTTTTGTTTCATTTTTCTTTGATGGGTTAGTTTGTTATTTGTTTTGTTAGCTAACAAAACAAATAACAAATAATGAAACAAATTAAAAGTTCATTTCGTGCCCATCTCTAGTTCAGAATCGTGGCTGTGTGGCTTATATACTGGGGCAAATGTCCCAAATTGAGGAGTCTTTTTCATCCCCTTCTTGCCTCTTCAAGAAGCCCACTTGGGAGACCCTTGGATCACACATCTCAGCTGCCATTTGGCTCACCAAAGTTGGGAAGAGGCAGATGGTGGGGTGAGCAAGAGTGGTGGGCCTACAGGCAACAGCGGTGGCTGCGGCAAACAAAGGGGAGAGGGAATCTGCCTTCCAAAACCCAAGTTGAGCTCTCTTCAGCAGGAAAGTGTGTGTGGGGTGGGGAATGTTTCGGAGAGAAAGAACAAACAAACGGACCTCTTGAGAAAGTGTCAGATAGACTGCAAATGGAACCGAGGACCGCCTTACTGCAGCACCAACCTCCTTTCAGCTCTTTCCTCTCCAAAACACCTCCCTCGAGTCTTCTCTAGGCAGTAGGGTAATCACCTTGCAGTTTAAATAATGCAATTTAACAGAGCACAAGGCTGAAGAGGGTGCATATTTGAATAGTTACAGCTGGCTACATACTGTACAAGTAAGGAATGAATTGCTGCAACATAGACACAAAATAAAAGAATCCTCCCCGGTGAGAGAGGAATGTTTCCCAGTTATACTGCTAGCCAGAGCCACACAGCCCTCTGCTTTGGGTACCCACAGTGGCGGTGGAGGAAAAGGGATCCCCCCACCACTTTTCATCATCCCCTCCCCTTGGCAGGCTCCTGCTTCTCCCCGTCCTGCCCTCCGGGGTGAGAAAGCAGGAGCTGCCTCCCCCTCCCCATCTATATATCCATACAGCAGCCAGATTCAGAGATGGTAGGTGGACAGTGGCTGTGTGTGTGTGCAGGTGATTTGGTGCCCCTTAATTGCTGTGACCGGGGTTCTGTGCCCCCCTTGCCCTCCCCACACCACTCCCCTGATTGTCACCCAGGAGATATGTTGAGGAGAGCATTAGATTGCCCCTGCTTCATTACATTTACCTTTCATCTGCAGAGTAGCTATATGAGCAAATAGCTGTGAGGTAAAACAAGCCAGATACAGGGGATAAAACAAAGTAGCCATGTGACTAATGACTAGAAATATCATTTTATATTGAATAGTGTGTTTATTCTCTCACTAATACTTATAAACAAGGATATCATTAGAATTAAAACTATATGACACCTCCAATGTGTCTAGAGATACCAAATTTTCAGGGAAGATTCCCCTGACTCTCCTATACTATTCCTCCAAGTTCGGTGAAAATTGAAATTTGGACAACTGAGTTATTCAGCCACAAATTGCACCCCCACCCCGGAAAGTGCCCTTTAGGAACTGGCTTGAGGAAGGCCAATCTTCATAAAACATAAAAGGATTGTAAAGGAGAATTGGGGGAATATTCTGCAAGTTTCGTGTCTCTGTGTTTCGGAGGGGGGATTTCCTGCATTTCAGGGTATTAATTTATATAAATTAGCTAGTTTTAAATAAATTTTGCAATTTGTTTTTTAATTCATGTCCATCTCTAATCCACAGCCAGTATATCCACAGTAGGAGTCTAAAACTCAACTAATAGTAATACAGACAATGTGGGAAGCAAGGGAAGAGTCAGGCGATTCCTCAATATCTTTTTGTTTTCATTTTACAAAAGTTGTGCATATTTTGGACAGTCAAGCAGCTTAGTGAGGTAATCACAGTTCATAATATTGTCAACTAAAAGTGACAAGGAGAAATCCCTTACTCACCAGTAACCATTAGCAAGGACTTGCAGAGGAAGCAGCTGTCTCAGTTAGTGCTGTGAAAATGTGCAGTTGTTGATTGGCTAATTAGTGACTGCTGTCCAGAAAGCATCCACCTGCTGTCATGGTACTAACTGAGACATTCACTGTAACTATTTGTCGGTGGAAACCAGTAAAGGTAGGTTTTTATTTGCTTACATTTAACCACTCTTCAGCAAAGGTGCCAGGAAACCACCTTATCAGCTGCCAGTAGCTATGGTCAGGAGAGTTGTGAAGAAGGGAAATTAAGTTGCTCATAGTGGCTTAAATCCAGTTACCACTCCAAACTAGATATCCAGTGAATCAACAACTGGAGGATAAATCAATCCATTTGCAAATTCTACTCATACAGTGACTCTAGTTCTGTTAAGATTAACTAAAGTTTTTTTCCAAAAAAAATAATAATAACCTTGAAACTTTCTTTTAGACGCTCTTCTATGTATTTATTAAACCATATGGACAAGTACTCACCCATACATTTAAAAGAAAGAAGAACTCAGTATATCACTCCAGGGTAAATACTATGGACAAATCTGTAAATAAGAACAAAGATCTATTTCAGATTTTTCACACCTCTGCATTTTGTGATGTTGGTCCCAGGAGGAGGGGGGGAAAAACATGGTTTTTAAATGCATGTTTTAAATAAATGTGTATAGGAAGACATGTTTTGAAATAAAATATAGAATGTATACATTCTACATTTTCAATGTGCTTAGAACATATTTAAATCCAGATGTCACAATAATTTGGGAGAATTTGAGGAACTACATATTGAAATATGTGTTTCAATAATGTTGGAATTAGAAGGGATACATATACATACACATATCAGAGATTTTTGTAAAAATGCAGAATGAATGAATACCTGTGAGGTAAAACAAGCCAGATACAGGGCAAAAAACAAAGTAGTCATGTGACTAATGACTAGATATATCATTTTACATTGAATGGTGTGTTTATTGGCTCACTAATGCCTTATAAACAAGGTTATCATTTATTTATTTATTTATTTATTTTTACAACTTATATGCCACAAAATTTTGAAGGCAAAAATAAAATGACCCAAACATCCCCTGGGTACACTAATGATGAAGATACTCTGTCCCCAAGAGCCATCCATGGGTCTGTTTTGACTATACTGACCAGATTGACCATACTAACCAATGAAAAGAAGTTTTATTTTCTTCAAACATACTTTCAGAACATACTGTTTTACCAAGCCATCAAAATTCAGAACATGTCACCCACCTAACAATGGGTTTTAGAACCCTTCCCTGTTGTCAATGGTAACAAATAGTTTTATTATTGCTCAACTACCACTAAGCAATGTACTCTGCTGCCTAGGGAACTGATAAATGCAAGGAAGGATTCTACAGAAGCATTAGAAACCACAAGGAAACAGGCAACATATATATTTAAGTTATGTTGAAAAGGTGGGGGAGAAGCTGTAGAAACATTGCTGAAAATTTTCAGTTGCATTCTAGAAATCTTCTGATCGATTATGTGTTGATTCGTAAAAGTTTCATCCCTTTGGCAGAGCAAAACCAACCAACCAACCAATCAATAGTTTATTGTGGTCATATGACCCATTAAAAAAAGAAAAAGAAACAGTAACAACAAAACAGTGCAACAAAAAGAGGGAGGCATAGACTGGGGTCACAAAGAATATATGCATAGATCAGCCTTCTGCTAATAGTACAGCCTTTCTATGAATTGCAGCTAAAAAAATTAGCAACCTGAGTTGTTAAATAAAAATTATGGTCTGAAAGGCAGTATGAGACCAGCCACATATCTGAACAACCTTGAAATCTGTGAATCAGAGGATGGAGCAGATCCAGCCTAATTTGTTTATAGAAAATACAATGTAAAAGGGTGTGTGATAGAAATTCAGGGACCCCAGCTCCACAAGGGCAGAATCTTTCTTGGCGTGGGGTTCCCTGAAACCTACCCTGAAGTAAAGCTGAAGGTAGAACATTAAATCTTGCAAGAATAAATGTTCTACAGACTTTAAGTGTTCAAAGTGTATTTAGGTAGGTTGCAGGTGTCATTTACACTGGGAGGAGACTATCTCCCAGAAGTGAGCAGGTTCTGTTCTCTACTGAAAATAATTCTTGTTTCCCTATGTCATGGAGTCTCTGGCTTAATGCTCGATAGGCTAGTTGTTGTCCAAGCAATAGAATAGAATCAAGGGGCATACCAATGGATCTAATTTTACATTGAATTGTGGATAACCACTTACTGTTATAAGAATTTGTTAACATAAGGCTGGCATGTCCAAACTTCAGCCCTCCAGACGTTGTGGACCACAACTCCAACAGTCCTTTGTCATTGGCAATCTAAGCTTAAAATTCTGGGAGTTGTGGTCCAAAACATCAGGAGGGCCAGAGTTTGGACATGTCTGACATAAGGTATATGCAACCCAGGTGTTCGGCCAGAAAGTGAATCCTAAACCAGAATTTTAAGGTTCCATGCCCTTGTTTCCATTTGGTAAAATTCTGCTTCCAGATATAGAGCTGCCAGTCCTACGCAATTGGGGACATCCTGGATACGATGCAAAAAAGTAGATTGTATCTTCTCTACCTCAGAGTTATATGAACTGATCCAAATAGGTATTCCATAGAGCAGTTGGGTCCTTGTTTTTGCTTTGAAAACCCGAATAGCAGAGGGGATGTGATGTCCACCATTAATGTAAAAAAAGTGAGCAATGACTGTCAAACTGCAATTGGCCTTACTAAGCGCAGGACTGCGGTGAGCAGTCCAGCTACAGTTGTACTTAAAATATAGTCCCAAATACTTGAATTCTCTTCCTTGCTCTAGGGTGTTACTCTGGATTGTCCATTGAAATTTCTTCCAGATCTTGGAAAACACCACAATTTTGGATTTTTAGGTGTTGATGGTCAAGCTGTTATTATCTCAGTAGTTTGTACATATCACCAAAAGTCATTTTAAACCCAACTGGGTTAGGAAAACATTTAGATCAAAATGTTTATTTATTTATTTACCAAAAGAAAAGTTGCCCCACTACCAAGTTGTCTCTGGGTGGCATACAACAATATATTAAAAACTATAACAACATATTAAAACCATCAAAATAACAGTTTAAAAACAATTAAGATACAAATAATAAAATCCTGCTGCTTATGCACCCAGCTAAAAGAACATTATCTAATTAAAATGCTGGCTAAACAGGAAGGTCTTTGCCTGGCGCCAAAAAGCCAAAAAGTATCAGTTCTCACAGTCTTCCGCTGAGAAATAACCACTCTGTGACAGTGCCTTCTTAACCCTTTCTACTTCTCCCTCTGCCACAAGACAGTGGTGACAAATGGCCATTCTCACACAGGAATTAACAGTGGTGTCAGATGTGGGCAGAGGGCAGAGTACGACAGATACCTGGGGTATGACCCCCTCCAGACCACCATGAAGAAGCACTGCAGTTCACTCGGCATGAGTCATCAGCAGCAGCACTGAAACTTTCGCATGGGGTGCCTCTGCTAGATTTGTCACCACGATGAACCACTGTGTGCCCCTGCCTGCAGCTGCCTTGAGTGGATTGTGTGTACACATATGTGAAGATGGAGGATACAAGTCTGAGGACAAGGGTGTTGGCATTGGGGAAACCTGCCCTGTCACAACTTGTTCAAAGGAAAGGGGGATTGCAGATCTTCCGAAACCAGGAGCAGCTCTGATGCCTTAAGGTAAAGGAGATACCCTTCTTCTGCTGCTGCCACCTTAGGAGGCTATGCTTCCACATCCAGCTGCAAACCCACTGGAGGAATGGTGGTTGCTTATCTACTGCAGGCCTTCTTCCCCTTACAGATCCCACTGCCCATCATTATCACCTGCTCTACCTCCTGCCTTCTACTCAACAGGCAAACTTTAGAAACAATGGGCAGTGGTCTTGCTCAGAAAAAAAGAAAAAAATTAACTGGGCTGATCTAAGGAAGGGTGTAACAAAATAATATTTTTACAAGAAGCTGTGGTCCTCAGCAGGGAAAAACAGGGCCACGGGGGAGGAGTTGAATAAATCCCAAAAGCACCCCCACAAACCCAGAAATAGAACCAATCAAATGTTTGAAAGTTTGAGGAGGAAAAAAATAAGAATGTTTTTATAAGAAAAGAAACACGTGGGGGGAGAAGAGGAGGAGGAAAATTATCCTGGATTATTAACCAAGTGTTGGTTCAATGAATCAATGACTCAAAGATGGCTAAAAATCCATTGCTTCATATTTATTTGGATTATCTCTTTGAACAAATAGAAAACAATATGCAAAGGACAGTAATTACGTTCATGTCATTTTAAGCAGCCACATCATTTGACAGAAGGCACTGCTTAATTTTGGTCCCTAGGCACTCCATCTTTCTCCTTAGATATTATATGGAATCATTGCCTATCAGAGGTTACAAAACTGTGGTAGATGGACTGGCCTGGCATACTAATCAGCAGCATCATCTGTTAATATGAACAGTTCAAACTGTATAACTAGACATGCATGTGTGAGTCAGGGGCAGCTCAGGATTTGAACAGGGGTGAGGTTTTTATTTTAAATTTTTAAAAATGCTTCCTCTCCATTCTTAAGTTTTTCTCTGCAAAGTTCTCTTTAAGGGAGAAGCATGTTTCAAAACACACTTTTAAATATTTGGAGGACGTATCCTTCAAATAAATTATTTATTTATTTTGCAAATCCTGACTAGTCTAAGGTTCACTTTTTTTCCACTAGGCCAACAAAATGCAAAAGGGGAAAAGCAAGAAAGAGAGCAAGAAAGAAAGAGTAAGGGAAATTATTTTTAAATGTCAAGAGAAACCAAGAGGAGTAGATGGAACTGAAGTTGGGCTTCATGTTATTATTTTTAAAGCAATATTCTTAGAGAGAAAGCCAGAGTTTAGAAGTCACCCTGAAAGTATAGCTTTCCAGATAGAAAATGACTTCTTATACCATTACACTGCCAGTTTGCACCATAATTTATGATACAATTCTGTGGGCATGAGCTAGCCAAAGAAAAATGTTTTAAAATCTATTCTACACAAAAGAGTTGGGAGAACCTGCTTAATTCCTCCATTCCTTCTAGTGATTGTAAAGGGACTAATTTTATTTTGCTAACAGGAATGAATGAGCGGGGAATTTACAATTTTACTGTAGATTTAGTCATGTGTATTGTTTTATTTATGTCAGTTTACATTGCATATTGCTCCGTTCTGTTATGATACATTTTGTAAACCACCTAGAGTGGTTGTGCTGCCAGATGGTGCGGTATAGACATCCAATCATCATCATCATCATCATCATCATCATCATCATCATCACCATCACCATCATCATCATCCCCCATAGGTATGTGACCTTGTCATGGATGTGGACCTTGCGTGCTTCGAGGATGCAGTAGGCATGCTATACAGGTTCAACCATAATAGACAGGACACTATTGAGAAGACAGACAAAGGGTGCCTCCCGAGCAAAATGGTTCAAAGGACAAATATGAATCCCAAACCGGATTGGTCAATGCCTGGTCAACATGGACCACATTAGATAGTGAAGTCCCTGGCTATCTAGTGACAAATTGGCTACAGGGCTCAGGGCAACTGGCTGAGCAACCAGGGGCAGCCCCTGCAACACTACTGAAAGGAAACCAACATCAACCTGAAGTTCCTAATAATCAAAACCCCCTATACACGCAAGGCAGACATTTTAAACATTGGTCAACAAAGACATTATGACCTGTCATTACAAGTCAAAGACACAGATATTTGAAAGGAATGCACAATAACTGGAAGATAAATTACATCCAGAATCAGAACTAACACAACAGAGGCTAGCTGATCAGTGATGATTCATTACCTGAACTAATGTTTTCACACAACTTCAATTAAATGAAATACAAAGCAATATACAAGCTGCGGAAATTCAAGAAATTCAAGAAACCCAAAATATCAGTGTACCACAGGTAGTGGTGACAGTAGAGAAAGAATCAACACATGTAGATTTACCAAATACTGATCAAGTACAAGCCTCTCCTCTGCCTTCATTACAATCTGATAAAAGGCAGATGACAGAAGACCAAGAAAATCTTAAAGAATAATGAATCACATTAAGACATGTGAAGAAAGAATAAGATTACCATCAATTAAATTCATGCCTAAGAAATTACTAGACAACATAAATGCTGCAATAGAGAATATTGAAAGCAGAACTTTGCAGGAAACCAACCAGTTAATGTATAGTGCTGCTTTGATAGCAACAAAAGACCTAATGCCAGAAAGAATAAGGAAGAAAGGTAGAATGCCAGCAGTACCAAAATGAAAGATAAGGTTCCAAAATAAAATTGGTACATTATGATCAGATGCTAATAAACTGAACAAAATGAAAGAAAAGAAGTCGAATAACAACAAAACCAAAGGCTATTTGATCAAGAAACACCATTTGGACAAAAGTAAAATCAAAGAAGCTCTAGAAATTGTCAAACAGCAAATAATAACGGTCTCAAAGAAGATTCAAAGGTATGAAGATAAAATAAAACAATTCCAACAAAATAGGCTTTTTCAGTGAAACCAGAAGAGGTTCTAACAGTCAATTTCTAACAAAACTGCAGATCAGACAACAGATAGCAGAGTAAAATAATCTTCAAATGAAATGCTATGCTTATGATGAGATATTTGGGATAATCCCACGAATTATAATAAGCAAGTAGGTTGGTTAGAGACAGTCAGATTGACCACAGATGCTGCTACCTTAAATGGAATGAATATTACATCTCAAATGGTAAAAGCAAGAACTAAGAAAATTAAGAATTGAACTGCCCCTGGAGAAGATGAATTGCATGAATTTTGGTTAAAATATCTAACCAGTATGCATTCAAGACTTATTTATTTATTTATTTATTTATTTATTTATTTATTTATTTATTTATTTATTTATTTATTTAGGAGCTCCTATACTTCCCATCTTCCTGAAGGAACTCTGGGCGATTTACAGTGAACTGAACAATTCAGCCAATTCAACAGGCGAACAGATGACTAAACAACTACAACTAACAGACAGTTTAAAAGAAGAGTGTGCAACCCTGGCGTAAAAACTACAAAATAGAACAAGGCAGATGGCGGAGGGGGAAAAAAAAGATTAGGCCAGGTCACCAAAGGCCTCGCGAAAGAGCAAGGTCTTTAAAGCCCTGTGAAAGGTTGGCAGGGACTGTGCAAGGCACACTTCGCTGGGAAGATGGTTCCACAAAATCGGGCCTGCCACAGAGAAGGCCCGGTTCCAAGTCGAGGTCTTCTGGACCTCTCTGGGAGTGGCCACCCGAGGCGAGTGCACCCGTGACATCCTCGTTGGATGGGCCAAAGTTGATCGCTGGGTGATCCGCTCTGCCAGGTAGTCAGGTCCTAGGCCATGGAGGGTTTTATAAACTAAAACCAGGACCTTGAATCTAATCTGGGACGCAACGGGTAGCCAATGCAGGTGAGCCAGAACTGGGGTGATGTGGTTGTAGCGGCGCACACCCACCACCAGCCTGGCTGCCGCATTTTGCACCCGCTGCAGGCGCCGGAGGAGAGTCAAGGGCAACCCCATGTAGAGAGCATTGCAGTAGTCTATCCTTGAGATCACCAACGCTTGCACAACAGTTCTCAGGGAGTCACCGTCCAGGTATGGGTGAACCTGGGCAATTTGATGGAAGTGGAAGAAGGCGGTTCTGGACACGGCGGCCACCTGGGCTTCCATGGTGACAGCCGGGTCCAGGACCACATCCAGATTCCGAACGCTGTCCGCCAGCTGGAGGGGAACACCCTCCAAGCTGGGGAGATTGCCTCCATAGCCGGATGGTGAACTCCTGAAGAACATCACCTCAGTCTTCTTGGGGTTGAGTTTGAGCCTGTTAGCCTTGGTCCATGCCATGACTGCATCCAGGCACTGGCCAAGGGTCTGGACATCTTCAACTGCAGAGGTGGAAAAGGAGAGCTAGAGCAGTGTGTCATCAGCGTACTGATGGTAGCAGACTCCAAATCTCCTAATGACCTCTGCCAGCGGCCTCACATAAATGTTAAACAGCATGGGAGAGAGAGACGACCCCTGCCAAACCCCACAAGGGAGTGTCCGCGGGGCCGACAGCTCCCCCCCATGCTACAAATACTGGGGACGGCTCTCCAAGAAGGACCGGAGCCAACTGTGAGCAGTGCCCCCGATACCCACCTCAGAGACCCGACTCAGTAAGATACCATGGTTGATGGTATCGAAGGCCGCTGACAGATCCAGGAGGACCAACAAGGTAGAGCAACCCCTGTCAGTCCCCCAGATGAGGTCATCTTGCAGTGTGACCAAAGCTGTCTCAGTCCCCCAGCCCAGCCTGAACCCAGACTGGCATGGGTCAAGGCACTGCTGTTCCTCCAAAAAAAGACTGGAGCCGGATCGCGGCCACCCTCTCGATGACCTTGCCCATAAAGGGAACATTGGCAATCAGACGATAATTGGCCAATTCATCCTCTGCCATACCAGGTCTTTTAAGAATGGGCTTTATCACAGTCTCCTTCAGGCACGAGGGAAAGACCCCCTCCTCGAAGGAGGCTGTGGCGATGGCAGAAGCCCATTCCGGCATGCTCCCTCCGGCAGCTTTTATGAGCCAGGCAGGTTCAAAGGTCAAAGGGGGTGGACGTGGGCCGGCAGTGGGCAATAGCCCTGGAGCCCTCCGAAGAGGAGACAAGCCCAAACTCATCCAATTGAGGAGAGCAAGGGTGTGCAGTGTCGAGGGATGCCGAGGGTGGACTAGTGCAACCAGAGTCAAGACCGGCCCGGATGGCCTCTATTTTCAATCTAAAAAAGGCTGCAAAAGTCTCACTACTGAACTCAGTAGGAGGTGGCCTTGCCAGACTAGGATTGGTGAGGTCCCGAACCACCTGGAAGAGTTCTGCATGGCGGTTCGAGGCCTCACAAATTCTCAGGGAATAGTATGATGTTTTTGCCTACCTGATTGCATGAGAATAGCGCCTAGTCTGGATAACAACTGTAGCCTTGATAAATGCCATCCGGTCCCTCCTCAAGCTGCTCTCCAGCCTCCTCCGCTCCTGCTTCATCACTCTCAACTCCGCCATAAACCACGGTGACGATCGAGCTCTGCAACGGAGGAGGTGCCTAGGGGCGATCTATTTCCAGCAAAGTGAAATAGATCAATGGTTAACAAAAGAAAGAATACAGTGGTCCACCACCCTTTTGTGGTTCATATACTGCGGTCCCGCTATATTGTAGGATGGCAGTACCCTGAAAGGGCTTGAGGGAGGGGGAAAAGGTTTTGGGGCTTTTTAAACCTTCACCCCTTTCCCCAAACCCCGTACTCCAGCTGATTGGCACTGGGATGGGGAAACAAAAGGTTTTTCTCCCCCACCCCAGCTCCAAGCAGCTGGAGCATGGGGCTTGCCCCCATGGAGGTATTGTGGTGCCTTTTCTCCCCACCCCCTTGGGGTGCTGGGAAGCGGTGCACAGTGTTTAAAGGGCTTTCGGACACAGAGTCAAGTGTTTGGCTCCGTGGCTGAAAGTCCTTTTTAAAGATTCCGCGGAACTTCCCCCACATCCCCCATGGGGTTGCAGGGAAGCAGCATACAATGTTTAAAGGCCTTTGGCCACAGAGCCAAGTGCTTGTCTCCGCGGCTGAGAGCCCTTTTTAAAGATTGCACGCCGCTCCCCCACACACTGGTGAAATAAGAATAAGAATAGGAAAGCCACCTTACTGGGATCTGCAGGCATAATTCTCAAGCAGATACATCATGTAGTCCTAAACACTTGGGAAGCATTTGACTAGTGATTTGTAATACAAAATCCAGCATAGTTCTCTTGTCTGCTGTGTGATAATTCTTCTTCTTCTTCTTCTTCTTCTTCTTCTTCTTCTTCTTCTTCTTCTTCTTCTTCTTCTTCTTCTTCTTCTTCTTCTTCTTCTTCTTCTTCTTATTATTATTATTATTATTATTATTATTATTATTATTATTAGACATGGGCACGTAACGCCGAAATTTCCATTTCCATTTCCGTTTTTTTGGTTCCGTTACATAACGGTAACGGTAACGGTAATTAAGCCAGCTCAGCTTGAACCCGAACCGACAAAAGAAAAATTTGGTCGGGTTTTTCGTTTCCGTTAAAAGTTTTTTAAAAAGCTTAAAAAAAAAAAACGATTCCTGGCTGAAAAAGCAGGTGAAAATATGTCTGCCTGAGACTTTGCCACCTACCAGAGGGATGGTTTCTGGGGGGTCCCCAGCCTTTCCCCCCCTCCTCTTCTGTCCTGGGCTGCTTGCACCAGGCTGCGGGGGTCATCCTCGTCATCTCGCCATGCCATGCGGTGGGGGGAATCCAAAATGGTGACCACAATTTCGTGGTCCAAAAAACACCAAGCACAACACAAACATGTTGAAATTTATTTATTTTAAATGCCTGAATTTTAACAGTAGCAGGCAGTGGGTTTTTTATTGCAATAAAACATCGCACTGATTTTATTTTATTTTATTTTATTTTTATTTTTTAGACCTGCCCATTAATGGGCTGGGCATGGGATGGGACCATGCAATTTTTTTGCTCCATTCCACCAATGGCATCGCCAGGTTTTGACTGACATTTCTGGATGTGCCAGAGGGTATAAAAACCCAAGGCAACTTCCAGAAATCGCAGTCGGTGTGTGGATGTGGTGGGAGGAGGGCTGTGGCTTGGCTGCTGGTGCGATACGATCGAGACGAATATTGGAGGAGGGAGGCCTGGGTGGCTGTAGGCTTTCAGTTAGGCAGGCAGGGAGGGAATTGAATTAAGAAAAGTATTGTTTTGATTCCCTCCAGCTTTGTCTGCCGAAGGGAAGCAGTTATTCTTTTTTTATTATTTGTTCTCTTCTCTGGCTGTTTGTGGGGAGAGGAGGATTTTTCTGCTATTGGATAAAGGGGGAGGGTCAACTGGGAGTGGGGTGTGTGGATTTATTTTAAAATATACCATTTATTTTCTACTTTTTTCCAAGTTCAATTTGCTTGCACACCCACACACAATTTGGGGTGCAAGAACAGAACAGTCAACAAGAAGTTCTCTGATTTTCTGATTAATATATTATATATTGGATTAAAAGGACTTCTTCTGGATTTAGTTTCAAATCAATTTCAAATAGTACCATTTGTTTTTTTCAACGTTTTCCTACCTGAGAGAAAATAAGAGAGAGAGTTTCAAATTCATTTAGCTGCTGAACTACACAGTTCACCCAGTTTAAAGTGTTTTCCGCCTGCTCTGGGTCATTGCGGGACGCCCCCATGCTCTGGGAAGTCAAATCGCACTAAATCGCGGTAGAAATGACAAATGTCGAACGAAACATCGAACCGAAAAATGTTCGAAAAATTTTGCGACAAATGGAAACGGAACAAAACGGACCTGTTCTGACAAACGAAAAATTGAAACATCATTTTTTCTGGTCGTGCCCATCTCTTCTTCTTCTTCTTCTTCTTCTTCTTCTTCTTCTTCTTCTTCTTCTTCTTCTTCTATTATTATTATTATTATTATTATTATTATTATTATTATTATTATTATTATTATTATTATTATTATTATTATTATTATTTGTGGTATTTTAGCAGAGTTTTATTTACAAAGAATAACTAGGCAAAATAACAATAGAACATAAACAGCTTTCTTCTGCATTCCATCTTCAGTCACAGAGTCCTTCAGCAGAGACGTGTAGCAGCATGGATCATCATCAGGAGGTTGGGATGAAGTGATCAAGTGTTACCCTCACTTGCTAACCACTATATACACAGTTAATTACACATTACAGTCAGCTGCTGGCCTACTACAGTTACAAACTCTTAAGCAACTTACATCAATTGTTAGTTACTATACTGTTATACCCTAACAACAACAACAACAACAACAACAACAACAATATTATTATTATTATTATTATTATTATTATTATTATTATTATTATTATTATTATTATTATTATTATTATTATTATTATTATTATTATTATTATTATTATTATTATTAAGGGTGCCACCTTGTCATAGCATTTAGGACTACCTTACCAGAGAGGTCTTGACTGAGGAACCCAACATCCCATGAATCATGGTGAAATATAATATAAAGTAGCCTATACCAGCTCAGACGTCGCCCGGGTTAACAAGGACCATGATGGGTGTTGATGAACCTGGACATCCATTGATAAATGGGCTACAGGTCATGGGTCCAATTGCTGAGCAACCAGGGCATGGGCCTGTAGAGTTACTGGAAGATGAACCATCTCAGAAGCGGCAGAAATATACCTTACCAGAGAATCGGACAATCATGAAATGCTATTATAGAGCATAACCTGCAAAATGAGGCTACCAAAAGCAGATGCATCAATTATGGAAACAAGAATATCTGAACTCCAAGATAAATGAATTACGAATAGCCAACCAATGAATATATATTGTCATTTATTTATTTATTTATTTATTAAGCTTATATACCGCCTGTCTTCCCGGAGGAACTCTGGGCGGTTTACAACAAATGGTATGACAAAATAACAGTTAAAATAACACAGAGTTAGCCAAATAACAAAGCAATAAAAACCAAAGTTGCAGATGGCGGGGCAGGAAAAAGAAAAAGAAAAAAAAAAAAAACACACTTTAATTAAGTCAACCAAATGCCTCCCAGTAGAGCCTTTGGGAAGGCTGGCAGGGACTCTGCTAGGTGCACTTCTGCTGGGAGATGATTCCACATGGTGGGGCCAGCCACAGAGAAGGCTCGGGTATGGGTGGAAGTTCTCTGAGCCTCCCTGGGCGTGGCCACACGCAGCATGTGCGCCCGTGACAACCTATTTGGATGGGCCGATGTTGACCGCTGGTCGATCCACTCTGTCAGGTAGTCAGGTCCTAGGCCATGGAGGGTTTTGTAAATCAAAACCAGGACCTTGAATCTGATTTGGGCCGCAACGGGAAGCCAATGCAGGCGGGCCAGAACTGGGGTGATGTGGTCAAACCAATGCACACCCACCACCAGTCTGGCTGCCACATTTTGAACCCACTGCAGTCACCGAAGGAGAGTCAAGGGCAACCCCATGTAGAGCGTGTTACAATAGTCCAGTCTCGAGATCACCAGCGCTTGCACCACAGTTCTGAGGGAATCCCCATCTAGGTATGGCCGAATCTGGGCAATTCGATGGAGATGAAAAAAGGCAGCCCTGGACACAGCAGCCACCTGGGCCTCCATGGTGAGTGTCGGGTCCAGGACTACACCCAGATTCCAGACGGTGTCCGAAGGCCGGAGGGAAACACCCTCCAAGGTGGGAAAAGGGCCTCCATAGCCAGATGGGGAAGCCCCAAAGAACATAACCTCGGTCTTGTTGGGGTTGAGTTTGAGCCTGTTAGCCCTGGTCCATTCCATGACCGCGCCCAGGCACTGATCGAGGGTCTGGACAGCCTCATATGCAGCGGTGGAAAAGGAGGACATAGAGCTGCGTGTCATCAGCATACTGATGACAGCAGACTCCATGTCTCCTAATGACCTCAGCCAGTGGCCTAATATAGATGTTGAACAGCATGGGAGAGAGAGAGACGACCCCTGTGGGACCCCACAAGGGAGTATCCAAGGGGCAGACAGCTCACCCCCATGCTGAACCTTCTGGGGCTGGCCCCCGAGGAAGGACCAGAGCCAACTGTGAACAGTGCCCCGATCCCAACCTCAGAAAGCCGGTCCAGCAGGATACCGTGGTTGATGGTATCAAAGGCCGCTGACAAATCCAGGAGGACCAACAGGGAAGAGCACACCCTGTCGGCCCCGGAGGAGGTCATCTTGCAGAGCGACCAAGACTGTCTCAGTCCCCCTACCCGTCCTGAACCTGGACTGGAATGGGTCAAGGATGTGTTCTCCCTCCAAAAATGATTGAAGCTGGATCACGGCCACCCTCTCGATTACCTTTCCCATAAAGGGAACATTAGCAATCGGGCGATAGTTGGTCAAATCTCCCGATGCTAAGCCCGTTTTTTTTTTTCAGAATGGGCTTTACCACAGTCTCCTTCAGGTGAGAGGGAAAGATCCCTTCCCTGAAGGAGGATGTGGCGATGACAGAAGCCCATTCGGGCATGCTCCCACCAACTGCTTTCATAAGCCATGATGGGCAAGGATAGAAAGGAGTGGATGTGGGCCGGCAATGGGTGATAGCCCTGGAGGCCTCAAGCGAGGAAACAGGCCCAAACTCAACCATACGAGGAGACCGAGGAGGTGCAGCAACAGTGATTGCCAAGAGTGGGCTAGAGCAACAGGAGTCAAAACCAGTATGGATGGCCTCTATTTTTGTTCAAAAAAACGCTGCAAAAATCTCACTACTGAAATCAGTAGGAGGAGGCCTTCCCAGCCCAGGATAAGTGAGGTCGCGAAACACACGGAAGAATTCTGCTGGACGGTTCGAGGCCTCACTAATTCTCAGGGAGTGATAAGATCTTTTAGCCTCTCTGATCACCGCACGTAGTGCCTGGACTGGACAATAACTGCAGCCTTCTTAGTCACCGTCTGGTTCTTCCTCCAGCTGTGCTCTAGCCTCTTCTGTTCTTGCTTCATCACTCGTAACTCCACCGTGAACCACGGTGAGGGACGAGCTCTGCAGCGGATGAGGTGCCTAGGGGCGATCTGGTCGACAACCCGGGATGTTTCATCAAACCATTGATCCACCATGGTGTCTACCAGATCATCAGCCAGTCCGATAGGAGGCTCCCCAAGGACTTCCCGGAACCAAGCAGGGTCCGGGAGTTTTCGGGGCAGGCCCATACAGATGGCCGAAGGTCCCCGCAGGGTGGGGTGGTGACTGATACAGAGAAAGACAGCAGGTGATGGTCTGACCATGACACAGGAGTGGACACAATGTCCCGCACCCTCAGACAAGAATCTTCAAACGCGGAGGTAAATACCAGATCCAGGGTATGTCCAGATCTGTGGGTTGGGCATAGAACATGCTGGGACAGGTTCATGGAGGTCATGGACTGCATGAACTCCAGAGCTGCACCAGACAGGCCACCGCCAGCATGCACGTTGAGGTTCCCCACTACCAGAAGGCGGGGGGTTCTCAGAAGTGCTGCGGCGATGAACTCAGTGAGCTCTGGTAGGGATTGTGCTGGGATGCAGGGAGCACGGTAACCGAGCACAATGCCGAATCTGTCCCGCTGCCCAACCAACAGATGGATACATTCCAACCCTGGAATCACCAATGTTGAGGCCCTGCTGATTTGAATAGTATCCCTGTACACAATGGCCACCCACCCCACTTACAACCCTCCGACCTTCCCGCTCCCTGTACCAGAAACCCAGGGGGCACAGCTGGGCGAGTGAAGCTCCCCCCTCTGCTCCCACTCAGGTCTCGGTAATGCATGCCAGGTCGGCCCTTCCATCAGAAACAAGGTGCTTAGTAAAGTTGAACTAGAAGAAATACAGAGGAGTTGTGAAATTGGAGGTCAACAAATTATCCAAATAGGAGGATAAAATTGACGAATAACACCTGGGGACATCAAACAGTCTGAAGTTGAAGAAAATATGGATGTTGTGCAAAAATGTGAACCAAAAGAAAGTTCAATTAGGATTGGAACACCAGCAGAGCTCACTATTAGGCATCAAGAATTGAAGAATAAAATACTGACACATGCTGCATTAAATGAAGAGAGGGGAAGGCTCCCAATTTTAAAGACTGTGCCTAGAAAAAAATTGGTACCATTTTTTTGATGAACGATGTAAACTCAGCACTTTCAACAATCCAGATAATGTAAATTGAAGAGATAAATCAGCTTGCTTATAGTGCAGCAGTAATAGTAACGGAAGAACTAGGGATTCCACAATTGAAACTCCCCCCCCAAAAAAAAATGTCTTGAGAAACCACGATGGATGAGCAGGCTGGAGCTTAAAATCAAAAGACTCTGAGCAGATGCAAGTAACTTGAAAATCCTGCAGGAGGGCAAATTAAAGAATGGAAAGATCAAGAAATATTTGAAAAAATACTGGCTAAGTACAAGCAAATTTGGAGAAGCATTGGAAATAGTGAAGCAGCAAATAACAGCAATAGCTAGAAAAATTGAAAGATATGATGCTAGATTTACTCAGTATAAAGACAACCAGTTATTTCAATCAGATCAAAGAAAGTTCTATCAGAGTTTAAATCAGAAGATAGGTATAAAAATGAAAAGCCTGAAAAAATGACAACCATTCAGTTTTGGAAAGACAAATGGGGGACTGAGAAAGACTATAATAGAAATGCTGGATAGCTCCAAGATTTTGAAAAGAAGTTCTCCAAGTGCACAATGGACCAACTAGAAATAACTGCTGATATGATCACCAAAAGAGTACAAAGAGTCAAAAACTGGACATCACCTGGCAATGATCAACTGCATGGGTTTTGGCTTAAACACCTGACCAGTCTGCATGGAAAATGGCCCAACGATTTAATGAAATGTTGAGGACGGGTTATATTAATGAGTGGTTAACAACTGGCAAAACATATTTGATTCAGAAGGATCCAACAAAGGGAGCAATGCCTGAAAATTACAGGCCAATAACGTGTTTATCAACTATGTATAAACTGCTAACAGACATCATGGCTGATAGAGTCCAGGATTATTTGGCAGCAGATAACATCATGCCAGTAGAGCAGAAAGAGCACAAAGGGGGAAGTAGAGGCACATAAGATCAGTTACTGATCGATAAAATGATCCTAGAGAATTGTAAAGCCTGGAAAACTATATATGACTTGTATTGACTATTAAAAAGCCTTTGACTCAGTACCACATAGTTGGATTATTAAGTGCCTGAATGCCATTGGAATATGTAAAAGTATTCGGACTCTAATTGAAAATGTGACGAAGAACTGGAAAACAGAATTGTTTGTCAGGGATGAAAGCTATGGATTGGTTAGCATTAAATGAGGGATTTTTCAAGGTGACTCTTTGTCACCTCTGCTATTTATTATTGCCCTGATTCCCCTCTCAATCATTTTGTAGAAGACAAATTTAGGGTACCAAACTGCAAAAAAATCAGGGAAAATTTCTCATCTAGTGTATATGGATGACTTAAAGTTGTATGAAAAATCAGAAATTGAAATACACTCACTGATCAACACAGCCTGAATTTTCAGTACTAATGTTAGTAATGAGTTTGGACTAAACAAATGTGCCGCAGTGGCACTGAGAAAAGGAAAAATCACTGAGAGAGAAGTAAATGAAATGCCAAATGGACAAGCTATTAAGTATCATCAGTCTGAAGCCTATAAATATCTGGGCATACTGGAATTAGATAATATAAAGCATGGTCAAGTGAAAAATGTGGTCAGTAAAGAATATATCCAAAGGGTTAGGAAAGTATTAAAAAGTAAGCTGAATGGTGGTAACACCATCAAGGCCATTAATAGCTGGGCCATACTGGTCATCAGGTGTACCACTGGAATTATAAACTGGACTCAGATGGAGGTAGATAGGAAAACAAGAAAACGTATGACCATTCACTATGCATTACATCCACGCAGTGATGTTGACAGGCTGTATTTACCTAGAAAATTAGATGGTAGATGTCTTCTGCAAGTGAAGCAGACAGTTGAAGAAGAGAAGCATGCATTTGCAGATTATGTAAAAAATAGTACAGAGTCAGCATTATTGGAGGTTAAGAACTGGGAGGTATTTAAAGTAAATCAAACAAAGGGTCAATACAGGAAAACAACAATGCAAATACGAGGTGATAGCTGGCATAATAAAGCACTGCATGGGCAGTTCCTCCAAAAAATCAAAGGAAAAATAGATGAGGAAAAGACTTGGTTATGGCTCACCAATGGAACACTGAAAAAAAGAGAAAGAAGCCCTGCTTTTTGCAGCTCAAGAACAAGTTATCAGAACAAATGCAGTTAAGGCTAGAATAGAAAAATTAGTTGAGTACCCCACATGTAGGCTATGTAAAGAGGCAGATGAAACTATTGTCCATATATTGAGCTGTTGCAAGAAAATTGCTCGGACTGATTACAAACAGCGTCATAATGTAGTGGCTCAAATGGTCCACTGGAATTTGTGTCAGAACTATCATCTGCCCATAACAAAGAACTGGTGGGACCATAAGCCTGAAAAAGTGACTGAAAATAAGCATGCAAATTTACTTTGGAACTTCTGAATACAGACAGACAGGGTTTTGGAGTATAATACCCTGGATATTGTGATTGTGGAGAAGAAAAAAGTGTGGATCATTGATGTTGCTATACCAGGTGATAGTAGAGTCATCGAGAAACAGCTTGAAAAAATTACCCAATATCAGGATCTGAAAATTGAACTTCAGAGACTCTGGCATAAACCAGTACAGGTGGTCCCAGTGGTAATCAGCACACTGGGTGCGGTACCTAAAGAGCTAAGCAAATATTTAGAAGAAATTAGAGATGACAAAGTCACCATCAGTCAGCTGCAGAAAGCCACCTTACTGGGATCTGCTCGCATAATTCGCCGATACATCACATAGTCCTAAACACTTGGGAAGCAGTCGACTATTGATTTGTATTACAAAACCCAGTGTTGGTAGCTGTGTGGTTCTTCTTCTTCTTCTTCTTCTTCTTCTTCTTCTTCTTCTTCTTCTTCTTCTTTCTTCATCATCATCATCATCATCATCATCATCATCATCATCATCATCATCATCATCATCATCATCTCCCTCTATTTCTGCTCTTTGGCCCTTGAAGATGTTGGACTGCTTTAACCTTAAAGTGCTGCAACTTAAAATCAATGGAAGTGGAAGGTGAAGTCTTGCAGAGAATGTATTAATGTGCTATATACAATCCAGAGACGGAGACTCAAGTCATGAGACACACTGCCAGGTCAGACTTAAGTCACTGACTTGACTTAGTGCTGGCTCAGGGTTTGTTTTTCTCAATGACTCAGGCTCAACTTGTGATTTGGAATCCTCCCACCCCTACTTTTTTTCTGGAGGAAAAAGCTTGTTTTTAATAGGGACTTGGGCTTGGGAATTGGGATATGGTACCAAAGACTCAGACTCAAAGATTCGCCAACATCCATGATACCAGCCAGCTGAAACCAGTAGGAAATCAAAAATACTACTGCAGTTATAATTTTTACAGGAAGGATGAGGATATTGACTGTCACAAAGGTAAAGACCCTACTGAATCAGATCGGCTAGAATATAATGATATGTGTGGCTAAGTTGGAGAAGGAAGGTAATACTGATTGCAAAGGAAAGGATTCTATTTTGTTATCAGAAGGGAGACAGACACCCTCTCACATACATATTGTAATATTATCAGATTTTATACTTCATGACACTGTCTTTTCTGGGAATTAAAAACATACCAGTAGTTTATATTTCTTCTCTTTCAGTGAAAAATAATATACATTAAAAACCAAAAACTAAACACCTGGTTATCCACTTATTCACCCCACAGGGTGGATGTACCAGAGTATAGAACTTGTAATGCTTTTTATTTTGACCATGCTGCTGCATCCTTATAAACATTAGTTAATAATACATGTACGTACATACATATCACTCCTGGATCTAAACTATGGATTGCTCAACCGTTGAATCTATTGCAAGAAATTAATAGAAGGTAGAAGATGAAAAATTCTAAGGAGTGGATAGAGGGCACCCTGCATATGTGTTTCTGTCTGCAAACATTAAAAAAAGTCAATTCACACAACATTTTCCAGGCTGGCAGTCTTCTCTCCCATATAACTGAATGATCCCACAAAAATATCAAAGATTCAATCCATGTCTTCCAGTATATTCAGGACTCTTATCTACAAGAACAAATTTGCTATTTTCACAACAAGGATAGGTACCCATGAGACTTTGTGGCATCCTTTCATGGCTCTAACACTGAATCCATTGGCAAGCCATAGAAAGCAGAAAATCCCCCTGTTTGTTTGAAATGCTTCACCTCTCTGCTTATAACACTGTATATCTTAATAATGTTTCCATCCTTTAGACTCCTATGGGATCATTTCCCTTCTCCAGATCAGAACAAAAAGATTGTGCAGATGTTCAATAGGAGCTCTGCAACTAATCTTACAAATCTCTTGCAGAACACCATCTGGTCCTAGCACTTTACTGTTCATAGACTAAAGAATGACCTTTATTTCTTAGATATCTACCATCTTCAAATTGTAGGTCTTATTTCCAAGATAAACATATTGGAATGCTTTCTCAGAAACATAGGACCTTTCACTGAATTGCACAATAATGTCACTGCACTGCAACTTTTTTAAAAAAAATCCTGTATTTTAAATTGCTACATGTTTGTTCTGATTATAATAGTCAATTGTTTATGTGCACCAGTTAAACAGAGTTTAATGCTAAACCATATTCTGAATAGACTAGGACTTGGTTCAGACTTTTAACAAACTATGATTTATTGCACTTCTTGTTCATTTATTATTTTCTCTCTAACAATATTTAGACCAGGGGTGCCCAAACATTTTGTAAGGAGGGGCAGATTTGGTGGCTGAGAATGTGTCAGGGGCCAGTTGCTCCCTGACCCTGCCAGCCCACTCCAAGCCCTACCCACTGACCCATAAGCCCCACCCATTGACCCCTTGCATCCCCACCCGCAGAAAATAAGGCGGGGACCAAGGGAGGGAGGGAGGAAGGTGGAAACCAAAAGAGGAAGGAAGGGAGGTGGGGAACAAGGAAGGGAGGGAGGGAGGGAGGTGGGGACCAAGGGAGGGAGGGAGGAAGGAAGGAAGGTGGGGACCAAGGGAGGGAGGAAAGAAGGAAGTTGGGGACCAAAGTAAGCACAGGGAGCCGTGGCCACAGGTCACCCCTTGGAAGAGGTGATCTGTGCGACCTTGCACCCCCCAAGCTCCCCAGTGGTGGCAACGGCTCGCCTGCCAGCCCACCCCAAAGCTCCTTGGTGGTAGCAGAGGCCTGCTGGCCTGCCCACCCCCACACTTTCCCCTGTGGTGCTGGTGCCCAAGCTTCCCACCGATGTCAGTGTTGGCAGATTTTTAAACAAACAAAAAAATGGGTTGAAGGAGGGGGAGGGAGGGGCAGGCCAGCTAGCCGCGGGCCACTCAGAATGAACGCTCCCCTCCGCCTTGTGCGGGGGAGGGGCGTCTTTGCCTGAAGGCTGGGCACCAGATAGGCTGCGCAGTTGGCGTAGCCTACGCTGGGAGCGCGCCAACAGTTAAAGCCAGCGGCGCGCTCCCCGCAGCCTGCCCGGCCTGAATGGCGAATTGCCGATCGGGCGTTGCTGCGGCGTGGAGAGACCTGCGAGGCTGAGTAGACGGGGTGGGGAGGGAGGGTCGACCTCGGCGAGACTCTCGAGAGCCTGCCGGAGGTTTGAGGGGTGGAGAGTGGGGGGATAGGTACCTTTAGGCTGCGGCGCTCGGGGACAAGGGGTCGGGCCGCGGGGATTCGCCGCGGCGAGCGCGGGCGCCGCTCGGGAACCTCCTTTTGAAAGCCTTCACTTACCGGGCTGGGAAGGGGGCGTTGGAAGCGGCTCCTCGGTGGGGCCTTGGTGGGACGGCAGCAGCGCGGTCGTCCGTGGGGCGGGCGACAACGCGGGGGACGTGCAGAGAAAGGCCTGGCTGCAGCCCGGGGAGTCCTTGGGCTGGGACTGCTGGCGGCGGCCATTTTGTGTGTAAGGCCACAGCTGATGGCCTTGGAGTATATGGTTTCCCGATCGCCTTCATTCTGATAAATCTCCCCAATACTATTAGTACCGGGTGATTTCGGGGGTCTAGTTGGGGGAGGTGAGCATCCCTTGGGGAGGCAGGTTGGCACACGGCCTTTTGGAGGCTGCAAGGGGATTGCCGGCCATTTTCTTGTGGGGGCCTGTTGAGGAACAGGCCCTCAGACCATCCAGGGCCATCCCAAGAGGGCGGGTGGACCTGACGGGGGGGAACGGCACCTGGTATCACCCTACACTACGGGGGTCATCACCACTGGTATATTGGGGCCATTCACCACCAATTTGGTACCAGATTACTGTGTGTGCTTCACCATCATGCCACCTAAGAAGGCATCATATAAGGGTAAGGGTAAGGCTCCGGCGCCCAAGCGCTCGCTTCCCCCACCTGATCCAGAGACACCATCTTCTGATGAGGAGGAGTGGATCCGGCTCGCCACGGCGTGGCGAAAGCTTTCACGCTTAGAACGTGATCATGCTAGCCGAAGGGGGATGGCATCTTCTTATGGGGGAGACCAACATCCTAGGGATGCAAAGGCGCGCAGCAAGGCGGGCCTTCGGTTGATGGGAGACCTTATGATGACACGCATTTCTGCTCTCGAGGCGGCGGTGGCAGGCCCTTCTTGCCACGCCTCTTCGGATGTTCCCCTTAGGTCCCTCGAGGTGATGCCACCCCAGGCTGCAACAGGAGAAGTCGGCGATGCTCCACCGAGTACGGCGCCCGACATGCCACTCTTGAGGACGGACGACCATCAGCAGCAGGCCTTGGATTTGTCAGTTCCGGCGTCGCCTCCCGATGGTGCGCTATCTGCGCCTGTACAACATCGCGCACTGGGTGAGTCTGGTTCGATTTTGTCATGCACACCTACTCAAGTCACATGGCCGTGGCTGGCCACTCCAGGGGTGCCTCGTGCCCAGGCCGAGCCGGCCGTTCCAGGGCACTCCTCCTGGCACGACCCAAGCCCGCGGGTGGGGGCTCGCGCCCCCCAGAGGGCGGACACTGCGGCGCAGACAGAGCCCTTAGCGCTCAACCTGCCTGGTCAGCCCCCAGAAATCGCACCAGCTGCAGCCACGGCTGGCACGACTGTTCTTGAGTCGGGACAACCAACTGGTTCTACCTCAGCCGCGTCTGGGACGCGGGATTTGCCAGAGGGCGACGAATCAATGCCGCTCGGTGACCACCTTTCGGAGGCCATGGTGGCGAGAATCAGTGCGGGAAAGTATGTCGAAATTTTTGATTTATTGAACCGGGAAATTGATCCCAAAGAATTGGAGCATCTAGATGACAAAGAGAAGGAGCGGATTCGGAAGCGTAAGCCGGAACGCTCCTGGAATAATTGGCTGAACGCATTCGTTATCTTTGCTGGGATATATACGGAAGCACATCCCCAAAAAGCTTCTGCGCTGTTTCATTACTTGGATTTGATTATACGGGCTCGCAGCGATTTCCCTAACATGGCCTGGCTTATCTACGACGAGGGCTTCCGTCGCAGGATTGCTAAGGACCCCAGCTTGCGCTGGGACCGCCCACATAATTACCTTTGGCTCCGGGCAATGAGTGCCAGGACCAATGAGCGATTCGACAGCGGCCATCCGGTACTCCGATCCGGTGCCCCTTTGGGTTCCCGCCCCGGCGCGGGCCAGCCGGTTCAACCCCGGCTGGTCTGCTTTGACTACAACAGTAGGGGATCCTGTGGTCGTCGTCAATGCAAGTTCAGGCACATTTGCTCCACTTGCGGAGCCAATCACCCGGCGTCCACCTGTTCACGTGGCCGGCCGGGGGTGAAGGGGGAAGGGACGGCGGATCAAAGCGTAACCCATCAGGCCCCAATCCGCCTCCCAAAGGGACCTAGTCCGATTAAGATCCCGGTCCTGCAGGCGTGGCTACGTAGCTACCCTGATCAAGAGGAAGCCCGTTATTTATTGGAGGGCTTTATGTACGGTTTCCGCATCCCATCATTCGGTGAGCGGATACCGTACATGGCCAACAACTTAAAATCCATATCTGGCATGGAGCACATTGTCCGAGGCAAGATATCGGCTGAGCTGGCTGCTGGGCGGGTTGCGGGCCCATTTCAATACCCGCCTACCCCATGCTTCAGAGTATCCCCGTTGGGGGTGGTTCCGAAAAAGACGCCGGGCGAATTCCGCCTTATCCATCATCTGTCTTACCCAGCTGGGGCATCGGTCAACGATGGGATACCGCAGGAACTAGCTAGCGTCCGGTACACATCCTTTAATGCAGCTGTGCGCATGGTGCGCAGCTGCGGCATTGGAGCTGAGGTCGGGAAATGCGACGTGAAATCGGCTTTTCGATTGCTGCCGGTACACCCTGACGATTGTGAACTTCTTGGCTTCGCTTTCGAAGGCCTTTACTACATGGACAGGTCCATGCCCTTCGGGTGCTCCATTTCCTGTTCGGCCTTTGAACG
This sequence comes from Phrynocephalus forsythii, assembly GCA_029282475.1. Taxonomy (NCBI): domain Eukaryota; kingdom Metazoa; phylum Chordata; class Lepidosauria; order Squamata; family Agamidae; genus Phrynocephalus; species Phrynocephalus forsythii. The sequence goes on along the minus strand of JAPFRF010000007.1, from coordinate 10,166,796 downwards.
TTTTAGCTCATTTGTGGAATGGGTGGTTCGACAGCAATCCTACGATACACATGTCGTCCATTACTTGGACGATTTTTTATTTGCAGGTGTCGCAGGTTCGGGCCAATGTGCCAATCTTATGGCGACATTTAAAGGTTTGGCCGAGGAATTAGGCTTGCCACTCGCCGAGGACAAAACGGAGGGACCTGCCACGGTGATGACATTCCTGGGTATAGAACTTGACACCATTAATCAGGCTTGCCGCTTGCCAGCACATAAATTAGATGACCTGCGGATAAGGCTCGTTGCTATGAAAGCCCGCAAAAAAGCCACCCTACGGGAGTTACAACAACTTATTGGGCACCTTAACTTTGCATGCCGGGTGGTCGCCCCTGGCCGCCCGTTCCTGCGCCGATTATGTGACAGCATTGCCGGGCTACGTAGTCCGCATCATCGGCGCCGTATATCGGCAGAGATCAAACAAGATCTGGACTTGTGGCTTCAATTTTTAACCAGCTTTAACGGCGTCTGTTTTTGGCGGAAGGAGACTCTCGAGGGAGCACAATATCAGTTGCAGACCGACGCTTCCGGGGCAGGGGGATTCGGCATGTTTTTTCAAGGCCGGTGGTGTGCTGGTTTGTGGCCCCAGGAGTGGCATCACAGAGGCATCACACGTGACCTCACATTTCTTGAATTATTTCCCATAGTTGGGGCAGTATTTCTCTGGGCGGACGTATGGGCGGACTCGGCGGTAAAATTCCGATGTGATATTTTGGCAGTCGTCCATGTGATCAATAACTTGACTTCGAAATCACAGAGGGTGATGCGGTTGGTCCGGGCCCTTACACTCCACTGCCTTAAGTTTAACATAGTGTTCAGAGCTGTCCATGTGCCGGGTGTCCGTAACGATCTCGCTGACGCTCTGTCCCGCCAACAGATGGAGCGGTTCAGAGCGTTAGCGCCCTCGGCCTGGAAGGAGCCCGACCAACTCCCATTGGAGGTATGGAGCCTTGGCGAATAGAAGCAATTCGGGCTATGGGATTGGCACTCGCACCCAGCACAAGGCGTTCATATTCGGCTGCATGTACTGAGTACGCCAGTTTTTGCGCCGCAGAGGGGTTCCCCAGGCTGTGGCCGGCAGCGGCTGACCAGCTGGTCCAGTTCGCAGTACACCTGCATTTTTTGGGACTGGCGCCACGCACCATACAAGGCAAATTGTCCGCATTATACTATTATGCGAAAGCACAGGGTTATCCCCTCCCCGACTGCCAATTTCGGATCGCTAAAATGATTGAGGGATGGTCCCGGGAGAGGGGCAAGCCGAGTGATCCAAGGACACCCATTTCACCTGCTATGTTGTGCCGCCTGGCCGATATGTGGGAGAAGGTTTGTGTTGACAGTTTCGAAGTTACCTTGTTCCATGCGGCCGCGTTAGTGGCCTTTTTTGCCGCCCTACGAGTTAGCGAGCTAGTGGCCAGTTCAAAAAGGGACGTGTCTGCGGCGGCGTTGATGTGGACCGACGTGGTACTTGAGACAGACCGAGTTGTGCTGCGGATACGTAAATCGAAAACAGATCAGCGTGGGAGGGGCACCCTGATACACCTTTGTAGGTGTTCGGTGGAGCAAATTTGTCCCGTCCTAGCCTTACACCAGTATGCTTGGTTGATTGGCAATTACCGGGGATACTTATTCCAGCATAAAGATGGGTCACCCCTGACGCGTTACCAATTTTGGCGGATCTCCCTTAAGGCCTTGCAGCTCGCTGGCATTCAGGGGTGGCATTTTGGCACTCACTCTTTCAGGATCGGGGCGGCTTCAACGGCTGCAGCCATCGGCATGGCTGCGGCCGACATACAGCGTATTGGCCGCTGGAGGTCTAATTGTTTTAAAGCATATGTTCGCCCCTTCACGGACCGGTAAAACCGGTCCAGTTGTTTCTGTTTTGTTGTTGCAGGTCCGACAGATGGCTCCCGGCGGCGAGTTGTATTCTATGGTCATAGCTATGTGTATTGGGCCGCCAAGTACGCTATACGCTCTGGACGTGGCCGCGATCTCGGCCTGGGACAATGGGCAGAGCTGTTCTGGAGGGGAAGACGGGGGATGTCCTGGAATGCGTTTTTGACCACGGCACTCTCGGATCCCCTTGACCCTTGGCCTGCCATTGTAGTTATTCATTTGGGCGGAAATGACCTAACTCGGATGTCGGGCAAATCACTAATCCTCAAGGTCATCGATGACCTGAGGGCCTTTAAGAGACATCGCCCGGGTACCACGATTCTTTGGTCGGCGATGATTCCACGGCTGCACTGGGGTCCGTCCCATCCCACACAGCAAATGCATAAGTCCCGCAAGGGCGTGAATCGAGAAATTGCCCGGGTAGTCAAGTCTGAGATGGGGAACGTTATTTGGCACCCTAACATTACCACCCGTGATACTAGTTTATACCGTCCGGACGGCGTTCATCTGTCTGATTTGGGCCTTGATATCTTCCTACAAAACATTACGGAGGGCCTGTGTGCCGAACTTTTCGGCTGGTTGGGGGAGAGACATCAGTGAGTCTCTCTGTGGCGGGTAGCGCAAGTAAAGTAAATTTAACAACCCGGTCCTGTTATTTAATTAATAACTTCATGGTCCTGGCAGCCCTCAATAAAAGTAGATTAGGGTTTAGGGAGGCGCGAATTAATAACGATCCCTGGTTAAAGGTGAGGGCTGCCAAAGTGTAATTAAAGCTCATAGGCCAGGCAAAGCCCTGGCAGATAGGGACCTAGTAAAATTATATGCATCAGACTAAGATTGCGCTACCACACAGGTCCTCCTTGAGTTAAATTGCGTTGTTCTGATAGTTTAAAGTTGGTTCCTGTGTTAAATAAATGTGGCCCATGTTAAACCAACTCAAACTGTGTTGCCTCGTTATTTCGGCCTTGAATGGCAATGAACGCTCCCCTCCGCCTTGTGCGGGGGAGGGGCGTCTTTGCCTGAAGGCCGGGCACCAGATAGGCTGCGCAGTTGGCGTAGCCTACGCCGGGAGCGCGCCAACAGTTAAAGCCAGCGGCGCGCTCCCCGCAGCCTGCCCGGCCTGAATGGCGAATTGTCCCCGCCCTCCCGCCGCCATTAATGTGCTGGTGATGCGTTGCTGGTCGCTTCGGGGCCGGATGGGAATTTTTGACCTCTACTTGAATTGGCAGTGAGTGGAGGTGCTTTTTCGCCCATCCCATCAGTCACAGATTGGCGTGGAGTGTGTAATCTCTGGTCACATTTGGCGGGTAGCGCAAGTAAAGTAAATTTAACAACCCGGTCCCGTTATTTAATTAATAACTTCATGGTCCTGGCAGCCCTCAATAAAAGTAGATTAGGGTTTAGGGAGGCGCGAATTAATAACGATCCCTGGTTAAAGGTGAGGGCTGCCAAAGTGTAATTAAAGCTCATAGGCCAGGCAAAGCCCTGGCAGATAGGGACCTAGTAAAATTATATGCATCAGACTAAGATTGCGCTACCACACAGGTCCTCCTTGAGTTAAATTGCGTTGTTCTGATAGTTTAAAGTTGGTTCCTGTGTTAAATAAATGTGGCCCATGTTAAACCAACTCAAACTGTGTTGCCTCGTTATTTCGGCCTTGAATGGCAATGGCCCCCGGGCCGGACTTTGGGCAGGCCTGACTTAGATACTATTTCAAAGCCCTTCAGGGCTTTAGGACTTACAAAGCACAGACACCTGTCCAGTTATATTAGAATTGGTCATCTCTAAAACTTTGACAAGGTACACAAACTCTATATCCGTTGGAGATCCTCAGCCACTATTGGCATGTTCCGGGGTGGTGGTGGTAGGGTGTAGGGGGGACAACCATAAATCATGTAGCTGCTCCATCATTGCTTCAGATCCTTCATGAAAGGATTTTAGATCTTTTAATTAACACCTTACTTCCAAACTTCACAAATCAAATAAAGCATGCTCCCTCTTCTGCCTGCTCTTTAAGCAGAATATTGCTCCCTACCACTATTCATGTTGAGTTGAGAGTCAGGTACATTTTTAAAAGAGGTAGATGTAATTTAAGTGACCTATTGGCTAAAATCCTATTGGCAGAGTTGTGTGGTTATAAAGGTGTTATCAATCATGGATGTTCCTATTTAATATAAAGTTTTGTACTCCCCCAATTCTAGGTTCTGGGGTTAATAGTAATCCACTGCAACCTGTGCAAAGCTCTGACAGCAGGAGCTTATAGATAGATAGATAGATAGATAGATAGACAGACAGACAGACAGACAGACAGACAGACAGACAGACACACACACACACACACACACACACACACACACACACACACACACACACACACACACACACACACACACACACACACTGCTTGCAGTTCTGATTCCAGCAGTAGGAATCCCTCCCTGTGCTCCAAAATCCCTTAGGTAGATTCAGAATCAGATGAGAAGTACAGGAAATATTCAATGCAGTGTTCATGTCCATGCCTGATGATACCATTGGCCTTCATGACCATGAGGTTGCACAAAAGGATGAGTTATTGTTTTGCATTTTATGAAAATGTTTTGCATCATTTCAAATGTGCATACAGCAAGACCACCCTGACTTATTGGTCTTGATTCTTCAAGCTTTTCCTGTCATAGGACAGTGAGTTATCAATTACTAAAACAGCAAGAGAAAGGCTTCAAATACATCCACTTTGTGCTCGGCTTTTTTAAATAAATAAATAAATTGTTTTATCTGATTTTCTCTGTGTTACAATTTAATTTCCACAAAAGTAACTATCTTGGTCTATTTCTGCAAATCAACAGAGTGTCTTGTGGCAACTTACATATTTTATTTGGAATAAACATTCATGGAGAATAGTCTACCTCAAACCTCCTACAACACTACATGAGTCAGCAGTGTGATGTGGCGGCCAAGAAAGCCAACATGATTCTTGGTTGCATCAACATAAGCATAGTGTCTAGATCAAGGGAAGTGATAATACCACTCCATTCTGCTCTCATCAGACCCCACGTGGTGTACTGTGTCCAGTTCTGTGCACCTCAATTTAAAAAGGATGTTAACAATCTTGAACAGGTCCAGAGGAGGGTGACCAAGATGATTGAGGGTCTGGAAGAAATGTCTTATGATGTGTAGTTTAGGAAGTTTGGAATTAGAGTTGGGCACGGAACGAACAATTTTTCGTTTCCGTTGCTGTTTGTCGTTTCCATTACGTAATGAAACAACAAATTAAAAATGTGATGAAAATGAAACAAAATGAACAGAACCACGAAAATTGTGTTCGTTATGTTTCATTTCCGTTACTGGCGACACACAATGAAATTAGCTGTTTTAAATGTTAAAAAACGCCCTGGACATCCATAAAAACGTAGCAATAATTATTTATACTATCTGATAATACCTACCGGGGGGTTGGGGTCCTTAAAATGTGCATTTATGTCTTTTCTCAGATTGCTGTATTTTTTTCCTATAAGGGGAGTTAGGGGACATTGATCCAAAATGGCTCCCAGATGCCTAATATTGATTTCCTGGGTATTAAAATGCCCTGGACATCCATAAAAATGCAGTGATAATGCAATAATTATTTAAAAATATTACCTACCAGAGGGTTGGGGCCCTTAAAATGTTTGTTTTTGTCTTCTCCCATCACGATGTATTTTTCTTTTCCCTTTAAGGATGACAAAATGGATGTCGCCACACTCCAGCCACAACATGGAGGCAAGCCATGTGATGGGATCATGTAAATTCTTGGACAACTTCAACCAATAGCATGCCCAGGTGGCAGACTGGGCAGGTCTGGCAGCCACAGAGGGCATAAAAAGCTCTGCAGCAGCCCCGTCCTCCTTGCAGTCTCCAGTGGGAGTTAGGGAAATACTTTAAAAATTGCACAAAAGCGGGTAGAAATGACAAATGAATAAACAAAAAAATGGAAACAATTTTTTCAAAATTTCACGACAAATGACAAACGAAATAAAACGGACCTCTCAACGGCAAACAACAAACGAAACACCATTTTTTTATTCATGCCCATCTCTACTGGGAATGTTTAGCCTTAAAACAAGAAGGCTGAGAGGGGATATGATAGCTATGTTTAAATATTTGAAAGGATGTCACATTGAATAAGGGACTGGTTTATTTTGCATGGCTTCAGAGACTAGGACACAGGGCAATGGTCTCAAACTACAGGAAAAGAGATTCCATTTGAACATTAGGAAGAACTTCATGACAGTTAGAGCTATTCGGCAGTGGAATATGCTGCCGCGGAGGGTGGTTGAGTCTCCTTTTTGGAGGTTTTAAACAGAGGCTGGATGGCCGTATGTCAGAAATATTGTGATGGGGGTTCCTGCATGGCAGGGGGTTGGACTAGATGGCCCTTGAGGTCTCTTCCAACTCTATGATTCAATGATTCATTTTAAAAAACATCTCAATCACTGAGTTCCTGTGGTGTACTATATGTTGGCAATATGTACAATATGTTGGCAAATAAAATAGATATTCTGCCAACATATAATGAAATTATTCACCAGAATCCTATTCAGTGATTCCCACTGTGCCAATAGTGTAAATAAGCAAAGTTCAACTAGATTTTTAAGGCCTCCTCACTACAATATATTTGCCATTATCTTCCCATATCTTCTTTTTTTTCTCTTTTTTTTAATTTTTTATATTATTATTTTGCATACTATATACAAACAAAATTCAATAGTATTAAGGGTCACATTAGACTACTAATACAGACCAGAGTCTAGAGTAGACAGCTCCTGTCCCCTTATCTATTACTAATACAGAGGTGTTGGTGATTCCACCTTTGAACAGCCATCTGCAAGACTTCCAGACTTAGTGTCACTTTTTAACGTCTTTATGACTATTTTGCCCTTTATTCATTTATCTGCTTCTGGGCCCAGCTGTATATCATCTTCCAGCTCTCCTTTACATAATGCCTTGGGTGGTCTCGCAGCGGAGCATATCCAGTTCTGCAATGTCCAGTAACTTTTTCAAGAGTTCAGCCTTCGTTGGTATTTCGGTTATTTTCCATTTCTGGGCCCAGAGCAGTCTAGCTGCCGTATATATATACAAGAGAATATATTTTATTTTTTTATCAGTAATCTCTGGCATTATATTCAACAGTAACGTTTCCGGTCTGAAATTTAATTTAATTTGTACAATTTCTTGTGCCACTTTCCAAGTCTGCCGCCAGAATATCTGAGCTTGATCACATGACCACCATGCATGATAGTAAGTCCCTGGATTCTTTCTACATTTCCAACAAACTTTATTAGACCCTTTTGACATTTTGGCTAGTTTTACCGGAGTCAGATGCCACCTGTGAAACATTTTAAATATATTTTCTTTGAGACTAACAGGTTTAATTAATTTGTGACTGTCTTTCCACATTTTAGTCCAGTCATCAATATCAATATTATATTTAAAATTTTGAGCCCATTTAATCATTCCCTCCTTCACTCTTTCATCCTCCAGTTCATATTCTAATAAATATGTGTACATTTTTTTGATGATTCCCTCATTTGTATATATCCAGAGTTCATCCACCCGTGTTTTCCCTTCAAAAAAACCCATACATTTATCTTTTTTGTATCTTGATTCTAGTTTTGCCATAGACCACCAATCTGTTGCTAAGCCCAATTTCTCCAATTCTGTTTTCTCTTTCATCTCCTTCTCTTTAGTCAGCAATTCTTGATACGTAAGTAGTAAACCCTTTTGGTTTATTGTTTTTAGAGTAAAGGCCTCTATAGGTCCAACCCATTCTGGATTTTTTTTTATAGTTCTGTGTTTGAAATTTTTGCCAAACTAAGGAGAGTGCTTTCCTTATTATATGGTTTGAGAAGTGTGTCTGCTCCTTGATTCCCCCATACCACACATATGCGTGCCAGCCCATTCTTAAATCCTGGCCTTCTAATTTTAGTATTCTTTGGTTCCCAAGTGTTATCCACTCTTTTATCCAAACCAAGGCGCATGCTTTATAATATAGTAACCAGTTTGGTAGCCCCGTCCCTCCTCTTTCTCTTAAATCTTGTAATGTTTTGAGTTTTATTCTTGGTCTTTTCCCTTTCCAGATAAATTTTGAGATCAGTGTGTCTAGTTCTTTGAAATATTTAAAATTTAGTATAATTGGTAGATTTTGGAAGAGGAATAGCAATTTTGGGAGGACTGACATCTTGATTGTTGCGATTCTTCCCATCATTGATATTTGCAACTTGTTCCACCCCGTCCAAATCTCTCTTTATTTCTTTCTGCATTAAGAGATAGTTTTCCTTCATTAGATTGCTTGTTTTTTTGGTGATCATAATCCCCAAGTATCTTATTTTTGGACTTCCTGAAATTTTGTTTTAAGGCTGAGTTCCTCCACATCTTTTTGTGCATGTTTTTAGTCATGAATTTTGTTTTGCTGTAGTTTATTTTTAGGCCTGCCACTGCTCCAAATTCTTTTATTTCTCCTAATACTTGTTCAATGCTGTGCAGGGGATTATCCAATATTACTACCAGGTCGTCTGCATAGGCTTGCAGTTTATACTCCTCCCCTTTGATTTCCAGACCTCTAATTTCCTTATTCCCTCTTATTTGTCTATTCAGAGACTCAAGAATTAGAACAAATAGTAGAGGGGAGAGTGGGCACCCTGTCTCGTGCCTTGCATGATTTGGATACTTTCCGTCATTTGATTATTGACTTTGATCTTCGCTTTCTGCTCGGTATAAATATTTTTAATTGTTTGTAAAAAGAGTCCATGTGCCCCCATCTTCTTTAACTGTAGAATCATAAACTCCCAATTCAGATTATCGAAGGCCTTTTCGCGTCTAGGAAAATCAACATCATTTGTTTCTCTGGGTGTTGTTCATAAAATTCCAGGATGTTTATTATTGTTCTTATATTAGATGTCAGTTTTCGTTTGGGGATAAATCCTGTTTGGTCATCATGTATCATTTCTTCAAGCACCTTCTTTAGTCTTGTAGCCCAGATAGTTGCATATATCTTATAATCGACATTTAAAAGAGAGATTGGCCTGTAATTTTTAATTTCTTTTTTTCTGTTCCTGCTTTATGTACCAGTGATATATGTGCTTCCTTCCATGAGTCTGGAATTTTCCGTTTTTTTCCAATATATTCCACTAGTTTTTTGAACTGTGGGGCTAGAATTCCCTCCAATCCTTGGTAAAATTCCATCGGGATCCCGTCCGGTCCCGGCGCCTTCCCCTTCTTCTGTTTTTTCCATGCCTCCATAATTTCACAGGTTGTTATTGGATTGTTTAGCCTCTCTAAATGTTGGTGACTAAATTTCCAGCTCCCGATCTTATCTAGATATTTCCACTGATCTTCCTGCTCAATTTCTTTTTTTTTATATAAGTTTGTGTAGTAATCTTGTATTATTTTCTCAATTTCTTTCTGCTTATATATTCCCCTGCCTACTTTGTTTTCTAGTGTGCCAATTCTCATTTTTTTTCTCTCTCTTTTAATTTTGTATGCTAACCATCTTCCTGGTTTGTTCGCATTTTCAAAGAAGTTTTGCCTTGCAAATTTGATTTTTTTGCCATTTCTTCTTGTTCCAGCAGATGGATTTCATGTTGTAGAATATTTATTTTATTTTTAAAGTTGAAGGCTGAAGGTCTTTTTTTAAGCTCCTGTTCATTCTCCTTTAAAGCTGTTAGAAGATCTTGATATTGTTTCTTCTTTTCTTTCCTTTTTTGTGCATTATATTGTATTGCTAACCCTCTAAGATAGGCCTTCCCTGCGTCCCAGATTGTTGTCATTTCTGTATCTTGGGGTTTATTTGTTTGGAAGAAGAAATCTATTTCCTTTTTCATTTTGGTTATAAAATTTTCATCCCTCATCAGATAAGTATTTAATCTCCATCCTCCTTTCCTTCTTGCTTGTCCTAACGTCATTATTATTGGGTTGTGGTCTGCATACGTATTTGGCAATATTTCAATTTCTTCCACTTGATGTATCAAATCTGCTGAGATCCAACAGTTGTCAATCCTCGACCAGGACTTGTGTCTGCATGAGTAAAATGTGTAGTCTCTTTTATATGGATTTCGGGTTCTCCAAATGTCAATTAAGTTCAGCTCTTTTGCCATTTCTAAGAAAGTTTTAGGGATCATATTTCTTTTCTTTTTTCTTCCTGCCCCATCTGTCGTTGAGGTATCTTTTGTTTTGTTCACTACTGCGTTAAAGTCCCCCATGATGCATATTTTTTTTCCGGTTCTCTTAACAGATAGGAACTTGAGTTCTCTTGACATTTTACCGGTTTTTACTGTCTGATTTATCTGCTTTGTCTTTGTTCTTATTCCAGTTCCTTGTCTTCCTGGGTGAGGGGGGTGTTAAAGTTCTCTGTGGTTTCCATGCTCTGTCCTCCTTCCCTTCTGTCTCCCCTTCTGATTCTTCACTGGAAAGCTGCAATTCTTCTTCCGTTAACTTGAGTTTGTATCTCATCTCTTCCAGGAAGTTCCTTGCCTTCATTTTGCTATTTAGATTGTATCTTCTCGACTCCCAGTTAAATAAGACGCCTTCTGGGGTTAACCATTTGAAGGGGATTTTCCTATCTATAAGCACTTTTGTGAGGAACGCATATTCCTGTCTTTTTTTTTTCGCATGCTCCATGGGACCTGTTTCAAAATATTGACTTTAGCCCCCTTTATCGTTAGATCTTTCTCTTGGTTAAATTTCAATATTTCCCATATCTTCTAAGGCAGTGCTCCCCAACATTTTTATCCCTGCGGACCGGTAAATTTTTGATAATTTTTCTGTGGCCCGGGGGTGGGGGTGGGGGTGGGGAAGGGGGGAGATAAAGGAATGTGAATGGGGGGTCGGGCGGGGAAAGAGAGAGAGAGACGTACACACACACGACCGCACCACCCCACCCCTCCCTCTCACCTTTGCAAACCAGCCAGTTGGGACTTTTCCTTTCCGGGGAGGCCCGGCTTTGCTCGGGGACCGCCGCCGCTGACGGGGCCGGATCCTTCCCGTGGAGGAGGAAGAGGAGGAGTAGGCGCTGCCTTCGGGCACCGGCGGAGACACCGGGGAAGCGTGGGGCAGCGGCGGCGGCAGCGAAGAGCCCGGGGGAGGCGGTGGGTGGGGGGCCGAGGAGGGCTGCCGCGTGCCCCTCCCCCTCCTCCTCCACGTGTGGGGCTGCCCCGCGGCGGCGAAGACCCGGTGGGCGGCTTTCTTTCTTTCTTTCTTTCTTTCTTTCTTTCTTTCTTTCTTTCTTTCTTTCTTTCTTTCTTTCTCCCTCCCTCCTTCCTTCCTTCCTTTCTTTTTCTTTCTCTCTCTCTCTCCCTTCCTCTTTCTCCCCCTTTCTTTCTTTCTTTCTTCCTCCCTTCCTCGTTCCCCTTTCTTTCTTTCTTTCTTTCTCCCTCCCTCCTTCCTTTCTTCCTTCCTTTCTTTCTTTTTCTTTCTCTCTCTCTCCCTTCCTCCTTCTACCCCTTTCTTTCTTTCTTTCTTTCTTCCTCCCTTCCTCCTTCCCCTTTCTTTCTTTCTTTCTTTCTTTCTTTCTCCCTCCCTCACTCCCCTCTTTCTTTCTTTCCCTTTCCTTTTCCCCCTCCCTTCTTTCTTTCTCCTCCCTCCCTCCCTCCCTTCTTTCTCTCTCTCTCTTTCTTTCTTTCTTTTTTCTTTCTTTCTTTCTCCCCCCTCCTTCCTTCCTTCCTTCCTTCCTTCCTTCCTTCCTTCCTTCCTTCCTTCCTTCCTTCCTTCCTTTCTTTCTTTTTCTTTCTCTCTCTCTCTCCCTTCCTCCTTCTCCCCTTTCTTTCTTTCTTTCTTTCTTTCTTTCTTCCTCCCTTCCTCCTTCCCCTTTCTTTTTTTCTTTCTTTCTTTCTTTCTTTCTTTCTTTCTTTCTTTCTTTCTTTCTTTCTTTCTTTCTTTCTTTCTCCCTCCCTCACTTCCTTCTTTCTTTCCTTCCCTTTTCTTTCCCCCTCCCTTCTTTCTTTCTTTCTCCTCCCTCCCTTCCTCCCTCCCTCCCTCCCTCCCTCCCTCCTTTCTTTCTTTCTTTCTTTCTTTCTTTCTTTCTTTCTTTCTTTCTATCTTTGGGGGTGGGGCGATTGCATGGGGGTCGCGGCGGCAGCGGGATGGGGCGATTGGGGGATTGCGGCGGTGGCCATGGCGGGGGGTCGCGGCAGTGGCGGCAGGGGCGATTCGGGGGGTTGCGGCGGCGCTCTCCCGAACGGTCCCGGGAGGCCGGTGACGGGGGTCGCGTCCGGCGGGGGCAGCAAGGCGGCGGTGGTGGCAGCTCCCGGGACGGTCCCGTGAGGCCGGTGACGGGGGTCGCGTCCGTCGGGGGCAGCAAGGCGGCAGCGGCTCCTGGGACGGGGGCGTTTGGGGGGGTTGCGGCGGGGGCGGGGGCGATTGCGGGGGGCGGGGAAAACATCCGGGCCGGCCCATGACGCCTCCCCACCCGCCCCAACACAGGCACAGCGGCGGCGGGGAAAACATCCGGGCCGGCCCGCAACGCCCCCCGCCCGCCCCCAACACAGGCACGGTCCGGCGGTGCCGGCAGTGGGGGGGCTCCGCCCTGGAGCGTGGCCGCAGGGAGGGGCCAAAGGGTGCGTCCCCCGGGGAGGAGGAGGAGGAGGAGGGGCACCCACCTGCTCTTCTGACCGAGGGGGTCCCCTCCTCCCCGCCGGCCCCCCGCGCGCCCGGCCCCCAGGGCAGGGGGGTTGGGGCCGGGAGGAGGCGAGGAGGGGCAAGCGGGCCAAACTGGGTTCCTGCTGCTGCTGGTGGTGGTGGTGGAGGGCGAGGAGGAGGAGGAGGAGGGTGGATGAGGAGGAGGACGCGCCGCCGCCACCGTGGCTGCTGCTGGTGGTGGTGGTGGTGGTGGATGAGGAGGAGGAGGGTGGAGGAGGAGGAGGATGTGCCGCCGGCGGGCAGAGGAGGGAGGCAAAGGCAAATGCGGCGGCGGCGGCGGCTCCTGCGCTCCTCCAGCCTTCCTCCTCTACCAGCCGCCCGCGGGAGAGAAGAGGAGGAGGAGGAGGGCAGTGGAGGAAAAGGGGAGGAGCCTCCCCGGCCTCCCCAGGCAGCCCGGTGCTGACCGGTCCACAGACCGGCACCGGTCCGCGGCCCAGGGGTTGGGGACCACCGTTCTAAGGGGAACATTATGGTAATGAGAAGATGTGTGTGTTGCGTAAATCAGTTTTAAAAGCATCAGCTTTAGCATTAACCAATTGTCACTCCCTTATAGAAGGAACAATGGGACCTAGCTGCCACTCACACTAGGACTCCAGAGCAGAAAGCAAGCACAATTTGGAGACCAAATACTAATGCTTCTAGTTTGCCTTTTGCATAGGAATGCAAATTATTCCCTTTCCCATTGTTTTATGCAAGAGCATGAGAACTTGTCCCCCCACTTATGAGACAAGGCTTTTTGGGTGCGGGGGCTGTTCTTAATCAGCTTGCACATATGTGAAACCATTTTTGCATAAATTATGCAGTTACTCATAATGCAATATTTATATTTATTTATTTATTTTTATATTTCTATACAGCAGCCAATTTTCCCAATGAGAACTCTGGGTGGTTTACATAGAAAACAACACTTATACAATTAAAACCAACATAAGAAATAAAAATCAAACCAATAATGCAATAAAGAAAAACAAATAAATAACCTGACAAGTGATGAGGAAACCAACATCAAAGCACAGGGGAATACAGGAAAAACACTAGCTGTCATCAAATGCTTCTTTGAAGAGCCAGATTTTTACCAATTTTTAAAGGCTGCTAGGGATAGAGCTTGGTGAATCTCACTAAACAATTTGTTCCAGGTAGCTGGGCTGGCCACCAAGAAGGCCCAATTGCATGTAGCAACCTTACGGGCCTCCCTAGGGGTGGCCACCTGGAGCGAGAGTGTCATTAGGTGCATCTTTTTCTGATTGATTTTTAGAAGTAAAAGCTCTGGATGAAATGTTTGAGATTTTGGTTTTAAACAGCCAGCCAGTACTACTATAACTGCACAATGCATGCACTTTGTGTGACAAAGGGGAAAAACAATCATTTCGTGCAATGAGATTTTTGAGTCATTTCCTGCTTTCCTACTGGGTAATTGAAATGCTCCATTTTAAAACTGGATGTAAAGTTCACAATGGGTTTAAGTTGATTAAAATAGCTTGCTAAAATAAACTCTTCTCCAGTGGCTGTTTATTTTAGATTGGTCCTAAGAAAATGAAATGAGTCAAATAAATATGCACTTTGGAATTCGTTGTGTAAATGTGAAACTCAGCATGGTTTTTGACATAGGCCAGATCTCAGGGTTTCACTTTGTGACCAGGCCCTGAAATTCTTGATGTAGCCTGACTGCAGAAGAATGAAAGAACAGAGATTTGATACAAAAACTAACATGCTTTTCATCTGTCATAGTAAGAGTTAACAAAACTGACTTGTTTATGTAGGTTTGCTTTTAAATTCAGCCACATTGTCTGGCAGAAAATAAAATCAATTCTCTTAGTGATTTGCTCATTTGGTCAAGCTAAGCAACACAATGCAATCAGCAGAGCTGTAAAGCTTTATGGTACATTATGAAATAAATGTCGCAGGCATTGATTTATATGCATTCCCCATCTGTGGTGTACGTTGTGTAAATCAACATTCATTCAGAGATGTATTGTAAAATCTTCAGTACTTGATGCAGCCCTAGCATGAATTGTGTCCAGATCATGACATTAAAGAAGGATGGGATCATGGAGGTAAAGTTGCTGCATGCAGCTGGTTTCACTTTCAGAGCATTACCTGAACACGTAGTTTTCCACATAGTGACATTCTTTGTTGGTAAATTATAGAAGAGTTGATATTGAGACAAATGAACTTTTAAAAGCTCCATGCTGTTGAGTGCTTTTCAGCAAATGACAAGGCTCATGCATGTCAAACATTAAAGCAACAGCTCAGAATTTCTAATCACAAGTACTCAGTTGATTGCAGGGAATATTATTAGAAGTTATTTATCAAAACTTGCTTAATATGTTAATAATTCAGATATTTAATTTTAAAAGCACAGAGAGTATTAATATATTCATTGATATGCAGTTGCAGTTGCAAATTCTAGAGCAGGGTGGAAAATATATCATGATATAAATTTGTGCTTTTCTTTGAAAATGAAAAATGATCCGCATCAAACCTTTACAAGATCAAATTAAAACATGGTAGCCTTTTTATGTACTTTTCTTTGAAGAGGAAGATCATACTAATAAACAGTATCTATTGAATTCCGTGATGCAGGAAAATTTGCCTAAATTCAGACTTCACATTTCAGGATTTTGAAACCAAAACAAAACTTGCTTTGACAATGTAATGAGTGTATTTAAAAATTCTCATTTTTGGTGAATTCGGTTCAGAGAAGATACTATCCTGCAAAAGATAGGATAACAATCCTACTCCAACTGTTATCTCTTCTGACTTTTCCAGGTGAGCCCTATGCAGGTGAGATGCCTTTCTGATCAGAGTTTCAACAATCCTGCTCCACTTTTTGTGCCTTATCCCTTCCCAGTAAACCATCTGTTAGGAAATATGCTATGCTGCAGAGGAAATTGCAAGAATCATTTGGCATTTCTCCATAAAAATGGAACAAAAGAAATATGGAAGAAAAAACTTCTACAAAATCCCACTTGATATCTTGGGGGTAAACGCATGCGGAATCATAGTATGGAGGGAGGACAGGGATTTTCCTCAACTTCGCCCTGAGGGTGAGAGTTTAATGTGTTTAGGCAACCATGTTGCTCTGATTTTTACAATAATACCACAGATACTATTGAGGAAGTAGTTGCAGAGGAAATAGTTTGACAAGAGGTGGGCAGGGCTGGGAGCTCTTGTCCAACTATAGTAGCTGTTTGTTGCACATATGGGGGATCCTTTGTGAAGAAGACAGGCAGTGGTCCTAGGTTGGACTTTCCTGGATGGGTTCATGGATTGGGGGAAGGGACTGGAAGGGACATCAAGAGGGTTGTCCACACTTATCCACAACCTCCTCAGGAAGTCTACTGGGTTCATCAAGTAATCTCACACAAAGATGTGTTAGATCCAACGTGGCTTGCCAATCCTTGGTTACTGCACAAGGATTGCAAGGTATGCCTCAGGTGGTAGGTGGGTAACCCAATGCAGGTATCCATTCCGTTATGCTATGCCAATATTATGCTACTGCAACCAGTTGAAGCTGTGACCTATCATTTTCTCCACACCTTGTTAATAAAATATTTTATATTAAGGTTGTTGTGTTTTTGGGAGGTCAGGGGATGCAGCCCCATTCTCTCACATTGATCCACAATCAGAGTTCACATATGGTTCTGCCTTCTATATTTGACCTTCACCACATGCCTTCTCCTTTTCCATCTCTTCCAAGAAACTCCATCCTGCTTTCCTCCACTCCCCCCCTCCATGTGTGAGATAGAATAATAGAGCTGATGTCCTATAAGGACATCATGTCCAACCCCTGCTCAGTTCAACACAGATATCAGATATGGCTGCCCAATTTTCTTTTGAATGTCTGCAGAGTTGGAACTCTCACCACCTCTTGAGGTAATTGGTTTCATTGTCACGCTGCTCCAAAATTCAAGATGTTTTCTAAATCTATCTTCCTGTAACTTGAGCCTATTACTGTATTATGTGTCCTGCACCCCAGGATATTTGAGAACAGATCCTGCCTCTCCTCTGTATAACTACCTTTAAAGTTCTTGAAAAGTGCTATCATGTCTCCCCTCTGTACTTACCAGCATTACCAGTTCTTTCCCATTTTCTTCATAGGGCTTGGTTTCCAGTCCCTAATCATCCTCGTTGCCTTCTTCAAACTTGTGTTTGGTGGCGTTCTTCTAAAACTGTGGTGCACAAAATTGGACACAGATTCAGCACAGATTCAACACAACCATTATCCTTATTGGCCAAAATGCTGATTGTGCTTTGGCAGGCAATTTTGTATACCCTTATCTCCATTTTCAAACTTTACTCTTATATAAGTATAAGCATCCATGGATTTCCTTTTTTTGTTTTTTGCTCATCTTAATCTTAATCTTAAAATTGATCCTTTGTTTTCCAGTACTTGCATATATGTACACATATGTTTTTGAAGATATCTTTTTGTCCTAGGATTCCCACAGTCATAGTAAGAACTCTTTGTGCATGGATAATGATATGCTGTCTAGAAAAGGATAAACATTTGCTCTTGGACAATGGAATCAGAGGGAGTGATTGCTTTGCTGAATATCCATCCGAATTCTTCAACGGACTGAGAGATGAATAGCTATATTTAGTGATCAACTCAGCAAGGCCATGCATAGCTGTCAATCTGACTGTTCACCAGCAAAGTCAGGTACTAAATTAAAACCGTGTTTTAGCTTTACGTTATATAGCTTTTGCATTAGATTTTGTGATGGTTTTGTAATTCATTCGGACCATTGCAATTAATGAATGTTTGGATTATGTAACAACTCCACAACCTTGAGCTATCTAATTGACAATTTATTTTATTTATTTTGAATACTTTTACCCCACCTTTCTCCTTGGAAAAAGACACAAGTTGTCTTACAATACTGAGGGACAATATACAGCCCAGAACATTTAAGATATATTCAAGAACAGGGAATTAGAAGAGTCATCTTAGATCATTAAAAGGTAAGATTAAAACTACAGAGAGCACACAAACATAAAAATATATTATGAAAAGCGTAAACTGACATGGAAAACACTGGTGTTCTTAGGAAATCAGTCAATGAAACCATACAAGGTAATCCATATAAAAGTAACATAGTAGGTAGTCAATCATTAAGGGAAGCTTGCCTGAAAAGGAAGGTCTTTGCCTGCTTCCGGAAAGACTGCAGAGATGGGGCAGTCCTGGCCTCCAGCGGGAGGGAGTTCCAAAGTCTGGGAGCAGCAACAGAGAAGGCCCTTTCATGTGTCCTTCTGAGACGCACCTGTGAAGGTGGTGGGATGGGGGAAAGGCCTCTCCTGATGACCTTAGCACCCAAGCTGGTTCATACTATGAGATTCTGTCTTTGAGGTAACTAGGACCCAGGCCATTTAGTGTTTTGTAAGTTGAAACCAGCACTTTGAATTATGCTCGATATATGATTGGCAGCCAGTGGAGCTGGTTTAATAAGGATGTAATGTGATGTTTGTAACCTGTCCCATTCAGCAATCTGGCTGCTGCATTTTGGACCTGTTGAAGTTTCCTGAGACTTTCTATTGGTAGCCTCCCATACAGTGCATTACAGTAGTCTAGCCAGGATGTTGCTAGGCGCATGTCACAGTGGCCAAAGCAGGTTTCTCAAGAAATGGGCGTAACTGGCATACTAGTTTTAATTGTGCAAATGCACTCCTGGCCACAGCTGTGACCTGGGCATCTAGGCTCAAAGTTTAGTCCAAGAGCACCCCCAAGCTACACAACCTCTTTTTTCAATCGGGAAGGGGGTAATCCCATCCTGTACAGGTTGCATCCCTATTCCTTGATCTCCTTTCTGACTGACCAGAAACACTTCTGCCTTGTCTGGGTTTAGTTTCAATTTGTTCCTCCTCATCCAGTTCATTACTGAAGCTAAGCGCTTATATAAAGTCAAAATAGCTTCCTTGGAATCCGAAGGTGACGAGAGGTAAAGTGTCGTCAGCTTACTGGTGACACTTAACCCTAAAACTGGATAATCTCCCCCAGTGGTTTCATATAAATGTTAAATAAAATAGGACACAGATCAGAACCCCAAAGGACCCCACAGGTCAGTGGCCGTGGTGTTGAACATGAGTCCCCTAACACCACTTTCTGCCTTCTCTCCTATAGGAAGGACTAAACCCACTGTAAGACAGTGCCCCCAAGTCCCATTTCAGAGAGACAAGGCAGGAGGATGCCATGGTCAATAGGATCAAAAGCAGATGGAATGGATCCTTTATCCATATATCTGCATAGGTCATCTAGCCAAGGTAACCAGTGCTGTCTCAGTCCCACAACCAGGCCTGAAGCCAGACTGAGCAGGATCCAGGTAGTTTATCTCATCCAGAAACCTCTGGAGTAGAGATGGGCACAAAATGATTTTTTGTTCCGTTATTTGTTATTTGTTTCGTTACATAATGAAACAAATAATGAAAATTGTGATGAAATTGGAACGAACCGAACAGAACCATGACAATTAGGTTTGTTATGTTTCATTTTCTTTAATGGCAACATGCAATGAAATGAGCTGTTTTTAAATGTTAAAAAATGTCCTGAATATTCGTAAAAACCCAGCGATAATTATTTATTCTGCCTGATAATACCTACCAGGGGGTTGGGGTCCTTAAAACGTGCATGTATGTCTTTTCTCAGATTGCTGTTTTTTTTTTTCTTTAAGGGGAGTTAGGGGACATCGACCCAAAATGGCTGCCAGATGCCTAATATTGATTTCTTGGGTATTAAAACGCCCTGGACATCCGTAAAAATGCAGTGATAATTATTTGAAATTATTACCTACCAGGGGGTTGCAGTCCTTAAAACGTTTGTTTTTGTCTTTCTCCCATTGCAATGTATTTATTCTTTTCCCTTTAAGGATGACACAAAATGGATTCCAGCCACAAGATGGATGCAAGCCATGTGATGGGATCATGTAAATTCTTGGACAATTTCAAACAATAGCATGCCCAGGTTGCAGCCTGGGTAGGTGTGGCAGCCACAGAGGGCATAAAAAGCTTTGGCAGCCCCCGTCCTCCTTGCAGTCTGTGGTGGGAGTTAGGGTGGGATTGCTGTCTCTGCAACTTGTTACTTTAGGCCAGCCAGGCAGGTGTGTGTATCTGTGTTCCTGCTGGCTACAGCCTGGCTCTTAGGGGAGAGAAAGAAGAGATTTCTCTTGCAGCCCCCCTGTATGCGTGCATACCTCTTGGTGAGTACCCTCCCCTGCCCCGCAGTGCAGTCACTCTGTGGCTGCCTTACACCCTGGGCAATGCCCAATGCTGCCTTTGCAGCCTCCCTGTGTACCTAGTCTATACTGTGTCTCTGCCAGCATCATATTTTTTAGTGTTTTCCCTCTGGTCTGGGGCATTGAGGAATATCTGCACGCGGAAATGCTTTAAGTTGCGCAAAAAGCGGGTAAAAATGAAAAACGAAAAATAGAAAAAATGAAACAAATTTTTTCCCAAAAATTCACAAGAAAAACAAAAATGAACCGAAACGGACCCGCAATGAAAAATGAAAAAACAAAACGTCATTTTTTTCTATTCGTGACCATCTCTACTCTGGAGCTGTGAGGCCACAACCCACTATAGTAATCAGGAGCTGTGCAAGGAAATGCATCATCCAAGGAAAAGGAATGATGACATCAGAGCCTTCTTCCTCATTAGACCTGAGGGATTGGCTGATTGCATTTCAGAGGCTTCTGAACACCACCTGGGCTCGCACATTTTGGAACAGGTAGCTCCCAAAATGTATAGCCCATCCCTATAGCAGACTCTTGACTATTCAGAAAATCTCTGCTGTGCGATTCTCTGCCAAAGCAATATGTGTTTTGTTGTGCATTTCATTAAGAATAGAATTCAAGCAACATTCTATATCAAAACTTTGAAAAGGAAGGGATGGGCAAGTTCAAAGTAATGGAATGTTGAAAGCAATGTCTCCTGATTTTGATAGCAAGTAGATGTCCCCCAAATCAATTACATCTCCATCTAGGTAAAACACACCCTTCCAAATTAAGGGGAGGGGGTAAACTGGATCCTTTCTTGATATTTTCATTTTTCTGTTTAAAACACTCACTAAATAGCTATGTATTTTTAAAAAGATTGACAGAAAAAAATCAAGAAACACAAATGATTTTTGCTTTTTGTCCTCATATGAAAAAGCAAAACTATATAAAACAACAATGTAATGCAAATAAATGCTTTAACACAGGTAACACAAATTGCAGAAAATGACAATGCTGTGGCTTTGTTACCAGGATCTCTAAGGATTAGATGCATGGTAAATTTGCTATGATAACCCTTTGCTATGGTAATCCTGTGGTAACAACAACAACAACAACAACAACAACAACAACAACAACAACAACAACAGGATACTGGTCAATAAGTGGAATAAAACATAGGAATAAAAAATACATATGTAGCACTGGATGATATTTTAAAGAGTTTTTCTGGGCACCTTTCAAGGTAAAGGCAGAAAATGTCTTGTGGAGAAAATAAATGGTATAAAATGAAACAAACAAACAAATAAATAAACAAATATACCATAGAACTTGAAGAAATCAGGAGAGAATACTATGAAACAGCCCAGAAAACCAGTGATTGGGGGAATAAGGCCTGATACTGAAGGGCAGGATGTGGACATCTTATTGCGTGCTTGGAAGGTGGACTTACAGACATTGTTTGATCAAAGTCTTGATATTGAATGTAGAATTAATTCTAAAGCCCTGGAAAGGATGAAAATAATCAAATGCAGCTATTTCCCAGAATTTCCCTCTAGAGACATAGTAATGCTTATCACTTGTGGAAACGTTGGCATGATGGGTTGATGAAGTAAAAATCAGAAATGAGTGTCATTGTTGATTTTTCCATGAGCTAATTGCTTGGAATTATTAACCAACCAATTCGGAATTGATTTTATTTCACATAAAGGTAGAATTACAGTATATCCCAAATATTTGTGAGATCTAAATCTTAAAATAGAGATGCCAAGGATGCAGGGGGATTTCATTAGAACACAGTGGAAAGACAAGGAGAGAAAAACAGGAAGCCAAAAGGGAACCATCATATAGGCACCATTACACAGTAAGTGAAGTAAACCAGCACTTATCAGTAATTACAAGTTTGGAAACCAAATCTCTAGGCAGAAGATTAATTAGGCAAGTACCAGAAATTAACCTTAATAGACTATAATGAAAATGTTTAACAACTTTACAGTGTCATAATGGGTTGTATCAAACTTGGTATCCTATTCACAGCAAGCATGTCACTTCTGATTGATTTTCTTTACTGGAACTTTAGAACACAGTCAGAGACATCCAGATAGCCATCAAGGTTCTCCATCTGCTCCTTGCTGTGCTCCATGTCTACTTGCAAACAGTTTTAATATGCAGAACATTCAACAATCTAATTTTATCGCCACAGAATTCTACAGCCTCTTTGTGCCACTTCAGATCGGATCCCAGCAGAGAGACATCTTTTGTTGAGTAATTAATTGCATTCATGTGTGTTCTGTCAATCAAGAGAAAGTAATTACAGTTCTGCTATAGTTAGCACAGCCATTGTTGAGGGTGTTGCGGGTTTCAATCCCAAATGATCCGAGTGGTCACAGTTTTCCCTCTCCAACAGAGAACATGCTGTAGGAGATGCACTTCCAGGAACACCATCAGAAATCTTGCCAGGGAAAAAGAAGAATGAATTAGGCCCTATGAAGACCTGCAGCCTAAAGGATTTAGTTTGACCCACATATGGAGAGAAAAGGTCAGGAAGAGCAATTAGAGAGAGTCAAAAGTAAAGGATAAGTGGTTATGTATTACATCTCATTGGGTCATCCTGCTCCTTTGTGATGTTGTAATGTGAGAGATGGAGAGAATTCTCACAACAACCCTTTATCAGACAAGGGCAGACTGATCTTAGCAGTTGGCAAAAATATGCAGTATTCAGAATCAAAAGCTTCCTCTTTGTGGCATAACTATAACATAAGCTGTCCCCCCCATGTGTGACTTAACAAAAAGAATGATGACAAAATGGCAGCAAGAAAAGAAAGATTTCAGTTGCAGAGCAATGTCATATACAGCATCATTAATGAGTGTGTATCATATTTTCTGACAATGGACATTAATTTTGTCAAGAAATCATGAATCATATGTATGTAAGAAAGATGGAGGGAAGCACAAGGAGGTAAAATGCCACTAAAAAGCAGAGAAGTCAATATGGAAAATTCCTGATAAGTTCTGGTTGGCTCTGGGATCTAGAGAATGGTGAATACACAATTCACCTGTCATATACCCAACCTCCACAGTCTATTGGTAATTCAAATACTGTAGAAATAAATGTGTTGAAACAGAATCTTAGTTGTCTACTGATGACTCAGCAATGTTTTTCCCCACCTCCTCGGTAGCCCTCAGGAACCTGTTATAGAGGAAAATCAATGTCTATTTATTTATTTATTTATTTATTTTCAAATTTCTATACCGCTCCTTCTTCCCAGAATGGGAACTCAGGGCGGTTTACAACGAAAAAATTAAAAACAAATATCATCAAAGCAGGGACAAATCCTATGGGAAGGATAGGCGGGATTAAAAAAAAAACCTACTCTAGTCATTATTAAAGGCGTCAGTAAAGAGTAAGGTTTTTAAACCTCTTTTAAAGGACGCCAATGATGGAGCCTGTCGCAATTCCCTCGGCAATTTGTTCCAGCAGGACGGACCCACCACCGAGAAGGCCCTCCCACGAGTACTTGCTTTGCGGGCCTCCTTCGGGGGGACAGTCCGGAGGGAAAGTGCCAAAGATGAACGGGTGGGTCGGGCTAGATTTGATTGTCGGTGAAGGCGCTCTGCCAGATAATCAGGGGCCAAGCCATGGAGGGTTTTGTAAACCAAAACCAACACCTTGAACCTTATTCGGGAGGCAACGGGCAGCCAGTGGAGGCGAGCCAAGATGGGGGTGATGCGGTCAAACCGACGCGCACCAACCACCAGCCTGGCCGCCGCACTCTGGACCCGCTGCACTCTCCGAACAAGGTTCAAGGGGAGCCCCATGTAGAGAGCGTTGCAATAATCCAGCCTCGACGTGACCAGTGCCTGTACCACTGTCCTCAGGGAGCTCTCGTCCAGGTACGGGCGAATCTGGGCGATAAGCCTTAGATGGTAGAAGGCCGACCTGGTCACGGCTGACACCTGGGGTTCCAGGGTCAGACCCGGATCCAGAACGACGCCCAGATTCCTCACTCTTTGCGCCAGCTGGAGGGCGGACCCGCCCAGACTGGGAAGAGGGCCACAGTACCCATCCGGGTCGCCCCCGAAGAACATGACCTCGGTCTTTCCCGGGTTGAGCCTGAGTCTGTGAGTCCTGGTCCAGTCCAAAACTGCAGCCAGGCAGCGATCAAGGGTCTCGACGGCCTCCACTGCACAGGTGGAAAAGGAGAGATAGAGCTGCGTGTCATCAGCGTACTGATGACAGCAGACTCCAAAACTCCGGATGATCTGGCTTCATATAGATGTTAAAGAGCATTGGGGAGAGGGACGACCCCTGAGGCACCCCACAAGAGAGTGTCCAGGGAGCCGACAACTCACCCCCCAAGCTCACTCGCTGGGTGCGGCCCTCAAGGAAGGAACAGAGCCAGCCAAAGGCCAGACCTCCGATCCCCACCTCCGAGAGTCGCTCCAGCAGGATACCGTGGTCAACGGTATCAAAAGCCGCTGACAGGTCGACAAGGACCAGCAGGGTAGAGCAACCCCCGTCGGCCCTCCTCAACAGATCATCGTGCAGAGCGACCAGAGCCGTCTCCATCCCATGACGCGGCCTGAACCCAGATTGGAGAGGATCCAGGATATGGTTCTCCTCCAGGAACGACTGGAGATGCAGGGCGGCGACTCGCTCGACTACCTTGCCCAAAAAGGGAACATTGGCTATGGGACGATAGTTGGACATGTCGTCCACCGCCAAGCCAGGTCTTTTAATAATGGGCTTCACCACCGTCTCCTTCAGGGGATCGGAAAAAATCCCGTCCCTGAAGGAGGCCGAAGCAATTAGCGAAGCCCATTTTGGCATGCTCCCCCCTGCGATCTTAATCAGCCAGGACGGGCAAGGGTCGAATGGAGAAGCCGCTGGCCTGCAGTGTCCCAGGGCCCTGGAGGCATCCTCAGGTGTAACAGGCCCAAACTCAACAAACCGGGGCGACCGAGGCGGCCCAGTACCGGCCACGGCGGGGACAGGATCAGGGCAACCGGCATCCAGCTCAGAACGGATGGCCTCTATCTTAGATCTAAAGTGGGCTGCGAACGACTCGCTAGTGAAATCACTAGGAGGAGGCCCAGGTGGACCAGGATTGGTGAGGTCTCGAACCACCCGGAATAATTCTGCCTGGCGGTTCGAGGCCTCACCAATTCTCAGGGCAACAAATGATCTCCTAGCCACCCTTATCGCTCGAGAATAGCGACTGGTCGACACCTTAACCGCAGCCCAATTTGATGCCGTTCTAGCATTCCGCCATCTGCTCTCTAGCCTTCTCCGCTCTTGCTTCATTGCCCGCAACTCCTCGGTAAACCAAGGGGAGGAGCGGGCTCGGCATCGGATCAGGCGCTTGGGGGCGATCCGGTCCACTGCCCCAGCCACTTCCTCAAACCACCTATTGACCAGGGAGTCGACCGGGTTGTCATCCAGACCGTCTGGCAAGACCCCCAGGGCCTCCGAGAACCGCACAGGGTCCAGGAGCCCCCGGGGGCGGGCCCAGATGGAAGGGCCCTGCTCCCTGCGAGGTGGGGTGGCAATAGCCAGGGGAAAGGTCAGCAGATAATGATCTGACCATGACACGGGATTCTAAAGGAATGCATGACTTAAGTGTCTTAAGACAGAACCTGAAACAACCCACTTTCACTTTTTCTGTCTACAGAGGGCTTTAGCTTTCTGAAATGCATGTGCATGCAGCAGAACATTCTGAGTGAAAGATAAACCCAGAAACAGTAAAGGGCTTTGAGAAAAACACAAATAATAATTACCATAAATCTTACTATCTGATTAAACTCAAAATCAGTTGTCTTTTTCTGGCTTCTTTATAAAAGTAAAAGACAAAACAGGGAGAGTGAGGAGAAAGAACTTGTAGAGAGTACCAGGGACAATGAGTTCTCATCACTTCCTGAAGATCAAGGACAAATCAACCCATGCTTGTGTATATTTAAATTAAAACAATGTCAGACCATCCATCACACAGCAAATGCCATCCCTTTCATACCCCCTTAAACACAGTACCTTTCCACTGAGGTAATTGGTAAAATTCACAGGATAATGCAGAGCCATGGAGTCTGGTGAGCCTGAAGAGTCATGCATGACAAATCCCCAAAGGCAACAGCAATTCAGCCCCTTCAGCATGAATAAATTTTGGGTCTCTTGCAGATTTAAATTATGAGAAAGGTGCACCTGGCAACTGAAGAACAAACTATTCTTCCTAAGGCAGCTGTTTTTTTTTTTAAAACCTTATTAAAAGCATGAACAACTGAAACCTTTGCTATAACGATAATGATGTGATGGCACTTTCAAAACCTGGCCATTCCACCCCCAGTGAGCAGCAGAGGGTAATGTTTGTGGAAAATACATTTTAACAACTGACTACATTTGAGCATTACAGTTCTCAGCTTGTTCCTTATTTCATCTGCATGGACATTTTTTTTTTCATTTAGTGTTAGCTTACTCTTGACATGGTCTTCATTGTATCCTACTGACTTATACTTCTTTTTCTCTAGCAAAATCTTTAACTGAACCCTCACTTTTTGAGCCAGTTTTTTTATTTGTGTATTTATTTTACATTCTTGTGGTGAAGAACTACCTCTCTGACTATTCTTCTACTTGGCAAATCATTTTGTGTTAGTTTGTTTACTCATCAGTTTCTTTTGTGAATATACCTCAAGTCTCTTTCCTTTGTCTGTGACTTGTCGCTTCACAAGGATTGGGGTATGCATTCTCTGGAGAAGACTGAGAGCTGATAGTATAGCCATCTTCAAACGTATGAGTGGATATCACACAAAAAACTGGAGAATCTCATTTTAATCCAAAACATTACATTTACAAGAAAGGTGATTTTGACTACACATTAAAAAGAACACCCTGATAAAAAGAGCAGGTTAGCAGTAGAATGAACTGCAGTGGAAATCAGTAGAATTTCCGTCACTGGACAAAATTCTGATGCTGTCTGTTATGGATAATTTAGCCAGAGATTTCCTTCTTTAGCAGGGGGCCTGGGGAACATACTTGACATTCCTTCCTGCTGTACAATTCTATGATTATACAACAGTGCTTTTATTTCAATAGGATAAATCCAGTGTTAGTCTCAGCTTTATTAGCCTTACTTAAATAAATGTAACATATGTTATTTTTGTCTAACAAGTCTCATTTATTTCTAATGGTCCACTCTAAATGGAATTAACACTGAACTTTAACTACTGTGTCTCATGAAGCTAGGTTTAAAGGGAGTTGTTGCATTGGAGCCTTATATACTGAAAATTCCATTAAGCACATGTTTAAATCTCTTCCTTCCTGTACAGATATTAACACTTACTCTCTTTAATTTTTAGGACCTATATGAACCTATAATTTGGTATTTGAATTTTTCTCATGGCTCCAATCTTATGCACAATTACATTGACCTTCCCAGTAGACATCGATAGGTTTCATCTGAATATATATTACTTCTTTAACTGGCCTTAGCTTTAGATCTAGGCTTAATGGAACTTAAAGTGAGGCTTTCTTGGCAGTGGCATCAACCTTCTAGAATCAACTTGACACACTGCTTACCCATTTTAAGAAGCTTCAGAAAACCCTGCTCTTACATAAGGCCTTCACATAAAATGTTGGGTTACTCACCAGCCCCGTGTGGACTTTGGCAAGCTGCACAGACCCAGAGTGTTACCTGAAGAAGCAACTGGTAAACCATTTTTGAATAACATATACTTAGACAACCATGGGAAAGGTTGTCATAACAAAATACAATAGTCTTGAAGGTATGTAATTATTATTAAACCCTATGTATCACTGGGTTTGTACTAAGCATGTTTAAGTCTGAGTCCAAAGCTTACATTTAAATACTTAATACTTATACATTGAGTCAACTTCCAGTCTATTTAGAACATAAGAACATAAGAAGAGCCATGCTGGATTAGGCCAAAGGCCCATCTAGTCCAGCTTCCTGTATCTCACAGTGTCCCTACCAAATGTGTCCAGGAGTGCACAAGACTAGATATCTGTCTCTTGATACCACTCCCCTGCATCTGGTCCTTGAAGTACCCTGATTTTAAGCCTGGAGATTACACATCTCCATCATGGTTTGTAACCTGTGATGGACTTTTCCTCCAGGAATCTGTCCAATCCCCTTTTGAAGGCATCCAGGCCAGATGCCATCACCACATCTTGTGGCAGGGAGTTCCACAGACTAACAACACAATGGGTAAAAAAATACAGTATTTTGTTTTGTCTGTCCCCACTCTCCTAACTCTCAGTTTGAGTGGATGCCCCCTAGCTCTGATATTTTGTAAGAGGGAGAACGTCCCTCTATCCACTTACTCCCCCCCCCCCGATGCCTTTTTCCCAGACTAAAGAGCCGCAAATGTTTTAGCTTTTCCTCATAAGGGAGGTCCTCCAGCCCAGTAATCATTCTATTCACTCTCTTTTGCACCTTTTCCAGTTCCACTGTGTATTTTTTGAGATGTGGTGACCAGAATTGTACAGAATACTCCAGATGTGGCCTTAATATTTAGGCTGTTGAGAATGGTATATGGGCCAAAGAACCGCTCACTATAACCGTGTTGGCAAATTTATGGCATGGGTGCCAAAAGTGGCATGTAGAACCTTTTCTGTGGGCATGCAACTTCACCCCCTCACAGCCACAGCACTTCCCCCTCCACTCAGAGCATGCCATTCTGCTCCGTGCAGAGAGCCAGGTGATGGAGAAGCAATGGCTTGGGGGCTCCTTCATAGACCCAGTTTACTCTCCAACCATGATGCTTTTGGGATGGCCAGAGCGGCGTGGCTGGAGACTAAACT
This sequence comes from Phrynocephalus forsythii, assembly GCA_029282475.1. Lineage (NCBI taxonomy): Eukaryota > Metazoa > Chordata > Lepidosauria > Squamata > Agamidae > Phrynocephalus > Phrynocephalus forsythii. The sequence goes on along the minus strand of JAPFRF010000007.1, from coordinate 10,138,176 downwards.
GGGGCTACGAACTAGCCCACAAACCACTGCCTCCCCTTTGACTGGCTCTCTTCATGGATATGTTTTGAGACCACCAAAATGGCTCAATGCAGAAAGCCGGGCAAAGTGGAGGCAGCAGTTTGTGGGTTCCTTTGTAGCCCCAGTTAACTCTCCAACCATGCCACTGTTGGGATGCCCAGAATGGCATGGCTAGAGATTAAACTGGGGCTATGAATGAGCCCGCAATCTGCCACCCCTTCCCCAACTTTTCCAATGGTAAGAGAGGTGGATGGAGTGCTACTCTTTGGGAAAGCAAGGATCGAATAACAGGTTTTTATAAATTTCTGCAGCCACAGCAAGCATGCTCTGGCCATGAAAATTCAAAAGCTCGCTCTTCGAATCTCACTTTCCCGAAGTGTGCTACCCTTCGGGAAAGTGAGGATTGAAGAGCAGGGGTTCTACTCATTGGGAAAGTGAGGATTGAAGAGCAGGCTTTTGAATTTCCCATGGCCACAGCACCCTCGGTGTGCTGGCCATGGGAAATTCAAAAGCCTGCTCTTTGATCCTCACTTTTCCGAAGGATAGCATCTGAAATATTTGTAACATGGGGTACCACTGTATTCAGGTTAAATTGCTGTATTGGCACATTGAGAAAAATAAGTGGGTTTTGAATCACATTTTGGATACTTGGTCTCTAAAAGGTCAGCCATCACTGCACTGTAACAACTTAGATAAGACCTTGCGATTCACCAGACAGATGGTTTAAGACATGATGGGAAGAAGTTGAAGCTGAGCATTAAAACTGTAGTTCTTCCAAATTTTTGTTATTATATGACCTGTCAGTTCAGACAGCTTCTTAGATTGATCAATCAGGATAAAAAATGGACATGGTTACCTTTAGACTTTTTGAGGGGAGCCCTGGAAAAACTACCTTTTTGCTCAGAAATAAACATGTCTCATTATACATAAAAATCAATTTCTGAAAGCCTTAATTTGTATATATGGAAGACAAAACTATTACAATATAATTTATCCCTCATACTTTTTAAAAGTACAACAACAACAACAACAACAACAAACAAACAAACAAACAACACCTAATACATCTATTAAAGCCCTTCCTTGTCCAATATATCATTACTCGGTCATTTTTAAAAAAAACCCCACCAGATATTGGTTCCATATCCATGACTAAACGTGACAGGAAATAGTCTAAAATAAGATTGCCTTCAAGTTTCCTGTCCATTTTGACAGCAGGAGAAAGGGTGGGACGCTTTATGTAGCAAAGACCAACTTGAAGATTGATAATGCCAATTTCAGCAGTCAATTTCTGAGATGTCCCCCTTCAAGTTTGCCAGGGTCCCCCAGGGAATCATGTTGTTCCCACTGAGAATGGCTGATCTACAGGATTGCCTCTTATGCTTGTTACCATTCACAGACAGACATTGATCAAGGGAAAATCCGAGAGCCTGAGTCCTTTTTTCATCAATTAATCACATCCTCCCCAAACACAAAGTCATGACTGTTTTTTATATTCATTGCTTTAGGCATAGTCTTTTAAAGAGAAAAGTTTAACAATATACAACAAAGCCAAAATCTCCTGGGAAGAAAGTACTTAGATATACTAACAATTACTGAATCTATACTACAACATCAGAATTCCAGTATGGATACCTGGTACAAATATTATTGAATTCAATAAAGACTTCTTAGTAGGTTGGCACAGATTCGTAATACAAGTATTTCTGGCAGTTATAGATGGTCAATACATGAAGATACTGATTTTGGATCCAGAAGCATCCAGAATGTTTCTGGATAAAGTGTCTGCAAGTGATTCTGCCTGCCTGAGTACTCAAAAGGAAGTCTGATTTTCTTTAGTGACATTTTTTCCTATGGTAAGCTTGCAGTTTAATATATCTTCTGGTCAAGAACTGTGCCCTTGAGATTTACTGCTGAATTCATAGGTGTGGAACTCCAGACTAAGGCTGCAGTCACATCAAAAAATGTTCTCTAGTTATGCCGCAGAGACACCACATCTAAAATTTGTGGTCACACGACACATGTCCACTAGCCAAACTTTCATCTTTCAACAATCCTAACTGTGATTCATTTCCAGTTCACTTGGAAGATTCTACCAGTTTTTCTTCTGGTGCAGTTTGAAATATTGATCTTTGTTAGGGCAAGTTTGTATGAATTTACTGAGACTTCTCAGATCTAAAGTCACTGTGGAAGGCTGCCTCCCCTACTGTTGAGTGGCTGTAAGCTGAAGCTGAAGCTGAAGCTGAAGCTGAAGAAGAAGAAGAAGAAGAAGAAGAAGAAGAAGAAGAAGAAGAAGAAGAAGAAGAAGAAGAAGAAGAAGAAGAAGAAGAAGAAGAAGAAGAAGAAGAAGAAGAAGAAGAAGAAGAATTGGGGACTCTTGTGGATGGGGTGGTCAGTGTTAAGAAGCGGAGCTGTGCAAAATCCTCCCAGGTGCAACCTCCACATTGCTGAGCTGAACCATTGGAAGTGGGAGAATGTAGAACAATAGAGAACCAGGAGGATGGTTGGAAAGCAAAAGTCAGGTTTAAAGCTGCTTTGAGTAAACACGGCTATGAAGGGAAGCACCAAAAAGTGATAAGCAAGTGGGCTGGGGGAGAGAAAGGGAGAGAGGGAGGAGGAGAAAGACCCCTCTCTTTTGCACCTTTGGTCCCTCAGTGATCTCTCCATAGGTTTTTCTTTTCTCTTTTACTCCTGCCCTCTCCCGTTACCTGGCATGGTGGAGGGAAATGTATTGCTGTCTCCTGGAGACCCTCATACATACATGCACATTGCTTGACAGTATTTTGCTGTGATGACTGCACAATCCAGGAAAGCCAGCCTGTTGTCGTCAATGTCTTGGATGTCTTCCCTAGTGAACTTAATATTAGGGTCGACTGCATTCACTCAGAGGATCACTGGTCTCTGGAACTCCCTGACAGAAGAAGTGGTGGCAGCTGTCACTCTTGACAGCTTTAGGAAAGGATTAGGCATCATGGAGAACAGGGGTATCAATGGCTATCATTATGGATGCCTAAGGACAACCCCCAGGTTGGAGAGGTAGGCAAGATATCTCTCAATGCCATTTGCAGGGAATGATAAGCAGGTGAATACATCTGCTTAGGACTACCCTGAAGCAAATGGTAAGCCACTGTGTGAGGTAAAATGCTGGACTTGATGGGCTATGGCTTGTTCCAGCAAGGCAGTTCATATGTTCTTATGTGGTCTGTAAAGGCCTGTACTTCCTGAGTCTTGATTTTCACCCAGGTACCATCTACATACCTGAACCAGTGGGATGGTGTTGAGTGCCTTCTTCTCCACTTCTTCCATGTACAGGTTAGCAACAATGGGTGACACTGGAGAACCCATGGTACAACCATGCTTCTGTCTGCAGAAGTTGCCTCTGTACATAAAAGACATGGTGTTCAGACACGGGTCCAGAAGCAGACATATCAGATCTGCATTGAGGCTGCTTCTGGAGGTGAGGGTGCAGTCTTCTTTTAGACTTAATCACCTGGTTGGCAAGCCTCTCACGTTGCAGCTTGCATTTCACAGTTCCAGTCACCTGGTTTGCAGACCTCCCCTTTTGCAGCTTGCATTCCATAGTTCCAATCACCTTGTTTGCAAGCCTCCCCTTTTGCAGGTGGGATTCCTTGGCCATGAAGCCTTAGGCTAAACATTGTTTTTCTTGTTTTCCTCCTCTAAAAATTAGATGTGTCTTATGGTCAGGTGCATCTTATAGAGTGAAAAATATGGATACATCATGAGATTAATAAATAAATAAATAGTCAAGGGTCACCTTACTACCTTGAACATGTCCAAATCTCCATGGCTGGATGAACTGCATCCACGAGTACTGAAGGAAATGGCTGAAGAACTACCAGAACCACTGTCCATTATTTTCTTAAAATCATGAGATATGGGTGAGGTGCCAAATGTCTGGAGGAAGGTTAATGTTGTATTTATCTTTTAAAAGGGCAAAAGAAAGAAAGAAAGAAAGAAAGAAAGAAAGAAAGAAAGAAAGAAAGAAAGAAAGAAAGAAAGAAAGAAAGAAAGAAAGACAGACAGACAGACAGACAGGCTCTGGAACTACAGGCCAGTCATGCTGACATCAATCTCAGAAAAAAATTCTGGAACATATCATAAAACAGTTACTTTGGAAGCACCTAGAAAACAATGCAATAATAACTAGAAACCAACACGGATTTGTCAAGAACTATATATGTGAGATTCACCTTGCAGAGTTCCTGCCTACCTTTAAGAGAGTGGTTAAAACCTTGCTCTTTAATGACACATTTGGCAGCCTTTAATCTTTTTATTTTGTCTGCTGGGTCCAGTACAACAAGACTGTCAGCTGGTTTATGCTGTTGTATGTTGTTTTTATGCTGTTTTAGTTAATTGTGTTATTTTAATGTTATTTTTTCATATTATTGTATTACTGATTACTGTTGTAAACCACCTTCAGCAAAGCTATTGACACACTTCCCCATGATATCCTGATGAACAAGCTAACTAGGTGTGGGCTGGATAAAACAAGTGCAAGATGGATGCAGAAATTGGGCAGAATAACTAATACCGTGGAAGATAGAAACAAAATTCAAAATCTTGATAGGCTGGAGGACTGGGCTGAAACCAACAGAATGAAATTTGACAGGGATAAGCGCAAAGTACTGCACCAAGAAAAAGGAAACTAAACACACAGTTGGCATATACCTGGCTCAGTAATACAATGCGTGAGAAGGATTTTGGAATCATCATAGATTACAATCTGAAAATGAGCCCACAGTGTAATGTGGCCACAAAAAAAAGGCAAATGCTATTTTAGGCTGGATTAACGGAAGTATAATTTTCCAAATCCCGTGAGTTGCTCAGCCTCCCTATTCAGAACTGGTTAGGCTTTATCTTGAGTATTGTGTCCATTTCTGGACCACCACACTTCAAGAAAGATGCTGGCAAATTGAAACAAGTTCAGAGGAGGGTGACAAGGATGATGAGGGGCTGGAAACCAAGCCTTCTGAGGTAAATATACTGAAAGAACTGGGTATGTTTAGTGTGGAGAAAAGAAGTCTGAGGGGTGATATGATAGCACTTTTAAAATATTTGAAGGGCTGTCATACAGAGGAAGGGCAGGAAGTGTTTTCGATCATCCCAGAGTGCAGGATGCATAACAATGAGCTCAAGTTAAGAGAAGCCAGCTTTTGACTGAATATCAGGGGAAAATGCCTGTTAGAGCAGTATGACAGTGGAACCAATTACCTCAAGAGGTGGTGAGTGCACTAAAGAGGAAATTTGGACAACCACCTTTGATTTGTATTCCTTCATGGAGTGGGAGGATTGGATTTGATGGCCTTGTAGACGCTTTGCAACTTCACTATTCTTTGATTCTATGAAAAAGAGCCTACTTAAAGTAATAACATCCCTATATATAAAGTCCAAGTATCCAAGCTCTTTTATAGTCTCTGTGGAAGAAGCTGCTTAGGGTTGCTAAATAAGCCCTAGACTGATCTTATTTAGAAAGGTAAAACAGCAATATCTTTCTTAATATTTTGGGCCATTGCTTTAAAAAAACTTTGTAGACTTTGTGCACGATGGAAATCATCAAATAACATCATTTGGACTGAATTGAGATCATTAGAAACCAGAGCACAATCCACTATCATTTAAATAATGCCTTTGTTTATCAATCTATTTTGGAAATCTGACCGCAGTCCTCTATTAACAATTAAAATGTTCAGTCAGAGATGGACAAGCCAAAGGCACAATGCAAGGTTTTGAATTGGAACATCAGTGAACTGAAGTCCAGTTTAAATCATCCCAGGGACTGTAGGTAGACATTGATGATAAAATAGCGTTTGTGGTCCTAACTGGCCTTGAATTCAGATTTGTTGATGCTACTGCATGATGTGCCCAGTTTATATGGCTTACTGCAGTTGGTCTTGTTTTTCTTCAAATGATGAACATCCCAAACTTGCCCTGTATCTCAAAGCCAGAGATCTGTGAGAAAACTTTGTGTGATCTGGCTCCCTCTGCCCCCTTTTTGCATTATGATATTGAGCACTGGACTACCCACCTTAAAGTTCTCCAGCAAGCCATGGAAGTGATTGGTAATCAAAAAATAATAAGCTTTCCAAGATTTGACTAAAAGATTATGGCACTCTGTGAGATAATTAATAGTAATGGTAGCCATTGTCATCACAGTAATAATATGATATATGTGTGGCCTGTCACAAGTAAGTGATGCATGTAGGGCCTGTCATGAATCAAATAAACAACTAATATCATAGCTGGATGCCCCAAGTTCACATCAACAGATTATATGTACATATCTTTAAAAGGCAAAATGCCTTTTATAGGTATAAGACACCCCATGTATAAGATGAATCACACACACACACACACACACACACACACACACACACACACACACACACACACACACACACACACACACACACACACATTTTCCAATCTAAAATTATAGTTTCGCAACTACACGGTTCTCTCCTTGGCTTAATTCCATGTGTAAGATGACCATCAAATTTTAGTCTAACAATTTTAGAAAAATATAGTCTTATGCACAGAAAAATACTATCTTGCTTTGATAGAGCAAAGGCTGTACTCAGAACAGAACTTGATGCTATTAACAGTTGGGTAATGCCAGTATTAACACATTGTTTTGGAATTATGGATTGGAACTAGAGCAATATAACTCACCCCAAATTCAATACTTCTGCAAAATACAGTGATTCATCCTCCAGAGGCATATACAGATTGTCTATATTTGCCATAGAACATTGGTGGGCATGAATTTTTTGACCTCAATAATCTTTGCATGGGTCAAAAAGTTAAATATTGGGACTACCTCCATGGGAGCATGGTTCCACTTTTGTCAAATGATAGCAGAAAATAATAAAAGACATGCCAATTTATATACTTTAAGGATTTAATGCCTACTGTCTAGGCTTGATCCTTTGATCTGTCCCCAAGGACCAGGTAGGCAGAGAAACAGGAAGGATGGTGATAATGATGGCAATGATGATAGTAATGCTGATGTTCAAGTTGGCTAACAATCACTAAAAAATCACTGCAGTAAAAAAAGAGGTTTAGAGCCGTGCAGCCATTAAAACAAAAGCAAAACTAGAGTATGGGTGATACCTTCATAGGCTGCTAGAAGAAAGCAAGCTCTCTTTTTCAAAGCAGGTATAGAAGTCAAAGCATGGCAAGGGATCAGGAGCTCTATGCTTTGAAGAGCCAATAGAGAGATGACGGAGGTGCCCATACCATGCCACTCTTTCTTGGAACTGGCCTGTAAAGTCCAGCTGCATCACACCATGCTGTTCTGTGCCTTCCAAGAAGAAGCCTGACATCCATCTTGCCAAGTGAACTTTTAAGAACTCTCTCCTGGCAAATTACCAGCTCAAGGGCAGAGTAAATCTAAAATAAAATAAAATAAAATAAAATAAAATAAAATAAAATAAAATAAAATAAATAAATAAATAAATAAATAAATAAATAAATAAATAAATAAATAAATAAATAAATAGGAACACTGCCTTAGTATCCATCATGATCCATGGTTCAATATGGAATCCTGGAAATTATTAAGGTCATTTGAGTCGGAGAGGACTCCTTATTATGATGGCAAAAAAGTAAAGATAAAGGTTCCCCTTGCACATGCATGCTAGTCATGTCCGACTCTAGAGGCAGTGCTCATCTCTGTTTTCAAGCCAGAGAGTCAGTGTTGTGCAAGTCTGTGGCCATGTGGCTTGCATGGCTGCACAGAACACTGCTTATCTTCCCCCCCTTTTTGTGGTGGTACCTGTTTACATGCTTTGGAACTGCTAGGTTGGCAGGAGCTGGGGTTAACAGCGGGAGCTCACTCCACTGCATGGCACCCAGGATTCGAACTGCCAAGCTGCCATCTTTGCAGTCAGCCATTTCAGTGTTCTAGCCCGTTTAGCCACCACACCCGTTAATATGATGGCAACCAGTTATTAAATATATCTTGATACAAGTGATGGGACAGCTTAGCTAAAGAATTGCTCAAGGCATTAGTCTAGCTTGATTGCTGATTTAGCATAAGTCTGCATTTGTGACAGAGCCCCTGCAGATCTCACATAAACTATCAATGAAGTGTGCCCCTTGGTTAATTCTGCTTCTGTGTATGGCCTCATTATTTCTGGTAGGAAAACAATGTCATAACATATGTTATGACACACATGGGCACATATGCACACATAAAAGTGCACGCTGCAACGATATCAAGTTTTATGCTCTGTATCTATGAATCACATCTTATTTTTGACCCCTTTCTCCAAAAAATTAAATGTAATTATAAAATAATTTTATCAGTTCTAAGGTAAATTAGGTTGATTTAGGGATAAGGAACAATCTTGTTTTCAGTTCATTGTATTGGTAATTGACCCAGCCCTTTTTGCTCTCAAAGTTGTTTTTCCCCCTATGCATTTGGGGAACTTGGACTTTTCCAAACCAGAATGATTCAAAGTGTTTTTGTTTGTTTGTTGGTTGGTTGGCTTGTCTGTTTGTTTTTGATGTGATCACTTGTGATACATTCTTTTAAAGATGGAAATGATGTTCAGAACAAGGGGAGACATGCAAAATCAAAGCACAATTATTATAATGTGGGTGATCTGATGCTAGGTCTACATGGTGTAAAACACAGTAAGCTTTAACATGTGGGAAACCTCTTGTTATGAAGCAAAAACTTAGTGCTGTTTATTACATAATCAACAGTTCTGAGAGTAGACTTTTAAAAGTGTATTGTTTATATATAGTTTATATGCCAATAGTTTAAAACTGTATGTGTCCAAAGATGAGGCAATTCCTGCATCTGTTACCTGAATTAAGGGGAAAGTGTAATGGGCAGAAAGAGGAAGGTGGTTATATCTGTTAAGGAATCATTCTGATGTGTGAAATACAATATTTTGCAAACTTACTATTTTAGCATTTGATTAATTTGTGTAGAGATGGGTTCAAACCGAAAAAATTGCCATTCATTTTGGTTCGGTTTGTTTTAAGGTTCAGTTCATTTTGTTTTGTTTTTAAAACATTTTTTTGAAATATTTTTTTTGTTCGTTCATTTTGATTTGTTATTCTTTTTTTCTCAAGCTCCAACCACGTGGCCCCTGGGGCCAGGTCAGCGCTTCTTTTATTTATTTATTTTAAATTTTCTTTATTTTAGACTGCCGACCTGGTCACCCATGGGGCCAGGTTGGCACTCCTTTTTTAAAATTTAATTTTATTTGGGGGGTTAAAAGTCCCCAGAAGGGCTTTTTGAGGCACTGGCCCCAAGCCAGAGCCTCTCGGCTTGGGGCCAGCGCCTTGGGGTTTTTTTCAAGCACCCGCCACTTGAAATGAATAATGAAACAAATAATGAATAACAAAATGAATAACCAAAAGTTCATTTCATGCCCATCTCTATTTGTGAGAATTTTAGTTATGTTCTTGTTAAAATGTTCCATTATTTTTCTTTCTTTCTTTTATTTTTATAAAAGCAATTAGGCATAATGACTATTTTATGACTATTTTTAGCAGAATTTTTAGATTTCTTCATAATCTCAGAGACAAATTAAATGCCATAGAAAGTGCCTACTCTTCAGCTGTTATACTTTTCATGTGGTTTGATCTTATGTCTTTTGCCAATCATAGCAAAAATAAGTGTTCTGACAGTCACTAATTATGGTTCCTAACTGACAATAACTTATTTTTTTAAAAAAATGTTTGGGAGAAAGTAATAATGGGTTCATCTTATGAATAACATCATATAAATATATTATATTGGAGCCCCAAAAGTGTATTAAATTATTTAATTTTCAAAGTTTTTAAGAGGCTACAAGGACTGTAACCATGGCACAAAATATGTCCTGAAAACAGGAAATGACAAGGTAATTACTAATGACAGTTACATATGAATAATCACAATAGCAGATATTGTATTAAAATTAATTTAATATGATGCCAAGGATTGGCTCAAACATATAGAATCATTGCATGCTTCTACATTCTTATCATGGATGACTCATGAACTGAACTGGAGGAGAAATTCCCGTCATTATTTTGGGGTGCTCCCTCCTTTGCTCATGGGTCATTGCTGCTTTCTCATCACTGGAAAAATTCCTACTTAATCACTGTGACTTCTCTCCCCCAATACACATAAAAACATAAGAACAGCCTTGCTGGAACAGGTCATAGTCTATCCAGTCCAACATCCTGTCTCATACAGTGGCTCACCATTTGCTTCAGGGTATTCCCAAGAAGATGTCTTCAAATGCTTAAGATTCCCTGCAAATGGTATTGAGAGACAGCCTGCCTCTCTCTCCAACTCAGAGGTTGTCCTTAGGGATCCATAATGATAGCCATTGATACCCTTGTTCTCCATGAACTTGACTGAATCTTTCTTAAAACTGTCAAGGCTGACAGCTGTCACCACTTCTTCTGGCAGGGAGTTCCACAGACCAATGATCCTCTGGGTGAAAAAGTACTTTCTCTTATTTGTTTGAGACCTAGCACCCAAAAGCTTCATGGAGTGCCCCCTAGTTCTAGTGTTGTGCGATAAGGAAAGCAGTTTTTCCTTATCTACTTTGTCCACATCATGTATGATTTTATATACTTCAATCAGGTCACCTCTTAGGCACTGTCGTTCAAGAGTGAAGAGGCCCATCTGTTGCAGCCTCAGATGGTAAGGAAGGTGTTCCAGTCCCTGTATCATTCTGGTTGCCCTCCTCTGCACTTTTTCCATTTTTATAATATCCTTCTGGAGGTATGCTGACCAGAATGTACACAATACTCCAGATGGGGCCTCACCATAGATGTATAAAGAGGCAAAATGACACTTGCTGACTTATTTTCTATACCCTTCCTAATGATCCCTAGCATTAAGTTTGCTTTTTTCACTGCTGTGGCATGCACACTTGGATGACACCTTCATTGAGCTGTCCACCAGCACACCATCAGTTTGTTGTAGAGATTTCAGACCCCATCAGTTTATAAATACAATTAGGGGTTGTTGTTTTTTGCCCCATTATGCATCTCTCTGCACTTGCTAATGTTAAAGCTCATTTGCCAGTGTTTGTCCACTCCTCCAATGTCAAGTGATCCTTCTGGAGCTCCTCACAATCCCTCTCAGTTTTTACTACCCTGTATAATGTAGTGTCATTGGCAAATTTGGCTACTTTGCAATTTTTACTGCTAGATAATTTATGAAGAGGTTGAAAAGCAGGGGTCCCAGTACTGTATCTTGGGGAAACCCACTCTTTACCTCCCTCCACTTGGAGAAGTGTCCATTTAGTGCTACTCTCTGTTTCCTGTCCCTTAGCCAGTTGCTGATCCAGGACAAGACCTGTCCCTTGATTCCATGACTGGCAAGTTTATTCAAGAGCCTTTGGTGCAGGACCTTCTCAAAAGCCTTCTGAAAGTCCAGATAAACAATGGCAACTGGATCTCCCTTATCCACATGCTTGTTGACACTCTCAAAGAATTCCAACAGATTAGTGAGGAATGGTTTGCCTTTGCAGAAGCCATCTTGGCTCTCCTTTAGCAGCGCTTTCTCTTCTATGTGCCCATAAATTTTATCTTTTAGGATGGCTTCCATCACTTTACCTGGGACACATGTTAAACTGACCGGTTAGTAATTTTCTGGATCATCTCTGGATCCTTTTTTTAAATATAGATGTTACATTTGCTACCTTCCAGTCATCAGCCACAAAGCCTGATTGGAGGGAAAGATTATATATTTTGGCTAGGACCTCAGCAATTTCATCTTTAAGTTCCTTGCAAATGCATGGATGGATGCCATCTGGTCCTGGTGATTTGTTAGCATTTATTTTAACAAGACATGTAAGAACCTCCTCCCTGGTTATTTCTATCTGGCTTAATTCTTCAGTTTTCCTCCCGATGAAGATAGGCTCTGTTTTGGGCATGTGGTCTCTGTCTTCTTTAGTAAATACAGAAGCAAAGAATTTATTGAGTCTCTCTGCAATCTCTGTTTCTTCTCTAATAATCCCTTGCCTTCCATTATCATCTAATAGTCCAACAGCCTCTTAATTCTAAGGTACTTAAAGAAGTCCTTGTTATTTCTTTGAGCTATACACTCCTCAACTGTTGCTTTGCTTTCCTGATTTTTGCCTTGCATATGTTTTGCCAAAATTTATGTTTCTGCCTGTTGTCCTCATTGGACAAGCCTTCCATCTTCTAAATGAGCCTTTCTTGTTTTTGACCGCTTCCTGATCATCTCCTTTAAACCACATTGGAGTCCTCTTGGACCTAGCAGTGTCCTTTTTCCTTTGGGGTATGCATTCCACTTGGGCCTCTGTTATTGTTTTTGTGAGCAACCTCCATGCCTCTTGGAGTGTTTGGACTCTCTCAATTTTCCCTTTCAGCTTCTTTTTTACTAGATTCCTCATCTTTGGAAAATTGCCTTTAAGGTCTCTGTGTTAGATTTTATCAGTTATTGGCAGTCTATGATTAAGTTAAAAGTAATTATTTTAGGGAATTCCCTATTGGATTGGTCACATTAACATTTTGCACTAGATCCTGTGTATTACTCCGGAACAAGTCAAGGGTTCTTGTACCTCAAGTTGGGTCTTCAACCATCTGTCCCAGGGAACAATCATTTAGCATATCAAGGAACTTTATATCTTTATCATGTGCTGAAAAACAGTTCACCCAGTCTATGTGAGGGTAATTGAAGTTCCCCATTATAACCAGGCTTCCCTTCTTGAATGCCTCCTTTACAACGTTCTCCAACTGCCACCCTCCCTCAGGGGCATCGGTTGGAGGCTACATCACCTCCCATTTGCTCCTTCCTGTCCTTCCTGGGATAACTATATTCCATTGGTTATCATCCGTCCACCAGGTTTCAGTGATGCCAATATTATCAATATTTTTATTGATTCCTAAGTATTCCAGCTCCTTTATTTTGTTCTGGAGGCTTTTGCTATTTTCATACAAGCATTTATATATGCTTTTCTGATGCAGCATTTTGAGTCCAGTTGCATCATGACTGCCTCTTGCATCCTTCTGCTGGAGTGCTGGAGACTAGCTCCTCACTCTGCTCAGTAAGTATTGCATCCTTCTCACTACTCAAGTAGACACTTTCCTGAACCGGATGCTGCCCAGCTCCTGTTGGCTTTTCCCCAGTTATCAGTTTAAAATCTGCTCTGCAGCCTTTTTGATGTTGAGTACCCATCATGGTTCAAGTGCAACCCACCCCTCCTGAACAAGTTTGGCTTGTCCCAAAAGGTTCTCCAGTTCCTGACAAATGTGAAGCCCTCCTCTCGACACCATTGCCTCATCCACGCATTGAGGCTTCTGAGCTCTGCCTGCCTGGCGGGTCCTGCACGAGGAACAGGCAGCACTTCTGAAAATGCTAACTTGGAGTCCGGGACTTCAATCTCCTTCCTAGCAACCTGAATTTGGCTTCCAGGACTGATTGCTTGTACCATGACCACTGGCTTCTTCCCGGTTCTCTCTAAAAAGCTATCTAGATTTCTCATGATGTCTGCAACCTTTGCACCTGGCAGGCAAGTGACCATACGGTTATCATACTCATCACAAATCCATCCCTCTGTATTTCTAATAATAGAATCCCCTAGTACAAGGAGCCTCTCTCCTGCAGCCTGTTCATCTACATGCACCTGATCCTAGATCTCATCAATTGTGATGAGGGAGAGATCCTCAGGTGGAACCAGTTGTTTCTCTGTGCATTCCTCATGAGGTCTGATCAGGGAAAGAGCCTCAAACTGATTCTGCAATTTCAGGCTCTCAGACCAACTTGCCCTTTTACTTTTTTGAGTCACTATCCTCCATGCATCTGCCTCCTGAGTTGGTGGATTGACTTCTTCCTCAGACATGGGCCCTGTCTCTTCTTTGTCCAGGATAGTCTGCTCTGCTCTGCCCAAGAACTGCTCAAGCTCCTTGATTTGTTGCTGGTTAGAGAGCGGTTAGAAACACAAACAGCATATACATTTATATCACTGTTGTTTTTCCTGAAATCATTCAAAACAATTGCTGCAAAAACCTGACAGAAATGAATCTATTATCAGCCACTAAACTCATCACAGTTCATTGGTGACATGAAATAATGCAATCTAATTAATTAGAATGGCAGCAAAGTGTGTGACACATTTCTTATGGGTGACTAATTTAACATTCTAAGCTTTTTGTTGATTTAGAACTTGCATATTTTAAATATAAATAGATATTAGATGCCATTTTAGATACACATATAGATACATAGTTAGTATCAGAATGGTTATTCCACTCATGCACACTATACAATAAACATTCTAATTATTTCCAGCTTTGAAGCCATTTTCATCAAGTTTCATACACAATGAATGACTATCAATAGCAGCAGACCCTGCCTACAAAATGACTCTCTGCTTCATCAAACACATTTCTTCTCATGTGCATGTATGCATGTGTGTATGTACATGCAAAATATTGTGACAGGCTGCATGTCTTGCACTGACAGAGCTTGTTTACTGCATGGAGTCTGGCACATAATGCCTCCATACCAACTGTTATTCAAGGCTTCAACTCTAAATATGTGCATTTCTAAGCAGAATTTGGTGAAGGCCTTATGTTTATAAAATGCAAGATTCAATTTAATGCCTGGAAAAATTACCCCCCCTCCAAAAATGTATATTTTATTTGAATAGCCAAAGGAAAGGCAGTATATTATCTATACATTTCAAACATATCTGTGTGAAGTCTTTTTCATTTTTTAATCTCTGCTTTAACTATTCTAAGCAACACAGTGCATTTTCACATACATTCAGATGCAGAAAGAAATTTTTGTCCAAAAGCTAAAATGGCCTTGGTTTGCAACCAATGCCAGAATTTCATAAGGATGCCTGACTTCCCCAGAAACCTATAGAGATTTATAGACCACCCAGGAAAACAACAAAGGCTGGGCCCCCACCTGAGTGTGTGTGGGGGGGTGCTGCTTTGACCCTTTTGAGAGAAGATGATTTGAGATCAGGTGAGAAGCATCTGTCTGGGATGGGAAGGTCTGTATATAAAAAGACTTCTCCTCCGCATCAGCCTCTTTCAGAGGCAAGCATTCGCAGAGATGGAATGCTGCCTCAGGATGTTGCTGGCAGCCATCGCGGAATGGTCGTGGGCACAATCTTAGCACTGTTGCACAGTTTGGAGGAGCAACTTTTTTTGTCTGTTGGTTTGGTGGGTAGGCAACCGTGCCTGGTCCCCCCTCACTCCCCATGTGTTGGCTCTGGGGGGTGAATAATACTATAAATAAATAAATAAATAAATAAATAAATAAATAAATAAATAAATAAATAAATAAATGCTATTAGTGTGATATATAGGAATAAGAATAAGATTTCTTATTGGTCAGGCATCTTAATTTCACCTGCAGGGTGGTGGCACCCAGACGGGCTTTTCTGTGCAGGTTTTGCATGGCTATGCAGGGGCTGAGGAAGCCCACACATAGGATGGAGGTTACAAGGGGTATGGGGGAGGATCATGATGTGTAGAGTGAATTTCTGGAAAAGTTTAATGGAGTCTCCTTTTGGAGAACTGAATTGACTCAGGAATACTAATGATCAGATGGGCAGAGGAGTGCAGATTGAGCTGGGGTAGTGTTCCATGATGGACATTTGCCCGATTAGAGACTTGACTGAGTACCTGGAAGTGAGACAAGGGGGAGAAGGTTATTTCTTTTGGCATAGTTTTTGAATCTCACGGGTGAGGTTCTGCAGAAAATAGGTATGGCCAGGTTGAGATTTGGAATCCATTCCTTAAGAATAGGGGTGGCTTCTACAGCAATGGCTCTGGGTTATGGGGAGGCAGCCATTCAGCATTTGGGAAAGTGGTCATCCCAGTGTTATAGGGGCTACCTAAGTTTTGAATTGCTATTAACTTGTGGTTTTCTTTTCCAGGAGTCGTATGCAGTGGTGCCCACTGGTGAGTTATCCTGCTGGGCCACAGTTACATTTATTGGGCTGGGAAGCATGCTGCAAGGTTCTCATGGGGAACTAATTTGGGTCTGGTGGATGAGGCATCACTGTAATGGAGGGGTGCCAGAGGCATGCAATGGTATCAGCTTCTGCACACAGCCTCACTGGCTGTTGCAGGTAGGCTGCCAGACATACTGCTGGTACATTGGGGGTGGGGGGATGACTTAGTGTTGCTATCCTGCAAATCACTGGCAGGGGAAATCATAAGAGATTTGAGCATTTGGAGACTGTCCTACCCACAGGTGAAGTTGGTGTGGTCCACCATTATACCTCGGCTGAAGTGGCGTGCCGACTGTGAAGCAGCATACATCAACCACTCAAGGAAAGGGGTTAATGGGGAGGTATGCAGGGCAGTGATTAGTGAAGGGGGTACATGATTGGGCATCAGAGGATTGGTGTGCACAGGCCGGAGATGTATCAAGAGGATGGAATCCATTTGGCAGAGGCAGGCCTGGATATATTAGGAAGTCATTCAGAGGGGCTTGCAGGCTGAGTTTGGGCACCTGGTGGGGAGCCTTGGGTCATAGCTAGGCTAGGCCCAGAGCTGTGGGGTTAGTGTGGGAAGGTCGGCATTTGGTGAGGTGGTTATGGTTCTAGCCCATCCAACCTCTGGCGCTGCGGATCCTGAGATTACAGCATTGGTGGGAAGGATGTATATGAATGCCTTCCTGAGACAGGAGGATAAAGAGGGAGGCCTCCTGGATCTGAAGGGTTTGCAGAGAAATTGACCGGCCTGGGTGGCACGGAGTTAGGAACTGCCCCACCTGGGGGTTGTGACTCACCCAAGAAGCCTTGTGGGTTGGAGGAATCCCGGGGGACCCGAGGGTTCTAACCAGTAACCCACACCACATATGGCCCTTTGAGAATTGGGGAGGAAAACCCCATTTAAAGTTTGGGTGGGATTTTGGTTAAAACAGTTAATAAGGTGTGGCCCAGTTTATAACCCAATTCTTGTGTCTTGCATCATAATTCGCATGTGGGAGGGGCAAAGGCTACAGAACATGATAGCTGTCATTAAACCATTAAAGGGTTAATCCCAGAATAAAACAGACAATCAGCAATAAGCATTTCCAGATTCATCTGTGTATTTCCTACAACTTATTAATATTCCTACAAATTTAAATTATTGATGCCTAAGCATCATCTAACTCTTGCTCAGCTGTGGATGCCTTATCATTAGAGATGGGCATGACCAGAAAAAATGACATTTTGATTTTTCGTTTGTCGGAACGGGTCCATTTCATTCCGTTTCCATTTGTCGCAATTTTTTCTGAATTCCTATGCAATAATGCAAAGAAACAAAGTGGGCAGAATGCAATATTATTATTTTTCTCTTGGTCAACGCTGACTGAACCGGCCACCCTACTTGGTCTGGCTGCCTGTTATACCTTTTTTTTTTTTGAAGCCTTTATCCATCCCATTTCCCCTCCATCTCTCAGAGGCAGCAGGAGACACAGTATTCTGTTCCTCCCCAAATCTGGATGAGGGTCTACTCCTCTCAATGTCCCCTCTGCATGACACTCCTTGTAAAGCCAAGCAAATGCCACCCTGGTCAACTAGCGGTCAGAGATTCAGATGCTCCTCCCCCCCCACACACACACACTCATCCGGATGAGTTCCCCTCAATGTCTCGGGGAATAATCGCCAGCTGGAGTATCCCGAGGAGACCGGTTCGCTCATGGAGCGAGCAGAGTAGACCTTCTCTCTCCTTGACCACGACCAGGTTGCGCATCTCGCAGTCCATCTCCAGGGCAGAGACCCTCCACTGCCCTCCAGCCCGTCCGGCTTCCCTGACGTGTCTCCAGAAGTGGCCTAACCCTAACCCTAACCCGAACCCGAACCTGAACCCTAACCCTGTAACTGGTTTCATTTGGGCCCTACTTGCAAGAAGGGCCGCCTGGGAAGAAAAGCCCCCCGGGACTGCAAGCCAAGGGACCACTGTTTTTTCAAGAACTGATTGGCAAAGGCAGCCATTCAGACAGCAGGCAGGACGGGTTGTGGGGTTGGACCATCTGCCTTGAACGGTTGGGGCGCAGGCAGCTGAGCCCGATTCGTGACAGTCCAAGCAGCAAAGCCACGAAGCCAGAATGGCGGGGAAGTTTGGGGAGGGATTCTTTCAGCCACCTACTTTGGAGGCCAGTTTTCAAATCCAGGAGACCAGTTCCACCAACCCAGTGGAGACAGAGTCCACGCACGCACGCATCAAAGCCATGAAGCCAGAACGGCAGGGAACAATGGGAGGGATTGGGAGGCATTCTTCTCAGCCAGGGAGGAGACCAGTTCCACCAACCCAGTGGAGACAGAGTCCACGCATGCAGCAAAGAAGCCACAAAGCCAGAACAGCGGGGAACAACGGGGAGGGATTCTTTCAGCCACCTACTTTGGAGGCCAGTTTTGACTACCCAGGAGACCAGTTCCACCAACCCAGTGGAGACAGAGTCCACACACGCAGCAAAGAAGCCACGAGGTCAGAACGGCGGTGAACAATGGGGAGGGATTCTTTCAGCCACCTACTTTGGAGGCCAGTTTTGACTACCCAGGAGACCATTTCCACCAACCCAGTGGAGACAGAGTCCACGCACGCAGCAAAGAAGCCACCAAGCCAGAACGGCGGGGAACAACGGGGAGGGATTCTTTCAGCCACCTACTTTGGACGCCAGTTTTCAAATCCAGGAGACCAGTTCCACCAACCCAGTGGAGACAGAGTCCACGCATGTAGGAAACAAGCCAGAACAGCGGGGAACAACGGGGAGGGATTCTTTCAGCCGCCTACTTTGGAGGCCACTAGGCCAGAGTTTTGACTGACCAGTGGAGACACATTCCACCCAGGAAAGCCACGAAGCCAGAGTTTTGGAGGCCATAAAGCCAGAGTTTTGGAGGCCATAAAGCCAGAGTTTTAGAGGCCACTAGGCCAGAGTTTTGCCTGCCCAGTGGAGGCACAGTCCACCCAGGAAAGCCACAAAGCCAGAGTTTTGGAGGCCACTAGGCCAGTGTTTTGCCTGCCCAGTGGAGACACAGTCCACCCTCGAAAGCCACAAAGCCAGAGTGCAAAGGTTAGGGGGGGATTGTTTCTTCCGCCTTTGGAAACCGGAATGCTAGTTGGAAGGAATCTCCCCTCCTTCTGCAAAGGGATTTCCCAACCTGGACTGTAACCGGTGGGAGTGAGCCCGCCCCATGTTGGAGGACAGAGTACCCCAATTCTAAACCAAATAGTTGATGATGACTGTGCCTGTTAAAGTTGGTCTCCTCAAGAGATTTTCCGCCTAGAGGCGGGGGCAGCCAGAGTTGCTGCCTGGGGAAGTCGAGGAGAGTGGCTGACAGGGGGCATGTTGGCTCGGAGTCTGAACTTGAAGCACTGAACTGCTGATAGGCTGAAGGAGAAGCACCTGGAAGGCCTCCTCCAAGCCAGGAGTCCCAGGAGCCTGACAGGCAGGCAGGTAGGCAGAGGGGCAGGCAGGCAGCCAGGCAGGCAGGGAAGCAGGAAGTCTGGCTTACAGGTAGGAAGGCAGGCTTGCAGGGTACCCACCCAGGCTAGGGAAGGCACAAAGCCAAAGTGCCAGAAGGGAGGATTGTTTCTGCCTTTGGAGGCAGAGTTTCTCCACCCCAGGAGACCGAGTTTCGTCAACCCATGAGACAGAGTGGATGCAGGAGAACAGGGCTATTTCTTTAAGGCTGTAAGGAGATCTAGGCCCCTGCTAATCAGTCTTTGAGGTAGGTTGTTGTAAAGTGCATCTCGACCACTTTGTAAGCAGAGTGGCTCCAAAACCCCAGGGAAGGGAGGAATGCAGTGAGGAAGGAAGGTATTAGGGTGTACTACACTCCATCCAGCCATGGCCAACAGGGAAATATTGGGCATACACTGACCCTAGAAAAAAATATTCCTGGGCTGCTATAAAGACCAGGGAAGCCCTATAAAAACAGGGCTAATTATGTATCCCTTATTAGATCCACACATGCAGCGGAACTACAGGCATTCAGGCAGACAAAGGTGGAAGGCAGGCAGGCAGGCAAAGCATTCAGGCAGGCAGTCATATAGACAGAGCAGAGAGCCAGGCATAACTGCGTTGCGCTGGTAGAATGTTAGGATGGGAGGCATACAGGCACTGGTTTGATTGGGTTTGGGTTAGGGTTAGGGTTAGGGGAAGTTGCATGGCTGCAACCCCAACAGTCTTGTCCGGTTCAAAATTATAAACATTGAGTGGTCCTCCCTGGTTCAGAGCCAGGCAAGGGCTAGAAGAATTGGGCCTACAGGTACAGTATGATTCCCTTCAAATGACACATTGAGTGGTTCTCCCTGGTTTTGAGCCAGGCAAGGGTTAGAAGAATTGGGCCTACAGATACAGTATGATTCCCTTCAAATGACACATTGAGTGGTCCTCCCTGGTTTTGAGCCAGGCAAGTGCTAGACAAATTGGGCCTACAGATACAGTATGATTCCCTTCAAATGACACATTGAGTGGTCCTCCCTGGTTTTGAGCCAGGCAAGGGCTAGAAAAA
The DNA here is from genome assembly GCA_029282475.1 of Phrynocephalus forsythii. Classification (NCBI taxonomy): domain Eukaryota; kingdom Metazoa; phylum Chordata; class Lepidosauria; order Squamata; family Agamidae; genus Phrynocephalus; species Phrynocephalus forsythii. The sequence continues at coordinate 10,117,684 of JAPFRF010000007.1, read as the reverse complement.
TTGGGCCTTCAGATACAGTATGATTCCCTTCAAATGACACATCGAGTGGTCCTCCCTGGTTTTGAGCCAGGCAAGGGTTAGAAATATTGGGCCTACATATACAGTATGATTCCCTTCAAATGACACATTGAGTGGTCCTCCCTGGTTTTGAGCCAGGCAAGGGCTAGAAATATTGGGCCTACAGATACAGTATGATTCCCTTCAAATGACACATTGAGTGGTCCTCCCTGGTTTTGAGCCAGGCAAGGGCTAGAAATATTGGGCCTACAGATACAGTATGATTCCCTTCAAATGACACATTGAGTGGTCCTCCCTGGTTTTGAGCCAGGCAAGTGCTAGAAAAATTGGGCAACAATTGAACCCTTCAAATTGAGTGGGAATGCAGGAAGGCAGGCAGGCAGGCAAGCAGGCAGGCAGGCAGGTAGGCACAGGGCTAGCCAGGCAGGTAGGCTGGTAGGCAGGCAGGCAGGCTGGCAGGAAGTTGGGCTTGCAGGGGGGAAGCCAAGCTGGGAGGCAGGTATAAGTGCAGGCAGGCAGGCATAAGTGTTGCTCTGGTAGTGCATGTTAGAGCAAGGGAGGCCTGTTTGGAAGGAACCGGTGGAAGAACGACTGTGTGCCTAGGTCTTGGAGTTTTGGGGTAATCCCACGTGGAAAGGTTGAAGCGGATGAAAGTCAACCTTTCCATGGTCTACGGGTCCAGATGAGAGCGGCGCAGCCTCAGGACATCTCCCATGTGGGAGAAGTCACGCTCACTCTGGACACTGGTGGGTGGGATGGACAAGAGGTCCAACGCCAGTGGTTCCAAGGTGAGGGGTTGGAGGGGCTCGACCATGTACTCCATCACCATGGTCAGAACGGGGTCCGGTTCTTCTTCCTCCCTTGCCTCCACTGAGGAGGAGACTGCCCATCTCCGCCTGCTTCTGACCCATCATCCTGGATGCCTTGACGCTGCATGAGAAGTGCCCGACTATTTTCCTGCACTTGTCCAGCAAGGCCTTGGTCTCCAGGGTCCCCTCACACCAGGAGTCCTTCGGTGCACCCAGCCCAATGGCATCGCCCACCACTAGATGCAGTTTATGTGCTGCACACACAATGCCCCGGAACCCTGCCCTTTCAACCGCATTGATCATGTTATGGCCTGCGTCAGTGACCATGAATCTGCGATTGACCTGCCCCTCGGTTGCCAATCCCCACTCTCGCAGTGCTGTCTTGAGGACCTCAGAAATGTGGATGACTTTGGCACTGTCCTCCATGCTTTGTGCCTGGAGAAGCACCACCCTGTACCCTCTTGGGGTGCTCCCTTGTGGCTCCCCCTGCGGCTGTTCTTGGGATGCCCTGGTGTCAAGGACCTCCTTGGGTTGCCACAAATGAGCCATCAGAGAGAGGTATCCGTGGTGCCCACTGGTCCAGAGGTCGGAAGTGAAGTGGATCTTCCTTCCTCTGGCCGCCTGGAGCAGGGCCCGGACCATGTCCCTGACGGACTCAAAAAGGGAGGGAATTACCTGCCTGCTGAAGGTACGATGGGATGGAGGCTCATACCATGGAGCCACGTGCTTCATCAGGTTCCTGAGGCCCGATGACTCCACAAAGGAGAGGGGCAACCCGTTCATGGCCACCATTTCACCAATGACGTGAGTGGTGGTCTCCTGTGCCTTGGCCCTATTTCTTTGGCTGACAAAACTCCCACACAGCGGCACCACTTCCTGCAGAGTGGCCTGCCTCTTCCCACTCTCAGTGGAGCTGTCTCTGGAGTCCTCCTTCCCCATTGCTGCTTCCCCTCTCTTCCTCCCTGAGGAACCAGGGCCTGACAGTGTTCCAGGCAGAGTCCCAGGGTGCCTTCGCATGAGGTGGCTACGCAAGGCACTTGAAGAGAGGTGTTTGGGGTCATTCCCCCTGCGCACAACCACCCCAAATTTCTTGCACACTGCAAGCCTCGAGTCTGCCAGGCTGTTCTCAAAATGCTCCCAGAGAGACCCGCGAGGCTTATGGAAAGTACTGCCCCCTCTGGTCCTGCCTGCCACTGCTGTGCTGGTGGTGGTGTGGCTTGTGCCCTGCTGGGACAATTGACTGCTGCTGTCACTGGTGGTACTCTGGTCCTGGGTGGAAAGAGGGCTGCTTCTTCCATCACGGCCTGAACCCTGCCTTTCGTCTGTTCCTGCCAACAGGTCCTCAGAATCCGGCAGATGCAGATGAACAGAGCTTTCTGATTCTGAGTACGCGTCTTCCTCCCAATACAAGGAGGGGGGTGAGAGTGTGAGACCTTGGCGATGGGGATCGCATGCAGTCATCCATGCTTCCCTCAGTGACAGAAGATGGTCCGGTGGTGCTGTTTGTGCAGGTGTTGCTTGGAGAGGGAGTGGCAGCAATATCACTATCTGCACTACTTCCTGTGCCTTCCTTCAGAAATGTGCCCCTATTTATTTTAGTGGGGGCTCCCCTGCCCTTCCCTCTGGCTCTGCCAACCCTCCTAATTTTTTTTATTTCTCAAAGTTATAGAAATATATTTTCTTATTATATTTGTGTTAAGTAAACAAACTATTCTAATAAACTTATCCTTTTGACCCACAAGCTTACTCTCACACTGTGTTCTTTTGTACAAGCTTTAAATGTTGCCCTGCTGGCCCTTGATATAATTTTCTAAATTCTGCTTTCAACTTGATCCACTGAAATGGAGGAAAACTTAGGAAGCAAATGGTAGTATTAGAAATTAATTGAAACTAAAAATAAGCCTGAAGTGAAAAGAGAGTAGGGGTACTCTGAGATGCCCCAAAAAAAGATATTGGTGTGTAAATAAAATATAGTTCAGTAGTTATCAAGGCAACAACTAAGAATGCTGTAGCGCAGCTAAATGAATGAATGAAATGAAATATAAAAGTGTCTCTTCTTGCTCTCAGGTCAGGCTGTAAAATTTAGGAAGCAAATGGTACTGTAGTATTTGAAAATAGAAACTATTAAATCCAGACCAGAAGTCCAGAAGAAAACTCTTCTTCCCTTCTTCAGCAATCAGTCAGCAAAACTGCAGTGCATACAGGCCAGGCACAGTCAGAGAATAAAATTAAAATAGTTTTCTAAATTCTAATTCAACTTGATACACTGAAATGGAATGTGCCTGCCTGTGTGTGCAAGTGCACACACAACACAAAAAGTGTATGTATATAAGCAAACAAACAATGAGCTGGAGTAATGAATAAACAATATTGTAAAAGATTTATATTTGTCCCCCTTTGGGGAGGTTCAGTTTCTTGCACCCCCCAAATTGTGGGTGGGTGTGTGCAAGCAAATTAGGCTCTCCCAGCCTGTAATTGAACTGGTGGTGTGTCACTGGAATTTGTACAGCTGGACAGGTGGCTTCAGCCAAAACCAAAAATAAGCCTGAAGTGAAAAGAGAGTAGTGTGGTACTATGCCTCCCAAGAAAGATATTGGGGTGTAAATAAATACAATATAGTTTATTAGTTTTAGTCAGGGAATAAAATGAAAATAATTTTCTAAATTTTTCTGATCCACTGAAATGGAATGTGCCTGCCTGTGTGTTCAAGTGCACACACAACACAACAAGTGTATTGTAAACAAACAAACAATGAGCTGGAGTAATGAATCAATAATATTTGTTTGTAAGGCTGATATCAGCAGCAGCAGCAGCTGGACAGGTGCCTTCAGCCACAGCCCAAAAATAAGCCTGAAGTGAAAAGACAGTAGTGGTACTATGCCTCCCAAGAAAGATATTTTTGGGGTGTAAATACAATATAGTTTAGTAGTTGTAGTCAGGGAATGAAATAAAACTGGTTTTCTAAATTCAAGTTCTGAATTCAACTTGATCCACTGAAATGGAATGTGCCTGCCTGTGTGTTCAACTGCACACACAACACAACAAGTGTATGTATGTAAACAAACAAACAATGGAGTAATGAATCAATAATTAAGGTTGATATCAGCAGCAGCAGCCTCCCAAAAAAGATATTGGGGTGTAAATAAATACAATATAGTAATAGTTGTAGTCAGGGAATAAAATGAAAAAAAAATTCTAAATTCTTCTGATCCACTTAAATGGAATGTGTCTGTGTGTTCAAGTGCACACACAACACAACAAGTTTAAAAACAATCAATGAAGTAAGTAATAATATTGTAAAATATTCTCCACTTAGGATAGAGGTTCTGTTCTTGGCTTGCACCCCAAATGTGTGTGTGCAAGCAAATTGAAGTTGGAAAATACAAAATAAAATGGTAGTATATAATATATTTTTAAAATAAATCCACACCTCCCACTCCCAGTCGAGCCTCCCCCTTTATCCAATATCAGAAAAAAAAATCCTCACAAACTGCCAGAGAACAAAGAATAAACTGCTATTCCCTTCAGCAGACAAAGCTGCAGGGAATCAAAGAAATTATTTTCTAATAAAATCAGTTTCCTCCCTGCCTGCCTAACTTAAAGCCTAAAGCCTCCCAGGCCTCCCTCCTTGAATAATAATCTCTTTCTCGATCACACAAGCACCACCAGCACAGCCCTCCTCCCTCCACATCCAAGACCTGACTGCGATTTCTGGAAGGTGCCTCGGTTTTTTATGCCCTCCGAGACATCCAGAAGTTTCAGTCAAAACCTGGCCATGCTATTGGTGGAATTGTTCAAAAAATTTGCATGGTCCCTTCCCATGCCCAGCCCAAATGGGCAAGTCTAAAAAAATAAAAAATAAAAAAAAATAAAATAAATGCGACGTTTTATTGCTATAAAAACCCACTGCTGCTACTATTAAAATTCAGACATTTAAAATAAATAAATTTCACATGTTTCTGTGGTACTTTGTTGTGTTTTTTGACCACGATTTCAAAAGAAAAATTGCGGTCGCCATTTTGTATTCCCCCCCCACCGCATGGCATGGTGAGATGACGAGGATGACCCCCCCCCAGCCTGGTGCAAGCATCCCAGGACAGGAGAGGGGGGGGATAGTCTGGTAGGTGGCAAAGCCTCAGGCAGGCATATTTTTGCCTGCTTTTTCGGCCGGGAGTTGGGTTTTTTTTAAAAAAAATTAAAAAACTTTTTCTGTGCTTCGCATTGTGCAATCGCCACGATGCCACAAACGGAAATGAAAAACCTGACCAAATTTTTCTTTTTTCAGTTCAAGTTCAAGTTGTAATGGCTTAATTACCGTTACCATTTCCGTTACTTCCGGAAATGAAAAAACGGAAATGGAAACGAAGATTTCGCTGCTCCGTGCCCATGTCTACTTATCATTCCTTTTTACAAAAACCTGAATTATGCTGGAGATGTGTACACTGCATCTTTGATTTCTTACAAGTGATTTTCACCTGGCTCCAAGCTATATTATTTGGACTAACATGTTATTAAAATGAAGTCTATATGCAACATAATGACATATAGAAATGATATGTTATTAAGGTAGAAGAACAAACTGTACTATTTAAATATTCAAGTGGATATCAGACCTTTAGTATCCTATTATCAGAGTGGAGCAGTAAATTTGGAAATGCAGGTGCTCATCATGGTAGCCTTAAGCAAAAGTAAACAGGCTGCAATGCTAGAAAATATCTACAAAAGAGGACCATATATATTGTATAGCTAATTTTCCTTAAAATAAATTACTTTGCATTACAACATAGCTTGACATAAAATACTGTCATTTAGAGATGGGTACGAAATGTGAAAATGGTGTTTTGTTTAATTTTTCATTTCATTTTTTCCAGTTTGTTTTGTTTTGTTTGAAATGATTTTTAATAATTCTTTTTGTTTTTTGTTTTGTTTTTCATTATTTATTTATTTATCTTTTTTGATAACTAGTTGGGGCCCTACTGGCTGATCTGTGTGTGTTTTTTTTTTTAACAAGCACCGATCAGCTGGCAATCAGCACTTATTTTTATTATAAAGTATGAAAAAATGAAAAACGAAACAGAATGAAACAAAAGTTTCCATTTCATTTCATTTCATTGTTCAAAGGCACTTTTTTGGTTTCATTAGGAAACAAAATGAAAAACAAAAAATGAAATAAAAATGTCTCTATTGTCATTAAGGAAATTATTTGTCTTCCATATGTCTGTGAAAATATTCAATCATCGTGATGGAACTCTTGCAGGCATGATTATGAATATGTAAATAGGCAACCAATCCACCGAATGTAATTCGGGCTGGTACCTATATAAGGAGTGACTGGTAAACTGTCAAGAGAGAACTGGAAAACTACAGAGAACTAGGGAGAAGAGAAGAGAGAAAACTAGTAGTTGGCAGCAGGGAAACAGTGTTTGAGATGTAGAAACTGGTTAGGACTTGTTTAAGGGCAACAGGGGCTGAATCTATTTATCTGTAACTAAAAAGTAAACCAAGCAACATTAAAGAAGACCTTTATTTATGTATTGCACTAACTTTCAATAAACTTTAATTGTTATTTGCAATGTTACAATCCTTTCCAGTCCCGTTTCATCTCTATAGGAATTTAAGTAACTATTTGGTGGCAGCAGTACCAAACAAAGAAGAGTTTGTAGTTTCACCATGTGTACATGTGTGCCGGATAGTCAAATATCCAGGCATCCATCACAGTCATCCAGGTGAGGTTATCAAGATTTTGAGTGATGGCAACTGGACTTCATTTCTTGTGAGATTGAAATCCCTCTCTCAAAAGAGATGGAAGACTTAGGGATAAAATTTTTAGCATTTATCACCCTGCCCTTTCATCAATTCCCATGCAAATCAGAAGCACTTCACACCCCCACCAGGAAAGCCACTGCTAACGACCCATACTTAACAGGTGTTGGGAAGGGTTGAATAGGTGGGACTTTCACACACCCCAGACCATTGCACATCTAACAAGCCTGTTTGGGCCATTGTCCTCCTACTGAGCCTATTCAGGCCACTGTCCAGTTAATGAGTCTATTCAAACCAGGGTGACATGAAATCAAGGTAAACTATACATTGGAGGACTCACCACTAACTTTAACCAGAATGATGAAATTAATTGGATCAAAAGTGAAAGTATTTAATCTCACAAGAAAAGAAGTCCAGTTGCCATTTTTCTTTTAGTTACTCTGTGCATTCCAGCTGCAGCCAGAAGTGTACATAATCTAACCCAAAGTCCTTGACTGGCATACATCATATAGCCAAGAAATTTAAGAATAACCTCCTGGCAGAGCACATATTTTGCCATGTTTGAACTTTTGGGACCTGCTTTGAAGAAAGCTTGCAATGTTTTTAATTTGTATTAGTGGCATATAAAGGTATTGCCTGTGGCCTAGTTTTGCATTTCTGTTTTGTGATGGCCTCGTGGCTCAACAACCTTTTTTGCTTCGATGGAATTATGAAGATACCAAGAAAGAGCCAGCATTCCCCATGCACCTGGAATGAGGCACATGGACTCTAAACACTAAAGGGCAAGACTGCAACCACTATGTAATATCACTTGAATTTAATCTTGTTTCAATTGACAAACCTAGTGATTTTACTAATTTTTACCCCAATCCAAGAATTTCTGTATTTTTTCTGCCTAGCGCTGCCGTTTGCGATGCTTTTTATTTAATTTTTCGGCCCTGCCAGGGCTGCCCACTGGGGTCTTGAAGGGGGGTCTAAAGGGGGCTTACGGAGCGGCTCAAAGCGTCCGAGCGGCTGAAACGCCCAAGCGGCTGAAAGCGGGTTGAAAGCGGGTGGCTCAACATCTCCTGTCACATCTGAGATTCAACCACCCGGCTCGCTGAACCGCCGAGGACCGAGTCCCGCTGAGCGTCCCTTCCCCTCCTGCGTTATCTTCTACCTTCAGCACCCGGCTCCTTGCTCGACCACCGGCTGTGCCATGAGGGAGTCTTGGAGCGTGTTGTGGCTCGCCCTCCCTGGCTGTTCCCGAGGACCCGAGGATCTGCGGCTCACAGCCCCTATCTTCGGCTCCCTCCTGGGACTGCTGTGTACCGGAGCCGTGACCATCTGCTGTCCGCCGGGGCTCTCCCTGTCCATCTGGCTGCGGACGGACTTGCTTACCTCCATGCAGTTTGCTTGGAGGAGTGGTGGGGTGCTGCCGCGGGGTTCGAATGGCGAGCGGCCGCCCCGTTCAATCGTCTTGTCAGCGGCTTTTCCCTTCGCTGCGCCTTGTCCGTTTTTCGATCTGCCGCCCCTGGAGCTCGGGCAGTGGTTCGGCCGCCGGCGACCCGCTGGCCGGGCCAGCCGCCGGTTTCGGCTGGTGGCCGGCTTGGGAGCTCGGGCGGCGGGCCGGCCGCCGGTGATTTGCTGGTGTGGGCTGTTCGGGCGGCGGTTCGGCTGCCGGCGGTTCGCAGGCTCTCCCCTGGAGCGTACCAACTGCTCCCTACCGTCAGCGTCTATCTCACCGGCTTTGGCTCGGGTGGCTGATCGGCCACCGATGTATGGAGCGGCCGCCGCTCACCGCCGGGACTTGAACAGCCGTCTGGCCATCGGCATTCTCTCCCCCCTCCGGACCCAGGCTCTGTGCGGCGATTTTTACATCTATGACTGCGCCTCACGGACTCGATCTTCGCGTCCCTTTTTCCCTGTCTTTTAGAGACTCTTCGCCCATGGGGGATAGGGCCTGGGGCAGGGAGGGGGGAATCTGATGTTGTCGTTTTTCCATCTTTCTCACGCTACCCCCTCTCCTATTCCATCTTTAATATGCCTGTATTCCAACTTCTGGCCCTGGGGGGTTTCCCCTTACTCTTTCCATCTGCCCCCTTTCCCCCCCTCCCTTTTCTCCCCGTTGTTTTCCATCTGCGCCCTGGCTATGTTGCCCTTTATTCTGTCTGTTTATTTTATTTTATCTTATTTGATTTAGTACTCCCTTATTTACTGCCTCTGTTATTTATTTTGCTCTGTTTTACTTACATTGTATATGGTTTTTATTTTTTATTTTAGTTGTTAGTTCAGGATTTTGTTAGTTTTCTGCTTGGCTGCAGCTAATAGATGTGTCCTTTGCACTAATCAGCTCAGCCCAGGATCACCTGGCTATCTTTTCTCCCAGGTGTGCTACATCTCCCCCTGGCAGCAGTTATCTTTGTTATATTAATTTCTGTATTATTATCTGTAATGTGTTTGCCTTGAGTTTAGTCTGAGTTATCTGTATTTTATTTGTTAACCGAGGATTTTTTCCCCTCCGCCCCCTTCCCCCCCCCGCTAGGTCACCATGTTGGCAGGGACTCACATACCAACCGTGTTGGGTCGTGGACGATACGCTCGGAGCCAGAGGGTTAGTCGGATAAGAAGAACTAGGGTCAGGCATCTCGCGCTTGTCCCACGTTCTGACCCTCTGACTCACTGCCACGTGCCTGGGAGCCATTCCACCAGAGCCTCCAACCTGTCCTGCCTCCTTCTTAATGCCAGGTCGGTCCATAACAAGACTGCTGTCATCTTTGATACCATCATCAACGGCAGGGCCGACCTGGCCTGCATAACGGAGACCTGGGTGGGCTCAGAGGGGGGGCTTCCCTCACCCAGCTGTGCCCCCCTGGGTTCCTGGTTCATGGAGTGGGCAGGTTGGAGGGCCAGAAGGGTGGAGGAGTTGCCATTGTATATAGGGAATCGCTTCAAGTGACCAGGGCCTCGACATTGGTGATTCCGGGGCTTGAATGCCTCCACCTGTTGGTAGGTCAGCGGGATAGATTTGGCATTGTACTGGGCTACCGTGCTCCCCGCAACCCAGCACAATCCCTGCCAGAGCTCGCGGAGTTCATCGCCGCTGCTCTGTTGAAGTCCCCCCGGCTTCTGGTCGTCGGGGACTTTAACGTGCATGCTGGCGGTGAGCTCGCCGGGCGCAGCTCTGGAATTCATGGAAACCATGACGTCCATGAGCCTATCCCAGCATGTTTCTTGCCCTACCCACAGGAGTGGGCATACCCTGGATCTGGTACTTACCTCCATGTCGGGGGATTCCCATCTGGAGGTGCGGGACATTGTTCCCACACCCGTGTCATGGTCAGATCATTACCTGTTGTCCTTCTCCCTGGCAATGGCGGCCCCTCCTCGCGGGGACCAACGGCCCCTTGTTTGGGCCCGCCCCCGAAGGCTCCTTGATCCGGCCCGGTTCCGGGGAGCCTTCGGGGAGCTTTCTGGTGGTCTGGCTGACAATTCGGCCGAGGCCTTGGCCAACCAATGGTTTGAGTCAGCTGCCGACGCCGTCGGCCGAATCGCCCCCAAGCGTCTCCTCCGTGGCAGAGCTCGTACTTTGCCGTGGTTCACGGCGGAGCTACGAGCGATGAAGCGGGAACGGAGGAGACTGGAGAGCATCTGGAGACAGAGCCGGACGGCAAATAACAAGACTGCCGTTGCGATCCAGACTAGGCGCTACTCGCGAGCGATCAGGGAGGCTAGAAGATCTTTTTACTCCCTGAGAATTGGTGAGGCCTTGAACCGTCAGGCAGAACTCTTCTGGGTGGTTCTGGACCTCACCAATCCTAGTCTGGCTAGGCCTCCTCCTACTGATTTCAGTAGTGAGAATTTCGCAGTCTTTTTTAGATCCAAAATAGAGGCCATCCGTGCCGACTTTGTTTCCAGTAGCACTAGCCCTCCCTCGCCATCCTCAGCTCCTTCACCCCCCCGCTCTTCTCAACTGGTTGAGTTTGGGCCTGTCTCTCCTTTGGACGCCTCCAGGGCCATTGCCCATTGCCGTCCCGCGACCACACCCTTCGACCCTTGCCCATCCTGGCTTATCAAATCTGCCGGAGGGAGCATGCCCGAGTGGGCCGCTGCCATCGCCACCGCCTCCTTCAGCGAGGGGTTTTTCCCTCTCGTCTGAAGGAGACGGTGATTAAGCCCATCTTGAAAAAACTGGGATTGGCGTCGGACCAATTGTCCAACTACCAACCGATTGCCAATGTTCCCTTCATGGGCAAGGTCATCGAGAGGGTGGCCGCGGTGCGGATTCAATCATTCTTGGAGGAACAACGGCGCCTTGATCCTTGCTAATCTGGCTTCAGGCCTGGCCGGGGTACCGAGACAGCTCTGGTCGCGCTGCAAGATGACCTCATCCGGGCGGCCGACAGGGGTTGCTCTACCCTGTTGGTTCTCCTGGATTTGTCAGCGGCCTTCGATACCGTCGACCATGGTATCCTACTGGACCGGCTCCTGGAGGTAGGGATCGGGGGCACTGTTCTCAGTTGGCTCCGGTCCTTCCTTCAGGGTCGGCTCCAGTATGTGCAGCATGGAGGAGAGTTGTCGGCCCCGTGGACACTCCCTTGCGGGGTTCTGCAGGGCTCGTCTCTCTCCCCCATGCTGTTTAACATCTATGTAAGGCCGCTGGCTGGGGTCATCAGGAGATTTGGGCTGCGTTGTCATCAGTATGCTGATGACACGCAGCTCTATCTCTGTTTTTCCACCTCTGCAGTGGAAGCTGTCCGGTCCCTCAACCTGTGTCTGGAGGCGGTTATGGCTTGGACCAGGGCCAACAGGCTCAAATTCAACCCTGAGAAGACCGAGGTGATGTTCTTCGGGAGTTCCCCGTCTGGGTATGGGGGCCCCCTCCCCAGTTTGGAGGGTGTTTTCCTCCAGCTGGCGGAGAGGGTTCGGAATCTGGGCGTGATCCTGGACCCGGCCTTGTCCCTGGATGCTCAGGTGGCGGCCGTGGCCAGGACCGCATTTTTTCACCTTCGCCAGATCACCCAGATTCGCCCCTATCTAAACAGGGACTCCCTGAGGACAGTGGTCCAGGCGCTGGTGATCTCGAGGCTGGACTACTGTAATGCTCTCTACATGGGGTTGCCCTTGACTCTCCTCCGGCGTTTGCAGCGGGTGCAAAATGCAGCAGCCAGACTGGTGGTGGGTGCGCATCGCTATGACTGCATCACCCTGGTTCTGGCCCGGCTGCATTGGCTACCCGTTGCCTCCCGGATCAGATTCAAGGTCTTGGTTTTAGCTTATAAAGCCCTCCATGGCCTGGGCCCAGAGTACCTGGCAGAGCGGATCACCCAGCGGTCAACATCGGCCCGACCGGTTCGGCAGTCGCGGGCGCACTCGCTTCAGGTTCCATCTCTCCGAGAAGCCAGGCGGTCCCGTACCCGGAACCGGGCTTTCTCGGTGGCTGCTCCATCTATATGGAACAGCCTCCCTAGCGAAGTGCGCTCTGCAGAGTCCCTGCTGGCCTTTCGTAAAGCGGTGAAGACCATCCTATTCCGCGAGGCCTTTGGTGACCTAGCTTTAACCTTCCTTTTTCTCTTCCCCCCCATCCGCCATCGATAATCGATAATTAGGTCATACTTGACATAGCAGCGGTGAGGTTTGAATTAAAGGTTGCGTCCCTGCTGCAGTTTTCTTAATATGTTTTTATTAATCCATGTCGATTTCTTGATTATGTCCCCTATTGAGATTTATTGTACCCAAATGTATGTATCTCCTGATTTGCTTTGTCATGTTCGCCGCCCAGAGTTCCCGTTGGGAAGATGGGCGGGATATAAATTCAATAATAAATAAATAAATAAAAATAATGAACCATGTGGGTCCTCTATGTCAACTCTCTCCCCCCTCCCCCAGCCAACAGGGACTTGTGTGTCCCACAGAGGCAAATGGAGATGAAGAGTGGTGAGTAGGGGTTGTATGACCCATGTTCCATTGTTCCATGAATGGGGGTGAGAAACTCAGTGCTTAAGCAGCTTTTACAACTGCCATCCAACTTCCTGCCTCTAAGAAGACGCATTGCCTGGCTTACATCATCCAGCCAAGACTCCTTGCCTGATGTACATAATCTAGCCGATAATTTTAAGAATAACCTCCTGCAAGAACACATCTTTTGCCATTTTGGGACCTGCTTTGAAGAAGAGTGTGTCACACTTGAAAGCTTGCAATTTTTTTTATTAGTGGTCTATAAAGGTATCGCCTGTAGCCTAGTTGTGCATTTGTGTTTTGTGATGGCCATGTGGCTCAACCCCTCCAATTTGCTGAGAAGGAACAGGAGAGCCTGAGCAGTATGTGTGGGAGAGATATGATAACATGACCTTGTTACTCAGACAGTCCTGGCACTTCATCCCCATGAGTCTTGTTGCCACCACACCACAGCCAATTACCTAAATGAAGCTAAAACCAACGTTAACAAGTGTTTGGGCTTTTCTGTGAGTAGAAAGCACCTGGCAAAAAGGACCTCAAAGTTTTCTCCTAGAAGTGCAAGAATTTTTTAATATCATTTCTACTTTAAGAGCGATTTTCTTTTATTCTTCAGTGTTGAATTATTTAGCATGCTTATTTTAAACTAGTGTCACTGTAGTCATATTTTTACATTTTACCTTTGTTGAGAATATGCATTCAAATTGACATTTCTGGATATGAATTGTATAAATAAGTAACAGTAGCCAGATGGCAATTGCATCCTATCCTTATCAACTTGTAACATTTGCTGTTGTGGACAAGCACACAGAAAACTTTGATGCTCTTTGGGTAATTTTGGGTATGCCTCATTTATTTCTAAATCTTCCATGTACCTTTTGTTAATCATAAAAGAGAATAGCTCTTTCATATTCTTTTATTTCATTTTCCCCATTCATGTTCTGTCTAGCATTTGACTAAATGCCCTAAAGAACCCTTTAAATGCTTAAAGAAGCAGACAGGGCAGATAAAAGAAAATTAATTTGAAAGCCCTAAAAAGCCCTTAACAACTACTTCAAAAAAGCAGAGGCAAGATGGGCAACCCACAGTGAATTAACCAAACAGCACAAATGTTAAAAGAAAACAGAGTAACAGGGAAAACATCCATGTACTCATGCACACATAAAAGGGGGGAAGGCCAGAAACACACACATGCACAACCCCCCAAAAACCAGTTAAGCAATCAATTCAAACCACATACACCCCTTCACATGCAAATTGAGAAAAGCAAGTAAGAAAATAAATGCTATGACAGAACACAAGTCTGCTCATAACCATAATGACTTGAACATGGGAAGTTTTCTTTTCCCTTACCGTTAATATTTTTCTTTAGTTCACCCCCAGCACATACCAGCAGGCAAAAACAATAGCCCAAGGAAGGTGAGAGGGCAAAAAAATCCCCAATAAAGCATAGGTGGGGTGTGGGGGTGGAATGTCAGTAAAATTGTTCTAAGGTGGCATGCTTGCACAACAGGCAAGCTGCCTGTTTGCAACAAGCAAACATAGGCCTAAAAACCTGAGGTATCCCCCCCCAAAAAAAAAAAAAAAAATCCTGGTAAAAAGGGGATGGGGCATTCCACAGGTACAGGTAAATAGTACAATCAACATAAAGGCCATCACAGAAATCAGAAGCTGTCATGTCTGGCTCTTGGAAAAAAAGGACTAAGGCAGAGAGCATTCTTCATGGGATTCCAACATATCCAGTCCTCTTACAGTTCAAAATCCCCTCTTTTCTCCTCATGGATGTAGTGGTTGGCTGATAAAATCATTCACCACTCATTACACTGTTTGATTCAACACTCCCCACCCACCCTCCACAGTTTGATAGAGAAGAGAGGGCTAGGGGAAATGAAAGAGGGAAGCACAAAAGAATCAAAAGCTTTTTTGATATGCTCTTTCACTAAAATAAAGCATTCAGATTGTTTAAGAAATGAAGGGAAGAATCCAAAACCAAGTTAAATTCCTCCTTCATGTTTTTCTCCATTCATGTTAACCCAGGAGTTTTATCTCAATTTTCTGCATTGTGTCAGAAAGACTACAACTATCCATCTGCCTAATCGATCTACAAAGTCAAAGCAAACTCTGCAGTGGTCAGTATTAGAGTTATTTGAATTTAAAGAGAAAAGTTTATCAAATTAAAGCCTAAGGGATATGGAAGCATAAGGGCTAAAGAACCAAATATTGACTAGACCGGCCCAACCCTACAGTTCTGATACTGGAGTAGGATCTGGCAAGCCACTCCAGTATTCCTACCAAGAAAACTCCATGGACATGGGGTCACAAAGAGTTGGTCACAACTGTAATCACACAACATGCACACACGCACAGTTCAGGTAAGCATGATATCCCCCTCTCCCCCCCTCTCTCATATACTGAAGTGCATAAACAATAGTTGGCAGATGGTTGGATGAGTAGTTGGCACCACTGCTGATGCCTCTATAGCCTCCTGTTGTCTTCAGCATTTCTCTCTCTCTCTCTCTCTCTCTCTCTCTCTCTCTCTCTCTCTCTCTCTCTCTCTCTCTCTCTCTCTCTCTCTCTCTCTCTCTTTTCTTTTTTCTCTCATATACTGAAGTGCAGAGAGAGAGAGAGAAATGCTGAAGACAACAGTAGGTTATAGAGGCATCAGCAGTGGTGCCAACTACTCATCCAACCATCTGCCAACTATTGTTTATGCCAACTCATCCAACCATCTAGAAATAAACAATATTTATAGGTAGCAAGGGTACCAAGAAGTGAGAAGGAAAATGGCAAGTCAGCTACTGGTCTAGGTGGTAAGAAAATGTCTCTGTGTGACTAAATTATTATATGAAGAGCAAGATGTGTGTGAGATATTTCAAATGATGTAAGGAATGGACATGAGACATTTTCAAATGTCTCTGCAAATTTTCATGGGTGTCAATTTGCATGTTATTGGAATACAAATATACTAAATTGCATATTGAATTTCTGCATCCTTATCACTGTAGCTCTGATTACAAAAGCATCTCCAAAGAAGAAGGTCTTGTGGAATGTTTTCTGAAAATAAGTGGAGAATACCATAGAATCCCATGTGCCATGCAGTGTGGCGAGCTCCCGATGATAACCCCAGTTCCTGCCAACATAGCAGTTCGAAAGCATTTAAATGCTAGTAGATAAATAGGTACCACCATAAAAAGTGGGAACATAAAACAGTGGCCATGGACTTGCACAACACTGGCTCTTCGGCTTGAATACAGAGATGAGCACCGCCCCTAGAGTCGGACACGACTAGCATGCAAGTGTGTGTGTGTGGGGGGGGACCTTCACCTTACCATAGATATGAAATGTTTAACAAGATATCTCACTTTAAGAAATGTCAACCAGGTATTTTTGTCAGCACCAAGTATCATTTATGTTTGGCCTATCTTCCGCAACTTGTCTGAAAACCAAGAAGCAAATAGTGCTACATCAGTGCTAGCCATTTTAATAACATCTGCTTATATTCTGTTCTAGAACATGGTTCAAATGAGTAAAAGCTCTTAAACTGATTTTGTTGTATTAATTGTATGAGGCTAAGGAGCTGCTCCACCCTAACACTTCATCTGAACTAATTTGGGGGAGAGACCATTGTGTACTGACTTTCAATTAAATTAGCCCATGGGTTGGCAACCAAAAGACAATGCAGCCCTTGTGAAGCATGGAAACAAGTGGACATATATTAAATGATAGACATGTAGAGTAGAGATGGGCACAACTAGGGAAAATGATGTTTTCGAGTTGTCGTGTGTTGGAGGTGGCCTGTGTCGGCTCGTTTCCTTTTTTCGCAAAACTTCGCAAAAATTTGTCATTTCGTTTTTCGTTTTTTTGTCTGTCGTTAAACTGGTTGGGGGGGGTAGCGGGCTCCTGGAGGCACCTCTTTTTTTGGGGGGTGGGTGCCTCCTATCCTCAAACACTAGGGAAAGCAGGCTCCTGGAGACCCCTCATACATGGGGGTCTCCTCTCCTCACCTGCTGCAAAAGGGCATGCATGCATAGCCATATGGCTATGATTGCATACCCAGTTGCATGCAGAGACACAGCAGACTGACAGAGGCACCCCTCTTTTTGGGGTGCCTTCCCTGCCTCAGTCAGGCCTCGGGGGCATGGTTTGCATGATGTCACACATGCTGCCGGCCGAGCCAAGCCTGCAGGAGTCACCCAGAGCCACAAGTGGTGGACTGGCAGACTCTCTGCACCCACTGTGTCTCACTAAGAAGGGAATTGTACTTGCTAGTGCAGTGCAAGTACAGATCTGGCTTAGGCAACAGGGTTAGTGCAAGGGCTAGGTTTAGGCTAGTTACGGGTGAGGTTAGGGTGAGTATTGGGGTGCACCTCTGGGGGTCTCTCTGACCCACTTAGAAGGACAGTGTACTGCGTATGGGTTAGGCTTAGGGTTAGGGTTCAGGTTCGGGCTACGGTTAGTGGGCTTTTTATGCCTGTTTGGCACATCCCAGAAGTCTCTGTGGTCAACCTGGCCAAGTGGCCATGCGATTGGTGGAATGGGTCCAAAAATTTGCATGGTCACTCCCATGGCCAGCCCATCATTGCACAGGTGTAAAATAAAATAAAATAAAATAAAATAAAATCAATGGAGATTGGAGAGAGGAAAGAGGAGACATTTTGTTGCAAGAAAAACCCACTGCTGCTACTGTAAAAATTCTGGCAGTTTTAAAATAGCAATTTTTGCATGTTTTCTGTGTGGTGCTTGTGTGTTTTTGGACCACGATTTCAAAAAAAAAATTGCAGTCACTGCCCCATTTTGGATCCCCCACCCGCACCGCATGGCATGGCGACTCGAGTCTGGCTGCCCAGGACAGGAGAGGGGGGGAGGCCGGGACCCCCCCCAGAAACCACCCCTCTGGTAGGTGCACTCTGCACTGCAGGCATATTTTCGCCTGCTTTTTGGCCCGGGAATGGGGGGGAGTTTAAAACTTTTTTTCTGTGCCGCTTCCGCTTGAATTGCGGCGGCCGGCGGCGAGTCTGGTGCTTTGCGAGCAACTACGACGAGGATTTCCCCCACCACCAGAGCAGCCCAGGACAGGAGGGGGGGGTCAACCACCCTTCTGGTAGGTGCCCTGAGCCCTCACTCAGGCAGGCATATTTCCGCCTGCTTTTTGGCCGGGAATCGGGTTTTTTTAAAAACTTTTAAAAACTTTTTTTCTGTGCCGCTTGGTATCGTGGGATCGCCGTGATTCCAGGAACGACCACGACAAATCAGACCCAATTATTCTTTAGTTGGTTCGAGTTCGAGTTCTGGCGGAGTAATTCCCGTTACCATTTCCATTCCGTAACGGAAATGAGGAACGGAAACGGAAACAGGAATTCCGACAAGTCATGCCCATCTCTAATGTACAGTCTTCTCCTTGAATTTGTTGCCTTGTCCACAAGCACAACGAGCTTAGGTGGTCATGAGAACATAAGTTATCTCAAATGCACCTTCAAACCTAATCATGTTTGGGGATAAGCTGCTGCTTGAACCTCATAATGAAATTCCATTTAGTTTCATTCCTTGCTGCCCTTTAAGTATTCTGTACTTGGCTACATCTTCTCTGTTGTCCTAATTCCAAAACATGAACAACTGTCTGATAATAAGAGGAATAAACAGCAGCAGCAGTCCAGTCCCAGAGATTTCGGAGCCAAAATGTGAGTCCAGGAGGCAGACTCTTCTGGTGTAACAGAGGTGACTCTGGTGAGTTCATAAACTTAAGGCAGGCAAGAGGTGGGAAAATTTTGTTCTCTAAGCTTTGGACACTTTTCCCAAGGCTTGCATCTAGTGATTGACATGAATCAATTTGTGCCGCTTCATCAAACCCATAAGCATGACACCACCAGTGCTGCATATTCCCTCCCACCTCCCCCCATCTGGTTGCACCAGTCACAATTTGGCACACATTGTCCAAGTCCTCCTGCGCAGGCAGTACTCCAGTCTTGGCTGGAGCTTAGGCTTCCCTTCCGTACCTTCTCTAGCAACTGACCATTCATTAGTTCTGCACTGAAAATTCCCATGCCACCTTTTCATCTGAGTGGTCAACAGCCAGAGGATACACGTAAGGAAAGCCTGAGCTCCTCCCTGGACTAAAGCATCACTCAAGAAGGAGGACTCAGGTGGTGCATGCAGAATTGTGAGTGGGGCAGCCAGCCAGGGAGGTGGAGATGGAGAACACACTGCATCTGTTCTGTAGTGCCATACCTACAAATTTCAATAAAATGTCACAAATCTATCTATGCCATTTCTACCTCCAACAAGAAGGCTCATAAGTGTCAACACCAGTACTCTGCTCTCTGTCTTGCTCCAAATGGTATGAAAGGTTCGACATTAGTATGCCAAAAAATCAAGTGTGGAAATAAAGGATGGGGAGTACAAGTGCATATTCACACACCATATTATTCTGACCCAATGAGGCCAGGCAAAAGCTAGCAATGGGTAGAGATGAGTGCCCAGGCTTTGAAGCCATCTCATGCATAAAAATCAAATGAGTTTCTTTTGCAGTTCAACTTGTCCTGAAATCTGTTCCTTGCCTGGTGTCCCAGAGGTCCTGAACAATTCCTTGAGACTTCAGCCGTTGCCATGAGACCTGGCAACCCTATTAATTGTTGTGCATATGAACATATAAAAATCTTAAAAGAGAGAAGCTGCTTAATTATTAAAGGAATTTAGTTCATGCTGATAATGCTAAACCAGTGTTGTCAATTATTCATAATTAATATGCCAGACAATAAATAAATATATGTATAAATGAGGTTCAAAAACCTGCAACAGTTTATTTTCTGTGTGCACTGAAATATCACAAATATCTAGGAGAACCAAACTTTTGCTTAAAAGCCAGAATGCAGGAGGAAACTGTCATGCATAATAGCAATCACTAGAGATGGGGATGAATGGAAGAATTAATCATATTTTCTGATGAATTTGGACAATTGGTCAAAAATTGTTGATTCATATTATTCATCATAAATTGAGTTTCCGCAATGAATACAAAGTGATGATTTTAACAGATTTTTGATTCATGAATTAATTGAGCTATAAAATGGTCTCAAAGGGAGGTAGAGACACAAAATTGGAGAGAAGCAATCCCTGACTTTCCTCTACAATACCTCTGGGTTTGGTGGACATTAAGTTTTGTTGTTTGAGTTGTGTTCCACCAAAGACCCCCCAAAGGAAAGTTCTCCCCTGGCTCCAAGAGAGTCCAAACATGAGGATAATCTTTCTCTGAATCTCCTATCCCGTCTATCCTAGTTTAGTGAAGATTTCTTTTCTCCAGCCCAATTGCTAAAGGACAATTTTTGGGGAGGCACTTTGTGGGTGTATAAATGAGATGTCTGAAACTTAGTCTTCACCAAACTGAGTAGAAGAGAAGCCTTTATGCAAGTCAGATGTCTCTAGGTGCCTGGGAGGCATTTTCTGAGGGGGTCTTTGGGGATACATAGCTCATATCTCTGAAACCCCATCTTCACCAAATATGTAAGGCCTGTAAAGGAAAGGCAGAGGAAGCATCCCTCAAAGTTTGGGGCCTGTAGATGCTGGTTGCAGAATCTGTAGCATTTTAAATGGGAGATGAATTGATTTGACAGTTCATCAATTTGTCACTGGAAATTCGTCAGTTCATCAGTTCATCAGTTCACCAGCTCTGACAAATCATGATGAATCATAATTTTTAAAATTAGTCTCCATCACAAGTAATCATGTGTTTTTACCCTCCTTGGCAGGTTGATTGTTACATGATTGGCCATATGTTGGTGGGAAAACCGGTCACATGACCAGACACATGACTGACCATTTGGTAAACAGCCCACTAAAGGAAAAGAACCATTTAAATGATTACTGGTGAACACATGATTTTTTTCCATTAAGAGTCTGTCTCAAAGAATCTCATAGCACATTCTTACATAAACTTAGTCATAATTGATTCCTACTAGATTGATTCAGACATACTGTAATTCTCTAGGTAACTGGGCATAGGATGGTAGCTGAAACATGATTATAAAAAGAAAGTACAGAACTTTGGCTAGCTGGATTGTTCAGTCATTAATGATTTGTACAGTCCCCAGAAGATGGGAATGGTAAATCACTTCTGAGCATGATAACATTTAAAAAGTCCTGGAAAGGGTCACTGTAAGTCAGAACTGACTTGACAGCTCAGAATTACCATTACTATGAAGCATTATAGCCTATGACTATAAACCACCGTGTGATGTAGTGGGCAGAATGCTGTGCAAGGGCTCAGAAGACTTGGGTTCAGATCCCCCCTTGTCATGAAAACTCACTACTAATTGGCAATCACAAACAACTGGTTATACATGCCATATATCTCAAAATCTCTATAAAGGTTGTCACACATCAGAAGTGAGTCAGTTGATAACACATATCAGACTACTGCAATACTTCTATAGAAGTCTTTTTTCTAGAGACAAAAGAGCCCTTATTTCTAATTAGATGACTAGATGATACAAGGAACATGGAGGCTATTTTCTGAATAAGGCTATATTTGGTTTTGTTAGTAATTATAATTGCACAAAATGAAAGAAATTCAGTTCATCAAAAAATCTCCAGTTTATAAATGTAGGATATTATGCTTCGGTATCCACAATTCATGTTGACAATGACAATGGCAGCAGTCAAGATGGTCTACAGAATACCCTCTTGTAATCACTACAGTCCAGAAACTGACACCAATCAAGGGAAAACTAGAAACTGACTCTTTTTCATCCGTTAACCACTTCTCAGCCAAATGCAAAAACCAAGAAGGCTTCTTATGTACTACCTAACAACACTTAGAGACATCTCTGGGCAGTTTACAATTTAATTATGCAGAATACACCCACAACCTCACCCCTTGAGATGGGTATTCAATTTACAAAACTTAGAAGGATGGGAGCCTGAGTCAACATTGATCTAGCTAACTGAATCCATTGTGATCGAACACAGGTCATGAGCAGAGTTTTGGCTGCAGTACTGGGGTTAAACCACTGCACCCCAAGCAGTCGTCAGGGCTGCTATCAAATCTTCAACAGTGTATCTACTTTGCAATGCTCTTGCTAGAAAGCCTGTTCTACATGTGTTCTGTCTTATAATAAAGCATCCCCCCCTTTTGGAATGACTTTTTGAGCATAAATATTTCTGCCCTTCAGGTTGGAATATTTTCAAATTTAAAAAAAGTTGGGGCCAACAATATTTTTCAAGAAAAGCAAGACTGATCTTTTCAATTTGTATGAGCTATGTTAACCCTGAAGACACTTGGTGTGCATGCTTCTGTGCAAAAGGGGGGAATATAAAACAATTTTATATTAAAAAAATAAACAGAGCAAGAGCAGACTGTATGTGATACCTATTCCAAATTAGGTGCTGATCTGATTTCCAGCTACAAAATTATCAATGTGTCTTTGGGCTGCCCATTTTTTACAATTGCCTTCTAGAAATGTGTATTTGCTGTGCTACACAATAACAAAGTTGCACTCTTGTGCAGCTAAAAATAATAATAATAAATCACTGTTTGACTAGTTGTCTTACTGGCATGATAACCTCATGTTCCACCACTGTTTTACAGCAAATGTTCTGAGTGTTTGGAAATAAGCACAAGTTGAGCTGTGAGTCTGAAGCAATAGAAATAATATTTGTAATGCCAGGAAAAAAATCACTCACTGTGAAATGTATTACAAATTTTGCTGAACATTAACTAATTGGCACTGCTGTCACTCGGTCTTCCAGGATTTTGTCACTGATGCTCTTTAGAGAGAAAAAGAGGGAGAAAAAGGAAAGAGAAGTGTCAACAAATTTTACAAGGAAGATAAATGCTATTAGCTTGAAGCAAAATCTCAATAATCTTCTTTAAAGAGAACCAGATCAGGGGAAAAGAATTAAAATGTATGAGAATACTTCAGCAATCAAACCAATTGTTTCTTCTAACACCTAGCTACATTTGATGTTCAATTCAGTTTTGTATTTAATATTGCTGGTGCTTATAGATTAAGTATTGGAACTCTGTCTTTGGCCTAAAACAATTATTTCTTGGAATGAATGCTTTTATATAGCTAGAAGGGAGGAGGAAGCATTCTTACTCTATGAATGGAGGTGGAGCATTTTGCATGATGCAGTGTGTCACTATACTGCCAGTATTGTAGGCAGATAGTGAGCCCTTAAAGGCAGATACCACCATCTCACTGGCCTCTTTTCTCTTGGTTTGGGAGCTGAGGTTCTTGCCATAACAGGAACCACCAAGGTCCAGAGGACCTGGAGTGCAGAGCAGGAGAGCAGCAGTGCAACAATACAAAATGCAGTTTGGGAGACCTGTGGCCTTTGAGAAGCATCAGTCATGACACTTGATTGGTAGTGTTGTGCCTTAGCTAGGCAGGCACCAGCAGCTTATGGCCCAGCAGGGACCTGGGGGTAGGTGAGCACATTAAAAGTATTGTAGCAGATCAGTGGTGCAAGAATTGATCCCAGTAGGATGGAACAGGCAAAGGTGGGATGACTCAGTGGTAGGGCAGTAGCTGCTCCACTGGGTCCTGTCTTGGGACTGGGCCAGCAGAGCTGACCATGAAATCACCCATTTCGGTACTACAACCCCTAGTTGAAGGACTGGGCTGTGCTGCATGATTGCCTGCAGCTTGAGGGGACAGTGCCACTGACATCTTGGGTGATATCTGGCTACATTGTCTATGGCTTGGGATTCAGGGAGACACACAATTGTTCTGGATCTGAGGGAGACCGGGCTAAGTTTTGTGGAAAACCAAGGGTGATTCCTGTGCTCAGCCTCAGTTGACAAAATAGGCTCTATCAAGGAGGAGAAAGGCAGCCTATTAAAGGAATGGAACAAGAGAATTCTCCTTCTAGGATCTCTTTGTCATCTGGAGATGTGCAGCTGTCTGATTTTAATGCACTATTGCTTGCCTTAGTACAGTACAGAGATGGTAAAATGCCCCTTCAGGTCTCCTCCTCTGCAGCTCAGAAGAAGACAAATTGTAAAGTTTCAGGACACAGTTGATTACATGTTTTTCTAGATTAGAAGTTCTTGAGGGATGAGACTCTTGTCATGCAGAAAGTTTTTTTAAGGAGCTGATCATTCTCAAACATAAAAGAAACTATTTTGTGAACAAAGAGGAGACGGAGATGGTTGAGAGAGATTTCCAAAAGAATCCAAAACAAATATCTGCACATTTTGAGACCTGGGAATATGACCCATCCTTAGCTGCTTGTGTACTCGCAACCAAAATCTTTAATAGGTACAGATGGAAAGATGTTCTTCACTAATGCACATTTAAAAACCAAGCACAGGAAAACTCATGAGACAGCTGATGTTGAAGGTTAAGTCATGAGTTACTGCAGTTCAAATCCCAAACAAAAAAAATTGTGAATGTCAGTAATATCATTAATCCACATTGTCTTACAGTGTAACCATGTGCCCATCTATGTATCACTGAGTTTAATGGAGGTCACTCCCATAACAGTTGGTAATGTCTCATAACCTTAATCACCACTTTGGCTTCTGTCTGCTCTTCTCAAAGATATATTGTCTCCTTTCTCAAAGCATTTCAATTTTTCCTCTTATTGATTTCTTGCTGCTGCTTCAGTGCTTTCTCTCCCTCCCTTTCTCTCTATCTGCCTCCTAGTTTCTAAATTTATTAGGTGTGCTGTTTAAATAACATTTCCCTCCCCCATTGCCGAAAAGTTGCCTTGCCAATTGAAACTATCTGGGTCAACTGTGATTGCATCTAATGCACATCCCTGCCTATACCAGCCATTGATCCAATAGCATGAACTGTTGTGAACAAAACAAGGCAACTGGTTAATAATGATCTTTTCCTATGTTTCCATGCTGCAGGCTTGTAAAGTCGGGCAATTCAATTTATGTGGATGGATAGCTGGGTACTTCTTTGCTAATATTCAGAATCACAGCATACTCAAGGATGGGCTTATTACTGTGTTCTATGCTCTGTAGTGTCCCAATTTTGGAATAGTTGTAAGGAAAAGGAAAAAGTATGTTCTGAGATATCTTATGTTAATATTTTAGTATTCTTGAAGACTGAAACAAACAAAGTGATTCTAAAAGACAAAGAGGACACAAACTTACCTGGTGACTCCCCATTTGTTGCTGGAGTGGGAACAACTAGATCAATGATTAAGCATCAGAGGTGCTGGAGCTGGCATAGACTGCAAAAAGATGCTGTGAGGAAGGCATGGAACATTCCCCACTGGCTTCCATTGTCCATCAGGGATGGGTTTTCTATGCCTGCTTACAATTAGCAGGAAGACCACAGGATGGGCGATTTCAGTTCACACCACCTGCCTGACTTAAATGGAGTTGGGGAGGGAGGGAACTATTCCAGCCATTTTCATGTCTTGTTGCCTCTTGAAATTAACTTGATTGTTAAAGCCACTTTAACAAATTATGCGAAAAGTAACTTTCCAAACACTGAAACAATTTGAAGATGGATGCTTTTATAGATTCATTACTCAAAAATAAATAGAGATGGGCAGAACACAAATTTTTAATTCATTTCATTATTTGTTATTCATTTCGTTAGGGAACAAAACAAATAATGAAGGGAAGGGACCCATCAAAGAAAAACAAAACAAAATGGAAATTTCATTTTTCGTTCCTGGATTCACTTACTTTGCCCTCCTGTAGCGCGGCCTCCTTGCCTGGAAATCCAGCAGCCATGGTGGGGAAAAGCCCACCCTACAGCTGAGAGGCGGCGGGGGGAACCAGCATCCAGGGACTTAAATAAAATAAAATAAAATAAAATAAAATAAAAATAAAGTGCTGACATGGCCCGGGAGCCACATGGTCAGTGCTGTAAAATTTTTAAAAAATAAAAAATGGTGTCACCTGGCTGACTTAAAAAATAAAATAAAATAAAATAAAAAAATCTCTCCGGCCCACGCCGGCCCCCAGGCCAGGTGGTTCAGCCTGCAACGGGGGGGGGGGCTAAAAAAAAAAAAACCAGAGGCACTAGTGCCTCTCAGCTGGGAAGTGCTGTCCCAAAGCCAGCGTTTCTCAGCTTAAAAAGGAAAAAGGAAAAAAGCCCCACAACAGGGACTGTTTAAAATAATTAACACCCCCCCCAATAAAAAACCATGTCCCTCCAGCCCGCAGGCCTGCTGGTCCAGCCCGCAGGCCATCCAGTTTGGCTCGGACCAGGGAGGGGAAAATTAAAAGCAAAAGAGGCACTAGCGCCTCTCAGCTGGGAAGCACTGGCCCAAACCAGTGCCTCTCAGCTATAAAGAAAGAAAGAAAGAAAGAAAGAAAGAAAGAAAGAAAGAAAGAAAGAAAGAAAGAAAGAAAGAAAGAAAGAAAGAAAGAAAGAAAGAAAGAAAGAAGCCCTGCAATGGGGACTGTTTGTTACACAAGCACCAAACAACGAATAACAAATCAAAATGAACGAATAAAATGAATAATTAAAAATAAATCATTAAGAATGAAATGAAACAAACGGAATATTAAAATTAACTGAATCAAAATGAATCACCATTTTTTGGTTCGTTCCCATCTCTAAAAATAAATAGTGGGCACTGTTATTAGGAAATCAGTATCCAGAGAGACTTAATTTCTTCGGTTTCAGTATTTCATTTTTTAGTAAAGATCAGATACACCTTTTGTGTTTCAAGATGGAACATTTAAAGCCTAGGTTTCCAAACTCAAAGAAAATAAAATCAGGCCTCAAATTAGAAAATACATTGCTTAACCTGGTGCAGTCCCAAAATGTCACCAAAGACAGCAATGGACAACCACTTCTGAGTAGTCTCTACTTAGAAAACGTTGAAAGGGTTACCTTAAGTCAGAATGGACTTGACATTACACCATTATCATTACTAAAAGGAAGAGAATATTTGGCTCAGGGATTACCTTTAGCCACCAGGACAGCTGCCTACAGTACATAGACCCCAGAGTTATACCTTTAAATGGCTGGAGTTCCAGCTTGCTTTTCAAAAAGCCTCCCTTTATTAACTTGAACATGTTCTACATCATCTCTAAAAATATTTCCAGGTTCTCCCCAAAACACAAAACAAGCACACCAAGCAAAATAAATTGAGCATATTCTAGCATTTCACAGATAAAGCCAGGGACACTACAGGATTGTAATCACACAGTCAAATCAACATTCCTGCTCTGTTACTAAAGAATATAGCTATTTTATCCATTGTGTCAGATGTCCCAGAACATCAGAAAATATTATTCATTGAAGGGATAAAGACCATCAAGGTTCAAAGCTGAGTGAAAAACAAGCTCTTAATCTATGATGGCAGAGTATAGAGCACAAGCAGACCTCTTTGGACTGATGCTCATTTCCAATCTTTTTTCACAGTTCTCCTCTCTGTTTGGAAAAACACCATGCACATACAAAAATATCACATCTACTCCTGGAAAGTATGAGTCTACACTACAGTAGGACCCCGGTATCTGCTGGGGATTGGTTCCAGTCCTTCCTGTGGATAATGAAAACCATGGATAAGAGAGAGCGCCTGCCCACCCACCCACAAACTGCTGCTTCCTGACATTAGCTTGCTTTATGACTGCTGTCTTGAGGCAGTAGCTTGCTTTATGGCCGGTGTTTGTGACAGTAGCTTGCTTTACAGATGCTATTTGTGACAATAGCTTGCTTTACAGCTGCTGTTTGTGACAGCAGCTTGCGTTACAGCTTGCTTTGTGGCTGCTGAATTATTTAATTTTTTTCCTCTGCCAACCGTGGTAACTGAATCAGTGGACAATGAATCAGTGGATACGGAGATCCTACCATACTTAGCCAACCATGAACACTATAAAATGTCTCCCCTATGACCTTTTTCTGCTTCACCTGCTTCATGGACTGGGATGCATTGTATTCTCATATAGAGGGCAGAATTATAGTCTTTTAAAAAGATTAACCTCAGAAATTCTTTGCCACATACTGTCAGTGAAAATGTACATAATTTTCAATGATAGCTATACATAACTCAAAATACTTATGTGACATTACTAGACCAAAATCTGAAAAAGGCAAAAATTCAGTTTCTTCATAGGCATCAATGTCAATATGTCCCACTCCAGTAATAATAGCATAGTCCCTCTTATGTTTTTCACTGCATCTCCCACATTCCCAGACACTTTTCTGGCACAGACCATTGTCCAGTGTGATGGGTCTTGCAACTTCGGGGGGGGGGGGGGGATTCACTACATGACAGGATTAGGAAGGCTGATTTAAATACCTAAGTTTTGACAAAAAAGATGGGGGGTTGTTTAGGTCTTTCTCCATTCACACATGTTGTGCTGTGTGTCCTCAAGCCCAAACTGATTGTTAGTGATCCTAACAGGTCTTTCAAGGTAAGTGGGATATTTAGGGAATAGTTTTACGAGTTCAATAGTCCCAGTTAGACATGGGCATGACCAGAAAAAATGACGTTTCAAGTTTTCGTTTGTCAGAATGGGTCCGTTTTGGGTCATTTCCGTTTGTCCTGAAATTTTTCAAAAATTTGTCATTTTGTTTGTCATTTGTCATTTGTCATTTCCACCACGATTTAGTGCAATTTGAGTGCCCAGAGCACAGGGGCGTCCCGCAATCAGGGCCGGTGCTAGGTGTTTTTGTGCCCTAGGCGGTGGGCAGGGTGGGGGGGGGGGGCGGGGGGGGGGAGGTGTGGGCGGGCGGCAGTGGAAGGGGGACATGGGTGGGCAGCGGCCATGGGCGGGCGAGTGGGCGGGCGGTAGCACAGGCCACAGGCAGGTGGCAGCACGGGCGGACGGGCGAGTGGGCAGTTAGGATATCACTTAGGATAGAGGTTCTGTTCTTGGCTTCCACCCCAAATGTGTGTGTGTGCAAGCAAATTGAAGTTGGGAAAATAGAAAATAAATGGTAGTATATAATATATTTTTAAAATAAATCCACACCTCCCACTCCCAGTCGAACCTCCCCCTTTATCCAATATCAGAAAAAAATCCTCACAAACTGCCAGAGAAGAAATAAAGAATAAACTGCTATTCCCTTCAGCAGACAAAGCTGCAGGGAATCAAATTATTTTCTAAATTCAATTCTCTCCCTGCCTACCTAACTTAAATCCTAAAGCCTCCAGCCTCCCTCCTCAATCTCAATTGGATCATACCAGCACCAGCAGTCAGCCCTCCTCCCTCAACCACATCCATACACCCGACTGCGATTTCTGGAAGGTGTCGGCTTTTTATGCACTCCGAGACATCCAGAAGTGTCAGTCAAAAACCTGGCGATGCCATTGGTGGAATGGTTCAAACAATTTGCATGGTCCCATCCCATGCCCAGCCCAATTGGGCAGGTCTAAAAAAATAAAAAATAAAATAAAATAAAATAAAATTAATACGACGTTTTATTGCTATAAAAAAACCCACTGCTGCTGCTATTAAAATTCAGGCATTTAAAATAAATAAATTTCACATCTTTCTGTGGTGATTTGGTGTGTTTTTTGACCATGATTTCAAAAAAAAAATTGCAGTCGCCATTTTGGATCCCCCCACCGCATGGCATGGCGAGATGATGAGGATGACCCCCCCAGCCTGGTGCAAGCAGCCCAGGACAGGAGAAGAGGGGGGGAAGGCCAGGGACCCCCCCAGAAACCACCCCTCTGGTAGGTGGCAAAGGCTCGGGCAGGCATATTTTCGCCTGCTTTTTTGGCCGGGAGTCGGGTTTTTTAAAAAAACTTTAAAAAACTTTTTCTGTGCTCTGTGCTTCGCATTGCGCGATCGCCATGATGTCACAAACGGAAACGAAAAACCCAACCAAATTTTTCTTTTTTCGGTTCAAGTTCGAGTTCTGATGGCTTAATTATCGTTATCGTTTCCGTTACATAACGGAAACGATAACCAAAAACGGAAATGACAATTTCGCTGAGTCATGCCCATGTCTAGTCCCAGTGAGTCTCCATGGCTCAATGAGAATTTGAACAGAATCCTCCTGAACTCTAGTCTGTCACTGCATCTACTGCACTACCCTGAACATTCCAGTGTTTTGGACTGATAACCAATTCCTTTTCCTCAGCTGCCACTTTATTTTTCACACCTCTTTTGCTCTGTGATGGCTGTCTATGAGGCTAGTTTGTGCTCTTATTGGCCTGGCACTTTTAATTCTTTACCCCTACCGTATGCTGTATACCTAGCTTGCATTTACAAAATTACAACTTTAATTCAGGATTTGGCTCATTATGTACCTTTTCCTTTTTGTGTTTCTGTTGTGGCTGTACTTCTGTTTCAGCTAAATGGAAATGGAGTCCTTGGACACTAAAGCAATCCTCGTACGTTCTCGTATAATTAATGTTATTAAGAGAGCTTTTTAGCATCCTACAGCTGTGTGCCATTTGATGCATTGCTGCCTCCATGATACTATCTGTTTGGCAGTTCCATTATAATAGCATGTTGAAGAATGTAAGGATGAGCCAGCAAGACAACCATTTAACACAAATGCTGCTTAATTGTTGATAGGGTTGTGTTGGCATTCAGTGTTGCAAATGAAATCAGCTACAGGCAAATGGAAGTCAATCTGTGCATATCAGACAGGGAAGGACAGAGAGGCAGCAATTAAGAGATGGTTGAGAGAATACCGTTTGGTCCATTGTTTCAAGCAAGCCAACCTGATCTGCTGTTCTCACACTTACTAGTAAATGAGAACAGAGCATTTCTCCAAATCTTTCTTTCCTTAGTTTTGTGAGATGGTTTTCAGCTCAAGTAGCTTATCCAAATGTGCACAAAAATGGGTAATTTGAGGTAGAATATATGTGATTTTAAAATAAAATGTGCACAAAAAGTGGCATTTTGTGGGGAAAAGAAACTTTATTTCAATGAGAACTGTCATACTTTAAAAAAGAATTGATAGAGAAAAAAGGACAGAAGAGACTGGTAAATGAATGTACAGTAGGACCCCCATATCTACTGGTTCATTAACCAGTTATCCATTCAGTTATCCATGGTTGGCAGAGGAAAATAAATAAATAAATAATTCAGTAGCTGCAAAGCAAGTTACTGTCACAAACAGCAGTTGTAAAGCAAGCTACTCTTGTAAAACAGCAGGTGTAAAGCAAACTACTGTCACAAATAGTAGCCGAAAAGCAAGCTACTGTCACAAAAACAGCTGCCATAAAGCAAGTTGTTGTCACAAAACAGCAGTTTGGGTGGTGGTGTTCTCTCTTATCCACAGATTTCATTATCCATGGGAAGGCCTGGAACCAATCTCCAGTAGATACTGGCATCCTGCTGTATGTGAAACTGACAGAGGCTTCAACAGCCATGCAAAAACATATATTTCTCTCCCCCTCCATGTGTGTCTCTCTGTGTGTGTAATCCAAAGAAGACAGGTATTCAAGCTCTGTCAAAATATTATTACCATGGGAGCAGAGGCAGAATAAATACTGAGGGGCCATCTTTGTCTCAGAAAATAAAACAGCAACATGTTCAATGCAGTTCTATGCAAAACTGGCATATTGTTGGATATCCTATTTCCTGGCATCCATGTCTGAGAAAGCACATTATTGTTGGTAGCACTGTGTTCCAAAATGTATGCACTGTAGGTAAACTACATGATTCTTACTACATGACTTGTTACTATTAGAGATGGGCACGAAATGAACAATTTTTCGTTTCTGTTATTCATTTGTTGTTTTGTTACGTAACGAAACAACAAATGAAAATTGTGATGAAAATGAAACGAAATGAACAGAACCACGAAAATTGTGTTCGTTACGTTTTGTTTCTGTTACTGGCGGCGTGCAATGAAATGAGCTGTTTTAAATGTTAAAAAATGCCCTGAACATCCATTAAAAAGCAGCAATAATTACTGTCTGCTAATACCTACCGGGGGGGGGGCTGGGGTCCTTAAAACGTGCATTTATGTCTTTTTCTCATTGCTGTATTTTTTTTTCCTTTAAGGAGAGTTAGAGGACAGGACCCAAAATGGCTCCCAGATGCCTAATATTGATTTCTTGGGTATTAAAACGCCCTGGACATCCATAAAAATGCAGTGATAATGTGATAATTATTTGAAATTATTACCTACCAGGGGGTTGGGGTCCTTAAAACGTTTGTTTTTGTCTTCTCCCATCACAATGTATTTTTCTTTTCCCTTTCTGGCTGACAAAATGGATGTTGCCACTCCAGCCACAACATGCAGTCAAGCCATGTGATGGGATCAACCAATAGCATGCCAAGGTGGCAGACTGGGCAGGTCTGGCAGCCACAGAGGGCATAAAAATCTCTGGCAGCCCCCATCCTCCTTGCAGTCTCCAGTGGGAGTTAGGGTGGGATTGCTGTCTCTGCGACTCTAGCTTCAGTCCTGCAGCCTCCCTGTGTGTGTGTGTGCATACCTCTCAGTGAGTATCCTCCTCTGCCCCACAGTGCAGTCATTCTGTGGCTGCCTTGCACCCTGGGCAACGCCCGCCGCTGCCTTTGCAGCCTCCCTTTAGTGTTTTCCCTCTAGTCTGGGGCGTTGGGTGATGCCCACATGGAAATGCTTTAAAAATCACACAAAAAGCGGGTAGAAATGAAAAATGAAAAGCAAAAATGAATTTTTTCCAAAAAAAATCACGAAAAACAGAAACAAAACGAAACAGGCCTCTCAACGACAAACGACAAACGAAACACCATTTTTTTTTAAATTCATGCCCATCTCTATTTACTATAATGGTTGTTCTCAGCCCTGAACAGACTTATGGACCCCTCACATTGATTTATTCACATCCTGACAGGCTATTTTGTAATGAAAACATAAACTGTACTTAACTAGGCTTGCTGAATGTTATACAAAAAGGGGCTGCAGAATAGGTAGTAAAGTGAGGGCACAACCTCTTTCAAATCACCACATCTTCCTGTAATTGTTTGAAGAGTTCCAACTGAGACTCCTTTTTGTCTTTCTAGTTTTTAAAAGAAAGAGATTTCTAGGAATTTCATGGCCTTGGTTTTGCTTTTACATGGCTCATATTGTTACCACAGAGGTTGGGGGAAAATAAAACAGAAAGTAGAAAAGGCCATGTTCATAATCCTTATTCAGTATTTAAGATGCTGGTACAAGACCAGGAAACCTTTATTTTGGCTTTCTGTGGGGGAAAAAGAGAAAACTAGAGTGACATAATGGATCTAGGCAGCAAAAGAAGATACTGTTTTAATAGGTTCTAGGACTTTTAAAACATTATCACAAAGAAATGCAGAAGCCGAAGGTGTTTTTGGATTAAAAGTCTTCTTCATGGACAGCTTGTTCATTTCTGCCACCAGATAACATTACCTTTTGTCATTTCAATTATCCTAATTGGGTTGCTTCTTAATCTAACCTGAAATTCATTAGTCTGTAGTATTTCTTTCTCATGAACAGTTTTTCCCAGTACCCAATGAGGTTCTCTTTTCTCTCATTTATTCCAATTATGAATTACACCTAATTACAGAAACCTTAAAGCAACTTAGACTAATTTAACTGAGCTGGATTTGGGTATTTATTCACTCTGCAACAACTGTAAAAGCGTGGGGTTTAGTGATTTCAGCTCTGTGACATAGTAGGCTGGAGGCAGCTTCTATGGTAACAACTCTTTATTCAGGGAGAGAACAAGGCTCGGGGACTGGGGCGAGGGAGCTACATTTATAGGAACAGGGACAGGCTGGGAAAAGATACATTTTGGAGGGAACAATTACAAGCAATCACAAAGCTGCCTTTTGGCGGGAACCAATAGGATTGAGGATCCAAATGCAGCAACTAGAAAGAACCAATAGGCCTGTTCCCTTTGGAACAGGAGGGCAGTTACTTCAACAAGCAATTACAGATAATAGGAATACAGATCAGTACACGACAACAACTGTAGCAGTTTTGTATGAGTTTCAGTAGGAAGGGCCCTCCCCCCACCAATACATTTGGGAACTCTAGTTAGTGAGACTTTAGCAGACACTGAATTTCATTTGGTTTCAAAAGACCAGCTGCTTGTTCTTTGTGCCCCATCACTTCTGAACACAATGATTTCTGTACAGTAGTACAGAGATATTTCCCATTCCTGTACTACCCCAGCTGAGCCACTTGTCCCTTTTTTAACTTCTTGTCAGCAGTTTTTCCATCAGAGTTGATGGCCTAGAGTTGAGCAGACGCAAAGCCATTTGAAACCACACTTTACAAAGTTACAACACACAGTTCTTTGGAACAACTGCATAGGTTACAGGTCAGCATTAGGGAACAGAATCCATTCCATTTAGAAATCCAATTGTACCTTGATGCCCATCACCATCCTCTTCAACAGCTGCTGAACATCCCCTTAGTAATGGCAGTCCTCTGGAGGCCACTTAGGTGTACAGTACTCAGTGACTATCTGCCATCTGAGAGCATGACTGGGCCAATGGGATCTGACCATGGCCCTGCCCCAATTTCCTTTAAGGGGATTTCCTTAACGACTAGGTTGAGCAAACTACTTCTTGCCACCTTCATACTGCCTGTATCCAACCCCAATGTCCCAAATCATCAACAAAGTTCTGAAAAAGTCAATATATTACACAGAACAACCAATCAACAGCTTGAATCCCAGCCACCAAAAGCAAAAGCAAAGCAAAGTATTATGCTTATATACTGGCTTATATACAGCCCCATAGTACTTAAAGCACTCTCTAGGCTTTACAGTTTTATTATGGAGGCTACATATTGTTCCCATCCCCCATGAACTGGGTACTTTTTTTTAGCAATCTCGGAAGGATAGAAGGCTGGGTCAACCATGAACCAGCTACATGGGGTTGAACACCAGGTTGTGAGCACAGATTTAACTGCAGTACAGCAGCTAACCACTGCCCCACAAAGTACCAGGTATGCCTGTTACTACGAAATCACCACCATGAACACAGTAACTATAATAACCTCCCCAAATGGTTCCCAGAGTATTCTATGAAGTGGCATTAACTTGTACCACCACCCTACAACCAGAGGAGTGAGAAAACATTGAGCTTGGAAACTGATTGTAGGAGTTTCCCTAGCTCCTCTCCTGTGTTGAATAGACAGACTGGCATGAAGACTCCTATCTCATGGTCAGTCTGCCCCAAAATATTCAGTTCATATTCCCTGCCAGCCAGTTTTAAGCCAGTAGGGCAAAAAATCCCCCCACTGGAAAATGGGAAAATGGGAAGTCATTCTCCTAAGAATTTAGGAGGAATCACAAGGGAGCTGCCATGCCAGTTACTATCATCTCTGCTACTCACTGTGACCCTGGGACTGCTACCCTGGCCACAACAGGATGCTCCCAGATGAGTCTGGGTCCCTGTTTTGTTCACAGAACTAGGCTTCACTGGTGACAGCAGTAGGCAAAGGCTTAGATAGGTGATTAACCTTGCCTCATAGTTCCTTGCAAGAAGTCTATGATGCTGAGAGAATAACTTTCACCCCTCATGAAAACATCTGTGATTTTAATTTCAGATCCTGAGAAAATGGGAGCAGACGCCTTCCATTTTCACAGCCTGGAGACAAGGCTGCCAAAGTGAGTGGAGTGAGGTAGCATTCTTTGTCCAGCCCTGAAGCTCAAGTATTTTTATGAGATCAGAAAAATAGATGTGCCTCCATTTTTTTCTGCAAGCCTCTTTTTCTGACAGTTCGGAGACAGCAATTGAATGCACTTAATTAATGGTGTAAAAGCCTTGTTCAATGCACTTCTCATCTTCAGGTATTACAAAGGATTTGACGGTAAGTTCAGAATTACAGAAGAGAGGTAATATTTTTAAAGGTTATTATCTTCTTTGTGCTGACATCTATTTCCTCATTCATGAAAAATGGAGCTGATGATCAACTTATATTTTGATATTTTACTTCCATTTAGAGTTTTCAAAGCATTTTACAGTTAAGTGTTACTACTAAGGCTAACTGGTAAATTTTAACAATAATTAGGTGCTTTTCCAAGTAAATTTCACTAAAAGGTAGACTTGGTTACTAACTGACTACAATATAAATAATGCTTATTGGCATCAAAAAGCATTATTTATGACAAATAGTGTAGGTCCATTTGAAACCATGAAAATTGCAGCGGAATTGAGTCAGCAACATTCCTATTGATTCAGTAGGCCCACTTTAGTGTGTTGTACCAAACAACTGGAAGTTAGTTGATGATGACTTATTAAATGATTTCTACAGGTGGGATGAGACAATTGATTCTGCATGCCCTGGGGTGGGGAAAAAGATTTTATAGGTTTACAGCCTCCGTGTTCGTACTTTAAGCATCACAATCAGATGCCTCAAAATCATGCCAGAATAACTTGTAGACTTTTCTATTTCTTCTCTCCTTCTTCTGTCAAACTCTTCACTGCCCACCCTGAAGAATAGTCAGATCTGAAAATATATAAGAGAAGTCCCACATTCAGCCTTGGTCAGCTTTGCATCAAATCTTTGCTACTCAGTAGACATGGGCACGACTTGGCGAAATTATCGTTTCCGTTGTCGGTTATCGTTTCCGTTACATAACGGAAATGGTAACGATAATTAAGCCGTCAGAACTCGAACTCGAACCGAAAAAAGAAAAATTTGGTTGGGTTTTTTGTTTCCGTTTGTGGCATCATGGCAATCACGCAATGTGAAGCACAGAAAAAGTTTTTAAAAGATTTTTTAAAAACCCGACTCCCGGCCAAAAAAGCAGGTGAAAATATGCCTGCCTGAGGCTTTGCCACCTACCAGAGGTGTGGTTTCTTTGGGGTCCCCGGCCTTTCTCCCCCTCTTCTCCTGTCCTGGGCTGCTTGCACCAGGCTGGGGCGGGGTCATCCTCATAGTCTGTCTCACTGCATGCCATGCGGTGGGGGGGATCCTAAATGGCAACCACAATATTTCTTTTGAAATCCTGGTCAAAAAACACACCAAATCACCACAGAAACATGTGAAATTTATTTATTTTAAATGCCTTTTATAGTAGCAGCAGTGGGTTTTTTTATAGCAATAAAACATCGTATTGATTTTATTTTATTTTATTTTATTTTATTATTTTTTTAGACCTGCCCATTTTTATTTTTTTAGACCTGCTGGGCATGGGATGGGACCATGAAAATTGTTTGAACCACACCACCAATGGGATCGCCAGGTTTTTGACTGACACTTCTGGATGTCTCGGAGGGCATAAAAAGCCGAGGCACCTTCCAGAAATCGCAGTCGGGTTTATGGATGTGGTTGAGGGAGGAGGGCTGGCTGCTGGTGCTGGTGTGATCCAATCGAGATTGAGGTGGGAGGCTGGAGGCTTTAGGATTTAAGTTAGGCAGGCAGGGAGGGAATTGAATTTAGAAAATAATTTCTTTGATTCCCTGCAGCTTTGTCTGCTGAAGGGAATAGCACTTTATTCTTTATTTCTTCTCTGTTTGAGGATTTTTTTCTGATATTGGATAAAGGGGGAGGTTCGACTGGGAGTTGGAGGTGTGGATTTATTTTAAAAATATATTATATACTACCATTTATTTTCTATTTTCCCAACTTCAATTTGCTTGCACACACACACATTTGGGGTGCAAGCCAAGAACAGAACCTCTATCCTAAGTGATATCCTAACTGCCCACTCGCCCATCTGCACATGCCGCCACACACCTGCAGCCCGCGCCACCACCTGCCCACTCGCCCACCCGTGGCTGCCGCCCACCCATGGCCCTCCGCAACCACCGGCTGCCTGCACCTCCCCTCCGCCGCCCGCCCCACTCCACCCCGCCCGTCGCCTAGGGCGCAAAAAGACCTAGCACCGGCCCTGATTGCGGGACACCCCTATGCTCTGGGAAGTCAAATCGTGCTAAATCGCGGTGGAAACGACAAACGACAAACGAAAACGACAAATTTTTGAAAAATTTCGCGACAAACGGAAATGACCCAAAACAGACCCATTCCGACAAACAAAAACTCGAAACGTCATTTTTTCTGGTCGTGCCCATATCTACTACTCAGTATTACTAAAAATAATATATATATACAAGATGTTAAAAGTGGGAATTTATTGAATATGCACTTTGGAGGTTAAATAGCAGAGATCAAGCATATATAAGAATACATTCCAGAATATTCTATAAATGTCAAACACTATAGAACATCTGGAACATTAAAAAATCACCTGAGATTTCAGGGTAGTCTTGTTCAGAACAAGAGAATTAGAAGCAATTTCATCCCAGAACAATTACTATATTCAGGAGCCCCTAACTGCATTATATATTTCTATGTGTGTTCAAGTACTGAAGATGTTGACAACAAAATTCTTATGAGTTATGAAGAGCTTGTTGGGGTGAAGTTCAGAGAGGTTAGAAGTCAGTCATCTTCTGAGATCTTTGCTAGCCATTTTGAGGAGAGTGTCATTCATAGTCACTTGAGACTTGACAAAACAGTTGTAGTGGCATCTGGGGAAGTTTCCACCATACTGTTTAGTCAAGCTGCTTAGGATCAATTCAATTGCTGAATAATAAAAACATGGAAATGGTGCTTAAATCTGTCTGAATACATGTAAGTTCAACTTTTAACTACCTTGGCTTATAACATCCAACAGAGATCTTGTAAAACTTACTGTTCCCTTCATCTTGCATTAACTGTTTTAGGAATAGAGCAATGCCAATATATCTCAGAATACAGTTATTTGAGAAATATCTGAGATTTTCTCCACCATGTTACATATCCTATTAAAACAGTAGCATTTTGAAGAGTTTTCTTCAAATATTTTCCACTTTTTTGTGTTTGCCATTGTTTCCCACTGTCTAAGCAAGGTACTAAGCCTATGTCTTTGCAAATGATATAAAATAATAGCTTGACATTAAGTGCCACTGGAATCAGCAACAATAGAAGAAAAAGAAAAGAAAATGAACACAGCCATTGTAAGCCTCTACATGAAAATGTATTAGAAAATCTATACTCTCCCAAAATACCATTTGTGATTATAGCCCAATATTTTCTATGCTAAGAATGTGGTTTTTAATTTTAAAAGGCCATATACATGTAGCTTTAAATAGAACAAAAGTAAACATAGTGTAATTCCACTATTATTGCACCAATAACACTAGCTCTGCTAGCAGCTAACACACGTTCCATAGCTTTTAATGGCATAGAAACTGTAAGGCTGAGTATTGTTTGAATGCAGTAGATAAAATTTGTAAGATTAGGAAACAGCTTGTGGTATTTTTATACTTTCAAGGCCTATCAAATTGTGGGATTTTGTTTTCAATGTTGTTTGTAAATTTATATAAAATGCCCAACCTATTCCAGAATAATATAGCCAAGAACTCAATATATATTTTAGTAGCTCTTAATATCTCTACATCAACATACAGGAGACGTAAAGGTGATAAATATTGACCCCCATTTTTTGTATTATTTTTAATGCATATTATTATTTTAAAAGGAATGGCCTAAAATTTATTTTGTACATTTACACCCGCAAAACATGCTGACATCATCAGCTTCCATAGACGTACATTTATGCACTACGATATTAGCTCCTTTAAGGGACTGTTGACTGATTATTGATTTAACATGAACCATTTTTGTAGAAAATTATTTCTTATCTGTGCTAATGTTTGGGGTAAAATGTTCCTATTATATAAATTATTGTACTGGCTGGACAGCTTAGTGAGATAGGTACCTGGCTGCAGAGCTACAAATCAGTTTAATTCTCCACTGTGCCTTCTGGGGGAAATGCCATCCTGTGTTGCCTTGAGTAAGCTACACCCCCCAGGACACCTGCAGAAGAAGGGAATGGTGCATGACCTCTGAGTATATTATACATAGGAAACCCTGGAAAGCCATGCTATAAATCAAAATTGACTTGCTCTCACAAAATAATAATTATTAGTATTGCTATTATGGAATAATAGTTGCAAAACCATAATTTTCTTATTAACAGCTAAGGGCGTTTATACACGACCCCTAAGCTGCGCCGCAAATGGCTCCCAGCTCCGGAGCTTAGAAATGTTTTCCCACCAGCTCTGGAGTTTGGAGACAATTAAGTGCGACCCCGCCCACTTTAGCGCGACCCAGCACACTTTTCTTGTACCTGCTTTTTGATGGTGAATTTTTTTTGATGCGGATAAGAGTGTCAGGCTCTCCTGGCTTGTCTGTTGTTTTTTTGCCTCCCGCCCCTTTAAGAGCTCCTTGAGACAGAACCAGGAAGTAATGGGGGGCTCGTGGCAAGTTCGACCGGCACCGGCAGGTTAGTAAAGGCTTCTTTTGTCCTTTTTCATTTGATCTCTAGTTAAATTGGGGGATCCTTATGAATGAACACAAATACATGCTGAATCATTCCATAGGAGAAAATATCCTGTCATCATTCCCATTGGGCAGATCTCAGAATAGTTTCTCATGTCCTCCATTCAAAAAAAGGGGGTTGATGGACTGGGCCAAGCCAATGAGACATCCAACTTCAATGACAGAGGGCAACTGATGATGAATGGATCTGACATTATAATTCGGGATCCCGACATTACTCAAGGTTATTTATTTAATGCCAAAATCACTATCCAGTTAAAGAGGACACATCACGATGTGTGAACCACAAAGGTCCCAAATCTGTAATTATGGATCCCAAATTGCATATACTTGAGATACAATTACAGCATTGACTCTTCCTCAAAGAGGAAGCATGAAAGCTTTCCAAAGCATGAAAAAAAAAAGTTCTTACTGCATCACCCATAGGGTAAATACACTATTTTATTGCTCATCTTAGGCAGGTCTAATAAATGCCATTTCTACCACTGGTGTGTTTCTCTGTCCTCTCTATTCAGATAGGCCCCATAGCCGAGGCCCAGCCACCGCAGTGGCAATTCAATGTCTGAGGGCAAATGCCAAAGCATGATTTAACTTTATAAAGTTTGGATAATACATTGTATAAATCATGGGATGTAAATTTCAATAATCGGCATTCAGCAAAAGAGGGCCCATCACTCAGTGTAAAATTAAAAGGGGGGGGCTTGCAAACAGTTCCTTGAAATTTTGGAAGGGTAAAGCACCCTCCCCTATCTTAGCAATGAGCAAACACTACAAACTGCACAAATCACAGCCCATCTGAGAAAGTCTTAATTACTATGTACTGTGTACCACAAAAACTCTGTTTAAATATTGGAGGGCTAACTGTAGAGATTTTGTGGGCATTAAATTCATGCCGAGATGGTCAGGTAGGGTGGAGTCACTCTCCCTGAGCT
This sequence comes from Phrynocephalus forsythii, assembly GCA_029282475.1. Lineage (NCBI taxonomy): Eukaryota > Metazoa > Chordata > Lepidosauria > Squamata > Agamidae > Phrynocephalus > Phrynocephalus forsythii. The sequence goes on along the minus strand of JAPFRF010000007.1, from coordinate 10,077,055 downwards.
CAGCTGTACAATTTACACTTTACCCAGCTTCACGTTATATTTAGCATTTAGTTGTTCACTGTCAGTCATGCCTGGATCCTCTGAAATAAAACTTCTAAAGCAGTGAATCTCTAAGCAGTGAAGAAAAATTGGGAGTGTTGGAAAGTTCTGATTAAATATGAATGCCAATCCAGGTTTCCTTGCTTCCCATTGGATCGGTTTGGAAAATGCAAAAATGCCCCCACTTCATTTTCTGCATAAATTCCAAATATTCTGCTTTCTTTCCTGACTAAATTCCAAATCTGAAGAACATGTGTTTTTTCAACCAACCTACATCCCCACCACAACTTTTCTGAGAGTAGCATATGGTCTAGGCCTGAATCATTTAAATCTCCTGTCTGCATTCTGAAGTGGTGGGTTCCAAGTGAAAATTTGCCACCCAGTGAGAACCATGGTATCTTCTAAAGTATAAACACATTTCTAGAAGTGCCAGATGAAAAAGTCCAATTTTACTAAATCTTTCTGCTACTTTTGATAATTGATTTAATGATATATTTTGACATTTTTACATAATCAGAGATGATTGTTCAATTGAAGTTAGGAGACAACTTTAGTGAAACCCAATTATCAGGTTTTTTCAAAGTTCTTTCAAATCTTGGCAGCCAGCTAGCTGTCACAAAATGTACAGAGTTCCTCTAATTACAGTGAATCAGCATTTTAAATAAGATATCTGTATGCCTCCCTCTCAGGAGTACAATTTGAGGTTGTCATGTAATCAGATGTCATAAATTGGTAGGACAGGTCTGTTTTAGCTATGGGAGAGAAATTTCCAAAGCAACTGACTTTCACAGAACAATAAAGAAGGTACTGAAGATTTTTAGGCAACTAGATATCACTTATTAATTATTATGTGGTTGTAAATGATGGTAACAATTCCTTGTTTTTATGATAATATAGCATAATGCTACTAATGGTATAAGACCAGCTTCACAGCTATAGGTCTGTAACAACCACCTTCCATACCTGGAAATATAATGCAAGATGTTAGTCAGTTTTCAGAGAAGAGTACTTTTAATATAGTCTATGATATGTAAACTATCCTGGGTAGTGATTTCACTAAGTTGAAGGGTCTGTGAGCTAAATAAATAAACAGAGATGGGCACGAAATGAATGTTTTGTTTTGTCATTCGTTATTCATTTCATTATGGAATGAAATGAATAATGAACGGACCCATCAAAGAAAAACAAAATGAAACAAAATGGAAATTTATGTTTCGTTTGCTTTGTTTTTCGTTTTCCCATAGGAATGCATTGAAGCCACGAGCTTTTCCCCCCACAGAAGCCACCACCAATCAGCTGTAGCACGGGGCTTCAGCAGGGAAAAAAAAACTTTTAAAAGCCTGCCCTTGCCCCCACAATTGGGCACCATCAATTGGGGGAATAAAAGAAATTTAAAAAAATAGAAAAGGTACTGACCCAGCCCTCAGGCCAGCTGGTTGGCTCGAGTTTAAAATAATAATAATATAAAAACATAAAAAAGAGCCGACCTGGCCCATGGGGCAGCTGGTCAGAGTGAATTAAAAAAATAAAAATGAAGACATGAAAAACAAAACAAAGTAAAAGGAAACAATTTAAAAATATATGTTTCATTCTAAATGAAATGAAAAAATAAAAACAAAAAATGAAATGAAATGCCATTTTGGAACTTCATGCTCATCTCAATAAATAAATAAATAAATAAATAAATAAATACCCTTCCGCTTTTGCTCCTTTAAATCACATAACAGTGCATTAATTGTGGAGGATTCCTGTGGTATTATTAAGTATCAAGGAGAGTAGTACCATCATTAAAATGTGACTGGATGTCTCACTACAGTAGAATATTAAGAGAAATCCTTGTGTTTAGAAAAAAGATCATTTTTAGTTGAATTTGAGAATGAGAACAATGTACAAAGGTGCCTTCAAGGTTCTTCTCTATCCATTTTAAGACAAAAATAATCCTGAAAGTTAGGCGTCATTGAGTACTTGGCCCAGGGACATCAAATAAGATTTGTAATTTAGCTGGAATTTTAACTGTTTCAAATCCATCACAGGCCATTACACAATACTTGGTCTCCCAGATCAGTGGTTATAGTGTAAACGGTGCTAAATGGTGCCAATGCTGCCTCATGCTTGCAGTCGTGAGGGAAGTAACAACAAGCTGGATTTGCAAAACATGGACAAATGCAATGTCCTAAATTGGTAGGACAGGTCCTGTTTAGCTGTTTAACTACATTTCCCTTCAAGCAGCATCAAAAAGAAGTGTATTAATATAGTCTAGGTTGTGTAAACCATCCTGAGTAGTGATTTCACTAAATTGGAGGGTCTGAGCCTATAAGCTAAAGAAAGGGGGATGGGGAGATTATAGATAATGGAAGACTTCCTCTTATAGCTTGTTCAACTGATGAATAATCTATTTCATTGCACAGAAACTCTGTGATCCATAGAATGGAAGAAGGAAATGTTGTCCCCCACACACACACACACAGGCATTACTTGTACAACAGTATTTTGGTCTCTGCTTCAGTTGTGTTGTATTTCCTGCATCATACTTGTGGATGCCTCTACCCACCATTCTTGATTCATACAAAGTAGCAAGACTGTGTTTACTTTTCATGCTGGAAATCATACATTTTTCTGTTTTGGTACTACATGGACATTTGTTTACTCATTTTATCTTATGTACATATTTATTTTCCTCTTCTTAATTAATTTTAACATCCTTACCCTCACCCAACTCAAGAGTGTTTGTGTGTATAAGTTTGGTTAATTGCACACGTCACAGCCTGTTCCAATTTTAAAATATGGGCACTCTTTTCCAAATACTCAGTTTGTGTGAAATGCCCTGTGATTGTGCTTATTCTTAAAGTATGATGAATTTCTTAGAACAAACTCTCTCAGGCAAAGTGAAAGCATTAGTTTTCACATGACTGTTAAAAGCAAATAAGTTTTACTTTCTTTTCCTCATCATAATAGTTCTTAGGGCTCCTGTCTGAGAGCTAGGAGAAGCCAATACTGGCTACAGTGGCTAGAGAAATCAATTACATGACTTATTAGTAGGTGAACACATATGGTGGCCCATCTAATTGCAGGTTCTTCTTTTAATATAATAATTAATCTTGTGTGAATATGTTCCAGTAATTAAAAGAAGCATGCATTAATAAAAACCAATTTCAACCTATTGATTGCCATATAGTTAATTAAATTATGGTGTTCCTAACTTGGTAGCAAATTGCAAAGTACAGGTAAACATAGTAAGGAAGAACTGAGCCAAAATTTCTTGGAATGTTTTGAAGAAGGTTTGAAACTTTTCATATATTTCCTTCAATGGAGTGGGGAGGAGGGTGGAGATCTTTACAGAACTCTCTCTGAATGCTTCTCCAGTCCTCATCATTTCTTTATGGCAATCACTATTCCTCAGTGATACCCAATGTGGTATAGGGTGTAGAATGATAGGACTCAGAAGACCTGCGTTCAAATCCCTGCTCAGTCATGGAAATGCACTCAGGTAGGGGACTGGTGAAGAGTGATAAAACTATTCCTTAAACATCTCACATCTCTTGAAAGCCCTGTCAGGGTTGTATAAATCAGTTCCGCATTGATGGCCCATAACAATAACAAAAACATTCCTCAGTATCCAGGGGTGATACAAAATTTGGCACAGCAAACATTATAAATGCTGTTACTATTTGCAGTGTCCGGAGGAAAGAAGAAAACAGAAAGATGGTAGGGGAGGAGAAGAGGAAGATGTGCTATTACTGCCTACAAAGCTTAGCTGAAGAATTATTGAAAATTTTCATCCCACCCAGCTCTTTGGAGAATAAAGTCATCAATGTGCCAGGAATGTACTTCTGCAAGATACTGTTCTCCACCCCCTTTTTTAAAGAGTTACTAGCATACTGGGTCTAAAATATGCATATATTTTATATCCCTAGGGGTTATGGCTGAAATCATTTTAAAAGTAGCCAAATTTATTTAGAAACCTTAAACATTTGCAATGTTGGAAATTCAGAGAAAATAAAATGCACACCTGCTGAGGGAAAATACACATATTTTTATTTAAAAGGTGCACTAACATTTAACCAAGTAGTGCTATTTTAGCCAAAGAAATGAAAGGACCGAGAGAACAAAGGAGCATTTTATACATATATAATTTTTGAAATGTCAGGGGAAGCAGTTAGGGCTTTAGAATACATGTTTTTGTGTTGTTGTTTTTTAAGAATTACTTTTTCTTACAATGCAAGTTTGTTCTCTGGAGTAATCGGAGTGATTGTTCAAAGCTGTTTGTATATCAGTGCTCCTGTAGAAGGATGGGAAATACACAGAATATGGTAGCATGCAAACATTTATAATTTATCTTGTGCTAGAGGAAGAAATTAACATTCTATAAGCCAATTCTAAAAATTGGGGAAGCCCAATCAAAAATCTATAACCTCTAAATTGGACTTCAGATCACCATCAGCCTTGGCACCATTTTATTTCCGTTTTATTTATTTAAAAATAGTTTCACCCTGCCGTTTTCCTAGAAATGGACCTAAAGTTGCATTAATCGTTAAAACTGCTATATCAAAAAGTTAAAAACAGTAAAATGTCATTTTTTAAAAAACAAAGAATGAATAACCTTATATTTAAAATGTTAGTGGCATTACTAAAACTGATTTGGAAATAAAAATATAAAGCTATCTCTGACCGTCTCTAAGGAAAAGCCTGAAGAGAAAGGTCTCAGCCTTCTGCTGGCAGAAGCAGAACAAAGATGGGACCAGGCTAGCCTCCTGTGAGAGGGAGTACCAAAGTCAGAAAACAGCAACAGAGAAGGCCCTCACTTGTGTCCCTAACAAGTGCATGCTCCGCGGGCGGCTTGTCCGCCCGCGGTGCGGATTTGCCCCTCGCGAGAATGGCGAGGGGCGAGACAGGACCTAGGGGTCCTGGAAGGGAGGGGGGAGGAGCGCACTATAAAGGGCGGCTCCTCCCCCCAAACAACAGTCAGTTTTCTTCCGGCGTTCCCCACCCACCCTCCGCGTTAGGGCTAGTGTGAGTCTGACTGGTCGCCAAGTTTTGGGGCCGGATAGGAATTTTTGACCCGCACTCTAGATTGGCTGAGGGCGGGGATTTTTTGCCTATCCCACACTGGTGCCTCGGAGTTTGAAGGTTCAAGTCATTTCCACACTGGTCACACTATGGCGGCTAAAAGCTGATGGAGGGCAGCGGTGAGCATAAAATTAACATCTGGACACAAACCTCCTCATCCACAGCACTGCGGGCCAGGAGGTCTCGGTGCTGGGGTGGGAGAGAGGAAATGCCTCCCTGCCCTGGGAATCTCCCAGATGGGTGACAGAAGGGGCATGGAGGATCAAATAAATCAACTGGCCTGGTGGGTGCTGTCGGACGACTGCACCACCTGGGGGTTCGGGGCTCGCCCGATGCTGCCCGGTTGGAGGGGTCCCGGGAGACCCCGGGGTTCCAACCAAGTTATGGATGCCTGGCCCCTCCTGTGGTTGTTGTTGAGGTTTGGTTATATGTGTTAATAAAGTGTGGCCCATTTACCCCCAACACACTGTCTCGCCTGGTCATTTCGAGTGGGGGGGCAATACTCCTGTGAAGGTTGTGGGATGAAGAGAAGGGCTTCCACTGATGATCTTAATACCTTGATGTTCTCATAAAGGAATTTGCCCACCTGCCTGTCCTTTGCATCTAATAGGATACTAGTTGGTCATTTCAGGGCAGATAGGAATTTTTGGCCCATCTTCCCTGATTGACATGATAATCTAAAAGTGGGCGGGAGATTTCTGGCCATCCCATTCAGTTTATTTGTGGATAATGACAGGCCGATGAGGGGTGTGGTTGTTATTAAATCAGACACACAGGTGGACAGTGCAGAAATGGAAGCATTTTGGTGAGATCTTAAGGAGCTATTGGGTGGATGCTAACACGTCTTACATCCTTGCACTGTGGATCTACAGATTTCGGCAATGGGATGGAAGATGTCAATAAGTGATGTTGGTGGTGTCATTTGATATTTGGCCTTTGCAAAAGAGGAGCAAAGAACTATTGCTGCTTTCCCCCTAGCAACTGCCATGTGGTAATGTTGTCCTACTGTGCCTAATGGTAGTACAGCCCTAATTACATGTCATAGTATGCACCCAGTTAAAAATACAGTGGTACCTTGTATAAAGGAATTAATTTGTTCCAAATAAAATTATGTTAAGCAAATTTTCCTTTATACAAATTCCCATAGGAATGCATTGAAAATGGAGTAATCCCATTTTTATGTTGTATGGATTTTCCCCATAGGCAATTATGTTAAGCAAATTTCCCCTATCTCCGGAATTTTTGTGTTGTACAAATTTTATGTTATACAAGCTGTTTGTTATACAAGGGTCCACTGTATTGACTTTTTGTATGGCCATAGAAACAACAGCAATGGAAACTGCACTTCTGGCTACAAGTGCTGCCCTCTCCTATGTTTGCAATACTTTTCAAAGATACCAGCCTCTAACCTAGTTTCATAGTCAACCCTTCGTAGAATTGGGTGCTCGGAAACCGACCCATGTTACCGTGAGTTACAAGCATATCCCAGCCCCTTGCTGAGAAATCTGTGCTTTAATCACAAGGTGAATACTTGGATTCTTTTAACTCACCAAAATCAATCCTTTGAAGGCAAAGTAAATAATAATAAAGTTTTATTTCTAAACAAAATGACAAATTAAAATAGATTTAAAGTGCAGGCATATTTTCCCTAAAAACAAAAAACAAAAAACAAAAATACTATTCTAAGTAATATGTCCTAACTCTTTTATGAAATCCATGGCTATTCTAAATAATTCTAAATGCTAGCTTAATGAGCAATCATCTTGAAGTGCAGGAAAAGCAAGGTGATGCAAAGTAAAGAAGAGTAAAAACAAAAGCAAAGAGTTCTGCTTATATTCCATCCCGTACCACTTCAAGAGTAATGGTGATTCTTCTCTTTGTATCTTGATAACTTGATTTCTTGCTGCCCCATCCATGTGATCCTGAAATGTCCAATTAGTCCAATAGAGTCCATGTTTCGTACTTAATTAACTTCCTTGACTAACTAACACATTCCATAGATAAAGTCTACTGCAGAGTGAAATCTGTGCTGCTAATATGAGACTAAGAAAATGACTCTATGTCCTATCATCCCTAATTTCCTTACATTGGGGAGCAAGTATTCATTGGGAATGAAATGTATCTGATGCCAATGACTATGCACAGTGTTTCTTTGGTGCACAGAAAAGCCCTTAGTTTTGACTAGTTAAATGAGCTTTTAATGCACATCATAAAGCAAGACTGTTCTTTGTTTCATTTTTTTAAAAAAAAATGCTTATTAATTTTCCCCATAAAATACCAAAGTGATGAATTCATTATTGCTGCCACTTATTTGCAAGCAGATGTTAGACAAACAGAAAATAATAGGGAGAGAGCAAATGTGTGTTGCTTTTTTATAGTCATACTGATTAAGATTCACGGGAAGAATTAATTGTTTTTTTCAAAAAACGTCCTAGTTAATAGCAAGCATCCTGTGTTTGTCTCTGTAATTATCTCCTGTAACATGAGTTGGGATTAGATGAAATGAAAAGGAGTGCAGCCCCTTGACGGTGTATTCACCTCCTCATGACAAATCCCAGCTCTGCAGAAGAGAAGAACCAGCTACACCCAAAGGACTTTGCATTCTGATCATTTTCAGGGGATTAAAATACAATGCAAACCAAACCAAACAAACCCCCAAAATACAAAACCACCAGGTCTCACAGCTCTAATTTGCCTCATTTGAGGTCCCATTGAAGTCAGTGTTAAATGAAATACAGCTTGCACCTTCCTTCTTTGGAATGGCACTGTTCGTCAATGTGTTTTGTCTGGATTAAGTCTCTCTGAGAAGGATCAAAGATCAGATACCACAAGTGTTCTCTGAAGCACCTTTGAAGCTCATTGGAGCAGTGTGACATCCCAACCAGAAATGGACATGTAGCCACTGTTTAACGCAGCACACCTGTTTGGAATATGGATTGATATGGTCAAGAAGTTCCGGAGCCATTTCTTTTGGCCAAAAGAGCATCTGGAATAAACTAGCCCATAAAAATGCAAGCAGATATAATTCGTAAGTTATTTCCTGTTAGGTTTTTGTTCGCTTGCTTTTCTGACCCCCCCCCCTTCGTTTTAAATTTGCAATTTAAACTTTGTTTAGGTTTTCTCTCTCTCTTTTGGCTCTAACATGATCTGTGAGAGACCCTGTACCTTATTATATATACCCCTCTCCCTTTTCAGGAGGGTGAGTACGGGTGCATAATTGAAGCGCATCCCCCCTTCCAGGGACTCTAGGGGCCATGAAAAAAATCTTTGGGCCACTAATTATTCCCACTTACTTCAATGTATCTTGTTCCTAGATAAGTCAGTTCAGGATTTCAGCATGAGGCTTCCCATCTATCTCTGTTTACCTACATAATGCAATTGGATTCACTTCTGAATAGACAAATATGGACTTCTGTGGTCTAGTATTTAAGAACTGAATTTTGCAATTTGCTTTTTAATTCATGCCCAATTCTAAGTAGGAAGCAAGACAGTGGCTAGAATCCTGTTGGAATTACGCCCCAGAGTGAATGGAATTGTATAGGTCATAGTGGCAAATTGCAACTAATGTACATGGTGCCTAATTGCCTTTTAGTCATCTGGCGTGTTGCTGGTTGGCTGAAATTTGCTGTTGTGTCTTAAATGATTTCACCTACTCCAGAGGAAAATCTTGATGGGATTCTGGCTTATATGCCTAAAGGCATGGTCTTGCAACCCAGAAACATGCAGTTGTTGCTCAAGGAAAGCAGGGCTCCTTATAATCTGTGTGAATTTATGAATTATAGGTTTTATTTGCTTTGCTGATATTTCACTTAAAATCACTATTTTTAAAATGTGATATTATATAGCCTATAATTGTTGCTATATTGTTTTGGAGGGTTTGCAGAACCCACGTGTACAGAAATTAGTTGAATTTATTATGTCCTGTAAATGTAGATATGAACTGGTGTCAGGATAAGTACTGTCTTTTACTGACTAATTGTTGTTAACCACCCAGAATGGTGTCGCTGCCAGATGGGGAGTATAAAAATCCAACAAATAAACAAACAAACAAATAAATAAATAAATAAAAACTGGGGGGAAGGATTATATATATATATATATATATATATATGCATGTTAGGGTGGATTCGGGTTTCTTCCCGTGTAGAAATCTGGTTGTTTTGGCGACGTTTCGACGAGGTCTCACTCGTCATCTTCAGGCTGGTGTTCTGGCTTCTTTCTTCTTGAAGCAAAGCGTGATCTCAGTTGAAGTCCTTCTATAAATACTGCTGGGGGTGTGTGGTTTGCTTGCTCTGTTGCTGATTGTAGGTTCCTTTGTTCCTTTGTTCTTTTGTGGTCTGCTGTGTGGCTGAGGCGATCGTTAAGGGATTAACTGCTGGTGGCTGTTTAGATGGCTGTTTAGATGCTGGTGGGTTAGATGGCTGGTGGGTTCTGGCAGTATCCTAGGCTTTGGTGGAGTGGGGTCCTGTGTCTTGTGAATTCATTTTGGTCTGGCTATATATATTCCGTTACCATTCTTCGTTCTTCGTTCCGTTGTGTAACGGAATGAAGAACGGTAATTTGGACGGGTCAGGCAGAACCCGAACAGAACCAAGAAAAATTTGTTTGGCTTTTTTTGTTACCATTAGTGGCATCGCGCCGCTCACACTATGAAAAATGAAGCAGACACAACACAAGCAGTTAATGTAGAAAGAAAAAAAAAGGTTAAAAAAAAAACCCTGGCCGGACACAGCGAAAATATGCCTGCCTGAGCCTGTGCCGCCTACCAGAGGGGTGTTTTTTGGGGGGTCCCACACCGTTGTTGTTTTTCTCTGTCGCTGTCCTCCTCCTGGCTGTGGCTGGCACCAGGCTGGGGGGAGGTCATCATCGTCGTCTCTCATCGTCGCCATGCCATGTGGTGGGGGGGATCCAAAATGGCTACCACAAGCTATTTTTGGATATTGTCGTCTAAAAACGCACCGAAGCAAAACACAAATACTGTGAAATTTATTTATTAATGTCTGATTAAAACTAGCTGTGTTTTTTTTTTTTTTTGGTAATTAAATGTCCGTTATGTGTTTTTTGCATCACGCGGTTTTTTCCCCCCCTTTAGGACCCAGCTGCCCAATTGAGTCCCTTTGAAAAAACATCCTGGTGGGGAAAGGTTGCTTCTGAGCGTGCATTTCTTTCTCTTATCTGTTCGATTGTATTTTATTTTATGTCTGGGCTTGATTTGGAGTTGATTCCAAGCTTCATTGATTTTATTTTATTTTATTTTATTTTTCTATCGATCTGCGCAATGACGGGCTGGCCATGGGATGGGACCATGCAAATTTTTGGACAAATTCAACCAATGGCATGGCCAGGTTTTGACTGACACTTCTGCAAGTCTAAGAGGGCATAAAAAGCTGAGGCACATTCGAGAATTTGCAGCCGTGTTGTGGATGTGGTTGAGGGAGGAGGGCTGGCTGCTGGTGCTGGTGCTGCGAGTCGCAATCCGATCAAGGCTTTTTAGGCTCTTATTTAGGCAGGCAGGGAACAAAGGCACAGGCAGGCAGGCAGGCAGGCACGAGTCCTCCTTTCCTGTTCTCCGCCTGTCCTGTGCGGTTTGATCCAGAAGAAGATCGAATTGAATTATTATTGATTTCGAAGAATTTTTTTTTTTATTCTGTGTCCGGTGCACCTTTGTCTGCTGAAGGGAGCAGCAGTTAGACTTGGTTTATTTTATTTTCTGAGATCAAGGGAGTCTCTCTGAGTCTCTGACTGTTGGGGGTTTGGATTTTGGATTTGGATTTTGGATTTAAGGAGGAGTAGGGGAGGTGTCTTTTTTGGATTTATTTTAAAATACCACCATATAGTATACTTTTTCAAATTTTTTTCAACCTGATGAGAAGAAAAGAAATATTTTCATTTATTTATTCGTATAATCTCAGCTACTCTGTGTTGCTGTACAACTAAATTATTTATTTACACAAATTTCTAGTTTTTGGAGGGGCATTTGTTAGCCTACTCTTTAAGTTTATTTTTGGGGTGGGGCAATAGTAAGCCTACCTTTCCACTTGCTTGCTAGAAATCAAATCAAATCTGTGGGGGGCATTCGCCCAACCCCTATACAATTCAAGTTCATTTATTGGGGGACCAATTAAGCTACCCTTTCAGTTTCTGCTTTTTTTTGGGGGGGGGGAGAAGCGATACACTACCCTACCTCTTTGCAGTACAATCCCTGTTTAATTTGTGGAAGGGGCCAATACTTAGGCTAACCTTCAAGTTGCTCTGGTTTTTTTTTTGGGGGGGGGGGAGATACACTACCTTACCTCTGTGTAGTACAATTCCAGTTCAATTAGAGGGAGAAGCCAATACTTAGGCTAACCTTAAAGTTGTTTTCTGCTGCCTCAGTGCTTGCACAAATCCACACACAATTTGGGGGTGCAAGAAGAGATACCCTAACCTAACTATCCAGGCTACCTCTGTGTAGTGCAATCCCTGTTCAATTTGGGGAAGGGGGCAATACTTAGGCTACCCTTCAAGTTGTTTTGCTGCTGCCTCAGTGCTGGTACAAATCCACACACAATTTGGGGGTGCAAGAAGAGATACCCTAACCTAACTATCCAGGATACCTCTGTGTAGTAAAATCAAACTTTATTTGTGCTGTGGGACAAAACGGTGCCCATAATTTATTGAATTTCTCTGTTTATTGAAAGTGCCAAAGTAGCCTAGCCTAGTCCTTCTACAAGGGAACCATTTCTATGCAGGGCCAGCAGGCCAACCTTGAAATCTTGTAAAAGGAAAACACTGAAAGTGCATTTGCGGGCCAAAAAGGAGCCCGAAGTTTATTAAACTACTTACAATATAAAATAAATTAATCAGAACAAAAAAATGAGGAAGAGTGGCACAGGCAGAGGCAAGGGACAGAGAACCCCCACTAAAATTAAAAGGGGCACGTTTCTGAATGCAGGCACAGGCAGCAGTACAGAAAGTGATATTGCTGGTACCACTCCCTCCTCCAGGGGGAGCAGCAGCACCACCACCAACAGAGCATCTTCTTATTCCAATGAGGGAAGCATGGATTACAGCATGCAATCCCCATCCCCAACCTTTCGCATACCATCACCCATACCAGGTCTTTGGCAGCAGTAAGGCCTCACAGGAAGAGCCAAAGGGGGAGGCGCAAGGGAGCACCCCAAGAGGGTACAGGGTGGTCCTTCTCCAAGCAAAAAGCATGGAGGACTCAGCCAAAGCCATCCACATTGCTGAGGTACTCCTGTCTGCCCTGCGAGATTGGGCACCCGAGGGGCAGGTGAATTGCCGGTTCATGGTTACCGACGCAGGCCGTAACATGATCAAGGTGGTTGAAAGGGCAGGGCTCCGGAGCATCTTGTGCGTAGCCCACAAACTGCACCTAGTAGTGGGTGATGCCCTTGGGCTGGGAACAGCAAATGAGTCTTGGTGTGAGGGGACCCTAGAGAACAAGGCCTTGCTGGACAAGTGCAGGAAGATAGTTGGGCACTTCTCTCGCAGCGTCAAGGCATCAAGGATGATGCGTGAGAAGCAGGCAGAGATGGGCCGACCCAAGCACGTCCTTATCCAGGGACGTGACCACCCGGTGGAACTCCACCTACGAAATGGTCAAGCGCCTGGTGGAGCAGAGGGAAGTGGTCGAGTGCATCATGTCCACCACTCCCATCCTGCCTGGGGGAAGGGAGTTGGACATTGGTGCTACCGAGTGGCTTTCCCTCTCCCAGATGGTGGGTATCCTGCAGCCATTTGAGGAGACCACCCACGTCCTCAGTGGCTACACCACCACCTGGGCCACGTACTCCCCCTGGTACATGCCCCTCACCAACACCTGGAGGCCAGTATCTGGGAGGAAGCCGATCTTCTCACAAAGAGCAGGGCCTTGGTAGACAGGCTGTTGACCGGCGTGGATACCCACCTTAACCCACTGAGGAGGGAAAAGGTGTACCAGATGGCATGCCTGTGCAACCCTCGTGTCAAGGGTTCCTTGGCTGGCAGTGTTGCGGACCTCAACGCATGGGAGACAGAGCTATTCAAACAGGTCCGCAGGGTTGCCGCAAGGCAGGAACAGCTGTTCCAGAGGGCGCAAGGCAGCCACAGTGAGGCAGAGGATGGATCCTCGCAAGGGTCCTCCTCCTCCTCCTTTACTGGGTACACCCATTGACCAGGTGCATTACCACCAGCCAACTACCTGGCCTCTGCCCTAGCCATGGCAGTCTCCTCCTCAGTGGAGGCAAGGGAGGAAGAGGAACCGGACCCCGCTCAGACCATGGTGAGGGAGTACATGGCTGAGCCCCTACAACCCCTAACCTTGGACCTCCTCCAATGCTGAGCCAGAAAGGCAGACATGTGGCCCGTGCTTTCGACTCTGGCGTTGGACCTCTTGTCCACCCCCCCACCAGTGTCCAGAGTGAGCACATCTTCTCCCACATGGGAGATGTCCAGAGGCCACGCTGCTCACGTCTGGACCCGGGGACCATGGAAAGGTTGACTTTCATCCTGTTCAACTTTTCCATGTTGGGGTTGCCCCACCACTCCAACCCCTAGGTCCACAGTCGTTCTTCCACCGGTTCCAATCATGCCTCCTTTACTCTAACATGCCCAACTACCTGCACTTATGCCTGCCTGCCTGCCAGCCTGCCTGCCTCCATGCCATCCAGCCTGCCTCCCTCCCTACCTGCCTGCCTGCCTGCATTCCCTCTCAATTGAAATGTTAGATTATGCCCCATTTTTCTAGGCCTTGCCTGGCTCCAAACCAGGGAGGACCACTTAATGTTTATTTTGAAGGGTCTTTGTAGGTCCAATGTTTCTAGGCCATGCCTGGTCTTTACACGTTTTTGCAAGATGAACAAATCACAAGGAAACCATTGGATAGAACTTGCCATTTTGTGAACAGGATGGAAAGCAATGCCCAAAAAACCAGGTGCTTCAGCCACACTCTTGGCAGACACCTCTTCTTCACTGGGCTTGGATGACTCCACATTCATATTGATGATAGTCCTCTTTGCAAGAGGCACTCCCAGAAGCAGGAGCAGCAGCAGCAGCATAGGTGGCTGGTTCCCCCTTGTAATCCACCTCCCAGTCTTACTCACTACACCCTGGCCCACTTGTTTGGCTGAGCTGGTCTTGCCCGGCACCATCTCTTGCTTCTCTTGTCTCTTCTGCCATCCCATCCCAGCACCGTCAGCACTCAGTCCTCCATGCCCACTGTAACTTTGCTTGGGTGGTACAAAATGGTGGGCCAAACGTACTGTTGGTTGTGCACACAGCTTGGCACCCCATGGCAGCCGTGCAGCAGCTTGCCCCTGCCGGATTTAGCAGCCGGCCTATGACATGTGGACAGTGGACACAGAGACTTGCCCTCCCTGGGCAGGGAGAGGAGGCAGGGCATTCTGAGCCGCCTTTGCAGCACTGTTCAGCAGGAAGTTGAGGACACTAGACACACTGGCACTGCGTAGGAAGAATGGTTGCTTGTTGATGATGAGCCACGGCACGTCCCTGAGAAAAGGGCTGCAGGTCAGAGGATCCGGTCGTGGACTGGAGCTCCGTAGAGGAGCAACCCGATGACACCAAGACGGGCCTTCTCTCTGGAGAAGGGTTGATGACTGGCTGATTCTCAGCCATGGGTGCAAATGCAAAGCTTCTGTATGACCTTAACAGCAGCAACGCACAAGAGGACACTTGTGGTTGCAGCCACGCAACCGTCCCCTACTCACCCCCTCCAGTGCCTGTATGCCTCCCATCCTAACATTCCCGAGCCCGACTACCTACGACACTTATGCCTGCCTGCCTGCCTGCCTTCCTTGCCTCCCTTGCCTGCCTGCCTGCCTGCCTGCCTGCCTGTAATCCCACTCCATGCCTGGATCTAAGGGTTACATAATTTTAGCCCACTCTTTATAGGCCTTTCCTGATCATTACAGCAGGAAGTTTGTTCTCTAGGGTCTGTGTAGGCCCAATGAACATCATCCAGCAAACACTCTTGCTGCTGCTGCTACTGGACTAAGCCTGGAGGAGTTGCCTTTCCTCTTCGACTGCTCCTTTCCTGCTACTCCGGCGTCGGTGAGAGGGACACCTGGAGAGGCAGGGCCAGACAACATCAGAAGGGCGGGGCTGAAGAAGAGGGACTCCCACCTAAGGCTTTTTAGCTGACCTCAGCTCCTGGCAGCCACAACATCATCCAGCAAACATTCTTGCTGCTGCTGCTGCTGGACTAAGCCTGGAGGAGTTGCCTTTCCTCTTCGACTGCTCCTTTCCTGCTACTCCGGCGTCGGTGAGAGGGACACCTGGAGAGGCAGGGCCAGACAACATCAGAAGGGCGGGGCTGAAGAAGAGGGACTCCCACCTAAGGCTTTTTAGCTGACCTCAGCTCCTGGCAGCCACAACATCATCCAGCAAACACTCTTGCTGCTGCTGCTACTGGACTAAGCCTGGAGGAGTTGCCTTTCCTCTTCGACTGCTCCTTTCCTGCTACTCCGGCGTCGGTGAGAGGGACACCTGGAGAGGCAGGGCCAGACAACATCAGAAGGGCGGGGCTGAAGAAGAGGGACTCCCACCTAAGGCTTTTTAGCTGACCTCAGCTCCTGGCAGCCACAACATCATCCAGCAAACATTCTTGCTGCTGCTGCTGCTGGACTAAGCCTGGAGGAGTTGCCTTTCCTCTTCGACTGCTCCTTTCCTGCTACTCCGGCGTCGGTGAGAGGGACACCTGGAGAGGCAGGGCCAGACAACATCAGAAGGGCGGGGCTGAAGAAGAGGGACTCCCACCTAAGGCTTTTTAGCTGACCTCAGCTCCTGGCAGCCACAACATCATCCAGCAAACACTCTTGCTGCTGCTGCTACTGGACTAAGCCTGGAGGAGTTGCCTTTCCTCTTCGACTGCTCCTTTCCTGCTACTCCGGCGTCGGTGAGAGGGACACCTGGAGAGGCAGGGCCAGACAACATCAGAAGGGCGGGGCTGAAGAAGAGGGACTCCCACCTAAGGCTTTTAGCTGACCTCAGCTCCTGGCAGCCACAACATCATCCAGCAAACACTCTTGCTGCTGCTGCTACTGGACTAAGCCTGGAGGAGTTGCCTTTCCTCTTCGACTGCTCCTTTCCTGCTACTCCGGCGTCGGTGAGAGGGACACCTGGAGAGGCAGGGCCAGACAACATCAGAAGGGCGGGGCTGAAGAAGAGGGACTCCCACCTAAGGCTTTTTAGCTGAATTGTTAGGTGCATCTGTTTTTTGTTTTTGTTTTTTTTATTTTTTGCTCTTTGTTTTTTTGCCATTAGGTGTAGGTGGTTGGGACCCACAATGGAACTGAAAGAACAGGAAGGGGGGAGGGCAATGGAGGGGGCAGCCATTGAAATTGTGCTGGGTAGGGGAAGGTATGGTGGTAGGAGTGGAACATGCCTGCGTAGGAGAAGAGGGGTTAGATATTTTACATCTATCCCCTCTTCTGGTCCCACTTCTAGCCAGAAGGAATCAGGTGACCATGTCAGCGAGCCCACGGGCCACATGGTGCTGTTGTTAAATGCCAGGTCAGTACAAAATAAGACCACCCTCATCCATGATGTCATTTTGGATGAGGGTGCTGACCTGGCATGTATTACTGAGACCTGGGTGGGAGAGGAGGGTGGAGTCCCCTTTCCCAGCTATGCCCACCTGGGTACTCAGTCCAGCACCAGTGTCGCCCGGTGGGCCGGGAGGTGGAGTTGCTATAGTCTACAGGAGTTCCATTTCCTTGACCAGGCTTCCTGTTTCCTTGGGAAAAGGTCTGGAGGGCCTGTATTGTGTGTTGGGCTCACGAGACAGATTGGGGATTCTGTTGGTGTACCGCCCACCCTGCTGCATTCCAACAGTCTCCCCTGCCTGAGCTGACAGAGGTGGTCTCGGACCTGGTGTTGAAGACCCCCAGACTGTTGGTACTGGGGGATCTCAACATCCATGCCGAGGCTACCCTAACTGGAGCAGCTCAGGACTTCATGGCCGCCATGACAACCATGGGGCTGTCTCAACATGTCATCGGCCCAACACATGAGAAGGGTCATAACCTGGACCTAGTATTCTCAACGGGACTGGGGGATGGTGGTTTGGATGTGGAGGGGTTGGCTTTGACTCCATTGTCATGGTCAGACCACTTCCTGGTCAAGTTTAGGCTATTAGCTACTCCAACCCTCTGCAAGGGTGGGGATCCATTAAGTTGATCCGCCCTCAGAGACTAATGGATCCGGATGGTTTCCTGAAAGCTCTGGGGATTATCCAGCTGACATGATCGGCGCTCCTGTCGAAGCTCAGGTCACCTTATGGAATAGGGAGATGACCCGGGCAGTTGACATGATCGCACCTAAGCGCCCTCTCCCCTACGCAGAGCCCGGACAGCTCCGTGGTATACATCTGAGTTGCGGGCAATGAAGCGGGAAGGGAGACGGCTGGAGCGCAAGTGGAGAAAATATCGCAGTGAGTCTGATCAAACACGGCTTAGAGCCCATTATCGAGCCTATTCCGTGGCTATACGGTTGGCGAAAAGGCAGTATTTCGCCAACCGTATTGCTTCCTCAGAGTGCCGTCCAGCGGAGCTGTTTCGGGTGGTCCGGGAACTTCTTCAGCCAGGAGATAGGGTGGAGGCCCAGGACCATTCGGCGGCACGCTGTGAGGAGTTTGCTGTTCACTTTGAGGGAAAAATTGCTCAGATTCGCAGTGAACTGGACTCCACTATTGATACAGTATCAAGGGATGTGTCCAGTGCACCGTGCTTAGGTCCAGTGTTATTGGATGAGTTTCAATTGTTGAGACCCGAGGATGTGGACAGGGTGCTTGGATCTGTCCGTTCCACCACCACGCTGCTCGACCCTTGCCCTTCTTGGCTAATTGAAAGATCTGCCAAGGGGGTTCGCACCTGGGTCCAAGAAGCTGTAAATGCCTCTTTAAGAGAGGGAGTGGTCCCTGCTGCCTTAAAAGAGGCAGTAATCAGACCACTCCTAAAAAAACCTAACCTGGACCCAGGACTGGTGGTCAACTACCGACCAGTAGCGAACCTTCCTTATTTGGGCAAGGTGTTGGAGCGGGTGGTGGCCGGACAGCTCCAGGCGCTGCTGGATGAAACGGATTTTCTAGATCCATTTCAATCTGGTTTCAGGCCGGGTTTTGGAACAGAGACTGCCTTGGTCGCCCTGTACGATGACCTTTGCCGGGAGAGAGACAGGGGAGTGCAACCCTGTTGATACTCCTGGACCTCTCAGCGGCTTTCGACACCATCGACCATGGTGTCCTTCTGGATAGGCTGGCCAGGTTGGGAGTTGGAGGCACCGCTTGCGGTGGTTCCGATCCTTCCTGGCTGACCGTGTCCAGAAGGTGGTGCTGGGGGATAGTAGCTCTGCCCCTTGGCGTTTACGTCATGGGGTTCCACAGGGCTCAATACTATCCCCCATGCTGTTTAACATCTACATGGAACCGCTGGGAGAGGTCATCAGGAGGTTTGGGCTGAGGAGTCAGCAATATGCTGATGATACTCAGCTCTACCTCTCGTTCTCCACCAATCCAGGTGAGGCGGTTTCTGTTCTGAACTCGTGTCTGGGCCAGATAATGGACTGGATGAGGGTTAATAAATTGAAACTCAATCCAGACAAGACGGAAGTGCTGTTAGTGGGTGCTTCGTCAGACAGGCTAGAGGGCCACTTCCCTGTTCTGGATGGGGTTGCACTCCCCCTAAGGGACAGGGTCCGTAGCTTGGGGGTGCTCCTGGACCCCGGTCTAACTCTGGAAGCCCAGGTGGACTCGGTGGCCAGGGGTGCCTTTCTCCAGCTGCGGAATATATACCAGCTGCGCCCCTACCTAGATGAACGGAGCCTCATGACAGTTACACATGCTGGTAACATCCCGTATAGATTACTGTAATGCGCTTTACGTGGGGCTGCCTCTGAAGACGGTTCGGCGATTGCAACTGGTTCAGAATCGTGCGGCACGGCTGGTGAGTGGTAGGGCCACCAAGGAACACATCACGCCGATTCTGTATAACCTTCACTGGTTACCAGTTGCTGCCCGAGCCCAATTCAAAGTGCTTGTTTTGACATATAAAGCCCTAAACGGCTTAGGACCTAGATACCTGAAGGACCGCCTCCTTCCATATGAACCTACCCGGCAATTAAGATCTAGTCAGGAGCCCTCCTGAAAGAGCCATCCCTTAAGGAGGTGAAGGGGATGGCTTGCAGGAATAGGGCTTTTTCAGCAACTGCCCCCAGACTATGGAATACCCTCCCATACGAGACTCGCCTGGCACCGACGTTGCTAACATTTCAGCGCCAGGTAAAAACCCTCCTATTCCAAAAGTTTTTTAACTAATGATTGTGGGCCCTGATGGCAATTTTAGTGGTGTGTTTTTAATGTATTGTATTTATTGCATCTACATGTTTTATTGTTTTAATTTTATTGTATTTGATGTTTTAACTGTTTATTCTTATTGTGAGCCGCCCAGAGACCTTTGGGTAGTGGGCGGCATACAAGCTAAATAAATAAATAAATAAATAAATAAATAAATAAATAAATAAATAAATGTTTCCCCACTGGCCATGCCTGGTCTGTAAAACCTATATACCTGCCTGCCTCAATGGGTTCCTCCCTTCCCTGGGGTTTTGGAGCCACTCTGCTTCCAAAGTGGTTGAGATGCACTTTACACAATAACCTACCTCAATGGGTGATTAGCGGGGGCGTCGCTCAGCTTCCAGCCTTAAAGAAATAGCCCTGTTTGCCTGCCTTGGAGAGGGTGTCTTCAATGGGGTTGGAGATACTCTGCTGCTGCCAAAGAGTGACTTCAGGAAGTCCACCCTAACCCTAACCCTCTGCCGGTTTAACTGGGTTCTGCCATGCACTGTTAGACCCTCTATGCACCTGCTGCAACTGAAGTGAATAAAGTAACTTGTTGTGGCCTTGTTGATGCCATGCTCTCCATAGAGGGTGACACAAAACATTCCATCAGGGAGAGTTCCCGTCCCTGAAGTTCTGCAACACTTCTTGCTAAAGGAAAGTGGCTTCACTAGGGTACACCAAGGGGGGGGCTGATTACTTAGAGTGCACTTCAGCGCCTGTTGAACTTCCTCCTCCAAGCTCCAATTTCAGGCGTAGAAAAAGAATTGGAGTTGACTTGTCCTCCCACTTGCTGCCAGTTTAGATGGTAGGTTTGCAGGGGCGGCTGTGCTCCTCCCACTCCCAGACACTTCCACATAACTATGTATCCTGGGCTGGCGATACTCTACCCTGGGCACCAGGCTGTGCCCTATCCCGAAGTGCACGCACACCTTTAGTTTAGAAGCCAGAAAGATGTTGCTCCTTTCCTTCCTGGCATGGCGACTCCACTCCCCTGCCTTAAAAAACTAATGGCCCTGCATGCACACGTGCATTTCTCTATTTCTGGGAATGGAACTTCCTGTCTCTTGGCTCGTAGCTTCTCCGTCCAGCCTGATACAGGCAGAATTCATCAGGAGAGGAGAAACCTCCCCTCCTTGCACTCTTCCTTCCCAGCATCCATTCTCCTAGGAATAAGGGGTGTGTGTAACGGTCACTCCGGCCTCTAACAGGCAGAATCCCTAAGGACAAGGAGGGGAGAATCCCTCCTTACACTCTCCCTTCCCTGCATCCACGCTCCTAGGAATAAGGATGGTGGTCAAGCATCACTCCAGCCTCTAACAGGCAGAATCCCTAAGGACAAGGAGGGGAGAATCCCTCCTTGCACTCTTGCTTCCCAGCATCCACTCTCTTAGGAATAAGGATGGTGGTCAAGCATCACTCCAGCCTCTAACAGGCAGAATCCGTAAGGACAAGGAGAGGACAACCCTGCCTCCTTGCACTCTTACTTCCCAGCATCCACTCTCCTCCAGATAGGTGGGGGGTGGGCAAGCGTACCTCCGGCCTGTTACAGGCAGAATCCCTAAGGACAAGGAATGGAGAACCCTGCCTCCTTTCACTCTTCCTTCCCAGCATCCACTCTCCTCCAGATAGGTAGGGGTGGTCAAGGGTGTGTCCGATCCGGCCTATTACAGGGAGTGTGGACATGGACAAGCATCTCTCCAATCCAACTATCTCTCCCTCTATCTCCCCAATCTATCTGTTCCAGGTGGAATCCCTGAGAGGACCCTCCTTGCACTGTTCCCTGCCTCCAATCCTGTCCTGTCATGTTTCCTTTCTACGTACACTCAGGGGAATCCCTCTGGTCGATGGATCTAAGGTGGGGGAGTTGTTTGGCCTGTGGGTCTGCTAGGGGCATTTTTATTCATTTCTGCCACAGGGGGAGAACAGGGCCGCTGAGGCCTGTCTGGAGATTCTCGAGCACAGCTGCCCAGAATGTGTGGTGGTGATGGTGAGTGACCTCCAGGGTTTTCTGGAGGGCCTCCATTGTCTCCTGCTCCTTTGGAATTCTGTCTGTCAGCTCCTTGGGTTGCTCCAGCAGCCTCTGGGAGGTAGAGTGGAACTTTATTGGGATTCGGGAATCAGGAATTTGGGACTGAGGATTCACAAAAAAAAGGAAGAAATACAAAGCCATACCCTCCACCTATCGCTGGAGTTAGGGAACTGGCCTGTCCCGCAAATCACGATAGCTGAAAATCCATGATATGCAGATGCAGGTCGAGTCAGGACTGAGGGAGCCTAGCTGGGGGCCCTTATACTTCGGTAAACCTAGAAAGGCACCCAGAGGCCTCAGAAGTCAGAAATTATTTTCAGTGATCCAGAAGTCACTTCCGGTTCACATGGAGGCCCTTTTGGGGCCTCAAGTAGGCCCAGGTAGGCCCTCACAGGCCTTTTCGGGGCATGGGAGGCTTGAAACAGGACTTTTCCCCATTACCCTATGGGGCCTTTTTTCATATACTGTGTCCCACGATCTAGCTGGACCGCAATATATGAATCGTTAACTGGCGGTTCACCACTGTACTGGAGTGGACAGAATTCTTTCTTGGAGAAGGAGAAATTGAGAGGAGGGCACTCATACAGATTGGGGGGGGGGACCAGCATCTCTCATGCCTCTACCAGACTGAATCTCTGACCGCTAGTTGACCAGGGGGGCATTTGCTTGGCTTTAGAAGGAGTGACATTGCGTAAATTCTTGGAGATGGGGAAATTGAGAGGAGCAGACTCTCGTCTGGATTGGGGGGAGGAATGGAATAGCAGCATATCTCCTGCTGCTTCTGAGAGGTAGAGGGGAACTTTGATGGGAGGCTTCAAAAACAAAAAAGCCATATACCAGACCAGTGGTGTGGCCGGTTCAGTCTCAGCAGTTGAACATCTGGCTGCTGCTGGGTGGGAATGGAATGGCTTCTGGCTGCTGCTGCTTTTTAGGGTAAGTTCTTTGGAGCTCTGGACAGAGTTCTTTCTTTGAGATGGGGGAAATTGAGAGACAAGCATCTCTCTAGCCTCTTGCAGGCGGAAACCCTGAGAGGACCCTCCTCCTCTGCCCTGTCCTGCATCCACTCTTCCAGAAACTGGGGGTGGACTGGCATGCATCTCTTCTGCATCTTCTAGGCAGAATCCCCCTGACCCCACCCTCCTCTTCCCTGCAGAATTGATTCTATGTATATGATGGAGTCTGGACTGGAGTATAAAGGTTGAAAGAAAAAGAATGTTGCTTTCTGCCCACTTTGTTTGTATATGATGCAGTCACAGTGTTATTTATATATTTCATAATATATAATTCATCAATTTAAAGTGTTTTCTGCCTGCTCTGGGTCATTGCGGGACGCCCACGTGCTCTGGGAAGTCAAATCGTGCAAAATCGCGGTCAAAATGACAAATGACAAAAAACGGCAAAACGAAATTTTTTCAAAACATTCATGAAAAATGGTAACGGAATGAAATGGAACTGCTCTGACAAACGAAAAAACAAAACGTCATTTTTTCTAGTCATGCCCATCTTTTTCTGAAGTAAGCAAAGTCCTCAGCTGTTTAATATATACAGTGCTGAAGCCTTTGATATTGAAGTCATGGTCCTTTCCAGGCCTTTACTTGTCTTAAATCAGAAAAGCCTACAACAACTCAATTCCAATTCCAATTCCTATTTGCAGACTGAAATGTCAGCCTTTCTCCACCCAACTAGTGTTAGACTTCTTTCACTGCCCCAAAAAATGTAGGGAGACTAAATTGACTATTCAACCTAGGGTGATTTACCTCTATTAAGACAAAGCACTGGCACACTCATTACATTTAAATGGTCAAATCGTATTCCATTCATCACTGCTGCCATTCACTCGAGAGCATAACTAGTCATTTTCTTTTCAGATAGCTCAATATAAACTTTTGCCATGAGGAGCAAAAGGTGGAAGAAACAAGTTGTATAATTCGGAACTTTAAAATTGTTTGTACAGTTGACCAAATACTGTTTGGGAGAAATGTTCTGTGGATATTTCGAGGTGCGATTTATAGTCTGGCCATGACCTATCCAAAGAGAAGCATTTTAAAAATCCATGCCTACGAATGGCAGGTGCAAAAATGCATGCTTTGTTTTCCCCTTGAAAGCAATAAAACTTGGTATTTTTTGGGGGGGGGTTGCTAAAAGCTCTTCTGGACAGGAATAGTCTGCCATACTCTTTTGTTCCTGTTCTTTGCAAGGGGACTAATATCAAACCTGTTAAACACCTAAGAAGGGAGGGGTGGAGAGCAAGAAGACCAAGGAACAAAAGGCAAAAAGGAGGAAAAGAGGGGGTGCTGTAGTAAGGAGAAGGAGCAAGACTGTGTGTCCCACAAGACTGGAGAGATGATTGCGGCATCTTTTACTGAGCTGCCCCTTCATGCTGGTCTATGCACTTTCTCCAAAGTATTGCAGTCAGGCTTTCCAAGAGGGAATAAATGCTTATAGATGGGGTGAATCAGCTGCTTTGCATCTCAGACATGGGTGGGGGAGCAAAGCAGAGAGAAGGAGTGAATGTTTATTTTGCATTTTTAAAAAAGCTTTCAAAGGCAATCATTGGCCATTTAGAATGAACCAAAACACAATAAGAGCTGCCGAGATGCCCTAAGCACATCCGATCTCGCTTGATTTCGGAAGCTAAGCAGGGTCGGCCCTGGTTAGTACTTGGATGGGCAACCACCAGGGAATACCAGGTGCTGTAGGCACCTGGAGTAGGAACTGGCAAGCCACTCCAGTACTCCTGCCAAGAAAACTCCATGGACATGGAGTCACGAAGAGTCGGTCACGACTGTAATGACACAACACACACACACACAAAACACAATAAACCTTGCTTTAAGGAGGTATCCAAAGGGCTTACAAAGCCACAGATTCCACCACTACAAACATCACATCAAACCTTATATTGTTTGGAGGGCAAGTAAAAGACTAACACCAGCAGAGGTAAAATTAGGTGCATTGGCAGACTGCTTCATCCATTTGGAAGACCCCAAACCAATGCATATGAAAAGCAGGCTTTGGAGTTGGGGAGGGGAGTTGATGAATTTTGACATTTGCATATGATTGCTGATAATTAGAGATGGGCACGACTAGGGAAAATGACGTTTTCGAGTTGTCGTGTGTCGGAGGCGGCCTGTGTCGTCTCGTTTCCGTTTCTCGCGAAACTTCGCAAAAATTTGTCGTTTCGTTTTTCGTTTTTTCGTCTGTCGTTAAACTGGTTTGGGGGGGTAGCGGGCTCCTGGAGGCACCTCTTTTTTGGGGGGTGGGTGCCTCCTATCCTCACCCGCTAGGGAAAGCAGGCTCCTGGAGACCCCTCCTCATATATGGGGGTCTCCTCTCCTCACCTGCTGCAAAATGGCAAGCATGCATAGCCATATGGCTATGATTGCATACCAAGTTGCACGGAGAGACACAGCAGACTGGCAGAGGCACCCCTCTTTTTGGGGTGCCTTCCCTGCATCAGTCAGGCCTCGGGGGCATGGTTTGCATGTCACACATGCTGCCGGCTGAGCCAAGCCTGCAGGAGTCACCCAGAGCCACAAGTGGCGGACTGGCAGACTCTCTGCACCCGCTGTGTCTCACTAAGAAGGGAATTGTACTTGTTGCGTGTAGTGCAATGCAAGTACAGATCTGGCTTAGGCAACAGGGTTAGCTCAAGGGCTAGGGTTAGGCTAGTTACGGGTGAGGTTAGGGTGAGTATTGGGGTGCACCTCTGGGAGCCTCTCTGACCCACTTAGAAGGACAGTGTACTGGCGTATGGGTTAGGCTTAGGGTTCGGGTTCGGGTTCGGGCTACGGTTAGTGGGCTTTTTATGCCCGGTTGGCAGATCCCAGAAGTCTCTGTGGTCAACCTGGCCAAGTGGCCACAGGCCATGCGATTGGTGGAATGGCTCCAAAAATTTGCATGGTCACTCCCATCGCCAGCCCATCATTGCGCAGGTGTAAAAAAAATAAAATAAAATAAAATAAAATAAAATAAAATCAATGGAGAGAGGAAAGAGGAGACATTTTGTTGCAAGAAAAACGCACTGCTACTGTAAAAATTCTGGCAGTTTTAAAATAGCAATTTTCACATGTTTCTGTGTGGTGCTTGTGTGTTTTTGGACCACGATTTCAAAAAAAATTGCAGTCGCCGCCCCATTTTGGATCCCCTGCCCGCACCGCATGGCATGGCGATTGGCGACTCGAGTCCGGCTGCCCAGGACAGGAGAGGGGGGAGGCCAGGACCCCCCCCAGAAACCACCCCTGTGGTAGGTGCACTCCGCACTGCAGGCATGTTTTCGCCTGCTTTTTGGCCCGGGAATGGGGGCTTTTTAAACTTTTTTTCTGTGCCGCTCCTGCTTGAATTGCGGCGGCCGGCGGCGAGTCCGGTGCTTGTTGCGAGTGACTATGACGAGGATTTCCACCACCACCAGAGCAGCCCAGGACAGGAGAGGGGGGGTCAACCACCCCTCTGGTAGGTGCCCTGAGCCCTCACTCAGGCAGGCATATTTCCGCCTGCTTTTTGGCCGGGAATCAGTTTTTTTTTTTTACTTTTAAAAACTTTTTTTCTGTGCCGCTTGGCATCGCGGGATCGCCGCGATGCTAGCAACGACCACGACAAATCAGACCCAATTATTCTTTAGTCGGTTCGAGTTCGAGTTCTGGCGGAGTAATTCCCGTTATCGTTTCCGTTCCGTAACGGAAACGAGGAACGGAAACGGAAACGGGAATTCCGCCAAGTCGTGCCCATCTCTACTGATAATCCATAATTACTTGAGTGTATTAATAACCTTCTATAAGTGTCTGTCTGCCTATGATTTGCAACAGTATTGGGGGGAAATGTCCAAGCAAGATGTCACAGTAATATTTAAGTGATTGCATATTAGAAGCAGGGTGGTTAATGAAGGCCCTAGTTGCAATCAAATTAGTTTGTGTAACCTACAATTCATTGATGTTTATTCTCAGATTTTTTGCTTAATAATGCTACTTCACTTACTAGAATGATCAAATTTTAGAATACTTATTTTTTCTTAAGTCATTATCATTGAATGTGGGGTAGGTGACAAATTCTCTTGTATGATCTTTGATTAGATTGGTCAAACAGACTTTCTTTGTCCCTCTCTCATTTTCTACTTTCTTTTTTTAAAATGTTACTGTCTGGTGAAGAATGGATTCATGGAAAAAGGTACCTGAAAAAGGAAATGACTCTTGGAGGATGGGGGGAAGGGCAGGGAAAGAGCTGCTAGGATCTTTATCTTTTCACTGAACTTTCACTACATTCCCTGAAACATATGGTATTATGATGCTATATCATGCCCCTAATCATGTCATACCCCTTTGCTTTTCCTTATTTACAGTCCCTTCTGTTTTGAAATACAGCATACACTGTAAACAGTTGCATGAACTTAAGAAAAATTGATTCAAGTGACTTCCAAATTAGCTCAAGGTGGGCCAGTCCTGATCTATACAGCAAATGTTTGAATACTAATCAGTTTACATGGCATTCACAAAACTTGAATGAAAAGTATTGTACTATTTTTGCAACTTGATCCTACACATAAATAACACGATTAGCCGTATTTCTAGTGGTATGTGTGCGTGTGGTTGAATCGTCTTCCAAAGAACAGGAATTTAGCAGAATTTGGTGCATTCTGGTGTAGAATGCCTCCATCTATCAGTGGGTCAGCGAGATAAGTTCGGTATTGTGCTGGTGTACCGTAACCCAGCACAATCCTTTCCAGAGATCGCAGAGTTCATCTCGGCTGCACTGCTGAAGTCCCCCCGCCTCCTGGTGGTTGGGGACTTTAATGTGCATGCCGAGGAGGAACTCTCTGGTGCGGCTTTGGAATTCATGGAATCCATGACCTCCATGAATTTATCTCAGCATGTTGTGTGCCCCACTCATAGACCTGGCCATTCCCTGGACCTGGTGTTTTCCTCCATGTTGTCAGATTCTTGTCTCAGGGTTAGGGGTATTCTACCCCTGCCCATGTCATGGTCGGACCATCACCTGCTAAAATGTTCCCTATCGATCATCCCCCTGCCCTGTGGGGAGTGCCAGGCCTATATTTGGGCCTGTCCCCGTAGGCTCCTGGACCCTGCTATGTTCATGGAAGCCTTCGGGGAGCTTTCTGGTGGCCTGGCAGACAATCCAGTCAATGCCCTGGTGGATAGGTGGTATGAGGGGACCACTGGGGCGGTGGACCAGATCGCCCCCAAGCACCTCCTGCGCTGTGGAGACCGCTCCTCTCCGTGGTATACGGCTGAGCTGCGGTCAATGAAACAAGAACGCAGGAGACTAGAGGTCATATGGAGAGCAAGGCGGGTGGCAGAGAATAGGGCTGCACTTAAGCAGCTGACTGGCCGCTATCTTCGCACGATCAGGGATGCTAGAACATGCTATGTCTCCCTGAAAATTGGCGAGGCCTCGAACCGCCAGGCAGAGTTGTTCTGGGTGGTTCGAGACCTCTCCAATCCCAGTCAGCTGAGGCCTCCTCCTAGTGATTTCACTAGTGAGCAATTTGCAGCCCATTTTAGATCTAAAATAGAGGCCATCCATTCCGACTTGCCCCCCCGTCTGCCCTAGTCCATCCCTTGAT
This sequence comes from Phrynocephalus forsythii, assembly GCA_029282475.1. NCBI lineage: Eukaryota > Metazoa > Chordata > Lepidosauria > Squamata > Agamidae > Phrynocephalus > Phrynocephalus forsythii. The sequence goes on along the minus strand of JAPFRF010000007.1, from coordinate 10,049,005 downwards.
ATCCCTGGGGCCTCACCCCTCCGTTCTCCCCTCCTGGATGAGTTTGGGCCAGTGTCACCTTTGAAGGCCTACAGAGCTATGGCTTGTTGCCAGCCGGTGGCCACTCCCTTTGACCCTTGCCCAGCCTGGCTTATTAAATCTGCCAAAGGGAACATGCCTGAGTGGGTTTCAGCTATTGCCACGGCCTCTTTCAGGGAGGGTTGTTTCCCTGCCCGCTTGAAGGAGACCGTGGTGAAACCCACTCTCAAAAAACCTGGCTTGGCATCGGACGATTTATCAAACTATCGTCCGATTGCCATTGTTCCCTTCCTGGGCAAGGTGGTCGAGAGGGTGGCCGCTGTCAGGCTGCAGTCCTATCTGGAGGTTAATCGTATCCTGGATCCCTTCCAGTCCGCTTTCAGACCTCTTCGTGGGACCGAGACTGCCCTGGTCACTCTGCAGGATGACCTCCTCAGGGAGGCTGACAGGGGGTGTTCCTCCCTGCTGGTCCTCCTTGATCTGTCAGCTGCCTTTGATACCGTCGACCACGGTAACCTGCTGGTCTGGTTGTCCGAGGCGGGAATTGGGGGTCAGGCTTTGGCCTGGCTCTGTTCCTTCCTTGGTGGATGGACTCAGCGGGTTCAGCTGGGTGATGACTTGTCGGCTCCTTGGACCCTCCCGTGTGGGGTGCCCCAGGGGTCGGCAATCTCACCCATGCTGTTCAACGTTTATTATTATTTATTTATTATTTATTTATTATTTACGCTTGTATACCGCCCCATTCCCACAATGGGGACTCTGGGCGGTTCACAACATCAGAATAAAAAGAAATAAAATCGATTACTAACAACAATTAACAAAACAACAATGTCCGGGAGTAATTAGGCGGGTATTAAAAAAAACAAATGCAGAGTGGGACCTTAGACATCGCCGTAGGCTTCTCAAAAGAGGATGGTCTTGAGATTCCTCTTAAACGCTGCCAGCGATGGAGCCTGCCGTAGGTCACTGGGAAGTTTATTCCAAATGGATGGTGCCACTACCGAGAAAGCCCGTCCACGAGTACCATCCTTACGGGCCTCTTTCGGAGTGACTGTCCGCAGTGATAAGGCCACCGAGGCACGGGTGGGTCGGGCCAAATCTAATTGTCGGGAGAGACGCTCTGCCAGATATGCCGCGGCCAAGCCATGGAGGGTTTTGTAAGCCAAAACCAGCACCTTGAACCTTATTCGGGAGGCAACGGGTAACCAGTGAAGGCGAGCCAGGATAGGGGTGGCGCGGTCATAGTGGCGCGCGCCAACCACCAACCTGGCCGCCATATTCTGGACCCGCTGCAATTGCCGAACAAGGTTCAAGGGAAGCCCCATGTAGAGAGCGTTGCAGTAATCCAGCCTTGACATGACCAGTGCCTGTACCACAGTCCGCAAGGAGCCCTCATCGAGGTACGGGCGAATCTGGGCGATAAGCCTAAGATGGTAAAAGGCCGACCTGACCACGGCTGACACCTGAGGTTCCAGGGTCAGATCCGGGTCCAGGATGACACCCAGATTCCTCACTCTTTGCGCCAGCTGGAGGGCGGACCCACCCAGACTGGGAAGAGGGCCACAGTACCCCTCCGACGAGCCCCCGAAGAACATAACCTCAGTCTTGCCTGGGTTGAGCCTGAGCCTGTGGGACCTGGTCCAGTCCAGTACCGCAGCCAGGCAACAATCAAGGGTCCCAACGGCCTCCACTGCACAGGTGGAAAAGGAGAGATAGAGCTGCGTGTCATCAGCGTACTGATGGCATCAGACTCCATAACTCCGGATGATCTCAGCCAGCGGCTTCATAGAGATGTTAAAGAGCACTGGGGAGAGTGACGACCCCTGAGGCACCCCACAAGAGAGTGTCCAGGGAGCCGACAACTCACCCCCCAAGCTCACTCGCTGGGTGCGGCCCCCAAGGAAGGACCGGAGCCAGGCCAAGGCCTGGCCTCCAATCCCAACCTCCGAGAGCTGCTCCAGCAGGATATCGTGGTCGACGGTATCAAAAGCCGCTGACAGGTCGAGAAGGACCAGCAGGGTAGAGCAACCCCTGTCAGCCCTCCTCAACAGATCATCATGCAGCGCGACTAGGGCCGATTCGGTCCCATGACGTGGCCTGAACCCGGACTGGAAAGGATCCAGGACATGGTTCTCCTCCAGGAATGACTGGAGACACAGGGCGGCAAACTCTGGTGGAGGTCATCAGGAGATTTGGAGTTTGCTGTCATCAGTACGCTGATGACACACAGCTCTATCGCTCCTTTTCGTCATCTGCAGAGGAGGCAATTCGCTCCCTCGATCTGTGCCTGGAGGCAGTCTTGGAATGGACTAGAGATAACCGGCTCAAGCTTAATCCGGAGAAGACAGAGGTGCTATTATTCAGGGCGTCCTCGTCGGGGTACAATGGCCCCCTCCCTAAACTGGGGGGGTGTTTCCCTCCAGCCTACGGACAGGGCCAGGAATATGGGCATGGTCCTGGACTCAGCCCTCTCCCTGGAAGCCCAGGTGATGGCTGCCTCCAGGACCGCTTTTATCCATCTCTGCAGGATCGCCCAGATCCGCCAGTACCTTGATGAGTCCTCCCTGAGGACAGTTGTGCAGGCCTTAGTGATATTGCGGATTGACTATTGCAATGCTCTCTACGTGGGGTTGCCCTTGAACCTGGTCCGGAGGTTACAACGGGTGCAGAATGCGAGGGCCAGGCTGTTGGTGGGTGCTCGTAGATTCGAGCACATCACCCCAGTCCTGGCTCGCTTGCACTGGCTACCCGTTGTCCTCCATATTAGGTTCAAGGTCCTGCTTTTGACTTTCAAAGCCCTCCACGGCTTGGGACCAGAGTACCTGGTGGAGCGTATCTCTCAGAGATTGACTGGGGCCAGACCAACAAGACTTGTGCAGGCACGGTCACTGAGGGTGGCCACACCCAGAGAGGCGTGGAAATCACACACGCGAGACCGTGCCTTCTCTGTGGTGGGCCCCATACTATGGAACCATCTCCCCAGTGAGCTACGCCTAGCAGAATTCCTGCCAGCCTTTAAAAAGGCCCTGAAGACCCACCTTTTCAGGGAGGCGTTTGGTGACCTTTTTATTTAGTTTCCTTCCCCCCCCCCCGGCCGCCCATGCCATCCCTGCTTGGATTTTGCCTCTCTTGTTATTATCTGCCATTGTCTTTGTTGTCCTTTTGGTTTTATTGTAAGCCGCTCAGAGTTCCCTTTGGGAAGATGGGTGGGATATAAGCCGAATAAATAAATAAATAAATAAATTTAAGGCTGGTGATTAGAGATAAAAAACTTGCTATGGTTCAGCAGTTTGGTGTGGTTTGCCAGATTGGACCCACAGAAGTTATGTGCCCACCCCCCCCGGATTCTGTGCATTCTCTCATCCAGTGCCACCTCCCCCTGGGCACCTAATTAGAAGGAACACAATAGGCCACCCTTCCCCACCTCCTTTGAATGGGTGCTCTCAAAAGGAGGTGGGGTACAGAATCCCTGGTGCCCAAGAAACCCCTTTAGGCATGATCTGCTGAACTACTGTACACTGAATTGCTAAACCACACTGAGTGCCCATCTCCACTGGTGATCAAACATTAGGGGAAATAATTAAGTGAAAAACAGATGAAAAATAACCAAGCAGTGGCGTGCAGATTGTACTTTCAATAGCATTAGTGATAGCAGATAAATGTGATGCACTTTCTGCAAAAACAATTTGATTAGGAGTAGAGATGGGCACAAAACAAACTTTTGGTTCATTTTGTTATTTGTTATTTGTTTTGTTATGTAACAAAATGAATAACGAACTGCCCCTCTAAGAGAAATGAACTGAAATGAAATAGAAATTTCCATTTTGTTTTGTTTCTTTTCATTTCGTTTGCCGGTGTCTCCTCCCTGGTGCTGCTGCTGGTCCTGGATGGTCCTTCCTTGTCTGGTGGGTCCTCCTGGCTGCAGGAAGGGGGCTTCAGAAAAAAAAAGCCAACTGGCCGCACTACAGGTGGTAGGCAGCTGTGGTCAGCAGTTTAAAAAAAACCCAATAAAAATAAAATAAAATAAAATAAAACAAAATAAAATAATCCAGCGTGCAGGCCCTGCTACCGGCCCGTGGTCTGCCAAAATGGCTTGCAGGCCAGCCAAAAACAACAACAACAACAAAACAACACACCCTGATCTGGTGCGTGGGCCCAGTACCAGCCCGTGAGCACCAGACCTGGGCACAGGTCAACAAACCAGCCCATGGCTGGCAAAAGCAGTTTAAAAAAAACCAATAAAAATAAAATAAAATAAAATAAAATAAAATAAAAAGGTGCAGGCCACATGGTTGGCAGTAAATAAAATAAAATAAAATGAAAAATGAAAAAAATAAAGCCAGCGCCGACCCAGCCCCAGGGGCCACGTGGTTGGCATTGGGAAAAAAGAATCTAATATTTTTTTTTAAAAAAGGCACACCGACCCAGCCCCAGGGGTGGCCAGGTCAGCGCCGTAAAATAAATTTTAAAAAATAAAATAATAAAACAAACACCGACCCTGCTGCATGGTTAGCACTGGGGAAAAATGAGGCACTGCCCCCATGTTTTAACCCCCCCAAATTAAATTAAAAGGAGTACCGACCCCCAGGGGTGGCCGGGTCAGCGCTCTAAAATAAAGGAAAAAATGAAAAAATAATAATAAAAGAAGCACCAACCTGGCCCCAGGGGTCGTGTGGTCAGCGCTTGTGAAGAAAAAACTAATAACAAACCAACAAAACTAATATTTAAAAAAAATCATTAAAATCTAAATAAACTGAACTGAACCTTAAAACAAACTGAACCAAAATGAATTGCCATTTTTTTCGGTTCGTGCCCATCTCTAAATAGGAGTAAAATCACAGAGCACATGGGATGAGAACATAACTGCAGTCAATGCATGCTAAGTATCTAATGCTGGGTTGTTGTCTTGCTGGAACCTAATAAATCCTTTGCAATATTTTCCAAGATATCCAAGTTGCATTCTGAGAGAAGATGATTTGAAGGATGTCAAGAACTTCCGAGGGGATTTTAGTCACCTCATTAATACTCCCTTGAAATTCTTCAGCTGTTCAAAAGTTAGAAAGTAGAAATCACCAAAGTCTCTTTGACTTTCACTTCTGGTAAAATACAAGAACATCCTAGAAGACTGCACCCTACACTCCCTAGAGAATTTTTTACTTATCAAAACATGTTGGGTTTCCTCAAAGTCCCTCACATGTTTTGCCTGAACATGAACCACAACATTCACTTTGAGTTTTGCTTTAGAACAATTTTTGATGGGAGCAACAAGAGACAGCATTAGTCACAGAGCAATCTTTCACTGATTAAGATGGATTTAAGTTTTTGAATATCAGCGTGCCCATTAATAACCTGGATATACTTATTTATTTATTTATTTATTTATTTATTTATATAGCTTGTATGCCGCCCACTACCCAAAGGTCTCTGGGCGGCTCACAATCAAAATGGACAATTAAAACATCAAAATACAATAAAATTAGAATAATAAAAACATGTAAATGCAATAAATAAATACGATACATTAAAAACACCACTAAAATTGCCATCAGGACCCACAATCATTAGTTAAAAAACTTTTGGAACAGGAAGGTTTTTACCTGGCGCCGAAATGTTAGCAACGTCGGTGCCAGGCGAGTCTCATTTGGGAGGGTATTCCATAGTCTGGGGGCAGTTGCTGAAAAGGCCCTTTTCCTGCAAGCCATCCCCTTCACCTCCTTAAGGGATGGCTCTTTCAGGAGGGCCCCCTGACTAGATCTTAATTGCCGGGTAGGTTCGTATGGAAGGAGGCGGTCCTTCAGGTATCTAGGTCCTAAGCCGTTTAGGGCTTTATATGTCAAAACAAGCACTTTGAATTGGGCTCGGGCAGCAACTGGTAACCAATGAAGGTTATACAGAATCGGCGTGATGTGTTCCTTGGTGGCCCTACCACTCACCAGCCGTGCAGCACGATTCTGAACCAGTTGCAATCGCCGAACCGTCTTCAAAGGCAGCCCCACGTAAAGCGCATTGCAGTAATCAATACGGGATGTTACCAGTGCATGCGTAACTGTCATAAGGCTCCGTTCATCCAGGTAGGGGCGCAGCTGATATATATTCCGCAGCTGGAGAAAGGCGCCCTGGCCACCGAGTCCACCTGGGCTTCCAGAGTTAGACCGGGGTCCAGGAGCACCCCCAAGCTACGGACCCTGTCCCTTAGGGGAGTGCAACCCCATCCAGGACAGGGAAGTGGCCCTCTAGCCTGGCTGACGAAGCACCCACTAACAGCACTTCCGTCTTGTCTGGATTGAGTTTCAATTTATTAACCCTCATCCAGTCCATTATCTGGTCCAGACACAAGTTCAGAACAGAAACCGCCTCACCTGGATTGGTGGAGAACGAGAGGTAGAGCTGAGTATCATCAGCATATTGCTGACTCCTCAGCCCAAACCTCCTGATGACCTCTCCCAGTGGTTCCATGTAGATGTTAAACAGCATGGGGGATAGTATTGAGCCCTGTGGAACCCCATGACGTAAACGCCATGGGGCAGAGCTACTATCCCCCAGCACCACCTTCTGGACACGGTCAGCCAGGAAGGATCGGAACCATCGCAAAGCGGTGCCTCCAACTCCCAACCTGGCCAGCCTATCCAGAAGGACACCATGGTCGATGGTGTCGAAAGCCGCTGAGAGGTCCAGGAGTATCAACAGGGTTGCACTCCCCTGTCTCTCTCCGGCAAAGGTCATCGTACAGGGCGACCAAGGCAGTCTCTGTTCCAAAACCCGGCCTGAAACCAGATTGAAATGGATCCAGAAAATCCGTTTCATCCAGCAGCGCCTGGAGCTGTCCGGCCACCACCCGCTCCAACACCTTGCCCAAATAAGGGAGGTTCGCTACTGGTCGGTAGTTAACCACCAGTCCTGGGTCCAGGTTGGGTTTTTAAGGAGTGGTCTAATTACTGCCTCTTTTATGGCAGCAGGGACCACTCCCTCTCTTAGAGAGGCATTTACAGCTTCCTGGACCCAGGTGCGAACCCCCCTGGCAGATCTTACAATTAGCCAAGAAGGGCAAGGGTCGAGCAGCGTGGTGGTGGAACGGACAGAGCCAAGCACCCTGTCCACATCCTCGGGTCTCAACAATTGAAACTCATCCAATAACACTGGACCTAAGCCCGGTGCACTGGACACATCCCTTGATACTGTACCAATAGTGGAGTCCAGTTCACTGCGAATCTGAGCAATTTTTCCCTCAAAGTGAACAGCAAACTCCTCACAGCGTGCCGCCGAATGGTCCTGGGCCTCCACCCTATCTCCTGGCTGAAGAAGTTCCCGGACCACCCGAAACAGCTCCGCTGGACGGCACTCTGAGGAAGCTATACGGTTGGCGAAATACTGCCTTTTTGCCAACCGTATAGCCACGGAATAGGCCCGATAGTGGGCTCTAAGCCGTGTTTGGTCAGACTCACTGCGATATTTTCTCCACTTGCGCTCCAGCCGTCTCCCCTCCCGCTTCATTGCCCACAACTCAGATGTATACCAAGGAGCTGTCCGGGCTCTGCGTAGGGGGAGAGGGCGCTTAGGTGCGATCATGTCAACTGCCCGTGTCATCTCCCTATTCCATAAGGTGACCTGAGCTTCGACAGGAGCGCCGACCATGTCAGCTGGATAATCCCCCAGAGCTTTCAGGAAACCATCCGGATCCATTAGTCTTTGAGGGCGGATCAACTTAATGGATCCCCCACCCTTGCAGAGGGTTGGAGTAGCTAATAGCCTAAACTTGACCAGGAAGTGGTCTGACCATGACAATGGAGTCAAAGCCAACCCCTCCACATCCAAACCACCATCCCCAGTCCCGTTGAGAAGACTAGGTCCAGAGTATGGCCCTTCTGGTGTGTTGGACCGGTGACATGTTGAGACAGCCCCATGGTTGTCATGGCGGCCATGAAGTCCTGAGCTGCTCCAGTTAAGGTAGCCTCGGCATGGATGTTGAGATCCCCCAGTACCAACAGTCTGGGGGTCTTCAACACCAGGTCCGAGACCACCTCTGTCAGCTCAGGCAGGGAGACTGTTGGTACGCAGCAGGGTGGGCGGTACACCAACAGAATCCCTAATCTGTCTCGTGAGCCCAACACACAATACAGGCCCTCCAGACCTTTTCCCAAAGAGACAGGAAGCCTGGCCAAGGAGATAGAACTCCTGTAGACTATAGCAACTCCACCTCCCCGGCCCACCGGGCGACACTGGTGCTGGACTGAGTACCCAGGTGGGCATAATTGGGAAAGGGGAACTCCACCCTCCTCTCCCACCCAGGTCTCAGTAATACATGCCAGGTCAGCACCCTCATCCAAAATGACATCATGGATGAGGGTGGTCTTATTTTGTACTGACCTGGCATTTAACAACAGCACCATGTGGCCCGTGGGCTCGCTGACATGGTCACCTGATTCCTTCTGGCTAGGAGTGGGACCAGAAGAGGGGATAGATGTAAGATATCTAACCCCTCTTCTCCTACGCAGGCATGTTCCACTCCTACCACCATACCTTCCCCTACCCAGCACAATTTCAATGGCTGCCCCCTCCATTGCCCTCCCCCCTTCCTGTTCCCTCAGTTCCATTGTGGGTCCCTACCACCTACACCTAGTGGCAAAAAACAAAATTAGCAAACAAAAACAAAAACAAAAGCACCCAACAATTGGACCTCATCAGCCCACCTCTTCCTCCCCCTCAGATCGGCACTGCATCTAAAAGTTCTTTTAAAAAGGCAGTGAGGCACACTGACAGGACTTGAGGGGGCCCAGCAAGGGTTACACCGGCTGGCTCAGATGGTCCGGGAGGCCAGAAGTTGATGCTGGATTCCAGCCAGTTCAGGAGGCCTCAAAGGTATTTGTGCTCTCACACAGCCCCCCCTCTTGACGCTGCAGACTCTCCCTGTTGAGCTTCTGCCACCAACCCAGCAGAGAGACGCAGGTGGATGTCAGTCTGGAAGGGCTGTGGAGCACACTTGCCAACACTCACCGGTCTTCACGGGGCCCAGCAAGGGTTACACCGGCTGGCTCAGATGGTCCGGGAGGCCAGAAGTTGATGCTGGATTCCAGCCAGTTCAGGAGGCCTCAAAGGTATTTGTGCTCTCACACAGCCCTCCCCTCTTGACGCTGCAGACTCTCCCTGTTGAGCTTCTGCCACCAACCCAGCAGAGAGACGCAGGTGGATGTCAGTCTGGAAGGGCTGTGGAGCACACTTGCCAACACTCACCGGTCTTCACGGGGCCCAGCAAGGGTTACACCGGCTGGCTCAGATGGTCCGGGAGGCCAGAAGTTGATGCTGGATTCCAGCCAGTTCAGGAGGCCTCAAAGGTATTTGTGCTCTCACACAGCCCCTCCCCTCTTGACGCTGCAGACTCTCCCTGTTGAGCTTCTGCCACCAACCCAGCAGAGAGACGCAGGTGGATGTCAGTCTGGAAGGGCTGTGGAGCACACTGCCAACACTCAGCAGCATTAAGGTGGCCCAGCAAGGGTTACACCGGCTGGCTCAGATGGTCCGGGAGGCCAGAAGTTGATGCTGGATTCCAGCCAGTTCAGGAGGCCTCAAAGGTATTTGTGCTCTCACACAGCCCCTCCCCTCTTGACGCTGCAGACTCTCCCTGTTGAGCTTCTGCCACCAACCCAGCAGAGAGACGCAGGTGGATGTCAGTCTGGAAGGGCTGTGGAGCACACTTGCCAACACTCAGCAGCCTTAAGGGGGCCCAGCAAGGGTTACACCGGCTGGCTCAGATGGTCCGGGAGGCCAGAAGTTGATGCTGGATTCCAGCCAGTTCAGGAGGCCTCAAAGGTATTTGTGCTCTCACACAGCCCCTCCCCTCTTGACGCTGCAGACTCTCCCTGTTGAGCTTCTGCCACCAACCCAGCAGAGAGACGCTGGCCTGGGACAAAAAGTGAGAACACTAGGTTTCATAGCTAACCCAAAGAGGTTCAGAAGGGGGGAAGGTCAGGGAAGAAGAAGGATAAAAAAGAAGAGCAGAGAGAAGGCAAAGGGGAAAGATGCAATGGACGCAAAGAACTTAATGAACGGGAGGGGTGAGGTACCAAAGAGAAAAGAAGAGGAACATGTGTGGACCTGAAAGGATGTAGCCTAAAACCCAAACTGGAAACTGACCATAAAAACATGGCTCCATTCTTTTACATATATGCCCTTTGCTTTTGTACAAAGCAAAACATTTGGTTTGAAACCCAGCTTGGTGATCATAAAAATGGCTAGAGTTGACTCTGACTACTTTGGAGAGTACCTAAAAGGACGTTGGCACTGCATCTGAAGTAAGATCCTGAAATTCAAATATTTGTGAGCTTCTATTTAGCTTAATGGGAAATTTGCAAATAGTTGTAGTTAGAGATGGGCACGACTTAGCGGTATTCCCGTTTCCGTTTCCGTTACTCGGTTCCGTTACTCTATGGAAACGATAACGGGAATTACTCCGCCAGATTTCGAGCTCGAACCAACGAACGGACAATTTTGGTCTGATTTGTCGTGCTTGTTCCTTGCATCGCGCGAACGCGCGATGCCACGCGGCACAGAAAAAAAGTTTTTAAAAGTTAAAAAAACCTGGTTCCCGGCCAAAAAGCAGGCGGGAAAATGCCTGCCGTGCCTCAGGGCACCTACCAGAGAGGTTGTTTCTGGAGGTCCCCGGCTTCCCCCCATCCCCCGTCCTGGGCTGCTCTTGTGGGACTCGCCGCAGGCTCGCAGCCAGCAAAAAGCCCAGTCTCACCGCCGGCCGCCGCAATTAAAGCGCAAACAAGTGGCACGGACGGCACAGGAAAAAAACTTTTAAACTCTCCCCCCACCCATTCCCGGGCCAAAAAAGCAGGCGGAAAAATGCCTGCTTGACTAAGGGCGCAGGGCACCTACCGGAGGGGTGGTTTCTGGAGGGGGGGTCCCGCCTCCCCCCCATCCTGGGCAGCCGGACTCGCCATGCCATGCGGTGCGGGCGGGGGATCCAAAATGGGTCGGCGAACGCAATATTGTTTTTGAAATCGTGGTCCAAAAACACACAAGCACAACAGAAACATGTGAAAATGTATAAACTGCCAGATTTTTCACAGTAGCAGTGGGTTTTTTCTTGCAACAAAATCTCTCTCCTCTCCTACTCTGTCCTCCATTTGCCGGGCCAGGTTGAAAGAAAGAGGCGACACACATTCCGCTTGGGTTAAATAAGGGCCACAACTTTATTAACTACAGTAACGAATTTTAAATTACTTATCAATGAACAATAACTTTAGGAGGGCCTGAGCCGTAGCGCATCATCAAATGGTAACAACAAATTGATTAGGTCCCGTTACTCCACCAATTTCCTGCGGCCCGTTGAACTGCCGCAGTGAGGATGCCAACGAGATCTTTTGGCATCAACGCTTGATTAAAGGTTGGCAGCCCTCCTAGGGTTTTGGGTTATTATTATTATTTGCTCCCTAACTAAATCCTATTGGGTTATTAATGGAAGGCTGCCGAAGACGTGAAGATGTAATTAGATTCGGGACCTAAATGGTTAACTTTTTATGCGCTACCCGCCAGTTGTGACCAGGGTTATTACCTACAACACCCACCGCCAATATGTGAATGGTGGGATGGGCGAAAAAACACCACCACTCAAGGCCAATCAGAGAAATGGTCTAAATTCCCATCCGGCCCCTAAGCGACCAGCAAAGCATCACCAGCACATCATAAACCGTGGCGGGAGGGCGGGGAAACCGGCGATTGCGGAGGCAGGCTGTGGGGAGCGCACCGAGGACTTATAAAGGACGCGCTCCCCTACCATAGGCTACGCCAATAGCGGAACCAATAGCCGCCTCCCTCAACCGGCCGGCAAAGGTGCCCCTGCTCAGCACGAGGCTGGGCGGAGCAGCCATTGCCGGGCCAGGTTGAAAGAAAGAGGCGACACACATTCCGCTTGGGTTAAATAAGGGCCACAACTTTATTAACTACAGTAACGAATTTTAAATTACTTATCAATGAACAATAACTTTAGGAGGGCCTGAGCCGTAGCGCATCATCAAATGGTAACAACAAATTGATTAGGTCCCGTTACTCCACCAATTTCCTGCGGCCCGTTGAACTGCCGCAGTGAGGATGCCAACGAGATCTTTTGGCATCAACGCTTGATTAAAGGTTGGCAGCCCTCCTAGGGTTTTGGGTTATTATTATTATTTGCTCCCTAACTAAATCCTATTGGGTTATTAATGGAAGGCTGCCGAAGACGTGAAGATGTAATTAGATTCGGGACCTAAATGGTTAACTTTTTATGCGCTACCCGCCAACAAAGAGGTGCACTGCGGCTCTTTACCCCACAGCCAAACAATTCGGCCCTCAGGCCCTCCTTAAGATTCTGAATAAGGATATCCAGGCCCTTGTCCAATAAATGCACCCCATGAGGGACTTGCCCGCCATGCGAGCCACAAATGGGCGAGTACAATGGAACGCTCTCAGATTGTCAATGATCTTGAGAATGAGGAACTTGCTTGCCATGCGAGCCACCAATAGGCGAGTACGATGGAACGCTCTCGGGTCATCAATGACCTTGAGAATGAAGAACCTGCTCGCCATGCGAGTCACCAATGGGCGAGTACGATGGTACGCTCTCAGATCAACGATGATCTTGAGAATGAGGAATTTGCCCGCCATGCGAGCCACCAATGGGCGAGTACGATGGAACGCTCTCAGATCGTCAATGATCTTGAGAATGAGGGACTTGCTCGCCATGCAAGCCACCAATGGGCGAGTACAATGGAACGCTCTCAGATCGTCAAAGATCTTGAGAATGAGGAACTTGCTCGCCATGCGAGTCACCAATGAGCGAGTACGATGATACGCTCTCAGATCAACGATGATCTTGAGAATGAGGAACTTGCCCGCCATATGAGCCACCAATGGGCATGTACGATGGAACGCTCTCAGATCGTCAATGATCCTGAGAATGAGGGACTTGCCCAACCTGCGAGTCAAGTCATTTCCTCCCAAATGTACAACTACAATGGTTGGCAAGGTGTCGGGGGGTAACTGAGAGCCACAGTAAGCCAGGCGTGCAAGGACATCCCCCTCTTGCTCTTCCACAGGAAATCAGCCCGTTGGCCCAGGCCGAGATCGCGGCCCCATCGAGACCGGATAGCAAACTTTGCAGCCCAGTAAACAAAACTGTGGCCATAAACCAACACCCGAGCACGGCTCCCAAGGGTAGAACCTGCAACGAGAAAAGAAAGAACAACTGGCCCGGTTTGACCGGTCCGTTAGTGGTCGTACGTAAGATTTAAACTGTCAGGATCTCCGCCACCCGATTCGTTGGATGCCAACCGAATCGATGTCAATGGCAGCCGCTGTGGAAGAAGTGCCTGTCCGGAATGAATGAGTCCCCAAAATGCAGATGTTGAAATAGGTACCCCCGATACTTGGCAATGAGCCGAGCGTACCTATATAACGCTATGACAGGACAAATTTGGAGCACAGAACACCTACAAAGGTGTATCATGCAGCCCTTACCCCGCTGGTAAGTCTGCGATCTACACATATGCAGAAAGACCTGCTCCTGCTCGAGGGCCATATCTGACCAAATTAATGCAGAAGTGAGGTGTCGGCTTTTTGGATTGGGCAAGCATCTCGCTAGCACGTGAGGCGGCAAAAAAAAAAAAAAAGGTACCCAAATTAATGCCATTAAATTTGGACAAAACTCGAGCCAGATACACAGATTTTCCTTAATTTCGGCCGAAATGCGGCACCTATGATGAGGACTACGAAGTCCCACAATAATTATGGCACAGTCTGCACAAAAATGGACGACCGGGCGAGTGAGTGCTGGACTGCTGGAGCCGACTTACCACACGAAGACACAGCCTAGGCTGAAACAAGTGCCGGAAGCAATGAGTATTCAGCGCCAGGCGGGAACGTGACTACGTTGGAAGACACAGCAACCGGGGAGCTGAGCGGAGCATGCGATGACGCGGCTACTTCAGTAGTCAGATGGCGTACCTGCAGAAACGATACTGGCAGATCCTGCTAAAACGGACACAAGAGGAGAAATGCATGTCATCATTAGCCATCATTAGTTTACGCTTCACCCTCCTCTGAGCCTCGGCCTCACTCGTAGGAAGCCCGCCCCCATAAGACACGGCCGTCCCATGCCTTTCAGCGCGCTCGCGCTCCAAACGAGATAGCTTCTTCCAAGCTGCCAAAAGAGTGAGCGACTAATCACCCGATGAAGAGGACGGATGAGTAAGGGGCTGCGGACTAGGCCTTTTCTTGACAGGGGCCTTACCCTTACCCTTCCCATTAGAACCTCCCTCCTTAGACGGCATAGCCGAATATAAGTGGCAAACAGGTGAAAATTAGCTCAGTGGCATGGGCGTGGCACAAACCAAAAAACAGATTTAAGGAGGATGAGAAGGGTGGCCCTGGTATGTAACAGCCAACCCAAATCGTGGCGTGTAACAGCCAATGCGATTTGTGGCGCCTGACTTCATGACAGGGGACCTTGGGCAGATTCCGCTGCCTCTCGACTACAGAATTAAATCAAATACAGGTTTAAAGGGAGGAGGTTATAGGACTAATCGGTAAATTGCAGATTGACAAGTAATCGGGCCCAGAGGCATCCGCGCAAGGTTATTAGGGAATTTTGAAAAGGTCCACAGGCACATGGATTTGGATGAACCGATGGATATAGTCCATCTGGATTTTCAAAAGGCTTCCGACACAGTCCCTCACCAAAGGCTGCAGATCACTTAACGGTTCCATGCAACTTGTCTCTTAAAGCGGCCATGGTGACGGAGGACTGGAGGATGGCATATGTCACACCAAATTCAAAAAGGAAAGGAGGGGGGGCCAGGAAACTACAGGCAAGTTAGCCTTACATCTGTCCCAGGGAAGATGGTGGAAAGCCTCATCCAAGAGAAAATCTCAAAACACCTAAAAGAACAAACCTTGCTGAGAGAAAATCAGCATAGCTTCTGTAAGGGTAAATCTTGTCTAGCAAACCTTTTAGAAATTCTGAAACGGTCCACAGGCACATGGATTTGGGTGAACCGGTGGATGTAGTCTATCTGGAGTTTCAAAAGGCTTTGACGCAGTCCCTCGCCCAAGGCTGCTGAGACCTCCCCTCTTATCCCCCTCGCCAGGGGATAAGAGGGGAGGTCCT
Source organism: Phrynocephalus forsythii (assembly GCA_029282475.1). Classification (NCBI taxonomy): domain Eukaryota; kingdom Metazoa; phylum Chordata; class Lepidosauria; order Squamata; family Agamidae; genus Phrynocephalus; species Phrynocephalus forsythii. The sequence goes on along the minus strand of JAPFRF010000007.1, from coordinate 10,033,845 downwards.
CTTATAGACTGAGAACTGGGTGAGATCACGGAAACAAGAGTAGGCGACAAAGGGAAATTTTCCCAATGGAGAGAAGCGAAAAGTGGTGTGCCCCAGGGGTCAGTCCTGGGACCGGTGCCTTTAATCCGTTCATAATTAACCTGGAGACAGGGATAAACAGTGAGGTAGCCAAGGTTTGCAGAAGACACAAAACTTTCCAGTGTGGTTAAAAAAAAAAAAGGATCTGGGGGAGTGGGCTGAGAAATGGCAAGTGCAGTTTAATGCAACCAGATGTAAAGTAAAACATAATGGGGCAAAAATTCCAAAGCCCATCTATCCACTCATGGGCTCTGGGTTCTCCATGATGGATCAGGAAAGAGATCTTGGTGTGTCGGTGGACAGCTCCATGAAGGTATCTCCCCAATGTGTGGCAGTAGTGAAAACGGTCAATTCCATGCTAGGGAATATCAAAAGGGGGACTGAAAATAAAAACAGCCAATGTTATAATGCCATTAAACAGAACAATAGCAAGGCCCCACCTGGAGTCTTGTGTACAATTCTGGTCACCGCATCTCAAGAAAGACATAGTGTAACTGGAAAAGGTGAAGAAGAGAGCGACTAAAATGATTACAGAGCTGGGGCACCTCCTTATGAGGGGGCCTCTTCAGGCAGAAAAAAAAAGGGGGCGCCTGAGGGGGGTATAGGATTGAAACATACAAAATAATGCAGGGCATGAGTAAAGTGGATAGAGGTAAGCTCTTCTCGCTCTCACAAAATACCAGAACTAGGGGACATCCACTCAAAATGAGGGCTGGGAGATCAAAAAACAGACAAAAGTTTTTTTTTTTTGCTTGTTGTTAGGCTGAGGAACTCCCTGCCACCAGATGTGGTGATGGCTGCTGACAAAATAGGCCACTCATCCACCGATGAGGAGGACTCAGGTGGAGGCTGCTGGCTCGGCCTCTTCTGGGCTGGGGCCTTCCCCTTCCCCTTCCCCTTAGAAGTACCCTTCTTAAGTGGCATGCTCATAAGACAAGATGCCACTGAGGGAAGGTCTGATCACGGCGTGATCAGATGTGCAGTTACAAAATGTGAACAAACAACAACGACAAGGGGGGCCACAGTGTAAGAATACCAGGGAAATGTGCTGCCACAGCAGGATGATAACCAAAGGGGAGGATGGGGATTGATTACACCAACCCCCAAAAAGGCCAAAGATTGGCGATCAAAATGGCCGACCTTGCCATCCCACCAGGTGGATGCAAGGGCGTAGAGGCCATGCTAGGGATAAGTCAAGAGGAGAAATAAAAGCACCCCAGTCCTCCCCTAACAATTCCCCACCAAGACTAGGTAGGTAAAGCCGCCTTGGCTGCCCAGTCAGAAGGATGGTAATGGATAAAAGTTTGAAGTGTGGGCCCAGGAAGCCCAGGCCACATGGTTGCCATGTGCCGTAGCCGAATCATGGCCGCCCAAAAGACCATACCCTGGGTAACCCAAGCTGGAATAAAATGTAAGCAAAATTATCTTTTTCTTTCTCTTTTCATCTGCTGCACAAATATACTTGAATTCCCTTCCAAGAATCTGATAGGAAGTCTTATAGATCTCTCCATAATTAGAAAGCCATAGTTAGAAAGTAGTGCTGCATTTTATTAGACTAGTAACTTCCTGCTGCTTGTGACAACCTGAGATCAAATATTTGTAAGTGTACATTCATGCAGGGGTTGAAAAGGCACAATGGAGAACTGAACCTGCAACCTCTGGCTTTGCAGCCAAGTGGCTAAACCACTGAGCTATCCAGCCTGGCCTTGAATCTGGTGTTTGACAGGAGCACTTATCTCTGGGCTCAGCTGCTGGTCGGTAGCCCAACAAGCAGCTGAGCTGACAGGAGCTGGCAATGCTCCCGCTCCCCTTCTGCATCACAAAGGTGAAGCAGGCTTCAAACAGCCTGCCTGACCAAGCGGGAGTGCTTATCCCTAAACTCAGCTGCTTGTCGGGTCCCGACAAGCAGCTGAGCTGAAAGGAGCTCAAAGAGCTCCTGCTCTCAGCTTCTGCAGCTCTCCACAAGGACGCCGGCTTAAACCAGACCACCCGCCTGATCCACGTGCCTCCCGGACCCTTCCCACCAAACCTGCGCCGCAGCCCGGGCAGTCCGAGAGACAGCTTCAAAAGATAGACAGCTTCCAGAGACAGGAGTCAAAGCAAGCGGCCGCTTGCTGAAGGGATCGGGAACCGGACGCTTCAGGAGGCATTCCTGACAAGCGTGCCGATCGCTCCCCGACGAAACCGGCGATTGCGGAGGCAGGATGTGGGGAGCGCACCGAGGACTTATAAAGGGCGCGCTCCCCTACCATAGGCTACGCCAATAGCGGAGCCAATAGCCGCCTCCCTCAACCGGCCGGCAAAGGTGCCCCTGCTCAGCACGAGGCTGGGCGGAGCAGCCATTATTTTATTTTATTTTATTTTATTTACACCTGCGCAATGATGGGCTGGCCGAGTGGCCAGCCATGTGGGAGTGGACGACCATGCAAATTTTTGGAGCCATCCCACCAATCGCATGGCCACTTGGCCATGGAGACTTCTGGGATGTGCCAAAAAGCCCCCTAAAACCTGCCCTAGCCCCCTAACCCTAACCCTAATCCTTGACTCCTTACCCATACGTCACAGACTGTCTTCTTAGTGGGTCAGAGAGGCACCCAGAGGTGCAACCCACTAGCCCACCATAACCTTACCCGTCACTAGCCTAACCTAGCCCTTGCACTAACCCACCTTAATCCTAAGCCAGATCTACTTGCATTGCACTACACGCAAGTACGATTCCCTTCTTTGTGAGACATGGTGGTGCGAGAGCCTTAGGCATCACCCTATGCCTCTGGCGGGTTCACTGGTCTCACTGTCTGCAACTGGTATGCATATCCATATGGCTATTTCATGCCATTTTGCAGCAGCAGGTGAGGAGGGGAGACCCCCATGTTGAGGGGTCTCTTGGAGCCTGCTTCCCCTTCCTAGTGGGTGAGGATAGGAGGCACCCACGGGTGCCTCCAGGAGCCCGCTTTCCCTTTATAGTGGGCCAGAAGAGGCACCCACCCCACAGAGATGCCTCCAGGAGCCCGCTACCCCCCCCCAAAAAAACAGTACTAACAAAAACGAAAAAACAAAAAAATGAACTGACTAATTTTTGCGAATTTTCGCGAAAAACGGAAACGACCCGAAACGGAACCGGCCCGACTAATGACAACTTGAAAAAAAAATTTTCAAGTCGTGCCCATCTCTAGTGGCGGGCTCTGTCCACTTGCCCCTCACTCCCCCCTTTCTATGTTGGCCTTTTTTTGTCTGTTGTCTGGCCCCCAGTGGTGTCTGGGTGGGGGTGGACCAGCCCGCTGTTTGAAAACTTTGAGGACCCCTGGTCTGTACCAACAATTTATTTATATATTTATTTTGAGTATTTTTATCCCGCCTTTCTCCTTGAGAAAGAACTCAAGGCAGCTTACAGTAAGAAGGGACTATACAGTCCATTACAATTAGGACACAATCAGTTTGAGAAACAGGGAATATAGGGGCATCTTACAGCATTATAGGCAACATTGAAGCTAACAATTGATAACATAGTGTCAATCCAATCACACAAGGAGAGATAAAAACACAAAGTTATAAACACAATGACTCTATTAAAGTACTTGAGCCATATCATGAAACAAAAGGATAGTTTTCATAAGATGGACATTTATAATTTACAGCCATGCTGTTACTATAGCTATCATTCATAATGTGAGCAGAAGATTGGAAGAATGTCGAATATCTGAAAGCTATCACTTGCATGTGAAAAGAGGTGAAGATGAATGGCACTGGGGATTGCAAGGCAGCAATTAGCTAGTCATTGTTAGGAAAGTCTTATATTCTACCTATTGGAAGACCAGTATTTCAGAACCATTGCTTAATGTGATCCTAGTGACTGGGGGTGTCTTGATTTCAAGAAGGACACGTAAAGAACCCTTTCAAAAATTCCCGATCAATAGGGGAATATTTCAAGTGAACTCAGCGGGGCTACTAGACACATTGGGTGACCCTCAGCAATACATGCAAATGTGGGGAAATAACTCTTGCACAGCGGTGATGCCATTTCTAGTTTGCACCTAAGTGAAATATTCCACATGGAGCAAAATATCCAATGGAAGATACACTTTGCGTGCTGGAAGCATGAGCTTTCTTTGGCATGAGCAAAAAGGTGAAAATAAATAGGCTGGAAGGAAAAGCATACAATTAATTTCCATCACTACAAAGGTTTATGCTATATTGCTTTGCTTTGCTGTACATTATTTTTCAGAGTAACCCAAGCGAAAATATTTCCCCCTTTCTCTCTCTCTCTCTCTCTCTCTGTCTCTTGGAAACAATGTCCTGTATGTTCCATTTTATAGAATGTCTACTGTATAAAAAGAAAAGTCTTCCTTCTCAATACTGAACTGAACTTAATAGAAATCACCCTGCAGGGCTGATAATTCCGTTCTGTGCAGATATGCTTTTAAGTGATCTGGGCCTCCAACTTCCTCTGACAGCCATTTTTTCCTTAACTACACTGTTTAAGGGATAATCATCCTACTTGATCCAATTTTGTACCGAAGGTGCCCTTGTTGCCCCACAAAAAATGCTGGGAAGCCCCTGGTTGGTTGGTTTGATTATTATATATAGATTATTATATAATTATGCTCCTGATCTTTGCTGCTAGATTTCTTTTATAGTCTCAGTCTCTTTATGAGTATCTAAGCTAAGTTTGTATAGAAATAATAGCAGTAGATTTTGAAGTAGTCTCCCCCCACACATGCCCCTGAGATATCCTGGGAAGGTATATGGCACAGAGTCCAAAGCAGTTTGGAGAATAGAGTTGTTCCATTCTTAATGCCATGGAAGAGTAGAAAAACCTTGACACTTCCCACTGCTGTGGTTTCCACCATCATGCCAGATGGAGTTCCAACACCCCATAACTCTAAGACAGTCTAACAAGACTAAGGAGATGTCATCTTTGACACTAATCAGTCTTCTGGGAGTATTCTCCACACACAGTGTTGGCTCCCCAGTCTGCCTCCATTTTGTTGTTCCTTTCAACCACCTCAGACAAGCAAGTTTGCTTCTTCTTGAGCTTGTATTTCTCCATATTCGTTATACTTCATTGTGAATCTGTGCTGTATGTTAATTCTTTTGTGTTTAATAAATTTCCCCTTATATGTCATACCGTGTGAGTGTTACTCAGCCCAATCTTTATTAATATGCACTGTTGCTAGAATTCAAAGATCCTTTTTATGGATCTGTCTCTCAGCAGGTGTGAAGACACACATGGGATATGAACAACATACCTGGACAAAATATAGGCTGCAAGCCCAAACAAGACCCCTCCACCAGGGACCAGAAATGATCCTCCAAGCCTCCCCAACTACCATAAACATTTTATAAAAATAAAAAAATATTTTTGTTTAGAAAGTCCCCATATACCCTCTGGGGATATAAATACTAGTTTGAGCCTTAACACCCCAAAGTTTTGTCACTAGAATATGTAATGAGGTTTTTTCGGACGGAAAGAAGGGAGTTAGGAATTTGGGGAGCACAGCAATGGTTCTGGCCCTTGCAGGCCTGGGGTGTTCCTGTGTGGTCCTGTTGAGTCTGCAGCAGGCTATTCCTGCTGTATGCTGCTGGGCCTCAGAATTTCCAATAAAGCGTCCAGCAGGAGAGACATCCAAGGGGGGATACTGGATTTTTTGAGCTCAATAAAAGACAGCAGGCCAACACCCCACCCAGGACAGTGCTGAGGTGTTCCGCCCAGAAAAAAATGGTTGCAAACTTTTATACCTTTCCCCCTCCCCTCCCATAGCGTGCACATAGGACCTTGGGATAGGTAGGTGGCGATCTTCAGGGAGGCCACCAATGGTGACAGTCCAACGCATCTCCCAGGGCGTTCCTGGGGTGGTTCAGGGGTGGTTCTGGGGCTGGCAACATTACCCAGTCTCTGCCCCATAATCCAGGTGTGGCTGGGTTAATGTTTGCCATTGAGGTGTTTATGAGCCATGATGGTTGGAAACAATGGGCAGAAGCAAATCACATTGTCCAGGAGTTTGGCTAATCTTCAATTCAATAGGAGGGCTGGAAAGTCAACAGAAGGGTCCCAAGTCATCAGACAAGTTTCTCCAGGGTATATGGAAAGGAGACAATGGGAGGTCTCCTGGCAGTCTCCTGGCTGAGATTAGTCCTATTATCCATGAGGAGATTCTTGCCTTGCCCTGGAATCTCCTTGATTGGTGTAGTCGCTTCTGGAAGATGCAGCCATTCCAAAGAGTCACCATTTCCCTCCTTCTCTCCCCCTGGTTCCTGCCCGAGATGGTGGTCCCAAGCATAGAGTGTGTGTGTGTGGGGGGGGGAGTACCCAGGAAAACATGGTGAGGTGAGAGGTAAAGAGGGGAGCGGGGGGGTGACCTTCTAGCTCAAGATGGCGGGGAGAGGACGGCAGGAGAAAGAGAGGGGGGCAGTGGGTCAGCAAGCAACATAATCAACTCAATGGGTGAATGATGAGTCATCCATGATAAGAAATGGGGTGAGTATAGTCTTGAGGTAGAATAATGGCAGACCTTCCCATGGTCCAGATGCAGACAAAGGAATTTGATGTCCAGGTGCTTGAGCTGGAGGCTGGAGGGCTAAGCAGGAAAAAGGTGTCCCATACAGCCCATTGTCTCTGTGGAGGAAGGAGAAGATTCCCTCTGGCAAAATCCATCCAGGGGAACCAACCTTTTTGAACTGGTTTCGCCATGTGGCAGGGTGACGGTCCTTGATTTGAAATGGAGGTCACTTCCCCAACATGGAGGCAGCGTGTACCCTTGTCTAGGCCTTGAGATACGTGAAGGAAGAAGGAATTGGGAAAATGGAGGGGTCGGGGATATTACTGGAAGGCAGGGAGAGGAAGGACAAAGAGAGGAGAGGTGGAGGAACGTTTATTTGGGGAAGAGAGAGAGAGAGAGAGAGAGAGAGAGAGAGAGAGGAGAAGGAGGAGAGGGGAAAGAGAGGGAAAGAGAAAATACATCTTGGTGCCCTTTTGGCTGTGCAGGGAACGATGCAGTGATGAAAAGGGGGTTAATATGAGATGATTCCCCCACCCCCCAAGTGTGCCAAGGTCTGGTCTACTGGTGAGTAAGGGGTTGCCCCATTCCCCCTACTTTCCTGAGGCTCGAGGGGGCACATGTCCAAGGGAAACAAAGTATCGAATTCACTGTCAATCAGCCCTAACCTCTGTTACCAAGCCCGTTCGCTTGTAGGGAAAGAAACCGGAGCTTCTCAGCCATTTCTTTTTCGGGAACGGCTGGGCCGATATGGACCAGGTTTGTTTGCATTGTGCTTGTGACGATATCAAGGATTGCAGCCGGATGCGGGGGTCTAATTTTGTCCTTGCCTAATTGACATGTGCTCGTAGGAGCGGGTGTGGGCCTGCCTTCGCAGACACGCGTCTGCTCCCAATTCACACACACACATGTTTTTTTCTTTGTGTCCTCCACAGTCCCTGGACCTCTAGATGTTGCTCTTCTTAAATTTGTAGAATTATTATAGTTGCAAACAAATTTTAAAAAATAAGAAATAGACAAAAGCACGGTGACACCTTAAGGACATTAATAAGGCATATTTATTTTGTTTTCACCCATAATGCTTGTAAAATCATAGGTGTCTTATGCCATTTTAAAATTGGGTGCAAAATCAGGGAGGAAAACACTGCCATATTCTATTAAATTATTTGAAGCAAAAATAGATTTCCAATGTTTAGCATCTGACTACATTTTAGCCACTTTCTTTTCAAACAAAGCTGAAGGATATTCAGCTATGACTCAGCTAGAAAGTCAGAGCTATTCCTTTCAATTCCATATAGACAGAGCAAATGTCCTTCACACTAGAGTATAACCTGTTATCCCTAATGAAAATAAAGTGAAGGGAAATAGGCATGTTTTGTTTAGCTCAGTCATCTTTAAGCTTGCCTTCTCACTAAAGCAGGTACTTGGTATTAGAAATTGAATTTCATACAAAGTTATATTCCATGAAAAAGAGTGGCTGGCATAGTTTGGATGGTAAGGTGGGGAGTGCATGCTATACGCTGTAACCCTACATATGCATAGAAAAGACTGAACATGAGATAATTAAATGGGGGTTCATGCCTCCATAAACACTTCATAGGTTTAAGGAATGTTGTGTGTTAGTATATGTTTACATGTGTGTGTTAGTGTATGTTTAACCCAGATCAATCAAATACTTGAACATGTTTTAGTTGTACTGGACTCTATATTATCCCTCATTACTGTTAAGCCACCTTGGGTCCTTTTCCAAGGAGAAAGGCAGGGTAAAAATACTCTAAAATAAATAAATAATAAAATAAACCTTCCAATAATTCAACATCTGGAAGTTGAGTCATGGCAACTGGACTTCTTTTTCTTGAGAGAGATCGAAACGCTTTGCTGCTCATCCAAACAGCTTTGTCAGTCTGCGGAAAGCTAGTTGCAAGTCTTTCATTTCATATTACGCTTTGACCTCATGTAACCTTGGTCTGAAATAGGCTCATAAGATGAACAATGGGCTGAATAGGCTCATTAGGTAGAAACAGCCTCAAGCCTTAAGGTGAACAATGACTTATGGGTGCTGAAACCCATAAAGTATGGGTCATTAGCTATGGCCTTGGTGGTGAAGGCATGAAGTATATTTGATTTGTCTGGGTATTGTTGAAATCACAGCCTGATAAGTGGCAGATAGACTGTGCTTGAGCACCCCATCTCTTTGAAACAGGGGTTTTCTATGCTCACATGAACGGCTTCCCTGACACCTCTCTCAAACCACCTATCTTTTCTGTTTAATACTTGTACATTCTCATCTTTGAATGAGCGTCCTTTGTCCTTCAAGTGGAGATGTACTGTTGATTCTTGTCCTGAGTTGTTGCCCATTCTATGTTGGGCCATCCTTCTGTGAAAAGGCTGTTTAGTTTCTCCAATTTAGAGGTCTGCACACTCCTCACTACATTGGATTGCATATACAATGATACCTCTGATAAAAAATTTAATTGGTTCCCAGAGGTAATTTGTTATCAGAAAAACATTGTTATCTGAAATGCAGTTTCCAATTGAAATGAATGGAAACCAATTAATCCATTCTGTGGGTCCAAAAAACGGAAAAATCTGGATTGTTCCCCCAAACCTCTTTATAAAGTGCACTTTAAAGTCTTGTAGTGCTGGAGCACACACACACCAACACACACCTGCAGTGCAATACAAACATGGACAAAAGAAACCAGCAAGACTACCCCAGCCATTTCCTGCCAAAATGTAATGGAAATCAGTTCAAAGATCAATAAAACCAAGCTCAAAAAAAAAAAAAAAAGCCACTGTCATTCCCACCAAACACATAGAAAAAATGCCAACATCCTTGTCTGCAAACCCCAGCTCAGCTCAGCACTCATTTTAAACTTGAAAGGAATGCAAACAGAAACAAGCCAGGACCCTCGTGTGCAAACCGCAGCTCAGATCAGCACTGGGAATGGAAAGGAATACAAACAGAAACAAGCCAGGACCCTCCTCTGCAAACCCCAGCTTAGCTCAGTACTCATTTTAAACTCGAAAGTAGACATGGGCACGGAGCGGCGAAATTGTCGTTTCCGATTTCGGTTACGTAACGGAAACGGTAACGATAATTATGCTGCTCCAGCTCGAACCTGACCCGAAAAAAGAAAAATTGGGTTGGGTTTTTCATTGTCGTTAATGGCATCGTGGCGATCGCGTGATGCCAAGCAGCACAGAAAAAAGTTTTTAAAAAAAAAAAAAAAAAACCAACTCCCGGCCAAAAAAGCAGGTGAAAATATGCCTGTCTGAGGACAGCTACCAGAGGGGTGGTTTCTGGGGGGGTCCCCCCAGCCTCCCCCCTCTCCTGTCCTGGGATGCTTGCACCAGGCTGGGGGGGTCATCCTCGTCATCTGTCTCGCTGCATGCCATGCGGTGCGGGGGGGATCCAAAATGGCGACCGCAGTTTTTCTTTTGAAATTGTGGTCAAAAAACACAACAAATCACCACAGAAACGTGAAATTTATTTATTTTAAATGCCTGATTTTTAATAGTAGCAGCAGTAGGTTTTTTATAGCAATAAAATGTCGCATTGATTTTATTTTATTTTATTTTATTTTATTTTATTTTTTTTTTAGACCTGGCCATTTGGGCTGGGCATGGGATGGGACCATGCAAATTTTTTGAACCATTCCTCCAATGGCATCGCCAGGTTTTTGACTGACACTTCTGGATGTCTCAGAGGGCATAAAAAGCCAAGGCACCTTCCAGAAATCACATTCGGGTGTATGGATGTGGTTGAGGGAGGAGGGCTGGCTGCTGGTGGTGGTGTGATCCGATCGAGATTGAGGAGGGAGGCTAGAGGCTTTAGGATTTAAGTTAGGCAGGGAGGGAGGGAATTGAATTTAGAAAATAATTTCTTTGATTCCCTGCAGCTTTGTCTGCTGAAGGGAATAACAGTTTATTCTTTATTTCTTCTCTGGCAGTTTGTGAGGATTTTTTTTTCTGATATTGGATAAAGGGGGAGGTTCGACTGGGAGTGGGAGGTGTGGATTTATTTTAAAAATATATTATATACTACCATTTATTTTCTATTTTCCCAACTTCAATTTGCTTGCACACACACACATTTGGGGTGTAAGCCAAGAACAGAACCTCTAATCTATGTGATATCCAAACTGCCCACTCACCCATCTGCCCGCACCGCCACCAGCCTGCAGCCCACACAGCTGCCCGCCTACTCACCCACCCGCAGCCGCCACCCGCCCGCTCGCCCGCCCGCACCTCCCCTGCCACTGTCGCTGCCCGCCCATGGCCCCCTGCCTCTGCCACCCACCCGCACCTCCCCCACCGCCCGCCCCCACCTGCCACTAGGGCCAAAAACACCACCCGGCCCCGGGACGCCCTATGCTCTGGGGAAGTCAAACGACTAAATCAAAATGACAAATTGACAAAAAAATTTTTGCAACAAATGGAAACGACCCGAAACGGACACTTTCCAACAAACAAAAACTTGAAACGTCATTTTTTCTGGTCGTGCCCATGTCTACTCGAAAGGAATGCAAACAGAAAAAAGCCAGGACCCTCATGTGCAAACCTCAGCTCAGCTCAGCACTTGGAATAGAAAGGAATGTAAACAGAAACAAGCCAGCGTCTCCTCTACAAACCTCAGCTCATTTCAGCACTCCATTATGAAATGGAAAGGAATGGATGGAGAGGAAAAAGCAAGGAAATCTCAGCTTTCTAACTTTCAAAGTTCAAAAGGTCCAAATCCCCCTGCAAAACATGTCCCGAATAGCTCCTAAATACCATGAAAAAATGATCTAACTCCTCCCACTCCTCCACAAACTACAGGGACTACAATGCATCCTGGGTACACTTTTCTTAAAGGCATGATAACATATTCATTATCCAATGCAGCCCATAGGGAACATTCATTATCTGAGGCAGCCCGACACCCAGAAATTTCCATTTGTTAACAAAAAAAATCATTATTGGGGCATTCATTATCTGAGGTATTACTGTACTATATTGCTCCTTTTGTGTTTTGGCATCAGGTCCTTTGGGTGGATGCTCCTTAGTGTGTTTGTGGGTTTGAAATAAACAGGGATGTGGTGTTTGTGAAAAATTATTTTAAGCTTCTCAGACATTCCAGCCATGTAGGGAATGATCAGGTTCTCCTGTCGTGTCTGAGTCACAGACTGAGCCATTGTTCTTCTGGGTCAGCCCATTGCTTTATTGAAGGCCCCCTTTGGATATCCACAAGCCTTAAGTGCTCTCTTCAGGTGCCTGGCTTCCTTCTCCTTAGCTTCTGTGGAGCTGTATGGGTTTCAGCACCTTAGGCCATTGTTCACCTGATGGAACTGTTTGGATGAGCAGTGAAACATTTCAATTTCTCAGGAAAAAGAAGTCCAGTTGCCATGACTCAACTTCCAGACAAACTCACCTGGGTGACTGAGAATCTTCACAGAAACAATTCAATATGATACATCATAACTTGATGTGTTCTCTGCTTCCTTTTCACCTAGCCACAAAAAAAGAGTTAGTATGGACCATGTCTGGAATCGCCAGATTGATCACTTTTGTTGTTTCCAACCTTCCTACACTTCAGATCTGATACACGATACAGATTTTTTAAAAATACAGATCAAGATATAGAAGTGTAAATGTGACCCACATTTGTTAATAATTTTGAGCAAACTCCTTTCAAGCCTAATAAGTAAGAATATTGCAAAACAATTCTCTCCCTTATCCAATGACTTGGTGAACTTTGATATGATGCATTACCATTTTCAAGTGCTATTTGTGGTGGAATAATATTCTAAAAAACAATTTGTTCATATGCAACACAAACAGCACTTAAGGGCATATCCCTGCTCTCTCTGGAAAGCTGAACTGACATTGACATGGACTTCAGCATGAATAGAACGTGGCAGTGGAGGAAAAATATGAAGCCATATCTGTAAATAAGGATGTGTTTGATGAGAATGTCGTGAGCTCATTTAGCAACCTTATAGACACTGAACCACTGTGTTAAAAGTTCAAAATAGGCTGGCATCCCCTATGTGATCTGAATCTCCATAAATATCCTTCACAGTTTTCAATATCTTGAACAGCAGAATCTTGGAATTTAGTTTTAATATACATTACTCACCACCACTATAAGGCCAAAATACATATCCATTTACTTTATTTTCAATTTGTATCTTGCCTTTCTCTAGAGAGGCATAAAGTGACTTTTGCTTTCTTTTCTCTTTCTTTTAAAAAATCTGATCTTTGCAAGCTGCTCTCCTGCCCATCTTATTTCTACCACTGAACTCAATACCAGGGGTTACTCTAATGAAAGGATTTCTACTTCAGCAATCAGTTTTGCCTTTGACTATCCTGCTAATAAGCTGCCTAGATGCCCTAAGCACATCTGATCTCGCCTGATTTCGGAAGCTAAGTAGGGTCGGGCCTGGTTAGTACTTGGATGGGAGATCACCAGGGAATATCAGGTGCTGTAGGCACCTGGAGTAGGAACTGGCAAACCACTCCAGTATTCATGCCAAGAAAACTCCATGGACATGGAGTCACCAAGAGTCAGTCACGACTGTAATGACACAACACACACATCCTGCTAATGACTGAGCTTCAGGGCCAGATGATCAATTACACAATATAAATTGCCATTTTCTGAATGGCTTGGTAAAAACAAAGCCAAGGTAACCCCTTCCCCTTCAAGGATTTCTAGAAGTTAAGTGTAAGTGGATACACTTACTTTTAAGCATCCATATATAAATAACTGACAACTGATTTAAAAAAACAACAAAAAAGCAGATGGCAAAGATGGAAAGCCTTCTGCACATTTTCAAAGAAAAATGGTCACCAGACCCTCCCCCTTTTGAAGAAGCCAGATTTTTTTTCTTTTTCAGTCATTCTGTCACTGCAATCATTCTGTACAGTCTCCATTACTGTGAATAAAAATTTGCATTTTAAAAGAACCATTTTCAGCATGCAAAGCACTTCTCCTGCATTAGTGCAGTAATCCTTAAGAAGGTCTAACAACATGTCAAGTCAAAATGATTATTCTCATTATGCAGATGGGAGTGGTATATTTAGATAAATTTTGGCTTTGCACTTTTGAATTTTTTAAAAAATAAACTTTAGTAGAATGCAAGCAGATATACTGTTCTATGTGTACAGCTATTTTTAAAAACGAAGGATCATGTTATGAGCTATAATTTGTAAAAACTATTGAGAAATACAGCAACAGAATTACCAGCCTCTGTAAGATTATATCAGTTGTCTGCTAGGGCAATCTTTTTGCACAGTCTATCTTTTCCTAAGTTACTCTGAAAAATGATCTGTACTAAGCCATCATGGGAGGGCATCTAGTTGTCAACACATGTTACAGTAGTAACTTGACTTGCAAATGCTTTGATTTCCGAAAAATTCAACTTATGAAGGAAATCATTGGAAATGGAGTTGTGAAAAAACTCAAATTATGAAAGGAAATCCATGTCCAATGATTAGCTTTTAATACAAAGCTCCACCCCATGCATGCTGTGCATAGTGCTTCCGGCACCAGGGCATTGGTTTCCAATGATTTCCTTTCAAATTGGAAAATGATGCCCTGGTTCCAGAAATGCTACTCACAAACATGCATAGGGCGCCACTGCGTATTGAAATGCTCTGTTTGACAAGTCTGGCTGTGGGAGTGAGGGCGGCCCCCATTCTCCCACCCAGAACTGTCACAAGATACAAACAGCTGAGAGGTGTGGTGGCAAGGTAAAACAGAGCAAGCAGTGGGAAGATTCAAACAGGGCTGCTTCCTCAGTTCTGCCTTGCCCCACACCTCTCAGCTGTTTTTCTTTCTTTAGATGTCAGGCTGTCAAAAAAAACCCCAAACAGCTGGGAGGCAGGAAGCAGCCCCCACAAAAGCACATGCACACACACACACACACACACACACACACACACACACACACACACACACACACACACACACACACACACACACACCTCCTGTCCACACACACACACACTGTCTCCTCCTCCTGTCTGTGTGTGTGTGTGTGTGTGTGTGTGTGTGTGTGTGTGTGTGTGTGTGCATGTGCTTGCTTGCTTGCTCGCATGTGTGGGCTGCCCACTGCAACAGAAGGCTCTTTGGGTTACCCCACCTTCTGTTGTGGCAAGCACACGAAAGGGGAAAGGTAGTGGAGCAACCCAAGGAGCCTTCTGTTGTAGTGGGCAGCCCTCCACAGACACTGCAATCAGGAGGAGGAGGAGGAGGGAGATAGAGAGAGGGGGGGACTGCCTGGCCCAGCAGAAGGCTCTTTGGGTTACCACACCTTCTCTTGTAGTGGACACCTGCTGCCTTCCCCTCCTCCTCCTCCTCCTCCTCCTCCTCCTCCTCCTCCTCCTATCTGCTTTGATCTCTTTGCTGGCAGCCACTGGGCACAGTCAAAGCTTTTGACTGTGTGGACCACAAAAAACTGTGGCAAGTTCTTAAAGAAATGGGAGTGTCTGACCACCTTATATGTCTCCTAAGAAATCTATATGTGGGACAAGCAGCAACCGTCAGAACTGGATATGGAATAACTGACTGGTTTAAAATTGGGAAAGGAGTGCATCAAGGCTGTATACTGTCACCTTGCCTATTTAACTTATATGCAGAGTACGTCATGCGAAAGGCAGGTCTGGATGAATCACAAGCCGGAATTAAGATTGCTGGAAGAAATATCAACAACCTCAGATATGCAGATGATAGTTCTCTGATAGCAGAAAATGAGGAGGAATTAAAGAACCTCTTAATGAGGGTGAAAGAGGAGAGTGAAAAAAATGAGCTGAAGCTCAACATCAAAAAAACTAAGATCACGGCCACCGGTCCCATCACCTCCGGGCAAATAGAAGGGGAAGAAATGGAGGCAATGACAGATTTTATTTTCTTGGGCTCCTTGATCACTGCAGATGGCTACTGCAGCAATGAAATAAAAAGATGCCTGCTTCTTGGGAGGAAAGCAATGGTAAACCGAGATAGCATCTCCTAAAGAGCAGAGACATCACTTTGCCAACTAAGGTCAGGACAGTCAAAGCTATGGTTTTTCCAGTAGTGATGTATGGAAGTGAAAGCTGGACTATAAAGAAGTTTGCCACAGAATTGATGCTTTTGCGCTGTGGTGCTGGAGGTGAGTCTTGAGAGTCCCCTGGACTGCAAGGAGATCAAACCTATCCATCCTCAAAGAAATCAACCCCAAATGTTCACTAGAAGGACAGATTTTGAAGCTGAGCCTTCAGTACTTTGGCCACCTCATGAGAAGAGAAGACTCCTTGCAAAAGTCCCTGATGTTGGGAAAGATTGAAGGCAAAAGGAAAAGAGGACGGCAGAGAATGAGATGGTTGGACGGTGTCACTGATGCAACCAATATGGATTTGACAAAACTCCGGGAGGCAGTGGAAGATAGGAAGGCCTGGCAAGCTCTGGTTCATGGGGTCACGAAGAGTCGGACATGACTGAACGACTGAACAACAACTGGGCATCACAAATAGATTGAAACAGCCAGGAGGAGAAGGAGGAAGAGGACGAGGCAAGACAATGGAGGTGGAGGTTTCTCTCTTTGTCCTTCTTCTCCAGCCCTAACTCAGCAAAGAAGAGGAAAAGCTTCCCCCTTTGCTGGTTTGGGGGTAAACCCCCTCAATCAACAGCAGTAAAGGGCTGCTCTTCACAATCCCTGGCAGAGAGCTGATTTTGACAGGCTGGTCTGTCAAAATCAGCTGTCTGTTGAGCTGCTAGTTGATTGTGGGGGGATGGGACAGTTTTCCCATGGGAATGCACTGAAAACCAATTAATTCATTCCCTTTTTGCCTTTTTTCAACTTCTGGAATGGACTAATTGATTTTAAATACATTCCTATGGGAAACCATGATTCAACTTACAAAATTTTCAACTTCTGAAAATGCATTCAGAATGGATTAATTGCATAAATCAAGGTACCACTGTAATTGAATATCTTTTGGACACATTTTCTGATTGGTATACTTCTGCTCTCTTTATGCAAATGAAAGCAAAAGCAAAGCAAAGCAAAGTGGTCTGCTTATATACCGCCCCATACCACTACAAGTAGTCTCTGGGTGGTTTACAGTTTTAATTATAGTATGCAGGCTACACATTGCCCCCTCCCCACCACAGCAAGCTGGGTACTCATTTTACTGACCTCATAAGGATGGAAGGCTGAGTCAACCATGATCCTGCTACCTGGGATTGAGCCCCAGGTTATGAGCACAGTTTTACTTGCAGTACAGGCATCTAACCACTGCACCATGAGGCTCTCATGAACATCCCTGAATCTGGAAGATTTCCCTCATCTGAAATGGACTCCTGTTGTTACTGTGGACTTTTGCTGCTGTGCCACTGCTAGTTAACAAATTCTAGGACAAGTTTTCTCAGGGTGGGTGCTGCAGCCCTACTTGCTTCCCTCTGAATTACTGACAAGGGAGATGCAGGTAGGCCGAGACCCTGTGAGCGGAAACAGCTGAGGCAGGCATTCAGCAGCAGCAGTTTTGGCTGCTGCTAGTGGTTGTACATCTGACCTGTCATTAAGAGCTCCGATTTAATTGGGGAGTCGCTGTACTAATTTTGAGAAGAGAAATTTTATGTAAACTGTGGAAACTTTGACTAAAAACCTGCCAAACAATCTATCAAAGTTGGACTCATCAGTAGAGATGGGGGCAGATTTTTCTTTTTTTAAAAGTGATGTTTGTCATGATTCATATTCATCGGGGTTGACAAATCAACACATCAATGAATTTCCAATGACAAACTGACATATTGATGAATTGATTGTTCTCCCCTTTGAAACATGATTAACACACACCCTTGGCATCTAGAGGCCCCACATTTGCAGGAATATGTCCTCTGCCTCTCCTTTACAAGCCATGCAAGTTTAGTGAAGATTGGGATTCGGCCCAGGAAAGTGCCCCCAGGAAGCTAGAGACACCAAACTTGCAGAGAGGCTTTTCCAAGTCTCCTCTACAAACCCTCTAAATTATTGAACACTGAAGTTATTGAAGAGTGAAGTTATTGAAGTACACACATAAAATGCTCCCCCCCAATTGTGTTTTAGTCACTGGGCTGGGGAAACCCAATATTTACCAAACTTGGAAGGATTGCATAGGAGAGTCAGAGGAAGCTTCTCTGCATGGTTTCAGTCTCTAAGTGCCTGGAGAGAACTTTTCTAAGGGGTTATTTGGGGTGGTTAACTCAGATATCAAAAATCCAATCTTCACCAAACTTGGAGAGATTGTAGAGGAGAATCTTGGGGTTCTTCCATTTGTTTGATCTCTCTCTCTCTCTCTCTCTCTCTCTCTCTCTCTCTCTCTCTCTCTCTCTCTCTCTCTCTCTCTGTGTGTGTGTGTGTGTGTGTGTGTGTGTGTGTGTGTGTGTGTTGTTGTGTCGTTACAGTCGTGACCTCTTCATGACTCCATATCCATGGAGTTTTCTTGGCAGGAATACTGGAGTGGTTTGCCAGTTCCTACTCCAGGCGCCTACAGCATCTGGTATTACTTGGAGGTCTCCCATCCAAGTACTAACCAGGGCCAACCCTGCTTAGCTTCCGAAATCAGGCGAGATCGGATGTGCTTAGGGCATCTATATAACCCAATAATTTAATAATTTAATACAATTCATATTCATTGGGGGAGTACACTTATGATGAATATGAATTAATGAATTTTTGACAAATTGTCCAAATTTGTCAGAAAACATGAATCATTTTTCAGTTTGTTCTCATCTCTATCAGTCAAAATAAATATACACATATTGTTTAAAGAGAAAGGGGTTTTCTTTTTCTTACTAGATGATAAATGTTTTCCTTTTAGCAGCATTTATAACAAGAACATGTAATTTTTTAAACAAGAACCTTTGAGCAGAGATAGTAAACCATTATAATTTTTGTTGAAAATATTAGTCTCAGCACATTAATACTTCGATTAGAATTATGTTTTCTTCTGTGAACATTGTATAAAAACTTAAACAAAGCTCTGTGGTTGGATAATATTAATTGTACATGTTTGGAAAATAATCCTAGCATGCTCCCTTTGATAACTCATGTAAAGGGTAAAATAATAGGTAATAGGCAATAGAAAAGCTAATTGGATAGTGAATGTTTTCATTCATGCCTGCAAGCTAAATATTTATACAGGCACATGTTAAAGATAATTAGAAGCAATAAGAAACAGTATAAACATAGAGAAAATAAGTACATAATACCAAATATTAAAGTGAGTGAAATAAATTGTATTGATTGTATGGATTAGAAGATTATATAAAAATGAATGCATAGACAGAAAAGCAAAATGAAGGAAAAGGCAAAATGGATGTTTATTAAAGGCATTGTGTAAGCAAATCATATTTTATTATGTTAGATATAATTTGTTATGTTAGATTTCTTAGCTTGACTTTTGGCATTATTTTATTTTAAAATCTACTGGTAAACCTTTCAAGTGATATTTTTAGCATACTGACCATCTTATTTTCAATCATGATTTTGATCCTGTATTTAGAGTATATGTTCTCAAATAAACAGAGAAGGTATTTCAGCATGAATGCTGTATTTTTCTGCTCAAAAATGAAGTAGAGCATTTAGCCAAGGATACCCAAAAGATATGTTTCAAGGCTGCAATAAAATTATCTGGATTTCCAAACTAGAAAAAACCACTCTTCCCAGCCTTCAAGGTTCACTCTAAATAGGATCTAGGGAAGAAGAGAATCTAGTCTCATGTCATCTTTGCCTTGATCTTGCACTGGAGGTGAAAACTCTCACAGAGGTTTGCAATTTCTTATCAGGATATTTTGACATGTGGAGATAGCCTGTCTCATCAAGAAGATTTTATGTATGCTTCATATTCCTAGTAGAGATGGGCACGAAATGAACTTTTGATTTGTTTTGTTATTTGTTATTCGTTTCATTTGCTAACAAAATGAATAATAAACCAACCCATCAAAGAAAAATGAAAATGATTCGGGTGGCTTTTAAATGCCAAAAATAAAATAAAAAAAGAGTGCCGACATGGCCCCAGCGGTGCTCTAAAATAAATGGGGGAGAATCAGTGCCAACCCGGCCCTAGCAGCTGTGTGGTTGGCACTTGAAGGGGGAAAGCAAGGCAATGGCTTGGGGCCAGCACCTCAAAAAGTCCTTGCCACCAGGGCCAGGATCGTCCCCCCGCCGCTTGCCGCTGCCGCCACCGCCACCACCCGGTAAGTCGATCCAAACAGGTTTGGATTGGTTTGAGTTTGTATGATTTTTTTTTTAATTCATACAAACCTGAACCAAAACAAACCAAGAAGGGCCCAAAACAGACAAACCCGAACCATGAATTTTCTGTTTCGTGCCCACCTCTAATTCCTAGCTTTAAAAGTTTATCCAATGGCTGCTAAAATGTGTTTCATTGCAGATTATAGGAGTGTAGCCTAAATCGAGAATAAATAAAAACAGTGCACTTGCCTTACTGCTCCATACTTCTGCATCCCAGATATGCCTTAGTTCCTTCAGCAGTTCCTTCCATCTCAAAAGAAGTGTTTTTAATCTCAAAAAAAAAAAAAGGCATCAAGTAAGATTCACTGTATGACAGTTGTATCAATACATCTGTGAGCAGTGTTAAAAATATGTAGAAATGTCTAGAAGGATTAAGAAAGAGGCTTGATATGAGGAAACTAATCACACCTTAGACTCACATAAGTCAACAGGATGCAGGAATAAAGCTGTAGGTTTGGCTTTTCGCCTGATTTTTTTTCACGTGGTCCAAGCACAGTTGGCATAACTGTTCCCAACATAAAGAGGTTCATATTTTACTTGCCTGCCAGATAGATATTGCTGATGAACGCCCGGGAGAGAAAGAAGAAGCAATCCTAATTCAGATCCCAAGCATGGATGAATACACAAGAGTATCAATTTAGATTTTAAGACATCAACACCTTCAGCTTTTTGACTGGTGCTGCCTTCAAATTCTTTCTATCTCAATAATAGAAGGAAATGTGGATTCTAGTGGGTGCGGAACAAAATCAAATCTTCAGCCATTATTCGTCATGGCTAAATCTAAAAATCTGAAGCATAAAGTAGGATGAAATAAATCAACGTGAGTAAATCATGGAACTCCTAATAAAATGTGCATAGAATGGTGTGCTCCTTATTTCAGTGTGACTCAATTATGGTTTTTGTGCATCTTAACTTTTCTGCCTCTCAGAAACAGGTGATGATTACCAGTCATCTCCTGCTTTGCTACTGTTATTTCTTTTGATTTAGACAGAATGTGGAAGTCATGCTGGGCAACAGGTTTTGGTATGATGTTAGAACTCCAAGGAAATTCATCAGTGGACAATATGCAGGTGCATGAACAGCAGTATTTGCCTGGAGCATAAACCATCTGCTTTACTGACTGACTATCACCTCATTTGTTCAGTCATACACAGAGCTAGGATTAAAATGATCCATAGGTTTAGGAATTAGTTTCAAGGCAAGGGGCACATTTTGCATGCTTCATTTTACTGATTATTCTAGTGGAGACCCAAAGGATAACAATTGACCTTTTGGTTCATGACAGATGTAATTGATTTAAAAAACAATCTAATATTGCTGTGTGGTTTATGAAGTTCATATTGTCTTTTCCAGCATAGTATTGCCTCTACAAAAAGGGAGAGAAAACTGCACTGGCAGAGAACTGATAACTTAATACAAAAGGGCATCTGTTACTGTTGTGCCATGACTGGCAATGAATGCAAGTAGAGTTGGGTAATTGCCAAATTCAAACCAGGCTGGCTCATTGGGTCACAATTACGAGCCAGTCTTGCCACTGGTTCACCTGAATTCAGATGTAATGATGTTGCATAGATGGGTGTGTCCTACACTCAGAACATTCTCCAACAAACTTGCAAACTCTGCCAGTGTCTTCTCAACCATTCAGCTCTTCCTCTTCCTCTGTCAGCTTGAATATGAAAATATTTATCTTTTCTTCTTGGGGATCAATTTATTTTTATATTTTTATCTTATTTTATGCTGCTGTTCTGATGTGTTTGCTGGAAACCTTTTTAAAAAAAAATAATTTATGTCAATTTAATTCTTGTAAACCTCTTGGAAGTGGCAGCTAGGCATACAAATTTCAACAAACAGTGTTGTGCGAAAACCCTGGTTTTTCTACTCAATGTAGACAGTGTCAAAGCCCTTGCAACTGGGACCAGCCCAAAGCTTTAGGACTTGGGAGCTAGCTTCTGTTTTATTGTCTTATTATTTTAACAAAGGCATTACCAACTATTAAATTCACCCAAAAATATTGAATTACACCCTTAGATACTGCTATCACCCCAAAATTTCAGAGAGGAGAGCAGTCAATAACCTCCTGATTCATATATTATTTCCTTCAGAAGATGCATAATCAACTCTCTAGCACAGGTGGAACTGACAGCTTTGGAGTGCTGACTGTCTTACCTAGGTTAACTTTCAACTTCTTTGCTATCATCCATTCATCCATAACCCCATTCAACAACAAATGAAAGGACTAAATGGCTGCTTCTGGATTTGATTAAAAACAGAGCAGGGTGTTATCAGCATACTGCTGACACTGTCCTTCATACTGAGGAATGAGCTGTCCCAGAGAATAAATCAAAATATTTATCGAAATTCAAGGTCTATGCAGCTGTTTTCCAGTTTTCTTCAAGAAGAAGAAACTGAATAAATCCAGCTTAAATGAAATAAATTCAGTATGTTTTTTAAAAAAGAATATCCCAGTGATCTTTTACATTTCATGTCCAAGACAGGTAGGACTCATTTTTACAGTCTACATTAAATGTGGGGAGGACCACGGGGCCATGAGAAGAAATCAGTAAGAATCATCATCATTCTTGCAACTAGAAAGCTGAATACATGTTCCCTCTCTTTTGTAGAATGGTATGCAAAAGTGTCCTCATCAGTAATAGCACAACCATAAATTAGACAGGTATCTAAGCAAAATGGCTCATTCCAGGGAACCTAGATTCTCACAACCATATACGTGTTTGGATTCTTCTTATTATGGGACTCTATTCACTGTTACCACTCTTACAATTTGTACCCTTTACACCAAGTCCATTCTTCTTATTTTCTTTCAGTCATAAATTCTCCATCCAGCCCTACTTTGTGAGGACCTTGTATTTCTGATATCATGTAGACTAGAGATGGGCAGGAATCGAAAAAATGATGTTTTGGTTTTTCATTTTTCGTTGTGGGTCCATTTCGGTTCGTTTTCATTTTTTGTGAATTTTTTGAAAAAAATTGTTTTGTTTTTTCGTTTTTTGTTTTTCATTTTTACCCACTTTTTGCACGACTTAAAGCATTTCTGCGCACGGACATCCCCCAATGCCCCAGACCAAAGGGAAAACACTAAAAAAATGATGCTGGCAGAGACACAGTATGAACTAGGTACGCAGGGAGGCTGCAAAGGCAGCAGCGGGCATTGCCCAGGGTGTAAGGCAGATGCAGAGTGACTATACTGCGGGGCAGGGGAGGGTACTCACCGAGAGGTATGCACGCACACAGAGAGGCTACAAGAGAAATCTCTTCTTTCTCTCCCCTAAGAGCCAGGCTGCAGCCAGCAGGAGCACAGAGGCACACACCTGCCTGGCTGGCCTAAAGTAACGAGTTGCAGAGACAGCAATCCCACCCTAACTCCCACCACAGACTGCAAGGATGGGGGCTGCCAAAGCTTTTTATGCCCTCTGTGGCTCCCACACCTACCCAGTCTGCAACCTGGGCATGCTATTGGTTGAAATTGTCCAAGAATTTACATGATCCCATCACATGGCTTGCATCCATCTTGTGGCTGGAATCCATTTTGTGTCATCCTTAAAGGGAAAAAACAAAATACATCGTGATGGGATAAAGACAAAAACAAACATTTTAAGGACCACAACCCCCTGGTAGGTAATAATTTCAAATAATTATCACTGCGTTTTTATGGATGTCCAGGGCGTTTTAATACCCAAGAAATCAATATTAGGCATCTCGGAGCCATTTTGGGTCGATGTCTCCTAACTCCCCTTAAAGGAAAAAAAAGTACAGCGTTCTGAGAAAAGACATAAATGCACGTTTTAAGGACCCCAACCCCCCGGTAGGTATTATCAGGCAGAATAAATAATTATCGCTGGGTTTATACGGATATTCAGGATGTTTTTTAACATTTAAAAACAGCTCATTTCATTGTGTGTCGCCATTAATGAAAACGAAATGTAACGAGGCTAATTTTCGTGATTCTGTTCAGTTCGTTCCAATTTCATCAAAATTTTCATTATTCTTTTTGTTATGTAACAAAACGGATAATGAATAACAGAATGATTTTTTTTGTTTCGTGCCCATCTCTAATGTAGACCTGCTCTCTGTCCCCTCTACCTTTTTTTTAACCAAACCCTCTTCCCACTGAGAAGTCTGAGTTTTTAGGTTTTTTCTAAATAGGTTATCTATCACTGTTGATGGTCTTCAGACCCAGGTCTCTAGACATGTCTAGCATTTAATCTTTTTTTATTTGCAATCACTATTAGTATTGCTGGTTCCAATTCCCCAGATGGACAGTACCACCATCTGGCTTCTTGTCTCTCTTTTATGTGTTGTGTTAACTTCCTGATCTATTGCAATAAAGCTGTATTTTACTTGCCCGAGCAGTAAGATGATGATGATGCAGAGTTATTTTAAAGCGAATTTTAACTGATTTACCACTTTTGGGCATCGTTAGGATTTCATCATGCAATTATTGGGATTAGAGATCTCGGGAACAATGCTAGCTAGAGACTTTTCCATTTTCTTTAATCTCTCTGACATCATAAGAACAAAATAAGAGCCCTGGTTGATCAGGCCAAGGGCCCATTAGTTTCCTGTATCTCACAGTGGCGCCACCAGATGTCTCATGTTCTCTGGGAGAACATGAGACAACTAGATACCTGACTCCTAATACCACTCCCCTGCATCTGTCATTTTGAGGTGCCATCCTTTTAAGTCTAGCAGTAACAGGTATCCCCATTATAACTTATAACCTGCAATAGTCTTTTCCTCTAGGAATCTGTCTACTCACTTTTAAAGGCATATAGGCCAGATGCCATCACCAAATCATGTGACAAGGAGTTCTGCAGATATCAAAGAATATTTATCAACAACTGCAAGTAACCTCCTAATCAACATCACATTTTAAATCAGGGATGTGGAACATGGGATTATCCTGCCCCAGTTGTTGTACTGGGTCCCTCAATCTTGAATATAATGACTAAGGGTGATAGCAGTTGTAGTCTGAGAACACTTGCAGTCTACGAACACTTGGAGGGACACATCTGGTCAACATCTGGAAGATCTCCAACCCTTCTATCCTTCCATTTTTGAATTCACATGAATCAAAACAAATCACCTAAGAATTTGTCACCATGCTGTTGTGAAGCATTCATTTGGAACTGAAATATGTTTCTGTTGTTCAAAAACCACACATTTCACTGTAAAAGATAAAGTGTGTTATTGCTAACACAGAAAGAAATATGCTGCTACTCAGGAGTCTTTTCATTGCTTTCAATGGATGTTTGATTGACTTTATGCTGTAGGAATTCCAACAATCCTAAATATACATTTACCAAATACATAAAAATAACATGCTCTAAAATGTTTAACAAAATGATTCTTGGACAGTGTGGAAAGGGCATACAGCAGTAACCATTTCAACTGACTGATTTGCTCTTTATGCTACATTTCTTATGTTTTTCAATTGGTAGCTTAGCAAATGTCAGGTCTAATCACTTACAAAATAGCAAAGAATACTGCCCCTTTCATAAAGCTGTGGATGTTACAAAAAAGGAGCTGAAGTCAAGCTTCAAAATTATGTCAAAGAGTCCATAGAAGTTTCAATTTAAAGCAAAACCTCTTATAATTTTCTTGTCATCAAACTTGTCCTCAAATGTCAGCTTACTGATTGACAAACAAATAATTAGAGAGGAGGATTGAACTACTTTGTTCATAAAAGACAAAGAAGATTGTAGGAGGAATAAACAGATGCCAAGCTGCTTGTTTATTATTAAACAATGCTGATAATTTTTTCCAGAAAAAAAAAGAAGAAGATTGGAGTGTTTTATACAAGGAGACTAAAAATCCTTCTCAGTTAGGAGTTGCAAAATTATGACCTAGCTAGTAGTCATTATTTAATAGCACTTAAAATGTATATACTTAAGAACTGAAAAGAAAGGAGGTACTAAGGTTGTTCTCCAGATTTGGACAAAACCTGAAATACCTACCAAATAGGCCTGATTTGTATATGGTCCACAACTAAGCAAAAATGTACAGATTTGGTTTTTGGGTAAAAAAAAATGTATCTACAACTCAATATGTGTCTTGAACATGATGTGAATTAGGTGAGACATACATTTCTTCATTTTTCCCTTTTAAAAACTAATAAAATTCAGGGGTGTCTTATATGCAAACCCCTGAATCTAGCTGTCCCAAGTTTGTTCCTCTTTTTGGGGTCTATCATGTCATCAAATGTCATGTATGTCAGTGCAAAACAAAGCATGATATAGACTTTTTTCTTTCTGCGTATCCAAAGGAAGCTTACAAGTTGCTCCAAATTGGGATATACTTTGAAACCCTAAATTTCCCCATGAACTCTATTTGGGAATCATTTGCAACCCTATATAGATGATCCTTATTATTGAAAAGATAATATCTTTGTTTGAAACATGACTATTTTGTCAAGTCGAGATCCGCCTGGCGCCAACACTGATTACATTCCAGCGCCAGATAAAAATCTTCCTGTTCCAGAAGGTTTTTAATTGATATAATATAGACTGTGGGTCCGCTGGTGACAATTTTAGGATAATGATTTTAGTGTAAGGTTTTTATTGATGATTTATTGATATTTTACTTTTGACTATTTTAAATTGTTTTATTCTTTGGATTGTAAGATGCCCAGAGACCTGTGGGTAGTGGGTGGCATATAAGTTAAATAAATAAATAAATAAATAAATAAATAAATAAATAAATAAATAAATAAATAAAAAGTCTCATTAATTTTCATAGAACTATGAAGGCAGTTCTGTCCCTACTTTTAGCCAAATATGAGACAGCTTCCTCGGGCAGTGAGTTGGCACAGTGGTAAAGGCAGAGTGTTAAGTACCTTATGGCTATCTCCTCTATGAGCATCAATGGCCATGAAATGATTTCCTCAATTGTTAATCCTGAAGATATCTTAGCATGTCAAACAATAATTTTGTCTCATTTCCTCTAGTCCTTGACCACAGTGAAAATGAAAATGGTGAGAAGGAACACAGAGAATAAGATTTTTCTCTGAAGATGGGAAGACAGCCAAACAAAACAGAGAAGACATGTTGTTCTGCATGGATACAGGTCGGTTTGGTTTTGAATGGCAAACTTTTGCAGGGCAATAGAATCTGCATGTCTCCATATTGTTTAATCTTTGCTGTCCTGTAGTGAAATACTAGAAAGACATATGGGAAGGGCAGAACTGTGAATTTCCACTTCTCCTTCTTGGACTCCCTCCTTTCTGGAGATATGGGGATGGCCAGCTTGAGAATGCCTCCCCCAACCCTAGGTTCTGGAGAAATACAAACTGGAGTTTCATGAAAATAAAATTACACAAGCTACCTAAAAATCTAGTGAACTGTAGAAAGAGGCAGCCTTTTCTTTAATAGTACCTCATGACATAAAGAGCATGTTTATTAATTTAACCAGACATTTAAAGTGAATTTAAAGGAATTGAGTAGAGCAGAGAAGGACCTAATGACTTCTCTGTCCTGATTGAGGTTAACACTGTTGAGAATTCCTGCTCAACACATAACTTAACCACAGGAAGAGAGCTGTTAGTTCATTATGCAACCCAAGTTATGCCCTGCTTTGGTAGCTACAGTGGATCACCAAAATTTTAAAATAGGATATGTCTGTGGAGATTCTTAGTCATCCAGGTGAGGTTGCCTGGGAGTTGAGTTATGGCAACTGGACTTCTTTTCTTGTGGGATTGAAATATTTCACTACGCATTCAAGCAGCTTTGTCAGTCTGAGAAAAGATGGTGGGAGGCTTCCAATTCATAGTTGGTTACATCCCACCTGGTTCTGAATTGGCTTGTTAGATGGACAATGGTCGTGTGTATGTGAAAGTGCCACCTATGCAACCATTCCCAACACCCAGTAAGTGTGGGTCATTAGCAGTCGCCTTCTTGATGATGGTGTAAAGCAGGCCTGCGCACGGGGGCCAAATCCGGCCCATCAGGCCATTCTGAGTGGCCCACAGCTGGCTGGTCTGCCCCTCCCTTCCCCTCTTTCGCCCCATGTTTTTTTTTTTTTTTAAATCTTCCACCAACACTGACACCACCAGAAAGCTTGAGGGGCTGGGCGGGCCGGCTGGCTGGCCACTGAGCAGAAGTTTGTGGGGCTGGGTGGGTGGGCGAGGGGGCGGGCCACCACCACCAGCACTGCTGGGAAGCTTATGGGGCTGGCAGGGTTGGGGAGCAACCGGCCCCTGACACATTCTCAGCCACCAAATCTGGCCCTCCTTACAAAAAGTTTGGGCACCCCTGGTGTAAAGGGAATAAATGAAAGGGTAGCATGATAAATGGAAGTCAATCTGCATCTGTTCAGAGAGGGATTTTCTGTATGTATATGAATGGCTTCTTTAACCCCTTTATTGAACCACCTATCTTCTCTGTCTAATATAAAATATTATAAGATTGCAAGTTATGTAAAATAGAATATTACAAAAAAGACAGAAGCACTTGCAAAGGGACTTTTGTGTGGGGCACTAAGAATTTGTTGTCTCAAGAAGACAACAAATATGTTGTCTCAAGAATGCCGCCCAGAGACAACTTGGTAATGGGGTGGCTAAAAATTATGTAAATAAATAAATAAATAAATAAATAAATAAATAAATAAATAAATAAATAAATAAATAAATAAGAAGGCAACCATGGAATAAGTTCTATGGCAAATCAAAGATCACCAAGGAATCATAGAACACATGAAATACAGAATGCTTGAATACTTTTCATAAATATAAAGCACTGTACAATGTTTTACTCCTAATCCTTTAAAACAAAAGAAATGGGAAAATAATCCAAGAAAAAGAAGAGCCTGTTGGCTAAGTAAGTAGCTTTGGTTTGGATGAAAGACAATACCACTGTTTATGTTGCTTTATCTAAAATTAAGATAGCCATGTTGATGCTGATCTTCTGAACTTGAGGACTGGGAAGGAAAAGTGAGAAGCAAAATTGGGAATGTAAAATCCTTAAACTGTTAGCTGCAAAGTTGGTAGCTCTGCAGTTCGAATCCCAGGTGCCACACAGTGGAGTGAGCTCCTGCTGATAACCCCAAGATAAATAGGTACCACCATAAAAAAGCCAGAAGGTTTCCTTGCAGCCATGCCAGCCACATGGCCATGGACTTGCACAACACTGGTTCTTTAGCTTGAATATGGAGATGAGCACCGCCCCTAGAGTCGGACACAACTAGCAAACATGTGCAGAGGGGAACCTTTACCTTTACCTTTGCCTTTATAAAGAAAGCATCTCATTCCTGTCATCATGTCTGAGGGAATGTCAAGTCCTTTATTAATTATTCATTTATTTACCAACCCCTCCACACACACATATGCTATTTAATAAGAATGATGCTGATTCTATGGAGTCCCTTCCAAGGGTTTTCCAGACATAAAGTAATTAACAAGTTAGACTAAGATGTACAGAAGACTGAGACTAAGAGGTCAGACCCAAGTCTTAAGGAAAAGGTAGGCTTTATTGAGGTAGTCAAAACCAGAAAGAAGTTGCACCACAGAACATTTCTAGAACAGCACAACATCTATAATATAATGGGTCATTACCCATTTTCCCCAGAGAAGGGAATGATAGGTGGATTTCAGAGAAAGAAATGAGAAGTGAATGTCAATCAGGCTTTAGCCGAGAGTGCTCTGCTATTTTCATTTTCCCTCTCTGACCCTTACTGATTAAGGACTCTGTATGTTTTAATTTGCTTTCTTCTGAGTCACCATGATCACTTCCCCATCTTATAACCTGCTGCTGTCTCATCATTGCCTTAGCCTTACTTGATGATTTGTATTTGTTAGCCACCCACTGCGGACCAAGGTCTTTGAACTCCTATGGAAAGTGGTTCAAAGAAGTGCAAATGAGCAGCAAAATGACACCCAAGATAAAGGAAGGCTATGTCCCAATCATATGATGCAGGGAGATTAGATGCAGATTCCTTTGCTTTTGGGGTGGTGGTGGTGGTGGTGGTGGTGGTGGTGGTGGTGTGTGTGTGTGTGTGTGTGTGTGTGTGTGTGTGTGTGTGTGTGAGAGAGAGAGAGAGAGAGAGAGAGAGAGAGAGAGAGAGAGAGAGAGAGAGAGAGCATTTGTTAAAAAAGATCCAAGCCTTCCTTTTCTTTCCTCTTCTCCTTTTCCTTTATGGACAAACTCTTATTTTCAGGAATGACTCCAGCACCTGCCAACCTAGCAGTTCGAAAGCATGTAAATGCAAGTAGATAAATAGGTAGTGTCACAAAAAGCGGGAAGGTAAAACACTGTTTCCTTGTAGCCATGCCAGCCACGTAGCCACGGACTTGCACAACATTGTCTCTTTGGCTTGAATACAGAGATGAGTGCCGCCCCTAGAGTTGGATACAACTAACACACATGTGCGGGGGGGGGAGCCTTTAATTTTACTTTGTACCTCTTCATTGTGATTCCTTTTATACTTGGTTTCAGTTGACTCAGAAATAGGTCATTCCCTCCAAATGTTGCTTGTTTTGCCTCACAAATGTATACTCCTCATATCTTCACATAAATTTGCCCTATGGTCCCAATTTTTAGGCCTGTAGTCTCAAGGAATTGGATGCTTCTGTCCACTCTGTCCTACTCAGCATCAATCTTGGCAGTACTATTTCTGAAGGCTATATGATTTAATGTACATTTAAAAAAAATCTTCACCCATAAAGCTGATTAAAAGAGGGGAAAGGTTGCCACTTGGTTGCCATTGAGAACTAGGTCATAGATGGGGTTATCTGTGGAACCTTCCTTCACTAGTACTTTTACTCAGAGTAACCCTAGAGGCAACCAAACCCCCACCTACATTTTCCCGTCATTATTCCGCCTTTATAAATTTTAGAGCATTTAAAAAATGATACTGTCTTGCTGCCTGTGAACAATCCAACGTGGTTTCTAGGATATCTAAGATTAAAGCATGTCACAAAGAAGCCAAATGAAACAAATATTCTGGAGCTAAGCTGTAATGAGGAAGGAAAGGCTGTTTGGTAAGTAGGCAGCTGTATTCAGCACCAGCAGGATGTGTTGCTGAGTTGCCATTGACAAAGTTAGAATGACAGAAATGAACCAACTCTGGAATTAAGTTGCATGTCGTCCCTCCATCTCTTTAAAGCCATCATAGATGTATCTTTAGATAAATCTTCAGTTTTGGCTAATCAATGACACTACATGAAATATGTCTTCAGAACAAGGTTCTTTTAAGCACTTTAAACATGCTTCTGATCTCATTAAGTGTTAAGAAAATATTTTATCTCCTGCACAAGTGTAAAAAAAGAAGAAAGCTTTTCTAAAAATCAGAGCGAGCATGGAAGTCAAATGGTTTATACAACATGGTTATCCAGAAAAAAGGAAATGAAAGGGAAATAAAATGTCTTTCCCTGGTGATTGACCAGAAGCTGAGCTTTTAATAGATGTTTTGATCTTTTTAAAGGAGATGGGTTTTACTAAATAGCTCCATCTAAATTCTGAACTGATAGGAAGGGCAGTAATGCAAGTTACATGATTTACTGCTCCAGGAGCACTGTTGACAGAACTACTGAGGCAAAATAAGGGAGAAGGTTGAAGCAGACTGAAATATCCTATTACCTAGGAATACACCAATCCAAATCAGAGACATTGTTCCTGCAGCTCGCCTTATAGGATGGTTCCAGACAAAAAAATTAACAAGTATTCTAGTTTTTCCCCCACCATCAACCAAATTACCCCAATTTCTTTTAACAATATTTTTGATAGTGTCAAAAATAAACACGGAGTCCTTGAGACTTAAATAAATTATTGAAGCCAGTTTGGCTTTGGTTCGCTCTCTGGGGTTCTTATCAGTAAAAGACTGTGGATGTGGCAGCATGAGCCTTTTGAACTTTGCCTCTAATTCTTGGATTTCTGCCTTACCTTTCATTAAACAATTCACTAAAAGGAAAAAGATTATAGGCTCTATTTATATGCTTCCCCAACAGTCAAGGGAAAAAGACATGAGAGTGTTCTGTTTTTCCCCAGAAAAATCTGAAATCCTATGGACCTTGGACTATTTATCACAAACACTGTTTTTCAGAACAAGGTTTCATCCTCAGTGGTGAGGCAGGTAAACAGCTTGATGATATGAAAACAAGACAGTCATTAATGTGTAGTGCCATCTATCATTGCTAGCTTTGCTGATTATACTTTTTATTAACCAGTAACAGCAGGATTACAGATTTGTCCACATCCCATCTCCCAGACCAAATAAGGGAATGGCTATAATTTGTGGTTTAAAACATGTTCAGTTTGCATTCCACAAAAGAAAAGAAAAGGTATTTGACAATATCTGTGTCTTTGAAAAAGACACACAATGAATTTTCCAATATGTACAAAATCATGTTGGTCAAAGGAGTGACTCACCCGAAGGGCCGTCCAGAGGGTGGGTCATTTTGCAAGATCTCAATCTTGTAGCCTCAGATGGGAGGGGGGAGGAGGTCCTATATAACAGGACTTCTCCCCATCCTTAGCCTCTTGCCTTGGCGTCTGTT
Source organism: Phrynocephalus forsythii (assembly GCA_029282475.1). Taxonomy (NCBI): domain Eukaryota; kingdom Metazoa; phylum Chordata; class Lepidosauria; order Squamata; family Agamidae; genus Phrynocephalus; species Phrynocephalus forsythii. The sequence continues at coordinate 10,001,506 of JAPFRF010000007.1, read as the reverse complement.
CTCCACCCACACACCACTTGTTGAGTGTCAGTGTGAGTCTGACTGGTCACATTTTGGGGTTGGATATGAATTTTTATCCATTCCTGGATTGTCTGGAAGTTGAATCATGGCTACTGGACTTCTTTTTTGAGAGATAGAAATGTTTCACTGTTCATCCAAACAGATTCATCAGACCGATGAAGCTGTTTGGATGAACAGCGAAACGCTTCTATCTCTCAAAAAAGAAGTCCAGTAGCCATGACTCAACTTCCAGATAAACTCACCTGGATGACTGAGAATCTTCACAGACAGATTCCTGGATTGGTTTACAGGGAGTGGGGCTTTTCGCCTATTATACACTGACACTGGGTGGGTTTTTAAGGGTGCTGTTCCATGGACACACTGGGTGGTAATGTAGAAAGTAACATAGCTGTTGAGTTGGGGGAAGATATCTGATCCTAGACCATCCAACCATAGGATGCTGTGGATAAGGAGATTACAAAGTCGGGGGAAGGATGCAATGGGATGCCTTGCTGGGCCAATAGTCACCAAGATTGGGACTTGAAGTCATGGTTGGGTTTTTGGTATGGATGTTATCGGCTGTGGGGGCCCTGCCCAAAAGCTGGCTAGTTGGAGGGGTCCCGACAGACCTCAAGGTTCGGACCATTAATCCACACTGCAGCAGTACCCTCCTGAGTTTTGCATTACCAAGTTTCTTATGTAAAAAGTGTGACCCGAGTTAATCCCACATCTGAAGTCTTGCCTCTTTATTCTGCCATGGGGTTGTGGTGGTGGAATCTCTCCATTTGGCCCTTGTAGGACACAGATATATTCCTGGTTGGCTGAAGGGAGGGGGGTTTGACACAAAGAACCTGAATCCTCCACCTGGGAATTGGGATGATAATTTAGTAAACTCACTAGGTTTAGCCAAATGGGTCAGATTAAACCTAAAATTATCTTACTTAGCGTTTGCAGTCCTCCTGTGCTGATGTTGAGAGTCTTAGGCTGCTGTCTTACCATAGTTTTCTTCGTATATAAATTTCATGCGTATTTGGGGGCAGTCACATGGTTTTTAATGTGCAGTCTGTGTCCTCTCTTCTGTGTCATATTTTCCTATTCTGGTTCCATCTCTACCTGTCTACTTCACATTTTTCCCCCTTTTGGCTCTACTTTCCAAGCCTCCATGGTGTTTAACCTTGGGAAGCTGCCGAAAAAGGGGGAACAGATTTTACTGTGTATTTTCAGGGTCCTATCGTGGTTACAGAAGCAAATAAGTAAGAATTTTCAAGCCAAGTGTGTAAAGTCAGCCCCTGGCAGTGGTTTAGGAAACTCCATGGAAACTTCTGTTCCAGGGGTGTGGTTGGCTAGGACCGGAATTGACTTCTCTTTGCAATTAGCACACAATCTTTTTCTGTGCAGTTTGCCACTGGGAAACTACGTAGAAAACGCTGGTAGGACCACAGCCTTTGTGTCTTCTTGTAGATGCAGGGGCAGTGAACTCTTTTTTTTTTTTTTTTCTTTTTGTATTCCTGTAGTTCCATTGAAGTAAAGGGTAGTCATGCCAATCAAACAAAATAAAATGCAAAAATAGTCATTACCTGTATGGCCTATAAGCATGTAAATGTTTTTTTTTCTTTTGCAAGTTTTTAGAAATATCTGGTTTTTGCTTTAAGTTCCCAACTTGGGTGAAAAGCATGATACAGCAGTGAAGTCATGTATACTGGCTAGTTTGCACCTCCTAACATTTTTAGAATTCCTCCACAGCAGCCTTAATTACAGGACTCCCCCTTCCTTATATTCAAAGCCTACAAATGGCCTCATGAAATTTGGGTTTAGGTGATTTTCAACAAAATATAAGGTTAGATTTTTGGGAAACAAGACTGGATGAACTCTGTCTTGACATCTGCTTTATCTGCTGGGACAGTGCTTATGCAATCATTTTTGTAAAATATATATTCTTAATTTTCTAGCTAATATAGATTTATTTATTTATTTATTTATTTAAATACTTATATCCCGCTCCATCTTCCCAACGGGAACTCTGGTTGGCTAACAGCGCAAGAAGCTGAAAAGCTAAAAAGGCTAAAAAGCTAAAAATAACAAGGCCACCAAGCAAGGGCAGCGGAAGGCAAGATGGCGGCATATGGTAAGAGCAAAGAAAAAGAAACTAACTAATGAGGACACCAAATGCTTCTTTGAAGAGGAAGGTCTTCAAAGCCCTCTTAAAGGCGGGCAGGAACTCCAGCAGGCGCAGCTCAGGAGGGAGATGGTTCCAGAGCGAGGGCCCCACCACAGAGAAGGCGCGGTCCCGCATACGCGTTTTCCGCGCCTCTCTGGGTGTGGCCACTCTCAAGGAGCGCGCCTGCAACGATCTCGTGGGTCTGGATCCGGATGCCCTCAGGGAGATGCGCTCCGCCAGGTATCCTGGTCCCAAGCCGTGGAGGGCCTTGAAAACCAAGACCAGAACCTTGAACCTGATCCGGAAGACAACGGGGAGCCAATGCAGGCGGACCAGGACTGGGGTGATGTGCTCGAATCTATGAGCACCCACCACCAGCCTGGCCGCCGCATTTTGCACCCGCTGTAAGCTCCGGACCAGGGTCAAGGGCAACCCCACGTAGAGGGCATTGCAATAGTCGATCCTCGAGATCACCAGGGCCTGCACGACTGTCCTCAGGGAGGACTCATCAAGGTACTGACGGATCTGGGCGATTCTGCGGAGATGGAAAAAAGCGGCCCTGGAGACGGCCATCACCTGGGCTTCCAGGGAGAGGGCCGAATCCAGGACCACGCCCAGATTCCTGGCCCTGTCTGTAGGCTGGAGGAAGTACCCCCAGACTAGGAGGGGGCCATTGTACCGAGACGAAGGCGCCCCGAAGAACAGAACCTCCGTCTTCTCCGGATTAAGCTTGAGCCGGTTATCTCTGGTCCATTCCAGTACGGCCTCCAGGCACAGATCGAGGGAGTGAACCGCCTCCTCTGCAGACGTAGAAAAGGAGATATAGAGCTGCGTGTCATCAGCGTACTGATGACAGCGAACTCCATATCTCCTGATGACCTCCCCCAGCGGCCTCATGTAAACATTGAACAGCACGGGGAGATTGCCGACCCTGGGGCACCCCACAAGGGAGAGTCCAAGGAGCCGACAAGACATCCCCCAGCTGTACCCTCTGAGTCCGGCCGCCAAGGAAGGAACAGAGCCAGACCAAGGCCTGACCACCAATTCCCGCCTCAGCGAGCTGGGCCAGAAGGTTACCGTGGTCGACGGTATCAAAGGCTGCTGAGAGATCAAGGAGGACGAGCAGGGAGGAACTCCCCCTGTCGGCCTCCCTGAGGAGGTCATCCTGCAGAGCGACCAGGGCGGTCTCGGTTCCGCGAAGAGGCCTGAATCCAGACTGGAAGGGGTCCAGGATATGATTTAACTCCAGGTATGACTGGAGCCGGACAGCAGCCACCCCCTCGACAATCTTGCCCAGGAAGGGAACAATGGCGATCGGACGGAAGTTGGAAAGATCGTCCGTCGCCAAGCCAGGTTTCTTAAGAATGGGTTTTACCACGGTCTCCTTCAGGCGGAAAGGAAAACAACCCTCCCGAAAGGAGGCCGTGGTGATGGAAGAAAACCACTCTGGCATGTTCCCCTCGGCAGATTTTATAAGCCAAGCTGGGTAAGGATCAAAGGGAGTGGCCGCCGGCCGGCAACGAGCCATAGCTCTGGAGGCCTCCGCTGAAGAGACCAGCCCGAACTTGTCCAGGAGGGGAGAACGGAGGGGTGAGGCACTGGAAGACCCAAAGGATGGACTAGAGCAGCTGGGGGGCAAGTCGGAACGGATGGCCTCAATTTTTGATCTAAAATGGGCTGCAAATTGCTCACTAGTGAAATCACTAGGAGGAGGCCGCAGCTGACTGGGATTGGAGAGGTCACGAACCACCCGGAATAACTCCGCCTGGCGGCTCGAGGCCTCCCCAATTCTCAGGGAGGCATAAGATCTTCTAGCGTCCCTGATCGCGCGAAGATAGCGGCCAGTCAGCTGTTTAAGGGCAGCCCTATTCACTTCCGTCCGGTTCACCCTCCATATGACCTCCAATCTCCTACGTTCTTGCTTCATCGAGCGCAACTCCTCCGTGAACCACGGGGAGGAGCGGCCTCGACATCGTAGGAGACGCTTAGGGGCGATCCAGTCTATCGCCCCGGCGGCACCAACATACCACCTTTCCACCAGGGCATCAACCGGATCGTCTGCCAGACCACCAGAGAGCTCCCCAAAGACCTCCATAAACCTTGTAGGGTCCAGGAGCCTACGGGGGCGAGCCCAGGTGTAAGAAGGGCACTCCCCGCGGGGTGGGGGGGCGATCGACAGGGAAAATTTTAGCAGGTAATGGTCCGACCATGACACGGGCAGGGGCAAGATGTCCCCAACCCCCAGACACGAATCCGGCGACATGGAGGAAAAGACCAGGTCTAGGGTGTGGCCAGCTCTATGGGTGGGGCATAAAACATGCTGAGATAAGTTCATGGAAGCCATGGATTCCATGAATTCCAGAGCCACACCAGAGAGTTCCCCCTTGGCATGCAAGTTGAGGTCCCCAACCACCAAAAGGCGGGGCGACCTCAACAAAGCAGCCGAGATGAACTCAGCGATCTCTGGTAGGGATTGTGCTGGGTTGCGGGGAGCACGGTACACCAGCACAATGCCAAACTTATCTCGCTGACCCACAGATAGATGGAGGCATTCCACCCCAGAACACACCATCGTCGCGGACCTGCTAACGTAAAGGGATTCCCTGAAAATGATGGCCACCCCCCCTACCCTCCGATCTGCCTGCCCACTGAACCTGAAACCCGGGTGGGCACAGGAGAGAGAGGGAGGCCCCACCCTCCGCGCCCACCTAAGTCTCGGTGATACACGCCAGGTCGGCGCACTCATCCAGGATGGAATCGAGGATGAGCGGGGTCTTATTGTGCACTGACCTGGCGTTAATCAGCAGGCAGGTCAGACCGGAGGCACTGGCGGGATGGCACCCAGGTAGATGGCGGTGGACAAAGGGATCAGAACGGGGGACAGGCCTTAGATGCCGGACCCTAGTTCTTCTTACCCGACCGATCCCACCGTCCAGAGCGTACCTCCCACGGCCAGACACCACAGAGATACGAGTCCCTGCCGACATGGTGGCCTAGGAAGGGGAAGAGAAGAAAAAAAAACCAAACAGTTACAATGTTATAAAAGCAATACAATTAACAACAACAAAAGTACACTACAAGAAGTATAATATATATATATATATATATATAATGAAAACTATAACAAAACGCGATAAAACTAAAAAACACAGTAAAAAAGGAAAATACAAAAGAGATTAGGCACATAGCCAGAGCAGTGTCGAGGAACAAGGAGGGGTGGGGTGGGGAAAGAAGATACAGAGACGAGGTCGGCTGGTGGCACAGAGGGGGTGGAGCGAACCGACCTGATCGGGGAGCTACAGGAGGGGGGGTGAACAGGGGGGACAGGCGCTTCCAGAGCGTCGGGGGATACAGATCCAAGTCCGGACAGTCAGGAAAAATGGCCAATCCCCCCGAGGGTTCAGATTGAAATCCAAGGCCCCCGTCCGTGCCATTCCGCGGGCGGGTCCTCTACAGGGCGGCGATGGCAGGGCCCCAACGGCACCTGGGTGGGTTCTACCAGAGCGCCGACGGAGGTGGGACCGCAACGTCCACCAGGTCGCGCCGGCCTGCGGCGGTGGTTTCTCCAGGGCGGCAGCGGCGGTGGTGGGGCCGCGCCGACTCCCTCGACCGTGCCAGCCCGCAGGCGGAGCCTCTGGGGGGCGGCAGTGGCAGGGCCGCGGCGGCACCAAGACAAGGTCCTCCATGCCGCGGCGGCCTCCCAGGGGTGGCGGCAAAGGATGACCGCAGGAGAATTGCAGGCCGAGCAGGTGAGTACATCGGCATCTTGCCAACCAGCGAAGACAGTCTCAGGAACCCTACGCCCCTAAAACCCCCCTTCGAGGCCCTGGCAGGCCCAAAGGAAGAAAATTAGGCAGAAAGAACTGAATTAGGCAGCATAAAAAGGAACACAGAGCGCAGCAAGCGCTGGAGGCTGCAGCTGCTGTCCGCCATCTTGGTATATTTTATGAGGCATAACCTGTCATTGTCTTCTTTTTTAAGTACACTGTCACATAATCCATGTTTAAGATCTTGAAACTTTACTGCTAAAAAGTTTCCAGCTGGGTGGTTAGTTGCGATAATAGTTCAATTTTTAAAAAACTGTGGCTATCTCCGCTGGGAGCGATTTTTAGCTCCCTTATAAGTGAAACTCCAAATGCTATAACTTATAGACACCTTCTGAATGTTGACCTTTCATTGAAACCATTAGGGAAATTAGTATCAGAAGGCTATAATTTAGACTGGTGGAAGTATCAACAAATATATTCACACTTCAAAGATCTCACCAAAGAGGGGGGATTTACGACTATTGATACTCCACTTGACAAAATACTTTCCTCTGGCGACTCCAAGCTTCTTAGTAAATTTTATAGTATATTGTTAAATGAAAAAATGATTGATACGCTGGTCAAAGATACTATGATAAGATGGGCAGAAAACTTTGGTTACTCTATTCATCTAAACAAATGGGACTCTGTGGAACACAGTTAAAATCTTTAAATCTATTTCTTTTAAGGAAAATTGTTATAAGATGTTCTATAGATGGCATCTCGCACCACACCGATTATCCAAGATGTATAATTGCTCACCTAAATGTTGGAAATGTAAATATGAATGTGGTACTTTTTACCATATGTGGTGGACATGTAAAGAGGCAAAGGCATATTGGAAAATGGTAAAACTATTTTTAGAAAGATGTCTGAAAATTAAGATAGAGCTTAGACCAGAACTTTTCTTATTAAATATAGTAGATATAAATATTTCATATGATCAGAGATATGTACTTCACCATGTAATTGTTGCTGCAAGGATACTGTATGCGAAATTCTGGAAACAACCAAACGTGCCAACAGAGAAGAATTTCCACGAAAAGATAAGAGAATGCATCGAAATTGACAGACTCTCCGGCTATTTAAAGGGAGACTATGATGAGATTTCTCGGAAAAGATGGCAAGAAGTAACAAACCTATTAGTACTGTGATAATATTTGGCAATCTATCAATATGTTATATTACTATTTTTACTTTGCTTGACATATTCAATGTAAATTTTAAAATTGTATCCCCCCTTTGCTTCCCCCCCTTTCCCCCATACCCCCTCCCTTTCTTCCCCCCTTAAAAACCCAATAAAATTATTTAAAAAAATTAAAAAAACTAACCATTTACATTGCTATTTCCTTTCATTTCCTTTTTTTAAAGTAGTTTGATTGCTACAGGATACTGACTTGGGATATAAAATATACAGTGGTACCTCGGATAATGACTGCCCCGGATAACGAATAATTTGGATAATGATTCCTTATTCCCCCCCCACACAGCCCACAGCCCCAGCTTGGTTTTGGGTGCTGCCTGTGTGTTTCGCGCCGGCGGCGGCATTGCCGGAAGCGGCAAAAGTGGGAGCTGGGGCTATGGGGGGGGAGGAAGAGGAGGAGGAGGAGGCACACAGTTTGGGGTGCCAGCAGCATGTTTCATGCCACCGCCGGCAGTGCCGGAAGCAGCAAAAGTGGGAGCCAGGGCTATGGGGGAGAAGGAGGAGGAGGAGGAGGTGGTGCACAGTTTGGTGCTCTGCTGGCATGTTTCGCGCCAGGAGCGGCAGTGCTGGAATCGGCAAAGGTGGGAGCCAAGGCTATGGGGGGAGGAGGAGGAGGAGGAGGCAGTGCATGTTTTGGGGTGGTGGCGGCGCGAGAGCGACAAAGGTGGGGGCCGGTGCCCAGATGCAGCATTGCTGTCAAAGGAGGAGAAGTGGGGGGCAGGGGGATTGGGGCAGGAGGCAGCCTTGGCAGGGGTGGCCAAGGAGGGGAGGAGTGCATTTTCAAAGTGCACTTTGTAAAGAGGTCTCAGAAAAAAGACACTTTTTTACCTTTTTCCAGACCTCTGGAATGGAATAAAATGGTTTCCCATTCATTTCAATGGGAAACCATGTTTCGGAAAACGACTTATATCGGATAATGACTAACCTCAGAGAATGAATTAAAGTTGTTATCCGAGGTACCACTGTATGCTTACTTTACTTATCTTATACAAGATAGCTACTTTAGGCAGAGTAAGAACAATGTAATATTATTCCTTCATTTCTCATCTCCCAGTACAGTTGGAAGGTTATATCCACAGGATCCATTGCTTCACTTTATCAACTGCCTAGGGAAAAATGTGAAAAAGTAAAATACATGAATACATCTTCCCAAGGGGTATTACCACAACTGGCCACAAGATGGAACAGAAGATTTTGGTTATATACAGGTGGGTAAAAGGAAACTTCTTGGAGGGAAGCAGCTTCCATAAAAAATTGAGAAACCATTTTTTTGGTGGGTAGTGCAAAGAAGGCTCCCTTTCTGAACAGGAGTGCAGGAAACCCAGGTAAGACTGGACCAGGGTTCCATCTCTGCACTATTCATGGACACCAGAGAAACTGCAAGCAAATGCTGAACAATACTCTGAGAAGGGAAGGAGAAGGGGAAGGATAAGAGGATTCTGTGGTGCTCCTACATTGCCTTTTTGGAACGCCACACACTTGGGAAAACACTGGGCTCAAAGTTTTTGACTAGTATCATCTGCAGGATCATTGCCTGAAAGACAGTGTGGTTTTGAAAAAAAGTCCTCTGGTCATCAACTTTGGGCCTTTTTACATAACCCTAAGATCCGCTGGTCCCTTAAATTCGGACCAGAGATCTTGAGGGTTCATTGCTGTTCCTCCGTCCCCACCCGCTCCGTACTTCTGTCTGCGTGGGGGGGGGGGAGGAAAAAAAAGCCTTAGACAGAGACAAAAGAATAAAAGGCTTACCTCCGGTGCTGGTGGAAGTTGCTCCAACCTCTGTTTACTTCCTGGTTCCTCTTTAAGGGGCGGAGGCAAAAGAAAAACAACAGAAAGAAGCGAGGAGAGCTCAGGCAGTCTCCACATTAAAATTTTTCACCATCAAAAAGCAGGTACAAGAAAACTGCTGTTTGATCACGCTAAAGTGGGCGGGGTCGCACTTAATTGTCTGCAAACTCCGGAGCTGGTGGGTAAACATTTTTAAAGTCCAGAGCTTGCAGCCATTTGCAGCGGAGCTTAGGGGTCATGTATAAATGCCCTTTAATAGCAAGGAACCACATTCTTAGTAGGTGGTATATTATACCCGAAAGCTTGCACCTAATATATCCAAACTGGGATGTGATAGAAGATTCATGTTGAAATGCTGGCAAGTAGCTGCCTTCAGTGTACTGAGATAATACAGAGCTTGATAAAGTGAAGGTCTGACTTGATATAAAATAGATTCCAAAATTCCTATTTGGGATATGTATCTCAGATTTATTTTTGGGTCATCATGTTCAAATGAATCAAAATGATTCCTTCAGTTCACCCAAGTCATTTGAGGCAATATCAAATTGGCATATGTAATGGAAACCTGGGATAATGAAGTAGGAAAGCTAGGCAGAATGCAGAGGCAGTAAAATAATTTGTAGTCTGTCAGAATGAAGCATATCAGTAGCTAGAGAAAACACTTTAGTCTTCACCAAGGTGTGTCAAAATAGCACAGAAAATTCTTATCAAAAGTGAGAAATTAGGTGTTGGGGCCAACGTTCTACAAAGCAAAATACAGTTGTAGAGAAATAGCCTCTGTAGTCTCACTCATCAGTCAAAGTGACTGTAGGTAAAACCCAGCCAACGAGGACAAATAGATCAAATCTAAATATAATAATTGTGCTGCATGCCTTGGATGTTTATGAAAAAGTCCCCATCTTCAGAGCTGCAGGCAGATGACAATTGTTTCACTAGGCACAATCAATCAATGAAACCCTTTTCCACTAAGTAATCCTTGAGAGTTTGTGGTGTTTTGCTGGGAAATTTTATCTCCAGTTCCACAAAGCTGCTATGTATCTGTATTGTGTTTCCTTCCAGGCCCATCTGAGAAAAAACTACATGCTTCACAAGCAAGCAATGGGGTGGCATGTGTGTCGTGGTAGCAGGCAGTAAAAGAGTAACTAGTAAATCCTTTGTTCAGAGTTTGTGATGGAAAATTCCAACCATGTTGAAAGGGAAGATGCTTGCAACGACACTCCTTGTCTTAAATTATAATATAGGCTGAACTAGAGATGGACACAACCAGAAATTTTTTTCCCTAATTGTCGTTTTTCGGGACGGGTCCGTTTCGGGTCGTTTCCATTTTTCGCAATTTTTTTAAAAAATTGTCATTTTGTCATGTCGTTTGTCGTTTGTTGTTACTGCCGCCGCGATTTCGCGCGATTTGACATCCCAGTGAGAGGCGTCCCGCCGGTGCTAGGTTTTTTTGCGCCCTAGGCGGCGGGTGGGGTGGCAGGGTGGGCATGGGCAGGCGGCAGCAGCAGCAGGGGGGAGGGGCGGGCACGTGGGTGCGCAGGCGGCGGGCGCGGGTCCCGCAATGACCCAGAGCAGGCGGAAAACACTTTAAACTGAATTGTTGCACAAGACTGCATCGAATAAAGCAATTGCAATTTTTATTGCAAACAAAGTGGGCAGTGCACCCACAGCAGAGCTGCAGGCAGGGTATGAAAGGACCTTGGCTTGCCACCAAGCAAATGAAATTTTTAAAATAAATCCACACCTCCCCTCCCACTCAAACCTCCCCCCCTTTGAAGCACTATCAGAAAAGAAATCCTAACAAACTGCAGGAGAATAAAAAAGAAAAAACTGCGTTGCTATTCCCCACAGCAGACAGAGAATGAAAGGAATTATTATTATTTCCTAAAAATTCAATTGAATCAATTCCCTCCCTGCCTACCTAACTGAAATCTAAAGGCTCCGCGAAATCGAAACTAGTCTAGCACAGCAGCCAGCTACACACAGCCCTCTCCCACCCATATCCAAGCCCGGACTGCGACTCTTCTGGGAGTGCCTAAGCTTTTTATGACCTCTTGCACATCCAGAAGTGTCAGTCAAAACCTGGCCATGCGATTGGTAGAATGGGTCCAAAAATTTGCATGTTCCCATCCCATGGCCAGCCCATCATTGCACAGGTGTAAAAAAATAAAAATTAAAATTAAAAAAATAAAATCAGTGCGACCTTTTACTGCTATAAAAAACCCACTGCTGCTACTGTAAAAATTCAAGCATTTAAAATAGCTAATTTTCGCATGTTTCTGTGGTGCTTTGGTGGTTTTTTGGACCACGATTTCAAAAAAAATATTGCAGACGCCATTTTGGATCTCCCCCACATCACATGGCAAATGGAGACGCCGAGGATGCCCCCTCCCAGCCCGGTACCAGCAGCCCAGGACAGGAGGGGGGGAAGGCTGGGGACCCCCCCCCCAGAAACCACCCCTCTGGTAGGTGCCCTCAGGCAGGCATATTTTTGCCTGCTTTTTTGGCCGGGAATCAGGGTTTTTTTTTTAATTTTTAAAACTTTTTTTCTGTGCCGCTTGGCATCGCGCAATCGCCGCACGATTGCCAGGAACGACAACGACAAATCAGACCCAATTTTTCTTTTTTCGGTTCGAGTTCGAGTTCTGATAGCTTAATTATCGTTACCGTTTCCGTTACGTAACGGAAACGATATCCAAAAACGGAAACAACAATTTCGCCAAGTCGTGCCCATGTCTAGGCTGAACTCACCTGATACCAGCAGACTCAGAATGGTCATCTGCCATGACTTTGTTGGACTCCAACCTTCAATTTTTCTGAATTGCCCATAAATGGTTAGTGTACAGCCCAAAGAAGTAGGATTTTACCCATGAAATCTTGCACACTGTGTGATTTTTTCAGTAGTTCAGTAAATGTACAGTATTACCTTATTCTGTCATTTGTATATTTGCAACATCTAAATTCATTTAATCCAATGGGTTACAATAATCCATTTAAAATCTCCACTTGGCAGCCATTAACCCAGGGCAAGCTCGCCTGAAGAGAAATATCTTCGCCTACTTGTGGAAGGATAGTAAATATGGGACAAGTCAAACTTCCTGTAGGAAGGAGCTCTGAGTAACAATAGAGAAGGCTCTCTCCAATGTCTCCATGAAACACACCTGTACATTGTTATTCTCTTTCAAATTAACCATTTTTAAAAAGCTATTGGCTAGACCAGTGGCTCCCAACCTTGGGTGACCCAAGTGTTCTTGGAGTGCAATTCCTAGAATTTGCTGGCTAGGGTTTCTGTTAGTTGCAGTCCAAGAACACCTGGGCTAAGATTGGAAGAACTGGCCTAGATTTCAATTTATAAATGTAAGAAGTCTATTTCTTTTCATTTTTATTAAAAAAGCAAGTGTATAAAAAGTAATATGGGTTAATGTGGATTTTGACAAAATCAAAATGAACTGCAGAATAAACCCCAAAGTTTTATTCTATAAAACTTAGGTTGCCTTTCATTCCCTGAGCAAACTGTTTTACTCAGTTCTGGTTAGAGATTTGTGGTACAACTAGATTTCAGTGCCACTGTGAGAAGCAGCCTGTTAAAAATTAACACAGTACAATGGTATTATTTTATAAAGTCATTTTAAAGAGACAAAGGTGAAAGTCTTAAGGACCACTTCTGTGAAGCCAATGTATTCTTATATGAATGCCATTATCGGTCACATGAAAGGAAATGAACAAGGTATATGACAGGTATCATTTTTGTGTGTCACATTTCTACCACATGACTTTGTACTTACTGTGCAATAAATCACTAGGTGATGGCATGACTGTGAACTTGTCAGTAAAGGCCTTGATACTGTACTGCCAGGAGGACTCATAATGATCAGATGCATCAACAGTAGAAGGTGTGAGGCTGTGAGCAGTTTCACCTTGTACATTGGCTGTAGACAGTGATACACAGAGAACAGAGATATAGCTGCTGCTGAGGTGTGATGTACATTAACAGCTGGAAGTATGGGCCCAGGAGAGGAGATTTCTTTAGCAAGTCAGAGGCCTCCAAGGAACAGTTCGGTTTAAAGCTAGTTCTTGTCCTTGCAAGGAAAACCCTGCATACAGTATATAACAAAATAAACAATTTCAGTGGAAAAAGGAGAAGAGGTAGAAGGATGCAGCTATTCAGATAAAATTAAGGGAGGCTGCTTGAGTGAGCCAAGCTTGGGGTGGGGGGGGGTGGGGAGGCTTCTCCTCATGGAATGTAAGTGTAAATTCAATATGAGAAGTCCATCACAGGTTACAAACCATAATGGAGATGTGTAATCTCCAGGCTTAAATCCAGGGTATCTCAAGGGCCAGATGCAGGGGAGTGGTATCAGGAGACAGATATCTAGTCTTGTGCGCCCCCAGGCACATTTGGTGGGGCCACTGTGAGATACAGGAAACTGGACTAGGTGGACCTTTGGCTTGATCCAGCATGGCTCTTCTTATGTTCTTATGTTCCCTGGTGCCCCAGCTAGAATTGTGGTTCCCCCTATGAAAGGTGAGCTTGTGGCAACACCGGACATGCTTATGGTACACCCAACCTGGCCCTGACAAGCATGACCCTTGGTGAGTTTACCATCTGGATTTGCCTTCAGCACACAGGAGACTTACAACAGCCCAACTAGGCTGACCCCTGCTGCCCTGCAGGGGGCCCTTCTTGTTCAGCCTCATACCTGCAGGCGACATTACTGGTAGAGATGGGCATGGAACAAACATTTTTTCATTTCCGTTACTGTTTGTTGTTTCTGTTATGTAACAAAATGACAAACAAAAATTGTGATGAAAATGAAACGAACCACGAAAATTGTGGTCGTTACGTTTCGTTTCCGTTAATGGCAACGCACAATGAAATGAGCTGTTTTAAATGTTAAAAAATGCCCTGGACATCCGTAAAAATGCAGCAATAATTATTTATATTGTCTGATAATACCTACCAGGGGGGTTGGGGTCCGTAAAATGTTTGTTTTTGTCTTCTCCCATCACGATGTATTTTTCTTTTCCCTTTAAAATGGATGTCGCCACCAGCCACAAAATGGAGGCAAGCCATGTGATGTGGGATCATGTTCAACCAATAGCATGCCCAGGTTGCAGACTGGGTGGGCAGGTCTGGCAGCCACAGAGGGCATAAAAAGCTCTGGCAGCCCCCGTCCTCCTTGCAGTCTCTGGTGGGAGTTAGGGTGGGATTGCTGTCTCTGCAACTCTAGCTTCAGTCCTGCAGCCTCCCTGTGTGCATGCATGCTGCATACCTCTCGGTGAGTACCCTCCCCTGCCCCGCAGTGCAGTCACTCTGCGGCTGCCTTGCACCCTGGGCAACGCCCGCCGCTGCCTTTGCAGCCTCCCTGCGAACCTAGTCTATACTGTGTCTCTGCCAGCATCCTTTTTTTTAGTGTTTTCCCTCTGGTCTGGGGCGTTGGGGGATGCCTGCACATGGAAATGCTTTAAAAATTGCGCAAAAAGCGGGTAGAAACGACAAACGAAAACACAAAAAACGGTAACGAAATTTTTCAAAAATTTCTGACAAATGGAAATGAACCGAAACAAACCTCTCAATGACAAACGAAAAACCGAAACACCATTTTTTTGTTTTGTGCCCATCTCTAATTACCGGCATCATCTGTAGGAACAATGGGCATGGGTATATGGGCATATCCCTCAGTACCGAAGTTGAGTCTCAGTTCCATCGCTCCTAATGCCCTGCCATATGGCAATTATGGGATGGCGCTTGGTGACCATTTATTGCTAGCAACTAAAGTGTGGATTGTGCGAGAATACATAGATCTATTTGGGCTGCTGAACTGAGAGGTAGAGAAAAAGGTTATTGAGATGGAGGACACCAGGGATGAAGAACACTGACTTAGGCATAAACAAGAGAGCTCATGAGCCAATTGGTTACTGTAATTTCTCATATGCATGGCAATAATTGTAAAGGTACAACCCTAGCATGCGTTAGCCCTGATACAGTATTTGGACCTCATCTATAGAGCTATAAGGTATACGTGCACTACGGATGGGCACAAAATGGAAAAATAATGTTTTGTTTTGTTTTCTGCCCACCCCAGTTTCATTTTGTTTCATTTCTTACGATTTTTTTAAAAGAAATCATGCAAAACAAAATAAAACACAACAAAATGACTCCCCTGGATCCTAGAGGCACTAGATTTGGTCCATTGGAGCCATTTTTAAAGGGCTCCTGCCAAGCTGTTATAGTCTGGACCCCTTTAAAACTAGCCCAGTTGACTGGCCCAGTATTAAAGGGGTCCAGCCAATGATAGCTTGGCAGGAGCCCTCTGAAAATGGTTGGGTGGAAGTGCAATCACTTGGAACTGCCCACCTGACCTTTTTTAAATGGCCCAGTCAGCACCAGGGGGAGTCACCCCAGAGCTGAGAGGAGACCGGAAGCTGGGCTTGAAAGGAGGCAGGGAGCACTGGAGTGGCAGCAGTGACCCACCTCCTCCTCTTCCCTCTCCTGGGCTTCAGTGGCGGAGGCCATCCTGCAGGTAAGGGACCCCTTTTACAGACAGAACAAAATGGTTACTTTCAACAGAAAAACGTCAATTTCATTTCATCTGTAACAAAATGCTGCTTCCTCGTTTCTTTTCTTTTCATTTTGCTTAATTACGTAATAAAATGACAAAAGAGCATTTCATTTATTGTTTTGTGCCCATCCTTAATGTGCACCCTTTGTTAGCATAGGACTTGGTCTGGCTGGCTTTCTTTGTTCTATTACAGGTCCAGACTGGGCATCCCCCGGAAGTGCATTCTCGTGATGGGGCACAGCTTCGTTAATTGAGCAGAGTGGCATGCATCTGGTTTGCCAAGGGGGCTGAATTTGGAGTTGCAGGTCTATGCAGAGGGCTAGGGGAATGCATTGGTGAGAATTCTGGCCAGCGGCTACATGGGCGATGTCAGATATACCCCCATACATGCTGGTGGGGCATTTGGGGGCAATGATATTGGCAAATTGAGTGGCAAGACATTGATGACATGACATCCTTGAAATACCGTATTTATTGGCGTATAACACGCACAGACGTATAACACGCACCCTCATTTTAAGAGGGAAATTTTAGGGAAAAAAATTAAATTTCACCCAGGGCGCGCTCTCCGGGCAAAGTTTGCCAACTCCGGGCACTGCGAGGGGGAGACAGGAAGGGGGCGGGGGGGCAGCCGTGGGGCAGGACACGGGCACAGAAGAGACAGAGGCTGAGCGAGGCCGCGGAGACCACGAGGGAACCTCGGAGGAGGGGATGGGGGGGTCGAACCGGGTGTCCTCGCTCAGCTCCATCCATCCCTGGCCTGTTGGCAAGGCAAGGGAAGTGAGTGGGGGAGAATCTCTGCCATGAAACTTTTGTTCCCCTTCTTCCCCATCATGGGACTGGCTGGCTGGCTGTGCTTGGGGACGGGGCAAAGCAACCTCCCTCCTTCCTTTCTTCCCTCCCTCCCTCGTCCAGCCTCCCGACCCAGAACAGCCCGAGCCCAACTGAGCACACACACACACACCACCACACACCACCTCCCCGTGGCTCCCTCCAAGGCCCCGAGAAAGAAGAAAGGCGGGGATGCCCTTCGCCTGGCCGAGCCTCCCGCGGTGCGAACCCCCCCAACACCGCCGCCGCCGCCGCCGCCGTGCCGGCCTGAGTTCCAAACAAGGAGCGGGCGAGCAGGCAGCGCTGGTAACTACAGAAAGCGGTGGTGGTGGCGGCGGCGGCAGCTCTCCGCCGCAGCCCCCTTGCATGTAGCAGCAGCAGCAGCAGCAGCAGGAATCAGCAGGAGCCACGCATGCACCCCGCGGTCTCCCTTCCTCCTGGCTCGGCTCGGCTCGGCTCTGCTGCAGTTCCCGCCCGCCCGCGCCCCCCTCCATCCCCGCCTTCCTCGATCGCTTTCCCAACCTTCTCCCTCGGCCGAGGAGGCATGGTGTGTGGAGGAGGCGAGCGCTCCTGGGAAGACGAAGGCGCGCCCGCCCGCCCGCCTTCCCTCCCTTCCTTGCTCTCTCTCTCGCACTCTCTCTCTCGCTCGCTCTCTCTCCCACTGGCGCGCGCACACCCGGAGCCTCTGCTCAGGCAACGGAGGAGGATCGGCAGCACACTGGGGAGCATGGGGAAGCTTTTCAAGAAACTGTTCTCCTCCTCCTCCTCCTCCTCCTCCCTCCCCTCCCCAGCCCAGCCCAGCCCAGCCCGCAACGGTACTTGTTAATAATGTAAAAACATGGCTTCTTAATATTATATCGGCGTATAACGCGCATACATGATTTGGCCCCTATTTTCAGGGGGGAAAAGTGCGCGTTATACGCCGATAAATACGGTAACTTTTTCCAGAATTGGCGGTTGTGAGGTTTGACAGTTATACCACACAGGAGGTGGAGGGGTAGAATGTGCACCAAATTGCTTTAATAGGGCAAGGCAGAAGGTCAACCATGAAGTGTCCATAGCTGTTTGTGATATGTTGGGGCAGGCTGTGGGTGTGGCCAGAGTTGTTTAGACAGGATGGAGTTCACTTGCCATCCTTGGGTATGGACATATTCTTGGAAGATCTGCATGGGGGATTATTAGCTGCCCTACTCAGATGAAGGGGGAGCAAAGAGCATAGCTGAGCTAGCCCCATTGCCATGGCAGGGAGCGTGGAGGCCAAAAGTCAGTGAGTGCCAGTTAGTTAATGTCATTCTAGCCCATCCAACTTTACAAGCCTGCAGATGATGCAATTACAGGGTCATGGGAAGGATATGCTGGAAATATTCCCCAGGCCAAGGGCTACCAAGTAGAAGAGCTTGCATGCTCAGGGAAGCTTTTAGACATTCTACCAGCTCCTGAGTGCTTTCTTTGAGATGGCGCAAAATGGGGGGGGGTAGGGTCTCACCCGGGTCAGTGCATATGGCATTCAGGGAGGTCAAGAGTAACCTCAGTGGGCCAACCTGTACTCTGCACTACCTCAGCCTCCCATGCAAGAGTTAAAGCTTAACAAATTATAATAATGTGCGGCCTTGTTAACCCCACAGATCATGTCTCACATCTTATTCCAGGATGGGGGAGGCAAAGACCATGCTGGCAAGGTGTGTGTGTGTGTGGTGGTGGGGAATTGGTTGGCTGGCCAAATGAATCAATGTTACTCATGCTCATGTGAATGGAAATTTATAAAATGATTTGAATTATAGCAGAAATGCTCTAAGTCCTGTTCTTTTGGAATGTGTCACTGCACCAACAATGTGTTTCTGTATTTCTCTTTCTACCTTCTTTACGTAGGAGCAAGTAAAGCTGAAACATATGTCCATATCTGGAATTATATTCCATTTAAGCATTCTCCAACTACTACAGGGTAGGCAGATTCTGTGGTGAGGGGCATTACTATCACCTAAGCCTACAGGGAATGTCTAGGTATGTGATTCCTCTAAAAATATGACATATTCTTCCAGGTACCTTCTTTTAAAATGAAATCTATGGGTGTGGACTGGATTTAGCTACAGTCTGAAATAAATATGTTTCCTTCAGGTCCATTGAGATGCATTCCAGTGTGAGGCAGAATTCTTTCAAAGCTATCAGAACTGAAAACTAGAATTTAGTTCATACTTTGTACTGCAGAAAAGCAGAAAATCCATTACAAAAAAACAGTATAATTTCTGTGGAAAGCAAGCAGATATGAACAAAGGGGAAGTGAGGTAAACTAGTAATTGCTTGCAAACAAGTTAAATCTGATATATGTTGAGCCTTCCCAGGGTTTTATAGGTAGAAAATGCACAGAGGCAGTTTACCATTATCTCCTTCTGGAACATTGTGGCTTGCCCAATGCCATATAGGATGGCTCTTCTGCAAGGAGGCATAGTGGGAATTTGAACTCTCTGGTTCCACAGCCAGATACCTAAACCACTGAGCTATCCAGCTAACTAGTTAAGGTTAGCTAACTAGTCCCCATTCAAAGCTGTAATATGATTTATTAGGACTTTGACAATTATTCTTTGAGGAGAATATTGCAAAAAACTGTCTCTCACTTTCGTAACAGAAGTCCATTGTCTTCAAAGCTTTACTCTCTTAACAAAAACAGAATGGAACCAAAACAAAAGCATTTAAGTGACTTAATTTATAGTTTACAGTGTTCTGCTCTTGTTCTGAAACTCAGCAGGGCTTCTTACCTGGGGACAAAAAGTCTCAAAAAGTAGACCTATCTTCTAAGCACATTGATTTTCTTTGGTCCCTCCTCTCCTTCTTACTCTTTCTGATATGTGTTTTTAAGGAAATGCTTAGTTCTACCTTGAACCTACTCTGCAGGTTATGCCTAGCCGCAGATGCAGTCTTTTCTTAGCAGCATCTGTGAGAAGAATTGTGGCCAGGCTTCCTTTTTAAAAATGTCTCCTCTTCTTCCTTGTGGTCTTAATTAACTAGGGATGGGCACCAAACAAAAACGAAATGCTGATTTATCAGTTCATTACATAACAAAATGAAATGAAACGAAACAAAACGAACTGAACTGGGGAAGCTGCATTTGTTAGTAATGAAACAGACCGGTGGTTTTTAACTTTAAAATGAACCAATTTGTTTCTCTGTAAAATGGCTCCCCTGAGTCCTAAAGGGATCATATTTGGTGTGAATAGAGATTGTTTCCGGGAAGCTGTAACAAAACGACATTTTGTCTAAAATGAAATGAAACAGAAAACCTGGTGGCAATTTGAACTGCTTTAAATGCTAAAAATATCACAAAAATTGAAATAAATGGTAACAAAATTAACAAAACGAACAAAAATGAAAACGATTTTTTGTAAAAAACGGACCCTAAGTCCTAAAGGGATCATTTGTGCCCATCTTGGTGTGAACCTTCCTTACACTATCCCCCTTAAGATCTACACATTTGGGGTTCAGGGGGATGGGTTATTCAACTTCAAAGGGGGTACCCCCAGAAAAAATAGAATAGAAATGTTATGTGCTTGAAAATAGTGATCCCAGGCAGCTCCATTGGAAATTACAGTTGAGCTTCCTCAAGCTATCCTCTTGAAGCATGACTAATTTGGAAAGATTTGGGGTATAGGGAATGGAGTTATTGAGCTTCAAAGGGGCTGTGGGGGGAACTCAATTGAAGGAGTGTGGCTGAGGGGAAGCTGTCAATTAACCCTATAATTGGAAAAGCAAAGACACCCCTTCTATTAAGCATAAGCACCCCCAGTCCATTGGGGCTTAATATCTCTGGCCCCAGAAACCCTAACTTTTTCAAATTTCAAGGGATCCCCTAAAATCACTTGGGGAAGAGAAGCCTGCCATTCTCATGCCTGATATCAGTAATTTTCCATTGAATGTTTTCTCTCCAAATTTGGAGGGCTTAAAGGGCAGAGTCCAAGAAAGGTACCACCGAATTTGTTGCCTCTAGAACCCATGGAACCCATTTTATAGAGAAACGAATTGGTTTGTTACTGGTTTGTTCATACGATTTTAAAAAAATGATTTCCAACAAAATGAAATGAGTCACGGGGAAACAAAATGAAATGAAATTTTCCATTTTGTGCCCATCCCTATATTTAACTTATTTCATACACAATGTATCTCTTAGCCAGTTTTGTGCTGATTTTTACAATTTGTTTACAAAATATATCATAATCAGTATTTCATATAGATGGAGAGAGAGAGAGAGAGAGAGAGAGAGAGATGTACCATATCTAAATGTACCATATAGGAACATTTTCAACTAAAATGCATATAGCAAATGCAGCATTCAACTATTTATTGTACAAAGAAGTGCCATCGATTGAGGTGGCAACCTTAGCAGAATCAATTTTTTTTTGTCAATTACTTCTATCTTTGGCCTCAAAACATTATGATCTTGCCGGACTACATAAATGGTACAGGTCAGCTCCAGTGCAAAGGATACGTGACCCTGAGAAATTCAAGATGTAGGCAAGGTCTATGGCACCAAACATATGCCTTCATTAGCAATACTTCTGTGCTCATTTTTAGCTTCCAATTAACAGCTTTATTTGTGTTTAAACAAAGGTTTGTTCCCCTCCTGGGCCTCTATTCCAGCTACTTGTGAAGCAAAACTAATTTGTACGCAAGAAATAATTTCCATAGCAACGAACACATGTTATTTTCACAGGGTCATGACATCAGAGTGCATGCTATCAAGAAGCTGGGGCAGAGAGACAGAGACCATTACTTTTCCTCTTCACACAAAAACTCCTGAGCACCTTCTGTTCTCAGCTCATACTGTATGAGCATTTGGTACAATCTACTACAGAAAGCAGAACCAGGCTAGAGAGGAACATGTCTTCCTCAATGCATTCCTTAATTATAAGTCATTTATCTAGCATAGTATTTCCCCAAAACTGGAATATATAAATTATCTTCTTTCATATTGATTTGTTTCAAATGTTATTGAAAGTTTTCTGTTTTAATAGGATAACCAATTTAATTATATTTGAGGTTTTTAATATTTATAAAATATTACTTCTAATTTTACTTTTTACTAAAATGGTATAAATGTATTAGAACCCAGTTCTAGGGAGAAAAGTGGAGAAGAAATCAAATGATAACTATGTAGAAACACTTTCAGAATGTGGAAGATTCTGGAACTGGTTTAGCACAGTTCTATCTGCACACATTCTACCTGCATACAAACAGCTGCCTTGGGTCGTTTCAGGGAGAAAGGCAGGATAGAAATATTTTAATAAAATAAAATAACATTCTTGAAGTTATTTTCGAAATGTTCTTGCTGGAGCAGGAAACACACCATATGTTCTCTATGTCCCTTCAGAACTTTTCACTGACTCAGATCCTTAATAATCTTCATGTACTATGAAGTGTCATGTGATGCTCACCATTGTTCACTTCAGCAGCCACTGAAATTTTCACCAGAAGCAGACATCTTCAGAAACTGCATGGTCATACACCACCCTGTAGCTATTGTAATACAGAAATATTAAGCATATTTCAAAGAGATTTTAACCTGTAACTCAAAGAGAGGGCTGATGTAAGTTGGGACCAAGAGGTCTCCTGGGACCCCACCAACTGACTTATGTATGGGCAAGTCCACTACCCCTGAGTTGCGTGGCCAATAAGACAGCACATTTGTGGCCAGTACCTTAATGTACCACAGCCCAAGTTCTGCAAGCCCTGCTACTAGTGGCTTTTGGCACAAGGAGGAATCCCAGCACATCCTACCCTAACACTGTTATCTCCAGATCCACAGCATCCTGGGGTTGGATTGGCTAGGATATACCTGCATTGCCACTAAGAACTCACAAAGTGCTTGTGATTTCCACACTACCTGCCAGTGTGACCAGTATGATGATAACCTAGCCAATGCACCCCAAGCACCAGTGTGGGATAGGCAAAAAAATCCCTGTTCACTGATAGGCCTATTCTGGGAATGGGCTATTTGGCCCTTGAAAGCGACCAGTTATATCCACACTAGTACTTAAAAAAAAAGGTGGGTGGGTGAGATGATCACCTCAAAAGAGGCTGCAGCCTGGGATAATCCCTGTTATATACAGGGCTCCTCCTCCCTCCCTTCCCAGACTGTGAGAAGTACAAAAAAGCATATGCTAAGGAGGGCAAAAAAGCTCCACTCAATGGAGAACGCTCTGGCAGAGCCAGCCATTAGCTGCATATGCTTTTTTAACAAGATCAATAAGGCTGATAAAATAAGATTTATACTCTCCTACCTAGTAGTAAGCTGTTGTACAGATAAATATACAATTGCCCTGTTAGGGCAACATTGTGTTACTATTGTTTTTGTATTATATCCCATAATGCTTAGTGGTTTTGCTGAGTAGAGCAAGAAGGCTGATAACATTTTAAAATGCCTCCTCAAATTAGTTTCTAATAGAGTATTTAAAATTTTGCAGAGGGAAACAACGAGCCAGAGATCTTTTTGCCATTTAGTTTAAGAGCTTGCTGTTAAGATGGTCCTTGACAATATTTTCATTTCATTATCATCTATCTGCTAATCGTAATCACTGAGTGCTCCAGAGAAAATCAAGTTGCAAGCATATTTCTAAATTCTGTTAATTGTGTCACATTGTTCTTGGAAGGAATAATTGGACAAGAAATGCATCAGAATTTGTCACCCTGAAACTGTTAGGAAAATGGCATCAAAATAGAAGGTAATAATAGCTAAGGCTCATTGAGTAAATGAGTGCTTAGAAAAACTACCACCACTAATTAAATTCACTCATACCCCAGAGAAATATCACTTGTCTTAAAAAAGAAGTTCTGGTTTCCTATGAAATCTTTCAATTATTGTTATCTGCAAAAGAATCTGGGAGCTAAGAAATCTTTAGCTCATTGTCTATAACTGGGAAAATGAATTACAGCATTGTTTACTGCTACAGCTTTGGAATCAATATTATTCCGATTACTTGATCAGAGCTTGGAAATGGTGCATTAAAAGTATTGCAGGACTGCAGTATATGAAAAAAAAAGCCCCCTAGGCTAAGCTGGAGAATTCACTTCCGGTTCGTCGAGAAGCACGTTTGTGGCCTCCGATGGGCCCGGGAAGGCCGTTGGAGGCCCACTCAGGGCAGCACAAGGCCTGGAGTAAGTACAAAAGGCCCCAGGTAGCCCCCCCCCAGTCCTGACCTGACCCTGCATCCTCATATCACGGATTTTGAATTATTGCTGGTCGGGTTGTGTCCCTAACCCCCGCAATGGGCGGCGGGGGGTTTACTCTAACAACAATATCCCATCACAGCTTTCCTCATTTGACTTGTCTCTAAGGCTATACAGATCACAGCTATTCCTACCACACCTAAAACATCCATGGGACATTTTCAGGACTGAAAACTCATGGCTTCTAATATCCCGTGTGCCTTTGGCTCTGGCCTCATGACAATTTTGCTGCTCTTTTTGCTGTGAAAGACTGTGCAGCAAAAGATCATGCCTTCACTCCAAAGAGCAGTATTTTGGTACCCCGGCCAACCACGCCCCCAGAAGTGCACTTTAACCGCAGCATTTTGTACCACTGCTAGGGGTTGTGTTAAAATACTTCTGTTATTGATGCACACTTTTTAATGTCTCAAACAAGGTGCAATCCCAGAAAATTCACACCAATTAGATTTGGACCCCTTTTTCTGCCACTTCCTGTAGTTCTGCCTTGGTAATCATTTATGCTACTGAATTGGTGGCATACCAGCATGACGGCACAATTTTTACTGTCTTTCCGTCTGCAAAACTGCTACCTGGCTGCAATGCAGGTATTTGCCACAAGGGGAAAAGATGTGCAGTAAGCACAGAGCAGTAAAATATTCCCCTTGTCAGGATGCTAACTGTGCATCAAATATCACGTGACAGCCTGAAAAAAATAGTACGCATCATATTAAGATACACAGATAACAGTAGTGAGACCAGGGCCTTTGAGTATTTCAGCCTTTTAAACAAAATATCCTGGAACAAAACCAGGAAGTGGAGGAGTAAGTAAGCAGGGATTATTTTCATCCTCCTGAATAAAATCCTGAATCTTGACTCCAAAGTCTGGTTGTACTGTGCTAGAAAAAGTTGTGGCTCCACCTCTGCACATCCTTAACAAGTGGCACTGGCAAGAAATCATTATCCATTCTATTCATTCTCACTGAACCTAGCAGTTCCTACTTGTAGCTCACATATTTTCAGCTGCATACAGTAATTTTAAAGGAAACAGGCAGTTTTACTGATGTTCAAAACATCTAACTACACATTTTTCCCTGACGTTCGGAAACAAGAACTAAACTCCAGAAACATTTAGTTCTAATCCTGTATTTCTCTGTAGGTTGAAATATTTTACTTTGGATTTCATAATTTATTTGTTTTGTATGGGTACTGGAATTTTGTTTGTCAAGTTGCATCTAGTGACTCAAATCAAGTATTGCTACTCAAACTATCACAGTCTACAAGACCGCAACTTTTGGCTGTGGTGCTTATTGTTATTTTTGCCATTAAGCTCCAAATCTGAACCAAAAATTTCCTGGGTCATTACATGTGTTCCCAAGTTGTCCATGAGGGAAAGGGCTGTCAAAGGGTCTTGATAAAATCAGCCATTCAAAGCTTCTTCAATGTCTCTAAAGCTCACATGGAAATAAATAGATCTGGTCTGTAAAATGGCACTGGATTTTGCATTACCTCCGTTGTCTTTCCTTTGCCCTATTCTCTTTCATTATCAGAGGTGGCAAATGGGGGTAAATTCTTCCCACGTTTGAAGGTAATTCCACCATCACCCCATCTCAGCCACCCTGGGGGGGGGGAGACATGAGTAAAATGCTTGTTTGCTCTCTCTCTCTCTCTCTCTCTCTCTCTCTCTCTCTCTCTCTCTCTCTCACACACACACACACACACACACACACACACACACACACACACACACACACACACACACACACACACACACACACACACACACACACACACACACACTTTTTTTCCATTCAATCTGGCAAGCAGACTGAGAATCCAAGCACTCAGGCAAGCACACTGAGAATCCAAAGCACTTTATATTTTTTTCAGTTGGTCGCTGAGCATGCCTAGAACACAAACCAATCTGTTTTCAGCTGAGCTTCAGAAGTTCTTCTTTCTATTTTCTGGCTTGCTTCCCAAACAGATGGAACACAAGCAAAACCTTTTGTTTTCAATTGCTTCCCCTGTCAGCAGACTGCTATGTTCAAGAATCGAGTACAGGATTTGGGGCTTTTTTTTTTTACAAAGCCATGTCTTTGTGGTTCAAAGTTTTCCCCAGGTGCCATGGCCGACATGGACTTGCCTGTGGCTATACATTCTGCATCCACCAACTCTGAAATACAGAAACAGGCAGGCATTTCAAATTAGTATAGACTTTGAAAGGTCTGCTGCAAGGAATCAGGTACTAGGTAGCCCATCTTGCTGGGCTTACAAAGGCTGGCTCTCCCTTGATCATGGACTATTTAACCCATGTTGCTGTGATTACAAAGGTTGGCTCTCTCTTGACTATGGACTAGGTATCCCATCTTGCTGTGTTTATGAAGGTTAGCTCTCCCTTGACTGTGGACTAGGTCAGTGTTTTTCAACCTTTTTTGGGCAAAGTCCCATGTTTGCTGTGCACACCACCATTAGAAAATGTTAAAAATTTAACTCTGTGCCTATATCAGTCTCTCTAAAAGGTTAGCCATTGCTGGTGGAGGGGAGAAGCAGGACAGAAGGGCCACAGATTGAGGCAGCCCGCTCTCTAGCACCCACTACCTGGTTTTTATTTTATTTTAAAGACACCCATCTTGCTGTGACCCAAAAGCCCATCTTGCTTCCACACTGTGGCCATGAAGGTTGACAGGAGGGGAGGAGGATCTCTGCTTGACTTGGCACAGGGCAAACACTAAGAGAATAACCCATCTTGCCAGCGCCGCGGGCCTTGGGGGAGGAGCCAAGCTGGCCCTTGGACGCTATTTATAGCGCCTCCCAGCTGTGGGCCACCCGCTGGCCCTGGGTTGAATTTCTTTAGAATTTTTCAATTTTTCCCACGGCACACCAGGCAACATCTCGCGGCACACTAGTGTGCCACGGAACAGTGGTTGAAAAACGCTGGACTAGGTAACCTATCTTGCTGTGCTTATGAAGGTTGTCTCTTCCTTGATTGTGGACCAGATAACCCATCTTGTTATGCTCATGAGGTATGGCTCCCCCTTGACTGTGAACTAGGTAACCCATCTTGCTTGGCTTACAAAGGTTGGCTCTCCCTTGACTGTGGAAGGCTAATTGTTGCCCGATATATGCAGACTCTAAATTCAGTTTATATATTTCGGAACTTGATGTGAAAGTGTGGACAGAGAACACAGAATAAAAATCACATCACCAAAAGCAGAGAAAAAATGTCCCCTTTTTATTCCTGATTATTCAGCCATGCGGTAGCAGTAGTCTCAGGAATTGTGGAAATAATGCTTATAGGCATCATATAATGCAAGGATACAACCTGATCCCAGAATTTTTCTCCCAGGAGGCAAAAAGCTCCTTCCATCTATGGAGTGTCCAAGGAGCTGACAACTCTTACCCCAGCTGAACATGCTGGAGACAGCCACCAAGGAAGGACCGGAGCCAGCTATAAGCTGTGCCTCTGATCCCCACCTCAGAAAGCTGACTCAGCAAGATACCATGGTTGATGATATCGAAGGCCGCTGACAGATCCAGGAGGACCAACAAAGTAGAGCAGCCCCTGCCAGCCCCCCCTCCCCGAGGAGATCATCGTGCAGTGTGACCAGGGCAGTCTCAGTCCCCTGACATGGCCTAAACTCAGACTGGAATGGATCCAGAACACAATCCTCCTCCAGGAACGACTGGAGCCAGACAGCAGGCACCCTCTGAATTGCCTTGCCCAGGAAAGGAACATTGGCAATTGGGTGATAGTTTGACAAGTCGTCTGATGCCAGGACAGATTTCTTGGTTCCCTTAAAGTGGGCACCACTGTCTCCTTCAGGTGAGAGGGAAAAAAACCCTTCCCTGAAGGATGCAGTGGAAATAACAGAAGCCCACTATGGCATGCTCCCTCCAGCACAGTTAATAAGCCAGGACTGGCAAGGGTTGAAGGGGAAAGCCACCGTCCTGCAATGGGCCAGTGCCCTGGAGGCCTCAGCTGTCGATACATGCCCAAACTCAACCAGACTAGGAGATTGAGCGGGTGTGGCACTTGGGATACTCGAGGGGAGGTTAGAGCAACTGGAGTCTAGACTGGCTGGGGTGCCCTCAATTTTGGTTCTAAATAAGGCTGAAAATTGACTTGCTAGTGAAATAAATAGGAGGAGGCCTAGACTGACCAGGATTGGTGAGGTCTCAGTCCACCCAGAACAACTCCGCCTGGCAGTTCGAGGCTGCACCAATTATCAAGGAGGCATAAGATCATTTAGCCTCCCTGACCACACAAACGTAGCACCTGGTCAGTGCACAAACAGCAGCCCAAATAGTTGCCAACCAGTCCTTTCTCCATCTGCTCTCAAGTCTTCTTCATTTTGCTTCAACTCAGCCGTAAACCATGGTGAGGAGTGAGCTCCACAGCGAAGATACTTGGGGGTGATCTGGTTGATGGCCCGGGTGGCATCCTCATACCACTTTTCACCAGGGCTTCCTTCTACTGGATCATCAGCCAGATCATCAGGAAGCTCCCCAAAGGCCTCCAGGAACTGTTCAGGGTCTAGAAATCTTTGGGGGCAGGCCCCAACAAGGGGCTGATGCTCCCCATGGGGTGGGGAAGCGATTGACAGGGGGAAAGACTGCAGATGATTATCTGACCATGATACAGGTTGGGGAAAAATGTCCCCAATCCTCAGATTATAGTCCGCCAACATGAAGGGAAAAAACAGGTCCAAGGTATGCCCTGCTCTATGGGTGGGATAAACAACATGGTGGGACAGATTTATGGAGGCCATGGACTCCACAAACTCCAGCGCCACTCCTGAAAGCCCATCCTCAGCATGCACATTGAAGTCCCAGACCACCAGAAGGTGGGAGGGCCTCAACAGTGCTGCTGAGATGAACTCAGTGAGCTCTGGAAGGGATTGTGTAGAGTTTTGGGGAGTACGGTACCCTAGCACAATGCTAAACTTGTCCTGCTGACCCACCAATAGATGAAGGCATTCTAACCTAGGACACACCAGTGCCTCGGATCTGCTGGCATAAAGGGTTCCCTGTAAACCAGTCATGTCCAAACTTCGGCCCTCAAGATGTTTTGGACCACAACTCCCACAGTACTTTGCCATTGGGAATACAGGCTTGGAATTCTGGGAGCTGTGGTCCAAAACATCAGGAGGGTGAAGTTTGGTTATTTCTGCTGTAAATGATGGCCATCCCCTGCCCCTCTGACCTACCCATGTGCTGGACCTAAAATCTGGGAAGACCCAGCTGGGACAGGGATACCCCTCCCTCTGCCCCCACCCAAGTCTCCAAGCCAGGTTGGCCTGCCTATCCATTATGACATCATAAAGGACAGTCATTGACCAACAAGCAGGAAAGGTTGGAAGTGCAGAAGTTATGGCTCCCTGGCATGTGGCAGTGAGCTGAGGGATCAGAATGGGGGACAGGAAGTAATTGCCTGGCCCTAGTTCTTCATACCTGACTAATTCCCTGGCTCCTACTGTATCTCCCATGGACAAACACTACCAGAATGGTAGTTCCTTGTAGCATGGCAACGAAGGGGAAGGGGGGAAAACTATAACAAGTGATAAAGTAAATAAAAATAATTAAGCAATAACACAAACAATAACAATAACAATATTACAAATCAGTATTACATCAATTATCTATCTATCTATCTATCTATCTATCTATCTATCTATCTATCTATCTATCTATCTCAAATCACATTAATTAATTAAATTAATATAACTACCAAAAATGTATGCCCGTTCTCAGCCCATCTAGCCTCAAAATGTACAGGGGGATATAGTAAAAGAAGGGGCCTCCTCCCAGGCTAATGTTCAGTCCAGTCTGGGCAGCCAGTCCAGTCCAGTCCAATCCATGCAGTGAGATGACAGTTCATATAAGACAGCCGGATAATATACATCCCAGCCCAGACAATGGTGGTAAATGGCGAGCCCCGCAGCCACTCCAGGCATTAATATAATGCCCCAGGCAACAAGCAAATGCCCAGCCAATGTGCCCCCAGTCCTCAAATGTAAGGCCATGAGCAAGATGGTTAAAATGATGGCTCCCAGGAGAAGACCATCTGGTGAGTCCACCACAACACTCACATGGCCAGGGCAGTCCAAAGACAGTTGCAGCACTGGCAATA
This sequence comes from Phrynocephalus forsythii, assembly GCA_029282475.1. Taxonomy (NCBI): domain Eukaryota; kingdom Metazoa; phylum Chordata; class Lepidosauria; order Squamata; family Agamidae; genus Phrynocephalus; species Phrynocephalus forsythii. The sequence continues at coordinate 9,971,838 of JAPFRF010000007.1, read as the reverse complement.
ATGCCTTTGCCACCTTCCCCACCATCATCCTCACCTTTGCTGCCACCCCACCGCCATGGAACCAAGATACCACTGCCTTTGCCTTTGCTGCCGGCCTCACTGCCGGACCACTAAGACATCAAAGCTGCCATGACCATGAGCACCCCCAGCACCATAGCTCTCCTCCATGCCAGGGACCAGACTTCTCCACCGCAGCTTGCAACTGCCAAAGCACTGGACTAGGACCCCGAAGCACTGACAGACTGGACACCCAAGCCAAGACAATGAGCACCTGAGCCACCACCAGCAGGCAAAGGGAGACCAGCAACAGTCTGAGGTGCAGATCAAACAGAGTGCCATAAGTGTGTGTGTGTGGGGGCAACTAGCAAGGTAGAAAACAGGGAGGGAAAGAAAATAGCCCATATCCCCACCAACACCAGAGAAGGCATAAGAACCAGCACAGGAAACAAAGGGCGTTTATACACGACCCCTAAGCTCCGCCTCTGCCGCAAATGGCTCCCAGCTCCGGAGCTTAAAAATGTTTCCCCACCAGCTCCAGAGCTAACAGAAAATTAAGTGTGACCCCGCCCACTTTAGCGTGACCCAGCACACTTTTCTTGTACCTTCTCTCTGGAGGTGAAAATTCTTTGATGCGGTGCAACGATAGTGAGTGCGGGGCTCTCCTTGCTTCTGTTTGCTGTTTTTTGGCTCCCGCCCCTTTAAGAGCTACTTAAGAGTTACTTAAGAGCTACTGGAATGTTGCCGGGGCAAGAACCGGCAAGAGCGAGAGGCAGAACGGGAGGTGAGCCATGGTCTTTCTTCCTTTTTTTTCTCCCTCCCCTCACGCAGCCAGCAGCCAGGGTGGGAACACAGGAAGAGGGACAAGCCCCTAAGATCTCTGGCCTGAATTTAAGGGATCAGCGGATCTTAGGGGTCATGTAAAAGCGCCCAAAAACTAAAAATAAAAATAAAAAGACAAAAGTGAGAAATAAAAAAAACAAAAAAAGTAAATATAAGAAACAAACAGATAAAGGCTTGTGAGAGAGGCAAACTCCATCTGCCTGCCACCATCTTGCAGATTGAACCTTAGAACCAGAATATTTTCACCCCTCTCATTCTCATTGGGGATTATTAAAAATAACATTTTCTGGTCACAATTTGGAAGGTAGTGCAAGCGGTTTTTAGATTCCAGACTGCCCAAGAGTAAGGAATTCAACTGGTGACAGACAACCCTCACCTGGGAAATGAGAAAGAAAATAGAGGAGAGTTAAAATAATAAGAAATAACTGGAGAACACAGATAATAATTATTTGACGGCTACCTCTGGGATTTTTCAGACCCGAAAGTTTGAAAGAGTGCTAAACAAACTTTGTTCTGAAGTAGGAAGTTTCTGAAATCAGGAATGGGCTGGAAGTCAAATAGACTCCAGGACCAGACTTGTGTGCACTGTACTTTGGCCCCCTTGTAAGTAAGGAAGTTGAAGGTTTTAAATTAAATACATTCAAATAAAGTTGTGGCCCATTTTAATCCAAATTTTTGTGTCTCAATTTATTATTCCGGACAGGGTGGGCAATGGGCTTTCTTGTGGCTGAAAGTTGTTGTGCTGATCCAACTGCTTCCATGAGTCATACCAAGAATGGAGGACTTCCATTCCTTTCTTCAGCCCTCACATGACTCAAAATCTGCTTGAGAACATGTCTGGAACAGAGCTTTGAATGGCATGGAAAGAAACAGAGGGATAGGAGAAAGGCCCGTAGCAGATATCTGCAGAATGTCAGGTGTAATCAGAACTTTTTAAAAAAGGAATATGGATCTTCATTATAACCTTCACATAGCATTAAGAACAGATTTAATTTTTATAAAACAACAGAATATCTGAGAATTAAGTCTTTCTCCAATCTGAGCAGATTAGCTAAAACCAATTACCGTCCACTTAGATTTCAACTAGTAGGACAAGTTTTAGCATTCCTAGATTACAAGGACCTACGTGGTAAAAATGTCAGCCCTTGACAAATTTCTTTTTCTATTTCACTCTCTTTCAGAGACACTGAATTAATAAAACCTGAAAAGCTGCCAGGAGATGAACACTAAATTCATATTGAAAGGCAAACAGCCCAAAATAGTATTTTGCTCTATGCAGCAGACCACATCAGATGAGAGAAATAAAGTTGTTCCAAATAGATCAGTAGACCATGAAGTATCACATTTTTGCTTTCTATCTTAGGAATGTTTCAAAATAAACATCACACATCAAGAAGAGCAATTGAATGCACAAACCCTACAACTTCAAAGGGCTTATTCCTTAATCTCCCTGTCTATAAATACCTTGGGTTTACACTCAGGTACAATTTGATTGACCTGAAGAAAACTCCTTAAAAGCACTTCAATTGGGATAAGGTAAAAGGTAAATGTTTCCCCTGCACATGCTTGCTAGTTGTGTCTGACTCTAGGGACGGTACTCATCGCTGTATGAAGATGAGAGCCAGTGTTGTACAAGTCCATGGTCATGTGGCCAGCATGGCTGAAAGGAAACACTGTTTTACCTTCCTGCTTTTTATGGTGGTACCTTTTTATCTTCTTGCATTTACATGCTCTCGAACTCCTAGGTTGGCAGGAGCTGGGGTTATCCACACAAGCTCACTCCTCTGCGTAGCACCCGTGATTCAAACCGCCAAGCTGTCAACTTTGCAGCCTACAGTTTCCAGAGCCTTAGAATCAGAATCAGAATCAGAATACTTTTTATTGGCCAAATGTGGTTGGACACACCCAGAATTTGTTTTGGTAAAATATGCTCTCTCTATATAAAAGGAAATATAAGAATCTATAATCAACAATAAAAACACAGTACAACAATACAATATAACCTATTATTTAAAAAGGAAGAAGAAAAGTAAAAATTAATTATTCAACCGTTTGATAGCACTTGGAAAGAAACTATCTTTATATCTAGTTGTCCTAGTGTGCAATGCCCTAAAACGTCGCCCTGAGGGTAACAATTGAAACAGGTTATGTCCAGGATGTGTGGAATCTGTATATATTTTCATCCCCCTCTTTTTAGCTCGTGTGATATACAATTCCACAATAGATGGCAAATTAGTAGCAATAATTTTTTCTGCAGTTCCAATTATCCTTTGAAGTCTATATCTGTCATGCTTAGTCACAGAACTAAACCAGACAGTTATATAGGAACAGATGATAGATTCAATAACACCTCTATAGAATTGAATCAAGAGTTCTTTTGGCAGTCTGAACTTCCTAAGTTGTGCTTTCTTAATAATACTTTCAATATTAGATGACAATTTTAAATCTTGAGATATAATAGTACCTAAAAATTTAAAGGACTCCACTTTTGACACTAAGTTATTTGATATCATAAGAGGTGGTTGTATAGAACGAGTCCTCCTAAAATCCACCACCAATTCAACAGTTTTGCATGTATTTAATTCAAGATTATTTTGAGGACACCATAAAACTAGTTGTTCAATCTCTTGCCTGTAGGCAGATTCATCATTGTCTCGAATGAGGCCAATCACCGTAGTGTCATCTGCAAACTTCACTATTTTAACAGAGAAATCCTTTGAGGTACAATCATTAGTATATAAGGAAAACAGAAATGGAGAAAGCACACAGCCCTGAGGGGCTCCTATGCTAACCTTGCTAATATCTGATATAATTTTACCTAACTTCACCTGCTGCTTTCTGTCGGTTAGGAAGCTTAGAATCCATTTACAAATGTGATCAGGTACAGCCAGCTGTTTTAATTTAGTCATAAGGATACCCGGAATAATAGTGTTAAATGCAGAACTAAAATCAACAAAAAGAACCCTTGCATAAGATTTTGGAGATTCACAATATATAATGTAAGGACATATTAATAGCATCATCTATTGATCTATTTGCACGATAAGCAAATTGCAATGGATCTAATGACAAATTTGTGATAGATTTCAGGTGAGCCAACACTAGTATCTCAAAAGTTTTCATGACCACAGAAGTTAAAGCAACTGGTCAATAATCATTCAGTTCCTTGACAGAAGATTTTTTTGGTACTGGAATAATCAATGAATGTTTGAAGCACCACAGTCAGTGGGATACATACAGCATAAAGGGATATTTGAGTTTCATTACCTTTAGTAATGAAGTTTTTGTTTATTTTATTTTTAGTATGCTTTCTCAGAATTTCTTCCCTATACCACCCTCACCTTCCAAATTCTTTGAGCAGATTGGGAAAATAAATTTTGAGGGCCAGACACCATTATCAGTTTCTCAGAATAAAATAATTTCTAGCTGCACCTGGTCAGCAAGTGAAGAAGTGAGAGCACAAGGGGGTTATATATAAGGCAGCATTTCTACAATTTCTGCATGCAGAAACAAAATGAGGAAAGAAAAGTGTGCTGCTTATACAGTATACCACCCCATAACAACTTAAAGCATTCTCTGGTCGGTTTACAATTTAATTATGCCAGCTACACATTGCTCCCAGCCCCCAGCAAGCTGGGTACTCTGAAGGATGGAAGGTTGAGTGAACTTTGAACCTGCTACCTGGAATTGAACCCCAAGTCATGAGCACAGTTATGACTGCAGAACAGCAGCTGAACTACTGCATCCTATGGGGAAGAGTTTCTATGGGGAGATGTTTTGATTATTCTAATTAGAATGAAAGAGTGGTATTATTTATGTTCTTTGAACTGGGCACATATAATATTCTCTTTCTGTTGGTATTTAACAATTATAAGATGTTCTATACAGCCTGATTCATTAAATAGAATTCTATTTACTTTGTACGGAAATCTGAGTTTATTTCATGCCATTGAAACCATTTTAATATACTGTTTTGAGCCTGGATCAATCAACTTAAACTTACTCATTGCTTTTAGCAGACCAGTAATAATAATAATAATAATAAAGGACAAATTCAAAGCTCTGAGGGTGTGACTGGCCAATGATGGAAGATCTAACTCAAAATTAGATGTGATTGCAAAGATGCTAAAAGATGGAAATTAAACAGTGGTATTTTTCATTAAAAGAAAATAATATTGGCAAAAGAGAAAAAGAGAGAATGAAGATATTAGAAATTGCTGACATATTTCAACCAAATACCTTAATAGGTTTAAGAAAGAAATTACTCTAATTCTGAGTCATGTTTGTAGTACTGCTAATAGATTACTAGAATTGAGAAAAAGTAAAATAATAAGGATGGCTGTTCTTACACTTCCCTCAGAATTGCAAAAATATGCCAACCCCCCCTTTTTAAAAAGATCTAAATTTCCTGGCATTAAAAAACAGAAGTTTAATTATACCCATTAGACATGGGCACGACCAGAAAAAAAATGACGTTTTGAGTTTTCGCTTGTCGGAACGGGTCCGTTCGGTCGTTTCCGTTTGTCGTGAAATTTTTCAAAAAATTTGTCATTTTCGTTTGTCGTTTGTTGTTTGTCATTTGTTGTTTGTCGTTTCCACCTTGATTTAGCATGATTTGACTTCCCAGAGCATAGGGGCGTCCCGCAATCCAGGCCGGCGCTAGGTGTTTTTGCGCCCTAGGCGGTGGGCAGGGCAGGGGGCGGGCGGGGCGGGGGGTGGGCGAGCGGGAGGGCAGCGGCATGGGCTGCAGGCGGGTGGCGGCATGGGCGGACGGGCGAGTGGGCAGTTAGGATATCACTTAGGAATAGGTTCTGTTCTTAGCTTGCACCCCAAATGTGTGTGTGTGCAAGCAAATTGAAGTTGGAAAAATAGAAAATAAGTATATAATATATTTTTAAAATAAATCCACACCTCCCACTCCCAGTCGAACCTCCCCCTTTATCCAATATCAGAAAAAAATCCTCAAACTGCCATAGAAGAAATAAAGAATAAACTGCTATTCCCTTCAGCAGACAAAGCTTCAGGGAATCAAAGAAATTATTTTCTAAATTCAATTCCCTCCCTGCCTGCCTAACTTAAATCCTAAAGCCTCCAGCCTCCCTCCTCAATCTCGATCGGATCACACCAGAACCAGCAGCCAGCCCTCCTCCCTCAACCACATCCATACACCCGACTGCAATTTTTGGAAGGTGCCTTGGCGTTTTATGCCCTCCGAGACATCCAGAAGTGTCAGTCAAAAACCTGGCAATGCCATTGGTGGAATGGTTCAAACAATTTGCATGGTCCCATCCCATGCCCAGCAAAAATGGGCAGGTCTAATAAAATAAAATAAAATAAAATAAAATAAAATAAAATAAAATAAAATAAAATAAAATCAATACGACGTTTTATTGCTATAAAAAAAACCACTGCTGCTACTATTAAAATTCAGGCATTTAAAATAAATAAATTTCACATGTTTCTGTGGTGATTTGGTGTGTTTTTTGACCACGATTTCAAAAGAAAAATTGTGGTTGCCATTTTGGATTCCCCCACCGCATGGCATGGCGAGACGATGAGGATGATCCCCCCCCAGCCTGGTGCAAGCAGCCCAGGACAGGAGAAGAGGGGGGGAAGGCCGGGGACCCCTCAGAAACCACTCCTCTGGTAGGTGGTAAAGCCTCAGGCAGGCATATTTTCACCTGCTTTTTTGGCTGGGAGTCGGGTTTTTTTAAAAAAAAAACTTTTAAATCCTTTTTCTGTGCTTCGCATTGCGCAATCGCCGCAATGCCACAAACGGAAACGGAAAACCTGACCAAATTTTTCTTTTTTCGGTTCGAGTTCGAGTTCTGACGGCTTAATTATCGTTACCGTTTCCGTTATGTAACGGAAACGATAACCAAAATCGGAAACGACAATTTCACCAAGTTGTGCCCATGTCTAATACCCATGTACATTATTCACTACATATACATTCCAACAGATACTTTCGTCAGGTAGAATTACCCAGTGCTGCTCTAAATCTGATACTGATTTCCTCTTTAAAGATTTGTCTTAGAAGTCATAGGAAAATGTTTGTTCAAAGCACTCAGGCCTGGAACCAACACAATACCTATGTCATTTCATAATGCTATATTCTTTTCAAAATAGTATGCTAATTCTCTGGACGTACATGGAGAAATGTCCTTTTCTCAGGTACTGTCACCATGTTTTTTCTTTAAAACAAGCCTCTTTTTTGTTACCTTTCAAAGAAAATCTGTTGACTGTTCCTGTCACCTTTCATTACCCTCAAAGCATCACCCTTCCTAGCCTGTGGAGTTGCTACAATGCTTCTACTTTAAAACACTTTTCTCAGTAATCCAGTCTCATAATAATGTGGTTATTTTTTTCCTTTTGAAAGAGTCTTTTTTTTTTGAGAGATCACTATTTCAGCCCCCTCAGCCTGGACTTTCAAAATAAAAAGAGGATGGGGCTTGCCATTTTATTTCAAAATCAGCAAGATCAGTCTTTTCAATGTCTATGAGCTATTTTATATTTGGGAATATTTAGTGCCACTTATTTCTTCATCATAGGTAAATAGTTTTAATTTTAAAAATAATAATTTGAAAACCCTCTGCAAAACTTGTCCAAATTTGGCCCACAGCCAGAGCAGACTGTTTGCTGCATCTGTGCCAAATATGATGGTGATCTAAAGTCCAGTTTCAATGTTATAATATTTTTTCTTTCGGTTCTCCCCATTTCTGGAATTGCCTTTTACAATGTTGGTTTGCTCTGCTGAACAATAACAGAGCTGCAGTAGCGTTCAGCTATAATTTACCATTTAATTCTATTTGCTATAGCTAGAGTGCTTCCATGTTGTTTGTGCATTGTACATTCTTTCTGATCGGCCTTTTTAATGGTAGAATTATGTGTGCTTCAGCAGAGTACATAAGATTGGACATTGTAGAGATGCTGTAGTGAAGAAGTAAATCTGTGAACAGTCTCACTTTGTTACTTTCAATTGAATGCCGACAATGTCTGACCTACTTTATTGATGTCTTAACCAAGGATGATATAACAAATTTTCCCACCCCTCAAAAGGAATGGTGGAAGACAGATGTTCACATTGCAGATATATCATAGCATGAATGAACTACTGTGGTAGGGAAATGTATTTCATGCTTCCTTGACAACAATGGGGGGGGAATGCAAATATATGTTCAAAGCAATGGTAGAAAGGCAATATCACAACCTAAAAATAAGTAACATTTCTATAAAGAGAAGAATGCAAGATATGGGGTTAGGCAAATAGCATCTGCTGCAATGTGATCCACATTATTTGTCTTATAGGACATAGCCAGTTCATTCAAAGCCACTTTGTAACCTGTTCAATTCCATTTGCATCCAAATAGTTTATGATATTTGTACAAAACTGAATTTTTCCAATAGTGAAAAATATAAAAATGAAGAAAAATAATGTGGCCTGGAGTTTGACAAGCTGTGTCATCAGATACTGCTGGACCTCCAGTGTGCAGCCAAATTTCTGACTATGTGGCTTACTCATTTCCCAGCTCCCACTCGTAGATGAATCCCTACCATGTAAGCTGGCAATTCTTATCGGTTTTTAGTCATCCCCCCAGCCTCTCAAATAAAAGTTGGTTCTCTAGGGTTTTTGCAACCCAAGTCAAATTGACTGCTTTTAAGATTCCCAGTTGTATCTGAGCATCACCTTGAGCTTTCTTCTTTCACTTTGGGTTGGTTCAGAAGCTCTGGAAACTAAAACATGAAGTTCTATTATTCTATAATGACAAGACCCATCTATGAAGAAACAAGTATTTAATGGACGGAATCTTGTCCACACAGGTGTAATGTCAATTTATAGTTGTGTAAATGTGCTGGGCTTTATACCTGGTAAAGAAGGAATTGCAAAATTATAACATATTGCAGTTGTTTGTGTGCCCCTGGCATGATGAAATGAGCAACACAGATGTGGTAGCGCTGCATGGATAGCATGTGTTGTTGTTATTGTAGTTATTTTGAGTGCAACGTCAGGTCACAACCATGTAGTTAAGTAATTGGATGTTCTCCTTTCTCTTAGCAACAGGACTCTCACCAGAATTCTTCTATGAAAACTGCTTTTTTATCCCTATTTTATGCATCTCCTAATGTTCCAGATAGAGAGGAGGACACATTTAAACAATGGTTAATTAAACTTTATGGTTTGTAAATCATTGACAATTTGTGAATTTATGAATTTTTTGCAATGAATTGATGAATCAGATTGTCAAATCATCTCCCATTTAAAATGCCATAAAAAGCCCCAACAGGCATCTAGAGACACAAAATTTGCAGACACACTATATCTGACTCTAAAGGCCCTCCAAATTTGGTGAAATTTGGGTTTCAAATGTCCAAATTAGACATGGGCACGACCAGAAAAAAAGATGTTTTGAGTTTTCATTTTTCGGAATGGGTCCGTTTTGGGGCGTTTCCATTTGTCGCGAAATGTTTCAAAAATTTGTCATTTCCATTTGTCGTTTGTTGTTTGTCATTTCCACCGCGATTTAGCGCGATTTGACTTCCCAGAGCATAGTGGCGTCCCACAATCAGGGCCGGCACTAGGTGTTTTTGTGCCCTAGGTGGCGGGCGGGGCAGGGGGCGGTCGAGTGGGCGGGTGGCGGCGCGGGCGGACGGGCGAGTGGGCAGTTAGGATATCACTTAGGATAGAGGTTCTGTTCTTGGCTTGCACCCCAAATGAGTGTGTGTGCAAGCAAATTCAAGTTGGGGAAATAGAAAATAAATGGTAGTATATAATATATTTTTAAAATAAATCCACACCTCCCACTCCCAGTCAAACCTGTTTTTAATGTATCATATTTATTTATCCAATATCTAATTTTAAAAATTGTCCATTTTGATTCACAAACTGCCAGAGAATAAAAATAAAGAAAAACTGCTATTCACAAACCCTTCTAAGAGACAAAGCTGCAGGGAATCAAAGAAATTATTTTCTAAATTCAATTCCCTCCCTCCCTGCCTAACTTAAATCCTAAAGCCTCCAGCCTCCCTCCTCAATCTCAATCGGATCACACCAGCACCAGCAGCCAGCCCTCCTCCCTCAACCACATCCATACACCCGACTGCGATTTCTGGAAGGTGTCTCGGCATCCAGAAGTGTCAGTCAAAAACCTGGCGATGCCATTGGTGGAATGGTTCATACAATTTGCATGGTCCAATCCCATGCCAAGCCCAAATGGGCAGGTCTAAAAAAATAAAAAATAAAATAAAATAAAATAAAATCAATACGACGTTTTATTGCTATAAAAAAACCCCACTGCTGCTACTATAAAAATTCAGGCATTTAAAATAAATAAATTTCACATGTTTCTGTGGTCATTTGGTGTGGTTTTTGACCACGAATTAAAAAGTAAAATTGTGGTCGCCATTTTAGATCCCCCCACACCGCTTGGCATGCAGCGAGAGACAGACAACGAGGATGACCCTCCCCCAGCCTGGTGCAAGCAGCCCAGGACAGGAGAAGAGGGGGGAAAGGCCGGGGACCCCCAGAAACCACCCCTCTGGTAGGTGGCAAAGCCTCAGGCAGGCATATTTTCACCTGCTTTTTTGGCCGGGAGTCGGGGGTTTTTAAAAAAACTTTTAAAAACTTTTTCTGTGCTTCGCATTGCGTGATCGCCGCGATGCCACAAACAGAAACGAAAAACCAGACCAAATTTTTCTTTTTTCGGTTCGAGTTCGAGTTCTGACGGGTTAATTATCGTTACCGTTTCTGTTACGTGACGGAAATGATAACTGAAAATGGGAATGACAATTTCACTGAGTCGTGCCCATGTCTCGTCCAAATTATACACCTACACCAGGCACGTCCAAACTTCAGCCCTCCAGATGTTTTGGACCACAACTCCCAGAATTCCAAGCCTATATTTCCAATGGCAAAGGACTGTGGGAATTGTGTTCCAAAACATCTGGAGGGACGAAGTTTGGACATGCCTGACCTACACAGTACTGTTCCAGGAAAGTGACAGAGGTGGCAGGTGACATATCTTGCCTGTACTACCAAACACACAGGTGTTTGGAGAGACATACTTTAGTTTCCCGCTATGCAGTGAGGTAGTTTGGTTTTCTTCTAGGCATAGCGGTGTTGCACTTTGCACTTTGGGGTAGTTTGATTTACTTCCAGGAGCTAAGGTGCTTGGAGGAGTTTGGGATTTGAGATAGTGCTTGTCCCCAGACACAAAGGTTTTTCTCCAAAGATTTGGTCTTTGGAGTGTTTGAGGACCTGGCAGTCTTCTTTCTTCCAGAGGTAGCACAGTGGCAGAAATCAGTCACGTGGAACCGTGAAGTTGGAAAAAGTTTGGTTCAAGAAACCCAAGTACCAGTGTAGTTTCTCTGGGTTAACAAGACTGGACATTCAGGTGGGCAGGTGGGCATCGCCCTGGCACAAAGGCATTATTGGGCAATGAGAAAGGGCTTACAACCAGCTTTTTTTTCACAGAGAGCTAGAAACAGGGTTTGAGTTCTACTTCTGGCCTGAGAAAACCACAAATAGACCTCTATCGCATGACCCTTAAAAATAGCTTTTCATTTCTTTAAAAACCGCATGCAAAAATTTTTTCCCCCACCAGGAGCCAGTTCAAAAAAATAAAAGCCTTGACCATGGCCCCTGAAGTGTGACCCACGGTGTTTTCCTGTTCCTGGCTTGAGGGAGGGGGTAATACTTATTTGAACCACATTGTGCTTTAGTTGCTTTGTCAACCATTGTAAGCCGCCCAGAGTTCCTACGGGAAGATGGGCGGGGTATAAATAAATAAATAAATAAATAAATAAATAAATAAATAAATAAATCTTATGGGGAACTTGATACGAAGCAAATGAAAATGGGGAGAAGGAGAACTGCAACTTAATCTTTCTGTTTCCCCTTCTGAGGTATCAGGTAGGGTGGGATGGGAACAGGGGATCACCCCACTGCCTGCCATGGCTCAATGGGCTCCTGAGGCCTCTCTGGCTCCACCCCCATTCCAGCAAGCCACGCTACTCAGCTGCTCATGTGATGCTTGCCCCGCTCAGGGTGGATATGGAGGGTGTGTGGGGGGACCTTTTTATGTCACCAGCCATAATGCTTCCCAGTGGCCACCACCTTCTGGATTGCCAGGTCTCTCCCGGCAGATATCCTCCATCTGGTAGGCACAGGTAAGAGGGGAGGAGCACCTAGCACTTCACTATAGGTAGGTGAGAGGTGCGGGAGATCGGGCCCGCACAGCCTCTTCACTGCAGCCACACCAGCCATCCCTTTCAGCTCCCGTATTGGACACAGCACACAGCACACACACATACACACACACACACACAGCCTCCTAAAAGCATGCAGCAATGGGGCTGCTTAATATGTGGCTCATAAAACTGCTGTTACTTTGATGCACTTTTTGGCAGTGGGGGTGTATATAATGTAGCTCATTAAACATCTGTCAGGGGGATGGAAAGTGTACATCTTATACCATGTGGCCTGTAGCAGAGAAGATGCACATTTTATTGTCAACCACATATTTCTGTCATGTGATATTGGTCATAGACTTGAAGGTCAGGAGGCTTTGAGTTCTGATTTTGTTCTGAAAAGGTTAAAGGCTTGGATTTCAGGTTTTGCAGACAAAATCAGCTGAGGATCAACATGGAACCAATGGGCACAAATTCATGGAGCATCGCTTGCCTCATGTTGGGTTAGTCTCCCCCCATCCCAGATGGTGATGACAAACAGCCTTCCCCAGTAAGGAACCTCAGGTGGTGCCATGTCATTCCTGGAGGTTGTAGTGCCCACCAGGGTTACCCAGCTCTCCTTATTCGAAGCAGCAGGCTATAGACTGTCACAGGAGGACCAAAAAGGGGTAGATAAATATTGACAAATAGAAGAGTATGACAGATCAATGAATATGAGATTAATATGATGAATCGATAAACAAATGATAAAATATTGTTCCTTCGTATTCATTAGGTTCTCCAAAATCGATATGAAGCAACACGTTTTTGATGAATTGGTGATATTTGTGGAAAATCACATTTTTTGATGTTGTCAACATCAGCTATGAGCAAGCTTTTACAACGGCCATTATCTGACTGTACCAGTGTAGAGTATTATGGTTTTCCTAATTTATGTGAGTTCTATGTGCCAAGTTGACATAACTGCACTGACCACTTCAAACTTATATTCAGTTTTACAAAAAAAAAAAAAAAAAACCCTTTGTTTTATGAATGTGAGATAATATGCTTTTATAGGCACAATTCAAAACACCAGGAAATGGTGCAGTATTGCTACACAATATCATGCCCACATTATTAGCTGGGGGGGGGATGGCAAGCCTTATATAGCAAAGGGAAGCCTAAATGTTGACAACACCAATGACAGCAATCATTTAGGATTCCTTTCTAATTCCTTCAATACAGCTCTTCTGAGTCTGCCCTTCTGTCTTCTTGGTTGCAATCTTCATTGCCCTCCCATTCGAAATGACAAGATGAGTCAGGAATATGGAGTAAACTGGTCCACACTTTATTAACACAACACAATAACATCATAACAGGAGGGCCGTGGCATCAGCAAACATGGTTGGAACCTTGGGGTCACCCGGGACCCCTCCAACCGGGCAGCATCGGGCGAGAGATAACCCCTAGGTGGTGCAGTCAGCCGACTGCACCCACCAGGCCAGTTGATGTTGTTACCCCTCTCCTGCATCCGATAGCCAAATCTGAGTAATGCCCAGCACAGGAGAGGCGTCCCCTTGTATCCGCCCTGGCACTGAGACCTTCTGATCTGCAGTGCCGTGGTTATGGGTACTTGGGGACAGATGTTAGTTGCATACTCACCGCTGCCCTCCATCCGCTTCAGCCGCCACAACCGCGGGCCTAGCCTTGCTATGGCCCCGGTTACCCATCCAACATGGCCAGCTCAGCTGCCAGGCCCCTCTGGACATCACGCAGAAACAGCTCCTTCCCCACATCCGACAGGTGCATGCCGTCCGGCCTGTAGAGCTCTGTCCTGCATACACGAACCTCAGGGTGGCCCACCACCACCCCAAACTCCCGGCAAAGCACCTGGCATACCTCTTGATTCACTCCCCTCCAGGAGCGGTTCAACTTTTGTGGATCACAATCAGCCCTCCAAGATTGGCGGGGTATCATAGTGGACCACACAACTCTAGAGGCCGGGAACGAGGCCTTCCAAGTAGCAAAGTCGCACAATAGGTCAAGGATCAGCGACTTGGCTGTTTGCATGGTCAAATTGTCACACCCCCAGGTGGACCAGCAGAATGTCAGTCAGCTTGCCCTGAGCAGCAGCCCAGGCAGCGCCCAGGAACTCCTGCCACCTCATCCCCCTCTTCCCACGCCATTCGACAATGGCCGAATTACCCAGCCCCAAGTTGGGCCCCCAGCCAGACCTGCGGGTGAACTTCTCAGCCCAATAAACATAGCGGTGGCCCAGAAACACAATTCTGAAATGGGACTCCCAGCAACTGATTCCTACGGAGACAAAGTGAACAGATTAAGATGCCGGCAACGGCCGAACATAACACTTTTAACAGCGGGATTTCCATCTGCCCAACCTTTGGATGTCGCCCTGAGCATACCCGAGAGCTGCTGCGGTGGAGGCCGTGCCAATCCTAAATGAGTGAGTCCTGAATTTGAGGGTACCCACACCTAGCTGTTGCAACACCTTCCCTGCCAGTTTCCCAAACTGAAATTTCGTCAAAGGGGTCCCATCCTTGTGCTGGAACAGATAGCCCGCCACGGGGCCACGGAGTGCTAAGTACACGCTCATGGCCCACACTGGACATATGGCCTCCACCCAGCAGGGCCCCAAGGTCAGCTCGCCCCCCCTTCCTTGCTGATCCATTTTGGACCTCCTCACCCTCACGGTAAGGTGGCTGGGGGTCAGGGCAACGTCAGCGACTGTCAGGGCACTGAATGACTTGTTATTCCTGCTCGCTGCCACGAGCTCACTTACCCCCAGGGCTCCAAAAAAGGCAAGTAGAGATGCCGCCCCGGAGAGGGACGCCTCAAAAGTATCTCTACAAACTGTGGGCCAGTGGGCACACATGTTTTCCAGCAACTGCGGTGTCAATGGGAAGCAGTCATCAACAGTCTTGCCCCTCTCCCAGCTCCATCCAGCAATCATGCCCCTCACCCGGAAGTCCCCAGTGGTGTCGGTATGGCCTTTAAGTTTAGCATAAAAGGCAAGGGCTGCCAGTTTCCCCTGAAGGGAGGTTGGCGCTAATCCCCTTTGATGCAAATGCACCAGGAATCTTTGGAGATGGTCGATCGGCAGTGGCCACTGCTGTCTAAGCCCCTGTGCAGTCCTAAAAGAGGAGAATTCCGCCATTACCTATGTGTAGCCCCTCTGGGTCCTGGGAGCAACAGAGAGGTAAAGAGCTTGGTTGGCCTCAACTCACCAACCCTCCATACCTGCTCCGGGATCTCCACAGGCAGGGCGTCCACTCCAGGGGCCAGGGGCCAGAAACGCTCGGCCTGTCAGCAGGACAAAGCATCGGCAATTTCATTATTCATCCCCGGGACATGCCGGGCATGCGCCACGATATTATACTGTAAGGCCCTTAAGGTAAATGACCGTACAAGGTGCATCACCCTGGGCGAGCGGGATGTAGAGTTATTGATTACGTGGACCACAGCTAGATTGTCGCATCAAAAACGCACGACTGAATTGGCCCAAGCCTTTGACCATATATAAAGTGCAACCCATATGGGGAAAAGTTCCAAAAAGATGAGGTCATGCGTAGTACCCTCAGCATGCCACTCCTGGAGCCATTTGCCCATGCACCAGGAGTCTCTCCAGAAGATACCAAATCCCAGGCCCCCAGCAGCACCAGTGTGGACCTGGAACTGAGTCTCGAGCCTAAGGTCATCCCTCCAAAAGGAGATCCCATTGAAGCCATAGAGAAAAATGCTCCAGACAGCCAGGTCTTCCCTCATGTCTGTAGTAATTCTGATTCTATGATTGGGGCTGCACAGCCCCGCCATCGCCTCACAGAGGCGATGGAGGAATGCGCGACCCGGGGCCACCACCTTACATGCGAAATTAAGGTGGCCTACCAACTCCTGGAGCTCCCTGAGGGTGATTTTATGGCAAGCTAAGGTCATGCCCGCCCTGGTCCTCAATGCTTGCAGCTTGTCCTGGGGAAGGCGGCACGCTTGCGTCTGGGTGTCGATCTCGATACCCAAAAAAGTGAGCACCAGCAAGGGGCCCTCCATCTTTTCCTCAGCCAGGGGGAGTCCCAACTCGCTAGCCAAGGCACGGAAGCTATCCAGGATAAACCCACACCTGCCAGAGCCCGCAGGCCCGCAAAAAAGGTAGTCATCAAGATAGTGGGCAATACTGGACAGACCCGTAACCTGGTGCAGGCGCCATTCCACAAACGAACTGAACATATCGAAAATGGCACAGGACACAGAACACCCCAAAGGCAGGGCACGATCCATAAATAACTGGCCATCGAATTGGAAGCCAAGCAGCTCAAAATCCACTGGGTGCATCGGGAAGAGGCAAAAGGCTGACTTGATGTCACATTTCGCCATCTCTGCAGCCACCCGGCAGGCCCGCACCATGGGGACTGCTGCGTCAAACGAGCTGTACTTGACCGTGCACAGTTCGTGCAGAATACCTTTATGGAGGTGCCACTCGGGTGGGACAGGTGGTGCATTAGCCTAAATTCCCCCGGGGTCTTCTTAGGCACGAGTCCAAGTGGGGATACCCTAAGGTTAGGCACTGGAGGTACTGCAAAGGGACCCAAGACTCGCCCCTCCTTGACCTCCTTCCCAATCTTTTCCCGGGCTATCCCCTCTGCCCCCTCAAGGGACCGCAAATTTCTGGCTAACACCAGGCGTCTCACCCCCTCAAATGGAATCCGGAAACCCAACTCAAAACCATTAACCAGGAACTGGGCAGTCACGCTGTCGGGGTACTGGGCCGCCCAATGTTTCAGAACTATTAACCTAATTGGGCTGGGCCCCTTTGGGAGGGGCGCCGTTGGCACCCCTGAGCTTATAGCCCACTCCTGCATCTCTGGCCCTGCCTTGCTGGTGGTGGGCCCGGCTACAGTTAACGGCTGGGTGCTGAGCTCTGCAAACCGAGCACTCGTGCTTGAAGCAGCACGGCTTGCGGGTGCAGGAACCCTGGCCATTATATTCCCAGCAGACCAGCCGGACTTGAACCGGCTGGCCCGCAGTGGCGCAGGAAGGCGTGTTGGAAGACCCCTTGCATATCATGTGACTGTCGTACCTATCCCCCAGGGCCGGCCACACCGGTGTCATAAATTGCAGCCAAATGGGTGGCAATGGCTTGTCCCATCTGATCAGGAGGTCAAGGGCCGCCCTACAGCGAAATTCTTTGTCGTATTGCAGCCAGGTGTGGGCAGGGAAGTTGACGAAAGCCCTATAAATGAGGTCTAGGTACTTCAGCATAGATTGTGCCCTCCAAGGGTGGGCCTGAAGTGTTAAAGACATGTAAATTAAGTATGCCGGAAGCCACATGGCCCATGAGCATTCCGTTTTTTTCTTGAGCCTGCGCTCCTTATCCTGGGGGTCCTCCTTCTCCAGTTCTTTCGCATCCACTTCACAGATTAGCAGGCTAAAGATGTCAATATATTCCCCCCGCCAAATTTTTTCTTTAGTAGCCTGGGCCAAGTGGTGCCCGAATGGGGATGCATAGTCTCCATATGGGAGTGCCCCCCGGGACACCAGCACAGCCAATCGCCAATCCCATGCCTGGCCATGGCGACATTCCCATGGAGGGGTGACCAGCGGGCCAAAGGGGGACCAGGCCTGGCCAACCCTGCGGGCCCGCAGCAGTAAGCAGGGGTTGCATCATTGGCGGCCCTAAAGATTGTGCTGGTTGCCCCGGCCCCGGATCCCTCACGGTGAACTGGGCCCCCTACAGAAACTGGGGCGGAGTTCCCAGATGGGGAATGCCCCTGGAGGGGGTTGCTGTGCCGGCACCACATGCGCTGGAGGCCCAACGGGGGTGCCTGGTCCCGGCGCCACTGGGGCAGCGAGCCAAGGCCAAGAGATGGTGGGCGTGTTTCTGGCGTGCATGCCAACTCACTGGTAGACACGGTCTCCGGTGCAGGTGCCATGTCCACCGTCTCCTGACCACCCTCAGCATCACCATGGGCGGCTGCCGGTTCTGCCCTGCGCTGAGGGACGTCCCGAGGCCGCATGGGAGCAGCAGGTGTGCCCGTTGCCACCGCCTGGGCCAGCGGCACGGCCTCCACTCATTCCAAAACTGTAAATCGAGCAGAGAGGTTAGTGGCCACATCTTTCAACTGGGCACGCTTTCAGGCCTTAGATGGCCGGGACCCTGCCCGGGGTGCGGAGCCAGGAGTGTCCACTGCCCCACTAATGCCTTTAGCTGCCTCCAAGGCCAGTAAGCGGGATTCCAATTCTAGCCAGATGGGCCAGCTTTCCTCCTCCTCCTCCCCCGAGGACAGCTGAACATCAGGGGGCTCCTGGCACTGTCTTTTCTGGGCTGGCTGCTTGCCCTTGCCAGCCCTCTGGCCCTTCTTGGGGGCCATGGCAGCCGCAGGCTGAGCTGAAGGGTGAACCCAAAGGGAAGCCCTCAGCAGGAAATCCAACCTCCAGGCACTGGCTCCCCCCACTCCCAGGGGATGATGCTGGGAGACAAACAAGGGGGGATGAGGCTGCCTCCACTGCAGGGTAAACAGTGAGGGGGGCAGGCCTCGCTGGGTGGGTGGGTGGGTTTCAAACTCCCAGCCTCTGGCTCCTTCCACCAACAAAAGGCGGACACTGGCTAGTCAGGGCAGCCAGCCCCGATGCAGGGGGCTAGGTCCTGCTGGGTAATGGAGTCCCAGCTACCTGATCCTGGGAATATGGAGTGGGAGGAGGGGGGCGACAGGAAGCCCACAGCACACAGCTCCCTGGGTGAGCAGCCCTCACTGGCCCACAGCCACAGTTTGGGTAGGGTGGGAGCGGGCGAAGGGTAGCGCGGGAACCCCCCCCACAGGCCCACAAGGCCACCCTCACCAGCTTTCTGGGCTCCCCACCCTGAGTAAGGATGCCGGGCTATGGCCCCCGACCCCCACGCAGCCACCAGCCTCCGCGGCCCCGCACACCCCGTCCCAGTTCCCCGGACCCTCTGTGGTCCCCCTCCCGGTTGCGGCCCGCCAAGCGGGAACCTCCCTGGGTCCAAAACGGCCGGCTGCCAGCTGGGACGAGGCCCTTCAGATCTCTCTCACATGGGGGGTGATGCTGCACCCCCGCCTCCGATGAACGCCTTGCTGAGGGCTGGGTGCCCGCTGTGGCACAGCTGCAGCCTGCCCCGGCAGTTCCTAGGTCCCTCGGTGCTCCTCGGATCTTCGCCGCCTCTCAGAGCCGCTCTGTGCTGGCCGACAAAATGGCGACCGCCACGTGGACCGACCCAAGATGGCGGCCTCCCTCTCGCGTCTGGCAGGTCTTCTCCCGCCAAATGCCAATGATGTCTGCCTGTTGGAGGGGGTCAGAGCAGCCCTCTTATAGGGCACTCCTCCCCCTCCCATCTGGACGCTCTCCAGCATCCTTACAATCTCGCCTCTCTTGCAAGAGGGCAAGAAGGCTTCCGTCGGGCGGACAAGCCGCCTACAGAGCCCGCATTTGGGTAAATGTTAAAACCAAGATATACAAAGTCTTCAACAATTCCTTATGGGTTGGGACACTACTTTGCTGAAGGCTCACTTTGGATATCCACAGGCCTTAAGTGCTATCTTCAGATGCCAGTCTTCCTTCTACATGGCTTTTGCGGAGCTGGGGATGCTCTCTGCTCTGTGGTTTAGAGCCCCGATGACTCCTAATTTGTGTAGTAATAGATGGTGGGTGTCAAACAGTGATCAGTGATCAGTGTGTTTGGGTGTCCTGTAAACTTCTATTCACAGGCCATAGTTGGGTCTGATGATGAATGCACAGTCCAGGAAAGCCAGCCTGTTTTCTTGGTTGTCTTCCCAGGTGAACTTAAATATTTGAGTTCCTTAGTGAACTTAAATATTTGAGTCCACTGCATTGATGTGGCCTGTAAAGGCATGCACTTCCTGAGTCTTGATTTTCACCCAGGTTTCATCTACATATCTGAACCGGTACGTTGGTGTCATCCCTGGAAAGATGTTGAGTGCCTTCTTCTCCACTTCTTCCATGTATACGTGGGCTACAGTGGCTGACACTGAGAAACCCATAGCACAACCATGTTTCTGTCTGTAAAGATTCACTCTGTACATGAAGTAAATGATGTTCAAGACACAGGTCCATGGGCAGGCATATGTGTTCTGTGTGCTCTGCTTATACACCACCCCATACCACTTCAAGTAGTCTCTGGGTGGTTTACAGTTTTTAATTGCAGTAAGCAGGCTACACATTGCTCCCCAGCAAGCTGGGTACTCATTTTACTGACCTCAGAAGGATGGAAGGCTGAGTCAACCATGAGCCTGCTACCTGGGATTGAACCCCAGGTTGTAAGCACAGTTTTACCTGCAGTACAATCTAGATGCCCTAAGCACATTCGATCTCGCCTGATTTCGGAAGCTAAGCAGGGTCGGCCTGGATGGGAGACCTCCAAGGAATACCAGGTGCTGTAGGCGCCTGGAGTAGGAACTGGCAAACCACTCCAGTATTCCTGCCAAGAAGACTCCATGGATATGGAGTCACGAAGAGTCGGTAATGACTGTAACAACACACCACACCACACACACACACACACACACACACACACACACACACACACACACACACACACACACACACACACACACACACACACACAGGCATTTAACCACTGTGCCACGGGGCTCCTTATCTGGTCTGGTTTTTTTTTCCAAAAAAAAAGAAGAAGAAGAAGCCAATTAATTACTCAATCAATCAATTGACTGATTATCAATCAATCAATCAATCATGCCCTAAGCCTTTTTTCCCTTTAAAAGAATTCCATTAGATGGGTGGGGGGCAGGATTCCATTAATTACTAGAGATTGGTTCTGAGTATAAAAATTTCAGAAAAGATCTGAGATATTTCCAGCAATGGAAATCACACACCAGTCTTTACGACTTGGAACTGTAACCTCATATTTTCAGTTAAATTTGTACTACTGATATTTTATTTGCACTAGCATCTGTAGGGATCCACATGATCAGCACCTTCTCTCAGCTTCCAAAAGCTGTGATTTGTCCCCGCCATTGGAAACAGAGAAATTTCAAAGGACTAGAAAGGAAAAAGAAGGTACCAGCAACTTACTGATCATTCAGCACCTTTCAAAACCTTGGCTGCTTTCAAATGGCGCAAGGGTCATTTGTAAAGGAACATGGAAGATCAGTGGTAACCTCGGTTGGCACCGGGCCGCCTGGGGGGAGGCCGGGAGGCTCCTATTCTCTCCCATGGGCAGAGGAAGTCGCGCCGCCGCCGGGCATTAGGGTAGCCCGGGGTCCTGGGCGGGCCCCACCTCCTTTATTTGCAGCCACCCGGGTTTGGCCGCGACTCCGCATGCGGCCAGCTCGGCGGTCCCGGTGGTGCCCTCGGGCCGAGACGCCACCCCCACCGGCCTCCCTCCCCTCCCCCTCCCGCTCGCCCGCCCAAGGCCGCAGCGGAGGCAAGCGGCGGCGCAGAGGTGCCCCACCGAGGCGGGTGGCGGCGGTGGCCGCGGGCGCCCCGCCGCCGGCAGCGGAGCCACAAACCCGGGCTGTGCTGTGGTCCGCGGCCGCCATTGGCCCTCGGTTGGGGCAATCTTCAAAGGACTCAGGAAAGGAGGAGGCGAAGGTGGCCCCCAAGCAACCAAGCCCCCCCGCATCATCCTCCTCCCTCCCCCTTCCCCCCCAAAACCTCCCCTGCCCCCAACCCCCATCTGGCCCACCCCCACCCCGGGTCGGGAAAATAATTGTCCGTGGAGACAAAAAGGTTGGGGAGCACTGCCTTAGATGATAGTGTTCCTGAAAGGCTGGTAGACTGTCTGTTGCTGCATGAAGAATGCAGGGTTGAACTTTTAGCCCAAGAGCCTTCTCTGACTTCATAGAGACTGGAGGTTAACAGCAACAAATGATAATCCTAATCACAATTTGACCCCCATTCAACCCTCTTATTGGAATTGGCAGGACCAATATCTGCTTGGGTTTGTCTGGATTGTGCATTATGCATTTAAAGATGTGCTTAGCCTTGCCTGGATCCTAATCAAGTTTCATAATGTTATATGAGTGAGACTGGTGGGAATATCTATGCCTTGTTTCTGGAAAAGCTTCTATTATTTTATCATATATTATGCACTGTAAAAATCCTTGGATCTCTCCAGTTTGTGTCCCATGGTGTTCCTTGTATCATGCAAAAACTCCTGATTCGGTCTACTTTTGCATATTTGTACAGAGACAGCATACATACTTTAAAAATCTGTTTAAATTAGCCTCATAAAGTTCAGAGCATTATATTATACATAATAAGTTGCATCATTTGGACATTAAATGAGTACATTGCCTTTTACAAGCATAAGATAATTACTGTATGTACTCAAATATAAGTCTAATTTTTCAGCCCTAATTTTGGGCTGAAAAAAGGGGCCCTCGACTTATATTTGGGTCAATACTTTTAACCACTGAGGCAAGTGCTTGGGTTGGTGGCTAAAAGTCATTTTAAACATTGTGCGACACTTCTCCTGACCCCCCCTCTGCATCACGGGGAGGAGAGCACAATGTTTAAGATGACTTTTAGCCACCAAGGCAAGTGTTGGCCTCGGTGGCTAAAAGTCATTTTAAGCATCACACACCGCTCCCCCAGCCCACAAAGGGAGGAGCTGCCAGCCCCTGCTGCATTTCCCACCCTAGATGTATACTCAATATGTTTCCCCATTTGGGGGTAAATTAGGGGCCTCAACTTAAATTCAGGAGGACTTATACTCGAGTATATATGGTAACTCTTCCTATGTGCATAAGATGTTCAAGTGCTTACTCAAGACCTAATATACAGCTCCACATTTTTTTTATTTGCAGGTGACATCTATTTGATTTTCCAGTGTGACCCACAGTTCATTTTTTCAGCTGAGAGGCACATTTAGACTTCCTCTGAAAAATGAGCTTGGTTTATGAACTTCACAGAACTGGTTCAGAGTTCATAACTCTAGTAAACAGTCAACTGCTCTTTTATCAAGAATGATGTTCGACCTTAACATCTCTCTTTCACTGATTTATGGCATTGTCTTTAAACTATGTGACTATTATATTTGTGCTGTAGTACATTTATGTATTTATTTAACTCAGCAAGAGTCAGGAAACTACATGTTTTTATTGAACAAAACAGTCCAAGAAATGATTGCTATAACCATTGGTATATATGTGTGTATGATTGTAGCACTACCCATTTCTGTACATTTTAAAAATATAATAGAAGCAAAAGCAAAGTGTTCTGCTTATATACCACCCCATACCTCTTTTAAGTAGTCCCTGGGCAGTTTACAATTTTTAATTACAGTGTGCAGGCTACACATTCATAACAAAATAGAAATATTTTGCATAACACGCACAATATGTTCCTATCATCTGTGACTTGAGAATTGGTGAAATTGCAGTATTAACTTATCTGTTAATTATTACAAGGTCATCTGTTTAAACATTCAGTCCCCAAATATTTTGAAGTGGTCAATAACAACCATGCACATTTGTGTATGTCATCTCCTCATATTTAGCCATCTTGTGTCCCTTCGGGGAGAAAGGCAGCATAAAAATAAAGTTTTTATTTATTTATTTATTTATTTATTTATTTATTTATTTATTTATTATTATTATTATTATTATTATTATTATTATTATTATTATTATTATTATTATTATTATTATTTAGCAAAGTCAATCTGATTTCCAGGAATTGGAAATAATATATTTCAAATATTGAAATTACCAGTTATATTTCTTTCCCTCCCAGAAACAAGAACATAATGATGCTACATTACAGTTGTAGCATCACGAAGGATAGCGTAATTCTTGTTGTGGCAAAAGAAGGGGAAAGCTGAGTATTATTTGGACAAAGCTCCAAATTAATTGTGGGTAAACTGTTACTTCCAGTTTACTAGGTGATAAAAATATTCAAAATATATTTTATAGTCCAGGGGAGGTGCTACCCATCCCTGGTTCTTCCTATAGTATTATGTTACTGATATTTAAATTAATTTTTCACACCATGGGGCATGAATAGCCCATTGTTTGCTGGTGGCCTATAGTGCCTTGTGGTTTCTAGATTGAGAGAGAGAGAGTTTTAGAGATTCTGTTTTGAGGAAAGAGATCATCATTATCAGCAACAATAACTCAGAATGCAGGAGTTGCTAGTATCTGCAGATAACATATGGTTCTTTGTTTTGGTCTACACAAATGAGACTGAAATGGTGGGATTCCTGCAAAAAAACAAAGAAGCCTCAGGACCTTGGTGTAAAGACTTGGACTGTTTTTGGACTTATGTTCCTCTCCATGTCAGCCTTATAACAAACTTGAACCTCCAAAATGGTTTGCCCTTAAAAAAAGATTTAACTGCAGAAAATTATTTCCAGAGCTCCCTAATATCTAAAACATAAGGCAATCTATCTAAACAAGTCCACTTTCTCTTACTATAAACAAAATGCATGTTTATGAGACTCAAATGTATATTTCTCTGATAGCTTCCTCTTTTTTATTCTCTCAATTCTGATCTTGGTTCATTGGCTCAACTTAGTACGTAACACTTTTCTGGTACTTTTTCTCTGCTTCCTGGGACATCTAAAACAGTACAATAGCCAGATTATGTGTTCACCACAACAGCATCCTGACACTGTTCACTTACAAGTGGCTTCAGTATCTCAGTATATACACTCTTTTAAAGAGCATTTTCATGTTGTTTTTTTAATGATTCTGGTCATAGTTGGAAATGGTTCCTTTCTTTTTGAATCTTAAGAAAACCCCAATATATGTTTAGTTTATTTATTTATTTATTTTATTTTTTATACCACCCGTCTTCCCCGGGATCTCCAGGCGGTTAACAAAAGGGTTTAAAAAAAAAAAAACAGATAAAGCACAAAGTGACAACCCCAAAAATCAAGAAAGATTTAAAAGAGGGGAAAAGTGGTAGAGGGGAAGACAATTCAATAATAAAAAGGAATTATCAGCAAGAGGCATCAAGGAAGGAAAGGGGGGAGATAATTAAATTAAATTAAATTAAATTAAATTAAATTAAAAATTAAATTAAATTAAATTAAAGGTCGCCAAATGCCTCCCGGTAAAGCAAGGTTCTTTTGCTGCTGTTGCTGATATAATCATCGTTGGACCCAGCCAAACCCTGTTAATTACTAAGTGTGGAGGTCATCCTTTTGGTGTGGCTGGGTTACCACACTCCCCTCACTACAACGTAGTAAAGGGCACAACCTTGCTCTAGCACAGGCCCCCAGTCATCTCATGGACCATTAACCTCTACCAATTTACTCTTGGGTTTCGCTGCCACCAGTCAGGTATCCCAGTTCAATCACTGAGATGTAACATGGAAAAATAAAATGAAAGTTTATTGAATACAATCAGATGTTGAATACAGTTCACTTGTGTTCCGTTACTTAAAGTTTCTTAAGGCAGTTCACTCAAATACTGATCTAATTCCCTCACGGAAACCTGACAGTTCCCGAACTGCCCTGTCTCTTCTTCAGTGCCTGTCAGTTCCCTAACGCCAAGCGTGCAGTTTCCCTATCTTAGCCCTATCTCTGCCCTACCTGACTATAGTTACCTCAGGTGGAGCTATTTAAGCACTAAGGCTCCGCCTCCACCCTCCATATTTGGATATAAACATTAACCCATCATCCCCCTCCTGTACGGTCACACACACATTAAAAGGGTGAATGCTACACTAAGGCTATATTTTCAAGGCTGTGTTCAGACTTGCAAGGTGAACTTAATTTTTGTACCTTCCTATCTTTAGACTGAATGTGATTCCAGAGAAACTCTGGTGCAGAGCACAAGTCTATTTGTTCACCCTGGGGGCAGAGCAATACCACAAGAGATCCTTGAATGTCTTTTGTATCGTAGTTGTAATTTTAGAACTTGAATTTACGAAAAGGAAATGGAAAGCAATAGTAGACTGATTTGTTGGTGCTGAAGAAGAAGACAAATGACAGCCTCAGCAAAGTCCAAGATCTGCCCTGGAAACTACAGCTAGTGAGGCAGGAGGGAGAGTTCAGATTGTGGTCAATGGATTGTATATAATTATCACATTGCAGCCATCCCACCAGCCATTTCACAGATCTGTAGAAAGAAAGTCCCCTGTAATTGTTTGGATAACCTTCTTTGCATTCTGGAATATTATTTGCTTTCTTTGTTCTCTTACCCAGCTTAATTTATTAACAGTTCTGAAATCTTATTATATAAGTAGAATTGAATTTGTGTGTGAATGTGGGAGGATAATTGTCATATAGGTAATCAATGCCTAGGCACAATTAGCATGCTGTCTCTCTCCCTGGGTGACAACCATTGCAGTACTCCTATTTGCAGGTATGT
Source organism: Phrynocephalus forsythii (assembly GCA_029282475.1). NCBI lineage: Eukaryota > Metazoa > Chordata > Lepidosauria > Squamata > Agamidae > Phrynocephalus > Phrynocephalus forsythii. The sequence continues at coordinate 9,945,508 of JAPFRF010000007.1, read as the reverse complement.
TTGTTTTTGTTTTACCTTTTAATTTTGTTTTGTTTTGTTTTGTTTTTATTTAAACTGGAACCCAGGAATGCACAGAAAATGCCATGGACTTAGAGATGGGAAGATCTGGAATGCTTCCCAAAGGATAAAAAGGAAAGTCAGCACAAAACTGTAGGGACTTTATTCAGGCACTGTGTGGGTTGATATCTATGTATTTGGTTGGATATTTTTGCATGTTTGTTTCTTTGTTCCACAAGTGTCTCCAAAGTGTAAGTGGGCACTACTGACTTTCCAACTTACCTGACTAGGTAGGTTATAGATCAATAGCCATTCCCACTTGCACCTCTCGATGTGTCTGCATGTGTGAAACCATAAGATACCGAATAAATGAAATTTTCCTTACTTCAATGACTATATTATACTGATTTCATCTAAGCCCATTTTGCTTGCATTTTTGCTTCTCCCATAAGATCTCTGAAACTGGCTGCTCCTAACAGCTGTTAGTGCTGGGAGGGGCCACATTTCCTACCTGTTTGGAGGCAGGCATGTTTGGAAAAGAAATGAAAGACCCTGTGGATGTCAGAATGCCTCTTTCGATCATGGCCACCTTCCTGCCCTCCCACCCAATGAAGAGCCATTGAGGCCCAGATGGGAATTTGTGACTGAGACAAGATTGGCCAGAAGAGGCAGCGTGTTTTCACCCATCCCATACTCTTTAAGGCTTTGGGAGTTTTATTAATTTGGGTCACAATTGGTGGGCAGTGCAAGCGGTAAGTTGAAGTCAGGCTAAAATTAGTGAATAATATGATTAGAGATGGGCACAAACTGAAAAAAATGGTGATTCGTTTTGGTTTGTTTCATTTTAAGATTTGTTTTCTTTTGTTTCATTTTAATGAATGTTTATGGAAATATTCATTTTGTTGGTTCATTATTTATTTTTTCCCACTTTGTGCAATGTATTAATATTATTATTTTTAATCCTGCCAGCTTGCATGCCGGCTCAGTGGCCCATGGGCCGGATCGGGTTATTTTATTTTATTTTATTTTATTTTATTTTTATTTTTATTTATTTTTATTTTTATTTTTATTTTTATTTTTATTTTTATTTTTATTTTTATTTTTATTTATTTATTTTTTATTATTTTGTGCTAACCATGTGGACCGCATACCAGCTGTAGTGTGGGCTAGTCGGCTTTTTAAAAAAACTTTTTGCCAGATTGGTTTTTTTTACTGATTTTTATTTTATTTTATTTTATTTTTATTTTATTTTATTTTTGTGCTGACCACGTGGCCTGCCTACCAGCTGTAGTGTGGACCAGACAGCTTTTTTTTTTCCTGGAGCCCAGAAAAGAGGAGGACCAGAGGGACCACTCCACCACCAGGTAGGAGACACGAGCAGTATGAAAAATGAACTGAACGTGTTCTTTCAGGCAGGGAACATTGTCAGTCTACACCATCCAAACCTGGAACCTGGATCCATTAAAAAATTGTTTCCCTTAAGGTCAAACTACCATTGCTGGGCTTTCTGAAATTCCCTTTAAACAAGAGAGAATGACACACTGTTACTCACAGTACTAGGTTTGCCATGCTTCAATCTGCTGCCTAATTCATTTGCCCAACTATACTTGAAGATTGTGCTCACTCAGTCAGCTGTGTGATGCCCTGTGCTGTTGGCATAGTTCATACACAGTCTATCTTCTACTCCAATTTGCCTGCCAGTGCTGCCCAAAGTCTTTCCCCATTCCCTAGAATGGCTTGTCATCTGCTTCTTCAATGCTGATGGCATTCCCACTATTCTGGGTTCAATCAGTAGCCCCAGAACTGCCATTTCCTAGTACCTTGGCACTATTTAATATTGGAATATTGGTGTGGATTTGTTTGGCACAATCACTGGGGAGGTGCCAAAATAATCTTTTAAAAATGTTTTGTCCCTTTTTAAAAAGGGGGAGATAATTAATATTGATTATTAGATTTGGGCACGACTCAAAAAAAATGGTGTTTCGTTTGTCGTTTGTCATTTGGGGGTCCATTTTGGTTCATTTTCAGTTTTTTGTGAAATTTTTGCAAAAAAATTCATTTTCATTTTGTTATGTAATGAAACAAAAAACGAAAATGAAAACAAAAAATTGCTGTTTCGTTAGCATTCATTACGGTTCAATGTATTTGCCACAACAAAAACGAAACGCATGACAAAATTTCTGTTGTTTCGTTTTGTTTCGTTTTGTTTTGGAGACAAAATTTGTTTTTCATTTCGTTACGTCACGAAACGAGAAAATAAAATGAAAAAGTGCTCATTTCGTGCCCACCTCTATTGATTATAGCTATTAGCTAAGTTCTAGAGATCCACACATTTCAATTTTTAAATAATTTTGAAGTTATCAATCATCCAAAGGATTATAATTTCAAAATCTGAAATAAAATTCTGAAATTTTGGATCTAATGTGCATCTCTATTTTCTAGTTATTCCTGCTTTATTTTTAAAATATAAACTGTGAAAATACATCAGTGTCATATACAAATCTAAGTTCAGTTGAAAAACAGCTTTTGGATTGGGTCTCCCCCCACACACACACACCAAAGTGTTAAAAATATTTCTGTATATTGGGTTAGGGAATGGCTCCTGCTGGGGACAAAACCTGGCATACTGCCACAGTAATTCTTCTATTAATCCTATAGGTCAAGGGTGTATGAATCCCAACTGTTTTGATTCTCTCAGAAAAAACATGCCTTATAAATCAAAAATCAATTTATTTTGAGCCAATTTGCAGGCCATCCACTTTGATGGTCATACACATATTCTGTAGTATGTATTTATATGTCTAAATAGAGAAAAGAAACTTGTAAACAGGGAAGATAAAGGGCTTTGGTTTTGAGTGGGTTTTTTGGGGGTGGGGGTGGGGGTGGGGGACTCTTTCCAACCCTCCATGCAGGTTAACCTCCCAGCATGTCCTCTCTTTCCTCCCTCCTCCACCTAAAGTCGTTTGATTTATAATGCTTAGATCCTATTCCTGATGCTGCTGTGACCTACCCTGATCAAATCCTACTTAATGACACAGTTTTTGTATACAGAGGCACTCAGATGATTGGATTGAACAATGCAGCCACCAACACCAAATATGAGAAGAAATCATGCAATTGTCTCTATCCCCTAAAAAGTAAAGCAAGGTGAATAGCAATCTCCTCTCTCCATTCATCAACATGCTGCCCTCACCAAAAGTTCAGCAATCACAGGGGTGAGGAATTACTTCATAGGGGTTCCATGGCTGGCTCTCCAAGAGAGCCTTGTATTGTCATTGGCACTTGCACGGTCAATGTTCTTCTGGGTTGAGGTCCCTGCTTCTGTTACAGCGTCATTTTTTTTTGTTTTTTTCCCAGTGATTTTTCTCCTCCAATATGAACAAACAAATTTTTAATGAACAAACAATTTTTTAACTCCTGAAATGCTGAAGCAATATTCAGCATTGATGGCTGCCTTGGGTTCCCCTGCTTTACATCTGAAAGTCTGTGAAGATTTCCAGTCATCCAGGCTGTCTGACTAAACTGATTAGATAAGTAGCGAAATGTTTCGATCTTACAAGAAAAGAAATCCAGTCGACATGACTCAACTTCCAGTTTGCTTCTGAAACTAACAAATACCCCTATTCACTTCAGAACCTGAATAAAATCCAAAGCTGGAGCAGAAACCTACTATAGATGTTGTTATCTCGCTGTACCCTCTATGCCTTTTTCTATGTCTTGTTCCATTCAATAGAAGAAGAAAAGAATAACAATATGTAATTGTACACTACAGCTAATATGACATTGTGAGCCCAGTCTTCTTCTCTTACTGGTGAGTGTGGACTTTCCACTTCCCCATGAGTAAGGGCAAGATTCCCAACCCACAGTACACCAGTAGATTGGGGCAGTGATGCAAATGGTGCCCCAGAACCTGCACAAGTGGTCCTGGAGGACTGGGAAATAAAGAGAATGAGGAAGAGGGGGAGTAGTGATATGGCAATGTCTTGGATTGGGAGTCATTTGAGCCCATGGAGTGCCATGGAGTGCTCCATTGACAATTGAGCAATGATCTGGCTCACGTTGCCCAAGCAACTCAAAATCACCTGGATAAACTGGCAAAAGCCTGAATGCAGACTGTATGTCACATTTGCTCAGTTTAGCCCCTATACCACAACACCTTATCATGCACATTATTGCATCAAAGGTAGCCTATCACACCCTACACAATTCTTGCAAAATAATGTCATTCACTGATGCACCCTCTGGATACGATAAATGATGGATTAACCTAAACTCCCTGGGTGCCTTTTTGAGTACTACTCCCAAAGGGGACACCCCAAAACAATTTATGGGTAGTGCGTCAGATGGGCCCAACATCCTACCTTCCCTAACTTCCTTTTCTTATTTCTCTCTAACAACATTCCCCTGACCTTTCCCTGACTTCAAATTCCTCACCATCCTGGCTATCCTCTATCCACTTGCTAGAATTTCAAAACCTGGCATATATCCATCAAGTAGATATCATGCTGCCTCTCTGCCCAGATAACTACATAGCACTCCACCAGGACTGTAACCTTAATTGGGCCTTTTGAAAAAGCAGGTGGGCCTGGTGGGTTTCTCCTTGCCTCCTGCTTCCCTGTTTTTTGCACCACCAGGTCACCACCCCTGAGGCCCTCCATACACCAAACAGATGTGTAGGAACTTACAGGGCCTACATGTGCAAAAACCTTTCCAATTAAAGCCCCAGCAGACCAAGCAGGGTTGAACCACCTTCCCTGCTACCTGCCAGGCCCAGAAGAAGCTCCGAAGCATGTGGCTGAAATCAACAGTAATCTCCATGCTTTGACTGTCTACTTTGGAAGGTTGCCAGAGCTGGAAGGGGGCTAGTGACCATATGGACTGCTCTTTTAAAGACTATTGGCCCCTGGAACCAGCACCATGGAATAGCACTTATTGCACCAGTCCATGTGGGTTGGCAAAAAAAATGCTGAGGCACTTCTGCCCATCAGAGTGGCCATTGCTGCTGGGTTACTTTAAGCAGCACCTCCTACATCAACCATCCAATCCTCTTCCCATCTGATGTCCATCTATTCCCCATCAACTGGTGAGTCATCCCATCTTTGCATAGATCCATGATGGCAAACCTTTTAGAGAACGAGTGCCCAAACTCTGATTCAAAACCCACTTATTTTTTTTATTTTTTTTTTTGCAAAGTGCCAATACGGTGTTTTAACCTGAATACAGTAGTACCCCAGGTAACAAATGCTTCAGGTGCTACCCTTTGGGAAAATATCAAAGAACAAACCTTTTAATTCTCTGGAGCCAGAGCACCTTTGCTACCCTTCAGGAACGTGATGCAGGCTTTTGAATTTCCTGTGGCCACAGTGAGAGTGCTGTGGCCAATGAAAATTCAAAAATCTGCCCTTCAATATTTGCTTTCCTAAAGGGTAGAACCCCATCTGCTTCTCTGCCCAGGGTAGAGAGGCAGATGGGGTGCTACACCATTGGGAAAGCCAGGGGGAGTTGTGGTGGCATGTGAACTTGTTTCTGGCATAAAAAAAATGTCCACTCCGTTCTGGGCATCCCAATAATGGCATGGCTGGAGAGTAGAGATGGGCACAGAATTAAAAAAAAAGTTCCATTATTTGTTATTCGTTTCATTACGTAATGAAATGAATAACAAAAATTGTGATGAAATTGGAACAAACCGAACAGAACCACGAAAATTGGGTTCATTACATTTTGTTTTCATTAATGACTATGCACAATGAAATGAGCTGTTTTTAAATGTTAAAAAACGTCCTGAATATCCATAAAAACCCTGCAATAATTATTTATTCTGCCTGATAATACCTACCAGGGGGTTGGGGTCCTTAAAATGTGCATTCATGTCTTTTCTCAGATCACTTTTTTTTTCCTTTAAGGGGAGTTAGGGGACATCGACCCAAAATGGCTCCCAGATGCCTAATATTGATTTCTTGGGCATTAAAACATCCTGGACATCCATAAAAACGCAGTGATAATTATTTGAAATTATTACCTACCAGGGGGTTGCGGTCCTTAAAATGTTTGTTTTTGTCTTTCTCCCATCGCGATGTATTTTGTCTTTTCCCTTTAAGGATGACACAAAATGGATTCCAGCCACAAGATGGATGCAAGCCATGTAATGGGATCATGTAAATTCTTGGACAATTTCAAACAATAGCATGCCCAGGTTGCAGACTGGGTTGGTGTGGCACCCACAGAGGGCATAAAAAGCTCTGGCAGCCCCATCCTCTTGCAGTCTGTGGTGGGAGTTAGGGTGGGATTGCTGTCTCTGCAACTAGGCCAGGCAGGCAGGTGTGTGTCTCTGTGTTCCTGCTGGCTGCAGCCTGGCTCTTAGGGGAGAGAAAGAAGAGATTTCTCTTGCAGCCTCCCTGTGTGCGTGCGTACCTCTCGGAGAGTACCCTCCCCTGCCCCACAGTGCAGTCACTCTGTGGCTGCCTTACACCCTGGGCAACGCCTGCCGCTGCCTTTGCAGCCTCCCTTGGTACCTAGTCTATACTGTGTCTCTGCCAGCATCATTTTTTTGTGTTCTCCCTCTAGTCTGGGGCATTGGGGGAAACCCATGCGCGGAAAGCTTTAAATCGTGCAAAAAGTGGGTAAAAACAAAATAAAAAAACAAAAAAAATGATTTTTTCAAAAAACTCACAAAAAACAAAAACGAACCAAAACAGACCTGCAACAAAAAATGAATAACCAAAACATCATTTTTTTCAGTTTGTGCCCATCTCTACTGGAGAGTAAACTGGGGCTACAAATGAGCCCAGAAACCATTTCCTCCCCTTTGCCCGGCTCTCTTGATGAAGCTATTTTGCTGGTCTTGAAATGGCTTCATGCAGAGAGCTGGGCAAAGGGGAGGCAGTGGTTTGTAGGTTCCTTTGTAGCCCCAGTTTACTGTCCAGACTCCAGACACACCACTTTTGGGATGCCCAGAGTGGAGTGGCTGAAGACTAAACTGAGGCTACAAATGAGGCCACCAGCCACTGACTCCCCTTCACCTGGCTCTGTGCATGGAGCACAGTGGCGTGCTCCAAGCAGAGAGGGAAGTGTCATGGTTGTGAGGGGGTGATTTCACATTTCCACACTAAGGGCTCCACATGCCACCTTTGGCACCCATGCCATAGATTCATCAACACTGGCATAGACTTTGGGTATGCCTTCCACAAAGATTACCATTCTTGTGGGACTGCAATAACCACCAGGGATAGCTACAGAAGGTGCTTAGGCCAATCTGCTACAGGAGCAGCTACAGGTGTGCATTTTTCAAGTAGTGGCGGTCTGCTATTGCTGGTGACATCACTCTTGCCTTGCTGGTGGAGCTGTCCAACAAAATTTGGCTTCAAAAATGTTTGCCCAAATCCAATTTTGCCGGCATGAGTTCAAAGTAGGAACTTCTAGTGGCAAAGTGCTGCCAGTTAAGAAGCTGGTGTTTGTTGTTTGTTGCTGCTTCTGCTTCTGCTGCTATGTGTCATATCATGTGACAAGAAAAACAAGCATCAGCTTTGTAACTGGATTCTGACTGTTATAAATATAAGTACAAATTAAGGGTCTGTTTTATACCACAGATCTTTAAGTATTTGAATAACTGACCTCTGTATTTCTTCAAACCTGGTGTTGAATGTCAGCTTTAATTAGCCTAAAAAAGGTTTCTTTCTTTCTTTTCTTTCTTTCTTTCTTTCTTTCTTTCTTTCTTTCTTTCTTTCTTTCTTTCTTTCTTTCTTTCTTTCTTTCTTTCCATCCTTGACATAAAAAATGTAATAACTGAATGGATGCTGGCAACAGTGTTTAACAATCCCTGGCACCAGCCGAAGGGTTATTGTGGAGATCGTAATTAAAACTGGAGTGGTGAAGCTGAAACCAACAAGTCCATTGGACAGGCCAGCTCACTTACTACAGAAAGCAGATTTTTCAGTGAGAGCTGGCCCTTTAGACCAGAGTTGTGGAACCTTTAGTCATCCTGATGTTTTTGACTGCAACTCCCAGAATTCCAAGCCTATACTGCCAATGATAAAGGATTGTAGGCGTTGTATCCAAAACATCTGTAGGACCAAAGGTTCCACAACCTTTCTTTAGACCAATAGTGATCTCATTATCCAAAGGTAGGATCCTTTTGAATCACCGATGTAGCCAAAGAGGAGCTGTTAGCTGTCTTGGGAAAAACCTTCAGTTTTGCATAAATACAAACAATTTTAAAAAGAGAAAAGTTAAATAGGAGAATCTAAAACAGCCCAATGAAGACAAAGCATTTTGGCGTCCTGTGGATAAAAAAGAACTGGAATAGACTGCAATGGAACCGTGAAATGAGGTACCTTTCATTGTAGAGCTCATTTTTTTATTCTTACTGTTACCATTAAAGTACCTTTCAATGTTCACTGCATAAAATTGATATGTTCATTGCATTTTTATGATTTTAATTGGCGAACTGAAGATGTTAAGGAGCTTTCACTCAGTCAAAAATCTAAAAACAACAACCAAAACCCACTGTCAATGATTCAGATTATTCTGATTCTTTGATGCTTCCAACACTATAGAGGATACCCTTTGGATTTGTTGTCTGAAGTGTCAAAATGGCTGGGGCTGTCCATGAATAAAAGGGTGCAACATTTCAAGCTCACATTTTCATAGAATAGGAAAAGACTAGATTTTCCTCCCTTCCCTGAAGGATAAGCAGCATTCATAATAAGCATTTGCTGAACTGTGTAGAATCGATTTTACTTTGAGAACAAAGGCATTTATAGCTCAGCTGTGGCTTTGTCTCAAGTAGAATTATGAAGTGTTCCTATTATTAGGGAAAGCAGAGAGAGAATATACAGGTGCCTTGCCACTTACATGTGTGTACAATAAGCTCCAGCCCTCACAGAATAAAACAAAACTTGTTAATCCAAACTGTATATTAGAATAAATACTTACTCTCTGCTATCAGAGGTTATGATAGTTTTTTTAAAAATGCCAGCAAAATCCAGACAGAGTGCCACACACTCCGCTTTATTGTCATGCCATCTATAGCAAACCAGCAATGCTTGCATGTTTTTTCTTTTAAAAAAATGTTTAAAATGACAGTGTAATCCTCAGTTCATTCAAAAGAATTGAATTTAAAGCAAGTTATGTGCCCGCTGAATATTTTTTGGGCAAAATAAGTGGTGCAATGATGATATCATTCCTACTCACACTAAAGGAACTTCTAGATGGAAACTTCCTACCTTTTCCAGCTGCTACTTTTCCATTTTAAATCAAATACGGTTTTACCACTGGAGAGATGAAGTATTGTGATCAGTCCGTTATGCTTTCTCCACAACACTCACAGGATGTTGCCCTGTGTAAACTCTCTGGCTCTCCACCTTTTCCCTAATTCCCCCCTCCTTTCCAAGGCATTTTCCAAGGCATGTGTCATGTGGCTCCCTGGTTACCATGGAAACTATTCATTTCCAGTGCTCCCTTACTTGATCAAATCGCATCATGTCAATTTCATAACCTTCAGTCAATCAATTTCATATAATTGTTCCAGGTCACTCACTATTTGTTTTCCCCTTCCGTTGTTAGTCAGCCTCCCACAACTCAGAAGAGTCCCATCTCTGCTTGCTTCACTCCACTGTTTTCCCCTTAGGAGAAAGGACTGATCAATGAGGAATGAGATCTGTCTCTATAATCAGCCACTGAATACTCTACAAAGTGCTCCTTTAAAGACTATTACTTCTAAAGTGACAGGAACTTTCTAAACCCAAATTCATATCTAATCTTGGTCAAAAATTCTAGAAAAGGTTGGCAAACCTACACCCCCCTCCACACACACAAGAATATCCCAGACAAAGAAAATAATGGAATATATGGTAGGGCTATGGTGATTGACAATAGAATAATCAGAACATCAAGTGCACCAGGGGGAATAGAGAAGTTAACACTGGGCTACACATTTTGTGATTAAACCTTCTTTAAATTCTTAGTCATGTATTTTCACAGCACAGCTGGTTGTATAAAAGGGATGTACTTCAGGTTCGGAATGTTGTCAAAATCAGAGGCAAAGCAGGGGGAAATGTCAGTTTTGAAAGTAATCCAAAGCAAAGGAGGTAAGAAACAGCTCTCCAATCAAATTTATGTTCTTTAGGATAACAAGTATTGCTTTAGTTCTTTAGTTCTTTTAAAAGCAGAACATTTAGAAAGGAAAACAAAAACATGGCAGCAGCCACCCTTACTCAGAAAATGGTAAAGGTTTAACAGAACCAGGAAGCCCAAATCAAAGGGACCCTCCGAAATGAATACATAAATAAATAAATAAATCCAAGGTGTCCTGGAAACACTAATCTTTAAGCCCCTGGGGATTTATATGATTAAAATAAATTTCCTGTTCCGTTCTCTTCAGCCATTTCCCACTTTGAAAGGACAAGGGAATAGTGTTAGTCTGTTAGTGACTGGTTTCTATGTAGCTTTTGTTCTTTGTTGGATGTTATGTGCATTGATGATTTTTAATTTTCTTTTAGACAGCTGCAGATCTCATTTCCTATTACGCTATTGCATCCAAGTCAAATGAATGTTTTTATGTTGTGAATGTGTCACAGATTTCTTGAGCTTCTTGTGAGCCACATGAAGGGAGTGAATCATATTATCAATAAGTATAGGAACTAAGCTGTTTCTATGTCTTGTATCTCCTTTCTTTTACATTTGCTGCTGGGTTTTATTTTTGCAGCATGTTGGCATTTTTTATTTTTACTGTGCTACTACCTATGTTCCAGACAATGTGGGTTGTGAAAGTGACACACAAGGCAATAGTCAGGTATCCACTGGAGCAGCAAAATTACTAAATGGGAGTATTCTTTTTTTTTTTGCTTAGTAAACTTGAGTAAGTTGCATGATTTCTGGTGAGGAAAGAAGGAAGGAAAGAAGGAACTGAACTGATTTTTCTGAATGCTAAAGCAATAGATGATGGTGCTGAATTTCTTACCCCACCTATACCACAAACTTTTATTTTTCCCATTTTCATCTTTTCCCATTTCCCATTTTCATGTTTACTATTTTTTAGTAATGTAAATATATACAAATACTGTAAGTCACTAAAATTGAAACTAAAATCATCTCAATATGAACCATTTGCTATTTGTATGATGCAGAACTTCAGTCATATCAAAGCAGATAGTATTTGCACCCTCTTACTCTACATCCTTACTTCTCCTTCCTTTTTTTTCTTACACTTACACATCCCCCCCCCCGCTAATTTGGTGATCAATAGCCTGGGAAAAAGGGGAGAGGGAAGTGTGCAACGGAGGTGCTGATTGGGGGATCCATCACCTTCTTCCCTCTCCTCTCCCCAGGCTGACAATCACCAAGCCTTAGTTGGGGAAAAGAAGGAGGGGGAAGCATGCTACAGAGGTGATGCTTAAAAAAAAAATCACCTGCTTGGTCCTATCCACACACTGTGCAGTTTGCACAGGATAGCCTTAACTGGAAAGGAGACTCACAAAGAGGGCATAAGAAGGAGAAACCCTTCTTTCCCCTCCCGCACTGTTCCCCCAGGATCTGGACCCCCTTGCTGGGTGGATGAGACACGTTTGGATGTGAGGAGATTGTGAAAAAACTGAATACACCAGTCTCATCTCTCATCTCTCATCTCTCATCTCTCTCTCTCTCTCTCTCTCTCTCTCTCTCTCTCTCTCTCTCTCTCTCTCTCTCTCTCTCTCTATCTATCTATCTATCTATCTATCTATCTATCTATCTATCTATCTATCTCTCATTGCCTTGGTGCTCACTCTGCTTCTCCCTTTCCCAGGCATGTTCTTAATCCCTATTATGCACCAGGACTTGATCTCCTCTTTCAGAGTTGCAATAATTCTGATCTTACAATTATGGACAGTATAGAGATTACTCAGCAACTGTGGGGGAAAGTGTTTTGCATGCAGAAAAAGAAAATTTAACATACTAAATCTTAAGTTCCCTGAGCACATCTGATATTGCCTGATTTCGGAAGCTAAGCAGAGTCGGCCCTAGTTAGTACCTGGATGGGAGACCACCAGGGAATAACAGGTGCTGTAGGCGCCTGGAGTAGGAACTGGCAAAACCACTCCAGTATTCCTGCCAAGAAAACTCCATGGCCATGGAGTCATGAAGAGTCGGTTGCGACTGCAATGATCCACAGGGTTCCTTGCAGCTCTGCTGTTCTACGACGACGGCAACAAAAAGAACAAGAACAAGAACAAGAACAAGAACAAGAACAAGAACAAGAACAAGAACAAGAACAAGAACAAGAACAAGAACAAGAACAACAAAAGCATTAAGCACAGTCATTCTATGTAAACACAATGGCAAGATTAAATATCATCCCCATACTTTTCCTCTGAAAAGGGGTCTGGTTTCTCTTTTCAAAAATGTCAGTGGGACCAATTGAGTTTGAACATGTGTAGAAAGCATCCTTCCTTTGGCATAAAGCAGATTTATTTTTCCATAACGTCAGTATCAGTGCAGTTGCAAATATATCATATGTTTAGGTTCAGAGAATCTTAATTCTTGATAAATGGGTATATCATACATATGTAATGGAGTGCAAGCTGAGAAGGTAGTCCTGAAAGGGCGCCTTCACTCCATGTTCCTCCTTTGCTCACATATGCACACCTTTTAACTTCACTTTCTCTGGTGTCAAAGGAGGTTGTGGGATTGGCCCCAATCCCCCTGCTGGTAAAAATGAGCTCTTTGCCCCCTTAAGAATAAGAGTGAGATTCCTGACTTGCACTTGGACTGTCCACTAGAGCACTGGAGGTTGAGATACAGACAATGCCCTCAAGGCCACGGATGGGATTTAATCAGGAGTGTGGGTAGGAGAGGAAGAATACTGGGGTGATACTGTAGTCTGGGAGGCATTTAAGGCCCAGGAAATACTGTCATCACAAGAGTTCTCCATGGCCAACTGGGAAACCATCTGATGCCCTGATCCCAATACCAGATGTTTGCCGGAAATGCTGGTGCTATCCAAAGAGTCTGCCCAAGTTTGAGACAAGGCAATATGCTGAGAAGCTTGGAGGGCTGAGAACCAGAGATGGGCATACTGCTGGCATAGGAAGCAGCAAGGAAAAGTGGCACTGCACTCCAGGCCAGCCAACTGGGGGCCAGTCAGGCGGTGCTCTTCCTGTACCTCTTCCTTCAGTGCCATGCTACACCAGAAAGTCTAGCCACGGATGGACAGAGTTTGGCCATGCCTTCTGAGAGGAGTATTGTACCTACAGGGCAGCTGCCACCAGTGGGGACTATGGAGGCATAGCAGGAGAAGGGGCTTACTTTACGCTTATCCAAGGACAGCCGATTGACAGCATATAGCAATTTTGCTGTGGCACTCTGTGCCTGATCAACCTGAAAGGTTTCCTCAGACTGGTAGAAGAAGCAGGGCTCTCCTCCTTCCTCTGAGACTGGCAAAGGATTTCCTTTCCCCAAAAGACTTTGGGAGTAAAGTGAACCCCTTGGCACCCTACAGTTACTAGGTTGTATTGTTTGGCCTTGTTTTGGTTCCGGAGAGTTATGGATGCACGCAAGCTCTATTCTGCCCACATATACTTGGGGGAGAGGTATTTTGACATGAACATGAATATGTATGCTTCCTTTATAAGACAGCCTTTGACAAAGTTCAACATAGCAGAGTTACACTGACTGAGATTTTAAAAATTACACCAAGAGCAAAAATTAGTAACTTTCTTAACTTTTTCCTTTTTTCTCTTTTTTTGTCCAAGTGGTGTTTTTTTTTTTTTTTAAATAGAAAAAAGTAGACATGGCATAGAGGTTGACAGTTTGATTTCCCACTGTGCCTTTTTAACAGGGACTGGACTTAATGAGCCATTGAGCAGCAGAACCCCAGATCTGCAGTTCTAAGATGATGATAATGATGATGGTTGGTCTGAATTGTAACAGTGGAGATGAAAATGCTGTAGAATAATTATAACATCATAATTATTGTTGGCAAGTCACTTGCATGGTTATAACTATTGCTTTAGCTGTACCTATTCTTGGAGATGTCTGATCTGACTATAGTGGTACATGCACTACAGGAAAAGAGATTCAGTTCAAACATTAGGAAGAACTTCATGACTGTTAGAGCTGTTCAGCAATGGAATATGCTGCCATGGAGGGTGGTGGAATTTCCTTCTCTGGAGGTTTTTAGGCAGAGGCTGGATGGCCATCTGTTGGAAATACTGTGATGGGGAATCCTGCATGGCAGGGGGTTGGACTAGATGGCCCTTGAGGTCTCTTCTAACTCTACAATTCCATGATTCTATGCATTAGTTGCAGGGTTTGCCAAATTTCCTTGTTACATCAGCTTCACTGGTTGCCAACCTGATCACCAAACAATTCAAAGCCTTAGGTCCAAACTTTCTGAAAGACTGCATCTCCCTTTATGAGGCTACCAGGGTTCTAAAATGATCAGCCGCTTTCACAGTTGTATTTGATGAGGACATACAGTGATCCCCCGCCTATCGCGGGGGTTAGGGACCTGACCTGACCCACAATAATTGAAAATCTGTGATATGCAGATGCAAGTTGACTCAGGCCTTGGGGGAACTGGGGGCTCTTGTACTTACCCCCAGCCTGGCCCTACCCCGAATGGGCCTGTGAGAGCCTTCCCAGGCCTTCTGGAGGCCCCAAAAGGGCCTCCCTGCGAACCGGAAGTGACTTCCGGTAAACCAGAAATCATTTCTGAGGCCTCCGACAGGCCTAGAAAGGCTCTCAGAGACCTCAGAAATGATTTTCAGCTATCCAGAAGTCACTTCCAGTTTGCAGGGAGGCCATTTTGGGGCCTCCAGAAAGCCCAGGAAGGCCCTCACAGGCCTGTTCGGGGCAGCTCCAGTCCTGGGGTAAGTATGGGAGGCTTGAAACAGAACTTTCCCCCTTACCCTAGGGGGCCTTTTTCATATACTGCAGTCCTGCGATATAGCGGGACCACAATATATGAACTGCAAAAGGGCGGGGGACCACTGTACGAGAGGCCTTCCTCTGCCACTGATACCAAGCTCCAGAGATCCCTCCCACAGGAGGCTAGGATGATTCCCTCCTAGCTGTTCTGCAAGCAGACAAAGACATTTCTCTTCAGGCAGGCTTTTTCTCTGCAATTGGCTACCTTAAAAAATGAACCTGTTATGTTGTTGTTAAAATGCAAATTTAGAATGGTTTCAAACTCTTTTTATCTTCTAGTTTTTTTTTATTAAATTGGTATCTGTTTCATGCTTTTTAAACATTAAAATTGGCCATTTTAAAGCTTTTAATAGTTTGTTTAAATGTCTGTTGCCTTATGTCCTCTTGAGAAGAAAGGCAGGGCATAAATATTTTAAAGAAATAATAATATATCAATATGTGAAGCTTGATTGAACTGCTGCTTCCTATTTCCTCTTCAGAGCATTAAGCTGGCTCTGCTAATAGAAGTGCTGGACCAGCGGTTTTTTTCAAATCAGAAAAGGTGGTGAGGTTACACAGGCAGTGGCAGGAGGCCTGTTCATCCATGTGTCGCTGGGATGTGCACTCCTGCCATGCAGAGTTATATTATGGATTAAAATCATAACTTTAATAATAGAAAGAGGCAAAATAGCAATCATACTAGAGGCTGAGGATTTTGTCTTATTTGAATGCCTAAGATGATGATGATGATGATGATGATGATGATGATGATGATGATGATGATGATGATGATGATGATGATGATAATAATAATAATAATAATAATAATAATAATAATAATAATAATAATAATAATAATAATAATAATAATAATAATAATAATGGGTTGGAAAGGGTTGCATAGGTGGATTTTCACACACTCCAGGCCATTGTACATCTAGCAAGTCTATTCAAGCCACTGTCTACCTAATGAGCCTATCCAGGGCAGTTTGGTGTAAAACCAAGGTGAACTATAAATTGGAAGACTCACACCAATGTTCCTCACATAGACAAACTTACTTGGATGGGTACTGAAATGTTTTGCTCTCTTAAGAAAAGAAATCCAGTTGCCATGACTCAACTTCCAGATAACCTCACCTGGATAACTAAGAATCTTCACACCACCACTGCCACCACCGCCACCACCGCCACCACGACCACCACCACCACAACAGCAACAGCAACAGCAACAAAAAGTCTTAGCCTGGCATATGAAAAATAGTGCAAGATAGATCCCAGATACACTTTTTTAATAGAAGGATTTTCATAACTGGGATGGCATGACCAAAACATCTCTCTTTTGTTATTGTTCATTGCATGTCTAGCAAGGAGGGAACCAGGGAAATTGGTATTTGTCATTTATGGTAACTGATCACAGGCATTACAAGAGAAATGAGAAAAAAGTCTTGTCCAAATTATCTTCCATTTACTGGGTGGAATGAATGTAGGAGAAAGCATTTTTGTTTTGTTTTGTTTTTCAAAATAAGGCCTATAAGGCCTTTGTGAGAAAGCCATGAATTGCCAAGCCTTATAGTGAGCTTGGTCAGAAATTCCTAGAAAGCAAAGTTCATAGAAGATCAATTAATGTAGATGATTTTTATAAAAATGAAAAAAAAATCTTATTTTCAGCATGCCATAATCAAATCAAAAGAGAAATACTTTTAATGTATTGATTCATCTAAGTTATTATTGAATAAGTGCCCTAAGGCTATTAATGTGAAGGGTGTGTCACCACTTCCTACATTTTCAAAAGATTTTAGATTTCACCAGCAGGATACTAAAGTCAACATCTTGGCAATGGAGCAAATATATTTTCTCAGTTAGAAAGGGGGGGATCAATTTAGCCATTTATTCAAAGTGTGACAGGGAAGGAAGAAAACAGAAACTGCCATTGGAACTTTAAAGTATGGCACACTTTCCTCATGAAAACTCCAACTCATTTGTTCTTGAAAGTTCTTTTCAAGAACAAATTATTACTGAGGTACAGCTTTTCCACACTAGCTGTCATATTTATGAAAAGACTACTTAAAAACTCCCCAGACGCTCTACACATTCCTTATCAAGGGAATATGTTCCCCTTAGATTTTGCTTCAGGGTAGTATCCTGTATGTTGCCTTGGGAAGCAGCAGACCTACAAGTCTTTCCAGCAGCTTGGGGGCTGTCAAAACCCAGTGGACGTCCGGTTTAGACTCATCTGGTGGCACTGTGGCAAGTTCAAGATTGACAAGAAAGCTTGGCAAACACCAGAAAATAATATGTGGCACTCAGGCTAGAAACGACACAAAAACTAGCAAGTTTGTTTCTGTTGACTGCCCTTAAAGAATCAGAAAAAGAAACAGGAGGGGGAGGACTAGAGGTCACTAAAGTGCTAGACCGCAACATCTGTACCAAACAAGCGAATGCAAACCAAGGTAGCATCATGTGAAGTTCCAACAATTCATGAAGTATCATGTTATTCTTAGGGTTTTTTGTTTGTTTGTTTGCTTGTTTCGTATTCTCTAGGGGAACATTTGACAATGAATGGGCCCTCCTGTTTTTCCCCATGCTATAACTATCAGGTTTTGCTTGCTACATTGGCCAATTTTCTTGTGTTCCAAATACACTGTTAACTTACATTCCTGCATATTTGACAGCAACATTTTCATGGAGACATTCCTGTCTGTGCTGCAATATGCAATTGCCGCGCTGCCTGCCAGGCATTTGGTACAAATTATACTTTTCATGTCATGCCTATCAGGCTAAACTTGTACTGTGTCATAAGAAGAAGAGTTGGCTAGTAATTGGTCAAGGAAATATGTGACAAAATGTTCACACAGATGGATAACTTGATCCAGCTCTTCTCTACAGCTGACAATACCTGTACCAAGATGCTTTCTTATCTGTCTGTGACTGCATTGGCTGCAGTGTGCATACTAAATTCATGCTCTGTTGTTATTTAGGGTGCTATGGGCACCAAAATATAAGTGATTATTTTGTCCCCACCCCAGCTTTTTCTTTACACTTGAAGCTCTTGAAGCTAAGTAACTCTCGGTTAACCTATCGAAAGCATCAAGAATGGCAAGTCACTCAGATCAAGATATCAAATACAGAGTGACATCTAACTTCAAGAAGAAATATATGTAACTGAAAAGGCCCAGGGCTATCCAAGCCTTCCTAGCTGTGATGGAGGCTCAAAGTTCTCCTCCTTCTTTCTGCCAAAATTAAAAGTCCCCCAACAATAACATTAAAATTTAAACCACTAATTCCTTCCATGAATGCCTTTTAACAAGGCAGGACACAGTAGCTAACTATTGTATAATGTATTGTTTGTTATGCATTACTGTTTGGCCTGGATTACAATTACTTTGTGTTTTTCATGTTTTGTTTCTCATCTCTTAGAATGCCTTTTTGTTCCCCCATATTTGTTTCCTTATTGTTCTTTAATACTGCATTTCTAATGATATCAGATGTAAGATGCTTCTTCACGCTCATTGTTCTTACCTTGAAATATTGTCTCTAACGAGTATAATGGTTTTATACTCATTGACTCCAATTATATATGTTGTAAGCGGCTTCCAAGGAAAAAGGTGGGTCAAAATATTTTAAATATAATAAAATAAGTACTATGGGTATATTTTTAATCTACTAAGCCATTTTAAAAATGCACTTAGCATTTTAATTACTGTTCATCTAGACTGAGGCCGAAGATACAGAACAG
Source organism: Phrynocephalus forsythii (assembly GCA_029282475.1). Lineage (NCBI taxonomy): Eukaryota > Metazoa > Chordata > Lepidosauria > Squamata > Agamidae > Phrynocephalus > Phrynocephalus forsythii. The sequence goes on along the minus strand of JAPFRF010000007.1, from coordinate 9,926,895 downwards.
GAAATGTTGGTTAATTTGAGTATTGCCTGTTGGATTAGAAATGGAAATCTAAGAGAAAAAAGAGGCTCGGGTGTTTTTTCCTTGCTGTTGCCTTCAAGGCAATGAAGGGGTGGTTAGTTGTGTGGACCAGCAGACATACAGATGGGCTACAGGGTCTCTCCAGTCTCCTTTCCTCATGATACACTTCACACTCAGCCATTAAACTCCTGGGATCAGCTAAGAATAAAGAGGAGATGTCCTTTAGGAGAAACCTTTACAGCTACTTCAAACACATAACACCATCCACCTCCCTTCTCCTCCACTGATCCTTGCCCTCAGATTGCCTTCCCTCCTTGAGTCCCTGTGAAATGTAGCAATTTGATGAGATTTCAGCTCGTGCCCTAAGATCTGGCCAGTAGCGAGCACTGCAAACATAATTCTTTTCAATCTTATTTTCACTCCAGCACATAAGGATATGTGGGGTTTTAAACCATAGTGGGGTCCTCAAGAAAAATCTGTCTCAGGTATGTCCCACAGTTTTTTGGCAGAAAAATCAAACATTGTCCTTTTGCTGCTTTCTTCTTCCCCTTCTCCCTATCTCTCCTTTTACTCTTTCTTCTCAACACTCTTTCTTCCATTCTCAATTTTTGCTTACCCTTCACATGCCCCCCTACTCCTGGTTTCACCCCTCTTCTGTGGATCAAACCGGTTTTTCTGTGTGCCATGAGTTGCATACTAATGTTCCAGAACAGTCCCTGGAATCTTGTCTGGTGAGAAGGAATTTCATGTGTGCTCCTTGTCAAAATGGGTTGTATGGCCTGCAGGTAGACATTTGGAAAAGCATTGTTGTAAACTGATATTTTTGACAGGGAAGCATCAACATTTAGCATTAAACCAAAGCTGTTTTTCAGAACACTTAAGCACTCAAATTGTGAATTCCAGACTAAGAAACTTCATGAATAACACATAAACAATATATTTGCATTTTTCATTAGTAAGACTCACTCTTCTCTGCGAAATGATGTTATTCATTTGTGTACACAATGAAAATGCATTGTTTTTTACTCTTTCCTAAAAAAAAAAAAAAAAAAAAGAAAAAGAAAAAAAGTGGGACATATTGGTCTTTAAATTCTTGCATCCCACTGCCCTAAAATGAATTCTTTGATTGCAATGAAAGGGTTGTTCAGGGTTTTGTTTTTTTTTTTTTTTTGCAATGCTGTTTTTGTGGAACACAGACAGTCCCATACAATGGACTAGCTGATGAATATTCCTATGGCTTTAACAAATAATTGCTATGGGATTCACTCAGTTAAACAATTGCAAACAGTGACTCCTCCATTTCTCATTTCAGCTCGGAGCGTATGTTTTCTTATTTTTTCTCTCCCAAAAATGAAGTACAAATACTAGAGGACAAATATTTTGATATGGTCACACTTAAGAGCTTTGATATAGTCACTTATCTCACCTAACACATTGTCAGGGAAGCTGGGAGCCTAAGCTTGTCCAGCTTCTGGAAGTCTAGGTAAGGTCACTGCCACACACACAGTTTCATCACACTTTAACTCTAGGTTATTTAGAAATGCCCAGGAGGATGTATGTGTGAGTGTCCCAAAGACTCTTGTACCACTAGCTTCCACTGTCTTATTTCCAAAGAAAGAACTTAAACCTGGTTGTGTACTTATGTCTGCACACCAACTTTTCCAGGTAGGATGAAATACCCAAAATGTCCTAAAGTTACCAAAATTAGTTTTCTGGCCAAGACACTGTCATTAGCCATACTCACTCTCTTTCCCCAAGGACCACACCTTGGTAAAATATTATTTTTTATTAAAAAGTAGAAAAATGATGAAAAGTCCAAAACATCAAAAGTACAGTAAAATAAGACAAAGGCAAGGCAAAAAGGATTCAGATTGATGTCTAAGCCATTTCAGGAAAATCAATCCATTAAAATAACAAAAGCCAAATAAGTAGCATTATTATTGCAAACTAAAAAAACCTATCTTTGCTGAAAAGCTGCAATGAGTAAGTTTCTCTAAAATGAAGCCATTTTGCAATCCCCCCCCCAACTAACACTAGCTAACACACAAGGAAGCATATTTCATCAGTAAAAACTCCTCCCATCCTCATCCAGTCTTTCAGATGACAACCAATCCTAGTGAGGTAAATCTCCATTGCCTCCCCCATGTCAGAATGAACAGGTGAGATAGTGTGTTGGTTGAAATCATTGGGCTACACTTTATTAAAGGTTAACATTGCTCTTTCATATTAAGAGGGGGTTGCTGCTATGAGGGTGACCATTGGCCCTAGTGTCACCATCTGAAGCCCACCCAAGAGCATAGCTGTGTGGGGTGAGTACCATGGCCCCCGGAGGGTTCTCTTCAAGTTTGGCTCCTCCCAAGCTGGACAAGGTGTCCATTTACCCTCATGGGGCAGGTGCACCATCAGCTGGTCAGACCCTTCCCCCAGTTGGGTTTCAAGTGCCTCCTTGCCCAAGGCTCTGTGATCTCAGGATCCACAGAACCTAGGGGTCAGTGTGGCCTTGCAGTGAAGCATTTGGGACTCACCTAATACTTCCATTCCCTGCACTACCTACCTGCCAATGCCATGACAAAGCTCAGCTATGGCCACGCCTCCCAACTAGGCAGCCCAGGGCCACATATAGTCCCCTCTGCAGGTCCTCCAGGAACAAGTTGAGCCCTGATTCAGTGAGGTGTGTGCCATCCATACGGTACAGATCAGACTTGTTGGCACTGATGGCCAGGTGACCAATCAGTGCACTACCTGCTTGGAGTATGCTGTGGCTTCACACCCCTGCATGCCCAGTTAAGTGCCCCTGGTTTGCACCCTGTTCCCCACACCCTCCTGGGTATGATGGTGGACCATAACATTAGCGTGTTCAGGTACCACTTCCATCAGATGTCCAGGTCATGCAAGATGGCATTGATGAGGTCCTTGCTTGGCCTTGTGCCCCAGCTTGTTCCAACATGCAGGGATCACCAGCAAGTCTGGAGGCCAGCCCTGTGGCAACTTGATCCCACCGCATGCCCCTCCAACCATTCCAGTCGATGACATTGTGGACACCCATGCTCAGGTGTGGCCCCCAAGTGGAGTGTGCTGCACACTTCACTGCCCAATGTACGAAGCTGCGGCCGATTATTGTCACCAGGCAGCGTCTGTCTCCCAATTGTAGGCCCTGGGAAGAAAAAAGGAAGGGAGGAACCAGCAGTGTAGTACTGCAAGTGGAGAAGGGGGCAAATATATTAACGTTACTGATGCGACACTCTGTGGCCAATCTGTTTAATTGCCACTGAGTCGTACCCCTCTGTGGCTGGTGTAGAGGTGGCACCTATGTGGAAGCAGTGGGTGCTGAAGCTCAGATGGCCCACCCCAACCCTGGCCAATGCTTGGCTGGTAACCTTCCAGAACTGGTATTTTGTCAGTGAGGACCCATCCTCATGCTGGAACAAGTAACACTTAGCCTCCCCCCCAGAGAAAAAGGTACTGGTGGAGGGCCACGACTGGGCAGATGTCTGCTATGGAGCAAGCCACAGCTCTATGTGATCCCCCTTTCCTGCCTGATCTGTCTTGGATAATCAGATCCAGAACCCCACCCCCACCCCATTGCCCCATAGTGACATGTGTTCATTGCAGAGGCCTGCAGGAGGAATCACATTTCCTGGTTGCCATGAGCTCACTGATCCGAAGGGCAGCAAATAATGCTAATAGGACCACTGTGCAGAAAAGCTGCACCTCATAAGGGTCCTGGCACACCTGGGGCCACTCTTGATTCCTATCGTGCAACAGATCAGGTGATAGCAGGACCTTCCCTTCCAGCCAGACTCCACACTCTTTTCCCTATCCATTGAGAATCCTACTAATTCTGTAATTGTTGGTGGTGTCCGTGCACCCCCAGCACTTGGCATAGAAAGCTAGGGCTGCTGACTTGGTCCGGAGGGAGCTGGGCGCCAGCCCCTTCCTGTACTGCATGACCAGGAACTCCTGCAGGTGTTCCACAGGTAAGAGCCAGATTGGCTGCAACTCTGCCCCCGCCCTGAAGGACTCAAATTCCTTGGTGGTCCGCCAAGTACCCTGACCTAGTGTGTGCAGACAATGCCAAACCTATTGCCAGGCCTGCTTCACCTTTCCAATCCTACACATTTCCTCTGGCAGCTCCACGAGGTGCTGGCAAGCTCCCAGGGCCAACTCCTTGAACCGCTAAATCTGTTGGCAGGAGAGGGCGTTGGCTAAGCTGTTGTTTAGGGAGGGGATGTATTTGGCGTTCACTACAATGTTATGTTTTAGAGCCAGGAGAACAAACACTCAGACCAGGTGCATCACCCTTTTGATTTTTGCTATCAGGTTGTTAATGATGTGGACTACAGCTTGATTGTCACACCAGAACCGGATGATAGAGTTCTCCCAGCTCTTCGCCCAGAGGCACAATGCACCATGATAGGGAACAGTTCTAGGAAAGTCAGTTCCTGTGTGATGCCGTGAGAATGTCACTCATTTGGCCAGTACTGGTGGCACCACTGCCCCCTAAAATAAATCCCTATAGCCAAGGGTTCCCACTGTGTCCATGTAGACCTGGAAGTCAGCAACAAGTCACAGGTCTGCCCACCAGAAGGACACTCTGTTAAAAGGTTTGAGGAACCTGCACCACAGGAAGATATCGGTGCACATGCTCACCGTGATCCTAGTCCTGTGGAATGGCTGCCAGAACCCTTGCATGGCTATGCTGAGACACTGCAGGAAGGCATGTCCTTGCAGGCAAAATTCAGTTCGCCCACAATGACATGGAGCACCCAGAATGTGACCTTCCTGCATTGTGCCAAAGGATCCAACGGAGCCCTGACCTCACCCAATTTCTCTGGTGGGAGCCATGATTATTGCTCCCAGTTGTCCAGATAAGTGAACACCATGCTGGGGGCCTCCATCTTTTCCTCAGCCAGGGGGAGCTTGAGCTGCAGGCAAGGACTTGGAAGATGGCCAGAGGTGCTGGCAGTGGCCTGATTGCCAGGGATTGCAAAAAATAAAGCTGTCTAAATAATGGGCCATAAACCGGGAACCCACTACGTCTCACAATTTCCACTTCTGGAAGGTGCTGAACCTCTCAAAGGCCGCACAGGATATGGAGCAGTGGAAGGTGAGGGCCTTATCCATGTAGTAGTCACCCTCAAACTGGAAACACATGAGCTCAAAGTCATCCTGGTGCACTGGCAACAAGCAGAATGTGGACTTAATCTCACATTTTGCTATCTCAACCCTGATCCTGCAGGCCCTAAATATACACACTGCAGCATCAAAGGACGTGTAATGCACCGTGCACAGTTCTCTGGGGATGGCCTCATTCACAGAGCTTCCTTCTGGATAGGAGAGGTGGTGAATGAGGCAGAATTCCCCTGGGACCTTCTTGGGTACCAGGCTGAGAAGGGATACCCTGAAGTTGGGTTCCGGAGGGACCTGGAATGGTCTGTGGACCCAACTAGAAGATACATCCTTCTCAATCTGTGCCCTAGCCAACATCTGCCTACCCCGTATGGACTTCAAATTGCCAGCTTTGGTAGCCTGGCATGCGCCCTCCGCTGGTATCCTGAACGCTTCCCATAAATCCTCGAGGAGGGCCCTGACTGCTTCCTTATCTGGGTATTGGAGCAGCCATTGGGTAAGGACTTGCAGCCTAATTGGGCTGAGTCCCTTTATGAAGCAGTGTTGTGGGGACCCCAGCCCTCCTGGTGGCTCCATGGTCCTTGCTGGCACCTTTCTGACCTCTGGCCCTGGTGCATGTGCTCGACCCATGGGAGCCTGCGCACAGGGAGTATTCGTGCCGCCACCTGTCCTAGGTAGGTCCAAGCTCCAGAGGTTGGGTGGGGGGCTAGGTGGCTGGGGAATGTGAGGCTCAAAAAAGAAAACAAGGGGGTGTTGGGGGAAGCTGTGGTGAATGGTTATGGGCCATCACTAGACTCCCCTCCCTTCTAAAGCTTTCTCCCCCAATCTATTCCCCTCTTTGCTGTTGGGTGGTTTTGATTTGTTGTTGTTGTTGTTGTTTTTTTGGGGGTTGGAAACCAACCATGCTGCATGGACACCAGTCGTGGTGGTGGTGAGTCATGGCCTGTGACCACACTGCTGGACAGAGGGGGACATGAGTGGTGGATTCCATGCCAACACCCACCAGGCCAATGCAAGCACCACTTCCCTCCCTTGGGACCCCAGCTCAAACCACACAGAACACCAATGTGTCCCACTCCCAAGCTCCCAAGTCTCCTTCCCTGTCGGTCCTGGAGCAAGAGGTCATGTGGGTGGGTGCCTCCCATATAAATCTGGGTGATCCTCCCACACAAGCCTTGGAAGCCTCAGCCCTGAGTCTTGCCCTTCCGCCCAGGGGGGCAATACAGTGCCGGCATTGGACAGGCAAGCGGTGGAACCCCCCTATTCATCAAGCTCCTTTCTCTGTTCTCTACCCAAAATTCCCAGGAGAGAATATTCTTTGTTTAGGTTCTTAGGAATATAGAATCTGCATTCTGCAAGGCAATTCAAGAAATAGGGGTGTCCCAAACAAAATACTATAGTATGAAATTTCAGATCAGCATTTAATTTTGCACAGATTTAGCAGAAAGTCTGATTTTGTTCTGTGTCAAAATTTTGGGGATGTTTGGACAAAGGTTTTTTTTTATAAAGTAACAAGTTTTTACCCTTGTGCAAAAGCAAGCAATCTTGAGCTGCAGCTGATTTAGTACAGATGCAATGCATAAATAAAACCCAGTTTGCATACCTAGAGAGAACTCTGCTGGGAACAAAACAGGTTAGTGGCAGGTCCCCTACCTCCTTTGAGCCACAATTTTCAAGCTCCCATACTCAGCCTGATCTCTGTCTCAATGCCCTGCACTGAAACTTGTTCTAAAGAAGTTTCTGCCTTGCCGCTGGTCATGCCTTCTGGGTATATGGATGTCCTCCTATCGGGAACAAAGGGCTAGGAGGTATCATCTCAGAAGGGCAGTATGCCTCCTGCCTGCAAAGTTCCTAGTGCTTTTCTATAAGACACTTTCTGAACAAATCGAACTTACTAACTCTAGAAGTGAAGTAACTTCTTGGCACCCATAAAACTGTGTTGTAGAGATGGCACGACTTAAAAAAATTGTGTTTCGTTTTTCATTTGGTCATTTGGGGATCCGTTTCGGTTCGTTTTCGTTTTTCGTTTTGTTTTTGAAAAATGTTTCATTTCGTTTTCGGTTCGTAACGAAACGAAAAAATGAAAACGAAAATGAAAAATTGCTGTTTCATTAGCATTTTTTCAGTTCAATGGATTTGCCACAACGAAAACGAAAAACACGGCAAAAATGGTTTCGTTTCGTTTCCGTTTTCGATTTTTGAAAAATTTTCATTTTCGTTTTCATTACAAAATGAAACGAAAAAATGAAAACGAAAATTTCACTGAGTCGTGCCCATCTCTACTGTGTTGTCCTGTTGGACTAGGGTCTGTGGCTCATTGCAGGAGCTAGACCTAATCAAGGACCAGCCTGCCACCAGAGCAGAAGGGTCTGAGTCAACCAGGAGTTGTTATTTCCCCAGTGTGGCAGAGTCTGGTTACAACAAGAACTATATTCAACCCAGCCCGGGTTGCTAAAGTCTTGCTAAAGACTTTTCAATGAACAGCCCCGAAGGTTACTAACTGAAAACTGAGAGAAGAATACTGGGCTGGTGGTGTGGAGGTTAGAAAAACAGGAGTGAGATAAAAATATCTCGAGATGGTTTGGTTCCCTTCCAGGAACCCAAGGGAAGAAGGGAGGGAGGGTTAGCAAGGAACAATCTGTATTATGGGTGATGATTGTTCATAGGTTGAGGCTCTGGAAGACTTTTAAAATTAGTTGTTTAAAAGTATAAATAACAGACTTATCTACCTGAAAGAACAGAAGATGTGAAAGATGTGAATAAATGAAGTGTCTCATAATTACTTTATTCCTTGGACAACTGATGGACTTAATTCTCACAAACTGTTATTATACCTATTTGGAGATCACTGTAGGAATTCTCTTTCCTCCAAATGATTACATTTCCATACAATTTGAATAAAGAATGATGCTGAGCTACATGTAAACATTCTTTGTGGCCTGTGAAATTTTATGTTAATGGAAAGGTGAGGACATTTCTCACAAGCTCTCAAAGCCTCTTTTGAGGGTAGACTAAATAAAGGCTTCATAAGAAATTCACCCATGTTGCATTTTTCTCCCCCATAGATATAATAATGTATATGTTACTCATGTTAACCTTTTAGGCTATTTACTGTGAACAGTAGACATGCTTCACAGGGGTATAAAAAGGTAATGTTTCCCCCGCACATGCATGCCAGTCATATCCCACTCTAGGGGAGGTGCTCATCTCCGTATTCAAGCCGAAGAACCAGTATTGTGCAAGTCCATGGCCACGTGGCCGGCATGGCTGCAAGGAAACACTGATTTTCCTTTCTGCTTTTTATGGTGGTACCTATTTATCTACTGGCATTTTACATGCTTTATGCTACCCTACAATACATGGAAAAGGCAATAAGGAATGAAACAGGTTCATGTCTGCTTGATTATTTGTGCAAACTAAGCAAGCTGGCCATATAAATATAACTGATAGCAGCAATTTTGCAATTTGAAGTCTGGTAATTTGGAATTAATCCCAATTCTGACTGTAGCAATGGGTGCCCCATGTGATTTGATTTGAGCACTGCTTCTGAACTCATTAGGTTTCCCATGGACCTCCACTAGAGAATGAAAATAGTTGTTTTGTTGCTTTTAATTTACTGTTTTGTTTTTGGTTTTGCACTTTTCTGCATGAAATTTGGAGACCTTCCTAAAGAAAGATACACTTTCCATATTTTCAGACTGTTGAGCTTCAGGTGTTTGCATGTTTACCATCTTTAAATTTTGCCTTTTCCAGAAAAAAGAAGTGAGATATTATCATGCTCCACATATAAGTTCATTCCACTGTGCTCTGGAATCAAATCTGGCCATCATATAAATTAGCCCAAATCTGTCTAGTTTGTCTAATAATTGAGGATTTGTTCAATACAGTGCACAGCCCCAATTAAGTATTATGGAATTTTACAGTCTTGAGATATGAACTGAGAGAACATGGCAGAATTTATCCATGTCTCAAGGTGGAAGCTTTGACTATCATTACTGATACGCAAGATTAGGATCTTACAATTGTGCTTCAGGAAGACAGTTTGAGATGCAAACTCCATGTTGTGTGGAAACACAAAGCTGTCACTAATATGTACATATTTATTTGGATGATCTAGCACCATAAGTGTACCCAGTGTGGTGCAATGAATGGAGCTGTACGAAGGACATTCACCTGGAGGGGGATGGAGCTTGTAAAACCACTTCTTAAATACTTCCTTGATCTTGAAATCCCTATTAGGTTCACTGTAAATCAGTTCTGACGATGACATGTACCAAAAAGAACACCATAACATTAGCATGATTTGATATCAAGCATTTCCCCCATGCTTCTCAACACTGAAACCACTTGATTCGGGGGGGGGGGGGTTGCAGGAAGCATTACATTCTTTTTTCAATTATATGTTAGTGGGAGATGCAAGGGAAACACAAGGTGATGGTGTTCCCACATATTTGATTTTTAACAAATTTAATTTGCTTTTAGACATCTAGCATAAGGGTTTAGTATAGCAGCAAATATAAGAATCTGGAATGACCAGAGCAAACTTAAGACATTTTTTATTGTCAAAAGTTGAAGAACAATTGTTGACCACATCCTACACACCTAACTCAAGGTACATAGATGTCAAAGTTACCCATGCACCTTGAGTTAGTTGGTAGGATTTGGGTGATGCTACTTTGGCACATGAAGCAGAAATCATTATAACCACTTCTCCCCATTTCTGAACCCAGAAATACAATAATGAACAAAATATCTAACTATTTTGTGATTTGTCATAATTTTCCAACTCTGCCTCCTGCAATAGCTAGCTCATTTTGTTTCTTGGCCAAACTGCTTCAGAAGTTGCTGTTATCTAGAACAGTGTTTTTCAACCTTTTTTGGGCAAAGGCACACTTGTTTCATGAAAAAAATAATGAGGCACACCACCATTAGAAAATGTTAGCCATAAAAATTTAACTCTGTGCCTATCAGACACACACAATCACACTTCTGGGGTGCCCCCCAAAAAAACAAATCCATCCTCCAGCCCAGGCCCTCCCAAGGCATCCCTAGCCAAAATGTCTGCCTGCCCTCACTGTGTCTCCCTCCCTCCTCCTGGCACAGATCTTTTTTTTTCAGAGGATCTTGCAAACCCAGGAAGGTGGGGCTGGGTGAGGTTCTTGAGTATTATGACCCCCAACCCCCATTTTTACCCCTTCCAAGGACAGTGCCTCGTATGGGTTAGGGTTCCCCCCGCCTCCTTCCAGCCAGGCAGTGGGCTTTTTATGCCCGGTTGGGATCCCCCATCCCCGTCTCCTCCCTAGGTCCTGGAATGGCTCCAAAAATTTGCCTCAGCCTCCCATGTCCAGCCCATCTTTATTTAAAAATAATAATAAAATAAAAAAAATGAAAATAAATGGAGAGAGGAGAGAGGAGACTCAAGAAAAACCCACCCTTAAAGAGCAGTTTTAAAATAGCAACGCTTGTTTCCTACCTGGCTCGGCAGGGGCGCATGCCCATCCTCGGGAGGCAAACATTTTGGATGCCCCGAGGCGGGGATGGCATTGGGGAGGGGGTCCGGCTGCCCAGGACAGGAGAGGGGGGGGAACCAACCCCAAGAACCCTTTAAGAGCGGCTTCTGCACTGCAGGCCTTTTTGCCTGCGCCTGGCCGGGAATGGGGGAGTTTCTCTTTTCACACTCTCGCTCTCCAGTCTCTTCTTCTTCCTCCTCCTCCTCCCTTATTTCTTCTCCTTCCCCACCCCAGGCCAGCCCAGGACAGGAGAGGGGGTCAACCACCCTCTGAAAGGTAGGTGCCCTCTCCTCACCCAGGACCGCCTCTTTTCAGACCTGCGGGAGGACTTTTAAAAACTTTTTTCTCCTGCTTGGCATCGCGGGATCGCGCGATGCAGCCGGCTTCGACAAATGAACATTATTCTTTAGTTGGTTTGAGTCCGGCTCTGGCGGAGTAATTCCCATTACTGCTGCCTTGGTAATGGAACAGGATAACGGGGGGGCATTGCTGGTCTAGGGAGATCTCTAATTTTTCCCATTTCTGAAGCCACACCATGAACAAAATATCTAACTATTTTGTGATTTGTCATATTTTTCCAACTCTGCTCCTGCAATAGCAGAACATTTTGTTTGGCCAAAAAAAGGTTGTTGTTATCTAGAACTATGATGGCACTTGGACGGTACAGAGCATGTGTTCCATAAATGAACTGAATGGGTGACTCAGGTTTTCCTTATATGGAATGTTGTAGGAACAGGCAAGGCCTCCACCAAGCTGTTAATTCACTTATACTAGTAACTACTCAATGGCAGTGAAACTAAACCTGGCATTCCTCAGGCGCTTTTAAGGGATTTGTTGATGAAAGGAACAGTGGTGACAGAGGAGCATCTTTGAACTATCATTACTGATTGTTTCCAGTGATGGGTGCAAAGTTACAGGGTTTGTCAAGTCTATATGGCAGGGTTAATTCCCAGGGCTGAGGGTCATTTAGGGGAAATAATCTAGCCTTGGATCAGCTTCTAAATGAACTGCACACTTCTAAAACAAACTCTAGAATTCTAGTACGAAGGCTCCGTGCCAGTGGTGCAAAGGTTTTTCCAGTGTGTGGAAAGATTCCCTGAAGATAGTCTTTTAAAAAGCCTCTGTTGCATTAGACAGGCATATAATTTTCATTGCACATTCTCTTTAATTAACTATTGCTTGAGTACCATCATACATAAAAATTAAGCTGATAAAATAATGGACTTTTCCACAGATCCTTTCCATTTAATTTACATCCTGTAGCTGGGAACAAAATCTTCCCAAGTTAAATTTGATTAAGTTAGGCAGAAAGTGCCTCCCAGTAAATAGATATCTGAAATTGGAGAATGCACTTTGTCTAATTGTATTAATGAACTACACCGATGAGGTTTGTTTAGTAACAAAAGCCCCTTGTGACCTTTTGATTTACTGTGAAGTGGAGCACTTCTTGTATCATTCTCTCTCTTTTTTATATAGCATTCTCATTATGTTCGGTAAAATCAAACGCTTCTATAGCACATGGCTACAGCACTGGGAGAATAATGAAATTGTTAAAAGATTTTTAAATGAGCCGAAGTGGCAGTGACATAAAGCATTTGTGAGGCATTGTCTTTTTCTTTTCTTAACATTGTGTGATGGGTCCAAATTGTAATTTAATCTATCACTCTCATCCGCAAACATATGACCTAGTTTTCTCAATTCCCTTCAAATGAACGTTGTATAACCCTCTTAGTGCTTTGCACCAGTTGAAAAACTAGAGAGTCATCAGTATGAATAGAAACACAAAATGTTGTGATAAAATTAATTCAAAAGAATGGAATCTGACATTAAAGTATCAAATAAATGCATTCATAAACATTTAACACTCTGTGGTGCTAATTTGAATTTGAAGGTATGTTTAAATCTTCTGGTTGAATTTGAAAAGATTTTTTTAGAAAAACCAAAAATACTTTTGCTATGAATTGAAACAAGTTTTTTTTTCACACATGCCACTGTCATTTTAGTGTTTCCTATGAGCTTGTCCAGGCAGTGATGTTACTCCTGATTCTTCTGTGGGTCTTTGTTGCTGATATGAAGACGTCTGGTATTTTCATTCAGCAAATGTGCTGCAGTTGTTGATTAATACCTATGTACATACCTTTTCAAGCAACATCATCCTTATTGCTACTCACTTTTTGATAAATCATCATCATAGAGTAGCTGGAAGGAAACTGGAAGGAACCCTATAAATAATCAAATCCAGTTGCCTGTCAAGGAACCACAGTGAGGAATCAAACTCCCAACTGACAGATACCTCCAAATTATCCAGCAGTTCTAAATATTCTGGTGCTAATTCTGCACATCGTTATGACACAAAACGTTGTGTTCCTCCATTTTTCCTTGTGAAAAAAAATGAAAGTGCAGTATTTTTATAATCTGAGAAACAAGGCACAGGCGCCAGAGTGCAAAGTATATTAGGTGTTGCAAATTCTGATTGATTTTTCATTCCTGTAGGAAACTGAAATAATAAACACAAAATAATGAAGATGGTGAGGACAAAACTAAGGAAGAGATGTTAAACCATGCAGAAGTACAGAAATACCTTCAATATGTCATGAGATTCTCCCACATCTTCCAAATAGCATGGAACATAGATCAATGTGGCCTTATGTTCCCTTGAATATACAATTAAAAAGTACAAATTAGAACAGTGAAGAATGAAAAATATACCATGTCAGGTATGTGAGGTGAGAAAATAAGATGCCTGAATGATGTCCTAGCAGTTCCTTGCAGGAAAAAATGTTTAATCCCATTTGGCATTTATCCTATTTAAAATTAATTCTAGTGGAGAACAGATAACTATTAACAATCATATAAAAGTTCATTTGGGAATTAAGGTGAAAACATCAGCTCATCTAGTTCTGCAAGCTTTATTCATCTACCTTTCTTCTATGTTCCATAAGCACAAACATGAAATCCAGAAAGCAATTAAAATGTGTTGAAAATATTCTGTGAGAAAAATGGTTAGCACAGATGCTTACGATATGTGAAAACCAAACACTGAGATGCTTGTAAATACTTAAAATAGATTTAAGTCCAAAATACAGGAGCATAAAACATACAATAAAAGTATCAAAATAATGTTTCAGAGTCTAAAAATTCAGGAGGTTATAGGAAAAAATTGGAACAATCCAAAAGAACACATCTCTAAAGTACATTGTTAAAAAGTTAAAACCATTGACAGCTCTGACCGATCTTCAGTCTTTTGACAGATTACTGGACACATGAAAAATATTCTAAGTGCCCACCTAACAATCCATTTTATCTTCCTCTGTTTAAAGATGCTGTTGTGAGCTTTTGCTGCCCTTTGATGTCTGGCGCCTTGTATCAGTGTGGTAGGTATTCAGGGTGTGTGTGTTGTGTGCCATGTTGCATTTATGTATCTTAGCTGGCTGGACAGTTCAGTGGTTAAGGTATCTGGCTGTGGAGTGGGAGTTTAATTTTCTGCTGCAGTTCTTGTAAATTGAGATAGTCTGTGTGATCTTGAGCAAACTGCAGAGTCCCTGGGCACCTCCAAAAGAAGGGAATAGCAAACCAGAGTATTCTCTGAAAAGGATCCCCAAAAATCAGAGTTGATTTGATGGCACATGATTTTTATTATTTGCTCCTTCCGTGTATTTGTATTTATATTTATATTTATATTTATATTTATATTTATATTTTTATATTTATATTATTTATATTTATCTGTTCTTTCTTTCTTTCTTTCTTTCTTTCTTTCTTTCTTTCTTTCTTTCTTTCTTTCTTTCTTTCTATTTACCTGTTATATTTAGCTGTTCAGCAGTGGAATATGCTGCCACAGAGGGTGATGGAGTCCCCTTCTTGCTGGATGGCCATCTGTCGGAAATACTGTGATGGGGGTTCCTGCATTGCAGGGGGTTGGACTGGATGGTCCTAGAGGCTCTCTTCCCACTCCATGATTCTATGATTCTATGATCTCAGTTGTTCACATTTCTGCTAATTGTAAATAGCTAAATTTTGCTGCTATGGTAAATTGCTGATCTCTATACATGGTCAGAAAATTTTCATTCAAAATCCTGATAGCTTTTACTGTATTTTGAGTTGGTCCCTTGCACCTGCTATAATAGCTAAATGGTGCTATAGCAATTTATCTAGATAACGTTTTACTGCATTGAGAAAAATGCCATGAATATCGAGTGCTGGTGAATGAATATGGTCAGGAACCAATTTGATCTATTTGAATGTTAGGACTCCAGGATTTCCCCTCTAAATGTCATGGTTTTCTTTCTCAGTATTATATATTTCATATAATTAGTTTCCATTGATGCTCACATGCTAGGATATTATGACAGATATTCTTTTGCAGGCAATGTTATTTTACATTGATTTTGCCTTCAGATCTGGCTGGGGGTGGGGCTGATAGTTTCACAGCAATTGTTAGTAAACTGCTGATCAAGCTTTGTTGTTGTTGTTGTTGTTGTTGTTGTTGTTGTTGTTGTTGTTGTTGTCATCGTAGAACAGCAGAGCTGCAAGGAACCCTGTGGATCATCAAGTTTAGCCCTGTCAGGGAGGTACAGTGGGAAAGCAAGCCCTTATTCTCTGGCTCCACGGCCAGGTACCTAAACACAATGTGCATTTTTCAAGGATGCATTTTTATGTACCCTTAATTACTTTAACACTTTATACATTTGTAATTTCAAAACTTAACATAGAGTTGACAGTGTAAAATAAACTGCAGAGAATGAAGCTATGGTATTTATCCTGAACTGATATTGCTGATAAAGTATATTTCTGCATTGTGTGGGCAATGGGAAAAGTACTATTTATTTATTTATTTATTTATTTATTTATTTATTTATTTATTTATTTATTTATTGGGCTTATATACTACTCCATCTAGCCTGAAGGCTACTCTGGATAGTGTAAGTGGGAAAATACAATCATATAGTATCAGTGGTGCAAACTAAATTGAACAAAGGGTTCTTGTGGTTAAACTCTGATTTTTGTTCTAACCCAAAGTTCTGAAAGTTTACTTTTTTAGATGATAACTCCCATAATAACCCAGTGATCACTGGCCAGTAGCAAGGCTAGTTGAGGAATTATGGGAGTTGCAAATAATGCAAGGAATAACACACTTGAAAATAATGTATATTCTATAATAAACGTGTACATAAGGCATGTGAGATAAGGTTCATATGTATCAAATGATGATCAAAACACACATGACTTTTAATAAAGATTTATTTTAATGGACAGAAAGGGGTGGTATGCTGAAATAAGCATAATTTCATAAAAGCTGCTGCTTCTCTATTCCCTGTGCCTGTACTAGGAAGGCATTTTTACCCTGCCCACCTGAGATGAAAAGAAATGAAAATGACTGACTTATATTTCTTCTGGCAGGAAAAAGGACCAAGTATCCTATTGCTTTTGACCAAAAGGATGCTTGTGTTTTGGTTGTTTGACTCTGGAGATGGGCACATCTTACTGGCAACATATTATCCTCCCCTGTGCCAGCATGGACTCTGTTAATTCCTAACATTTGGAACTGAATATGGACATTTGGGGTAATCAGTTGTTTTGTCCTCCTTTTTCTGTGTGTCCTGTTGAACAGGTGGAAAGTGGTTCTTTAATTGGCTTTTTCTTACACAAATTTAGCTAATTGGTGCCTAATTTTCTTTATAATTATTAACCTGGCTAACTGACTTTTAATTTATGGGTTTGGTTTCTTTTGGTGTTAATTTAACTTGGCTTTCTATTTTAATTAGATTTACTTTGGTTAATTAGCTGCATCTTTGGAAACACAGTGCACAAGGGGAAGAATACAGCATGGAATCTGGAGAGCATCTCACGGCTTTGCATTTGCAGGGTTTGTCCAGCAGAGCCTTCCCCAAGGAGCAAATTAGGGGCTTTAGGAAATCCCCTCCAGGCTTTGCAGTCAAATCAGATCTAGGGACTCACATGTGGTGAATCACTTGGTCAGCTATATTTGTCTTTCATTTGTAGGTCAAGGTGCTGATCATGACCTACGAAGCACTATACGACCTGGGTCCCAGCTACCTCAAACATCGACTCTCCCAGTATGAAGCATATATATTTCTTCTGGGTATCTCCATTGCCAGTCACAGGTATGTCTTGTGGGAGGGCCAGAGCTACTTCCTGTCCTTGCCTAAGGAGGAGATTTATCTTTAAATAGCTGCTCCCATTAGCAAGTGCTTTAGCGGCCCCTACACTGTTAGATCTTGAATAAACAACAAAAGAAGTAAATAGTCTTACTAGATTAAAAAAATTAGTGTAAGTTTACATTTTTGAGACCTTGAATACATTTTATTGCACTCGTTAAAATGGAGTTGGAGGGAGCAGCTGTGGTTACCTGTAGTACTTGTGCCATGTTTGTCATCTTGACAGAGCATGTGCAAAACTACATTTGCTGCAAGTGCAAGCTGGTTGCGCTATTGGAAGAGAAGGTCCAGCAGTTAGAGGCTCGCATATCGGACCAGCAACATATTAAGGAGCTTGAGAGGTTCTTGGGCAGAGCAGAACAGACTATCCAGGTCCAAGAAGAGACAGGGCACACTTCTGAGGATGTAATCACTTCCCCAACCCAGGAGGTAGATGGGTGGAGGAATGTGACTCAAAGGAATAGAAGGCCAAGGGATCGCTCAGAGAGTCTCATATTGCACAATCAATTTGAGGCTCTTTCCCTCATCACACCTCATGAGGCACACACCAAGGAACAATTGGTTCCACCTGAGGATCTCTCCCTCATCACTATTGATGAGATACAAGATCAGGTACATGTAGATGAGCAGGCTGCAGGAGAAAAGCTCCTTGTACTAGGATATTCTATAATTAGAAATACAGAGGGATGGATTTGTGAGGAGCATGATAACCGTATGGTCACTTGCCTGCCAGGTGCAAAGGTTGCAGACATCACGAGAAATCTAGATAGCTTGTTAGAGAGAACTGGGAAGGAGCCAGTGGTCATGGTACACATTGGTACCAATGATGTCGGGAAGGCCAAGCGGTCAGTCTTGGAAGCCAAATTCAGGTTGTTAGGTAGAAGATTGAAGTCCTGGGCTTCCAAGGTAGCATTTTCAAAAGTGCTACCTGTTCCTCGTGCAGGACCCACCAGGCAGGCAGAACTCAGAAGCCTCAATGCGTGGATGAGGTGATGGTGTCGAGAGCAGGGCTTTAGATTTGTCAGGAACTGGAGAATATTTTGGGACAAGCCAAACCTCTTCAGGAGGGATGGGTTGCACTTGAATCATGATGGGACCAGATTGCTGGCACTCAACCTCAAAAAGGCAGCAGAGCAGCTTTTAAACTGATAACTGGGGGAAAACCGACAGGAGCTGAGTGGCATCCGGTTCGGAACACCTCATCCTCGGGGAACGAGGTTGGAGAGGGTAGAGAATCACATAGAGATGACATTGCCAGGCTAGGCTGGAATAACGAGACGACACAGATTGTCTTGGTTGAAAAGGGCCACAATTTATTAATTATAACAGCACTTTAACTTTATTCAACTAAACAGTAACTTTGGAGGGTCTGTGACGTAGCGCAATAATGATGGCATTATTCTTATTAGGTCCCCTGTTGCCAGATTTACGTGCAGTCTGTTATGTTGCCGCAAGGGGGATGCCTAGAGTGTCTTTGAGCATCCCCCAAATTGCCAATCATTTGGCAGCCCTCTTGATCATGTGTGGGTTAGTCTTAATTTGTCCCTATCTACGTCCTAATCTAATTTATTAAGTGAGGGCTGCCAAGGACCTTGAAGTTATTAATTCGGACGGGGACTGTTTTATGAATATTACCTATTGCGCTACCTGCCAAAGTGTGACCGGGATTTTTTAACCCCCACCTCCAGCATGTGTCTGATGGGATGGGCGAAAACACGCCACCACTCACGGCCAATCAGAGTGGTAGTCAAAAATTCCCATCCGGCCCCGTAGCGACCAGCAAAGCATCACCATCACATTCGAAATGCGGAGGGAGGGCGGGAGAACGGCAGCTTGGACGGCCAGGCGGTGATGGGGAGGCACAAGCCTTTTAAAGGCTGTGCTCTGTAGCGCAAGCTACGCCAGGAGCGTAGCCAATCACCGCCTGCCACCTGCCAGCCGGCAAAGCCATCCCCTGCACAACACAAGGTGGTGCGGGGCAGCCATTGCCAGGCTAGGCTGGAATAACGAGACAACACAGATTGTCTTGGTTGAAAAGGGCCACAATTTATTAATTATAACAGCACTTTAACTTTATTCAACTAAACAGTAACTTTGGAGGGTCTGTGACGTAGCGCAATAATGATGGCATTATTCTTATTAGGTCCCCTGTTGCCAGATTTACATGCGGTCTGTTATGTTGCTGCAAGGGGGATGCCTAGAGTGTCTTTGAGCATCCCCCAAATTGCCAATCATTTGGCAGCCCTCTTGATCATGTGTGGGTTAGTCTTAATTTGTCCCTATCTATGGCCTAATCTAATTTATTAAGTGAGGGCTCTCGAGGACCTTGAAGTTATTAATTCGGACAGGGACTGTTTTTATGAATATTACCTATTGCGCTACCCGCCACGAAGAGACGCACTGCTGTCTCTTCACCCAAAACAGCTGAACAACTCAGCGCACAGACCCTCCTTTATGTCCGATAAGATGTCAAGGCCCTTATCAGAGAGGTGCACCCTGTCAGGGCGAAATAAGCTCGAGTCTCGAGCCGTAATGGTCGGATGCCAAATAACAGCACCCATCTCAGAATTAACAACACGGGCAATCTCCCTGTTCACGCCCTTGCGGGCTTTGTGCATTTTCTGCGGGTGGTGCTGGGCACCCCAAACCAATCTAGGGATAATTGCCGACCAGATAATCCGCGTATTAGGCCACCTGATTTGAAAAACTCTCAGGTCATCAATGACCTTGAGGATGAGCAACTTGCCCGACATGCGAGTTAAGTTGTTGCCTCCAAGGTGAATCACCACGATGGAAGGCGCCTGGTCGTGGGGTTTGGAGAGGGCCATCGATAAGAATGCATTCCAGCACATGCCACGCCTCCCCTTCCATACCAGGTCAGCCCATTGCCCCAGGCCGAGGTTGCGGCCATGTCCAGATTTACTGGCAAACTTGGCGGCCCAGTAAATAAAACTGTGGCCGTACAGGATAATCCGAGTGTGTCTTGGCTCGACCAAACCTGAAACGAGAAAACAAAACAACTGGCCCGAGCTCACGGGTCCATTAACGGTCGCACATAGGCTTTAAATCGTTTTGACTTCCAACGCCCAAGACGCTGTATGCCAGTGGGGTCCACGCCGATGGCGGCGGCAGTGGAGGTGGCTCCTATGCGAAACGAGTGAGTGCCAAAGTGCAAACCCTATATACCAGCGAGCTGGAGAGCCTTCAATGAAATTTTCCAAAATTGGTATCGGGTGAGTGGTGAGCCGTCCCTGTGTTGGAACAAGTATCCTTGGTAATGGCCAATGGAATGGGCGTACCTCTGGAGGGCCAATATGGGGCAGATATGCGGCACCGAGCACCTATGTAGGTGTATCGTGCTGTCCCGACCCTGCTGGTGTGTTTTATATCTGCGAATGCACAGAAAGACCTGTTCAGATTCAAGTGCCATATCGCTCCACTGTAGAGCCGTGCCCGATGTGTCGGTTTTGGAAAAGGCGACCAGCTTGCTGATACGTAATGCTGCGAAGAATGCGACCAACGTGGCCGCCTGAAAAAGGTTAACCTCAAAACTATCTACACAAACCTGGGGCCACACCTCGGCCAGCCTGACCAACATAAGGGGCGAAATGGGTGTCCTAGTGTCGCGTGGCTTACCCCGCTCCCGGGACCACCCTTCAATCATTTTGGCAATTCAGAATTGACAGTCGGGAATCTCCAGTCCTTGTGCTTTGGCGTAATAATAAAGGGCCGACATCTTTCCCTGAATGGTACGGGGGGCCAAGCCCTTAAAATGTAAATGTACCGCAAACTGAACGAGGTGGTCAGCTGTCGCTGGCCAAAGCCGCTGAAGCCCAACCCTCGCACCAAATCGCGCATACTCGGCGCAAGCGGCGGAGTATGCCTGACGCGTGCTTGGTGCCAAGGCCAACCCCATCGCCCTGTTGGCTTCTACCCCCAAGCCTCCATACTTCTGCTGGGAGCCGGTCGGGGTCCTTCATTGCCTGGGGAGCTAACGCTCTGAACCGCTCCATCTGTTGGCGGGACAGAGCGTCAGCAATATTGTTCCGGATGCCCGGCACGTGGAGCGCACGGAACAAAATGTTACATAAGAACATAAGAACATAAGAACATAAGAAGAGCCATGCTGGATCAGGCCAAAGGCCCATCTAGTCCAGCTTCCTGTATCTCACAGCGGCCCCACCAGATGCGTTTGGGAGCGCATGAGACTAGATATCTGTCTCCTGATCCCACTCCCCTGCATCTGGCCCTTGAAGTACCCTGGTTTTAAGCCTGGAGATTACACATCTCCATCATGGTTTGTAACCCGTGATGGACTTTTCCTCTAGGAATCTGTCCAATCCCCTTTTGAAGGCATCCAGGCCAGATGCCATCACCACATCCTGTGGCAGGGAGTTCCATAGACTTACAACGCGCTGGGTGAAAAAATATTTTCTTTTGTCAGTTCTTACTCTCCCAGCACTCAATTTGAGTGTATGTCCCCTAGTTCTGGTATTTTGAGAGAGGGAGAAGAGCTTCCCTCTATCCACTTTACTCATACCCTGCATTATTTTGTATGTCTCAATCATATCCCCCTCAAGCGCCTTTTTCCAGACTGAAGAGGCCCAATTGTTTTAGCCTTTCTTCATAAGGGAGGTGCCCCAGCCCAGTAATCATTTTAGTCGCTCTCTTCTGCACCTTTTCCAGTTCCACTATGTCTTTCTTGAGATGCGGTGACCAGAATTGTACACAATACTCCAGGTGGGGCCTTACTATTGTTTTGTATAACGGCATTATAATGTTGGCTGTTTTATTTTCAATCCCCTTTTTGATAATCCCTAGCATGGAATTGGCCTTCTTCACTGCTGCCACACATTGGGGAGACACCTTCATGGAGCTGTCCACCAACACACCAAGATCTCTTTCCTGATCCGTCACGGATAACTCAGAGCCCATAAGTTGATAGATGAAGTTTGGATTTTTGCCCCAATATGCATTACTTTACATTTGGTTACATTAAAACGCATTTGCCATTTCTCAGCCCACTCCCCAGTTTGGAGAGATCCTTCTGGAGCTCTTCACAATCTTCTCTGGTTTTTACCACATGGAAAAGTTTTGTGTCATCTGCAAACTTGGCCACCACACTGTTTATCCCTGTCTCCAGGTCATTTATGAACAGATTGAAAAGCACCGGTCCCAGGACCGAGCCCTGGGGCACACCGCTTTTCACTTCTCTCCATTGTGAAAATTTCCCATTGACACCTACTCTTTGTTTCCGGGATCTCAACCAGTTCTCAATCCATAAGAGGACCTGCCCTCTTATCCCCTGACTATGCAATTTTCTCAGCAGCCTTTGGTGAGGGACTGTGTCAAAAGCCTTTTGAAAATCCAGATAGACTATATCCACCGGTTCACCCAAATCCACGTGCCTGTTGACCTTTTCAAAAAATTCTAAGAGGTTTGTAAGACAAGATTTACCCTTACAGAAGCCATGCTGATTTTCTCTCAGCAAGGTTTGTTCTTTTATGTGTTTTAAGATTTTCTCTTGGATGAGGCCTTCCACCATCTTCCTGGGACAGATGTAAGGCTAACCGGCCTGTAGTTTCCTGGGTCCCCCTCCTTCCTTTTTAAAAATTGGTGTGACATCCGCTATCCTCCAGTCCTCCGGCACTGTGGCCGTTTGAAGAGACAAGTTGCATATTACCGTTAAGAGATCTGCAATTTCATTTCTCAGTTCCCTAATAACCCTTGGGTGGATGCCATCTGGGCCAGGTGACTTGTTAATCCTCAATTTATCAATTAGTCCTAAAACCTCCTCTCTTTTAACCTGTATTTGATTTAATTCTTTAGTCAAGAGGGGCGGCTCAGGCAGCGGAATCCGCTCAAGGTCCTCTGTCGTGAAGACAGACGCAAAGAACTCATTCAATTTCTCTGCAATGTCCAAGTCCTCCTTAACCTCCCCTTTTCCTCTCTCACCATCCAGAGGCCCAATTGGTTCTCTGGCAGGTTTTCTACTTCTAACATATTTAAAGAAGCTTTTGTTATTACCCTTTATATTGCTAGCCATGCGTTCCTCAAAGTCTTTCTTTGCCTCCCTTATAATCTTTTTACATTTCTTTTGCCAGAGTTTGTGTTCCTTTTTATTTTCCTCATTTTGGGAGGATTTCCATTTACAGAAGGACCTCTCCTTGTGCTTTAGAGCCTCTCTAACGCCACTCGTTAACCATGCCGGTGTCCTCTTGGACTTAAATGAGCTCTTCTTTCTTTGTGGTATGCACTTGTGCTGGGCCTCTATTATTGTTGTTTTAAACAGGCTCCATGCACTCTGAAGAGATTGGATTCTTCTAACCCTCCCCTTCAGTTTCTCTCTAACTAGTTTCCTCATCTGAGGGAAGTTTGCCCTTCGAAAATCAAGGGTTTTATGTCTGATTTGGTTGACACTCTTCCTCCAACATGCATGGCAAAGGTAATTGCAGCATGGTCACTGTTCCCCAGAGGCTCAGTGACATTCACATCCCTGACGAGGTCCTGAGTATCACACAATATTAGATCTAGAGTTGCCTGTTCTCGGGTGGGCTCCATGACAAGTTGCTCTAAGGCACAGTCATTCAGCAAGTCGAGAAACCCAGTTTCTCTTTCTTGCCCGGAGCTCGCATTGGCCCAGTCAATGTGGGGATAATTAAAGTCCCTCATGATTACTATCCTATCCCTCTTAGCCACCTCCATGATTTCTCTCCTCATTTCAAGGTCCCCCTCAAGTTTTTGATCTGGTGGACGATAGAATACTCCAACTATCATATCACTCTTTGGACCTGGTAGTTTAACCCACAGTGATTCTATGGCGGAGTCAGACCCTCTGTCAATCTCCATTCTGCTGGATTTTATGCCTTCTTTGACATAGATGGCCACTCCTCCCCCAACCCGCCCCTCTCTATCCCTTCTATAGAGTTTATAGCCTGGGATTGCTGTGTCCCACTGGTTCTCCACATTCCACCAGGTTTCTGTTATGGCTATTATATCAATGTTATCCCTAGCTGCCAGATGTTCAAGTTCTCCCATCTTTGCTCGGAGGCTTCGAGCATTGGCGTAGAAGCACTTGTACAATGGGTCCCGCAACAGCTGCTGCCTTGTTCTTCTCCCCCCACAGCTTTTATTTTCAGTAGACGAACTGTCACATTCCACTATTCTGCCAGTGTTAATACTTGCTATGTCATCTCTATGTGATTCTCTACCCTCTCCAACCTCATTCCCCGAGGATGAGGTGTTCCGAACCGGATGCCACACAGCTCCTGTCGGTTTTCCTCCAGTTATCAGTTTAAAAGCTGCTCTGCTGCCTTTTTGAGGTTGAGTGCCAGCAATCTGGTCCCATCATGATTCAAGTGCAACCCATCCCTCCTGAAGAGGTTTGGCTTGTCCCAAAATGTTCTCCAGTTCCTGACAAATCTAAAGCCCTCCTCTCAACACCATCGCCTCATCCACGCATTGAGGCTTCTGAGTTCTGCCTGCCTGGCGGGACCTGCACGGGGAACAGGTAGCACTTCTGAAAATGCTACCTTGGAAGCCCGGGACTTCAATCTTCTACCTAGCAACCTGAATTTGGCTTCCAAGACTGACCGCTTGGCCTTCCCGACATCATTGGTACCGACGTGTACCATGACCACTGGCTCCTTCCCAGTTCTCTTCCCATGTTAAATTGGAGACAGCGGAGGGTGAGCGCACGTACCAGGCGCATGACCCTCTTAGATTTAGACGTCAAATTATTGATAATGTGCACAACTGCCAAGTTGTCACACTGAAATTGGATTGCCGAATTAGCCCATAGGTCAGCCCAAAGGAAGAGTGCTCCTACTATGGGGAACAACTCCAGGAGAGTGAGGTCCCTCGTCAGGCCAGTACAATGCCATTCCTGAGGCCATGAACCGGCACACCAGCGGCCCTGGAAAAACAGCCCAAAGCCTACCGCTCCAGATGCATCCGTCTGAACCTGTAAATTTGCTGCAGCGATTGCATCCGAACGCCAAAAATAAACCCCATTGAATTTGGATAGGAAGTCAAACCAGAGATCCAAGTCCTCCCTGATAGCTGCCAAAATGTGGCGTTTATGGTGGGGGCTACGGAAGCCAGCTATGCTATCGCACAGCCAGCGCAGGAATGGCTGCCCAGGGGCGACCACCCTGCAGGCAAAATTCAGGTGCCCGATGAGCTGTTGCAATTCGCACAGGGTGGCCTTCTTACGTGCCCTCATCGATGTAATATGACTGTGGAGGTCCTGAAGTTTTTGTTGGGGCAAACGGCAGGCCTGGGCCACGGTGTCCAGTTCAATGCCTAGAAAAGTTAACACCGTAGCCGGGCCCTCCGTTTTGTCATCTGCAAGGGGCAATCCGAGCTCTGTGGCCATGGTGTTAAAGGAGGCCATGAGCTGCCGGCACTGATTGGTGCCTGCCACCCCCGCAAAAAGGAAATCATCAAGATAATTAATGACGTGAATGTCTCTGGTGCATTGCTTAACCGCCCATTCAAGAAAGGAACTGAAACGTTCGAATGCAGAACAAGAAATCGAACAGCCAAACGGCATGGCCCTATCCATGTAATACGCCCCGTCGAATGCAAAGCCCAATAGCTCACAATCGTCAGGGTGTACGGGTAATAAACGGAAGGCCGATTTAACATCGCACTTTCCAATTTCGGCCCCGATGCCGCAGCTACGCACCATTCTGACGGCTGAGTCAAATGATGTGTAGTGAACACTAGACAGTTCACGGGGGATGCTATCATTAACAGACTGGCCGGCCGGGTAGGAAAGGTGATGGATCAACCGATATTGTCCCGGGGCTTTCTTGGGAACGATGCCCAATGGGGACACTCGGAACCTGGGGGTAGGCGGCTGTGCGAAGGGGCCCAATATGCGGCCCGCCCGCAGTTCGGCGGCAATTTTCTCCCGTACAATGTCCTCCATGCCAATCACCGATTTGAGGTTGGAGGCCATGAAAGGTCTCCTCTCCCCTTGGGCAGGAATCTGGAAGCCAAACTGAAACCCTTCCATTAGATAGCAAGCGTCCGCTTGCGAGGAGTAGCTACATAGCCACGCCCTCAATACCTCAGTTTTTGTGGGGCTAGGTCACTTTCGGTGGTGGATTAGGGCCCGGATGCTGTCGCTTTTCTCCCGGGTCCCTACCCCCATCACCCCCGGGCTTGCCCCTCGGGCAAGTGGATGCCGGGTGGTTTGCTCCACAGGTGGAGCATAGGTGGCGAAACTTACATTGTCGGCGCCTGCAGGAACCTCTGCTGTTATAATCGAAGCAGACCAGCCGGGGTTGAACCGACTGGCCCGCCTGTGCGTGGGAAGTGCCTGCGGGGCCAGAACGCAAAACCGGATGACCACTATCAAACCTCTCCGAGCGGTTGGAGCTGATTACCCTCAACCAGAGGTAACTATGGGGTCTGTCCCAGCGCAAGGTGGGGTCCTTAGCAATACGCTTACGGAACCCCTCATCATACATGAGCCATGCCATATTCGGGAAATCAAGACGAGCCCTGTTGATTAGATCTAAATAGTGCCAGAGATCAGCTCCTTTGTGGGGGTGCACTTTTGAATAAATGCCCGCATACATCAGAAAGGCATTCAACCAATTGTTCCAGGAACGGTCCGGCTTGCATTTCCAGATCCGTTCCTTTTCCTTGTCGTCCAGTTTCTCTAGGTCCTTAGTGTCAATCTCTCTATTTAACAGGTGAAAGATGTCGATGTACTTGCCGGCAACTATCCTATCTACCATAGCTTCCGAAAGGTGATCCCCTAATGGAAGGGACTCATCACCTTTGGGATGCTCATCATTCCCTGATTGCGTGGGG
This sequence comes from Phrynocephalus forsythii, assembly GCA_029282475.1. Classification (NCBI taxonomy): domain Eukaryota; kingdom Metazoa; phylum Chordata; class Lepidosauria; order Squamata; family Agamidae; genus Phrynocephalus; species Phrynocephalus forsythii. The sequence continues at coordinate 9,900,230 of JAPFRF010000007.1, read as the reverse complement.
TTGTCATCTTTGGGTAGCCGCAGCTGGGATTGCCGTAGCTGAGAGGCCTCCTGACCTTCCCCGTGCTTGGACGCTGTGGACACTGACAGGTCTAGAACCGGGTCTGTTTGGGCAGCCACCTCGGCCCTAATCAGGCTACCCCCACCTCCAAGTTGGGGGTGGATCGGCTGTTGTATGAGCTGTGGGGGTTCAACACGTTCCTGGGTCTCCCTCGTGGCACTAGGCCAAGGCCAGGTCACATGTCTGGGTGTGGATGTGGAAACTGGCAGTGACTCACTGAACTCCAGCCAGGTCGTAGTCAAAATTGGCAGCGAGCCACGTGTCTCCATGGTACCCGATAAGTCCATGGCCTGGTGCTGGACGTCCTCAGTGGCGAGAATGGCTGTGGTGTGGAGGGCCAGTGGTTCGGCCAGGCGGCAAGGGACCCGAGGTTCTGCAGCACTGGTTGAAGCCTCAGATGTCCTAGAGAGAGAGGCTGTGGTAGCCTGGCCCGAAGGTCCAGCTAATGATGCCTCGAGGGAATTAATGTGAGACCACATCAGGTCACCCATTAGTTTTAGAGCCGAACTGCCCTGGCTCCCTACCTCCCCAGCGGCCTGACCGCCCCCGTAGGAGGAAGCCATGCCTCAGCGTTCAGCGTTGTCACGCTCCAAATGGGACAATTTCTTCCAGGCTGCCGCTAGTCACAGCCACTCGTCATCTGACAATGAGGCTGAGTCAGGGGGGGATGGAGGGAGAGGCCTCTTCTTTGGAGGGGCCTTGCCCTTGCCCTTAGAGGTCGCCTTTTTGGGAGGCATGATTAGAGCCCAGATGAAGCTAAGGGGGTGTAAGGGGAGACAGGCCAAAGGTGAGCACTAATTATGTGAGAGCTGCCAAGTAACGATGATGTGCCCTCTGATGTCTCCAGTAACTAAAGGCCTCGCCTAAGATAATGGCCACATTTAAGCCCGGCTGGCCGTGGTGGACTGAGTTGCTCCCACTAAAATGGGGGTGGCACCCCGGAAAATGAGGGGGCCCCCAATCAGCCCCCGTGTAGAAAGATTGATAGGGTCCAGACTCACGCCCGGATGGACCACCTGGGGGCTGGATTGAAGTGGATCAAATTTGGGCCCAACCAAAATGGCTGCCGGTCAATGACCATGTGGAGAACTGGAGGCCTGTATTCCATCTGGATTCCCGGCAGAGCATCCACAGCCCGCCCCAAATAAGGCTGTTACTAACTTAAAAGTATGTATTTATTTAGTCATTAAGGAACTATCTATAATGCGACTGAGTGTGCTCCGGCCAGGCCAAGGCCCAGCAGGAATCCGACCAGCCAGCCCCTAAGGGCCTGCTGCCCTGCAAGGAAAAATTTTCTGCTCTATTTTCTTCTTATTTTTATTTATTTATTTATTTATTTATTTTTATTTATTTATTTATTTATTTATTTATTATTTTTTAATTACTCAGAGACCCAGCGGGGATTCAAACCAGCGACCCCAAGGGACCTACTGTCTTTGCAGGCACGCTCAACTCCCGCCCCCCATCCGACTCCAACCCCTTCCTGGGTGGTGAGAGGAAGCTTCGGCGAGCCTGCCGGCCGGCGGACCCAGGTCCGGGAATATCGTCCCGACCACCAGCTGATGAGCGCAGCAGCGCAGCAGCAGCAGCCGGGGTCAGGAGCGAATTCCCAACTATCAGCTGTTGTGTGCGGTAGCGTGGCAGCAGCTGAAGGCGTAAGGCAAGGGGAGACAGAAAAGCGGAGCACCCCCCCGCACCCGTCCCGGTTCCCTCCCGCCACCCGCAACCACCGCAAGCTCACAGGAGCTTGGCAGGGGTAACCCTCCCTCCTCCCCATTCCCAGGACCAAACTCAATGCTGCCGGCTCAAAACGACGAGGCGGCACAAGGTGAGGCGTCCTGCTCTTCGTCCTCCTCTCAGAACGGCAGCTTGGACGGCCAGGCGGTGATGGGGAGGCGCAAGCCTTTTAAAGGCTGCGCTCCGTAGCGCGAGCTACACCAGGAGTGTAGCCAATCACCGCCTGCCACCAGCCAGCCGGCAAAGCCGTCCCCTGCACCACACAAGGTGGTGCGGGGCAGCCATAGCAGGTATTAGCACTGGGAGAATAATGGACTGTGACAGTTTGTCTACTGAGAATAAAAGCTGTGAGGGTAAAAGAACAAGGCAGCAGCTGTTGTTGCGGGACCCACTGTACAGGTGCTTCTACGCCAATGCTCGAAGCCTCCGAGCAAAGATGGGATAACTTGAACATTTGGCAGCTAGGGATAACATAGATATAATAGCCATAACAGAAACCTGGTGGAATGTGGAGAACCAGTGGGATACAGCAATCCCAGGCTATAAACTCTATAGAAGGGATAGAGAGGGGCGGGTTGGAGGAGTGGCCATCTATGTCAAAGAAGGGGTAAAATCCAGCAGAATGGAGATGGACAGAGGGCCTGACTCCACCATAGAATCACTGTGGGTTAAACTACCAGGTCCAAGGAGTGATGTGATAGTTGGGTTATGCTATCACCCACCAGATCAAAAACTTGAGGGGGACCTTGAAATGAGGAGAGAAATCATGGAGGTGGCTAAGAGGGACAGGATAGTAATCATGGGGGACTTCAATTATCCCCACATTGACTGGGCCAATGCGAGCTCTGGGCAAGAAAGAGAAAAGCTGCTGAAAAATCTCCACAGCCAGGGGATAAAAGGGCAGGTCCTCTTATAGATTGAAAATCGGCTCAGTACCAGGAAATAGAGAGTAGGTGTCAATGGGCAATTTTTACAATGGAGAGAGATGAAAAGTGGTGTGCCCCATGGATCTCTCCTGGGACTGCTGTTTTTCAACCTGTTCACAAATGACCTGGAGACTGGGATAAGCAGTGAGGTTACCAAGTTGCAGATGACACAAAACTTTTCCGTGTGGTGAAAACCAGAGAAGATTGTGAAGAGCTCCAGAAGGATCTCTCCAAACTGGGGGAATGGGCTGAGAAATGGCAAATGCATTTTAATGTAACCAAATGTAAAGTAATGCATATTGGGGCAAAAAATCCAAACTTCATCTATCAACTCATGGGCTCTGAGATATCCGTGACGGATCAGGAAAGAGATCTTGGTGTGTTGGTGGACAGCTCCATGAAAGTGTCTCCCCAGTGTGTGGCAGCGGTGAAGAAGGCCAATTCCATGCTAGGGATTAGCAAAAAGGGGATTGAAAATAAAACAGCCAACATTATAATGCCATTATACAAAACAATAGTAAGGTCCCACCTGGAGTATTGTGTACAATTCTGGTCACCGCATCTCAAGAAAGACATAGTGGAACTGGAAAAGGTGCAGAAGAGGGCGATTAAAATGATTACTGGGCTGGGGCACCTCCCTTATGAAGAAAGGCTAAAACATTTGGGCCTCTTTAGTCTGGAAAAAAGGCGCTTGAGGGGGGATATGATTGAGACATACAAAATAATGCAGGGTATGAGTAAAGTGGATAGAGGGAAGCTCTTCTCTCTCTTCCAAAATAACAGAACTAGGGGACATACACTCAAATTGAGGGCTGGGAGAGTAAGAACTGACAAAAGAAAATATTTTTTCACCCAGCGCGTTGTAAGTCTATGGAACTCCCTGCCACAGGATGTGGTGATGGCAACTGGCCTGGATGCCTTCACAAGGGGATTGGACAGATTCCTGGAGGAAAGGTCCATCACAGGTTACAAACCATGATGGAGAAACCAGGGTACTTCAAGTGCCAGATGCAGGGGAGTGGTATCAGGAGACAGATATCTAGTCTCATGTGCTCCCAAACGCATCTGGTGGGGCCGCTGTGAGATACAGGAAGCTGGACTAGATGGGCCTTTGGCCTGATCCAGCATGCCTCTTCTTATGTTCTTATGTTCTTATGAACCCATGAAAGGACTTTCTCGACTGCTGCACCCAGACTCTGGAACTCCCTTCCATTAGAGGCCAGGACAGCTTCATCTCTGTTGTCTTTCCAGAAACAGGCAAAGACCTTTCTCTTCAGGCAAGCTTTCCCTGAATGATGGACTACCATTATGTGTATTTCATATGAATCTATAGGTTCACATAGACTTTGTATTTATAACTACTTATAACCTTGTAGCTTTAATGTAATGTTGTCTATCAATCCTGTAATATGTCCCTCAATTTCTTGTTCCCAAATACTTGAGCATGTCTTAATTGTACTGGAATGTATATTATCCCTCATTAATGTAAGCTGCCTTGGGTCCTTATCCAAGGAGAAAGGCGGGGTAAAAATACTATAAAATAAAATAAAATAAAATAAAATAAGATTCCCCCCTTAACCTGCTTAACATTCAAGGTTCCCATTCTGTAGAGTTTGGGAAATGGGGAGGGAGTTGTACTGACCTTTATGAAATGCAAGCGGCTTGCACTGCTTTGAGTTGTCGTGGTTAACTTCCCTGCTGCAGGCTTTTGTACTCAATTTTACATCATTTCCTCTTATCCCATAATTTTCTCCAGCCTCTCCATTCATTATGAAAGGTAATCACAACAGTGAACTGTTGTTATTTAATCAATAACCATTCACACACCTGGTTGTGTACCAAGTTGTACACAACCTGGCACATTAACAAGAATAAAAGTGGCAACTTCTTAATTAGCAGCAATTCACTGCCATAATTTACATAATTATGCTAGTGTTATGCAGTGTAAATCTCCACTGGGATTCAAACTATCATAACATGATATTTAATGTGTGCATTTAACTTTAAAATGAAATAAAACATTTTAGAAAACCTAAGAGATAGATTAATCAATCTCCAGATGAGCAAAAGAAAACATATCTTGAATTTGCAGAAAGGACATGAAATTATACTCATCACCCTAAGACCTCTGGTCAATAAAAGCCACAGGGGAAGTGCTGGAAAAAGAATATCCCTGTAGAATCCCAAGTTTCTAAAGAATGATATCCTATGTACCATAGGACAATTACAGCACAAGGATATTTTTAACTCAAAGCTTAGTACAAGCTTAGCTAGATTCTGCCCGCCCACCCCATCATTTTTATTTGGTGGCATTTTCGGTTCTCTGTATTAAACTAAGAAGAATAAAAAGGCTGGTGATTTGGGAAATATTTGGTTAACCTGCAGCTGGGTTTATGCCTTGTAAACTATTTTAGCCATTCAGTAGGTTCTTATCTTTCATCACATTTGGTCCCACCAGCAGGTTCATGGAGAAATTCTGCCAAGAGCTGCAGATACAAACACCTTTAAAGTGATTGTCGGTAGCCAAGGGCTCTGACCCCAGTACCTAAACAGGGATCAGTTTTGAGACCCATTTTAATCATAGACCTGAGGTTGTGAGGTCATCAGTGGCAGTGTTAGAATTTCCCATTCTAACAACAAGAGCCAAGTGTGCAGTGGTCCATAATGCTCCATTGCTCAATCTGGCTGATCCATAATGCCCATAAAGTTTGGGGAGGTTTATAACTTGTTGTATATTCTTGTGCAGTTGTCCTAAATATTCCATTTAAATAAATGCTGCCATAGTTAAATCATCTTTTTTGCTGGCTCTTACATCCTCTGTTATAATAGATAAATAAATAATTCTTCACAAGACAGATGAATATTCAATTTATGTACATTAAGATACAGCACAGTAAGATATGTTCTGGCAACACCAGAATGAATTTGTGCAGAGTGTTATTTCCACTAAAATCTTGCTTTGCACAACTCACAATATCCTTTAAATACTTGATGAACTTTTAAAGTAAAGGGCGGCTTCTTCTAAAAATGAAGACCAATGGTAGGTCCTTCAATTTAAAGCATTTCCTTTCCAACAAATGTCCTCCACAATTCTGTTGGAAGGATTTTCTGCTTGGTTTGCCATGTCTCTGTGAAAATGAAGTAAAGTGAAATGCCAGCTTAGCATTCCCAGGCTTTACCTGTGCCTGTAAACAAACACTCATGGACAATAAAACTCAAAATGTTGAAACATTTTGAAACATATTGAAACATAAAGAATAAAGCATAGGGCAACAACATAAAAATAGCCCACTGTAGCAATGCCTCACCCAGACTGAAAAGGACAAAATAAAACCCACTATCCCATACCATTTGATAATAATATCTAAAACAATCCATTTACATTTGGACTTCATTCTTAAACACATTCAATTGTGTTCTTGGTGATGGGTCCAGTGACACAAAAGTAATTGCAAGCTTCTATTCAGCATGAACCATGTTGCAACTACCTGTGTTGGAATGGGGGGTGGGGGTGGAGAGAAGGTACTTATTTTCCTAATTTAGCATGACTGTCATGTGTCTTCAATCCACACTTGGGATACCTGGGGAAACATTCCCTTTCCCTGAGACTTTAGCTGGCATGCCTGAGAACTGATAATATAATTTGCATGAGTCTGGATCCAATTCAAAATGTCTAAGTGTTGAGTTTTCCAGCTGGGCTAATCCTAGCTGTTCACTGTTGGATTTCCCAAGTACCCAATAAAGGAAGTCCAACTCGAGAGAGGTCCAGGGTAATTACTGGTTTATTGAGCCCAATAAAGTACAGTAAGGCGAACGACCCACAACAAGGCAGTGCGAGGATTTCAGCCCCGAAGAAAGAGTGCACCCAGGTTTTATACCTCCCTCCCCCTCCCCTGAGGTGCATGCAACCCCTGGATCAAATGAAGGAGTGGTCTTCAGGGAACCTCCAATGAGGACAGTTCAGGGACCTCCCAGGGGAGGTTCCAAGATCTTCTCAATGTCCTGAAACAGCATACTGGATTAACTCGCCCATCCAGGTGTGGCTGGCCATCCATGTCCTTTAATGGGCTATCAGAAGTGAGATCATGGAAGGAAGGGGAAGGGCATTGTCTGAGAGTCTGAATAATTATCAAGTCAATAGTAGGAGCGGAAGAGTCAACAGAAGAGTCCCAAGTTGTCTGACAAGTTCTCCTCCGGGGTATGTGGAAAACAGACAATGGAAGTCTCCTGGCAATCTCTTGGCTGAGGATAATCCTATTTTCCATTAGGAAATTCCTGCCTCACCCTGCAATCTCCTTTTGCGGATGGAGTCACTTCTGGAAGGTGCAGCCATGCAAAAGAGTCGCCATTTTCCTCTTTCTCTCCCCATGGTTCTTGCCCAAGATGTTGTTCCCAAGCACAGAGAACGGGGGGTCGAGTAAAACCATGGCCAGGGGAAGGGTGGGTCGAGTAAAACCATGGCCAGGGAAAGGGGGGGTGAGAGGTTAAGAGGAGACCAGGGGGTTGCCCTTCTAGAAGCTCAAGGTGGCAGGGAGGGTAAGGCAAGAGAGAGAGGAGGGGGAGAAATCTAGTGGAGTGGGGGAAGGAGAATCCAGGTGTGTATGGAGTTTTGTCAGTGGTTTAGGATCTTCATGGTCTATGGTGAATGATGTGGTTGTATTTCGATTAATCAAAGCCTCCTGGTTCAGCAACAGTGCTGCACAGGCTAGGAAAAGACTGCAGAGCAGCTTGCCTGTTATTTTCTATGGGAATGTTCCAATTTGTTTGGGTTTTTTGTCTAGTGCATGTGCACTGTGTGGAGCGCAGTTAGGGGTGTTGGGGACCCCAAAAGCATCTCGGAAAATATTTTATTTTATTTTTTTCTTAGTGACCCTACATAAGGATTCACTTATTATTATTATTATTATTATTATTATTATTATTATTATTATTATTATTATTATTATTATTATTATTATTATTATTATTATTATTATTAAAAAGTTTTATTAGTTTAAAGAGAAAAGGCGATGGGGAAAGGGGGAGTGATAGAAAATAAAACATAAGGAATTACATTAAATCTATCAAGTGAAAGTCAAAGATTATACATATCAAGATCTAATAATATATCAGTTAACTAGTAAATTTACTACTTCTTGCCATTTTCTTTTGGTGGTCTCTTCATAGTCTCCTTTCAGATATCCGGAAAGTCTGTCGATTTCAGTACATTCTCTTATCTTTTCAAGGATAGGTTCACTTTTAAAACCAGTTGTTTTGAAAAACTGCTGTAACCGCAGGCCAACCAACCATCTCCGAGGAAGACATTCTGCTGCTGAGAAAACCCATTCCCATAGTCCAGCAGAAAAAAAGTGCAGGAGAAGAGATGTGTCTCACAGTGGCATTATTAGATTGCAACAGACAGAAAGGAAGATGTAAGAGAAAATGGTCCCTCAAATATAAAGTTCATGAAGCTCAGCTACAACAATTGAAATAAACATCTGAAGAGCTTTGGAAGCAATGAGATTTCAGCACATGGGTTCCTGGATAGTTTGAACAGTTTCCTTTACTGAGTAAAAGTAGAATGCCCAACTTGAGAGGTGGTAACATGTCTCTAAAGTCTACTTTTATGGAGATAATTAAATATTCACTTTCAGCCACTGCATGAAAAGTAAGATTTTATTACCCTGAATGCCAGCATCTCAAGTATTTGCATAGTTTCTAATTTAGTTTAGTATGACTTTATTTTTAAAGCTCTGAGTGCTATTTTTAAAGCTCTGGGTGCTTAAATATGACATTTAAGAACTCTCCATCTGAAAATAATAGGGTTGTATTCAGTGGTTGAATGCATCAGCTCAGGAGCGTAACAGGTTCTTCTCCCCATCACACCATTTTGAACAGAAGGCCTGGAGATATGCACAGGGTAATGAGATGTGATGTTGCCCTGGTGGGGGAGGGTGGGGGTATTTTTGTTTGTTTGTTTGTTGCCTTTCTTTTTTAGGAAATGCAAACAAAAATAATTTTCATCCACATACAGAGGTTTTAAGCAGCACCATACTTTCCCAATGAACTATAGTATTCTGTGTGCATATAACAATGAATTAACACAAAGTACAGTGGTACCTCAATTTATGAATTTAATGGATTCTCCAGGATGTTTTGTATTGTGAAAACTTCATAAGCCAAAATGCACAGGTCGCAATGCATCCTGAGGAAACATGCTTTGGGGGGTTGTAAACCAAGGTATTGCAGATTTGTTTTTGCAAAGCAAGGCATTTTTATGGATTGTCATTCATGAACCAAAAATTATGTTAACAGATGTGTTCGTAAACCAATATATGCCTGTATATCATCACATGGACAAGTACATTGTATTCTGGACCACTTGTGGAAAAGGCCAGTAGAATCTATTTCCCCAATGATCACACAATGTATGGGAAAATGTGCTCCAGCACAAACTCAATCCTTGCACAAGTTAGACATTTTGGATCCAGCTATAGGACTTGTACTTTTGGGGGGCAGGAGCAATTCCGTATCACATTGCAAAGTTCCTTTAAAGGAAATTATTCCCTGTAGTGAAACCCTTTCTGGTGTGAGCAGGGACTTGCCTTTCAAGCTCTCTGACTGCATCTTAAATTGCAAGAGTCCTCTCTTACCCATCCCCTTCATTTGGTACTACTCAGTGATAGCCTTCAGGACTGGTACAAGATATTTTGCTACCTGAGATAGAGTAGACCATGGCACATCAAGCAGAAAATCCCACAACGTTGTCTGCCTATTAGTAGAAAAAACAGAAATAGCTATTTAAGTAGCTAGCAGTTTGCTGTCCCTCCATGATAACTAAACCTGCTCCTGCACGGACGCTTGATCTGCTGTGGGCCTGGCAGACCTGGTTGCTCTGTGACAGGTAGTGTTTCCAAGACCTAAAATCTACCGCAATTCCTATGGTAGTCTGGACTTCCAGACCAGGAAACACATCTCAGGGACAGTAGCTGTGAAGAAATAAAAAAAGATAAATGTGTTATTTTGCTCTTCTGACCAATTCACAACTGGGAATTAATTACTTCAGTGCAGTGGCGTAGCATAGGAGGAGATGTGGGCTGTTGCCCTGGGTACAAAATTGTTAGGGGCACGTGGATCACTCCACCCAGCATCCTCCTATAGCTGCTTTATATCCCACTTCTTTCTCCCAGCAGTCCAATCTGAGCTGCTAGGGGGCACTGGGCCTACCTCCACTACTGCCAACAAAAAGCAACAAGGAATATAGGCCAATCTGTGGCCACTTCATGGTACCATTCTGAGAGCTTCTCCTACAGTGCCAGCGCCCACCGCCCTGCCCACACATTGCATATGGACACATGGCTCACAACCTATAATACCTGGCATTGCCTTTGATGCTGGAAACCCATACTATGCCATTGCCTAAAGGCAAAGCTACTTTCATGTGTCATGCACTTGTTTCAAACATTTTCCTGCCTTGTTTCCCTGCTAGCACAGGAACAACTTCTAGGCCATTAAATTGTGGTTAATGTGATAGGGAGTAAAAGGGCCTCAAGTTTCACTCCAGGGAAGCACAGGATATATAGACTGTGTGACTGGAAAAGTGCCGTTTCGAATGCAGCTATGCTCAATGCTTCACCCCCCACTTCTTATTACACTGGCCTCTAAGGAATAGCTTGTCAGTGAAGTCATCATCACCTGCATTAAGTTTTGTTTCTTCCTTTCTGTGAGCAACCAATGAAATGTGAGCTCATGAACTTTGACTTTCGATTCCCATAACCTCCGGCCTTTACCCCCTAGCCACTATAAAGGGCTAGTTAGTTTCCATTTCCCCAGTCTCACTCTGTGTGACACCCATGGGCCCATGCACAATAAATTACATTATTCCACAAAAACATCTTCAATCTGTTCTGTACTCCTATTTTGGAGCAATTAATTCTCCTTTGAGTTAACAACTGAGACAATTGGGTGACTTTCAACTCCTGCATTATAGTCTCATCAGGTATGAAGTCAGGGATTTCATGATATGCATTCCACACATGGGGTTCGGAATTGCACACTAACTGGTCTTTGCCCCTCCACGCCGGAATAACCACGTGAGACAAAGGTTTTGGGGTACCACTCCGGGCCACACTTTATTAATAACTTCAACCTTAAACAGAACTTCAACCACGGGGCCTGCTGTAGTGCGGGTTGCAAGTTGTTACTTTTGGGGTCTCCCAGGAACCTCCTCCAACTGACAGCGTATTTGGGCGAGTCAATAGCCCCGAGGTCGCTCTGTCGGAGGACAGGGCGGCCTCGGCCAGCAAGTCCCCTTTCCCCAGCCAGGCAGCCCAGGCTTGCCACTTGTGCCTGCCTGCCCACTGGGCCCTCCAGGTACATCCATCCCCCCGGCATTGTGACCTCGGGTCCGCAACGCCGTGAGGCTGGATGATCCCACAGGGAAATTGAGACCGGGCTCACCGACTGCCCCTCAGTGCTCCGCACTACCGCCCCAGTGTGGCCAATTCCAACTGTCACTATGAAAGCCCACCATGCTGCAGTAGTATGGGATAGGCAAAAAATCCCCAGGGGCTACCAGCCAATCTTGCCCCCGGGTCAAAAATTCCTACCCGGCCCCGAAGCGACCAGACGAACTCATACTACTGCCTGAAAGGGTGGGTGGGTGGGGAAAGCTGCCGATGAAAGAGAGGCCGGGAAACCTCTCCAAGCCCTTATAAGGGCTCTTGTCTCACTACCTCTCACGAGAGGTAGGTCCCGTGTGGCTTCCGGCTGGGGGGGCAAAGTGGCTTCCACATAGTGCAGCCACGCCGCGGAGCCAACCATTGCCCCCCCACGCCGGAATAACCACACAAGACAAAGGTTTTGGGGTACCACTCTGGGCCACACTTTATTAATAACTTCAACCTTAAACAGAACTTCAACCACGGGGCCTGCTGTAGTGCGGGTTGCAAGTTGTTACTTTTGGGGTCTCCCAGGACCCCCCTCCAACTGACAGCGTATACGGGCAAGTCAATAGCCCTGAGGTCGCCCTGTCGGAGGACAGGGTGGCCTCGGCCAGCAACTCCCCTTTCCCCAGCCGGGCAGCCCAGGCTCGCCACTTGTGCCTGCCTGCCCGCTGGGCCCTCCAGGTACATCCATCCCCCCAGCGTTGTGACCTCGGGTCCGCAACGCCGTGAGGCTGGATGATCCCACGAGGAAATTGAGACCAGACTCACCGACTGCCCCTCCGTGCTCTGCACTACCGCCACGGTAGGGACCTAGCCTTGCTATGGCCCCTACCAACCCCATCAACCAGACAATACCTCCAGCAGGCCCCTCTTCAAATCATTCAGGAATATCTCCATCCCACGGTCAGATAGGTGCACTCCGTCCTCGCGGTATAACTCAGAGATGGCTGCTGGAATCCTTGGGTGGCCCACCACGGTACCCAATCTTTGCATCATTGCCTTACACACATCCCCATTGACCTCCCTACGTACTTTATTCAGCACCTGCGCATCGCACCGCACCCTCCACTGGCGCCGTGGTACGATATTCAACCAAACCAATTTAGACTCTGGGGTGGCTTCTTTCCACACATGGAGGTCCCTCACAATATCCTGGGCAAGGGATTTTCCTGTCTGAAATCCAATGTTGTTGCCCCCCAAATGAACCAGCATAACATCAGGTGGTCGCCCCAGAGCTGCCAACCGGGCGGCCCGCTCAAACTGGCACCACCGCATGCCTCGCAGAACCTTCCACTCAATGACCACCTGCACCCCCATCCCCAAAAACTCCCCAGGCCATCTGGGCAGCATACTTTTCCGCCCAGTAAATATAACTATGGCCCAGGATGAGGATGCGGCGCCTCGAGTGGCCCAACCCGGGTCCTGCAAGGAAATAAAACCAAACTGTTAACAATGAAGCAAGGGGCAGACATAGGTCTTGTAACAGGCATAGGCCCACCGCCCCAGGGACTTTATCCTTTGTGGCTCATATCCCAGAGCTGCCACCGTGGAAGCCACCCCGATTCTGAATGAATGGGTGCCAAACTTCATTCCCACCAAGCCCAGCTTATCCAGTGTCCTCTGTGATAATGTCCAGAACTGGGATTTGGTCAGGGGGTATCCTGCATTGTGGCAAAAGAGGTAGCCCCCCCATAGGGCTGTGCATTCCTCAATGGCACAAACCGGGCAGACCTCCTCAACCGAGCAAGGCCCCAATATCACTCTCTGCCCCTTAGCTCCCTGGTCCATCTTTGACCTGCGCACCATGAGTACCACCTTACCATGCTGATGGTAAAAGTCAGCCCAGAGGAGCACGGTCAAGGAAGCATCCCGTTTCCCAGCGGCGACCAACTCACTCACCCGGAAGGCCCCAAAAAGGCCACCAGGGATGCCGCCCTCATGAAGGAGGCCTCATAATCATCCCTACACAGTTGGGCCCACTGCTTGGACATGCAGGCTAAAATATCCGTTGTCAAGGGGAAGTGCATGGATCCTCCACCCGGCCCCTGGCCTTACCCCACACCTCCAGCACTTTTCACACCCAGAAGTCTCTTGTCGAATCATCACGCCCCAGGGCCTTGGCGTGGAATGCCAAGGCAGCCAAGCGGCCCTGCATTGTGCTTGGCGTAAGGCCCTTCCTATGCAGGAATACCAGATACTGGCAAATATGGTCCACTGGGGCAGGCCAGGCCAGGGGGAGCTCCATCAGTTCCCAGAAGGCACGGAAGTCCTTGACTGCTGTGTCGTATGCCTGCCGAGTTCTTGGCGCGAGCGCCAACTCGAGGGCCCCATCAGCCTCCTCCTGCCAATCTGCCATACCTCTTCTGGCAGCTGCTCTGGAAGGTCGGCCGCCTCCGGTGCCAACGCCCTGAAGCCATTGAATTGCTGGCAGGAAAGAGCATCAGCAATGGCGTTATCCAACCCTGGCACATGGCGGGCACACACCACAATGTTGTGTTGGAGTGCGCGCAGCGTCATGGCCCGGACCAACCGCATAACCCTCTCTGACTTGGATGTTAGGTCATTAATGGTGTATACAACAGCCATGTTTTCGCACCAAAAGCAGACGATGGAGTTGGACCAGTCTCGGGACCAAAGCCAGAGTGCGCCGACTATGGGAAACAGTTCCAAGAATGTCAAGTCCCTGGTGATGCCTGCAGCCACCCACCCAGGCGGCCAGGTGCCGCAGCACCACTTACCTTTCCAGTAGATACCGAAGCCCTGGGCCCCGGCGGCAGATCAGTCTGTACCTGGAAATTGGCCCCCAGCTGTAGCTCCTCCCGCCAGAAGGAAACCCCGTTAAATCCCTGCAGGAAGTCTAGTCACATGCGCAGATCCTCCCACATCCCCCCGGTGATCTTAGTCCTGTGGGCTGGTTTCCTGAGCCCCTGCATCACCTGGCAAAAATGCCTTATGAACGGCCTCCCAGGTGCAACTACCCGACATGCGAAATTCAGGTGCCCCATGAGCTCCTGCAGTTCTCTAAGTGTGATGCTGTTATGTGGGAGTAGGGCAGCCACCCATGCTGTCAGATCCCGTAACTTGTCCTCCAGCAGCCAGCACAACTGGTTCCATGTGTCCAGTTCCACCCCTAAAAATGTCATGCAGGTTGCGGGGCCCTCCATTTTATCTGCCGCCAAGGGCAGGCCAAGGTCCCTGGCCATGTCCTGGAAGGTCTTCAGAATGAAGTCACAGGTGCCTGATCCCCTCCGCCCACAAAATAAGTAATCGTCCAGGTAATGGCGATACTGACCATACCCTTCATGTGCCTCAACTGCCACTCAATGAAAGAACTAAACTTCTCGAAAACTGCGCAGGAGATCGAACAGCCAAAAGGCAATGACCTATCGAAGTAAAACTTACCCTGGAACTGGAATCCCAACAGGTCAAAATCATGATGCACCGGCAGGAGCCGAAATGCCAACTGAATGTCACATTTTGCCATTTCGGCTCCCGCCCCACACGTCCGTACCATGGCCACCGCGGCATCAAAGGAGGTGTACCTCACCGAACAGAGGTCCGGGGGATCCCATCATTGACCAACTCCCCCTCGGGGTAAGATAGATTATGAATGAGTCGGTACTCACCCTGCGCCTTCTTTGGCACCAGCCCTAGGGGTGAAACCCTAAAGTTGGGCAGGGGTGGATTGTCATAGGGGCCTAGGACCCTCCCCTTCGCTACCTCCTTCTGGATCTTCTCTTTGGTCACGTGCTCCATGCCCTTCAATGATCTCAGGTTGGGTGCCGCAAATGCTCTCCTGACACCCGTGAACTGAATTCTAAAACCAACATCAAAACCTTGTGCCAGAAACCTTGCTCCATCCCTGTCGGGATAGATACTTAGCCATTGCCCTAGGACCTCACGGTTGATTGGGCTGGGGCCCCTTAGCCGGATTAGGGGCTCCCTCCTGTGGGGGTCTCCTCTGCTGCCCCCCACTTCTGGGCTTACCAAATGCTCCCCTGGCTCTTGTGCAGTTAAATGCAGCATGCTGGGCCCTGCAGACGGAGCATTCATGTTTAAAGTGGCACTGGGCATGGTTACAGGACCCCTGGCTGTTGAAGTCCCAGCAGACCAGCCGGGGTTGAACCTGCTGGCCCGCCACCAGGCAGGTAGCTGCTGTGGGGGCCGCCTTCCTAACGATGTGCCCACTGTCGAATCTTTTGCCCAGGACCGGGTGCGAGGGGGTCATGTACTGAAGCCACAAGGGCAGGTACGGCTCATCCCATCTGAGGTGAGGCTGCGTAGCTGCCTTCATACGAAAGCGTTCATCGTACATCAGGCATGCGTATCCAGGAAAGTCTACAAATGCCCGGTAAATCATGTCTTGGTATTTGATAAGTGACTGTGCCCTCCATGGGTGGGCATGCAGCACCATGGACATGTAAATGCTAAAGGCTGGCAACCAGTTAGCCCAGGAGTGCTCCGGTTGCACCGCAGCCAGCACTCTTTATCCTTGGCATCCTCTTTCTCGAGCTCCTTGGAGTCCAACTCCCTGTTAAGGAAGCTGAACAAATCCACATACTCCACTCGCCAGATTTTCTCCTTTGTGGCCTGTGCCAGGTGATCCCCCAATGGAGATGTGTAATCTGCATAAGGCAGGGTGGTAGACGGGACCCCCGCATAGACCGGGCAGGCTGCCCAGTTATTAGGGAACCCCTGGTGTTGACCCGCTCCCAGGTACCCACCCGGCTGTGGTGGGTGGGGTCCAGGGCACACCGCACCCATACCTACCACTCCCTGTGGCCCCATCGGCCATGGGCAAGCAGGGCCCAGTGCCATTGGTGGCTGTCCCCATACTCCCCTTGCTGGTATAGTGAGTGATGGACTTACCTGGTGTCCCTGGTGACTAGGCACCCCTTGCGACGCTGGGGTAGGCACCCCCCTGGGCCAGACCCGTTAGGCCACCCTTGATTCGATGTTGTGCTAGGGCCGCCCCCATCTCTACTTGCCCCCCCAGAACCCTGTTGGGCATCCCCAGATCTCTGTAGGTGTGATGTCCGGTGCACAGGCCAACTCACTATTGATGGCTGGCTGTGCCATGGGTTCGATCCATGGGGAAATTCCCAGCGTCCCCCCCCCACCACTGCTGCTGGTCTCTCCACCACTGCCAGGGCTGGATCCACCATCCTGGATGCACCCCCGCCAGGTGCCGCCTCTTCCTGTGCAGGCTGGGACTCCGCCGAAGCACGGGCTGCCACCATAGGCATCTGTTCCGTTCCATTAAGCTCCTGACCAGCCTCCTACGATGCGCCCTCCTGCGGGCCTTTGATGGCTGCCCCATGGCCTGGCTGGTAGTAACCCCTTCCCCTGGCTGCTGAGCCCTGCTGGTTCCCCCCTCCCAGGTCTCCACGCAAGCCTGAAGGCGGGCCCAAAGGGCCAGTCCTCCTCGTCCAAGGAGGATGTGCCAGGAGACAGCTCTGGTGCAGGCCTCTTCGCTGGGTGCTTGCTCTTGGAGCCCCCTTTGGCCTTCTGGGGGCCATAGTTCCACCCCTTCTACCCTCCTTAACTAGGCCGTCCAGATCCCTACTGGGCCGCCCCCTGGTGCTCAGGGCACCCACCCCCTACCAGGGAGAGACCCTCCCTACAGCTGCCCGAGTAGAAAGCCCCCTGCTGCCCTTGGGCCCCTGGCCCAGTGCTACGATCTAGCTCTGCTCCGGTGAAGCCACGGGGGGTAGGGGGGGCAAAAGTGTAGGCCGCAGCTTGGCCGGTAGGCCCATGTGCGGCCGCGGCGCCATGGAAAGCGGGGGGGGCGAGGAGAGTTTCCCCAGGGTCTAGGCCGCCCGTGCTACCCGTCCTCCAAACTGGCCCGAATCCCCACCGCGACTCCCCTGCCGAACCCAGGGCTTGGCCTCCTCTCCACCAAGGCCCACCAGCAGCCAAACAGCTGCCGACAATAGGCCGCGCTCCACCCCCAGCCCACACACCACCCCCGCTGCGGTCCGCCAGGCAAACCCAGGAGGTGAGCCCCCAGTCCCACTGAGGCCCGTTGCCGCGTCTGCCTGCCCAGGCCCCCCACGGAACACTCCTGAGCATGGGCGTGGCAGCCGGCGAGCCATGGTAGGCCATACCGGAAAAGGCCCAAACGCCGCCCATGCTGTGGCTCGTTGGCCGAAAACCTGCAGGGAAGTGCCCCGCGCCTCCCCCCACCGATTCTCCTCCTCGTGGCTCCAGCCTCCTCCTCTGGGCTCCGGGCCTGGGCCATCTTGTGTCCAAGATGGCGGCCACAAGCCACGGAGCTCCCAGATCCCTCTTCCTCCAAAGCTGCCGATGAAAGAGAGGCAGGGAAACCTCTCCAAGCCCTTATAAGGGCTCTTGTCTCGCTACCTCTCGTGAGAGGTAGGTCCCGCGCGGCTTCCAGCTGGGGGGGCAAAGCGGCTTCCACATAGCGCAGCCATGCCATGGAGCCGACCATACTATGAGTTTTTCCAGTATGTCACGAGAGATTCTTAGTATCCTAATTCCATAGGTGCCTTTACATGTATCACTAATGTCCTTGGCTATATTAAAATGCAGGTTTGCATGCTTTTATTGAACTAGAATTCTACACTCAATGTTCTTCCTGCCCTACTTGAATTATGCATGTTTCATTCCTGCTGCACCTGCTTGAAAGTCGTTTCCTTCTTATTCACCAGGAAATAGATCTCATGAGAAGAGATGGCCACGGAACAATTTTTTTGTTTTGTTTTTCATGTTTTGTTTCATTACAGAACAAAATGAAAAATGAAGTGACCTTAAAAGAATGAAATGAAAAGAAATGGAAATTTTCATTTTGTTTTATTTTGTTTTTGTTTATTATTTATTTTGATAAGCGCTGGGCCAGCTGGTCAGTGCTAGACTAAAAAAATGTGCTGACCCCACCCATGGGCCAGCTAGTCGGTGCTAGGAAAAATAAAAATAATAAAAAAAATGCCAACCAGCAGGGCTGGTCGGCTGTAGGGAAAAAATTAAAAAAAAAACTGAAACAAAATGAAGAATGAAACAGGTTTTTAAATAAAGTTTCATTCCAAACAAAACAAATTAAAGCAAAACAAAATGAAAAAATGAAACAAAATGCCATTTCAGCATTTCGTGCCTCTCTCTACTCATGAGGCTTTCTGAACTTATATTTCCATCTCCACGATCACCAGTTTTACTTCATCAACAAGATCCTTCATCACAGCCAGTTTTTTCAGTACAGTATCCTCCTTTATCAATTAAAATGTGTGGGGCCTGTAAATATGTAGGGCAAGATAGGGACTCTGCAGTTTTGTCCTAGATAGCTATCATTTTATCTTCTTTATTGCAGGCTCTGATATATATTTTCATTCAGAGTAGCCTTTGGTCTAGAATGGGCGGTATAAAAGTCAAATAAATAAATAAATAAATAAATAAATAAATAAATAAATAAATAAATAAATAAATAAATAAATAATGCTGAGTGCACCTTTCATACCTATGTCTTTAATTTCAGGTATATAATTATTTGGGTTAGTGCTAAAACCTAGTTTAAAGAGTCAATGACAGAAGAAAGCTGTGGTGAGTAAGGCAACATTTCCAAGGCCAGTCTGAAAAGTCAAGAGAAAAACTGGAAACATTAATATTAGGGACCACGATTCTTAGGGTCTGCTACCCTATGTGCCTCCTACCTTTGTTGGGTGGGAGACATTGACTAGAAAGGCACTATCCCTTATTATAAGCAGAACACTTTATAGGGAGTATAGGGCTTAAGAAGACAGCACGGAATGCTTTGGTGAGCATGGAATCCTACAGTAATGACTTGCCCAGATTAAGGCTATGGCTGAATTAGACAAAAAAAAAAGATTGACATAAAAAAATTGGCTCATAATCCCAGGCTTTCCAGAGGCCTTGTAACTTAAACATTAGATCGTGTGTGTGTGTGTGTGTGTGTGTGTGTGTGTGTGTGTGTGTGTGTGTGTGTGTGTGTGTGTGTGTGTGTGTGTGTGTGTGTTGTTTTTGTTTGTGTGATTGATTTTGGCCATTGGGAGTTGAAACGCCAGGTTAGTTTTCATTCCAATTGCTCTGCACAACGCCTGAAGGAAACTGCAAGGATAAAACAAGTTCTAATGAAATACTAATTGTAGCAAATGGTTCAGTTGTTGTTGTTGATGATGATGATAATGATGATGATGATAATATGCCATACTTACCTGGGAAATGCTCACCTTTCGTAACAGAACAGAATGGTTGTTTTTATGATCTTAAAAGTATGCCTAGATTATTTCTTATTTACACCTTGCAGGGACAGTCCAAACCCTCTTTCAATTTGAGACGGGAAGCAAAGCATTCAGCCTAAATAGGCCATGGTATCATCCTCATCCCAGCTAGATAAGGATATAGCAAACTGTTCCTTCTTTCTCACACACATAGGAGGCAGAGGATGCAGGATCCCTTTCTCAAGAAAGAGGAGGACAGTGAGGAATCAACTAAGGTCGTGGTCATACCTGCGTTTTCTCCATAGTTTCCCTTCAGCTAACTGCGCATAAAAAGATTGCATCCTAACCGCAAAGAGAAGTAAATTCCAGTCCCGGCTGACCACACCCCTTGAACAGCAGTTTCAGAGAAGTTTCAATAACCACCACCAGGGGCTGGATTTAGAAACTTCACTCGGAAATGCTTACTTATTTGCTTTTGTAACCACAACAGGACACAGAAAATACACAGTAAAATCAGTTGTTCCCCTTTTTCGACAGCTTAAACACCACAGAGGCTTGGAAAGTAGGGCCGGAAAGAAGCGAAGTAGACAGGTAGAGACGGAACCAGAATAGGAAAATATGACACAGAAGAGAGGACACTAACTGCACATTAAAAACCATGTGACTGCCCCCCCCCAAAAAAATACGCATGAAATTTATATATGCAGAGAACGCTGGTGTGACTGCAGCCTATGTCTACTCTGCCTTCCACCCCACAAGTAGAGTATATGGCTGTGCCTGCTGCTTTCCCTCGACTGCCTGCAGGAGCAATAGTGTCACTTGCTCCTGAATAATTTCACACAAATAAAGAACCCTCCTCCAGAAGCAAAAAATGGAGGTAGAGCAAAAAACAGCTTTGTAGAACGCATTGGCTATTTTCTAGAGCTAGTAAAGAAAAGAGGAAGAGAGTTTTAAAACCCTTTGGGCCCAGTCTTTAATAGCAACCATAGGCCCTGCCATCAGCCCAACAGCAAATTCTCCAAAATGCAAGGGGATTTGCCAGATGGAGAGACTGGAAAGTCTATCTCTCCTGATGCTCTGCCTACTCAGGAGACTCTCGCACTGAGGCTGTTAGCAAGTTTGGCACTGACACCTTATTTTTGTACTACTACCGATGTAATAACAATAAAACCTTTGTTCCCTTCAAGAGAGAAAATGGAAGAAAGAAATACAGATTAAACATATGGTGGGGAGGTGGGAGAGCCTTGTTAGTCTGTCACAGAGAAAAACAACTGAGACTTAAGACACCTTAAAGATTAACAAGTTTTATTTGAAATAAGCTTTTGTAGTCTGCAGCATCTGATTAAGTTGGCTGCAGTCCACAAAAGCTTATGCCACATTAAACATGCACATTTAAAATCCAAATAAAAATAAAATAAAATTATGCATTGTCAGAAACGATGCTCCATTGCAACTTAACTCTGCACCGAAAGGGTTTTGATCATTCATCTCATATACATAAAATCTAAGAACACCCCCTCAGTGCATCGTAAGTGCTGAGCTCCAATGACAGATAATGTAGGATCTGAATAATACTAATGAAACTACAACATTGAATAAACTAAAACCCAAGCGGCACATAAAATACTCTGAGAATAGAAAAGATTAGAAACTACTCTGGTCAGGAACCCATTTTTATGTCCACATTCTATAAAGCAGCATAGATCTAAATACATCTAGATTTTGATATTGTTTATAATTTAGAATTTAGAAAGATGTTTAATTTCTATGACTCTACCTGTATTTTTTGTAACCTCAGTAATTCCGTGCAATTTGAACATTCATTTGTCTTCCTTTATTTTTATTTTTATTTTTATTGTTGTTTGTTCTGTGAATTGTTATTTTCTATTGTTTTGATAAATGCTAAGCTGCCTTGGATGCAATGGATGGAAAAACATGCCATAAGCATAAAGAGCAAGCATACTAAAAATAAATATATACTGAACTTTTTAATGAATAAATCAAATCTTTTTAAAAATAAGTTTGGGCCAAGTATTAGGAAAGTATAGAATGACAATCTTTGCAGTTGAATCGAAAGGGTGTCTCTATTTCTGAAACCAAATGGCTGAGAAATATGTCAAAGAAAGATTCAGCTGTAGTATTTGTTAGCCCCCAGAAGATTACGAAATGCTTCTGTGAGTCAGGTTGCATCTTGTCCATGCTCTGACAACAGACTGCTCGACACCCACTGAATATGACACTTCACTTCACAACATAGTCAACAATGTATCGTCTGCATTGTCACTCCTGTCCTTGAATGTCTTGAAAAATAAGTGGAATCATGTCACCCATCAGAATAGGAGGTTGCAAGAATGATGGAACAACAAAGTTCTTTTAAAAAAGGGGGAGGGAGGAGAGAAACCTTACATCAGTGTGAAACAGAGAAGGCTGTCCTATGGGACTAACTATGATTGTACAGTATATTAAGGCTATGCCAGCTGAAACAGTTTCAATCATCTGTCCATCCACAATACCCTGATATTGAAGTGAATATCATCTCATCAATGAGTTTGTCCTTAACACTGAGGCCAAAAGGCTTGCTGTCCTTTGTTCAGCTCAGTGGGAAAGTGATTATGGTGTTTGTTGACGACTTCACTAGTAAGAGACCCTTTTCTGTAATGTCAAATCTCCTGGAAACCTGTCTCATAAAAACAAAAACTAACAAAAAAACTGAATTCTCCCTGTGTTTTTCCTCCAAGGTCCTGTACACACCCTGTACTGTGTTGCCCTCAGAGTTCTATATTTGTTGTGTCCTCTTGAGTATTGGTTTAATAGATCTTCACTTATTGTCATTAGTTCTCTGTTGGATAATTGTTATCTGTTTTCTCAGGCTGTTATTTAGGATAAGAATCTTACTGCATTATTCATCTCAGGCATAAATAGGCCAATTTCATGGCACATCAGTATTTAAATTTCCATGGTATTACACAGCACATTTTCAGAAATGTGTCCCTTCTAAATTTGCCCCTGGACTTCTTCCCATACAGAGGTGAGTGAAGTACAAAATATATGAAGTTAAATATTCTTTGAAAGACCTTCTATCATAATGTAAGGATGAAAAGCTGTCTGAATCGAGGGGAAGTGAAGGTCATTTATTGACATATAGCTTTCAGAGCATATAATATCTCCTTTGATTTATTTAAAGAAGATTTTTTATTTGTTTCAGTTTGCAGAATAACAATTAAAACATGTATCTGGATGTTTTCAGCAAAGTAATATTGTTGATCATCCTTCTATTAAAATCTGAAGTTCACCACCTGGGGTTAACATTATGATAAAGTAGAACTATCTTCTTTTTAATGAATAAATCAAATCTTTTTAAAAATAAGTTTGGGCTTAGTATTAGGAAAGTATAGAATGTCAATCTTTGCAATTGAAACCAAATGGTGTCTCTGTCTCTGAAACAAAATGGCTGAGAAATATGTCAAGGAAAATTTCGGCTGTAATACTTGTTAGCCCCCTGAAGATTACAAAATGCTTCTGTGAGTCATTTTGTGTCTTGTCCATGCTCTGACAACAGACTACTTGACACCCACTGAATATGACACTTCACTTGACAACATAGTCAACAATGTACCTTCTTCATTGTCACTCTTGTCCTCGAATATCATAAAAAATGGAATTGTGTTGCCTGTCAGAAGATGAGGTTTTATTTTGTTTCAGAAAATTCTGGAATAGATTGCCAAAGCTAGAACAGCTTTCACAATTCAGTCCATTGTTAAAGGATTGTGTGGTCCTTAACCCTTGATGAACCAAAAGAGTATTGGGATGTGAAATGAGTTACCCATTTTAAGGCAAACTCAAGGTGCTGATTAGAGATGGGCACGAATCAAAAAATGGTGTTTTGTTTGTCATTTGTCGTTGAGAGGTCCATTTCGTTTTGTTTCCATTTTTTGTGAAATTTTTGGAAAAATTTCATTTTCGTTTTTCATTTTTTCATTTTTTGTTTCTACCCAGTTTTTGTGCGATTTTTAAAGCATTTCCATGCGTGGGCGTCCCCCAACACCCCAGACCAGAGGGAAACACTAAAAAAAATTGATGCTGGCAGAGACACAGTATAGACTAGGTTCGCAGGGAGGCTGCAAAGGCAGCGGCGGGCGTTGCCCAGGGTGCAAGGCAGCCACAGAGTGACTGCACTGCAGGGCAGGGGAGGGTACTCACTGAGAGGTACGCACACACACACACACACACAGGGAGGCTGCAGGACTGAATCAGAGTCACAGAGGCAGCAATCCCACCCCAAATCCCACCAGAGACTGCAAGGAGGATGGGGGCTGCCAGAGCTTTTTATGCCCTCTGTGGCTGCCAGACCTGCCCAGTGTGCAACCTGGGCATGCTATTGGTTGAAGTTGTCAAAGAATTTACATGATCCTATCACATGGCTTGCCTCCATGTTGTGGCTGGAGTGGTGACATCCATTTTGTCATCCTTAAAGGGAAAAGAAAAATACATCGCGATGGGAGAAGACAAAGACAAATGTTTTAAGGACCCCTACCCCTTAGCAGGTAATAATTTCAAATAATTATCACATTATCGCTGCATTTTTATGGATGTCCAGGGTGTTTTAATACCCAAGGAAATCAATATTAGGCATCTGGGAGCCATTTTGGGTCGATGTCCCCTAACGCCCCTTAAAGGAAAAAATACAGCGATCTGAGAAAAGACATGAATGCACATTTTAAGGACCCCAACCCCCCTAGTAGGTATTATCAGACAGTATAAATAATTATCACTGTGTTTTTATGGATGCCCAGGGCGTTTTTTAACATTTAAAACAGCTCATTTCATTGCACGTCACCCGTAATGAAAACAAAACGTAACGAACACAATTTTCATGGTTCTGTTCATTTCGTTCCATTTTCATCACAATTTTCGTTAGTCATTTCATTACATAACGGAATGAATAACGAATAACGGAAATGAAAAAAGTTCGTTTCGTGCCCATCTCTAGTGCTGATTCTTGCTCACTTGTTGAACCCTACCTAACTTTGAACCTATGTGCAAAAAGAAACACAATCTCACATATACTGATGGAAACTCTGTTAACTTCATTGTCACTAGATTTCTGAGGATCCAACTGAATTTGTTTCCTTCCTATATTGAAGTATGCGGCCGTTTTGTTACACATTTCCCCCTTCACTGTAGTGTGTTTGTGCTCATTTCTCAAACAGTTTTAGCCATGAACAGTTTCCAAAGATACTTATACCTTTATTAGCATTTTCTGCCCATTATGAGCAGACTGTTTTCAGAGGCAAGAAGCATTTCAATACCTTGCCAGTTTCAGAAGATGCAGAAATGGATATTAAACATCCTACCTCTCATATTTGTTGATGTACTTCTTCCACTAACACTACTGTCTGAGGAGAGGCAGATGGTGACTAAGGAATGGACACTTTCAGCCATGACACCCCATTTGGGAAAACATCTCCCAAGGGAAGCTCACTTGGCCTCTCCTTTGCTGTTCTTTTAGCAACCAGACAAAGCTTGTTCTACTTTTTTCAGGCCCTTTCATGCACTTTCTGAATGTCTGCCTCTTGCACAGGGCTTTTGTTTATGAAAAGTAATAATTCTATTTCATTGTTTAAATATGTTGCAAACAACCTGGGGTCAGAGACAAAGAGTGATATCATTAAAAACTGTTGAATAAATAATAGTTTTGGAAGACTGATTCATTGTGAATTCCAGTTCTGGGGTTCAGAATTAATACCACGTGAATGAACAAGGCTGCAAATATGATTGAACAAAAGCCAGATGAACGAACATCTGAATACTGATGAGATAGACATAGCCTAATTATTCTCTTGCTAAGTAGAAACAATGAGACAAGATGTAATTCATTTTCAAAACATTGATGCACATGCCTCTGCAGAATGTTTCTTTAACTCACTGAAATTATGATTCTACCTTTGTACTCAGAAATAAATAAACACCCATAATTGCTTCCAAATTCTTTCTTTACTTAGAAAAGATGTACCTTTCATCAAACAGATGCATCGAAATTAATCAAAAGTGAATCAAAAAACAATCTAATGAAGGCTTTGGCAATACAGTACCTTCTGGATTGGTATATGTTAATGAATAGTGACAAGTTTGTTTGTTTTGCTTTGTTGTTCTCTTTGTTTTTCATTGCTTAACCCAGTCTACACCATCTAGGCACCTTTTAAGTTTGGAAGTCCAGAATTTCAGATTTTGTGGCACATTCCTTAGAAAAAGAAAAATGATGTATTTAAAGTACGCACAGAAAAGTGCTTACATTCCAGAGATGTGTACAAGCACTACTGAGTCATGGGGGAGGCTGAGTGCAAACAATAGATATAATTTGGGGAGAATTGTAAATGACTGTTTAATCACCAGACAATAAGAACAGCAAACATACAAACCCACACAGAACAAGCATGGAATGGACGGAGATAAAGGAGTTTGGGAAAGGAGTCTATCGGCACAGAGTTGATACTTCCATCCATCCTTATTAAATAATATATTTGCAGCTACCTCCCTTTTAGATATCTAAAGCTGTCATCATTACATCAACAGACATTCCACCAAATGGATTTTCTAGATGTTCAAAATTTGAAATTATAATAAAGTGGCATTCAGAAACATCTGTGTCTCAATTTGCCTATGCCAAATATGTGTTGCATTGTTCCAGTTCTGATTGTTCAGAGATGAAAAAAGTTACTTTTTTAGATTAAAGCTCCCACGTTATCCCAGCCAGCATTGACATTGGCCATCTTGACAAGATTATTGTTTTTCTGGGTTTGTGGGCTTGTTTTTTTTGTTTGTCTGCTTTTAAAAGTTTAGGGTTTTTAACTGATGAAGTAAAAGCAGTATTCAGGGCTTTGGAGAGCTAAGATTTGATTTGAGGGCCCCTTCAGACTTTCTTGCTTCACTTTGTTGAATTGGTCCAGAAACTGTCAAAGCCCCTTGCTTCAGTTTTGATTTCTGAATAAATTTCAAACCCCAAGCACATCTCTAATGCAATTTCTAGATTAAGAGCCAGAGTTCAGGGATGTACTGAACATTTTGCACATTGGGGAAATTTAGATAAATTATATATTGCCAATAGTAGCAGAAATAACTGGACCTTTTTAAAAGAGTCCGCAAGGTGTGCTGAAAAAAAAACCCAAACAGAACAATACCACAAAGATTACAATTTATATTGAAAAAACACCACATCACAGAGGAAACATCTGATTATTTCTAATTTCAGAACTACACTGGGTCAGACCTTATCAGTACTTGAGTGGGAGACTGCCAGCTTTTTCACTGCATCCTGCCTAAAACAC
This sequence comes from Phrynocephalus forsythii, assembly GCA_029282475.1. Lineage (NCBI taxonomy): Eukaryota > Metazoa > Chordata > Lepidosauria > Squamata > Agamidae > Phrynocephalus > Phrynocephalus forsythii. The sequence continues at coordinate 9,873,564 of JAPFRF010000007.1, read as the reverse complement.
TAGAGAACTGCTGTCATTACTGGGCTAGATGTCCCAGTGGTCTTAAGCAGTGCAGTAGCTACAGCTGACTCAACACAGTGTGTGTGTGTGAATCCACTCCAGATCTTAGTCTGCACTTTACAAGAACTATCCAATGTGTTGATGCCAATGCCCAAAATAGAGTTAGAACCTTGTAAGGTGTATGTAAAGTACAAGTTAAAACCTGGACTGGATTTGCTGCCCACCCTCATTGGGGTTACCAGCCACCACTGGTAGGAGACTCCTACCAGCCTCTGCTGTTTAGTTGACTGCATCCTGAAAGTTTTCATGGGGCAGATCAAATTTAAAGTCCAGAACCATTCTTTATTCTAAACAAAGCCTATCCTCAGGGAACATTTTATGATGGTTACTTCATGTCCACTCTCCTCCCGGGAGGAAGTTCATTGCGTGTTGATGTCGGTGGCAGTCATGTGGTCTTCTTGCGGTTCTGTCCCTGTTCCCATGTACTCATGGGTCTGAGGGATGATACTGGCATGACTGTTACCACACATCCTCATGATGATATATGAAATTCCATGCCTTTGTTCTCCGGGTTTTTTTCCCAGCCCGATCTTCCGTTTCTCAATGTTTCGATTCTCTGAAGCCTTGACTTCAATGTGTTATGGAGCTGAGTTTGAGGCATTTGCCTTTTAATCTCTCTGCACTGCATTGCTGACTCCATAGGGAATGTACCGGCAAATGGCAGTTTGCACTTCTGCCACTAGATGGAGAATGGCACATTGTGTGATGAGCCTTTCCTCACGGGCACTCGTATCGGAACGAGAAGCGAGATGAGGAGATTCCCAAGGCCAGGGAGGGGAATCTCTCATCCCACTTAAATTGCAGTTCAGGGGGCGTGATCGGGACGAACTCTCTCCATCCCAGAATGGACGTGCGGTTAGATTTCTTCATACCAGTCCACAGCGGGACCGCTAACAGCGATGAGATGGATGTGAAGTATCAACCTCCGTCTCCTTCCTAAATCAAGATCTGCAGCAACACATTTTCCAGAAAAGCTGACTTCTGCCAATATGTGCATCACACTTAACAACACTCAGATTTATTATTATTATTTTTCAAAAGATAACATTCTCACCTTTTGTATCCAACATGAAGCATTTCATGTTTTAAGATGAAAACAGTGAAAGTAGAACAGGGAGGCTGGCTCCCAAGTAAAAGATTTCTAGCGGTAAGGCTAGTATTTTCTTATACTACCCAATGATAAATAATATGATTTAAAAGATAACCCACAGTCATTAGGGTTGGAAAAGAACAATCACAGCAACAAGGATATGGAAAGCTTTGCTAATGGTAAAGGACTATGTTCCCTTTCTCTTGACATTATTGCAGAATTGCCTTTAATATTTTAGCTGAAAGCAATCTGTCAGTCTGATTAGCTCACTGACAGGTCATCTTTCAATTTCACCTCCTCTTCTTTCCTAGAAGTGGACGTGTGGGATGGTTGGAAATGGAAACTTCATCATTAGGTTTTTCCACTTAGCCAAAAGGGAAATGTGAGTTGGGGTCGAGGGAGAGAAGCAAGTGCATGCATGTGCGCATGCACACACACACACACACACACACACACACACACACACACACACACACACACACACACACACACACACACACACACACACACACACACACACACACACATGTGTGTGTGCACACACACACACACACACACACACACACAGAGAGCAAACTTTATGGCAAATAGAATGACAGGAAAATAAGGGACATCTTGCCCACACCGTCTGTTAATTGTTGACTGATGCTAAAATAAAGCAAAGGCTTCCCCAGCCTCCCTTCTTTTCTAGTATTTCTTCCACAGATCATGTTAATATTCTCTGCAGAGGGCTGACTTTGAATTTTTGTTGGAAGGTTTCAGGTTGAGGCTGCACAAATCAAAAACTGACTAATGGGCAAAAGGTCAGAATATTGTTTTGGGGTGCCACAGTCAGGAGTTGCTCTGCCCTATTTGGACACTGTGCAGTATATGGAGTTGTGTGAAACAATTCAAGGAGCTGTTGTAGCCATCACAAAAGACAAATACAAAAGTGGAACAGGTGATACCTTTAGGCCAGTATAAAAATAACAAAACATTGCTAATATTTCGGGGGCAAAGCCCTCTTCCTCAGAGCAGTACCAATAGGTAATAACATGGCAAAAGATGGATTTGCCAGGAATTATTTCTTAGGTGTCAAGTCCATGGCAAGGTGGAAAAAAGCCAGGCAGTTTGAGGCACGGAGCTTGGATGTTCTTGGGCTGCCTCTGAAGTAAAGGGAGGGAGGTGTTTTTATTGTCCCAGTCCTTCCAAAGACATGTCAGGGCTCTCACGTACACACATCACACCTCTCCTCAATGTGACTTGCCAAGACCAAAAGTTGTGTGGTTACTGTCAGGGCTGTCTGTTTCAGCATGAAGATAGTACTCCGTTGACCTAGTACCAATACTGGAAGGTAACCTCTATTGCACTCAAAAGAGCAGATATTACTGGCTGGCAGTTTGGGACACATTTGTTCCGCATTGGGGCCGTGTCTACAGATGCTGATTTGGGTTATGACCAGGCTGGTATTCAGTGTATTGGGCAGTGGAAGTCCCCAAAGTAGCAGATTTCATGTCAGGCCATTGTCGTGTTGTTAGGCTTTAGCTAGTGTGTTGTTTGTTTTTATATCATTTACAGGTTCCTTGCTGGGGGAATGAGCCAGAGTGACTGAGCGGCCACAGTTTCATTTTTTGGGCAGTGTGATTTGCTGCATATTCTGATTGGGACTGAGATCTTGGCCTGGGTGCATATGCCACTATTGATTGGAAGGGAAGGAGAGGTATGCAGTGGGAAGAGTTCAACTGCCCTCCAAAAAAGCAATGTGAGACATCATTAGCTCTCGCATCCTGTGAAGCTCAGCCAACTTCTGAGCTCTGCAGCCTCTACGTGGCCTGGTACCACTGTGTGCCACAACAAGCCCCTGAGCCTGGGGGTGCTCCTTTTCCAAGTTACTAAGCTTATCCCAGATGGATGAATAGTCTGACCAATCCGCCCCCAATGAAGAGGAAAATTCCAGAGGGGCACCGGGGGGTGACCCTGTGTTTAGCAAGGGTCTTTCACCTTGATTTACCCAAACCCTTTTTAGAAGCCATAGCTAAGTATATGACTGGCTGAGGCATGAGCGGATTCCAGAGGTTGGAGAGAAGCAAAACCAGCCATCTGTTCATCACTATAAGCACCTGCTCTAGTTGCCCTCCCTTAGCCCGGTCTCTGGGAAAGGAGATAGGGCTAAGTGAGGGCAGGCTTAAATAAGCTCTGTTGCCCCTGCCTGGGAGATCCCAGATCAGTACAAACATTTTGCACCACATCCGGATCGGCAGGCAAGCTAGCCCTGCCCATGACTCATGTTGTCATCAGGGCAGCCTTTGCTTGCTATATACATATACAGAGGGAGACTGGCAGCCTAATTATATAGATACAGTATTTTCTGTGATTTTCAAATAATGCATTTTTGGTAGAGTAAGCACACCTTGTCTCTGAAATCACACATCTGCAGAAAGCTTGCAGTACATTTTGGGGAAATGAAGTATGTACAAAACCACAGAGAGAGACACATATTTTCAAATGCAAGTCATTCAACTGGAAAACATACAGAAAGGTCTTTTTCAATAAGGGAAAAATGCAAACATTAAATGTGTAAGAAAAGAAAACATGCATCAGAAAGGCCAACTGTGCACAATTTGGCTTATAACAACTCAAATGGAAATCTTCCATCTGAAAAAAGTGCAATAGAATCTAAGTAAGATTTGGTGAAAGAGAAAAAAATGAGAGTGAGAGATTTAATCATATCTAGGAAAGGGTTGCAACTCACTCGTCTGACTAGCTGGACCCAGATTTTTTTTAAAAAAATATTTAGTTTCAATGATATAGGTAAGGAACAGAAAACATAGCCCAAAGAAAGAATAGTAACGGGAGGGGGGAAATGGAACAGATAAAAAAATTGAGGTACAGAGTTAACCAGGCACTATATTTGCTACTATTACATTATGCTCCTTTTTATCAAACCATTCTTTTTTGTTTATGCATCAAAATCCATACATAGTTATTAAATTTCTTTATCACTTTTGCAGAACTTGAGATATCATAGAAAAGGAAAATTCTGTAGCTGCTTGGTTATTATGATCTTAATGGCTGCCAGAATTCTTTATGCCAAATATTGGGGGGAAAACTGAAATCCCAACAAAGGAATAACTGATGTTAAAAATAATGAACTTAGCAGAAATAGACAAACTCTCAGATGCATTAGGACAAAACACAAAATGAGTGCACAAAGAGAAATGGAAATTGTTTTATGTGTGACTCCAAATGAATACAAAAAGCCAGACCTATATTTAAGGCAACTTAAAAACAAACAGTCTTTATTTGCCATAAGAGTTCATGGATCCCACTCCCTTCACTGATGCATCTGAAGACACCGAATCCTTGAAAATGTGAACTTGATATAATACATTAGTATTTAAATATTGCAGAACTATTTGTTAGTTTTGCTGCAATAGGCTAACCTCACTACCCCGTCTCCAATCCAAGCTACATTAGGCATATTCTGACTTGGAATAAGATGGAAGAACTACTTTCTTTGACTGCCTAATGATGTTGCTTGCTTACTAGACATAAACAAGTAAAAGTTTGGCTACATGTCTGTTATAAAGAAGGATGCTCTCAGTATAGCATCAATGAATGATGGGCCAGGAACAGAGTGATAAATAGATCCTGTAATTTTAATAAAACCAATTTTCAATATTCTTTGGCAGCTTTACAGGGACTAGGAAGATACAGAAGGGATCCAATATCTCAGCTATAACACCAACTGTTTTGGAACAGTTATTTAAAAACTCTTTATGAAATATGAAGTTTGATGGAAAACATTCTTGACTTATAAACTTAGATTACATTTTGAAAAAAGGAAAAATCAAAATCCTGTGCTTGGAGCAAGACAATGCCTGCATTTTCTAGATTTCTTACAAACCCACCCCTCCTTACCAAATAAACCTTTCTTAGAGGTACTTTCTGACAGCAGCCCTGACAGAGAAAATGGCCATCAGCAACAACTGCCAGTCACAGTATATGGAACTGCGTTGAGCTGTACTCCAGTGATATGAATTTCAGCAAACAAAGCCTTTTACAGTAGCCTTTTAAAAAAGGCATCTGAGTTTATACTTTTTGTCACTAGATGAGTTTCAATTGACTCCTCTTAGGTGGTCTGTGGAAAACAGTGGTCAGCAAGGGACTAGAAAGACCTATATATTTTTCAAGAACTGTATGAGGTAATTAAATGAAGGAATATTTAAAAAAAAAAACAAATTCATGGAGTGTAAGGATGTGTCACTTGAGATCAAGGCCATCCACAATCTTATATTCCCAATTGCTATTTAAAAGTGTGAACATGGGAAAGTGAACTTTAAAATAAAATTGTTTAAAATGTGGTGCTGGTGGAGAGCTTTGCAAATACCTTGGACTGTCCGAAAGACAAATCAGTGGGTCCTAGGTCAAAAATCAACTATCTCTGGAGGCAAAAATGTTGGAACTGAGGCTGTCCTATTTTGGGCACATCATGAGAGGAAAGGATTCTCTGGAAAAGGTAATAATGCTGGGGGGCAGGGCAGGGGGATGGCCACAGGAAAAGAGGAAGCTCAAATATAAGGTGGACTAACTCCCCAGTGAAAGCCACAGGCTTGTGTTTGCTAGAGCTGAGTATGGCAGTTGAGGATGGGATTCCTTATTCATCAGGTCACTGTAAGTTGAAAGAGACTAAACGGAACACAGCAACATATATAATATGGAACTTACTGCAACAATTGCCAAATACATCCCTCTCAGCATCCAGAGGTGCCACCTTAGAATGCCACACACGACTGGGATCTAGTGATATCCCCTGGACAATAAACAGTAATATGTTATATGTTTATTGGCACTTTGCAATGTTTTTAAGCCACTAAAGGTTCTGAACCTGAAACTGAAACGGAAACATATGAAGCACCATTTTCTTCAGTGTATAAGGAGCCTGTGTGGATAGTAGCTAAGGAGACTTGGACTGGGACTTCAGAGAGTCAGAGATTCATTCCCACATATACCCCACATATGGAACTCAATGACTAAATTTGGACAAGTCATTCCATTCCATTCCATTCTTTTATTTATTTCTATTTCTATTTTTCTTTAATTGCAAAAACACGGAAACAAGAGCAATAGCAAAACATAGTACCAGTAAAGATCTTTCACTAGAGATGCATAATCTATTGTCCTTTACACCATCGTGATCTGCATCAGATTAAAATAGCACACCAAAGACTGACAGAGAAGGCTGGTAGAAAATATGTTTTGTTGTTCCTATTAACATAAAAAATAAGGAAACTATGTGATGAAAGTCATATTGGGAATGAGGTTGCTTATGCAATTTGAAGTCATCCCATTTTTAAAAGTACCTTCAGTATATAGGGGGGAGGTCCAAAAATTATCCTCATGGTGCCTAGAAAATAATTTGCACCTAAATATCAGCAAAACTAAGGAGATGGTGTTGGACTTCCGGAGGAAAAGAGAGGAACCTGCTCCACTGTACATCATGGGAGGCCGGGTGGAGAGAGTCTCCTCCTTCAAATTCCTGGGAGTTCATTTCAGGGAAGATCTTATCTGGAAAATTAATACAAACCAGGTGGCCAGGAAGGCTCAACAGAGACTCCATTTCCTCAGGCTTCTGCAGAAGAACAATGTGAAACAACAATTGATGACCTCCTTCTACCAGTCTACAATAGAAAGTGTCCTTACGTACAACATTACAGTCTGGTATGCTGGTTTGACAGCCGCGGACAGAAAGACCTTACAGAGGGTAATGAACACAGCACAAAACATCATGGGCTGTCCCCTGAGTCCACTGGATGATATCGACAGGGACTGCTGTCTTAGGAGAGCAAGGAAAATCACCAGGGATGACTCACACCCCGGTCAGCACTTCTTTAGTCTCCTACCCTGGAGTAGGAGATACAGAAGTATAGCAAGCCGTACCAACAGGCTAAAAAACAGTTTTTATCCGTGGGCTGTTCGACTGTTAAACGGGACGTGATAACTCGTGATAGACTCGTGGGGCTGGCGAGTTGTGCAGCAAGCACACAGTGTGAAATCAGATTGAATGGCTTTTTAGTGGGATGGTGTTGGGGGGGAGGGAAGCTCAGCCAATTTCATTGTACACTGGTTGTACAATGACAATAAAAGTTATTAAATTGATCTTAAGCATGAGTTGAAACTGTAATGGAGATTATCTTGACTTGTACGCTCAGGCCAGAAAAAGAATTTGACTAAAAATGAAAAATTCTGAAATAGATTTTTCCTCCTCTCTGGCACTATGCAAGTCAGATTTCTCTCTCTGGTGACTGTTTTGCAAGACTTCATCATGGGACTCTTTTGCATCCTAGATTCACATACCCAATACCGTTTCAGACAGTCCTCTGGAATTCTAAAATGCTTTTGGGATTTCTGTCCTTACTCACTTCTCTACAGCAGTGCTAAATAGAAAAGCATGCTACCAAGTGAAGAGAAAAGTGAAAAATTCATAACAAGAATAATAAAATGGAAACACTTGGCAATAAACTAATCAAGCAATTTATTTTATTACTTAATGATTGCACCCCCTTCTCATAATGCAGACTGTTCTCACATTTCAGTGTCATTTAAACCATAGAACAGAGAGCATCCCCACCTCCACAGAAGCCAAGAAGAAGGAAGACAGGCACCTGAAGACAGCACTTAAAGCCTGTGGATATCCAAAGTAGGCCTTCAAGAAAGCAGTGTGCCAACTCAGATGAACAATGCATCAGCCTGTGACCCAGACCGGATGGAAGAAGCTTGTCATTCCCTAAATGGCTGGAGTGTCTGAGAAGCTTTAAGGGATTTTTGTCATACACCACATCCCTGTTTATTTCAAACTTACAAACAAACAAAGGCAAAGACTCGTCCACCCAAAGGACCCGATACAAAAACACAAAAGGAGCAATATAGTATATGCAGTCCAATGCAGTGAGGAGTAGACATGGGCACGACTCGGCGAAATTTCCGTTTCCGTTTCCGTTATGTAATGGAAACGGTAATGATAATTAAGCCGTCAGAACGCGAACTCGAACCAAAAAAAGAAAAATTTGGTCGGGTTTTTCATTTTCGTTTGTGGCATCATGGCGATCGCGCAATGCGAAGCACAGAAAAAGTTTTTAAAAGGTTTTTTTTTAAACCCCGACTCCCGGCCAAAAAAGCAGGCGAAAATATGCCTGCCTGAGGCTTTGCCACCTACCAGAGTGGTGGTTTCTGGGGGGTCCCTGGCCTTTCCCCCCCTCTTCTCCTGTCCTGGGCTGCTTGCACCAGGCTGGGGGTGTCATCCTCATCGTCTCGCCATGCCATGCAGTGGGGGGGGGATCCAAAATGGTGACCGCAATTTTTCTTTTGAAATCGTGGTCAAAAAACACACCAAATCACCACAGAAACATGTGAAATTTATTTATTTTAAATGCCTGAATTTTAATAGTAGCAGCAGTGGGTTTTTTATAGCAATAAAACGTCGTATTAATTTTATTTTATTTTATTTTATTTTATTTTTTATTTTTTTAGACCTGCCCATTTGGGCTGGGCATGGGATGGGACCATGCAATTTTTTTTAACCATTCCAACAATGGCATGGCCAGGTTTTGACTGACACTTCTGGATGTGCCAGAGGGCATAAAAAGCTGAGGCACCTTCCAGAAGTCGCAGTCGGGTCTTGGAAGTGGAGGGTGGAGGGCTGTGTGGCTGGCTGCTTTGGCTATTCGAATTGAGATTGGAGGGAGGCTGGAGGCTTTAGATTTAAGTTAGGCAGGCAGGGAGGGAATTGAATTTAGAAAATAATTTCTTTGATTCCCTGCAGCTTTGTCTGCTGAAGGGAATAGCAGTTTATTCATTATTTCTTCTCTGGCAGTTTGTGAGGATTTTTTTTCTGATATTGGATAAAGGGGGAGTTTCGACTGGGAGTGAGAGGTGTGGATTTATTTTAAAAATATATTATATACTACCATTTATTTTCTATTTTCCCAACTTCAATTTGCTTGCACACACACACATTTGGGGTGCAAGCCAAGAACAGAACCTCTATCCTATGTGATATCCTACCTGCCCACGCGCCCGCCCGCCTGCGCCGCCACCCGCCTTACACGTGAATAGCTTTGTATGTAGCAAAATGGTGAAAGAGATAACTGTGACTTATGGTACATCAATATAGCATTATACTGCCAGCTCCAGGTGTCCAAAAATAGTCCTTGGCATAACATAAATTCAGCTTTGATATCTTGGTATGATACAGGTAGGATAAACATATACATTTCCCCAATAATCATTTGCCAGGTCATGCATAGGGCATAAGAAGAGAAGCAGAGAAACAGTCCCAGCTTCTGGAAAAGACAATCCAATAAAAGACTGAACAAAGTGAGATTTGTAAATAGGCATAAAGGAAAAATTGGTACATAATACTATACCTTGCTCTGTCCAAGATTTTCCATGTTGTTAACACAGGTACAGTTGATAACACAAGATAAATGAATTCCATCTGTCTTACAGCACAATGATTTGTGTCATGAACATGTGTATACCTGTACAGTATACTTATGGTCATTAAGGACCACGATTCTATGGCCAAGATCTGCCAGCTGAGAGGCTTTAGCAAGTTTCTTTCTTGCTAATGGGGCAACAGCAAAAGAGCAGTTCTTGCTGAAACCATTCTGGGTTTCCATCTTTTAATGCTCCACCTGTTGTAGATGCATTCCTGGCAAAGGTATGACTTGGAAGTTCCTAAAAATAAGGTGTCTCAAGAAATAGGAACGGGGCAGTGATGCTTCATCCTAAATCCAAGGCATGCATTGTCAGACCATCAAGAGGTCAGAAGCTGGTGTAAGTAACTGTGCATCAAAACCAATGTGAGAGGGAAATTAAAAATTAAAACATTCTTCCACGTTGTGCCATTCCATCACAAATGGCAGAGCTTAGGGTATGGTGCAGTTCAGACTCTCACACTCCACATGAGATCATGTGGAAAATATACGGTACTTTCTTCTGAAGGGAGTTGTTTGATGAATTTATCTTGTAAGCATCCTTGAATTATTATAACTTGCCAATGTATTTCTGTCTAGAATCTTAACCAGTAGATTGCAGAGTTTCAGAGGAAATAGTGATGTCCCATTTCTATGTTGATCACTCATTACCAGGTAAATTGCCCATCTCTGAACAAAGATGAAACTGTAGCAGCCTGAATATATGAAGCAAATTGACTACTTCACTCTATAAATGTGACCCTGAAGAAAAACTGTAGGTGTGTGAGTTTGTGTACACAACAGAATTTCAAAGGATCAAGATAAACAGTTGTGACTTCTTGTATGCCTCTCTTGGGGAGAGGTTGCCACTGAAAGCTGATATTGTTTAGGTTTGTTTATCAGTTTCTTTTTCTCAAGCTAGAAGCTGATGTTACTATAGGAAACAATTGATTAAAAGCAACAATAAATATGGATGTTGATCATAGAGGGTGCAACAAACAGCAAAAGCATGCTCTTAACAATAGGTTTGTTCATATATTCTGTATAAAAGTTGACATGTGAGGCAGGGAGCATGCTGGTCATATTATTGCTTTGTTTGTGGGAAAAGTAACTGTTCAGAAGAGAACTTCTGTGCATGCAGACTTTCTGTACAACATTGATTTGTTGAATCAGTGTTGTATAGAAAGGTGAATCTTTTTCAAATCGGTTGTTTATTTGTTAATTTTCACGCAGGAAAAAGAATGGTGAAGGGGCAGCAAGACTAGAGTTCTGTCCTGGATTTTGTGAGAATTACATTGTCGAAATCCAATAGTAAAATCCCAACCAGAGGAAACCCACTGCATGAACTTATGGGAGTTCATTGAATCAATGGAATTACCCACTCATGCAATAGGCCTACTGTAGTTACAGCTTACCACTGGACTGCAGTCACTTTTTCAAAATACAGAGTGCATTTACATCTTCAAGACGCCTAGTCCTGTGTTGGTCTGCTCTTTGTAAGTGTTGGTCTGCTCTTTGTAAATGTGGATGGGGGAAGAGCATGTAACCACATATTCATCCCCCACTCTGATAGGTGTTCATTGTCCAAATGAAGAAAAACTCTTCCAGGATTGGTGGCTCCATGCCAGTGTCTCCTCTCTAGCCAGTCCAACCAGTAACAGAGGTTTCTAGAAAAAAGATTTGTAAATCAATTAAATCACTCTTGGCTGCACATACTTTTCACCAAATCATTTTTGCCTAGTTGAATATATATCAAGCTTGTCTGCAGTCACACTTTGGCTTTCCCCCTCAACATAGGCATCAGGGTGCTCTGTTGAATCCCTATCTGACCAGTGAAAACAATGTGTCTTCTAGTCCCAGGTGGGTTCCCCATCCAGATGATTCAACACAAATTCTGACCCAATGCATGATACTCTGCCTGCAGAGCTACGCAAACAGTCCTTGAGCTGAAACTGAAGAAACTACTTGTTAACAGCTTCCCTATCCTAGCATTGGTTTCTACTGCCCTATTACCATTCACTTGTACATTCACTTCTGAACACCAGCTCAGCAGCCACAGTAGCAGCTCCAATCCTGAAAAGGTGCAATCCAAACTTAAAGAAGAACATTCTTAGAACATAAGAACAGCCTTTCTGGAACAGGCCACAGCCCATCCTGTCCAGCATTTTGTCTCACACAGTGGCTCACCATTTGCTTCAGGGTACTCCCAAGCAGACGTCTTCACCTGCTTAAGATTCCCCGTAAATGGCATTGAGAGATATCCTGCCTATCTCTCCAACCCAGAGGTTGTCCTTAGGCATCCGTAATGATAGCCATTGATACCCTTGTTCTCCATGAACTTGACTAATCCTTTCTTAAAGCTGTCATGGCTGACAGCTGTCACCACTTCTTCTGACAGGGAGTTCCAGAGACCAGTGATCCTTTGGGTGAAAAAGTACTTTGTCTTATTTCTCTCATTTCTCTTGTTTCTCTTGTTCCTCTCATCTGGCTACAGACTGCAAGTAGTGAGTGCCACTCACATGACCTCAACAAACTTGAATTTAGTGAGTGGCTCTCCATTGGAATCAATGAACTAGGGTCCAGGGTGCAGTGGATGAAACTGTAGATATTCTTTTAGAGTTCTGAACTTCTGACTGGGCAAGGACCCCATTTCCCTGATGCATACTGGATGATTGGCTGTCGCTGATTATTTAGCCCATCATAATAAAGTAGCAGCAATGCTCCACTGGAACATATGTAAAAATGTCGACCTACCACCAACCAAGAACTGGTGGGAACATCAGCCAGAAAAGGTGACCGAAAATGAAGTCATCAAGGTGGTCTGGGATTTCAGAATCCAATGTGACAGACACCTTGTCCAAAATACTCCAGACATCATGATAATATACAAGCAAGAATACAAAGTTTTTCACATTGTCAATGTGGCAGGACCAGGAGACTAAAGAGTCAGTGGCAAAGGGTTAGAAAAGATAACCAAATATCGATATTTAGAAATAGAAATCGAAAAGCTATGGAATAAGAAAGCAAGAACAATACCAATGATAACAGAAGTTTCAGAGAGGGTAGTCATGATTAGAGATGGGCACGACCAGAAAAAATTACGTTTCGAGTTGTCGTTTGTCGGGACGGGCCCGTTTCGGCTCGTTTCTGTTTGTCGCGAAATTTTTCAAAAATTTGTCGTTTCCGTTTGTCGTCTGTCGTTTGTACAGTGGTTTAGGGAGCGTAACGTGTAGCCGCTGTTATAATTATGTTGGGGTTGTTAGTGTGACAGGAAACCTCGTTGGCACTTCTCTGTCTCACTAAGAACATTTGGGGGTTAGTGTGTCAGAAGAACCTCATCAGCACTTCTCTGACTCACTAAGAAGGAAAGCATACTGGCGTACTGCCATACAGGTTATGCTTAGGGAGGGAGGGAGTGGGTCTCTGAGTTGAAGGCACCTCTCTGGGTGCATCACTCTGACCCACTAAGAAGGGAAGTGTACTTGCGTACGAATCTGGGTTAGGGTTGGGGTTAGGGTAAGGACTAGGCTTAGGGTAACGGTTCAGGTTAGGGTTAGGGTTAGGGTTAGGGTTAGGGTTAGGGTTAGGGCTAGGCTTAGGGTAACGGTTCAGGTTAGGGTTAGGGTTAGGGTTAGGGTTAGGGTTAGGGTTAGGGTTAGGGTTAGGGTTGGTGGGCTTTTTATGCCCTCTCTGGCACATCCAGAAGTCTCAGCAAAACCTGGCCATGTGATTGGTGGAATGGCTCCAAAAATTTGCATGGTCTCATCCCATGGCAAGCCCATCATTGCGCGTGCGCAGTTGTAAAAAAAAATAAAAATAAAAATAAAATAAAATAAAATAAAATAAAATCAATATGACGTTTTATTGCTATAAAAAAACCCACTGCTGCTACTATAAAAATTCAGGCATTTAAAATACCTAATTTTCACATGTTTCTGTGGTGCTTTGGTGGGTTTTTGGACCACGATTTCAAAAGAAAAATTGCGGTCACCATTTTGGATCCCCCCCACCGCATGGCAAATGGAGACGACGAGGAATGCCCCCCCTTCCCAGCCTGGTGAAAGCAGCCCAGGACAGGAGAGGGGGGGAAGGCTGGGGACCCCCCCAGAAACCACCCCTCGGTAGGTGCTCTCACTGAGGCAGGCATATTTTCGCCTGCTTTTATGGCCGGGAATTGGGGTTTTTTTATTTTTTAAACTTTTTTCTGTGCTGCTTGGCATCGCGCGATTGCCGCGATGCCATGAACGACAACGAAAAATCAGACCCAATTTTTCTTTTTCAGTTCGGGTTCGAGCTGGAGTGGAGTAATTCTCGTTACCGTTACCCGTTACGTAACGATAATGAGAACCGAAAACGGAAATGAGAATTTCACCTAGTCGTGCCCATGTCTATTGACAATAAATCTGATTTGCAGTGGGGCTTGAATAATTTTGATTATGACTGTTAAATTGCTGAGCTTCTGGCCCATCTTGCTCCTGTTCTATGCTGTTGTTATATATTGCTTACTAGATATAGTGTTTTTATTTATATAGTTGTGCTATCAGTTATATTGCATTTTACTGTTTATGGTTTGATTTCTGTTCAGTTTGTAAACTGCCCAGAGTAGCCATGTAGCTAGATGAAGCGGTATATAAATTTAATGAATGAATGAATCAATGAATGAATGAATTGGTAAAGGTTCCCCCCGCACATGCATGCTAGTTGTGACTGACTCTAGGGGCGGTGCTCATCTCTGTATTCATGATGAAGAGCCAGTGTTGCACAAGTCCATGGCCAGCATGGATGCAAGGAATCACTGTTTTACCTTCCTGCTTTTTAGACTAGTCCTATTTATGTACTTGCATTTACATGCTTTTGAACTGCTAGGTTGGCAGGAGCTGGGGTTATCAGCGGGAGCTCGCTCTGCTGCATGGCATCCGGGATTCGAACCACAGAGCTGCCGACTTTGCAGCTGACAGTTTTCGGAAGTATTAGTCCACTGAGCCACCACACCCCTGTCTCTGAACAACTCTGAAAGTTATGAGATAATTAGGAAAGCCACAAATGGGAAGCATGCATTTGTTGGCTGGTTTCCATAGGGTAAATCCCTTCACAGAGAAGCCTGACAAGATCCTTAGGCACGCTGGGGAGACTGAAGGTCCATACAGTGGATCTAATGCTCTATATGTAGGCTGTTCTGTTCTTCTAGCATTGAGGTAAAGAGAATTGGGACTCTGAGACAGAGCCCCCTTATTAAAGTGCTATGTTATATATATCTGCCACTGCAAAGTTTTCCTCTAGGGCTGTGGTAATGAAATATACCAGGAAGTTCAGCTCTCAGTTTGAACTTCACCGGTTTCATCCAGTAAACAACTAGAAACATGAAAGCCAGTGGATGACTGAACCCTTAATTACATTGGCTGCAGTTCAAGATATAACATTACATACATTCTGCACAAGCAATGAGGACTCCAGGGTCATGAGGTTCCCCTTCCAGCAACTGCACAACATGCAAGCCCAAGGACTTCATGAACAGCTCTTTTCGGAATGATTACGAATACCACGGGTATAACATCAAAATGTCTGCATAGCTGCCCAACCAGATTTCAGTCCTGTGAAGTAAGAGGGCCTGTGATCTGGCAGTTTCAGGAAGAATCATAACAGGAGAATGTAATGTGTACCATTGTATCTAGTGTGGTATAGTGGCTATAGTGATGTACTCAGGTGGCATACTTGGTCATGGAAACACATGGGGGTGGAGAAAGAGAGAGAGAGAGAGAGAGAGAGAGAGAGAGAGAGAGAGAGAGAGAGAGAGAGAGAGAGAGAGAGAGAGAGAGAGAGAGAGAGAGAGAGAATGAGAGGTTCATTAGGTTACTATAGGAGTTTTTACATGACAAAAGGAGAAACTCCCATTTTGCAGAGGCTATATTCTAGAACATAAAACCTGAGGGATGCAAGCCACTGAAATTTTTAATGCTGAAAGGCACTGGGTAGGAAAACTTATCTAGATGTTTTTGTGCTAAGAATAGAACTAGGAGAAGATATGAGTCAGCTGTTATGGAGAGAGTATTTTTATTGTGCTGCGTAAGAACAGAAATGCAGAAGGCAAAAATGTTTTGCAGTCTTCTCTCTTGAATAGAGCTATAGCATACCGGAGAAGAGACCTGCACATGCTCTTTATTTGAATGCATTAATAAATCAATGGCTTTTAAAAGGAAGGGAAAGGGAAAAATCATTCTCTAAAGGCAATGTATGCATACAATTGATGCGTGCACAGAGCTTCATTGGTGCCGCACAGCGGCAGTGAAGGTTAATTCCTATTTAGTTCCAAGTGTGATGGAGTACCCATCCCTGCATGCAGATGGACAAGTTTCAAACACAGCAGAGGTAAACAGAGAGAACATTGTCTAGAATCCTTACATGAGAAAGCGATAGAACTAGGAATCATCAGTAGCCAGTCTGGATGAGAGATTCTGGGGGGCAGTTATCAAAACAAGCCACATTTTCAAGCTTTTGAGATTGAAACAGCAACTTTAGCATAAGGAGAAGGGTGGACAGCTGCTGCAACAGCCGTCTGAAGAAACTGAAAGCCCAGATAAAGCCTGCATACCTGAACATCCTCTATCAGATGTTTCCAGATGTTCCTAGCCAACTGCATCTTAGCCACTATAGCCAAAGTTGCAATACAGTGGGACTTACAACCTAACAACATCTGGTGGGCAACATATATCCCATCTTTGAAACATAGGCAAACTCATTTCAAACCTGATGCACTTGAGCACATGCAGCAACAAATGTGGGATCAAGATACATGGGGGGCCAGCAGAAGCCTTTTTGAAATCAAGAGGTGCCAACCCTAGTTCAGCATTAAACTGGTTGGATAGACAGGGGTTCAGTCTCAGACTTCTTAAAGTTGTGTCCCAAACCCTGGGGCTAGAGAGACTAAATCTTCCAATTTCAGATCTTCCCACATTCATTGTTTTCAGAACAACCAAAACAGTTCCAAGTTCTTTTCATCCAAAATAAGGATGCCTTTTGAGATATTTGACAAACTCACATGAAAAGAGAATTAAAACAATACTCCAATCCAATCTTAAATATTTCTGTAACATGGCATGCAGTGAAAACTAGACATGGGCACGACTTGGCAAAATTCTCGTTTCCGTTTCTGTTTCTCGTTTCCGTTACGTAACGGAAACAGTAACAACAATTACTCCGCCAGAACTTGAACTCGAACCGACTAAAGAAAAATTGGGTCTGATTTGTCGTTGTCGTTCCTGGCATCGCAGCAATCCCGCGATGCCAAGCGGCACAGGAAAAAAGTTTTAAAAATAAAAAAGCCCGATTCCTGGTCAAAAAAGCCCGATTCCCGGTCAAAAAAGCAGGCGAAAATATGCCTGCCTGAGTGAGGGCACCTACCAGAGGGGTGGTTTCTGGGAGGGGGGTCCCCGGCCTCCCCCCTCCTCTCCTGGGCTGTGCAAAGTGCGCATCCTCGTCGAGTCGCCAACTCGCCAAGCGGCGCGGCACAGAAAAAAAGTTTTAAAAATAAAAAACCCCGATTCCCGGCCAAAAAAGCAGGCGAAAATATGCCTGCCTGAGTAAGGGCACCTACCAGAGGGGTGGTTTCTGGGGGGGGTCCCCTGCCTCCCCCTCCTCTCCTGGGCTGCACAAAGTGCGCATCCTCGTCGTCGTGTCGCACTCACCCACGCCAACTCGCAAAGCGGCGCGGCACAGGAAAATAGTTTTAAAAATAATTTTTAAAAAAACGATTCCCGGCCAAAAAAGCAGGCAAAAATATGCCTGCCTCAGTGAGGGCACCTACCAGAGGGGTTGTTTCGGGGGGGTCCCCAGCCTCCCCCTCCTCTCCTGGGCTGCGCAAAGTGCACATCCTCGTCGAGTCGCCAACTCGCCAAGCGGCGCGGCACAGAAAAAAAGTTTTAAAAATAAAAAAACCCCGATCCCAGCCAAAAAAACCAGGCGAAAATATGCCTACGGCCTGACTCAGTGAGGGCACCTACCCGAAGGGTGGTTTCTGGGGGGTTGGGGTCCCCGGCCTCTCCCCCTCTCCTCTCCTGGGCTGCGCATCCTCGTCGTCTCGCCAACTCGCCATGCCATGCGGTGCGGGCAGGGGATCCAAAATGGGGCGACCACAATATTTATTTTGAAATCATGGTCCAAAAACACACCAAAGCACCACAGAAACATCCAAAAATAGCTATTTTAAAACTGCCTGAATTTTTTTCAGTAGCAGCAGTGGGTTTTTCTTGCAACAAAACGTCTCCATTGATTTTATTTTATTTTATTTTTATTTTTATTTTTTTACACCTGCGCAATGGGCTGTCCATGGGAGTGGGCCATGCAATTTTTGGAGCCATTCCACCAATTGCATGGCCACTTGGCCAGGTTTTGACTGAGACTTCTGGGATGTGCCAGTCGGGCATAAAAAGCCACTAACCCTAGCCCGAACCCTAACCCTAACCCTAACCCTAACCCATACGCCAGTACACTGTCCTTCTTAGTGGGTCAGAGAGGCACCCAGAGGTGCACCCCACTAACTCACCCTAACCAGTAACCCTAAGCCTAACCCTTGCGCTAACCCTTAACCCCAAGCCAGATCTGTGTACTCGCATTGCACTACAGCAAGTACACTTCCCTTCTTAGTGAGTCACAGCGGGCGCCCGTAGGGGTCCTCTCTCACTTCGCTCTCCAGGCAGTGAGTCACAGAGGAACCCGAAAGAGAGGTGCCTCTGCCTGCTGCAACTGCAACTTAATGGTATGCATATCCAATTGACTATGCATGCCATTTTGTAGCGGGTGAGAAGAGGAGGCACCCACGAGGTGCCTCCAGGAGCCCACTTTCCCTTCATGGCGGGCCAGAGGAGGCACCCACCCCAGAGAGGTGCCTCCAGGAGCCCCCGCAAAAAAACCAGTACTAACAACAGACAAAAAACCTACAAACGAAACGACAAATTTTTGGAAAATTTCACGAAAAACGGAAACAAGCTGAAACGGGCCGGCTCCAACACACGACAACTCAAAACGTAATTTTTCCTGGTCGTGCCCATCTCTAGTAAGAACTACTTTTTAAAGCCCCATTCATTTCTTAGCACATTGTGAATATTTACAGAAGTAGAGTGCAACACTTTAGACTCATCTGAAACCTTTGAGGCTTCAGTGTTTTACATAAACTTCAGTTGACATAGAAAAGAAGCATGTAGAATGTGATAAGTCTATAAAGAGAGCTTCCAGTGTTCACACAGGAGCTTCGCATGTGAATTGAGATACTGGTTTTTCTAAGATTCTGAGTAGAGATGGGCACGAACCGAAAAAATTGTGATTTGCTTTGGTTCGGTTTGTTTTAGGGTTTGGTTTGGTTCATTTCATTTTTACCAACATTTTTTGAAAAATGTGTTTCATTGTTTTATTGATTCGTTATTCGTTTTTTCCCACTTTGCACAATTTAATCCATTTAACAGCACACAGGTGGAAAAAAATTCATTTTTTTAAACCACATATGTTAACAGCAACTGCACAAACTGTTCTGACAGCATCCTCATCCTCATCATCCACATCATCATAATGATCTTCAATCATCAACACAGACATCATCCTTACCAGGCAGCGGTGGCGGCAGGTGATCCTGGCCCCTGTGGCAGTGGCTTTTTGAGGTGCTGGCTTGGGGCCAGCACCTCTTTTTTTTTTTAAGTGCTGACCCCTGGGGTCATGGCCTCTGGGGCTGGGTCAGAGCTGGTTTTATTATTTTATATATGTTTTCCTTTATTTTAGGGCACCAACCTGGCCACCCCTGGGGCTGGGTCAACACTCCTTTTTATTTTTTATTTCTTTTATTTCTTTATTTTTAAACTGCTGACCATGTGGCTCATGCTACAGCTCTAGCATGGGCTGGTCAGCTTTTTCTTTCTGGTTGCCCCTCCCTGAAGCCAAGAAGACTGGACCTCCAACCAGGAAGGACCAGCACCAGGTAGGAGACATCTCCGGTGCTGCCATTAATGAAGCAAACCAAACTGAACCAATTATTATTTTTGTTCAGTTTGTTTCATTCTAAATCCACTCTGGGGTTCATTATTCATTTTGTTATGTGCCCATTTCTAATTCTGAGTCATGTGGGCAACCCTTGCAGATAGAAGAGGCTGTCCACACCTGACTCAACATCCTCAGCATGTTGAGAAGAAAGGCAGGAGGTACACAAATGCATTTTCCTCCTTGTGGTAAGTATACAAAATTTGGTAATATTTAAACAATGTTTATCCTGTGAGATGATTGTCATAGTGGTGGACAGTTGTCTCTGGGTAACTGGTGCCATAAGTCTAATTCTACATCAGGAGAGAGAACATTTATTCTCCAGTCTGACAAATCTCAATTTTATGTGAAGAAGAAACTCCAGACAAGGACTTCAAAAGACATCCCCCAACTGAGAGACTGCTGAGGCATATAAAACTTTCCTGACATATAGTGAGGGAGCTATTCAATTGTGAGGCATTCAATCAATGAAAATCAGATATATTCTTACCTGATTTTATTCCTAAGAAACAGACAAATGAAAGGAATCCTTAAAGCTAAATAAGTGTTTTACATTCTCCCACTTAAATCTCAATTATATGTTTTAATTATGTGGGCACCATGGAATAATACAGTAAAACATAATTTGGAAAAATCAATATGGAGTTGTCAGTGAAAAAGCAAAGAAAATATACTCTGAATTAAATAAAATCCATTCTGCATTGCAATGTGTCTAATTATATAAAATATGTGAACATAACATAATGTTTAAGACACAAAAGAAAGATGTGAAGACAATGGTAAGTAATCTATCAACAATTTTCATTTTTCTATTGAGTAAAGGGCAAGTGAGAATTCAGTTAATTATTCTTTATTCCCCCTGCCTTATTGAAATTCTGCATAAACATCTTGAGTAATTGTATCCCTGCTTTTTTGCATTGTGGAAGGAGATAAGTACCTGAAACTTCATTCTTCAGAAACAATAGCTGCAATCTTATACATGGTGCTATTTAAATCCCAGTTGATCACATGCCTAAAGGTTAAGAATCCTAATTTTGCCAACTGATATACTAATGAGTAGTTCTTTCATTTAAATAAAGGATTTAACTCTTAGAAGGTGAATAAAAATATTATACATATGTTTCTTGCTTAGATCCAGTTTGTTTTTTAAAAATTACCTAAACAAACAAAGTAGGGGTAAATTCTGTTGAGTGTGTACTAGAGAAGTGTATGAAATGAAATTGTTTCATTTCTTTAGTAGTTTTGTTTCATTTTGTTACTAATGAATTTTTAAAGTAGTTTCAGAATGAAATGAAACAATTTGCTAATGACTCCCCTGGGTCCTAGAGGCATCAAAATTGCAAGGTAGAATATTTGAACACTTCCCTGTAAGGAAATTTGGAGAGGTTTGGGGTTCAGGGGTCCCCCTAGGAAGAAATCATTTCTGAGTAGGAAGCCGCTAATAGCCCCTCCCACGGGAGAGTGATTAGCTGTTTTATGACTCAATTACAAATGATTTTCGGGGGCGCTTTGGAGTTTAATAACTCAGTTCTCTCAACCCCAAACCTCTCCAAATTTTGGAAGGCTTACAGGGAAGCGCTTGAGGAAGCTCTCCTGCGATTTCCATGCTGCTACATGCCTGCAATCTCTATTTCAGAGTACATAAATATATGCACTTGAAAATAATGATCACAGGCATTTAGCAGCATGGAAATGACAGGGGTGCTTCCTCAAGCTCTTCCCCGTAAGCCCACTAAATTTGGAGAGGTTTGGAGTTCATGGGACTGAGATTTTCAACTGCAAATAGGGTCCTCCTAGCTAGCTAATTGCAAAAGTGCACTGGCAATATAAGGGTTAAGCAAGTGGAAGTAATAATTTGACCTATTGCCAGTGCTGTGCATGCACAGCACTTCAAATTACTGCTGGGGGGACCCTCTTTGTAGTTGAATAACTCATCCCCATGGACCCCAAATATCTCCACATTTGGGGGGCTTGCTGAGAAGAGCATGAGGAAGCTGCCCTGTTGTTTTTTTCCCAAAAAAAAAAAAAAAGCAGGTTCAGTTCAGTTCGTGATGAAATGGTCTATATCATTTCATTTTGTTATGAGACAATTCATTCTACAATGAAACAATGAAACAATGTTTTGTTTTTCATTTGGTGCCCATCTCTAGTATGTCCTGGGTCACAGCACTGATAATAGTGCTGTGTAGATTCGAGCACATCACCCCAGTTTTGGCCCGCCTGCATTGGCGAACCGTTGCCCTCCGGATAAGGTTCAAGGTTCAAGGTCCTGGTTTTGATTTTCAAAACTCTCCATGGCTTGGGACCAGAGTACCTGTCGGAGCATATCTCTCAGAGATCAACTGGGACCAGGCCCATGAGAATGGCACAGGCGCGCTCACTGAGGGAGGCCACACCCAGGGAGGTGCAGAAATGGCTCACATGTAACCGCGCCTTCTATATGGTGGGCCCCACGTTGTAGAACCATCTCCCCAGTGAGCTGCACCTTGCACAGTCCCTGCCCACCTTTAAAAATGCTTTGAAGACCCACCTTTTCAAGGAGACATTTGGCGACCTTTTTACTTAACTTTTTTTTTTTGGCCGCCCGCCTCGTCTGTTCTGATGAATATTGTCCCGCTCCATTTTATCGGGGCTTTTATTCACTTTTTTGTTTTTTTATTTCTGGTTTGTCTATTACTGTGGTTTTGTATTCTGTTAGCCACCCAGAGTTCCTATTGGAAGATGGGTGGGATATAAGTACAACAAATAAATAAATAATAAATAAATAATGTACACCACCAGCATATTAATATACAATTCAATCAATCAATCTTTATTTACGGTCTTTGCCCAAAAATATTACAGCAACAGTCTAAATTGGGAATAACAATAATACAATAATACAAATAATACACACAAGCAAAGAAGCCAGGATTAAAATTAATAATCATATGAGCTACATTAAAATAAATATAAAGAGGGACTTCTGGCTTCTGGTTTGCCACAGTGAGATGCCTTGATAAGCCCTCTGGTTTATCAAGCTGAATTTCCCCAGATAAACAGGACCCATGGTAAGGGTGAGTCCTCTTGGGGGGCAAAGAGAGGCAGCATCTGGGGGCTGTGAAGAATGTGGCAGCAGACTTCACAGTTCCAGAAATAGCCAAATCTCCCTGCTGCGGGAAGTCCGGTGACCATTATGGTGAATGGTCTTCAGCTGCAGGTTCCGGAGTACGTAAATAATCCTGGATTTATGAAGCTTTATTGCCATAAGACAGTGTCCTTCTTCCCTGCTTTACCACATCACTACAAGAGAGATATATTTGTGACACCCTGGTTCTGTTCTTCTTAAGCTTCTTCAGCTTCTTCAATGCTTTAATACCCCCCCCCCCAAATAGCGGCTACAAGTATGAGGGGAGAATAAATAATTATTCATGACACTAACATAGAAGTGACTTTTCTGATTACTGCCTCATTTTTTTGGCATTTTCGGCTGATAAATCACTTTGAAGAAAAAAAGAGAAGAAAGAGCTCCATTTTACAATATATAAACAGAGGCAGTGTGTGCAGCGAAGCAGTGGTCTCTGATCTTGGACAGTCTAAACTCTTAATGTTTCCAAAACACTTTTATGTATCAGACTTGGAACATTCTTTTCTCTGCCTGCTCTCTCTCCTACACCCCTCCCTCCTTGAAGTTTAGTACAACTGAAAGATTAACCCTTTGAAGGGAATTTATAACTGATCACAAGGACAAGAATCAGCTGGGAAACAATGACAGACCAACAAATTGATGATTTGCTCCTCATAATGCAAAGAGTATTGGACTATTTACAGGCTGAACTTTCTTCTGAACGGGGAGTGGAACTTCCTTGTGAGTAGAACGGGGAGCTAGATCAGAGCACTAATTCCAATTCCCATGCATATTATTCACAGAACAACACTGTGGGAGATACTCAGGAGGGATGCCTAGAGAAGTCAGAGATGATGGAGTTTGACCCTGCTTTGGAAACTGAACTTTCTCTTGAACCTGATGAAGAGGCAGAGGAGAGTCCCAAAATTGGTTTGGAATGTGAAACTACAGCAGAGCATTGAAATTTTGGAGAGGAGTATGCAACATAGCTTTACTGGGAGAGGAGTGTGCAACCTAGTTTCTGCTTCACGAGAAGGATGTTTGGATAGGTCAAGTCTGCCTACTCTTCCGCAAAAATATTTTCCTTTTTAAGCCAATCCATTAATTTACCAAGCAGATATCTCACATAAAGTTTTCTAATAGTACTTATCAAACTTATTGGGTGATAATTAGCTGGATCCTCCCTATTTCTCTTTTTATATATAGGGATTATGATAGCCAAACCCAAATCCTCAGGTATAGTTAAAGTAAAATTAATCCAGGAGAATAAAGAAGCTAAAACTGGAGCCCACCAATCTGGATTTTCCTGTAACAAATCAGCTGAAGTATAATCAGCTCCGGGGGCTTTTCCTGCTCTCTGTTGAAGGATTAGGGATATAATTTCACTGGGAGTGACAGGAGGCCAGTCCCCTAAAACTACCAGCTCCTCCTGAGCCTGAGCTTGACAGCCCAACTCCACCAAATATCTATCTCTAAAATGTTCCTCCCAAACAGTGGGAGAAATACAAAAATCCCGTAAGGGAAGTACATCTGTCATGGCCTCCGAGACTACCCTCCAGAAAGCAGCTGAATCCTTTAGGCTGGATGCAGTAATTAAATGCTTCCAAGCCTCTGATTGCACCTGCACTTGATATCTGGCATCCAAATAAGCAGTCAAAAGCTTTGTATTGAGTTTAAGAAGAGTCCCCTTGCTGTACTATATATTTTATAAGTCATTTAGGCACATGATTACTGTCACTGAATATTTAATATATATTTGAATTACACACACATCTGCCTTTAGGTAATTTAAGTTTTTAAGAGGGTAACTGGAAGTGTTTTATTCTGCTAGAGAATATGTTTGTTCTTACTGTTAGGCATCATCTAGCAGTTATGGCTACAAATCCCTCGGCAGTCCAGAAAGCTAGGACAGAATTAGCACACAGAAGATGAAGTAGGAAAGAACTTCAAAGAGGCAGAGAGTAGAGATTGTTCAAACACAAGCCAAAGTTGGATAACAGATCAGAACACTACCAGCTTGTCAGTCAGAGCAAGAAGAAGCCCAAGGGGTCAATGTTAAAGCAAGTCAAAACATCCAAAGTTTCCATTCCTCCTCCAATGGGCCTTAACATTCTGTATCTTCAGATGGCTTTAGTCCTGGGGGTCATAGCAGGAGCTCTGTTTTGGAGTCTATTGTTGAGTCCCTGTGATCTGGTTTCTGATGGATCCAGTTGAAAGATACCAAATAGGAATTCAGGTTCATCCTCAAAATGAAACCTTTTCAACTGGGGTTGTTTTCCTCAAGTTTGTTTTCTAGGAAGGACACCTCAGGTGAGGGTAAATAACATGGTTGGACTATTTCTGTTATTGTTTAGTTATTTTGTGCTTGGTGTCTGCCTTGCTATTGGTAAAATCCAGAATTTCAAACTGAATTGACCTGCACCCAGCTGAATTGTATGAGGTCTGGGTCAAAGTAGAATGGACAAGTTTGGATTCAGTGTAAAAATGTTTTTTTCAATTATTTGTATATCTATCATGTGTGTGTTGTGTCATTACAGTCGTGACTGACTCTTTGTGACCCCATGTCCATGGAGTTTTCTTGGCAGGAACACTGGATTGGTTTGCTAGTTCCTACTCAAGGTACCTACAGCACCTGGTATTCCCTGGTGGTCACCCATCCAAGTACTAACCAGGGCCAACCCTGCTTAGCTTCTAAAATCAGGTGATCGGATTTGCTTAGGGCATCTAGAAGGAAGAGCAAAGTGCAATTGGGGATTGTGTGAACAAGCAGTTGGGAGATAAGAAGAAGTGGTGCATTACATGCAGTCTGGGGTCCATATTTCACTAAATGGCAGCACTTGCTTAACCCCTATGAAACACTGGTTCAGCTTAAAAAGATGGGAGGGACTAAGCAAAGAGCCGGGCTGTGTGTATGACATTTCAATACCAGAAAGAGCGGGAGAACTGATGAGGGTGGAGTTGCTGCTGCCACTTGCACTTGTCTATTTGGTCAAGGTATATTTTTATATGTTTTGTTTTGGTGGGTTTGTTTGTTTTAAGCTACATAGAGAATTCATAAGTTGCAAGCAATTTTATTGATATTATATTTTAGGGTTTTGCAGGTCCTCCTGTTTTATGGATACCCAAGGTAACGGGGGAAGACATCTTGGATTTTTGCCTGATTTGGAAATCAAAGGATCATTTGAATTTTGTAAATTCTACAAACAACTCCTTGCCCACCAGGGCAAGATGGTGATCTTCTTTTGGGGGCTCCGTGTGGCTGCAGATTCAGACTATCCCTCTGTTTCTGGGTGGTGATTCTCTCCATGGGGGATAAGGTTTGCAGTGTGGATGTTGTCGTGAACCAAGAGCTTTCCATGGAATCTCAGGTGGAGTCTGTGGTACAGTTGGCCTATATCCATCTCAGGCATATCACCCGGCTACATCCCTACCTGAATACTAGGGGCCTCAGCACCTTGGCCCATGAGAAGGTACTCTGAAGACTGAACTACAGTAATGACCTCTGTGGGGCTATCTTTGAGGCTGGTGTGGGAGCTTCAGCAGACTCAGAATGCATGGCCAGACTATTGACAGAGTTGAGAAGAAATGACCATATCTCCCCCACCCTGGCTGCCTTGCATTGTCTGCCTTTATGCTTCTGCCCTTGGGTTAAGGTCATGACTCCAACATATAAAGCCTTAAACGGGTTGGGACCTTGCAACATGACAGAATGTATTCTTCCTTCAAGTCCTGTCCGTAGTACACAATTATCCCAAACCAGGCATTTAAACTCAGTAACTCTGAGAGAGGCATGGAAAGAGAGCTCAAGATCCTGCACCTTCTCAGTAATTGGTTCAGATATGGGAATGAATTGGCACCCAAGATCTGACTTGCCCCATCCCTGTTGTTGTTGTTCAGTCATTCAGTCATGTCCGACTCTTCGTGACCCCATGGACCGGAGCTCGCCAGGCCTTCCCATCCTCCACTGCCTCCCAAAGTTTTGTCAAATTCATATTGGTTGCATCGATGACACTGTCCAACCATCTCATTCTCTGTCTTCCTCTTTTCCTTTTGCCTTCAATCTTTCCCAACATCAGGGATTTTTCCAAGGAGTCCTCTCTCCTCATGAGGTGGCCAAAGTACTGGAGCCTCAGCTTCAAAATCTGTCCTTCCAGTGAACATTCGGGGTTAATTTCTTTCAGGATGGATAGGTTTGATCTCCTTGCAGTCCAGGGGACTCTCAAGGTTCTCCTCTAGCACCATAGCTCAAAAGCATCAATTCTGCGGCGATAAGCCTTCTTTATAGTTCAGCTTTCACTTCCATACATCACTACTGGAAAAACCATAGTTTTGACTATCTGGACCTTAGTTGGCAAAGTGATGTCTCTGCTCTTTAGGAGATGCTATCTAGGTTTGCCATTGCTTTCCTCCCAAGAAGCAGGTGTCTTTTTATTTTGTTGCTGCAGTCGCCATCTGCAGTGATCAAGGAGCCCAAGAAAATAAATAAATAAATAAATAAATCCCTGGAATAAATAGATAAATAAATCCCTGGAATCCTTTAAAAGATAATTAAAAATGTGGCTCTGCTGGCAGGACATTCTCAAGACACTTATATCATAGTTCTTAACCAGCCAAAATAGCTCCACTCTGCTGTCTTAATTTTATTGTAATGTAATTATTGTTGTTGATGTGAGATTTGTTTATTTTAAAGCTTTATGGTGTTTTTGGACCATATTTGTATTACATTTCATAATGTATTTTGCATTCATTGTGTTTGTTTTATTACATTATTTTGTCACATATTGTGCTATTGAAATCCTGTTAAGCCACCCAGAGTGGCCTGTTTGGCCAGATGGGCAGGATATAAGTAAGTAAGTAAGTAAATTGCTGCCTTTGCCAAGGTCTTGGGTGCACAAATTGTAGCATTTTATTGTTGTCATGATCGCTCATTTTTGTCTATTTGCAACATTCATCAACAGTAAGCAAATATCCCCATAGAACTGTAAGTGTTATACTTGCAGACAGCAAACTTTATAACTTCCCAGACTGCAAATACCTGAAGCCACCCAGGTGGAACAGGGTACATTTACTAGCTTTTGGGGGATTTATAACTTCTCCAAATTTCATACATATTAGTACAAGAAGGAAACAAGATTATAGTAAGTTTGGTTTTCCAAGGCAAGTCAGTGATAATACGGCCAATACATATTTATTTATTTATTTATTTATTTATTTATTTATTTATTATTTTAGAGTGTTTTTACCCTGCCTTTCTCCTTGGAAAAGGACCCAAGGCGGCTTACAGTAATGAGGGATAATATACAGTCCAATACAATTAAGACATGATAAAATTTACACATCTATTTGGATCTAAGGCACCAATTAAAATGTGTGTGGGGGGGTATGGTCACCACACAACAAACACAGACCCATCCAAAAGTGCCAAACAGGTTTTCAAAAGTCTAAGTAAATGTTAAAAGGAAAAGATGGTTGCATTTGAAAAACCTGCCTCAGAGGCTTTCTACTGCCAAAGCAAGAATGAGCCACGGCAGTGAAAATAACAGCAACAGTTGTGCCATTCTTGCAAAACTCTCTGTCTCAGCAGGACATTGGATTTCAGCCCTAAGTTGGGTGTGTGAGTGTTTCATTCTTCTCCTACAATATTGTGTAGATAACCTGTAGGAGAAAGAGCTAGCAAACACCATATGATTTCATGCTTCTGGCATTAATAACTCAGACTACCCCCAACTGAATCCTTCCTGTGGTGTTGGCCCTCTCTTTCTGTTTGGAAAAACTGAACTGAGTTTGAAATGGACACGAAACGAACAATTTTTTGTTTCTGTTTTCGTTTTTTCATTTCGTTACGTAACAAAACGACAAACAAAATTTATCTCTAAAATGAAACGAAACGAACAGAAACACCGGAAATTTTGTTGTGCGTTTCGTTACCGTTACTGCAATATGAGTGAATTGCTTGAAATCCTAAAAAAATCACAAAAATGAAATAAATGGTAATGAAATGAATGAAAATGAAAACATTTTTTTCAAAAATTCGTGAAAAATGGAAACAAACCGAAACGGATCCTCCAAACAACAAATGACAAACAAAATGCAATTTTTTTATTCATGCCCATCTCTACTGAGTGGTATAAACAGCACAAATGAAACTTGTTTTCCCACTTCTGTGCAATAAAGAGGCCAAAGACATTGTAAACTCTACCAAAAGGGCAGGAAGGTTATGTTTTCTGATGTTAGTCCCTTCCGAATTACACCATGAAAAGATCATTTTTCCTGTTTTTGTTAATTTTTTTCTCTCTCAGAAGCCTAATGGCCCCTTGGAGCTATAAAGGTGACACATTGGCTGCTCATACATTATGGTTTATAACTAAGCCGGACAGAATACAAATCAGCTCTGTGCTAGCTCCCACACATTTTATTCAGGCTGAGCTGTGACATCCCTGCCATCCAAGCTGGAATCCCTTCTGGACTGATCTGTCAATCACACTAACCCCCACAAAGGGCTTAGTGACAGGGACAGATGTTCCATTGGAATTATGAGACCACCATCAAACCCATTCATTTCTGACCTTAATAAGATTTGAATGTGTGTGTGAGGGATATTTTTCAATAGGTGGAAGACTCCATGACTAAACAAGCAGTGCTATCTATCTGCAAACCTCTAGACAAATATGTTACTGGTTATTTCCAGATGATATGTGATACGATGAGGATCTTTGCACATTTATTGTGTGACTGGTAAAACCTGGATGGGCTTTTAATGAACAAGCACCCTGCCTCATTCACTAAATCTTCCCTTGTCACCCTCCGGCATTTGTCCATGTCCACCAATTCTTCCCTCTTTTTTTATTACCACAGAAAATGTGTTTATAAGGGAACAATGAAACCTCTACATAAAGTATTTGCAACAGGTATTCTCAAAAGCTTTCACAGCTGGGATCTGATCGTTGTTGTGAGTTTTTTGGCTATTTGGCCATGTTCTGGAAGTTTTTCTACCTGATGTCTCACCAGACTCTGTTGCTGGCATCTCCTTATTCCTTCAGCTCCTTGCCCTCTGAAGATGCCAGCCACAGAACTGGTCCACAATTTCCCCAACCCTGCTTTGGGAATATTCTCTGAGATTTCCCTCTCCTCTCTGAGCTAGAAAGATGAACTCTTGAAGAGAAACATTACATTCTTTTGTTTGATTTTGTCTGTTCGTGAGTGCATGTTTCTAACATGCCCGACTGCGGCATCTCATAGCAAAGGTGGGAACCCACATATTTGAATGTTCTTCCACAAAACCTCCCTACCAC
Source organism: Phrynocephalus forsythii (assembly GCA_029282475.1). Taxonomy (NCBI): domain Eukaryota; kingdom Metazoa; phylum Chordata; class Lepidosauria; order Squamata; family Agamidae; genus Phrynocephalus; species Phrynocephalus forsythii. The sequence goes on along the minus strand of JAPFRF010000007.1, from coordinate 9,843,540 downwards.
ACATGCAAAACACACATGTCAGTTGAAGGTATCTTTAGGTTTCTAAATCCTGGGAGGTGCAGGTGTCAGAGTCTGCCCTAGATGTGGAAACATAAACTACAACATTTAAAAAAAAACCAATAATAATATGTGTTTTGGAAATACAGTGATGCCTTGAATTACGAAATTAATCCATTCCAACAGAACTTTTGTAATTCAAGATTTTCATAGTTGACAAAGTGGTTTCCAATAGGAATGCATTGAAAACTGATTAATCAATTCCAATGGGAACCATTTACAATAGGCTTCCAATGCATTCCTATGGAAAACCTGCCCAGACACAGAAAAATAGGGGAAGAGTATCCCCCCTTTGCTGCATTGGTATGAAAGCCTCTCAGTCAACTGCAGTGGAGCTGTCAAAATCAACTGGATGGCAGCCATGGTTTTGACAGTTCGGCAGCCACAGGGCTTTTTCTTTCAGTGGGCAGACGTTAGCCAGGGGAATATGGGGTGGGTGGTTAAGTCACCACCCATCCAATCCTCCTCTGGCTGAGACAGAAGCTTCCGTGCCCCCTCCTTCACCTAGTTTTCTGTGCCAGACACAGAGATCCAGGTGAAGGAAGGGGTGGGTGGCTTCACGTTATCCTCACATTGTAAGAGGCCGCAGCCTGGGAGGGGTGGGCTTATATAGCCTGCTCCTCCCTCCTCACCTAATAGAACTTCATGGGCTCTCGCATCCTTCCGCCCAGGGTGGCAAAGACACCCCACCCAGCTGAGCAAGCGTGTCTTCGGGACGGAGCCTAGTTTCTTTCTATCTATGATTTCTACGTATCTGCAAACATGAGACACACAGGCTGAAATTCTGTTAGCTTAGTGAGTTCCAGTTGGCCCACTGAATCAACAGGGTGAGATAACGTCGCCATTGCTCCACTCATTCAAATTATCATAGCTTACTATACTAAGCAACAGGGTTTTAGCCATAGATTCATACTTAAAAGTCAGAGCCTTTGAAGAAACCCTTACTTGCTGTGCCCTTCATTTATTGTAGCCTGCAGGAATCCAGGTTTCACCTTGTGGTCCCAGTAAAGTCAATGATTTCAAACAGCTGACTTCAGGCCTGGAGTGTTGCTTTGAAGAGTATGGTTAGGTTTGCTGCAAGATTGTTGACAGTAGGTTTGTCCAGGCTGAAAGCTAGGAGTAATTAAGTATCTTCTGTTTTCATTAAATGTAATGAATTCCGCCAAATATATAGTCGGCTGTTTGTTGAGATGAAATATTCCCTAGGAACTTTCCTAGTGAAAGGAAGACAAAGTACTTGCCAAATTTGGTTTCCAAGCTACATTAAGGTTATTGAGTTTAGAAGGTGTTTTCTCTCAATATAAACCTGTCTTTGCACATTTTCTAATAAACAGTTCTGCTGTGTGTAATAGAGACGGTAGGCACCAATTTATTTTCTAAGTGACTGAAGCCATTATAGAACCAAAGCGTTTTAGACTATATCTGGAAGGAACTGCATTTACATGCTTTCATTTCTAGAATGAGTTTCTCACTTTGAAATGGAAACAGTTTCCTAACTTAAAGTAGGTAATTACACACTCCATTAAACAAGTAATTAACAGATTACAATTTAGAGGAGAGAAAAAACCTTTGGAAATGAGCAATTTTGATGCTGAATGTGCAACGAACTGTTATAATTAGCATAATACTTTTTTGAAATGGATTAACAATTACACAATAAAAATGAAGAAAACCTGTTTCTTACTTCTACAAAGATCATATTCAAGAAATAGCATTTTTTTCAGGGTAACAATCACCTTCATTTCTTTAAAAAATGAAACAAAACAAACAATCAAACAAAGCATAATGTTAGTCACTTCCACTCAAGAACTAGCAGATACAAACAGTTAAATGTGGCTGATGAAAGATGGAGGGGATACATATTCTAGATAGCTTTGATGCAATGACGAAATCTCCTGCAGTGGTTCACTGAACTGCTTTAATGTCATAGAGGGCAGATGTGCAAAACTGGAAAGCAGAAGAGTTCCTTTTTAGAATAATTTATCAAAATGTTCACATTTTCTTTTGTTGAAAGCCAACAGAAGTTGATGCTTCTTTTTAAAGGTATCATTGGTTAATGAAAGCTCATAGATCTGTTGTAGTGCTTAACTCTTAAAAGTCTGAAACTGAATATTCAATAATATTAGGCTTGCCTGCCCCTTTTTAAAAATTGTTTTCATGCCTACGGTATATACAATACAATATAATCTTTATTTGCGGCCACAGGCCCAACCAACCTACTGTATATAGCAGGAAGTAAAGAACAACATCATATCCATCCATCTTGATAATGATTCTATGTCTTTTGAGCTTGGGTGGGCTAGATGGAGAATTTTGATTTAGTTCATCTATTAAAAGAATTTGCAACAATTTGCAATGTTTCTGGTTTTCTTGTGGTGTTTGTTGTCATCCTTGTTCCTGGTGGTTCTGCTGTTTTGTTTTGTTTTAATTGAGTGCAGGAGAAAAACAAGTTAACAGGTTTTCCCAGCCCTAGAAAAGAGCATTTGGTTGAGTGTGTGTGTGTGTGTGTGTGTGTGTGTTTATAACAGAACCAAACATTATTCAGTTCTCAAAAAGAGAGAAATATTGAACACTGACATGAAAATTGTGAGTGAGATGGTTCATCTGCAGTTCACAAATGCAAGCCTACACAGTTGATACATGACAAGCATACAGTATGTATGGGAAGTGACTCTCCTAGTTTGCTTCATATTCATAAATATCTTATATTCCATATGCATGTCCTTTTCTTTTTTAACTTCTTTTCATTTACATAAAAACATCTCAACAGGGAGAGATTAAAAATAACAAAAAGAAAGATGTAATAAGATATAAATCCTCACTTGTCTCATCGTCTCTGACAAGTATGAGGAATTGTACCATTCTTCTCCTCTCTGCCATCTAATTAATTTGTAGATTTTGGTCCCATTCATTTAGTACTAATGGAGGCATTTTAGGTGAACTTAGCCTTTAGTTTCTGTATCCTTTTCACATTCATCAAGGCAAGACCTGCTGAGAGCAGCTGTGTAGATGTTTGCAACTGTTTGACTAAAGGATGCATCTGTCCCCTAGGATCTGCAGAACGATGATAATACGTATTTTAATTGAGAAAAATCATGAAATGTTAACATATTTCTGAGATTGGAGATACGCTTGTTAGCAATGTCTAGAATTACTCTGACAGCTTTCATTATGGTCCCTTCTCTGTTTAATTTCTTTATATATTTCTCCCTCTAAAGGAATGCATTGAGCTATGTTATAATTAACTCAGCTGCCAAAAGATATTATATATCATCAGATGCTCACCGGCCTAAGGTGGTCCAAGAGTGGCAGCGGCATTGTTCTGTGTTTAATCAGGTCAAAGCAGTGGCAATTCTAATTACAGTTATTGTCAAGGCACTATTTAATGCCTGTAACAATAAACCTTGTCATATGTCAGCCCCTCCATCTTTCCTCAAAGCCTTCCTCATTTGAAAGGAAAGGAGGCCCACCTGGATTGCTGGCACTGCTGCTCACCCCACAAAATGTTAAACAACTGGCTAAGCTCCATATTCTGCTGAACAATGGCAAAAAGAAAAAGAAAGGTAAGTGTTTTGTTTGCAGTATAGTATCTTTTCCCTTGTGGCGCCTTCCAAGCCACCCAAGCCACTGCCTCTCATTTGGAATTCAGGGTACATTTCCACCACATCTAACAACAAAGCAGTTTGGTGGAAGAGGCTTTCCTAAGGTTGTTCTTCCCCATGGGTTTAAACCAAAGAAGCCACATCTCTATAAGTCTGCTTCCATGAAAAGTAAGGCTGTCTCCATCTCTACTATCCTTCCACTGGCAGGAAAAGATCTTTCTTTTCAGGCAGGCTTTTCCTTAATGTCTGGTGTTTTAAGAAGGGTTTTAAATTGACTGTTTGTTGCTTTAAATGCGCTGTCATATTGATCTTAGTTGCCATTTTAATATAATTCTTAATTGATTTTTTTAAAAATATTGTATACCTATTGTTCTCAGCTTTCAAAGACAGTTTTAGATTATGTAAGCCACTTTGGGTCCTTTGGGGGAGAAAGTCAGGATAGAAATTTTGCAAATAAATAAAATAATAAATAAACCCACATGCCAATAGTGATTCTACATGAATCCCCAAATTAGTATACTAACCAGGCCTCTGAGCCTATAGCACCATCATCTATATTCATCTGTGCTGATCCATTTTTCAAATAATAATGTTAATATATCATACTTGGGCTACTGTTTGAAAAACCTGAGGTACAAAAACAAATATGTCTAGATGTGTAACAATTTTGTTTTAGTTTATTCTTTTAACATCCTAGTAAATTACAATTGTAGAAGAAAGCAAAATTCAGACTTTTCCATCCATAATATCTGAGAGAGATAAATTGGGTTTCATAACCATGATCCAGAACTTCATGAGTTCTAGTTTGCACATTAATCCAGTCTATAATTATGTTCTCAGAAACACTCTCCAGAATGGCTTCTCACTCATTGCAATGAGGAGAGAAAAATCATTTATTTGTGGTTTTCCACATACTGCTTGGTTCCCTCTACTAATGAGAACAGAGGACCAATGGGCATAAGATCACTGTGTGCACATCTTACCACTAGTGAAGTTCCTGATGTGTCTGCAGGGGGAAGGTAGCTGCAGTACACCTAACCCAATTACAGTGATGCCTTGAATTACAAAATTAATCTGTTCCACAGATCTTTTGTTTTTTTTAAAATGTTTTTTATTAAATTTTAAACTACATACAACGACATAAAAAATGAAAGTAAAAAAAAACTACAACAAACAATATATTGCACCCCCATCCCACAGGCCATCCATACATTCTTATTCTTTGCTCCATCTTCTATTCTTCTAGTAGTCTTCTCAAAAGTTCTCTTCTCCAGAATTGTTGTGAGATATTCAGTGGACTCTTTCCCTTTTCCCCAATCTAGTACATAATCTAAAAAATTACCCCAGATATCATAGAAAATGTCTTTTTTCATTTCTCCTCGTTTAACCTTTAAACTGCAGGACACTTTATCGTTTATAGCTATATCCCAAAGTTCATTATCCACAGATTTTTTGTAATTCAAAATTTTTGTGTGGTTTCCCATAGGAATGCACTGAAAACCTATTAATAATTTCCAAACGGAGTGATTTACAATAGGCTTTCAATGCATTCCTATGGGAAGCCTGTCACAACACAGCAAAGCTGTGGAACAGCTTCTTCTGCTTTGCTGGGCTGCCTGGAAACCCCCTCAATGAGTTGTCAACACCAGCAGTGTGGCAGTGGTGAGTGGCAGCTGGCAGCGTTACTCCTGCTGCTCAATCTCGCTGCAACTATTTGGCTGAAGCGAGACCGGAGGGCAGGAGTGAAGCGTTGTTCCCTCCCAACCACCACACAGCTGATTTTGACAGCTGGACAAGATCCAGTCCTGCCGTTCTCAGCCAGGTGAGGGTCCAGCGGGTGGTGAAGCCTCTGCCTCTCCTTCGCCAAGACCTGCACAGAGCTGGGCGAAGGGGAGGCAGCAGCTTGTGGGCTTGCTCATAGCCCGTTTACTTTCCAGGCACTCTGCATTTGGGGTGCCCAGAACCGTGTGCCTGGATAGTAAATGGGGTATGAATGAGCTCACAAGCTGCTGCTTCCCCTTCACCCAGCTCTGTGTGGGTCAAGGCAAGATCAGGTCTGTCCATTGTACGCAAGGCAAGGGCTGGGCGTGTGGTGACTTCACCACCCATTGGACCTTTTGCCTGACTGAAAACAGGAAGACCTGATCTTGCCCAACTGTCAGAATCAGCTGTGTGGCAGTGGGGAGGGGGGCAGCACTTCACTCCTGCCCTCCCCTCCAATCTGGCTTCAGCCAAATACCTGCAGTGAGACCGGGTGGCAGGAGTAAAGCCACCGGCTGCTGCTGACCACTGCCACACAACTGATGTTGACAGCTCATTGAGGGAGTTTCCAGGCAACCCAGCAAAGCAGGTGAAGCTCTTCCCCTGCTTTTCTGTGTCAGGACAAGCTTCACATACAAATGCCTTGAAAAACAATTACTTGAATATTTTCATGAATTTTGCTTTTGCTTTGCTTTCATGAATTTAAAAAAATCCGCTTTTAAAAAATAATTTAAAATTACCTTTTATGGGTGGATTTCCTTTCATAATTCAATTTTTTTGTTCAATTCATTCATAATTCAAGGCATGACTGTAATTTGTAAAATTTCCATGTATATACAAAGGAAGCTTCCCATGAGTTCAGGATTCATCCATCCTACCCTTGTACCCATCTCTGCATTGTTGGTCATGATCTGTGTTCAGTCATCCAATTGTCTTTCTTTCTCCAGATGTTAATGTGTAATAGGAAGGAGAAAGAGCTTTCCCTATTATTTTTATGGGGCACAAGATCAGTTTTATAGTGGAGAAATCTTAAGGCTTAAAAGCTAATTATTTGTACAGTGACCATATTTATCAATTCAGTTTATCTGTTTAAAAATGTCCTGCTGCCTTTTTATTCATTTTTCCCCAAGAGAACCAGAAGAGAATTAAAAGAACAAATGCAATACATTACTTCACAGAGGGAACAGTCAATTTTTAAAGCCATAGTTCCTTAGGAAGGAGACACCCATTCTATTACCACTGCATAAGAGTGCAGTGATATTGTGCAGTGGAGCAGATCAATGTTCCACAAGGCCATTCTAAAAATGGAATAGTAAGACTATTCAGTCTGATGTTGCTCAGCACTGCATTTTGTGATGTTTGGTCAAATCATTTTAAAATTAAGATTAGAGATGGGGACTAATTAAAACATTGCAATTTTTGATGAATATTACCATTCATCAACAATTTTTGCTTCATCATATTCATCATTTACAGAAAACCTGAAAATATGAAGTGACTTTTTAAATCCAGTTTTGTTTGTTGATAAGTCATATTAGTCCTTTTAAAGCCCCTCCTGGGGCCTCCTATGTTATCTGCAGCCTGCTGTAAACAGTCAGAAGCTCTGGGCAATCCTGGAAGGGGCCTAGAGATTTCTGAACTGGCATGGCAGGCAACCAATAGAGCTGCTGAAAGGATGGTGTGTGTGTGTGTGTGTGTGTGTGTGTGTGTGTGTGTGTGTGTGTGTGTGTGTGTGTGTGTGTGTGTGTGTGTGTGTGTGTGTGTGTGTGTGTGTACGTTCACACTTAATAGGCTTTATGAAGCATTTTGCCTACAACCAATTTCACTTCCACTCAGAGCCTTGACTCAGGGAGCTGCTGTGCCATTCTCGGTTGCTCCACAGTTTCACTTTTCTGCCAATAAGCCAGACACTTTATTTAACATTTCATTCATCCCTTATTTTTTGTGTTACTTAAGTTACTGGGAATTTGGGGAGGAAATGTTTATTTTATGCAAGTGTATTTCAGGTCTTGTAGAACATTGATACAGCGGCCATAATGGAAACCTGTTGGAATGTGGAGAACCAGTGAGATACCAAATTCTCAGGCTATAAACTCTATTGCAGGCACAGGGAGAGGTGTGTTGGAGGTGGAGTGGCCATCTATATCAAAGAAGGGGTGAAATGAATGGAGAAGGTGGACAGCTGGTCCAACTCCATCATAGAATCACTGTGGGTGAAACTACCAGGCCCAAGGAGCGATGTTTTAGTGGGGTGGTGGTGACTGCAATCGTCCTGTGGCCTGTTCCAGCAAGGCTGTTCTTATGTTCTTATGTCCTCCAGATCAAAAATATGAGCAAGACCTTGAAATGAGGAGACAAATGAGAACAGTACCTAAGAGGGACAGGATTCTAATCATGGAGGACTTCAATTATCCTCACAAGAGTGACCAAGTTTATTGACATGCTAAAGAACTGTGCCTTAGAACAACTTGTGATGGAGCCTGTATGGAATTTGCATAAACAGGGGTTTTCCTCCTCTACCCAGAACTGCTATCTCGAGAAGTTAATTACCCTTAATTGCTTCCAAGTGGGTCCTTTATTGATCACCAGGCCCTGTTGTATTTATTATTAAAATAATTTTTCAGCAAGTACTCACCATAGGCACCTTTATTTAAATATGAAGTGAAGGCTTTTATTGGAAATATGGAATTTCACCAGAATATTAGCTTACTGAAAAATAATAACACATGATTTCCCTTCCTTGCTTTATAATGTCTAAACATGCTTCAGAGGCAGAAGCCTCTCTACATAATTAAGAAGTCCATATACTCCATGTGCAGAAAACCATTCCAGAAAAAAATCCTTCTCCTTCTCCCTCTCTCTCTCTGTTCACAGCATGAGAAAAACAGTCACATGTCCTTTTAGGACAATCAGATTTCACTTGCTTCTTTGATAGAATGCATCTTCTGCCTTTGCTTATATTCCTTTTTGATCTCAGATCTACGACACTTCACGCCTTCACCTCAATATTAGAAATGTTCACGTTCGGCCTTTGAGACAGGCTTGATGATCTCTTAGACTTAATTGATAAACTGAAGATCTGTAAATCACTGGACCCAGATGCCATCCATCTAAGGGTTATTAAGGAACTGAGGAATGAAGTTGCAGATCTCTTAACTAAAATATGCAACTTGTCCCTAAAAAGGCCACAGTTCCAGAGCACTAGAAGATAGTGGATGTCATGCCATTATTTTAAAAGGGAGGGAGGGGGAGGAGGGAAACAGACTGTTCCAGGGAAACTGGCGGAAAGCCTCATCCAAGATAAAACATTGGCACCTCAGTTTATGGAATTAATTCATTCTCTGGGCCTTTTTATATTGTGAAAATTTCGTAATCCAAAACAAAATTTCCCATGGGAATGCATTGGAAACCAATTAATCCATTCTGGAGATCAGAAAAAAGGCAAAAAAATAAAAGCCTTTTACATCTTCAAAATTCATTCTAAAGTGCTTTTTAAAGGCATGCAGAGCAGGTTTCCCCCTCCACTGTAATTCAAACACTCAGAAAAAAGCATGGAAATGATAAAACCAGACCCCCCACCTGTGCAATGCAATGCAATACAATCAAAAACACTCAGAAAAAAGCATGCAAACAACAAAGATCAGCTCAGCCCCCTCCATAATCCAAAGCAATGCAACTGAAAAAAGCATGCAAATGACAGAGCTCAGTTTCCTACCTTTCCATTGCTTGAGAAATGTACCCCCAAAGTTTGAAAAGTCCCAAAGTCCCAAAACTGCTGATGCAAAAAAAAAATGTCCAGAATGGATCCGAAACTTGAAACTCTCCAGCAGCTCCCACCCCTCCACAAATTACAGAGGCACAATGCATCCTGGATATACTTTTTTCAGAATGCCTTGCAAAAACAAACAAACAAACAAACAAACCTTAAACCGGGTCATTTGATTGAAAATTTTCTTAAATCAATACATCCCCATTTCTAATAATTCCTTGTCATCAAGTGACTTTGTCCTTAACTGACACATTTGTAAACTGATCTATCACTGTATGTTAAAACACATGGGAGAACAAGCCTTGCTGAGGGAAAATCATTATGGCTTCTGTAAGGGTAAGATTTGCCTCATATATATTTTAGAATTCCTCAAAGAGGTCAACAGGTATGTGGATGTGGGGGAACCAGTTGGTATTGTCTGTCTGGATTTTCAAAAGTCATTTGACACAGTCCCTCACCAAAAGCTGCTGAAAAATCTCCACAGCCAGGGGATAAAAGGGCAGGTCCTCTTATAGATTGAGAATTGGCTCAGTACCAGGAAATAGAGAGTAGGTGTCAATGGGCAATTTTTACAATGGAGAGAGATGAAAAGTGGTGTGCCCCACGGATCTGTCCTGGGACTGTTGTTTTTCAACCTGTTCACAAATGACCTGGAGACTGGGATAAGCAGTGAGGTTGCCAAGTTGTAGATGACACAAAACTTTTCCAGGTGGTGAAGACCAGAAGGGATTGTGAAGAGATCCAGAAGGCTCTTTACAAACTCAGAGAATGTGCAACAAGTTGGCAAATGCATTTCAATGTATGGAAATATAAAGTCATGGAAATTGGGGCATAGACAGATAGATAGATAGATAGATAGATAGATAGATAGATAGATAGATAGATAGATAGATAGATAGATAGATAGATAGATAGATAGATAGATAGATAGACTTGACTTATCAGCAGCTTGATGAAAGTGTCAATCCAGTGCATGTTGGTGGTGAAGAAGGCCAGTTACATGCTAGGGAGTATTAAAAAGTGGATTAAAATAAAACAGTCAATATTATAATGTCATTGTACAAAACAATGGGAAGGCCTCACCTGGACTATCGTGTACACTTCTGGTTGCCGCATCTCAAAAAGATATAGTGGAACTGGAAAAGGTGCAGAAGAAAGTGACTGAAGTGATTACTGGTGACACCTCCCTTATAAGGAAAGGCTACAACAATTGGTGCTCTTTAGTCTGGAAAAAGGTGCCTGAGGGGGGACATCATTGAGATATACAAAATTATGCAAGGTATAAATAAACTGGACAAAGGAAAGCTCTTTTCCCTCTCATGCAATACTAAAACTAGGGGTCATCCACTCAAATTTAGGGTTGGGAGAGTGAGAACAGACAAAAACAACAGATGTGTTGTTAGTCTGTAGAACACCATGCCTCAGGATGTGGTGGAATTTTGATTGATTCAGATGTACATACATATTTCCTCATTTATAGATTATATTTTAAGTTTTGTAGGAGTTCTATACTGTAAACACAGTTGATATAAATGGTTATTCCCATCAGACAGAGAAAACCTTAGTGCCCTAAGAACATTTTTGCAAGTGTTACATTCCTGTATAGTGTCATTAAAATGTATTGACACAGCTGCTTTAAGGCCAGCCTCCAGAAAACTTCTAGTGGATGCTATAAAATTAGGCTAAAAATGACATCTGTGTAAAGCCAGGCTAGCTGACACCTATTATTGTGACATATCCATGTGGTATTCTCCACTGGGGTTTTTGACCTAAAAGGAAACAGTATGAAACTATGAATAAATCCTTTGAATATGAACCTTTTAAGTGTATGTAGCTTGTTTGCTCCCATGGCCTCCTTTGCTGACTGCAAACTACTCTTGTAAATGCATATTTGCTCCCACAGTAAAAGTTGATGGCCCAACTGCCTTCCCAGGTTAATGAACTTTCATGTTCCTTCCTGTAATTACTATTCTAAGCAACAAAATTGTTTACAGACTGATGCCTCACTTACCGTGTTATACAGCCGGTAATTAAATTTAATGTGTTGCAACAAAATCAGCACACCAGAAAGTTAACCTTAAATCACCTTTTTAATGATTAAAGATGCTATTTTTGTCCTTCCAGGTTACCAGTTCAAACACTAAATATTTCTTCACTTCTGAGGAACTGTGAATGGTATATCCATTAGCTAGTAGTATTCCTTCATCCATTGGGTTGTATTGAGACTCTTGTAGGGAACCACTCCCTACAACAAGAAATAGTTCCTGTCATTTGTCTTGGAACTGATTTAACAGTTGAACAGCAACCCACTTGGGCCTAATGTGCTCTCGGGAACCCAAGGAAGACTGGCATGCTTCATCCATGGAAGATCACATCAGGACCCATCAGCCAGAGGAGTTGCTGCTCCAGTTCTTGCTCACCTCTTTCTTTCTGGCTCTCTTTTCCTTTCATGCTGTGTCTGTAGATTGTGAGTCTGTGAGCCATTACAGTCTTCATTGTCATCACCAGTGCCATGCATCAAAAATTATACACACTTTGTAAGTGTTTGATGATGATGAAAATAATAATGATCATGAGGTTGATGCCTCACAGTTATGTTACAGGACCATCCATCCACAATTATAAATGGCCAAGATCCAGTTGCTTAGCCTAGTAAATCAGACTAGAGGAGGTTCATTGAATTAATTGGGATTTGGTGACTCAATTCTTCCATATGTTTCATTGATTTAAATGTATCTATTTTAACTGTGACTTTTATATAATGTCACTTTTAGAGTAGCCCATTTGAATCAATGGAATTTCTGGAGACATGGATTTAGTAAATCACTGTTGATCCAACAGGCCTACTGATTTACTGTGCTAAGCAAAAAGATTTTGACCAATCTTGTTGATTTTTGAGCGATCACTGTATGCCTTTCTCGTAAACATTCTCTTTCTCTCTTCGATGAGCCCACTCAAATTTTTTGGATATACATTCTCTCTTGTAGCTAGTTATTACAAAAGCTTATCAGTGGCCTGAGGATTCTGAAGGATGCAGCCTTTTAAAAGAACAGCAGATTTTTGAAGCTCTGCTCCAAGCTACCACAATATGCAGTTCTTTATACATAATATCATTTATGGAGATCTTATATTTTAGCAATACTTGTATTTCCTCCTCCCAATAATTGTTTTAGTACTACTAGAACTGGGTAACTAACTTACATTAACTTTGGATGACCCAAAATCTAAATTAGTCTGATGGAATCCAAACACTTAGAATCATTTGTTCATTGATCCCATGGAATCTACCATGGAATCTGAAGCAAATATTATCAACAGAACTAGTAACAGGACTTACAGGAAGCAATTGTCAAAGATCACCAATATTCTATATCTGAGTATCCCACATAATGCTTCACCATTATTTTGCCAGGCTTAGCACAAGAATAAAATATATTTGAGAGTCTAGTTGTGAAGTTTGGCTGATGTTGAATAATGTCCTTGGTTCATTCCCCTCCCCACTGCTTTAATGAGGCTTCAGTAGCTTTGTGTCCATTCCTATCTTTGACCTTCTACTCTGTTTCTACTTTTGCATAACCCTTTCAAAGTTACTGTATTCCAAAAATAGGAAGTAGCTTTCTGATGAACCATCCTTTAAATTTTACAGAATATTTGATTATCCTGTTTCTGCTGCTTCCAGGGGTTGGGGGTTTTGTTGTCTTTTGTTGTGTCATCAAGCCAATGATTGTTTGTGACTTCTGAATCCTGTGGATTCATAATCTCTAAAAGTCCTATTGTTCTCAGCCCTACTTATTTTTTGCAGACTTGTCCTTGGGGATGTTTTGCCTGGAAAGGTAGTATAAAGATGTTTAAAATAAATGAATATATATATTGGGTCGTGTGTGTGTGTGTGTGTGTGTGTGTGTGTGTATATACTGAGAAGGAAAAACACTGTTCACACAATTGTTTTCAAGATTCCAGTCACATGGGAAACAGATGGATACATTCAATCCAAATGGGGCCACAAATCTTTCTCTGATTCTTGTGTTATTTGCACATCACAAAACAAAAAGCTAATGCATGTACATTTTGGGTTCCCTGCATGAACCTACCCAATTGGGACAATGGCCTGATTAAGGCTAATGCACCACTCCTTACCTGCTAATTACATATACATACTGTTGCTGCCTTAGATCCCTACATTTACAAAGGGCAAATATTCATATTTCAAGGAAATAAGGGATAGTTACAAAGAGAACAATAATCAGTTCCAAAGATACCAAGTGGCCAATTTTTTTTTTTGAAAGAACTAAATAATTACTCATTTGTACTGTTCATTTAATATCTGCCTCAGTATGCCAGACTGCTGCTGCTTTGGTCAAAACTCAAAGCCCCTCACATGACATAACAGAATGAAACTCAGCAGAGCTTGTGAGCATGTGGTGAATTGTCAAAAATGATACTCTTCTTAGTCATGTGGAATAATGCTACCCGCAGCCATTGCCAACATGGACCATATTCCTAAATGTTCTCTGTTGAAGAGATATTGGCTCAGCCAGCTTTAGGATTCAAGCCACAGCTCTTCTAATATGAAGATTTCCTAGAACATGACTGGACTTATTATTATTATTATTATTATTATTATTATTATTATTATTATTATTATTATTATTATTATTATTATTATTATTATTATTATTATTATTATCTTCTGAACATATCTGCCAGGTGTTAAGCTGGAGTTGGCCTTCTCCAATGATTGAGCTTTTTCCATGAGCCTGGGATGACTGGACATATCTTTGTAGAATACATGCTGTTCCTAATAATGTCGACATTTGTAGTTGACCAATAGACATGGGCACGACTTGGTGAAATTCTCGTTTCCGTTTCCGTTTCTCGTTTCCGTTATGTAACGGAACGAAGAACGACAATTACTCTGCCAGAACTCGAACTCGAACCGACTAAAGAAAAATTGGGTCTGATTTGTCGTTGTCGTTCCTCGCATCGCAGTGATCGCGCGATGCCAAGCGGCACAGGAAAAAAGTTTTAAAAATTAAAAAACCCGATTCCCGGCCAAAAAAGCAGGCGAAAATATGCCTGCCTGAGGGCACCTACCAGAGGGGTGGTTTCTGGAGGGGGGGTCCCCAGCCTCCCCCCTCCTCTCCTGGGCTGCGCAAAGTGCGCATCCTCGTCGAGTCGCCAACTCGCCAAGCGGCGCGGCAGAGAAAAAAAGTTTTAAAAATAAAAAACCCCCTGATTCACGGCCAAAAAGCAGGTGAAAATATGCCTGCCTCAGTGAGGGCACCTACCAGAAGGATGGTTTCTGGGGGGGGGGTCCCCGGCCTCTCCCCCTCTCCTCTCCTGGGCTGCGCATCCTTGTCATCTCGCCAAACTCGCCATGCCATGCGGTGCGGGCGGGGGATCCAAAATGGGGCAACCGCAATATTTATTTTGAAATCGCGTGGTCCAAAAACACACCAAAGCACCACAGAAACATGTGAAAAATAAAATAGCTATTTTAAAACTACCTGAAATTTTTCAGTAGCAGCAGTGGGTTTTTCTTGCAACAAAACATCTCCATTGATTTTATTTTATTTTATTTTATTTTTATTTTTTTACACCTGCGCAAAGATGGACTGGCCATGGGAGTGGACCATGCAAATTTTTGGAGCCATTCCACCAATTGTATGGCCACTTGGCCAGGTTTTGACCAAGACTTCTGGGATGTGCCTGTCGGGCATAAAAAGCCACTAACCCTAGCCCGAACCCGAACCCGAACCCTAACCCGAACCTAACCCGAACCCACACCAGTACACTGTCCTTCTTAGTGGGTCAGAGAGGCATCCAGAGGTGCACCCCAGTAACTCACCCTAACCTTACCAGTAACCCTAAGTCTAGCCCTTGCGCTAACCCCTAACCCCAAGCCAGATCTGTGTACTCGCATTGCACTACAGCAAGTACACTTCCCTTCTCAGTGAGTCACAGCGGGTGCCCATAGGGGTCCTCTGTCACTTCGCTCTCCAGCCCAAGTGCATTGCAGGCAGTGAGTCACAGAGGCAAAAGAGAGGTGCCTCTGCCTGCTGCAACTGCAACTTAATGGTATGCATATCCAATTGGCTATGCATGCCATTTTGTAGCGGGCCAGAGGAGGCACCCACCCCAGAGAGGTGCCTCCAGGAGCCCGCTTTCCCTTCATGGCAGGCCAGAGGAGGCACCCACCCCAGAGAGGTGCCTCCATGAGCCCCCCCCAAAAAACCAGTACTAACGACGGACAAAAAACCGTCAAACGAAATGACAATTTTTTGGAAAATTTTGCAAAAAACGGAAACGAGCCGAAACAGGCTGGCTCCGACACACGACAACTCGAAACGTAATTTTTCCTGGTCGTGTCCATCTCTATTGACCAATGTTGATCTTGTCAATGCTGAGAGTTTTCAGATGTTGATCCAGGTCATTTGGGATTGCACCCAAGGTGCCTATTATCATTGTTCTTGTTCTTGCTTGCTTATTCCATAGCATTTTGATTTCTATTTCTAAATCCTGATATTTGGCTATCTTTTCTAACTCTTTGCCACTGACTCTTGTGTCTCCTGGTATTCCAACATTGATTATTTGAACATTGTTTTCTTGATTGTACACTATGTGATGTCTGTTGCATTGGATTCTGAAATCCCAGAGTACCATGATAACTACATTTTCAGTCACCTTTTCTGGCTGATGTTCCCACCAATTCTTGCTTGATGGTAGGTTGAAATTTTTACATATATGTTCCAGTGGAGCATTGCTGCTACTTTCTTATGACAGACTAAATAATATGTCTGAGCAATTTTGGCAACAGCTGATAATGTGTACAGTTTCATCCTTTTCTTTGCACAATCAACATTTACTATCTTTCAATGATTTGTCAATTTTCACTACTGATTCAAGTAGCTTCTTCAGTCTGAGAAAGGTGGTGGGAATCTTCCAATTTATAGTTCACCTTGCTTTCACCCCTCCCTAATCTGAATAGGTCCATAAGGTGGACAATGGTCTGAATAGGCTCATTAGATGGACAATGATGTGGGGTGTATGAAAGTCCAACCTATGCAACGTTCTCGATACCCATTAAGTATGGGTCACTAGCAGTGAATGTGTAAAGTGCTTCTGACTTGTCTGAGGATCAATGAAAAGGCAACACGATAAATGATTTTTGCCTAATTTCCCAACCCCAGTTAAGAAAGGTATTTTCTATATACACATGAATGGTTTCCTGATTCATCTCTCCCACCACCTATCTTCTCTGCCTAATACATATACAGTATATCCATCTTTGAATGAGAGTCCTTTGAGCCTTTGTACATGACCCCTAAACTCCGCAGCAAATGGCTGCAAGCTCCGGAGCTTACAATGGTTTCCCCACCAGCTCTGGAGTTTGCAGTAAATTAAGTGTGACCATGCCCACCTAAGTGCGTCCCAGCACACTTTTCTTGTACCTGCTGGAGGAGGGTGAAAATCGTCAGGTCCGGATTTAATCTGGTCAGTGCGGGGCTCTCCTGGCTTCTGTTTGGTTTTTTTTTTTTTGCCTCCCGCCCCTTTAAGAGAAGGGGCGGGAGGAAAAAAAGCAAACAAAAGAGAAGGAATCAACACAATGGAGATCCAGCAGCTTCTCCAAGGTGAGTCTGCATTTCCCCCCCACTTTCTTCCTCCCTCCCCTCAGCAGACAGGTGCGGAGTGGTAGGGAGGAAGGAAGAGCAACAAACCCCTATGATCTCTGGTCCGAATTTAAGTGGCCAGCGGATCTTAGGGGTCGTATGAAAAGGCCCTTTGTCTTACAAATGAAGGTACACTGCTGATTCTGATCCTGAACTGTTGCCATTCCTGTGGTGTGCCATCCTCCTGTTTAGTGGGTACTTAGTTTTTCCATTATAGAACTCTGCACACTCCTCACTACATTGGACCTCATAGACTATATTGCTCCTCTTGTGTTTCGGTGCCAGGTCATTTGGATAGATGAGTCTCTGCCTTAATGTGTTTGTGGGTCTGAATTGAGTGGTATGTGGTGTCTGACAAAAATCATTTTAACCCTTTCAGACACACTAGCTATGTAAGGAATGACCAGATTCTTCCATCTGCTCTGGGTTTCAGACTGATCCATTATTCTTCTGGGATGGATACTGCCTTGTTAAAGGCCCACTTTGGATATCCACAGACCTTAAGTGCTGTCTTCAGAAGTCTTATGGTTATCAAATATTTGGATTAGAGGTGGGCATGAAACAGAAAACCCATGGTTCAGGTTCGTCTGTTTCGAGCCCACCCTTGGTTTGGTTTGGTTCGGGTTTGTACAATTTTTTTAAAAAAATTATACAAACCCAAACCAGTCCAAACCAGTTTGGGTCTGACTTACTGGGTGGTGGCGGTGGGCGATCCTGGCCCCAGTAGCAGGGTTTTTTTGAGGCACTGGCTTGGGGGCAGTACCTTGTGTGTTTTTTCCTTCAAGCACCAACATGCATGGCCCCTGGAGCCAGGTCGGTGCTCATTTTATTTCATTTTTTTCATTTTTTCTTGTTTCTAGAGTGCCAACCCAAACACCACCAGGGCCAGGTCAACGCTCTTTTTCTTTTTATTATTATTTTTAAAGCACCGACTGTGAGGCCCCTGGGGCCAGGTTGGCGCTTGTTTTATTTCTATTTTTTTAAAAAAACCTTGTTTTTAGAGCGCCAACCTGGCAACCCCTGGGGCCAGGTCAGCACTCCTTTTTATTTTTTTTATTTTTTTATTTTTTATTTTTGTGCTGACCACATGGCCCACCTACCAGCTGTAGCGCAGGTCATCGTCTTTGTTTGTTTGTTTGTTTGTTTGTTTTTACTTTTGTGGACCCGTGGGCCAGTTCTGCAGCCCTCGGGTCAGGTCAGGTGCTCTCAGGCCAGTTCTAGGGCCTGTGTGCCGGATTGTTTTGTTGTTGATGTTTTTTACTTTTGCTAGCCCATGGGCTGGTTACATGGCCTGTGGGTTGGGTCCAGTGCTCGTGGGCCAGTACCAGCGCCTGCACACCGGATCATGTTTTTAATTTTTTTAATTTTATTTTATTTTTTGTGCCGACCACGTGACCCGCCTACCAGCTGTCAGCTTTTTTTTTTAATTCTGGAGCTCAGGAAGAGGGCCAGACCACTCCACCACCACAGGTAGGTGACACTGGCTGTACGAAAAATGAACCAAAAGAAAAGGGAAATTTGTTTTGTTTTGTTTCATTTTTCTTAGAGGGGGCAGTTTATTATTTGTTTTGTTAGGTAATGAAATGAATAACAAATAAAAAAACGAACCAAAAGTTCATTTCGTGCCCATCTCTAATTTAGATAACTCTTTTAGAGCTGCTTCTCTATAGGGAGGAGGGGAAAGAGCAGTTGAAACCTTTCAATGAGAATACAGATGGGACTCCATGCTTTCTTAATATGCATTCCATAATTATATCCATGTAGTCCCAAATTCCAGGTAATAATTAGGGATAGAGGTTAGGTCTGGAAAGTGATCCATGTGTTTAAATTCAGAGCTTACGTTCACTTAAAGCTCCCAGCTTTCAAATCACCCTACCTAGCTTTAAGTGGAAGCATAACCCTTCTAATAGATTTTGATTAATTTTTCTGACTTACATCTTTATGAGAAGCAAATCCAGAACAAAACATCAGCTTCAACATCTTGGTAAGGCAGCAGCAGTCTGTCCTCTCAGGAAGCAGGTGCTGTAACATGGCAGAAAGATGCCAGAGGAGAAAGCCATGGGTGACATGAGGTAGGCTTTCCCCGTACCCCGAAGCTAACCAGTTGCCTTCAGGTACAGTTAGAGATGCTGTCCTGTCACTGGTGTTGATTACTGCTAGACAGCTTTTGTGCAAGGAAGGAGGCACCAATATGTTCTTTGCCTCAGGCACTGCAGTATCTTGGGCCAGTCCTGTCTAAACTGCCATGTCAAAGGTAGAATGACATGTTCATTGGCAAACAGGAGCATGGCAGCCCACAGGTTTCCTACCATACTCTCACAGTATGAAAACTAAGGGATTGCCAATATGGAAAGGGGCAGTTGGGCTTTTTCCTTATCATCCGTCATTTAAAGTACACTTGGACAGCAGGTTTTATCATGAAAATCACCTAGGGGATTACAAGTTTGTTTGGACTAAGGGGAGGGGCAGGTGAAATAAAGAAAGCCCCTACCCCATTTCTATGCTTTTGAAAAGTGGATCTCTCCCCCCCCCAGTTCTTTTCGTTTCATTCTCATGGTCTTTATTCTTTTACTTATTCATTTGTATTCCACCATCTAAAAGATGAAAGAAAAAAGTTACAATTAGCCAATGTCAGCTCCTAAAACTGGGTTTTGAACTGCTTAAATTCATGAGGCATGTTATTCATGCTCAAAATTTTTATTTGCAATCTCACATGGTTGTCTGTAGTTTGAGTGACTGACAAGAACTTTTCTAGACTGAGGTGGTTGTCTATTTATCCAGCACTAACCAATATTTCCTTCCAACCTTTGAATTCAAAGACAACTCCACCTCTCAGTTAAGTGTTCTTATTAAGTGCCCACTTTTTAGTCTGTTGATGACAGTTATTTGCTTGCTGTTGATCTATTCTATTGGTTGTTAATATGGATGTAGAAAAGAAACCAGCATATACAAGTCTGTAACTTCAAGCAACTGTACACAAATGAATGTTTTTGATTCTTTCTCCTACAAATGTTTCAGAGTGAATTACTGAAAGTTTAAGTGCCAATCAGTGAGAAAAGGGTAGACTCTGGGGAACTTTTAGCTATTTTTTTTCCTCTGCAAGTCTATTGCTTACCAAAAAGGAATTTTACCAACAATTGGAAACTCTGCAATAGATTAATGGCATACTTTATATCAGTGATGGAGAATCTTTTAAAGACCAAGTGCCCAAACTGTGATTCAAAACCCGCTTATTTTTCGATAAGTGCCAATATGACAATTTAACCTGAATACAGTGGTACCCCAGGTTACAAATGCTTCTGGTGGTAACCTTTGGGAAAGCGAGGATCGAAGAGCAGGCTTTTGCATTTCCCACGGCCACAGCACCCTCACTGTGGCTGTGGGAAATTTTAAAAACTGCTCTTCAATCCTCACTTTCCTGAAGAGTAACACCCCATTTGCCTCTCTGCCCTGGGAAGAGAGGCGGATGGGGTGCTACACCATTGGGAAAGTCAGGGGGGAGTGGCAGCGGCTTGTAGCCTTGTTCATAATCCCAGTTTACTCTCCTGCCATCCTGGATATCCCAAAAGCAGCATGGCTGGACAGTAACCTGGGGTTCCAAAGGATCCCACAAACTGCTGCCTCTCCTTCACCCGGCTCTCTTCACAGAGGCATTTTGTTGGTCTAGAAACAGATCTGTGAAGAGAGCTGGGCGAAGAGGAGGCAGACATTTGTAGGCTCCTTTGTAACCCCAGTTTAATTTGCAGCCACACTGCTTTTGGGATGTCCAGGGTGGTATGGCAGGAGAGTAAACTGGGGCTATGAATGAGCCCACAAGCCATTGCCTCCCCTTCCCCTGACTCTCACACGGAGCACAGTGGCATGCTCTGTGCAGAAGGGGAAATGCTGTGGCTCTGAGGGGGTGATGTTTGCTGCCCACAGAAAGTTCTCCATGTGCCACCTTTGGCACCCATGCCATAGATTTGCCAACACTGCTTTATGTCAACATCTGGGATTTATTTTCAGTTACCATATCTGAGGTCATTTGACAGGATTTTGATATCTAAAGCAAAATTCTACATATCTCTACTCAAAAGTAACATCTCATTAATCTAAGACTCATTAATTTCAGATGTGCCTGTCTATATGCAAATAGGTATAGGACTGCATGTAGGTTTAGCAAGCCTGTGCCCAACCCTGGGCCTGCCCTACATCTTTCCATAAGCATTCAAGGGCTGTAGTCACTACAAAATTGCATCAATAGCCCTGATTCATTTCATCTTAGCAATTGTGTATGAAGGTAGTGGATATCCCTAGTTTGAAGTCCCCAGTACTGAGCCTTAAGAACATCAGTGTGATATTTCCTTGAGCTAACTAACCTAATTCACACTTCTTCAACTAACATTGGCCTGGAATACAGACTGTCTTTCAGACTATATACCTCTAGAAAAAGTTGTGGTGCAAATTTTAGCCCTAAATCCATACATATGGGGAAACTGTAAATATAAATAAATATTTATATATAAAAATAAATATAAACAGTTTAATGAAATCTGTCTCCAAATATAAATGCATTTCTGCTTCTGTTTTGTTTTGAAATGAAAGACAGATGTCAAAACAGGATAGAAACATTTTAAGGCAGAACACACTGGAAGAGGCAGTCTTGAATAACTATGATAAAGGCAGGATGATCATATAGAGATGCAGCAATACTTTGGTTTACAAACATGTTTGTATCAAACCAGAACACTCTTATCTCAAAGCTATTTTCCTCATAAGAAATAATGGAACTACAAATGATTTGTTCTGGGTTCCCATACACCACATAATGTACACACAAAATGCCAAAGCCCACAAAAGAAGGTGGCTAGAAGTCCACGTCCACACCATGATTTAGGCACCTGGCTGTGGAATCTGCTCTGCTTGGGACTAACAACTGGATTTTACTCTGTGTTTTTAATGTGACAATAATAAAGTGCAATTTGTAGCTCTGTACACACTTGACTAGCTGCCCCATGACTATAAATTGTTTGAAAAATTAAGAAAGAGTATTGAAAACAAATTAAATATAAATATAAATAAAGAAAAATAAAACCCTAAGCAACACTCCCCTTTGAAAGCATTCCTGTCTGGTTCATGGGAGACTTCCATTCCTTTCTCCTCCCTCTGCTTTGGAGGCTGCCTGAGACTGAATGTTCCAAAGTCCAAATAATCCGCCATAATCCAGCAGGGGGGAGAGAGCGAGCTGCCATGGGCTCACTTGTGATCATGTGACCTTCTCCCATGTTTGTACTGCAAAACACTCTTAAGCCAAGTTATACTGTAGTTAAAATATGGTTCTTCTTGTTGCTAGAACTAGAAGTGGTCTTTCCATTCTGTATCCATAATGTTTGGGCAGTTGCAAAATTCATTTTCAATCTGCCACCGTTATTTTTCTGCTCTTACTCCTAAATAGCATAGATAAGACACAAATGTGTCAATTAATCTTCACTTTGATACACAGCATTCTAGGAGGTCACTCGATTATTAAAAAGAGAGTTTAAATGCTTTTTGGTATAGAGAAAAACCAAAAACAAAGGACTGGGAGTACGCAACAGTCTGACTTAATGTTGCATTTTCCAATTAGTTCACCAATACCTCCCCTTATTATCATGTGAACTGCCACATCAAATGATATGTAATGCCCTCCCACGCGAAATGATGAGAGGAGACATAATTATGGGTATATACTGGACCACACTTTATTAACATACAACATGTCAACTGACAACTTGAAGAGGGGTCTGGCATCAGGCATAGCATGGGTTGGAACCCCGGGGTCTCCCAGGACCCCTCCAACCCAGCAGCATTGGGCAAGGTAATGCCCCAAGTTGGTGCACTCACCTGACTGCACCCACCAGGCTTGCAACTGTGCGTACCAGCCCCCGGGCTGAACGAAATCACAATGGGATTGTCCCAGCCCGGGGAGGCTTCCCCGCACATCCTCCCCCAGGCACTGTAATCTTCCAGTCCGCAGTGCCTGGGGGGTTGGATGCCCGGGGAAAGATGTTAGATTCCAGACTCACCGGCTGCCTTATTTCCGCTTCTGCTGCCAGTGTGACCAATTAAACAAAGGACTTTAAATGAGGCCCTTTCCAGCCCCAGAATGGGATAGGCAAAAAATCCCCACGCCCTTCGGCCAATTTTGGGTGTGGGACAAAAATTCCTATCTGGTCCCCAAAGCCAACCAGTTAAACTCACACTAGTACTTGAAGCGGTGGGCAGGTGGGGAACGCTTGCAGCAAAAGGCAGTGGAGGAAGGAGGAGCCCCTTATATTGGTGCCCCTCCCCCTCCCTTCCAGATGTGAACACGTGTTGGGTCCTCTCGCTCATTTGCGCGAGAGGGGAAAACAGCCCCGCCCACTGGAGAATCCGGCCGCGGGGCCGACATTTAATGCTGGCTAGCTCTTGTGGGATCATGTTGTTAACTGATCTACCTTTGGGATACGACAGATGATGTATCAAATTAAACTCACCCATGACATTTTTGGGGACAATACCCAGTGGAAAAACCCTAAACTTATATGTAGGGGGTGACTAGATAGATAGATAGATAGATAGATAGATAGATAGATAGATAGATAGATAGATAGATAGATAGATAGATAGATAGATAGATAGATACAGGTATTCTAAATCCAAATTGAAATCCTTAAAAAATATATATAAAGCTGCTTCATGATCAGGATAGCTGCACAACCAGTCCTGTAGCTGTTTGATCTTAATTGAGAGAGAGAGAGAGAGAGAGAGAGAGAGAGAGAGAGAGAGAGAGAGAGAGAGAGATAGAAATGGCTAGCCTATGGTGACCCAGTGAATTTCATTGCTGACTATGGCTGGATTAGCTCTGTAGTAAAGCCAGCTTACTGCTGGTATCAGAATGATATTTTCCAAGTAATTCCAATCAGTTCCTTATGTGAATTTTATCTTGTAATTGCTAGTTTCGTAGGTCAGCAGCATCCCATTTTCTCAGATATTAGGGGGACATATGAATTGTCACAGGAACGGACCTTTCTAATGTCACAGGATGAAGTCTGGAGTTCTCATAGAATAGTTAAGGGTTGGAAGAACTGCCAGAACTATTTCTGAGGTACCTGACTGTGGAAAGGGCACAAATGAAATCATAGATTAGACCATGCGAAAACACAGCTAGTGAGAAGCTATGGCAAGCCAGAGGAGAAGGAATTAGTTCTCTTCCAGGTGGCAAATTCTGTGAGGGTTCACATCTGTGCCTCCTTATGCATTATGTATAGTACAGATGGACTTTGTCCAGCCCTTATACTATTACTGGGTATCCAGTGTAGTGAACAAGGACTCAGGAGCCCTGGGTTTGATTCCCTGGCAATGCCATGGAAACCTATGGAAGGGAGTGGTTGGAATTCATGAAATCACTCCACAAATACATCATTCACCTTGAAAACCCTATTAGAGCCATACTTGACAGCTCATAACAAAAGGAAAAGCGAAGACACGTACTATTACTACTCCAGTGTGATGTAATGAATAAAATGATAGAGTAGGACTTAGGACAGACTAGGTATGAATCTCTGCTTGGCCACAAAAACGCACAGGAAGGGGTAGGTTTGCTGAAACCACTTCTTAACTATGTATGATTGATGACACACAACACAGGCTATTACTGAGGATTCTGGAGAGCTCATTACCAAAAGAGTTTCTGTTCGTTCACACCACCACCACCACCACCACTACCACCATGTGCTACATAATTGGTGAGATAGGAAGGGACACTAAGTTATCATTCTGACATTTTTCTTCTCTCACTCTTTTCTTCTACATGGCACAATAAGCTCAGATTTACAAACTAATTGGCTCTTTTCCCTATCCAAACCCCTCAATTTGGCTTTGCTGTCCATCGGTATCATATAAACATATCATGCATATCATAACTAGCAACGAACAATACAATTTTTGTATTGGGTACAAACAATAAAAAGATGATTCATCATGATTCTTGATTTACCAGGGCTGACAAAAATAATAAAAAAATTCCAGTGATGAATCAATGAACCAACAAATTGATTCTTCTCCCGTTTAAACTGCCATACAAAACCCATACTGGCATCTAGAGGCCCCAAATTTTCAAGGATACTTCCACTTCCTTGCTTCTACACACCATGAAAATTTGGTTAATATTGGAGTCCAGGTGCCCCAAATATGCACATCCCAGCAAAGTGCCCCCCCCCCAATATCTAGAGACACCAGGTAAGGTTTATTGTTACGGCATCAAGCCAAACATAAGATAAAATATAATAGAGCAGAATAAGATACAATATAAAAAACATTAGCTAGAAAGTTTAAAAACTGGCAAACATTACAGTGATCAATATATAAAACAAAAAGTTATTTTTAAAAGCCTTTAAGACAACAGATATAACAATATAAAACAAGGTTTAAGAGCTCAGCTATCTATCTGTTGCTGTGACATGCTGCCCAGAATTTTGTCACCAGTTCAGTAGTAGTCCGACTTTGGTCAATTAGCAATTGATTACAATAGTTCAAGTCTGATTGGCCTGCCATATCTTTTGAGAGTGGTGTGATGTATTTTTCCCGGGTCTTTTTATGCCTACTGCATCTGAGCATCATATGCTCAATGGATTCTATCTCATTAGAGCCACAAGGGCAGAGTCTCTGTTCCCTCAGGATGTTCTTAAATCTGCCTTCCAGCACTGCAGAAGGCAAAGCCTCATACCTGGCCAGAGTAAAGGCTTTCCTAAACTTCTGCATCTCCAGCTGTGACAGATAGACCATGGGGAGTGAGCAATATTTATGTGTATCTAGGACTCTAAAATTGGGGCAACTACTGAGATCTGCCTGTCTCTCCATATCCATTATTCTCTGTTTAAGGGCTGATTTTGCTTCATCCCATTGCATGCTCAAGATTGCTTGGGAAGAAAGACCTATAGTTTGCAATTTATTTAGGACTGATTTTAACCACTTAGATTGGAAGTTGTCCACTAAAAGTAGATGGGTTAATCCCTGCAGTTGGAAGTTTATCTTAAGCCAATACTGTAGGGAAGTTAATGTAATTTTAGCTATCATTGATAGCAAACCTGTCTCTAAACGAATGTATGCATTTGTTACACATCTTGGGACTTCAAGAATTGCTCTAAGGAATTTAGATTGGACCTGCTGTATAGGGTCAAAACTACAAAATGCAGGCCCAATGAAGGTGCCATAGAGCACCTGGCTGACCACCTTTGCCTGAAAGAGTTTTAGGGCTGCTGGGATATAACGACCCCCTTTGGAGTGGTAGAACCTTAAGATGGCATTTGCTGTTCTTTCACCCTGGTTAGCTGTATATTGAATATGGGCATTTCTAGACCCAGTAGATTGAAGGGTCATACCTAGGTATTTAAAACAGGAAACCTGTTCCAGGGATTGCCCATTAATGATCCAAGACCTTTTCTTTTGTCTTCTTCCAAAGGCCATGATTTTGGTCTTTTGGTAGTTTATTTCTAGTTCCTTCATTTTGCAGAAGCTTGCAAATTTCTTAAGGGCTCTCTTGAGGCCCACAGGTGTTCTCGCTAAAAGCACAGCGCCATCTGCATATAGAAGAATAGAAATATGTATTTGCTGTAGCTTTGGATGGTGAAGACTGGAAGAGCTGAGGTGTTCTACTATGTCATTTATGTAAAAATTGAACAATGAGGGGGCCAGTAAGTGTGACAAAACCCTGGAAACAGGAGTAATGAATATACAAATCATCAGTCAATCCCAGCAGGAGGGCAGGGAATGGTATGATATAAAAAGGGTGGAGCCTAGTCAGTTGAGGCAGTTAAGTTGAGTTAAGTTGAAGGTTTTGAGAGTGAGTGCTCAGAGAGAGCACTGCTCTGTGAGAGTTCTGTCAGGCAGTGAGGGCTTTACTGTTTACTAGTTATTAAAGACAGGGAGGCTTGTAGAGTTGATTAAATCTATTGTATGTTAAAGGCAATGCATACCATCCTCAGACATTGTTATAGTTATTATTTTCTCAATAAACTTCATCATTATTTTTATATTATACATCTGAGTCTGTCCCAATTCATGAGGTGATGATTTTAAAAGGTGGCAGCATTACCAAGTGAATAAAAGGTGGTGGCAGCATTACCATTTCCATCACAATTACACATGTAAAAGGGAGGTGTCATCACAATTTGGTGGCACAGCAGTGGGATGTCGAAATAAACCCAGTTGTGCCTTTGAAAACTCAGTCTGTGGAAGGGGTGACGTCACAAGTGTTCTCGCTAAAAGCACAGCGTCATCTGCATATAGAAGAATAGAAATATGTCTTTGCTATAGCTTTGGAGGGTGAAGACTGGAAGAGCTGGGGTGTTCTACTATGTCATTTATGTAAAAATTGAACAATGAGGGGGCCAGTAAGCAGCCCTGTCTCAATCCTCTATAGGTGTCAATCAGGTCTGTTAAGTTGCCTTTCCTATTTAGCCTAACCTTCAGATTGGTATTGTTATGTAGCACATGCAGCAATAGAAGTAACCGTTTATCTATTGAGGTGGCTTCTAAGTTGGCCCATAATTTCTGTCTCGAAATCGAGTCAAAGGCTCCTTTCAGATCGACAAATGCGGCATATAGTGAAGTTAGACCCTCTGTGGCATATTTCTCTATAAGATGTTGGATGATAAGACAATGGTCCAGAGTCGATCTGCACTCTCTAAAGCCCGCTTGCTCTACCACAATCCTATTTTCCTCATCCAACCAAGTCTCAAATTTGTCCTGGAGATGTCTAGCATATAATTTGCTGCATATGTTAAGAAGACTAATGGGGCGATAGTTTGCAGGGTCATCTCTTTGTCCTTTTTTGAATAAAGGTACCACAATTGCTGTATTCCATTCTAAGGGAATGAGGCCTGTGGAGTCAATATAAGTAAATAATTCTGCAAGAAAAGGGGCCCACCCATCAGCATTTTCTTTAAAGAGTTCAGGGGGACCAGCTTTAACTATTTTCAGTCAGGCAATGTGGGATTTAATTTCCTCTGGTGAGACTGGAGGCCAGGCTGGCAGATCCTTAAACTCCCCAGCTGGAACTGGTGTAGGGAGAAAGTCTTTATAGAGTATATTAAAAAAGGTGAATCATTTACATTGAGAAACTGGGGGATCAATTTGGCAGGAGAGGTTTTGTTTTTTTATCAGAAACCAATCGCCAAAACTGGGAGGAATTTTTCTGCTTGGCAGCAAGAATTATTTCTGCCCACAGCTGATGAGTATAGTCTTTTTTCTTTTGGGCGATTAGATGTTTGTAGGCCACTTTTTGAAACCCAAGCTTCTGTTGGATTTCCTGTCTTTGTTTACAGTCTGATTTCTTAAACAATTGGTAGAGGGCTGTGAGAGCTTTTCTTGCTACTTGGCAGTCTTTATCAAACCAAGGTTTGGACTTCTTGTGAAATATTAGTGGATGTTCCTTAGGTTCAGTTAAACTTGTTTTAAGTTCCCGAACTAGGCTGTTATAGATCATAATGGGGTCATTCTGTGTACTGCAGTGCGGGCCTTCAGGTTGGAACATATGTCGATCTTTGGCCTCTATTACTTCTCTGAGCCTGGACTGTATTTGAATGGACCATCTCACCCTGCAACTTAATACTTGTGACCCTTCATGTGGAGGCTGATTGGCCATAACTTGGGTTCTAAAGGAGAATTTAGCTTGGACCAATAGGGGGAAATGGTCACTCTCCAGATAAGGTAGTACTTTGAAGTTAGTTATTGATGGAATTAAAGAGGCACAGGCAAGCATATAGTTGATTGCACTAGCTCCCAGGGCAGACATGTAAGTGAACTCCACCTGGTGGTCTTCTGGAAAACTGCCATTCAAAAAGTGCAAACCTAGCCTGGAGGCTACTTTAGCCAGATGGAATCCTGCAAGGTTGGAGGTTGAATCTTTGAAAGACCTAGGAAAGGGAAGAAATGTGAGAGAATTATCTAAGTCACTGATAAATTCCTTATATTTGAGTTCAAGACTGGTATCATCAGGGCCCAGGCGTGCATTGAAATCCCCTAGAAGTAGCACCATTGCCTTTGGGTGGGCAACTAATAGATTTGCAATATAAGTTTCTAGGGAGCTCCAGGCTTCAGTTACCTGTGATTTTGATGTGAACGGGGTGGGGACACATTTATTAGGATTAGGCTGTTTCCCTGCTTTTCAGGACTATTGCCATGGCCCTTGAGTCCATGGGGCATTCTCTATACATTTGACATTTAGGGAATCTGAAATTAAGAGTACCAACCCCCCTTTCAGCCTTCCTTGACCCTCTCCCCTTTTAGCTTTCACCCAATAGCTATTGTAACCTTGCAGAGTGATTTTGTGGCTTGTCCAAGTCTCCTGAATTGCCAGAATATCAAATATCTGGCGATAGAAGGGGTTGTCCAATGAGTTTGTTATACAGCGAAACCATCCTGCAACATTCCATGAGAGTATTTTGAGTGGGGAGATCATTGATCTAGAGACACCAAATATTAAGAGATGTGTCTCCCAACTCTGCATCAACCCTCCCCCCCTCGCGCTTTTCAACCCCAACAGGGACTTGTATGACTCAAAAAGCCAAATAGAGAGGGGGTGTGGCTGGATGGGCATGACCCATGTCCCTTTGTTTGAAGGGCTGGGGTGTGAAACCCAATCCTTGACTTCAGATGCAGCTTTAACAACAGCCCTGCTGCTTCCTGCCTCATCTAAGAAGACTGCCTGGTGAATATCATCTTGCCAAGAAGTTTACATCTGGGATCGATCTGCTGGCAAACAAAATCTTTTGCCATGTTTGGACTTTTGGTACATCCTTTGAAAAAGAGGGTATTGTCCTCAAAAGGGTATAGGGATGTTTTGTTATTTTATTAGTGGCTTATGGATGTATCACCTATAGCCTAGTCTTGCATTTGTATTCTCCCAACTCATTTACTAAAGGGCACTTTCCTAGAGGGGCTCAGTTTGTGTGAGTATAACTGAGATGTCTGAAATCCAATCTTCGTCAAAATTAGAAGGATGCTAGAGAGGATTCAGAGGAAGGTTCCCTGCAAATTTGCATTCTCTAGGTGCTTGGGAAGAACTATTTGGAAGTTCAAAAATCCAATATCTACCAAACTGGGAGGAATTGTAGATGGGAATCAGAGGATGCTTCCCGCCAATTTTGGTATCCTTAGGTACCTTGGGAAATTTTTTATCCAATTGATTAATGAATAAAAATGGCTAAAATTCATTCATAGTAGTTAGAGGACTTGATTTATTATATGAATAATCAAATTTTGATAATAGGCCAAATTCATCAGAAAATGTTATTCATTTTTAAATTCGTCCCCATCTCTAATAGTAATCATGTCTACTTCTGATAATATTTGCATATATTAGTATGCACTAGCATATGCAAATGTAATGGAGAAAATGACCCCCTTTTTATTAAGTACATCCTTCTATTTATTGTTCCTTCTCCTCTAGGTCATTTTCATTATGATGTTGCAGTAACCTCCCAGTGGCATGACCTTTGTCTGTCTTCAGACATTGTTACACAAAATTTTGTGCCCATCCAAATCTTGCTCCATTGAATTTATCAGCTCTGGATGATCTTTTAGCAGTCAATGCTACAAACTGTAGGAAAAATAAATTTTATACAGGTTATATTATTTCTACTATAGTCACTACTATTATTATTATTGCCTATTACTAACTTTTATACTGTACACAGGAGTTTTGAAATTGCAAGATGCATTAATAATTCTGAAGTTATAAATGGATAACTGGAGTTAGTAATACATATGCCTGGAACAAAGTATAAAAACAGGTTTTTAGGTTCATGGTTCTTCTATAAAGGCTGGAATCCTGTACGTCGCCATGTAACATAGCATTATAGTTGTATATATTGGCTTGTACACTGTACCCTGGGGAAGTGCTTTACAGATTGCACTTCTGCCTTGTTACATGGCTACCACTTGCACAACGAGTCACACAAATACTTAATAAGCCAAAATGTTGTATAATAAAATTGGATTTGAGGACCACATGTCACATTTGAAGCCAACTGAGTTACATCTCAGAAATCTGTAAAAGAAAATCTAAACTACTGTTTAAGAACAACTTTGCTGCCCCCCCCACATAAATAGACTTAGGATTTACGAGGATGATCCAAATGGATGACAAAACAACATTTTTTGTCTGATAAATGTCTAGTAGTGGTAAGTAGTACACCATCCAGCCTGATTCAGTCGAAAAGGTGAGTTGGGGAAAATAATGTGCTCCACTGGACTGAACCCCACTAGACACAACCAGAATTCTATAGAATAATCCATATCCCCTTTATTTTGCAGGAATTATATAAATTTATTAGTTATTCTACTTTTATCTTAGTGCTGCAGCTAACAATGAATAAATTTCACAGCATGTCTATCAATTAGGCATAAATGAAAATTTCATTATCAGTTATCTTGTTATGGACAAGAATGTATAAAAAGCCCCAGCTGGGAGGTGAGGGAGGGGCAAAAGGCAGAAAGGAGCAGGTGGGAATAAAAAAGTCCCTTTCTGCCTTTCGCCCCTCCCCTGCCTCCCAGCTGAGTCTTTTTGACAGGTTGGACTATGGGGGGAGGAGGCGCCTCCCCTCCCCACAGCCCTCCCTGTTAAAAAAAATTCTGGGATGTAGAGGTCACATGGGAGAAGGAAGGAGGCAGTGGTAAATTCAAGCTCCACTTGAATTTACTACTGCCTCCCTTTTCCCCATACTCCCCCTCCTCTTGGGGGGGGAATCTGGCCAGGGAGGGCTGTGAACAGTGGGGGTTGCCCCCACTGCCCACAGCACTCCCTTTCCAAAACACCCTCCAGGAGGAGGGGGTGGCAGGGAGAAAGGAGCACTGGCTACTCCATTCTCCCTTGCCACCCGCCTCCCAGCTGGGATTTTTTGACAGCTTGAGCTGTCAAAACCAGCTGGGATGCTGTGGCAGGCAAGAACCAAGCAGGGAAACAGTCGGCAGATCTCGCTGCTGAAGCAAGATTTGGTGGCAGCTCCCCAGTTCAGTTCCCCCCAAACTGAAAACATCATTTTGTTTCAGTTTGGGACGACACGCTGTCTGCCGTTTCATTTCGGTTCAAAATGGTTCAAAACATTAGGAAATGACAAAACACCATGTCATTTTTATTAGGTGCCTGTCCCTAACCCAAAGTAATTAAAATTTCTAAAGAAGAAGGGAAAAAAGGAATAGTAGAAATAATGATTTATTATGGTGAGTTATAATGTGAACAGGATACTCTGTGGTTTGCAGAGTATCTATGGGCAATGGAAAGAAATATTTGCAAAAAGTCCTCTTTAAAAACTTAGCAGAGCACTTCAAATAAGCTAAGTCTTCTTAACCACTTAAATATACATAGGGCTCATAATATCAGCTAGCATACTCTGCTGGTCTTTCTTGACATTTGTCAGATAAACTGTATTTGGGAACTAGAATGCAATATACATTCATATGGCTACATATTACCACCTTTTAGGCAAGGATTTATGGGAAACTGTGAACGGACGGTCTCACAAGCATTATGTCATTCTTTCTTATAGAATCATAGAATCATAGAGTTGGAAGAGACCTCAAGGGCCATCCAGTCCAACTCCATGCCATGCAAAATCCCCCACACCCATTAGAGCACTGCCTACAGGTGGCTATCCAGCCTCTGCTTAAAAACCTCCAAAGAAGGAGACTCCACCACCCTCCATGACAGCATATTCCACAGCTGAACAGCTCTAACCATCGTGATGTTCTTCCTAATGTTTAGTTTTTATTGGCAGCCTTCAGTAAAATGAATTATATTTTTTCTGTTATTTAATTTTAAAAAGGAAAGTTAAAAAGGGAAAGATGCTATATTGCACTATATTCATTTCTAGAATGAGAATGCCTTGAAATTAATATTCTTTCTTTGCCTCCATTGTGTACCTCCTGAACAAAATGGTGCCACTTTTGACCTATAGGCGCAGCTCACAATATACCATTCTTAAATTTAAACCCAAAATTAGAACATCTCTATCAAGGTACTCCTACTTCTGTAGCAACAGAAATTGAACTCCATGACCTGTATAAATCATGCAAATTGAATCAAGTTCCTTCATTCTTTTTAGAATGCATAATTTATATAATTTATTCATAATTTTATTTTACATTTTTTATTACTTTGCATAAATTACCTTGGGGTTGCTAGTAAAGAGAGGGCAAAAAAACTGTGCAGGCAACTTCAGTGGAAAAATCTTACTCTGCCATTCCCACAGGTTTTGGTGGCTTTATCAGGCATTGTTTAAGGACTAGAAACCTGCCTTTGAAAAGCAAACATGCCTGCATGCCTGCATGCTAATAGTCCCAAAGATTCTTCTCCTTCTCTATCAAATATGGCTGATTGCATCATCCACTGCAGCAATTTTTCAGAAATGAACCTTTTTCTGATTTCTCTGCCAAGGCTGCTTCTGTAGGAAATGAGGCAGTAGCAGCACTTTTCAGTACTTAGACTTCCCTCTCTCGTCTTATGGCTTCTGGGATTCCTGATGATGACACAGGAGCCCTTGGACCTTCAGGTTAAAATTTGAAATGTTTTATTTCTGTGCTGGTTGGCATCATCAGCCTTAAGTGGTGTAACACAACAAGATTCCGGCCGATATAATAGCCACATCTTTTCAGTTACTCTTGTGGTATTCTACATGGTATCTTACTCTAATTAAACTGTAAACCACCCAGAGGCTACTTGAACTGGTATGGGGTGACCTATAAGCAGAACTTTAATGCCTTCAGAAATATAGACATACAGAGATCAAGGGCTATAAGCACAGCTCTTTTTGTGTTAGGGAGGGTGAGTGTGTGTAAGGCAGTGAGGGGAGGGGGGGACATGTGTTTGTGCATTTATCTGGAATCCATGTAAAGACCATTTTCTCTCCCTCTAGTCATCACGAGGAGGCACATATGTCTGCAGCAAAATACACACACACACACACACACACACACACACACACACACACACACACACACACACACACACACACACACACACACACACACACACACACACAATCTCCACCTTTGTATATTGTCCTTCAGTGTTTCAACCTACCTTGGGTCCTTTTTTCCCAAGGAGAAAGGCAGGATAAAAAAGATTTCAAATAAAAATTAAAATAAATTGTCTTTATAGTCCTCTGAGAACACCTTCCCTTTTGCAGACTGATCTTTATGTACAAAAATTTCTGTTAATGATTATATATGTAGTATGCCATTTCAGTTGCTGATTATTCATTTCTTTTGTCAAAAATTAATATCACCATCACTTTTCATGAGATGACACTTGTGATTTACTAAGGCATTTAGTGAGGCTATATGACAACTTCATATTCTATGCATTGTAAAAGCAATACAATCACTCTAACAACTCACCTTGACAATCTATGTCTGTCACTGGTCCTTTTGTTGATTGCACTGTTTATTTCCTCTGGCCCTATAATTCTGTGCATTCACTTTTCTGCAGACCGGCATAGGTTGTTCAAGTATTATGTTTTACAACATTGGTCATTGTGCAGTGGAGAGTGATGTCAATTTCAAGTGTTATATTGCTTATAATTTTACAGAGGCATCATGCTTCCTTGATTCTTGTCAGGTTTTGAAGCAGAGAGGACAACTAGACAGTCCTTCAGTTTAATCTAAATATTCCAATGTCATCCCATACCTTTGCCAAGTATGAAGTTTATTGAGCTGTTTAAGTATCAGTATGCAACACAAATTACGAGCACAATGCAACTGTGAAAAATTCTTATCCCTCCACAAACTGTGTTTTATATCATATTGTGAATTTAACAATACAATGTTTTTAAATAAGGTAAGGGAATTCTACATTCAGTCTACTAGGGAAGAAACAAACATAGAGAAAAGTGGCACCTAATGACAGAATGCAGAATTACAGAACACAGCATTAGTCCTCCAAGTATATAAAGCAGGGGTCCTCAAAGTTGTCATACAGCTGGCCAGTCCACCCCCACCCCCAGACACCACTGGGGGCCAGACCACAGTCCAAAAAAACGATGGGGGTGACATTGGAAAAAAGGGGGACGGAGGGGAAAGTGGGTGAAACACCTCATGATTGGCCCATGATCAGTGCATCTCCGGGCCCCCAGGAATCCCTCCTGCTCCAGATCGCTGCTCTGAGGTGCCGCTACTAGGATCCCCCTGCTGTGCCTTTTCCTCCTCCTCCTCCTACCATGGTAGCGGCTAGAGCAGCTCTCTTTCATTCATCCTTCCTTCATTTCCAGCAAGGAGGTGGCAGCCCAGGCAAGCTCAGGCACCTCATCACATTCTATGTGGCCACTCAGAATGAGGAGCAGCAGCTACGGCAAGGGCGGCAAGGCTGGCGCCACTGTACAGATCCAGCTCTGTGCCCTGGCAATCATGCCCTCACTGGGCCCTGGAGAGAAGCTGCCTCCTTTCTTGGCCCCAATCGACTTGGTGTGCTGCAAGTGAGGGAGGGATGAAGCAAGGGCTGGGAAGGAGGGAGGGGAGGCAGGAAGATCTGCCCAAAGCCACCCACAGCCTGCTCACTGGCTGAGCCAAGCCAGGCTGCAGTGCTCAGTTGGCTCGCCAGCCCGGCCAACACCAACTGGGGACAAATGCAGCCCCACCAACCTCCCAGGAACCAGGCCTGGGCCACTGTTGGCCTTCCCTTCCCCTCTCTTCTTTCTCCACCCCTCCTCACTGTTCTCTAACCCTCAGCATCCGGCCATGGCTGGGCTTCTTCCTCCCTTCCCTTGCTCCATGGAGCAAGGCAGCAGCTCAGAGGGGGCTGGGTAGTCAGGAAGTACTCCATTTCCCCCTTGGTTGCCTGCCATCCCTCCCTCCATCAGTCCTCTGCTTTGGCTGCTCCAGCTCAGAAGGCTGGCTGGTGTGACTCCACACAGGTGGCAGCCACACAAGGAAGGCAGACGGGCAGGGTGGAGGAGGAGCAGGGGCAGGGCTTTGGGGCCATGGAGGGAGTGGGGGACCTTGTTGTGGCCCTCCCACTTTGAACCGCCCCACTGGCCAGCATGCCGATTATCTGCGCGGTGGGTGGGGGGAGTGGGGGAAGCGACATAGCCCACCACTTTGAACTGCCTCAACAATAGAAGCAGCTGTGAAGGCTGGCTTGCTCACTAAGCAGGGGGTAGGTGGGGGTCTGTAATTGGTCCTGGGGGCCGGATTCAGGACCCTGGGGGGGCGCATGTGGCCCCCGGGCCTTAGTTTGCAGACCCCTGATATAAAGTAAATCCTAAAACATATATAATATAAACAAAATATATATACAACATCTGGTGACAGAAAACAGGTTTACCTAAGCAATGTATTACAAGAAATTAGGATTCAGGAAAAAATTCTCAAATAGTTGCTTAATCAGACACGGTAAATTTCTTCAGTTGTGCTGAAGCAGAATAAGAGCACATAACAGACTTTACATTCAGGACAGATAAGAAATTAGGATGTTAATGTGGAGAAAAGAAGTTTCATTATTAACAAGACACAGGTGACTATATAGTACTTCATAGAGGGCCACGTGAGTTTTGTGTAGAGCAACAGTACAATTAGATCCTCCCATATCATCTCAAGAAGAAAGATATCATCACTAATATGGAAGGCGGTAAAAGAGATTTTGTTCTGGTTTTTATGGTAAATGGGGGAAGAAGAAATTAATTGCAGATGCATTATAGCTTAATCTCTAGCTCCATCTAGTGCTCACTTCTAGTAATACATGTGAAATAGGGTCCCCCCATATTTCTCTATTTAATATTTTTAATATTAATATATTTAATAGTGCAGAGATTGGGACTGAAACTGGTAAAATATCTCCTAAATGTCTTGTATATGCTCCAAGTCACTATACGTTAGTCAGAACTTGACATCACATATTCTAATAACCTTCTGCTGGAGACACTACCAGAGATTTTCTGTGAATATCTCCAACTCTTATTTGCAATCTTAAATATTGAGACCAGACAGAGTAGTGTAAAAGGAAACACTGGCTTTCTGTGTAAGACCATAAATTCCTTGGCTACTGTCCTTGGTGTTTCCTTTCAAATTCCATTGGCATTTGCACAAACAGGAGTGTTCCTTTCTGCTTCTTATGCAGGAAAGACTTTGCCTGTCACAGGCCAAGAGGCAACACTGATGTTTAAGTACACCTGCAGGCATTGATTAAGTGCCAGGCAGTGTGGATAGATTTTTAGAACAGGCTTGAGCTACTCACAAGGCTCATTGACTGCTGGATAATGCCCTTACTCTTTCATGGATTTTCAGGCTATTATGATAATCTAGTTTGACCTTCTGAACAACAGAAGCTAGCTGCGTCCCCCTTCGTTATTCACACAAGAAGCCTATCCCTAGAGCTAAACCAAACAGTCAGCACAACATTCCTCTCCATCAATATTGATTAATTCCAATGGCCCACAACAGATACAGAGACGTTGGGAAGTCTGGGAGAGTCAGAAACACCATGCTGGTATCTATATCTATCTATCTATCTATCTATCTATCTATCTATCTATCTATCTATCTATCTATCTATCTATCTATCTATCTATCACACTCTCATCTAGGGGCAAGCCACTACTCTGTATTGATTGTCCAGACAATAATATTTGAAAACCCAATGGAAACCTATGCAGCATGACATAAAGAAATACTATTGCAAGAAGCCTCGGCCACGGCCAGCATAATTATTTTCGGGGAGGCTAAGCAAGATTTTACCCAGGGTCAAACATGATGTAAGCAGGGATCAATTGTATGCAAGGATACATCAAAATATCTACAAAGCAATTCTATACAAAGTAGTCCTCTTTCATTCCAAAATAAGCTGTATAACAGACAATATTCTTCATGGGGTAAGTAAAGGAAGGGAGACTTCATCAGACAAAGTGGTTACATTCCATGTGCTATTAACTTCTGAATAATATTGCACCTTCCCCAAATAATTGCAGAGCATTTCTTAAATATTTATTGATTGGGGCTGTAACAACAAATAAATAACAAATGAAATAACAAATGTTAAATGAAATTGACCCAATTCAGACCATTTTATATGATGTCCAGAAA
Source organism: Phrynocephalus forsythii (assembly GCA_029282475.1). Lineage (NCBI taxonomy): Eukaryota > Metazoa > Chordata > Lepidosauria > Squamata > Agamidae > Phrynocephalus > Phrynocephalus forsythii. Next base: position 9,805,609 of record JAPFRF010000007.1, on the reverse strand, counting down.
GAAGTAGAATGGCCATATTTGTTTCTAGGACAAAGTAAAGCAACTTTATTTCTTGATTTGTATCAGGTTAATACATGAATTTCATGGTGCACAAAATAGTGTTAGCCAGCTAGGGCTTCCTTAAATCAAAGTTTCACACAAGCCCCTGAATCTAACTGCCTCAAATATGACAAATATGTATCACGCTTGGTGGTTTATCATGTACAGTAGTACCTCGTAAGACGAATGCCCTTTAATATGAAAACTTCATAAGATGAATTACATTTCCGGGAATAGGAAAACCTCGTAAGATGAAATTTTCATATGGGATACCTCGCAAGACAAATTCAATGCATTCCTATGTGAACCGTGTTAAAGCATGTTTTGTAGGGCATTTTTTTTCCGTAAAATGAATTGACCAATAGAACGAATTAAATTCATCTTAAGAGGTACCACTTTACATTCATACAAAAACATGAAACATTACAGTGTTTTCCAGTGCATTGGCTTTACAAATTTACCACCTGACCTGGATCTTGGGATCTGTATTTGTACCAAATCCATATTATTTGTTCTATCAACGAGGAACACTTTTTAAGTCCTGAACTTGGATAAACTCTAAATAAGGAAACTTGTGAATAAGGATATTATTTCTCTGGACTTATACTCTACAGTGCAAATGCATAAGCAGTGAAGCTTAGTCAAAGATGTTATCCATGCATACAGTGGCCCAGTACCTGTGGTGCACCCTGGAGGGAGGGGGGGATATGTTCTATGCCGGAAAATATGTGTCATCATGTCATTTCTGATTTCCGGCAATCCTTTTAAGGGTTTTATAGGTAGACCGCTCAGAAGCACTTTACTATCCCTTTTTTTCAGAGGTGACTTGGATCTGTGCAGCTTGTCCAAGGTCATACAGGTTGGCTGTATTCACAGGACGCACAGTGGTGAATCAAACTCCCAACCTCTGGGTTTGCAGCTAGATATTCAAACCAATGATCCAGCCAATCAGCAGAGAAAGCTAGATAAATATGCCGGCAATTGTTTTCCAGATTCTAATATCACCTTGGATGAGCTAGTCTACTTATCCCAAGAGTGACTTCAGCCATTTTGCTGCCAAAAATAAGAGAATGGGTGGGGTTGCATCCTCATTCCATGTACAAAGCCAACTGAACTAACAGGTGAATGTTTTTTTTTTTTTCAGTACTAAGAGATTGTCCTTTACTGAAATGGAAGACAGTAGACTAGATATGGGTAGGTTTCTTGAAACACAGTTCCCTCTTTATCCTGCCTCCTAGCATTTCCCACTTGAGGCAATGTCATTGCTCCAATGGCTGGATTAGCTCTCAGCCATCCCCACTGCTTCCTATATTACACAAAATTACCTTTGTAGATATTTCTGGAACCATGCCAGTTCCTGTATTTTCAATGCTGTCATGCTTGTCTGGACACACAAAAATGTCTCAAGAGATGATTGGTTGCCAGTGTATATAACTGGACAATGTTGCTTCATTTGATGTCACCAGTTGTGCAAGTCTTCATTATGACAACCAGTGTGCCCTCACTGTAAAACTGGCCCAACCCTGTTCTCCCCTGCCCACACCCCCAGTATGTCATGGCTCTCATGGAGGGGCATTTTGTAGATTTTGAAGGCATCCTGTGACATTTGAAGGAGGAGGGAAATTCATGTTTCTCCTTTTTCCTACCCACAGTCCATCTCCTCCCCTAGTGTGTAGACCTCTGAGGTGGAGCAGAGCAGATATGAAATATGGCAGTACTCTTATAATCACACAGGTATTTATTCGAAGAAGTCATATGATCAAACAATAGGACAGGCCTTGAATTCAAGCACATCTGCAGTAAAAGAGAGAGAAGTTTTCCAAAAGGGAATTTGAGTCATCAGCTACTGCAGACGTGCATATTGTATAAATCAAAGCAAATAGGACAGTGATCTCAGGGACAGGGATAAAACAAAGGAGCAAAGAACAAACAACCCACTCCACCAAGCAGTCTGCAGATATAATAAACAAAATGGGAGTTGCAAATTGCAGCCAAACAAACAGAGTTCTCAACATTTTAGGGGCACAACTAATTTAGAATGAGTCAGATGGCATCTAATGCCTTTCTACAACACAACCAAGCAAATATTTGAAAATGTGTTTGCCTATCTGTTCATATTTAACAAGCCAAAATAACTTCCTTTCATTTACAACAAAGATGAACAAGGATTTTGTGGATGTTTTTTTGCTTCTGGGTTGCTGTTGTTGTTCGAGAAATCTCTTATCAGGCAGGTGGCCAGTGGAAATCCTTTGCCTTCTCATCACCTCTCATATTCTCATTCCCAAAGGCAAGCTTTGGCCAAGATATTCCCTCCTGACTTGAGAAGTTCCATTTCACAACCTTAAACAGAGATAATATCAAATAGTCAAGTGCCCTCAGGAAACAGCAGGCACATAGTCATTGTTTTTTCCCCCTGTCTGCCTCAGCAGCTCTTCAGTGATATGAAAAAGCCCAGGTAGCATCTTATTTAACTGAGGAAAAAATGTTGTGTGTGGACCAAAAACAAGGCTCAATGTAAAGTGCAATGTCTCTGTTCTTTCATGAGTAGACATGGGCATGAAACGAAAATATAATGTTTTGTTTCATTTTGTTTCTTTAGTAGTTTTGTTTCATTTTGTTACCAACACATTTTAAAGAATTTTCAGAATGAAACTAAATGAAATGATTAGAGATGGGCATGACTAAGGAAAATGACGTTTTCGAGTTGTCGTGTGTCGGAGAAACTTTGCAAAAATTTGTCATTTCATTTTTCGTTTTTTCGTCTGTCGTTAAACTGGTTTGGGGGGTAGCGGGCTCCTGGAGGCACCTCTTTTTTTGGGGGGGTGCCTCCTATCCTCACCCGCTAGGGAAAGCAGGCTCCTGGAGACCCCTCATACATGGGGGTCTCCTCTCCTCACCTGCTGCAAAAGGGCATGCATGCATAGCCATATGGCTATGATTGCATACCCAGTTGCACGGAGAGACACAGCAGACTGGTAGAGGCACCCCTCTTTTTGGGGTGCCTTCCCTGCATCAGTCAGGCCTCGGGGGCATGGTTTGCATGATGTCACACATGCTGCCGGCCGAGCCAAGCCTGCAGGAGTCACCCAGAGCCACAAGTGGCGGACTGGCAGACTCTCTGCACCCGCTGTGTCTCACTACGAAGGGAATTGTACTTGCGTGTAGTGCAATGCAAGTACAGATCTGGCTTAGGCAACAGGGTTAGCGCAAGGGCTAGGGTTAGGCTAGTTACGGGTGAGGTTAGGGTGAGTAGTGGGGTGCACCTCTGGGGGCCTCTCTGACCCACTTAGAAGGACAGTGTACTGGCGTATGGGTTAGGGTTCGGGTTCGGGTTCGGGCTACGGTTAGTGGGCTTTTTATGCCCGGTTGGCACATCCCAGAAGTCTCTGTGGTCAACCTGGCCAAGTGGCCATGCGATTGGTGGAATGGCTCCAAAAAGTTGCATGGTCACTCCCATGGCCAGCCCATCATTGCGCAGGTGTAAAATAAAATAAAATAAAATAAAATAAAATAAAATAAAATAAAATCAATGGAGAGAGGAAAGAGGAGACATTTTGTTGCAAGAAAAACCCACTGCTACTGTAAAAATTCTGGCAGTTTTAAAATAGCAATTTTCGCATGTTTCTGTGTGGTGCTTGTGTGTTTTTGGACCACGATTTCAAAAAAAATTTGCGGTCACCGCCCCATTTTGGATCCCCCGCCCACACCGCATGGCATGGCGACTCGAGTCCGGCTGCCCAGGACAGGAGAGTGGGGGAGGCCGGGACCCCCCCCCCAGAAACCACCCCTCTGGTAGGTGCAAACTGCACTGCACGCATATTTTCGCCTGCTTTTTGGCCCGGGAATGGGGGGGGGAGTTTAAAACTTTTTTTCTGTGCCGCTTCCGCTTGAATTGCGGCGGCCGGCGGCGAGTCCAGTGCTTGTTGCGAGCGACTACGACGAGGATTTCCCCCACCACCAGAGCAGCCCAGGACAGGAGGGGGGGTCAACCACCCCTCTGGTAGGTGCCCTGAGCCCTCACTCAGGCAGGCATATTTCTGCCTGATTTTTGGCCGGGAATCGGGTTTTTTTTAACTTTTAAAAACTTTTTTTCTGTGCCGCTTGGCATCGCGGGATCGCCGCGATGCCAGGAACGACCACGACAAATCAGACCCAATTATTCTTTAGTCGGTTCGAGTTCGAGTTCTGGTGGAGTAATTCCCGTTACCGTTACCGTTCCGTAACGGAAACGAGGAACGGAAACGGAAACGCGAATTCCGCCAAGTCGTGCCCATCTCTAGAAATGATTGGTTAATGGCTCCCCTGTGTCTTAGAGGCACTAAAACCTCAGGATAGCTTCTTTGGCCTCTTTCCTGTAAGCCCCTCAAATTTGGAGAGGTTTGGGGTTCAGGAGGCTGAATCATTAAACTCTAAAAGGGGTCCCCCAGGAGAAAATCATTTCTAATTGAGTTGGAAAGATGTTAATAGTCCTAAATTATTTTTCTCTTATGCTAGTTGTAGTATACTGCAATGTGTTACAAAAAAGGGATCTGTGTGGATATGAAGCTCGGTGTTTTAACTATACACAATCACAAATCGCTGTTCTGTATTTGATTTATTTTTATACTCTATGTTCTTACCAAACAAATCACCCAAGTCCTGAAATAAGATTGATGTCCTTATAATGAGAACGCTCTTCTGTCTTCTCTTTTGAAAGTCATTCCCAAGGTGAAAGAACTGTCATGCTTAACCTATTCAATGCTATCATGTTGAACTGGATTTCTAGCTTTCTGTGCTTTAGTCTTCCATATCTATTAAATTCTTCAAAATGTATTGTTTATGAATATTAGATACTCTGCCTCTGCATCCATGATTCAAAATGCCAAGAAATGACTTGATGTTGCTGCACAATATATGCCAGAACTTCCACATGAAAAAGGATGCCAAGCTTTACATAGCAAATAGCAGTATGAGTGTTGATGACACCAGTGGAAGCATTCAAAATGTGGTGGGGGAGGGGAGTGATTGCATCACCCTGCGCCGCCCCCGCGCCCCTCTGAGAAGCCTTCGGTATGCGCGGGGGGTATTGGGGAGCAATTGCATCACTCGCACCACCCCCTGTGCCCCTCCGAGAAGCCTTGAAGCCGCATGGGGGGCATCAGGGAGCGATTACATCGCCCCATGCCACCCCTGTGCCCCTCCGAGAAGCCTCAGAGCCATGCGGGGGGGTGGGGAGCGATTGCATCACCCCACACCACCACCCCGAGCCCTACCCGACCCACTTCCACATATCGCAGATTTTTAAGCATCGCGGGTTGGGTGGGTCCCTAACCCCCGCTATAGGTGGGGGGTTACTGTATAAACACACAGAGATACGAACAGCAACTTTCCTTATGTAGAAATAACCAGTGCTGGAGGATCCCAGAGGATGATGAGATAACATGACCCATACAGTAACCCTCCGCCGATCACAGGGGTTGGGGACCCACCCCATGAAAATCTGTGATATGCGGAAGCGGGTGGGGGGCCTGGGGCAGGGGGGCGATTGCGCGCATGTCCAAGAAGTCTTGGGGTGGCACGCACCACCGGTGGCAGGGGTATATGACCTTCCACCCCCGCCCGCCCGCACCGCCCGAGACTTCTTGTCCGGGGCTATCTCCATTGAAATGCATTGCCAATGCATTTCAATGGAGAAAATTTTCCCCATTGGAAAACATTGGCTGAATGCTTTCCAATGGGGAAAATTTCTCCATTGAAATCCACTGACTCAATGCATTTCAATGGAGATTGTGCCCCCCCGCCAGCCCCTGCATGGCCCTGAGACTTCTCGGAGGGGCCTGGGGGGCAGCAGGGAGTGACCCGATCACCCCCGCCACCCTCCCACGCACCCCCAAGGCTTCTCGAAGGGGCCCAGGGGGCGGCATGGAGTGACCCGATCGCCCCCTGCCACCCTCCTGTGCACTTCTGAGGCTTCTTGGAGGGGGAGTGGGTGGTGTGGAGCAATGCTATTGCCCCCGCCCCCCGCTTGGCTTCAAGGCTTCTCAGAGGTGCCGGGGCGGTGTGGAGCGACCTGATCCCCCCCGTCCCCTGCATGGCTCCAAGGCTTCTCAGAGGTGCAGGGGGGGCAGCGCAGAATGACCTGATCACCCCCACCCCACCCCTGTGGTGCAGGTACTGCAATCCTGCAATGTAGTGGGACCGCAGTACCTGAACCGCGAAATGGCAGGGGGTTGCTGCAAAAGGACAGTACCAAAAAGAGCTGGCATGTGGTTGTAGTCCCTCTCTGACAAAATGTTTTGAAGGGCTATCTTGACTTAAATGAAATGGTGAATCAAAAGTGTAAGTGCAAAACGTAGAATGGAGAAACATACACATCCTATAACCTCTCAGATAGACTAATACCTCCTTGTCTTCTCCACAGAATGCCAGACTAGGAAGCTACTTTCCAGTTTCCAAAACATTTAGGCCCTTATCCCACATCCACTAAAATCCACTGCAAAGTGGCCTCTGATGCGGAGTATAAAATCGTTATCCCATGTCCTGCGAACTTTTAAAAAAATAAAGTGCGACCACAAACCCTGAAGTGCAACAGCACATTTTACAAGTACCTGGCCTCGGAGTGGTAAAATCCTTCTTGCTGTTCAGATACAAATTTTAAACCGGAACACAAGCCCATGGGAACTAATTAAATCTGCAGGAAAACCATTTCGCTCCTTTTTAAAAATAATAGTCTTCACTTGATTTTTTTTAAAAGTACTTTCTATGGTCATTCAGTGCAGCGGTATCTTATAGTCATTTCTACATGAGTAAATTGTTCCCCATTGCACTTATTTCCATTTACAAACACTTGAGCCATTATGCACAGGAAAAAAACAAAGACAAGTGTATTTCTCGATCGATATATGATAGTTAAAGTCGATATATTGGTATACTGATAAATCAGATTTTTTAAAAATAACATAAAAGACCACCCTAAAAATGATGACAAAAATTAAACTTTGATGTGGACCCAGTATATGGGGTCATATAAGGTACAGAACATTAAAATGCATCCGTGGTGACACATTTACCACGTTTTCTACCATATGACCACAACAAAATAAAATACACATTTCACTTTGATGTGATACAACGTTGACATGGGGTAACAGCCTTACTCTACAAACATATTGTCTACATATTTTTAAAAAGGTAGCTCCTCACATTTTGAAATTAAAAAATATGGTGGTATCTGGGAGTTAGCAAAAATAGTCACTGAAACCAAAGGTCAATATCACCCATACTATGTAAAAGTTGGACTGTGAAGAACTATGAACTTAATTGAAATATGATGTTAGAGGAGAGCTTTACAGATTTCACAGAATACCAGAAAGGTAAATAAGTGGTTGTTCAATCAAGTCAAGTTTGAACTTTCACTAGAGATTTTTTTTAAAAAGTAAATTGAATCTATCCTAACTTGCACAGAAAATGAGAATACAGGTCTGACCAGGAAAAGACAATATTGCTGGGGAAAGTGGGTGGAGCTACAGGAAAAGAGGAAGAGATGATGTGATAGCTTGCTTCAATAAAGGAATCCATAACTGTTTGTTTTCAAGATCTCAGCAAAATTTTCTAGAAAAGAGGATATTGATAAGAAGGAAAGGGCAGGAGAAAGAGAGACTGATACTCATATAAGTTGAGATGCTGTTAGTGTGCAAAATTTGAGCAGAACCATTAGTGGTAAGGCATTCTGGAACACATTAACTCACACAGTCACTACACTTCAGAAGTAATTTGATGGCCCACAATGTATTTGTTGTTGTGGTGGTGGCGGTGTACCCATTTTTACAACCAGACAGAGAATTCCCTGTGAAGCAAAATCACATGATCCGGATTGTCATGGAAGGAATTTAAATGTTAGCTAAGAGTCAGCTGATTGAGTCCTGACTGACAGGTTCAAAAGCCCAGTTTGGCTTAGACATGGAGTTGATTTCTCTATTAAATATGCTTTATAACATTTTATGCCAGTCCCTGAAAGTACCTGGAAAAATATTTCCTCCACTTTCTGTAGGACTTTCATTCCACTACTTCCCTCAAAGCTAACCTGTTTATTTTACTATTTGAAGAAAACCTGTCTTTTTCCAAATATCTCACCCCCATAGGTGTGTGTGTGTGTGTGTGTGTGTTTCCCTGAAACTCTTTCTAGCACACCTATTCCATGTAAGGTAAGTCTTATGACAAAGCTGATATTTTTCTCTTTTGAAAGGCTTATTTTGAGGATCAGCATTTTCACCCCTGCTGCTGGAATTATTTTCAAACTAAAAAAGTGGATGAGGCCTACGTTTTTCTCTCAAGATAAAAAAATTGTTCTTTTTAATTGATGTGATTGGGTGTCTTTGTGGCTGCTTATTTCTTAAGGAGAGATAAAAGACGTTTGCATTTTAAAAAATCATAACTTGAAATATTTTTTCTAAACTTCCCCAAAATTGACACAGAGCAAAAACACACTGTTTGCTAGAACTGTGTCAAATTTGGTGCTGATTTCTGCAATGTATCTGATTGGTCCTTGAAAGTTCCAGGCCCTGACACATTACCTACTGTAGATTATATAAGGTTCATCTAGGTTCGTCGGGAGAAATATGATTATGAAAACTGAGATTTTCTACAGAAAAATGTTCCCCATGAAAATCAAATGTTCATTTATTTTTTCCAGGTTCTCCTGAGGAAGAAGAATATAGTCACAAGCTTCCAATTACTGTATGTACTCGAATATAAGCCTAGTTTTTCAGCCCTAATTTTGGGATGAAAAAGGGGGGCCCTCGACTTATATGCGGGTCAATACTTTTAGCCACTGACCCAAGCACTTGCCTCAGTGGCTAAAAGTCATTTTAAACATCACACACCAATCCCCCAGCTCACAAAGGAGGAGCGGCCAGGCCCTGCTGCATTTCAGGTTTCAGGTCTCTGGAAGAAGAGCTAGTGGAATTTTCTAACATACTTTTAAAATGACTTCAACATGTGTATTGTTGTCTTTGGTAGAGAAGTGGCGAATCTCATTTTTGCACTCAGAGACTTAGGTTGGAAGCATTTGCTCCGTTTCAATTACATTTCAATCAACCTTTAGTTGGGTTCAAACAAAAACAAATAGGTGAACAGGTACTCTGGTGGGGAATTGACTTTCAACACTATCTTTTAAAAGATTTCATATTTTTTTCTTGTGAGGAAATAGACTGTAGAGAAGCGAAGTGCACCTCAGTGGGAATCCCAATTAACCATGTGCTGTTCCACTACAAACAGGAAAAAATGATAACTGGCAGGGCAAACCTTTGGCCCCATCTAGGGGATCACTATGTGGTTTATCTACCCCTCTCCCCTTCTTGAAAACAAAGAAAAGAACAGAAAACATCTTGTTTAAGCTAATTGTTTTGAACAAGGTTCCAAGAAATGCTAAGATTTTTTTTTTGTCAACTGATTACAGAACTCCTTCAGTGAATGAATAAGCATTAACGGCCAAGCTTCCCCAAGGGACATTTTTTCTCATTTTGCATCTTCCCCATAATAATGTATAGTCTGAGATGATTTTTGGATGTGTTCCCAGATCACAGTTCACCTAGTAAAATGATGAGGTCTAATATATTGTCAAGGGGGCCAGTTGAGTGGTGTGCCTTCCAACGATGCTTAGCATCTCCTACAATATATGAAATTTCCTTGCAAGGGGTGCAGAGATCTGTCAGGGAACATGCTCATTTAATTGTCCCTAAAAAAACCTAAAGGCAGAAAGACTGAAAACTGCTGATTTAAACAAAATAATTAATTTGGAGCAGAGGTAAGAACCAGTGGTGAATATAGTAAGTGTAAAGACATAGAAACAGCTATTTCCCAAGGTTGTGATGAACTTTCAGTTGTACACTGATATACATAAACTGCATCACAGCCCATTAACTCCCAAAGAAAAATTGATTGAGTTAAAGAATTGCATATTTGAAACTATTCAGATGTCTCTTTTCTTTATGTTGTTCCATTTCAGTTATTTGGATGATTTGATTTCATTTTGTATTAAACACTGAGAATGGCACTGTTTGAGAGGGAAATATTGAGTGTTGCTATAATTATAAAAGGATAACCTCATCCATTTTGTTACCAACAGATGAAAAGACGTTATGATTTCATTTGTCAATATAATAGATGCAGGTAGCTAGGCTTGGTGGGGGAAGTTCACTCTTTGCAGTAGTGTCTTTAAAAAAGTATTTTAAACCATTTTTGAAAGGCCTCACTGGGAAAACAATGGGATAAATGACAAATCTGCTTTATTCTCTTTTTAATATAACCTTCCTTAAATTGCTGTTTCACACCCACACACATTTACTAGAAAGAAATCAAGTTTTTTTAAATTTAAGTAGGAATAAATGGAATTAAATTTATCCATCTAGGCAGAGGGGTTTGAACACTTAACTCTTGAAAATGTGGCTTGAAATTTGTGGGATTGTGTTTGTGGGTCACCTTTGCTGCCACCTTTTTGCTTTTTTTGAAAGCTTCCGCAGTTATTGATTGCTGGTGTTTTTATTTGTTTGCTTGTTTGTTTTTAATGAGAGATCCTTCGTCTTTAATAGCTACATAGCATCTAGTTTACCATGACAAAATAGGTGCATCTATTGAATTTCACCAGTACAGAGTAGCCAGACTTGCAAGGGTTGAATACCCAGGTTAGTACTGTGGAAAGGGATGGTGCAATAGTTGGGCCAGTGGTTCCACTACAGCATTCTGAGAAGGGGTCTAGGTCACACAGGGCTTCAGAACTGCAATAGCTAAAGAATGATTTCATGGGCCATGTTTTTACTTTAGAAAAGGAATGTTCAGGGACACTGGTGGCCCCAGCAGCCCCTACACCCCTTCCAGATGTGGTGGAGCCCCACAGACAGCACTCAGCTGTCAATGGTTAGTAAGGAGGAATTGAGGCTTTACTGCAGATGTCAGGCAGTAAGACAACATCCCAGGAGACATGAGACCCAGCACTGTCAGATGAATATGCATCTGCAATGGACACCAATGAGGACCTGGTCCATGGCCTTGGACTACTAGGAGCCTATTGGCACCAGCTCCCTAGCTATGGCAGTACCCACCTTCTGGACCTTGGAAACATGGAGCCATGCTCTTGTTAGAAAAGATAGGAAAGGCACCTTGGAGAGCTCCCTATCCACAGTGTTCACCATTGGAGAGCTCCTTATCTACAGTATTCAGTCTCCAGTCAATGTGTGAGAACTACATTAGGTGGTGGAGTATGAGAATACCCATCAGTATCAGACACAGGGTAAAATTCAGTTCCTTTCCAGGCTTCCTCATTTAGGGAGCAATCATTTACAGGTACACCATTTAAAGAAAACATTTGGTGCTTGGTTGACGTTGTAGATATATTTAGTCTGATCAGTAGAAAATCTGGTAAGAAGGACAAGGTTAAGGAGGATAATAAGGACATCAAGGAGCAGGCCAGGTGTAACAAATCCAAATGTTCTTGGGCCAACTGGCTCCTGGTGTTTTTCATCTATGCAGGTGTTATAGTACAGGCCCAACTGTAATATGCCCTATCATATATCCAGTTTATGGATCTTATTGCTATGGATTATGTAGACTTCCTAGACCCTTCATGACCGACCTGTGAAGAAGCTTTTCCTACAAGAATAGCTACCCATCAAAGCCTACACTGGGATGAACAACAGCCAGAGCCATGGCTTCTGCACATGACACCAGCCAGACCATCATTGAGGAGAAGATATGAGAGCAGACACTCAATGCAACAAGCAGTACAGGCATAATCCTCACACCTTAGCAAGGCAAGGAGTTCAACCTACCCCGTTTCCTGAGAATTTAGCTTGCAGGGTGCCTTTGGCAGAATATAATGTAAAATTTGACACAACTGTCCCATCTTTGGAAGGCCACATTCCTTCACAACCTGTCCAGATGGCATCCTGGAAAAGGTAGCAGTAGAGAAGCCCCATGGTCCCTTTGATCCTCTTAAAAGGCCTCAGTCCAATTAAGTTAGAAGTTTTGGCTAGCTAAGGGAGTACCCCAAAGGCTCAGATACTTCTTACTTGTTGGATGGGTTCACATTCAAGTTTTGAATTCTACTAGTAGGGTCCTGGGTGGTGTTGGCAGCCTCCAAACTGCTGTCTGTGATAGGTATAGAGGTCATGATGAGACCCAAATTAGCCAAGGATGTCCATGAGGTCCACAAGTGTTAGGTGCCTTTGATTCCACCCCATGCCCATTTGAGAATCTCTCTATTAGGAGTGGTACCCAAGAAAATGCCAACTGAGTTTAAGTGGATCCATCCTTTGTTGTACACCAAAGGTGGGTAAGTAAATGATGACATTCCTTAGAAAATATACATGTGATACACATCCTTCAATACTGCAGTGCGTATGGTGTATATGGTGCACACATGGGGACCTGGAGGAGAGTTGGTGAAATGAAATGTCAAGTCAGCATTTTGGCTGCTGGCAGTCCATTCTGAGGATTTTGAATGGTTAAAATTTGCATTTGCAAATGTAGCTCTGTAAGGCAATGTTTGGCCTTAACAGTAGAGATGTGGGATGAACTTCAGGTTGGACACTTCTTTCTAGAAAACTTTAACAGGGTATCTTTTTAGTTAATTCCTTCATGTCTAAATTATCAAGGGTCATCAGGCTGGTTTGGATCCCCAACAGCTTAGATGGCCCTTTGAGAAAAGAGATCTCTATGCTGCACAAAGGTTTTTAAAATTGGGACATGCAGCATCCAGAAAAGTTAAATGTCACTAAAGAGGAAATGAATCAGCTTAACATCCATATACTAGGCATCAGTGAAGTTCATTGGACAGAAGTGGCTTTTTCAACTCTGATGACCATATTGTATACTTTTCTAGCAATGATACCATCAGAAGAAGAGGAGTAAGTTTCATACTTCACAAAAGATTTGGTAGGGTCATTGAAAGTTACTAACAATTACCAATTGGATTATGGCAATACATATCACTGGGAAACATTGCGGCATTACATCCTGTCAATTTATGCACCCACAGCGGAGTCAACAGAAGAGGAAATCAAAGAATTCTGTGGTGACATTGAAGAAGCCCTGAAACAGACAACAATGAAATATCTTGTCTATATTGGCCTTGAATTGCCAGGTGGAATTGTTCCAGGTGGTTTGGGATCTCACCAATACTGGTCCACCTGGACCTCCTCCTGATGATTTTACTAGTGAGTTATTTGCAGCCTTTTTAAAGTCTAAAATAGAGGCCATCCATGCCGATCTGGACTCTAGTTGCACTGATCTTTTTTCGAGTATGGCTGGTGATGTGCCCCCTTGGTATCCTCATTTTGTTGAATTTGGGCCTGTGACACCATCTTAGGCCTCCAGGACACTGGTCCATTGCAGGCTGGCAAATTCTCTATTCAAACCTTGCCCATCTTGGTTTAATAAGCTTGCTGGAGGGAGCATAACAGAATGGACAGCTTCTATTGCCACTGCCTCCTTCAGGGATGGGATTATTCCCAGTTGGCTGAAGGAGACTGTGGTAAAGCCCATCCTTAAGAAACCTGGTATTGGAGTGGGTTGCTACCGAGCAGCTCCAGTTGTTCCTGGATGAGGATTGTGTCCTGGACCCCCTTCCAATCCAGGTTCAGGTTGCATCACGGGACTGAGACTGCACTGGTTGCACTGCACGATGACCTACTGGGGGGGGTGCGACAGGGGCTGCACTACCATGTTGGTCCTCCTCAATTTGTTAGCAGCCTTTGATACCGTCAACCATGGTATGCTCCTGGGCAGGCTCTCTGAGGTGGGGATTGGGCCCTAGCCTTGAGCTGGACTTGTTTCTTCCTCAGGGAATGTACCCAACATGTAAGCCTGGGTGGGGAACTGTCATCCCCCTGGTCACTTTCATGTGGGGTTCCCCAAGGGTCAGTTATCTCCCCAATGCTTTTTAATATCTATATGTGGCTACTGGCTGAGGTCATTTGAAAAGGTGGGGCATGCTGCCATCAGTACGCTGATGACACACAGCTCTACCTCTCCTTTTCTATCTCTGCAACGGAGGCTGTTCAGACCCTTGACCACTGCCTGGCTGTAGTTTTGGTCTAGGACCAACAGACTCAGACTGAACCCCTAGAACCCTTTTTGGGGGGATGGAGGGGTATAGTGGCTCTCTTCCCAGTCTGGGTGGGACTGTTCTTTTGCTGGTTGAAAGAGTGAGGAGTCTGGGTGTTGGCTTGGATCCAGCTCTGTCCCTAGAATCCCAGGTGGCAGCCGTTTCCAAGTCATTCTTCTACCAACTTAGGCTTATTGCCCAGATTCACCAGTACCTTTGATGGTGACTCACTGTGGACAGTTATGCAAACACTGGTCATCACAAGGATAGATAGCTGCAATGCCCACTACATGGGGCTTCCCTCAACCCTTGTCCAGAGACTGTAGTGGGTGCAGAATGCAGCAGTGAGATTGGTGGTTGGTGTGGGACATTTTGACTGCATGATTCCAATACTAGTTCAACTGCATTGGCTACCCATTACCTCCAGGATAAGATTCATGGTGCTGGTTTTGGTTTACATGGCTTTGGACCTGAGTATCTGGCAGAGTGGATCAGCCAAAGACCAGTGTCGGCCTGTCCCACCAGGGCATCGCTGGCACTCTCGCTCCAGGTGGCCACTCCTTGGGAGGCCCATAAGGTATCTACCCATAATTGGGTATTCTTAGTGGCTGGGCTGGCTATGGGGAACAAACTGTTGTGTGAGATTCACCAAGTCGAGCCCCTAACAGCCTTAATAAAAAGCTTTAAAACCCTGGCTTTTAAAGGAAGCATATGGTGATCTGCAATGTATTGCTTGCTGCAGTGTTTGTTGTATTTTTCTGCTGCCATTAGCTTTCAGCCTCTTGCTGGGCTTTTGTGTGTTTGATTGATCTACTTGTTTTATTTGTTATCTTTGGTTTGTTTCTTGATTTTAATTCTTAATTGTTTATTTGACTTTCATTGTAAACTGCCCAGAGTCCCTTGGGGGAAATCGGAGTGGTCTAGAAATATAAAAATAAATGAATAAATTGGGGACTTCAATGCAATAGTGGGAGCAGAGAAGAATCCAATTTTTTAAAGAAAATTTGGCCTTGGTGAATGAAATGATTCAGGAGAGCATATGATTCAGCTACATCGAGAACAGGAGTTATGCATTAATGAATACGTGGTTCAAGCAGCCCAAACAATGAATACATTGGGACTTCACCAAATGGAGAATATTGTAATCAAATTGAATATATTTTATGTCATCAGAAGTGGAAAACTTCCACCCTTGTTTTGACAATGTTCACTGGTGCAAATTGTGGATCAGACCAGAAACTGTGTGTGGCCAAAGTGAAGCTAACATTTTGAAATGTCAAATGACCACCTATGACCCCAAAATATGATGTTGAGCAGATTCCTCCTGCCTATGCAATTGAAGTTGGGAACAAATGAATTGCTTAAAATTACAGAAAGACAACCAAATGAATTATGAGGGGAAATAAAAGCAGCACTCAGTGAAGTGGCACATCAACATATCACCCACAAGAAACCAATGGAATTTAAGTGGATGTCAAAAGCAACAATAGAAACTGCAGTAAAAAGAAAAAAAAAGGCAAAAACTATTGGTGATAAGGAAGAAGCATAAAGATTAAGTGCAATGTTCCAGAGAGTAGCAAGGAAATGACAAAGAAGAATTTTGGGATGAACAATGTAGGAAACTGGAGGAAGCAGCCCAGAAAAGCCATATATGCAGATTTCCTGGAGGAGGATGTTTAATTGGCACTCAATCAGATGCCAAACCATAAAGCCCCTGGAGTTGCTGGAATACCAGCAAAACTACTGAGATGACTGCCAATAAAAGCATTGACAGCACTATGGAAGACTGGTCAGTGGTCAAAGGGTGGGAAAGGTCAGTATTTATTCCAATTCCAAAGAAAGGTGACATGAAAGATTACTCAAACTACTGCATCATCACTTTAATGCCACATCTGGTAAAATTCTCCTGAAGGACATCCAACAACATATAAATGCAGTCATCAAAAGAGAGTTCCCAGGTGTACCAGCTGGATTCTGGAAGGGAAGAAGGACATATGACCACATAACTAACCTTTGATGGTTGATGGAAAAAGGCAAGGAAATACAAAACAAAAAGACTTCTGCAA
The DNA here is from genome assembly GCA_029282475.1 of Phrynocephalus forsythii. Taxonomy (NCBI): domain Eukaryota; kingdom Metazoa; phylum Chordata; class Lepidosauria; order Squamata; family Agamidae; genus Phrynocephalus; species Phrynocephalus forsythii. Next base: position 9,789,424 of record JAPFRF010000007.1, on the reverse strand, counting down.
GTGTTTCATTAACTATACAAAAGATTTTGACTGTGTTGATCATGACAAACTCTGGAACTGCCTGAAATAAATGGAAATTTCACACCTCATCCAACTGATACAGTCCCCATACTCAGATCAAAAAGCAGCAGTAAGGACAGCTTTTGGAGATACAGAATAGTTGATAATTGGAAAAGGCGCTTGTCAGGGTTGTACTCTATCACCCTCATTATTTAACAAGTATGAAGAAGGAGTTATGAGAAAGGCACATCTGGAAGAATCTGCCATTGGGGTAAAACTGGTGGTAGGAACATGAACAACCTTCGATATGCAGATGATATAACACTACTCATGAAAGGAAAGGAAGATCTAGAATAGCTAATCCTAATGGTCAAAGATGGAAGTGAAAAACTTGGATTGTACCTCAACACCAAGAAAGAAAAATAATGACAACAGCAGAAAGCATGCATCAGTGTTAATTTCAACAATGTGGTAATTGAAGCAGTAAAGGAGTTGAATATCCTTGGCTCTAAAATTAATCAAAATGGTGACTAGAGCCCAGAAATCAGAAGACATATAGTTCTTGGAAGATCAGCAAATGATCAGTATGAATAACATCTGGAAGAATAAAGACATCAGCCTCCCAGTCAAATGCAGGCTAGTTAATTTGATCATAATTTGTATGGTTGTGAAACTTGGACTTTGAGGAAGCGAGATAAGAAAAAGAGGCATTTGAATTGTGGTGCTGGAGATGACTACTCTGCATCCCAATGGACAGCAAGGATGACCAACTAGGAAGTCCTAGACATAATCAAACCAAACATATATCTGGAAGCCAAGATCACCAAACAAACATTATCATACATCAGTCCTGTGTTGCAAGCCAATTCACTTGAAAAGATACTAATGCTGGGATTGGTCAGTGGCCAAAGAAGAAGGGCCCACCCAGGACTCGCTGGCTTGACACCATCAGAAGGAACACGGGAATAATCTTGATGGAGCTAAAAGAAGCTGTAAGAGATAGAAAGGCATGGAGAGCATTAATCTGCAAAGTGACCAAACAGTTGTATGAAGAGATAGACGATGATAATTTGGAGCTGACCTCTACAGGAGAGCTTAGTCCCCCCCCCCCAATCAATACAAAGGAAGATACCACTTTATAGAAATTAATCTCAGACGCCCCTATTTGGGGTGGCTACATTGTTATCATTTTGGGGGCCTTCAGGATTAGTGAGCTGGTGGCATATTCAATGTCAGTTGGATAAAGGATGGCCATACAATTGTGTGATATGGTTTTCTAGAGTCAGGTGGTGCTCCATCTCTGTAGGTATAAGGCAGATCAACAAGATAAAGGAGTGGACATCAAGCTGGGATGCTGCTCTAAAATGAGGCTTTACCCAGTACAAGCCATAGGATAATATTGGGGGGGGGGGCAGAGTCCTTGGGGACTCTTTTTGTCATGGGCATGAGATGATACAAAGTATTTATTCTGCAGGTTTGTGTCAATGACTTTATATTGATTGAGTAGAGATCAATCAGTGGTACATAGTGATTCACCCATTCCAGATTATGGCTGCATTGAAAATGACACCCTTAGAAAATGGCCCAGATGAGATAAAGCAGATGGCCATTGAGCTGCTTAGAAGTCTCTACAGTCAAGCAGTTGACTGTACTCTCATTCTCCCACCTTGTCCACATTCACCCTCTCAGTGGCTGGACCTTGCCATCCTCTCACCTTGAGGAACCACTCTCTCGTTCACTGGCAGCCAACCTGCTTGGCTTGGCATCTCCACCTCCTCCTTTATTTCTAGGAGGACTTTTGCTGACCGTCAGCTGAGATCAAACTCCTGACAGCAACTCCATCCCTTCCTTTGCTCTCCCAGCACAGCTTCCCTGGAAAGCTCATTGCTATCTCTTCTGCTTCTGCTTCTCCCTCATTCTTCCCCACATTGTCCTCCCTCTCAATCATTATCTCCTTTAAGCTTTCGGTCACTTTTCCACAGACACCTTCCTCATGTACGTAGCACTCCTTAGTTGCAACCACCCTGTTAGTACCTGGCATAGATTAGTCTACCATCAAGTCCAACTCATTCTCAGAACCTTGTGTCCCCAAATACTCACAGTGGGCCACTGGCATCTCATTATTTGGGATGGTGGAAATCATGGAGATTGGCATAAAATGGTCTGTTTCACTGACCTTGTCACAATTCTGTTAACAGAAAATTGCAGGATTGATTTTGGGAGAGTGAATGACTGGAGTCTTGGGGGGGTATGAGTAGAGAGGTGTGTGGAAAATAAAGAATAGATTATTTGTATTTTAAGAAGTACTGTACTTCACAAGAACATGTCTCTTCAAATGTGTGCAATGTTAGAGGATGTGGGCAGCTGTGTAAACGCCTGTACTGCAGGCAAAACTGTGCTCACGACCCGGGTTCAATCCCAGGTAGCAGGCTCATGGTTGACTCAGCATTCCATCCTTCCAAGGTTAGTAAATTGAGTACCCAGCTTGCTGTGTGTGTGGGGGGGGTGTAGCCTGCTTACTGTAATCAAATTGTAAACTACCTAGAGATTACTTAAAGTATATAAACAGAACACCTTGCTTTGCTTTTGCTTTATAAACATGTTTATTAAAGAATCCCTTTTGTGTTTACTTGCTATGGAGGAAAGAGCAGCAGAGGTACCAAATGCTCTTCATGTTCCATCTCCCTGGAAACCTTTAGTTTCGTATGCAACCTTGTTCAAGATGTATGTGATCCGGCTGTCTTCTTGGCAGAAACAATGTCTAAGAACGCAGCAGGAGGGCAGGGCAGCTTCCCTTCAGCCATGAGGCAAATGAGAGAGGCTGTGAGGCCATAGTAACACTAAGTGTACTCACAAGAACCCCATGTAAGTTTGCTTGCTCTTTTCTATCTTTTTGTTTTTAAACTAGAGATACTGTATTTGTTTTCTGTAACAGAGTTCTTTACATGAAGGTCCTAATGACTTCTGGGCTGAAAGAGCGTTTGGATACATCTCTACAACCCTTTAAAACCTATGCATGGTTTCAGTAGTAAAATGTGAATAGGGCCTCTGTGTGTAGTTCTTTCTGCCCCACCTTGTAGATGAATCGTGTTGATACCATGAAAAATCAGGCTCCATAACATTTATTCTAGCTAGATAAATTATAGGAATTAGAATACATTAAGAATGTAATTTAACTTGAAGTACATGACTCCAGGAAGTGGCAGAACACCTGGATGAGAGGATTAACCCTAAGGTAAACTGTGCCTGAGGAACAGGAGATTGGGCGTTTATACATGACCCCTAGACTCCGGGGCAAATGGCTCCCAGCTCCAGAGATTAAAAATGTTTACCCACCAGCTCCGGAGTTAACAGGAAATTAAGTGCAACCCCACCCACTTTAGTGCGTCCCAGCGCAGCTTTCAGGTACCTGCTTTTTGGATGTGAAAAATATTTGATCCGGTGTAAGGATAGTGAGTGCAGGGCTCTCCTGGCTTCTGTTTGTTGTTTTTCTGCCCCCCGCCCCTTTAAGAGATCTGAATGCTGCCGGGAACAGAACGGAGGTAAGCCGACATTCTTTTCTTTCTTTTTTCTCCCTCCCTCACGCAGCCAGCAACCAGGAAGTACGGAGGCAGGTGGGGACAGAGGAAGAGCGACGAACCCCTAAGATCTCTGGTCCGAATTTAAGTGGCCAGCGGATCTTAGGGGTCGTGTAAAAAGGCCCATTGTCCCATTATCTGGAGTTCCACATTCCCTGTCTCTGCCATACTGGGCCCAGTTGAACAATGGGACACCAATCTATGGAACATTGACTCAAGGATTTGGACCATCAAGAGCTTGATGGCATAGGAGATTGGATGCAACTGTGAACAATCACCCACCAATGCAGATTGAGGGAAACCTTGAACTGGTTTGAATGTATAAAAACTCTTGTTAAACAAATGTTCAGGGCTCACTCACACCATCCAGGGTGAGACCACTGACTGCTGCTTTTGGCTTGGATTTAATAAATCAGACTTGAACAGTTCAGTGTTTGTGCTTCCTTACTTTAATTGAATTTAATTATTGGACACTGGTTCCGAGCCAAGCACGGACTCAAAATAATCTGTAAAAACTGGTAACAGTGTATTGAATTAAAAACATGAACAAAAACTGCTTTCTCCCAATATACATCTAATTTTATCAACACCTATATTTTAACTGCATGAACTTTCTCTTTTGTTCTTCATTTAATTCTAGTATAAATTTGCTGGACAAAATAACTGAGAAGATTTAGAACAGTGTTAGATGTTGGTTTGTAATGAATTATTTTATTTGCCTTCAGAATTCCCAGTAAGCTTTCAGTTGAGTAAAACATGTTTTTGAAAAAGGTGTATACTTTGACGGTCCCCTACTTTGGGTAATTTCCTGAAATGCTTCATTGTTAAATACATGCAGGTTTTTGGAAATAAATTCCCCAAATATTACCCTATAGCTAAAATCATGTTGCTTAATTACACATGGAAGGCAAAAGGTCCAATATTAACTTCTAGCTGGCAATTAACACTTCATTACAAGGATTCTTGGAGGTATGCACAAACACTGGCTGGGTATGTGCTTGAGAATTCCATTAGTTGCCAGGTATATGTGAGTGAATGCTACAAGATAAGCACCAATATTTCAGCCTATGTATGTTTCCATTTATTTGCACATGTATATTAGGCAGTTTGAGCCCCAAAATGACTACCAGGAATATTCAGGTTTGTATATATGCTCTTTTTGGAAGTAAAAAGGTCATTTTATCCATTATAGACATGGGAGGTGGGAGAGCTGGAAAGTTCAAGAAAAAAATCAGGTGGAAATCTTTGGGCCTATTTGCACAAATTTTGAATAGTATTTGCATTTTAAAGAATGCAAAATAGGCACGAAAGCCTCTCTCTCTCTCTCTCTCTCTCTCTCTCTCTCTCTCTCTGTGTGTGTGTGTGTGTGTGTGTGTGTGTGTGTGTGTGTGTGTGTGTGTGTGTGTGTGTGTGTGTGTGTGTGTGTGTCTGTGTGTCTGTGTGTGTCTGTGTGTGTCTGTGTCTGTGTCTGTGTCTGTGTCTCTCTGTGTATATCCTTCTTCCTACCTCTTCTCTGGAGTAAATGAGAAATCTATACTACCTACATTCAATATATATGGGTTGGATTTAGGATGTTTCTTCTTTGGAAGCCTACAGTTTCCAATCATGTTTAGTAAAAATTAATGAATAATTACAAATTTTCATGAAAAAGATCTTGACAGATTGTTGTAAAAAAGATCAATAATTACAAGGTAATTTCTCAGTCATTAGAGTAAAAAAGAACAGCATTTTTTCATCAGAATTTGCAAACAAAACTAAAATAAAAGTCTATGTTTTTCATGTAAAATATGCAAAATACAGTGCTTTTGTGCCAAATGTTATCACTCAGTTTATTTAGACCGTTAATCACATGACATTTGAAAAAAGTGGAAGAGACCAGCCCACCCACCCCCACCCCCAAAGGATTATAGTTGGGCAAGCTGCACAGTCACAGGATGCCACTAGAGGGGAATGATACACATTTTTAAATGCTCTGTAACAATGAAAACCTTGAAAAGAGGCCACAAACCTCCAACCTTTTCCCTGATGAATCACAAATCAGTCAGTTGGTTTGTCAGACATTTTATTTTGGGCAGCCACTGGGCCTGCCCCATTTCTGCTTCCCACTGCCCCCATCACTTTCCTAGCTTTTCCTGCCACCACTGCTGCCATTGTCATCTTCTGCAGCAAACGTAGTTGACCTAAACATTGAATGAAAACTTATATGCTTTTCTAGATAGATAATGATAAAAGAGGTATCATGTGGCAGGAAGATCCAAGTATTGTCCAGTTTTCAGATTGCGTTCTCTGTATTTGATGTGATGTGGCCTTCATAATTATCTGGGAAAGGACTACAGATTTCTGTTCTGTGAACAGATTTCTGTTCTGTGAAGACCTAGTTTTTTGGCCTCATGTCTGGTCCAACTTATGTCTGGTCCAATAAATGAATGGGAGACTCAGATCCTACTAGCTGAACACCTCCTGACTAGGGATGGGCACAAAATGAATTTTTTATTCATTTTGTTAATTTTTATTCATTTCGTTATGGAACAAAATGAATAACGAACAGACCCATCAAAGAAAAAATGAAATGAAACAAAATGGAAATTTCCATTTTGTTCACTTTATTTTTTGTTTTCCCATAGGAATGCATTAAAGTATTCCTATGGGAAACTGCAGGCTTTTTTCCCTGCCAAAGGCACCACTGATGAGCTGGAGTGCGAAGGGGGGAATGATTAAAAAGCCTACCCTTTCTTCCACCCAATCAGGGGGGAAATTTTAAAAAAAATTAAAATGTGCCAACCCAGCCTGCAGGCCAGCTGGTTGGCACGAGAGTCAAAAAATAAAAATTAAAAATGAAAGAAAAACATGCTAAACGGGCCCGTCGGCCACCTGGTCAGTGTGAGAGTTATATATATATATATATATATATGCATGTTAGGGTGGATTCGGGTTTTTCCCCGTGTAGAAATCTGGTTGTTTTGGCGACGTTTCGACGAGGTCTCACTCGTCATCTTCAGGCTGGTGTTCTGGCTTCTTTCTTCTTGAAGCAAAGCGTGATCTCAGTTGAAGTTCTTCTATAAATACTGCTGGGGGTGTGTGGTTTGCTTGCTCTGTTGCTGATTGTAGGTTCCTTTGTTCCTTTGTTCTTTTGTGATCTGCTGTGTGGCTGAGGCGATCGTTAAGGGATTAACTGCTGGTGGCTGTTTAGATGGCTGTTTAGATGCTGGTGGGTTAGATGGCTGGTGGGTTCTGGCAGTATCCTGGGCTTTGGTGGAGTGGGGTCCTGTGTCTTGTGAATTCATTTTGGTCTGGCTACGTGTCTGTGGTCTCCCAATGTTTTTTTGGGGTGTGTGAGTGTGCTCCATGTGGTGACTGGAGTGGGGTGCCGCAGTAGATGGTGCAGTCGTGGTTTTGTTATTGGATGGTGGTTTCGTTTCATCTGTGGGAAGGGTCTGGGTTTGTGTTTGGTGTGGATGGAAGGTGGTGGCATCTTGTGTCCTTTTGGACCTGGTGTCAGTCTTTGTGACAGAGGCTCGTCTGTTGACCAGGGCTAGTTTCAGATGTCAGGCAAGCGGGAGGTGTCATCACGTTTATTCATGTTGTTTGGGTGTTTCTCTATTTCAATGGCTTCCATGATTATTCGACTGTTGAAGTGTTCAGTTTTGGAGATGAGTTTGGTTCTTTCAAAGTCAATTTCATGACCTGTTGTTTTTATGTGCTGGAAGAGAGAGGAAGATTTTTCATCTTTTTGACTGCGTTCTTGTGTTCTGCGATGCGTGCGCTTATTCTCCTGTTTGTCTGTCCGATGTATGTGGCTGGACAGACTTTGCATGGTATTTCGTAGACTCCTTGGTTTTCTAGCTCAATCTTGTCTTTGGGGTTTCTTAAAATGTTGGCTATTTTTGGTCGGTGCAAAAGGCTGTCTTGATATTGTGTTTGTGGAGAATTTTGCTGATTTTGTCTGTGGTGCCTTTGATGTAAGGGAGGAGGGCGGTGCCGTTGTTCTCTTCTGTTTCTTGGTTCTTGGGGGTGTTTCCTTTTGGATTAGTTTGGTGATGGTGTTTTTTGGAATCCGTTCGCAATTAAAACATTCGAGAGAGAGTGTAATTCAGTTTTTAGGTGGTCTTTGTCAGCGAGGCGTTTGGTTCTGGAGATGAGGGTTTTGCTACGGAGTTGATCTGTGCAGGGTGGTGGTGTGATTGTGCATTTAAGTAGCAGTTTGTATGTGTTTTTTTCCGGTAGATGGTATGTCCTAAGGAGCCGTCGGGTTTTTTGTAGATTAGGACGTCCAGGAAGGGAAGTTGGTTGTTGGCTTCTATTTCCATAGTGAATTGTATTTTGGGGTGTAGGCTGTTGAGATGTGTGAGGAAGTTGTTCAGTTTATCTTTCCCGTGTGGCCAGATAACAAAGGTGTCGTCAACATATCTGAGCCAGAGTTTGGGTTTATGTTCGGACTTCTAACGCGTTGGTTTCAAAGTGTTCCATATATAGGTTTGCGATGACCGGTGAGAGGGGTGATCCCATGGGTGCTCCTTCTATCTGTTTGTATCTTTGTCCATTGTGGATGAAGTATGTGTTGGTTAGGCAGTGGTTGGTCAGATCTAGGATGTGCTTGGGGGGGTTGTATTTGTTGTGGATAGCTGTCAAGGCTTCTTGAATGGGCACTTGTGTGAAGAGCGAAACAACATCGAAGCTCACGAGTAGGTCATTGGGTTGTAGGTCTTGTTTCTTTATAATTTCTATGAAGTGGAACGAGTTTTGTACGTATGAAGTGATGGATTCTGCATAGGGCTGGAGTTGTTTGGCAAGAAATTTGGCGAGGTTTTGTAGAGGTGAGCCTATGGAGCTGACTATGGGTCTGAGAGGTGTTCCTTCTTTGTGAATCTTGGGGAGGCCGTAGAGCTTGGGGCATCTGGATGATTTCTCTCTGGGGATGATGCTTGGCTTGATTTCTTCACTTAAGGGAGAGGCTTTTATTTTGGCTTTGGTGGTTTTTTCCAGGTAGGTGGTGGGGTCTGTGTTCAAAGGTATGTAAGCAGGGTCTTGTAGTAGGTTGGATAGTTTGGCTTGGTAGTCGGATGTGTTCATCACCACTGTGGCATTGCCTTTGTCTGCTGGGAGAATGATTATGTTGTTGTCTTTCCTCAGGTTGGTGAGGGCTTTTGTTCTTCTTTGTGTAAATTGCTTCTGGGTGGTTTGCTGGAGCAGAGGACATTGGTGACTTCGAGTCTGATTTTGTTGGCTTCATCTGGGTTGATTTTGGTTAGGCTGGCTTCCACTCCGCATATGATGTTTTTGGTGGGGATGTGTCTGGGGGCGACTGCAAAGTTGAATCCTTTGGAAAGGACTTTGGTCTCTTCGATGGTGAGTGTCCTGTCTGATATGTTATGAACTGTTTGTTTCATGGGTTGTTGTGGGGGGTTGGGCTTCTGGCGTTTTCCAGTTTGTGGAGTTTGTTGGTGTGTGTGTCTGTCTTGTGGGAGGTCTCTGTTTCAGCTCTCCAGGCGGCGAGTTGCTTGGATTTGTTCCAGAGTGTTGGGTGGATTTTGTTGCTGAGTTTGAGGTGGAGAGTGAGTAGGTCTCTGTTGGTTTGATCTAGTAGGTATCTTTTCCTGTGTAGTTCGCTTCTGATTAGGGCTAGTTCTGTTCTTTTCAGGATCCTTTCGCTGGATGGGGTTTTGAGTGGAATTTCAGTTGGAAGCTTGTGGGGATCACATTTTTGTCTCGGCAGTTGCGTAGGAATGCAATGTCACATAAGATGGTGGCTCTTCGGACTTCTAGTTTCTCGTAGGTTCTGGTCAGCTGGAAGGTTTCCTCCCCGTAGAGGTCGGATATTTGTTTTCGTAGATTTTCATGGGTATAGGTATGCATGTTAGGGTGGATTCGGGTTTCTTCCCGTGTAGAAATCTGGTTGTTTTGGCGACGTTTCGACGAGGTCTCACTCGTCATCTTCAGGCTGGTGTTCTGGCTTCTTTCTTCTTGAAGCAAAGCGTGATCTCAGTTGAAGTCCTTCTATAAATACTGCTGGGGGGTGTGGTTTGCTTGCTCTGTTGCTGATTGTAGGTTCCTTTGTTCCTTTGTTCTTTTGTGATCTGCTGTGTGGCTGAGGCGATCGTTAAGGGATTAACTGCTGGTGGCTGTTTAGATGGCTGTTTAGATGCTGGTGGGTTAGATGGCTGGTGGGTTCTGGCAGTATCCTGGGCTTTGGTGGAGTGGGGTCCTGTGTCTTGTGAATTCATTTTGGTCTGGCTACGTGTCTGTGGTCTCCCAATGTTTTTGGGGTGTGTGAGTGTGCTCCATGTGGTGACTGGAGTGGGGTGCCGCAGTAGATGGTGCAGTAGTGGTTTTGTTATTGGATGGTGGTTTCGTTTCATCTGTGGGAAGGGTCTGGGTTTGTGTTTGGTGTGGATGGAAGGTGGTGGCATCTTGTGTCCTTTGGACCTGGTGTCAGTCTTTGTGACAGAGGCTCGTCTGTTGACCAGGGCTAGTTTCCAGATGTCAGGCAAGCGGGAGGTGTCATCACGTTTATTCATGTTGTTTGGGTTTTCTCTATTTCAATGGCTTCCATGATTATTCGACTGTTGAAGTGTTCAGTTTTGGAGATGAGTTTGGTTCTTTCAAAGTCAATTTCATGACCTGTTGTTTTTATGTGCTGGAAGAGAGAGGAAGATTTTTCTTCTTTTTGACTGCGTTCTTGTGTTCTGCGATGCGTGCACTTATTCTCCTGTTTGTCTGTCCGATGTATGTGGCTGGACAGACTTTGCATGGTATTTCGTAGACTCCTTGGTTTTCTAGCTCAATCTTGTCTTTGGGGTTTCTTAAAATGTTGGCTATTTTTTGGTCGGTGCAAAAGGCTGTCTTGATATTGTGTTTGTGGAGAATTTTGCTGATTTTGTCTGTGGTGCCTTTGATGTAAGGGAGGAGGGGCGGTGCCGTTGTTCTCTTCTGTTTCTTGGTTCTTGGGGGTGTTTCCTTTTGGATTAGTTTGGTGATGGTGTTTTTTTGGAATCCGTTCGCAATTAAAACATTCGAGAGTGTGTAAGTGTTTGTAGGTGGTCTTTGTATGTGTTTTTTTCTGGTAGATGGTTTGTCCTAAGGAGTTGATCTGTCGGGTTTTGTAGATTGTGCGTCCAGGAAGGGAAGTTGGTTGTTGGCTTCTATTTCCATAGTGACGGGTTTTCGCCAAATTTCTTGCCAAACAACTCCAGCCCTATGCAGAATCCATCACTTCATATTACAAAACGCGTTCCACTTCATAGAAATTATAAAGAAACAAGACCTACAACCCAATGATGTGTGAGCTTCGATGTTGTTTCGCTCTTCACACAAGTGCCCATTCAAGAAGCCTTGACAGCTATCCACAACAAATACAACCCCCAAGCACATCCTAGATCTGACCAACCACTGCCTAACCAACACATACTTCATCCACAATGGACAAAGATACAAACAGATAGAAGGAGCGCCCATGGGATCACCCCTCTCACCGGTCATCGCAAACCTATATATGGAACACTTTGAAACCAACGCGTTACAGAAGTCGAACATAAACCCAAACTCTGGCTCAGATATGTTGTGGACACCTTTGTTATCTGGCCACACTTGGGAAAGATAAACTGAACAACTTCCTCACACATCTCAACAGCCTACACCCCAAAATACAATTCACTATGGAAATAGAAGCCAACAACCAACTTCCCTTCCTGGACGTCCTAATCTACAAAAAACCCGGCGGCTCCTTAGGACATACCATCTACCAGAAAAAAACACATACAAACCGCTACTTAAATGCACAATCACACCACCACCCTGCACAGATCAACTCCGTAGCAAAAACCCTCATCTCCAGAACCAAACGCCTCGCTGACAAAGACCACCTAAAAACTGAATTACACACTCTCTCGAATGTTTTAATTTGTGACGGATTCCAAAAAACACCATCACCAAACTAATCCAAAAGGAAACACCCCCAAGAACCAAGAAACAGAAGAGAACAACGGCACCGCCCTCCTCCCTTACATCAAAGGCACCACAGACAAAATCAGCAAAATTCTCCACAAACACAATATCAAGACAGCCTTTTGCACCGACCAAAAAATAGCCAACATTTTAAGAAACCCCAAAGACAAGATTGAGCTAGAAAACCAAGGAGTCTGCGAAATACCATGCAAAGTCTGTCCAGCCACATACATCGGACAGACAAACAGGAGAATAAGCGCACGCATCGCAGAACACAAGAACGCAGTCAAAAAGAAGAAAAATCTTCCTCTCTCTTCCAGCACATAAAAACAACAGGTCATGAAATTGACTTTGAAAGAACCAAACTCATCTCCAAAACTGAACACTTCAACAGTCGAATAATCATGGAAGCCATTGAAATAGAGAAACACCCAAACAACATGAATAAACGTGATGACACCTCCCGCTTGCCTGACATCTGGAAACTAGCCCTGGTCAACAGACGAGCCTCTGTCTGTCTTTTCTGTTGCTTCTGATTAACGTGTCTGTGGTCTCCGACTGACACCAGGTCCAAAAGGACACAAGATGCCACCACCTTCCATCCACACCAAACACAAACCCAGACCCTTCCCACAGATGAAACGAAACCACCATCCAATAACAAAACCACGACTGCACCATCTACTGCGGCACCCCACTCCAGTCACCACATGGAGCACACTCACACACCCCAAAAAAACATTGGGAGACCACAGACACGTAGCCAGACCAAAATGAATTCACAAGACACAGGACCCCACTCCACCAAAGCCCAGGATACTGCCAGAACCTACCAGCCATCTAACCCACCAGCATGTAAACAGCCATCTAAACAGCCATCAGCAGTTAATCCCTTAACGATCGCCTCAGCCACACAGCAGATCACAAAAGAACAAAGGAACAAAGGAACCTACAATCAGCAACAGAGCAAGCAAACCACACCCCCAGCAGTATTTATAGAAGGACTTCAACTGAGACCACGCTTTGCTTCAAGAAGAAAGAAGCCAGAACACCAGCCTGAAGATGACGAGTGAGACCTCGTCGAAACGTCGCCAAAACAACCAGATTTCTACAGGAAGAAACCCGAATCCACCCTAACATGCATACCTATACCCGTGAAAATCTCACGAAAACAAATATCCGACCTCTACGGGGAGAAACCTTCCAGCTGACCAGAACCTACGAGAAACTAGAAGTCCGAAGAGCCACCATCTTATGTGACATTGCATTCCTACGCAACTGCCGAGACAAAAATGTGATCCCCACAAGCTTCCAACTGAAATTCCACTCAAAAACCCCATCCAGCGAAAGGATCCTGAAAAGAACAGAACTAGCCTAATCAGAAGCGAACTACACAGGAAAAGATACCTACTAGATCAAACCAACAGAGACCTACTCACTCTCCACCTCAAACTCAGCAACAAAATCCACCCAACACTCTGGAACAAATCCAAGCAACTGGCCGCCTGGAGAGCTGAAACAGAGACCTCCCACAAGACAGACACACACACCAACAAACTCCACAAACTGGAAAAACGCCAGAAGCCCAACCCCCACACAACAGCCCATGAAACAAACAGTTCACAACATATCAGACAGGACACTCACCATCGCAGAGACCAAAGTCCTTTCCAAAGGATTCAACTTTGCAATCGCCCCCAGACACATCCCCACCGAAAACATCATATGCGGAGTGGAAGCCAGCCTAACCAAAATCAACCCAGATGAAGCCAACAAAATCAGACTAAAGTCACCAATGTCCTCTGCTCCAGCAAACCACCCAGAAGCAATTTACACAAAGAAGAACAAAAAGCCCTCTCCAACCTGAGGAAAGACAACAACATAATCATTCTCCCAGCAGACAAAGGCAATGCCACAGTGGTGATGAACACATCCGACTACCAAGCCAAATTATCCAACCTACTACAAGACCCTGCTTACATACCTTTGAACACAGACCCCACCACCTACCTGGAAAAAACCACCAAAGCCAAAATAAAAGCCTCTCCCTTAAGTGAAGAAATCAAGCCAAGCATCATCCCCAGAGAGAAATCATCCAGATGCCCCAAGCTCTACGGCCTCCCCAAGATTCACAAAGAAGGAACACCTCTCAGACCCATAGTCAGCTCCATAGGCTCACCTCTACAAAACCTCGCCAAATTTCTTGCCAAACAACTCCAGCCCTATGCAGAATCCATCACTTCATACGTACAAAACTCGTTCCACTTCATAGAAATTATAAAGAAACAAGACCTACAACCCAATGACCTACTCGTGAGCTTCGATGTTGTTTCGCTCTTCACACAAGTGCCCATTCAAGAAGCCTTGACAGCTATCCACAACAAATACAACCCCCAAACACATCCTAGATCTGACCAACCACTGCCTAACCAACACATACTTCATCCACAATGGACAAAGATACAAACAGATAGAAGGAGCACCCATGGGATCACCCCTCTCACCGGTCATCGCAAACCTATATATGGAACACTTTGAAACCAACGCGTTACAGGTCGAACATAAACCCAAACTCTGGCTCAGATATGTTGGCGACACCTTTGTTATCTGGCCACACGGGAAAGATAAACTGAACAACTTCCTCACACATCTCAACAGCCTACACCCCAAAATACAATTCACTATGGAAATAGAAGCCAACAACCAACTTCCCTTCCTGGGCGTCCTAATCTACAAAAAAACCGACGGCTCCTTAGGACATACCATCTACCAGAAAAAAAAACACATACAAACCGCTACTTAAATGCACAATCACACCACCACCCTGCACAGATCAACTCCGTAGCAAAAACCCTCATCTCCAGAACCAAACGCCTCGCTGACAAAGACCACCTAAAAACTGAATTACACACTCTCTCGAATGTTTTAATTGTGACGGATTCCAAAAAAACACCATCACCAAACTAATCCAAAGGAAACACCCCCAAGAACCAAGAAACAGAAGAGAACAACGGCACCGCCCTCCTCCCTTACATCAAAGGCACCACAGACAAAATCAGCAAAATTCTCCACAAACACAATATCAAGACAGCCTTTTGCACCGACCAAAAAATAGCCAACATCTTAAGAAACCCCAAAGACAAGATTGAGCTAGAAAACCAAGGAGTCTACGAAATACCATGCAAAGTCTGTCCAGCCACATACATCGGACAAACAAACAGGAGAATAAGCGCACGCATCGCAGAACACAAGAACGCAGTCAAAAAAAGAAGAAAAATCTTCCTCTCTCTTCCAGCACATAAAAACAACAGGTCATGAAATTGACTTTGAAAGAACCAAACTCATCTCCAAAACTGAACACTTCAACAGTCGAATAATCATGGAAGCCATTGAAATAGAGAAACACCCAAACAACATGAATAAACGTGATGACACCTCCCGCTTGCCTGACATCTGGAAACTAGCCCTGGTCAACAGGCAGGCCTCTGTCACAAAGACTGACACCAGGTCCAAAAGGACACAAGATGCCACCACCTTCCATCCACACCAAACACAAACCCAGACCCTTCCCACAGATGAAAGCGAAACCACCATCCAATAACAAAACCACGACTGCACCATCTACTGCGGCACCCCACTCCAGTCACCACATGGAGCACACTCACACACCCCAAAAAAACATTGGGAGACCACAGACACGTAGCCAGACCAAAATGAATTCACAAGACACAGGACCCCACTCCACCAAAGCCCAGGATACTGCCAGAACCTACCAGCCATCTAACCCACCAGCATGTAAACAGCCATCTAAACAGCCATCAGCAGTTAATCCCTTAACGATCGCCTCAGCCACACAGCAGATCACAAAAGAACAAAGGAACAAAGGAACCTACAATCAGCAACAGAGCAAGCAAACCACACCCCCAGCAGTATTTATAGAAGGACTTCAACTGAGACCACACTTTGCTTCAAGAAGAAAGAAGCCAGAACACCAGCCTGAAGATGGCGAGTGAGACCTCGTCGAAGCGTCGCCAAAACAACCAGATTTCTACACAGGAAGAAACCCGAATCCACACCTAACATGCATACCTATACCCGTGAAAATCTACGAAAACAAATATCCGACCTCTACGGGAGAAACCTTCCAACTGACCAGAACCTACGAGAAACTAGAAGTCCGAAGAGCCACCATCTTATGTGACATTGCATTCCTACGCAACTGCCGAGACAAAATGTGATCCCCACAAGCTTCCAACTGAAATTCCACTCAAAAACCCCATCCAGCGAAAGGATCCTGAAAAGAACAGAACTAGCCCTAATCAGAAGCGAACTACACAGGAAAAGATACCTACTAGATCAAACCAACAGAGACCTACTCACTCTCCACCTCAAACTCAGCAACAAAATCCACCCAACACTCTGGAACAAATCCAAGCAACTGGCCGCCTGGAGAGCTGAAACAGAGACCTCCCACAAGACAGACACACACACCAACAAACTCCACAAACTGGAAAAACGCCAGAAGCCCAACCCCCACACAACAGCCCATGAAACAAACAGTTCACAACATATCAGACAGGACACTCACCATCGCAGAGACCAAAGTCCTTTCCAAAGGATTCAACTTTGCAATCGCCCCAGACACATCCCCACCGAAAACATCATATGCGGAGTGGAAGCCAGCCTAACCAAAATCAACCCAGATGAAGCCAACAAAATCAGACTCGAAGTCACCAATGTCCTCTGCTCCAGCAAACCACCCAGAAGCAATTTACACAAAGAAGAACAAAAAGCCCTCTCCAACCTGAGGAAAGACAACAACATAATCATTCTCCCAGCAGACAAAGGCAATGCCACAGTGGTGATGAACACATCCGACTACCAAGCCAAATTATCCAACCTACTACAAGACCCTGCTTACATACCTTTGAACACAGACCCCACCACCTACCTGGAAAAAAACCACCAAAGCCAAAATAAAAGCCTCTCCCTTAAGTGAAGAAATCAAGCCAAGCATCATCCCCAGAGAGAAATCATCCAGATGCCCCAAGCTCTACGGCCTCCCCAAGATTCACAAAGAAGGAACACCTCTCAGACCCATAGTCAGCTCCATAGGCTCACCTCTACAAAACCTCGCCAAATTTCTTGCCAAACAACTCCAGCCCTATGCAGAATCCATCACTTCATACGTACAAAACTCGTTTCCACTTCATAGAAATTATAAAGAAACAAGACCTACAACCCAATGACCTACTCGTGAGCTTCGATGTTGTTTCGCTCTTCACACAAGTGCCCATTCAAGAAGCCTTGACAGCTATCCACAACAAATACAACCCCCAAACACATCCTAGATCTGACCAACCACTGCCTAACCAACACATACTTCATCCACAATGGACAAAGATACAAACAGATAGAAGGAGCACCCATGGGATCACCCCTCTCACCGGTCATCGCAAACCTATATATGGAACACTTTGAAACCAACGCGTTACAGAAGTCGAACATAAACCCAAACTCTGGCTCAGATATGTTGGCGACACCTTTGTTATCTGGCCACGGGAAAGATAAACTGAACAACTTCCTCACACATCTCAACAGCCTACACCCCAAAATACAATTCACTATGGAAATAGAAGCCAACAACCAACTTCCCTTCCTGGACGTCCTAATCTACAAAAAACCCGGCGGCTCCTTAGGACATACCATCTACCAGAAAAAAACACATACAAACCGCTACTTAAATGCACAATCACACCACCACCCTGCACAGATCAACTCCGTAGCAAAAACCCTCATCTCCAGAACCAAACGCCTCGCTGACAAAGACCACCTAAAAACTGAATTACACACTCTCTCGAATGTTTTAATTGTGACGGATTCCAAAAAACACCATCACCAAACTAATCCAAAAGGAAACACCCCCAAGAACCAAGAAACAGAAGAGAACAACGGCACCGCCCTCCTCCCTTACATCAGAGGCACCACAGACAAAATCAGCAAAATTCTCCACAAACACAATATCAAGACAGCCTTTTGCACCGACCAAAAATAGCCAACATCTTAAGAAACCCCAAAGACAAGATTGAGCTAGAAAACCAAGGAGTCTACGAAATACCATGCAAAGTCTGTCCAGCCACATACATCGGACAAACAAACAGGAGAATAAGCGCACGCATCGCAGAACACAAGAACGCAGTCAAAAAAGAAGAAAAATCTTCCTCTCTTCCAGCACATAAAAACAACAGGTCATGAAATTGACTTTGAAAGAACCAAACTCATCTCCAAAACTGAACACTTCAACAGTCGAATAATCATGGAAGCCATTGAAATAGAGAAACACCCAAACAACATGAATAAACGTGATGACACCTCCCGCTTGCCTGACATCTGGAAACTAGCCCTGGTCAACAGACGAGCCTCTGTCACAAAGACTGACACCAGGTCCAAAAGGACACAAGATGCCACCACCTTCCATCCACACCAAACACAAACCCAGACCCTTCCCACAGATGAAACGAAACCACCATCCAATAACAAAACCACGACTGCACCATCTACTGCGGCACCCCACTCCAGTCACCACATGGAGCACACTCACACACCCCAAAAAAACATTGGGAGACCACAGACACGTAGCCAGACCAAAATGAATTCACAAGACACAGGACCCCACTCCACCAAAGCCCAGGATACTGCCAGAACCTACCAGCCATCTAACCCACCAGCATGTAAACAGCCATCTAAACAGCCATCAGCAGTTAATCCCTTAACGATCGCCTCAGCCACACAGCAGATCACAAAAGAACAAAGGAACAAAGGAACCTACAATCAGCAACAGAGCAAGCAAACCACACCCCCAGCAGTATTTATAGAAGGACTTCAACTGAGACCACACTTTGCTTCAAGAAGAAAGAAGCCAGAACACCAGCCTGAAGATGACGAGTGATCGAAACGTCGCCAAAACAACCAGATTTCTACACGGGAAGAAACCCGAATCCACCTAACATGCATACCTATACCCGTGAAAATCTACGAAAACAAATATATATATAAATTTAAAAAGCGCTGACCCATCCCAGGGGCCAGCTGGTTGGCACGAGATAATAAAAATAAATAAAAATAAAAAGTACCCAGCAGGGGGCCTGTGCTACAGCTGATTGGGGCTTTATTATTATTATTATTATTATTATTATTATTATTATTATTATTATTATTATTATTATTATTATTATTATTATTATTATTATTATTATTATTATTGCAAGTGCCGAGCAAGGGGCCCAGGCCATCAGCAGTAGCTTGGGCCCCTTGCTCTGCACTTTTTTTTTAAATTATTTTATTTAAAAAAATCATTTTGTAAGAAATGAAAAGAAACAGGCGGGGGCAAAACACTACTCCTGACTACAAGCTTGTAAATGATATTTCCCTTATAGGCCATATGTGTTACTGCATTTTCTTCCCTTTCAGACACAGGAGATTCATTTTCTTGTGGACTGTGATAGTGGTTCTGTTGCATGACTTGGAAATAGCTTCTTATATTAATTGGTCTCCTGTTAATTTAATTCCTTCAACAGAACTCACTGTAGAAACTGCACAAGTTGGGAACTCAGGGAATAAAAAAATCAGGCCCAGTGTGTCACAGCTTGTTCTGCTCTTGCAGGACTTGGAGAACTGGCAGTTGTTTCTCTGCTCTCTCTCTCTCTCTCTCTCTCTCTCTCTCTCTCTCTCTCTCTCCACCCCACACACACATGGTCTCCCATCCCACCATTCTCTCCCTACCAGTTTATCGGTGCTCTAGATAGGGCAGATGGCCCATTTCTCATGGGAGGGAACTGAACTCACCTGACCTTCCTCTGCACAGACGAGATAAGGCAGCTGTGTCATAGCAAAGTCTGCTGCTTTTCCTGCTTTGTCAAGGAATATTTTCTCAATCATGGACGTCCTAAGACAAGTCTGTGCAAGGAAATGGGTACTATTACTCATAGCAATATTTTTTACTTAACATTGAGAAACCCCTTCATTGCTTTATCCTTCAATCAGTTTCAGTCCTGCCAGCCTTTGCTTACTGTGCTCAGGTTATTGCCTTTTTAAAATGTATTCCATTTTTGAGTATTTTTACACCACCTTTCTCCTTCGAAAAGGACTCAAGGCAACTCACAACACTGAGGGACAAGATACACCCCAGTGCATTTAAGACATATTCAAGTTCAAGAACAGGGAAATGAGGGGCATCTTCCAGCGTTGTGGCAACATTAAAGCTAAAAGAGAATATGAGTAGTTAAAGAAACAAAATAATATATCCATTATGAGGGATGGAACTAACATGGAAAACACAGGTGTATTTTACACCTCCAGGACTCCATTCAGAGCTCAGGAGCTATTTTTTACAAACAACTCAGATGGTGTTGCTTAGATGCACTATAGTTGGCCCAATGAATCAATGTGGGTTTGATGGGTCAACTCCCATCTGGTTTCATTACTTTAATAGGCCGCATCGGATTGTGATTAAATTTAGTGCAGTAAAAAATGCAGAGAGTAAGCCCAGTTGAATAAATGGGACTTTGAGGAGTTGAGCCACCAAATCCCCACTGATTCAATGGGCCTACTCCAGTTCATCCTACTAGGTTAAGCAACAGGATTTCAGTAAATGACCTTTACAATAGAAGTCAATGCCAGAAAAAATCCAAAATGGCAACATTTACATGCTTAAAATGTTTTGAGAAAAACATTACAAAACCTACCAGCACTGCCATCATGGAATCAATATTTTCCTATCCACCTACACTTTGTGTACGAGTTGGAATTATGCTAGAGAGGTGTTTTTTTTTTTTTTTTTTTGCATTCTCATTCAATTTGGTAGGGGAAAATGTTTTTGAAGACTTGTTCAAAAGAAAATCAGTTGAAGGGAAATTGCTATAGGTAGGGGTTAATTTCTGTTTTCTTAACCTTACCCATAAGGTGGCCAATGAGTGAATCTCTGTTGTGTCTTTTAATGTGCAGTCCTCCCTACAATGTGTTAACAGCTGCTCCAGCTTCCTGCTTGTCAATTAAAACCTAGAGTAACACATGACAAGGAAGCTTCTCCCCATCATGGGGCTTTTTCAGATCAGGAAGTTCAGGCAGCCAAGGAGGCTGCATAATGATGTGATAGAAAGAGACAAAGCACACATCAGTTTAACATTTGGGAAACCCTGGGGGAGGCAACTACATTGAACCAGCATTTTTCAGAGCACTTTCTTTCAGAGAGAGAAAAAATTGTGTGATTCCACCCCCACTGCCCTTGTCTGCAAAACAGATGAGATTTACACAAGTTTCTAAACCATATGCTCTCTCTCCCTCCCTTCTTCACTCTCTGTAAGAATCCCACCCACCCTATCCCTGCCAATGTCTTCAAACGACTTTAGATATGGGGCATATTAAAAGATGGAAAAAGGTAATTGAAGTATCAGCACTGTTGATATTACCATTTGCGGTACCAAAGCAAAACAAAAAGCAAAACCCCTCAGAAACAAAGAATGAACTTGTGAAACAGCCATTGGTCATAAGAAACACTATCACGGAGAAGTGATGGGAATATTTCTCCTCCAGAGTGCCTAGGAAGGGCAGATGTTCTGTCTTATTAGGTGAGGTTTCCTCCCTAGTTTTCAGCCCACAAAGAGGATGAGGAAGGGGCCCTTGACACAGAGCTTTACCAGGACACCCATAACCAAAGAGATGCATTTTTCCAACCCAGGTAGTATAGTAGGTATTCTCAAAGGCTTTCACGCCTGGGATCTATACCCGGGAGCACAGAGAGAACTCCTAGTTCCATGAGCAACCTTGCCCTCAGAAGATGCCAGCCACAGTGTCTGGTGAAACGTCAGGAAGAAAAGAAAAACAGCCAAACAGCCTGAAAGGCTCACACAACAGCTGCCTGTGGTGACCATGTAGGAGGAAAAGCCAATCTTTCAACCTGCCTGAAACAGGTACCATATCTGGTCATGTGGCAACCTCACAATGACAGGAATCCACCAGGCAGCCTTTCATGTTTCACCTTTCCCTTGTTATAAAACCAATTTTGGATATGTTTGTTGCAACCCTTTTCTAATTATTTTCTCTTCCTTTCACCTCTTCTTCTGTTACTGCCTGTCCCATTTAATTTAGTTCTTTTGCAAAATATATGCCAAGTAAATTCTACTGATTCCTTTCCACCCGAAGACTAATATGTTGTAGGAAATTGTTACCCAGCCTGTTGCTTTTAAAAGAGAGAAAGAGCTATATGAAAGACCCGGGGCTCTCATTCCCTTATCCAGAAGCACTAATAGTTTAACTGATAGGGATGGAAAGGAATATATTGTTGACAATTTTTGGCAAAGCTAGATGTGTTTAAATTCTTCCTTGAAAAGCTCCCTATGTAGGTGACAAGGAATGAGAAGATGCTGTTTGATTTGTAGCTGTTGCCTGGCTTCCAAAACACTGAGTAGGCACATAAATAAAGACAAAGCATTATTGCAATGCACCAAGGGAGCAGAATAAGAAAAGTCAAAGGCAAGGAATTAACCACCCTACAGTATGGAGGCACAGATGCTTTAATAAAATTGTTTTTACAACCAGGGAGTCTTTTCCTTCCAAACACAATTGTTTTAATAGGTTCCAGGGGCCACCTTCCCTCCAAACATAACAGATCCTTACTGAATTTCACACTACTCTCCTTCTCGTTGTTCCTGATGAAGTCAGCTCAGAGTAATAGACCTGCCGCCTCCTGTATTTCTTCAAAGTGAAATTCAGAGACGACTGTGATCACTGGATGTCACTGGGGGGTTCCTTCAGCATGATAAGTCACTGTCTCTTATTAGAGTGGCCACATGAGCTACTTTAGGGAGGACAGTCCTCTATTGGAAGGGAGATTAGATTGTATTTTTAAAGCTGTATTTTGTCAACATGTTTTCATGTTAAAGTTTCATTAAATATAAATAAACATAATGAAGAGGTCAGAGAGCTTGAAGTCTACAGTTGGTGTATGGATCGCAGACTCAGTCAATGACACAAACTGGTTATAGTAGCCTGGTGTTCCTTCTTTCCGCCATGGTCACTACTAATTTGCTGGCAGGGAACATATTAGGAGTCTGTTTCTGTGACTCTTTTCCTCTAAATCTAATTTCAAATGAGTTGTCTCAACCTTTGCTAACTCCCAGCCCCCCCTTTTATTTCAAAAGAAGAGGGGGAGTCTTTTAGAGAACATGCAGGCATATATAATTACATGTTTGCAAATTTGGAAATTTGGAGTTTGGAAATTGGAAGTTAGTTTTCTATTTCACACACAGCAAAGAGGGCATGGGAATATTAGGAGTTAATGGGTGTGTATTGTCCTCAATTGTACATGGTGGACTCATCCACACTTTTGTTTCACCATTTTATTAAACTCAAAACAGCTCTTCAAAATTTGAGATGGGCACAAAATGCCAAAATGGCATTTTGTTTCATTTTTTGTTTTTTGTTTTTAATTCATTTCAGTTGGAATGAAACCTTTTTTAAAAAAATCACTTCATTCTTAGTTTTGTTTTTTACAGCTGGTTGGTGCTTTTATCCCTTACTGCCAACCAGCTGACCCACGGACTGGGTCGGCACTTTTTTCTTCTTATTTTCACTAGTGCCAACCAGCTGTGATCATGTGACATACTACAGTGTACATACTGTAAGACTTTGTTCATTTATCAAGTTAAAGTTTATAGGAAAGTTTTGCTCATCTTTCAGAACACGTATAGAACAAGGTACTCATAATCCAAGGTATTACTGTATATCTATATATAAGGAAAATAACAGCATCACTGCTACCCAAAATCCAGATAGGCACAAATTAAAAGAACAGCAGTGTCTACTAGACATGGGCACGACTCGGCAAAATCCTCGTTTCCGTTTCCGTTCCTCGTTTCTGTTACGTAACGGAAACGGTAACGACAATTACTCCGCCAGAACTCGAACTCGAACCGACTAAAAAAATTGGGTCTGATTTGTCGTGGTCATTCCTGGTGATGCCAAGCAGCACAGGAAAAAAGTTTAAAAATAAAAAGCCCAATTCCCGGCCAAAAAAGCAGGCGAAAACATGCCTGCCTGAGGGCACCTACCAGAGGGGTGGTTTCTGGGGGGGGTGTCCCCGGCCTCCCCCCTCCTTACCTGGGCTGCGCATCCTCATCGTCTCGCCAACTCGCCAAGTGGTGCGGCACAGAAAAAAGTTTTAAAAATAAAAAACCCCGATTCCCGGCCAAAAAAGCAGGTGAAAATATGCCTGCCTGAGGGCACCTACCAGAGGGGTGGTTTCTGGGGGGGGGGTCCCGGCCTCCCCCCTCCTCTCCTGGGCTGCGCAAAGTGCGCATCCTCGTCGTCTCGCCAACTCGCCAAGCGGCGTGGCACAGAAAAAAAATTAAAATTAAACCCCCCCGATTCCGGGCCAAAAAAGCAGGCAAAAATATGCCTGCCTGAGTGAGGGCACCTACCAGAGGGGTGGTTTCTGGGGGGGTCCCCGGCCTCCCCCTCTCCTGTCCTGGGCTGCTCTGGTGGGGGGCATCCTCGTCGTCTCGCCAACTCGCCATGCCATGCGGTGCGGGCGGGAAATCCAAAATGGGGTGACCGCAATATTGTGGTGGTCCAAATTGTGGTGGTCCAAAAATTGTGGTGGTCCAAAAACACCCCAAAGCACCACAGAAACATGCGAAAATAGCTATTTTAAAACTGCCTGATTTTTTTCAGTAGCAGCAGTGGGTTTTTCTTGCAACAAAACGTCTCCATTGATTTTATTTTATTTTATTTTTATTTTTATTTTTTTACACCTGCGCAATGATGGGCTGGCCATGGGAGTGGACCATGCAAATTTTTGGAGCCATTCCACCAATTGCATGGCCACTTGGCCAGGTTTTGACCGAGACTTCTGGGATGTGCCAGTCGGGCATAAAAAGCCCACTAACCCTAGCCCGAACCCGAACCCGAACCCATACGCCAGTACACTGTCCTTCTTAGTGGGTCAGAGAGGCACCCAGAGGTGCACAACACTAACTCACCCTAACCTTACTCGTAACCCTAAGCCTAGCCCTTGTGCTAACCCCAACCAGTAAGCCAGATGTGTACTTGCATTGCACTACAGCAAGTACACTTCCCTTCTTAGTGAGTCACAGGGTGCCCGTAGGGGTCCTCTCTCATTTTGTTCCCCAGCCCAAGTGCACCGTATGCCGGCAGGCAGTGAGTCACAGAGGCACCCGAAAGAGAGGTGCCTCTGCCTGCTACTGCAACTTGGTATGCATATCCAATTGGCTATGCATGCCGTTTTGTAGCAGGCCAGAGGAGGCACCCACCCCAGAGAGGTGCCTCCAGGAGCCCGCTTTCCCTTCATGGTGGGCCAGAGGAGGCACCTACCACAGAGAGGTGCCTCCAGGAGCCCGCTCCCCCCCAAAACCAGTACTAACGATAGACGAAAAAACGAAGAAAAAACGAAAAAACGAGATGACAAATTTTTGGAAAATTTCACGACAAACGGAATCGAGCTGAAACGGGCCGGCTCCGACACACGACAACTCAAAACGTATTTTTTCCTGGTCGTGCCCATCTCTAGTGTCTACATCCAAAAACAGCATTGAATTGAATCAACGTAAACTTTAGGTATCAGGTGCAGTAATACTTTAGTCTACAAGCATAATCTGTTCTATAAGCATGCTTGTAAACCAAAGCACTTGTATATGTTAAGACATAGCCCTATTTATAACTAATAGGGGTTAGTTATGTTCAGGGAAGAGTAAACTAGCAGAGAATAGTAGTGGTGTGGAAACATAAATGCAGTTTGTGATTATGGAGCTAGGAGACAAATAAGACAATAGAACTTAGTATAAAACTTAAATGTTACATATGTACAGACGGCAAGAGAAAATAAACAATAACAAAATATACACAAAGTGCAGCATATACAGAGAAACAGCAGAGTGTGGGGATCTTACCTACACAGTCCTAATTATACATTGGTCTACCTGAGGCTTCTATACATAAAGCAACATGCTGTGGACTAGGGATGGGTACGAAACAGAAAAATAATGTTTTGTTTTGTTTTGTTTCCTGTTCATCCCCATTTTGTTTTGTTTTGTTTCTTATGAAAATTTTTAAACATTTTAGTACAAAATGTAATGGCTCCCCTGGGTCCTAGAGGCACCAGATTTATTGCCTGGGACTCCGGTAGCCATTTTTAAAGGGCTCCTGCTGATCTGTTATCAGCTGGAGCCCTTTAAAACTGGCCCAATCAGCACCAGGGGAATCCCCTGATGCCAACTGTACCAGGTTTAAAGGGGTCCAGACATTGACAGAATGTCAGGAGCCCTCAGAAAATGATGGGGAGGGCAGCACTATTGCTGTTACTGCCCTCTGCCCCATTTTCTGAGGGCTCTAGCCGCTCTGTCAATGGCTGGAGCCCTTTAAACCTGATCCAGTCAGCACTGGGGGAACCCCCTCATACTGACTGGGACAGGTATAAAGGGCTTCAGCCATTTGCACAGTGGCAGGATCCCTCAGAGAATTGTGGGGATGGCAGCATGATTCAGAACTATTGGGTGGTATATAAGCAGTAGACATGGGCACGACCAGAAAAAATGACGTTTCGAGTTTTCGTTTGTCGGAACGGGTCCGTTTCATCTCGTTTCCGTTTGTTGTGAATTTTTTCAAACATTTGTCGTTTCCGTTTGTCATTTGTCATTTCCACCGTGATTTAGCACGATTTGACTTCCCAGAGCATAGCGGCGTCCCACAATCAGGGCCGGTGCTAGGTGTTTTTGCGCCCTAGGCGGCGGGCGGGGTGGGGGGTGGGGGAGGTGCGAGTGGGTGGCGGTGGCGGGGGGGGCATGGGTGGGCGGCGGCCATGGGCGGGCAAGTGGGCGGGCGGCGGCGCGGGCCGCAGGCGGGTGGCGGCGCGGGCAGACGGGTGAGTGGGCAGTTAGGATATCACTTAGGAAGGATAGAGGTTCTGTTCTTGGCTTGTTCTTGGCTGTTCTATGCAAGCAAATTGAAGTTGGGAAAATAGAAAATAAATGGTAGTATATAATATATTTTTAAAATAAATCCACACCTCCCACTCCCAGTCGAACCTTCCCCTTTATCCAATATCAGAAAAAAATCCTCAAACTGCCAGAGATGAAATAAAGAATAAACTGCTATTCCCATCAGCAGGCAAAGCTGCAGGGAATCAAAGAAATTATTTTCTAAATTCAGTTCCCTCCATGCCTGCCTAACTTAAATCCTAAAGCCTCCAGCCTCCCTCCTCAATCTCGATTGGATCACACCAGCACCAGCAGCCAGCCCTCCTCCCTCAACCACATCCATACACCCGACTGCGATTTCTGGAAGGTGTCTCGGCATCCAGAAGTGTCAGTCAAAAACCTGGCGATGCCATTGGTGGATTGGTTCAAAAAAATTGCATGGTCCCATTCCATGCCCAGCCCAAATGGGCAGGTCTAAAAAAATAAAATAAAATAAAATAAAATAAAATCAACACAACGTTTTATTGCTATAAAAAACCCACTGCTGCTACTATAAAAATTCAGGCATTTAAAATAAATAAATTTCACATGTTTCTGTGGTGATTTGCTGTGTTTTTTGACCACGATTTAAAAAGAAAAATTGTGGTCACCATTTTGGATCCCCCCCACCGCATGGCATGCAGCAAGACAGACGATGAGGATGACCCCCCCAGCCTGGTGCAAGCAGCCCAGGACAGGAGAAGAGGGGGGGAAGGCCGGGGACCCCCCCCAGAAATCACCCCTCTGGTAGGTGGCAAAGCCTCAGGCACGCATATTTTTGCCTGCTTCTTTGGCCGGGAGTCAGGTTTTTAAAAAAACGTTTTAAACTTTTTCTGTGCTTTGAATCGCAGGATTGCCGCGATGCCACAAACGGAAATGAAAAACCCGACCAAATTTTTCTTTTTTCAGTTCGAGTTCTGACAGCTTAATTATCGTTACCATTTCTGTTACGTAACGGAAACGATAACTGAAAACGGAAACGACAATTTCGCCAAGTCGTGCCCATGTCTAATAAGCAGAACACTTTGCTTTAGTCATGCCATTTGCATTGCCACAGCAGTATGTCTGCAGACAAATGCCAGCTCCTTGGCTTACAAATATCACCAGCCCTAGAGTTGGAAATAACCACACATGAAGGTCAGGGGGAACCTTTACCTTTACTGTTACAGTATTTTAAAAAAGCCCCCATTGGCCAGTTGTAGAAAAAAATTCACCTATGTGCCATGAGCCCTGGGATTTATAAATTGGTTTAAATGATGATCAAATTAATTTAACTGCTCTTCTTATTGCTACTGGGACCATACCACAATAGTAAGGTTACAGGTTATAGCCTTTATATACAAACTCTCACTCTCGCTGAATTAGGGACCTAAAAGTCTCAAAAGAAGCTTTCCTTTTGTTTTCCCAAGATTAGAGTAGAGCAGAGACCAGCTTTCTGAAGTCCCAAACCACAGATTAAATCAGGATCTGATGGATCATGTGAAAATGTTAAGTCAAAGAGACTATATTGCTGGCTGTAGTCCAACAGTACAGTATAAAGATGGGCACAAATAAAAAAATGGAGTTTTGTTTGTCGTTTGTCATTTAGAGGTCCGTTTTGGTTCGTTTCCATTGTTTGTGAAATTTTTCAAAAATTTGTTTTCATTTTGTTACCGTTTTGTTACCGTTTCATTACCATTTATTCCAATTTTTAATGATTTTCTTTAGCATTTAAAGCAGCTCACTTCATTGCAGTAACGGAAATGAAACACATGACAAAAATCCCCACGTTTCTGTTCGTTTCGTTTTGTTTTAGGGACAAATTTTGTTTGTTGTTTCGTTGCATAACGAAACAAAAAATGAACAACAAAAATGAAAAATTGTTCATTCCGTGCCCATCTCTAGTACAGTATTCTAAACAGCATTTGCATCATCTCTCCTGGGATCTCTGTGTGTGCACGGCTCACTATGTTGGAAAGAAAAAGGAATGCTAACACAAATATATCTAAATCCAGAACACACTAGTGAAAATTTACTGCTACGGCCTTTTCACTTGTTTATTTCAAAGAATAATATGGCAGATGATTTGCTTATGGACTTTATGCTTTGTCCTTTGTAATTTCTGGAAGATAGTGAGATATGGCAAGACAGCTATCCAGTCAAATTAAAGGATTTTAATTTTCCTTTATCTCAGTGTGAAGCTTAACAGCATACAACACCATTTTCTTAGTTAAGTGGGATTGGCCCTTATGGAAGGCACACTGAGGGTGCTTTTACACGACCTCTAAAATCTGCTGACAACTTAAATTCAGACCAGAGATCATGGAGTTTGTTCCTCTTCCTGTGTTCCCACTCTTCCACACTTCATTGCTCCTGTCTGCGGTGAGGGGAGGGAGAAAAAAAGGGAGAAATGAATGCATGCTCACCTCCGTTCACCTCTGTCTGCCATCCAGAGCAGCCCCGTACAGATTCCTGTCTCTTAAAGGGGTGGCGGGGACCAAAAAACAAACAGGTGAGGGGAGCCCATCATCCACAGCTTTACAATCCGCATCGGAAATTTTTTTACTTCCGGGGACCAGGTACCTCTAAAGTGCACTGGGGTGCGCTTAGGTGGGCGTGGTCGTACTTTATTTTGTTTAAAGTCTGCAGCTGGTGGGAAAACAATTTTAAGGTCTGCATCTGGGAGCCCTTTGCCTCAGATTTTAGGGGTTGTATAATAGCAGGCTGAGTTATTTTCCCCCGAGACTGTCCCACACTAGGAAAGTATAAGTATAAATACCAAAGTTATCTCAATGGAACTAATAATTTTGATTAGAGATGGGCAAGAAATGAATTTATTATTCATTTTGTTAGGGAAAGAAATGAATAATGAACTGACCCATTACAGAAAAATGAAACAAAATGGAGAGGAAATTTTCGCTTTGTTTCACTTTGTTTTTTATTTTCCCATAGGAATGCATTAGCAATGCATTCCTATGGTAAAGATTTCAAGAGCCTAGCAGCTGATCTGCACTGGCCTGAAGCCAGGGCCCAACAGCTGATGGGCACCGAAAATGGGGGTGCCATGGGTGCGGGGAAGAGTGCACTTTTTAAACTTATCTTCCCCCCTCCCA
Organism: Phrynocephalus forsythii; assembly: GCA_029282475.1. NCBI lineage: Eukaryota > Metazoa > Chordata > Lepidosauria > Squamata > Agamidae > Phrynocephalus > Phrynocephalus forsythii. The sequence continues at coordinate 9,759,784 of JAPFRF010000007.1, read as the reverse complement.
ATAACAGCCACTCACCGCTGTCATAGGGAGCCAGGGGGAGTATAAAGAGCCCTTTCTTCCCCCACTCCCCATGGAGAGGAGGGAAAGAGAGGGCTCTTTAAACTTATCTTCCACCCCCGTGATAGCGCTGAGCAGTACTCAGCACTGTCATCAGGAGCAGGGAAAAATGTTTAAAGAGTCCCCTCTTCCCCCTTCCCCATGGGGTGGGGGAAGAGGGGGCTCTTTAAAAGTATCTCCCCTCCCAATGGGAAACTTATCTTCCCCACCCCACTTCTCAGCTACTCCTCACTGGCTTCCCTGTGCCTCGTTTTCTGGGGAAATGGGGTGCAGAGAAGCCAGCGAGGAGCAGCTGAGAGGTGGGGTGGGGGAACTCTTTCCCCCACCCCACCCTGCGCTGGCTGGGGGGATGATTAAGCCTGCTCTTTCCCCCAGCCAAGTGTTACATAAGTACCACACACACACTACACACACAAAATGAATAACAAATCAAAATGAACCAAAAATGAATATTTTTTTAAAAATGTTAAAAATGAAATGAAATAAAATGAACTTTAAAATAAATCAAACCAAAATGAATAACCATTTTTTTGGTTCTTGCCCATCTCTAATTTTGACTCTTCCCCACACTTTGAATCACCGGTGAAATATATGCAATGGGTTATTCCTATTTGTTTGCAAGAACAATGGGTAAGACTTTCTTTTATTTTGAGTTTCAGAGCAACTTTCTGAAATTCACAGATTTCTTTAGAAATTAAGTGGAAAGAACATGGGAAGGGTTTTCCTTGCTCACTCACTTTTGCAAACAGAGTTTAACAGATTTGTTAAAAATAGCGAGAGGGCTTTGTATGATTAAATCTTCAAAATTCCTTAGTTATTCAGCCACTTTTTGGGTGCTGAATTTGTTGGAGTCACTTCAGCCTCATTCACTGCCTTCAGTAGGATTGGCTGGGAGGAACATTTATGGACTGCCTAGCAGTAACCAGCTGTTCCTTCTGATTTTGAAGACAGCCACACCTCTGTGCTTAAAGTTGCTTTCCCCCCTCTATTTTCCAGTCTACTGGCAGATAGGCAGTTAGCTGTTAATGCCATCAGTTAGAATGGAAGCAAGCTTTGACTCTGCTGCGGTCTGCTACTGTAAGCATTCATTTTTGTACAGTGTGTGGCTTTGGTCTCTTCATAACTATTAGTAAATTTTATTATTTCTCTTACCTATGTTTCAGAATGAGTTACTGAAACAAAAAGGAGCGGACTACTCTGGGGAGATTTGAAATTAATTCTGCTCTTCATGTACTTGTATGTCTGCTGCATAGTTAGAGAAGTTTAGCCAAAGTTCAAAACTCTGCAATGGATTTAGAATATTCAGCTCTTTTTTTTTTTTTGTTTTTTTTTTTGAGGATAGGGAGGCTGTTTGTCACTCATAGGTACTTCAGAGGCAGGTACGTCATAGTTCTGTCCATTTCTGGAATACCTCAGTTTTCTGCGTTTGGCAGCATTCATGTTTTGGGATATTATTCAGTTCAGTTATGAGAAGAATTTATGAAATGTTGACAATTTCTTTAAAATTTAAAGAAGAAATTTAAATGTGAGGGGAAGCAGATCTGACTTATTGTTACCACTGCTCCACATTAGCCTCCATGAATATTGTTTTTTTACATGAGTTGTCAAAGGTCTTTATGAATTTTACAAACTCCCAGGCTAAAATAGCTTCTCTTGGCACCTAGTAACACATAACTAAATATATCAACATCTTAATATAGCCACTTGTATATTACCTATACATCACTAAAAAATAAAACATGGTTCCCCCAAAGAAGTTTGAAAATAAAAATAGGGAAAATATGAGGAAAGGGAAAGTTAAAATGAAATATAGTTTTTATATATAGAAACAAAATTAGAAATGTGTTGTACATTATAGCAGAATCACCATTCACCTCACCCATGTAAAGAATATTGTGGGCCAGTATTCTGCTTAGGCCACTTTCCAGGCAATAACAATATAACAGTAATTTAAAACCTTGGGTACCCATATTTTTTTGGACTACATCACCCAGAAATCCTGACCAGCACATGTAGTGGTGAAGGCTTCTGGGAGCTTTAAACCAAGAACATTTGGGTACCCAAAGGCTGGGAACCATTTCAATAGATGTTTAAATTCAAGGTCCTTATGATTTGGATTTGGCCCTGGGCTAGACAGTCCTTCCAATAGAGAGTACCTTCCCCAAAAGAACAGTTTATATTAGTCTTCAGATAGAGGACTGTTCTCTTCAAAGTAGGACCTCTAAAGCACACACCGTGTTGTAGAAAATGGAACCAATCTACATCTTATTGTCAAAAACAATGCCTTTTCTCCCTCATGCTTTAGAAGTCTTGCAATGATTGTAGATAAACCACATTTGTTTATACATAGCCATCAGGATTCCCCCCCTCCAATTAATGCAGAGAAACCCACTCCAGCGAGAGGCTAGTGAACTTTAATTTAATTAGTGGGCTGTTGAAACTGTAATACATTTATTTATCTGAACTCCAAATGCTGTCCTTGGCTCTTATGACCTGCTTCCATGTCCTTTAAACCATTCTGTTGGAATATTTTACACTGTTTCATCTACGTGATTGCATCTAAAATGGCTATATTCTCTGTGATTGAAACAGAAGCTTTTAATTGTTTAAAAAGGAAATTTCTTCAAAGAATCCCTTTTTTCTCCCTTGACTGAAAGAGAGGACAGAAAGGTCACTACAATTTTCCATTACAAATAAAATTAAAAATTCTTACACATGCTTCTAGCCTGCTATGTAGTTGTTCACATAAAACAAATTAGGCCTTAAATGTGGATATTTTAAAGGGGATCTCTCTCTCTCTCTCTCTCTCTCTCTCTCTCTCTCTCTCTCTCTCTCTCTCTCTCTCTCTCTGTGTGTGTGTGTGTGTGTGTGTGTGTGTGTGTGTGTGTGTGTGTGTGTGTGTGTGTTTAACAACTGTAAACCTGCAGAATATTCTGTGGAATTGTCTCATGATAGGGTAGAATTTGGGGTGGATGCTTCTTCATGCAAGTGTAATTCAGAAGTGAGAGTCACTGGCACTACGTTTGGTGCTTGCTACTTTCTTATAATAAGGATTAGAGAAATACATGGGTTATATGTCCATCAAGAACTTTTGTTAACTCAGTGGAATCACCATGATCAGAGGAACTGTATATTTGGACTGTCATGTGCCAGAGAGATGTGGCTGGATCAAATTAGTGGAATGGATCTACCCCAGTTCTGTTCACCAGGTTTCAAACATCAGCTAGTGGTCAAAGGGCCTGAGCAGTGGTGATCTTTTGAGAGTCCATCTCCCTGTTCAGGCAAAGTGTTTAGCTGTCACTTATTGGATTTTGAATACTTATTATTAATATTGCTTGTATGAAGTAAGGTTGGGATTACGTTGATGTAACCAGGCTCCTCACTGTCATCCAAAGTGATACAATCAATCCAACCTGTTTCCACAAAGGAAACAGGACATGTGTGTTGTGTGTTGCGTCGTTACAGTCGTGACCGACTCTTTGTGACCCCATGTCCATGGAGTTTTTCTTGGCAGAAATACTGGAGTGGTTTGCCAGTTCCTACTCCAGGCGCCTACAGCACCTGGTATTCCCTGGTGGTTTCCCATCCAAGTACTAACCAGGCTCAACCCTGCTTAGCTTCCGAAATCAGGCGAGATTGGATGTGCTAAGGGCATCTAGGCAGCTTTCCACAAAGGAAACAGGACATACAATGTGCTAGATTGATGCCACTCTGGTTGAAGAGGACATAGTGATTTTTTTTAAAAATTATGCCATTAGCTGATATTGCTTAAAAGTCAAGTGTGCTGCTTATATAATGCCCATAGCACTTAAAGCACTTCCTGGGCAATTTAGAATTTAATTCTGAGAGGCTAGACATTGCCCTCCACCCCCAGAAAGCTGGGTGACCTCAGAAGGCTAGAAGGCTGAGTGAACTTTGAGTTGGCTACCTGGGGTTGTAGCTGGATCAAGAGCAGAGTTTTGGCTGTATTTTACAGCTATCAGATTTTGCATTTCATTTTTCCTTGATGCATGGAAGGGCTCTTTGCTTTGTGAGCCTTCTCTGCACACTCTCATAAAAGTGGTGTAGAGATGGGCACGACTAGGGAAAATGTTGTTTTCGAGTTGTCGTGTGTTGGAGGCAGTCCATTTCGGCTCGTTTCCTTTTTTCACGAAATTTCGCAAAAATTAGTAGGTTCATTTTTTTGTCGTTAGTACTGGTTTGGGGGTAGTGGGCTCCTGGAGGGAGCTGCAGGAGTCAGCCAGAGCCACAAGTGATGGACTGGCAGACTCTTTGCACCCGCTGTGTCTCACGTACTTGCATGTAGTGCAATGCAAGTAGATCTGGCTTAGGGTTAAGACGGGTTAGCGCAAGGGCAAGGGTTAGGCTAGTTCCGGGTGAGGTTAGGGTGAGTATTGGGGTGCACCTCTGGGTGCCTCTCTGACCCACTTAGAAGGACAGTGTACTGGCGTATGGGTTAGGCTTAGGCTTAGGGTTCGGGTTTGGGCTACGATTAGTGGGCTGTTTATGCCCGATTGGCACATCCCAGAAGTCTCTGTGGTCAACCTGGCCAAGTGGCCATGAGATTGGTGGAAAATTTGCATGGTCCACTCCCATGGGCGAGCCCATCATTGCAAATGTGCAGGTGTAAAAAAATAAAATAAAATAAAATAAAATAAAATAAAATCAACGGAGACTTTTTTTTGCAAGAAAAACCCACTGCTGCTACTGTAAAAATTCAAGCATTTAAAATAGCTAATTTTCGCATGTTTCTGTGGTGCTTTGGTGGGGTTTTGGGCAACGATTTCAAAAAAAAAAAATTGCGGTCGCCATTTTGGTTCCCCCACACTGCATGGCAAATGGATGCGCCCTCCCAGCCTGGTACCAGCAGCACAGCAGTAGCAATAGCCAAGTAGAGGGGGGGAAACCCCCCCAAATAAAACACCCTTCTGGCCTGGTAGGTGCCCTCAGACAGTTTTCGCCTACTTTTAGGGCCGGGAATCGGTTTTTTTTTAACTTTTAAAAACTTTTTTTCTGTGCCTCTTGGCATTGCGCGATCGCCGCGATGCAAGTAACGAGCACGACAAATCAGACCAAATTGTTCATTCGTCGGTTCGAGCTCGAATTCTGGCGGAGTAATTCCCGTTACCGTTTCCGTAGAGTAACGGATACGAGTAACGGAAACAGAAATGGGAATACCGCTAAGTCGTGCCCATCTCTAAAGTGTGTGTGTGTGTGTGTGTGTGTGTGTGTGTGTGTGTGTGTGTGTGTGTGAGAGAGAGAGAGAGAGAGAGAGAGAGAGAGATCAAACTTGAGTGTGGACAGTGTGAAGAATGTGATTTCTAGAAGGTCTGAATGTGAGCTTTTGGTGACCATTTTTCATGAGTGCCAAAATTTGAAACAAAAGTAATTTAAAAAGCTGCAGGTTATAGGCTATCTAGGCATTAGGCTTAGGGGGAAAAATACAGAAAGCATCTCTGATTATAATAATCAGATATATTATTTTATTTCAGAAATGTTTTTAAATCCACCCGTGTGACATTATTTGCCCTTGAATCTGGGTAAAGCTAAGGGGAAATGATGCTTGTGGGTAAGAGATGCCGTGGTAAGTAATAATAGGTTGTTTGCTAAATGCAGGCAGACAGCTTCCAAGGAACCTGCGCTTCGCTCCCAGAATTAATGATCCCCTTGAACTAGAGAAGACAAAAATGTAATATGACAAAATAAGGTACAGTTATAATAATGGCTCCTGTTTGATGCTTACAGTTCTCTTGGGGGCTTAAGGGCCTTCATTCTAATCCCATTCAGTTTAAATACATAGTATACTAAAATGTGCAGAAAGAAAAAACGGATAGGAGAGTGACAGCAATTGGCAGCATCCTCTTTAGTTCCATATGTGCTTTTCCCTCCCTAGTAATGAATTTGCCAGAAATCCCCAAATGTAGCTTGGGACTAGGTACCTCTGTTTTCACTGCATATGGATCAGGATGCCCTTCCTTCTCACCCAGGTTTGCTAGTCCATTTGGCAGTTGGATGGCAGTGGCTCAGGAAGATATGCTGGCGATAGCAGCAGCAGTGGTTCTCCCAGCTTCTGCAGATGGCACCGGCATTTCCATCCCCACTATATTCCCTGGACACTGCCATCTGGCCACCCAGCTAGCAAGCTGGGCGAGCAAGCCCTGCAGAAGAGGAAGGGCTTGCAACTTGAGGCTTTACTGGCCACATCAGACATCTCAAGAAATGAGCAAAGCTGGCACACTAGGATAGACATAGACACACAAGAAAGACATAGTGGAACTGGAAAAGGTGCAGAAGAGAGCAACTAAAAGGATTATTGGGCTGGGGCACCTCCCTTATGAGGAAAGGCTAAAACATTTGGGGCTCTTTAGTCCGGAAAAAAGGCATCTGGGGGGATATGATTGAGACATACAAAATAATGCAGGGCATTAGTAAACTGGATAGAGGTAAGGTCTTCTCCCTCTCACAAAATACCAGAACTAGGGGACATCCACCCAAATTGAGGGCTGGGAGAGTAAGAACAGATGAAAGAAAATATTTTTTCACCCAGCATGTTATTAGTCTGTGGAACTCCCTGCCACAGGATGGGGTGATGGCATCTGTCGTGGATGTCTTCAAAAGGGTATTGGACAGATTCCTGGAGGAAAAGTCCATCACAGGTTACAAACCATGATGGAGATGTGTAAGCTCTATGCTTAAAACCGGGGTACTTCAAGGGCCAGATGCAGGGGAGTGGTATCAGGAGACAGGTATCTAGTCTCATGCGCTCCCAAACGCATCTGGTGGGGCCACTGTGAGATACAAGAAGTTGGACTAGATGGACTTTGGCCTGATCCAGCATGGCTCTTCTTGTGTTCTTATGCTCTTATGTTCTTATTAACTCCAACAAGGCACTCCTAGCCACTGCTGAAACCTGGGCATCTAGGCTCAGAGATAAATCGAGGAACACCCCCAAGCTGTGCGCCTCCATTTTCAAAGGGAATGTAACCCCCTCCAGCACAGGCTGAACACTCTTCCTTGATTTGCTTTTTTACTGCATCCAGTTTCAATTTATGCATCCTCATCCAGTCCGTTACTGATTTGTACTGAAAGAGCTTCCTTGGATTTAGATGGTTAGATGGAAAGAAAAGATATACTGGTAAGCTTTGGACAGTTTCTCCTAGTGGTTTCATATATGTGTTAAATAGCTTAGGAGACAAGGCAGAATCCTGATGGACACCACAGGTCTATGGGGAGGATGTCAAAAAAGAGTCCCTCAGCACCAACCTTAGGGTTTTCCCCTCCAGAAACTTGGGTGGTCCAGGAGGAATATGAGGGTTGAAGGCTTTGGAAGCTGCTGAGAGGTCCAGCAGAACCAACAGGGACACGCTCCTCCTGTTCAAATCCCAGTATAGGTCATTGGGACATTTGTTATGAGTTGCACTGAATGGTATGTAATGTATCATTGCCAGTAGAGTGTGTGTTTAGGAGGAGGGGAAGAAAGACTGAGTCTGATCCAAATCAGAACTGTGAGGCATGGTGAGAGGAAGTGTAACTCCTCTGTCATTTCTGATTTAAAAAAGAAACACCTCCCATTGGATTCTCAAAATTGTCAGAGAAATTCCACCTTTAGACTTCCTGAGTGTCTAAATCACATACAATATTAGACCTCTAGGAATTATTTTCTTTATTTAAAGTAGAAAGGGTTTGATCGCGGGTGAGATGAAAAATATGTCTTAAGATTTGAGAAAGGATTTTTGAATAAAACCAATTCTACTCCCACAATTCAGGAAGAAAACCCAGTCCAAATTATTTGCTGGTGGGACCTCAAACTTTCAGGCAGCCTTACTGCCTTCCTGTTGTTTCCCATATTATTTCTGTGGAGTGGGAAGAAAAGCACTCTGCACACAGCAGTGCATGAGTCAAGAGGATGCCCTGTGATTCGCAAAGTTTCATGGGAGTGCAAATTTCAGGGGAGGCTGCCTCCACTGGAACTCACCTCTCATGAACCTTTGTGAGTTCCAAAGGTGCTCTTGACTCACACATTGTAACAGAACATTTCTGCTTGACAGAAACAATGGGCCTTTTTACACAACCCCTAAGATCCGCTGGTCCCTTAAATTCGGACCAGAGATCTTGAGGGTTTGTCGCTCTCCCTGCGTTCCCACCCCCTCCGCACTTCCTTGTTCTGTCTGCGTGAGGGGAGGGAGAAAAAAGGGAGAAAAGAATGCACTCTTACCTCCGGAGTGCCGGTGGAAGTTGTTCCGACCCCCCGTCACTTCCTGGTTCCTCTTAAAGGGGCGGGAGGCAAAAAAAAACAACAACAAAAAGAAGCAAGGAGAGCCCGGCACTTTCTGCATCAAAATTTTTCACTCTCCCAGAGCAGGTATTTGAAAGGTGTGCTGGGTCGCACTTAGGTGGGCGGGGTCACACTTAATTTTCTGTTAGCTCCGGAGCTGGTGGGGAAACATTTTTAAGCTCCGGAGCTGGGAGCCATTTGCAGCGGAGCTTAGGGGTCATGTATAAACGCCCAATATGAAAATAACAGAAAGGTAAGAACACTGCTGTGACTCCAGATAGTTTGAATTCTTTTAGTCCTATAATTCAGCCAAGGGGTTCTCATTAAAGTAGGTAGAAGCCCTATTATTTGGGAAATCTGATTCCTAATAACTTTTATATCAAACTCATACTTTACTGTTTTCAGCTGCTGTCTTAGATTTATAGTACAAAGTTTATAGTTGTCTCTCTCTCTCTTTAATAAAGTAATCGTATTTACCATTCATCCATAAAATGCTTTAATTAGAGACTCCACTGTAGATTTTTCTCATGTGCTTTTATGCCTAGACTTGTCTATTACATTATTTTCGTATCTTCCTCATTTATGCTATGTAATGTTTGAGGTTTTTGTTAAAATTCCTTGCAAAGACACAGTAACAGAATAATATGAACTATATTATATATAATTAATGATATTTTATTGTGCCTGGGGTATAGCTGTTGAAAGTAAACATAAGAAAGCTTTCATATATTTCTTTTATTAAGTCAATAAATACAAGTATACCCAGTAGTAAGCTATGACACTATAAGGCATTTAAGGCCTGAGGTAAATATGATGTGGGACATTTGTGATTGAGAATCTCGAGATTCTTGTATTCCCAGAGAGATCTTGGAAATTGTGTGGCACTTTTGCCATTACTCGGGTATATATCTTCGCTAAAATTGGCACAGTGTTCAACCTAAGATGAGTTCCAGTTACAGTAGAAGAGTCTGAATATTTGTGCTCTCAAAAATAGGCAAGGCATTTAAAGAAACCAAATGAGGCTTTGGCAATGACATCTCTTGGGACAAGAAAGTTCAGAGTGTCCCTAGTATTTTTGTCTGAGCAACTTCCGTACTAGCTAAACAAACTGGGGAATGCAACAGAGAAAAGCTGCTCTTCTTAGCCATTTCTGTTTGATGATGTATTTCATGAAAGAGATTAATGGTTTGGCTGATTCCTCTGTGGAATAGTTCAGTCTTAATCTAGCAATGAGCATTCGTTTCCTCTCTGCCACAAGAGATGCTTGTTTGTGGTCTTCAGGCAATACATGCCTTGACCTGGCCTGCAGTACTTTTAAGACCGATGTCTATAACAAGTGGCCTCTTATATTGATTTGATTGCTCCCTTCCTCCTTCCTTAATGGATAAAGGTTTTTATACAAAACCACTGCTACAAATATTCTCTTACATACCCCGAGAGAAGAATGCAAGGCTAAATGAAGCAAATGATGAACATTCATTAAACAAGATATAGCCTTAATATATGCCATCCTTATGCATGATTCATGCATAACCACTCCTGTGGGGAGGCAGGATAAAGAATCTCTCCATTCTACTGCTGATCAGAGGCCAGGACGAGCCAATCAGGCTGCTTCCATGATTGGTGCAATGTTGCATGTAACAGGTGTGTGCCGGGTGAGTGGACCCATCTGACTCTGGGCTGTGAGAATGGACCTTTGAGACACATGTGTTGCCACACATTGTATTCAGATCCTCTGGATCCCAATAGAAAGTGTCCATCTCTACTAGCAACCCTATGTGTCGAAAGGTTGCATACCTATCATAAGAGTTCACCAAAGACAAAAGAACTGACCATTAGAAAATGGGCGAGGTGAATGCCAGGAATGTTGCTATACATTAAAATGCCCACTTTGGCAGCAGGAAAAATGATGGCAAGGTTTACGTTGCAAAGGACAGCCTGAATGCAGACCAAACCAATGGAAGGCGTCAAGATGATTTATATTATAAGATATATCCTTTTGCTCATTAACATTCACACTTTTTTTGTTCTATGTGTTTATTATGTTTACTTAATATTTTATTGCTTGAACTTTACTTGTACACTGCTTGGAGCTGTTCTCTAAATTAAACTTGGTGGTAAATAAATAAATAAATAAATAAATAAATAAATAAATAAATAAAAGCGACACCAAGCAAGAAAAAATCCCAGAAGCTCACTCCTTAACTAACTCTCAACCATACTCAAAGCAATTGTCATGACTGTTTTTGACATTTGTGAATGGGAGTGTACAAAAGACCATATTGGCTGCTTGTTCTTCTTTTAGATGGACAGTTAATTGGCTCCTAACAGGGAAAAATATTCAGGTTGCCCCATACATAGGACTGTTTTCATCTCTGAAAACTTGTGTCAGGAGCTTGTTCTCAGAAATCCTGAGAGAATGCTTACTGAAAACATTCAGGGCTGGGACAAACTCAACTGCTCTGTGCTTATGTAATGCTGAAAGATTTTGAATATACATGACAAAATTGTATGTTAATTCCCTGTAGATAGATAGCAAAATTTTCAAAACTTTTTTCTTTCTTTCTTTCTTTCTTTCTTTCTTTCTTTCTTTCTTTCTTTCTTTCTTTCTTTCTTTCTTTCTTTCTTTCTTTCTTTCTTGCTTGCTTGCTTGCTTGCTTGCTTGCATGCTTGCTTGCTTGCATGCTTGCCTGCTTGGGGGTGGGGGCAATGTGTACCCTGCATAATTAAATTGTAAACCACCCAGAGTGCTTAAGCACTATGGGGCAGTATATAAGCAGAACACTTTGCTGTTGCTTTTGCCTTTTCTGACTCCTCAAAGAAAACCTCTGTTTTGACTGTTTCTTTGCCCTCTGAACATTTTCCCTCCTGGTCCACAAAGCTACATAATGTATCTTTTTAGGAAAATCTTGCTGGTGAAAGATGAGTGACTTACCTGTAACTGTGGTTCTTTGAGTGTGCATCTGTGAATTCACACAACATGGGTTTTTGCACCTGCACAGAAGATCTTCAGTCCTTCTAAAGCTCTTGGGTAGATTGTTGTTGTTGTTCAGTTGTTCATTCATGTCTGACTCTTCATGACCCCATGGACCAGAGCTCGCCAGGCCCTCCTATCTTCCACTGCCTCCCAGAGTTTGGTCAAATCCATATTGGTTGTATCAATGATATCTTCCAACCATCTCATTCTCTGCTGTCCTCTTTTCCTTTTGCCTTCAATCTTTCCCAACATCAGGGACTTTTCCAAGGACTCCTCTCTCCTCATGAGGTGGCCAAAGTACTGGAGCCTCAGCTTCACAATCTGTCCTATTCCTCCCAGTGTGCATGCTCCTTGTTTCCCGCCTACAGCCTCAGTTCCCATTATCTGCTGCTGAAAAAGAGAGCATAAAGACATGATGGATAGAGAAGAAGGTTAGGCAGGAGTGTGAATTCACAGATGCACACTTGAAGAACCACAGTTACAGGTAATTAATCTTTCTTCTTTGTGGAATCTGTGGATATACACAATATGGGTGACTAGCAAGCTGACTTACTGGAAGTGGGCTGTCACAGGAAAGCAGAAGATAAGACAGCTTGTGCAAAATCATTGGAGGAATGCTGCCACTGGGGCAAGGCACTTCATGAAGACCTGGGGGGCTATGGAGAGTCCGAAGGGGAGTGCCTTGAATTGCTAAGTATTTGTCCAAACTTGGAATCTTCGATACTTGTGGTCTCCCTTATGGAAGTATGGAAGTAAGTGTCTTGTAAGTCTATGACTGCAAACCATCCTCCTTGTTGAAGCAACAGAAGAATGTGTTATAAAGTGGACATCCAAAAACGTTTTGGACTTACATAGAGGCATAGGCCTCTGAGATCCAAAATGGATCAGAATCCTCCATTCTTTTTCAGGATAGTAAAGTAACGGGAGTAGAAGCTGACAGTGTCTTGTGCCATGACAGTTTCTATAGCGTTCTTGTGTAGTAGAGTATTGACTTATTCCTGCAAGGTTGGTGATGGAGGTGTTATGATTATTTGTTCCCAAAGGAGGGAGGTGATAAAATTCTATGGCATAACCAGATGCTATGATGATGAGGACCCATGTGTCAGATGTTATCTGTTGCCACAATGGGAGAAGGGGTTGAAGATGTATGTCATGGAGGGGCATGGAGAGTGGATAGTCAGGGTTTAGATTTGGCCTTCTGCTCAAATCATTGTGGTGGCTGACAGTAGTTTCTGGCCTGGGTGTTTTGTCATTGATGTGATGGGTTGGTGTATCGCTGTTGAGGGTAAAATGGTTTACTCCATTGCTGGGAATTGTGGCGAAAGGAAGATTGGTTTGAAGTGCCTTGATAGCTGTAGGAATAAGCAGTCTTCCTCGTTTTCATAAGATTATTGAGGGCCTCATCTCTCATGGATGCGAAAAGGCCTTCAACATCAAAAGGGGAGATGTCTACTTTCTGGTGTCATCAAGGATGATGGCAGTTTTCAACCATGTGTGCCTTCAAAGGTGGACAGCAGTGACCAGCTGTTTGGATGCTGCATCAGCAGCATGGTGAGAGGTAATAATCTCCGTGTCAATGAGGAACATAACCTCATTATGATAGGAAAGGGCTTTTCGCTGGGAAGGAGCCACTGGTCATGGTACACGTCGGTACCAATGATGTCGGGAAGGCCAAGCGGTCAGTCTTGGAAGCCAAATTCAGGTTGCTAGGTAGAAGATTGAAGTCCCGGGCTTCCAAGGTAGCATTTTCAGAAGTGCTACCTGTTCCTCGTGCAGGTCCCGCCAGGCAGGCAGAATTCAGAAGCCTCAATGCGTGGATGAGGCGATGGTGTCGAGAGGAGGGCTTTAGATTTGTCAGGAACTGGAGAACATTTTGGGACAAGCCAAACCTCTTCAGGAGGGATGGGTTGCACTTGAATCATGATGGGACCAGATTGCTGGCACTCAACCTCAAAAAGGCAGCAGAGCAGCTTTTAAACTGATAACTGGGGGAAAGCCGACAGGAGCTGTGTGGCATCCGGTTCGGAACACCTCATCCTCGGGTAATGAGGTTGGAGAGGGTAGAGAATCACATAGAGATGACATAGCAAGTATTAACACTGGCAGAATAGCGGAATGTGACAGTTCGTCTACTGAAAATAAAAGCTGTGGGGGGAGAAGAACAAGGCAGCAGCTGTTGCGGGACCCACTGTACAAGTGCTTCTACGCCAATGCTCGAAGCCTCCGAGCAAAGATGGGAGAACTTGAACATCTGGCAGCTAGGGATAACATTGATATAATAGCCATAACAGAAACCTGGTGGAATGTGGAGAACCAGTGGGACACAGCAATCCCAGGCTATAAATTCTATAGAAGGGATAGAGAGGGGCGGGTTGGAGGAGGAGTGGCCATCTATGTCAAAGAAGGCATAAAATCCAGCAGAATGGAGATTGACAGAGGGTCTGACTCCACCATAGAATCACTGTGGGTTAAACTACCAGGTCCAAAGAGTGATATGATAGTTGGAGTATTCTATTGTCCACCAGATCAAAAACTTGAGGGGGACCTTGAAATGAGGAGAGAAATCATGGAGGTGGCTAAGAGGGATAGGATAATTATCTTTAATTATCCCCACATTGACTGGGCCAATGCGAGCTCCGGGCAAGAAAGAGAAACTGGGTTTCTCGACTTGCTGAATGACTGTGCCTTAGAGCAACTTGTCATGGAGCCCACCCGAGAACAGGCAACTCTAGATCTAATATTGTGTGATACTCAGGACCTCGTCAGCGATGTGAATGTCACTGAGCCTCTGGGGAACAGTGACCATGCTGCCATTACCTTTGCCATGCATGTCGGAGGAAGAGTGTCAACCAAATCAGACATAAAAACCCTTGATTTTCGAAGGGCAAACTTCCCTCAGATGAGGAAACTAGTTAGAGAGAAACTGAAGGGGAGGGTTAGAAGAATCCAATCTCTTCAGAGTGCATGGAGCCTGTTTAAAACAACAATAATAGAGGCCCAGCACAAGTGCATACCACAAAGAAAGAAGAGCTCATTTAAGTCCAAGAGGACACCGGCATGGTTAACGAGTGGAGTTAGAGAGGCTCTAAAGCACAAGGAGAGGTCCTTCTGTAAATGGAAATCCTCCCCAAATGAGGAAAATAAAAAGGAACACAAACTCTGGCAAAAGAAATGTAAAAAGATGATAAGGGAGGCAAAGAAAGACTTTGAGGAACACATGGCTAGCAATATAAAGGGTAATAATAAAAGCTTCTTTAAATATGTTAGAAGTAGAAAACCTGCCAGAGAACCAATTGGGCCTCTGGATGGTGAGGGAGGAAAAGGGGAGGTTAAGGAGGACTTGGACATTGCAGAGAAATTGAACGAGTTCTTTGCGTCTGTCTTCATGACAGAGGACCTTGAGCGGATTCCGCTGCCTGAGCCGCCCCTCTTGCTTAAAGAATTAAATCAAATACAGGTTAAAAGAGAGGAGGTTTTAGGACTAATTGATAAATTGAGGATTAACAAGTCACCGGGCCCAGATGGCATCCACCCAAGGGTTATTAGGGAACTGAGAAATGAAATTGCAGATCTCTTAACGGTAATATGCAACTTGTCTCTTCAAACGGCCACAGTGCCGGAGGACTGGAGGATAGCAGATGTCACACCAATTTTTAAAAAAGGAAGGAGGGGGGACCCAGGAAACTACAGGCCGGTTAGCCTTACATCTGTCCCAGGGAAGATGGTGGAAGGCCTCATCCAAGAGAAAACACATAAAAGAACAAACCTTGCTGAGAGAAAATCAGCATGGCTTCTGTAAGGGTAAATCTTGTCTTACAAACCTTTTAGAATTTTTTGAAAAGGTCAACAGGCACGTGGATTTGGGTGAACCGGTGGATATAGTCTATCTGGATTTTCAAAAGGCTTTTGACACAGTCCCTCACCAAAGGCTGCTGAGAAAATTGCATAGTCAGGGAATAAGAGGGCAGGTCCTCTTATGGATTGAGAACTGGTTGAGATCCCGGAAACAAAGAGTAGGTGTCAATGGGAAATTTTCACAATGGAGAGAAGTGAAAAGCGGTGTGCCCCAGGGCTCGGTCCTGGGACCGGTGCTTTTCAATCTGTTCATAAATGACCTGGAGACAGGGATAAACAGTGTGGTGGCCAAGTTTGCAGATGACACAAAACTTTTCCATGTGGTAAAAACCAGAGAAGATTGTGAAGAGCTCCAGAAGGATCTCTCCAAACTGGGGGAGTGGGCTGAGAAATGGCAAATGCGTTTTAATGTAACCAAATGTAAAGTAATGCATATTGGGGCAAAAATCCAAACTTCATCTATCAACTCATGGGCTCTGAGTTATCCGTGACGGATCAGGAAAGAGATCTTGGTGTGTTGGTGGACAGCTCCATGAAGGTGTCTCCCAATGTGTGGCAGCAGTGAAGAAGGCCAATTCCATGCTAGGGATTATCAAAAAGGGGATTGAAAATAAAACAGCCAACATTATAATGCCGTTATACAAAACAATAGTAAGGCCCCACCTGGAGTATTGTGTACAATTCTGGTCACCGCATCTCAAGAAAGACATAGTGGAACTGGAAAAGGTGCAGAAGAGAGCGACTAAAATGATTACTGGGCTGGGGCACCTCCCTTATGAAGAAAGGCTAAAACAATTGGGCCTCTTCAGTCTGGAAAAAAGGCGCTTGAGGGGGATATGATTGAGACATACAAAATAATGCAGGGTATGAGTAAAGTGGATAGAGGGAAGCTCTTCTCCCTCTCTCAAAATACCAGAACTAGGGGACATACACTCAAATTGAGTGCTGGGAGAGTAAGAACTGACAAAAGAAAATATTTTTTCACCCAGCGCGTAGTAAGTCTATGGAACTCCCTGCCACAGGATGTGGTGATGGCATCTGGCCTGGATGCCTTCAAAAGGGGATTGGACAGATTCCTAGAGGAAAAGTCCATCACGGGTTACAAACCATGATGGAGATGTGTAATCTCTAGGCTTTAAACCAGGGTACTTCAAGGGCCAGATGCAGGGGAGTGGTATCAGGAGACAGATATCTAGTCTCATGCGCTCCCAAACGCATCTGGTGGGGCCGCTGTGAGATACAGGAAGCTGGACTAGATGGGCCTTTGGCCTGATCCAGCATGGCTCTTCTTATGTTCTTATGTTCTTATGCTGTTGAGCATCGAACAGGAATGTAAACAGTAGAAGAAACTCTTGCATGAGGTAGCAGTTGTATGGCTCCAGTGCACATAGAAAATTGGATGTGTGGAGGGAAAGAGAAGCAAGAGAATAATGCCATCTGCCAATGAGGTCCAGCTTACGACCCTCTTTGTTGCTAGGCATAGTGGCTGATCTACCCTTGGCTCTTTTGCCAAGCATCCACTATAAGAGAATTGGGTAATGGATGCTTGGCAAGGATCATCACCATGTGTGTGGTACAAATTGTCAATACGTTGAACCATTAAGAGTGCTGATGATGCTTTGCTCCATGCAGACTTTACTGATTTTAAGAGTGAAGGAATAAATCCAAGTCGTAAAGGAAGAGTTTGGGCATTATCCAGATGACGAAAGAATTTACAAGAGTCATTAGCATTGGGCTGTTGCACTTGTAAGTCTCTGACTTGAACTATCTTGTGGCATCAGCAACATCTGAGTCTGGTGTAGGCATGTTCTATGGAGATGACATTGATGTGCAGTGAGAAGCATCCTTTGAATCAGTGAGAGCAGAGTGATCAGAAGGAAGTCATTGATCCATCGAGGCTGGTGAATCAGTATGAGAACAAGAATCTTGGGTGGTTACCCTGTGTGTCAAAAGTGGTGTGGAATCTACTCTTTGTGATCTTGAGGGGTCCACTGTTGAAGGTGAACAGTGCTGAGCACTCTTATTTATTTATTTATTTATTGCATTTATACCCCGCTTATCTACAATATATACTATAAGCGGCTTACAAAACATCGGGCCTCAATAGCCATAAATTACAAAAAAAAAAAAAAAAAACCAATAAAAATAACACTAAGCAAAGTTAAAACCTAATGGCACCTCAGTGACTGACAATGATAGATAAAATAGTTTACGATGGCGGAGGAAAAAAAAAAACAGTTAAAGATCGCCAAAGGCCTCCCGGAAAAGGTAGGTCTTTAACGCCTTCCGGAAGGCCAGCAGGGACTCTGCAGAGCGCACTTCACTGGGGATGGAATTCCAGAGGCTGGGGGCCGCCACTGAGAAAGCCCGGGTCCGAGTACTTGTCCTCCGGGCTTCACGAGGGGTGGCGACCCGAAGCGTGTGCGCTCGCGCCTGCCGAACGGGACGGGCCGAGGTTGATCGCTGAGCGATACGCTCTGCCAGGTAGTCCGGTCCCAAGCCATGGAGGGTTTTATAAACTAAAACCAAGACCTTGAATCTAATCCGGGCTGCAACGGGCAGCCAGTGCAGGCGGGCCAGAACTGGGGTGATGTGGTCATAACGACGCACACCAGCCACCAGCCTGGCCGCCGCGTTCTGAACCCGCTGCAGATGCCGGAGAAGAGTCAAGGGCAACCCCATGTAGAGGGCGTTACAGTAGTCCAACCTCGAGATCACCAGAGCTTGGACCACTGTTCTCAGAGAGTTCGCGTCGAGGTACGGGCGGATCTGGGCGATCCGACGGAGATGGTAGTAGGCGGACCTGGTCACCGACGCCACCTGGGCCTCCAAGGTGAGTGCCGGGTCCAGGAGCACACCCAGATTCCGCGCCCTCTCCGCAAGCTGGAGGGAAACTCCCCCCAGACAGGGGAGAGGGCCACCGTACCCCGACGGCGAGCTCCCGAAGAACATGACCTCCGTCTTCTCGGGGTTGAGCTTAAGCCCGTTCGCCCCGGTCCAAGCCAGTACGGCCCCCAGGCACCCGTCGAGGACTTCCACAGCTTCCACAGCAGAGGTGTTAAAGGAGAGATAGAGCTGTGTGTCATCAGCGTACTGATGACAGCAGACTCCAAAACTCCTGATGACCCCCGCCAATGGCCTTACGTAGATGTTAAACAGCATGGGGGACAGAGAATCCAAGGGGCCGATAACTCCCCCCCATGCTGCACGTACTGTGGACGGCCCTCCAGGAAGGAACGGAGCCAACTGCGAGCAGTGCCTCCGATTCCAACCTCAGAGAGCCGGTCCAACAGGATACCGTGGTCGACGGTATCAAAGGCCGCTGACAGATCCAGGAGGACCAACAGGGTAGAGCAACCCCTGTCGGCCGCCCGGAGAAGGTCATCTTGCAGGGCGACCAAAGCTGTTTCTGTACCCCGGCGAGGCCTGAACCCGGACTGGCAAGGATCGAGGCACTGCCGATCCTCCAGGTATGACTGCAGCCGGACCGCCGCCACCCTCTCGATCACCTTGCCCATAAACGGGACGTTGGCGATTGGGCGATAATTTGATAGATCGTCCACCGCCAGGCCAGGTTTTTTCAGAATGGGCTTTACCACCGTCTCCTTCAGACGAGAGGGAAAAACCCCCTCGCTGAAGGAGGCAGTGGCGATGACAGAAGCCCATTCGGCCATAGTCCCTCTGGCAGCTCTAATTAGCCAGGCAGGGCAAGGGTCGAAAGGGGTGGAGGCAGGCCGGCAATGCGCCATAGCTCTGGAGATCTCCACAGCAGAAACAGGCCCAAGCGCATCCAACCGAGGAGACGAAGGCGGACCAGCAACTGGGGATGGCGGGGCGGGACCACTGCAACCGGAGTCAAGGCCGGCACGGATGGCCTCTATTTTAGTTTGAAAAAAGGCTGCGAATTGCTCGCTACTGAACTCAGTAGGAGGAGGCCTGGCCAGACTAGGATTGCTGAGGTCCCGAACCACCCGGAAGAGCTCCGCCTGGCGGTTCAAGGCCTCAGCAATTCTCAGGGAGTTAAAGGATGACCTAGCCTCCCGGATCGCGTTGATATAGCGACTAGTCTGGGCGTCTACTGCAGCCTTACTTGATACCGTCCGGTCTCTTCTCCAGCTGCGCTCTAGCCTCCTCCTCTCCTGCTTCATCACCCTGAGCTCCCCCGTGAACCAAGGGGAGGACCGGGCTCGGCAACGGAGAAGGCGCTTGGGGGCGATCCGGTCTATGGTGTGGACAGCTGTTTCAAACCAAAGGTTAGCCACATCCTCGACCGGAGTGCCAGTCATACCATCAGGTAGCCCTCCGAAGAGTTCACCGAACCGCTGAGGGTCCATGAGCCTCCGGGGGCGGGCCAAGATGGACGGCCGGTGGTCCCCGCGAGGTGGGGCCGGAATCGACAGGGAAAATGAGAGCAGGTGGTGGTCTGTCCATGACACAGGGAGGGCTACAATGTCCCCCACCTCCAGACACGAGTCCCCCGACATGGAGGTAAACACCAGATCCAGGGTGTGACCAGACCTATGGGTGGGGCATAAAACATGCTGGGACAGACCCATGGAAGCCATGGATTCCATGAAGTCCAGAGCTGCACCGGAGAGTCCACCTTCCGCATGCACGTTGAAGTCACCCGCAACCAAGAGGCGCGGGGACCCCAACAGGGCAGCGGCGATGAACTCCGTGAGCTCTGGGAGGGATTGTGCGGGGTTGCGGGGAGCTCGGTAGCCCAGCACAATGCCAAATCTGTCCCGCTGTCCCACCAACAGGTGGAGGACTTCTAACCCCTGGCTAACCAATGTTGAGGCCCTGCTAACGTGAAAAGAATCCCTGTACATGATTGCGGCCCCTCCCCCCTTTTGACCCCCCAACCTTCCCACAGCCTCTACCAAGTACCCAGGTGGGCACAGCAGGGAGAGGGAAGGCCCCCCTCCGTGCCCACCCAAGTCTCGGTAATGAACGCCAGGTCGGGTTGCTCATCCGCGATGATGTCATGGATGATAGGAATCTTATTGTGCACTGACCTGGCGTTCATCAGGATGCAGGTAAGGTTGAGTTGAGTCCTGTTGAGTCAAGATGGAAGGCAAAGTATGCTTAGATCAGTGTTGGATTGTTTCAATATTGTTAAGTCCGTCATAGGAAGACCAGGTAATAATTTGAATATATTGTCTATATTGACGTAGTTGGTTGGTGCAGATGTCAATATAGGCATTGAGTTAGTTCCGATGTCGAGGAGGAGAGGGTGAAGGTGAGGAATCATAGAATCATAGAATCATAGAATCATAGAGTTGGAAGAGACCTCAAGGGCCATCTTGTCCAACCCCCTGCCATGCAGGAACCCCTTCACAATATTTCCGACAGATGGTCATCCAGCCTCTGCTTAAAAACCACCAAAGAAGGAGACTCCACCACCCTCCGTGGCAGCATATTCCACTGACAGATAGAACTGGTGTGATGTCTAGAGCCTTGATAGCGACGTCAAGACCATGTCTCCTGTATTGAAGAGGATTCCTGATGTTGAGATTCATCTAGGAGTCGGACTCGTTTGGACGTATGTGTTTGAAATGTAGATGATGGTGAACAATGTAGAGTTTGCATCTCACCCCTGGTGTCGGTGTCAGACAATTGGTAGTGAGACTTTGAAATCTGCTGTTGGGTCTCAAAAGTGCTAGAGGTAAGCTCCTGGTGCAAGCCTGGCCATAGGCCAGTACTTGGAAGAGGCACTTGGACCACAGTTAATTTTGCAATAGAATTTTCTCCTCAGCTAGAGTGGCTGGATCTTGGAGACAGTGCCTGGAGCTGCCGACATGGGAGATCATTCTGATCTCGATGCCTCAGATCCATTGGTGTTGGAGTAGGGCTGCAAGCCTGAAGAACAGGGCTGGAAGTAGCTTTAGACCTCAAATCCAGCTTAGATGTTGAGTGAGCACATTTCTTTCTTTTCTTTCTTTTAATCCAATAACAAAGTAGAGGGCTATGAGGCTTTAAAGCCCTTGCCTTTCTGCTGTTCCATAGATGGAGACAAGGTTGAAGCAATGGAATGGTCGACCTGATCTTGAAGCTCCTTCCGTTGAAGGGATTTTTCCCAGAGATAAGCATGCAGCCTCCCCAGATGTTTAAGTGCCAGTTTAGTGAGCTTTTTTTACATTTAGGATATTGTGAGGATTGGTGTTCTTCCTCCAAACAGTATAAACAGAGATTGTGGCAATCTGAAATTGGGACTTTGTTGGGGCAGGCCTCATACCTTTTGAAAAGTCCATCAGACGCCATAAAATGGTGGCAGCGGGGGGGGAGAGAAGAAATAAAGAAAAATGTCCAATCGACAAGAGGGAGGAGGAGGAGGAGGAAGAATAAAGTGTTAAGAAAGTAAAATAAAACTAAAAAGGGAAAACTATATAATACTCAAGTGAGGTTTATTGTGCCTTTGCAGGAGCTCAAAGGAATGCAACCAATCTCTGCAGCAGCGAAAAGGAGCTGAGAATGTGTGTGTGGGGGGGGAGCATGTGCACTGGGAGGAGTTGGTCCTAATCTATCCAAGAGCTTTAGAAGGGCCGAAGATCTTTTGTGCAGGCACAAAAAAAGCATGTTGTGTGTATTCACAGATGACAAAAGGAAGAACCTGTTTCATGCATGCTCAGTTTATAACGATAATTATTTTTTTTCCTTTCGAAAAGCCATTTTTGGGAATCAATATTTCAGCCCTAGCAACCCAGATTCTTGCACTTGGGCAAAACTTTCTCTTCAAACTAAGACTGGTCTTCTGAATTTATTTTATTTGTTTTAAATTACTGGATATTTTAGGTTGCGTGTTTCTGCAGAGGAGACGATAGTTTTTCTTTTCTTTTCTTTATTAAATTGAATTCAAAAGCCTTTGCCAACTTGCCAACCCCCGATATTTGGCAGAGAGCAAGGACAGACTATATACTATATCCAAGCCCAATCAGTGCTGATCTCTACTTGAGTTTCAAAATTACATTTTTCTTATCTCTGCCCATTTTTAGAATTGCCTTATACAATATTAATTAACTCTCCTGCACAATAATACACAAAACTTCATGTTCTGTCAGACAGAACATTGAATTATGTCATTTAAACTGTGCAATTCTGTTTCCTTATTTTTAGCTTTACACAAAAAGAAAACATATCCTGAATAACAAATCAATAACATAGTAAACTAATACCACCAACATCTGGTACAATCTCCCAGCCTGCAGGTATACATGCTGAACATTAATGCCATGGTTGCAATAAGAGTAAAATTTATTTAAGGGATTATACATATTTTTAAAGATTCTTTTATTAATCTGCCTTAGAGAAGTAATTTTCATCTAAACATCCTCATGATACACATTTTTTCCTGTCTTTCTGGTTCTTTTCTTTATCAAATTGCCTCAAATCAAGTTGTGTTGTTGTTGTTCATTTGTTAAGTTGTGCCCAACTTTTCGTGACTCCATGGATCACAGCCCACCAGGCCGTCCTGTCTTCCACTGCCTCCCGGATATTGGTCAAATCCATGTTGGTTGCATCAATGACATCATCCAACCATCTAATTCTCTGTTGTCCCCTTTTCCTTTTGCTTTCAATCTTTCCCAACATCAGGGACTTTTCCAAGGACTCCTCTCTCCTCATGAGGTGGCCAAAGTAATGGAGCTTCAGCTTCAAAATCTGTCATTCCAGTGAACATATAGGGTTGATTTCTTTCAGGATGGATAGGTTTGATCTCCTTGCACTCAAGGGGACTCTCAAGACTCTTCTCCAGTACCACAGCAAAAAAACATCAATTCTGCAGTGATCAACCTTCTTTATAGTTCAGCTTTCACTTCCATACATCACTACTGGAAAAACCATAGTTTTGACTATCCTGACCTTAGTTGGCAAAGTGATGTCTCTGCTCTTTAGGATGCTATCTAGGTTTGCCATCACTTTCTTCCCAAGAAGCCAGGATATTTTAGTTTCATTGCTGCAGTCACCATCTGTAATTCAGATGTAATCCAGTAGTAATTCACAATTAAAGATGGCCCATTAAATCAGTGGGGATTTGATGAATCAGTTTCTCTGTTTCATTGGTTCAGTAGGCCTGCTCTAGGTCTGACTTACCATTGGATTTCAGCCACTATAAGTGACAAATTTATTTCTTCAAGGATTTGCCATACTTGTGTCTTTTTCCAGGTGTCCCAAGAAGAATGGGGCAGCCTGTTGTGACATATTCTTGTTTGCTGCCAAAGGCCCGGAACTGTTGTTCTTTCCACACCCAAGGCACCTGAGATAATACAAACACTTGATTGATATTGCTGTTAGACTTCCCTGATGCTCTATGTAAAACAAAAGAGCACTCAACTTTGACCACTCAAAGTCTTAAGCAATGTTGACAATTTCCATACCATCATGCAAGGAAGGGAAATGGCCATAAGCTACAGGTATATTCATATAGAAATATGATCAAATATCCTGGTGTTATATCAGTCTTTATCACCCTCCTTCTTCTGGGGCATGTGTTGCTCAATTTCTACTAAATACTAGCAATTGAAATAGGTAATAATGTATCACTAACAGTCCATTTTTTTGTGGATTCTGTGCTCATTATCACAGTTACATTCAAAGGCCAGGTCTGCAGGTCACACTGAACTGTGAGTGTCACACAATAGCTTCTTGCAACCTCACCTGTCTGATCTACTGTTGTTACTAGAGGTTCATGATGATCACGGGTTACATATCAACCATGAACTATCACCACTCTCCTCCACCTGACACCCCCCCAATGAATGGCTTTGCAGCTCATTTTTTGGGGGTTGTGCTGGGTGCAGCTGCTTGGTCCCTCCTTCTGCCCATGTTGCCTCCCTACCTTGTATTGAAGCAGCTCTGTAAAACTCATATGGGTATCACATTATAAGTGTCTTGATTATTGCAACAATTCCAGGCTGCTACAGAACTTGCTAATTCTATACAAGTTCCATTAGTTTACATCATTTATAGGTTCCATGCTTAAAAGTAGCAAAACCAAAAATTATCCAAGATAATCTTATAGTTATGAAGAAAATACTCTAGTCAGGAACGCTGAATTAAAAAAATAGAGATAAGCAAAAGCAATAGACTTAAAATGATTAAAATTCATAAAAGCTAAACTTAAGCTTTGAATAAAATAGAGCATTGCCTTGGTTTATGATCATAATCTATTCCAGAAACATGCTTGTAAACCAAAATACTCATATATCAAAGGAAATTTCACCATAAGAAAAAACAGAAACTCAAGTGATTCATTCTGGGGGTCCCATAGAC
This sequence comes from Phrynocephalus forsythii, assembly GCA_029282475.1. Classification (NCBI taxonomy): domain Eukaryota; kingdom Metazoa; phylum Chordata; class Lepidosauria; order Squamata; family Agamidae; genus Phrynocephalus; species Phrynocephalus forsythii. Next base: position 9,735,350 of record JAPFRF010000007.1, on the reverse strand, counting down.
CACATACTGTAAACACAAAAAGCCCAAACTCAAATTGGCTAGAAGTCCACGTCCACACCATGGGGACACCATGGGGACTAACAACTGGATTTTGCTCTGTGTTTTTAATGTGACAATAATAACATGCAGTTTGTAGCCCTGTACACACTTGACTAGCTGTTCTGTGACTAGAAATTGTTTGAAATATAAGAAAGGATATTGAAAACAAATTAAAGAAAAATAAAACCCTAAACTGCACTCTCATTTGAAAACCTTTGTGGGTGGTGCTACGAAGACCTTCCTTCTTCAATCCTCCCTCTGCGTTTGAGGCTTGGCTGAGATGGGAAGTTCCAGACAATCCCCCACAATCCACTAGGGAGAGAAATAGCCACAACAGGCTTACTTGTGATCATGTGACCTGCTCCAGTGCTCATATTGCAAGACATTGCTTGTTGATCATGGCAAAATTGATCATAAATGTTGACTCATCTTGCAAAATACTCACAAACCAAGGTACAGTGGTACCTTGACTTATGAACAGTTCAACAACTGAAAAATTCAACTTACAAAAAATGCCTGTTTTTTTTTTTAGTTACAAAAAGGAAAAGGAAATGAAAGATTCCTTTCCAAAGTGGCTCCTGCTTGTTTTCAATAGCAATATTGCCGTCTTGTGAAAGCCTGACTCTGTTGCTATAATTAAGGAGAAGGAGCCATTTTTAGCAGGAAAGCTGAGAACTGGGGCTTCTGTATTTTCAATGACCTTTTCAAATTGTCCATTTTGGAAATGCTTTGCACTGTTTGGGGGACTTTTGGGGACTTCTTTGGTGGATTTCTTGTGGCCACCTCACTTTTTGGGACCTCTTTGGTGGATTTCTTGTGTCCACCTGACTCCATTGCTGCAATTAGGAAGAAGGAGCAATTTTGAGCAGGAAAGCTGAGAACCTGGACTATTTGGGGGGGGGGACTTTTTGGATCTTTTGGGAGGATTGCTCAAGCAGCTGAAGGGCAGAGAGCTGAGCTTCTGTCATTTGCATGCCTGTTAATGTTTTTTTTCCCATTCTGGGGGTGTGTGTGATTTCCCACTTGGAATGGATTAATCTGTTTCCAATGCATTTCTATGGGGAACTCTGGTTTGACTTGCAAAATTTTCAACGGAAGAAAATGCATTGCGAACTGATTAATTTTGTAAGTCAAGGTATCACTGTAATTGTAAACCAAAGTATTACTATACTTGACTCAGAAAATACATCCCAGTTGTAAACGTATAGCTGTGCTCAGACAAGAATTTTAGAATCAAAATGCAAAAGAATTTAAAACAATGGAGCTCATAAAGACAGAGAACACACCACTATAATATTTAATTAAAAAGCAATATGGTTCCAAAAGCTTTCTTTAAAATATATTAAAGAATATGAGAGTTCTTATAATAAGGAAATACAAAATGAAAGGCATTATTTAGCTCTATGCATATTAACACAGAGAATATTTTTCCTCTAAAGGCTTTGTCTGTATTATTCCCATGACTATATCCTGTCCTCTGTCAGTCCATCTGATGTTCCTTGTTTATCTACTATCGAAGTTTTGAGTTAGACAAAATCTCATTACACAGAGTCTTAACTCTCCCTGGAAGACAGCTCTCATAGGTGTCAAGGTAGCTGGGATACCAACCAGCTAGGCTAGCTAAGCTGTAAAGTTGCCTTTGGAGAAGCTTCCACATCACCATATTTGGGCAACGTAATACACTCTGAATGCCAACTTTCTGCTTTCTACATCCAATGTACTTTTCTAGGGCATTGCATTTATTATTGCAACATTTTTACGTGGCTTGCATTATTCCTGTCACATTTCCATTCAAAAATACATTATTGACACTTCCAGGCAAGGATCCTAGGATTATGCCTGTGCACAGGGGCCCATCACTCAGGTGACAGACAAGCGGGCACATGTGCACAGTTAGCTGATCCAGGTTCTGTGCAAGAAGCTGGATCTGCTGCCTCTCAGGATGGTGGCAGAGGCAGAGCAGGAGGTGCTGGTGGATTCAAGACAAGGTAGGAAAGCAGCAGGGGCAGCAGCGGGGGTAAAGAGGTGGGCATTCCATTTTGTCAAAGCAAAGCAAAATCCTGGCAGGAGAATGTTTGACATTTCATTCTGTTCCAACAAAATTAGATCCCCAAACCGTAAATCAGCCTAGTTTGTGACTGTTGCTTTTCCTCATTCGTAGCTTGGCTCATGGCCATCTCTAGTTGTCTCTTGTTCTTTTTGGTCCACCGCTTCCACCAGATTATCTTCTAATCCTGTTTCTTTCACATGTCCTCGGTACACCCACTGTTAAAAGTGGCATTCCTAAGGAATGTACTGCTTTTTGTGCTTCTGACTAGATCATCATGATTATGGGTTGAGACAAGGAAATGTCTATTTGTAAAACATGGTGGCATACAGTTAAAAATAACAGAGTATATTACATCCTATTTTGTTACCTAGTTCTTACTTTGGAAGATCTGTCTTCATAACCTTGTGACTAGGAAAGCTCCCTCCTGCAACCCCAGGAATCCTGCCCATTCACTACCTCAAAAATCCAGCTGAAAGTCTGCAATCTGTCCTAAGACATTCAACCCAAGTCTGACACTACAGGATATAGGTAATCCAAGATGGAATACTTTCTGCTCCTATATGGGAGAACCACCAACTCTCTACTTCTTTCTAAACGTCATTGTCATTGATTGGAAGAGTCACTGGCCTACTTCTAGACTCCATGCATTAATCAGCCTTTTTGGGGTAAAATAAACCATTCTTTGTTTCTTCAGCTGATTCCCACCATCCTGTTATGCATCCACCACATCTCTGCAATGCTTCTGGGTTTGCTGGACACCTGTGTAGAAATGTAAGTTTATACATATGAGCAAATGTGGACATTTGGTAATTGACTGCCTTCGTCCTCAAAAATAAACAACCACAGAGATTTCAGGCAATGTCTTTTTATTGTGTACACCGAGAGTTCACTTCCAGTTACTGCTGGAGGGATAAGCTTTAATGCAAATACAGGGAGGATATTCAAGAATGTTTTGCTACTTTCCCAAACTGATGAAAAGAGGAAGATGGAAATCATCTGGGGGTGAAATGGTCCCAGAGTAGTAAGCTGCTGATCTTGCAGAAAGGGAATTGTTGGGTAAAGCTGAGAAATATATGATATCACCAAACAGTAGTTTTGCATCATTGTTCTTAAGAAGCCTAGCAATGAGACAGTTTATTTTGTATCATATTTAGAGACAGGCAAGAAACATTTTTTTCATTTCATTTTTCGTTTTTCATTTTGTTTCAGAATGAAACAAAAAATGAACTGATATTTAAAGAAAAACGAAATGAAAGGAACTGGAAATTTTCCATTTGGTCAGTATTTTTTTTTTTGTTAATGGCAAGGTTTCCTGTAGGAATGCATTGAAAAGCAATGAATTCCTATGGGAAAATACTTTATACAACCCGCACCTCTCCCCCCCATCAGGCGCATTGGGGGAGAAGTACACATCCTTTAAAATGTCTTTAGTCACAGAGGCAAATGCTTGGGTTAGTGGCTAAGGACATTTAAACGACCTGTGCTCCCCCCCCCCAATTGGGCGCACTGGGGGAGAAGCAGTGGGTTTTAAAGTCTTTGTGGGAAGAAGTGGTGGCAGAGCTGTCCCACCACCACTGCTTGCCTCAAATAGTAAAAAAATAAAAAAATATAACAAATAAAAAACTGATTTTTTTAAAAAAATCATTTCAAACGAAATGAAAAGAAACAAAAAACAACAAAGTAGAAACTGAAATGAAATGACATTTTCCCATTTCGTGCCCATCTCGAATCATATTTGAATTATACATAACTTTTATATGCTCATTTCATGCACATAAGGGAGGTGTAGACCCCATAGCTAGGGAGGAACTGTGCCAGACACATTCTTGTCACAACCTCCTGTAGTTAGGCCACTATCAGATGCCAAGTGACACCATGATATGCCCCTGTCCTTGGTGTACATACAAATTGCTGGTGAAGTGAAAGGATCCAGTTTCCTCCTGTCTTTGAGAATCTTTTGTTCAACTTTATAAAATACTGTTTTCAACTAATCTATCCTGAGAAATGAGTCAGTCAGGTTGTAGAGTAAGGGTAAAAAGTCCTGACAGGGAATGATTGTTTAACAGTCTGCTATGAAATATTTCCATTGACTCACAAGGGTTGACTATGCCAGTCACTCACTGTCTTACATTTGACTGAAAACTCATTTTAGACTAATTTGATGTAAAACGGTCTCCCTAGGAAGTGCACGTTTTCACTCAGAGAACTCGGCAGTCTCATTTAGTTGCCTACGCACACTAATCTCATTGTAATCATGTTACTCATCTTTTAATTTTGTGTGTGGCAGATGCACATCAGACAAGGCACTCAGGTGGGACTCTTGCCAATAAAATTGATTTCACTACATTTAATTTTTTTCAGCATTGGGTGTGCATGAACCAACATCACCACAGAAAACAGGCAAAAGTGTTAAGTAGGCCATGCATCTCTTGCCAAATTCTATTGTTGTTGTTTTACAATTCTACTAAGCCCTGAACAAAGAGCAGAATAGATAAATCCCTGTCAGTCTGGTTTACAGTGACAGATGCAGCACCAAAGAAAGAAGGTGAAATGAAGAAGGGGAAAAGTTAATTCAAGTTCAATTACACTCATTTTAAAAACAGTCAGTGATTGGATCACTTCTGTGTAGAAGGACCTCAGTTGACAGTGGTTCCACACTGGTATTAGAAGAAAGTGTTCCCTCTGATTAATTCTGCTTGAAATAAATCATGCTGGGATTGACAATTGAAGCACATTTTAAAGTGGGGTGAAAGTGGTTTGCATAGGGCTTTGCAGTAAAGTGCTTTGGTGGGTGTCAAGTGAAGTTACTGAGATAGCTAATGAGACAGTGGGCCCGACATGGCAGCTAGTGTTATAGGAAAGTGTTGGTATTCCTCTGAACATTGAGACAATAGAGCAGCAAAGAAAATTGTCATTACGATGGGGGCTTGGCATTTTCAACAACAACAACAAAACATCCTGGGACCCTGGATTCTTTTTTCCTCCTGAATACATTTTGGGTAAAATTTCAGGGGAGGGGGAGGGGCAGGGCTTGTCAAGCCCCGCACACAGAACACACAGCAAGCCAAGTTCAGTTCTTTGCCAGGAACTTTAGTTGTAATCCTGATAAAGTACAAAGTACAGTCCGAGTCAATCCAGAATAATTTACAGAGCCAAATGCCAAGTTCAAGGGAAACAGAGAAACGTAGTAGTCAGGAAGCCCGTCCAAGGTCAGAAAACAGAGAACGCCGTAGTCAGAAAGCCGGTCCAAGGTCAGGAAACAAAGTCAGGATAACACACAGGAACGTGGTGGCAAGGTAAGTGATGTGTTGCTCCCACAGAGGGTTCAGGGTAAACTTGCTAGCTTTATGCTAAAACAGGGAGCACATCCATATCTCTGGCAAGGCTCCTGCTAGAACTCAGGGCTTTCAGATCTAATTCTATGCCTATCATTAAAGATCCTTTCCCTAGCTCTCCTGTTAGTTCTCCTTTGCAGGATCCTGCTCCTAGCCCTTATAGGAGGAAGAGATGTGCCCACAGCTGCGTCCTCAGACTCAGCTGCCTGCTCCTCCTCCTGCTCTCCAGCATTTAACCCTTCACATTCGGGTTCCATGACAGGCAGGGTCCTGGCACTGTCCCCCTACCCATGGTCTCCCTCTTCTGATGGGCCAGGTTTATCTGGATAATTATCATGAAATTGCTGAATCAACTCCGGCGCATGTAAGTTAGACACCGGTTCCCAAGATCGATCTTCTGGTCCATACCCTTCCCAGTCCAATAAGTATTGCAACCCCCCCCCATGTATCCGGGAATCCAAAATTTGGCAGACCTCATACTCCTCTTCTCCTTCTACTAAGATCAGTGGAGGAGGTTCAGGATTTGGTGGTTGTTTGGGGTCAGGATCTTTGGCTGGGACCAAGAGGGAATGATGGAACATGGGATGAACATGGAGGGATGCAGGTAATTGTAGACGGAACACCACTGGGTTGATTTTTTCTAGGATGGGGTAAGGGCCGATGAATCGAGAATCGCCCAAGATGTCTCAAATATCGGGTAGAGAGCCAAACTTTCATGCCTGGATTCAACTGTGGACCTTCTTGTATTTTCTGATCCGCTGCTTTTTTATATGCTTCCTTGGCATGATTGAGTTGTTCTTTCAATAATTCTTGAATGTCATGAAGTTCTTGGATATAAGCATCGGTAGCTGGCACAGAGGTGGAAGGAAGGGTGGTTGGAAAGTACCGAGGATGATACCCATAGCTGGCCATGAATGGGGTTTGACGAGTGGATGAATGTACAGCATTGTTGTATGCAAACTCAGCTAAAGGCAACAAATCCGCCCAATTGTCCTGTTGATAACATGTATAACAACGTAAATATTGTTCTAAAGTGGCATTGGTGCGCTCAGTCTGACCATCTGACTGTGGGTGATAAGCGGATGACAAGTGAACTTGGGTTCCTAGTGCCTTGTGCATTGCTTGCCAGAAACGAGAAGTGAATTGGGTTCCACGATCCGAAATAAGGTGTTCAGGTAAACCATGAAGCCTGAAGAGGTGTTGTAAACAATGATGAGCTGTTTCTACTGTGGTAGGAGATTTAGGACAAGGAACGAAGTAGGCCATTTTGGTGAATAAATCTACGAAGACCAGGACACAGGCAAACCCTTTTGAGCGGGGAAGATTTGTGATAAAATCTAGGGAGACAGCATTCCAGGGACCAGAGGGTGTTGGCAAAGGATGCAACAGACCTGACGGTTTAGCCACCACATCCTTTGCTTGCCGACAAACTTCACAGGAACCCACATATTGGGCAACATCAGCATGGACCTGTGGCCACCAGAACTCTCTTGTGAGCAGATGCAGGGTTTTGTAAAGTCCAAAGTGTTCAGCAGGTAAAGAATCATGAGATAGATGCAATACCTGGTTACGAAGGGGACCAGCAGGAACATATAACCTCCCTCGATGTAGTAATAACCCTTGTTGTGCAGAAAACTCTCCATGCTCCCCATTCTGAAGTTCTTGAAGACGTTGCTGAGTCCATGGATCTTGAGCTTGAGATTCCCGGATTTCTTCTGCCAAGCTGGGACACGGATTCGTGGCTGCGAACACAGAAGGAGGCAAGATGGGTGCCACTAAGGTCTCTTTCACTGGTGCCGCATATTCAGGTTTTCTAGATAATGCATCAGCTTTCTTATTCTGAGCCTCAGGAATATACTTGATACGAAAATTGAACCGGGAAAAGAATAAAGACCACCGGATTTGTCGCTGAGACAATCGCCGAGCTGTTTGTAAATGTTCCAGGTTTCTGTAATCAGTTAACACTTCCACAGGGTGTCGAGCTCCCTCAAGGGAATGCCTCCACACATCAAAAGCTGTTTTGATGGCCAACAGTTCACGCTCCCAGATTGTATAATTCTTCTCTGCAGGTTTTAATTGCTGAGAATAGTAGGCACAGGGACGCGGGGTTTGCGAGGGATCCTCTTGTTGAGATAATACTGCTCCCAGGGCAACACTAGATGCGTCAGCCTCCACTATGAACGGCAGTTGTGGATCAGGGTAGTGAAGTAAAGGCTCCGAGGCAAAGCAGGTTTTCAAGGTAGAGAAAGCCTTCTCTGCTTCTGGAGTCCACCGGAAGGGCTCCTTGGGGCGAAGGAGACGGTTTAAAGGTGCAGCAATATTGGCGTAAGCAGGAATAAACTGACGGTAGTAGTTAGCGAAGCCAAGGAACTGTTGCAAGTCCTTACGATTTTGTGGTTGCTGCCATGACAACACAGCCTCTACTTTCTTGGGGTCCATGCGGATTCCCTGGGGAGAAATGATATGCCCCAGGAATTCACCTTCTTCAATGTTAAACTCACATTTTTCCAGCTTAGCATAGAGTCCGTTCTCCCGAAGACGCTGTAAGACCTGAAGAACATCTTGAACATGTTGAGCTGGATCAGCGGAGTAAATCAGAATGTCATCTAAATACACAATCACACAACGATGTAGGAGATCCTGGAAAATGTCATTCATCATCCTCTGAAACACACTGGGTGCATTGGTCAGACCAAAAGGCATTACTAAATGTTCATATTGACCGTACCGGGTCCGGAATGCAGTTTTCCACTCGTCTCCCTTATGGATATGTACCAAATTATACACCCCCCGAAGGTCCAGCTTAGTATAACACTTAGCCCCTTTCAACCGGTCCAAAAGTTCAGAGATTAAGGGTAAAGGGTACTGGTCCCTAATAGTGATCTTGTTTAGTACTCTATAATCATTACAAGGACGAAGCTCCCCTCCCTTCTTCTTGACAAATATCACTGGTGCCGACAATGGTGATTTGGAAGGCCGTATGAACCCACGTCAAAAGCCCTCAACGCTTCTAATTCTGGTTCGGACATGGGATAAACTTGCGCCACAGGAAGAGGTGCCCCAGGAATCAAATCAATGGCACAGTCATAGGGTCGATGTGGAGGTAGCTTGTCAGCCCCCCTTTCCTCAAATACATCTGCAAAGCCTTGGTATGCCTGAGGCAAGACATGGTCAGATGTATCATGGGCAGATGCCAGTACAGTAGAGGAATGTTGCTTTGAACAAGGAACCTTGAAATATAATTCCCTTTGCACCCAATCCACCAGTGGATTATGAGCTCGCAACCAGGAAAGTCCCAAAACAAGAGGAAACCGGGGCATTCGGGTTACATTAAAGCTAATCTGCTCATTATGATCCATTACCTGAAGAGTAAGGGGACAGAACGAAGTAACCGACCCTCAATGGATTCTACTAACAAAGGAGTGTCCTTATTTTGTACTGGAATCCGATGGTACCGCACAAACCCAGCATCCACAAAACAGTGAGCCGCCCCAGAGTCTACCATAGCATACACCAGAATCTCCCGACCATCAGGGAGCCCTAGAGTCACAGGTATCAAAAGGTCCTTGAGGTGTGATAGTATTGCCTGGGAACCCTTCGGTATGCTCCATTCCTTGGGGTTCCTTCAAGGATGGAGCTGCCCTTTTACTGCTGGAGAGATAGCAGCACTTATTGAGGAACGCTTCAAAGGGCAATTAGAAGCAAAATGTCCTCCTCCCCCACAGTACAGGCAGAGATGATGAAAGCATCATCTTGCCTTTTCCTCTGGGGTGAGGTGTGGTTGAGCAGTTCCCAGTTGCATAGGCTCTGGATCCACTTCAAGGGCCTCCCGGGATTGCAGATGAGACACAGCTGGCAGAGGTTGCTGTTTGCAGTTCTGGTCTCGAGAGAGACGACGGCTTTCAAGGCGTCCATCTATTCTCAGACACAGGGTAATGAGTTCCTGCAATGTGTTTGGTTGTTCTACCCTGCAGAGTTCATCCAGCACTTCATCTGCCAAACCTTCCATATACTGAGAAATCAGTGCCAGCTCGTTCCACTGCAAATCCTGAGCTATCAAACGAAATGCAGTGGTATAATCAGACACTGAGTCTTTGCCCTGTTTCAAAGCTCTGAGTCTCTTGCATGGGATTCTGAAAGGCTGAAGAAATATGGTTCAGGAAAGCCTGATAATTATCCAGCAAAGGTGAAGCACTGAGGAGTAAAGGAGTCGCCCATTTAGCTGCCTGTCCCTTCAATAAACTGATGATAAAACAGACCTTAGACCTCTCAGTAGGAAATTCTTGAGCCCGTACCTCAATGAACAGCTTGCACTGAGCCAAGAATGCAGGGAATTCCTCTAATTTGCCTTCAAACCGGTCAGGAGGCAGCAAAGAGCAACAAGGCTGTAATGATGCTGGAGCTTGCTGCAATTGAACAATTGCCTGTGACAAAAACAGTACTTGGTTTTGCAAAGCTTCCAGTGGAGTCATTCCAACAGCCCCCTCCTTCTCCATTCTGCTTGAATAAGTTTGGTGCGTGGGAGCAAACTGTCAAGCCCCGCACACAGAACACACAGCAAGCCAAGTTCAGTTCTTTGCCAGGAACTTTAGTTGTAATCCTGATAAAGTACAAAGTACAGTCCGAGTCAATCCAGAATAATTTACAGAGCCAAATGCCAAGTTCAAGGGAAACAGAGAAACGTTGTAGTCAGGAAGCCAGTCCAAGGTCAGGAAACAGAGAACGCCGTAGTCAGAAAGCCGGTCCAAGGTCAGGAAACAAAGTCAGGATAACACACAGGAACGCGGTGGCAAGGTAAGTGACACGTTGCTCCCACACAGGGCTCAGGGTAAACTTGCTAGCTTTATCCTAAAACAGGGAGCACACCCATATCTCTGGCAAGGCTCCTGCTAGAACTCAGGGCTTTCAGATCTAATTCTATGCCTATCATTAAATATTCTTTCCCTAGCTCTCCTGTTAGTTCTCCTTTGCAGGATCCTGCTCCTAGCCCTTATAGGAGGAGGAGATGTGCCCTCAGCTGCGTCCTCAGACTCAGCTGCCTGCTGAGTTGAACTACAAGGCTCCTCCTGCTGCTCTCCAGCATTTAACCCTTCACATTCGGGTTCCATGACAGGCAGTGTCCTGGCAGGGCTAGTCTCAGGACTGGTCCACTAACTTCTTTCTTCTTAGTCTCTTTCTCTTCACACAATTGCATGAACTGGTGGAAGATGACCCTTGGGAGCTCCCTTAAACCCACCTCTGCTGGCTCGTATTTCTACTTTGGGTCTTTACCACCATTCCTGGTTTGCATTCTTTCCATCACTAGGTAGCCTGAAAATGCCTTCTAGTCAGTGCTCTCTGCTGGAGATAGGAATCCTTCCTTTCACTTTTCTTCACACAGCAGATGAATAATTACAGCATTTTCTCCTTGCTATTTGTACTTATGTGAATTGAACCTCCTCCTTCTTCTTCAAATGCCATGTCCTCATAGAACATTGGCAATCAGTAGCCTAAACCAGTTTCTATCTAAAGCTATTCTAAATAGAGCAGCTGTACTCACCGTGGACCATTGGCTTAAGTTCTTAAGCCAGAATATTCTTCTGTGCCCTGAGCCATGCTTCCCATCCATTTTTCTTAAAGGATAAACTGCAGAAGATGGTATTTCTTATTTTGCATTATATGTCTGCAATATTATAATTTTCTTCTCTTTATGATATTGAGAGTTTCTAGCTTTTTATTCATGTGCTCTAATGTAGCCACAATAGTGACTCCGGCTGACCAAGGTATCTTCAGAATTCATCTGTATGTCCACATTTTGAATGTTTCCACCTTCCTGCATAATGCGTCTGTAAGGGTCCAAGGTTCAACACCACAGAGAAGTATACTGAATACATAGGTAAAAAGTATTCAACTACTAAGTCTGATAGATAAATCCCATTTTGTCAAGATTTTCCTCATTTTCTGGCAGGAATTTCTAGCTTGTTCAGTTCTACAATAGATTTTGCGTGTAAGATCCCAGCTATCTTTGACATAGCACACCAGGTATTTAATAAGATGAAACTCTCTCCATTATGTCACTGCCAATCTTGAGAAAATTCTGTTCACCATTTTGGTTTTTTTTACCCATAACCATCCATTTTGTCTTCTTCACATTAAGTCACAATCCCATGGTGGCATTGACATTGACACTGAGATATCACCGAAGTAGTATTTGAAGACTAAATAATGCCTCTCAAGTTCCAAATCCATTCGTGAGTCCAAACTGGGTATCTCCAATGCTCTCTTCACACTTTCAATATATTCTTAAATGCAGGACTTTTAAAAATAACTTCAGGATGTGAATAATCAAACTGATTGTCTAGTATTCATTACAGTTTTTTGCATTAGGTTTCTTTGGAAGTGGTATAAAAGTGGATTTGAGCCAGTTCTGTGGAATTGCTCCACCTCTATAGATGCTGCTGTGTAAATTGACCAGAAAGAGAAATGATTGTTCTTCCCTAAGCAATTTCAAAACTTCTATATATATTTCATAAGGGCAGGGGCTTTGCCACACTTCAATAGTTTAATGGCATATTCTACCTCCTCCCTCATGATACCTACACCATAATCTAACTTGACACCATGGTCAATACTTCTGTTATCCTTAAAGAGATGTTCTTATATTCCTTCCACTCCTGTAGTTTCTCCTCAGTGGTTGTCAAGTTATTACCATCCTTGCCAATACGAGATTCACTTCCTCTACTGTTATGCACACCTGCTGCGTGCCTTATTTTCTTGTACATGTTAAATGAATCATGCTTAGAATCCAGTTCTTCAATTTTGCTTTATTCCTTTGAAAGTTTTTCTTCTTTTGCTATTCTTATTTTCTTCCTTATTTCTTTCTGCAGTTGTTTATATATTACAGGATCTCTATTTTTCATCTCTCTTCTAGCATCTATGAGGTCCAGAATTTCATCTGTCATCCAAGGTTTGATCTTCTTTCTCTTGACGATCTTTAATTTATCTTGTCACACCTCATTCACAGCAGCTTTAATTTGGCTTCACATTTTTTTAACTTCATTTACATCCGCTATCTCATTGATGGTTTTGAATGTTGTACTCAGTATAGACTGAACTTCAGTTCTTCTTACTGCTGGGTCCTGAAACTTATAAATCACAGTCCAACTATTTGTCATGTTTGATGGGCATTTCTTAAACTTAAAGTTCACTGTTGCTAACAAAATATTATGATCTGAATATATCTGCACCTGGATATGTTTTCACACATTTAATTGAATTCCTAAAATATTTATTAATCAAGACATAATCAGTCTGATTCCTGATATACCTGCCAGCATTTGAAGTTCAACTATAAAGGTAGTGCAGTGGTATCTGGAAATATGTGTTTGTGATTATAAGTTCATCTTCTTAACATAACCGTGAAAATCTGGTTCTACAAGGAGGCCTTTGGTTGATTGGTTGATTAGTTGTTATATTTTGTTTGGATCTTCTGGGTGCCTATATTCTTGGTATTTTTGTTATCTTTTAGTATTTTTTTAATTTATATTCTGGTTACATTTATATTGCCTCTTGTTTTTGTATTTTAATTTGTTTTATTAGCTTTATTGTTGTTTACTGCCTTGAGTTGCCTTCATGCAAGCTAGTGGTATATAAATCATAAGCAAACTAAACTCAACTATAACTGAAGTAATTGGTCACCTCACTCATTGTCAATTCCTAATCCATAATTACCTATTACTTCAGCCTGTTGGCCTGTCCTACCTTTGCACTGAAATCACCCATTACTATGGTATCTTCCATTGATTTGGTAAATGATAAAGCATTATTTAGTTGAGTATAAAATTTTTTCTATATCATCATCTGATGCATCACATGTTAGTGCATACACCTGGATAAGATTAAGTTGGAGAAAAATGACTCTGTCTGACACTGGCACTAACCTTCTAACAGTCTTACTCATGTTTGGATGGACTATGAATCCCACTCTGTTAATGTGATGAAGTTCATTATTACCATTGTTGTATACATGACATCCATCTACTACACACTTTCCTGTATTAGGCCAACACACCTCACTAATACCAAGAATATCAATATTAAGTCTTTCCATTTCCCTGATGGTGTTGTGGGATTTTCCACTTTGAAATGAGCTGTGAACATTTCAGATGGCTGTCCTTCTCTTGTCTGGCATAGAGATTCTTAGCACCCCCTGCCCACTGAATGGCTTCAGGGGACTAAGGGACATGGCTTTAGGTTTTCCACTCATGCTAAAGAGTTGCCTGAGGAAGTTAGCTTAAGTGAAGTGGTTTCAAATTGCCTTCTTCACTGCCATTACTGGTCATTATGTCAGCTGCCCATTAAGGATCAGATGCTGTTTGAGCTGCCTACTCTGTATCAGACACTTTGGGGCTGGACACCGTTAGTCTATTCTCTCCATTGAGACCTATGTGGTTTGGGAGAGCCTTCTGGTAGTAATGCTACCTACAGTATGGTTATCAGTTTCACTGAAGCATGCAAGCCCCTCCACCTCATCATGGCCTGTGTCCATGGAGGGGTTGAATAGAATGAATTGCCAAAATTATGGCTGACTTCTGCTTCTGTCAAGAACTTGAAGCCATTCATGATTCATTTGTGCCATTCCTAACTACCAGCTGTTCTTGCTGTGATGGTGTGCACTTTTCTTCTCCAAGGGAAAGTACACTTTATATATGCCATATGTGTGTTTTCTATGCTGTCTTGTTGGAACCAACTTGTACTGACCCTAAGGGGGCTTTCAAGGCAAGTGAGATATTTAAGGAGTGGATTTAGCAGTCCACTCCTCCAGTCAATTTCCATGGCCAATGGAGGATTTGAACCTTGTTCTCCAGAGCCCTTGTCCATAACTCTTTGTTCCACCACTGGGACATGATTGCCTCTCAGACTGACCAACCACATAGGAGAGATATGAGGACAAAAATGCAGCATGGAGCTCCTTGGAGGAAAGACAAGATATGACAATGAATGAATGCAGCAATCAGACAATCAGTCAGTGAATCAGTCATTCTTGTCTATCAAGTCCAATGCTCAAGGGAACCTCTACAGGTTTCCTGCATTCAAAACAAAACAGAACAAACAAACAATATTCATCTTCTCTTGTGCAAGCTGTGTGATTTTTCTGCTTCATTTGCATTTTATTAAGAAAACTCGAGTAAACAGGTGCTGCTAAGCTTCTCAGATCTACAGTGTTGCAAACAGACCTCAGAAGAATTTGAGTATAAGCTTTGTTTACTGAAGTTTTTTTTTAAATTAGCTCTCCATTGACTCCTAAATTAATGTGTATGCATGTGTGTAGATGGTTTTGCCAGAAAACCAATCAAGAGGTAGAATTTACAGAGCAAGTTAAAGAATGTTGTAATTGCCTGTTCAATAATAACATAAGCATATAAAAAAGAGGAGCTGGGAAACCGAATGCAGGTGTCTCAAAGCAACATTGTACTTTGTACAATGCCAAGTGCATTTGCACTCATATAAAAATGAATAATAATCAGTTAATAATAACATCAGTGAGAGTAATATTTGATCCTGACTATTGATTTAATGATGTTTCTGTGTGGCATAATTGTATTATAGCAATTAGGAGACTAAAACAGTGTGGGTTATGGAAGTGTTGCTTTCTTCAAAGCTCTTTCACCATCTGAAGCCTAGTGAAGGACAGAGGAAATCAGCAAGAGCTGCATGCTTTTGTGTTAAAACTGAGCACAAAATATAATTACCACAGTGACACTGCATAATGAGGTTGATATTAAATGCAGCTAGACGCTAGACATTGTAGAAAGAGCAGTCAAATATTATTAGACAAGAGCTCAGATTCTAGACCCTGCTATATTACTATACCGGGCAGACACACAAATTTGACTTCTTCTTTGACACTCCTAGAGCAGTGACTGGAGCTGGGTAACCAGTTTTTGCCAAAGGCACCAAAGCACAAATATCTCCTCTTCCAACACTCAAAGCCCTTAGAAGGAGAAAGGTAACTGGCTGGAGCAAAGGAGCTTCACTATGAGAGAGAGAGAGCCATATGTATATTCATCTGGAGAGTTTTGGTCACTGTTTCTTTGTCCCTTGGTGATGTGGAGGAGCAGTGAGCTTTCCATATCTTTTCATCATGATGGTATGCCTCTGGTGCCACTGATCTAAGATGGCATGTGACTTCAGCAGTACTTTCTTCCTATTCCAACATGAGACTCACTCCTTCCAGAAGTCTTTTACATCCAGGGTTACTCATACTAAGGGCCAATGAAATGATGTATGTTGGGATAATAAACTGGGAATAAAGGCAGATCAATGCTGCTGCTATTTCTACCTTCCGAACCTATTTCACCTTTGCAATTTACTCTAGTTTACACCATCACTGGCTACAAATATTACTAGAGATGGGGACAATTTTAAAATATGGTAATTTGTCATGATTCATGATGGGTTGTGCTGACAAAGTGAACATTTTACCAATCAGTTTCCGGCAATGAATTGAGAAACTGATGAATTGATTCGATCTCCCTTTAAAATGCTATAAAATTCTCCTCCTGGCAAAGAGAGACACCAACATTTCAGGAAAGCTTCCCCTGACTCTTCTCTACAAGCCTTGCATGTTTGTTGAAAATTGGGGTTCAGATAGATGAGCTATGCACCCCAAATAGCCTCCTAGAAAAGTGCCCCCGCTGACTCTTAAACACTAAATCTGAAGAGAAGATTCTCCCAACTGTTTTCTACAATAGCTCTAAATTTGATGAATAATGTCTTTCAGACATCTGAGTTATATAGCCATAAAGTGGGGACCCTCGGAAAGTGAGGCCCTTTAACAACTGGGTTGGTGAAGCCCAGTCTTTACCAAACCTGGAGAGATTGTAGTGAAGAGTCATAGAAAGCTTCTGTGCAAGTTCTCAGTTTCTAGGTGCCTGGGGAGAACTTTACTGAGGGAATCCCTATTTGAGGATGCATAATTGAAACATGAAAAATCCAATATCCAAAAATCCAATACCTCCAACTGGGAGGTGTCGTAGAAGAAGGTCAGGAGGTGCCTTCCTCCATTGTTGGTATCTCTAGGTGCCTTGAGAGCAATTTTATAGCCCAACAAATTAATTAATCAGAAATATCTTAAATTCATCAATTCATATTCATCAAGGGACTTCATTTGTGACTAATACAAATTGATTAATTTTTATGAATTGGCAAATTTGTCAGAAAATGTGATTTGTTTCTCATTTCATCCACATCTCTAGATATGAAACTTTTCTCCTATTTGGCTGAGCCTGGTTGCCACTACCCCAGTAGAGTCATTGCTGCCTCTTGCATAATTACAGGTGGCCTGCACCTTGATTGGCTTTATGGGGGCAAGTGTGTTTTCACCCATCCCATTCTTAATATTTTGTTTCTTCAGGGTTTGGTGTTGTTTGGTCACATGTGGTGGGTATTGGTGGAAGATGGTTAAATTAGGGAGTTCA
Source organism: Phrynocephalus forsythii (assembly GCA_029282475.1). Taxonomy (NCBI): domain Eukaryota; kingdom Metazoa; phylum Chordata; class Lepidosauria; order Squamata; family Agamidae; genus Phrynocephalus; species Phrynocephalus forsythii. Next base: position 9,718,467 of record JAPFRF010000007.1, on the reverse strand, counting down.
GGAACACCATATGGAGTGTAGGCCAGCACATCTCTCAAATATCAAATGCCTGGAGGACTTGTAACTGGGAGATGGAAGAAGGCGGGGGGTCCCACCGGTGGCGATGGCCCAGAGCCGGGAGCCTCAGATGGTCGCCACTTGTGGTGACAATCAGTTATTATTTACTGAACTCTCCTTTTGGTCTGGGTCTGGGGCTAGGCCAGCTCCAGACTCAGTTGATACTTCTGCCCTACTGCAGGCCCTCCTTAAATGGCAATTTAATTGTTTGTGTTAATAAAGTGTGGCCCATGTTTTCACCCATTCATTTGCATTTCGCCTCATTTCTCCGGGCTGGTTGGTCAAAGAGAACTATTACAGAACATGGCCAAACAGCCCAAAAACTCAGAACAACTATTATAATAAGTGTTACAAAGAAGTAAAGAGTGATAACAAAAGAACAAACGAGATATCTTTTCCATAAGAACTAATAAACCATGGGAGATTTGTACCAATATTAAGGATGCTGAAAGATCAACAGATAAAATGTTGTCTGATCAAGACAAAGTTAAGAGAAGATGGAAAAAACATATTGAAGAATTATAGAGCTGCGACAGAAGGATATCAGAATCTTTCATAGAAGAATATTTTAATGATGAACCTGCAATTTTAGAAAGAGAAGTAAAAGCTGCTCTATATGGCTAGCAATACAAAGGGAAATAAGAAAGCTTCTTTACATATGTTAGAAGCAAAAAACCGTCCAGAGAACCGGTTGGCCCTCTGGATGGTGAGGGAGGAAAATGGGAGAAAAAGGAGGACTTGGAAATTGCAGAGAAATTAAATGAGTTCTTTGCATCTGTCTTCACGACAGAAGACCTTGGGCAGATTCTGCTGCCCGAATGGCCCCTCTTGACTTGAATTAAATCAAATACAGGTTAAAACAGAGGATGTTTTAGGTTTAATTGATAAATTTAAGACCAATAAGTCACCGGGCCCAGATGGCATCCACCCAAGGGTTATTAAGGAACTGAGAAATGAAATTGTGGATCTCTTAACAGTAATATGCAGATTGTCTCTTAAAACAGCCACAGTGCCGGAGGACTGGAAGATAGCGGATGTCACACCAATTTTTAAAAAAAGGAAGGAGGGGGGACCCGGGAAACTACAGGCCGGTTAGCCTTACGTCTGTCCCAGGGAAGATGGTGGAAAGCCTCATCCAAAATAAAATCTTAAAACACATAGAAGAACAAACCTTGCTGAGAGAAAATCAGCATGGCTTCTGTAACAGTAAGTCTTGCCTGACAAACCTTTTAGAATTCTTTGAAAAGGTCAACAGGCATGTAGATTTGGGTGAACCAGTGGATATTATCTATCTTGATTTTCAAAAGGCTTTTGACACAGTCCCTCACCAAAGGCTGCTAAGAAAATTGCACAGACAAGAGATAAGAGGGCAGGTCCTCTTATGGATTGAGAACTGGTTGAGATCCAGGAAACAAAGACTAGGTGTCAAGGGGAAATTTTCTCAATGGAGAGAAGTTAAACGCGGTGTGCCCCAGGGATCTGTCCTGGGTCCAGTGCTTTTCAATCTATTCATTAATGACCTGGGATAAGCAGTGAGGTGGCCAGGTTTGCAGATGACAAACTTTCCCATGTGGTAAAAACCAGAGAAGATTGCGAAGAGCTCCAGAAGGATCTCTCCAAACTGGGGGAATGGGCTGCAAAATGGAAAATGCATTTCAATGTAGCAAAATATAAAGTAATGCATATTGGGGCCAAAAACTCAAAACTTTATATATCAACTCATGGGCTCTGAGCTATCCATGATGGATCAGGAAAGAGATCTTGGTGTATTGGTGGACAGCTCCATGAAGGTGTCCCCCCAATTTATGGCAGCAGTGAAGAAGGCCAATTCCATGTTAGGGATTATTAAAAAGGGGATTGAAAATAAAACAGCCAACATTATAATGCCATTGTACAAACGATAGTAAGGCCGCACCTGGAGTATTGTGTACAATTCTGGTCACCATATCTCAAAAAGGACATAGTGGAACTGGAAAACAGGCAGAGGAGAGCGACTAAAATTATTACTGGGCTGGGGCATCTCCCTTATGAGGAAAGGCTTAAATATGTATTTGAGCCTCTTTAGTCTCGAAAAAAGGTGCCTAAGGGGGGATATGATTGAGACGTACAAAATAATGCAGGGCATGAGGCAAGTGGATAGAGGGACACTCTTTCCCCCCTTCACAGAATACCATACCCAGTGTGTTGTTTGTGGAACTCCCTGCCACAAGAGGTGGTGATGGCATCTAGCCTGGATGCCTTCAAAAGAGAATTGGACAGATTCCTGGAGGAGAAGTCCATCACGGGTTACAAACAATGATGGAGATGTGTAATCTCCATGCTTACAACCTGGGTACTTCAAGGGCCAGATGCAGGGGAGTGGTTGCAGGAGACAGATATCTAGTCTCATGCGCTCACATAGGCATTTGATGGGGCCACTGTGAGATACAGGAAGCTGGACTAGATGGGCCTTTGGCCTGATCCAGCATGGCTCTTCTTATGTTCTTATGTTCAATTAGGAGAAAACTCACAAGGAATAACTAGGACATCTGTAGAACTTTTTCAAGTTACAGTGTTTGAAGCTATCAAAACTTTAAAAATATCTGGACAGATATGGAAAGCTGTGCAGAACAGAAGAGAATCATTTTGATGTTGTGAGTGGTAGAGGAAGAAGCCCCAGTGTTAGTATAGTCAGAATCAAATAATATTGATTGCAGTGGGAAAGGTAAACACCACAGACTTATTTGGGACAAGGCTAGAGTTGTGAGATATGAAGAAGCTTGCAGCTCATTAACAGACTGTGGATGTTTGCTGGGAATGAATAAGTTGCAGTACCTCAATAAATACAGAACATTTGGTTACAAGAGGCCATTGCTTATTACTATGAAGACAAGTATGTTTTATGTATAAGTGTGTTTTTTATTTTGAATATAGTATTGTGTTAAAAATAACATTTTCATACCACTGTTGTGGATCTTAAAGAAGCACAGTACTTAGGTAAAATTCATTTCCCATGCAAGCATAGCAATGCTCATGATTCAACAATCTAGTTTCCATACATTGTCTTGCCTAGGCAGTAGAATGTCCCCTTGCATTCAAGAAGCACTACACACACCAATGAGGAAAGATTAATAAAGGTTAATAAAAGTAGGAAAACCCATAGACTGAATGATCATAAATCAATACATCATTAATATAGTGCAAAGACAGAAGCTACTGGAGAATGTCAAGGGTTCTGCACACCAATTACTCAGCAAACAAAGACTTGGGGGACCTTATATATATTTACTGCTCTTGTGTCCTGTACAAGTAGAACCACAAGGCATTTCTGCTTAATTGTAAAAATAAGAAATCAGTTCATTCTCTGGCATGATGATAAAAACATACTATTTGATAAAATGAAAACAGAGGTATCTAACAGAAATGTTACTAATGAGTGCAGCCATATTACATTATACTCCCAGATCCAGGTGTCCGGAGTTAGTCATTGGTATAACATAAATACAGTTTTGATATTGTTTTGGTCTGATGAAGCTGGAATAAACACATGTTTTTCCCAGACAATCATTTGCCAGGTCAAACTCAGGACATGATAAAAGAAACAAAGGTGTGAGACATAACCACATTCTAGAAGATATTCCAATAAAGGTCTGTATGAGATGGAAGTTTATGGACACAGAAAATCTTTGGCATAGAGGAAACATTGCTACATAACTATAACTTTTTGTAATGACAACGTTTTCCACATTGATACTACATGAATGGAACAAGAAGCAGACTCACCTGAGCCAGAGTCCAAAGAGTGGTGTCCCTTTACTATCCCCCCACAAATAAGCGCAAGACTCTCAGTGGTCTTGTTCCTGGTGGGAGCAGGAGGAGGTCCTTATATAATGGGGCTCCTCCCCTGCTCGGGCCACTTTCAGCTCTCAGAGTTCCTCACCCACCCGCCCCATCTTGGCAGTGTTAGTGTGAGTCTGACTGGTCATTCATGGGGGCCGGATAGGAATTTTTGACCTGTTCCCAGATTGGGCCCGATGAACCCGGATTTTTCACCTATCCCACACTAGGACTGGGATGGTGGGTGATTAGTTAGGAGGTCATGGAATTGGTCACACTTGGGTGGTAGTGCGGTGGTCTAGAAGCAATTGGTGAGTCATCAAGGGGAAGAACCATTCCCAGACCATCTGACCTCAGGTGCTGTGGATTTGGAGATTACAGCATCAGGGGAAGGATGCTCTGGGAAGCACCCCCTCCAGGACAAGAGACACCACTCAAAGGGGCTTGAGGACCCGGGGGTGGTATGGAAATTGACCTGCCCTGGGGGGCACTGTCTCTGGATCCTGCTATCAGGTGGTAGTGACCAACCCAAATGCTTGCTGGTTGGAGGGGTCCTGGGAAAACCCAGGGTTCCAACCTGTAGCCACACTACATCAGGCCCCTCACAGTAGATGTCGGTGCTAATGTTGATATGTTAATAAAGTGTGGCCCTAGTTCAACCCAATTTCTGTGTCAAGCCTCTTTGTTTCACTCTGGGAGAGCAAATGCCAGGTGTTGAAGCTGAGTTCAGAAAAGAAACAGGTGTTAGGCATCCTATTGCAAGTATTTGTTTAGCGTTGAATGGTAACAAAGAGTTTAAAAGAAAATCTGTGCTTTACAGATCCCAATTAACCCGTTGACTCTATAAGTCAAGAAAACCTATGGTATGTTCTAAAATAATGGGTGGGTGACATCATTTGATTGACGTATGTTCAACTACTGCTCTGCATATGGAGAAAAAGGTTGGTTTCTGGTTGTCAAATGTATCAGGCCAGGGTATATTTATTAAGTTTATATACTGAACATATCACATTAAAAGCCAGGCTAGGTAGAGATGAATGACAAATGAATATTTGTAGAAAAAGCATCAAGAGGTTAAAACGTAGATAACACCATATTACAGAAATGCTTTGAAAGGCTAAATCATGAAGAGTCAACAGTTGCAAACGGGGAAGAGGGAGACGTAATTCAGAATGTGGTGTTAGGAGATAGCTTTACAGATATCACAGACCACTAGAAAGAAGTGGGCCATAGATCAAATCACATTTCAGCTGACAGTTGAAACAAATATGAAGGTATTGTGCTTTGGGAAGATCAAGGGAAAGGTGAACTCTACACTAGAAAAGTGTAGACTGTATACACACACACACACACACACACACACACACACACACACACACACACACACACACACACACAGAGAGAGAGAGAGAGAGAGAGAGAGAGAGAGAGAGAGAGAAAGAGAGAGAGGCGAACTCACTGGAGGAAAAAACTAACCAAGCTAGGAAAGTTGAAGGCATTAGGGAAAGAAAAAAAATAACATGAGATGTATAAACTCAATCATGAAAGCTATGGATCTTAGCAGGTAAGATATGAGCAGAGTTATACATTATAGGATCTTCTGGAGTTCATTAATTGATGCACGCATATTTTGTACCATCAAGTTGGAACTTACTTATAGTGACTGATAGGGCTTTCAAGGTAAGCAAGATATTTAAGAAGTGGTTTTATCAGTTTCACTCACCCAGACAATTTCCATAGCCAAGTGGGGATCTGAGTCCAGTTCTCCATAGTCCTAGTCTGTCACTCTATCCATTAAACTGCATTAGGGATCCATTATTGATAGACCCACCATAAGTCAGAAACAAAAAGAAGGCTTTGGGGTCTGGCCATGGACTGGCCAATGGCTGCCCGTTCTGCTCACCTCTGCTGAAAAGTCCTTATTATACAGCATCAGTGAGGAAGAGAAAAATGTGGGATAATCAACAACCCCTGTGCTTCCTCCTCTTGGCGTGAGTGAGCCAGCACCTCAGTGCCAGCCTATGAGGTTTAGTTGCACCTTCTGTTTTTTTGGCTTGGATTGCAGGAGCACTTTCCTAACAATACCTATCTTTTATTCTGTTTTTATATAATGACAACTATTTCTACTCTGTATTGACCTAAATCATTTTGGCTGCTTATTTACTGCATGAGGAAATTTTATGGCAATCTCCTCTTTGCTTTTATTTTGCAATTTGCCTACCTTCTGCTCTCTTTTCCTTTCTTCTCTTGACTTCTAACCTACCACTCTTTCTCTCCTCAGACCCTAAGATCTGTTACCCTTTTGTTCTCCAGGCACCGGACGTCTCTGCTGTTGATTTATTTACCTCTTATAGCATCTCTGTGTTATCTCTTATTACTTCTGTCTTTGTATCCACATGTCAGTCACTCCCATCCCACCTTCTCACTACCTTAATATATTCCTTATTCCCTCCACCCTCTTTTCCCCATTGTAAGCTTTGGCTCGTTGACCATCTGACCCAGCTGGAAGGAGAGGACCAGGTAAACTGAGGGGTCCCATTGAAGCGTATTAGTGTGAAGGAAAATGACAGAGAAGGACATATAAAATGACACAATGCTCCCCTCTTTAAAATAATGCACAGACATTTTTGAAAAGTAGGAAAGGCTGCTTCACCCTTGCCTTTCTAAGACTGAGAAACTGGGATATATTTTTCTGGCAACCAAGTTTCAAAAAAAAAAAAAACCAAACCAAAAGCCCCTTGTTGGGCTATAACTCCCAGAATCCCCTAGGGGCTGAGGATTGTAGAAATTGTAGTCTAAAAAGGGAATAGTTGCAAAGTTTGTTGCTGAGGCTGGTTCATAGAACAGATGGGCTACTGTTCTTTATTCAAGTGGAGGGCAGTATGTTTTTGCTGCTTGTGCCCACTGTCTAAATTGTTTGCTGTTGCCATGGATACCCTTCTTCACTAGATTGAAGTACACCATTTTTGTTTCCTTTTTCGTCTTTATTTACTGAACAATCCAGCAAAATCATATGGTTTAAAACTCTTTTAAAAGCAGCAACACATGGAAAACACCTTGCAGTCAATGTGACCCAAATCCACGTTCAGAAAAACACATTTGGTGCCCCATCCAAAACCAAGCAAAACGTCTCTTGGCCCTTGACTCTGTGATGTTTAGCCTTACAAAAAGAAGACTGAGAGGGGATATGATAGCTATGTTTACATATTTGAAAGGATGTCACATTGAAAAAGGAAATGGTTTATTTTCCATGGCTTCAGTGACTAGGATGCGGGACAATAGTCTCAAACTACAGAAAAAGAGATCAATTTAAACATTAGGTAGAACTTCATGATGGTTAGAGCTGTTTGGCAGTGGAGTATGCTGCAACGGAGGGTGGTGAAGTCCCCTTCTTTGGAGGTTTTTAAGCAAAGGCTGGATGGCCATCTGTCGGAAATACTGTGATGGGGGTTCCTGCATGGCAGGGGGTGGGACTGGGTGGCCCTTGAGGTCTTTTCCAACTCTATGGTTCTATGATTCTATGATTCTCTTATTAGAGATGGGCATGAAACACCAAAATGGCATTTTGTGGTCGTTATTTGGGTCCTGGGTTCCACTTCGTTTCCATTTCTTCATTTTTTGGGTGCGGCAAGCTGCGGCTGCAGGGAGCCTTCCCAGGGTCGGGCGCCACCGGAGCCGGCAGCATGCAGGCTGGGAGAGCATTCCTGTGGCTGCGGGGAGCCCTCCTGGGGCTGGGGCAAGCCTCCTGAGAGAGCTGTCCCGCAGCCATGGGGAGCCCTCCTGGGGCTGGGCACTGCCGGAGCCAGTGGCAGGCCTCCTAGCAGGAGAGCAATCCCGTGGCCATGGGGAGTCCTCCCAGAGCCGGGTGCTGCTCCGTTCACCACCCCCAACAGGCCGGCACCCCCGGAGCACCACCAAGCAGCACCCTCCCTTGGGCCCCCTCCCCAAGGACCGATCCGCTGGACCATCCACCACCCCGTCAGGTTGCTACCCCCGGAACGCAGCGCTGCCTTAACTGCCCCGGGAGCTGCCGCCCCAGCAGACTGCCACCCTGCACCCCCTGGCCTAGACCCGGGAAACCTGTGGGGGTGCCGTTGCACCTCCTCCATGCTCCAACAACACCCCCTGCTCTGGCTTCCAAGCCGGCCGCACCATTGCCGCTTCACCACATGGCCGAGATCCCGGAGCCCAGCCCATAAGGGCTCAGATCCCACCACTTCTTGTGAGACCAGCAAAATCTCATGTCGTTGGCTTTGGCGGGGAGGGGGCAAAGAGGCTCCACCAGACCCAGACCCCTCTCAATGCCCTCTGCTGAATGAATCGGAGATGGTTGGACAGGGGGCTGTGATCCCGCCTCCGCACACGGAGGTGGGATCCCAGCCCCCTCTCACCACCCTCCGCTGCTCCATTATTCATCATGCGAGCGGCACGACGGAAATAACAGAAATGAACAGAACTGAAGAAAATTTTCTTGGTTCTGTTCGGTTCAAGCCTGCCCCATCACAATGGTCATTATTCGTACCATTACGTATAAGAATGAATAACGGAGAACGGTAACGAAAAAATGGTCATTTCGTGCCCATCTCTATCTGTTATGTTTTAATCAGCAGGAATTTGGAATGGTGCCTCATTCTGGATCAGAAATGGAAGGGGAACAATGGAGTGTGATTTTCAGATGAATTCTCAGTGTAGTATTTGTTTGTTCTTTTTAATATTTGTATACTTATTGTTTAAGCTATTGTTTTTTAATTATGTAAATTGCCTCTTTGTTCATAGCTTTAAATATTGTATTTTAATGATTTAAACCACTATGCTATACTCGTTGTTTTAAGCTTTAAATACTGCTTTTCAGTGAAGTAGGTCACCTTGGGTCTTTTTTTAAGAGAAAGGCAGAGTAAAAATATTTTGAATAAATATATAATAATAATTCCTTTGGAAAGAGCACCCAGTGGCTACTTTTTATTTGAAACTGAATGGGGCATTTTAAAGGACGTTTGAAAAACCATGAATGGTGAAACCTTCATTTGGATGTTTGGCAGAGCAAAGCAAACCTGAATGTCTCTGCCATGCCTTTCACCTGCAAAATTAGATTGGGATACTATTTTGTGCTATTACTGTCTATCCAAATAGATAATGCTTTCTAAAAGTGAAAAAAATAGGGATGTACTTACATATATTAATTAATTTCATACATTAAATAAACTTCAAATTGTATGCATAATTTACATAGTTTGCATGTTCCACTGTCATAGAATCATAGAATCATATGGGTTTTCAGAAACAAAAGCTCATCCAGTCCATTTTTGTTGGAGGGCAAGCTGTAGGAAGTCAGCTTCAGATTCCTATCACATCATTAATGATCAGAACATGAGATAGGGTTGTGCCACTGAATAGATGAGGCCCTTTTTAAAAGAACAGCTTCATTTTCCAGTATCTCAATTGCCAGGGAAATTAAATAGACTTAACCAGGTTGTTTCTAATGCCGCCTCATAAGAACAGATGGCTGCCATTCATTCCCTTGAGATGAAGTCCAGTCTTGAATTTAGGAATGTGTTCAGGTGAGGGCAAAATTTGTTCTCCTGGTTTGACACTTGCGTTTTCCTTGCTGAGATGCATATGTGACAGGTGTGTCCTCACTAGACAGACCTACCTTGCATTTCTCCAGCAAGTCTTATCAATATACTACTCTTCCTTTTACACACACCCTGCCAATGGCTATGGCATCTGAATGAAGCAGAACATTTTATCTGAGCATGTGTAAAGTGTCACCCCCTCCAGCACTATAAATATAATTAACCATCATATAGTAGTGGATAAAGACTTTCAGGAAAGAAAACCCAATAGCTTCCAGGCAGGCATTTTTTTCAGAGGCAGCTTTTATTTTAGCAATTATTTTTGTATGATCTCAATTTTGAGGCAGTGTTGGACAGAATTTTATACTGTCTGAAAATGCTACTGTTTGAAGCCACCCTTCATTGCTGGCATGTTAGGTTTCCACTAGAATTTTCAGCTGCCATTCTGTGGAAGCATTGCCAAGTTAAGAGTGGTTTGCAGATAATGGCTCTCGTATGATTTCTTCAAGAAGGCAAGCAGGCTCCAAGCGCTGGAGCAAGCAGGATTTCTCCGAAGGAACTGCTGATATGCAGCAAACCTTTTCAAGTCAGGAGCCAGCTCTTCAAACTGAATACTTCTTGGCAAACTGCTGAATTGCAGGAGATTTTCAGCTTATTATGGAAGCTGGTTTTGACACCATTGCCCATGCTGCTGCAGCCCATTCTCTGAGGAATCAGCACTTTCCAATCTGTAAAAGCAGCTAAAGCGGTGTGAGCTTGTTATATTTTGTTCCACTCCTTGCAACCTACTCTTCAGTATTACCACTCAAGCATGACCAAAACAAGTACAGCACAACCTCCTCCGCTGAGGGAAATACAAAAGGAAAGTTGCTTTCTGATTACTGGCTTGACGTTTTCAGCGTTCTAGAGCATAATTCAGGAAATTGGGACTGACTCCAGAGGGCATTTGGTATTGTTCCAAGAACTGAAAAAGGTCAAACACTCCCCAAATACACTGACTTTCATCTTGTAATTAGGATATCTGAGAAATGTGCTGCATCAAGCACTTGCAAATAACGTATCTGATTTTAAACCTCCTAGACCAGGTATGTCCAAACTTCAGCCCTCCTGATGTTTTGGACCACAGCTCCCAGAATTCTAAGCTTAGATTGCCAATGACAAAGGACTGTGGGAGTTGCTGTCCAAAACATCTGGAGGGCCAAATTTTGGACATGCCTGTCCTAGACCAAATGCAAAAGAGTTGCAATTTCTGAGTGGAACTCTGTATATACTCAGGCTTGCATTGTATAACTTTAGAGCAGTAAAGGAACTGGAATAAAAAGAGTACAGGTGTTAATCATTGCAGAAGAGTGGCCACTATTAAACAGTTGTGTGGTAACACTGATAACCAAGTATAATTAGGAATCTTTATTGTCATTGCCCCCTTGCAGGAACAACAAAATTTCGTGGTTGCTATATTCAACTCATTTAAAACATTTCACATAGATTTAAAAACAGGTACAACACATAATAATATGACATATAAAATGACTAAAATATGACATATAAAATAAGCTGACTTCAAAGTCCAGAATTTCCGTTTAAGGCCAATATTGCTCTAAAAAGGAAGCTATTTTTGAGACGGTTTGTTCTTGCCCTAAGTACTCTATATCTCCGTCCCGATGGCAGCAACTCAAAGAGGTGATGACCAGGATGTGATGGATCTCTTAATATATCTAATGCTTTACAGTGGCACCTGGTAGTATAAATTTGTTCTAGGGTGGGGAGTGAACAGCCCACAATACTCTCTGCAATTCTTATGATTCTGTGCAACACTGTCCTATCCTGGTGGGTACAACTTCCATACCACACACATAACCAGTAAGTAAGCACACTCTCTATTGCACAATGATAGAAGGCCAGCAGCAGCTTTTGTGGAAGATGGTTTTTCCTTAAAGTTCTCAAGAAAAATAGTCTCTGCTGAGCCTTCTTTGCAAGCCCCTTTGTGTTGACACTCCAGGACAGATCCTCCTGTAACTCAATGCCCAAAAATCTAAAACCTGTAACCCTCTCCACACCAGTCCCATCAATCACCAGTGGTTGAATATCAGTTTTCTGCCTCCTAAAATCCACCACAAGCTCCTTTGTTTTCTCTATGTTTAGGTGCAAGTTACAGTATTTATTCTGCACCACTTGGTCACGAGGTTACATCAATTGCTGAAATCCCGTAATAAATTACAACAAGAGCAAGCTTATTGGTAATTCAACCAAGATGTAACTAAGACATGTTTTGCTATGGTCAGATCAGAGCTCTTGGGGAATGGGTGCAGGGGAGCTTCTAATCATTCTGCTCTTCTTTCTTCTTAATGTTTTCTGCCCCTAAAGCCTGAGTCCCTTGTAGCCCCTCTTCATGTTGGTATCTTTTCTCTGAAACTGCCTGAGGAAGAGATCTTGACATCTTGATGGCTTGCAAATATGGCTATGCTTTTTTGCAATTCATCAAGATGTCAGAATTACTCACCATGAAATTATAGGCTTAGCTGCCGATCAGAATATACTGAGTACTACATGCAGACACAAAGTGGAATTGTTCTATAGTTGTCCATCATGCCTAGATTTGTGCTTGGTGTTGTGAGATGTGTTTGTTCAAGTGTCCGGTTTACAGGCAAGCATTCTCATAAATCATGTAGAATTTATGTTGCAAACCTGCTGCAGTACTGACTTTGCATAGGGACATAAATTAAATTAGCAATACTGAACACTTGTTTTCTCATCATAAAAGATACCTAATTTGAAAGCAAATTAAAGCAATTAAATCCACAAAAAAGTATTTTTGTTTTTCTAATAATGTCAACAACCGTGCCCTTCTGAAAATGAGCATTCCAGAATATAAGCAATTAAATCCACAGAAAAGGATTTTTGTGGAATGATTACACCACCACTGCTTGCTTCATATATATATATGGAGTAAGCAGTGGTGGTATAATCATTCCTATTGACTCAGTCTGTCATATATTTAGAGCACATAATGTATATTGATTTTATTATTACCACGTGGACAGCTGTGTCAGCACATTGTGAGGCTTTACATTTGCTGATTTGGGATCTGATCAGTACATAGCTGTTCAAAATGAAATGTTTCACACCCAACATAATACAGAGGAAGTTGTTCCAGGTCTGTGGGAGGGGTGTGTGTTCAGAGGCTTCTGTTTTCTAGCTAAAAATGTTGCATGTACAGTACTTGTGCATCCTGGTACTGTGGCTGGGCTTCTGAATTTACAGCTAAGTTTTAAAAGCCTCAGCCATGCTGAACAAGGAGGATTCAAGACATTCCAATCCATTGCAAACATCAAGGTGGCACACATGCATAGGTACACAGGATGAATTAACCTTACTTTAGCACTGGTAATTGGATAAGTCCCTCTATGTAACTGAAGCAATCACATTAGAGTGCAGGACATGCTACAGTGATTTGGCTGCACAATACGGGACAAGTTTTCCATGCAGAAGGTTCTAGTTTCAGTGCCTTGGTCTTTCCTGATGAGCTAGGGAACAATCCTGTCCGAGACTCCAGAGAACTGCAAACAGATGGTGTCAACAATACTGGGCTAAACAGACCAAGAGCCCGAAGACATTGCCCACCCAGACCGAAATAACGAATTGAGACAAAGTTTTTTGTTAAATATAGGCCACAATTGATTAAAAGCAATATATAAATATTTAAGCTTTAACTGTAAACTAAAAGGGGACCTGTGCTGTAGCAAAAGTGGGTGTCATCTGTAGGTGTTACTAACTAACTGCCCCTCCGTGGCTTCAGCGAGATTCCAAATGCAGAGAGAAGGATGCCACCAAACTAATTAAGCATCCGTTTATTTTTGGTCGGTGCAAAGGCTGTCTTGATATTGTGTTTGTGGAGAATTTTGCTGATTTTGTCTGTGGTGCCTTTGATGTAAGGGAGGAGGCGGTGCCGTTGTTCTCTTCTGTTTCTTGGTTCTTGGGGTGTTTCCTTTTGGATTAGTTTGGTGATGGTGTTTTTTTGGAATCCGTTCGCAATTAAAACATTCGAGAGAGTGTGTAATTCAGTTTTTAGGTGGTCTTTGTCAGCGAGGCGTTTGGTTCTGGAGATGAGGGTTTTTGCTACGGAGTTGATCTGTGCAGGGTGGTGGTGTGATTGTGCATTTAAGTAGCGGTTTGTATGTGTTTTTTTCTGTTTGTAGATTAGGGCGTCCAGGAAGGGAAGTTGGTTGTTGGCTTCTATTTCCATAGTGAATTGTATTTTGGGGTGTAGGCTGTTGAGATGTGTGAGGAAGTTGTTCAGTTTATCTTTCCCGTGTGGCCAGATAACAAAGGTGTAAATCAACATATCTGAGCCAGAGTTTGGGTTTATGTTCGGACTTCTGTGCGCGTTGGTTTCAAAGTGTTCCATATATAGGTTTGCGATGACCGGTGAGAGGGTGATCCATGGGTGCTCCTTCTATCTGTTTGTATCTTTGTCCATTGTGGATGAAGTATGTGTTGGTTAGGCAGTGGTTGGTCAGATCTAGGATGTGTTTGGGGGGTTGTATTTGTTGTGGATAGCTGTCAAGGCTTCTTGAATGGGCACTTGTGTGAAGAGCGAAACAACATCGAAGCTCACGAGTAGGTCATTAGGTTGTAGGTCTTGTTTCTTTATAATTTCTATGAAGTGGAGCGAGTTTTGTACGTATGAAGTGATGGATTCTGCATAGGGCTGGAGTTGTTTGGCAAGAAATTTGGCGAGGTTTTGTAGAGGTGAGCCTATGGAGCTGACTATGGGTCTGAGAGGTGTTCCTTCTTTGTGAATCTTGGGAGGCCGTAGAGCTTGGGGCATCTGGATGATTTCTCTCTGGGGATGATGCTTGGCTTGATTTCTTCACTTAAGGAGAGGCTTTTATTTTGGCTTTGGTGGTTTTTTTCCAGGTAGGTGGTGGGGTCTGTGTTCAAGGTATGTAAGCAGGGTCTTGTAGTAGGTTGGATAAGTTTGGCTTGGTAGTCGGATGTGTTCATCACCACTGTGGCATTGCCTTTGTCTGCTGGGAGAATGATTATGTTGTTGTCTTTCCTCAGGTTGGAGAGGGCTTTTTGTTCTTCTTTGTGTAAATTGCTTCTGGGTGGTTTGCTGGAGCAGAGGACATTGGTGACTTCGAGTCTGATTTTGTTGGCTTCATCTGGGTTGATTTTGGTTAGGCTGGCTTCCCTCCGCATATGATGTTTCGGTGGGGATGTGTCTGGGGCGACTGCAAAGTTGAATCCTTTGGAAAGGACTTTGGTCTCTGCGATGGTGAGTGTCCTGTCTGATATGTTGTGAACTGTTTGTTTCATGGGCTGTTGTGGGGGGTTGGGCTTCTGGCGTTTTCCAGTTTGTGGAGTTTGTTGGTGTGTGTGTCTGTCTTGTGGGAGGTCTCTGTTTCAGCTCTCCAGGCGGCAAGTTGCTTGGATTTGTTCCAGAGTGTTGGGTGGATTTTGTTGCTGAGTTTGAGGTGGAGTGAGTAGGTCTCTGTTGGTTTGATCTAGTAGGTATCTTTTCCTTGTAGTTCGCTTCTGATTAGGGCTAGTTCTGTTCTTTTCAGGATCCTTTCGCTGGATGGGGTTTTGGTGGAATTTCAGTTGGAAGCTTGTGGGGATCACATTTTTGTCTGGCAGTTGCGTAGGAATGCAATGTCACGATGGTGGCTCTTCGGACTTCTAGTTTGTAGGTTCTTCAGCTGGAAGGTTTCCTCCCGGGGTCGGATATTTTTTGGATTTTTAGTTTGGTTCCTTTGTTCCTTTGTTCTTTTTGATCTGGAATCCGGCGATCAATTAAAACATTGTTTAGATGGCTGTGATGCTTCAGTTTTTAGGTGGTCTTTGGGCTCAGAGTGGGGTCCTGTGTCTTGTGAATTTTTTTGGAGATGAGGGTTTTGTTTTTAGGGAGTTGATCTGTGCAGGGTGGTGCAGTGTGATTGTGCATTTAGTTTCATCTGTGGTTTGTCTGTGTTTGTGTTTGGGTGTGGATGGAAGGTGGTGGCATCTTGTGTCCTTTTGGACCTGGTGTCAGTCTTTGTGACAGAGGCTCGTCTGTTGACCAGGGCTAGTTTTCAGATGTCAGGAAGCGGGAGGTGTCATCATGTTGTTTGGTGTTTCTCTATTTCAATGGCTTCCATGATTATTCGACTGTTGAAGTGTTCAGTTTGGAGATGAGTTTGGTTCTTTCAAAGTCAATTTCATGACCTGTTGTTTTTATGTGCTGGAAGAGAGAGGAAGATTTTTCTTCTTTTTGACTGCGTTCTTGTGTTCTGCGATGCGTGCGCTTATTCTCCTGTTTGTTTGTCCGATGTATGTGGCTGGACAGACTTTGCATGGTATTTAACAGACTCCTTAGTTTTCTAGCTCAATCTTGTCTTTGGGGTTTCTTAAGATGTTGGCTATTTTTGGTCGGTGCAAAAGGCTGTCTTGATATTGTGTTTGTGGAGAATTTTGCTGATTTTGTCTGTGGTGCCTTTGATGTAGGGAGGAGGGCGGTGCCGTTGTTCTCTTCTGTTTCTTGGTTCTTGGGGGTGTTTCCTTTTGGATTAGTTTGGTGATGGTTTGTTTTTTTGGAATCCGTTCGCAAGGCTTCTTGAATGGGCACTCTGTGTGAAGAGCGAAACAACATCGAAGCTCACGAGTAGGTCATTGGGTTGTAGGTCTTGTTTCTTTATAATTTCTATGAAGTGGAACGAGTTTTGTACGTATGAAGTGATGGATTCTGCATAGGGCTGGAGTTGTTTGGCAAGAAATTTGGCGAGGTTTTGTAGAGGTGAGCCTATGGAGCTGACTATGGGTCTGAGAGGTGTTCCTTCTTTGTGAATCTTGGGGAGGCCGTAGAGCTTGGGGCATCTGGATGATTTCTCTCTGGGGATGATGCTTGGCTTGATTTCTTCACTTAAGGGAGAGGCTTTATTTTGGCTTTGGTGGTTTTCCAGGTAGGTGGTGGGGTCTGTGTTCAAAGGTATGTAAGCAGGGTCTTGTAGTAGGTTGGATAATTTGGCTTGGTAGTCGGATGTGTTCATCACCACTGTGGCATTGCCTTTGTCTGCTGGGAGAATGATTATGTTGTTGTCTTTCCTCAGGTTGGAGAGGGCTTTTTGTTCTTCTTTGTGTAAATTGCTTCTGGGTGGTTTGCTGGAGCAGAGGACATTGGTGACTTCGAGTCTGATTTTGTTGGCTTCATCTGGGTTGATTTTGGTTAGGCTGGCTTCCACTCCGCATATGATGTTTTCGGTGGGGATGTGTCTGGGGGCGATTGCAAAGTTGAATCCTTTGGAAAGGACTTTGGTCTCTGCGATGGTGAGTGTCCTGTCTGATATGTTGTGAACTGTTTGTTTCATGGGCTGTTGTGTGGGGGGGTTGGGCTTCTGGCGTTTTTCCAGTTTGTGGAGTTTGTTGGTGTGTGTGTCTGTCTTGTGGGAGGTCTCTGTTTCAGCTCTCCAGGCGGCCAGTTGCTTGGATTTGTTCCAGAGTGTTGGGTGGATTTTGTTGCTGAGTTTGAGGTGGAGAGTGAGTAGGTCTCTGTTGGTTTGATCTAGTAGGTATCTTTTCCTGTGTAGTTCGCTTCTGATTAGGGCTAGTTCTGTTCTTTTCAGGATCCTTTCGCTGGATGGGGTTTTGAGTGGAATTTCAGTTGGAAGCTTGTGGGGATCACATTTTTGTCTCGGCAGTTGCGTAGGAATGCAATGTCACATAAGATGGTGGCTCTTCGGACTTCTAGTTTTCGTAGGTTCTGGTCAGCTGGAAGGTTTCCTCCCGTAGAGGTCGGATATTTGTTTTCGTAGATTTTCACGGGTATAGGTATGCATGTTAGGGTGGATTCGGGTTTCTTCCGTGTAGAAATCTGGTTGTTTTGGCGACGTTTGACGAGGTCTCACTCGTCATCTTCAGGCTGGTGTTCTGGCTTCTTTCTTCTTGAAGCAAAGTGTGGTCTCAGTTGAAGTCCTTCTATAAATACTGCTGGGGGTGTGTGGTTTGCTTGCTCTGTTGCTGATTGCAGGTTCCTTTGTTCCTTTGTTCTTTTGTGATCTGCTGTGTGGCTGAGGCGATCGTTAAGGGATTAACTGCTGATGGCTGTTTAGATGGCTGTTTACATGCTGGTGGGTTAGATGGCTGGTAGGTTCTGGCAGTATCCTGGGCTTTGGTGGAGTGGGGTCCTGTGTCTTGTGAATTCATTTTGGTCTGGCTACGTGTCTGTGGTCTCCCAAATTTTTTTGGGGTGTGTGAGTGTGCTCCATGTGGTGACTGGAGTGGGGTGCCGCAGTAGATGGTGCAGTCGTGGTTTTGTTATTGGATGGTGGTTTCGTTTCATCTGTGGGAAGGGTCTGGGTTTGTGTTTGGTGTGGATGGAAGGTGGTGGCATCTTGTGTCCTTTTGGACCTGGTGTCAGTCTTTGTGACAGAGGCTCGTCTGTTGACCAGGGCTAGTTTCCAGATGTCAGGCAAGCGGGAGGTGTCATCACGTTTATTCATGTTGTTTGGGTGTTTCTCTATTTCAATGGCTTCCATGATTATTCGACTGTTGAAGTGTTCAGTTTTGGAGATGAGTTTGGTTCTTTCAAAGTCAATTTCATGACCTGTTGTTTTTATGTGCTGGAAAGAGAGGAAGATTTTTCTTCTTTTTTGACTGCGTTCTTGTGTTCTGCGATGCGTGCGCTTATTCTCCTGTTTGTTTGTCCGATGTATGTGGCTGGACAGACTTTGCATGGTATTTCGTAGACTCCTTGGTTTTCTAGCTCAATCTTGTCTTTGGGGTTTCTTAAGATGTTGGCTATTTTTTGGTCGGTGCAAAAGGCTGTCTTGATATTGTGTTTGTGGAGAATTTTGCTGATTTTGTCTGTGGTGCCTTTGATGTAAGGGAGGAGGGCAGTGCCGTTGTTCTCTTCTGTTTCTTGGTTCTTGGGGGGTGTTTCCTTTTGGATTAGTTTGGTGATGGTGTTTTTTTGGAATCCGTTTCGCAATTAAAACATTCGAGAGAGTGTGTAATTCAGTTTTTAGGTGGTCTTTGTCAGCGAGGCGTTTGGTTCTGGAGATAAGGGTTTTTGCTACGGAGTTGATCTGTGCAGGGTGGTGGTGTGATTGTGCATTTAAGTAGCGGTTTGTATGTGTTTTTTTCTGGTAGATGGTATGTCCTAAGGAGCCGTCGGGTTTTTTGAAGATTAGGACGTCCAGGAAGGGAAGTTGGTTGTTGGCTTCTATTTCCATAGTGAATTGTATTTTGGGGTGTAGGCTGTTGAGATGTGTGAGGAAGTTGTTCAGTTTATCTTTCCCGTGTGGCCAGATAACAAAGGTGTAAATCAACATATCTGAGCCAGAGTTTGGGTTTATGTTCGGACTTCTGTAACGCGTTGGTTTCAAAGTGTTCCATATATAGTTTTGCGATGACCGGTGAGAGGGGTGATCCCATGGGTGCTCCTTCTATCTGTTTGTATCTTTGTCCATTGTGGATGAAGTATGTGTTGGTTAGGCAGTGGTTGGTCAGATCTTGTCTTTGGGGTTTCTTAAGATGTTGGCCACAAAGAAGGAACACCTCTCAGACCCATAGTCAGCTCCATAGGCTCACCTCTACAAAACCTCGCCAAATTTCTTGCCAAACAAATCCAGCCCTATGCAGAATCCATCACTTCATACGTACAAAACTCGTTCCACTTCATAGAAATTATAAAGAAACAAGACCTACAACCCAATGACCTACTCGTGAGCTTCGATGTTGTTTCGCTCTTCACACAAGTGCCCATTCAAGAAGCCTTGACAGCTATCCACAACAAATACAACCCCCCCAAACACATCCTAGATCTGACCAACCACTGCCTAACCAACACATACTTCATCCACAATGGACAAAGATACAAACAGATAGAAGGAGCACCCATGGGATCACCCCTCTCACCGGTCATCGCAAACCTATATATGGAACACTTTGAAACCAACGCGTTACAGAAGTCCGAACATAAACCCAAACTCTGGCTCAGATATGTTGACGACACCTTTGTTATCTGGCCACACGGGAAAGATAAACTGAACAACTTCCTCACACATCTCAACAGCCTACACCCCAAAATACAATTCACTATGGAAATAGAAGCCAACAACCAACTTCCCTTCCTGGACGTCCTAATCTACAAAAAACCCGACGGCTCCTTAGGACATACCATCTACCAGAAAAAAACACATACAAACCGCTACTTAAATGCACAATCACACCACCACCCTGCACAGATCAACTCCGTAGCAAAAACCCTTATCTCCAGAACCAAACGCCTCGCTGACAAAGACCACCTAAAAACTGAATTACACACTCTCTCGAATGTTTTAATTGTGAACGGATTCCAAAAAAACACCATCACCAAACTAATCCAAAAGGAAACACCCCCCAAGAACCAAGAAACAGAAGAGAACAACGGCACCGCCCTCCTCCCTTACATCAAAGGCACCACAGACAAAATCAGCAAAATTCTCCACAAACACAATATCAAGACAGCCTTTTGCACCGACCAAAAAATAGCCAACATTTTAAGAAACCCCAAAGACAAGATTGAGCTAGAAAACCAAGGAGTCTACGAAATACCATGCAAAGTCTGTCCAGCCACATACATCGGACAAACAAACAGGAGAATAAGCGCACGCATCGCAGAACACAAGAACGCAGTCAAAAAAGAAGAAAAATCTTCCTCTCTCTTCCAGCACATAAAAACAACAGATCATGAAATTGACTTTGAAAGAACCAAACTCATCTCCAAAACTGAACACCTCAACAGTCGAATAATCATGGAAGCCATTGAAATAGAGAAACACCCAAACAACATGAATAAACGTGATGACACCTCCCGCTTGCCTGACATCTGAAACTAGCCCTGGTCAACAGACGAGTCTCTGTCACAAAGACTGACACCAGGTCCAAAAGGACACAAGATGCCACCACCTTCCATCCACACCAAACACAAACCCAGACCCTTCCCACAGATGAAACGAAACCACCATCCAATAACAAAACCACAACTGCACCATCTACTGCGGCACCCCACTCCAGTCACCACATGGAGCACACTCACACACCCCAAAAAAACATTGGGAGACCACAGACACGTAGCCAGACCAAAATGAATTCACAAGACACAGGACCCCACTCCACCAAAGCCCAGGATACTGCCAGAACCCACCAGCCATCTAACCCACCAGCATCTAAACAGCCATCTAAACAGCCACCAGCAGTTAATCCCTTAACGATCGCCTCAGCCACACTGCAGATCACAAAAGAACAAAGGAACAAAGGAACCTGCAATCAGCAACAAAGCAAGCAAACCACACACCCCCAGCAGTATTTATAGAAGGACTTCAACTGAGACCACGCTTTGTTTCAAGAAGAAAGAAGCCAGAACACCAGCCTGAAGATGACGAGTGAGACCTCGTCGAAACGTCGCCAAAACAACCAGATTTCTACACGGGAAGAAACCCGAATCCACCCTAACATGCATACCTATACCCGTGAAAATCTACGAAAAAAGAATGAGCATAATGACTTTTGGCTGATGCAAGGGGTTGCAATTAGAGATGGGCACGAAACAGAAAAATGGCGTTTCGGTTTTTCATTTGTCGTTGAGAGATCTGTTTTGGTTCGTTTCCATTTGTCGGGAATTTTTTGAAAAATTTTGTTACCGTTTTTTGTTTTTTCGTTTATCGTTTCTACCCGCTTTTTGCGCGATTTTTAAAGTATTTCTGTGCGTGGGCGTCCCCCAATGCCCCAGACCAGAGGGAAAACACTAAAAAAATGGATGCTGGCAGAGACACAGTATAGACTAGGAACGCAGGGAGGCTGCAAAGGCAGCGGCGGGCTTTGCCCAGGGTGCAAGGCAGCTGCAGAGTGACTGCACTGCGGGGCAGGGGAAGGTACTCACCAAGAGGTACACAGCACACACGCACACAGGGAGGCTGCAGGACTTAAGCTAGAGTCGCAGAGACAGCAATCCCACCCTAGCTCCCACCAGAGACTGCAAGGAGGACGGGGCTGCCAGAGCTTTTTATGCCCTTTGTGGCTGCCAGACCTGCCCACCCAGTCTGCAACCTGGGCATGCTATTGTTTGAACATGATCCCATCACATGGCTTGCCTCCATTTTGTGGCTGGTAGCGACATCCATTTTAAAGGGAAAAGAAAAATACATCAAAATGGGAGAAGACAAAAACAAACATTTTAAGGACCCCAACCCCCCTGGTAGGTATTATTAGACAATATAAATAAAATAATTATTGCTGCATTTTTACGGATGTCCAGGGCATTTTTTAACATTTAAAACAGGTCATTTCATTGCGTTTCACCATTAACGGAAACGAAACATAACGGCCTCAATTTTCGTGGTTCTGTTCGTTTCGTTTCATTTTCATCACAATTTTCATTTGTCATTTTGTTACGTAATGGAAACGACAAACAGTAACGGAAACAAAAAAATGTTCATTCCGTGCCCATCTCTAGTTGCAATAGCTATGAGGTAATGTCATGTGTATAAAAATGTTCTGTAAATCATTGTTCATTGGGCCTTTTGAGAGTAAGGCACCCACTTTGTCTCTCTACCATATATTCTGTCATATGTACTGAATGTTGTTATGCTGTTGAACTTTGTATAAGTTCTATGATGCTGCGATATGTTTTTGTTCATATGTAATATAGCTGTTTTTTGTTTTTAGAAAACTCTGTCTCTGGCTAACTATTTATTCAATAAGTATTTGCTTCTGCTGGCTGATTAAATAGCACAAAACTCTGACATATACCTATACTCTAATTGCTATTGTTAATTAGTTTTATATGAAGGCTGCCAAGACCTTAAATGTGCCATATAAAGGAGGGGAATACCTGAATTTAAATACCACTTACACTAACCACCACACTAAAGTGACTACAGAGTATGCCTCTTTAGACCATCAAGCCGAGTAGCTTGGCCCACATGCCCTCTTGTAGGTCTCACATAAAAACCTCTAGGCCCAGGTCAGATAAATGGACCCCATCAGAGCAGAATAATTCCGCCTTAAGGGCAGTGATGCCAGGGTGACAGATTACAAATCCAAGACCAGTGGTAATGAAGGGTGCTGCCTCCCTATTTACACCCTTCTGGGCTTTATGCATTTTTTGGGGGGGTGGGAATCATGGGCTGGTCACTGTAACAGAACTTTATGGCGGGGGTTGCTGCTCTGCCCAGATCCATCTGTCTTCAAACAATCACAGCTGCTTGTTTACTGATGTCTGGAAAAGTCATTCCATGAATGGGTTCATTAATAATTCCCCCAGCCTGGCTATAATTACTTACACTACTCCTGTGGTATCCTATCATTTACAGATTCACCTTCCTGGGTAAGATAAATGATGAATCAGGTGATACTCACCTGGTGTTGTCTTGGGTACCACCTCCAAAGTGGAGACCCGGAAATGCCTTGAATGCAGGCATTCAAAAAGGCCCCAACATGTGGCCACGTTCTACCTGAGTAGCAGCGAAAGTGGGGGAAGGATGGGATAAGGTGGGATTCATAAGAATCAATGCAAGTCACAGCCTGAGATGCTGCCTTGCAGTTTTGCTTTCCCTAGCTCACAGAACACAATGGTTGTTTGGCTATTTATTTATTTATTTATTTATTTATTTATTTATTTATTTATTTATTTATTTATTTATTTGTTTGTTTGTTTATTTATTTGTTTGTTTGTTTGTTGGATCACAGTGCTAAATTGACTGGATCAGAGCCCACTCCCCCCCCGGGGAACAATTATTTCCCAATGGTTACCAAAACGCTCAACCCTCAATAACTTCATGAACTTGAATGTCTTAATGAATATTTGAATATGTCTTAATTGTGCTGGACGGCCTATTGTCCTGCATTAATTGCAAGCTGCCTTGGGTCCTTTCCCAAGGAGAAGGGCAGGTTAAAAATACTCTACAACAAAACTAAATAAATAAATAAAAATCAGGCACAAAAACAACCCCTCAAGTGATGAGTTCCCCCTTATATGAACTAAAATAACTAAAATTGATCATCTCCCAAACAGTGCATCAAATAAAATCACTCAGAAACAAACCCCTAACATATTTAATCCCTTATCCAACCTAAAAAAAAAATCACCACAATAATAATTTGGATCCCTAAACACACCCCTTCACCATCAGACAGTCTCACAAGAGGCTCCCCTGGTGCCCTTCCTCCCCACCCCCGCTAAGACCCCTTTTCCCTCACTAAACTAAATAAGCTGTAAAAGTAAAATAAAGGCACAAAGCACTTGCTTGAAGGCACACGCCACATGGCTCAGCTGGGAGCAAGAGCGGAATCCACATAGCAGCAGGGGAAAGAACAAAGGACCCAATGCTGCCGCAACCCGCTTTCCTGGCAGCAAAAGAGCTAGCTGCAAGGCAAGAGGCAGGGGAAAAGCTGGTGGAGCCTTAAGTAGGTGTGCTCTCTGCCCTTGCAGTGGACATGCAACCTCTGTGTCTCTTCTAATGGGCAGGCAAAGATGGCCTACAATGGAACAAGTCCTCGCAGAGCCACCAATCTGCAATACAGAGATTGCCTCATTAGAAGAAAATGTCTAATTGCCACAATAGAAGTTTTGCACATCTCCCATAGTTTGCAAATTAGCTTGCCTTGCTTTATTGTTAGGCCTGGCAAGTCTCAGACAAAAAGATTTGCTGAAATTAACCTCTGGAATACATGCATTTCAAGTTGTCTAGCAAGCAAGTGTTTTGCTTATATACCACCTCATACCACTTCAAGTAGTCTCTGGGTGGTTTACAGTTTAATTACAGTATGCAGACTATACATTTCCCCTCCCCCCCAGCAAGCTGGGTACTCATTTTTCTGACCTCAGAAGGATGGAAGGCTGAGTCAACCATGAGCCTGCTACCTGGTATTGAACCCCTGGTCGTGAGCACAGTTTTACCTGCAGTACAGGCATTTATCCACTGTGCCATAGGTCTAATCTAGAATCTATAGTTCAGCCCTGACTCTATAACACAGCTTCCTGTGTTCCTTCATGAAAGGATAAGAGCTAAGAAGTTGATAAGTAATAGCTTGGATACTGCTGCTGTTGACCCCCAGCAAGGCTTTCCTGAGGTGGTCACCTCCATCGTCTTGTCCAGAGAGCCAGCCCTACTGCAGAACTTCCTTTTTGAGTAGGTTGAAACTACCTTCCTTCCATTCCCTACCAATTGGTTTTGCTGCATTTTTTTATTAAAATGCTCTTCTATACTGTATGCACATATGCAACTGTTGTTTGCATTTCAGTAGTTGGGTGAAGAGACTTATATTACTTATCACTTTCAAATTCATGTTAAGATGGTGGCTGATATTTTTATTTCTTTTCTGTATATCATACAAACTAATTAATTAAGCATACCAATTTGATATCTCTGTATCTTGACCTTCAAGCACTTGGTATCCTTGCTTCCTTAGAGCTATAATGCACCGTCTGCTCCCAAGTGGAAGCAGGAAGTAGTCAGTGTGCCAGAGCTCTGAGAAGTGCTATAATTATTTTAAGTGTTTTACACTTTCTTGTAAACCATCTTGGGAATAAGACTGAAGGGCAGGATAAGTATCAATAAAATAAATAGATAAACAGATCAGAATTCTTAAAGAGAAGGAGTGGTGTAGCCTCAACTCAATGATAACATACTCCTCCAAAGATTGTGCAGTAACATAGAGGGCATAGTAGTGGATAGCAAAGATTCATTGTGTCCTGTAGGAGCTACTTGATGCATCATTGTTTAAAAATAATCTATTTGACATTACCACTTTCTATCATTATTTGAAATTCTTGAATAAAAACTTTCATGCAGCCAAACCAAGAAGTGTGCCATTGGGTGTTCAGTCTGGCTCACTGAATATGTCAACATGCTTCGCACCACAAAAGTACAGAATTCATAAAGCAAAAAAGCAAAGGAAAGTGTGTTGCTTCTATACTACCCCAGAGCACTTAAAACACTCTCGAATCTCGATGTGGTTTAAAAGTAATTATGCAGGCTACATATTTCCCTCTACCTGCAGCAAGATGGGGCTTCATTTTACTAAACTCAGAAGGATGGAAGGCTGAGTGAACCTTGAGCCTGCTACCTGGAATTGAACCCCAGGTCATGAGTTTAACTGCTGTGCTAAAAAGTTCTTACACGCTAACCATAAACACTAATCATGGAATAATATTTATTTATTTATTATTTTATTATTTATATACCAAAGGAACTCCGGGCAGTTTACAACAACAACAATAATAACAAACAAAATAATAGTAGAAAAAAGCAATAATAATAAAAATAATAAAAATGAAGAGGAAATAATAATATAATATAATATAATATAATATAATATAATATAATATAATATAATATAATATAATATAATGGAGTTGGAATTACCTAGAAGATTATCAAATTTAAATCCCTGCTCTATGAAGCAATCCAAATCAAAGTACATCTGACAGTTGATTGTCTACTTTTCTCTTCAACATCAACAATGGAGTGTTCATCATCACCTCTCAAGGTAATTTGCTCCATGGTCATTTTGCTCTAATATTTAAGAACTTGACTAAATTAACTTTATTTTTATTAAAATAGATAATGTATGTTAGACATACAGGACTAAAATATAATAACAAAGCATATAGTATTTGCAATCTATACAGCACACCAACATTCAGATAACAATTAAGTGTGAATTCTGATCTGACCACTACAATCATTTAGTCATCTACTTTCTTATTGTACAAGCCAGTACACAGAATTTCACAATGTTAGCTGTAAATTCACTTCCAGGATCATAGATGTTAAAAGAGAAGTACAATTTATCAAATCTATCTGGTTAATGTTTTAAAACTGGGGATTGGGTGAATCTTTAAAACATGTGCACTACAACAGTATGTGTCCCACAGCTGCCATCCTAACAGATTGACAGGGGCAAAAATATTGGCCATAAAGGATACATGAGTCTCTTCCTTCTAAAAAAGGCCAAGCATGGAAACAGGCCAGAGTACAAACTCTCCAGTATCTTGCGAGGTCTAAATTATCAACATAATCTGCTGGGATGAGGATTCTACTGGGATTTGCAGCTTCTGAGTCATATGAGCTCTGTGCTCAGTTGAACTGGAGGAGTGTATCCCAGATCTTCTTCCTAATAGTCTCTTTAGCTTTCATAAATCTCAAATACAATATTGTTGGAGCTGATATAATAGGAGGTTTTCCCAAATAGTCAGTGGAATTCTTTTA
Organism: Phrynocephalus forsythii; assembly: GCA_029282475.1. NCBI lineage: Eukaryota > Metazoa > Chordata > Lepidosauria > Squamata > Agamidae > Phrynocephalus > Phrynocephalus forsythii. The sequence goes on along the minus strand of JAPFRF010000007.1, from coordinate 9,691,790 downwards.
TCTCTGACATGATTCTCTTCCACAGTGATGCAAGCCTGGCACTTGTCACATCAATCTTCCAAGATATCATTCATAATCTGTAGCTACCTCAAAGACTGAATATCACAGTATGAACTGACTCGGGTGTTAAGGTCATCAGGAAAGGCCTCACAGGTACATCTCATGGGAACACATGAAAGGTCTCATGTGTACTCCCAGCCTCTGGAACTCCCTCCCACTGGAGGCCAGGATTGCCTCATCTCTGTTGTCTTTCCAGAAACAGGCAAAGACCTTCCTCTTCAGGCAAGCTTTCCCTGAATGATGGACTACCTATTATGTGTCTTTTATGTGAATCTATATGATCACATAGACTTTGTGTTTATAACCCCTTTTAACCTTGTGTGATTGCATTGACACTAGGTTTTCAATGTTAGTTTCCATCACTCATTTACATGGAATTTTTACTCTCTCTTTAACTACTCGCATTTTCTTGCAGCTTTAATGTAATGTTGTCTTTTAATGCTGTAAGATATCCCTCAATTCCCTGTTCTCAATGCAGTGATACCTCTACTTACAAGTGGCTCTACTTATGAGCAATGTGACTTAAGAGTGGAAAACCGTTGGCGTTTTAATTGCTGCCTTACAAATTTTAGATGAGGTCTGCTGTACTTACAATTTTTAAATTAAAAAAATCATTTTATTTTTTATTTTTTAGATATGGCTGTTCTACTTATGAGTGGTTCGACTTATGAGTATGCATTTGGAATGGCTAAAACTCATAACTGCAGGCACCACTGTACTTGAATATGTCTTAATTGCACTGGACTGTATATTGTCCCTCATTACTGTAACCTGCCTTGGGTCCTTTTCCAAGGAGAAAGGCAGGGTAAAAATACTATAAAATAAATAAAATAAATAATCAGTGTTGGCCAGGAACTCCCAGGTTTCAAGATTCTAGGTGGTAATCTTCTCTTTCGGTTATGGCTCCACACCTAGGATGGAGTAGATTATTAAAATGATTACCTAGTAGAGATGGGCATGAACCTAAAATTGGTGATTCATTGTTAGCCATGAATCAACAGCCACCGTGAACCAGCTGGAAAACTGAACTGGCTCACAGTTCTGGTTTTGGTTCATGCCTCGCTGGGGGGAGGCGCCTACCTGCTTTTGTTGCGGCAGCAGCAGCTCATGTGTATGCACCTGCCACTGACAGAATCACAGGCCCAGCTCATTGAAGCCAGACCCACTACTTGTCCGCATGCACATGCTAGGTGTGCTACTTATGCACAGGCACCCAATGGGCGTATTCACACAGGGAACAGGCCCAGCTCTCAGGATGGTGGCAGTGGCAGAGGAGGAGAAGCCTTCAAAACAAGGTAAGAATGGGGCAGGCATCCCATTTTACAGAAGAAGGAAGAAAGGAAAAGAAAGAAAGAAAGAAAGAAAGAAAGAAAGAAAGAAAGAAAGAAAGAAAGAAAGAAAGAAAGAAAGAAAGAAAGAAGATAAGTTTGGTGGTTTGTTTCAGTTCAGCAAAATGAGCAGCAAATGCCTTCCCCCAAGATAAGAGAAGGAGAGAAACAATTACATTTCTGTGCAAATTAAGAGGAATTGTGGAAAAAACACGTTAATGTTGCCACATATAATAATGGCTGTCATGTTGTTGTGCTCAATTCTCAAGACTACAGGCACCAGAAAGATTGGTTTGTATCGTTTTAAATAATCACCCAACTGTTGTGAATCTACCATCTCTTCCTCTTTCTGTATGTTTGTAATGTAAGTTCTCTGCTTCTGAGAGTGAGGTGACACTAGATTTGTGCAGTGACAGTGTAAGCAAATTACAGAAACGTTTATGAGAATAACAAACAGCACTCCTTGTCTCAATCTTATATAGAAGTTAGGAATCTTATGGGGTTGGCATTCCATTGTTGATGTGTTTGGTGAAGTGAGAATAGACCAAATAGGAACAAAGAATTGTAATGTTATTTACATCCCTAATCCCAAATTTGGGTTTACGGTACTTCCCCGAGCCTAGAGGCACCACTGATTATAATGCTTCAAAATACTGATGTGATAACAGTCATTGCTATGACACCACGGACATGTATTATTTAGATACTTCTGAACCAGATGGTGCTCCTTCAAAATCTAGCGACAAGTCATGTCTCCTGACTTGGTGAAGGAATGTTACAAACACTTTCTGTTTTTATGGTCTTTGTACGCAGAAATGGCTTTCTGATTTCCTTCAAGGTCAGCTGGCACAGCGGGTGGATGCACAACTCTGAGCAGCTTCCCTCTGCAGCCCTCTGCATAGGTCTTGCTCAAAATAGCATGTTCAGGTTGGCTGGCTGTGTTTGCATGGTGTCTGCAGGGCAGAATCCTCACCTCATCAGATAACCTTGAGGTAAAACACAGTTTCTCAGCCTGAGTGACTCAGCTGTACAGTGGGTGATGGTGACATATTCTGTGGATTTGGCAGAGCAGTACTGCTTTCTCGCTTCCTACAGATGAACCATGCTGACGCAAAACTCCCTCCTCACCTACCCCCCCAATGGATACCAATATTCTGACAAATATCACAATTTTTCAATTTTTTCCCCAAAGGTAGACAAAAGTATCTAAGAAGTAAGCCATTTGTCCTTTCCCATTGCCTGGTTTTAACTCATTACAGTGTTTGTTGTGATCCTCCTTTCATATATTTAAATATGCATATAGATATATTTAATTGCTTCACTAAAAATGTTTTAAGTGATCAGTTTCTTCGTTCGGGGATCCTGAATGAAGTTGTTTAAATTGCTGTTTGATGACTCTCCCCATACATAGTTCTTGTGTAACTGAGGGAAATATAGCACAGATGAAGGGATTACAGATAATGTGTTGCTGCTTAAACAAAGGTAGGAATTAGAGATGGGCACGACCAGAATTTTTTTTTTTCGAGTTGTCATTTTTCAGGACGGGTCCATTTCGGGTCGTTTCCGTTTTTCGCGAAATTTTTCAAAAATTTGTCATTTCGTCGTGTTGTTTGTCATTTGTCGTTACCGCCACGATTTAGCGCGACTTGACTTCCCAGAGCATGGGGTTAGGGGGTAAAGGCTAGGCTTAGGGTAACGGTTAAGGTTAGGGTGGGTTAGTGGGCTGTACCTCTGGGTGCCTCTGGCCCACTAAGAACACAGTGTACTGGCGTATGGTTTAGGGTTAAGGTTAGGATTAGGATTAGGGTTGGTGGGCTTTTTATGCCCTCTCTGGCACATCCAGAAGTCTCAGCAAAACCTGGCCATGCGATTGGTGGAATGGCTCCAAAAATTTGCATGGTCCCATCCCATGGCCAGCCCATCATTGCTCGTGCGCAGGTGTAAAAAAATAAAAATAAAATAAAATAAAATAAAATCAATGGAGACGTTTTGTTGCAAGAAAAACCCACTGCTTCTGCTGTAAAAATTCAAGCATTTAAAATAGCTATTTTTTGCATGTTTCTGTGGTGCTTTGGTGGTTTTTGGACCACAATTTCAAAAAAAATATTGCGGTTGCCATTTTGGACCCCCCCGCACCACATGGCAAATGGATATGCCGAGGATGCCCCCTCCCAGCCTGGTACCAGCAGCCCAGGACAGGAGGGGGGAAGGCTGGAGTGGGGACCCCCAGAAACCACCCCTCTGGTAGGTGCCCTCAGGCAGGCATATTTTTGCCTGCTTTTTTGGCCAGGAATCGGTTTTTTTTTTAATTTCTAAAACTTTTTTTCTGTGCCGCTTGGCATCGTGTGATCACTGCGATGCCAGGAACAACAACGACAAATCGGACCCAATTTTTCTTTTGTTGGTTCGAGTTCGAGTTCTGGGGGAGTAATTGTCGTTACCGTTTCCGTTGCGTAACGGAAACGAGTAACGGAAACGGAAACGAGAATTTCGCCAAGTCGTGCCCATGTCTAGTAGGAATACAAAAGCTGATTCCCCCCCCCATAAATTGGAAGTGTTGTTGTTGTTCAGTCGTTCAGTCATGTCTCACAAAATGGTAATGACAGGCTCAGCAGGTTCAAAGGTAGGAAACTGAAAATCTGTCTGTTTCCTTTTTGTTGTGTGGGTTTCCCCCCAGTATCCTAATAGATTCCAGATGAGATTGTGAGGCTTCATCTCATCCTGTACCCAGATATAATATGCTTTCTTCTCATTGTTCTAAATCCTTTTGTAGTGATTTTTCACATTCATACACTTGCACGCACACATTTTAGTTCTTTGTACGCAGAACTAAACATCTAATGGCATATCAATCACTTGTGGTTTGCGTCTCATAATGAAAAAGGGAAGTTAACATGAATGTTTAAATTAACAGCCTTCCCACTGTATAGCGGGTCACTCATTTTAGAATCTTGTGTATTACAAACTCCTTTTCCATCCTGTTTGAAGTGAAATGTAAAAAATGTGGAGCCAGAGCATAACAGTTTGGAACCAAGGCTTGCTGTAAAACAAGGAAAGCTTTTTAATTTACCTATAGGTTTGATTTTACACTGTGGAATAAGTGTTGCATGGAGTAGAGGGGGCATTCCCTACATTTCCACAATAACAGCAGCAAAAAGGGGTACTAAACACATTTGAATGCACTGGATGTCAGAAGCTGTTAACGTGCCGCAGAACTAGGGTTAAATTTGGCTGCACTTCCTTTGAAGTAAATTGATGCTACTGCTTCAGGGCTGCTGTGTATTTCTGTCTCTCGATGGGAGGAGAACAAGGAACACAAGACTTAGAGTTATTACTGCCATGTGCTTGTCCCTTCCATGCTGTGTTAATCCAGCACTGACCGCTGTTGTCTCTTCGCCACAGGAAGTGCTTTTTAATGTCTTTAAGTGCTGTTGAGAGCAAAAGGGTAAATAGCTCTGGAGTGATTTTTTAAGAGGAAGAGAGAGATTGGCAAGCGCCAAACAAGAAAGCTTCGGTGTGAGTTCAAGAGAAGAAGCTGTCAACATTTGTCAAAGAGAGATTGTTTCTTCCGTCTACTGGGATAACACAACTCTTGATAACATGCTGGGGGGCCCAAACCATGTACATTAATAAATAACACCATTATAAATTATACATCATGCAACTCATAACAGACCTTGGGTTCCAGTAGCTTCTTTAAACATCTTAATTCTCAAGTAAGGTTCAGTCTCCAATAAACCAAAATAAATCAATGAAAGGTGCATATTATGTGGTGACTCAAGTGTGAATATCACTATAAAGCATGTGTAGCAAGGATTTGTCTTAAATTCTAATACTATTCAGGATACACAGCCCTTCCTCTGAAAAACATTTTAAAACATAGTATTAATACAGGCATACACTGCTTCTTGGCATAGCAAGTGACACTAGAGTAGACCTGTTTGAATGTATGAAACATATGAATGAGTTGACTCACCAAATCCCCATTGATTCAATGGACTCGCTGTGGTACAATTTACTATGTGGCATGACATGATTTGGGACATTGTATTTAAATGTAAATGTACACAATGTGATGATCTCAAAAATAGATCAGTATATTTTAATAAGAGTCATATAACTGTGGAGTATCTGGCACCACAACACAAATCAATGTGCCTCCTCATAAGGTAGGAAAGAAGAGGAAGAGACTCAAAATTATAGCAAAGGCCTCAAGACCGATAACCATGCCTATGAGTTGGAAGAGGCAGAACAAAAGCCACTTCTCTCCTGCCTGACTCACTGTTGTGCCGCTACAGTAGTGAGCAACTCTTCGTGACCCCATGTCCATGGAGTTTTCTTGTCAGGAATACTGGAGTGGCTTGCCAGTTCCTACTCCAGGCGCTTACAGCACCTGGTATTCCCTGGTGGTCTCCCATCCAAGTACTAACCAGGGCCGACCCTGCTTAGCTTTCGAAATCAGGCGAGATTGGATGTGCTAAGGGCATCTAGGCAGCTATGCCTGACTCACTCTCATAAGACAATTCTGCATGAGAAGTCCTAACATCCTGGCTTTGTTCTAACTGGGATTTTTAAGTTCAAACATTCAGTCCAGTCCCTTATCAACCAGTAAGGACTTAGAACAAAACAATATTAATGATGAGCAGATTGTTTCTGGTTTGGGGTTTAGGATCTGTATCTTCTGACAGTATATTTGTCATAGCAGAAAACTTTTTTTCTGTTTAAATTGCATATAAAATATTTTGGAAATAGGAAGACAATTATTAATAACTCCTATGATGTGCATTATATCTTTCCAATACACAGGGCTGTATAGTTCTGTGTAACAGGAGTTGGAAAATATGGAGGGGGAAGGGTATTGTTTTTACATGCATGACCAGGGATGTATTGTAAATCCATGCTTGCCATATCCTCACAGCTAATGAAAAGGAACTGTAACATTCTTATCCTCACTATCATGGATGTTAATATATTTCCTGGGGCTTTCAAGAGTTCTCACAGTCACAAGAATATAAACTTAGTTGTTTATAAAATGGCCACTGTTTTGTAACATTTTCTGGCTTTTCCACCAAAATGGTCTGATATTGTGCCAAAATGCACAACGCCCCAGTCCCCAACTTAAGATGTTTGCTTTCTTTTTTTATTTAAGAATGTGAAGCACTAAACGGATTGTTGGCATCTTTCTCCACAACTAAACAGAACTTGTGTGCTTGGGGGTGCTTGTATGCTTTGCTTCCTAAAGCAAAAGGACACTAGTAATATTTTATGGAAATTGTACAGGCCTCAAGGGAAAGAATAACTCTTTGTCTTGCTTTTAGTTCATAAGACTTTCAAATTACATCCTAAAGTGTATTGTCATGTTGAGAGACAACCTAAATTGACGAGAACAAGGCATTTAGCATGTATCCCCCCCCCCTTCTATACTAATGTCTTGCTTGCAGGCTTCCAATACCCACGTGGTTTGCTGCTGTGAGAACAGCATGATGGACTAGATAGGTCTTTCATGTTATCCAAGAAGGTTCTGCTTTTGTTCTTCTAATACTGTACCTTATAGTTTTGTTATTTCTGGACACAGATTCATAACTTTTTCCAGATCTGTGCCAAGATACTGATTTTTTTTTTTAAGCAATGTAAGTCTGAATGCAAGAAACAATGACCCAGGTTCAAATTCAAATATGTATTCCTGTCTTTTATGTAAAGCTGAATCATTGTAAATAATTGAACTAAAATGAATTTATTTGCCTTGCTTTATACTCGTTTTTCACAGAGGTTGAATAGTAGGCATTCTGTTAGAGTTTTGTGCTGTTTGATCAGCCAGCAGAAGCAATACTTATTGAATAAATAGTTAGCCAGAGACAGAGTTTTCTTAAAACCAAACAGCTATATTACAAACCATACAAAAATATATCACAGCATCACAGAACTTATACAAAGTTCAACAGCATAACAGCATAACAGCATAACAGCATACATTACATTGACAAAATATATAGCAGAGAAACAAAGTGGGTGCCTTAATCACAGAAGGCCCAATGAACAATGATTTACAGAACATTTTTATACATGTGTCTGTCCAATCATAAATGACATTACCTCATAGCTATTGCATTATGTTAATTCTTAACATCTGTACTCCAGTAGAAAAAACTAAACATTGAGTCACTGTGACTTTGCACTTTTACAGTCTCCATCTTTAAATCAATTAAATACATATCAGATATATATAGAACATCCTATCTAATACATGTATTTCACTAACTAATATCTGACACATTCTGCATTTAAGGAATATTGGAAAATCCAGCTATATGGCAAGAGTGATAGGAATGATATTTTAATGAAGCTTATAACTGTTATTGACAAAATAAAATGGCAGCACTTATGTTCTCTTTTGGCTATTTCCCCTTTTCATTCTCCCCCTTCAGCGTGTTATTCTAGCCTGCATTTTACCCTGAGATTCCTTCCCAGCTATGTAGGGTTGTAAATTAGTGGTTGTATAAACACTTAGCTCCATGGGAAGACAGTCAGCCGAGGTATTCCAGGAGGAGATAAGCCAGATACTTTTGAAGTTGTTATCGATCCTAGGCTGTCAGAGAACTCCTGTCTCGGAGCGGCGCAGAGTCCCGGGAAGTGCAAGCCAGATGGCGCCAGAGTGCAAGATGAATGTCTTCCTCCTTCAATATCCCTTCAAATTGATTTGTAACCTTGTATGAACTTTTTATCCATTGTGTGTTCTCATTGTTCTATGCTCAATTTACAACCCACAGCTGCATCCTTATCAATTTAGATAAAGGAGGGGCTGTTGGGGAGTAAGAATTCTTATAAAAAGTGTGGAGTTTCTTTGTTCGATGCCCCAGACTTTCCGAGATGATTTGGCTGGGTGCCCGTTGCAACGTTTAATAAAGTTTTTCTCCGTTCTTTGGAACCTTGGCTCGTTTTGATATCTCAACCCCCGAAACCGTGGCAAAGAATCCTAAAACGTGGCTTACATCTGGGGGCTCGTCTGGGATAGCCCCTTTTCAGGATGAGGGGCCATGCCAAGGGATGTCGAACAACCAGCGTTGGACAAAGAGCTCCAGTGCACACCTTTCCATTTGAAAAGGGGAACTGCTTCGTTCAGCGTCGTGGCGGAGACGGCATCGCTTGGGGAGAAAAAAGAAAAAGCGAGCCGGCTGGGGGAAGACTTCGTGGGATATTTGGTAAGATATGGGACCGGTCCAGTGTGGGAGGAGAAGAGTTTGTCTCTAACATCCCAAATAAGGGGTTTTGGCCCCCAGTGTGTAAAAAGGGAAAAGAACGGTGGTTCTGTTTTCCAGAGGGAGGAGAGGAGCAGTGCTCTAACATCCCGTGAAAGATAGTGGGCAGGAACCCACGGGGCATTGACGGAGAAACGGAGATCTCAGCTGTCAAGTAGAATAAGTTAAAAAGGTTCTCTGATAGGAAGGGGATCCAGATTAGGTTGGGAGGAGGTATTGAACTGTGGGAATTTGTGTGGTCACTTTGATCCAATGAGTGTGTGTGAGCGTGGAATGGTCAGCGTTTAAAACTCCCCTTGGCCGAGCGAAGTCTGGGTTGTGCATTTTCTGGCCGAGCGATCGCGTCCAGATCACAACCAGAAGTGAGTCCTGTGTGTGTGATAAATTTCAAAAGCATAGGTGCGGATCAAGTGACATTTGTGTGGGAGAAATAGGAATATTGTTTAAGAGTCATTTAAAACATGGGAGGAAATACCAGTAAATCGACGACCCCATTGGACTGTTTCACCTCAAATTGGAATACTGCCATCAAGAACTATGATTTTGGCATCAAAATGAAAATGGAGCGAATGCAGACTTTATGTCAATTAGAATGGCCAATTATGCAACCAAATTGGCTGGCAGAGGGAACGTTCAATGAAAGTATAATTAGGCAGTTGTGGTTAAAAATTCTTAAAAACTATCCAGAGCATGTCCCATATATAGAAGTCTAGCGAGGAAATGTTAAAAGGAATCCTTTGTGGATACAAGATTGTAGGAAGTTGCCACCACAAGCCAAGTTATTTGCTTTAAAGAAACAGAAGGAGGTTTTAGACAGCTGCCCGGAGGACTATGATACACTTACTCCGCCACCCCGTATGCCGTGGCCATCCCTCCGGGAAATCTGATAGCACCACCCGTTCTCCCTCAAGGAAATCCAGCACCATTACCCGCTCCCCTTCCGGGAGCACCCCCTGTGAATGATGCCCTCCCCAAACCAGAAGATCTCCCGCAGCCAGCACCCCCTGTCAAGCCACCCAAAGGTGAGCTTGGGGCCGGAGGAGGAATTCCAAAACCAGATGAGGAAGATGAGGGGGATGATGAAAGGAAAAAGGAAAGTGAGGAGGAGTTCCAACACAGAGTACAAGGAAATTTTGAATGGGGTGTAGCGGACCACCAGAGAGTAACTGATTTAGTTAAAAAGTATGACTCTGTACTGGAAGTCGGAAATCATGCCATAGAAGCCGCAGGGGAGCGAAATTGGGTAAAGAGGCAACGGTATCTTTTAAAGGCATATGATGCAGCAAAGAGGCATGAGAAATTCCTTGAACAAAAGAAAGCTGATGAGCAGGCAAAATTTTTGCCCCTCAGACGAGTATATGACCCCCTGCCCCCAAATCAACAGGGTCCCCGTACGTATTCGATGCAACATGTGCCATTTACGAGCAGTGACATTATTAATTGGAAAAATACCTTGCCAAGCTTAGAAGATGATCCTGACAAAGTTTATGAAACTATGGCCAGTATTTTTAATGTATATATGCCTACTTATGAGGATCTGCAACATCTCATATGTGGCCTTTTTAATTCGGAAGAAACCCGAAATTTTTTTGAGGAGGCTAAAATTGCCCTAGGAGACACCCAAGCACAAGCGGAAGCCGCTGTTCCAACGGTCACCCCACCAGATTGGGATTATAATGTAGATGGAGGTCTTGGTGCCTTGAGAATATACCATACTGCAATACTTCAGGGCATAAGAGCAGCAGGAAGAAAGAAAATCAATATGTCAAAAGTAAATGACGTGGTCCAGAAACAGGATGAGTCCCCTGGAGCCTTTTTGGAACACTTGTTTCAAGCGTTTAGGAAGTTTACTCCCATTAACCCTGAAGATCTGGGAATGGAAAATATAGTAAAGACAGTCTTTGTAGCTCAATCTGCCCCGGATATTCGTAAAAAGATTCAAAAGGACATTAATTTCATGGGACAGACCCTTCAATGGATGTTGCAGCTGGCGCAGACCACGTACAATAATAGGGAGGAAGATCAAACCAGTCAATAAGGAAGGGGACAGGTTAAAAAATTAATGGCCCTGAATCATGTCTCTGAACCCCGCAATTTTAATGCCTTTGGACCCAGGCGTGGGCCGTTAGTGAAGGATCAATGTGCAATATGTGGACAGAGAGGACATTGGCATAGGGACTGTTTTAGGAATCCTGAAAATCAAAGGCGAGGAAGTTTTAATCAAGGTCTGCGCCGCCCCTGGCAGCCACCGGCTTTCGGACGATATCCCGCGCCCACACCGTTCGGCTTCAACCAGCCAGGAAATCGGCAGTCAGCGCCTGCCCCCTCTAATTATCAGCAGCCGAGGAGCTTTCAGGTGAATCAGGGACAAGTGAGCCAATTTCAGCCTGCTGGTCAAGCCCAAAGTCAACCGGTGCCGGCTCAACAAAGACCCCAGGGAGGACAGGGCCCTCCTTGGACCCCGCCATATCAAAACATGATGGTTCTGGAGGAAGATGTCCCATATTGAAGGTGACAGGGCTCTTGTTCCCATGAGCCCTTAGTCAGAGTTCAAACCGGGAACGAAGCAATCCAGTTCCTTGTTGATACGGGTGCGAGCCAATCAGTGATTCCCCAGCTTGTCAAACCTTTAGACCGGACTCTTTCAATTAATGTAGTGGGAGCCACTGGAAAAGCGCAGAGCGCTCATTTTATGCAGCCTGTTCAGTGCAAATTAGGAGGTCAGGTTGTTGAACATAAATTTTTGCACATGCCGGATTGCCCTATTCCCCTTATGGGACGAGATCTACTGTTTAAATTGGGAGCCCAAATCACTTTCACCCCCAAGGGAGAAGTCCACCTAACTACTGATAATAAGGAACCGGAAGGTGAAATGTGTTTAGAATATCCCTTGAGAGAGAGATGGCGTTTGATGGTGGTCCAAGAGGAACCAACCCAGTTATCCCAAGATTTCTTGGATCGAGTTAATCCAGAGGTTTGGGCAGAAGGAAATCCCCCAGGGATGGCACGAAACATCCCTCCAATTGTTGTTCAGCTTAAGCCATTTGCTGGTCCTGTGTCAGTGCCACAATATCCCATTGGAAGGACTGCAGCTGAAGGAATTTGGGTGCATCTTAAGAGACTGATAGATTTTGGCATCCTTGTCCCGTGCATGTCACAATGGAATACTCCCTTGTTGCCCGTTCGAAAGCCAGATGGAACTTATCGTCCAGTTCAGGACCTCCGCTTAGTTAATGAGACTGTAGATCCGCTCCATCAGAATGTTCCGAACCTGTACACAATACTTAGTTTGATCCCACCAGAAGCTAAATATTTCACAGTTTTAGATCTGAAGGATGCCTATTTTTGTTGCCGGTTAGCGACCCAGAGCCAGCCCATTTTTGCTTTTCAATGGGAAGACCCAAGAACAGGGACAAAACAATAATTCAGATGGACCCGTTTGCCCCAAGGGTTCCGAAATTCGAGTATGTTGTTTGGAGTGGCTTTGGCATCAGACCTTGCCAATTTCCCCCGGAAACCTGGCCAAATAGTCCTGCAATATGTAGATGATATTTTGGCGGGAGCAGAAACTAAAGAGGACTGTGAACAGCTTATAATTGACCTTTTGAATCATCTGGCAGCAGCAGGCTACCGAGTTACGAGAAGGAAACCCCACATTTGCCAAAAATCTGTGCGATATTTGGGCTTTGCTATTTCCCAGCAAAGGTGCCAACTTCGAGAGGAGCGGAAGCAAGCAATTATTCAGATCCCTGAACCAAGAAATAGGAGAGAACTTCGTGGCTTTCTAGGAGCAGCAGGCTTTTGTAGAATTTGGATTGCGAACTTTAGTCTTTTTGGCAAAGCCCCTGCACTTTGCTACACGAGGGAAAGAAAGAGATGAGTTCTTATGGGGACCAGAACAGAGAGAGAGTTTTCAAAAGATCAAACGGGCTCTATTAGAGGAGCCAGCATTGGTTCTTCCTGACCCCAACAAACCCTTTTATTTGTATGTTGATGAGGAAAAAGGAGTAGCAAAAGGAGTCTTATGTCAGAAATTAGGAAGTTGGCAGCAACCAGTTGCTTACTTATCTGAAAGATTAACCCCAACTGAACAAGGACTTCCCTGTTGCATGCGCGGAGTTGTGGCACTTGCGGCACTTTTAAAGAAAGCGGATAAATTCACTTTTGGCCAGCCAACAAACTGCATAACAAGGCATGTTAGATGCTAAAGGTGGCTTTCATCTGTCCCAAACCGCAATGATGAGGTGTCAAAAATTATTTTCAAGAGCTGGCCTCACTTTTCAAACTACAGAGGGACTTAATCCAGCAACCCTGATGCCTATTAGTGATCAACCGGCTACTCACGATTGCATCCAAACAATGGATGAAATTTACTCATCACAGCCAGACCTCCGTGACACCCCCAACCCGCAGTGGAAGACTTGGTTTGTGGATGGAAGTAGCTCAGTGATTGATGGAATAAGGAAAGCGGGATATGCTATTGTAGAATTAGAGGACACTGTTATTGAGGCCAGACAATTACCTCCAGGAACTTCAGCTCAGTTAGCTGAACTCATAGCTCTCACTTGGGCTTTGGAATTATCAGAAGGGGAAAGCATCAATTTTATACGGATTGCAAGTATGCTTTCCTTACGCTCCATGCACATGGAGCTCTTTGGAAAGAGAGAGGTCTTCTTACCACTGAGGGCACTCCTGTAGCGCATCCTGAAATTTTGTTGCAACTTCTGGAGGCAGTATGGAAACCTAAAGAAGTAGCAGTGATTCATTGTTATGGACATAAAGTTGGTCCAGGAGTAGAAGCTAGGGGAAATCGGCTAGCAGATCGAATTGCTAAGGAGGCAGCCCAGGGTGCTGTCGAAATGCAGCTTAGCCTCATTCCTAAAGACATTCTTCCACCAACCCCACCGCTTTATTCCGCCGCTGAAGATGAGTTTGCAGAAGAGCAGGACTTTGACAGAACCCCCGAGGGATGGTATAAGCTTCCAAGCGGACAGTTGTGGGTTCCGGAAAGCTTAGCCCGCCAAGTGATTCAAAATCATCATGACAGTACACATCAGGGTCCCGATGTAGCATATTGCCAGTTGAGCCCATGTCTCTATATAGCCAAGCTTCGCCAGTTGGCTTCGAACATTTCCCGAAGATGTGTGCTCTGTCAAAGGAATAACCCCCGGTCTGGACATTTGCCCCCTCCTGGCATTCAGCATTATGGCCAGGAACCTTTTGAAGACCTGCAAGTAGATTTTACAGAGTTGCCAAAGTGTGGACTATATCGTTATTTGCTTGTATCAGTTTGTACTTTCACGGGTTGGGTGGAAGCTTATCCTACAAAGACTGAGAAAGCCAGTGAGGTTGTTCACTGTCTTTTGCGGGACCATACTTCGAGGCATGGGATACCCCGTACTATAGGATCCGATAATGGACCAGCCTTTGTTCATCAAGTCCTTCAGGGGCTTGCGAAGGCACTACAGATTAAATGGAATTTGCATACAGCGTACAGACCTCAGAGTTCTGGACGCATGGAGAGAATGAACAGGACTTTGAAAAGTCATCTGTCAAAACTCACTCAAGAAACCGGCAGGGGATGGGTGGAAATGCTGCCTATCGCCCTCTTCCGGTGCAGGACTACTCCTTCAAGTCAGTTAGGGGTGTCCCCGTTTGAACTTTTATATGGCAGGCCAGTTCCGATTTCATATGGATTACGCCCAGAGAATGTAGCTTCGTTGACACATGTCAAATATCTTCAGTTGCTTGGCCGATCTCTTTCTTCACTTCACAGGTGGACACTGGGAAAACTTCCAGTGATTCTGCAGGAACCCCTGCATTGTTTTCAACCAGGAGATTCATTCTGGGTGAAGGACTGGAATCAGCAGCCTTTGCATCCCAGGTGGAGGGGTCCTTACGTCGTCTTGCTGTCAACTCCCATGGCTATCAAGGTATCCGAGGTGATCCCCTGGATTCATCATACCCGCGTGAAGCGAGCTGCCCCATCAAGTGAAGAAGAAGAGTGGACGGTCCGTGCCAATCCTGATGACAGCTTGAAGCTGACGTTTAAGAAAGTTGGTCCTGATAACAGGGAGTCAGAGTAAAATACTGACTTCCAGAGCTGTTTGCATGGAAGGGGATTCTCCCCTGACGAGCCTTGATTTTTCTTTCAGCATCAGACACTCTGACATTCAAGTTCACCCCCTTAAGTAGAGGATGGAGGTTGTGGTGGTGGAATCAAGTGATCCCATCACCGTGCTAAGCCCCTGAAGTCATCCAGTCTGTGCGAGACTTTATACCTGTGGCTGTTTGCTTATTTTCTCCATAAGAGATGGGCCAGAGGAGCTTGTCTTAATGCACACTCACGCGTTAAGAATCAACACCCCCCTTGGTCACATTAGGACATATTTGTGTACTGTTGATTGTGATGCCCATCGATATCACCCTTCAACTTGGTCTCAGCAGTTAGTGCGACAGTTTGCTCGAGAATACTCTGCAGCTGTCAGAGCACTCCAAAGAGACTTGGATGAATATGTGGGTTGAAATTCCAGGGTGGGTTTGGCTCGCTGCATCACCCTTATTTGTTTTGGGTATGGTTATAATCTGTTGCCATTGGAAACACAAATTTTGTGGGTTATCAAAGTCAATGGGAATTGTTGTCTTTTTATCCTTGTTGTCTATATGCCTAGCTGTCAAATCTGAAGATGTGGAGCCGTGCACTCCGTGAATTATTGCTGCCTGTCAAGGAAGTAGAGTGATAAACACTCTAATTTATTATACACAACAGCCATTGGAATGTAAACATGCTGTGGCAACATGCTTGAATCAGGATCTGATGTATCATATATGCATGGGCACATCGGGCAAATATTTTTGCTTTAAGCCTGAGGTCCCAATTAGATATAATTATACCGTGTGGGCTGGAATGGCGAAGACCAAAGAACCCCGAAGGGATAATCCAACCGGAGGTGGTCTTTTGTATTTCCTAAATTCCACTGTTGTTTTAAGCCAGGGCTCAAGCCCCGCGT
Source organism: Phrynocephalus forsythii (assembly GCA_029282475.1). Lineage (NCBI taxonomy): Eukaryota > Metazoa > Chordata > Lepidosauria > Squamata > Agamidae > Phrynocephalus > Phrynocephalus forsythii. Next base: position 9,676,136 of record JAPFRF010000007.1, on the reverse strand, counting down.
TATTGTGGTTTGATGCATGTATTGCTTTGGGAAATATTAGGGGATCTACTTGTGGATCCCAGGGGCGAGTAAACGCCTATAAAAAGAATCATAAATATTTATGTTATCCTCATGAAGGCTGGCATGCAGGTAACCCAGAAAGGTGGGCACCTTGTGCAAGTACTTATTTGTGTTCCAGATGGGGTTGTGTATGTGCTTTTACAGGTGGAGGATACAAAGGATGTCCTCACATTACACACTTCAAAAAGCAAATGGGAAATTTTGTTAGTATGGAAATAAGCAGAACCCATCCTTTGATTCAGGTTTATGGGTTTGGAATTGATGGTGGTGGAAAAGACCCCATGACTTATATTACAATTACTCGCACTGAAATTCGAGACGGGGAAAGAAAAAATCATACCTGGTCTGTTGAGAATATTGTTGACAGGTTGCAGGACAACCCCTTTAAAGTCCCTGAATGTGCCAAGAATTTGTTTATTGAAATGGCTCAATCAATAGCAACTGAGTTAGGAGTTGCAAATTGTTATGTATGTGGGGGGACGAATATGGGTGAAGATTGGCCATGGGAGACAATGGAAGTAACCCCAGAGCTTTTCAATAATATGTCAAGAATTGGAAACATCACAAAGAGAACTCACTCTAAAAATTTGACATGGACCATTACGTCTCAGTTGGTTGGTCGTGTCTGTTTCTCTCAGAATGGCACCATTCCCGTGGGTGATTTAACCTGTATTGGAACGTGGGAAAATGGTGTATGGCTTTCACCTTGCCTCCCAGCCAGAAAAATTTGACATTGCTCTGTTGCCTTATATATATTCTGCAACTTTAAAGGCATGGGAAGCACCTTTGCACATGTATTGAATTTGTGGGAATATGGCTTATGAGTTTTTGCCCCCCTCATGGTCAGGGTCTTGTGTCCTTGGATTCATCAAACCATCATTTTTCCTTATCCCAATTGAAACCCAGCAGTACCTCACTGCCCCGGTGTATGGCCCTTTAAACTGGAGGAAGCGTGATGATATCCCGTTTGCAGGTTTTCCATGTAAGAATCCTGAAGAATATGTAGGAGATGTATGGGATTCTCAAAGAATTGTTTGTATTTATGGCCCAGCAACTTGGGCTCAAGATGGTTCATGGGGGTATAGGACTCCAATTTATTTACTTAATAGGATAATTCGATTGCAAGCAGTCCTGGATTTGGCAGGTCAGCGCACCACTACCGCACTTACCACTATAGCGGAAGTGACAGATCAATTAAGAACAGCTGTCTATCAAAACAGGCTCGTGTTGGACTATTTACTCGCATCTGAAAATGGTGTGTGTGGAAAATTTAATTTGACAAACTGCTGTCTAAAAATTGATCCCGTAGGTAAGGTTGTAAATCAGCTCACCACGGAGATCAAACAGCTTACTTTCAATCCGACGCAAGAATGGAAAGGGATGCAATGGCAGTGGATAAATGATCTGATGTCCCAAGCTTGGATGAAAACTTTGGGGACCATGCTAATTGCTCCTTTATGTATTATTTTGTTTCTTTTATTGTGCATTCCTTGCCTGATGCGGTTTCTGCAATCCTCAGTTCAAAGGATCGTAGAACAGACAACCACACCGAAATTAATTGCTTTGTTGCAGGATTATGAGTCCCTACCCGTGGACGACTCAAAATGAGTGTCCACTAGAAGAGGAGGGAATGATAGGAATGATATTTTAATGAAGCTTATAACTGCCATTGACAAAATAAAATGGCAGTGCTTATGTTCTCTTTTGGCTATTTCCCCTTTTCTTTCTCTCCCTTCAGCGTGTTATTCTAGCCTGCATTTTACCCTGAGATTCCTTCCCAGCTATGTAGGGTTGTAAATTAGTGGTTGTATAAACACTTAGCTCCATGGGAAGACAATCAGCCGAGGTATTCCAGGAGGAGATAAGCCAGATACTTTTGAAGTTGTTATCGATCTTTGGCTGTCAGAGAACTCCTGTCTTGGAGCGGCGCAGAATCCCGGGAAGTGCAAGCCAGATGGCGCCAGAGTGCAAGATGAATGTCTTCCTCCTTCAATATCCCTTCAAATTGATTTGTAACCTTGTATGAACTTTGTATCCGTTGTGTGTTCTCATTGTTCTATGCTCAATTTACAACCCACAGCTGCATCCTTATCAATTTAGATAAAGGAGGGGCTGTTGGGGAGTAAGAATTCTTATAAAAAGTGTGGAGTTTCTTTGTTCGATGCCCCAGACTTTCCGAGCTGATTCGGCTGGGTGCCCGTTGCAACGTTCAATAAAGTTTTTCTCCGTTCTTTGGAACCTTGGCTCGTTTTGATATCTCGACCCCCGAAACCGCGGCAAAGAATCCTAAAACGTGGCTTACAAGAGTAGGATGGGTACACCTTTCTTACATCCATATTTATACTACTATACAGTTTTAATAATAATAAAATACATTTTACACATTTGTTTTTCCAATCTAGTTTATCTTTCAGTCTAGTGTGCTCAGGGAGATTGATCTCAGTCATGTTACTGTTACTGCATCTCCAGGTTTTTGATTATACATGGTACAGCTGGACCTCTGTGACAACTTAAGTCAGTCATTGTCAGGGTAATACGCAAAATGAGATATCCATCAGAGGCAACAGAAAATGAGAGCCTGGCAGAAGAAAGAGCTCTGTGTGCCACATGGGCTAAATTGCCCCTCATAAGCTAGCAGATGCACTATTGTATATAAAGTGTATTGAGACATGCTGTCCTCTCAATCGTCTTGTAGTAAGATTCAGTTGTCTGCATGATTGGGTTTGATATGTGGAATGTGGAAGCTAACTTGTCCTTGACCTGAAGTTCCAAAAATATTTTGAGACAATCTTCTAGAACCCATGTGGTTAGAGTATTGGACCATGATGACCGAAGTAAGAACAGCTGCCATGTGGAAGCAGTCCCCTTGTGGCAAAATATTTTGAAAGGCTATTTTCCACTTCATTAAATGGTGAAGTAGAACACACACAACAGCAAAACCTGCATACTCTTTAAACTCTCAGGTAACTTGTTGTTACCTATGGCTGCTTTTACACGACCCCTAAAACCCGAGGCAAAGGGCTCCCAGATGCAGAGCTTAAAATTGTTTTCCCACCAGCTGAGGAATTTAAACAAAATAAAGTACAACCATGCCCACCTAAGCGTGCCCCAGCACACTTTAGAAGTACCTGGTCTCTGGAGGTAAAAATTTTTCCTATGCAGATTGTAAAGCTGTGGATGCTGGGCTCCCCTCACCTCTGTTTGTTTTTTTGGCCCAGCTGCCCCTTTAAGAGACAGGAATCCCTACGGGGGTGCTCTGGACGGCAAACGGAGATGAGCGGAGGTGAGCCTGCATTCTTTTCTCCCTTTTTTTTCTCCCTCCCCTCACAGCAGATAGGAACAATGGAGGGTGTAAGAGTGGGAACACAGGAAGAGGAACAAACCCCATGATCTCTGGTCCGTATTTAAGTTGTCAGTAGATTTTAGAGGTTGGGTAAAAGCGCCCTATGTCAGCCCTGCAGATCTTTTGTTCTACATGTTGCCTGCATGCCTTTTTTTTAAAAAAATCCAAAACTTTAAAAAAAGGGGGGAGAGAGAGATGAGGGAATCAAGCAAAGATTGTCTCTTGATATTAGGATCAAAATAATCCATACTATTTAAAAAGATGGACAGTCAGGAAAGATCTGAATTGTGGTCTTGAAGGAAACCTTACAGATACTTTAAACCAATGGAAAGACAGAAAAGTGGGTGTTCAATCAATGCAATTCTGAACTCTCATGAGAGCAAAATCAAGCTATCCTAACTTGCACATAAAGTAAGAATACAGAAATTCCTGGAAAAGGCAGTACTGCTACTAAAACTAGTGTGGGGCCAGCAGGAACAAAGGCAGATTTAACATGAATTGTTTTAATTTAGCAAAAGAACCTGGAAATGTTCGTTTGCAAGACCTAAGCAGGATATACTAGAAAATATGACAGACATTGTGAGGAAGAGAGGTGACATCAGGAAGAGTGTCTTTACAAGAACTGAGTGGAGATATTAATGACAGGATATTTTGGAGATCATTAACTCATGTAGTCACAACATGTCAGAAGTGACTTGATAGTATATAAAATCTTTGGAAACTTTTTTGTTTGTTTTTCTTTTTTGAGGGCAATGTTTAATAACCAAGCATTTGAAATAATGAAAAGGCATGTGAAATGGAGACTTTGAATGGAGGCCATGACAGGATATAGGCACCAAAATAGTGCTACTGCTAACATCAAGTAATACTATTTCTAGCCACAAAGCAAAATATGGAAATTTTACTGCATCAATGAGTGAGTTTCAGAATATTTATTATCTATTCTTTTTAAAAGATTATTCAAAATATTTTCAACATCTGCTTTAAAACAATTTAAATATACTTTTTGCATCATCATTTTTATAACCAGAAACAGAATCCCCTCGCAATCACGATTCTGATATGCCTGTTTGTCCAGGAAGATGTTAAAAGGGTTAAGAGTTAGTTAAGGGTTAGGTAGTTGTGCTTTGCTTGACTTAGGGTGCTTTCACATGACCACTAAAATCCACTGCAAAGTGCTCGCAGATGCGGAGCATAAAAATTGTTTTCCCATGAGCAGCGGACTTTTAAAAAAATCAAGTGCGACCACGCCCACTTAAGTGAGACCCAGCGCATTTTACAAGTACCTTGTCTCGAGGAGGTAAAATTTTTGTCTCTGTTCTGATGAGGATTTTAAAGCAGTACATGAGTCCATGGGGAAAGGAAAAATCCACACAAAAAAACCCTTTCGCTGCCATTCTGTTGCCTTACATTGATTGATTGATTGATTGATTGATTTTTAAACTCACAAGTATGGGCGTTTATACACGAACCCTAAGCTGCACTGCAAATGGCTCCCAGCTCCGGAGCTTAGAAATGTTTCCCCACCAGCTCCGGAGTTTAGAGAAAATTAAGTGTGACCACACCCCCATAAGCGCGACCCAGCGCACCTTTCATGTACTTGCTCTCAGCAGATGAAAATTCCTTGATGCGGATAAGAGTTCTGGGCTCTCCTCGCTTGTCTGTTGTTTTTTTGCCTCCCGCCCCTTTAAGAGCCCCTTGAGAAGGAACCAGGAAGTAACGGGGCTCGTGGCAACTTCGACCGGCAGGTTCTTTTGTCCTTTTGTCCTTTTTTCCCCTCCCTCCCCTCACGCCGACAGGAGCAGGAAGTGCTGAGGGGTGGGGATGCAGGAACAGAAACAAACCCCCAAGATCTCTGGTCCAAATTTAAGAGACCAGCGGATCTTAGGGGTCGTGTGAAAAGGCCCTATGGATACCGGTACGGAGAAACCTTTGCATAGCGAGCAGACACTCCCTGCCTCCTGTGGTGCATGCCTGGCCCTCCTCTGCCTTCTGTTTATTTTTTTCTCTTTTAACAGACAGGAATTCCTAATGGGCTTCCTGTCCTGCTTCAATAAGCTGCTGCTGACTGGAGGAAGCGTGTTGGCCAGGTGGAGGTGAGCCTGCATTTTTTTTCTCCCTCCCCTCAGCATACAGAAACAATAGAATTGGAGGGTGGAGGGTTGGAACACAGGAACCACAACAACAACCATGTGATCTCTGGTTGAGAGGATCCACATTTAAGTTGCCAGAGGATTTTAGTTGTCATGTGAATGCAACCATAGTAAAACATTCAGATTGCCTCAGTCCTGTAGCTTATTTCTCCTTTGAAAGCATTTATGAGAATTATTGTTAGGCATCACACATCTTAAGAGAATGTATACTGAAGACCCACAGCAAAATATTTCCCTATCCAGAAGACTGTCATTCCACTGCTTTCCTTAAAGCACAGCATTGTTTCTTTTTTATTAATTATTCAAAGCCTGTTTTGAGTCTATTTCTATGACATTTCTCTCCAAATATCTCCTTCTCTCACCAACAAATGTTTGAAATGTTTCATTTGTGAAGATTCTGCTCATTATCCTGTACCATACATGCTCAGTCTTATAACAAAGTTATTGTTTCTCCCTTTTGAAATACCTTTTTGGATTTCAGTATTTCAGTCCCTGTAGCCTAAATTTCTGAATTTTTAAAAAAGCAGGTATGGCCAATCATTCTCTTTCAAGATGAGATTGGTCTTTTCAATTTATGTGATATGTTTTAAATCTGGGGATGTTTAGGTTCTATTTCTGAAGGGGGCTAAAACAGGTATATGTTTAAAAAGTCATAATTCAAAATCCTTTTACCCAAATTTCCCAAATGTATCATAGAACAAGTTATCTTATAGAACCTTGTGAAATTTACTGCTAGTCAGTTGAAAAGTTAGAATTTTGCTGTCCAAATTTTTAGAAGTATCTTATTTACTGTAATTGTGACTTGTTTTGCCAGCTTAAGATTTCTACACTCTCCTATAACAATAATGCTATTCCAGGGAAGGAGGAAAAAGTGTTGAAATATCTGAAGATATTCTAGGCTCACTACCGTACTCAGGAGTCTCAGTGTATGAATGTGTTTCCTTGGTTGACTGAACATGGATCAGTTATGCTGTTGATAAATGTAATTCTTGCAAGTCATAATTTCTGTTTATGTTTGCACTGAAACATGAAATGACAAAAAAGTGAGCCAAAAATATTTAATGGGTTTGCATAGCAAGACTGTTTTCCCTCCATCCATATGATACACATATGTAACACGGCCCCTTTTTAGTTGCCTTCTGAGTATTCAGTATCATTGCCAAAGCTGGAGCTGATCCACACTTTTTCTCATTTTTGTCACACATATCCCAGTGTGTTCATCTTGTTTCAACAAGATTTATTAAGGCATATACTCAAATCACACTTTATAGAAGAAAGAAGGAAGATGATTCCTTTTTTCCAAGGGAAAATTACCAGGGATGTACACTAGCACCAAATTCTAATTAAAAAATCAAATTCAGAATTTGAAATTGCAGTCCTTCATATTTGGAATTCAGAATTCTAAAAGTTGTGACTCCCAGATATCTGGAACTCAATTGAAGTCAATATAAATACTATAAAGTCAGTATCTTCTCCTGGAAGAAAGCACAAACAGGAAAAAATATTTAAAATATTTCCCTGTGTTCTCTGACACATTCCCAGTAATTGTGCCAAAAAGAGTGCACACTAGCAACCAGCAATGCCTAGTTTTTTTTTTGGAAACCATTGTAATAGTCGTGGTGGTTGTATTCTGAACAAGGGGAATGCCAGCAAGAAATGCTACCAGCAATGGGTAATCAGAGGACAGGTCAGATAGCAGTGTGTGTGTGTGGGAGGGAACCCTGGTCAGCACTAGCAGGCAGATTGGAGCTGTTGATAACCGGTGGTGGTGAGTGGTAAATATGCCAAAAAAGTGGGCTACAGAACAATTAAAGAGTGAGGGCAACCCCTCATAGCAGCAGCAGATGGAAGAATGAATGAGTTAGAGGGAAGGGGCAGCATAATGAAGCATGACATGCCTAGTGTTGAGATCTACCACCATGTTTGGCCCTTTGTGACAAACAGACCTTGCTAGACTGCACAGCTGCATTGTGTACCTTGGAGGCTCTTGGATATTGTGAGCTGTGTGGCTCCCCTACATCACAGCTGCATTCAACAGAGCCCAACTGTCTCTGGCCTTTGTGTGTTGACTGGTGCTTCTGCTTCCCTCCTGGATCTTGTCCAGAAGAGAGTCCTGCTTTGCGCCTTGGCTGCTCTAAATGTCACTCATCAAATGGATCACCTGTGCCTAGCCCAGCTGCTGCTGCACCAATCACTTGACACTCTGATATAGATATTGCAGCACTCTGTGGCTGAGGGTTATTTTCAATGGCAATTAGTAATGTTGTGCCAGTTGTGCCACAAATTTATTGTAAACAAGTGTTCTCCTCATTCTGGTTCTCTGCTAGAGAAGAGGCTATCTCCCCTAGGTGATGGGCAATCCTGGCATTTGTATGTTTGCAGAAGGCCTTTTCCTGCCACACTCCATCTCAAGAACAGGTTCCAGGCTACCCTGGAACCTATGCTTGAGATGTGGGTCTGGCACAAAGGTGGCCCTGATCCTGCCCATACTTGAGCACCTTGTTGCACAGTGCTGAACATGGTTCAGATTATGGACTTCTTGGGAACTTCTGTTTTTGATTGCATTTTCCTGAAAGAGATTGCTAACTTGTCATCACTACTAGTTCTGGGAACTGCAGCTAGTACCAGTAGCAGTAGTAGTAGTAGTAGTAGTAGTAGTAGTAGCAGCAGCAGCAGCAGCAGCAGCAGCAGCAGCAGCAGCAGCAGAAACTGAAATCAGATATAGTTTGTGGCCACTTGCATCTCCAGTGCCAAAGCTGAGTGCTGCAGCTCCTGTCAGGTGGCAAGGATGCCAAGGCTGGTGTGGCACTTCCTTAGCTGGGGGCTGCATTGCCAGAGCCTCAGGTCCCTAACCCATCCTATGGACAAACAGGCTATTTTATCCCCCCACCAACCCTGTGAGGTGAATAAGAATGTCAGTAAATAGAAATTTTGAAGCTCATGGTTTCAGTTTCATTCTATTTATTTATTTATTGCAATTAGATTCATTTGTGGCTGTGGGCTTGACCACCACCACCTACCCACATCCTTTTTTGTCCTTACAACAATCCTATCAAAATATACTGACCGAGTGAGCATCATGGTGAAAATCACCCAGTGAGCATCATGGCTGAATGAACAGCTTAACTCAGGAATCCTTCATCTTGGTCCCTAAAGCAGTCTAAGCATTACAGCACATTAGTTCTGTAGCTTGTTCTAGTTTTAGTAGAGCTCTAGGAATCACTGCTCCCCAGGCAATAAGTTTTGGTTTGTTCAGCTTGCAGCATTGCTCTGTACACTCTAATTATCTTCATTTACTACATTTAGTCCATATTTTCCTCATAATTCTCTTGGTAAATAATGTTTTTATTTATTAAATTTAAATTCCTTCCAAAAACTGTACTCAATGCAGATAATAGTAGAAGATATGGATTGAAATCAAAATATTGATCAAAACTTGATGTAAAAAATAATCAAGTGAAATTCATTCTCCTGTTTTGTCCTCTTTCACCTTTCAGAGAATGATTGAGGATGGCTTTGTAAAATGTTTTTAAAGTGCAGAAGTGTGTGGTAGAGTGTGAGCTTCAGCAGCTACATCTTTGAGAGAATATTTGAGAGGGAGCAGATACACCACAGATCTTATGCACACATGCATGTATAAGTGTACACTCATGCACAACAAATGTCAGCTTACATAAGGATAGGAAATAAATGCACTGCTGTTTCACCATATTCAAGACTAGCAATGGAACAAGCGGCATCCTGGATCAGAAATCTGTATATTTTTTAGAACTGTGATTTCTTATGGGAAAGAACAAAAATGTGCCCAGAACTGTGTGTACATTTCTGCACTTGATAAAAAGTAATTTAGTAGAAATGTATATCTGTATTTGAACATATTTCCATTCTTTTTAAAGCAGAAATGTAAGTCTAGTCAGAACAATCAAAGAAAAGTAAAATGGATTCTGAGAAAAGTAAGTAAAACTAAATGGGCAGATCTTCACCTTACTTAGACATCTTGGCTCCTATTGAAAGAGCAAATACTGTAGAATGTGCTTGTGTTGAAGCTATAATATAGAACTGAAAGAAAAATCAACTTTTTCCTTAGATGGTGAGCATAATCTATTAATAGAGCAATGCAGCTGAATGTGTAGAAATGGCATAGCAATGTGTTCCAAGCCATTAACATGAATTGACCTGGACATTTGGAACTGTCACAGAAGAGTTGCTCCAACTGCCTGTAGTGCTGGGTAGAGATGGGCATGACCAGAAATTTTTTTCTCGAGTTGTCATTTTTCGGGACGGGTCCGTTTCAGGTCGTTTCCGTTTTTCACGAAATTTTTTAAAAAATTGTCGTTTTGTCGTGTCGTTTGTCGTTACCGCCGCTGCGATTTCGCGCGATTTGATGTCCCAGCGAGTGGTGTCCCGCCGGCGCTAGGTGTTTTTGCGCCCTAGGTGGCGGGCGGGGTGGCGAGGGGGGCCATGGGCGGGCGGCGGCAGCGGCAGGGGGAGGGGCGGGCGCACAGGCGGCGGGCGCGTGGGTGGTGGGCGCGGGTCCCGCAATGACCCAGAGCAGGCGGAAAACACTTTAAACTGACTTGCTGCACAAGACTGCATCGAATAAAGCAATTGCAATTTTTATTGCAAACAAAGTGGGCAGTGCACCCACAGCAGAGCTGCAGGCAGGGTATGAAAGGACCTTGGCTTGCCACCAAGCAAATGAAAATTTTAAAATAAATCCACACCTCCCCTCCCAATCAACCCTCCCCCCCTTTGAAGCACTATCAGAAAAGAAATCCTAACAAACTGCAGGAGAATAAAAAAGAATAAACTGTGTTGCTATTCCCCACAGCAGACAGAGAATGAAAGGAATTATTATTATTTCCTAAAAATTTAATTGAATCAATTCCCTCCCTGCCTGCCTAACTGAAATCTAAAGGCTCTGCGAAATCGAAACTAGTCTAGCACAGCAGCCAGCTACACACAGCCCTCTCCCACCCATATCCAAGCCTGGACTGTGACTCTTCTGGGAGTGCCTCGGCTTTTTATGCCCTCTTGCACATCCAGAAGTGTCAGTCAAAACCTGGCCATGCGATTGGTAGAATGGGTCCAAAAAATTGCATGGTCCCATCCCATGGCCAGCCCATCATTGCGCAGGTGTAAAAAAATAAATAAAATAAAATCAGTGTGACCTTTTACTGTTATAAAAAAACCCACTGCTGCTACTGTAAAAATTCAAGCATTTAAAATAGCTAATTTTCACATGTTTCTGTGGTGCTTTGGTGGTTTTTGGACCACGATTTCAAAAAAAATATTGCGGACGCCATTTTGGATCCCCCCGCACCGCATGGGAAATGGAGATGCCGAGGATGCCCCCTCCCACCCCGGTACCAGCAGCCCAGGACAGGAGGGGGGAAGGCTGGGGACGCCCCCAGATACCACCCCTCTGGTAGGTGCCCTCAGGCAGGCATATTTTCACCTGCTTTTTTGGCCGGGAATCGGGGTTTTTTTATTTTTAAAACTTTTTTTCTGTGCCGCTTGGCATCGCACTATCGCCGCACGATGCCAGAAACAACAACGACAAATCAGACCCAATTTTTCTTTTTTCGGTTCGAGTTTGAGTTCTGACAGCTTAATTGTCGTTACCGTTTCCGTTACGTAATGGAAATGATATCCGAAAACGGAAATGACAATTTCGCCAAGTCGTGCCCATGTCTAGTGCTGGGCAGGGCTTATTTGCCTGACCAGGCTGTTGTGACAAGCATGTGGGCCATGGAGTCAGTAGCAGTGTCTGAAGGCCTCATCTTGTGGCCTCTGACCTCTGTTCTATTTGGTGTTCTTTGTGAGAGTGTCGGAGTACTGAAGACCAATTATTTGAGACCCTGCTACCCAGCCAGGCCTGGAGGGTAGCAAGGAATGGGGGAAGCAACAAGGAGCTGTATTGGAGTGGGGGAAAACCTGGTTAATACTAAGGAGAGAGGAGCAAAGCCAAGAGGGAGCAAACAGGCCTCCAGTTAGACCATTCCAAGGGGGAATAGGGTGCTTGGCACTCTTGTGGGGAAAGGAGGGAGGGAGGGAGGGAGAGAATCCTCTCTTATATAAACAAAGGGTGGGGCTTGGGTGGTTCTTAGGTCACAATAGGGTCCATTTTTAGGGGACCAGAGCTATGGTAGAGTTAGGGCTTACAATTGCTTAGTATATCATTATGCATGTTTATAGTAGTAAAATGCCTTCTGAAAATTAAAAATAGAGTTGGTGAGCTGCATGTAGTACACTTACGTTGGTTTTAGAGCACTTGAAGGAACACCTCTATGGGAATTTTTGAGCAATAGCATAATGACTCCCAAGAAAGGGAAGGCTATTTATTTATTTATTTATTTATTTATTGCATTTATACCCCGCTTATCTACAATATATACTCTAAGCGGCTTACAAAACATCGGGCCTCAATAGCCATAAATTACAAAAAAAAAAAAAACCAAAAATAAAAACAATAAAAATAACACTAAGCAAAGTTAAAACCTAATGGCACCTCAGTGACTGACAATGATAGATAAAAATAGTTTACGATGGCGGAGGGAAAAAAAACAGTTAAAGATCGCCAAAGGCCTCCCGGAAAAGGTAGGTCTTTAACGCCTTCCGGAAGGCCAGCAGGGACTCTGCAGAGCGCACTTCACTGGGGATGGAATTCCAGAGGAGGGGCCGCCACTGAGAAAGCCTGGGTCCGAGTACTCGTCCTCCGGGCTTCACGAGGGGTGGGAAGCGTGTGCGCTCGCGCCTGCCGAACGGGACGGGCCGAGGACGCCTGCCAGGTAGTCCGGTCCCAAGCCATGGAGGGTTTTATAAAGATTCTAATCCGGGCTGCAACGGGCAGCCAGTGCAGGCGGGCCAGAACTGGGGTGATGTGGTCATAACGACGCACACCAGCCACCAGCCTGGCGCCGCATTCTGAAACGCCGGAGAAGAGTCAAGGGCAACCCCATGTAGAGGGTGTTACAGTCCAACCTCGAGATCACCAGAGCTTGGACCACTATTCTCATGAGGTACGGGCGGATCTGGGCGATCCAACGGAGATGGTAGTAGGCGGACCTGGTCACCGACGCCACAGCGCCGGGGCCAGGTTAGCGCCGGGTCCAGGAGCACACCCAGATTCCGCGCCCTCCGCAAGCTGGAGGGAAACTCCCCCAGACAGGGGAGAGGGCCAGACCCGATGGCGAGCTCCCGAAGAACATGACCTCCGTCTTCTCGGGGTTGAGCTTAAGCCTGTTCGCCCGGTCCAAGCCAGTACGGCCCCCAGGCACCCGTCGAGGACTTCCACAGCTTCCACAGCAGAGGTGTTAAAGGAGAGATAGAGCTGCGTGTCATCAGCGTACTGATGACAGCAGACTCCAAAACTCCTGATGACCCAGAAAATGGCCTTACTGATGTTAAACAGCATGGGGGACAGAGAACTAACAGGGGATCCCAAGGGGCCGATAACTCCCCCATGCTGCACGTACTGTGGACGGCCCTCCAGGAAGAAGGTGAGCAGTGCCTCCGATTCCAACATCTCCAACAGGAACTATCAAAGGCTGACAGATCCAGGGGGACCAACAGGGTAGAGCAACATCGGAGAAGGTCATCTTGAAGCCAAAATATGCAAGGCTGAACCCGGACTGGCAAGGATCGAGGCACTGCCGATCCTCCAGGTATGACTGCAGCCGGACCGCCTCCACCCTCTAAGGCTAATGCTAAAGGGAAACAGCCTGTAAAGCGTAAACGCCTGTGCATTCCCCACTGGCTTTGTCTTCTTCAGATGAGGAGGACAGGCCAGATTAATGGGACATATGTGAGAAGCTGAGTAGATTAGAGAAGAAGGCAGAGCAACATGGGATGAGTGGATCATTTATAGCTCATAGACCCAACCAGGAGTCCAAAGTACAGAAAATAGCTGAGTTAAAGCGAATTGGAGAACTAATGTTATCCTGTATTGTGTTACTAGAAGGTGAGCAGGCAGACACATCTGGAACTATAGCTGAGCCGGCAACATCTGGAAGCCAAATATGTGGCTCAGCCAAATCACCAAGGCAGATGACGCAGGTGCAGCAGACAGTGTTTCCGGCAGTGGCAGCACCAGATACAGTGAGAGAAGGACCTGACAACAGGCTGATGTTGTGCAGTGGGTAGACCACCATTTGAGGTGATTAGATCCCTGCCAGGTGAGGTTGCCCCAACACAACATGGTACACTAACAATGGTGGCTTGGCTGTGGGGTACAGGGAGCTAGACCGTGTCTGTCCCACCGACCTTGCCATTGTTCACCTCCTCACCAGAAATTAATACAAGGGCGGAAGCTTTAGTAGATCCGCAGGCTGCAGTACAGGTGGAGACCAAGGTGATGCAAGCAGGGCCAGGAGAAGTTAGTGAGATCAATGGAAAGCAAGTGGTTTCAGCAGGCACAGGTATAGGCTCAGTACCAATTAAATCTCAACTTGGTCTGTTGGGAGTGTAAATTTTGACACATCTGCTCAGTGTGCAGTGGACCACACAGAGCTAGCTTGTGCCCGAAAGGGTGTCCCGGTGAAACAGGGAATAAGAACACAGGGGGGGCAAAAAGAACCCCCCAGGCCAAACAGCCTTTTCAAAAGGGCTCTAGCCCATTTAAAGTAACAATATTAGCTGAGTGGCTGTAGGGTTATCCAGATAGGAAGGCAGACCAATATTTACTTGATAGCGTTAGGTTAGGTTTTCATGTTCTAGCATGTGGAATGAGGGTTGCAAAGATGGCGAAGAATTTGAAATCAGCGAAAGGTCTTGATAACATTGTTAGGGGGGGAAATAGGCAAAGAAATCAAGGAAGATAAGAGTGTTGGGACCATATGAGGCTCTGACCATGGGTGGTTTTAGTGCTTCTCCATTGGGAGTGATACCCAAAAAGGTCCTGGGTGAATTTAGGTTGATTCATCATTTGTCACAACTAGAGGGAGAGTCAGTAAAAGACATGATTCCATAGGAATTGTGTAGGGTGAGATATACTTCCTTTGATGCAACAGTGTACATTATAAAGAACTGTGGTGTAGAGCCAAGATGGGAAATTGTGACATCAGGTCTGCATTCTGGCTTTGCCAGTTTACCCAGGTGACTTTGAATTGTTTTTCTGTGTGTGTTTGAGGGAAAGTTCTATATGGATAGTGAGGGAATTTTCTGGGAGAGCAGAAAATATCACTATACAGACTGAGTTAGCCTCTAGCTGTGCAACCACAGCAGATAGAAAGGTTTAAGGAGGTTTTAGAGTTACTTGGCAGGCAAAAGATTCCTTTGCATCTGCAGTTAACATCTTCAGCATTCCCCATGCGACTTTGAGTTGGCTCCCTTCAGGGTGTGCTGGTCGCTTTTTCCTGTGTGTGGTCATCTGGGTCTGTTGGTCCAGGGCTATTGCTGCACTGAACTCTGGGATCGGGTCTTGAAAGTCTTGACACCATCTCATTCTTCCCTTGGTAGGGGCGCACACAGCGAGCTGGGATCCACATCACACCTGTAGGGGAAAGCACAGCAGCATATCCACACCATCGAACTCTGTATGGGAATGGATGTGAGCTGCAAAAAAAGGTTGTGTGCAGTTATTAAGGAGATTCTTCAGAGTGAAGAATAACAAAAGCCATGAAAAATAAAATGAAGGAGAAAGATAAGCATGTGGCAGATGAGTCAAAAGGTTAAATACATATTGCGTGTTCACAATGAGATTCACAGATTGGTCCTGGAACAATTGCAAGGCAAGGCTGACAGCTGCAATCTCTGTGCGCTGGGCAGAGGTCTTGGCAGAGGTGAAGAAAGTTTTCCAGATTCCTGGAGGCTGTTTGAAGGTTACAATGCCTCCGGTGGGCACGCCATCAGTGAAAACAGTCAGAGCATCAGGGAGAGGGGTAGAAATGAAGGCGGAGGAAAGGTGAATGGGTACCTGTTGAAAAATGTTAACTGAGGTTTTTTTGGCAGATCAAATCTCACTTTGCCAAAATAATCTGCGAAGGTAATCTGATAGGTTAATGATGAGGCCATTAAATGGCTATAGGGATGGGCAGGAAAAAAACAAAATTCTGTTTTGTCATTTCATTACATAATTAAACAAAATGAAATGAAACAAAACAAGGAAGCAGCATTTCATTATAGATGAAACAAAACAGTCATTTTTGGGATATGAAAACCTATCCTAAAGCCATCAAGTAAATATTGGGCTGCCTTCCTATCTAGATAACCCCATAGCCACTCAGCTAATATTGTAACTTTAATTGGGCTGGAGCCCTTTTGAAAAGGCTGTTGGGCCTGGGGGGGGGAGAACCCCATGTCCATTGACAGCTCCGCAGGAGCCCTCTGAAAATGGTCAGGTAGGCAGTTTCAGGCTAATAATAGAATAAGACACCCATAAAGAGTTGAAATAATAAGGTAATAGGCATGAAATGATTAAAATGTTAATGAAGTGAGGGCCGTATGTGTGTGATTAGACCACAAATCTTTGGAAGGGTGCTGAACAGGTGGGAAGCACCCTTCTGAAATAATTAGGGATTATGCCCCATGTTGCACTGCAATCAGGCCACTTTGTTAAAAGGGAGAGTGGTCAGTTGAAAGGAGATCAAATTTTATATCAATAAATTGTGGTCCAATTTGAATCCCACAAAACATGTCTTGTCTCCTTATCCTGGACTGGGTGGGCCATGATCCTTCATTGCATGCAGATAGAACCAGTCTACGAGGTGTAGTGGGATGGACTAGGACTCTAGAAATCAGGATTCAAATCCCCATTCAGTCAAGGAAAGTGACTAGGGGAGTGGAATTGGTGAAACCACTCCTTAAATATCTTACATACATTATTTTTCCATGTATAAAACTATATATTCGTCTTAAATTGTTAGACTAAAAGTTATACACGGAAGTAAGCCCATGGTTGGGAAACTGTAATTTGGGGTTGGAAAAGTGGGGGTCGTCTTATACATGGGGACATTTTATAGACAGAAAAATATGGTACCTTGAAAGCCCTATATGTCTGTTCCAGTTTGAAGGCACATAGCCACAACATATTCCATCTTGGATTTTTAGGTTTTGAATTTCCTGTTCAGTATCAACTTCTGATATAACAAATTTTATATCTCAATTATCTTCAAATAGATTTTTTGTTTTACCCTTGACAACAAATATCAAAGAATTACCCCTGTTCTTCAGTGGTCATGTTGATCTTCTTCAATGTGTGTTTAAGGAGTTCTGAATCTTCTCTAGAATATTGTTTCTATACTTTATTAGACTACAGTGATGTCTTGAATTAAAAATGACTTGAATTATGAAAAACTTGAATTATGGAGGGAAATCCGCCCACTGCCGAGTTGTCAAAACCACCTGACTGTCGGCACCGTGACAGCCAAGTGATTTTGACAGCTCCACAGCTACACTGCTCTTTCCTTCATAATTCAAGTTTTTCATAATTCACGGTGCTTTCCCCTTCAGTGCATCCAGAAAGCAGGCAGGCAGCAGGGATCCAAAGGCATGGACCCCTGCCCCACCTGCTTTTGGAGGTACACTGAAGGAAAAAGCATCACTTCCACCCTTTGCTGGGTTTGGGGGTGGGGAGGAATTCGTAATCTACCAGTAGCCAAAGGCTGCTCCGCAGCACGACAGACAGCAGAGTTTAACTGCTCCTTCCCACCTGCAAAAACAGGATCTGCCAGAAAGCAATTGGGGGTGAAAGTGGGGAGGGTAAAGAGGAAAGCAGGAATTCAAGGGAAAGCAAGGGGGAGAAAAGTGGAGAGGGTGGGGAGGAAAGTGGGAATGGAGGGGAGGAAAGCAGGTGGGGATGTAAGTGGGGAGGGGGGACAAAAGCAGGGATTCAGGGGAGAAAAGAAGGTGGGGAGGAAAGTAGGGAAGGTGGGGAGGAAATCTGGGATTCAGGGGAGGAAAGCAGGGTTGCCCCAAACCCGTAAAGCAGTGAAAAAGTTTCCCTGCATTGCTGGGTTGGAAATAAATCCCCCCAGTCAACTGGCAGTGGAAGGCTGCTCCTTGCAGCCCGACAGCTGTGGGAGTTTTCTGGGAGAGGTCCAAGCAAACTGATCTTAGTTACAGAAAGAAAGAGGGAAAGACAACATGCTTTTCCACCAGCCAGCTGTAGAGAAGCTCTGTGCAGATGAAAGGACAAAGAAGAACTGCTCAGCTCCTCCCAGAGGCTTGTTTATTGCATCTACTGTTCAATAAGCAGATACTGGAGTATTTTATGAAAACTTTGCTTCTAATAGGGGAAAAGTGCCCTTTAGCCTTTTAGTCCTGCCTCAAAGCAAAGTTGAAGAAGAAACAGAAGGTTACTTCCCTTCAGGGATGCAACGTGGTGAAGTCAGGATAGTGTGCCCTCACTGGAACTCCACCAGGAAACATACCCCTCAAAGAAAGGTTCCCACAATCAGCTATCTGTTGAGCTGTTTGCTGAGTCCAGGCAGGCTTCCCATAGGAATGCACTGAAAACCTATTAATCTGTTCCCCCCTTTTGGGGGGCGGAATGGATTAATTGTTTTTCAATTCATTCCTACGGGAAACTGCATTTTGAATTATGATAATTTTGAATTAAAAAATTCCATTGGAATGGATTAATTTCGTAATTCAAGGAATCACTGTACATTTTTAGTTTGGCTTCTCTGATTTTGTATGGGATATATTTAAGTATGTGCAATTGATGCCAGTACTATTTTCC
Organism: Phrynocephalus forsythii; assembly: GCA_029282475.1. Lineage (NCBI taxonomy): Eukaryota > Metazoa > Chordata > Lepidosauria > Squamata > Agamidae > Phrynocephalus > Phrynocephalus forsythii. The sequence goes on along the minus strand of JAPFRF010000007.1, from coordinate 9,657,898 downwards.
CATTCATCTTTCTTCCATTTGATTCAATATTTTCTCTCTTATAGTTTTGCGTTTAATTTATTTGCATCTCTATATTCCATATTTCTGTTGTTGACACCTACCATGTCAGAGTAACTAATACCTACGTGTCAGCTATTTGAAAACAATTGGGTCACTTAGTTTTCTAAATTTGGTTTTGTTTCCATTTGCTGTATTTTCTTTAGTTTGGGGTAGACCATCACAACAGGCTTGTAAGTTGAATCTACATGAGTTTTCCACAGATATTCCACTTTTTTGGTACCTTTGATTAACTAGAATGCAATGTATTTGGTTCATTGTAATATTTTTGGTTCTGTTTTATGGCGGGAATTTCTATGTGGTATAAATGAGGCACTGATGCTGTTGTTTCAAGGTTGTGCTTCTCTTTTTGGACAAATGATTCTTTGGGAAAGTCATGCAATTGATTTTCGCTATATTGTTCCAGGGCCAAACTTTGGACACCTGGATATGCTCATCTATCATTTTTTTAAAATTAATCTAATGTTTTGAAAAACATATTATGTTGCTTTTTTTGTAAGGAGTCCTCTTATTGTACAAGCTGCTGTTTTATAATTCTGCCATTTAAGAAGGAATGTACTGTGGCTTTGGTTGGTACGTAGCTGCCAACAGCTAGAAAAGCATACAAGATCTCTAGAGTCCTTTTTGAAGGAGTTTTAGTTCAGGCCATTCCCAGGTTAGTACTGAACATCTACGTAGAAGGAATGGTCAGCTGTTACTCTCTGGGAGTCTCATTCACTAGAGAGCATGTGGAAATATTTACAAAATAAATGAAAACTCTGTGAGATAATACTCAAATTACATACTTGAAGTAGTGGAAGAAGAAGTAGCACAGAACAAAAGTACAGAACAATGATATGAAATCTTCACTTAATACATATCAACTTATACATGCAAACTTATACATAACCCATATGTGAAGTAGGATTAAATGGCTACTTGTACACAAACAGTTTGTATTTCATGAAGATATGTCTTTTCTTCAACCTCAAAGAACACCAACAGTCTGGAAAATCACCATGTCTCTCCAATGACTTTCCTGTTTCGTTAGTCTTTTTCAAATAGTTCCTTGGTGTTTCTTTATGCTCCCCGACTGGAACTAGAATGCAAGACCATTATCCACAAACATTATTACTGGTTTCTGTTGAAATCTAAAACCTCCTGGAAATATTTTTAACTTCAGTACATACCCTGTATATTAACTTCTTTCTCTGCAGCTTCTCATTCTCTAGGAGTCATGAGCAAGCAGAAATTCTATTAACTTGTTTTGCTTTTTTCCTATTTTCTTCTACTCTGTTGTAATTACTCTTTGCTGAGTTGTTTTATACTATTGTTTTTCACCACATTTTGCGGGTGTTGTTATATTATCTTTTCTCCTGTGTGATTTGATTATTCTACTATTTCCTGCCTCAATGTCTTTTAAATAAAGTCTTTCCTCACTGCAGTGCTTCTTATCTTTCAAATCCAAAAGAAATTGCTGCCACCCAGGCTCGACAGGTTGTTCTTACAAAACTGATTTTGTTCTCCATCTAGTGTGTGTGTGTAATAAATGGAATTTTGAGGCTTGTGACCCAATGCTGCCTTGATCTGGTTGCACAGTCCAAGAGTATTAAGTGACTAGTAAACCAGTTTTCAATTAAAAACCACTTAGGATCATCATAAATCAGAATCACCTAGACTTTCAGACTTTGAAAAACAGCCCTGACAGTTGCTTTGCATTTTTGTGAGAAGAGGTTAACGGATGAAAAAAGTCTGTTTCTGGGTTTTTTTCCTTGATTGGTACCACTTTGTGAATGCTGGTGAGCACAAGAGGTTACAGTAGGACTGCCACATCCACAGGGGATCAGTTCCAGGATCCCCCGTGGATCCTGAGAACTGTGCACTTATCCAGGTTGACGGCAGTGGTGGAGTGCCAGGGTGAACGTTTTCACCCCTAACACTCACCAATTATCACTGCCACCCACCACAGACCAAGCAGACACCCTCCAGAGGGGTGGGGTGGGGATTCACCCAGCTGGCCAACCAGCCTTTGAAATTCTGGGTCGGGTCCAAGGCAGTGGAAATTTTGAACTCCCCACTCAAACGTCCAATCTGCCACCTGGGACTTGAGTGGGAAATTTAATGACCGGTTGGTCAGACGGGTATTTAAAATCCCCACCTCACTCCTCCAGAGGATGCCTGGCTAGCAGCGGTACCAGTAAGTTTTTTTTCCCCTACTGACGCCGCTGACACCACCAACCAGGCACCCTCCAGAGGGGTGATGTGGGGACTTTAATGGCCCACCCAGCCAACCAGGCTTTGAATTTCCCACTCAGGTCCTGGGTGGCAGATTGGAAGTTTGAGTGGAAAGTTCAAAACTTCCACCGCCTGGGTTGCAACTGGGAAGTGAGGGTGCCCCACCCCTCCAGAGGGTGGGTGGCTGGCCCACAACAGTGGCAGCAGTGGTGGTGAGAAGGAAGACAATGGGCATAGGGGCGGTAAGTTTTATTTTTAATTTCCCTCCCTTGCTGCCTCCCTGCTGATCACCAACCACGGATAACTGAATCCACAGTTGGTGAATCAGCGGATGCGGGAGTCATACTGTATTTTGCAGCCCTACTGGGCCATTTCCTGGTGTTCTGATTGATGGATACAGCAGCACAATGTCTCCTGTTCATAAATCATGGTATTGAATAACTGAATGTGAGCTTAATCTTTTGAGCCAGCGTTATTTTCTGGTGACAGGTAACCAGTTTACAAGGAGCTTTCTCCACTTGGAAGTTTCAATGGGTAGAAATGCTTTATGGACACCTGTAACCATCAAGCACTTTCCTTACTGTTACTTGTTTGCACTGCATAATATCACCTCCATACAAAGACAGAATGGTGCTTCATGTTATGGGAATTTTTTTGGGGGGTGGGGGGAGAGGGAGTTAAATTTTGATATAAACAACCTGACCTACAATAAAATCTTGTGCCTATCATTGAGAAGCAAGGCCCATTAGCTTCAGATCTTAGGTAAGTACTAGACATGGGCACGGAACGCCGACATTTCCGTTTCCGTTTCCATTTTTTTGGTTCCGTTAGGTAACAGAAACGGTAATGGTAATTAAGCCGGCCCCGCTCAAACCCGAATCAACAAAAGAAAAATTTGGTCAGGTTTTTCGTTTCCGTTTGTGGCATCGCACAATGCGAAGCCCAGGAAAAAAGTTTTTAAAAAAGCTTTTAAAAAATGATTTCCGGCCGAAAAAGCAGGCGAAAATATGCCTGCCTGAGGCTTTGCCACCTATCAGAGGGGTGGTTTCTGGGGGTGTGTCCCCAGCCTTCCCCCCCTCTTCTCCTGTCCTGGGCTGTTTGCACCAGGCTGGGGGGTGTCATCCTCGTCGTCGCCATGCCATGTGGTGGTGGTGGGGAATCCAAAATGGCGACCACAAATTTTCTTTTAAATCGTGGTCCAAAAAACACCAAAGCACAAGACAAACATGTTGAAATGTATTTATTCTAATGCCTCAATTTTAACAGTAGCAGGCAGTGGGTTTTTTATTGCAATAAAAGGTTGCATTGATTTTATTTTATTTTATTTTTATTTTTTTAGACCTGCCCATTAATGGGCTGGGCATGGGATGGGACCATGCAATTTTTTTGCTCCATTCCACCAATGGCATGGCCAAGTTTTGACTGACACTTCTGGATGTGCCAGAGGGTATAAAAACCCGAGGCAACTTCCAGAAATCGCAGTCGGTGTGTGGTGGTTGAGGGAGGAGGGCTGTGGCTTGGCTGCTGGTGCAATCCGATCAAGACGATTCGAATATTGGAGGAGGGAGGCCTGGGTGGCTGTAGGCTTTCAGTTAGGCAGGCAGGCAGGGAATTGAATTAAGAAAAGTATTGTTTTGATTCCCTGCAGGCTGCAGCTTTGTCTGCCGAAGGGAAGCAGACAGCAGTTATTCATTTTTCCCCTTTGTTCTCTTCTCTGGCTGTGGGGAGAGGAGGATTTTTCTGCTATTGGATAAAGGGGGAGGGTCGACTGGGAGTGGCGTGTGTGGATTTATTTTAAAATATACCATTCATTTCCTACTTTTTTCCAAGTTCAATTTGCTTGCACACCCACACACAATTTGGGGTGCAAGAACAGAACACTCAAGAAGTTCTCTGCTTTTCTGATTAATGTATTATATATTGGATTAAAAGGGACTTCTGGATTTAGTTTCATAGTACCATTTGTTTTTTTCACCGTTTTCCTACCTGAGAGAAAATAAGAGAGAGACTTTCAAATTTATTTAGCTGCTGCACTACACAGTTGATGTACAACTGAACCATATTTTATTTACCCAATACAATATCCTTTTTGGAGGCATACTAGTATCCCTACTAGGCTACTACTCTCTATTCAGGGTTACTTTTGGGGTGTGCCTTGCAAGCCACCCTTCCAGAACAGGGGACCCGTTGCAGCTGGTGCTGCTGCCAGCCCAGGCAATTACATTTAATTATTTTAATGTATTACATCAGCCTAATCTGTGTGTGGGGGGGGCATTCAACCTACCTCTAACAAATCACAAGTTCATTTACTGGGGGGCTGATTAATAAGGCAACCTGATTAATATATTATATATTGGATTAAAAGGGACTTCTGCATTTAGTTTCATAGTACCATTTGTTTTTTTCAACGTTTTCCTACCTGAGAGAAAATAAGAGACTTTCAAATTCATTTAGCTGTTGCACTACACAGTTGATATACAACTGAACCATATTTTATTTACCCAATACAATATCTTTTTTGGAGGCATCTACTTTTGTGTTGTGTTGTTGCGTGCACTGAACACAGCCACACTCCAATTCAGTGGAACAATTTGATTTTAGAATTCAGAAAATTATATCAAGGGCCAGCAGGGTAATATTGAAAGCCTGTGAAAAAGAAAGTGTGAGAGTAAGATTGTGGGCCAAAAGGATAACTTTCTTTGTTTACTAAACACAAATATAAGAAAATATATTTCATAAGAAAATATATATCTACTTTTCTACATCTTTGAGAAATAAAAAAATGAGGAGGGTTGGCAGAGCCAGAGGGAAGGGAAAGGGGACCCCCACTAAAATAAATAGGGCCACGTTTCTGAAGGAAGGCACAGGAAGCAGTGCAGATAGTGATATTGCTGGTACCACTCCCTCTCCAAGCAGCAGCTGCACAACCAGCACCACCGGACCATCTTCTGTCACTGAGGGAAGCATGGATGACTGCATGCGAAACCTATCTCCACCATGCTTTGACATGGACACCCCCCTTGTGTCGGGAGGAAGATGAGTACTCCGAATCAGAAACAGGGTCTTTGCATCTGAATATGCCGGATTCTGAGGACCTGTTGACAGCGCTGGGGGAATGATCCCAAACACCTCTCCTCAAGTGCCTTGTGTAGCCACCTCATGCTAAGGCACCCTGGGACTCTGCCTGGGACAGTGTCAGGACCTGGTTCCTCAGGGAGAAAGAGGGGGGAAGCAGGAATGGGGAAGGAGGACTCCAGAGACAGCTCCACTGAGAGTAGTAAGAGGCAGGCCACTCTGCAGGAATTGGTGCCACTGTGTGGGAGTTTTGTCAGCCAACGAAATAGGGCCAAGGCACAGGAGACCACCACTCGTGTGGTTGGTGAAATGGTGGCCATGAACGGGTTGCCCCTCTCCTTTGTGGAGCCATCGGGCTTCAGGCACCTGATGAAGCACGTGGCTCCATGGTACGAGCCTCAATCCCGGCGTACCTGCAGCGGGTGGGTGATTCCCTCCCTTTTTGAGTCCATCAGGGACATGGTCCAGGCCCTGCTGCAGGCGGCCAGAGGAAGGAAGATCCACTTCATTTCCGACCTCTGGACCGGTGGGCACCACGGATACCTCTCTCTGACGGCCCATTGGTGGCAACCCAAGGAGGGCCTTGACACTAGGTCATCTCAAGAACAGCTGCAGGGGGAGCCACAAGGGAGAACCCCAAGAGGGTACAGGGTGGTGCTGCTCCAGGCACAAAGCATGGAGGACAGTGCCAAAGACATCCACATTGCTGAGGTCCTCAAGACAGCACTGCGAGAGTGGGGATGGGGACCTGAGGGGCAGGTCAATCGTGGATTCATGGTCACTGATGCAGGCCATAACATGATCAACGTGGTTGAAAGGGCAGGGTTCCAGGGCATTGTGTGTGCAGCACACAAACTGCGATGCCATTGGGCTGGGTGCACCGAAGGACTCCTGGTGTGAGGGGACCCTGGAGACCAAGGCCTTGCTGGACAAGTGCAGGAAAAGAGTCGGGCACTTCTCACGCAGCATCAAGGCATCCAGGATGATGCGTGAGAAGCAGGTGGAGATGGGCCGACCACAGCACGTCCTGATCTGGGACGTGACCACCCAGTGGAACTCCACCTACGAAATGGTCAAGCGCCTGGTGGAGCAGAGGCAAGTGATGGAATACGTCATGTTAACCACTCCCGTCCTGCCTGAGGGAAGGGTGTTGGACATTGGTGCTACCGAGTGGCTCGCCCTCTCCCAGTATCCTGCAGCCTTTTGAGGAGACCCCTACGTCCTCAGCAACTACAACGCCAGCCTGGGCGACGTACTCCCCCTGATACATGCCCTTCACCAACGCCTAGAGGCCAGTATCCGGGAAGAAGCTGATCTTCTCCCAAAGAATAGGGCCTTGGCAGACAGGCTGTTGACCGGCGTGGATACCTGCCTTAGCCCACTGAGGAGGGAAAAGGTGTACCAGATGGCATGCCTGTGTGATCCTCGCATCAAGGGTTCCTTGGCAGGGAGCCCTGCCGACCTGAACTCCTGGAAGACGGAGCTATGCCATCAAGTCTGCAGGGCTGTTTCAAATAAGGTGTTCCCGAGGGCGCACGGAAGCCAGAGTGATCCAGAAGAGGAATACTCGCAAGGATCCTCTTCCTCCTCTACTGCAGGAGTGTACACCCAGAGACCAGGTTCTGTACCAGCAGCCAACTACCTGGCCTCTGCCCTAGCCATGGCAGTCTCCTCAGTGGAGGCAAGGGAGGAGGAAGAACCAGACCCCGCTCTGACCATGGTGAAGGAGTACATGGCCGAGCCCCTCCAACCCCTCACCTTGGAACCACTGCACTACTGGGCCAGAAAGACAGACATCTGGCCCGCTCTTTCGACTCTGGCGTTGGACCTCTTGTCCATCCCACAAACCAGTGTCCAGAGTGAGCGTGTCTTCTCCCACATGGGAAATGTCCTGAGGCCGCACCGCTCTTGTCTGGACCCGGAGACCATGGAAAGTTTGACTTTCATCCACTTCAACCTTTCCACATTGGGATTACCCAAACACTCCAAGACCTAGGTCCGCAGTCGTTCCTCCACCGGTTCCTTCCAATCAGGCCTCCCTTGCTCTAACATGCCTTACCAGAGCAACACTTATGCCTGCCTGCAATTATGCCTGCCTCCCAGCTAGGCTTCCTCCCTGCGAGCCCGACTTCCTGCCAGCCTGCCTGCCTGCCTACCAGCCTACCTGCCAGCCTAGCTTTGTGCCTACCTGCCTGCCTGCCTGCCTGCCTGCCTGCCTGCCTTCCTGCATTCCCACTCAATTTTAAGGATTCGATTATTGCTCAATTTTTCTAGCCCTTGCCTGGCTCCAAACCAGGGAGGACCACTCAAAGTGTCATTTGAAGGGAGTCTGATTCTGTAGGCCCAATTTTCCTAGCACTTGCCTGGCTCCAAACCAGGGAGGACCACTCAAAGTGTCATTTGAAGGGAGTCTGATTCTGTAGGCCCAATTTTCCTAGCCCTTGCCTGGCTCCAAACCAGGGAGGACCAATAAATGTTTATAATTTTGGACCAGATAACACTGTTTGGGTTGCAGCCATGCAACTTTCCCTAACCCTCCCGATCCCCATTGAACCAATGCCTGTATGCCTCCCATCCTAACATTCCACGCCAGCGCAACACAGTTATGCCTGGCTGTCTCCTCTATCTGTATGACTGCCTCCCTGAATGCCTGAATGCTTCACCTGCCTGCCTGCCTTCCACCCTTGTCTATTTATTATTTATTTATTTATTTATAAGCTTATATCCCGCCCATCTTCCCAGCAGGAACTCTGGGCAGCTAACAATATTAAAAACACATAAAATGAGTAAAAAAGCCTATGAGCAGTAAGCAGTGGAGGGCAAGATGGCGGCAAATGGAATAGGGGAGAGGAAGTAAGGAGGTAAAAAAAAAAACTAATAAGGTCACCAAAGGCCTCTTTAAAGAGGAAGGTCTTCAAAGCTTTCTTAAAGTCAGGCAGGGACTCCAGCAGGCGCAGCTCACTGGGGAGATGATTCAAGAGAGAAGGCCCCACCACAGAGAAGGCGCAGTTTCGCGTGCGCGTTTTCCGTGCCTCTCTGGGTGTGGCCACTCTCAGTGAGCGCACCTGCGACGATCTCGTGGGTGTGGCCACTCTCAGTGAGTGCGCCTGCGACAGATCCGGATGCCCTCTGGGAGATACGCTCCGCCAGGTACTCTGGTCCCAAGCCGTGGAGGGCCTTGAAAATCAAGACCAAGACCTTGAACCTGATCCGGAAGGCAACGGGGAGCCAATGCAGGTGGACCAGGACTGGGGTGATGTGCTCGTATCTACGGGCACCCACCACCAGCCTGGCCACCGCATTTTGCACCTGTTGCAACCTCTGGACCAGGGTCAAGGGCAACCCCACGTAGAGGGCATTGCAATAGTCGATCCTCGAGATCACCAGGGCCTGCACAAGTGTCCTCAGGGAGGACTCTGACTGACTGCCTGTAATTCCGCTGCATGCATGGATCTAATAAAGGCTACATAATTAGCCCTGTTTTTATAGGGCTTCCCTGGTCTTTTTAGCAGCCCAGGAAGATTTTTTTCTAGGGTCAGTGTAGGCCCAATATTTCCCTGTTGGCCATGGCTGGTCTGAGTGTAGTACACCCTAATACCTGCCTTCCTCAATGCGTTCCTCCCTTCCCTGGGGTTTTGGAGCCACTCTGCTTACAAAGTGGTCAAGATACACTTTACAACAACCTACCTCAAAGTCTGTTTAGCAGGGGCCTAGCTCTCCTTACAGCATTAAAGAAATAGCCCTGTTCTCCTGCATCCACCCTGTCTCCTGGGTTGACGAAACTCGGTCTACTGGGGTGTGAACTCAGTCCTGCCTCTAACAGGCCGAAAATCCCTAGGACAAGGAGGGGGGAATCCTTCCTTGCACTCCACCCTCCCTGCGTGCATCCACTCTGTCCCCGGCTGACGGAATGAATGGCCAAGGGAGGCAAACTTCATCAGGGACATCAACTACCTGGAACTAACCAGGGATTCACAGAAATCTTTCTTTTCTTTCAAGGTTGTGTCTGGCTGCCACCAACAACGCAACCAACATTATTATTATTATAAAACCACTCACAGGGAAGGAAACCCAGTCTCCTGGGTAGGCAAAACTGTGGCCTCTGAAGTAGGCGGCTGAAACAATCCCTCCCTTAAAGAAATACCCCTGTTCTCCTGCATCCACTCTGTGTCCTGTGTTCTCCTGCATCCACTCTGTGTCCTGGGTTGATGAAACTCGGTCTCCTTGGGTGGAAAAACTCTGCCTCCCAAGGCAGAAACAATCCTCTCTTCTGGCACTTTGGCTTTGTGCCTTCCCTAGCCTGGGTGGGTACCCTGCAAGCCTGCCTTCCTACCTGCAAGCAAGACTTACTGCTTCCCTGCCTGCCTGGCTGCCTGCCCGCCCCTCTGCCTACCTGCCTGCCTGTCAGGCTCCTGGTACTCCACGGCTTGGAGGAGGCCTTCCAGGTGCTTCTCCTTCAGCCTATCAGTGGCTCAGTGGTTCAAGTTAAGTCTCCGAGCTGATATGTGTCCTGTCAGCCAGTCTCCTTGACTTGCCGAGGCAGCAACCTTGGCTGCCCCCATGTCCAGTGCCTCTGGGCGGTAAGAGGTGGCAAATCACTTGAGGAGAACAACTTTAATAGGGACACCAACTATTTGGAATTGGAGGACTCTGTCCTCCGACATGGGGGGGGGAGTCACTCCCGCCGGTTACAGTCCAGGTTTGGAAATCCCTTGCTGTGGGATACTGATATGATACAGCTTGTCACCCCATGGCATCCGCTGCAGCAGCTTGCCCTTGCCAGATTTAGCAGCCTCAAATAGTACCCTATCCTCTATTACCCTATCTATCCTATAGTACCCTAGTATCCTCCAAATTTCTCTTTCTCTTTCTAGTACCCTATTTCTCTTTACATTTCTATTTGTATTTGTATTTCCATTTCTATTTCTATTTCAATTACCTTATCCTCTATTACCCTATCTATCCTACATACCCTAGTATCCTCCAAATTTCTCTTTCTCTTTCTAGTAACCTATTTCTATTTATCTTTCTATTTGTATTTCTATTTCCATTTCTATTTCTATTTCTTGTACCCTATCCTCTATGAGGAGGATAGGAAAGTAATTCCCTGGCACTCTGGCTTTCCTGCGTGGACTGTGTCTCCTCCTCTGGGTTGGTGGAACTGGTCTCATGGTTAGGAAAAAATGTGGCCTCCAAAGTAGGTGGCTGAAACAATCCCTCCCTCAATTTCCCTGGTGTTATGGCTTCGTGGCTTTGCTGCGTGCATGGAGTGTGTCTCCACTGGGTTGGTGGAACTATTGTCTCCTCCACTGGGTTGCCAAAACTCTGGCCTGGTGGCCTCCAAAGTAGGCGGCTGAAAGAATCCCTCCCTCAATTTTCCTGGCACTCTGGCTTTGTGGCTTTGCTGCGTGCGTGGACTGTGCCTCCACTGGGTTGGTGGAACTCTTGTCTCCTCCACTGGGTTGGCAAAACTCTAGCCTAGCGGCCTCCAAAGTATGTGGCTGAAAGACACCCCCCCCCTCAATTTCCCTGGTGCTCTGGCTTTGTGGCTTTGCTGTGTGTGTGGACTGTGTCTCCACTGGGTTGGTGGAACTCTTGCCTCCTCCACTGGGTTGGCAGAACTCTGGCCTAGTGGCCTCCAAAATAGGTGGCTGAAACAATCCCTCCCTCAATTTCCCTGGCGCTCTGGCTTCATGGCTTTGCTGCGTGTGTGGACTGTGTCTCCACCGGGTTGGTGGAACTCTTGCCTCCTCCACTGGGTTGGCAGAACTCTGGCCTAGTGGCCTCCAAAGTAGGTGTCTGAAACAATCCCTCCCTCAATTTCCCTGGTGCTCTGGCTTTGTGGCTTTGCTGCGTGCGTGGACTGTGCCTCCACTGGGTTGGTGGAACTCTTCTCTCCTCCACTGGGTTGGGAAAACTCTGGCCTAGTGGCCTCCAAAGTAGGCGGCTGAAACAATCTCTCCCTGAAGTTTCCTGGCGCTCTGGCTTTGTGGCTTTGCTGCGTGCGTGGACTGTGTCTCCACTGGGTTGATGGAACTCTTGTCTCCTCCACTGGGTTGGCAAAACTCTGGCCTAGTGGCCTCCAAAGTATGTGGCTGAAAGACCCCCCCCTCAATTTCCCTGGCGCTCTGGCTTCGTGGCTTTGCTGCGTGTGTGGACTGTGTCTCCACTGGGTTGGTGGAACTCTTGCCTCCTCCACTGGATTGGCAGAACTCTGGCCTAGTGACCTCCAAAGGAGGCCGCGGAAACAATCCCTCCCCAACCAACAAAAATTTCCCTGGCGCTCTGGCTTCGTGGCTTTGCTGCGTGGACTGTCAGGAATCGGGCTCAGCTGCCTGCACCCCAACCGTTCAAGGCAGCAGGTCCAACCCCACCACCCGTTCTTCCTGCACTCTGAATGGCTGCCTTTGCCAATCAGTTCTTGAAAAACCAGTGATCCCTTTAGCTGGCCGTCCCGGTGGGGGGTCCTTTTCTTCCCAGGTGGCTCTTCTTGCAAGTTGGCCCCCAATGAAAACAGTTACAGGGTTAGGGTTAGGGTTAGGGTTAGGCCACTTCCGGCGACACGGCAGGGACGCCGGACGGGGTGGAGCGCAGCGGAGGGTCTCTGCCCTGGAGATGGGCCTGGAACTGCGCCACCTAGTCAAGGAGGGAGTGGGAGAAGGTCTGCTCCATGAGCGAACCAGGCTCCTCGGTCTTCGCGCTGGGGCCAAGAATCTGAGGCAAAGGACAAACCTGCCCAGGCAAAGGCTGGGCAGGCAGCTCAGCTGGGCCACACTGGTATGGCGTTTCCAGGGTGTTCCCACCGGGCGCTCCCTCTGCTCTGTCCCAAATTTGATCCTTGGAGATTCTGCCAGTGAGCTCCTTGGGATACTCCAGCTGGTGATGATTCCCCAAGAGGTTGAGGGGCACTCATCCGGATGAGTGTGTGTGGGGGGGAAGCATCTGAATCTCTGACTGCTAGTTGACCAGGGTGGCATTTGCTTGGTTTTACAAGGAGTGTCAATGGAGATGATTGGGGACATTGAGAGGAGAAGACCCTCATCCAGATTTGGGGGAGGAATGGAATACTGTGTCTCCTGGTGCCTCTGAGAGGTGGAGGGGAAATGGGATGGATGGAGGCTTCAAAACAAAACAAAACAAAAAGTATAACAGGCAGCCAGACCAAGTAGGGTGGCCGGTACAGTCAGCGTTGACCAAGAGAAAAAAAGAATATTGCATTCTGCCCACTTTGTTTGCATTATTGCATACGATGCAGTCATGCTATGATATATTTATTAAATATATTATTCATCAACCAGTTTATAGTGTTTTCCGCATGCTCTGGGTCATTGCGGGACGCCTCCATGCTCTGGGAAGTCAAATCACGCTAAATCACGGTAGAGACGACAAACGACGAATGAAACGTCGAACCGAAAAATTTCCAAAATTTTTTGCGACAAACGGAAATGGAACGAAACGGACTCGTTCTGAGAAATGAAAAATCGAAACATCATTTTTTCTGGTCGTGTCCATCTCTAGTAAGTACATGTAGGAGTGAAGTCTTAGGTGCATGCATCAAAACTTAAAGAAAATCTTAAACTTTAAGTGAGGTTGGGGGGGAGAGAAGATTCAGGAATGGTGATAAAAGAGTTTGATAAAATGGTTGAAATTGTACAGAGGTGTTCAAAACAGAGGGAGCTTCTCATTAGATTATACCTAAAATTAAATGCAAAGATAATTGATGGGATATTCATCTTCAGCAAAAACACCAGAGGAATTTTCCAGGAGCCTAAAGATTTTTGATAAGGTAAGAAACATGTCTTAGGAAAATTGTGCACATCACTGCCTGAGGCTGCTAGAAAACATTAAAGCAGTTTGTTAATCGTGCTGTTCCCTGTAATAAACATTCCTCCAATTATTTTCTCCTCTTCTCATTCTTTTTAATACTTTGGCTTAAGCTTGCTTGTCTGTGAGAGCAGCCCCTTTAGAGTAGAACAGTTTCCGTGGTTACTTCAATCATAAATTCTAAGACTTTATGAGAAATCTTTCCCTCAGCGTGAAGAGCACCTTATGTCTGATATGAGGAGCCTATTTAGAGCCTCACATAATCCAGTAGGATGCTATAAATGTAAAGATTCATGCCTGGAGTTTGTTTTTTGTGGAGTCGATTATTGCAGTTTGGGAAGTCAGCACATTTATGAACCATTAAGTATGTTCTTCACACTTCCACAAGAGACTTGATAAAAAATACCCCACATATTACTTTTGCTTGGGTCACTCTTATTCAAGGGAGAAAATTTACATATTTCAACAAACAAGAGGGTGAAAAGGAAACCCATTTGATGGGGGGGGAGTGCATATCAGTGGTTCATTTTTGCTTCTTTCATACCGCTCCCTGTGGTTTAGGAAAATCATTTCACCTCATTTTAATCATTCTCTGAGACGTAGTAAGGTAAACAACTCCTAGAACAGAATGAAGATAAAAGACAGAATCAACACAAATAAGGTCAGTCCTTGTGTGCCACACTTAATACAAACTAAACATAACAGCTTGATTGAAGTTCCTCATTAAAGCAACACTGCTGAGCAGGTAAACCTGAAGGGCTTATGCTACGTTCAATGAAGCACTTTGGAGGAGGGTGAAGACTTCTTAAAGCATCTAGATCTCAGCCCCCAGAGAGGGAATTATAGCAGTTGAAAACAACTGTACAGAGAAGATGCCATCTCAGATGAAATACATTAATATGCATGGGCTCATGCTAAACATTTTGGAGAGCTGAGTCAGAAAAAAAAGTAAGGGCCCAGTTCACATTAGAGCTTGCGGTAATCCTTTCATACTCTTGCTCCCTCCAATCCTATATTTGGTGCACTCAACATTCTGCTGTTCACTCACCAGTAGCTATTTGACTTTGTTTTAGTTTTAGCAAGGCTTGCAACAGTGAAAGCAAGTAATCCTTGTGTGATTGTGTGTATTGTTTTCATGATAGCTCAGAAAATCTCACTGGTGCAGGTGGAATGGGCCTAAGGCTATGTAAAGTAATGAAGACTGAGGACCATACTGTTTCTTACTTTTCATTAGAAGCTGAAACATCTAAGTTCCAGAGACATTATCCACACAGATTCTATTATCAGAGAAATAAGACTAAAAATAAAATCTGTGTATGTGTCTGAAAGCCTAAAATCATACAAAAATCATGAAAAAACTGTTAGGAAAAATATATATATAATTTGACACCTTTGTTTGGGCTTTCAATCAGGTGTAGAGATGGGCAAAATAATGGAATCTGCAGATAATCTTGATTCATGGTTCATCCAAGTCCAGAAACTATGACCCTGAATTTCTGAATTTTCACCTCATGAACCAAAATTTGTTTTATTGGCCTTGTACAGTGAGTGGTACCTTGTATAAAGGGATTAATTCGTTCCAAATGAAATTATGTTAAGCAAATTTTCCTTTATACAAATTTCCATAGGAATGCATTGGAATGCATTGGAATTGTACAGATTCTCCCTATAGGCGATTAAGTTAAGCAAATTTCCTTTATCTCCGGATTTTTTTATGTTGTACATATTTTATGTTATACAAGCTGTTTGTTATACAAGGGTCCACTGCACTATTTTTTAAAGTCACCCAACCAAATGTTCAAGGAGATGGACCTGCCATCTCTGGGCATGTGCCTCCCTCTCAAGATGGCGGCAGTGGTGGTAAATGAGGGAGCAGGAGGAAAAGGTCGGGAGGCAACAGGAGCAGTGGGAAAGGGCCAGGGATGAGGTTGTAGAGTGGTGAAATGAACCAGGAGGTTCATTAAATCTCAAAAAGTTTGTTGTTACAGGAAACTTTGGGTTCCCCAGTTTAGGCAAACTCAAACCAATCTGAGCCAATCAATGAGTGATTATCTATGAACCTTCTGGTACATTGTTTGGTTTGTGCCCATCTCTGCTCATGCGTGAAAAGAGGAGGAGGCCTTCCAACAAATTTATTGTACTTAGGACGTTTATACACGACCCCTAAACTCCGGGGCAAATGGCTCCCAGCTCCGGAGCTTAAAAATGTTTCCCCACCAGCTCCGGAGTTAACAGGAAATTAAGTGTGACCACGCCCACTTTAGCACGTCCCAGCACACCTTTCAACTACCTGCTCTTTGGAGGTGAAAATTATTTGATCCGGTGTAACGATAGTGAGTGCAGGGCTCTCCTCGCTTCTGTTTGTTGTTTTTTTGGCTCCCGCCCCTTTAAGAGCTACTTTTACAGAGACTGGAATGTTGCCGGCAGGAGCGAAAGGCAGAACGGAGGTGAGCAGCATGCTTTTCTTTCTCTTTTTCTCCCTCCCCTCAAGCAGCCAGCAGCCAGGAAGTGCGGAGGGGTGGGGACACAGGAAGAGCGACGAGCCCCTAAGATCTCTGGTCCGAATTTAAGTGGCCAGCAGATCTTAGGGGTCATATGAAAAGGCCCATAGAAAGAAAGCCACCTCATAAGTAAGGTAAACATAAGAATCCTAACCCTCACTCATAAAATTTTCTCTGAAATTCTTTTTGAATATATTTATTTTCTTCTACTAAAGATAGTGACTTTAATTGAAAGTTTGATGGCACTAGTCTAAATTTAATCCTTTCTTCAGCAGAATGCCTGACTTTGTTTTCCACATTTTTCTTGCTCTTTAAATCTCAATCCAAGTTGTCTACAGCTTGGGGAAAACCATGAACCTGGTAATACAAACTTATCTGCACATGGACTCTCTACTTTCTTGTTCAAGTTTAATACAGCTTGGCAGGATGGTCTACATTAGCAGTGACAGTAGATACGAAGGAGACAAAGAGAGAAGAAAAGACTAATAACAGAGGGACGAGAGAGAGGTGAAATCTACTACAGTGGTCCCTCACGCACGAGTACCTTGATTTACAAGTGTTTCACACACAAAAGCAAAAAAATTAATAATTTTTAATAAAATTTTGCTTCACTTCATGAGCAATGTCTTCAAAAATGAGCATCTCTGGTGCTTATTTTGCAATCAGAGCCTAGCTCATCTCTTCTTCTTCTTCTTCTTCTTCTTCTTCTTCTTCTTCTTCTTCTTCTTCTTCTTCTTCTTCTTCTTCTTCTTCTTCTTCTTCTTCTTCTTCTTCTTCTTCTTCTTCTTCTTCTTCTTCTTCTTCCTCCTCCTCCTCCTCCTCCTCCTCCTCCTCCTGACCAGATGTGGCCTCCAGGGCTCAGTGCAGGTCTGGTGGTGTCTGGAATGGGCCTCTGGGCCATGCAGTGGGCCTACACTGTGCCTGGTGTTGAGTGGAAGTGGCTTCTGGGTAGAGTGGTGGGCCTGCACCACACATCGGGCCCTAGTTGTGGGCCAAGACATGCCTGGTGACATCCACCAGTCTTCGACCCTCGCCATGGGTCCTGGCCACTGGGTCCTGGCTGCTGCAGCCACTGGCTCTCCCACATATAAAAGTAAATCCCCCATAGAAAATGATGCCCTGATTCCAGAAATGCTACACACAGCATGCACAGGTGGTGCTTCATACTGAAAAGCACTGTTTGACATGTCTGGCTGTGGGGATTGAGGGTAGTCCCCACTCTTCACAGCTGCACCTGCAGAGTCAGGAGGAGGAGGAGAGTGTGTGGGGGGGGTGGGCTGACACCCGCCTCCCACCTGTTTTTTTGTGTTGTTTTGTTTTGAAAGCCCAAACTCTAAAGAAAAAATAAAACTGCTGAGAGGCGCAGCAGCAAGGCAGACCCGAGCAAGCAGCTGCCTTGCCACCATACCTCTCAGCAGTGGTGAGGTTCTTTAGAGGTTTGGCTGTCAAAACAAAACACAGCTGGGAGGCAGGCGGCAGCCCCCACACACAAACGCATGCATGCACAAACACACACACACTACTCTTCCTCCTCCTGATTCTGCAATGTATGTATGTTCATGTGTGTGTGTGTGGGGGCTGCCTGCCACAGCAGAAGGCTCTTTGAATTACCCCACCTTCTGTTGTGGTGTGTGCATGAAAGGGGAAAGGCAGTGGGGCTTTCAGTAGGCATGAAATGGAATATGGAAGTGAGATGATTAAAATGTCGGCCCCGTGACCAGATCCTCTGGCGGGCAGGGATGTTTTGCCCTCTCTCTTGAAGGCGTGATAGGGCCTGATGTAGCCTTGCATCTGGGTGGGAGGGGGAAAAGCGCCTATAAGAGGGGTGCTCCTCCCCCCTGCAGCCTTTTGCAGTGAGCGTTCGGTGAAGCCACTTTGCTTGAGCGCTCCATCCAGTGGTCATTTTGTTGGCAACCTCCATTTTGAGGTGCCACAAGGCCATCATTTGTGGCTGTTTGGTGGCCCTGCCCCGGAGCTCTCCCGACCGACCTGCCTGGAAGCCGAGCAGGCCCAGCAGCGGTGTGCTTGACATGAGCAGCGTGTGCACCGCGGGTGCTGCCAGCGCCTGAGTTGTGGTCTGCTGGGGAGGCAACTGGGCGCTCCTGGGCGCTCCGAGGATGTGTGCCTCGTGCTTGAAATTGCGGATTGGGGGAGCAGCCCAAGCACCCTCCCCCGTACCACCCTAGTGCTCTGGCCCACCCGAGTGGGTGCTGTGGGTGCTGCCCACAGCTAGGCCATGGCACGGCAAGGAGGCAATGGGGTCGGTCACGGCCGCATGTCTCGCAGCGCGGGACAGCAGATTGGGGAGAGGCACGAGTGGCCTCCCCCTCAGTGCCCCAGGGGGGTGGTTAGCGAGGTGGGCAACCAAGGGATCCTCCTCCCCACCTCCCCCCTTGTTCATACCCCTTCTCCTTTATTGGCCCCAGCCACCACCACCCACATTTGTGCTCCCACTGCTGGGGGGATAGCCTAGGTGGCGCGCCAGCATCGCTGGCCTCCGCACCCAGCACCTAGGCCAGCCTGCCAGACCCACGGATGCCTGGGTGGGGTCCCTTCAACTAAAAAAGGCAAGGCCCCCAGTAAGGGGAAGCGGGCACCCAGGAAGCACCCCCCACAGTAGTGGAACAGTCTGACTCCTCCCCGGATGAGGAGGGATGGCCAATATGGCTCGAGCTCGAGTCCAGGTTCCAGGCCCTCGAGGCCAGTAAAACTGGCAGGCTGGAGGGGTCCGGGGAGCCTCAGACCTGGGTGGGAACCAGGCTGTCCAAATCGCGAAAGAGGGCCCAACTCAAAGACCTTGCTGCTAATCTATCTGCCCAGACAACCCTGGACCCTTGTGGCCTGCCACCAGTGTCGCGGGGGCATGCAAAGGGCTTGTAGCGCCCCATATGAGCTGAGACTGCTGTGTCGGATACAGACACAGGGGACAGGGTGGCGGACCCAGCACAGGCAGCAGAGACCAGGTCACATGGCCGTGGCCCCCAGGCACCACCACGCTTGGCACCGGCTCTGTGAGACCCTGGGCCGCACAGGTGAACGGGATGACCTCTCCTTCACCACCCACCCCACTGCAATGGGGTGGGGTGGAGCCACAGATTCCTGCGCCACAGTCCGCCATCCCTGCCTTCCCCCAGGACCCTGCCCCATGTCACCAAAGATGGCCCCGCCTATGTCACCAGCACCACTCACTGGGGCGGGGGGTTGGCCAGCTCTTCTGGTTCAGCCATGGCCACAACTCACACAGCAGACACCATGGGTAGGGCAGTGGCCTTATGCCACAATGACCTCGGGCTATGTGGGTGTCCCGGTGGGTGCGCTCCCTTATGGGGACTACGCCACACCCCTCAGACAGCACTTTGCCCAGCAGATGAGGGAAAAAATATGGCGGGGAGAATACGTTGGTATCTTTAGTCTCCTTAACAGGGAATTGGACACTAAGGAGTTAGATAAGGAGGACCCCCCAGGACAGGGAACGACGCCTTCGCCGTAAGCCTGAGCACTCCTGGGCCACCTGGCTCCCAGCTTACATTATCTATATGTCTCTGATCATGCAGGCACACTCTTGGAGGGCTCAGGCCATGCTTAAGTACCTGGACATTATTTATAGGGCGTTTTTCGATTTCCCAGGGCACATCTGGTTGCTGTACAACAAAAATTTTAGCCGTAGAGCGACCGTTGAACCTTACCTCAGATGAGATGAGCCGTTGCAACTGCTTTGGTTGCAGATCATGACCCCGACCAGGCCTGCTATGGGTGACAGGTATGACAGTGGCCACCTCATCAGGAGGGCCAATGCCAGCACACCCTCCTGCAACTCAGCGGGCCAGCTGGTTCAACCCCGGCTGGTTTGCTGGGAGTTTAATGGGCAGGGTGCCTGCTCTAGGAAACCATGCAGATTCAAGCATGAGTGCTCAGTCTGTGGGGCCCAGCACTCTGCCGCTACCTGCAGCCGGGCCCGGGCCCGGGCTGATCGCAACAGGGATGCGGGCAGCAACAAGAAAGCAGGAGTGGGTGACAATGTGCCTGCAAAAGGGGCCCAGCCCAATTAAAGTTTCTGTTCTTGAATTATGGGCCAAAGCATACCCCAACCAAGCTCTGGCCCAGTTCCTTGTTGATGGCTTTACATTCAGTTTCCGCATCCCATTCAAGGGGAGGTGACACCCAGTTATGGCACACAACCTGAAGTCCATTAAGGGATTTGAACTAATAGTAGTGGGAAAAATCACAAAGGAGGCCATGGAAGGGTGGATCCTGGGGCCCTTTTGCTCACCGCCCGTGCTGTTCAGGCTCATCCTGAAGAAGGCCCTGGGGAATTCCGACTAATTCACCATCTGTCATACCCCAAGGGCACCTCAGTTAATGATGGCATCCCCCATGAATTGTGCACAATCAAGTACACCTCTTTTGATGCAGCCGTACGCATGGTGCGGGCTTGTCGGGGTGGCCTCAGAGATGACGAAATGTGACATCAAGTCAGCCTTCTGCCTCCTCCCCGTGCACCCCCATGATTTTGAACTCTTGGGGTTTCAATTCCAGGGGGAATACTTTATGGACAGGGCCCTGCCATTTGGGTGTTCAGTTTCTTGTGCTGTTTTCTAGAAGTTTAGTTCATTTGTTGAATGGCACCTGCACCATGTTACTGGCTTAACCAGTACGGCACATTATTTAGACGATTATTTGTTCTGTGGACCCCACGGTTCAGGCCAGTGCAAGTTCCTCTTGGGCACCTTTAGATCCCTGGCTAAGGAGCATGGCCTCCCGCTGGCTGAACAGAAGACCGAGGGGCCCCTGACCACTCTAACTTTCCTGGGTATCGAAATTGACACCCAAGCACAGGCCTGCAGGCTGCCTGGCAATAAACTGCTCACCCTGCGGGAGCGAGTCAAACACATCACTGCCCACATTAAAGTCACACTCAGGGAGCTCCAGGAGCTCGTGGGTCATTTGAACTTTGCATGCAAAGTCATGGCCCCGGGCCGAGCTTTCCTACGGCGCCTGTGAGCTGCCATGGGGGCGGG
This sequence comes from Phrynocephalus forsythii, assembly GCA_029282475.1. Classification (NCBI taxonomy): domain Eukaryota; kingdom Metazoa; phylum Chordata; class Lepidosauria; order Squamata; family Agamidae; genus Phrynocephalus; species Phrynocephalus forsythii. The sequence goes on along the minus strand of JAPFRF010000007.1, from coordinate 9,637,209 downwards.
ACTTCTGCGACCCACACACAGGACCAGAGTAACAGTTGACATGAGGGAAGACCTGGCAGTCTGGCAGGAGTTCCTTGACAGCTTTAATGGTGTGTCGTTCTGGAGGGACAAGACCCGCTTGGGCGCCCCTTCCAAGTCCACACCGATTCTGCAAGTGGCACGGGCTTTGGCATATTCTGAGTGGTATAACGGCACATCACCCCCTCCTGGCATGATGAGGGTGTGTCGAGAGACCTGACATTCTTAGAGGTTTTTCCAATTTGGACCGCCCTCTGTATTTGGTCCGAGGTGTGGGCCAACACGGTTGTCTGCTTTTGGTGCGACAACTTAGCAGTGGTCCACGTCATCAACAACTTAACATCATGTTCCGAGAGGGTAATGGGTTTAGTTAGAGCTTTTACCCTTAGAGCCCTCCATTATAACATTTTTGTCACACATGCCCAGCATGTCCTGGGGGTGGATAAGGAAATCACCAATGGTCTATCCCGCCAACAGTCCGAGCGTTTCTGAGCCCTGGCCCCAGGAGCATCCACCAGGCCTCTGAGGATCCCGGAAGAGGTATGGCAGGTTGACAGGTCGAGGCTGATAGAGCCCTCGGCCTGTCGGTAGCGCCTAGGATGCAGAGGGTTTATGCTGCAGCAATCAGGGAGTTTGAGGAACTTAGGGGTGGACTGGACCTCGGGCAGCCTTGGCCCATCCCACTGAAACACCTACAGATGTACCTGGTGTCATTATATAGGTGCGGCCTGGCCCCTAGCTCGATGCAGGGCAAGCTTGCTGCAATTGCATTTCATTCGAAGGCCCTAGGGCACAGCGACCCCATGCATGACTTTCGTATCAGGGGCATGATCACTGGGTGGGCCTGGGAATGGGGCAGGACCAGTGACCCACACTTCCCACTTACACCCCACCTGCTCGGCATGATGAGCGAGGCTTGGCGCCATGCCTGCATGGATGCTTTTGAGGAGGCCCTCTTTAGGATAGCATCCCTCCTGACCTTCTTCGGGGCCCTCAGTGTGGGCAAACTTGTTGCCTCTGGCCAGGGGGGACAAGTCCCGTAAGGTGCTGTTGCTTTCTGACATACGATTCCAGTTGTTGACCCTTATGGTGGGCATACGTCGCTCCAAGACTGACCAGCTCGGGTGCGGGGCAGTTATAAACTTGGGCCCTGTTCCATTCCCACCATTTGCCCACTTTAAGGCCCTAAGGGAGTACTTGAACATCAGGGGCCCCGCCGAGGGCTACCTATTCATACACCAGGATGGTTGGCCTTTAACTAGATTTCAATTTTGGAAATTGTCCAATAAAGTGTTGTGTGACCTGGGCTTGGGGGACTTGAAATTCGGAACCCATTCCTTTAGGATAGGAGCCACCTCCACTGCCGCGGCCCTAGGATACAGGCAGGAAGCCATCCGGTGTCTGGGCAGGTGGTCTTGATGCTATCAAAGATACGTGTGCCCGTTGCCAATGAGTTAAACTGTTTATTTTGTTTCCATAGGGCCTTGGTGCCGTGACTCGTGTTGGAGAGTATTGTTTATTGGCCACAGCAATGTGTACTGGGCCGAAAAGCTGGGGGCCTAATTTGGGTTTGAGTAATGTTGCAGCCATTGAGTGTCGTGGCAGACGGGGTATGAAGTAGCAAGAGTTCATTCATACTGCTGCTGCTGTGGCGTACAGTACTGATAGTACACCTGGGGGGTAATGCCCTGGTTGACCAGATGGGTAAATCCCTAGCCTGGGACATCAGGCAGGACTTTGAATCATGGAGAGCTTGGTATCCGGCTTGCTGGATTATATGGTCAACCATCAGCCCCTGCCATAAGTGGCGAGCTGAGTGTGAGCTGCAGAAGTTAAATCGTTCCCGGCGGGGAGTGAACAGAGAAATATGCCATGCTGTTCGCAGTGAGTTTGGCACTGTTGTGAGCCACCCTGAGTTTGATGTGCATCGGTCTGACCTATACCGGCCAGACAGGATGCATCTGTCAGATGCTGGAATGGAGATTTCTCTCCAAGACGTGCGGAGGGGCCTGGAACTGGAACTGAATTGTTTGGATGGGCGGCTGGGGCCATGGCAAGGCTAGGCCCATGGCCATAGCGGCAGAAGTGGAGAAAAGACAGCCGGTGAGTCTTGAATATAACATCTGTCCCCGGGCATCCAACCCCCCTGGCACTGCCAATCGGGAGATTACAGTGCCTGAGGGAGGATGCACGGGGAGGCCTCCCCAGGCAGGGACAATCCCATTGTGATATCGTTCAGCCCGGGGGGTGGTACGCACATTTGCCAGCCCGGTGGGTGTAGTCAGGTGACTGTGCCATCTGGGGGCACTAACTCACACTATGCTGCCTGGTTGTAGGGGTCCCGGGAGACCCCGGGGTTCCAACCCACACTATTCCTGATGCCAGGCCCCTCTCAAGTTGTCCGTTGACATAATGTTGTATGTTAATAAAGTGTGGCCCTGTTTATACCCATAACTATGTCTCCTCTCGTCATTTCGCGTGGGAGGGCAATGTCGTACCCGCGGCTGGATCCTCCGGCGGGCGGGGCTGTTTTGCCCTCTCGCGCGTAGGCACGAGAGGACCTGACGCAGCCTCGCGTCTGGGCGGGAGGGGGAGGAGTGCCTATAAGAGGGGCACTCCTCCACCACTGCATCCTTTTGCAGCGAGCATTCCCCACCCACCCACCACTTGGAGTCCTAGTATGAGTCTAACTGGTCGCCTTTGGTGGCCGGATAGGAATTTTTGTCCCGCACCCTAAATTGGCCGATGGGAGCGGGGATTTTTCGCCTATCCCATACTGGTGCTGGTAAAGGCCTTAGTTAAAGCCAATTGTTGAATGGTCACACTGGAGGCAGAAGCGGAGAAAAGGCAGCCGGTGAGTCTTGAATATAACATCTGTCCCCAGGCATTCAACCTCCCCGGCACTGCCGATCAGGAGATTACAGTTGCCAGCCCGGTGGGTACAGTCAGGTGACTGTGCCACCTGGGGGCACTAACTCACCCTATGCTGCCTGGTTGGAGGGGTCCCGGGAGACCCCGGGGTTCCAACCCATGCTATGCCTGATGCCAGGCCGCTCTCAAATTGTCCATTGACATAATGTTGTATGTTAATAAAGTGTGGCCCCGTTTATACCCATAACTATGTCTCCTCTCGTCATTTCACATGGGAGGGCAATGAACTATAGGTATGCACAAATGTTGAATGTTCCCATCCAATATCTGGGGCCAAAGATTGTGGGACAATTTCACGAAATGTCTGTGAGGAAGGAGAAATACTCCATGTATTTGTCCAAAAATGGGCTCACAATTAGCAGCAATTGTAGTTAAACTATTTGATCTTTACCCATTCACTGCAAGCTACAGCAATGGCTGGGCTGGCAATCATGCCACCATTTTGCTTCCTCCTCATCAGCTCCTTACTTGGTATAATTTCAGAATAAGTGGTGGTGGAAATATAGCTTTTTAGGATTTCTTTGAGATATGTTTTTGAGATTTTTAAACTACTAGAGGTGCTGCATTTCTGGCATTTCCTCAACTGCCCACTTTCCTGAGAAATCCCTGTGAACAGAATTGGCTTTGATACCTCCCATCATCTTGAACTGAGGTGGGGAAAATGGGGCTGGAGGAGGAGTACCACAAAATGACAGTACAATAAAAGATCAAACAAGTGCACATACTTGTTCACAGCCACCTTGTATGTGGGGTAAATAGAAAAATCATGAATTTTACCTTATGAAATGTTCCAAAAGTTCCTATTCTCTGAAAACATCTCAAAAAAACATTTTGTTTTCTGCAAGATTGATGGAAGATGGTTCATACAGTCAGGGGGGGATTTTTGGTACAGTACTGAAATGACCATAATAATGGGATAGAAGTTAATGCAAGTAACCTAACCTAGTCTTTTCATGGTTTTGTGTGGAATTGTAAGTGACTTTAATTTGAAAACCAAGGCTTTTAAACTTCAAAAATATTCTTCTCTGCATTTTTCTCAAATTGACAAGGGTGCTTGATTCTAAACAGTTGGTTGTCAGGATTATTACCTGTTCCAAAAGTGCCTAAAATTATTACTCCATTACTTTTAATTGACATATTTGGTCCTTGGGGAGAAAAGCCTATATAGATGTCCTCTAAAGTGCAACCTACATGGGACATTTGTTTATGACTAATGCTCTCCTCTTTTGCAAAAATAAAAAAATGACCAGAAATCATTGTCCCCCAAGTCCTGAAATAAGGAGTCCACACAGATAATTGGGTTTTAAATTGGGCCACAACTTTATTAATAACTTTATGAATAACTTTATTATTAACTGTACTGAAACTGTAACTAAATAGTTGTAGCCGGGGGATGGGCCTCCTGGTGTTGTTTTAGTGTGATGCCCTCTTGTGACCCAGTACGGGGGTGCTGTTCAAAGAAACTAGGTCAGCATATTACTTGGGGCAGCCGTACGAGCTCAGTAACTTTATGATCTTTTAATTTACATTCATTCTGTGGGGTTTACCTATAGGATGTTATTATATTTGATATTTTCTATTGTACAGCTGCCCTGCTCCTTGTCCAAGGTGCATTTACAGTTTTGACGTCACCATCTTGGCCCCATTTTAGTTGCACTGCCCGCCAAGCAAACTCAGGTGGCCCTGCCTAATGGTCAATGAAAATGGAATGGGCAAAAACACACTGGTACCCGGCAGCCAATCTTGGTAGCAGTCAAAAATTCCCATTCAGCTCCGAAGCGACCAGATTATCTCATGACCTCTAAGGGCGGGAGGGAGGGTGGGGTGCAGTTCAACGTGAAAGAGGAGGGTTGGAGCGTGGGCTGCCCTTTTAAAGGACTTTGATCCCTGCACAGCCCGGGGATCACATGCTCTCCTCTTTCACGCCAAACTAACGGCTACTCGGGGAGACAAAGCGGCCCCAATCCGAGACAAGCCGGGCAGGAGTCTACATTGTCTTGCATGTGGCAAGGAGTGGTTCATTTCTTTCTTTCTTTCTTTCTTTCTTTCTTTCTTTCTTTCTTTCTTTCTTTCTTTCTTTCTTTCTTTCTTTCTTTCTTTTAGCCCATATTTTCAATGCATGGACACATTAGAACAATCTATATTCTGCATATTGCTTCTCTGAAGTTGACTGAATCAACCTAGGGGTATCTAAAATGAAAAGTAATCTCTCTCCTCCCCAAACCCATCCTCTTCAGCTTGCCACTGCTCCTCCCATTAAAACTGAATTCAATGGAAATTGATTAAGAAACTTAGTATACAGCACCATTTATCATTCAGCAAAAGAAAATGTGCAATCAATTTCTAGCTAACAACAAAAAGGTGTTTTTTTTTTAAAGTCTTCAAATGTTTGTGTGTGAGTTTTACAAATAAAGCTTGGGTGGTGATGTTTGTCATTTTGGCCAATGTTTGTCACTGATTCCCAGAAATACAGCTTGAACCTTTAAATTAACTCCGCTTCTGTGATATATTAATTTATCTTCTTTCTAGCAATGCAGGCTACAATTCAGTAAGCAATACCATGGGGCAGCAGGGGCTCTCTTACTGAAGGCTATAGACTGGCTTTCCTTTCTTGTTCTTTGTCTCCCATATCCAGCTGTGAAACCCAGCTGTGTAGGCAGCTTCCCCGATTGCAGTTTGCCCTTTTCCCCTTGTTTTAATACTGAACATTTTCCCCCAATGTTCTCTCTGCTTTTGCTTTAGTCTCTTCCCCATTCCACTGATAAAAGAAATGGCATCTTCATGTGGTCCCCCTTTTTCATGCCAAAGCATTTTGAGTTCATCTGCCATGAGAGGTGTACAAGTTCAGTGGCATGCCAACATGGTCAAAGAATCAGAGAGTGGCTTTAATTAAAATTCTGACAGAGTTGGTATACATATGTTGTCTAAATTCAGAATTCTGTGAAGTTTCAGCTTTTCAAAATATGCATTTTGAAGTTTTTCATATTTTAATTCTTATGAAACTTGCAAATAATAACAGCCATACAGATCTTTAGCCTCACCAATTAATTTTGGAACAATAGTAGGTACCCAACACCTTGTCAAATTCAGTACATCAGCACCTGCATATCCACTAGATCAGTGATGGTGAATCTTTTAGAGACCGAGTGCCCAAACTGCAGTTCAAAACCCACTATTTTTTTTTTTTTGCAAAGTGCCAATACAGCAATTTAACCTGAATACAGGTAGCTATGAAGGGGCGATGTCGGGTGCCCACAGAAAGGGCTCCGAGTGCCACCTTTGGCACCAGTGCCATAGGTTCGCCATCACTGCACTAGATCAATATCCATTGTCTGTGGTCTGAAAATGTTAAATATGTTAAAATAAAAAACCCCCAGAAAAAATACAAATGCACGACTAGGCTATAAGTGATAACTTGCATTTGTATTTCATAATGGTCACATGGCTCTCCCCTTTTTTACTTCAAAGGGGGGGGAAGTATTTTCACATGTATCACCAGAACTGTCCAGTAGAGGGAGCCACAGATTATGTTACGAATTCTCTTGGACAAAGAGTACATAGCACAGTCTCTGGTGCCTTCTTGTACTCAGTTCTGGTAATACATGTGTAAATATTTTTTCTGTTTTTTTCCTGGGTTTTTTTTTAAACCATGCTGTATATAGTATTTGCTATTATCCATGGGTTTCAGGATCCATGGGAGAAGGGGCTTGGAACCAATCACTGAAGTAGTATCGCAATTACCACATCCGCATAATTGTTTCCACTAGTTTTGCAGTGCAACAACTTGTTGTTCTGGAGTTTCTAGATGGCTAGATAAGCTATTCATTGGGATGTCTGACAGAGGATTTCAGCTGGCCTTCCACCAATTATGTGGTCAGTATTTTTATATGTTAATATTTCTGTTCTTGCAAGATTTTTTCCTGTATTTTATAATGTATAGATAATAGCTTATGGGTCTCTTTGTAGAGAATAAAGACATAAACAAACAACGAGGGAAGGAAGCAATCTTCCATCCCCCTTTAGGTTCTCTTGTCTATCTGAGCTTTGCTACAACCATTAAATCGTCGGGGAGAAAGCTGGATTTTCCTAGAAGTAGTCGCTAAATTCCAGTAGTTAATCACACAAGAGTAGAACATTGAATCATTGGTGATTTGAGAAATCAATCCCTCTCTATGTTCCATTGCTTCAATGGATCTACCTGTTACCTTATTAAAAGATTTCAGTCAAAACCTTTTTGTGGCAAGTCCTGTTGTTGTGCAAAATATTTGAATATGTCTTGGTCTAAAAAGGGCAGTTATGGCCAATTGGATTTACAAAAGTTCTACTTCTTATTGAAACGAAACTGCTAGAATTGGTTTCTTCATATGGTTATACCAAACGTCTGCCATTTTGAACTATCCTCTTTTGTGTGGCTGATGGAAGTTGTCATGAGGTGCCCCTGCACTTCAAAAAGTATACAGTAGTTGCAGCAGTGTGCATTTTGCAACTTTATAAAAAGCAATACAGGGGCTAGAAATGTATGTTTTAAATTCAGGTCATGTAGCCTTAAATGATGCTTCCTTATGAATGCACAAAAACTCTTGCCCCTATGTCATTAAGGGGCAACATACACCATTGAAGGTCCTCCATCTATCCAACAGTGAAGCATATGGTCTTTTTTATTGTCACAATCAAAGACATTTCAGTTTATTGTATTGGCTAAAAGCCATCACAATCAATAAAATTACAAATGTGATCAAATCAAATCTAATAAAAACCCAGTCATAAAATATGGGTTCTATTCACTGGGAGATCCAATATGGCCACCTTTGCCAGAGTAAGACAGGGAGAGAAAAACAACAATCATAGATACCCCTTCATATCAGGGAGTCCCCTGCACAGTTGACCGCAATGGCTCTCAGGAAGTTAGCACAGATGTTTCTAGCAACTTTAGCAAACAGCACAGTTATATAGGTAACGTGTGGGTCACAATCTGAGAGTATCCTACCCACCTTTGCCTGAGGGCTCTCCACCTGTGGGATAGCCAAGATGTTTCCCAAGAATGTTCCCTAGGGCTTTGGTAGAGCTGACAGTTAAGTAGTGAACAGCATCTTCTATCTCACCTGCTCCGCAAATGCAAAGTCTTAGATGTCTAAGAACGTTCCTATATGAACCATCTAAGACCGCAGTTGGCATAGTTTGGAAATGGAGTTCCGTGAATGCAGTTCTCAAGGGGACAGAGATCAGTGTAGCTAAATAATGGATGGTTTGTTTTCAGCAAGGGATACCAATGAGAGCAGTCAGATGAGTTTATTAATGCTAAATCCTGATCATTATCCAGCTTGTAGATCCAGTCCCTTGGCATACTTTTAACTCCAGAAAAAACAAAAATATATGTGGAGAGAGATTTGGGTTTTTGTAAGGTTTGTACTGAATTGGCCCAGCCACCACTCTTTCACTGCTCTATGATACAGTGTTTAGGAAGACAGTGATTGGGCATGTCCCTCACCCTGTTATAAAAGGAAAAAATAGCTATGGTTGCCCTGGCTTTTATGGATACCATGCTTGTTTCCATTCCAAGGAAGGCTGCTAGAATCCCTAGATATGCCTCAGGAACTTGTTCTGTCCTACTTCAAGATGGTATAAATTATTCTGGACTATACCCCACGTCTCGATTCCATATAGCATTTGTGAGATCACCCTCCCCAAGAAGACTTTTAAAGCTGGAGAAGAGGACTTTAAGAAGAATATTAGAACAACAGACGTTGGAGTAATGAAGAAGAACTCATGGAAGAACTGGATGGTCCCGGGGTGAGGGGTGGGGATGCACTAGTATTGTTATTTGTTTGTTTGTCTTTTAAATTTTATAATATATTATAAATAAAATAAATAAATAAAAAGCTGGGGTAATCAGATTGCCACCTTTGGAATAGAAAAAATTAACTAGAGCATGACTAGATTTCTGTATCAAAGTTTTGCTGCTCTGTATCTGAGATTTTCAGCAATTTTTCTCATCTGAGTGTACTCCCAAGTACTTGCTCTATCTTGTTTTCACCTATAGTCCAACTAACTATATTTGGAGGGATGCTTACCAAATTTAGATTTTGCATGATTTATTTTTAGTTCCTCTTGAACTACTCTTGAAGCTCGTTTAAACTTTTCTGTAGTCCCTTTTTGTTCATAAATAGTAAATTGTCATCGACATATATAAAGATTGCAGTCTTATAATTCCCAATTGAGGGGGTGGTGGTCTGGATGGTTTAAGACTGCTAATATAGAAGTTGAAGAGAAGATGGGTGAGTAAGCACCCTTTTCTAACTCCTTTGGTTGTGTGAATTTCCTCTGTCAGCCTTCCATCTGTACTAATCCTTACCCTCAGCGTTGTGTTGGGGTATAATTCCTGTTTTAGGATTAGCAACCTCTTATCAATGTTAGTCTTGTTAGCTTGTCGCACAGGCGGTTCTTTGTAATTGTGTCAAATGCAGAGGAAAAGCCAATCAATGCTAACAGCCATTTGGGAGGCCTAGTAATATATCTGCATATTAGGTAATGTAGCATGTAGATCTGATCTACGTGTACTGTGCTATAACCCATCCTGAACCCATCTTGTTCCTGATGAAGGATATTATTTTCCTCCATCCAATTTGCTAGCTTCTGGTAAAGAAAGAGTGGATGTCCAATATGCTAATTGGACGATAACTCTGAGGGTTGGCAACTTTTTTTTTGTGAATTGGGAAAATTATGTTCTGCCTCCACCCCTCAGGGAAGGTTCCTGTGACATTAATGTGGGGAAAAAGCTGTGCTAAGGGGCCCACCATTCCAGGTTTTTCTTATGCACCTGTGGAGGAGTCATGTCCTCATCAGGTGATTTGTCAGTTGCTAAAGGCCATTCTAGTGTGGAGTTTAGCTGGATCTGCATGGTTCTCACATTTTTAAACCCCATATCTGCATCACTATCAAAAACATTTCTAAAACAGGAACACCAGGTATTTGCTGTGATGCAGGCATTTGGTGGGAAATTAAATCCTAAATCCAGAGGTGAAATCAAGCTCCAGAACTTCCTTCCTTCCTTCCAACACAGCCTGCTCCAATTCCTCCCACTGCATTGACATGAATGCATTTTTCTTTTGTGTTAAGAGTTCCTTATAGTTTGAGTGACAGCGTGCTAAGGACTCCAGGTTAGAGTTTGATTTTGTCTTCCTCATCTTCCTTGTTAGATGGGCCAGATGTTTTTTTTTTTTGGCTAATCTCCATTCTTTGTCATACCATCCTCTCTGCAAGGGGCGAAAGGAAGCTCCTGTGTCTGTCTAATTAATAAAGGTATTAGATTTGTAATAATGTATTTTTATTGTGTTGACGGGTTTTGCACAGTTTGGGAAAAACTTCTCTAGCAACTTTTTCCATTTCAGCAGCCTAATTCTCCACTAAGATGGCAATAACCCATCTTGTGCTTTTTAGAAGTATAAACAACAATGACAAGGCACCATTTATCACTATTACAATTGTGGAAAATATAACTTTCACAAATACACACATTCTGACAGTGTCTACTGATAGCCCTCTATTAAGAGAGCTACTTGTATCAGCAAGCTTTAGCTAATGGTAGAATAATGATAATTACTACAGCCACTGTATTTTTCCAGAAAAGGAGATATGGAAATGATTTTGAAACATAAACTGGGACATATTAAAAAATGCATATTGACAAAATGGCTTTTGAGTTCCAACTACCCTTTTTCCCCCTTTTATTCTTTTTTGGATTTATTTATTTATTTATTTTTGCACTTACATACCACTCCCATTTCCCAAAGGGAACTCTGGACAGAGTTATACCTCAAATGATCATCAATACTAATCCATAATTCTCTCTTTTATTAAACCATTTGACCAGACCATTCATTTTATGCATTTTATGGCTTTTTGGTCTTTATTCCTAATTGAGGGGGGGTGGTCTGGATGGTTTAAGACTGCTAATATAGAAGTTGAAGAGAAGATGTGTGAGTAAGCACCCTTGTCTAACATCTTTGGTATATTGGCATATTGGACAACCACTCTTTCTTAACCAGAAGCTGGTAAATTGGATGGAGGAAAATAATATCCTTCATCAGGAACAAGGGTTATAATCCTTTAATACAAACATTTGAAATTTTAAAACTCAAATGTAATACACAATACATCTTCTAGTAACATATTTCTTTGGATAGCTATGATGATGGTGGTGACATAGAGTTTTCTACTGTCAAGAATTTTGTTTTTGGTTGTGTTGTGTTTTTTTCTCTTCTTTTCTCCCCCCATCCCTAATAGTATTGATAGACTTTTAAAGTGATAGCCACTTTGCAGTGCAAAATAAAACAACCTAAAACTCATACATACATACATACATACATAACAACATATGTATGTATGTAACAACCTAAAACTAACAATTAATAATAAAAGAAAGAAAGAAAGAAAGAAAGAAAGAAAGAAAGAAAGAAAGAAAGAAAGAAAGAAAGAAAGGCCCTTTGTACACGACCCCTAAACTCCGCCGCAAATGGCTCCCAGCTCCAAAACTTAAAATTGTTTCCCCACCAGCTCTGGAGTTTACAGATAATTAAGTGCGACCACACCCACCAAACGCGTCCCAGCGCACTTTTCAGGTACCTGCTCTCTGGAGGTGAAAATTCCTGATGTGGATATAACATAGTGACTGCCCAGCTGTCCTTGCTTCTGTTTGTTCTTTTTTGCCCCCTGCCCCTTTAAGAGATCTAAATGCAGTGCCGGGACAGTAGAACAGAGGTGAGTGGCATTCTTTTCTTCCTTTTTTTTCTCCCTCCCCTCACGCAGCCAGCAGCCAGGAGTGTGGAGGGGGTGGGAACGCAGGAACAGCGACAAACCCCTAAGATCTCTGGTCTGAATTTAAGTGGCCAGCGGATCTTAGGGGTCGTGTGAAAGGCCCAAAGAAAGAAAGAAAGAAAGAAAGAAAGAAAGAAAGAAAGAAAGAAAGAAAGAAAGAAAGATAGATAGATAGATAGATAGATAGATAGATAGATAGATAGATAGATAGATAGATAGATAGATAGATGATAGAACAAGAACAAGAACAAGAACCAGCATTTAGATCTAGTTCATAAGCTCATATCTGAAAACATGATGAGAGTATCAATATTAATGATCTTTCACTAGATCAAGACTAAACATGTGATACAGAATTGTGCACAGACTATTACTTTCAGCATTAGCTATAAAAGGCCATTGTGAGAATGATGTTTGTAGAGAAAAGGAAAACAATATGATAAATACAATACAGAGTTCTATGAGAAATTCCATGGTCAGGAACAGAACATACAGTATACTAGAATGATCACCTCATGAAGGCCACTGTAAATCATTGTAAGGAATTGTAATCTCCATATATAATATGATATTGAGATATTTGTGCTCTCTGTGTTTCAGGAATGAAAAAGAAGGCATCCATACAGTTAGCATGACCAGGGATCTATGACTTACACTGGTACAGTATATTTATGCTTCATGTAACATGTAACAATGGCTTTGAGATTGCACTATACAGTGTATGCTCAGTTCCACTGTGTGTAATGGATCTGTGTTCTTTAAAGGACATGAAATGTGAATTTATTACAGGCTGCCAAGAAAGTCTTGGGCTGAGAGAGTGACCAGTGAAAAAGTACTAAGGCAAATGAATAAAGACCAAAAAGCCATAAAATGCATAAAATAAATTGTCTGGTCAAATGGTTTAATAAAAGAGAGAATTATGGATTAGTATTGGTGATTATTTAAGGTAAAACAAATAGGAATAGAAGTGTAGTAAGCAGAAGAGATTCTTGGATTAAAAACCACTGACAACTGGTTACATTGCTACACAATATTATTATTCACTGCTGCTTCATCCACTTTCAGTACAGCCTTGGTGACGTCCTGTCAGGTGAGGAATGAGAAAATATTATGTTCATGTTTATCTAGAGATTATCTAATTCTAGGAGAACAATGTCAAAAAGAAGAGAGTTTATCTGGTGGGAAGGACTGAGATGCATACCAGGAACATGAAATTGATATTTCATATTTTATTTGTGCCATGAACCTAGGAGGACCCTGGAGGAATCTGTTTTCATTGACTCTCGGCTTCACCTACATTCAACAAGGGAATGATGAGGATGCCATCATGATATTATTAGGAGCAGCAGCAGCAAGGACAACTGAATCACAGATTACTGATATGGCATAGTATGGAAATACTACAAAAAGAATCCAATGTTCTGCTTTTGCTAGATCCCATTACTTCTGCCAGAACTGGTGGTACCACTCCAAAACCATAGCCCACCATACACTGTAAAAATAAGCTCAAGAATGCTGATACAAAGAAATCAACTCCATGGATTGGTTGTGTTCACAGATTCCACTCTCAGACTGTGTGAGATCATATACTGATCTCACGTTAATTTACTTTGTATCCTTTGGTTTCCCAATGTAGAAAGAGAGGCTTGCTAATTTAACGGATAGATTCCTGTTGGGCCTGCCCAGGGACTCCCACATACCTTAGCTGACAGAGAGCTTTGGTATTTGGCTCCAGAGTGACTGGGTGGTTTGCAGTAGTTGCTATAGTTGTTTTTTTTTTTTTCAGTACAGAAATATCTGTGTCCTTTTGGCTTCACATTTACTTTATGGCATCTGTGGCTTCTGCTTCTGCTTTGTTTCTACTAGAGATGGGCACGAAACACCAAAATTAATGATTTTTTTTTTTTTGCTTACGGTATCTATAGAATAACAACCTCTACCAAATGGAAACAGGACAATAACCTTTGTTTTTAGGTACCATAGGTGGCTCTAGGCTCAAAAGTCTGTGAAAACTGATGAACAATTTCTATATGAGTAAATTCTGCAATGGAAATAAAAAACGCAAAATATAGTTATGATAAATGTCATGGGATAGAAGTACAGTGTTAACTGTGTGCAGCTGCTCGCCATATGAATAATATATGATAAAATATAATAAAAGATGTGGGCATCTCACAAGCAGCAAAACAATGGGTTAGGGGAAGCAGTTGATATACACAAAATCATCACAAATTCTATATTCCAAATATATCTTCCATGTGAACCTCTTGCATTTTCTTCTATGTTGCTTGCAGAAAGCACACAGATGGTATGGTCATTTGAACATGTTATAGTTTAATTTGCAGAGACAAAAATGACAAGCAATTTATTTACATAAAACTGTACAAAAGCAAATTAAATTATGCAAAATCTTTCATAAATAGAGGTGGACTAGCGTTGAATACATTTTTGCCATTTTTAGCATAGTTGCGTGCATAGTGACTCATAATAAACAATGATAAGTTGTTCTTTGCTTCACTATCAACATCCAAGTTGCAGAACAATAGTCAATGATTAATATTACAAACAGATCGTAACCACATTGAATGTAAGTGCTTCACAATTCGAGAAAATAAATGTCTGAAAGTGTACCCCAGGTAGCTGGAAAATGATGCCTTCTTCCAAGTATTATGCTCTTCAGGCAACTGCCCAACTTAAATGTTGGGAACTGGGTTCATCCCTACCATTGTCCATCTCCTCCTTTTCAGCCTTTTATGGAAAAAATGGATCATTAACACTGATGGAACATAAGCAAAAACGTCCCATTCTTCCACTCTTCAAATGCCTTAAAAGTCTTTTAGTGATGGCTGTATTTATGGTAGTTTCATTTTGCCCTTCTCTCTCTCTTTCCGTTTTGCTACATCTTTGCTTTCCTATGTGACAACTTCCCAGGGTAGTCTTTCAGCCAAGCACCTTCAATCTCTCCTTTGAGTTCTTTCCCCACAGAAAAATAATACCTGCCTCATTTTCTAAAACTCAGGCAGCAGGCCAGTCAGAAATTATATTGACTAAATATTAGCATATCTGGAGGCTGGAATGAGCATTAGACTTTCAACTTAAGTTAATACGGACATTTTTAAATTCGTATAAAGTTACGTAAGTGATGCATCAATTGATAAATGTGTCCAATGGAAAATGCATGCACAGTTCCTTTGATTTCCATCTGAAATTAAAAAGTAAATAAAGAATATAGGAGTCGTGTATAAAATGAAAAATCAAAATAGCTGCTAAAAACATTTTTTTAATGACGGTAAAGTATCCATTTCTCTTCCAAATAAATTTGTATCTCCCTAAGAGAATTATGCTGTAGCTTTCTCTCCAATAACAAGTCCCAACCCGAAATCACATTATTTCCCCCCATTTCATTTTTTAAAAAATCATCATGAATGACATTTAAGACTGGTCCATTATCTGAGTTTGGTAGAAGGCATTTTTAATATATCATTTTTCATTTCTCCGAAAATAAACAAGGTTAAACATTAATTAGCCCATTAATTTTTAGTGTCCAACCCCAACCACCATTTTTTTTTACCATAAACAACAGGTATAAAAGGCACAGTTGCATATTTTGCATTCACGCTAAAATTTTTCATTTTCATTTTCTTTTTTTTTATAAAAGCACTCTATATAATGAGTGTCACCAGATTTAGCTAATTTTAAATAAAAAAACACACAAAAATATATTTGTGTCTCATGCTGGGTCATAAGAAGCAATTGACTATGTTTTGATGGCTAGATTTTACTAGAGTTACCTCAAATACATACATGTACACTGTGTTTCTTTTTCTTTTGTCTTATCCTTTTGTGCCCATTTTAGATCTATGAATAAATTAAGTAAATTTCTCAACCCTATGATTTGTCATTATGTAACACAAAACATGGGGAATAATTGCTGATCCTTGCTAATCCTGAAGGCTTTCTCTGACCTGTATTGGCTTTTTAGGAAAGAGGTTAGAAAGAGTAATATTTTGGTTAGATCTCGCTCACTTAGTGGCTCTCAGTGTACTGCATATTCAATACATTAGGACAGTAGTGGTGAGCATTTGGCACTCCAGATGTTTTCGACCACAATTTCCAGAATTCCAAGCCTACATTGTCAATGACAAAGGACTGTGGGAGTTGTGGTCTAAAACATCTGGAGTGCGAAAGGTTCACCACCACTACATTAGGATTTTTTTTTTTAAAAAAAGATCTTTTCTGTCACTGCAGAAATGCAATTGTCTTTTCTGTTGAAACACACAAAACTGTGCCATATTTAATGTAAGCTCTTTCAGAAGCTGTGCATCCTTAATACACCCTTAGAAGGTGTACAAATACAGCAACTGATTTAGGCAGTTTTCTAATAACACCAAAATTTGCATCTCTGAAATTGAAAAGAATGATACATTAGAATGATCAAGCACTCCTAACCCTTTCTTTCAACATTGGTGTCTCTTTCTAATTCATAGGTGCCCAATTTCTTACTGTTACACTGAAACTAGCTGCAAAGTAAAACAGAAAATGCAAGGAAGTTGCACAAAAGGGCACTTTGCTACTGAAAATTCAAAAGACAAAAGCTGTGATGAGTTTGTACCAGTCAATCAGCTTGTTTTTTTTCAGTCCGTTTAATAATATATTCTATGTCATTTTAAAGCAAGAAAGTACCCGAGCTACCTTATCACTACAATCTACTAGAACCATCTAGTCATGCTTTAACGCCAAGTTAAACAACTAAAGGGGCTGGTTTCTCTTTGCACCCCTTCTCAAGCTGTCCCCACTGTATTGACCGATTGTCAGTTTCATGTGAATGTCCAAGTTCAGCCATTCTTTATTACTATGTCATGATCAATACAGAACTATTTCAGATTCTACATGCTCCGTAACTTCTTATTGCACAAAATATATCTGGTCCATTTACCTATCCTCTTTATATAGTGCAAACTATGAGAACTGTCACAAGCTCAGAACTCTGCACCATCATGATCAGGTTTGGATTCTTTGTAACTTGTCACAGACAAAAGTATTTTGCACAGAGCATTTTTAGTTGTGACGTCGGTCAGGACAACCAGTCACCTTGAGTCTCAACATTGGCTTTGTATTGCACCGGACGCAGCTTAAATGCACTTATGTTTTAAGAAAACCTGCATAATACCTTTGCCAAGAGCAAATGATTAACCTGGAACACTGATAACCCAAAGGTTAGCATCCACTCTCAACAAAGATGGTGTCATACTTGACTTGAAGCATGTTCTTCCCACTGCCTTCATTTCATTCTTCTTTCCGATTTCCCCTCAATATTTCTTGGAGCTCATCAACACAGCTTCCTGGGTGGATCTGAAATCTCCTAAGGAGAAAGAGACTCTGGAACTTGAAGATCACATTCCCACAGCTTATGACATGTTATGAGGTTAACAGCAAGCCCATATCATCCATTCCTTTGGGTATTCAACTAAATTCCGTTTGTGAAACAATTATGTCATCTGGGCTTGCAGTATAGACTGCTATGCAAATATATGTGGCAGATAATGCTTATGTATCTGTGCACGCCTGTGTCAGATTTTCTAAGCCAAGATCCTGATCCACAGTAGTATGTTCTTTGGTCTTTTAGTTACTATGGTCATCCAGATTAAAACTTGGTCTCATAGAAAATGACACTGGTTTGACAGTTTATTAGTATGTCATGATATATGCCATCATCATGTTATGTTGAAATTAAAAATGTTAGTGAAAGCAAGGAGGTGTGTGTGTGTGTGTGTGTGTGTGTGTGTGTGTGTGTGTGAGAGAGAGAGAGAGAGAGAGAGAGAGAGAGAGAGAGAGAGAGATGGAGAGGGTAAGGAATGAATAGCAGGACAAAGGCAGAGGGATGGCGATAGTGGTTATCCTGTGGATCAAGTGGAAATGGTTCATGATTATAGGGGATTAGTCATATTTTAGCCTATAATCTGAGTGAATATATTTTCTGTTATTTCCAGCCACAGGATAGTATTAAAGCTGTGATCTTCAGAAAGTGCTCTCTTTTAAAAATGTGTTCCTTTATGTATTTCATTTCTGAAGGTTTATCTCTGAATAGGAAACAGCAATATTCGGATGTGATCCTATATATATATATGCTTGCGTACATACATAAGGATTTTTTTCTCTGACTTGCTACTGCAAACAAGTCAAATGACCACGAAAATGAGAACCACTCAGAGTGGCTTAAACTATGCTTCAGCAGTGGGGGGGGGGAGGTAACAACAGTTTGCCAGGTTCTTTTCAATTTCAGACTTGTTACCTTGAAAGGAATTTACAACTGAAATTTAGGAAAATTAAGATTGGTGAGCAGGGAATTAGGCATGCAGGAACAACAATGGTTTCTACATTGTACAGTATAGTCAGGCAGGCAGCGTACGTAAATGCCTGGTGTGGAGGCAGAAGTGGCAGGCCAAGCTTTTGTCTCTTTGGTAGCCCCCTTTCTTGATAGACTTTCTTTTTGAGATGAAATCATTTTGATTGATAGGTTTTTGCCTTTTATCCCCTTCCAATATATGAGAAAACTGTATTAATATTATTATTTCTTTGTAGCCTAAAGGTATACTTCTCTTCTAGTTAAAGTATTGACAGGAGATGGCTTGTATTCCCCTGTCTGTGAGAGGGGAATATCCTCTGGGCGGGCTTCCTCGCTTTTGCTGAAACTGGCGGCACTGAAGGTCTCATAGGAGGAGGTCAACTTTTTGTTAAGGAGGTTTCTGTTGCGGTCACCCATCAGGGAGGCTTCTCCATTGGCCAGCTTCTCTTGACTGCCCCGTTCATCAACAGGCATGAAAGTAGAGAGTTTTGGCTGGCTCTTCTGTTTCCTTTCCGGCGAGGTGCGCACAGGCATCCAGCAGGAGTCTGAATGGCCGTATTCGTCACATTCCCGAGTGCACTTCCCAGTTAGAGCTACATCTGGTAAAGGTCTTGAATCTGCAAAGAAAGGACAACAACGGCTTTTAGAATTCCGCTCCTGATTGTAACCTCCACAAGGGAAACGAAAAAAAAGTTAGAGGTTGGTTTTGCCTTGACAATTTATTTTTGAAGTACCACACTGTGTGAAATTTCCCCTGAGAGATGCTGCTAGCGCTATCATTGCTCACTGTGATTTCTCTAGCATTCCTTAGATATTTTATTTGAGGAGGAAACCCATCATTCACTAATAAATGAAAATGGCCACTTCAAGCAAAATCTGGTGACCAGTTTAAGGGTGCAGACTGCTCTCTCCAGGAATTATGGATAGCGCTATGATGTTTTTGGCTTTGCTCTGAGTTCTGCTGATATTTCAATTAAAGGCTCGGTTCCACTCTGGTTTGGCAGCAAATTTATAAAATATTTGATCCCAGTGCCTACAGTTGATTACTATAGAGATTTCAGATTGTAGGTACAGGATTTTGATTTTTTTTAAAATCTTTTTTTCATTCTTTTCTTTTCTTTTTTTACTTTGAAGAGGATGGGCACCTCAGTTCACACAAAGATCATTATGTCCTTTGTACCTTAAGTGCTTTTGGACTGTGCAGTAAATCAGAATTTGAATGTGCCAACAATAAAGGCATTCAATTATAGATGTATTGGAAGAGATGGGAGATTTATCTAGTAAGTGATAGATGGATGTCTTACAGGAAGCATCAACAATGGAAAGAATAACATGCTTCCTGCCTCTTTTCCAAGCCAGGTTCCTGGACTGATTATTTTGGTAACAGTTTTTACTGGGCACCTGAGGTTTTATACCCTTGTTTTTGTTCTTCCTGCTTGTCATTAATAAGCCATATGCCAAAGAAGAGATCAAGGGGAATATGATTGTGACATACAAAATAATGCAGGGTATGAGTCAAGTGGATAGAGGGACACGCTTATCCCTCTCACAAAATACCAAAACTAGGGGACATCCACTCAAACTGTGGGTTGGGAGAGTGAGAACAGACAAAAGAAAATATTTTTTTACCCAGCGTGTTGTTAGTCTGTGGAACTCCCTGCAACAAGATGTGGTGATGGCATCTAGCCTAGATGCCTTCAAAAGGGGATTGGACAGATTCCTGGAGGAGAAGTCCATCACAGGTTACAAACCATGATGGAGATGTGTAATCTCCAGGCTTAAAACCATGGTACTTAAAGGGCCAGATGCAGGGGCATGGTATCAGGAGACAAATATCTAGTCTCATGTGCTCCCAGACACATCTGGTGGGGCCACTGTGAGATACAGGAAGCTGGACTAGATGGGCCTTTGGCCTGCTCCTGTATGGCTCTTCTTATGTTCTTATATGTTCTTATGTTCTTAAGCCAGATAATTAAACAGGTATGACAATGCAAAACCTTCCTTTAAATTTGTGGTGACTTCTACACAATATCTAAGGGATTCACCTGAGAAAGAACTAATGCCACATTTCAAAATTTTTGGAAATTTTGCTCTTGACTTGGGCTTAATTTCTTATCAGTATTTTGTCTTAACACTCAATCTTAGCTAGAAAAAGAAATGCAGTCCCATCAAGGAAAAAATAACACAGAATATCAATTCTGTTGTAGACACTGTTGTAGCATGCTATGTGGGCCTTATTGTTGTAGAGCAAGATCACTGTGGAGTGATTTAAATAAATAGAAACATTCATTTAGTTATATATACTATTACATGTGCACAGGTCTTTTGAAAATTGAATATTGTTAGCATATCATGCATTAAAATACACAGCAATAAGCAATGGTTAGGAGCACACAAACAACAGCAGTGATAATCATTTTCAATCACACACAAAATAGTCTAAGTGTGCATGTATGAATCTAATTGTAGAAGTGTTTGTTGACAGGAAACGTGTACTGGGTATGTGTTACAGTTAGTGAAGTTTGGCCCTAAGACTATTATATCCCTACATTTCTTGTGGAATCCAAAAACCCACTTTGATATTTTAGTAATGGTCATGTAAGCATTATGATTTCTATATTATCTGGTTGCATAGTTCAAATTATTTTGACTAACTGAAAAGGTAGGTCTGGTTAACTGGAAATGCTGTTTTAGAAATGAAGGTTTTTTCTGCATTCTAAAAAGTGTTCACAAAAGATACAGGCAGCAAGTGCCATTGTGAGCACCTCCTGTTTTCTTTCAAGTGAAAGAAGGACAATTGCAATATATTAGGAATCAGTTCTAATTTATATCTAGCTATATACAGTGGACCCTTGTATATCAAACTGTTTGTATAACATAAATTTTGTACAACATAAAAATTTCTGGAGATAGGGGAAATTTGCTTAACATAATCTCCTATGGGGAGAATCCATACAACATAAAAATGGGATCACTCTGTTTTCAATGCATTCATATGGGAATTTGTATAAAGGAAAATTTTCTTAACATAATTTCATTTGGAACAAATTAATTCCTTTATACAACGTACCACTGTATAACAGAATTATAGAATACTGACATTGAAAGGAGCCATTGAATCCAACCACCCAGAGTAGCCTTGTGGGTAGATGGTGCGGTATATCAGTTAAACAAACAAACAAACAAACAAACAAACAAACAAATAAATATCCCTTCCCCATTCAGGAACAAACATCATAGGATATCTGCCAGGTGGTTGTCCAAATTTCCCTTGAATGCCTCCAGTTTTGGAGCCCTTACCACCTCTCAAGGTCAAATTGGTTCCATTGCCATACAGCTCTAACAGTTAGGAAGGTTTTCCTGATATTCAGCCAAATCCTGGCTTCCTGTATCTTGCACACCTTGTTGCATGTCTTACACTCTGCGACAATTGAGAACAGATCCTCCCCCTCCTCTATAATACAGCCTTTTGAGTACAGTGGACCCTTGTATAACAAACAGTTTGTATAACATAAAATCTGTACAACATAAAATATTCTGGAGATAGGGGAAATTTGCTTAGCAGAATCACCTATGGGGTGAATCTGTACAACATAAAAATAGTCATGATTAGGGATTACTCCATTTTCAATGCATTCCTATGGTTAATTTGTATAAAGGAAAATTTTCTTAACAGAATTTCATGTGGAATGAATTTATTCCCTTTATACAAGGTACCACTGTATTTGAAAAGTGCTATTTTATATCCCCCCTGTCTTCTTTTCCCAAAGCTAAACATGAACAGTTCTTTCAGTTATTCTTCACTGGGCTTGGTTTTTAGCCCCCAATCATCCTTATTGCCCTCCTCTGAACTTCTTCCAATTTGTCAGCATCCTTTTTGAAGTACAATGTCCAGAATTAAATGCTATTATGGCCAGAATCCTAATACTTGCATAAAGTTTGCTTAATTCCTTGCAGCTAATTGCAGCTGTTGGAGAAGGATCTGGGGCATGTCTCAGTTGCATGCCTGGTCTCAGGACATGATTCCACAACTGAGATGCCTCCCAGCACCTTGTCAGTTAATAACTATTCATCATGAATGGTCATTAAAAACATCAAAAGGATTCCAACTGAAAAAAAAATCCAATATATCTTTTAAAGGTCTTTGTTTCATCCAACTAAAAGAAAGTGCTTTATTCTGTGTTAATTAAATTTATTTTCCCAGATTTGTAAGAAAACAAATACAATTTCACATACTGAAGTTGACAGGGAGTTGTAGCAGAGAGACTGGAACACACATTGAGGAAAGGAGTGCAAAATAATAAGGTTTAGAAACAAGATCAGACATCTGCCTTTAAGCTGCATCAGAGGTGGTTAGGTGAGTGGTCTACTTTAGCCATAAACCCAAATACAATTTCATTGCAATAAGTTTTTTAAAAAAGATTACCACATTATAAATTATGCCAGTATGCAGCCATTTTGATACAATAGACTAGGCTTCCAAGGAAAAATGACATTCACCCCAACCATAACTGCTAGTCTAGTATTGAACAAATCAGTACCAAGCTCTAAAAATAGAACACTATGATCTAATAAACTCACTCACTTTAGTGTATCTTAATGCAAACATAGTCAAATACCACCTGTAAGCTATCTCATAAGCAACATACTGATTCAAAGGTATCTAAAATACTGGCTTAAAGTACTGAATTAAAGGTTTCTAGCATGCATGTATATTTATTATGTATCTCATCCTAATGTTAGCAGTTTTTCCTCTTATTTTATGTCTGTCTGACTGACTGCAACTGATCTACAGTATCTTGTCATGTCTTTGATTAGTGCAATAACTATTTATGTTAGTAAAAAACAATATGTATGAAGACAGTGGCCATGTGACTACATGACACTCGGCCATTCCTCTAGATGGCATAGTGTAGGGAAGGTGAAGGTTCCCCCTGCACATGCGTGCCAGTCGTTTCCGACTCTACGGGGGCTGCTCATCTCCATATTCAAGCTGAAGAGCCAATGTGGTGCAAGTCCATGGCCATGTGGCTGGCATGGCTGCAAGGAAACACTGTCTTACCCCCCTGCTTTTATGATGGTACCTATTTATCTAATTGAATTCATATGCTTTCGAACTGCTAGGTTGGCAGGAGCTGGGCTTATCAGTGGGAGCTCACTCCCCTGCGTGGCACCCGGGATTCGAACCGCTGAGCTCCTGAATTTACAGCTGGCAGTTTTCAATGCTCTAGCCCGCTTTCTCCTCTTGCACCTGCTGTACATCTCATTGACTTTTAGGACACTAGCAAATGTCGTTCTCTGTCTCTCTGTCTCCCTCTCTCTTTCTCCCTCCCTCTCCTGTTAGAAGGACAAAATTGAGCTTTCAAACTGTTTCAAAAATCCAAATATTAACACAATCATGAA
This sequence comes from Phrynocephalus forsythii, assembly GCA_029282475.1. Lineage (NCBI taxonomy): Eukaryota > Metazoa > Chordata > Lepidosauria > Squamata > Agamidae > Phrynocephalus > Phrynocephalus forsythii. The sequence continues at coordinate 9,613,697 of JAPFRF010000007.1, read as the reverse complement.
TAAAGTAAATTAAATGATTAAAAAGCAATGAAATGTGCTTGCTATCAAGGGTACAGAATAAAATCCATTTCAAACAACCTACAAAAAGATAAAAGAACAGCAGTTTATATTTTAAAAACTTGCTTAAAAAACAAACAAAGCAAACAAAATGTTCCCAATTTCTGCATAATTACATAATTTACCTTGCCCTGCACTGAGTAACAGTAAAATTGCAGTCCTTCAGATGTATTTGGAATATGGGTTAGTCTAAATTACTTTGTTGCCTTAGGCAAAAGACCAACTGCCATCTCCCTTTTGCTCTTCAGTTTCATGTACAAAGGCCAGCTGGACTGGTATTCAGATCTTATTTTGACCCTACAAAATTAACACCTCTACCTTTTGAAAGCAGTAGGGTAGCTCCTATCTGGAGGCCGAGCATGCCCTGGATCCATTCCAGTCTGGGTTCAGGCCTGGTCGGGGGACCGAGACAGTCTTGGTCGCTCTGCAAGATGACCTCATCCGGAGGGCCGACGGGGGGTGTTCCTCCCTGTTGGTCCTCCTGGATTTGTCAGCGGCCTTTGATACCGTCGACCACGGTATCCTGCTGGATCGGCTCTCCGAGGTTGGGATCGGAGGCACTGTTCACAGTTGGTTCCGGTCCTTCCTCGGGGACCGCCCCCAGCAGGTTCAGCATGGGGGCGAGATGTCGGCCCCTTGGATACTCCCTTGCGGGGTTCCACAGGGGTCGTCTCTCTCTCCCATGCTAATTTACATCAGGCCACTGGCTGAGGTCATTAGGAGGCATGGAGTCTGCTGCCATCAGTACGCTGATGACACGCAGGTCTATGTCTCCTTTTCTACCGCTGCAGATGAGGCTGTCCGGACCCTCGATCAGTGTCTGGGCGCAGTCATGGAATGGACCAGGGCTAACAGGCTCAAACTCAACCCCGATAAGACCGAGGTCATGTTCTTTGGGGCTTCCTCATCTAGCTACGGTGGCCCGTATCCCACCTTGGAGGGTGTTTCCCTCAGGCCATCGGACTGTGTCCGAAATCTGGGCGTAGTCCTGGACCCGGCGCTCACCCTGGAAGCCCAGGTGTCCGCCGTGTCCAGGGCTGCCTTTTTCCATCTTGGGCGTATTGCCCAGATTCGTCCGTACCTGGATGAGGACTCCCTCAGAACTGTGGTCCAGGCGCTGGTGATCTCTAGACTGGACTATTGCAACGCGCTCTACATGGGGTCGCCCTTGACTCTCATTGGCGCTTGCAGCGGGTCCAAAATGCAGCAGCCAGACTGGTGGCTGGTGTGCATCTCGAGCACATCACCCCAGTCTTGGCTCATCTGCACTGGTTGCCCGTTGCAGCCCGAATTAGATTCAAGGTCCTGGTTTTGGTTTACAATACCCTCCATGGCCTAGGACCTGGCTACCTGACGGAGCGGATCGACCAGCGGTCAACTTCGGCCCGTCCGACTAGGTTGTCGCGGGCGCACATGCTGCGTGTGGCCACGCCTAGGGAGGCTCGGAGAACTTCCACCCGTACCCGAGCCTTCTCTGTGGCTGGCCCAACCCTATGGAATCACCTACCAGCAGAAGTGCGCCTTGCAGAGTCCCTGCCTGCCTTCCGGAAGGCGCTGAAAACCCTTCTCTTCCGGGAGGCGTTTGGCTGACACAATTTTTTTTTTTAGTTAGTCCCGCCATCTGCTGCAGCCGTTTTATTTTATTGTTTATTTCAGTTGTTGTTTTAATTTGTTGTCTGTACATTCATTGTAAACCGCCCGGAGTTCCTTTCAGGAAGATGGGCGGTATATAAGCTGTATAAATAAATAAATAATAAATAAATAAATAGCTGAAGGGGTAGGAAGCAGTCCTATGCCCTATACAAATTTAAGCATTGCACACCTCCACAACTGCTGCTGCTTGAGGTATCTGCCTCTAAATGATTGGGTTGCCCTGTATGTTTTCAATTCCGTGCTAATCAACAAAGTTAATCATGTTGTTCAACAGTTTCGGGGGGGGGGAGAGGAAGAGAGCACATATTCTACAACTGCTGGATAAAATTATAAAATTCAAGGGTAGAAACACAGGCACAGAATTAGACCCTCAGCTTCTTTATCTGTGCTTATACTTGATGCTAATTTAGATTTTTGCTGCTGATTTTCACTGGCTGTGTGTATTGGAAGTAAGGTGTTCCAAATTTTCTGGAATTCACTCTCTCTCTCTTTTATCCTCAAGCTCTGACAGCTTTGTTCTTCCTCAGCAATAGATAACAGGTATATTGACATTTGTCAGCCCATCTCAACTGTGGCTGGGGAGCAGCGTACACAGCATGCAAAGAACATAACAAGAAAGCACTGCTGTTCATCATGGTAAACCTGGAATTACTCTCAAACTCCCCAAAGGTAAGAAGCAGGGATAATAATTTATTACTCAGGCACACATGATGCTCTTTGAGTTTTAAACAGGAAAATCCGCTTAGTATTTTCTTAGAACAACATGAAACACATTTTAGCCATCCCTTACCCACCCCACCTCCTTAGTAAGCTCTTGTGATGGAGTCTATAATTCATTTTCAAATAAGGACTGTTTAGAAAAATGGGTTTATTGTGGTTACTTATTACTGGTGTCACTACCATCAAGTTATATGTGTTGAATATCTTTTGAGTAAACAGAGGTAAACCTTCCATGTAAATCAGTGGTGTCCAAACTTCAGCCCTCCAGATGTTTTGGACCACAACTCCCACAGTCCTTTGTCATTGACAATACAGGCTTGGAATTCTGGGAGTTGTGGTCCAAAGCATCTGGAGGGCTGAAGTTTGGACAGCCCTGATGTAAATTAGTGTTTATTTCAACACGAAGATCCAAAGGACCTTTAGAGTCTTCTCCCGGGGGATCCAGGAAACTACAGGCCGCTTAGCCTTAGGTCTGTCCCAGGGAAGATGGTGGAGATGGTGGAGATACAGGAAGCTGGACAAGATGGGCCTTTAGCCTGATCCAGCATGGCTCTTCTTATGTTCTTATGTTCTTCATGAAGTCTTCTGAAATGCTACCTCAAAGCCTAGATCTTTTGCAGTAGCATTAATTGCTCGGGAAAGGGCTGGCTATAAAAAGTGAACCAGCTACATGGTTGTGCTCCTTATATACATGTAGCAGTTATGAGCAATATTCCTGAGCAATATTCTGATATTTCGGAATACTTATTTCCTAGTCATTCTCGAACTCTAGTTATGTCAACTGAAACATGTGAGTGGTGGTTGCTCTGAAGGCAGAGCCTTTGCTATCAAAGCAATGGAAGTGATGATGAACGAGATAGTGCTAGGGCAATCTCACGATTCATTAAAAGTTTTTTCCAAATATTAATGACTGAGTACAGTTATAAACTTCTCTGGGTTGTGATCTGAATTTTCCTTTTTTCCTTTTTTGGAAAGCAATGGCACAGTCAGTGTGGATATCATTTGTGTAAGTTCCACTTATTTAATAGGGCTACTCAAGTTGAGACTGATAGAGTTCATGGACAACAGATTGCAAGCTGCCTATAGCAAGTGTTATATTGCACATCATAACAAATCACATTGCCAGTGAAGCTACTTATATCCAACAAAGTCCATTGTTTTTGAATCAGATGCAATGGTACTAGCCTTCCTTTTATTGTGTTTTTTTTTCTATATACAACTGACTGTTCTGACATTCTTTCTTTCACAAATTTCATTCTCCATTTTTGAAATCCTAACTCCAGCTACAACCCAGAGCCATTTGAGTAAAGCTGCAAGATAGAAAGTTCAAAGCAATATGTTGGGGCTAAAGTTCTCTTCTCAGTTATAATTCATCACCTTAAAATATTGCAGTAGTCTTTCAGGTTCCATCTAATCTATATTTAGGCCATGAGCCAGCAAAAAAGTGTGGGGAAATACATGGATCTAAAATAGGTCTGAACTTAATTAAAAAAAAAAACCTCTATGAATGATTTGAATAAGAACTGTTTCATAGGCAGAACTGACTGGTAGTGGAAGAAATATGGACTACACGCCCCCCCCCTCTCCTCTTCAGCTATAGAGAGAAGGTGGGGGAAGTCATAGAATCTGTATAATGATATTTTCTGATAGAAATATTTGCCCAAGTAGCTCCACTGCTGTTCTACTTGAGAACTAGATGGATTCCAATTAGAGATGGGCATGGGGTAAGGCAGTCATGGTGGGGATTTGCCTTGAGCAGCCATTGAATGGTCAACTGCTGGAGGAGACCAGGAAGGGCAGCTCAGTGTCCTGCCCAGACTGGATCATTGCCATAGAAGGAGACCACGCTGCCTTGTGATGGATTGTGAATGGGCCAGGCAGCCAGGGGGTGGTAGAAGGAAGCACACAGTACCTGTGGTGACAGACACTGAACTCTGTATAAAGCAAAATGAATAAATTTGTGCCCAATCTCTAATGCCAACCATCTCTTTACTGTATAATCTACTCCAACATTTAGACTACCAAACGACAAATCTTAAGGTGTTTCCACTTGACCCTACCTCATTCATTTTTAATCTTGCTGTGTATCCTGTTTTTTCCTTCCCATGGACAATCTGTTATGTGGGAAAATGGAACAGGTACACAGAGTCATTTGGTTAAGAAAGTTAGGAGCCAAATAACTGGAAGCAGTTTTAGTAACAAAGAAAAAGTAAAGTTGATGTGGGTCAGGGCTTGGTTTTAGACTAGGTCAGAGTTAGCAAATCTATGGCACGGGTACCAAATGTGGCACACAGAGCCCTTTCTGTGGGCATGTGACATTGCACTCTCACAGCCATTTATTTAATTATTTATTTATTTATTTATTTATTTAAATACTTATATCCCGCTCCATCTTCCCAACGGGAACTCTGGGCGGCTAACAACGCAAAAGCTAAAAAAAAAAAAAAAAGGTGAAAGCTAAAAAATAGCAGGCCACCAAGCAAGGGCAGCGGAGAGCTCTGTGCTCTGTGCGGAGAGCCGAGTGAAGGGGAGGCAGCAGTTTTGGTCTGCCCAGAGCAATATTGCTGGAGAGTAAACTGGGGCTACGAATGAGCCCACAAGCTCCTGCCACTCCCCCCTGCCTAATCTGATGGTGTAGCACCCCATCTGCCTCTCTGCCCAGGATGATGGGGTGCTACTTCTTGGAAAAGCAAGGATCAAAGAGCAGGTTTTTGAATTTCCTGTAGCCACAGCAAGGGTGCTGTGGCCATAGGAAATGCAAAAGCCTGCTCATCAATCCTTGCTTTTCCGAAGGGTAGCACCCGAAGCATTTGTAACCCAGGTTACCAATGAATACCACTGTATTCAGGTTAAATTGCCATACTGTCACTTTGTGAAAAATAAGTGGGATTTGACTCACAACTTGGGCACTCAGTCTCTAAAAGGTTCTCCATCACTGGACTGGGTGTTGCCTAGCCTTGGAGAATTACTTTTCCAACATTTCTTTATTTCCTCAATCTTCCTGTCTTTTCTAATTTCCTTCCTGTTTTTGTACCTTTTCTATAAATTGTGCAGGAGTACAATGAAATAATTCTAAACTGTACCAATTCAGTGTGAGGTTGTGATGTGCAAAGAACAAGTTATGTGTCTGCAAGTGAGGTATTTCCAGGGGAACATGAAATATGAAATTCACCTTTTTTGGATTCTTCTCTGTGCTTGTGAGGGCAAGGGAGCATGAGCATTCATTCCCTGGAAATAACTCATTTCCACTTCTTCTAAGTCTTCTGTTCCTGTATTTACTAGCCAGGGTCACGTCAAAGAAGGACTGAGCTCAAGAGCTCTTCAAAGTGGGGCTTAACACCTCAAAAGTCATTTTTGTATATCAAAGTAATCACCAACTATTTGTATCTGGGAGTTAGAAAAGTGGTGTGCTGCCTTACCCAGGCATATGCAGATTTCAAAGCTGGGAAGGAGGCATGCAAGAATGATCAATGAGTAATCACATGGTGACCAACCTCAGATGTTAATGGGACATTTATATATATAAAAGGAAATTGTGCTTCATTTCCCCCCCCAGTGATAATATTACTTGTGAGTATACCCATAGCATAATAAGTTGTATTAGAGAACACAGTGAACATCCCTTCAGATTTACTCCATTGCTTGGTATAAGTGAGATACATATGATGTAAAATGCTATTATTTTTGGTGTGTTTCTCTTTTTGTATGTTGTACCCAATCACCACAATTTGCTTTTGTACCTAGAACTATTTTCCCTTTCACCCCTACATTTACCAATTTACTTTTTCTTCTTTTAATAAACAATACCAATTTTGAGCCTCAGCATTTGAGCCTGGGTGTGAATCCAAGCAGAGCTACTGCTGAGAGAGAGAAAAAGAAGACAGCACTGGTAAGTTTCTGGGTTTGAACAGTTCAGCTAGGGCCGTTTGACCTCTGTTTTACCTCTGCCTCTGCTAACCTTAACTGCTCATTTAAATACAAAGAGCCATTAATCAGCTAAACAAAGGAAGTTGCTAGGAAGCAGGGCTGGTGCCAGACTAAGCCTTCCACTCAGCTTGGGGGTGGAGTTACACTAAGTGTTTCCCCCCTGAAGAAGCATTTGAGCCTCAGCATTTGAGCCTGGGTGTGAATCCAAGCAGAGCTACTGCTGAGAGAGAGAAAAAGAAGACAGCACTGGTAAGTTTCTGGGTTTGAACAGTTCAGCTAGGGCTGTTTGACCTCTGTTTTCCCTCTGCCTCTGCTAACCTTAACTGCTTATTTAAATACAAAGAGCCATTAATCAGCTAAACAAAGGAAATTGCTAGGAAGCAGGGCTGGTGCCAAACTAAGCCTTCCACTGAGTTTGGGGGTGGAGTTACACTAAGTGTTTTCCCCCTGAAGAAGCATTTGAGCCTCAGCATTTGAGCCTGGGTGTGAATCCAAGCAGAGCTACTGCTGCGAGAGAGAAAAAGAAGACAGCACTGGTAAGTTTCTGGGTTTGAACAGTTCAGCTAGGGCTGTTTGACCGGCCCGCTCGCCTAATGGTGCGCAAGAATTTATTTTTCACTTAGAAAGAGGAACATTGCTACTAGATTATTATTTCTAGAGTAGTAGCTAGTAACACTAAATATATTCAAGGCCCAGAATACTGCACTCATTAAAATGGAGTCTGAGGGAGCAGCTGTAGTTACCTGTAACACTTATGCCATGTTTGTCATCTTGACAAATTGCACCGAGAACTACACTTGCTGCAAGTGCAAGCTGGTTGCACTATTAGAAGAGAAGGTCCATGAGCTAGAGGCCCGCATATCGAACCAGCAACATATTAAGGATCTTGAGTGGTTCTTGGACAGAGCAGAACAGACTATCCAGGTCCAAGAAGAGACAGAGCACACTTTTGAGGATGTAATCACTTCCCCAACCCAGGAGGTAGATGTGTGGAGGAATGTGACTCAAAGGAGTAGAAGGCCAAGGGATCGCTCAGAGAGTCTCATATTGCACAATCAATTTGAGGCTCTTTCCCTCATCACCACCTCATGAGGCACACAACGAGGAACAACTGGTTCCACCTGAGGATCTCTCCCTCATCACGATTGATGAGATACAGGATCAGGTACATGTAGAAGAACAGGCTGCAGGAGAGAAGCTCCTTCTGCTAGGGGATTCTATAATTAGAAATACAGAGGGGTGGATTTGTGAGGAGCATGATAACCATATGGTCACTTGCCTGCCAGGTGCAAAGGTTGCAGACATCACGAGAAATCTAGATAGCTTGTTAGAGAGAACCGGGAAGGAGCCAGTGGTCATGGTACATGTTGGTACCAATGATGTCGGGAAGGCCAAGCGGTCAGTCTTGGAAGCCAAGTTCAGGTTGTTAGGAAGAAGATTGAAGTCCAGGACTTCCAAGGTAGCATTTTCAGAAGTGCTACCTGTTCCTCGTGCAGGACCCGCCAGGCAGGCAGAGCTCAGAAGCCTCAATGCGTGGATGAGGCGATGGTGTCGAGAGGAGGGCTTTAGATTTGTCAGGAACTGGAGAACATTTTGGGACAAGCCAATCCTGTTCAGGAGGAATGGGTTGCACTTGAATCATGATGGGACCAGATTGCTGGCACTCAACCTCAAAAAGGCTGCAGAGCAGCTTTTAAACTAATAACTGGGGGAAAGCCGACAGGAGCTGTGTGGCATCCGGTTCGGAACACCTCATCCACAGGGAATGAGGTTGGAAAGGGTAGAGAATCACATAGAGATGACATAGCAGGTATTAGTACTGGGAGAATAATGGAATATGATAGTTCATCTACTGAAAATAATAGCTGTGGGGGGAAAAGAACAAAGCAGCAGCTGTTGTTGCCGAACCCACTGTACAGGTGCTTCTACGCCAATGCTCGAAGCCTCCGACCAAAAATGGGAGAACTCGAACGTTTGGCAGCTAGGGATAACATTGATATAATAGCCATAACAGAAACCTGGTGGAATGCAGAGAACCAGTGGGATACAGCAATCCCAGGCTATAAAATCTATAGAAGGGATAGAGAGGGACGGGTTGGAGGGAGAGTGGCTATCTACGTTAAAGAAGGGGTAAAATCCAGCAGAATGGAGATTGACAGAGGGTCTGACTCCACCATAGAATCACTGTGGGTTAAACTACCAGGTCCAAGGAGTGATGTGATAATTGGGGTATGCTATCGCCCACCAGATCAAAAACTTGAGGGGGACCTTAAAATGAGGAGACAAATCATGGAGGTGTCTCAGAAGCACAAGATAGTAATAGTGGGGGACTTCAATTATCCCCACATCGACTGGGCCAATGCGAGCTCCGGGCAAGAAAGAGAAACTGGGTTTCTCGACTTGCTGAATGACTGTGCCTTAGAGCAACTTGTCATGGAGCCCACCCGAGAACAGGCAACTCTGGATCTAATACTGTCTGATACTCAGGATCTGGTCAGGGATGTGAATGTCACTGAGCCTCTGGGGAACAGTGACCATGCTGCAATCTCCTTTGCCATGCATGTTGGAGGAAGAGTGTCAAGCAAATCAGACATAAAAATCCTTGATTTCCGAAGGGCAAACTTCCCTCAGATGAGGAAACTAGTTAGAAAGAAATTGAAGGGGAAGGTTGGAAGAATCCAATCTCTTCAGAGTGCATGGAGCCTGTTTAAAGCAACAGTAACAGAGGCCCAGCACAACTGCATACCACAAAGAAAGAAGAGCTCATTTAAGTCCAAGAGGGCATCAGCATGGTTAACAAGTGGAGTTAGAGAGGCTCTAAAGCGCAAGGAGAGGTCTTTCTGTAAATGGAAATCCTCCCCAAATGAGGAAAATTAAAAGGAACACAAACTCTGGCAAAAGAAATGTAAGAAGATGATAAGAGAGGCAAAGAAAGATTTTGAGGAACGCATGGCTAGCAATATAAAGGATAATAATAAAAGCTTCTTTAAATATGTTAGAAGTAGAAAACCTGCCAGAGAACCAGTTGGCCCTCTGGATGGTGAGAGAGGAAAAGGGGAGATTAAGGAGGACTTGGAAATTGCAGAGAAATTAAATGAGTTCTTTGCATCTGTCTTCACGACAGAAGACCTTGAGCAGATTCCGCTGCCTGAACGGCCCGTCTTGACTAAATAATTAAATCAAATACAGGTTAAAAGAGAAGATGTTTTAGGACTAATTGATAAATTGAAGATTAACAAGTCCCCGGGCCCAGATGGCATCCACCCAAGGGTTATTAAGGAACTGAGAAATGAAATTGCAGATCTCTTAACGGTAATATGCAACTTGTCTCTTAAAACAGCCACAGTGCCGTAGGACTGGAGGATAGCAGATGTCACACCAATTTTTAAAAAAGGAAGGAGGGGGGACCCGGGAAACTACAGGCCAGTTAGCCTTACATCTGTCCCAGGGAAGATGGTGGAAAGCCTCATCCAAGAGAAAATCTTAAAACACATAGAACAAACTTTGCTGAGAGAAAATCAGCATGGCTTCTGCAAGGGCAAGTCTTGTCTGACAAATCTTTTAGAATTTTTTGAAAAGGTCAGCAGGCATGTAGATTTGGGTGAACCGGTGGATATAGTCTATCTGGATTTTCAAAAGGCCTTTGACACAGTCCCTCACCAGAGGCTGCTGAGAAAATTGCACAGTCAGGGGATAAGAGGGCAGGTCCTCTTATGGATTGAGAACTGGTTGAGATCCAGGAAACAAAGAGTACGTGTCAATGGGAAATTTTCACAATGGAGAGAGGTGAAAAGCGGTGTGCCCCAGGGATCTGTCCTGGGACCGGTGCTTTTCAATCTGTTCATACATGACCTGGAGACAGGGATAAGCATTGAGGTGGCCAAGTTTGCAGATGACACAAAACTTTTCTGTGTGATAAAAACCAGAGAAGATTGTGAAGAGCTCCAGAAGGATCTCTCCAAACTGGGGGAATGGGCTACGAAATGGCAAATGCGTTTTAATGTAGCCAAATGTAAAGTAATGCATATTCAAAACTTTATCTATCAACTCATGGGCTCTGAGTTATCCGTGACAGATCAGGAAAGAGATCTTGGTGTTTTGGTGGACAGCTCCATGAAGGTGTCTCCCCAGTGTGTGGCAGCGGTGAAGAAGGCCAATTCCATGCTACGGATTCTCAAAAAGGGGATTGAAAATAAAACAGCCAACATTATAATGCCATTATACAAAACAATAGTAAGGCCGCATCTGGAGTATTGTGTACAATTCTGGTCACCTCTTTAGTCTGGAAAAAAGGTGCCTGAGGGGGGATATGATTGAGACGTACAAAATAATGCAGGGCATGAGTAAAGTGGATAGAGGGAGGCTCTTTTCCCTCTCACAAAATACCAGAACTAGGGGACATGCACTCAAATTGAGGGCTGGGAGAGTAAGAACAGACAAAAGAAAATATTTTTTCACCCAGCGCGTTGTTATTCTATGGAACTCCCTGCCACAGGATGTGGTGATGGCATCTGGCCTGGATGCCTTCAAAAGGGGATTGGACAGATTCCTGGAGGAAAAGTCCATCACAGGTTACAAACCATGATGGAGATGTGTAATCTCCAGGCTTAAAACCAGGGTACTTCAAGGGCCAGATGCAGGGGAGTGGTATCAGGAGACAGATATCTAGTCTCATGCGCTCCCAAACGCATCTGGTGGGGCCACTGTGAGATACAAGAAGCTGGACTAGATGGGCCTTTGGCCTGATCCAGCATGGCTCTTCTTATGTTCTTATGTTCTTATCCTTTCAAGCCAATGTCTGGAAAGTGACTGAGGGTGGAGGTGTGGTGCTAACTTAACTTTATGGTCCATAACCTGTCAAACTAATAAAATTGCTAATTATCTTTTTAGCCAGTGACAGCCTATCTTCTTAATTTTATGCACTGAACCCCTGGAGCAGACTGAAAGCATATGGGGGTGGAAAAAAATCCCAGCTGGGATTCATAGTGTTCCTTTTGCCTCGTCTCTCTGGGCAGAGAGGAAGTGGAAGGCAGCATGGCACAGTGGCTATAGAAAACAGTCTGCCCAGTGATATTCATTACAGGGTGTAATTAACCCCTCCCCAAATATGTTACTTAGAAAGTGCTATGCATGTATTTATTATGAGGGACAAATTAAACTTGGTAGCTTTAAATTTCTTCCTTCTAACAACAGCAGTTGGAAACTGCAGACTTTCACTTATTTTATTTTACATAATGTTCCGACCACTTCTGGGATATGCTAATAGGTCCATTTGATCAACTCTTCTTGGCATTTCTAAATTTAAAAATAAACATTAGAATGCCAAGTGTTCATCACTCTATTTGAATTCCGTAGAAACAATCTGTGTGAGTTACTTTTAAAAGTAAACCTTCTCAATTACTGTGAAAGTAAATTATCATCAAGTGTATTATAGCACAGAGACTGTTTTTGTACGACCAATACAACAAAGGTGCATGTCTTAGGTTTCAGACATGTTCACCTTTAAATTAATGCAATGCACTTTCCATTGTTCATGTTCCTAATTCAATTTTGAATTCCTAATGATGCTTAGGATTAGATTTCATGCAGTCTACTCATCCAAACCAGTTTCATCTTCTAGATAATTAAATCTACCCTTTTGATTACCAGTTCTAATTGAAGGAATGGAAATCTCCATAACTGTATAGTATGTCTTGCCTCTATAACTAATATGTTATCCAGCCACACTGAATATTCCTGAGAATGGCTTTTGTTTTCAACAAAATATGGAGAGTTGCTACATTAAAAATAACAATGTGTTTGTCAGTCCACCTACACCACAATATATGACTATAGAGATACTTTATGATCTAAAGGAATTCTATATTAACTAAAAGTTACTTCTTCTAAGGTCCAGGAGCATCTAGACTCTTTTTTCACGCATGGGATCCACATTTTCCCCCCAGATCTAACAAAGAAATCATTTCCAAACTTAGATGCTTGATTGGAGGCCACAGTGCTGGCCAACAAGCTTATTTGGTGACTGTCAGCAGTCAATAAAGCAATAAAGCATCTAGAAATTCCAACATTCCAATATGTATTACTGACCCCAATAGTATAATAAATATTTATTTTCAAAATTGCTAGCACATAACAGAAGCAAAATTGAAAAGGCAAAATGGAGGGCCTAAAGGGATTGTTTTTCATGTTTCCACCATATATTCTTTGTATTTTTTTCTGTTTTAATTTTTAAAAGAAAAGAAAAGAAAAGTTTTCTGCTTACAGTACTCCCCCGTTATTGTGGGAGTTTGGTGTCTGATCCACCCGTGAGAAAGGAAAATCTGCAAAATGCAGATGCCTCAGTAAACTGCCCTTGGGCTACTCCTGCCGGCTACATTTTCAAAGAGAGGTTTCTAACCCCCTCCTGGCACCTAAGGAAACCTTGCTGCCAGGAGCTCAAGGTCTGTTTGCTGAGGTGTCAGGAGGGGGTTAAAAATTTCTTTTTGGAAACAGCAGCTGAGCAGCCCAAGGTCAGATTGATGCAGTGTTAGGGGTTGGTTAAAAACCTCTCTTTGAAAACACAGCCAGCAGGAGCAGACCCAGTTCTGTTTGCTGAGGTGTCAGGAGGGGGTTAAAAACCTCTCTTTGGAAGCAACATGCAGACGCCTCAGCATAGGCTGCTCTTGCTGGCTCCGCTTCCAAAGAGTCATTTTTAACCCCCTCCTGACACCTCAGCAAACAGACCTGGGGCTGCTCCTGCCAGCTCCGCTTGCAAAGAGAGGTGTTTAACCCCTCCTGACAGCTCAGCAAACCTTGCTGTCAGGAGCTCAAGGTCTGTTTGCTGAGGTGACAGGAGGTGGTTAAAAAACTTCTTTTTGCAAGCACAGCCAGCAGGAGCAGCCCCAGGTCTGTTTGCTGAGGTGCCAGGAGAGGATTAAAAACCTCTATTTGGAAACCTGCTTCTCTCAAGAAAAAAACTGTGATATACCAATACCCTAATATATGAATCACATTGTGATGGGGGACTACTGTATATACAGCCCCATACCACTTCAAGTAGTCTCTGGGTGGTTTACAATTTAATTCAACTATGCAGGCTACACATTGCTCACCCAGCAAGCTGGGTACTCAGTTTACCGATCTTGGAAGGATGGAAGGCTGAGTCAACCATGAGCCTGCTACCTGGGATTGAACCCCAGGTCGTGAGCACAGTTTTAATGCAGTGCAGGCCTTTACCCACTGTGCGACAAGGCTCCTATTTAATTTAAAATCACATCTGGATTGAAACAAGGCAAAACAATTAAGGACTGTTCAGAAACTGAGCTGCACAATTCTTGGTTCCTTGTGCTAGTCTGATGTTTCCAGTTCTACTGATAGGAACGGGTTAACATGCCTCAAAATCAAAATATATTATAAGTAGACCCAAATGAGCTCACAGGGTCAGGTTGGCATAAACACAAAAGAAGATGCCAGCCTGTAGAGTGTAGCAGATATTTGTGGTTAACCGAGATAGAGCCAACGGGGAAGCGAAGACAACACAGATATGTGGGCACAATCTTATGGCACCAAAAGCGCCATTTTGTTAACAGCAAGCAATGGGAACTAAAGAATAAACAAAAGCCATTTCTAAGAATTATGATAACTTACCAGGTATGATTACGTATGACATGCGCACGAAATACGTAAGCTGTGGTTACAGAAAGGTATAAAAAAGGAGACCACTCTGGGAGAAAGAAGGCAGAGTCTTGGGTCTATGGCCCAGATCATGCTGTGATGGAATTCCCACTAATACCTTGGTTGTGTGTTGTTTGTCTTGTGTATCTATTGTAACTCTGTACTGACTATAACTCTGTACTGGCTATAAACTCTGTACTCTTATATCTGTCCTTATATCTGTCTAATAAACTGAATGAACTAATCCCTTTCGTGGCAGTTTCCTGAGAACCACCAAAATTTATCACTACTCTCCAGGAGGACTTATGTTCTCAAAGGCATATCTGGCAGACTGGCCTCTCAGACCCATCAGTAGTGGTAACTATGGCACCTGATGTCAATGAGTAGTAGTTGAAAATCTTCAGAAACATTATTAACTTTGTGGGTAATACACATAAAGTAAAGACTATTTCAAATATATGAAACATGAATCAAAGGACTAAATAAGAGCAAATCTAAACACCTTTTCCTTTAGTGACAGCAGGGATCAAATTTGTAGCATATCATACAACCTTTTCCACGTCCAACTTATCGGTTCTGTAGGCATGCAACACAACTGTTAACCAGTTCTTGAATGTTTCTGAAAAAAATCCTATATCACACAAAGCAGCTGTTTCTCACTTTCTACAACTCCTTCACGTTTGGTGAAGTTTGGGATTTTTATCCCAAATTTCTCATTTAAAAGAACTCAAGGCTGTTGAGTAGACAATGGTGGGTTTGGCAGGCCGTTCTTACAGACAACCTTTACCATGGTTGTGTGTTTAACTTGTTTTCAATGATGATTGATGATGATGATGATGATGATGATGATGATGATGATGATGATGATGATGATGATGATGATGATGATGATGATGCATGTAAAATTGAGGGCCAACAATCTTCGCTCAGAAAAATAAGTCAGATAAACACTAATTTCTTCAGGCTGTGTTTCTCTATCCGGTGAGACAGATGGGAATGGAACTATGCTTGTCCTTATTTCTTACCCCGCTCTGCTCTGCTGCAACTATGAACTCCTGCTGATACCTTTTAAATTTTACTTAATTTCATTTATTTTTGGATGTTTCTCCTTAGTGCTTTGCACAGCAGCATGCAAATGAGCATGGCTATTTATATGCATGCAATGTTTATGCAGTTTCTGGATGTCTTCTGCTTTAGGGCTAGAAATGATTGCCCGTTGTCACTAACACAAGGCATTAACCACAGTGAGGAGATTGTAAAGTTCACATTAAGCTAGAACTGAGTAATAGAGGATTTTTTAAATTCCCCTCTCCACAACAAATAAAACAAATTACAGACCTAACTGCTATAGAATATCAGTATCTGCTGTGTCAGATATCCTGATTTCTTCACCTCCACTGCAAAACCAAACATTTTGATTTTTAAATACTGCACTAATGCTGCTGCTACCCTCCTCAAAACCTCAACATGATATCCACTAGAAAAAATACATATACACCAAAGGCTGAAGAATTCACGTATCAACTAGGGGTGCTTACAAAATTCACAGCACCATAATTCTCTCAGGTGTCATTGTGGTTTCAACTTTTATATTATCCCATAGTGCTAAATCACTTTCTGGACAGATTACAACATAGTTATGCAAACAACATTTGGCTCTCTGCCTTACCATGCTGGATTTCTATTCTACTGAACTTGGAAGGGCAGAAGGCTGAGCCAGTTAAATGAATGTGTTGGGTCTGAACTTAGTTCATGAGCACAGGTTGGATTTCAACACTGTAGTTTAACCACTGAGACATGGAACTGATTATGTCAGGATTCTGGATTATTTTAAAATTTGATAACGGAATGGCACCAGTACATTAGAAATTTGTCTTGTTTTGCTTTTCATTTCCAGATTTTTTTCTAATCACAGCATGCATGCATTTCTTCCCAATTCATTCCCTTGTCATGATGTATTTATTAATATACCAGTGCTGGGCAATTGTAGGCAAGAAGATGTTAATAGATCTCAACTCATATGGGCCTTTAGAAGCATAGCCAATGGTGAGGGATCTTAACAACTGCAATCCAACAACATCTGGAGAACCACAACTTGTATAACATGCAATAGTGGAAACCTTGACTGGAAACTGGCAGAATGAAAGTCCAGATAGCAGGCAGTGTTTGGAAGCAAATGTGGTGCATTTAAAAATCTACATAGACACGTGTGATGGATCGTACTGCAAGGAGAGAAGGGATTCAAGTGAAGATATAATGACTAAAGACCAACTTGCTTCCAAATCCACGTTTCTTAATTGCAACTATGCCATGTATATAGCACCCAGTTAGCACTGTAGCATTGTTCTGACAAGCCACGGCACTATTAAAATGCTTAAACATGTCTGAAAGCATTGGTGGCTTCTTTCCCAGCACCTCAGGCAAAACACAGTTAAGCGGCAACTGAACATATCTCAAGAAGCATATCCTGCCCCAAGGCTTGGACCGCTGTCATTCTGAATATGGCATTATCCTGTACGGGAGAGATCGTGCTTGCCAGCTCTAAAGCAGTCTTGCCGAATAAAGTCAAGCACAAATCTGTTACCAGAGATGTACAAACTGCATGGCAGTCAAAGGCAGTTGGCCTGTGCTTTAAAAATGTAAGAAAACAGATTGGAAATACAGAAAGCCTTCCTGGAAAGAGGAAGAGGAGGGAATGCAACACAGTTTCTTTATCTGAGCTGCCAAGAGAATGTCTCAAACCTTGGCTTCATCAAACATTCAGATTAAAGAGAATGACATTTATATTACAGGGGTAGGCAGATATATGGTAAGACAGGAGACAGTATTATGGACATCTCTAAGATCAGCCAAGAGCTCCATATTAGCATTGCCTGGCACTCACTTTATTATTAGACAAAAGCCCTTTCCCCATTAACAAAGGAACCCCAAGATTTCTCAGAATTTTGGGGTGGCATACAAATGACAGGCTGCGGACTTCAAAATTGTGTGCAGAAATTGGGATGAATTAAAATAGCAATTCATTGTGATTCATGATTCATTGGGACTGACGAACTGACAAATTAATGAATTTCAAGTGATGTTGCGATTCATCTCCTATTTAAAATGCTATAAAAAGCCCCCTGATACCTTGAGACACCAAAATTGTAGAAAGGGTTCCCTTGTCTCTTCTTTACAAGCCCTTCAAGCTTTTTGAAGACTGGGGTTCAAGCAACAGATCTTTGCACCCCCAAATACCCTCCCAGGAAAGTGCCCCCCCAGGCACCTAGATATGCTACAATTGCAGAGAGACTTCTCCCAATCCTCCTCTTCTATAATACCTTTGTGTTTGGTGAATGTAGGATTTCAAATACCTGAGTTATACATCCACAAAAAGCCCCCCACCAGAAAGTGCCATTTAACAATTGGTTTGGGGAAACCCAATCTTCTCCAAAGGCTGCCTAGATTCCCAAAGCACATCCAATCTCACCTGATTTTGGAAGCATAGCAGGGTCAACCCTGGTTAGTACTCAGATGGGAGACTATCAGGGAATACCAGGCACTCTAGGCACTGGGAGTAGGAACTGGCAAACCACTCCAGTATTTCTGTCAAGAAAACTCCATGGATATTGGGTCACTAAGAGTCAGCCACGACTGTAATGACACAACACACACACACACACAAAATCTTCTCCAAACTTGAAGGAACTGTAGAAGAGAGAGGAAGCTTCTCTGCATGTTTTGTGTCTCTAGGTGCCTGGAGGGCATTTTCCTGGGGGGGGGGCTCCCTTTGGCTGTAACTCAGACATCAACATTCCAATCTCCACCAACCTTGGAGGGATTGCAGAGGAGCGTCGGGGGAGGGGGAAGAGTCCATCCAGTTTTGGTGTCACTAAGTGCACTGGGGACTTTTTTATACCATGACAAATTGATGAATCAAAAGTTGCTAAAAATCGTCAGTCCATATTTGCAGAGAACACCATTTTATGCCATCAAGTTAGTTATTACTGATGGAAATTTTCTCAGGGTTTTCTGTGAATAGTCTTTCCTTCTAGTGGTGCTTAGGGACTATGTTTCTTCTCCAAGTCTACCCAAGTGGTAGAGGAAGAATTTTATCAGCCTCACATGCTCAGTAAATTCCACACCTTTGAGCCAAAGGGCAGGGCCCTCTCTCAAGAAGCACAGTGGAAATTTCAGCCCCTGGGTTCCGGCTCCCTAGTTAGGTGCTACAACCCACTGAACTATACTAGTAGTTACTGCAACTTATCCAAGCTCCAGTTTGCATCCCAGTGGCATGTTGGAGCATAGAAGACGTAGGTGACATTTTCTCAGTGTGGGGGTCTTTCTCAGAGCCCCAGATGCCAAATACAGTATCCCCCATTGTTTCACTGGTAGTAGAAAATCAGGGTAGGGCATTGGCATGTCATTGGATATGCCTAATCTGGGAACAGAAAGAGAGTAGAAACAAAGACAGCACTTTTCTCTCTAGAAAATGTCTTTTCAATCTGCAATAAAAAACCATAATAATGGTTTGGTTCATGTTACCTGGTTTGCTCAAAGAACATGTAAAAAAAAATCCAATCAAGTTTAAATGAGTCCCCCATTGGGCACCTGAGTGAGAAGTCCAGTTATATCATTGTGTGAAGGCCCCATGAATCTTGCCATCCAGTTGTGAATGGAACAAATTCCCTAATCAAAGGAATAACTGAAAGAAGATAAGGAATAGAAATGTTAAGGGCCATAGTTTTATGGCCAAATGTTAAGATTTAAAAGACATTGTTATACTTAAGTTGAATTCCAGCATCTGACTACTATTGGTAACTAGACATGGGCACGGAGAGGTGAAATTCTCATTTCCGTTTTCGGTTCTCGTTATTGTTACATAACGGGTAACGGTAACGAGAATTACTCCGCTCCAGCTCAAACCTGACCTGAAAAAGAAAAATTGGGTCTGATTTTTCGTTGTCGTTCATGGCATCGCGGCGATCGCTCGATGTCAAGCAGCACAGAAAAAAAGTTGTAAAAAAACCAACCCGATTCCCAGCCAAAAAAGCAGGCAAAAATATGCCTGCCTCAGTGAGGGCACCTACCAGAGAGGGGTGGTTTCTGGGGGGGGTCCCCAGCCTTCCCCCCTCTCCTGTCCTGGGCTGCTGGTACCAGGCTAGGGGGGGCATCCTCGTCATCTCCATTTGCCATGTGGTGGGGGAGGATCCAAAATGGCAACCACAATATTTATTTTTAAATTGTGGTCCAAAAACCCACCAAAGCACAACAGAAACATTTGAAAATTAGGTATTTTAAATGCCTGATTTTTATAGTAGCAGCAGTGGGTTTTTCTTGCAATAAAACATCTCCATTGATTTTATTTTATTTTATTTTATTTTTATTTTTATTTTTTTACACCTGCACAATGATGGGCTGGCCATGGGATGGGACCATGCAAATTTTTGGACCCATTCCACCAATCGCATGCCCAGGTTTTGACTGAGACTTCTGGATGATATAAAGAGGGCCCAAAAGCCCACTAACCCTAACCCTAACCCTAACCCTAACCCATATGCCAGTACACTGTCCTTCTTAGTGGGTCAGAGGCACCCAGAGGTGCAGCCCACTAACCCACCCTAACCTTAACCGTAACCCTAAGCCGAGCCCTTACCCTAACCCCAACCCTAACCCAGATCCATACGCAAGTATGCTTCCCTTCTTAGTGGGTCAGAGTAGAGGCACCCAGAGAGGTGCCTCCCAGCCAGAGCCCACTACCCCTACCCCTAACCTGTACTCCAGTACGCCAGTATGCTTTCCTTCTTAGTGAGTCAGAGGCACCCAGAGAGTTGTCTCTGCCACTTACCCCCCAACCCTAACATAATGTAATGTATGGTACACGGCGGCTACGCGAAACACTTCCCTTCCCTTCTTAGTGGGTCAGATGTCAGAGGCACCCAGAGAGGTGCCTCCCGGAGCCCACTTACCCCAACCCCAACCCCAAGACAAACGACAAACAACAAACAGAAACGACAAATTTTTGAAAATTTCCGCGACAAATGGAAACGACCCGAAACGGACCCGTCCCAACAAACGACAACTCAAAACGTCATTTTTCCTGGTCGTGCCCATCTCTGTTGGTAACTACCTCAGTTGTCATGTAAAGATCTGAACACTGACAATTTCCATAGTTCGAGTCTAATGAATTGACTGGAATTGACTGGAATTGCCTGCTCACAAATCTTTGGAAAATCCTACATCCTTTTTTGCCTCACCTTTCAGTGCTTACCTTTTACAACACCACCCTAAGACTTCATTCATCTCGTTGACATTTGACTGAGAATAATTTCCATTCTTTGCTTAATTAATGAGCCCAAGTAGGGTATGTAGCAGTTAACCTGCTGCTGGGCACTTTAGGAAGAATTATGGTCATAACGTTCTGGCTTAAGAACACATTTCAGCAAAAGGAGAATCGGCTTTGCACTGACTTCCAGCTAGGCCCTGTTGAACTGATCGTAAAGCGGCTTGACTAATTAAACAAATTAATTCAGAATGACCCTCTTTTCTCTCATTCATTCACTCTCTCACACACACATAGAGAGAGGGGAATGAGAGAATTAAATAGCAACAATTCTTTGGGCAATGCAAGATGACTTATTATGTTAATATAGCATAATTTGCTAATTAACTAGGCCACATGTTTTTTTAAAAAACATTGTGATCCTGGGGTCAACATTAACTTTCTTGGCCAGCAAATACATATAATAAATTAGCAAAAGATCTCACCCAGTGGCAGGGTGAACACACATGAATGTATATGGCAGCAATTTTGTACTCAGTTTCTGGGGAATGCATGCCCATTTAATCAAAGAGTCTTACTACTAAATAGACACATATTGTGGTCACAAGATTTGTGTTTTTGTGTGTTCTTTTAAAAATGTACTATTTGTTTTTGCTCATTTTTATGTACATCTATGTTGTGACTAGACATGGGCACGACTCGGCGAAATCCTCGTTTCCGTTTCCGTTCCTCGTTTCTATTACGTAACGAAATGAAGAACGACAATTACTCCGCCAGAACTCAAACTCAAACCGACTAAAGAAAAATTGGGTCTGATTTGTCGTGGTCGTTCCTGGCAGCATCGCAGCGATCGCGCGATGCCAAGTGGCACAGGAAAAAAGTTTTAAAAATTAAATTAAAACCCGATTCCCGGCCAAAAAAGCAGGCGAAAATATGCCTGCCTGAGGGCACCTACCAGAGGGGTGGTTTCTGGGGGGGTCCCCGGCCTCCCCCCCTCCTCTCCTGGGCTGTGAGTGCCTGTGCATGCACATCCATTCCTCGTCATCTCGCCAACTCACCAAGCGGCGCAGCACAGGAAAAAAGTTTTAAAAATAAAATAAAAAAACCCGATTCTCGGGCAAAAAAGCAGGCAAAAATATGCCTGCCTGAGTGAGGGCACCTACCAGAGGGGTGGTTTCTGAGGGGGGGGTCCCCGGCCTCCCCCCCTCTATTCTCCTGGGCTGCGCATCCATTCCTCGTCATCTCGCCAACTCGCCATGCCATGCGGTGCGGGCGGGGGAAAAAGTTTTAAAAATATTTATTTATTTTGAAATTGTGGTGGTCCAAAAACACACCAAAGCACCACAGAAACATGGAAAAAATTTTAAAACTGCCTGAATTTTTACAGTAGCAGCAGTGGGTTTTTCTTGCAACAAAACGTCTCCATTGATTTTATTTTATTTTATTTTTATTTTATTTTTTACACCTGCGCAATGATGGGCTGGCCATGGGAGTGGACCATGCAAATGTTTGGAGCCATTCCAAAATTGCATGGCCACTTGTCCAGGTTTTGACCAAGACTTCTGGATGGCCTGTCGGGCATAAAAAGCCCACTAACCATAGCGAAAATAGCTATTTCAGAACTGCCTAACCCTAACCCATACACCAGTGGTTTTTGTCCTTCAAAGTGGGTCATTGATTTTATTTGATTTTATTTTTATTTCATTTTTTAACACCTACCCATAACAATAAGGCTGGCCATGCGAGTGGACCCCCTAAATTTTGGAAAAATTCCAAAAAAAGCAAAGTGTTCTGCTTATATACTGCCCCAGACCTGGGAAGTAGTCTCTTCGGGTTTACAGTTTTTTAATTACAGTGTGCAGGCTAACACATAACCCCCAGCAAGCTGGGTAACTCATTTACGACCTCAGAAGGATGGAAGGCTTAGTGAACCAGAGCCTGCACCCAGAGATTGAACCCAGGTCGTGAGCACAGTTTTACCTGCAGTACAGGCATTTAACCACTGCGCCACGAGGCTCCTAAGCCAAATCTGTACTCGCATTGCACACACGCAAGTACAGTTCCCTTCTTGGTGAACCACAGAGCGCCGAGACTGAGGGAGGAGCCTTCCCCCAGTGTGCACACTGTGACACTGCAGTTAGCAGTGGGCCGGTGGTCAACAGAGAGGCACCCAAAAAGAGGTGCCTCGAGTCTCAACTTGGTATGCATATCCAATTGGCTATGCATGCCATTTTGTAGCGGGCCAGAGGAGGCACCCACCCCAGAGAGGTACCTCCAGGAGCCCGCTTTCCCTTCATGGCGGGCCAGAGGAGGCACCCACCCCAGAGAGGTGCCTCCAGGAGCCCGCTCCCCCCCAAAAAACCCAGTACTAACAACAGACGAAAAACCAACAAATGAAATGACAAATTTTTGGAAAATTTCGCGAAAAACGGAAACGAGCTGAAACGGGCCGGCTCCGACACACGACAACTCGAAAACGTCATTTTCCCTGGTCGTTCCCATCTCTAGTTGTGACCATTCCATTCCTAGTGTAGAAGCGGATGTGAGGACAAGCAAATGCAACCCCAGGAACTTACTGAGGGGGGCAGTTTGTATCTCATGAAATGGGGAGATATCTCCAGCAGCCACCATGTTGGGTGTCCTCTTCCCCAACACCTGAGTACAACGGGAATATTTATTTATTTATTGGATTTATCATCATCATATAAATTTTATTGCGTGGCTCACAGGGCCATTGCAAAATGCATCAAGTAAAAACAGTACAATAAAAATATCCATAAAATAACAATACAAATAGATAAAAAGGGACCTAGATATCAATTTGACTATTAGAAGTAGTTAAAGCAACTTTCATTTTAATAAGTAAAGAACAGAACCTTGCCATTCGAAACGTAACAAATTTATCTCTATCACAGAGTAAGATTTTGAGCTTTTCTTCGTCAGATCTACCAGGATATTTTTGTAAAATGAATTTCAAAAGTCTTTCATGATGGATTGCAAATAGTAGGCAATAAAGCACAACATATACCAAGTTCTCAACAGATTTATTTTTATCACAAGAGCAGACTCTTTTATGGTATGGGGATTGTGTATAACGGCCCTTTAATTTGGCAAGTGGTAGAATATCAAGACAAGCCCGAGTAAATGCTTTTCTATGTTCAAAGTTCGTTAAATCAGCAAAATAAGATGGGCGATTTAGAGGCTTAGGTGTAATGTTCTTATAAAAAGGGCTGTTTTTAGAGTGCCAAGTGAACCTGTATCTGTTTGAACACAGAGGTCAGATAATCTTTGCTTTAGTAAGCGTTTAGCTGCTGTCAATCCAAGGTGTCTCACATGCTCTTGGGAAGAACCAAGTTTGGCTACTAGATTCAGTACAAAAAATTTCCACGATCCAAAGTTCATCTCCCCATAGGATGATGGGATTGAATTTATATACCAGCCATCTGGCATACATGCCACTCTGGGTGGTTTACAACCATTTCATCATAAGCAGGTCATATACCATATATAATAAGATAAAAAAACAAACAAAACATAAGAGTATATAAAAACAAAGTCGAATCAGTAGCATAAATCATAAATCAAAGATCCAAAAATAGGCTACAATCAGACAGAGAGAAAATGCAGTATCTACATATCAGGAAAGGAAAGTTAATAACCAGGGAAAGCCATTTGGAATACCCAGGTCATTTTTTTTAAAGACCAACAGCATGGGGATGAGGCAGATCTCCGAGGAAAATTGATTCTATAAACAGTAAATATTCCAGTGGAATATTCAGAATATTCCAATGGAAGCACCACCTCCAATCACAGGTGGTGCTTGGAGGAGGGCCTCCACCAGCCATGCCAGACTTGAAAATCCCTCATCTCATTTTCTCTGACAGTCACTTAGAATGGATAGTTGTTATGTTAGGGGTCTCTTTAAACTGGAAGAGCAAGGAAGGGAGGAGTGGCTGCAATAAGGATATTGCAATGTATGTATTTAATATAATCCAAAACTTCTTAAAAAGATAAGCAGGATGGAACTTCTGAAAGAAGGAATATGTGGGCCGCAAAAATCCTGTGGACTGCAGAAAATTCATGTGGTCCAAAACCTTTATAGATTACAATAAACTTGTGCATTACAATAGGCTTGGAGAGTTTGCCATGTTCAGGGATGCATTTTCCCCACAAAGATTTGAAAACAAAACAAAACAAATCCCACCTCTTTGAGTGTTTCCAAGCTCTGCCTGTTTTATTTTTGTTCATAAATTGTGTTTGTTTTGTGATGAGTTTGACTGTTTCAAAATCTGTGTTTTATTGAGTAGATCTAAATCCCTGTGCATTTCCATTTTGTAGTATATTTACACTTTCTCATTGTTCCTGACCCTGTTTTCTCTGGCCTAGTGATGTAACAAATGCTTACTAAATTCTTCATTATCTTCTGTTGAGGCTGTCGCTGCTTGGGAAGCCAACTTGAGCAATTTTCAGATTCCACAAAATCCCTTGCTTCCACAAAGATCAAAACAAAGAGTATCAATGCCATTCGCACTGTTTCTCCATAACATCTTTACTCGGGCAAACCACGTCTACCTGTGTCTACCTAGAACAAGCAAACTATGACAGATAAATTGCATGAAAAGATGACAACAATGTGAAAAAGCACAGCCATTGTGATTTTGAAGAATATTAATTTTTTTTTCATCAAAACATTATTTTCACAATTTTGCTGAATTCAGGTAACAAATCATTCTCATTCTCTACTCTTGTTAAAAGAGACACAAAATGCCTGCCTCTTTCTTGGAGTCAGGAATACAGTTTTGGGTATTCTCATAAATATGGGCAAGGAGAAAACAAAATGAGAATTTATACCTTTTCCTCAGCCTAACATGCTTTTCTCCAATGGCTCTTTGCATGGATAGACAGAGATGACAACGGTGATTGCAGCAGTGGCTCCACATTTTCACAAGCAGGTTTATGGTTTCCTTTGGCACCAATATTCCTTATGAGAACTTCATACATGGGCTAATACACAGACTCAACATTTGCTAAGGATTTCCAGTGTAGTGTAGTCAAGATAGTGATGGACTTGTACTCTGGAGTACAGGGTTCAAATCTCTACTCAGATATGAAAACAGTTTGAGGGAGTGGAACTGGTAAAATCATTACTAAATATCTTACTTTCTTCAAAAGCTTTATTAGGGTTGTTATAAGTCAGTTCTGATTTGACAGCACAGGACATATACAACATTTGGAAAAAGCCACCTTCAGCCCCCACTGAGAAAACGATGGAATATAAATTACATGGATGCATGTATAAAAAGTTAGATACAGTGGTACCTCTACTTATGAACACCTTGACTTAAGAGCAATTCGATTTAAGAGCGAAAAACTGTTGCCGTTTTAACTGCTGCCTTACAAATTTCAGATGTGGTCTGTTGTACTTACAATTTTTTTTAATTTTTTTAGATAGGGCTGCTCTACTTAAGAGTTGTTCAACTTAAGAGCATGCATTCAGAACAAATTAAACTCATAAGTAGAAGTAGCACTGTATATGTATAAAAATGTCAGATCTCAAGCTATACTGCAATGTAGTGATCCCAACTTTGAGGCCCTGAAACCAATTTACTCCCCACCCCCACCCCCAATGGCTATAATCAATCTTTTTGAAACCTATATGGATGCTATGTCAGTTGGGCTTGAAAGTAACATTCTGCCCTGGTTCTGAAAAACAGCAATGCCAAAACATGTGGTGTTAGACAGGGAAGGTTAGGCGATAGAGGTGGGCACAAAATGAACTTTTAATTCATTTTGTTATTTGTTATTCATTTTGTTAGCTAACAAAATGAATAACGGACCAACCCATCAAAGAAAAATGAAATGAAATGAAAGAGAAAATTCATTTTTCGTTAACCCCCCCCACCCTGTCCTCGTCTCAGTCCTCCTGGTCCTGGCGGGGGAAGATAGGCCTGTAGAGGTGCTGGCCCCAAGACAGCACCTCAAAAAGCCCCCGGCTGGGGACTTTTAAAATAACAACCTCCCCCAAAAAACCAAAACCAAAAAATAAAAATAAAAAGAAGGAACACTGACTCAGCCCCAGGGGCCGCGTGGTCAGTGCTTGAAGGGGAAAAAATGAGGTGCTGGCCAGCACCTCAAAAAAAAAAAAAAAAACCCTGCCTCTGGGTCCAGGATTACCCCCTGCCGCCGGTGTCCCTACTGCAGCCTGGTAAGTCAGACCTGAACCAGTTTGGCTTGGTTGGGTTCGTACAATTTTTAAAAAAAAAAAAATCATACAACCCCGAACTGAAATGAACCAAGGGTGGTCCTGAAAAAAGACGAAACCGAACCATGGGTTTTCTATTTTGTGCCCACCTCTGGTAGGCAATATCCTCTCTAACGGAGAAGATGAACAATGTGATCATGCAGGCTATAATGCTGTTGTGTGGAACAGAAGAAAAATTATCCCCTTTGGGGTCTGCCTTGACAACATTCATTTCCTTGACCAATCTGGATCTGCTAACTGACACCCCACCCCACCCCCATGGTGGGATGAAGTTTCCAAGAGTGAAAAACTAAGGGAATCCCAGGAGATGCTTCCTTCTTTTTCTCCACTCCTCACATTGGCACAAATTGTAGACCTGAAGTGGAACACTGATTAGTCATAAGCAATTTGTACTTATTTACCTGATGAAACAAATATGAATATTGACACCAGAGACACCAATGTGGCCTAATGCCCTCCCCTGAACTGGACTGGCCACTTAACCAGTTTTAGCATGCCTGTCATCATCCTAACTATGCCAATTGTGGCGTGAGCCTGGCCAGCGCTTTCCTGTGTGCCCACACAGCTGCCCCACTCATCAGTAAGCAGAGAGAGACTCTCTGCTCTGCCCCCACAGTGGAGTGGTTGGTTGCACAAGCGGGCAGATAATGAATACGAAAGGCCCATCAGTATCGAATACAAATGGGCCATCACTGATTTTCCCTTCTGCAAAATACCAGTGGACTGTATGCTAGTCCTAAAATAATTTCTAAAATAAACTGCAGAACAAAAAGAAATATGTCATAGAAAAAGCATGGTGAAGCACACAATTTTTAACCTATCCCCCCAATTTAAATTTACCGGCATTCCCAGTGAATGTGTTTCTGTATGTATGTCTGTTAGCTGAATGGTGACAAAACACAACAACGACAGGCCAATCTTCAACTGCCAGGTGAAGAAATGAGGTACATTCTTGTCTTAGCCAAATTGCAATGGGCACAACATTTTGAGTTGGTAATAGATATATGCAACAATATAACTTCAAATTAGGCACACACTTTTCTTTTTAAAAAGCCACTGCTCTTTTTCTCTAAGAATGTGAGCATTGTCATTTTCTCTTCATTTTCTTTCTCAGAATCTCATAAACATTCTGGTTTATTCCAGTTCAACAAGAAAGTCCCTCTTTTACTTCCTCTCAACGCAAAGGAAAGACGTATATACTTCCGCACATACCTCTTTCCCTGAATACACATGCTTCTGAATCCATTTGTCCTATTGTATATGTATCTTCCATTGACTAAAATATGTTGGTTCAGATTTTTCAACGAAGCACACTTTCAGTTGTATGCATTTTTCTTTTGCTGAAATGTACTTTATGCCTTGAATATGGGCTGTTTTCAAAGGCAGGATATACTTTATGCTACTGCCAACCTTGGAAGGTACAAAACTGATACATGTCTGTCTGAATATCTACCTGTCTCAATCAGAAAGAAATGCAGATCTAGCTCATTTCTTCTACATCCTTCATTTTTGAAAGTCTTCCTGATTATAAAACCGATCAATTCATACAAATCACGAACTTTAAAAAAATCATGAAATGAAAAAAAAATCATGAAATCATGAAATATTCACATAACTCTCTAATCAGTGGTTAGTGTTCTTTGCTGCTGGCTAGGTCAGCATAGGGATATGCAAAACAGAATGTTATACTGTAAAAGCATCATTATTGTGTATGTTGTGCATCTTGGTAAGCTCTTTTGTGTTCAACAAAGCATTTGCTGAAACATCTTTGTAGAACAATTTATACACTGCCACTTCTGAGTCTAAGCTCAGTCAGAAGTCAAAACAATTCAACGAGTAATCATTTTTAAAAAGTGTACCTGCTCCCACTTGAAAGCAGTATACAACCTCATGTCAACAATATGAATCTTTGTTGGTTATTTCAATGGAAAACTGAATATTTCCCTTGTTAAGTGGAGGCTCTCGAACACTGCAATAGGAAAAAAAAGGAAAATAACCCCAGTTTATTTTGACTGTAGGAGATGATCGAGACCACGATTCCAGCTCAACACTAACTCTATTCTGTATTTCTGTTTTAACTCTCCAGTGACAAAGTGATTAACAACATCAACCAATATGTAGGCAACAACTAGAAAACAAATTTGATGCAGGTGAGACGTTCAACAAAATGATGCATTACAGAAAGTGTTTCTCTTTACTGTTCTCTTTACATGCACTCCTCTGTGATTATTTATATGACCCATCCCCCCCTTCAATATACTATGGCCACTGACCAGGCTTTCCTTTGGTGTTTTCTTCAACCTTTCTTTCCAATTTTGAGCTTCCCACTATGCCTGATTATTCACCAACTTGATAAATAAACAGAAGATGATATATCACCACTGATTTTGGAGAAGGGCCCTGGTGTTGTTACAGGACCCTTCTGCTGCTGAACCAGTTTACCAAAGAATAGTGTGATGCGGGCTACAGGAGTACTGGGACCAACCCCATGACTTTGAAACAGTTGGGCTGATAGTTAAGTATAAATTTAGTGGAACTATGGCTGCCCAATTCAAGTATTACTTGTCCAGCTTTCAATCGTACCCAAGGATAAGAGTTCTTGCTCCACTGCTGTCACTTTCCGCACATGCAAAGCAACACATCCAGAACAGAGAGTTCCCTGATCATGTGGAGGCTCCATGCAAGAACAAAAACATAAAAATAATTATTTATTTGGTACTGACATCCTTTTCAGTATAAGCAACAGGTGTGGAAATCCAGCCACAAGAGGATGACAGACAACCTACCTGCCCCTACGTATTTTGCCATTCTAGGATAAATCAGTCATTCCTCTGCACCTGTTCATCCTCTGGATTGGGCACACAGATTTGCCACACTTTCTTCTTCCAGGGTATATAACAGTTTTGTTCAAAAGCTCTTCGGCAAAGAAGCACAAATGATGTGCAAGCCTTGTTAATGTGTCTTAAATTCCTTTCAAATGGGGGAAACTTTTTTAAAAAAACCTCTTCATGCCCTACATGTTAACGATCCTTTAAATAATGCAAAGTGCAGAAGGAATTGTATGCAGTTCTCGAAGACGGAAGACAAATATCTTGAGACTTCTTGTCTTTCTAAGTAACTGTCAAGAAAAAGTTGCTTTGCTGAAAAGTAGTAATAACCTCAGGGATTTATTTAGCCTTCATGCTGTGTTAAGATACTTCATTTAGTTATGTGGAATCCTGCCAAGTTAAAAAAGAGAGAGGCTTATTCATCAGCCCATGATATACCTGTTTATGCCAAGCAGACACCTGCATCCATACACATAATGTGAACCACCACAAAGACAATAAGCTGTAATTGTATAACCTTTGTAAGGCCAAGTGAATTGTCAGCAATTAACAGGTGTAAGGGTTGGAAATCCCGTTTTTGTTTTTACAGATAAATAAATGTGTGATTGTCCTCAGTTCCTTTATTTAAGTTTTGTCACATCTTTGGTTTTCAAGTCCATATTCCATCTGGTATTTAGAATGATGTGCATTTTTTTCTATTTCACATAGAAAGAAAAACTGTCTGTAATTCTCTCTGTGGAATACAAAAACCAACACATGACACAAGAGTACACATCTGTTAAGTCTAGACTTAACTCTCAACTCACTCCATTCAAAAGAAGCCTAGATAGGATCTACAAATCACTTAGATTGTAAACCAAATTAGGATAAAGTCTCCCAAGGGCCATAAGTAATGCCAGGGGACAAAAGAGTGAGTACTTGTTGAGTGTTGCTATGAAAGGATGATCTAATTGGCTGAAGAGCTACTGAACACATTTCACAGCTAAATATGGGAGGCAGTACAAATGAACAGGGTTGCTGCTGAGTTTGTGTGTGGATACTCTGTGTGTGCATGGAAATAAAACAACAGTGGTACCTTTGCTTATGAGTGGCTCTACTTAAGAGCAGTCCGACTTAAGAGCAGAAAACTGTTGGCATTTTAACTGCTGCCTTACAAATTTTAGATGCCGTCTGCTCTACTTACATTTCTTAAAAACATTTTCAATTTATTTATTTATTTGATTTTTTTTAGATACGGCTGCTCTACTTATGAGTTTTTCGACTTATGAGGATGCATTCAGAATGGATTAAACAAGTAAGAAGAGGTATCACTGTAGTAGTTTAAGGAGAAGGCCAATGTTATTTCCTGATACACTAATTTTGTTGTGCCATCTTCCTTATCCTTCTGTCTATCCAGACACTCTCACACAACATGCTGAAACAATTCACTCTCTCACCTACATTCTGAAACAGTGCAGTGTAGACACAGGTAAATTTAACTATTTTCACACAAATAAAAAGTTATATGTCTTTATATCAAAGATTTTTAAAGCTTTTCCTATTTATGGAGGTGCTTACTTTTTAAAAAATGACAAAACACTGTTCTAGTGATATATAATTTCTGCATTTTGCAGTCTGAAAACTAAATTATCACCTCTAAAATATATCATGAAAAGCACAGAACACGGTTGCAGCTGTAATCTGCTTCTGGGAAACCAAAACTCTCCTGTTTAGTCACCCTTGTTAAACTTCTGGTTGTCCACTGTTGTTACATATAGTCCATATAGTCAATTCATGTATTTTTTCCTGATAGTAGCTACCCATTTACTGTCTTTTAAGCCTTTTTGCAACAAGTTGTACTCCTTTGAAAAAATGTTGCTTTCAAGGAACGGAAATATCTCTAGAGATATACATTTAAGCTGGCAAATCTATTTTAAACACATTGATGATGATGATGATGATGATGATGATGATGATGATGATGATGATGATGATGATGATGATATTTCTTAAATTAATTCTTTAGTTATCATTGGAAGAAGAGAAAATGAACACAAAGCCAACACAGAACAACGACAACAAGATTGTCATATGTGACCTTTTTAAGGCTTTCAGGGTATAAAGTGTACCTTGTTCTGGGGGAATCCTGGGACTGTGCAGTTTGTCCAGTGCCACACAGACTCGTTCTTATGAGATGGATAGTGGTGAATCAAACTCCCCCCTACTGGCTCTGTGGCCAGAAACCTACCCCTCTGATTAGAGTACAAGAATATATGAGTTCATGGCACAGTGGTTAAACTACTGCACTGCAGCCATAATTGTGCTCACAACTTGAGGTTCAGTGCTAGGTACCTGGTTCAAGGCTGACCCAGGCTTACATCCTTCCAAGGTTCCTGGGGGACCCAATTTAGAATTGAATAACTCAAGCCCCTGAACCCCAAAATGTCTTCAAATTTGAAAGGTTTAAAGGAAAGAGTCCAAGGAAGCTACTCACCATATGTGGTGCCTCTAGGATGCATCATTTCATTTTTATAGCAAAAAATGTGGTTCATTTTATTTCATCCTGAAACATGTTCTGCCATTTTGTTTCATAACAAATTGATTTGTTATGCAAGAAAACAACGAAACAGCATTTCATTTTTGCTTGGCACCCAACTCTAATTTTTATGGGTTTTCAAGGAGCTTGGATTGATCATATTGACGCATATGTGTTTTTTATTCTTACATTTCCCCCCCCCCCAAGGGTATAGTGGAGGACACAACTACCAACCCAAACTCCAACTCTCTGCTGATTCATCCCTTTGATTTAGGAAGACTTCTTCCCTCCCTCTTTCCAATAGCTACAACAGTCACTGCCAGCAATTGACCCTGTATTTATCTGAGACGAAGACAATGAGAGAAGACAATGGTGCATCCCACTGTTGTCATGGGGACATTTTCATCCCATAGAATGTGCATTGTCTATTGCTGAGCCAGATACAAATGCAATTGATTTAAAAATTCATATGTCACATCACTACCAAACTGTCCCCCTGCCTTATTAAAATTACAAATGCAATGCTATGTCCTGGGATCATAACATCAAAACATAGGAAGAGTTGGTGCATAAGCGAATAAACTTCCCAGAGCTACTTACACATGCAAAATACGGAGACCTGGAAAACTATTGAGGTACTTGAGAAGGAAAGGCCTCACTTTGTACCATGAAAAGCTTAATCCAGTTCAAAGCCATAGCATTCTTCCCACCTGTGCATTTATGGAAAAATTAATTTTGTTCTCACTAGCCAATGATATGCATTACCCAGCAGCTTGAGAGCTCTTTAAATTCTGCTTGCGTGTTTTAAAGAGGCATTACCTCCATTCAGCCTCAAAATCTATGCTTTAGAACACCCAAACCAACCAAACAAACAAAAAAACAACAACCAGTAAGACACCTGGTATTCAATATAATTTTACCAAACACTTCCTTGTGGAAACTATCTTCTTACAGTACCCTCCTGTCATATTTTCCGTTACACATCACAGCTGAGTGAATGTGACTATTACATATTGTTTTTCTACAGCAACAAGACTCTGTTGTGATGCTTACTCTCACTTCCTGGACCTGTTTCTCATAACTGAGAACAGGGGCAAGAGAAGATAGTATTTAAAGAAGGAGGTCAAAACTGACAAACAAAACAAAGCCAGTGTTTCTCACGCCATGAAGACACAAACAAGCAAGAATCATGTTCTTCAAGGAAAAAATAATGAATACTGTATATATAGATCACCGAAAGCAGGCTGCTCCAGAAAAAAAAATCTAAAATATTAATGAAGAAAAGACAATTAACTTTTCATTTTAAGAAGGGAATTTTTATTTATCACCAACAGGTGAACTTATTTAATTAAAACACCTCCCTTTCTTTATGCAATGGCCAGTACTTATTTTGCATTCAGCCATGAATATAACCAGCACAGAGACTCTCGTCCTGCTCACCTTGACTCAGTGGTAATCCCCACTGAATACAGTGGAATACACTGTATTTCTGAGGAGATATGCAGTAAATAGGATTCCCTGTGTACCCATTTCTCAATCAGCCACAATGTCTGCTACATTATCATCATCATATCGGATTCATTCCACAATTTTATCATATAATCCTTTAGTCTGAGATTTATGGCTCTGAGCACACATGTATGATCCCTCTCTAGTTAATATCATCTAAATCCCATTGGCTAGTCAAATTATTGTCAATTTATGGTAGAAGATTTGGTCAACTTTATAAGCTTTAGAAATTAAATCCAGGAGCATATTTATGCATTTGTACTTAAGGTAACCTTCTGGAAGAGCAGTCTGATTGCTTCTGCTAGAAAATATTGGACACTGGATCCATGCAGATTGTTGAAAAATAATATCTCACTTCACAGCTGACAATATGCTTTAAAGAAGACTTAAAACTTTTAGCTAAACATTGGAGAGTGACGCTACCAATTAGGTTCCAACAGATTAAAAATTCTATGGATTTGTATTTTACCCTGCCATCTGTTCAAAACACAACAGATATAAATATATTTCAAATGTTCAGGAGAATACTGATTGCTTCTTCTGTTAAGATTTTCCCCCAAAGAGGACACAATCTGTCAAGCTCCTTAAGAAAAGCTTATCTAAATTCTTCTTAATTGTGGAAACCATATATTTTCATGGACATGAAGTTACTAATTTCAAAACAGGTGTATGCATTATTCTTTTCATATTATTTACTACTGCATTAATCATTGCCAATATTAAGATGAAAGCCATGAGTCAATGAGCCCCCTGCATATGCATTGAATGGTTTCCATACATCTACACATAGGTTTTTGGCAATTTTCTCTTCAGATAGTAGAAACTCCTGGTGTTGGATGCCACACCCACTAACTAGATTTCTGTCTTCTCCAGTACAGAAGCCGAGAGGACATAAAGAGCTTTGTCAAAATGCTGGTGTATGTAAAGAAGAACCGAGAAGACACCATTGAGATGGTTCAAGTAGAACTGGCAAGACAAGGATCAGCCCTGCCATATTCCAGAAAGTGTTGGTGTGCTTTTGTACGTAAAGTATAAAATGGGTAAAGTGTGGTGCTGCACAGGGGTTTGTGATTTCTTGCTGCTGCCTTGCAAGACACCACATAAACAATCTCCACTGCAAAACTTTTGAGTTATTTCTCCCCCCCCAATAGATGTTGGATTCTTAATACCAAGGACGAAGGAGGGATTTGTGCATGATTTTCTGCTTCATAATACAAAATAAATTTGATGAAGGGCAATATATTGGGTGTTATGGATTAGTCCTATATAACAGGCCTGCACAATAGGTAAACCATGGGCTACTGGGTTCAAAATTAGCCCACTGACCATCGATTTTAAAAAGTGAGGGGATAAGTTCTCCACCCCTCCCTCCCCATCCCAAGGACCACCACTGCCCCAGCAAAGTTCTGGGTCTGCCAGGAAGTGGGGCAGTTCAAGGGCCATGGTGCAGTCCCCTGCTCCCCCTGCTGGCCAGATGATCTGCGTGCCACTGTCTCATGTGCACTGGTGCAGAGCAGAGGGAGGGGAGGGGACAGTGAGAGGTGGGGCGCAGGTGTGCCCACCTCCTTTGTGTGGTGACATCTCCCCTCTTCTTCCCCCCAGAGAATTCCTGCTCGAGCCAGGTGCAAGGGATTCATGTGCATAGTCATCTGGGTTGCCCCTTGGAAAGGGTGATCTGCGCAAGCATGCATGCACCCCACTTGCACCTGCCAACACCGGCTCAAGTGGGTGCAAGGGAAGCATGTGCATGGTCAGCATTCCCATAGGAATGCATTGAAATCTGATCCCTCCAGAATGGATTAATTGATTTTCAATGCATTCCTATGGGAAACTGCTGCTCTACTTACAAATTTATAATTTATGAGCATGTGCTTGGAACAGATAAAATTTGTAAATAGAGGTTTTAGTGTAGTAGCCCTCAGGCACTTTGGGCTGGAAAAAGTAGACCTCGGCCTGTCCAAAGTTGGACAGCCCTGCTATGTAAGACACAGGTTCAAAAACCAATCAAGCTTTAAAGCTCATTTAATGTCTTTGGGTCACAATCAGGTGCCATCTTTAGCACTGAACTAACTTGCAGATTTCTAAAACACAAAATGGAGTAAAGCCATTCAGAGTAAACAGCATGGCAGTGCCTCAGAGAAAAGCAGGATTCAACATTTTCCAGCCAGCTATCAGAATAAATAAGTGAATAACAGGTGTTAGGATGTTCTGCTTTCAGTTTGCATCCACCTCCTTTCCACTGACCTGGTATGCAAGCTGGCCAAATTCAGTTCTGCTATTAATGGGGCTGTGCATGTCTTTATTTGTGTGTTCCACCAACTGCAAAATATACATCCAATGTTTGCAAAAAGAAAATTCAGCATCTTTCTTACCAGTCAGCCATTTCTTCAAGAAGTCTCCTCTCATCATAAAATTGACTAGCTAATTGATCTCTTTTGTCACAGAGCATTTTGACAAGAATCCAAGACAGAACCTTAAGTGTTTTGGAGCCTAAATCAATGGTCTTAAGCACACTTACTATATCTCTGCACCAGACTGCAGCATTTGTCATCTCTGTACTACATTCAGCCAGCCAATAGTCTTGGACAAAGTGGAACAGACCTAGACCACACTTTGATAAAATGCATTAAGTTGTTTGTTCTGAGAGTTCAGAAAAGTGGTTAGCCTGGACTTCCTTAACACCCTTAAAATAAACAACTAGCTTTCTTTGTCAGCCTTTGCAGCTGGATTCCTTGATGAGCTGTGCTTTATTTTTTCCTTAATCCTATTGAAAATAACATCAAACTGATCAATGGCTATGTTCAGAAAGGATGAAGCACAGCATCAGCTCCATACGCATGAACTGTAAATCATATGTGCATGGGAACATGAGGAATCCCCAACTACGCTAACTAATTCCTTGTTGCACAGATGTTCAAAAATTACAAGTATTATTCACATACATTCCTTTCTATACATTTGTAACTAGTGTGTGTGCATGTGTACATGCATGCCTGAGCACATGGATACATGCACAACTTCAAAAAGTGACATATACTAGTGTCATGGGAATATCTTGCATAAAATGAATAAACCACAATAGATTCTAAAAGAAGTTTAGTATCTTGTTCTCATGGTGGAGAAGTTTCAAGAAGGTAAACAATAAATAATGCCAACTTTGCAAAAAAAAAAAGCTTGTCTTTGTCAAGAACAACAGATTTAGTGAGAATGCTTCAAATCATTAGATGGACTCTTTATGAAAAGGGACTTTTATATGCAAGCCCATTATACATCTCATGCAATAGATACTAAAGAGGTCTTCTTCCCTGCATCCATTTCATAGACAAACCTATCTACAATTGCAATAAGCCCCATTAAGGGCTTAGAACCATGAAGTCTATTCCCATAAAGAAATTCTACTAGTGAATACTGGAAGGAGCTGCATCCTCTTCCTCCCCAATATTTTTTATCCTGCTACATTTTGAGACTGATAAATCTGATTTTCTGGTGATCCAACTCACATGGACATCCACAACAGACAGGAAAATTCTCTTGATTTGGATGTATCATACCCCATGCAGAATGGGGCAGTCAATGGAGGGGGTAAGGGAAAAAGTGGAGCAAAATTACTCATCTCTGAATGTGAACATTCAACCCCACCACAAATATCTAAAGGAGGCTACAGTTTAATTGAGGCTACAGCCATATAGTTTAATGTTGTGGTGATATTTTAACAGAAGAGTTTATGTTTGTTAACAACTATATGTTGTTATGTGTCTTCAAGTTGGAACTGACATACAGTGACCCTAATGAGATTTTCAAGGTAAGTGAGATTTTCTACAGCAACATCATTTTTTTCCTCAAACAAAAAACACTAAAGGATCAAATGTGAGAAAATGTAGAAAAATGCTTTCTCTACTGAGGAAGTTTGTGGTAGAAACAGGAACATATATTGCAGTGTCTGTGGCAGAAGCAGGAACATGTATTGTAGGGACAGTTTACAAGACACAGGAGAAGTCAAAGGATCAGAACATATACTGATGGTCCCTACTTGTCTAAATCCAAGAGGATCATGCACTTTCTGGTCCCTTTTAGTATGTTTGGTTATATGGAACACCGAGGTACCACAGAATGCTAGTTCATTAAAGCAAATGAGCCACTGCACCATCACAAACGGAAGCCCCACACACCTAGAGAGAAGCAGTGTCTTCTCTCTCTGTGTGTGTGAATGTGTCCATGTGCATATATAGCCTTTGTCTCTGAAAGCTTTGGAATCTTTTTTCCATGTTGTGCCGATCACCCTCACCTCTGCCATCATCAGCTGCTGTGTCTTCTTCTTCTTCATCATCATCATCATCATCATCATCATCATCATCATCATCATCATCATCATCATCATCATCATCATCATCATCATCATCATCTTAGAACTGTGAAGCTAGAAGGGAACCTGTAATGCTACCAGCCACTACTGTTCAAAAGGTAAGCTTTTCCAACAATTTTCCAAGACAGGCAGTTATCCATGTGGATCAGCATGCATATTGGCCAAAAGTTCTTTTAGTGCTAATGGAATCACATTGCTTGGGACACTGAAAGTAGTGAGAGACACCCAAGCAACCCACTCCCACTGATTCTGTTCTCCAAACTATTTCTCGGCCATTCCGTGTAACACTCTCCCTAATAGATTTCACGGTGAATCCTAAATGTGTGCAGAATTCAGTTTGAGTTTGACTACCAATGCTCTTCAAGAAAACACAGAAACGGGGACCTAATCAAAGCAAAGCAAAGTGGTCTGCTTATATACCACCCCATACAACTCCAAGTAGTCTCTGGGCTCAGTTTTAATTACCGTATGCAGGCTACACATTGACCCAGTCTTTCTCATTGTGCTCAGTCTGTTTCCTCTCAGGAGAAAAGGAGGAAAGGGGTGGAAGAATCTGGTATGATAATATTTTACAAAAAGGGAGTCACTTCAATTTATACACTCCTTCCCCTTCTTACAAAAGTGGAATTTTGTCAATTAAACATGTTATTAAAGAACAAAAGATACTTAAAAGGAACAAAAACCAGGCATTAAAATGATACATATGAAAAGAGTACAAATTTTAAAAAAAAATATTAAAAGGAAATTTAAAGAGAAGCCAGTATTTAATCAAAGCACAATCTGAGCCAAATAATTGTGATTTATCAAGTGTTTTAAACAGCTGTTGCAAAAAGGAACCTGTCTAGAGATGAGCATGAAACGAACCTTTAGTTTGTTTCATTATTCATTATTTGTTTTGTTACCTAATGAAAAGAATAACAAACCCCAGAGTGAAATTAGAATGAAACAAACTGAACTGAAAAAAATTGGTTCAGTTCGGTTCATTTTGTTAATGGCAGTGGTATCTCCTACCTGGTGCTGGTCTTCGGTCTTCCTGGCAGCAGGGAAAAGCCCACTGCCCTACGCTACAGCTGTAGCGTGGGCCACGTGGTCAGAAGTAAAACAAATAAAAATAATAAATAATAAAATAAAATAAAATAAAATAAAGGAGCTCCAACCCAGCCCCAGGGGTGGCCAGGTTGGCACCCTAAAATGAAAAAAAAATTATTTAAAATAAAACCAGCTCCGACCCGGCCCTGGGACCATGTGGTTGGTGCTTGAAGAAAAAAACAAAAACAAAATAAAAGCCCCGCTCTACAGCTATAGCATGGGCCAGGAATCTGGAAGTAAAAATAAATGAATATAAATAAAATAAAAATGAAAACGAAATAAAAGGATCGCCCCACCACCGTTACCACCGCCGCCACCCGGTAAGATGATTATGATGATGTGGATGATAAGGATGAGGATGCTGCCAGTCGAGTTTGTGCAGTTGCAACATCTGTGTTTTTATTTATTTATTTTTGATTGTTCCCCCCTGCTTTGTCAAATTGATTAAATCGCACAAAGAGTTAAAACGAATAATGAATAAACGAATCAATGAAATGATTTTTGTTCTAAAAAATTCATTAAAAACAAAATGAACCAAACCAAATCCTAAAACGAAACGAACCAAAACAAATCACCATTTTTTTCAGTTCGTGCCCATCTCTAAACCTGACCATTGTTCGGAATAGTACAATTGCTACTGATAAGTTTGAGTTTGGGGTGATTTAAGGATACAAAGATCATTGGGATTCGGAAGATATGGGTTCATGTCAGGTAACTAAAAGAGGCAGCAGCACAGGTCAGTAGCAAACTGGTTTTGACTGGTAATCATTAAAGGAAGAACTTAGACAGAAGTCTCTGGAAGCTAGATGTGGCACCCCGAAGGGTATTTAAGGGAGTACTATGAGTAATTTGGTTGTCTGAAATGTCTGCCGTCAACCCTGGTGGTGTGTTGATTTTGGTCCCTAGATGAATAGTACCTTCATCTAGACTTTACGTGTTTGTCTTGTTATATGTTGTTTTCTGTTATGTGTTCCTTAATAATATTATGTGTTTGTGTTGTTTATTTCTGAACATTTCTCTTTGCTCTTTTTATCTCCATAGATCAGATCAGCCTTTGGTCAGGCTTGGGTCCTGATTATCTGGCAGAGCGTATTTCCCAACAATTAGAGCTGGCCCAATCCACCCGATCCTCTATGTCTCTCTCGCTCCGGGTCCCCACCCCTAAGGAGGCCCGTAAGGTGGCTACTCGCAAACAGGCCTTCTTGGTGGCTGGCCCAACAACCTGGAATTCATTGCCGAGTGAGATATGCCAGGCCCCTTCGCTGGCGTCCTTCAGAAGAGCAGTAAAGACCTGGCTATTCAGTGACGCCTTTGACAATTGCTAGGGTTGTACCAAGGTTTATTTTTATTTCTATTTTTTTTAGCTTTTGCCTCTTGCCCAGTATCTTTTTAGATTGTCAATTGATGTTGTTACTTTTTTTTTAACTTTTGTGTGAACCGCCCAGAGTTCCCGTTGGGAGATGGGAGCGGTATACAAGTGCAAAAATAAATAAATAAATAAATTTGACTAGCAAACTTGCAGTACTGCTAACCAAGTTCAAGTCCCGTGCACGCTGCCCATGGGACTTCATCTAGTCTTTATGGTACCTTCATCTAGTCTTTATGTGTTTGTGTTGTTATATGTTGTTATGTGTTCTTTAATAAAGCTTGCTGTTAGCCATTATACTGAGTCATGACAATGAAGTTTTTACACCAACATTTCCATTTATCACTATTCTGCTGTAAAATATTTTCCATTGTTAGCGAAATGGGACACACTGAATTAATCAGGGGGTAGTTATGTTAATCAATAAGAAATATAAATATTTTGTAATGCTATGGGGATAATGTAGAAGATCATTCAGATAATCCAAGTCATCAGAGCATTTGATTTATATCTCTACCTTTTGTATCTGCAACCTTGAGTAAATCAAGATTTCAAATTAGGAAGTTTTCTTCTACTGGAACCACACTTAGAAAATGTGTTCATTCTGAGAGGCAGGTCAGTTGATGTCAGAAACTGCTCAAACTGGGACCAGGGGGCATGGCAGACATTTTGAGGAATGTTACAGTATGTTGCAGTGGCATAGAGAGCTGCTGATGCTGTGGAACACATGCAGTTATTTCCCAGGAGTGCATCTATTTCTGGCCAACTCATTTATTTGTAGTAATTATTGTTTATAAGCCAGGAATGGGTAATCTGCAGGCTAGAATCCACCCCAAATCATTGTTATTTGACTACTGACAGCCATATTAAATTTTAGTGAAGCAAGATGTAGTTCAAGATTCTTGCCTATAACTTCACTTATAAAGTAATCAGAACAAATATATCAGAGATGTTGCCTGAAAAGTGAAATGCAGCTGTTAATAACATTCCAAATTGAGAAAAATATATACATTGGCAACAGTCCAAAAGGTTTAGGACTGATGGGCACAATGGTCCTTTCAAATCACACCCATTAGGTCACTTTGGACCTTGTACTGTGGCCCATATCCCTGTTTTTCTTTTATAAACATCTGAATAAATCTCAATTCAGCTTCTACGCCAGACCAAACGGTCTATGGCCAAGATCAAAATTAACCAGACTATGAAGTATAAAATAAAAATAATAGTAATAAACCTGAATAAATTGCATTCCCTTTCAAACCCAATATGTGGTCCTAATTCATAGGACTTTATTATAGTCTGGGACCTCTTGAGGCCCCAATGTAATAATGCAGGCCCAGGGGCGTTACTGGTGTAGCAATGTGATTAATTCAGAACTTGTTAATGTACACTTCTTATCCTTAGCGGATACAGTTTTGCTCACTATCCCTATCACCTTGTTCAATCCTGATTAATAATAAGAAGTCCAGCATCATCAACTCCCATCAAAATATTCAAATCCCTTAAATAAAGTCTTTTAACGTAAATTCAAAATGACAACTGATTATGGATCTGTCAGCTTGATCACCCAGGCTCAGCACTTGTTTCGAGACGCATTTCACATTTGCGCTACTTTCCATAATTGCAAAAATGAAGCCCTTGCATATTTTTTAAAAAAGGTGTTAGCTGCAAGCAAACAGCACTGTCATTCACCTCTCCTCCTTCTCCCTCTTGTTATCACTCTCTTACACATACACACTAAAACATTAGCCACCTCAAAATGTGATTGTTTAATGTAATATATAGAAAGGGGAATTTTATTGTTGTACGGTCATGGACCCAAATTTAAAACAAGTACAGCTAAAACAGAGATAAATAATTTACACACATCCGAAGTTAAAACCAGTTCATTATTTTAATGGAGCATTTTATAAGACCTAACACAGGCTAGAAACTTCGCCACTGTCTCTGTGACTATCTGATTTGTACCTGCCAACATAGCCTTTAGATGTTCATTAGGACACATACTGGGACATTTATTCATAATTGGATGAATAAGTTGAATACGTTTGTCCCTATAAAGGCTGCATTCCAACATGATATGTACCAGGGTCTCTACTGTGTCCTCACCACAAAGACATAAACGATCCTTATAGGGGATGTTATGAAAGCACCCTTCCAATACTGCTTAAGGGCAGCAGTTGAATCTAGCCCTGGAGAAAGCATGCTTGTATTTTGGGATGGTGAGTTTGTATAAATATCCTGCAGGCTTTGGAAACTCAAAATTTAGTCCAAGATGTAGGGGTGAGCAGGATCTCTGTGCATTTGCTAGGGAGTACTGTAGATCTATGTCTTTTATTTGTTGTTCTTGTGATTGTTTAATGTAATATATAGAAAGAGGAATTCCATGATGAAAAGCCTGCAATTCTAGAAAGTGAAATGAAGGCTTCTCTAAAAGGACTAGGAAGAAAAAAATCAGGAGGGACAGATGGAAGAAATAAATCACCAGGGGTAGATGGAATATCAATTGAAGCTACAGAGCTATAGAGATTAAATCTGTCAAAATCCTAAAAGAATATGTGAACAAATATGGGAAACAAAAAAATGGCCCTCAAACTAGCAATATTCTATATTTATTTGTTTGTCTTCTATATCACAAGCCATCTAGCTTGAGGGCTATTCTGGACAGCGTGCAACATATAATGATACAAAAATACTGCATACACATTTCAGTCCCCAAGACAGGAGAATTCGGGAGGGGGCAGTAATTACAGGACTGCTACTTTAATTTCCATGGAAAGTAATGCTCAAGGAGTTGCAGCAAAGGCTTTCCCCTTATACAGAGTGAGAAATGCCTGATATTTCAGCTGGATTCTAAAAATAAAAATAAAAATAAAGATTCTTGAAAACATGTTACAAATATCTGCTAGCAACTGGAGCAT
Organism: Phrynocephalus forsythii; assembly: GCA_029282475.1. Taxonomy (NCBI): domain Eukaryota; kingdom Metazoa; phylum Chordata; class Lepidosauria; order Squamata; family Agamidae; genus Phrynocephalus; species Phrynocephalus forsythii. Next base: position 9,570,572 of record JAPFRF010000007.1, on the reverse strand, counting down.
ACCAAAGAATTTCAAAGATGATTATAAAGAACTTCTTTTGAAATTATTTGATGTGCCCCAGTTTCTAGCAGATATTTGTAACATATCTGTAAGACTACAGATTTTCTCTAAAATTTAAGCTGCCTTGGGTTCCTTTGGGGAGAAAGGCAGCATAAAAATAAACTTATTATTATTATTAATAGACTATAAATTTTCTCTAAAGTTTCTCTAAACAATTAGAAAAATTCCAGGTTCTTCTGATAATCAGGGAAAGTTCATGGAGAAAAGTTCAACAGGTGAACAGGGTTGTTGTGAAATTTGGAATGTAGTGTTGTGTCCAAAAGTATTCTTTTTCTTCTCACATACAGAAAAATGGAAATTTCCACATAGAGTTTTTGCTAGCATAAACATTTTAGAAACATTTCCCCCATTCAACTGCAGCATAGTTGTGCATACTAATCAGTTATTCACATTTCTAATTTTCTGACATGAGATATTATTTACTTCATAATGAGTTTTGAGAAGTGTGGAAGGGGTATTTTTGTCAAATATCTCAACTCCAACAAACTTCTTTCCCATCTTTATTTCAACCTATTTCAACCTTCATTATCACATGCACCTATTCTTCCTCTAATACATTTCCAGTGTATATCTGAATTAATTATATTATCCGTTTAATGATTTCAGTCATTCTCTGAAAAGAAAGTTGGGGCAAGGCCAGATCAATGAATCTGAAATACCCAGAGGCATTCGAAATCTTATCAAGAGGTCAAGTATTTAGTTTCGCACATCTGCTCATGGACCTGCAGCCATAACTGTGCAGGATGTAATCGTATTTGTCCTTTAACTTTTTCTAAATAACTAAACATAATTGGAAAGCCCTGCTTAGGTAAAATAGAAATATGGTAAGTTCACTATTATATGTGTGGAACTGAGACACGAGATAAGAGAGAGAAATTGATTTATTCTTTATATTCTGTGTCAGAGCTTGGTAGTAACATTAAAATTAATGTATTAACGTGAAATTGATTACTTTTTTGCCAAAACATGGGAAAGTGCTAAGGTCTTATCAAAGTTCTATCCAGCACAGCCAGTGGTCTGAGTTCCTGAATGCAGATAAAAAACAAGGCTGGTAGAAAGCCTTTGTCCAGCTTTCAATTTAGGCAAGGTTTCTGGTGCTCTGCTCAAGGCTGAAAGTGGTCACAGAAATTATTTATTATTTGTATGCTTAGTCTTGGTGGCAATGCATGAGTGTCTCTTTTTTTGAAAGGAGAGATGAGATGAGGTTTCTAGAACACAAATCCTTCCACAACCTTGTACATTTCACATACATTCAAACCACCTTCCCTAACAAAAAAAGGTATTATGGGATTTGTAATACAACTGGGGGTGTGGGGGAATTGGGAAAGGCAAGTCTGAACTGGGAAAAAACTCTTGGGAGAGCAGATAAGAAATATGACACTAACTATCAATGGTGAAAACCAACATGGAATTCTCTGTGACCCCATTGTTTAATTAAAATTAACATTAATTCTTCAAATGAAATGTTTGCAAGTTTGAATATTAGAAGTGGCAAATTCAACTCTCCATTTCTAGCATTAATGTGAAGATCTAATGTTCATTTCTGGGACCTACAGTATTTGTTTGGTGCTTCCACCTGTGCAAGTCCACATAGCCTCCTTCCACCTTTTTAGAAGGAAGATTTTTTTCTCCATAATTCCAAGGTGCAGTTAGTGTTCACTTGGCTACCAGCTTGAAAAAAAAGTATGTAGCTTAATATAGAAAGGTGGTATTTTAGCCCCTGCCGAAATAACAAGCCCAACACTAGATCAGTTTTCTCTATTGTTACCTTTATAGTCTCATTGAATAAAAATCCCCAATATTCTTGAACCAATATACACTGCTTCCACATATGAATGCAACAGTTGTCCCTCTATAGTTCCTCTCATATTTATTACTGCTGGTAGAACTAATAAAGCTCAAGTTTCCAGGGGTTACATACATCCTGTTTTCAATAAAACTTTGAAGACCTTAATTGACAATGATTTCATAGTGAAATCCAAGCATATTGTATAATAGTTACACTAAAAACACTTTCCTATACTACCCCTATGCCAAGTGCATTAAAAGGAAAGAAATAATTAATTACACCATAAATATTAGTACTGTAGTTAAATCTTGTATGGTAAGCTCTGAATGCACCATAATAAATTCAGGACCTATCAGGGTACGTACTACTTGTCTGTTTATTATAAGATTGAAAACCTTTATCTGTTTACTGCATTATAGCCCCTTTTCCATCTTAATCATGTGAGGGATCTTCACAGAATGGACAGAGAAAGGGGACTATACGCCAATATCTGCACAATTAGTGTGAGTGTATGTATGTTATCCTCCAAGTGCGTTGCAAGCCTGATAGGTCAATATGAATCCAGCTTGCAAAATCGGTATTTCATTCCTATAGCAAGTTCACACATTTATCAATTATTGCCATTTCTCTGGTCATTAGAGATGGGCATGGACAAAAAAAAAATGGTGATTCATTTTGGTTTGGTTCGTTTTAGGGTTCAGTTCATTTTGTTTTGTTTTAAATGATTTTTTTTGAAAAAAAATTGTTTGTTGATTCATTGATTTGTTATTCGTTTTGTGTGTAGTCTGTGTGTGCTGCTTGTGCAAATTTGACTGGGGGAAAGAGGGGCTTAATCTTGACCCCAGCCATTGTGGGGTGGAAGAAAGAGCTCCCCCAGCCAGCACCTCTCAGCTGAGAGGCACTGGTTTAGGGCCAGCACCTCAAAGAGACCCTTCTTTCCACCTCCGCACAAGGAGGCGAGGAGCGGGGTATATTTTGACATTTCCCCCCACAATGGATGGCAGTGCCGAGCGGGTGCTGTCGTACTCTGTGAGGGAGATCCCTTTAAAGAGACCCCACTTCCCGCCTCCACATGCGGAGGTGAGAAGCGGGGTCTCTTTTGACATTTTTCCCTGCAGCAGATGGCAGTGCTAAGTGGGCGCTCGGTGCTGTCATCCACTGCAGGGAAGATCCCTTTAAAGAGACCCTTCCTCCCTGTCATCAGCTGGGCCTCTTTAAAAATAGCCCAGTCACCACCAGGGGTTCTCCCCAGTGCCGACTGGGCCATTTTTAAAGGGGCCCAGCCGATGACAGCTCTGCAGGAGCTCTCTGAAAATGGTCGGGACACCAGTGGGAGAGCTCCAAACTGGCATCCCGACCATTTTCAGAGGGACCCTGCCAAGCTGTCATTGGCTGGACCCCTTTAAAAAGGCCCAGTTGGCATTAGGGAGAACACCTGGTGGTGACTGGGCCATTTTTAAACGGGTCCAGCCAATGACAGGTCGGCAGGAGCTCTCTGAAAATGCTAGGAATGGCAGCTCAATCCCTGGAACAGCCCTCCCTAGCAATTTCACAGGACTTCTGCAAAGCCGTCAATCCCTGGACTGCTTTAAACCTGGCCCAGTTGTTACTGGGGAACCCCCTGGTACCGACTGGACCAGGTTTAAAGGGGTCCAGCTATTGACAGCTTGGCAGGAACCCTCAGAAAACGGGTGGGAAGGGCAGCATGATCGCTGCAACTTCCCCCCCAACCCGATTTCTGAGGGCTCCTGCCAAGCCGTCAATCCCTGGACTGCTTTAAACCTGGCCCAGTTGTTACTGGGGACCCCTCTGGTACCGACTCAGAAAACGGGTTGGGAGAGCAGCAGGATCACTGCAACTTCCCTCGCAACCCATTTCCTGAAGGCTCCTGCTGGGCTCTCAGTCACTAGACTGCTTTTAACCTGGCCCAATCGGTACCAGGGGGAGCCAGGTTTAAAGGGGTCCAGCCATTGACAGCTAGGCAAGAGCCCTCAGAAAATTTTGGAGGAAAGGGCGGGGTTTTAAAATCTTTTTCCTGCCAAAGCCAGCGCTACAGCTGATCGGCGGTGCTGGCTTCTGGCAGGAAAAAGCCCGCAGTTTCCCCACACCAATTGCAAGGTAAACCTTTCCCATAGGAATGTATTGCTTCAATGCATTCCTATTGGAAAACAAAAAATGAAATGAATGAAGCAGAAATTTCCATTTTGTTTCATTTCGTTTTTCCTTGATGGGTCCATTCATTATTCGTTTTGTTAGGTAACAAAATAAATAATGAATAATGAAACGAATTAAAAATTGATTTCATGCCCATCTCTACTGGCAATGAAACTGTACATTCTGGATTCATTCTTGTTTCTACAATTCTTGTGAGTACTTCTGATTCCTAATTCTCATTGGCATCATTATAACTGTGATTTCCCTATGGTTTGCTTTGAATCTCAGACTGAAGGGAGGGAAGAAAATTCTCCACAGAGAGAGGGGGAGGGAGGGGGGGGAGGGAGAGAGAGAGACAGAGACAGAGAAACAGAGAGAGACAGAGAGAGACAGCTCTACAGTGATCTATGTTGATGAGGCATATTGAGTTAATATTATACAAGTTGGCTAAGAAGGTCAGTGGAAAGTTAAGAATCAGATTCTTACTATTAACAACCAATGTAAACCAGAATAATTCTGTTTCTCATTTCAAGCCCTACCAATATAATTAGAATGATATATATTTATACGACCAGACATAGCACAGATTCTATAAATGTCAGCTCACATATCAAAATTCTTGGACGGTTTCTAACAAAACAGTGGCTTTACATTGACCTACTTACTTCACAGCCACTCCAGTAACTCTCAAGTCTTTCTTTTTAAATCATATTCTCTAAGAAATGAGTTATGGAGCAGAGCCACAGCCGTCCAGACAATAAACAAGGTTTAAGCAGAGCCAAGTGGCATTCTTCACACTGCATTAAGTGAAAAGTTCAAGAACCATTGTAACATAACACTTTCCAATCTTCAAAGTCAAATGAGAACGTTAGGAATTGTGACCTCAGTTGAACAATTTAATCATTTCTAATCCGAGAAAATATTAGACTTTCCATTACCATATTAGGATATTAGATGTCTCCTTTTTGCTTTTTCAGGCTTATAAACCAAGCACAGCAGGATATGCCTGGTCAAACACAGACATCAGCAGAAATCCAAAATAAATCCAGAGCATACAAAGAAGATATAATAGTTCATTTGAAGAAGTGAATGTGGATTTTTAGAACTCTCAATTTGAGCAAATCACAAAATATATGGGCATGGACTTGCCAAAGTCATGGACTTTTAATCTCATATATATTTCAAAGAGAAGTCCATGTTTATATGTACAGAATTGTACTTTGCACACAAGCTCTGAGTCCAGTGTTTTTCTGTGTAACTTACAGAGTCAGAACAGGAAGCAAAAATTCACATACTAGCTCCTGGTTAGTAAACTTCCAGCTCATAGATGTAGTAGTGCAATGTGCATATGTAGTGCCATGTACAAGAGCTATGTTAACTTATGGACTTAACATTCTGAAATTTGTGATTATTAACCTGAGCAGACATTCTCTTTTGTAAAATTATATTGCCTCCTATAGCTTATGCCTAATGGAAAAAGACTTTTGTAAAAGGGAACTCCAGACCACCAGAAAGACAAACTTGGGATTCACAGAGTAAATAAATCCTGAACTCTCTTTAAAGGCAAAAATGATTAAACTGAGGTAAGTCTGATTCTAGGCACATCACAAGAAGACAAGACTGTGAAAAACATAACAATACCAGAAAATCAGCAAAACTGCTGAATAAATGATATTCTGGAAGTCATTCACAAATAGAGTTTGGCACAAAACAGAAAAATAGTGTTTCATTTCGTTTCTGTAGTAGTTTTGTTTTGTTTCATTTGTAATTAGTTTTTAAGTAGTTTCATTATGCAACAAAATGAAATGAAATGGCAGGGAGCTTCCTCAAGTGATTCTAGGTAAGCTCCCAAAATTTGGAAAGGTTTTGGGGGTCAGAGGGCTCAGTTATTAAGCTCCAAAATGGGTGCCCCTAGGAAATAATCATTTCATAATTAAGGGAAGCACTTGAATGATTCTTTTCTGGGGGCACCCCCTTTGGAGCTTAATTACTCAGGCCCCTGACCCCCAAACCTTTCCAAATTTCAGGGGCTTACATGGAAGAGCTTGACATCCCCTGCCATTGATTCCTCTAGGACAAATTGTTTCATTCTACAGAGTAAAATGGTGTTCCATTACAAAATGAAATGAAACACATCCTACATTTCACTTTGTTACCTAACAAAATGACAAAACAGTGTTTTGTTTTTTGCTTCATGCCCATCTTTCATTTATAAAGTCATCATGCACTGATGGTGACTCAGCAGTGCGTAACCAGTTGGAGATGTCAGGAACCATCACTGTACCTTTCACCTCTAGAAGATGTCTCCAAATGAAAGAGGACAAGAGTGGCAGAAATGACATCAGCTACTCAAGAATATTGCTAAAGTCAGGAGAAGGTCAGCACAGGTCAAAAGAAAATGTGACATTTATAATGCATGTGCCCTAGAATAGAAAGCATGTAACAACAGTGATCTAAGTAGGTAAGTAAGTAAGTAAGTAAGTAAGTAAGTAAGTAAGTAAGTAAGTAAGTAAGTAAGTAAGTAAGTAAGTAAGTAAGTATAGTAGTGCAGGTGTTAGTGATCTCACGGATCGACTACTGCAACACCCTCTACATGGGGTTGCCCTTGACCCTTGTCTGGAGCTTGCAGCGGGTGCAGAATGTGGTGGCCAGGCTGGTAGTTGGTGTGAGCAGGTATGCCCGTATCACCCCCATCCTGGCTCACTTGCATTGGCTGCCTGTTTCTTCCTGGATAAGGTTCAAGCTCATGGTTTTGGTTTACAAAACCCTCCATGGCTTGGGACCTACCTATCTGGCAGAGCGGATCTCCCAGAGATCAATCTCGTCTAGACCAACCAGAGCTTTGTCCTCCCTTTCTCTCAGAGTGCCAACACCAAGAGAGGCCTGTAGGGCTTCTACCCAGAACCTGGCCTTCTCGGTGGTGGGACCGGCTTATTGGAAGAAGCTACCGGCTGCAGACAGAGTCACTGCTGGCATTTAGAAGGGCCTTGAAGACCTGGCTCTTCGGGCAATGTTTTGGTAGTCGTTGTGGGGTGATATGCATGTACACCGCCCAGAGTTCCCTTTGGGAAAATCAGGTGGTTTATAAGTGTAATAAATAAATAAATAAATAAATAAATAAATAAATAAATAAATAAATAAAAGAGTCAAGTAGGTATCTGGCAACTGTAAATCACTTTGAAGCAGCCAATTGCAAAATAGCTAATAAAGTTTGTTGCCAGCTATTTCAATATGAATGAAATAAGATATGACCCTTTTCAGAAGTTAATTCATTATCTGATCATAAAACAAAGTTAGAAAATGGTGGAAGTTCTGACTTCATGTTCTCCGGGTAAACTCTCAAATGTGCCGATATCAATCATTGTGCTGTATTGCTGGTTTTATTGTGTTTCCTTTTGATTATATTTTTCCCTTCGCTGCAAGTTAATATGATATGCTTGAATCACTTAAGCTTCAATAATTTCCAGGCAACTGAGCGTTTTTCTATTTAAAGGCAACACAATTCAGATGTGCCATTTCCCAATGGAATTATGCACCACGGTGACAAATGCCATTAAAGAAATTTTCCATCCTTAGTTCTCCGCTAAGCATTCTTCCTCCTTAATTAGACTGGAATCTTTCACAGTGATAATAATTGCTCGAGGGTATGCTTCAAAAAAAAAATTATTTTGCCCTAACACTATTCAGACAAACAAATGACAGTGATATGAGGAATGGGTCTTCCTAGTTGCATCATCTCTGTTTCTCCTTATAAGACATTTTAATATAAAGAAACATGGATGAGTGTAAGAGCAGATTTTTGTTCTTAAAACATAGTCTTTTTTAAAATAATGTTGTCTCTACTTTGTTTCTCAGCTCATCATCTAGATATACGAAAGATAATATGACAATCCAATTGTCCTCTCAAATTAAAGATCTGCCATTGTTATATTGGGATTAGAGATAGGCATGAAATGAGCGATTTTTTGTTTTTGTTTTTGTTTTTTCGTTTCATTACGCAACGAATACGAAACGGGAATTTTTTAAAAAACAAAACGAAAACAAAAACGAAACGACCCCATTTGCTGTGTTTTTCATTTTCATTGCAGCAGATGCATTGAACTAAAAAGAATGCTAACGAAACAGCAATTTTTTGTTTTCATTTTCGTTTTTTCATTTTGTTACCTAACGAAACGAAAACGAATTTTTTTGCAAAAAACGTCACAAAAACGAAAACGAACCGAAACGGACCCCTAAATGACCAAACGACAAACGAAACACCATTTTTTTGAGTTGTGCCAGTCTCTAATTGGGATTACATTTCAGGCAGTGAAACTTTTGTTCCAGGACAGCAAATGCAGAGCCATTATCCAGTCTCCCAACAATGGCTTCTACATTCACTGAGTTTACATATAGCACATGCTCTTTCTTTGCAAAGTGTACTAGCACTCAGCATTTGGAGCATAAACTTGATTAGGCAGTGAAGTGGTGCAAATTAAATAATAAGTGGCTACTCAGAATAACCGGCTGCCCGCTCTTACATGCTTTACTACATCTAGGCTTAAATGTTTTTGGTGTGAATAAAGTGGCTTTTCAAGGCAAAACCATGCTTTCATTATTATTATTATTAATATTACTGGCCATTGTTTGCAAAATGCACATCATCAGTTCTCCTATTTAAAGGAGGTTTTCCTGGCTATGTGGTTCCAATTAGAAATTGCCTTACCCCAGGAAATATTTTTGAAGGGAAACAATTTGTTCACAAAAGATCTTCTGTTTGTTCTGCATGCATGTTATGTGCTGTCAAGATATTTACAACTCATGGATACAGAATTTCCAAGATGTGTTATATGTATCCCTCTCCAGTTAATTGTCATGGTTTAGAAGGGGATTGGACCCAGGTCTCCTAAGTCCTAGTCTGACATTCTATAAACTACACATTGTTCCTTTGCCCTTTTTTAACTTCAGCCTTGATTTTTCCACACCCGTTCCTTTTTCTTTACTTTTCTCAAACACAAACTCTAAAACAGCAAATGGGATAAAATGTAGAAAAATGCTTTCCGTACTGAGAAAATATAATTTGGTTTCATTTGCTTTGTTGTAGAAACAGGAAGATATATTGTAGTTACCGGTTATGAGACACAGAAGAAAGCAAAGGATCAGAACATTTGGTGAGAGGAACTCATTGTCTCAATCCAAGAGAAGAAAATGCACAAACCAGAGCTATGAACCCAGTCTTGAGCCAGGGCTGCATACAGTACATTTATCTGTTTGAGGTAGAAGGATTACATTTTGCAATTCTTCTCATAAAACGTTTTCAAAAGCCCATGAAATGGATGGACATTCTAACACTGAAGTATCATTTCTGAAATGCTGACAAATTTTCCAGAGGGAAACAAAATTTTGTCTGTAGACTTTAGGCACTCAGGTGGTTTGTACAGACTTCACAAATGAGATATGCTTTCTGCTGAAGACAGGGATGGGCATTCTGTCTTTGAACAAGGTGCATAACAATCAGGCTATACATCTACTGTATGGGCCTGAAAAGAAGCTTGTATCATACTATAGTGCATTTTTCTCAACAGAGAACACAAAGTACAGAATAATCAGCCTGTTGTCCAACCTGTTTTAGGAACCATGTTGACCAGTGGAAATGTCAAATGCTTCTTCATAAAAACTGATCAGGACAACTGTTCCATTATTGAAACACAGAGCAATTTCATCTTTGTTGTCCAGCTACTTTGTTTGTTCATAAGGAGAAAAAAAGTTGTTGCCTTGAATTTAGTTTAGCCTTGATTTTCCTTCAAATGACATTGAGCCTTTCTGCAACTCTTTGAACTTTTCTTCTCCCAGTTTTAACATTGGCAAGGAGTACAGGGGGCGTGGTGGCTCAGTGGACTAAGGCTCCGAAAGCTGTTGACTTCAAAGTCAGCAGCTCGGCGGTTCGAATCCTGGGTGCCACGAAGTGGAACGAGCTCCTGCTGTTCACCCCAGCGCCTGCCAACCTAGCAGTTCGAAAGCATGTAAAATGCAAGTAGATAAATAGGTACTGCCGTAAAAGGTGGGAAGGTAAAAACAGTGTTTCCTTGCAGCCATGCCGGCCACATGGCCATGGACTTGCACAACACTGGCTCTTCCGGCTTGAACACGGAGATGAGCACTGCCCCTAGAGTCAGACACGACTAGCATGCATGTGCGGGGGGGGGACCTTTACCTTTACCTTTTTTTACACCAATGTAATCCTGATATTCTGCATCATGAGACACAGGTAATAGGTCTTCCTTTTCACTTGTGTGGCTATACAAAGCAAGACGGAGTGGAAGAATGCTATTCTGAGGGATTTCAGCTATTGAGAACATGGAGTATTTTACATATATAATTCAGAACAATGTCTACAAAAAGTAGTTTAAAGAAACTCTTCTTCCACACCGCATTGGAGATGGCAGTTCAAAACTCAGTACATAATTAAATACATATGATGGATTTTACCGAGTGGTTAATGCATGTAAAATTTCCTTTGACAATTCAAATTTATACTCACTTTAGTTCTTATAAATCTTGCAGGAGTATAATTGACTTAACATTTTCTCCAATACAGCTAATACATTACTTTCATTTCTATCTGGATTTTCATACAAATGAGAATTAGGCATGCAGAAAGGAATTAGTGCTACCTGATAGTCAACGCTAAAACATCTGGGGAAATGACCAGAATGTATGTCTTTCAGACTCTCATCTTGAACCATTTACAGAAGTATATAGTGACTTAAGAGGCTGATTTATTACTGCCAGCACAGCTATAGAACGTAAAATTAATTTTGCCATTGCAAATTCCCCTGATAATAAGCAGTGCAGAGAAATCATTACATGCTGACCAAATTCCCTCTTCCTGTTCTCATACAACAATTCCTCATGTCCCTAGAAATAAAGGGTACATTTATTCTCTGCCACTGCTTTTGCATAGAGGTGATGAGTCTAGCATCTGCATTTGTTATGGGACAAATTCTCCTATCATTTTGACAATGAAACACGGAACTGATGCAAAGAAGCATTAAACGGTAATTAAGGGATTTATGCTTAATGGCTCGGGGGGAAGTATGGCCGCATACTACTCCACACATCGCAACACACACCTCTGTGGCAAGACACTGTTCTTTTTCTGGGATTATATGAACAAGCACTTCCCTATACATTAAATCCCCCAAAAATGAGGCTTGCAAAGGCACCTGGTGCCTGGAAAAAGCACTTAATAATAACATTGTGGATGGAAGGATCAATATGTTACTGGCTGGTAGCACGAGTTGTACTAGGTAAAACTGTTTAGGGTAAAGTGCTAGTCATAAATCAACCCTTGCTGAAGACTGCTGACTGAGGCAGATCACTCTGCACTCTCTCTTGACACGTGTGAGATCCAATTCTAGAAATTCATCTGCATATGTGTAATAAAATAATGCATGTTTCCTGAAAAGCTGAGACTTCTCCTGCAGGACTAAATGTCAATGTTACCTTTTCATTTTAAACTAGGATTTCTACTTCAGCCATGCAATGGGCTGCAGAAGGAATAACAAATAAGACTCCACTCATGTTTTTCTCCCACCAACACATATTAGGCAGATATATCAGATAGCTACATTTCAATCTCATGCTAAGTTTCAGCAGTATGACACTTTATTCAGCCAACACATCTTTTTTGTTGTTGTTGTTTTTGAGGGCTCTATCACACAAGTTAATAGCGGATGTTGCTACAACATTAAATGTTGCCTTGCTTACACAAAATAAGCAGTCAGGAAGTCTGCAATTAATGTGTGTGGTGACACACATTGAAATCATTATTGCAGTTCATATTTCACCATGAAATACCCTAACATCTCACAAAATATTTATAAGGCTACAGAAAAGATGTCTGGTAGGTTTCTCTCCAGCTGCAGAGTGCTTTATTATTTTTCATTTATTGAAAGTAAACATAAACAAACAATGCCATATAACTATCTAACAGGCAATTAACAGATGCACATCTACTAAACATAGTGAGTTTCAGCTGGGACCAAAAGGGAGTTGCAACCATTTACCTCCATGGAGCTCCAGTTCACCAGTTTCTCCATGACATTTGGGGTAGAATTGGAGAAATTCCCAGAATATTTGAAAGGGTGGGGGTGAGAATTTATTACAATAGAGACTTGCTATTAGAATCAAAGATTTATTAGGAAAAAATGACAAATAAAGAACAAGAAAGGTATAAAATAATTTGATAAACTATTATTTGTGAATTTTATGAATTTACAAAATTTGAAGATATTATATTACTAAATTAAATTGCAGATGAAGATAAGATAATGAAAGGAACCGCAAGAAGAAATTACAAAATCTGGAGATTAAGAGGATTTAATTAAAATATTTTGGAAATGTGATCCAGGAATAAGTACCAGTGTTTGGGAAATATATATGGAATATTAAAACATTGAAATCTATGTCAGTAAAGATAGACAAAATGTATGAGTTAGTTTGGAAATGGTATATACCTCCAGTTAAGTCAAATAACATTTATTCTTAAAATGTGCTGGAGAGAAGGGTCACACTGGGGGGGGGGCATGGGCCCAAGGTGCTGTGCTGGGGGGGGGGAACAGGACATCAAAATGACTAAATAATATTTGAAGTATTCTGCACCACGCCTGCTGGAGAAGTGTGGAATCCATACTTGCCCTGGGTGACAGATATTGTAGTTGTGGCCCTGCTGAGAGGGTCCCAAAAAGGAGATACTATATTTATTATCAATATCCAAAACATCCTCTTTTCAGATACATTACATTTCTCTAAACTTTCTCCATTATATAGTTCTTTCCTTTTTTGACTGCCTTATCATCATATATTTTTTTCTAGTGATATTTCATCTTCAACTTTTCTCATATGATTTGCTTATCTTTTAACATTATATAATTATCTAATACCACTTCCTCTCATAACACCTCATAATATCCCATATATTACACTAGTTACAACACTCCCTCATAATTAATTTCCCATCCATTTTATCTATTATTTTCTTTTGTTGAAAAATCCTAGTATCCAATCTCCATCTTTTATTCTCTCTGCAATCATATTTAATTTTAATCTCCATATTTAATAAACCATGATCTGTTAACAACAAATTCTGTTGATATAACACAAGGCTATTAGATACCAATTTATAATCTATTCTGCAGTACATTTTTTTAAAAAGAGGTGTATTTTTAGCTCCTTCATCATTCTAGAAATATCATTCATTTCAATCCTTATCATTTTATTCAGAACCGTAATGCTATTACTTTTCTTAGCTTTGGCAGGGTTTGATTTATCCTTCTCTTTATCCATAATGATATTAAATCACCTACAAACCCTTTCTTATTCCTTATTTATTAAAAACCCTTTCCTTATTTCTTCCAAATTCTTAACTGCTTCCTAAAAATAGTTTGATTTACATTTGGTGCATGAACATTGATTGGAGTATATTCTTCACCTCCCATTACTCCTTGAAGCATTATATATCTTCCCTTATTACCTGATTTCATTCCCAACCCAGAACGAAATATAGGCCACAATTTTATTAACAACCACATTTAAATATCGACCTTTAAATGTAAACTAAAGAGGACCCATGCTGTAGCACAAGTGGTAAACCTTTGTAGGTGTTATAACTAACAAACAGCCCCTCCCTGTTTTAAGAGATTCGGAATGCATATGGAAAGATGCAGCCAAACTACTTAAGCATCCTTCCCCTACTGAAACTCCTTATCCAATGGCAGCCCTCATTTACTTGACTTTATATTATAGTTTAACCTATCTATTTCTAATTCCTGTTGTTATTTAGTTTTAAATGAGGACTGCCAAGCACCTTAAAGGTGCAATATAAAGGAGGGGTGTATACCTGAATTAATATACCACTTATGCTACCCGCCAATTGTGACCATTTAAGGAAGTATTGAGGATGATGGAATGGGCAAAAACCTACTGTCACTTCCGGCCAATCTGAGTGACAGCCAAAATTTCCCATCCAGCCCCAAAGCAACCAGCAAAGCATCACCATCCAAAATATGGGGAGGGAGGGGGGGCAAACAGACAGCAAAGGCAGCCACCATAACATGTGCTCAAACTTTCATGCCTCATTGGTCAGGTGGGAAAGAATGCCCACCCGACAATGAGTCTTGAGCAGAGCCACCATTTTGTTGACTTAAAAATCACATTTTTGTGAGATAATGGAAGCAACCTCTCTTGACATTGAAATTCCATTTTTTTTCATAAATACCAGAGCAATTTAATTTAATTTCACACCTTCTTTTACTTGATGAGTTTCATGTAAAAATGTTATATCTCTTTATCCTTATTTAATAATGTCCTTTCCCTCTTTATTACAAGCTTTTCACATTTAAAGTTGTTATTCTTAAACTCTTATTCATAATTGTGTAAATCTATTTCTCCCTTCTGGTTCCAAATTGCAAAAATCCATCTAAAGACCCTTATGAAAGTGATAAACAACACCACACATGGAAACAAAATATCCAATAACCATCCAATCTCATATTTGCACCCATGTTTTCTAATCTCTCAATCATTGTCCCAAAACAATCGGGATGTAGGGTCCATCCACGGTCCCCACAACAACAGCCTACATGATAGTTCTTCATTCATTTCTTATTTTCCTACCACACTATGCCATCCCAGTTCTAGTTAATTATTTAATATATTTCAATTATTTTGTTACCAAATTTTATACCCATCTACTCCCATACCTATACAAATAATATCCCCCTCGTATCTGAATTTTTGGTTAATCTATTGCTCATGCTTCCCTTCTACCCTTGGACTCTATCTACAACATAGATAAACACAGAGACACACAATTTCTCATAGCATAACTTGCTATCCTGATCCTAATTTATTTTATCTTTCATATATCCTCTAAACTCTAAAAGTAACTGAAGTTCCACTCATACCTATATTACAACCTTGAGTCCTCTTATCAGGAGGAAGAGGGCATATAAAATAAATATACAAACAAACCCATCATCTTCTTCCTTATCTCACTTTATCTGGAGATACTTTCAGGTGTAAATTTTAATGCTCCCCCTACCTGTCACTTTCCACACACATCCTTTCTTAAAATAACATCACTTTTTAACTTGCCTCTATAATTTTGAGGAACCTTAACATAGTGGTTCACATACATTATTTTTCTTTTAATATCATCTCCCCCTGGAATTAATGCTATCAATTAAATTTTACCAAATGGTTTTTCAGAATATACTCCTAATATATTTAACTACTGTCTATCATTATATATGTGAAAGAATCTCAATAATATATTTTATCACTTTGAGTCTTATTATCCAATGTCCAAATTCACTCTCCCCCCGAATCCATGAAGGTCCCCCTTTTAATAATTATGTATAATATGAGAAATAAATCCAAAATAACCAAACTTCTATTCTTTCTCAAGTGAATCTTCATAGTTCCTCCTGATTTCTAAGACCCTTTAAAGCTCAGTTTGTACTCCTACAGTTCCTATAACAGTATAAGCTGTTATATTGGTCAGCTCAATTTCTTCCTGTTCCAACTGGATTGTTCCCTCTAAGGAGGTAGACCACTCTAACAGCTGCTCATCCAGTTTGTCTCTTTCCTGATTCCACTTCTGCTCATCTCTCATATTCCACTCATTAAAAAGACTGATTCAACAACATTATCTTGTAATATTCTCCAGTGTATAAAACTCTCAAGTGTACTGGGAATCTCCAGTTAAAATATTATATTATTCTTCCTGAGAACTGTGATGATTAATTTAATATTGCATCTCCATAACACCGTTTGATAGCAAACCAGAATTGGTAGAGCCTTAAACAGCAGTCATCCTGACATCTCTTTGACTGGTTTTCTAAATATTTCTTTCTCGCAGAAGTTTGCAATATATCTGTGGGACATCTGCACCCCACACTTCACTTCCATAATATACAGATTCTCCAGGTCCTCTTCTACCCAACCTAGTCTTGGTGCCACTGTTATTTTCTTAATTTCTCCTAGTATTCCAGCTTTTTTTTCATTTGCTGCTTTCACCTATCTGTTTTTATCTCTAGACTTCAAGCCAACATTTCCTCCTTCTGACAACTCTTTATATTGCTGGTTGCTTGTTATCAAGAAGTTTGAGGATGTTACTTTTTCTCTAGGCTTATCTGGCTATATGTCTCCAAACTTTTTACAGGGATAACTTCTGATCTATCTGATTCAACTTGAAGTCTGGCAGAACTTTCCTCAAAATATGAAATCAGAAAAGTGGAGCATCCACCCCCCCCCCAAAATATCCAGATCTTTAGTTTTGACCACCCTGTCTTCTTCTGCTTCTTCATATGCATGGATGTTTTCTTCTTGCAAAAATTCCAGAAACTTCAGCAACTTCTACAATTTATTCCCTGCTATATTATCACGCGGGAGGCAAGCCATCTCATGGGCGTTAAAAATTCCTCAACAAGCTATATTGACAAATCAAGGCAACCCATTTCGTCAAGAACAGGTAATTTTTCAAGAGTCCCTTATAATAAAGATTGTTGACTGGGGCTGGTTAAAAAGATCACATAACCCTTCTGTTACAACTGTTCTACTGATTGCTGATTTGTTTCTGGACACAATTCAAAGTGCTGCTTCTAATCTATAAAGCCCTAAATAACCTGAATGGGTCCAATCTATTTAAAAGTGTGTGCCTCTGAGTCTGCTTGGGTGTTCAAGGTCTTTCTATTGGTTCCATCCCCTTCACAGGTGTATTTGCTGGACACATGGGGGTAGACCTTTTTTGGTGGTCCCATACTTTGGAATCCTCTCCCAGAGGAGGCCAGACTGGCCCCATCTTTGCTGTACTTCTACAAGCAGGCAAAAAACTCTCTCTTCAGGCAATCTTTCCCTTAATGACTTGCTGCTTGAGAGGGATTTTTAAATGGACTGTTGTAGCTTATTGCTTTCTGTGTGTTTTTGTTTACTGTTTCTCAGACTGGCATTTGTCTGCTCCATTTTAATATTTATATACTCATTGTTTTTAGCTTTAAATATGATGTAAGCCATCTTGGATCCTTTTTAAGGAGAAAGGTGGCATAAAGATATTTTAAATAAATGAATGTATACTTTGTGTCACATAACATAAATAAATGTATATTTTGTGGTACAGTAACTCCCCGTCTATCACTGGTGCTAGGGACCTGACCCGCAATAATTAAAACTCTGTGATATGTGGATACTGGGTCGGGTCAGGACTGGGGAGAGCTTCTGGGGGCCCCCTACACTTACCTGAGGCCTGGCGCTGTCCCAGTGATCTGGAAGTCACCGGGTTTTCCTGAAGTCACTTCCAGTTTGCTGGAAAAAAAATTATGGGGCCTCCAACAGGCTCAGGAAGGCCACCAGAGGCCTCAGAAGTGGTATTCAGCAATCTGGAAGTCACTTTCGGTTCACTGGAAAGCACTTTTGGGGCCTCTAACAGGCCCGGGAAGGCCATCAGAAGCCCATTTGGGGCAGCGCCAGGCCTGGGGTAAGTACAGGAGGCCTGAAACAGGCCCATCCAGCTTATCCCAGGGAGTCTTGCCTTTTATATACTGCGGTCCCACAATATAGCGGCACCACAGTATATAAACCACGAAAGGGCAGGGGAACACCGTATGTTTTCCACTGCTCTTTCCAGAGAGGAGTATGCCAAGGCTACAACATAGAGAGGATATGGAGGGGTTGATCAAGATTATACATCTGGCTCTGCCCTGCTTCAAAAATAATGGGATGCCATCTGTGCCTTTTCTATCTGAAAACAATGACCAAATATGGAGCCAAAAATATCTGAAGGAAGAGATTGCTAAAGTACTTGTTGATCCTCATAAGCCTGGCCTGTATCCTTAGTATAGGCATAACAGTCTCTACAATTGCTGTTTCCCAGTAAAACATGGAAGACACCTTGTCACAGTTGTCTCATTAAAAACAAAACCAAGATTTTTCAAACATTCAACTGTTTCTAGGGGTCCAGTCTTATGAGTTCCTCCTCCTTTCCCTAGGTAAGTTAAGAACATGATGATTCAGACATTGGGTCCCTAATACTCTAAATAATTAAATAATATCAAATAAATAAATAATATCAGGATTTATAATCCTAACCAGCACTTAATATGCTTTGCAGCAGTTTATGTGTATATTTTCATTCAATTTCCAATAATCAGTGTAAGAATATATGAGTGCTGGTGTGATGCAGTGGATACTATTAGAGACTGAAATTCAGGTGTCCTGGGTTCAAATACCATGAAAATTCACTGGGGAGAAGGACAGATAAAACTTCTCCTTAACCAAAGAAAATGCATCAATAATTTTGTTAAGGGCACCATCTCACGACTGCCAAAATGTGCTTTTTGCTGTGATAAAAGCCATCTCTAAAATTGTGTCCTAACAAAGAGGTGCCTTTTCTAAAAAAAAAAAAAAACCTTCCGGCATATCCCCTGAAGTGCATCTTCCTGGAACCACTGCTGGGGGGGGGAGTGTCTTTTTATTATTATTTTTATTTATTTGTTTATTTATTTAGTTTTGCTATGCTTAGGAGCCACCTTTTTAAACGACTCTTACATGGTGGGCACTGGAAAAGCCACTTCTAATGATTTTATTTCCGGGTTTTCCAGTGCTGTCTTGGGTATGTTTTTTAAAAAAATAAATTTAAAAACCTTGTTATTTTGGTACATCAATAAAACACCATGCATCAGTAAAATCCTGTAAAGCACAGGATCGCTGAGTAATGCAAGAATCAATTAGACATGATACAAAAGCAGGAAATTGGCATCCAGACAGGTGGGCAGCAATTAATTGGAGCCGCTACTGAGAGGGATGTGGGCAGGCTGTAAATCACCACCTGTGCTCATTCACCATCGCTTGAGCAAATGAGAAGCCCTTTGTATGTGCATGATGGTCGCACTGAGAGGGAGGGAGGGAGGGATGGGAAGCCCTTGCAAACCACTGGCTCTGCGCGCCACTCGCCCAGGAGCTGGTTTGTTTGTTCCCTCTCCCCTCCACCAACTTTGAATTTTGAAGTAAAAAAAGCCAAGATTTTTTTATAAATGGCTCACAAACTCAGAAATCATAGTCAACAAATCACATTAAAAAGTGGCTTCCGCTCTTGGGGACAGAACGACAGATAGCAAAGCAGATGCGGACACAAGGACAATGGGAGTGCTTTTTGAACCATGTGATCACGGCAGGAGAAAAGACACCTTTTTTAAAAAGCAGCTCTTCTGGGTCGTGTGATAGCACCAAAGAGAGACAAGTCTTCTGCATCTCCAACTTCCCCATATATATGAAATAGATCTTTTCTATCTAGTGGCCGTGTGTAGAATTTTGTATCAAATATATAAACCAGCCAACATTAAGCACACTAGGAATTCCCACTGATTTCCATCATAGGACTGTATTCCCAGATCCACTAGTATGTTTGTTGTGTTTTTGTTGCTCCACATTCCACTCCATTAAAATGATTCTTAAAATTGGGAATTGGCTTCTCTGTAGTCAATTCACATTTTGTGTCTAATTTTTTCTCCCAGTACAACTTATGAATGCTCACAGGTTTCATATGTGGATTGTGTCAAACAGTATGCAGAGCTGATTACAACAGATTTTCTTTCCTGTGCAGTGATGTAATCACTGTGCATATGGGTTGTGGCATATTAGCAACTTATGAGATGGAAACAGGGAAAGTGTGAACAGAAGACTGTAGCAAACCATGCTGGTACCCTCATCTGAGCAAAGCCCAGAAATCTAATGTAGAAGGATGGTACATTGCTCACTTAAACGTGCTATCCTACATATAAACAGTAATTCAGAACCTTGAAATGCATGCACAGATTTGGTTGGGAGAAATTGCTTAAGCATTTCAAATCAAATGAGAGAACCCAACAGATAAATAGTTGGGATGAACATCAAATTAAAAGGGAGTAATTGATCTTGCATTTCTTTGATAGTTACATATATATTCACCTTAAAACAGCAAGGATAATATGTTGACAATAATATTATGGACTAAACAGGTAAACAAGCATTTATTAAGCACACTTTCCTAATCAACAGGGAGATAAGCTGTTAAATTTTATATTCCCCAGTTGTTGATCATAATGAAACAACAAATATGGAAATTTAAGCATAATTCTGCCTGTAACCTAATGCAACAAACATCATGTAGAACTCATGGAACAAAGAAAAGTTCCTTGATTTTGTGGTTGATGATAGTTTATAAACAGAGGTTGTGTTTAAAAGATATGGTGGAAGATTTCAGCTTAATATACTAATAGGACAAGCAAAAATAATATTTTGGATTTATTTGTGAGGAATTTGTGAGAAGTGGGCAAATGTTGCCCCCCCCGCCCCGCCACGGCCTAAATCCTGATCTATCATAAAAGCTAAAGTCAAACAGCTTTTTCACCCCACCAAGGTCTTGAAGGAGTTTTGACCTTATAATATTCCCTGTGACTATCCAATGAAAAGCATGACTGAGTAAAGGTTAACTCAAGCTCTGCTGGACTAAGGAATTATATAGACCAGGAAGAGCCATCTTCTGTTTTTCTTCTTTCTTCAAACTGTTGTACAATGGCTGGAACAGTATTTTGACTTGCTAAGAGTGGTCACTCTCCTTAAAAAAGATGCTGCCTTGCAGAAATAAAGGCTTCAAAATTAGAGAACACATACACCCATCTGGAGCTCAATAGTCCAGCTATCTCCCCATAGACCCAGATGTCCAATTCCCTACTATGTGCCTTTGACAAGGGCAAGACTCAATGACCCATAGGGTCCCTTCCGGCTTTGCAGCGTTAAGATGATGATTATGAAATCATGCTTCTACAGTTAGAATACTAAGGGAATTAACACACATCAAAATTATTAGGTAGAGCACATGCATACTTGCAGTTTGTCATAAGACATGAACAATGGAACACCAACAACATGCATAATACTTTCACCATCATGGGCACAAGGACTACACAGCTCCCTTCCATTTTGACCTAAAACTGTAATCATCTTTTTCATAAGACTCCATCTTGTATGTCAATTAACATCCACTTAATTAGTCCACTCCAGCAATGCCTATGTGTGGATACTGGAAAAAAAAAACAGCATACCAACTCAACCATGAACACACCAAACAGTGGGACAAATGCCCATGTTGACAGGATCTCACTTAGAACAGCTGGGATTGTGCCTTCCAGCAGGAAATGTTTGTATCCTCTAAATTTTGGCCCTCTGGGTCAAAGTTCTGACCTCCCCAACCTTCCATCCAAGCCTATTTTCTTCTGCCCTCAGTGTCTTGCTTTATTAGGTCTCTGGTCCCCATTCATCCTGCCATCCATTTTTCTTAGGTTACCTCTGCCTGAGGCTCGTCCGATGGGTGGTGGCGCTTTCCCCTCCCGGGTGAAGTGATGAGATCTTGGGGGGAGGGGCAGGGAGTCCTGCATAAAACAGGACTTCTCCCCACCCAAAGACTCTTTCCGGTTGCATGTTTGGCAAGGGTGGTTGATGCGTGGGTCGAGGAGGAATGTGGCGGGCACCATTTTAATTTGGCACATGGCACCATTTTGTGTGGCACACGTCTCTCATTGCCCGCCTCTGTGTTGGTTTTGAGGTATCCCCCCCCGTAATCCCGTGGGCTTCCTGGTGTGGGTGTTCTTGAGTTTCAGTGGGTGGCAGTAATAGCACCCACCAGACTGTCTGCCTGTGTAGCGAGCTGGATCAGCTGTGGGCTTTTGGAGAGTGGTGGGGGTGCATCAGTGCCTCCCCAAACATAGCAGGGGTGGCAGTCAGGGGTGAGGGTTACACTTGGGTCCCATTGCCTTGCACAGCTGTTTTTCAGAGGGGGAGTTCCCTTGCCCTGCCCAGGGGCCACAGAGGGGGAGTGATGGCATTGGTACCACTACCTGCATATAACAGCTTATGGAAAGCCTCCCCATATTCTGTTGGTCCATTTTGGGGTTAACAACTTAACATCCCAAATTGGTAAATCACTGGTGGGGGAGATTGTTCGGAATTCAGGCACGTGGCAATCCCTTTATTCCCAGACACATGTAATGTGATTCAACATAGTTCCAAGGCTCAAGTGGGAAGCAGGGTCCAACCCATGATCTCTGAATAGCTCAAGAAGTAGTGTAAATAAGGAGGTCTGAAGGCCAGTCATGGCACAATTTTGGCTCAGTGGTGGGACACCCAGACATCAACGTGAATAAGCCTGAGTTATTTCGTGAGGATGACATCCATTTATCTGATTTGAGATTGGACCTGCTCCTGGCAGACCTTTCAAGGGGCCTGCAGGCCGGGCTTGAGGGCCTGGAGGAGAGGCCTGGGCCATAGCAAGGCTAGGCCCATGGCCGTGGCAGGTAGTGCAGAGAGGAGACAAGCAGCTGGTGAATCAGAGGAGAGGAAGTATCTGGCTGCAGCCCATCCAACCGCTAGACGTTGTGGATCCAGAGAGTACAGTATCAGGGGGAGAATGCACAGTAATGCCACCTGGGCCTCTACGAATCAATAATGATGACTGGGACCCAGATATGGGTACATAAGTTATCGCCCTTGGGGGGATGCTGTCTTATGGATGGCACTGCCAGGGGTTACTGACTTGCCCGAAGAGCTGGCTAGTTGGAGTTGGTTCCAGGACACCTCAGGGTTTCAACTTCATTTCTGCACTATGTCAGGCCTCTCGTGAGAGTTCATGTTTGTTACCAATAGAGTGTGGACCATGTTTAATACCCATTCATTTCTCTCATCTGTTTATTTTGCCATGGGAGGGCAATGTTAGTAGCTATTTTGTCAGATCTGAGTATTTCTATAAACTGTCTGCAGACATACAATATTTTGCTATTCAGGGATATAAGTTGGAGACAGAAATACATGGCAAAATTTTCCAAAATATAAACAGCTATCCCAAACAAAATAATATACTAAATAGCTATCACCATCTCCAATTTTAGTGCCATGAACTTGGCCACTAGTTGGTCCACCAGGGGCCTGAAAATATTTGTGGAAGACACATCCAAAATCTATGATTAAATGATAAACATGAAAGCAGAAAACAGATCCAGGCAGTAAACAACATAAGTTCTTCTGATAAATTAGAATTGCACTTGCCAATTTTATAATTAAGTCTGGATAGTGCAGGAAAGGGATTTTTGAAGCCTTTATCAGCAAATGTATTCTCCCAATACTGTTATGAGCCTTGCATGCAAGATATTCCTCAATTTCTCAGTGGTTTGGTCTTGAATGGATAATCCAAGTCCATTATCCAAGGTCCATCCAATCCAGATGATACTCCAAACAGCATCAACTACCTTGTCGACTTTAAATCTTACATAGGAGTTCAGCAAGGGAGAAAGGTTCTGTAATGACTAACACAAGCAAATTGGAAAAAAGCTTGAGGTTTTGTAGGCTTCATTTTGTATTTGTAATAGGTAATTCTGCCTATACAGAGATGAAAAATGGTAATCCATCTCAAAAGGGGTCCAGTCAGGCAGAAAAAAAAACATGTTTCCCTTCACAAAGTCTCTGTTTCACTCCCCAAAAAATCATTTATATATCATAAACAGCGCTATCTGGAAAATACCTCCTCCTGATACCTTGGAGAGCCACTCTCACACAGAGATGTCAGCAGATTGAATGGGCCAGTGGTCCATCACATTATTGGTGAGTATGCACTCACCAGTTAATTTGGCAAGTGTGCACATGTGGTCTCACTTGTCCCCTACACCACCTTTCACACAAATGAGAATTTAATCAAAGCCACATTTATAATATAATTAAATGATGGTTGGACTCTTGGTCATTATCACCACCACCACCACCATAATCATATGCCTCTCACTTTGTTTGCCTGGTGACACTATATCTCTCAGCATCCTATACAAGACTAGAAAAGACAATCTGAGTTTATATTTAAGACTGTTGGCTGATCTTTTATCTTCCCTTTCCAATTTAAGAAACCAAAGATAAAGTTAACTGCCTGGGAAGCAATTTGCTATATCACTTGGGAAGATGAATGCTCAGTTACGGACAACTTCCCTAGACAATTTTTAATGTCCACTGTATACATGATATTGACATGCCAATTTTCTCCTCCTCCACAGATTGTGGTTTTGGAGAAATCCATATTTTATCTTAAAATTAATGTATCTGTGCAGTATGATACGTATCGTTGGTGCCAAGAAGATCATTGCCAAATTCCGAGAAATATGAAATATGAAGGGCAATGAGGGTAGAAATATGCAAACAATAAACTCCTCAGGCAACCTGCATCATCACTTATAAGTATGTTCTTTAAAATAAGGAGGATTCTTTATGGCTATACATTGGTTGGAATCCCACTGCACCATTTTGCACTGTGCAACTCAGATGATGCCATCAACAATGGCTATTGGGGAAGAATTAAAAATTGCCTATTCATCACCAGTCTCATGTTCCAAAGATCCCTAGGAATCACTTTCACCCTGGGCAAGACTTTGAGAGCCAGAGAACCCAAGCAGGAAGATATACTCTACAACACCTCAAATTTGTCTTAGAGTCCAAACTAAGAATTGCAACAGCAATTCTTGGACATTTGGGACATTATGAGTCTCCCAGGACAAAGTGAATCCCTTGTTATCCTTGGGACCAGATGCGTGTGGGAAACAGGAAAGCTTTGATCCCCCCCCAAAGAGTCACAGGAGCTGACATATTCTCTATTGTACACTATAAAGTTGTGCAACATGATTCTGGCCACTGTGCTGTTGCAAGTTAGAACTCAAAAACCTGGATTTGAAAACATGACCATCAGAACTATCTGGCATGCCACACAATAGAGAGAGCAAGTGAGGAATCACATATTTGAAAGCTTCTTGAAATTTAAGGGATTTCACATTGCTATTACACTGAAAGTTAGGTTAGTTGGGAACATGGATATGAGGAATATGTATATCCAATATAAAGTCTTACTGTTGTCTTTTTTGGCCTGCCCTGGGGTAGCCCCCCACTGCATGAAGGACTGGGAGGATTGTGTACACCAGGACGGATTGCTCAAGGGGCTACACTTCACCAGATACTGAGGTCCCAGGCCATGTAGGGGTTTGTACATGAATGTCAACACTGTGAACCAGATGTGGAACACCATCGAGAGCCAGTGCAGCCTGGCTAGGGACAGGGTTATATGCTGGGAATTTTTTACACCGATAACCAACCTGACCACCACATTTGGCACCCTCTGTAGCCTCCACATCAAGTTGAAAGGCAGCCCCACATAGAGAGCATTGCAGTAATCTAATTTGGATATTACCAATGCATAGGTCAGAGCCTCGAGAGACTCTCCATCCAAATAGTGTCAGAGCTTGGCAAGCCACTTAAGTTGGTAAAAGTCAGACTTGACCACAGCATTCATCTGTTATTTCAGGGTGAATGCTGGGTCAAGAAGAACTCCTGGACTCCAAAACCCAATCTTTAAGAGGTTGCGGCTCCCCCCCCCAGTGATTGCAGAGAGACATTCCCTCCCCAAGATGGGAAGGCCCCGTCAGCAAGACCTCCATCTTGTTGGGATTCAGTCTCTGTTTGGTCCAATTCCACTACCGCCTACAGGCGATCCTGCAGTGTCCTAGCAGCATTGGCTGCTTGTGTTGTAAAGGAGAGATAGAGTTGTGTGTCATCAGCGTACTGATAACCGCGTACTCCAAATCTCTTGATGACCTCTCCCAGCAGCCCCATGGTCACTGTAGAACTCCAAAATGTTAAGTCCACGGGAACTCTGTGGCTGATTTTGTAAGCCAAGCTGGGCAAGGATCAGAGAAGGTTGTGGTGACTTTACAGCGAGACAGAGCTCTGGCGATCTGGTCTGATGACATGAAATGAAATTGATCCCAGCAGTGGGACAAAGAGGGTTCATTGCATGTCTCCATTTGATTAACTGCATCAAAACTGCAATCAAGATCCCTATGGATGGTGTCAACCTTGTTCTTAAAATGTGTGGCAAATTCATTACAGGCTGCCACATCTGGTTGAGCGCCATTAGTCTGCAACTCATGAGTTATGTGAAATCGCTCCAACTGATTATTTTTTGATTGCTGGATTCATTGCACATGTCTGTTTTGAATGTTTCTACTAGAGATGGGCATGAAATGAACAATTTTTTGTTTCTGTTTTTGTTTTTTGTTTCATTAAGCAAACGAAATGACAAATGATTTTTTTCTCCAAAATGAAACAAAACGAACAGAAACACCGGAAATTTTGTCGTGTGTTTCATTTTCGTTACTGCAATACAGTGAACTGCTTTAAATGCTAAAAAAATCTCAAAAAATTGATATAAATGGTAATGAAACAGTAATGAAAGGAACGAAAACAAAAATGAATTTTTTGCAAAATTTCGCAAAAAACGGAAATGAACCAAAACGGACCCTCCAAACGACAAACGACAAATGAAATGTCATTTTTTGATTCATGCCCATCTCTAGTTTCTACTTTTAGGTAGGGCTTTGCAGATTCTCTTTTGGTGAAATGAATTATATTAGCCCACTTGTAATATTGCAGGACGTATATTGTTCTTGGTCTTAATTATTGCTTTTCCTACTGGTCAACCTGTAAAAAAATGAGGGGTAAAAAGAACAGCATTATTAATGTTGTAAAAATATGTGTACTAAACTTTGTCACATTAAACCTGGCCGAGGAGGGCTAAGAATCCAACACAATGCTTCTTCCACAATCCCCTGCCTCTGAAAAATGAGCATATTGGAGAAAGGTTGGAGTGCTCTTAGAATCTCGGCAGTCTCTCCGCTTAATCCTGTTGGAACATTTACAGCATCACAGGATGTCTCCTTTGAATGTCAAGATTAAGAACATAATCCTCTAAAATTTGGCTCACTTGCAAACTAGTTATGTTTGTCTTTTACTCTTCCTGCTTTCAGTCTTTCTTTACCCATCTTTCTCTCTCGCTCTCCTACTGCCTTCACTTCTTTCTCAAAATGAGACAGGCTTTCCCTGCTTGCTCACATGAGTAAATATCATATACACTCATATGAAAAGGTTGAAAACCAGTATTTCCAGCCACAACAGACAAGGGGAAGCTCACTTTTTCTGCTATTATGGAAAGGATGTCAGACTGAAACAAATCCTACTTGAAAAGCGGGATCATGGGGGGAAAGCCTACACTTTTTGCAATGAGATCATTTTCCAGGAGTGAGGAAAATTCATGCACTCTTCTGCACTCACACAGTACTGTAGGTACAGTATAATACAGCTGGTGAGGTTATGAACTGACTCCACTGGACAGTGTTATCTCTGCTGTGTTGTGAGTTGATATTAAACACACATCTATAGTGAAGGTCTATTCACACAAAGGATTGTGAAATTGCTTTCATCTACTTTTTAAATGAACCTCATTGATGGTGTCAATAGTCAATAGTTGCCTTAACACAGTTAGATACCATTTGATTGTTTACCGAACCTGCTTTTCTAATCAGACACACATGTCCTTGACACATATTCTTTATGAGACCCATGTGTATTTATACTTCTATTAAGAAAATGTTGATACAAATGAGAACAGAGGGTGGCCAAAGATATGTATATATGTATAAGTTAATGGTGTCCTTTAGAAGTTTTGGAAGTTCTGACCACCCTGTGTCTTCAATTCCTATGCAGCGTTGGTGATACTCTTTCCCTAGGTTATGATCTGCATAATTCAACACTGTGAGGTTCAAGAGCTCATGAAATAAGTATACAATCTTCCCTCACCCTATCAATATCCAGTTTACTCAATCAAGAGACAAATAAGGAACTCTCATATGATTTTGAAATTGGTTTTCTTAGGTTAGATGAAATTTGCACATGCCTTGGAAGCATACGTATCCCAAGTCCTAGAATTCCTGAAAAGACAGCTATGCAACACTTTGGAAGACAACGTTAGATGTAACTAAATTACCCATATTAAATATCATTAGAATTATGAGAATATAAAAATTAAATTTTAAGTGAAATGAAATGGCTATGATATCTTAGTGGGATGTTTAAAGGGATAGGCAGTATGCTCTATAGTTCCAAAATTGCAGCACAGTCCATACTGATCCTTAGCTTGCACTTCTGCTGACAAAACGTTCACAGCAAATTGAAGTATAAAAATAATCCCTTCTGAGGAATAATTTTCCCACAAGAGGTTAACATCTGATATCTGGGACACAAGGTTAATTAATGTAATTTAACATGCTTCAAGGGAACTTGCAACACAGGGAAATCAGCAACTGCAAGATCATCACTTAAAAATGGGTTTCTTCATGTCTTTTCTCTCCCACTAATAATGGCATCACAGACCTCATCAATCCCTTCATCAGAGGTTATATCTTGGAATTTGCCTGTTCAAGAAATGCCATTATATTCCAGCCTTCAAGGTGATATCATGCCCTATGCATTTTACTTTATAGGAAGAGCAGCACATTTTTGAACACTTTCTTTTAAAAAAAAAACACAAGATGATTTTTGTACTTATGCTTAGCAGTTGAGTCCTCAGGATCCTCTGTCTTTCATATTGTTTAAAATAAAGATTGGGAAATGCTCGTCCCTGCAGCTGCTTTCATCACTCACCGCTGCTTCTGGTAGCTAGGATTCAACAAGATCACACCTCAATAGTATACGTCTATACTATTCTATACACAACCCCTGCTGAAGGATCATCTCCCCATTCATTTCAACTGCAAAACCTGATGTTCAGCGACCTCTGAAGCATAGTGTCAGCTGTGTAACCTCAACACATTGCTTCAAAAGCAGTATCATTAAGATCTCCACCTCCATGTATGCACATTTTACTACTGGTCCCAGTTTGGATATCTGCCTTCCCTTTTTATTGACAGGCATTCAGTAAGGCACTTAATGACATGACAGATCAAAGGGATTAAATAAATATTACATCTCTTCCATAATTCTGAATCCATGCTATTCAGTGCTGTTATAAAAAAAATCTTACATTTTTCAGTTAGACTGCAAGCCCACATACAAACCCACAAGCCACCAGAAAAGGGACAGCCCCTCTAGATAAGCAGCACTTCCACAACTGTATTGCAGCCATAGATCTGGAAGAATTCCCCCTTCTAACAAGGCAGGCTACAAAGACACATGAATGTCTCATGACATGGAGCTGGAAAAAATTAAGCAGATCATGCACACACGTGATTACTAAGGTTTCAAAACCATTTTTATTCTTTCAGTGGATTTTACTGTAGGCAGTTATGGGTGACAACCCAAGGGATGTACCACAGAAGCAGCCTGTGTTTCACATGTGTATTGTTCTATTTCTGTGCACTTTGCTCACCACCAAACATTTTCTTTCCACTTGGGCTTAAAAACATAAGAACATAAGAACAGTCTTGCTGGAAAAGGCCACAGCCCATCCACTCCAGCATTCTGTCTCACACAGTGGCTCACCATTTGCTTCAGAGTATTCCCAAGCAGATGTTTTCACCTGCTTATGATTCCCCACAAATGGCTTTGAGAGATATCCTGCCTGTTTCTCCAACCCAGAGGCTGTCCTTAGGCATCCATAATGATAGCTATTGATACCCTTAATCTCCATGAAATTGTACAATCCTTTCTTAAAGCTGTCAAGGCTGAGAGCTGTCACAACTTCTTCTGGCAGGGAGTTCCAGAGACCAGTGATCCTCTGGGTGAAAAAAGTACTTTCTCTTATTTGTTTGAGACCTAGCACCCAAAGGTTTCATGGAATGCCCCCTAGTTCTAGTGTTGTGCGATAGGGAAAACAGTTTTTCCTTATGTACTTCGTCCACACCGTGTATGATTTTATAAACTTTACTCAAGTCACCTCTTAGGTGCCATTGTTCAAGAGTGAAGAGGCCCAGCTGTTGCAGTCTCAGATGGGAAGGAAGATGTTCCATTCCCCTAATAATTCTGGTTGTCCTCCTCTGGCTTTATTTTCTTTTTCTTTTTCTTCTTCTTTACAGCTTGGGTAGGGCCTTAAGGAAGCATAGAGCTTTCATAACAAAACAGTAAGGTAAGATTATAGTAATATAATGAAATATAATAAAGCGCCAACTCCATTATGCAGAGGCCTACTAAAAAAATACCATCAAACATGTGCAGACTTTCCCTCAGCTCAGAAAATGTTTAGTTTATTTTTGGATTTTGAGAAATGGATGCTCTCAGTATTTCATCTAAATGCTGAGAGAGCAGTAGCCTTACTCTCCTTTAGACTGGCTGAATGTCAGATAATAGGGCTTGGATACCTGAGCAGAGCTTGGGATGTTGTGTTTAAGCAAAGGATGAGATCAGATGATGAGCATCTGTCCCATAGATGGGCCAGACTGGAAACAGCCTAGTTCACTTCTTTCTTCTGGTGACCACATCACATATGTGCCATCTTGAATCAGCCCATTCCTGACTGATACCTATCTGCACATTTTTGGGTCCCTGTCAGGGGCTACTGGTTTTGTGTGTGTTTAGGATTACTCCTTTTGGTTTGATTTTAGCATGTGTGACCACTATGGCTGAACCAAAGCAACTGGCCGGTACATAAAGGCTGTTCAGTGTTTATGGGAAATGAGTGCACACACACACACACACACACACACACACACACACACACACACACACACAGAGAGAGAGAGAGGGGGGGGGAGTCATTAGACTTAGACTTAGACTGCAGTTCCTTAGACTTAACTCATCAAATTTGGAAAAATCCTATCTTTTCAGATGGGTACTTTGACTTAAACAATTGGTAAATTTCTCTAAGATTACCAAATATCAGATGCTTTCAGAAATGAGTTCAACAAAAGTCTTTGTCTTTGATTGAAATATAATCTTTCTTGCCAGGCAAATGCCTTCTGACTTCTTCGTTGCAATAAAATTTCTTTACTAAGTTGACTGTGTCTTGAGGTAATTTTTTTCCAGGTTTTGGATTAGGTGAGGACAAAATTCCTTTCTCTTTCATAAGTTTGGGTATGATGTGATGTTGATCACATTGTACCAGTATGAGGTGGGTTAAAGCTTGGGTTGGCTTCCAGAGGATAACATATATTTTTATTCCCCCTTTCCTTATTTTGTTCTGGACAAGGATACTAATACATGTGACCATCTTGGTGCATTTTGTGGTGAAAAATAATTACTCATGACATCCCAAAAACACATTAAAGGTAAGTGTGTATATGCCTAAAACTTTCAGTTTCTTAAGTTCCACCTGAAAAATATTTGAGAACAAATAAGTTGTTAGAAGTACAAGATGCAATATCAACAGTTTTACTGAAAGAGGTGAAATCGGAGCCTTAGTGTCAAATTCAAGTGAAATGTTCTACAAAGAAAATCTAAAGGCTTTGTTCCCTATGAATCAGAATGGATAAGGAATGCCTATTGTATTTTGGGGGTGCTTTTCAGGAGTTCTAAGCCATCAGAATAAAACACTTTGGTTGCTTGGATCTCTAGGAAATACCTCTGCCAAATGCTGATCTCGGATACCACCATCTGGGCTAGCAGTGCTTAATGATATGATTCAGAGTAATGAAGTTTTATATGAATTAATGCAAAGCACTACATGTACCTTCTTCCAGTCAGGTGATTTTTTTCAAAGGGAATCTATTGAATATTTATCCTACCTGGGATTTGGCTTTGAATTACCTTTGTTTATGTCAAAATCCATCTCTCAGCCTGCCCGTGCAAATCTTTCAGGGCACAAAGGGCATAAATGCTGTTATTTGTTATTTGATCGAAGTTGCTTTCTGCCTCAAATATGAGGACAGAGTAGGAATCAGATGCATTATTTGATATATAGGCCATTTAAAATATCAGTCACAGTTTTTGAGCCACATATTTATTCAGAAGTAAGTCACAGTGTTTTCTATGGGGTATAGAAAAATTACACCTTTAAATTGATACAAATTCCTTTCACAATAATTTTGGAAATTGAAAGCTTCTAATGCAGGAAATATTGGTTGTCTTAACATCATTTACAGTATAGGATAGTTAACATAATCATTTTTAGGTATTTTGCATGTGTTTACTCTATGTTGGTCTCCCAAAATGGACAGCTGGCAAAAGGAAAAATGGCTACTAACTAGTGCCTAGAGGTGCTCATGGCACCTGCTGAAGTGTCAGGGAATTGCTATGCCTCCTTATAGCTCTAGGCAGGGAGTAAATTTCAGGTCAAGCAGTATGGGAGGAATATTTTTGATATGGGGTGGTTTGAAAGCCTGGACAGATATCTCCACTCTTTCTCAGCTGGTGCCTGGGTGCAGTTTTCTCCTAGTTTGCTCTCTGTGTCTTTGATTGACAGAATAGTATCCCACACCAGCTCTGGGTTACCAGATAGTTTTCTAGCCCAGTTTTATTTTGACTCAGGATCCATCTAGCCAGATTCTGTTCAAGATAGCCCATTCACTGCCCCATAAGTGCATTTGAACTGTATAACCCAGAAGCCTTACCTAAGAGCCATCAGCTTAATGGGTTTTGCTTTCTGTTCTTGATTTGTGAATGAAAGGAAGTTCTCATGATGCTTCCAGGGAGTTAATTTTTGGGGGGAGAAACTACCAAGTCAACAGATTTGTGGGCAAAATTCCTGGAACTATAGACGACCCAGCACACAAAAGAGCAAAACCCCTATAAATGAAGAGAGGATAGGCAAGTCTACTATTGAAGTGGCAAATACAGACCCTTAAACTGTTACAGTATGCAACCCATCTCTTTTGACCAGGTGCATCTTCTGCCGCCGGAAAAACAGACCTTATGTGCATCAAGTGAAGCTTTGTTTTTCTCTCATTCGCTTACGCTGATAATTTTACTGTATATTTCTATTATATTCAAACAGACCATTTTGCAGCCACCTGTGGTCTGATTATTAATCCACCTGGGCCTTCAGTAATAGGCTGGGCTTCTTCCTCAATCCAGAGAGGCTTTGGGAAGGAGCCATGCATATCATTACAGCTTTATCTTGCACATACTTGTAGGTCATTTGTTTTCCTTCCAGAGGAAGGAAACATCTGCTGATTTTGCAGTAGAAGTGCCAAGTAACAGCATTTTTGTAAGAATGTTAAGTGTGATAAGTAATGCATGTCAGATACTGTTATTGCCCCACATGAATTTTGCCAGATTGAGGAAGAGGCCTACTGCCATATGGCAAGTCCTTACAGGTATATATCCATATGAAGCCAGCCGGGTGGTTAGGCAAAGAAGCCCCATCCCAGCACTTTGACCAGACACAGCAGCCATTCTAACCACTGGTGATACCAGCCCTTGCAGCAATACTCGACTAAATACTCCCTTGTCAATTTGGCAAATAAGTTAAGGAAAGGGCAAGTCAGTTTGGCAAATAATAAGTGAAGGAAAGGGTAAACAAAAGCGGTTAATGTGAAATAACCTGAAGCTTTCATCATATTTTCTCCTCTTTTCTCTCTCAAAATAAAGCATTTGGATTTTTGAACTATTTAAACAAAATGACACAACAATGAAAGTATGAGTCTATTTTATGGTGCACCCTATCCAGATTAACCTGAAAATTAACCAAAAGTATTATAGTACAATAGGACCCCGGTATCCAGTGTGGATTGGTTCCAGGCCTTCCCATGGATAATGAAAACAATGGATAAGAGAGAGCACCTGCCCATCCATCAACAAACTGCTGTTTCCTGATAGTAGCTTGCTTTATGACTGTTGTTTTGAGATAGTAGCTTGCTTTATGGAAGCTGTTTGTGACAGTAGCTCATTTTACAGATGCTATTTGTGATAATAGCTTGCTTAACAGCTACTGTGTATGGAAATAGCTTGATTTGTGGCTGCTGAATTATTTATTTATTTTTCCTCTGCCAGCCGTGGATAACTGAATCAGTGGATAATCAGTAGATACGGGGTTCCTACTGTACCTTAAAGACTACCATTAAGACTAATAATTAAATAAATACATAATGTATTTCAGTGTGAGTTCTTGTGTGTTACAGTCCACTT
Organism: Phrynocephalus forsythii; assembly: GCA_029282475.1. NCBI lineage: Eukaryota > Metazoa > Chordata > Lepidosauria > Squamata > Agamidae > Phrynocephalus > Phrynocephalus forsythii. The sequence goes on along the minus strand of JAPFRF010000007.1, from coordinate 9,536,638 downwards.
CCTCAGACATAATCCATCCCCTGGAGTAGTAGATAATTATCCACAAGATAAAGATGTTGGTTTTAAAGGTGTCTGATCTTCAAAAGAGACCTGTTGCATCTCTTCATGAATGACAGAATCTGAGTTTGTCCCCTTTCTGTATGTCATGTCCATAGTAACTGTTTGTAATTGGCAAAAATAGCCAGAAGATTTTCTTTTTTCTTGTGAAGGTGTCAACTAATATAGCAGATTAATTGAAAGGAGAATTAAATTCTCCATCAACTACGTACACATGTTAAAACCTCATTTCAGGCTCTACATTCATATAACTTTGAGAATTACAGAGCACGCTGAATGCCCTTGAACACATAACCGGGAGCCTCAAATCATTCCTTTCTACTAATGAAGCAGAACATCTGCAGTGACTTGCAATTTAAAGAGAAAGGCTTGGTGAATATTGGATCTTAGTAAATCAATGAGCGCTATGAACATTCCACAATCGTGCAAAAAAGCATTCATCGTCAGGTGCCTGTCTCAATATTTAAGGCAACTTCATTTAAATGAAAATGGCTCAAAAGTTACATTATTGGATGATTCTGTTGGCACAGCAGATCAATAATTCATCATGCTAGCTTAAATTAACACTCAGCAATATTGGGAAGTAGAGAGTCAGAATAGATCCTGGACAGATAAATGCATATTTGTCCTTGTCTCTAGGCCTGCCAAATCACGCATTAAGGCAGAAATAAATGCATGGGAAGGTGAATGTACAGGAGAAAACAGACCATAGGATTGCACGTACTATACGTCCAATCATCACAACACCAACAGGCAGGCAGGTGACAGTAGAGGTGCTTTTGTGTCTGTTGTTTTGACCTTAATCCAGTTATACCCTTTATTCATCTTCTATTTATTAAAACATCTTTATTGTATTGGCTTATTTTAAGTGAGGTTGCCATTTTAAAGCTGGCTAGATAGCTTACTGAGTTTGGCTCCCTGGCCACAAAGCCAGGCATTGGTACTTTGATTCCCCACTGTGCTTCCTGGGAGAAAGGTCACCCAGAGTGTCTCCAGAAGGAGGGATCAGTAAATCATTTTTGAGTGTTTTATCTTTGGAAAAAAGCTGGGAACAGGCATCATAAGTCAGAGTGGACTTGCTTATGCACAGTTATTACCTTAAAAGATGGACTCCTGGTGTACCCCAAATATGTGGGTCTGAAGTACGAATGGACACCCTATGAAAAATGACACACTGTTTTGTTGTTTTGTAAGTTTACAAAACCTTATGAAACCAAACAAAACAGCAAACAGCATGTCAAGAAATTAAACAAAATACCATTTTTTTGTTTTGGAAATGAAACTATTCATCCTAGCCTCTTGATCCAATTCTTTCTTTAAAAATCCATTATTAATGAAACGAAATGAAACAAAGACTGAAACGCAATGAAACGCAATGAAACACTATATTTCTGTTTTGTGTCCATCTCTAGTCTCGAGAGTGACCTTTCCAAGCCAAGCATTACTTGTTTGATTGATTCTGAGGAGGGCAAAACAGTGTGCTTGCTTCCTGTCTTGCTTTGAATGCAAAACAGAGTGGATAGTTAGAGATATAAGTGAGAATGGGGATTTTGCAGTGGGGGAAAGTTGAGCGGGTGTCAAAATAGGTGGATGGAGATGCTGTCAAATGCCACCATCTCTTTCTCCTCCCACCTCAGCCAGTGGGAGGAAGTGAGCCATTCTTTTATATGTTCCACCTTACACTAGCTTGCTGTACACATCTATTTCAACCAATAAAAATACCCCTAAAATATTACTGTCAGGGAAAAAAAAGCAAACCACATCCAAAATAAAACAGAATTACAGAGATTTCATATTGACATTGCTGGCCCTGCTGTTGCATGTGCAAATGCAGTTCACCACCAAGAGCTATGATAAGCACAACAGTGAATTAATGCAATCATTTTTTTCACTCAATCATTCAATCTCTGTTGTGAACATGAGTGCCTTGCTCATGTAATATGCACATATGGAAAAGCAGAAATATCAATATAAGTAAAGGGACAGATTTCCATATTCTTGCCTAGAATATTTGTCATATTATGGAATTGCCAAAAATCGTAGTCAACTCTATTTCCAAGCACTGGAAAGATAACAAAAGTAAAATGGCCCCATAGCTACTGCCATTTCTTCTTTGTCTTCATCACCTTCCTTTTCTACTTCCTCATAATGGTTGTTTCCTGTGCTTTATGCCTCCTTAGCCATCATATACAAACAGCTTCATCCATCAGCCATGCCTGGTTTTCTTCACAAATGTTCAGAGTTCTGAATGAAGGAATACTGCATGTTATTCAATTGAGCTTATCATTCTCCTTGGTGGAACTCTGATTCAAAATTCCTAATGAAAGCACCACGAGAAGAACAGAGTAAGCAAAAGATAGCTAGCACAATTTCTGTTCTCAAACTTGAATATGTCTTAATTGTACTTGACTGTATATTGTCCCTCATTACTGTAAGCCGCCTTGAGTCCTTTTCCAAGAAGAAAGGTAGGGTATAAATACTCTGAATAAATAAATAATAAAAATAAATAAAATTATTGTTTGGTCAGATACTGATGTTTGACTTTTGTAATTATTGCATTTTAAATGAATACTGTATTCATTTAAAATGAATACATTTTTGACAATTGAATACTGTATGACAATTAAGAACATGTCTTCCTGTAAGGCATTTTTCATGCACAAATTTTTGGCACATAATTCAGTGCATGTCTTCCCATAATGCAGTTGGCTTTTTACCTTCTGCTGATGTTACAGGTGGGATTGGTGTGTGATGTCACTTGAAAATGGGGAGAACTGTGTACCCTGGGAAGCTCTGGACTGAAATATACTATAAAAGCTTTGACAACCCCATCCCCATTTCCCCTCCCCCCACTAATGAAAACCTAGAAAACAGCTCTCTCCTAAAGAGGGGTATAAAAAACAAGATAGAGAATAGTTTAGGAAGTCCTCATAAGCTTGAGACTATAAAATGTGAGAAACCATGAGACTCATTTTCATTTCAGCTGGCTAACATGGCACTATCCCATAGCATTTCACACAGAGAGGGGGGGAGAGCGAGAATAGTGCAAGGTGTAGGAAGCCTGACACATAATCATCTGGGGTATATACAGCCAAAAACTGGAGATGAAAATAAATACATCAGCACAAAAACAGTATGGGTCTTGACAGCAAATGGCACTCCATGCTATAATTGCATGTCACAGAGTCATTATGTAGTTGCATTATTGTGACATTGTTGGCCTCATTATTCAAAAGAAGATGAATACAGATATAACATTGGGCGTTGACTGCCAAATAAATTCACCAGCGGGAAAGCATTTTTGGCACTCATGATGGGTGGCGGGGCATGTGGGCGTCTACTTGTTTCTATCAGTTCTCACCAGAGATGGAAATTCCCCGCCCCCCACTCAAGGTTGCATTGCATTAACATGTGAATTATATGAATTTATCCAAAAGAATTCGGGGGATAATACATGCCTTTACATTTCTCAGATAAATTCAAAATGCTGAAACAGTATACATAGCATTTTAAAAGAAAAAAAGAATATGAGGAGAGAGAGAAAATCAGTGTGGGAAGGCAGTATGATGAACAGCAAATTATGAGCAAATGCATTTAATGCCATGGATGAACATGTCAGCTACTCTTAATGAGAACTGCTGGATACTGCAGCTCAGTTGTGTAGGTATCTCAGTTGCATACCATGTGGTCCTTTATTATTATTATTATTATTATTATTATTATTATTATTATTATTATTATTATTATTATTATTATTATCATCATCATCATCATCATCATCTCTCAAGCTTTGCTTTTCATTGGCAAATTAGTTTGGATAATCTATTATTGATTTGCCCTCAGCATTCTTATTCTCTAGGTTGGAGGGCACCCATGGGGATTTAGACAAATAACGTGTGTTTCTGTGGTTGCAGAGGTCATGGCTCTGCAAAGAAGTGTTTTTATGTGTGTTGTGCTTATGCAGCACCAAAAGGCAAGAATGAAAGGAGATAACATTTGAAGCACCTCCATTAGGGTCAGTCATTCAATGTAGAGCAAGGCAAAGAAGGGAGGCTAGATTCAGAACATGCAACTATTCTCGTTGTGTAAGCCCTACAAACAGCAATTAAGGACCTGAGACAATCTTTCCAAAGTCTCCAAAAGATGGTAAGATTTTTATTGGCAGTGGAGCTCATTACACGACAACTACATTTTTAAAAAATACAAATATAATGCTGTGAGATACTAGAGAAACAAGAAGAAGTGGCTTTTAGTCTAATCCAATAGCATTTATACACAAGGCCTTCTGCAGATTTTTTCCCATTAGTGAAGTAAAACCTATATCATTGTATGTTAGCAAAATTCTAATGCATAGCGCGTATCACTGCAACACATTGTCAGAAATCCTGTTGCTTAGTGTAATAAGTCACACTACAGTAGGTTCATTGAATCAATGGAATTTATGGAGAAGATTACTCACTAAATCTCTACTACTCAATGGGCCTACTACAGTATGACTAAGGGCGTTTATACACGACCCCTAAGCTCCGCCGCAAATGGCTGCAAGGTCCGGACCTTAAAAATGTTTACCCACCAGCTCCGGACTTTGCAGACCATTAAGTGCGACCCCGCCCACTTAGTGCGACCAAACAGCAGTTTTCTTGTACCTGCTTTTTGGATGTGACAAATATTTGATCCGGTGTAAGGGTAGTGAGTGCGGGGCTCTCCTGGCTTCTGTTTGTTCTTTTTTTGCGCCCCGCTCCTTTAAGAGATCTGAATGCTGCCCGGAACAAAACGGAGGTAACCAGCATGCTTTTCTTTCTTTTTTCTCCCTCCCTCGGGCAGCCAGAAACCAGGAAGTGGGGACAGAGGAAGAGTGAGGGACCCCTAAGATCTCTGGTCTGAATTTAAGTGGCCAGTGGATCTTAGGGGTCGTGTAAAAAGGCCCTTACTGTGCTAAGCACTGTATATATCTTAGTACATCAAAGAACAAAGAAATTTAGGATACCAGGGTCAGAAATACCACCTTTGTCCCCCAGGAAAATGTATTTTGACATGTATGGCATTAAACCAAGACCAAAGTATGAGGTCAGACTACTCTAATTCACATCTTTGCCCCCACCTTCTCCTCAGCCTATATATTAGTGTTGGCGAACCTATGGCAGAGGTACCAAAGTTGGCACTTAGAGCCCTTTCTGTGGACACCTGACATGTATTAATCTAAATACAGGTGGCTTCACAGCCACCTGAATTTAGGTTAAATTGCTGCATTAGCACTTTGCGAAAAAATAGTGGGTTTTGTCATCACAATTTGGGCACTCGGTCTCTAAAAGGTTCGTCATCACTGCTACATATGGTTGAATAACAGGAACTGGTGCATTAGGAAAGAGGCTTATCAGGAATAAAGGCCCGATTAACTCAAACAGGCATGTTAACCCTCCACTTCATTCCCCAGATGCACCCCTTCCCTCGTGTCAAATGCTCAGAGCTCCTTTTCTAACATGCTCCAATCCATTTCATTTCAAACCCTAAGGATATCTTCTTTAGGTCCTCTGATAATCCAGCTACCCAGGAACCTGTTCTCGAAGTGCTAAAACTAACTACAAAGCCTTAAACAATTTGGGTCCAAGCTATTTGAAAAACTAACGGTGTCAGGGTTAAAGTCTCTTAAACAATTTGGGTCCAAGGGCTTAAACTTTATTTGAAGCAAACCATTTTTCATCTTCCACTTGCAGACAAAATCCTTTCTTCAGGCAAATGACAGGTTGCCTGAGTGAGAGACTTAAATTGATGGGTGTTAATGTTTTTAGTGTTGATTTTGTTTACCACATGGTAATGTAGCATCGGTTTCTTTCTAGTATTTGTATACAAGAGGAACCCCATATCTATATCTGTATATAATGGTAGAAGGATAGAAGGGAAAGGAAAAAGAAAGACATGAGACCATGCTCTGGCTCACTCTAATGGTCTGCTCTGATAATGCATGTGAAAATAGTTTTTTCTGGATTTTTTTTTAAAAACAATTTTTAATATATTCAGACCTTGTATAAGTGAGTCTTGAAATACTGATCCCATTGATAAGAGGCTCCCATTGATAAGGGGATCCTTGTTGTTTTTAGCTTTAAATATGGTCTTTTAATGATGCAAGCTACTTCCTTCTTCAAGAGAAAGGCAGAGTAAAAATATTTTAAATAACTAAATAAATGGAGCTTTCATGGGGATTGATTATCCCATAGCAAATATCTCTGGCCTAATGTGGTAGAATTTGCGACATGATTTGGGACTGTTGTACCATGTTTTCGTAGGCCCAATTTAACAGCCGCAGAAAAATGTACCAGAGCTTTTGGGAGGGGCGGGATTACCATCTATCATGTAGATAAAATCTGGGGAACAACACACACACACACACAGAGAGACACACACACACACACACACACAGAGAGAGAGGAGTTGTAGCTTTTCAAATGGTTCACAATAAGCTGGTTAAAAATGGAATCAAGAGCCACAAGTGACTGCAGAGATGTAATGTATTGGCGGCGTTACATCTTGAGCATACTTTGGTATGAAGCATTATAATACTGCTGCCTTTGTACATAAAGTCAGAAATGGGTGTAGAATCCCTGAAAATGTGAAAATGACTGACCTAATTTGTTGAATGACCTAATTCAACATGGGTCAGGGGAATGAGTTGCATGGGCATTGTTCCAAAGACTGTAAGTAAGAATATAGATTTCTATTGCTCAAAAAAATCTTCATTTATTGCTAGCGTTGCTCATAATACTAATCATACCAATAGCATTAATTCTAATAATATTAAAATATAAAACAATATAAAAATACTCTTCTTGTTGTTGTTGTTGTTGTTCAGTCATTCAGTCGTGTCTGACTCTTTGTGACCCCATGGACCAGAGCTCGCCAGGCCTTCCTATCTTCCACTGCCTCCCGGAGTGGAGTTTGATTATTAAAATTTCTAGTTTGATTATTAAAATTTCTCCTCAATTGTGTTGGAGTCCCAAATTGCAGTATAGTTAATTAGTCAATATCCCAATGATTTGCAGCCAAATATATATCTAGTTGGAGTGGGGCGTGGTGACTCAGTGAGCTAGAGTACTGAAAACTTTCAGCTACAAAGTCAGCAGCTCAGCGGTTCGAATCCCAGGTGCCACGCAGTGGAGTGAGCTCCCACTGTTAACCCCAGCTCCTGCCAAACTAGCAGTTCGAAAGCATGTAAATGCAAGTAGATAAATAGGTACCGCCGTAAAAGGCGGGAAGGTAAAAACAGTGTTTCCTTGTGGCCAAGCCAGCCACATGGCCACAGACTTGCACAACACTGGCTCTTTGGCTTGACTATGGAGATGACCACCCCTAGAGTCAGACATGACTAGCACACAAGTGTGTGTGTGGGGGAGCTTTGCCTTTACCTTTACCTTTAGGAGTTTTCGAGCAAGTTTGAGGTGGACCTGGGGGTTTCTTCACAGATAAAAGTGTGAAGAGTTTAAAGGGAAGTTCAAAAATGCAGAAAGAGAATGACATCACATTAACAGAGTAATCAGATGTCTAACTGGAACAACACCACTTTCTCATGCTATCAACTGTTTTAACCTATTTGGAATAAGCACGATCTCATGCAAGCCCTGCAAGACACTGTGGAAAATTCAACGGCATTTGATAGGACAGAAAAATATTATCCAGTCTCATAGTCTGAGGCTCTTAAAGCTACATTCATAATGATGACAAAATTCAGCACACGCAAACACACACAAACCTTTCACATATGCCACAGCCTTTTTCGGACATATATTCATTTATCACAACCATGTACTTCAACATCAAGTTTTTTTTCCTTACAATAATATAAATAATCCTCATTATCATCATCTTAGAACAACAGAGCTGGAAAGGACCTTATTGGTATTCAAGTCCAGTCCCTGTACATTAGGCGGCGGGTGGGGTGGGGAATCAAACTCCCAACCTCTGGCTCCACAGCTGAGTCTTGAAAGCCATCCATGAGAAATGGTGCATTTGGTATGATGAAGTTCCCAGACACTAGACTTTGGATTTGTCTAATATGCAGATGCAAGTGTTAAATAAGAACTGGAAAAAAATCGATCAAATTCAATAAATACAATTCATTTCATACTTAAAGACTACAGTATTTCAAAGGGACCTTCCCACACCTGTCTCTTTGATTTAATTCCTGTTCCCTTACTGACATGTTATTAAATTCAGTTCTTACACCACCACCACCACCACCACACACCCTTCTTCTTGCTCTGCGAGTTATTAGGAAAACAGCGGGATAAGGAACTGACCCTGCCTGGGTTTAAACTCAGAGGCTAGTAGGTAGCAATTTCAAATCTGACTTTATCTGTGCAAGGTTCTTCTATGTTGTTTAACCTCATATATCTTAAGCAGCATGAGAAATACTACAGAAAACTCAGAAATGGCATGCTTCCTGCCAAGAGAGTTTACAATCTGCACTGGGTTTGATTGACAGGCTGAGAACTCAGAAATTGAAAGTGGATAATGCTGGACCACCCCACTTCAGACTCAGAACTAGCTCAAGGAGGCTACACCTAACTACTTCCAATTAAATTGATTTTGCAATCACTAGGATAGAGAATAAGTACAATTATATTTGCACCTTAAAAAGGAATAATTTCAGTCCTTAAGTTGCTATTAAGAGATATGAGGATGCAGGCTCACTGAATGGTAGAAGGTAAATAGCAATTGGTTTCAGTGCTGACTTTGCTTATGGATTGTGCTGTATTGTGAATATTAACAAAACTGCAAACTAGACTGGAAGAGATTGCATTTTGTAACACAGGCTAGTAGTTTACATTATGCAGATGTTCTAAAGTAAAAAAGCAACAATTTAAATACTTTATGAAAAATAAGAAAGCAAATAATTGTTTTTAAGATTGCAACTATAGAATCAACTATTTCAGGGAGCTGTAATGAACTACTTTTATTAATTTCCCAAGGTAATTTCCCAAGCTCTAATTAGTTGGCTCTCAATCTAAAAGAAGAAAGTCTCCTCCTGTTAGAAAGGGAATCTTACTAAAAGAAAATATTATCTCCCAATTAATTAATTTCTTTTGTGGTCTTCTTCAGAGGTCATGAATTAACAAATGGCTGGACTACCTGCCACATTCTGAAATTTGGAAAGTAATTGTCAGGTACCTCTGTAGGTTTTGTCACTTTATTGGTCAGTTGAAAGGCAGATATAGGAATGGGGATTAATTTTGTGCTGGGTGGGTTTACACTCCATCTAAAAGTACAGGTGCACAGCTTGGGGGGTGATCCTGGATGCCCAGGTTTTGGTGATGGCAAGGAGAATATTTGCATAAATAAAACTAGTGTGCCACCTGCACCTATTCCTGGAGAGGTTTAATCTGGCCATGGTGACACATGCCTTAGTTACAGCCTAGCTGTATTACTGTAATGCTGTAACACACTGTACTTGGGGCTGCTTCTGGAAAGTGTTCAGACACTCAATCAGGTTCAAAATACAGCTGCCAAACTGCTATCTGGAGCTATTCACAGGGACCACATAACAGTTCTGTTACAGCTGCTCTACTGGCTGCTAATCTGCTTTCAAGTGCAATTCAACATGTTGTTTCTAATCTATAAAGCCCTAAATGTCTTGCATCCAAGCTATCTCAAAGAGTGTGTTTCCTATTCTGAGTCTACAAAGGTGTTAAGATCATCTGTGAAGTGTTCCTCTCAGTCCTACCACCTTCATAGTTGTGTTTGGTAGGGACACAGGAGTGGTCGTTCTTTACTGCTGCCACAGACTTTGGAACTCCTTCCTAAAGGAGGCCAGACTGGTCCCAAATTTGCCGTCCCATCATTTTCTCTTCAGATAAGCTCGCTCATGATGACGTTTTGTAATGGAATGTTGTGCCTTCTTGGTTTGAATCTGGTTTTGGTATTGCTTTTATTCACCATCTTTTAATGTGGTTATTTATCTGGCCCTCTTCAGTATTTGCATAGTTCTCTTTTGTTTTGTTATTTAGTTTTAAATATTGCCTGAATGATGCAAGCCACATTGGGTCCATATTAAGTACAATGTTTCGGTAACTGGCCACAAAACAATGAATTGGTCCAAAAACGTTAGGCTGTTTTAGTTAATGGAAGTAATTTTTTTTTAATTCTGAAATTTGTTCTTTCTTTCCGATTGAGCAAACATGGACAAAAGCAGCCAGGCTGGCCTGCTGCAGGTACCAACCCCAAAGACCCAGAAAGTGACAACAAGGAACCAGACCTTCTCGGTGGTTGCACCCCACTTTTGGAACCAGGTTCTGCAAGAGATTTTACTAGTGCCCTCACTAAAAGCCTTTAAGAAATTACTGAAAACCTGGCTTTATAGTTTGGCCTTGCCCAATCATTCAGTTCCAACTTCCTTATTAAATAGGACACTACTCTTCCTTCCCATCTTATGATAAATCTTTACCAGCACTTTATTTTTTTATTTGTATTTTATTTTGAACTGCTGAATGGTTTTGATTTATTTGTGTTTACTTGTCATTTATTATTATTATTATTATTATTATTATTATTATTATTATTATTATTATTATTATTATTATTATTAATGTCATGTTGGTTTTGATCAACTAGTGTGTTTATTTATTAGTTAAGTTGTTAAATGTGTTTTATTGTATTTTGTTTATGTTTGTAAACCACCCAGAGTAGCTTTCTATTAAATGGCTGTGGTAAATAAATAAATAAATAAATAAATAAATAAATAAATAAATAAATAAATAAAAGCAAGACAAATCCCAGCCTGGTTCTGCCAAAAGTGTATTGGGGAGAAATGCAAAGATGGATAAAAGAAAGCAGCAAGAAAAATCTCAGGTTGTTCCCGCCAAACGTGCAATGGAAAACAATGCAAAAACACAAAAGAAAGCAAGGAAACCTCATCTCCCTACCTTTCCAAGTTCTAAAAGTCTAAAACTGCTGCAAAACATATGAAACAATGTTCAGAATGGCTCAAAAACTTGAAGAAAAAACTCCTCCCACGCATCCACAAACTACAGGCCTGCAATGTATCCTGGGTAACAGGAGCAGATTTTCATCTTGCAAATCATCCCATAGGGAATTTTCATCTTGTGAAGCAACTCTATTCCTGGAAATTTCATTTGTCTTATGATTGTTTCATCTTAAGGGGAATTCATCTTAAGAGTAGAGAAGGGCACAAAATGATTTTTTTGTTTCATTTTTGATTTTTGATTTTGTTTCCTAACAAATCAAAAATAAAGTGGCTCTGAAAAAAATGAAACAAAATGAAATGGAAAGTTTTGTTTTGTTCCATTTTGTTTTTCATTTTTTAAAAATGTATTAGTTCATTTGACAAACGCCGATCTTGGTTCTTGTCAAAATAAATAATATAATAAATAAGCACTGATAAGCTGGCTCACAGGGCTACACACCAGCTGACTGGCGCTTGTAAAAAAAAAAAGTGCCGATCACTGGCAGGGCCCTGCGTACCAGCTGATCAGTGCTTGCAAAAAAAAAAAAAAAAGCACAGTGCTGATTGCTGGCAAGGCCCTGCCGGCCAGCTGATTTTGCTTTTTAAAAAAAGTGCTGATCTACCGGCAGGACCCCAATTAGTTGTCAATAAATAAATAAATAAATAAATAAATAATGAAAAACAAAACAAATAACATTTTTAAATATTTTCAAATGAAACAAAACAAAATGAAAAAAAAGAAATGAAAAATGAAATGAAACACAACTTTGCATTTCATGCCCATCTCTACTTAAGAGGTATTACTGTACATCAAAGCTCAGCAGGCTCAGTGAAACAGCAGTGATGCAGGTCCAGGACAAAAACGGGGCCAGGGAGGGAAGAGCAACCCAGGAGGTCAGAGAGACCAGCAAAGCCTCATTGGCAGCCACTGCCTCAGAGGCAAACACTGTGCCTATGTTTCCCCTTGAGAAATCACCATTTCTATTGTGTGTTGAACTCTGGTACCAAGTCGTTTTCAAGCATGAGTGGGATCACACAAAGCGTCACAGCATGGACAGGTTCACAATTTGGTAGTGAAACTAGGATAAGAAATGGCTTAAGCCAAAGGAGTTCAGTGTTCGGGTGGCAAGTGAATGTTTGAATGTTGTCTCATATAAAAATAATTTTTGAGTGCATAATCCATAAGAATTTAATGTCTGGAAATTGCTGAAAATTAACATCTCATAAATTGCAGGGCTAATAATAAAATGAGAAGAAGTAACTGATAAGAGGACAATATAATTGATAAGACAACTACAGGAGTATGATAGCTGCACTTCCATTATTTTATTCCGAGAGCTAGGGCAGTAGATACAGAGCAAAAACAATTGGAAACTTAATTAAGCAGTCAGCTCTAATGAAAAGGGTCACAACCCAGAGCAAGTAAATCAAAACAAGCACTGAAACAGTATAACATAAATAGACAGATAGGATAGAATACAAAATTGAAGCCAGTAATATGAGCTGCTGGAATTGCGTTTTAAAAATAGAAAGGTTACAGCACTGCATTATAGGTGCTTTGGAACCGAGGCCATTATGTGACATATGATGAAAATTATATTCTCTTTAAATGAAAGGGAAACAGAAATGTTCTCAAACTGTGATATGCACAAACTTATAGAAGCACTGTGATCTCACAGATTCAGTGTGACTAAAAGAACCCTTTCTGTTTTACTATGAGCCTTGAGACAAACAAGATTTTATTTATGATTTATTTGGGAGGAAAAGAGTGATGGGTATCATTTTCAGCTGTCCAGATGGGCAAAAATCCCCACAGAAAAACAAGTCTTTTATCAGAAGGTAAGCACCTCACAGAGTCATCTGTTGATCTAAAGCCGACATGTCTAAACTTCGGCCCTCCAGATGTTTTGGACCACAACTCCCACAGTCCTTTGCCACTGGAAATACAGGATTGGAATTCTGGGAGTTGTGGTCCAAAACATCAGGAGGGACGAAGTTTGGACATGCCTGATCTAAAGAGAAGAGGTTCAGTAGAGAATTATTTTTTTTCAAAAGTGCAAAAGTTAAAAATAGAATATAAAATCTCACACATTTTCAATCTCCACTTTGTTAGGTGAGTATTCTTTTTTTTTAATAATAATAATTTATTGTCGAGTGTATATACACAGTATACACACACAACGAAATTCAGACACCCAGAAACCAGATTCAACACACACACACACACACACACACACACACACACACACACACACACAAATCTCCAAACACTCTCACACACATTAAAAAAAAACCCTTCAACACACACACACATAAAAATCCCCGAACACTCCCCCCACCCCCACCCCTAAAAACACAAGCATCTACACAACAGGCTAGGTAATCCTGTCCAAGTGCTCACTGCTGGTGGTTCTTGAGTTCATTATTAAGTGCAATTATAGCTCTGGGATAAAAACTGTTCAGAAGACGTGTGGTCCGAGTTTTAATTGTTCTGTATCTTCTGCCAGAAGGCAACAGTTCAAAGAAATTGTGAGCAGGATGAGTAGAGTCCCTCAGAATGTTGTGTGACTTCCTCAAACAGCGAGATGTGAAGATGTTATCCAGGGTTGGTAGCTGGAGCCCTGTAACATTCTGGGCAATTTTAATTATTCTTTGTAGAGAATAATTCTTTATAGTTCTGCTCAGGTGTTAGAGCCGTTGGTTTCCTCAGCAGGCTTAGAGGGCAGTGCCTAGTTCTGCCTCTCGCATGGTCACTAACTATCATTGCACAAGCAACAATGAATACAGGGTCAGCCTAGAAAATTAGGCCATTGCTATGTTTAAGTTTGCATGCATGAGGAAGACTCACAAGCCCAAAGATTCTGAGTGAGAAATTCCAAACAAGTTGCCATTCTGATTTGGGGCACATGACTATGACCCTGCCCAATGATCCGAATGTATATGAAACTGACTATTTCTTCTGTAAATAAGAGATAGTCAGTTAGACTATCTCTTATTTCTACCTCAATTAGACCCTTCTAAACAGGCTGGCAGCTTTGCTGTCACTCTGAAACAGCTTGGCATGAAAGAGCTGCCTCCTCTCGAAGCATATATGGTATTTCCTTTGCTCAGGAATGGTCATCTTCAAAAAGTAGCTGTTTCATGCTACTGGTTGCCTCCAACATGGTGCTGACAATGGGGGGTCAAATAGACTCAATCTGAAATCCATCTTGAATGTCAACAGCTGATGGCTTGAAAGTTAATCACCTAAGAACTTACCTACACCACTGGAGCACCAGGAAAACAATGAATGTTTTTTCTTTTTTATCTGAAACAGACAGCACACTCTTGAAGACCGTTTACCAGCTAAAACGTTCATATTTCTCATTTGTCATATACATTCCAATGGCCACAGGCAACAGGTTAAGAGAAAGTGGATGGGAAAGGGAATGAAGGATGCAGGGGGCTTGCCTAACCATGAGGACTCATTCTGGGACAAATCTTAAACTCGGCAAAATTCCTCATCTCCCTCGAAACCTTTCTAAGTTGCTCAACATACCGGTAGTTTCCCTTTGAGACAAAAAAAGTACAATAAAGAGAATTTGAAAGAGATAGAGCAAGTTCAAAAAGACAGCATAAATTTTAAGAAGGCAGAAATAACTCACCCAGAGCCCCCAATTCATATACTATGGAAGTTCCCTTAGTTTGAAGCAAAGAGTACAAATTGTGCACTGGCACAGTTATGTGATTATTCTGGTATCTGCCTACAGATTGGTGAATTCTATTTTAAAGGCATTTTTCAAATGTAATAACTCCACTAATAGCAGCAGGAAATTCCTTGCCTCCCTCACTGGTGAGGGGAAGAATGTTGCCATCCCAAATGTAAAGACAAGATCAGATGTGATCTGTGATCTATCCGTAACTAAAGTGATATATAATATAAGGAGTGAATCCTCTGTGACATACTAAAGACCCCCTGTTTTCTTCTCTATGATATGCCATTTCTAAGAAACTAATTTCTTTTGTCCTTTCTTTTTTACTTGTTGTGCACCAAAAAGTGCCCACACAAGGCTGCAGGAAAATAGAGTGGATTAAGTAAACCTCTGGAATGAAAGGGTGACATTCTGGCATGTGGGAGGCAGAGCTTTTGAAGTTAAACATAGGGACAGCTTGCAAAGCTAAGGTAGCAAATGGAAACCAGCTCTTGCAAAGCATAGAGCAAATAAACCTTGTTCCTGCATAATTGAAACATCTAGCGGTAAAAGACTGTGACAGAAAAGATGACATCCAATAAACAGGAAAAGCTTTGAAACAGTTTACAAGACGTGCATGTATGAGAGAAGGTGGGGAAAGAAGCAAAGCAAGAGACAAAACAACCAGAACACCACAGCACAATACACTTACAAGATGGATGACAATCAAAGGAAACCTGTCTATGTTTAATTTTTATACCGCCTGATGCAAACAGATGAAATCAAAGTGATAAGAGATGCACTATTAGAATGTAACCATGCAATTATTCTAGAAAATTAAAGGCACGGACATAGATGATGAAAATAAGATTCCCATTTCTTCAGCAGCATTCAAAAAGGTAAAATAATTTTCAGCTCAATAGATAATGATGTTTTTCACAGATAAAAAATAAATAAGGCCTAATATTGGATTCTAGGCTTCCAGCATTACCTCATATGTTCTATACTTGGGATGGTCGTATTTCCCTATGTCTTCTGAAAGCATCCCAGTGATTTGAGGCCAACAAAAAAGAGTAAACACCAACAGCTACCCATGCCTAGATCAGGGGTCCTCAAAGTTTTCAAACAGCGGGCCGGTCCACCACTACCCAGACACCGCTGGGGGCCGGATCACCGTCCAAAAGCAGCTGCAGTGGTTGGCTTGCTCACAAAACAGGGGGTAGGTGGGGGGTTGCAATTGGTCCCAGGGGCCGGATTCAGGACCTTGGAGGGGGGGCTGCATCCGGCCCTGGGGCCTTAGGTTGAGGACCCCTGGCCTAGATATTGGAAAATGATACTGATTGAATCATGAATAATGTCAACAGGAAGTGCCGGCAGCATTGAAGAAGCTATGGAGTGCAGAAAGATCACAGGCCTCACTGGAAGGCAGATTGTAGATAGCCTGAGGTGGGTGGGAGCTTTGCCACAAGCATGAGGTACAGCACAGTTCAGTGAGTAAGCAGAATCTTGAGGTGACCGTTAAGAATGAAAGAGGTGGGAAGAGGGCATCAGACAGGAGCATGGCATACCTAGTTCTGTGAGAAGAGTGCCCTGTTCTCTTTTACTTAAAGGGGACTTCAGGGAAGCCTAGCAATGGTAGGAAAGTAAGTTTATTTTTTTCTCAAAAACCCAAGTTCCAAATATTTTATAGATTCCATTGCTGTAGTAGGCAGACATCATTTCCAGGGTTTGCTTTCATGTCAGCCCTGCTCCCTTGGGGAAACCCTAGCAAGCCCAACTGGAAGATATCTGGTTCAGAGTATCCTTAATTTTCATCTATCAAGAAATCACTCCAAGATCCTTGAGAACTAGATTACACTTTCATTTCTTCCTCTAGCAAGCAGAAGCCTCATATTTTGCTTTTCAGTCTATAAGATTAAATGGGATTTGGAATATTATATTCCACATTTTAATTACAAATATTCAGAATTATTAACAAAAATATTTGAGGAATTCCAAATATTTCCTAATCTGAGTCCACATCCCTAATAAACAAGTTATTCTGTCTTATCATCTTATAATGACAGGCACTCTTGAAAGAAGGAGAGAGCCTGCATAGTCTTGAGGAAACTGCAAATTCCCACCATATCACCAGAAGAAGGGAATCATAACCATTTCTAGGTACTCTGTACCTAGAAAACTCTGGAAAGGGTTGACATATTTTGGAATCAATGTGGCAGGTAAACATGATTGTTCCTGTGCAATTCCTTCTGCATAGTCTAGAACTCATGGAACTTAAAAGGTAACTCCAAAAATAAGTAACTATACAACTCCTTCCACCCACATTACCCACCACAGTCATGGTCATTTTCGTAGTAGGGTGTTCATATAAGTCTTTCTCACACATATACACATTCAACAAAAGAAAATAATTCCTACTGTGATATTGCGTGCTCTGAAGAAAGTTCTGCTTTGTCTGTTGTATTATTTATTCTGCAGTAACCTAGATCCTGCAAAGCTTCCTGGATCTTAAACTAGACCTCAAAGGTAGATCCTATTCTTGGCATGTTTTTTAAAACAGGTGTTCCATTAAGTGTAAAAGGGCATCTGTTTCTTATACAGCAAATCTCATAGGAAAGGTATGTATATTGGAGGAAATCTAGGTACAGGAGGGAAATGAGGTTAAATAATAGGAAATACACATTCTTCTTCCTGTATAGTTTGACCCTGAGATTGGTAAATTGATAAGAGGGTTACAAAAATGTTTTAGCAACCATTTAAAATGTTAACTATATAAGCTTGGACCTAAGTACTATGCTCATTATTTTTCAGCTTCTTGGGTGGAGAGGATTAATACAGTTTTTTTTTCAGTTTCTTGTTCTTTGACAAAGCAAAGAAAGCTTTTTTGTTGCTTTAAACGGTAGCCAAGCTCCACCAAGCAGTTTGTTGGCATTTCAAGCCACACAAAGAACCAGAGCAAAAGAAAAAGAAAAGGGCTGGTAGGGTCACAAAGATTTCTCAATATGAAAAATGTCACATATACTTGGTTATTTTTGAACACATTCTTGGGGAGGTGTTGATTTCAGAGTCGACATACCTTCCTTTCACTCCTCCCCATGTTGTTCAAACAACAGCAATCCTCCATGTCTCCCAGAAGGCAATCTGGGGATCATTCCATTGGCTACCGGCATTAGAAAGGTTCATGGGCTCTTCTGTTAGCCACTTTGGGCCCTTTTCCAAGGAGAAAAGTGGGGTAAAAACACATAAATAAATAAATAAATAAATAAATAAATAAATAAATAAATAAATAAATAAATGAAAACATTGGATAGTACTGAGTGCTACCATTCCTCCACTTTCAAGGACATTGCCATTTCGAACAGTTGGGCACAAGGCAACACACATTTACAATTGCATTTCTGATGGAGCTTCCAGTTACAAAAGTGTCCTGCTGCCTGCACAACCAGGGAGGGGGATGCAACAAACTACTGTAAGTGTCCTTGGGAACCTGCATGTTGAATTTAAGCTTTTAGATAAACGCCAGATCTCCAGCATTCCTTTGGATCCTGATGAGATCTAATGGCATGCTCTAATTTAAATGCTACAGTATTTATCACCTAAAATGAACATTCATAAACTGTAGAATATGGATTTAATCATCTGTAGCTCATGAAATGTACAAAAAATGGGGGAAAGAATATGAGGTATTGAGAGTATTTGAATTAAAAATGTTAAAATGAATCTGGCCTTGCTTACCTTTTTTAAGAAAATTAACAGAAAGCAAGTGTGAAAAATTAGACAACCCTTTCATAAATGGTAAAATGCAGCAGTCAGACTGCTGACTGGGGTGGAAGATCACATCACACCCCTAATAAACAGCTCCACTGGCTGCCAATCAGCTATTGGACACAATTCAAGGTGCTAACCTTGACCTATAAAGCACTGTATGCCCAGACTCGGGAACACCCTCCCACTAGAGGCCAGAACTGCCTTATCCCTGTTCTCCTTCCGGAAACAGTCAAAGACCTTTCTCTTCAGGCAATCTTTCCTTGAATGATGGACTACCATTATGTGTCTTTTATATGAATCTATAGGTTCACATAGGCTTTGTGTTTATAACTACTTTTAACCTTGTAGCTTTAATGTAATGCTGTCTATTAATGCCGTAAGATGTCCCTCGATTCCTTTTTCTCAATACTTGAACATGTCTTAATTGTACTGGACTGTGTATTATCCCTCATTACTGTAAGCCACCTTGGGTCCTTTTCTAAGGAGAAAGGCAGGGTAAAAATACTATAAAATAAATAAATAAATAGAAAATTTTTAGAAATGTAACGGCAATTGGACTGTTTCTGCATCCTCTTCTACGAAACAAGCAAAACCTGTCTTCTAATGATTAGGTTCCATTTTTTGGTCCCATTGGGACTTTTTATTCCCTAGTCAATTAGTAAAATGCAGAACAAATTCAACTTTTATTTCTGGAAGAAGGATTCTAGTTCATCAACTACAGTTTGGATTTTGTCCAGTAAAAATGCTTATGGGAAAACAGTTTTTCCTTCTCTTTTTCTCAATCTCCAAGAATGAATTCAAACTTCATTTGTCTCAAAGAGGGAAAAATAAAAAATAAAAATAATCCCATGGTGAAATATTTATCAAAGCTGAAGATCCAGAGCAAAAAGAAAAAAATTCACCTGTACATTGATTTTGTATACATGACTCTGTGGCTGCCACAAAGATTCTCCTAGAAGTTCTAGGTTGGTTTATTTGCCCTTCAAAATTTCAGTATGAAAAAGAAGCCAATATCCTGAGGTCTGACAATATACTGGGATCAAAAGTGCTAACCACACTGAATTGTAATGGAACGTATGTTGTATGGATCAAGTAACATTTAAAGTGTTAAGACTAACACACATTTTGTGATGGTACTTGACCAACATTATGGAGGCTTGCTTGCATTATTGATGCTCTGAATGGATCTTAGTTTGGCACATGGCAGCATGCCAAGTCAAACAAATATTATAAGTCGCAAAACTGGGGTGGGCAGGTGGGCAAGAGGAAGCCTGGCTCTGTTGGATATATTGCCCCCTTATATGACACCTTAAAGAAGTTTTATTTGGGATCAGTCAACTCAGTAGCAGTCAATAGTTACTGCTCTATCTCAGAGTTATTTTTCCCGTCAGGATTCAATAAGTCTTCTGTCAGTTATGAGGAGTGTTAATTATGGAGTTGGAAGTGAACAGTCAAGAGTGATGTGTTCTGTCAGATACGTAACCAGTTACAGTAGTTAGTTGTAATGAAGCAAATTAACCAATTAAGCTCAGTAGTATAACAAGTTAACATTTCCACAAAAATATGTTTGCTTAATATAAAAAGAACAGTAAGTAAAAGAAAACCTTTTATTCTTATTCATACCACACCTCTAAATGAATTTATTGAAACAAACAGTAGCAACTGAGGAAACCTAACAAATAAGGGATGGTCTACTATGGGAGACTGCAGTTCAATCTGCTCTGTAGGTTCCTGCCAAATCCATTTTATCTGATCCTTGTCCTCACATCAAACTCTGCCAAAAGCTAAAAACAAAAAACTCATCAGTCTCACGCTGCAATATAGGAAGCGGAAATGATCTCACAGACTCATGCTGTGTTTACTACTAGAGATGGGCAGGAAACAGAAAAATTGTGTTTCGGTTTTTCATTTGTCATTGAGAGGTCTGTTTTGGTTCATTTCTGTTTGTCAGGAATTTGTTGAAAAATTTCGTTACCATTTTTCATTTTTTTGTTTGTCGTTTCTACCCGCTTTTCGCGCGATTTTTAAAGCATTTCCATGCACAGGCATCCCCCAACGCCCCAGACCAGAGGGAAAACACGAAAAAAATGGATGCTGGCAGAGACACAGTATAGACTAGATATGCAGGGAGGCTGCAAAGGCAGCGGCAGGCATTGCCCAGGGTGCAAGGCAGCTGCAGAGTGACTGCACTGCGGGGCAAGGGAGGGTACTCACCGAGAGGTACGCAGCACGCACGCACACAGGGAGGCTGCAGGACTGAAGCTAGAGTCACAGAGACAGCAATCCCACCCTAACTCCCACCAGAGACTGCAAGGAGGATGGGGGCTGCCAGAGCTTTTTATGCCCTCTGTGGCTGCCAGATCTGCCCACCCAGTCTGCAACCTGGGCATGCTATTGGTTGAACATGATCCCCATCACATGGCTTGCCTCCATTTTGTGGCTGGTGGTGACATCCATTTTAAAGGGAAAATAAAAATACATCACAATGGGAGAAGACTAAAACAAACATTTTAAGGACCCCAACCCCCCTGGTAGGTATTATCAGACAATATAAATAATTATTGCTGTGTTTTTACAGATGTTTTTTAACATTTAAAACAACTCATTTCATTGCATGTCGCCATTAATGGAAACAAAATGTAATGACCACAATTTTCGTGGTTCTGTTCGTTTCGTTTCATTTTCATCACAATTTTCGTTTGTCGTTTCGTTACATAATGGAAACCACAAATGGTAATAGAAACGAAAAAAATGTTCGTTCCGTGCCCATCTCTATTTACTACTACTGATGTGATGTTTTCTTTAAACGTCTAACAAAGGCATGTTCTTAAAGCGCTAGATGAAAAAATCATATCAGCTTGCTGAGCATTTTACTAAGTGTAACTGGCCAAGTATCTAGAACCTTAAAGCTTCTTGTTGGCTCTGTGATCAACATGACAGAATTTTTAACACAGCAATGAAAATGGCCCATTTTCAATATTGTGCCCCATATTGTACATGACATACCAGCTACAGGAAAATAAAAGTTTGGGAAAGCAATGGTTGGAACCATGTAGATGTGTAATTGCTGACAGGAGATAGCAACCAGTAAGGTGTTTTTGCTTTATGTGACTTATTGCCTCTAAATGACTGATTCTAAACCAGCAAACAGAAAAATATATATAAATAATGAGATTACAGTACATTTGCAGGTGCCTGTTCAAAGGATGTAGTTCAATGGTTTAGGTCTCTGGCCATGGAGCCAGAGGTTGGAAATTCAATTCCCCACTGTGCCTTCTGGAAAGGGGATGGACTTGATGACCAATAGAGCCCCTTCTGGCTCTGGAATTCAAAGGTGGTTGTTGCTGTTGATTTGCTCAGTATTATTTCCATCCAAATGATATGTGACATGGGAACCACATCTTGCTACATGTTTGTGAGGCAGCTAAGGCTAGGGAACGACTTGGGGAAAGATAGCATTTGTGTACAAAATTATGGGAACCTCCCAAGCATACAGAAAAGGCAAACTGTTGCCCTGGAAAACGTGTGCCCCATCTTACATATATTTGCTGCTATGAATTCAGACTGGATATATTTAGAACCTTATTTATTTCTAAATTGTTTTTCTTCTTCTTCTTGGAAATGAGGGTGAATTGGTGCAGATCTTGGAAAATTACTTGCAAAAGAGATGAATGTAATGTGCTGAAGCCATCCATAACTGAGCAGTGCTAAGATGAGGCTCAGGGCATCGTCCCAACTATTGCTCGATTACGGATTGCTTCAGCAGCCCATTATACTCCTTCTTCTTAGGAAGCAAATTTCCATAGTGTGCAATGGAGATTCCTATATGGGGTGGAAACGGATTGCTTCAGCAGTAAATTATCAGCCAATCCCAGCAGAAGGCGGGGATTGTATGGTATAAAAAGGTAGAGCCTGTGAGAGTTAGTTGATTTAAGAGTAGAGATGGGGCACGAGCGGTATTCCCATTTCGTTTGGTAACGGAATTACTCCGCCAGAATTCGAGCTCTAACGAAAATTTGGTCTGATTTATGCGTACTCGTTACGGACATCGTGGCCCCCGTTATACTCCTTCTTCTTAGGAAGCAAATTTCCATAGTGTGCAATGGAGATTCCTATATGGGGTGGAAACAGATGTGCTTCAAAAACAATTGTGGTTCTACTGTACTTGTTGTGACAACACCCTGGATTCAGGAGAAATATATATGTAAATTATCAGCCAATCCCAGCAGAAGGGCGGGGGATTGTATGGTATAAAAAGGGTGGAGCCTGGTCTGTGAGAGTTAGTTGATTTAAGAGTTAAGAGTTGAGGGTTGAGAGCTGAGAGTGCTGAGAGAGCACAGCTCTGTTAGAGTTCAGTCAGACAGTGAGGGCTTTACTATTTACTGGTTATTAAAGACAGGGAGGCTTGAAGAGTTGAATTAATCTATTTTATGTTAAGGCAATGCATACTAACTTCAGTCCTTTTTGTATTTATTTATTTATTTTCTCAATAAACTTCATTATTATTTTTATGTTATACTTCTGAGTCTGTCCCAGTTCATAAGGTGACGATTTAAAAGGTGGCATCATTACCAAGTGGATATTGTGAAGATTAATAAATTGGTTTCCTACCCTTCACATTTTTCATTACAATCACACGTTTAAAAGGGAGGTGTCATCACACTTGTCTTCTGCATTAGGTATCAGTGTGTTGTAGTGGTCAGATGCTTGGATCTGGGGCATCCAAGACAAAGCTCCAACTGAGTCATGAAACTCACTGGGTCACCTTGGCCCAGTAACCTCCTCTCTGCTTGATCTACCACCCAGGATCAGTGTGCAGATGGGAGTGGCAGGAGAAGAATAAAGTCCAATGGGTGGATAAATGTAATCAATAAAAAAGGAATAACATATGGATGCTCACAGTTTTGTGGATAAGAATCCATGCAGTAAAAGGGTATGGAAGCTATATACATATAGCCCTTCCCAACTGTGACACATTCACATGCAGAAAATCTATTTTCTCTGTCCATACAAATCACACTTCACTGGATGCTTGCCATCTTTCCCATCTACTAATGTGCACCTTGTCTTCTTGAATTAGAAAATTCATTGTAAAGAGGACAGCTTTGCTGATGGAATTTGTCTGTTGCATCCTCTAGCTTGGGAGCTCAACCTGCACTTGGCTTCTTCCATTTCCTTGACTGAACTGAAGGGCTGGCCTTGCTTGACACAGTAAGTGATCTGACATATTTTAAGAACACAGCCATGGGTTTTTATATGTATCTTCCTTATTTACAACTAACATCTAGTGCTGCATGAAAGAAAAAGAAAGAAAGAAAGAAAGAAAGAAAGAAAGAAAGAAAGAAAGAAAGAAAGAAAGAAAGAAAGAAAGAAAGAAAGAGAAGCTTCAGGCCATTCTTGTTGCATTCACCTTTCATGGCTCATAAAGTAAAGAGAGGTGAAACTACGGTAACTGTTCTTCTCTAAGTGAGGAATACACTTGACAGAGTAATTTTCCCTTATAATAAGAGCAAATTAGTTGTATAGTTTAGTAGCTTGGAAAAAATCTGGGTGACAGTCCATTATTATTATCTATTGTAAATATTTATTTATTTATTTATTTATTTATTTATTTATTTATTTATTTATTTATTGATTTCTAGACCACCTATCTGGTAACAAGACCATTACGGGCATTTTACAACTAATGCTAAAATAGCTTCATAAACATAGCTCTACAACAGTCTCAGTTCTGTTATCTGTCACTGAATCAAGTTATTTTCCAAATAAAATATTTTGTCAAATGCTAAATAACAAAACAGAGGCCTGTTGGTGTTGGTGTAAAGTTCGTATTCATTTTGTAGCTAATTATAGATCATAGTTGTACAATAAGGAGTATCATCAGACATGTGACCAAGGCCTCACCCATCAGCACCTCATCAATTAAACAAAATAGCCAGCAAAAGTTATGCATGCCTTACATAAACACCTTCTGTCCATAGTTCATTAGGAACTATGCTTGGTTCTACATTGTTACACATAAAACAAGAATACACATGAAATAAACATGAATACACCTGAAAAGAATTTGGTTTTAAAACAAAAATGTTTTTTAAGGGGCCACAGGGAATTGACATGACGGGAAAGGTAGATTCTAAAGCAGTGGTTCCTGACCTTGTGTAACCTAAGTGTCATTGAACTGCAGTTTCCAGAAACCCAAGCAGCACAGCCTGGTGCTGAATGTGTCTGGAAGTGCAGCCCAAGGTTGGGAACCACTATTCTAAGTAGAGATGGGCACGAAATGCCAAAATGGCATTTCATTTCATTATTTGTTTCTTTACCCCCATTTTGCTTCGTTAATACAAAAAAATTCGTTAATATGAAAAATTCATTTCACATTTCATTTAGTTTCTTTTGGGTTTCTTTTTTAGGTGGTTTTTTTTAAACTTTTTGTTTCTGTGCCACTCCCAGGCTGGGTAGGCACTTTTTAATTTTTATTTATTTTTTTTTTCCCTGGGACTATTTTTTTTCCACAGCTGAGAAGCGCTGGCTTCCCCGTTTTTTCTTTAATCTTTTTTTAAAACAACTTCTGGTTGGCCTGGGACTAGATGGCCAATGGGCCAGACATCGGTTTTTTTTTTTATTATTATTATTATTATTATTATTATTATTATTATTATTATTATTATTATTATTATTATTATTATTATTATTATTATTTGCTGGAAACTGTCAACAGGTGCAATTTTTTATCTTTTTTTTTTTTTTTAAAAATTCCACATGGCTCCTGGGACCTGGTTAGCACTGTTTTTATTTTATATATTTTTCTTTAATTTATTGTGCCAACCATGTGGACTCCTGGGCCAGGTCGGCTTTATTATTATTATTATTATTATTATTATTATTATTATTATTATTATTATTATTATTATTATTATTATTATTATTATTATTATTTTGATTTTTTTATTCTTTTCACGTCTGAGAGGCGCTTGATTCCCCGTGCACCCCGGTTTTTAACAACTTTTTTAAAAACTTTTGGTTGGCCTGGGACTGGCTGGCCCATGGGCCAGACCTTGGATTGTTTTTCTTTATTTATTATAATGTTTTTTGTGGTGGCCTGCCGGCAGGCACCATTTTATTTATTTATTTATTATTTTATCTTCTAGTACTGACCACGCGGCACTCAGGGCTGGGTCGGTTCTGTTTTTATTTTATTTTATTTTAAATTTAATTTATTGTGCTGACCATGTGGCTTCCGGGCCGGTCAGGTGTTTTGTTTTTTTTTTAAATACCCAACACCGCAGGCATTTTTTTTTTTATTTTTCTTTTACAGCTGAGAGGCACTTGCTTTGCAGCGCCAAAGGTCAGGGACTCTGGAGGACTCCGGGACTCAAGGCAAGGTAAGTACCAGGAACGAAAAACAAAGCAAATGAAACGGAAATTTCCATTTCATTTTGTTTCATTTTTCTTTGATGTGTTGGTTCATTATTTGTTTTGTTAGCTAAATGAATAATGAATAACGAAATGAATAATATATATATATATTCATGCACACCTATTATAATTATAAATGTGTGTGTGTTTTGTCATTACAGTCATGACTGACTCTTCGTGACCCCATGTCCATGGGGGGGGGAGGATATGATAGATTAAGCTGAAAGGCAAAGGGGATTATGTGGGAAATAGATAGACCCATGTCCTCAGCAAAACTCTGCCCAGATCCATGAATTTTATTTATGCCTTTAAAATATTTATATCCTGCCTTTCTCCCTGAAAGGAGCCAAGGGAGCTAGAGAAGCAAGGCAGCTTCCTTGAAGAAAGAGAGAAAATAGATCAGTACTATGGGGTGGCTGGCCATAATGTTTCAAATAGGAGGAAAAACATTGCCGAGCCAGGTTGAAAGAAAGAGGCGACACACGTTCCGCTTGGATTAAATAAGGGCCACAACTTTATTAACTACAGTAACGGATTTTAAATTACTTATCAATGAGCAATAACTTTAGGAGGGCCTGAGCCGTAGCGCATCATCAAAATGGTAACAACAAATTGATTAGGTCCCGCTACTCCACCAATTTCCTGCGGCCCGTTGAACTGCCGCAGTGAGGATGCCGATGAGATCTTTTGGCATCAACGCTTGATTAAAGGTTGGCAGCCCTCCTAGGGTTTTGGGTTATTATTATTATTTGCTCCCTAACTAAATCCTATTGGGTAATTAATGGAAGGCTGCCGAAGATGTGAAGATGTAATTAGATTCGGGACCTAAATGGATAACTTTTTATGCGCTACCCGCCACCAAAGAGGCGCACTGCGGCTCTTTACCCCACAGCCGAACAATTCGGCCCTCAGGCCCTCCTTAAGGTTCCAAATAAGGATCCAGGCCCTTGTCCAATAAATGACCACCATCCGGACGAATTAAGGTAGTTTCCCAAGCAGGGATGTTGGAGTGCCAAAGGAAAGCTCCGCTTCGGCCTGCACAATGCGGGCAATTCACGCAATGGGTAAGGTTAATCAGGTCCACTCTCTGAAGTAATTTATTGCAGCCAGTTATGCATGCAATGAGAATGCCGGAGTGTTTTGGGCATCCCCCTATTCCCACTTTCTAGGCGGTCCATAAGGTTCATCAGGTCCACTCTTAAAGTAATTTATTGCAGCCAGTCATGCGTGCAATGAGGAAGCCGGAGTGTTTTGGGCATCCCCTATTGCCAATTTCTAGGCAGTACATAAGGTTCATCAGGTCCACTCTCTAAAGTAATTTATTGCAGCCAGTTATGCGTGCAATGAGGATACCGGAGTGCTTTGGGCATCCCCCATTCCCAATTTCTAGGCAGTCCACTTGATCACATTGGGGTTATTATTACTGAGGACTGCCGAGGACCTTGATCATTTTAGAGATCTGCATGGTGTTTAATAGTAAATTGCGCTACCCATGGTAGCACGAACCCCGTTCAACCGGGAATGATCACAGACAAAACAACACGAACCACTGTGCGAGTACGCTGAAATGTTCTCAGATCCACGAGGATCTTGAGAATGATGGACTTGCCCGCCATGCGAGCCACCAATGGGCGAGTCCGATGTAACGCTCTCAGATCCACTAGGATCTTGAGAATGAGGACTTTCCCGACTTACAAGTCAAGTCAATTCCTCCCAAAATGGGTAACCACGATGCTCGGCAAGGTGGCAGGAGTCACTGAGAGCCACAGTGAGAAAGGCGTGTCAAGGCATCACCGTCTTGCCCTTCCTCAGGAAACTGGCCCATTGGCCAAGGCGAAAGCGGCCACATCACAGGCGAAAGCACGGCCACGTCCCAGGCCCAAAGCACGGCCACGTCCCAGGCCGAGATCGCGGCCACCTCCAAGGCGAGAAAGCGCGGCCACGTCCGGACAGGGTAGCAACTCCAAGGCCCAGTAAACAAAAACTGAGGCCGTAAAAAGCAACACTCGAACCCGGCTCCCCGGGGTAAAAGCTAACGAGAGAAAGAAAAGAACAACTGGCCCAGCTTTACCGGTCCGTTAGTAAATGTACAGAAGGTTTAAAGTCTCCAGATCTCCATCACCCAATTCGGTGGTTGCCCACCCGATCGGTGCCAAAGGCAGCTGCTGTG
This sequence comes from Phrynocephalus forsythii, assembly GCA_029282475.1. NCBI lineage: Eukaryota > Metazoa > Chordata > Lepidosauria > Squamata > Agamidae > Phrynocephalus > Phrynocephalus forsythii. Next base: position 9,508,602 of record JAPFRF010000007.1, on the reverse strand, counting down.
TGATCAGCGCCTATCAGGAGCGAATAACGCCCAAAATGCCGGCCCGACATGCCAGCAACCTGCCGTGCCCTCAGTGAAATTATCCAATATTGGCAACCTGTCAAGCGACCCCTCTTTGCACAGAAATAGGTACCCCCAATAAATAGAAGCGAGCAGGGCAGACCGATATAACGCTAGGCCCGGCAAATTTGGAGCACAGAACACCTGCAAAGGTGTGTCGTGCCCGGCCTAACCTCACTGGTCGATCTTCAATCTACAAATATGCTGAAAGACCAGATCCTGCTCGCGGACCATACCAGACCAACGTAATGCATAAGCGAGGTGTTGGTGTTCTGGATTGGGCTAGCAGCTCGCTAACGTGTAAGGCGGCAAAAGGTGAATACCCAAGTGGCAACTTGAAACAAGGCAACCTCATAACTGGAGGAACGAACTCGAGGCTACACATTAGCCAGCCTACATAACCACGCGAATGCACAGCCCAGGCTGAAAACCAGGGCCGGAAGCGATGAGTCTTCAGCTGCAGGCAGGAACGTGACTACTTTGGAAGACACAGCGACTGGTAGGGGGTGGCTGAGCGGAGCATGCGACGACGCGGCTAGTTCAGTAGTCACAGATGGCGTACCTGCAGAAACGATACTGGCAGATCCTGCTAAAACGGACTCAAGAAAAGGATTGCATGTCACCATTAGCCATAATTGGTTTACGCCCCGCCCTCCCCTGAGCCTTGGCCTTGCTCGTAGAGAGCCTTGGCCGTACCCTGCCTCTCAGCGTGATCGCGCTCCAAACGAGGACGCTTCTACCAAGCTGCCCAAAGACTAGGTGACTCGTCACCTGATGAAGAGGATGGAGAAGTAAGGGGGCAGCACACTAGGCCTTTTATTTGCAGGGGCTTTACCCTTCTCCATCCCATTAGGCCCCCCCTTCTTAATTGGTGTAGCCGGATATAGGGGCAAACAGGTGAAAAGTAACTCAGTGGCGTGGGCGTGGCACAAACCCGAACATGGATTCAAGGAGAATGGTAAGGGGTGGGCCCGGTATGTAACAGCCAACCCAAATTGTGATGTGTAACAGCCCCACGATTCGTGGCACCTGAGTTCATGACAGAGGACCTTGAATGGATTCCGTTGCCTGAAACGCCCCTCTCGGCCAAAGAATTAAATCAAATACAGGTTAAAAAAAAAAAAAAGAGGAGGTCTTAGGACTAATCAGTAAATTGAAGATTAACAAGCATAAATGAGCTGGAAACGGGGCTAAACAGTGAGGAGGGGACAAGTTTGCAGGTCACACAAAACTGCTCTATACGGTGGGAACCCGAGAAGATTGTGAGGAGCTCCAGGATCTCTCCAACCTGTGGGAATAGGCTGAGAAGTGGCAAATGTGTTTTAATGCAACCAAATGGAAGGATTAACGAAAAGGTGGGGGGTTGAAAACAAAACAATCAGCATTATAATGCCAAGATACAAAACTATAATAAGGCCCCACCCGGGGTATTGGGACTGATTCTGGTCACCGCATCTCAAGAAAAACATAAAAAACGTGTGGGCCCCTTTTGCCTGGAAAAAAGGGGGGGGCGCCAGGGGAGGAATAAGATTAAGACATACAGCATCATGCAGGGTATGGGTAAAGTGGCTAGAGGGGAAGCTCATCTCTCCCTCCCCCATACCAGAACCAGGGGGTAAACTCAAATTGAGGGCTGGGAGAGTGAGAGCTGACAAAAGAAAATATTCATGTATTTGTTTATGTACTTATTTATTTTACCCAGCGCGTTGTAAGTCTGTGAAACTCCCTGGCACAGGAAGTGATGGTAGCATCCGTCCTGGATGCCTCCAAAAAAGGGGGTACTGTACAGATTCAAAGGGAAACAGTCCAGCACCGGTAACAAACAATGATGGAGGAACCCAGGTAATTCAAGGGCCAGCCACAGAGGACTGGTATCAGGAGACCAACATCCAGCATCCAGGCCTCCCAAACACATTGGTGGGGCCTAGATGGCAGGGCAGAACATAAAGGGGCGAACAGGCGGCAAGTGACTCAGCCGCGTGGGTGTGGCACAGATCTGAGATGGATTCCAAAAGTATCAAAAGGACGGCCCTAGTATGTAGCTGCCAGAACAAATCGTGGCCGGGTATAACAACGAGGAGGAAAGAGGATGGATGGAGATTACACCCACCCCGAAACACACTGAATGATGAAGTGTACAAAATGGCGAACTGGTGGGTAGGCAGGCCACCCTTGAAGTTGAAAAATTACCCCAATTAACTTCAGATGCACAATACAAACACGCTAGGCTCCACTAATAAGTAAACGACAGGACAGAGGGTATGGGGGCCACTCAGAATATCAGCCGGGCAGATGGATGTAGATCACTGCCTAAGGGATGGGCCCATGAGGCATGGCCAAAATGGCCACCCAGTACCAAACCAAATTGGGATCCTTGAGCCACCCCTGATAGAAGGGTGTAATATCCCTGAACAAAGCTAAAAGACTAAAGCACAGGATAACTGGATGTAGGTAGAGCCGCCTAGGGCGCCCAGCCAAACGGATGGGAGTGGATATAAGAGATAAGAGTAGGCCCAGAAAGTACAAACAAAATGGCCACCAAACCCACAGGCACAGGATACGAACCATGGTGGGGGTATGTAATTTCCAGGCTTAAAAGCCAGGGTACTTCAAGGGCCAGATGCAGGGGAGTGGTATCAGGAGACAGATATCTAGTCTCATGCTCTCCCAAACACATCTGGTGGGGCCACTGTGAGATACAGGAAGCCGGACTAGATGGGCCCTTGGCCTGATCCAGCATGGCTCTTCTTATGTTCTTATGTTCCTTCATGCTTGCTGCGTATGTGTTCTATGAGCATGTATGTATGTGCTGATTTTAGAAACAGTAGATCAACTCAGACTGCCACAAAGACTTCATGTGTAAAGCTCTAACTTCAGGGTAGTCCCTGGCCACAACGCAGAGAGCACTAAACTCAGAGCAAGGCTGCCTGTAAAGGGCCCACCAGCAGCGGAACTAGCAGGGGTTCAAAGAGTAGACTCGCTGCTCCTGCAGCGTGCCGCCAGCCGGCTGGGAAAAGCCTGCCCTCAGGAACAATCTGCCTCGCATCGAAAGCCCAAGGGGCAGCAGCTCCCGGCAATCGGAAAGTGCAGAGCCGGAAGGGACTCTGGATCATGGAGTCCAACTCCTGCCCAAGAGACCTAGATCAAACTGGGAGCCTCAGGCTTCCCAGGCTGGTGCCAGCACGGAACTTAACCGGGGCACCAGCCGCTCTGGAAGGCTGCAAAGCAGCCCGTGCGAGGTCGCTGGCTAAAAGGAGCTGAGACAACTCTGTAGCCACTCTCGCTCCCCCCCTCCCCGTAAACGAAGCTCAGCTGCTTGTCGGAACTACCGACAAACAGCTGGGTAAGAGGGGGATGCAGATCGCTCCTGCTCGCTGCTCCCGGGGCACCCTGGGATCACACAGGCTCAACAGAGCCTGGCCAGCCGACCTACCAGCCTCCTGGACCCCTCCTGCCAGCCTCCTGGACCCCTCCTGAAAAGGTCTCACCTGTCACCGAGGCTCCGGGAGGCACGGTCCATCCAGAAGACTTCTCCTGACAATCAGCTGATTGTCGGAAGAAGAATAGCATGCAGGGGAAAATCACGGAGCGCAGCTATCACCGGACAGCATGCCACACGCTCCAGTCAGAAACCGGCAATTGAAGAGGCAGGCTGAGGGGAGCGCGCCGAGGACTTATAAAGGGGCGCGCTCCCCTGGCGTAGGCTACACCAATAGCGGAGCCAATAGCCGCCTCCCTCAACCAGCCGGCAAAGGTGCCCCTGCTCGGCACGAGGCCGGGCGGAGCATCCATTGTTATCATTAATAGATCCTGGGATGTTTCCCCCAGTATGTATAACCAAATGACCATGAATCATTACAACAGAAGTATGGAACATATTGGAAGAACCAGGAGACATTTCACTTGTGTGACCAAAGCCTAAGAGAGAATTTGGTATCACGACTAGATTTGGTTGTTGAGAAGATCTGCCTCTATAGCATTCTCATCCAGCTATTGAAGTTCCACTAAAGCAGATACTTTTATTTTAAAATGGAAATCAGACCCTAAAAAGGTACCATTAAACAATTAGGCAGGTTTCCACTTGTTGGCAGCCAAGCTACAGCTCATATACTAACATGCATATTTCTTTTGCCAGACTTTGGATACTCTTCAGTAAGAGCTTGTTGAACAGCCTACAGCACACAAGAGACTTGGGCTTGATTTTTTTCAGTTGTCAGGTTGGAAAACAGCAACTGAAGTAATCAGTTGTGACAGAATTTCAACATGCTTAAAAGAAAAGGGAGGGGAGAGGTGCATTCAAATGGCTGCAGATAATGGAAGTTCAAATGTGGAGACAGGGAGAGACAAGAGAACACTATCATAATAGCCACACTACAAAGCTCTTCCATAAGATACTGTTGAGTCTGGTTATTTAAATACTTGTATAGAGATACAGATTTTAACATAGCTACAAAAATTGTCAGAATGTTGTTAGCTGCTTTGGGAGTTCTGTATCTGATATTCCATCTGTAGAGAAATGCCAAGGGACAAAAGTCAGCTCTTCCCTGCAAAACCTATTACTATAAACTATCTACACAGAAAACACATTTGCCATACATATAATAATCTACACGCAGCAGGCCTATATTCAATGTTAACCTATGAGAGCTCCATCCTCCTCACTTACCAACTTCCTTATTTAATGCAGCTGGCAGCAAGGATCAGACACAACATCACCAGGAGGGATGCTTAAGCAAATCATTATATATATATATATATATATATATATATATATATATGTTTTCGTAGATTTTCACGGGTATAGGTATGCATGTTAGGGTGGATTCGGGTTTCTTCCCGTGTAGAAATCTGGTTGTTCTGGCGACGTTTCGACGAGGTCTCACTCGTCATCTTCAGGCTGGTGTTCTGGCTTCTTTCTTCTTGAAGCAAAGTGTGGTCTCAGTTGAAGTCCTTCTATAAATACTGCTGGGGGTGTGTGGTTTGCTTGCTCTGTTGCTGATTGCAGGTTGCTTTGTTCCTTTGTTCTTTTGTGATCTGCTGTGTGGCTGAGGCGATCGTTAAGGGATTAACTGCTGATGGCTGTTTAGATGGCTGTTTACATGCTGGTGGGTTAGATGGCTGGTAGGTTCTGGCAGTATCCTGGGCTTTGGTGGAGTGGGGTCCTGTGTCTTGTGAATTCATTTTGGTCTGGCTACGTGTCTGTGGTCTCCCAATGTTTTTTGGGGTGTGTGAGTGTGCTCCATGTGGTGACTGGAGTGGGGTGCCGCAGTAGATGGTGCAGTCGTGGTTTTGTTATTGGATGGTGGTTTCGTTTCATCTGTGGGAAGGGTCTGGGTTTGTGTTTGGTGTGGATGGAAGGTGGTGGCATCTTGTGTCCTTTTGGACCTGGTGTCAGTCTTTGTGACAGAGGCTCGTCTGTTGACCAGGGCTAGTTTCCAGATGTCAGGCAAGCGGGAGGTGTCATCACGTTTATTCATGTTGTTTGGGTGTTTCTCTATTTCAATGGCTTCCATGATTATTCGACTGTTGAAGTGTTCAGTTTTGGAGATGAGTTTGGTTCTTTCAAAGTCAATTTCATGACCTGTTGTTTTTATGTGCTGGAAGAGAGAGGAAGATTTTTCTTCTTTTTTGACTGCGTTCTTGTGTTCTGCGATGCGTGCGCTTATTCTCCTGTTTGTCTGTCCGATGTATGTGGCTGGACAGACTTTGCATGGTATTTCGTAGACTCCTTGGTTTTCTAGCTCAATCTTGTCTTTGGGGTTTCTTAAAATGTTGGCTATTTTTGGTCGGTGCAAAGGCTGTCTTGATATTGTGTTTGTGGAGAATTTTGCTGATTTTGTCTGTGGTGCCTTTGATGTAAGGGAGGAGGGCGGTGGGGTTGTTCTCTTCTGTTTCTTGGTTCTTGGGGGGTGTTTCCTTTTGGATTAGTTTGGTGATGGTGTTTTTTTGGAATCCGTTCGCAATTAAAACATTCGAGAGAGAGTGTAATTCAGTTTTTAGGTGGTCTTTGTCAGCGAGGCGTTTGGTTCTGGAGATGAGGGTTTTTGCTACGGAGTTGATCTGTGCAGGGTGGTGGTGTGATTGTGCATTTAAGTAGCGGTTAGTATGTGTTTTTTTCTGGTAGATGGTATGTCCTAAGGAGCCGTCGGGTTTTTTGTAGCTTAGGACGTCCAGGAAGGGAAGTTGGTTGTTGGCTTCTATTTCCATAGTGATTTGTATTTTGGGGTGTAGGCTATTGAGATGTGTGAGGAAGTTGTTCAGTTTATCTTTCCCGTGTGGCCAGATAACAAAGGTGTCGTCAACATATCTGAGCCAGAGTTTGGGTTTATGTTCGGACTTCTGTAACGCGTTGGTTTCAAAGTGTTCCATATATAGGTTTGCGATGACCGGTGAGAGGGGTGATCCCATGGGTGCTCCTTCTATCTGTTTGTATCTTTGTCCATTGTGGATGAAGTATGTGTTGGTTAGGCAGTGGTTGGTCAGATCTAGGATGTGCTTGGGGGGGTTGTATTTGTTGTGGATAGCTGTCAAGGCTTCTTGAATGGGCACTTGTGTGAAGAGCGAAACAACATCGAAGCTCACGAGTAGGTCATTGGGTTGTAGGTCTTGTTTCTTTATAATTTCTATGAAGTGGAACGAGTTTTGTACGTACTCCCTTACATCAAAGGCACCACAGACAAAATCAGCAAAATTCTCCACAAACACAATATCAAGACAGCCTTTTGCACCGACCAAAAAATAGCCAACATTTTAAGAAACCCCAAAGACAAGATTGAGCTAGAAAACCAAGGAGTCTACGAAATACCATGCAAAGTCTGTCCAGCCACATACATCGGACAGACAAACAGGAGAATAAGCGCACGCATCGCAGAACACAAGAACGCAGTCAAAAAAGAAGAAAAATCTTCCTCTCTCTTCCAGCACATAAAAACAACAGGTCATGAAATTGACTTTGAAAGAACCAAACTCATCTCCAAAACTGAACACTTCAACAGTCGAATAATCATGGAAGCCATTGAAATAGAGAAACACCCAAACAACATGAATAAACGTGATGACACCTCCCGCTTGCCTGACATCTGGAAACTAGCCCTGGTCAACAGACGAGCCTCTGTCACAAAGACTGACACCAGGTCCAAAAGGACACAAGATGCCACCACCTTCCATCCACACCAAACACAAACCCAGACCCTTCCCACAGATGAAACGAAACCACCATCCAATAACAAAACCACGACTGCACCATCTACTGCGGCACCCCACTCCAGTCACCACATGGAGCACACTCACACACCCCAAAAAAACATTGGGAGACCACAGACACGTAGCCAGACCAAAATGAATTCACAAGACACAGGACCCCACTCCACCAAAGCCCAGGATACTGCCAGAACCTACCAGCCATCTAACCCACCAGCATGTAAACAGCCATCTAAACAGCCATCAGCAGTTAATCCCTTAACGATCGCCTCAGCCACACAGCAGATCACAAAAGAACAAAGGAACAAAGCAACCTGCAATCAGCAACAGAGCAAGCAAACCACACCCCCAGCAGTATTTATAGAAGGACTTCAACTGAGACCACACTTTGCTTCAAGAAGAAAGAAGCCAGAACACCAGCCTGAAGATGACGAGTGAGACCTCGTCGAAACGTCGCCAGAACAACCAGATTTCTACACGGAAGAAACCCGAATCCACCTAACATGCATATATATATAATATATATATATATATATATATATATATATATATATATATATATATATATATATATATATATATATATATATATATACATTATATAATATATCAAAATCTAGTAATTCTCCTTAAAGAGGTATTACCGCACCATTCACACCAACACCATACATTTTAAAAAGCCAAGATTTGGTGAGAGTAAGGTCTATGCACCCTCAGAAGACAGCTCATATTAATTGTTATCAAGTGCGGTACTTCAATTTGCTTAAACTGAGGGCAAACCCTCCCCCTTTAAAAATACCATCAGCCATTTTAAAAACTTCTGAAATTTGGATACACCAATCATCTGTGCAAAATGTCAAATTAAGCCTACTATAGCATTTTAAGAATCAATTCAGCTAAAAATTAATCTGGCTTCTGCATGGAGCAAGCTCTGAAAAATTGATTTCCATGGTCTTACAGAGAGTGGATGTCAGGCACAATTTTTGCTAACTGGGCTCCTGAGACCCTGAAGCCTGCAAAAGAATCAATGGCCAGATTTCTTTCCTCCACTTCACTCCCCCCCTCCCAGTCCACAAACACCCCACCCACCCAAGGAGCACCGTGAGCTGCCGGCTTTATCAGTTTGGATTTTAATTAATATTTACTCTGAACAAATTGAAAACAGACCACAGGAAAGAAAATAAGCCAAGCTTATTACAACATGTAACGGCTTGTCTTACAGACTCAGTGTTGATTGAAGGGGTTGGGGAGATTCAGCAAATATGTGTGGCTGCTCCCGAAGGAGGAAGTGTGGAATTTGACTCCAAGTGAGAGTTTTCCCAGAAACATACATGGGATATGAAAAAGAAAATAAAAGGACATTCCCCAAACCAACTGCTACTGGTGTAAACTTAAAAACGTCTGAGACTATTTCTGTCCCTAGACAAAAACTGCACATCATGCAGGGTTAATACAAAGGTCTGATTCCCAGTTTCTATTTTGGGCCATACAGATCACTGTTTAATTAATTCTGGCCCTGTTTCCTTCTTTGTCTCAGGCCAGGATCTCCCTCCTAGAGGAGCTGATGATGACATTGTTCCCCTTCGAATCTGACCAGTGAAGCTCACGTCTAGGGTGAAGCCCCTACTTCATCTTCAAGTTTCTATCCCTAAATTCAGTAAAGATGAGGCTATACAGTTCTAGGCACAGGCACACTAAATGAAGAGGAAATCATGCTGAACTTAAGTTTTAGATGAAAATTCCTGAAGGCCACTGTACAGTGAGTATGTGCGCGTTTGTTCATATTTATTCCATGGTACCATTGTATACTATGGGCAACCAGATTGTTGTCACGTTGAATGAAGGGACCTGGGGCAAATCATCACTTAGTCATCATAGGCCGTCACTTCACGAAGTACTTCGCTTCGCAGCGTGATTGCCTTCGCTTTGAATGCGAAGGCGGTCACGTGGTCTCCGTTCGCCCCCACCCCTCTTTCTCTGTGAAGCGAAATTTTCGGTTGAATCCATTGCCACCTCACGTGCTCCCTTCGCATTCGGGTGCTTTCTTTCAACGTCCGGTTTTCGCTTTCTTTTATTTTTAAAAAAAATTTACCGCGGCGTATCGATGCATCGATACCCGGCTGTCATTTGCGGCAAAGCTAAATTACTGTATGATCCTTCATTTTCCACTCCCGATTTGTATTGCTTCGTCCATTGGCGGCCATAAAAAAAATGCTGTTCCCCGTCAGGGCCACAAGGTGGACCAGCACACAACATGATCCATCGGTCCTCCAAGGGCATTCGAGTAATCCCTTCCTAAATCCCTAGAGCAGTGACCAAGCAACTTCCGCCTCAAACTACCATTACAAAGCTATTGCGTTCATCAGTATTTGGAGAAAAAGTAACTGAAAAAAATTAAAAAAAAAAGAAAAATTAGTGGCCACACGTGACTTTGGATGCGAAGTGGGATGCAAAGATTCGGCCATCTCGCCCGCTTGGAGCTCGGTTTAGGGCGTGGGGGGTGGCGCCGAACCCAAAGAGGAGGAGCGTGCGGACAAAATCGATCGCACACGGCTCACGCAGCAGAGGCTCGTGAAGTATGTGGCCATTGATTCATTGGTGCACTAGTGAACAAGGATCCATCACCCTAATTTACTGTTGTTATGAAGATGAGGACTGTCATGTAAATTAATGGTAGGTAGGGATGGAACACACTGAAGCACCTCAACAAGGAATTTTAAAGCCTCATGGCACTCAGCCTATGTGCCCTTAGGCTATCTTCACAGTCCTAGGATGTCCAGTGATAATGGGCAGATCCATGCTAGAAACAGAATGATACTCTAGACAATCTGGTTCAGAAAAACATTACTTATTTGTTTACAGCTCTTGCCGATACTGTTAATATTACTGTAATTCCTACAGGCCATATATTAAAATTCTGCAAAATTAAATATTAGTAGTAGTATTTCTTTTAAAAAAAGGAAACACGGTAAATGTTTAGCAAACTATAGCTTGACCCTTGGTAACTAGATCTGCAAAACTAAACACTCCTGCTAAATTGCATATACCCAGCAGTGCTCATTATTAAAAAGTACTGTACCAAGGTACTCATTAAAGTGTGAAATTACAGCAGCAGCTATAGTTAAAATTTAATATAAAGATAGTCACAAAGGTGGGATCATGACCAGCAGGTAGCCTACAGCAGGAAGCTTTTCTCTTTCTCTCCCCCACCCCCCACCCCAAGAAATGGAGGGGAAGGGAGAAATAAGAATTTTCTGCAGTGAAGAAAATTCTCATAGTTCATCATTTTAACTAACCTGTCAGGCTTGCCATTAAGAAGTTGAGTGGTTCTGATTGCTTTCTGCTATATCACCAATTAAGAACACAAGTGGGGGAAAGTGTACCTTGACTGTGCTTTTGAAACAACTTTGGATTTAGGTTGCCTGACACCTCTATGGGCATGGGGAAAAGGCTGATACAAAACCTGGTAACTGCAATCAGAAAGCTCAGCCCCACCCCACCCCATTGCAATGTGCATGTTTCACATAGGCTGATACTTCACTTCCATCTCATCGCTGTTCGCGGTCCCGCTGGGGACCAGTATGAAGAAATCTAACCACATGGCCATTGCAGGATGAAGGGAGTTTGTCCCGATCACACCCCCTGAACTGCGATCTAAGCGGGATGAGATATTCCCCTCCCTGGCCTCGGGAATCTCCTCATCTCGCTTCTCGTTACGATATGAGTACCCGTGAGGTAAGGCTCACCACACAACGTGCCATTCTCCATCTAGTGGCAGGAGTGCAAAGTGCCATTGGGCAGTACATTCCCTATGGAGTCAGCAACACAGTGCAGAGAGATTAAAAGACAAATGCCTCAAACTTAGTTCCGTAATGCATTGAAGGCAAGGCTTCGGTTAATTGAAACATTGAAAAATGGAAGGTCGGGTCGAAAAAAAAAAACAGAGAACAAAGGCATGGAATTTCACATCTCATCACGGAACGAGGATGTGCAGAAACAATCATGCCAGTATCATCAATCACACCCGTGCGTACATGGGAACAGGTACAGAACCGCAAAAAGACCACGTGTCCCCGACCTACATCAACATGCAACGAACTTCCTCCCAGCATGAGAGTGGACGTGAAGTAACCGTCATACTCCCTGCAAGCATGAGCCAAAAATGTGGAGCAGGACAAAGAAATACATAGTGAAATAGTGTGAGATGTTGAATAATAAAGTAGGAAAGCATAGTCCCTGCCCAATGAAATCTTGGAAAACTATTGCCAAATCCATGTACATCAAACATATGGAATTAAAGGGACAAATGATTTGACTTGTTAAAAGGCAGTTTCCTAATTAGTCACAATGGGGGTGGAAAGCTGGACACTGAACAATCAGTTGGGCAAAAGCCTCATGCTCTTTGTAACATCATATTTAAATTTAAAATCTCAATAGACATGTTAGTGTTCAAGTGGCTTGTACCCCTAGTTGATAAGTACTAGGGATATGAGAATCTGTCTGCCTCATTTGTATTCAGCAACTTAAATTCCCAGTGTGATTCACTTTCCATTCCTGTTTCCACATATGTGATAGATTCCCCCACGCTTGCATGGGGATTTGAGCCATTTGCATTTGCATTTTCCCAAAGATCTGTGCATTTTGATCAGATACATGATCTTTTCATTCAATGAAGTGCATGCATGCAATTTTTAAAAGGTGTGCATTTCAGTTGTCCACCCTTGGAAAATGTGTGTGTGTTTGTGTGTGTTTACATATGGATTGGGCAAAAGCAAATGTGAAGAGTTCCTTTGTTATTCTCAAGAGGCAAAGTGGAAATGTGAATCCAATGAATTGCTTTATGATGCTGATTGAATACCAAAGATGGCTAAAGCTTGCAGAAAATAAATACAACCTTTTTCAAGCTAACATATGGCTTAGAAAAGGCAAGGCCAAAAAGAGGTAAAGGATCTTCCCAAACTCAGTTTCCATAGCGAAACTGTTTCGTGTAGCATTGCTCTGCAGACTTCACTGGAAGTAATCAGGACACAGTCCCATCTCTGAAATAAATCAGCAGCCATCATGTGTGTAAAACAACACTCAAGTTTGCACTAGCTTATCTAGTAAGAAATTTCAGGAGGAAGCAGCTTCAAACTAAACCAAATCTACAAGAGGCCGTTCTACTTGGACACAGTCACAGATGGCAGTCGCAGTGAAAGTTGAGCTTGGTTTTATCTTCTGTGAAGCCTTCCAATGCTTTGTGTCATTCTGGAGTCAACCTGTCCAAATACTGTACTTTCCTTGTGAATGACTGGACCTATTTAATTTCAGGGAGAACATTTTTTTCCTACAAATTCTGATCTTCATGCCTCAAAATCTAGCTAGATATAGATAAGATACAGATATGGCTATATAGATAATAATTTGCTGGTGTTAATGAGACCTTGTTAGCTACCTGGTGATTCCCCCAGATGCTTTTGCACTGTTTGTATTAAATATTTAAACTTCTCCTTCCTGATTTCCACATTTTAATGAGTGTCTTGCTATTCCCCCCCCCACACGCCCACTGATCTCTACTGTGCAAGGAGTATGAATGGAAGCGGTTTTGGTTAGTGCTTCATTTGCATCATGTCAAAATAATACTGAGACTAGACACCAGTATATGCATTTAGGTTTACTGTTTTAAAATAAAAGTGTTCATATACAATTATATGCCACACCAGCCTTTCAACATATATACTGAGAGAAAAAGAAAAAGAAAAAGAAAAACAGAAGTACATAAAAAGTAGTGAAAAATCCCACTCAGCTTCTCTGTAAAGCCACTTCTAATATAAGTATGTGTAACTAGAATGTTGCGAGTAGGAGATTTCTACCAGAGGTAATAAATTGGCATGATATATATTGAAGGAACTACTAGATTTGGAGTTCAGTTTGTTGTCTCATTGACAGGGGCTGGACTTAGTGATCCATAAGGTTCTAAAATTGTTGTTGTTCCAGGCACATTCAATCAAAATTATATTAAAAAATGACTTCTAACCAATAGAAGTTTTAACCATAAATCTAAGTACAGCAATACCTCAGTTAGCAAATGCCTTGGTTAGCAGAAAAATCAAATAGCAAAATGAAATTTTCAGGAATAGGGATGTTTTGGTTAAAGAAAAATTACTATGGGGTGCTCCAGTTTTATGGTTTTCAGGTGCACCACACTGGAAACTGGCCGGGGGAATTAAGCCATGGGATGGCAAGTGAAGGGCTTTATTTCCACTGGCCAGAGTGGAGGATCGGGTGCTGCATCTCAGCCTGCCGACTGGGAAGTTTTCAACTTCCCACTCCATCTGCTACCGAGGAAGTTCAAACCTTTCAGAGCAGTGCACTCAGTCCGCCACTCCCCTCAGCCACAGGGGATGATATGTCTGGGCAGAGTGGTGGATCGGGTGCTTCTGTCCGGGAATTTCAAACAGCTGTACCCCGGCATTTGAACTTCCTAGGCAGTGGACCCAGCCATTTGAACTCCTTGGGCGGTGTACTGAGCGGTGTAGCTCCTGCTTGCTACAACTCACTTTCATCCCCCATGGGCTTGTAGCAAGCGGTGGTGGGTGGCTTCTTACCCACTCCTGAAATGAAGGCACCCAAAAAGTGGATGCTTCTTTTCAGCAGTGGGTAATGACCCACCTGGCACCCCTCACTACCACCACAGGGAGCAAAGTCAAGTGGCAGTGGCAAAAGAGCTAGCTGTCTGAAGTGAAACTGGCTAGCAGGAACACTTAGCTCCTTTGCTGTCACCACCCAACTTTGCTCCCCATGGTGGTAGCCTCGTTTTCCCCACTGGGATCAGGCACCCCAAAGCTTCCCCGCATTGCATACTGGAACTGCAGTATATGAAGGCAACGGCTCCAGGAGCCTCTGACAGGCCCAATAATCCCGTCGGAGGACCATTTGGGGCAGCACCAGGTCTGGGGTTAGTTCAAGAGGACCCCAAACAGGGGGCCCAGCCCCAAATGAGCCCTTATCACAGATTTCCCTTTAGCGTGGATCAGGTTGGATCCCTAACACTCATAATAAACAGGGGATTACTTTAGCACTGAGTGAAAGTTTTTATATCATTCCAAAAGCCTTACAGTGGAAATGATGATGATGATGATGATGATGACGACGGCGACGACAATGACAGTGTGCCATCAAGTCAATTCTTATTTATCATAGCCCTTTCCAGAGGTTTCTAACTAGTGAATAGTGAAAACTGTTGTTGAATGTCTTCTTTTGGGGCACCCTAGGATGTTATAACTTGCCAAAGGCTACATAGGTTAGCATTTTTCTGAGGCATATATTGGGGAACTGAATTCCTGATCACTGACATCACTACCTCAGTGGCGCAGCAAGGTTTTGGGGCGCCTGTGGACAAAGTTGTTTTTTGCATCCCTCCAGCCCTTGCCAAACCCATTGCATCCACCCAGCAAGGGGGGGAGCAATCCTGCTGGCATGGGGTGGGTGTGGGGCACGTGGGTGCGGGATTGGGCATGTGTGTATGCACACGGTAGTGATTAAGAGTTGGAGGAGGAGGAGGAGGAGGGTGCTGCAGCCACCGCATTCGCATGCCTGCCTACCTGTTTGCTTTGCTGCTCGCCTGGTGCACAGTGGCAGGAGGGCACAGGGCTTCCTCCTCCTCCTCCCCCTCCAGGTGCCCCCAGATTTCTGTACCCTTCTGTACCCTTCTGCCCCCAGATATGCCTCTGCACCACCTGATGCCTAAATCACTGAGCTATTCAGTCAGCTTCAACACTATATATTATTTGTTATCCATAAATGTCCCCAACAAGCACTAGATGTGAAGTACTTATTATCAGGTCTGGCACACACCTGTATACACACACACATAAAAGTCCCATTTATAAAGGAGTATTAATATACAGTATTTTAATGAACACTGCCATTCTGTTTTCCCATTTACACTTTTGCAATAAAAGAACGCTTTCGCAATAAATGAAATTTGAAAAGAAGCAATTGGGTGTGATGGTTCTGCTTACTAAACGTACAACAAACAACAGTGGAAAAATAGCACTTAAGTATAATTATATGTCCTGATATTGCACTAAAAGAAACGGAGGAAACTGTAATAGGTGCGATATGTACATTCATGTCCAGTGTCCAGTGCTGCTTCTGAACTTTTCAAATTTCTACTACGGGTTACCTATAAATACACACTTCCCATTATCTACTTTTTAGACAGGGGCTAATGTCAAGTAGACAGATAATTATCTGGACTAATAAAAGTACTACACAGAAACTGGCACAAAGGTATTTACCATACTGAGGCATGCAAAAATCAGTGAATCAAAATTCTTAAACCTTACAGAAATGTCTCGTACGTAGTTCTGTGCTTTTTGTTTGTTTGTTTGTTTGTTTGTTTGCATATATTTTGTGTGTTTTGTGTTGCATTATCACCACAGAGAAAAAATGGAATGGAGATGGCTGCAAGTACTTTGATCTTCATCCTTTTCAATTTTTACTTGTTTCAGATTTCTGGCCTTGTGGTTTGAAAGCCAGAGAGTTAATTGTCAAATAGCATTTCAATATACTTTAAAAAAAAGAAATCCAGCTTTCAAGATTCAGACTACATCAGTTTTTCACTCCTGGTGGACTTTACATATGACTGGATGCACAACTGGAGTGGAAACCAACTTAATGAAGAGACTTGCTATACAGGTTTTATATAAGTTAAAAGACACATGAAGGTCTGCCCCAAAATGATAGCTGATAGAGTACGTTGCCTGATGTGTTACAATTATTAGTGGATTGGTCCTGGCCAGGGATATAAATTCTGCTTATTTTCAGTAACCATTTAGAAAAATGCATAAATTACTCCATATTTAGGAATGGAAGAACTTAAGGTTTTCTTTTAAAGAGAATGTTAGAAACAAAAATGGAGTTTAATTCATCCAGCCTCAGGGCTTGAGTGTTTAATCTGTAAAAATTGCGGCCTGAATCTGTGACAGACCCAAATCTCTCTGTGATGTCTCTGATGAATAAGGTCATCACCCTTTATTTTCTAAAAGGCTCACAGCTTTAAATGCTATATTTTTGACAAGTACCCATGATGCCATCTCTCTCTCTCTCTCTCTCTCTCTCTCTCTCTCTCTCTCTCTCTCTCTCTCTCTCTCTCTCTCTCTCTCTCTCTCTCTCTCTCTCTCTCTCTCTCTCTCTCTCTCTCTCTCTATCTATCTATCTATCTATCTATCTAATTAGTTATTTCTTAGATTTCTATACTTCCAGCAAGTCAAGGCCAATCTGGATGGTATAGAACAGTGCAAACAAAATAAGTACAAACAATAATTAAATGAATACAAACAAATCAAATAAGTTGAAATAAAATAAAATAAATATACAAGCACCAAACAAGTAATAACACTAACAACCCACCAATAAATTTAAACAGAATTAGTTAAAAGGAGGACAGATGGCAGAACTGAGATATTTGTTAGAATCAGAATTTGGTGAAAATTTCAATATTTTTGAATACATTTTGCAAATTTATTCATTGAAGAGAAATAAAGATGGGAATGAATATAAAAATCAGTTGCAAAATGAGTTCAAAAATTGATAGTTTGTTTATTTGTATTTGCACAAATTGATACCCCCCCCCCAAAAAAAAAAAAAAATATGAACTAATGGTTTTTCTGCATTTTTGATTCATCAATTCATCTGGCTATAAAATGGTCCCAAAGGCACCCAGAGATACCTAAATTCAAGGGAAGCTTCCTCTGAATTTTCTCCACAATCCTTCCATGTTTGGTGAAGATTGGATTTCCCCAAGCCAGTTGCTAAAGGGTACCTTCCTGGTGGTGGGGGTCAGTGGGTATATAACCCAAAAGTCTAAAACCCAGTGCTTATCAAATGTTGAGAAATTATAGAAGGAGGTGGACATTTTTCCGTTTTTTTGGGGGGGGGGGAGCTCTAGGGTTTTGAATACCAAAATGAATTGACAAATTCATCAATACATGTGTTGACCCTGATGAATCAAAATTCAAATCAAATCAAATCACAATTTTTCTTATTCACGCCCATCTCTAGTCAGAAACAATCGGGGGGGGGGGGGGGAGAGAGAAAGAACAAACAAATTGCTTCCTTAAACTGATTGGCCAGTGTGGACAAGAAGTTTAGAAGAATTTACTAAAATCTGTAAATTACTTTACCGAATGGAAAGAACTTCAGGATCTATTTATTTTTATTTTTATTTTTATGAATGAAGTAAAATACGAAAGTGTTTTCTCATCCCAGCGCCTGGAAAATTTTCATATGGAGATCCCAGCATCCAATGCAGCATATGTCCCACCACACCTAACTGCAAATGGGGGTCCCGTGAATTCACTAATAAAGCTGGGAAAGAGAGGAGAAAAATTCTAAATAAAGGAATGCCACAATTATCATTTAAGCTGCAAAGTTACTCTGGTAGTGTTTTATCCTATACTGTTGTCTAAGGTATTTTTCTGCCTTGAAAACTGCCATGCAATTTAACAAGACAGAGAGTGGCATAGAAGCAATTAAACAATTAAATCAATTAAAAATAAAGTAAAGGAGGTGTGGCAGGAATGACAACACCACTTTTCTTTTCTTTTCTTTTTTTCTTTTCTTTTCTCTATTTAGCATTGTGTACCATGCCAGATAGAAGTGCAGTGCATGATACAAAATATGATGAAGAAGTAAGTGGTTGGAGAGTTGGGCTGAGACGTGGCAGATGTGTGAAAGGAGGAAAGGGCACTTTCAGAAGCTGTGCCTGAGAACAGGAAACCCAGGGGCATTAACGCCATAAGTTCCCATCTTTGATTAGAAATGGCACAGGGAGCCCTGAGAGAGGTAGAGGCTGTGGGTACGGGGCAGGACTGCTGGAATATGTTTGGTACCACGTCCTGAGTCCCATTCCCCAAATTGGAGTTCCCACTAAAACAAGATCCCCACCCCCGGAAAAAAGGGAAAGGTGGATGGGTTCCCAGTCAAGAGGTGAATCTGAGTCTTTGAAGGGGGGGGGCACCAAGTCCAGTCCGAGTCAAGCCACCAGTGCAACATAAATTTGACCTGTCAGCAAGTCCTGTGACTATAGTTCCCATCCCTCATCTGGGGAGCCTTCAGGCAGCCCATATTCTGACACTCTGTGGATTAGAAAACATGTGTGAGGTGGGAATTCCTCACCCATGGGTTGCCAGGTGATGTTATCCAATAAATGGCACTGGACAACAGGGCCCACTCTCTCCTGCCTTGCCCTGACCTGATAAGGTTTAGCCAGCATGGAGAGAACACATTTCCCCATGCAAACATTTGGTGTGCCAGAGGAGGCCTGGCCCACATTTGAAGAATGATTTATCGAAACACGGTCCTCCAGGCCATATTAAGCAAGCCATGTCAGCAATGATGTTTGTGCAAGAGCCACATCCAGAGAATCTGTACCTCTGGCACGGTCGTAGGGGAAAAAAACTGCAGCAAAAACCACTCATTAACTAATTTATACAAAAGCAGCAGATATAGAGTCAATACACTGCAATCCTTTGCATATGCAGAGAATCAGTGGAGGGAAAGAAAGGGGTGGGTGGCTGTGTTTTCTTTTGGCCCGCTCTGCTGCAGTCTTTCACCATTCATCATTTCTTGCTGTGTTCTGATACAGAGATGATCATTGGCTTTAGGCCACAATGCAGCAGCATTTGACAACCAAGAAACAATGACAAATAGAAATTTCCAGCTGAAAGGAAGCAGACTAGAATAATAAGAAATGCAATGCCAATACAAGAATTAAATGATGGTGTTCCCTGATCATACGGTATTCACATGCTTTCCTGTTCTCCAGCAGCACCTAGGGGAATCTACAGCTTTAATTTTTACTGAATTTTGCTAACTCACATTCAGGATAAAAGAGAAAAGAAACAATTGTACAGACCGAAGATGTCTAATAAAGAAAAAGACTGCCCTTATTCATATGTATAATTGGAGATGGGTGAGTGATTAAAACTGAGCCTACCTTGAGACAAAACAAAAGAGGAGAATGTGTGTAATCTTCCCAGGCAGTCTGGATCTCACCTTCCCTAGTGTCCAGGGGCCCCCATTCATAGATTTTCAATACTAGCCTGTACCCACCTTTTTAAAACTGTAGCTGGCAAGCAGCAGCGAAAACAGCAGCAGCAGCAGATGGCAAGCGTGAAAAAGAAATATATGTACTGCACATATATATTGGATGCAAGATAGATAGATAGATAGATAGATAGATAGATAGATAGATAGATAGATAGATAGATAGATAGATAGATAGATAGATAGATAGATAGATAGATAGATAGATAGATAGATAGACTTTTGACTTTGTTCCATCCTTGCTTTCTCACATCAGGGACAGGTATCAGTACAGGCTTCTGTCACACCAGAGCCTCTGGGGACAACTTCTCATCTCCCATAAGTAATTGAATAAATGCACACAGTCTTATTTTACCTGTGTGCATTGTTTTTCTATGGAACTGAATCAAAACAGTGGGATACTATCAAATGCAATCCGTGTGCCTGAAATGGTGGTACATGTAGAGAAAACACCATTAGAGATATTCTGAGTCTGCACCCAGTGGAACCAAGATTCCCTCTAAGGCGCACTTGCACATGGATACTGCACCCTCCATGCAGGGTTTCCCCACCATTGTGCACCCTTTGTGACCATTTTTGTTGTGCTCATGATGGAACCCACGGGGGGGGTGCATGCACATTTGAATGGAACAGAGTTCTGCACAGCTGAGATGCAAATTATAGGGTATGTTGAATAGCACCCATGGCTCTCCATCTAATTTTTGACTTTTGCTATTTTATCATTTCACATTAGACCTATATGCTCATCTAACAGCCAACATATCTCATGCTAGTGGCATGATGACTGGTATTACCGTCTGAGTAGGCCCCCTTACATTATATGTGGCATCCCTCCCAGATATCAACAAAGTTGAGAGCAGTCACTGAAAACACAGGCAAATGCCTTCTTCCCTTTAACATGTTAACTTCACACAATTCACATAACTCAGAGTGAATCAGTAAGGCTATAGAAATAGATACTGTGTATGCTTTGCCAAAAATATAATGGTATGTTGCCACCAATAAATATCACTGTTTATAAAAGATGTCACCATGTTTGGACTAAACCATCAGGAAGCTACCCTATAACCCAGGCATGTCCAGATGTTTTGGACCACGACTCCCAGAATTCTAAGCTTAGATTGCCAGTGACAAAGGACTGTGGGAGTTGCGGTCCAAAACATCTGGAGGCCTGAAATTTGGCCATGCCTGCTATAACCTCTTAGTCAAACAGGCAGCTCTTGTCTTCTGAAGGAAAAATATGTTATTCACATAACTATTCTCTACAATGATGTGTTAACTTTGATACTGTCTGTGAAGATTCTCCATCATCCAGTTGAGGTTATGTGGAAGTTGTGTCATGGCAACTGGACTTCTTTTTGAGAAATGGAAACATTTCGCTGTTCATCCAAATAATTTTGTCAGTCTGAAGAAGCTTTCTAGCTCTGTTCAGACTGACAAAGCTATTTGATGAGCAGTGAAATGTTTCAGACTCTCAAGAAAAAGAAGCCCAGTTGCCATGACTCAACTTCCAGAACTCTGATACTGCTTGAGATATAATAACAATTGCACATTATCAAAATGATTCTGACTTCTGGAGGCTACACCTTCCAGAATTTTCCAAGGTACTCAGATTTTGTTCACCCACCACTTCTGCTGGGAGTTAAATGGGGCTGTGTAGCTGGTAAAAAAGATCATAGAAAATGGGTGCCAACTTTTTGGAGTAAATAAAAATAAAGATTAATATATGTATCTTTTAAGCAAATTGCTGTCATGTCTGGTAGCTTGTTCATATATGGTGAAAATCAGATCTTTAATTATTATCCTACTTCAGCATGTAAATGTTTAAAAACTGAGATTTTTTTTTCAATTCAGAATACTTATTGTTGCCTCAATTAGAAATATATTTTGGGACTAGGAGTGTATTTCAGTGATGCTACAGGAACGGTTATGGTTTGTGTGACAAAAGAGTGGGTGGCCCTTTAAAATGTATTGAAGTCAAAAGGCCCTATAAATTTTCTACACTACACAGTTATAGCTAAAATGAAATAACTAATCAATATCAGCTACTGCATATGAAAACACGTGTTCTGCTCTTTGACATGATACTATTGGCCCATAACATTTGTCTACAATGAATATTCACTTGATACAAAAAAGTAACATTTGCAATAACTCTCTTTCATGGCATTAGTCCTTTGGGATGTCTAATTATATAAAAAAAGGATCTCCACAGAAAGTTAATTAATATTTTGGGTCTTTAATCAAAAGGGGAATGTATGCCGACACAATCCTTCTTACCCACTGTGTTTTTGGATGATGTGAGAGCACTTCATTTGTAGCTGTGGTGACATGGTCATTTTTGCCACCCTTTCAACACTGTGCACAAAAGCTGTTGTTTCCATTCTAAGATCTAGCTCTGTCAGTAAGCCTCTTCACCAGGGTGGGATATTGGGGGATGCTCCAAGTGTATCCCATGACCTGGGAGGGAGGTAGAACGATGGTACTATAAAGGAGCACTCCTCCCCACATCCATTCTGTCTCCAGGTTTGTGGCCCACCTGCCCACCTTACAAACTAGTGTGAGTCTAACTGGCCACCTTCAAGGACTAGATAAGACTTTTTGCCCCACTGTCCAAGGTTGGCTGCAAGGGACTGAAGATTTTTCACCTATCCCATACTAGTAAAGGGCAGGGTGTCTATTTATGAGGATATCAAAGCCATAGAATCATAGAATCCAAGAGCTGGAAGAAACCTCAAGGGTCATCCACTCCCACCCCTTGCCATGCAGGAACCCCCATCACAGTATTTCTGACAGATGGTCATCCAGCCTCTGCTTAAAAACCTCCAAAGAAGGAGACTCCACCACCCTCTGTGGCAGCATATTCCACTGCTGAACAGCAATAGGGCAAAATGGTGGGTAGTGCAAAAGACACAAGGACTGGTGAGTCCACCTAGAGCAGAGAAATAGGTCTACCTCATCCAACCCCAGGAAGTTGTGGATAGTAAGTTTACAATGATCAGGGAGGGAGGCACTGGGAATCCTCCCCAGGCCAAATAAAGCCAAATAACGGGGCTGTCCAGGGAGTGATATGGTCATTACTAGAAGCTGCTGTGCTCTCTTAAGGACTCCATGATAACGGGGCATTGGAATTGCCCAGAAAAGCAGTTGGTGAGGTCCCAGTAGACCTTTGAGTCCTAATTGCATTCCTCACTATGACAGCTCCCCCCCCCCAATTTTCTCCTCTTCCCATTATGTTGGTTACAGTTTGGTTGTATTAAAGTGTGGCCCAAGTTTAGCTACGTCACCAGCATCTCACCTCTTATACCAGGCTGGGAGGGCAAAGGCATTTTGTCACCATCACAAGGTTCTGTTCTTCTCTTCCCCAGTACTACTGACGTATGAAATACTGCATGCCTTTTTGAGTTAAGATGAATATTTGTGTACATATTGATAGCTATTATCACATGGAAATGGTGCTTAGGTCACTGAATGTAATCATTTTTTTTCCTTCACTAGGTCACAGTCATAATTTCAATGATCTAAACATCTTCATGATTGAGTCTGCCACAGATCTTGAATAAGAAGTTTTGCAGATTCCCTGCTCCTTATACCATTAGAGATACCAACTAGAGGGCAAAACTTCAGAAACCTATTTTCAGAAGCTTCTTCTCAAATTGGACAACTGTAAATGCCTTAATCCTTGCCTCAAAATTCTGGGAGTTGTAGTTCAAGAAAGTAACACTTCCAATCTCCCTTTCTTGCATTACTATTTTAATCTTGTTACATTATATTACTGTATTTACTGTATTTTCTACCTCAATTTGTTCCCTGTGAAGGGATTCGAGATGGCTTATGGTAAAATGGTTTGGAAAATATAACTACTGAAACAAGTAAGCATATTAATTATTAAAAAGCAACAAGTAAAGTCCTATTAAAACCAGGTAAAATCACACATTTAAAATAGATAAAATAATATTTATCTCCTAAAAAATCCCTTCCTCAGCTGCAGGTTATGCACTTGCCAGGAAATAAAGGTATTTGTCTTTCAATGAAAGGACAGAAGGGAGATGGCCAGTCTAGTGTCAAAGGGAGTTCTATAGATTGGGAGACATTACCGAAAAACCGTTCTCCCATGACCCCATCAGTCATGCCTCTATGGGCGGAGAGAGAGAAAGAGAGAAAAGCCTTCCCCAAATATACTACAGGTGAGAGACACTGATACAAAGCATTGACAAACAAGTCTGTGAAGCTTCTCAGTCATCCAGGTGAGGTTGTCTGGAAGTCTTCTCCCTTCTGTCCTTTTACTGACAGACTGGATGAGTAGCAAAATGTTTTGATCTCAAGAAAAGAAGTCCAGTTGCCATGACTCAACTTCCAGACTCATAAAAATAAACACTTTTAATTCACATTTAGTGCAGTTCCAAGCACCCACTGACAGGACAGTCGGTAAAGATCTTTAAATAGGAGCTCAACAGAGAAATAAAGAATTCTGGATGCCATCCATTCATTTGGAGTCCTTTTTATCATATCAATATTTTTATTAGAGTAACTGAATAACTTCACTTCATTTTAAAAACTTTAGAGGGAGAACAACTTTGACTTCAAAAAGTTCTTAAACATCCAATTTTAGCAACAAAACCACTATCATCTGTAGTATCTCTCAGCTGATGTTATTTATAAGATTAGCACCAGGGATGCATTTGACCTGTCACAACTACCTTTGGCATTAATTCCCTTATCTCCAAATAGAAATTAGGTCATTTCACATTTATCTGTGCTTTATAAGATAACTATCAAGAGATCTGTTAAACTATCTTAACAGAACTTAATCAGACAGCATATGGTACATGTATTAAGAATTCACAGTGTTTTATCCAATTTCATTCCTTGGGTTTATTTATAGATAATTACTACTTATTTTGTTTCATTGAGACAAACATGCAGCAACCATTTTATAAACTATTTCCAGTGTTTATAAAATATGCTTTAAATAATTTCTCTTGAACTGGAAGAGGACACTATCTTCAGTTCAAAAAATGGGAGTTCCAAGGTTATTTCAAATGTTTAATGACTTTCCAAATGTAGGTCCTGTTGCAATCCAGTATATTATTCATGACTGGCCATATTTTTATTGATCAGTTGATTATAATGATGATGGTAATGTTAGGTTATAGATGCACCCCACCTTTCCTCCATTGAATTCTGTGTACAGTGTAGCATAGAGAGCTCTTGTCCATTGTATCAGCTACTATATGAAGTGCCATCTTCATGTGTAGGTTATAAATGCAGACACAAGTTGCACATTTATGACTGTCATTTGACAATCAGTATGTGACTCTGATCAGGTCAAAAGCCTGCTGATACTCTAAACACTCCTACAATGTATGGGGACATAAAGATAATACAACCCTAAGATGGTCTGGAGAACATTAAACATGCAGCCTTAAAATTTGGTCCTTGTGACTTAACATTATATAACTAAGGCCACGTTTTGGAAAACTACTGAGAAGGCATAAAGTGTATATTAATTATTGAAAGGTAATTTATCCATCAACTCTCAAAGGCTTTCACAGCCAGGATATGATAGTTGTTGGGAGTTTTCCAGGCTCTTTTGCCATGTTCTGGAAGTTTTTCTTCTGATGTTTTGCCAGACCCTGTGGCTGGCATCTTCAGAGGGCAAGGAGCTCAGGGAACTAGAAGTTCTCTCTGTGCTCTGGGATATACCCTCTGAAGATGCCAGCCACAGAGTCTGGTGAAACGTTAGAAAGAAAACCTTCCAGAACATGGCCAAACAGCCCAGAAAACTGACAACAGCTATCCATGAACTTTCATGTTTTTGATTTCTCATCACTTACCTATTGGTATTTGAGAGTTAATTACCTTCTGTGGAAAAGCAATGTGTTTGACAGACATTCAGTGAAAGGACATTGATCTGTTAAAGGCTTGTGCATTTGATCACAGCATCAAGCAGACATTTTCAATAACAGATGAGCAGGTGTGTTCAAACCAACTATTTGGTATTTCAAGGAATCCCAAGAATGTACAGAATTCTTGTTTCAATATTTTCTCTTTCTTCTGCCTCCAGCAGCCTCTATTTAAATTGGTATCCACAGAAGCATCTGAACATTTGGGGCCATACATGGATTATGGTGCTCTTTTATCACATCTAGGTGCTGCAAATAAGAAGATACCTGGGAAGGAACTTGGCAAATTATTTCAGTTAATTGTAAATAATACCTAATTCATGTTCAGAAACCAGACTTCTCTAGTTCTCAGTGTTTCCAGTAGTGGTTGAAATACCTTTCTGAAACTCCAGACAGACCAAGTCGGCGTAAATAAAACTGATGGAGATGGACCTATGTGTTGACTTAGTGAGGACCTTCCAATGTTTCAGTTAATGTGTGTGTGTGTGTGTGGGGGAATCTGAGTGGCAGAGCTTTTTAGAGCTCAGAGCTCAGTGAAGTGAATCCATGAAGAGAGATTCAGGGCCAATGAAAGCAAGTGCTTCACCCAGGGCACAGAATTCCTACTGACAAGATGTGGCAATAGCTGAGTTAAATAGCTTTAAAAGGATTAGAAACATTTATAGACGATACAGCAGATGTTGGGACACTTATATTTCACCTCTAGTATCGGACACATTACTGCTGTCAATGCCTTTTGCCAAGGTAAAAGAGCAAGAGAGACTTACTGCTGCCATGTCTTGCATCTGGGACTTCCTTGGACATTTTACTTGCCACCGTAAAGGAACAGGATAATGACTTAGATAGCCATTTGGCTTGATATCAGGGCTCCTTCTTGCATCCAAACATCACACAGAGAGGACAATCCAAATTCATTTTAAACCCCTTCAGATATAAGGCTTCAGCAGGTTTCTAACTACCAATTTTGGTGCTCAGGATGCCATTGCCATGGCCCTGTTGGTTAAGCCTGAGTCAAGTGAGATTAGGGCAGGGGTGCTCCAACTTTTTGTAAGGAGGGCCAGATTTGGTGGCTGAGAATGTCTCAGGGGCCGGTTGCTCCCTGACCCTGCCACTCACTGCAAGCCCCACCCACTGACCCATAAGCCCCACCCACTGATCCCTTGCAACCCCACCCTCAGGAAGGAAGGCGGGCACCTAGCTTCATAAGGTTCCTGGTGATGCAGGTGGTGGAGGCCCGCCCCCATGCACACACCCAGCCCCACAAGCTTACCGGTGGTGCTGGTGGTGGTGGCCCACCCTCTTGCCCGCCCGCCCAGCCCCTCAAGGTTCCCCGCGGTGTCAGTGTTGGTGGAAGATTTTTTAAAAAACATTGGGGCAAAGGAGGGGGAGGGAAGGGTGGGCCAGCCAGCCACGGGCCACTCAGAATGGCCTGAAGGGCCGGATTTGGGCCCTGGGCCAGACTTTGGGCAGGCCTGGATTAGCATATGAATGAAGAAGATGAGGAATGGGAAAGACCACTGAAGTCTGAACATAGAATGGACATTATGGCTCTGTGCTGAGTCTGCCTGTTTTACATTTCCTTGTGCCTGCGAAGGAAAGGCAATAGAGGGTACATTCTGGACAGTTCAGTTAATGTCTTTACCAGTTAGAAAATAGTAGAATCTGGGTTGGCACTCCTCCAGCAGCAAATATTTGCATGCTTCAAATTATGTGCCATGGTTTAAAATCCCAGTTGCTCTATCATTGTTATGGCTCTGAGTCACAGGGCTGGAAAAGTACTGAACATGTCTGACCAAATGGCACTATTTGAGAATGCTGAAATGCTGTCTGTGAAGATGCTCCAGGGCTCAAAGTTGTGGGGAAGATCTTCAAACATGCTTACAATCTCCTTTCCAATCTTCCTGGTCAATCTAAGATAGCTGAGAGTAGCTGGTGAAAAGGGTATGCTACTCCTCCTGGGATACATCAATAAAGTTTGAGTAAGACAGCTTTGGAGACTCATATAAGCTTTTCCTCAGGTGCTGCTGTTTCAAGGAGCCATTTCATGATATTGCTTAAGTAACACAGGGATGGCTAAGAGATGGAGATAAAGACTTTTAAAATGCCTTGTGCAATAGTAGAGAGACAGTGTTTTGTACATAAAGGAGAAGGGCAGATGTGTGTGAATGATGGCACTGATAAGACTAGGCTTTGAGCTCCTTCCTTTGTCTGCTTTCTTAGCAGAGCCTTGGAGCAGTCTGGCTGTAACATTGTACAAGGTATTCACAAGTCACTTCAAAACAACAACATCTGAGTGCCTCACAGCAGAGAAACCGTAACAGTGCTGACTGATTCTTCACTTGTCTTTGCAGAATCATGTCAAAATGAAATCCAAAAGGCTGCTGGTGTTCTGACACTTCTGTGTTCACCTGAGTAAAATCTTTGCAAGTTATTTCAGAGCAAAAAAGGCACCCTAAAGCAGAGTAAAAACAATGTATGCATGAATGTGAACATTGGACAAGTTTATAAAATTAACACAGAGAAAGAAAAAGGAACATGATTGTATTCTTTATTTTGAAAGACTTTGGGGACTGAAGCTGACAAGAGTTTTGTGGCATCTTTCAGACAAACAAGATTTATTTGGCTTGTGCTTCTGGGGTCTGTAGCCCAGTTCTTTGTATATGTCTGCATTTGTTTCTGCCAAATAATGCTTGTTAGTTAAAGGCATCACAAGATTCTGTACTGGTTTTGTTGCTACCTTCTTGAAAAGTTTTCATCCACCCAGGGCAGAGTACAGCTCTGTCACAGGATGCTCAAATCATTATGGTCCTTCCATATCATCAAATATTGGGAGCAGAGTGGGGGTGGGGTGGGGATCGACACACAATTCTCTATAATTTTACTCTCAAAACAGGGGTACAACTCAGTTTTGTGGTTAACATAATTCTATTATCCAGGATATGCTGAAGCTTTATTCAAGTGTTTCTGAAGAATGTTATAAATATACAAATAAGGGAATGTACTAGCCCCAGGGAATGTACTAGCCCCCAACATCTCTGTAACTATTTCACTATGTCACTTTTTCACTTTCATAATGTCTTAAGAAAAGAATCCGTGGATGTTTACCACATAGGCAAGAACATGGAAAATATGGGTCTTTGCATGTGTGATAAGTCTCCATAGGAAGGAGATGCCCTTCTCTACCGAAAGGTCACATTTCCTCAAGCAAAGCAACAACAGAGGAGAGTGAAGGGCCTGCATGTTCCACTCCTTGGGATCTCAACTTTTTAAATCATAAAAACTGTCAGCATTCTAGAGCAGGACAAACGCATGGGACAGAATCCTGGGTTGGAAAACTTATATTGATCCTTTTCTACACCAACTTCAGATTAAAAAACGATGAAAGATTTATGTTGGCATTCTGTCTGTGAAGATTCTCAGTCATCCAGATGAGGTTATCTGCAGTTGAGTCATGGCAACTGGACTTCTTTTCTTGAGAGATTGAAATGTTTCGCTGCTCATCGAAACAGCTTCATCCGTCTGAGGAAAGCTAGTTGCGAGTCCTCCATTTTATAGTTCACTTTGACCTCATGCCAGCCTGGTCTGAAATAAGCTCATAAAATGAACAATGGCCTGAATAGTGACATAAAATAAACAGTGGCCTGAAAATGCAACATAGCAGAATGAAAATGTTTTGATGCAGATTTTCAGAGTCAAGTACCACAGACTCAAGTACCAGTTTAAAATCTGCATCAGAACTGAGAAAAACTTTGCACCACCTCAAGACCAGGTACTTGTAAAACTCGCTGGATCACACTTAAGTGGGCATGGTCACATTTTTTCCCTTTAAATTCTACTGGTTGTGGGGACAAAATTTTATTAACCGCATCTTCAAGCAGTTTGAAGTGGTTTTTAGTGGTCATAGGATAGCAGCCGCTACAGTTGTGCTGGCCTAAAAAATGGAAGAATAATCTGCCTCAAGCAGTGTCAGAATGCTAGATAAGGGATAGACCATGTGAACATTATTAGGCCTAACCTATATCATATGGTTCAGAAAAGGAAAAAGCAAACCTAATGAGAAGATGTTAGCTTAGTTCTGGTCTCAGTATATCGCCTGAAAGAGGTATTTAGATGAAAGCTATGTTTTTTCTCTTTTGCATCCAAAGGAAAAAAAATGGGCCTTGTTTACCAATCATAATGTGATGATCTGCCTGTACTCCAGGCTCAACAACAGATGAGTGAAATAGTTTGCTAGGAACACCATTATGGGCTGCCTTACCTGTCTGTTCCTGCCCACTTTCAAAAATGTTCAATTGATTCAAGAGGAGTCAACAGTTTACTGAATGAAGACAGAAAAAAAAGGATCATCTGCAGAAAATAACTGTGAACCCTCTTTATGTCTCTTAAGTGCACCCACAAACACATGCAGGCACAATACACTAAGGACTGCAGATATAGGCAGGGCAGTTTGCATATGACTGAATTCTGCCAGAGCTCACCAAACATAACTACAGCATTCACACCCCAAGAACCTCAGTGTTGCCTGATTTTTTTAAAAGGCAGACTTTCATAATTTAATTCATTACTAGAGATGGGCACAAATCGAAAAAATGGTGTTTCATTTTGTTTTGCTTTGTTAAGGAGTTTGGTTCCTTTCATTTTGTTTTTTGTGAATTTTTGCAAAAAAATTATTTTGTTGTTTTGTTAATTCATTATTCGTTTTACCCGCTTTTTCCCCAGCACCCACTGTGTGGCCTCTGGGGCCCGGTCGGAGCTGGGGGGTGCCTATGAATGGGTGTGAGAGGAATAAAGAGGGGGAGCGGTGTCGGAGCCCCACTGCTGTGGCCGCCTAAGCACAGCCTCCTTATCTTTATTCCCGGGGCGGGGATGAGGCTTGAGCCCACTGCATCCCTCTATGGCACTGACAAAGTCTGTGCTCCCTCTGTGCAGCTCAGCCCCCCATTAAAAAATGAACCAAACCGAACCATTTTTTCTCCGTTTGGTTTGTTTTGTGTTAAAGTTGCCCCTAGGGTCATTATTCATTTCGTTACGTCATGAAATGAATAACAAATAACAAAATAAAAAAATTATTTCGTGCCCATCTCTATTAATTACAAAACTATATGTGGTGAACAGTTGCTGAGCTCTGAGAAGCTAGAGAAGTAACTGAATTGTAGGTAGTAAAAGGCAGATAAAGGAATAGGGATGCAGCCAGTGCAGGATGGGGTTGCTCCTGGATTCTGATGCCCAGATTTCAGTGATGGCCAGGAGTGCATTTGCAGTATTAAAACAGCTGTGTCCATTTCTGAAGATTGCTGATCCAGCCAGGATAATACATGCCTCAGTTACATCCTGTCTGGATTACTGTGGCACATGATATTGTGGGGCGGGCGGGCTATGGAAAGTGTTTGAAAACCTGAGCGGATACAAGAAGCAACAACCCCATTGTGAACTGAGGTACGACACCATGGTCACGTGACCCTCTTGTTACAGCAGCTCCATTGGCTGACAATGCATTTCCAGGTAGAATTCAAAGTGATGGTTCTAACCTAAATATAAAGCCTAAACAGCTTAGGTCCAAGCTTTCTTTTTGTTTTCATTGTAGAGTACAGACTGCAGGAAACTGCTGATCTATGCAGAGAAGCTGTTACTTAAGACTAATTAGTTTAATCAATGGAGTATTTTCAGAAAGTTCTCCCAGAAGGGAGAGATCTTCCTGACGAACAACAGAAGACATATGTGGCACTTATATTGTTGTACATGGCAAGAATGAGATCCATGGCATTTCCAGAGTACATGACATGAGAACTTGAGCCAGCACTACTAGACATGGGCACAACTTGGCGAAATTCTCATTTCCGTTTCCGTTTCTCGTTTCCGTTACGTAACGGAAACGGTAACAACAATTACTCCGCCAGAACTCGAACTCGAACCGACTAAAGAAAAACTGGGTCTGATTTGTCGTGGTCGTTCCTGGCATTGCAGCGATCGCGCGATGCCAAGGAGCACAGGAAAAAAGTTTTAAAAATAAAAAAAAACGATTCCCGGCCAAAAAATCAGGCGAAAATATGCCTGCCTGAGTGAGGGCACCTACCAGAGGGGTGGTTTCTGGGGGGGGTCCCCAGCATCCCCCCCTCTCCTGGGCTGCGCAAAGTGCACGTCCGTGTTGAGTCGCCACGCCAACTTGCCAAGCGGCGCGGCACAGAAAAAAGTTTTAAAAATAAAAAACCCCGATTCCCGGCCAAAAAAGCAGGCGAAAATATGCCTGCCTCAGTGAGGGCACCTACCAGAGGGGTGGTTTCTGGGGGGGGGGTCCCCGGCCTCCCCCCTCCTCTCCTGGGCTGCGCAAAGTGCGCATCCTCGTCGAGTCGCGACTTGCCACGCCAACTCGCCCCAAGCGGCGCGGCACAGAAAAAAAGTTTTAAAAATAAAAAAACCTGATTCCCGGGCAAAAAAGCAGGCGAAAATATGCCTGCCTCAGTGAGGGCACCTACCAGAAAGTTGGTTTCTGGGGGGGGGTCCCCGGCCTCCCCCCCCTCTCCTCTCCTGGGCTGCATGCATCCTCGTCATCTCG
Organism: Phrynocephalus forsythii; assembly: GCA_029282475.1. NCBI lineage: Eukaryota > Metazoa > Chordata > Lepidosauria > Squamata > Agamidae > Phrynocephalus > Phrynocephalus forsythii. Next base: position 9,476,790 of record JAPFRF010000007.1, on the reverse strand, counting down.
CCAACTCGCCATGCCATGCGGTGCGGGCAGGGGATCTAAATGGGGCGACCGCAGTATTTATTTTGAAATCGCGTGGTCCAGAAACACACCAAAGCACCACAGAAACATGCGAAAATAGCTATTTTAAAACTGCCTGATTTTTTTCAGTAGCAGCAGTGGGTTTTTCTTGCAACAAAACATCTCCATTGATTTTATTTTATTTTATTTTTATTTTTATTTTTTTACACCTGCGCAATGATGGGCTGGCCATGGGAGTGGACCATGCAAATTTTTGGAGTCATTCCACCAATTGCATGGCCACTTGGACCAGGTGTTGACCGAGACTTCTGGGATGTGCCAGTCGGGCATAAAAAGCCACTAACCCTAGCCCGAACCCGAACCCAAACCCGAACCCAAACCCATACGCCAGTACACTGTCCTTCTTAGTGGGTCAGAGAGGCACCCAGAGGTGCACCCCAGTAACTCACCCTAACCTTACCCGTAACCCTAAGCCTATCCCTTGTGCTAACCCCTAACCAGTAAGCCAGATGTGTACTCGCATTGCACACTACAGCAAGTACACTTCCCTTCTTAGTGAGTCACAGCAGGCGCCCGTAGGGGTCCTCTCTTACTTCATTCCCCAGCCCAACTGCACTGCAGGCAGTGAGTCACAGAGGCACCTGAAAGAGAGGTGCCTCTGCCTGCTGCAACTGCAACTTAATAGTATGCATATCCAATTGGCTATGCATGCCATTTTGTAGCGGGCCAGAGGAGGCACCCACCCCAGAGAGGTGCCTCCAGGAGCCCGCTTTCCCTTCATGGCGGGCCAGAGGAGGCACTCACCCCAGAGAGGTGCCTCCAGGAGCCCCCCCCCAAATCAGTACTAATGACAGACAAAACACCAACAAAGGAAATGACAAATTTTTGGAAAATTTCGCAAAAAACGGAAACGAGCCGAAACGGGCCGGCTCCAACACACGACAACTCGAAACGTAATTTTTCCTGGTTGTGCCCATCTCTAAGCACTACCACAAGGCAGAGTAAGGTGACCACATTATGGAGGAAATCAGGAGGAACAGCAGCCTCCTCTTGATAATTCTTCATAAATTATAGGATCCTCACTGCTTTTCTAAATAGCCCACAGGATAGTGTCTGGCTAGCCCTAAACTATGAGGACAGAGCAGAAGTCTAAACCAACCTGCTGCCTGAGGTATGATCAGAGCAAATGATATTAACTGGTCAGTGAACTTCATGGTCATCTATGAAGATATTTTATTTTATTTTAGCTGCAAAATGGAAGACCAGTGAGATTTTTAAAAGGTTTACTGGATGGGGAAAAGGGGTGGATACCTGAGCAGTTCAGCAAAGGAAAGGTAAATAATGAAAGTATAATAAGACTAGGTGGAGCTAGCTGACAAAAAGAATCATGCAGAGAATACCCCTGTTCCTTCAAAGACATTTGATTGATTGAGTTATTACAGTAGGATGCCCCTATCCACTGAAAAAATAAATAAATAATTCAGTAGCCGTAAAGCAAGCTACTTTCACAAACAGCAGTGGTAAAGCAAGCTACTGTCATAAAATAGCAGCTGTAAAGCAAGCTACTATCACAAAACAACAGTTTTGGGGGGTTGAGGGCATTCTCTTTTAATCACTTTTTCATTATCCACAGGAAGGCTTGGAACTGATCCCCAGCAGATATTGGAGTCCTACTGTATTCATATATGCCTTTCTTTGAATCTTAAAAGCAAAGATCTAGCTCCCAGCCTCCTCCATCTTCCTTTCCTCGGGGGGACGGTGCTATCTCTGAAGAGGAAAGGTTCCAGCTTCAACAGATAGTGTCCTTCCAAACAAGACACCAAGTTTTCTAGAGTGTTGCTTGCATGGAGTTTCTGAACATGAGCAGAAACCTTTCCTCAATAGATACACCATTCTCCACATGGGGCGCGGGGGGGGCAGGGAAAAGAGAGGAAAGTCTAGGAACTTCCTCATATGTTTGCTTTAAAAAATAAACCAAACAAACATGTTAAATTATTTATTTATTTATTTATTTATTTATTATATTTATACCCCGCTTATTAACGTCAAGATCTCTAAGCGGCTTACAGAAGCACACATAAACACAGTTAGAAGACACACAATACACACATCAACTAATACAATTAAAACCTGATAGCGTTCCTGAAGCTATCCGATAAAATTATCATTCAAAACATGGCGATGGCGGGGTGAGTTAAAAAAAAAAAAAAGCCTAGGAATCGCCGAAGGCCTCCCGGAAAAGGTAGGTTTTAAAAGCCTTCCGGAAGGCCAGCAGGGACTCTGCAAAGCGGTTAGAACGCCCGGGTCAGTACTCGTCCTCCGGGCTTCAGAGTCCGAGGTTGATTATGCTTTGTAGATCCATGAAAAAAGGAAGATAAGAAACAACCCTGGACCTTCTTCACAGTCAGAGTTTGGGGATTAATGTTCTGCTAGATGGGGTTACACTTCCAAGAAAAATTACTTATATCCCTGGATTCAAGTCTGGACCAAGGTTCCCTCTAAGGTGAGTATGCATGTGTGGGGGTGTGAACACCTCTAGCCCCCTCTGCACTGGGCTTTCCCATCCCTGTGCACCCATCACAACCATTTTTGTTCTGGTCATGAGGGAACTCACTGCAAGGGGAGGAGCACAGACACACAGAGAGAATAGAGCCTGGGCAGTGAGGATGAAAATTAGAGGGTATGTTGATCTGGATGCACAGGTTTCAACATGAGCCTTCTCATAGTAAAGGCTTATGTTTCAGCTGCACCTGTTTCCTTGAGATGTCTGATCTGGCTATGAAGGCATATGCCTTAGTTGCATCCGACGTAGATGAGTGCAGCACACTCTTGGGGGAGGCTGCCTTTGAAGACTGTTGGGGACTTTCAGTTGCTTCAAAGACTGCAGTGAAAGTGCTGAGGGCCACTGGTTACAGAGAGCATCTACGTCCCATATTTTGACAGATTTGTCTGGCTGCGGGTCTGTTTCTTAGCACAATTTAAACTGCTAGTAATTGCTTATAAAGCCAAATACAGCCTGGGTTCCGGCTAATTTGAGGACTTTGTCATCCCATTTATACCCCCCCTGCCTTTAAGGTTCTTCCGGGGAGACTCCTCTCTTAGTATCAAGCTAGTTTGGAATTAATGAAGTGACAGGAATCATTTTCACTAGTTGTGCCACATTTATAAAATGCTTGTCCTTCCTTCAGCCTGCAAATACATTCATTTTTCATTAGAATGTTTAAGTGACAATTGAGGGCATTAGAGAATGCTGAAAGTATTGATATTGGGCTGCTGGTAGGTTTTTAAATGATTTTAAATAGTGGTTTCAATAGCCCTGTTTTCTTAAATGTTTTTGATGTTAAAATGTTATACTGTATGTTATTTTGTTTTGGGATATGAAAGTGGCTAGCAGGAAGCTCAGGTTTGCACAAATTTACACACAAAAGCTATTATTATTTGGTTCCAGGTGTCTTAATTTAACACAGGCATACACTGCATCACTAACTGACCAGAGTGGCTTTGGTGGCCAGATAAGAGGGAGGAAATAAACAAAGAAATAAAGAACTACTGGGAAAAAAACTAAGCAGGAGCACTATGGGGAAGCAGTGGTCATTTTCTCAAAAGTTATGAGCTTTATTTGGATCTTACATGATTTATAACAATCATCATCAACACCAACAAACTCTACCCAATAGATGGCATTTCCTCCCCCTTCTTTTTCTAAGAGCTATTCACAGATACTGACTGTGAATTTGGGAACCCATAAGAGATAGCTCAATAATTATATAAAACACATCTAATGGGAGGTAATGTAGCCTCTAAATTGGGGTATGTCGGGGGGGGATACTTGTTTGTATTCTGATTATTTATAACGCCAAATGACAGGAAATATTTGTGCCAAATAATTTCTCCAACACAGGCCAATAACTATAACAGTCAGAGTAGGAGGATGTGATCTGCTGCTAGGGAAATGAAGCAACCCACTCCTACCACACGGAAAAGTATGCATGATCCTCCAGGCCTAAGACACAGAATTAATGGCACCATGAAAGCAAGTGTGGCTCTTGAATAAGGTAATTAAAGAGTTTTGAACTAAAGCTTGAAATAAAAGCTTTAATTAAATATCTCATGGGAAGAGGCAACTTGCTTCAGTTTGTAACTACCCTGCCTCCCATTCATGGGAGAGTGTTGCTTACTTGTGTGGCAACATCAGGTCATGTCTACCTACAACACTGACTATGGGATTCAGAACTAGGGCTAATGATAAAATATTCACAGGGCTGTATTCAGTCGTATAATTTACAATACAGTAATGTTGTTGCATGTTTACAATGTGCTGCATAGATCACTGTTGTGGAGCACCTGGCTGTGGAATCAGGGAATAAAGAGTTTCATTTCTACTGTGGCTCCTGGAAAACAAGCAACCTGTGTGGTCTGGGGAAGCTGCAGATTTGCAGAGTGCCACCAGAAGAGGCAAATGACAAAACTGTTCTTTTTACAAAGAAAAAATCCATCAGTTACAATTGACTTGATGGCACACAGTTGCAAAAAAACTGTGTATATGGAAAATGAAGCAGTCTGCATAGAATAATTCTGAGTACTTTTACAAATGCAACAATAAATAACCACCCAGAAAAAAATTCATCTAGTGGGAGACTCAGCTGGGCAGCCATTCTTTTCTTCCTTTCTTGCTGGTTTAATCATTACCATGCAACACAGTTTACTGTTTTGTATTTATTTATATATTCTGACTGTTATACATCTTTCCTAATCCTTGAGGCCTAATTCTGGGAAATGTAAAATTCCTTTCCAACTCTCTGTAAACATATCCCATAATTTCCAAATGGCTGAACTATCCATTAGTCTCAGGAAGTTATAATGCAGCTATGTCCAGATACAATTCTCCCTGTAGCATAATTAACTCAAAGTGCTTGCATTGGGAGAGTAGAAAGCAACCATTGCTTCTGGTATAAACAGAGTATCAAAACAACATTTGATAGTACATACATATTTTGCCCAAGCTAACAAACTATATGCTGTGCATGTTTGGAAAGCCACAACTGGGAAGCAAAATCTAGCCTAATTCTAGTGCTAATTCAATGAGCCATAGGAAAAGGAACAGGTGATAATTAACTTGGAATTAGGAAGGGAAGGACATAACTGCTGTGAAAGTGGAAAAGGGGGACCCCCCCCCCCAGGGTCCTTGACTCCAACTTCTCACAGCAAAGATCACACCTCATATCTACAGTGGCCCCCCGCCCATTCACGGTTCACATACTGCAGTCCTGCTATATCGCGGGATTACAGTATATGAAAAAGCCCCCTGGGGTAAGGGGGAAAGGCCTGTTTCAGGCCTTAATTACCCCCAGTCTGGAGTTGTCCCAAATGGGCCTGTGATGGTGTTCCCGGGCCTTCTGGAGGCCCCAAAACGGCCTCCCTGCAAACTGGGAGCTGCTTCTGGGTCATTTCTGAGGCCTCCAAAATCATTTCTGAGGCCTCCAAGGGACGTTCTAGGCTTGTTGCAGACCTGTTTGGGGCAGCAACAGACTGGGGGTAAGTACAAGAGCTGCCAGCTAGGTGCCCCAGGGGCGACCCAACCTGCATCCGCATATCACAGATTTTCAATTATCGCTGGTCAGGTTGGGTCCCTAACCCCCGCGATAGGCAGGGGATCACTGTACCACAGTAAATATATAAGAAGCCATGACACAGTGGCTAAACTGCTGTACTGCCTGCAGCCCAAACTGCTCACAACAATGTTTGAGCATTATGGGGCAGCACATAAGCAGCACACTTTGCTTTGCTTTTAGTTGCACTGGACTGAAACACCTTCCTTTCTGGAATCTGTGTGGACAGTACAACTGTTTTGTTTCCCTTGTTGGATGCCATTAAAATTCATTGTTTTGTGTTGAGCCAACAGCTATTCTTTTCTGAGCAGCAGGGGAGGCCTATCCATGTTCCCAGCTGTAAGGGATTTTAAGCTAACAGTAGCAGGTCCAGAATGAAAAGTAGAATGGCTACAATTGCTATACAGTGGCTTGCCTTTTGTACATGTTGACAGCTGCTCATGTGCATCTATGCATGAATGCAGACTGATGAGAGTATGTAGCTTGTCAGTGATGTGTGAAGCTTCTTAACAGGGCAAATTCTCTCTGTGTTTCTGTGCTTCAGTGCCCCAGTTACACACAGAGTTGCTTCCCAACTAGCCAGCATTCTTTTTAATCTGTCCTGCAGCATGTTGCCTTTTGTTTGTTTCACTTTGCAGGGAACAATTTTATCCACCTTTCCTTAAGAAGGTAAAGCCATAAATCAGCAATTTAAAAGACTGTATAACCTGTTGCCTAACACACAGAGAAACACTCTAGAATTGGCAGAGACATGACTGGCAAACCCGTTGTCTAACAAGTTTGGATTGCCTTTTCCTGCTTCTTTCTGGACTTTGTAAGGCACCATCAATGGCCGCTCAACCTTAGACTCACTTATCATCAGCCATGGGGAGCTCTGAGGTGACTACAAACTGAAGAAACATGTACTCACCAGGCTAAACTCTTAATTTGACTAATTTGGCTATCATTGGCTCCTCCTCCCTGGTGAATAAAATGAATTATAACTATAATCAACAGTGGTTGATGTGTCTCTGTATGGTAATAGTGTGCCTTGGTTTTTGAGCACCTCATTGTACGAGCAACATCTCTGACCTATATTTTTTCTGGTGCCCAGTCTGAGAAAATGGGGTTTTGCTCACAAAACTTTGCAGTTTGTGTGATTTGTAAAAAGGGTTCAATAAAGATACCCCTTTGCTCTTACATTTGTGCAATCCTGAACCATAGGGCCTTTTCAAAATTATTTCAAAATTCAGAAAAACATTCCAAACCATTACCAGATGTGGACTCTGAAACATACTTTTTGACCTGAGTCTGCAGCCCTCCATGGAAGGGGGGGTAACAATTTTTTTAAATAGTTTTTTTTCCACACAGGTTTGACCATGAATTTAGACGTTTGCTTTTCCTGCACCATCCAGTAGCTCTGTGGTGATTAGAGCTGCACCGAAGACTGAAATGTAAGCTCCTGAAGGCTTGGATCTCTTTGGGGTCTTTGTTTTTGTTCTCTCACTCTATAAAGCTCATGTTCTCAATATTTTAATACACAACATAGATTTCAAAATATGTCAGTATTCTGCTTTTTCAATCTTTGTGTCTGAAGAATGCTCCCCCCACCCCAGAAGAAAATTGTACTTCATTACTTGCAACAGATGTTTGGATTACACATATATGAAAAAAGTACATTTCTAGAGTACAACTTGGGAGCTATAGAAGAGAATGTGCAAACAAGAATTGGTTGCCCATAAACAGTATGAGGTAGACTTAGAGATAATATAACAGAAACCTCAACTAACTTTTGCCTAGGGGATAAAATTTCCTACCATCAAGTTGGTCCTGACTCCAGAATTCTACCAATGTTATTTCTAAAACATATGGCCCATATCTATAGCTGATTCAATGAGCTTTTCAAATGCTCCCAAAGTGATAAAACATGGTTAGAAAACAAACAAAGTGTCTTATAAAACTGACATTCTTTCATAAGGCTTTAACAAGATTATATCCTCACTGAGCCTCTACAGAAGTGAAGATAGTAAATAGTCAGCAATGACTATTTTGCACTCCTCTGCCCTTCGCATGTGACAGAATTTTCCTTATGGCTTGCTGGAGTGAGGTTTGATTCTTCAAAACACCTCCAGTTTATGAACATAGAATATTGTGCTTCTGTTCCTATAATTCAAAACACCAGGAAATGTCCCAGTATTGTTACACAATATCATATTCACGTTGCAAGACAGGAAAAAGGAAGCCAAACTTTACATAGCAAAGGGGCAGTCTCAGTGCTGATAACACCATTATAAAGATGATCTGCAGGGTATCCTTTTGTGTTCATTACCATTCTCAAAGAAACATCCAGCTGAGAAAATCCTAGAACTTGTCTCATTTTTTCCTCACCTGAACACTAAGCAATTGTGATGCCTTTTTTTCCAACACATTCTCTAGGTTGCTATTGCTAGACTATATACCTGTTCTTTTGTAGAAAGGAGACTCATGGTGAGATGGCCTTAGTTATGATTAACTACCCCCACCCTACTATACAAAGTAGCCAATTATCATGAAAAGCTTTAAAACAATTAAAATCTTTGGATCCACAAAGCCAAAGAAAGCACAAGCCATATCTTCACTGCCTTGATGTCTGTTGACTCTGTCATCACCCAATTACAATCCCACAAAAAGTATCTCATCCACGATATTTATTGAGTTGGAATCTAACTTCTTTCGTCTCCAGAATGGTGAGGTTATTCTCCTCACCTCCTGAGAGGTTAAAGTACTTTCTGGTGTTCTCAGTAAGAAAAGAGAAGAACTGATTTGCACACTGTGCTCTAATGAAAGCAACCTTTTGACCCAAACAACACCAATTGTATAAAATGGTTATGTCTACTGCTTTGCTGCATGGACTGTTAAGTATCTGAAGCATGAGTGAGTGGTTTTGCTCGTCCCCCCTTCAAATATTTTGACCATCATTCTCTGCTTGCTTTGTATGTGTGACTGTTGCTTGTGAGAGGGAAAAGACATCAGTTCTGCATAGAGGCCTTTTCCATAAATTGCAAAGACTTTAACAGCATAAGTTATGTATATATTTCCTTTCTCTTGTTGGTAAAGACTGGAGACCCATATGTCCTACTTTGTCAGCCTTGTGAATAGACCCTGGGTTTTAGTTTGCACTTTACAGGAGATATCAAACATGGTGTAGCCCAGGCATGTCCAAAGACAGGCCTGGGGGCCAAATGGGGTCCATTTTCAAATTTTGAGCAGCCCGCAGACTCTTTCCCCACTGGCTCAACCTGCCATGCATCCCCGCTAGCTGTCCCCTCCCCATATCGGATGGAGATGCCAGCTTGCAGTTTTATGGTTTGCCTGTCCTCCCTGCCCAGCCTACCCACCCCCGGCTCCATTGCTGCAGCATCCTTCCCACCTCCTTGCATGTCCTAGAGGCTTGTCCAAAGTCTGGCCTGAGGGCCAATTGCAGCTGAATGGTCGACCTACACAAATTTTCACCTCACCAAATCTGGCCGTTCTTGCAAAAAGTTTGGACACCCCTGGTGTAGCCTGTCCCATAAGGCATTTCAGCACCCTGGATAACTGGTTGAAGTGGATTCAGTACACCTCAGAAATCATGATTCTATACCTCCACTGATTCTCACTATGGGGCTTCTAAATTCCTTATTGAGCTGTACTATAAAACCAAGGCATTCTAAACTAGTAGGAATCAGTATTTTAGCCAGCATTCTTTACATATTATTATTAAGAGATTAAAATACTGTGATGATACCATTAGGCTTGATGAGGTAAAGTAATGTTGGCTTTTTTTCAGTATGGAACTGTGAAGTTCAGAGGTAATTCTAGCATCTAAGAGGCATATTCACAGATTCATGCATATAAAGGTTTAAAGTATGTTGTCATTACCCTCCATAGATATCTTGTTCCCTTAAATATACATAATGAAAGTCATCAGCATCAGTACTCACTGTACCAAACACAATTCATGCTACCTGCTACACCAGTGAGTAAGGAGTTAATACCATTAACATTTTATCATTACTGCCTTTATTGATTGAATGACCTCTTGAGAGGTAGCCACAACAATTCTTTTTATTATATTTACCGTAAAATGGTTCGGAAAACAAGCCCATAACATATCCAAATCGATATGGATAAAAATAGAAGAATCTGAACAAAACTTTCCTGGTCCCAAAGGTAGCGAAAATGGATTAAGTCTCAAATCTGATGTGCAACTGGCATTTTTCCATAACCAATCTAATACAGCTAGTATATATCCAAGAAAAAAGTATGTCTCTGTCACTAAAAAAAGAACAATTATCCTTCTCCATGTTCACCTCCACAGGCAGTGGCTGGATGTTGCATGGAATACAACCTTTCCACCATTTCCCAAGAAAATTCTTTCCAGGTCTCTGTGCAATCTGATGTGTGGTGCCTTTCAACACTCCATCCCCAAATATGAACTCCCTCCCCAACACCTGGCTGTAGACCAACATAAGCTGTGTAGACCACAAACCATGTCTTCATATTACAGCAGGACAGATTTCTGGCCCTGTTGTTTTTTCATGCCTCAACCATAGTAAGAATTCATGTCTCTTTTGGTAGAGAATTAACTCCAGGTCTAAAATGACTCATGACAAGCTGGTTTTCTTTCTTTCTTTCTTTCTTTCTTTCTTTCTTTCTTTCTTTCTTTCTTTCTTTCTTTCTTTCTTTCTTTCTTTCTTTCAAATATTTTACCCTGCCTTTCCCCTTGAAAAGGACCCAAAGTGGCTTACAACACTGAAGGACAATATACCAAGTATGAGTGTAGAACAGTTATCAAATATTAAAGACAAAATTCAACACTAAGAATCAAGATTTTGAGGAGGTATTTGTGGTGTTTACCCCTTTGTGATGAATAATTTATGGGATTTGTCTGTGTTGAATTGTTGTTTGTTGACCAATGGGAGAGGTTGGGGGAGGAGCCTGAATGGTTTTAAGGCTCAGCCCATCAGGTCAGATAGGGACTGAGACATAGACAGGGACTGAGAGACAGAGGGCGCTTTTACACGACCCCTAAGATCCGCTGGCAACTTAAATTTGGACCAGAGGTCTTGGGGGTTTGCTCCTCTTGCTGTGTTCCCACCCCTCCGCACTCCCTTGCTCCTATCTGCGTGAGGGGAGGGAGAAAAAAGGGAGAAAAGAATGCAGGCTCACCTCTGCTCTGCCGCCCGGGAAGCATTCCAGTCTCTTAAAGGGGCATGGGGCAAAAAAACCAACAACAGATGGCGAGGACAGCCCGGCACTCACTGCTTTGCAATCCACATCAGAAATTCTTCACCTTCAGAGACCAGGTACTTGGGAAATGCGCTGGGACACGCTTAGGTGGGCGTGGTCATACTTAAGTTTTGTAAAGTCTGGAGCTGGTGGGAAAACAATTTTAAGCTCCGCACCTGGGAGCCCTTTGCCTCGGATTTTAGGGGTCATGTAAAAGCACCCAGACAGAGTCAGACAGGCACTGAGAGAAAAACATATAAGGACCTGGAAGAGAACAGATAGGATTTTAGAACTTCTGTGAGGAAAATTAAATATTGAGTGCCTATAAACTGCAGTACAGAATGTACAAGTAACCTGTTTCATCTGTAATTTAAGTGTATTCATGCTATATTCTTCTTTGTGTTTGTACCTGAACAAGTTACCCTTTATGCTCTTACCTTTTATTTTGTTATAAATAAACTAACTTTATCTTTATTCAATTTAAATCAGTTTGGAAAGCATTAATTTACTAGAGAAACTAGTTGGTGGCAGCGGAAGAGCGAATTAGAGGTGGTGATTGTCAATAGCCTGTCAAAAGGCTGAGGGAATAGCATATTTATTTATTTATTTATTTATTTATACAGCTTATATACCACCCGTCTTCCTAAGGGAACTTCGGGCGGTTTATAACGACTATGCAACACAGCAAAATTACAAAAACATTAATGTAAATAGTAACTAAACTAATAAAAGCAGACAGAAGCAACAACAGCAGATGGCGGGACTGAGGGGAAAAAAAATAGAAATGTCACAGTATCTTACATCATTAAGAAGGCAATATTAAACCAAACGGCACTACACATGAGAGGCTAAGAGGCAATATAATTCAAACTTTTTCCTTGAATTATAACAACCTAAGTTTTCCCCTGTATTTCTGATATTTATTGATTATTTAAACAGATACAGGATGGGGCAATATCTCCTCAGTTATATGCTTGTGTTGATTAGGATGCCTCTAAAAAAATAATTGAAATTTTCTGTAGCATTTTGGAGGTTTTAAATACAGTGGACCCTTGTATAACAAATGGTTTGTACAACATAAAATCTGTACAAGATAAAAAATCCTGGAGATAGGGGAAATCTGCTTAACAGAATCGCCTATGGGGCAAATCCGTACAACATAAAAATGGTCGCAATTACAGATTAATCTGTTTTCAATGCATTCCTATGGGAAATTTGTATAAAGGAAAATTTGCTTAACATAATTTCATTTGGGAACGAATTAATTCCTTTATACAAGGTAGTGGAATTTGAATAAAAATACCTGGTGTCAATTACATAGCAAAAGAACAAAATGCTAAACCAGAAAGAGACTGATTGCTGAAATGCCATTCAAAGAGTAAACCTCTCCTGGAAGCTCCAGTCACTGAGGACAGGGACAGAGCCTAGGGAGGTCTCAGGAGAACTTCAACTGCACTCTGTTCCCCAGACAACCATTATGTCTCCAAGCATAGCAAGCAGTGGGTGGTAAATCACTAGCTACACCAGTGGTGGTGAACCTTTGGCACTCCAGATGTTTTGGACCACAACTCCCAGAATTCCAGAATGACAAAGGACTGTGGGGAGTTGTGGTCCAAAACATCTGGAGTGCTGAAGGTCCACCATCCCTGAGCTACACTGTCTGCTTTTCTAGAATTTTCTTCCTTCTCTCTCTTTTAGATTGCTGTAACAAATAATTAGTGGATGTGTGAGTTTGAGATGACTGGATAAATCAGAGTAATGCTAAGATCTACTTTTCTCATCCCACCTACCTACCACCTTCTTTCATTAATTAAAATGCTGGCTGCTGACCTTTTTTTTTTTATTTTCCACACTGATTCTATTCCTTGCTCTGTGTGTCTAACTATGGCTGATACTTTACATCCATCTCATCGCTGTTTGCAGTCCCTCTTGGAACCAGTACGAAGTAATCTAACCACACGTCCATTCCGGGATGAGGAAAGTTCATCCCGACCACACACCCTGAACTGTGATTTAAGCAGGATGAGAGATTCCCTCCCTGGCCTCGGGAATCTCTTCATCTTGCTTCTCATTCCGAGATGAGTGCCCATGAGGTAAGGCTCATCACACAATGTGCCATTCTCCATCTAGTGGCAGGAGTGCGAAATGGAGTCAGCAACACAGTGCAGAGAGATTAAAAGACAAATGCCTCAAACTTAGCTCTGTAACACATTGAAGGCAAGGCTTCGGAGAATTGAAACATCAAAAAATGGAAGGTCGGGCCAGAAAAAAAATGGAGAACAAAGGCATAGAATTTCACATCTCATTACGGAATGAGGATGTGTGGTAACAGTCATGGCGGTATCATCCCTCATGCCCATGCATACACGGGAACAGGGAGAGAACCAGAAGAAGACCACGTGACAGTGACCGACATCAACACACAACCAACTTCCTTCCGGGACAAGAATGAACATGAAGTAACCGTCTATGTTCCAGAATGGATAGGCATTGAATATGCAGCATTTGGATTTGGGCTAGGTAGTGAGTGGAAACATGTGGTCAAGCAAGGCAACTCTAAAGGGATTTCATCCACACACTCAACAATAATTTGACTCCCATGGCTGGGGGAAAGAAAGGAAACAAGGTGACAGGATCTTCAGCTACAAATTGCAATTCCACCACATCTCCAAAGCTGACAATGCTGGTTGGCTAGCCCATCTCAGTTGGACAGCAAGTCCAACTGACAAGCATATAGGTGAGTGGTATGTTGGCAGAGGATGGGACACACATTTTACAGATGAATATTTCATCATTTTTTCCACAGTGTGAGTGATGCTGAGAATAATCTCTATAGTCAGCAAAAATCTAATTTCTTTCTCTTTCACACCCACCCACAGAGGTGCAAGCACACACATACAAACACAGAAACACAAACACACATACGTAGGTGCACGACACACAGAGAGAGAGTCTTATTTGAATGTCCCAGAATGAACCAAAATCAGGCTGGTCTTCTGGAAAGTCTGCATGGGGAAAAATACTTAATCTCTGATAAATCAACAACAGAAACAGGAGCAACAATAACAGAACGGCTGTAACAACAATAATACTAACCATGTCTAACTGCAGACTTGTAGGAACAGGTACGCATGAAAGGATAACCTAGATGAACAATCAGACAATTTCATTCATTTTTATAGAAATGCTGCAGTCAGCAAAGCAAACCACACAAAAAGGAATAGATGTGAGGAAATAACATGTTCCATTTCGTTTCCATATCCTTTATCTAATTCTTGTGGCTATTTCCAGCTCTTCGGGGAAATTGAGTTCTGCAAGGTGGAAAGTTAATAGAAAACAGATTTCAGGAAACAATAGATTTTCATTGGGGTGTTTTTTTTTTGCTTGCTTGTTTGTTTGCCTTAGATTCTTGCTCACAAAAGCTGCAACAGTTTTTTTAGACTCAATTTGATTAGGTTTAAGAAAGACTAAATTATCCGTAGGGTGGATCTTTCAAGATGTAATCATTATTTGGTAAAGTACAATAGAGAAAAATATATAATGTAGGAAATACTACAAATGTATTACTTCTGATTTAGAGATATGATCTATATAGAACCCAAACATGTTCATAGAACTCCAGTGTGGGGGGTTAATGTGAGTATGATGTGGAACACTATGGAGTGAGGAACCTGTGTTTTAAAATCATGCTTAACTATGAAACCTATTGGCTTAATTTGACTCCATTAATAACTCCTGGCATCATTTCATGTAGAGGACCATCAAGAGAAGCTACTCTGGAGTTTTGGTATCTCGAGATGCTTGCAATGGAGTGTTTTATAATATATCCAATAGACAAATAATAAACCACAAAAATGAGCAATTCATATGTGCTGGGAATATCAATTTGTATAAATAATAGACAAATTAGCAATTTTTGATGAATTTTGCAATATGTTTTTTATTCATTCCCATCCATTGTGGTTTATTTAAAGTAAACCATAGGAGGCTTGTTTGTTTGTTTTAAGCAAACCATGGTTGATATAAACCAGAGTTTAAGGTTTGGACAGCACACTAATGGAATTTAACAGGAAGCAACATAGAAGCGTCCAAGCTACCAATTCCAAAATGTACAATAGATTGGAGTGGGAAGGATACAAGCTTGGCATTTATATCATGTACCATCCCATTTACATTTAAAGTATTTCATTATCACATTCATTCAAATGGATTTTGATGATGGACTGTGATCACTGTATTCAAAATATTTGCCTGCTTTCTTCATGAAAGTAAGGACAAAATATTATGAAGCCAAACCTAACTAATGGATTGCTTACTGAGCTATCTGAGGTGTGGGTGCAGAGCCAGAAGTTGGGAGTTTGATTACCCACTCTGTCTCCTTGACATGGGCTGGACTCGATCAATGGGTTCTTCCAGTTCTGTAGCTTTAAGCCTATAATCATTTCTGATAGTGAGGACAGAGGTCCACACCTCCTGTAAATCATCTCAACAAGAGATGAGAGATAAAGCTGACTGAGAATGATGAGCAGTGCATCTTCTCTAAAGAAAACAAGAAAATAGACAAAGAGAGACTGGCAAAGAAGAAAGAGGGCCATTTACTTTGACATTCTCAGACCTGTCTATGACTCAACATTTGGGACTTTTTAAAAAAACTAAGAAATGTTATTTTAAAATAATCATATTGCTTTCAGATACTGGCAGGTTCACGGCAGAGAATTAGATGGTGTCATCGATGCAACCAACATGGACTTGACCAAACTCCGGGCAGCAGTGGAAGACAGGAGGGCCCGGTGTGCTCTGGTACATGGGGTCACAAAGAATCTGACATGACTGAACAACAACAACTATAGGGTTCACTATAATGTTCACTGGGGCTTTCTGTACAGCTTATTGTATGGTTAGTAAAACTACTTCCATCAACCTAATTGTAAGTGTCGAGAAGAATCGACACCTCTCTACTGAATGCTTTTTCTCTGAAACAAGGAATTGGGGAAGGAGGAACTTGTAGCCCATTTCCTCTATGAATCTCTGCAGTTCCATCATGTATCACAAGGAATTTAATTTAAAAAAAACCCCAAAAGTCTGCAGCAAATACAAGCACAAGCGCGGTTTGGCCCAAACTAGAAAACCAATGAATATGCTATAATAATATGCATTTTTAAAACACAAGTATGCCCCAGAATATAGACTTCATTTTAACTACCATATTTAAACTAGCTCAAGTCCCATTGTTTTCAGTGAGTCCACTCTGTGATTAGTTGTATATCCAATAAATATTTTTTTCAGCAATGTAGCATATGTCATCTAATCTTCAGAGCATTATCACCATATGCTGACACACTTTGGAGGCAATAAGGTACAAATAATTTATTAATAAATTAATTACAAATAACATATTATTTGTAATTTATTCCTTTTATCCCTAAATGAGTTAAGCTCTCCCTGATTAACATGTGATTTTAACCACCTTAACATAATATGTTAATCAGGGATACTGTTGTTGTATTAACTGTATATTTTGAGATAATCTTATATTTGTGGGCAGCACAGAGTCATAAAATGGCAGACAAGGAATATTATATGGGTGAAGTACTGGCTTCTACTTTGTTGCGCACAGCTGTCATGTTTTGTGGTAGATGTTAATATGTTATGTACTAACAGCCAGCATCTTGAAGCATTCTGATTGTTTCCCTTTAAGGAAAACAAACCCACCAAAAAGAAAAACATTACTTCTCTTTTTGGAGGTTTGTTTTGCTTAAAGGGAAGGCACAGAGACTGTTCACAAGTGCAACTCTAAATATCTAATATTTAGAAATAAAACTCTAACTTATATTTTCTTAAAAAAATAATTTGTTGCTGTATGTGCACATATGCACGTTTGTCTATGTCCTGTATGCATCTTTGTGTGTGTTGTAATTATCTATATTTTCAGAATACTTAACCATTGCTATTCATTTTCCTTTTCTTATTTTCCTTTCCTTGCAGCCTGCTACTGTATTCTCAGATGTCAAAGATGGTGAACTTGTTGTGAAATATGTCAATCTTCACTGGTTGCAAAAAGAAAAAAAGCATATATTTATATATCTTCTCTACATACAGTGTTATTGGCACTGACTTCCAAAACCTTCTAAAGTCAAGCCAACAGCATTGACTGATGTTCTGTTCTGCACTTATATTTTCCAGCTGGAATAATGATTTTATGCTGACATCTGTGGAATGTATCTTTACAGATATTCATTATCTCCCTTTTCATTGCTCCTGCAGCCACATTCAAGCAAACCTATGAAGAATATTAGAGCATCTTTTCAAGGTGACCTGTATTTTCCCCAAACGCATACTGTGCCTTTACACACACACACACACACACACACACACACACACACACACACACACACACACACACACACACACACACACACACAGAGAGAGAGAGAGAGAGAGAGAGAGAGAGATGATGATGATGATGATGCTGGTGGTGTTGGTGTTGGTGTTGGTGATGATGATGATGACGACAACGACGTCTGGAAATGCCAGGGGTTTGGTTTTAAGCTGCAGAAATCTGAGGAATGTATCTTTTTGGATATGCCAGGACACCTTTCTTAGAATCCTAGGGTGTGTATTATGAATGTGTAAGGCTAGAAGCCCCTGTATTCAAAGTACTCCAGCAGATATTTGAACTGCTCAGTTCTGCACGTGTTTAGTTATGTTTGATTCACATCAAACAGAAGAAGTAGCTGTGTGATTCCCTGCATAGAAATAAAGTTCCAGGTCAGGCAACACCTTCATTGGGTCACTAAAAAGTTCACAGAAAGGGAGCACTTGAAAGCTCACCTTACTTGTCACCTTTCAGAGAGTCAACAAAGGTATTCCCCATCATGGATTTTCATTTCAGTAACATGTGATCTTTCAGATGAACAGCAACCTCTGTCATTTTGAGAGTTTGCAAATTACTCAATTTATGTTATTTACTACAATACAGAATCTGGATTCTCCACTTTCAATATATTGGTAAGGCTGAGAGGCTTTACAAGGTCTTTAGGAACTTTTTTTCTACAAAATAAACAGGTTGTGCACTTTATTTTCAAGATGCAATCTATGGGACTCTGTGCCCTGCTATTACTCTGGTTTTTCAAAGCTATTGCTTAATCTTTCTATTAAGATACTCAGGAAGGTTCTGGTTTAACCAACAGCAATCATATTTTTATTATTTTTATTTTTTAGTTTGGAGCATTTAACGAGTGGATTTGCACACTAAAAATCCCTGATCTTGAACATGGGCAAGTGCCCATTTTATAACTGGTAAAAACTGCACCAGTAAAAATGTCACCTTCTGATAAGCAATAACATAAAATAAAATAAAATATAAAAATGCATTGTCTCAAAGTCAAATTTTCTCTCTATAATCTCTACTTTGAGATTAGCATTCATTCTCTAGAATCCTGCATTAGTGGATTCATACTGCATCCATGAATCTAGGTGATAATTTGTTGGGAAGGTAGAGGAGAAGAGCAGTTTAAGCCTCATACTGCCTAAGACACAGAAAGGGGAGGTGGAAGACATACTGCAAAAGTACAAGTCAGTCTTTACTAACACCCATGGTGTAGCAAAGGGAATGGTACACAGGATAGACACTGGGGATGCTAAACCCATGCAGGGCTTATAGCAGAGCTGTCCAACTTTGAACAGCCCCTGGTCTACTTTTAACTCCCAAGCATCCCTGTGGGCTACTTTTCCTGACCCTGGTGCCAATCCGGCAGAAATAGTGCCTCCACCTCTTCCTCCTCTGACTACCCAGAGAGCAGCCCCTCCCACTTGCCCCGGTCACTGGAAGAAGACTGGGGTTCCGGGGTGGCTGGGGAGGGGTGGGCAGCAGCTGAGAAACACACATGCCCACCTGCTTCCTCCTGCGGGATCTGCTTTCCAGCTGCAAGCTGGTTCACCCTTGCTCCCCCTCCCTCCCCCAAGGCCGCCCAAGCCGAGCCCATGCCAAGCCTCCCGGGGCTGCTCCTGGGACAGCGATGGGGTGCAGGAAGCAGGAGGAGGATGCTCAGGAGGCTGACTCCCTCGGTCGCTGCCCGGGTGCAGGGTTAGGGTTAGGGTTAGGGTTAGGGAGGGGGTTGTGTGATTGGAGGTGCGGGAGGTGGGTACACATGAGGTCCCCCGGCAGCATCGCCTCTTGCTGACTCAGCAGGGGGTCTTGGTACCCAGATGCCCCCATTGAAAGGAGGCACCCCCTCCTCCTCCTCCTCCCTGCCTGCCAGTGACTCAAATGAAAACACCCCCTCACCCGAGGGGGCCCTCCCTGCCCCTTCCTCCCCCACACTATCAGGGATGGCAGCAGCGCCTCCTCCTCCTCCTGTGGCACTGCTCTCTTTGGCCCATCCCTCTCCCCCCTCTCTCTGCCACCTCTTCCTCCTCCTCCTCCTCCTCCTCCTCCTCTCAGACATTGACAGTGCCTAGCTGGGTGGAGGGGTGGATTGCCCGCTCGCACACCCATCTTCCTTCTTTTCTTCCTGCCTTCCTTCAGTCATCACGACTGGAGCCTTCATTGCCCACCCTCCCTCTTGAATAGCCATGGGCATGCACTGCTCCCCCCCTTCCCCAGCGGTCCTCCCACGTGTGCAGCCCCCCCCCCCCCCGAGCATCATCACAGATCCCTGAGAGAAAAGGAGGGGGAAAGGGCTCTTGAGTCCCTTTGCCTGGTTGGTTAGCTTCTCTTACTGGCCCAGAAGGCCAGTCAAGCTGATGAGATGGGCCATGTTCTTGCAGGACTTTGACTGTTACCTTCAAAGCATGAAAGGGTCCCAGAACATTGTTGCGGATGATTTGTCCAGAAGACCTAGTGAAGAAGGCTGAACGACAGACTATGTTTTTACCTGGTTGGACAGTACCTGTTGTTGGAATACTGTATTTATTTATGTATTTATTTATTTATTTATTTTATATAGCTTGTATGCCGCCCACTACCCAAAGGTCTCTGGGTGGCTCACAATCAAAGTAAACAATTCAAATAATTAAAACATCAAATTGCAATAAAATTACAACAATAAAACATTTAAATACAATAAATACAATGCATTAAAATACTACACTACAATCACCTATATGTTTTCTTGCTTGAAAGAATTGTCAAATGCACTTTTGTATGCATACAGCAATAAGTATATGAAAATGTTTTATTGTGAAAATATGAAAAAACTTAAAATGCTTGTATTACAGAGTGAGTAATGTTAATAAAGGTAAGTAGCATTAATGATGTATGTAAATGATAAGATGTGGTTAAAATTGCCTTTGTGTTGCAAAGCTGTTTGTCCAGGAGTGCAAACCTGCTGAGTTTCCTCTCCTAGGACAAACATTTCTAATGGGGGGATTGTGTCATTTACCCCTTGGTGGTGAATACTTCATGAGAAGTGTCTGTATTGATTGGTTGGTTGTTGACCAATGGGAGAGTCTGGGGGAGTAGCCAGAGGGAATTTAAGGCTCAGCCCAGCACTGAATTGGTCAAGTAGGGACACACAATTACTGAGAAAAGATACATATTGTCTGACTGAGAGAAAGTCAAAGACTAGAGAGAGAAGAGATAGGATTTTAGAACTTCTGTGAGGAAAACTAAGTGATAAGTGTCTGAAAACTTAAGAGCTGGGTGTGCAAGTGATCAGCGTAGTCTGTGACATAACTGTAGTATGATTGAGCTATATTCTTCCTTTTGTTTGTACCCAAACACATGACCCTTTATAAATAAACTTTTATCTTTATTCAATTTTAAATCAGTCTGAAAGCATTAATTTACTAGTGAAGCTAGTTGGTGGCAGCGGAAGAGGAAAATTAGAAGTGGTGCTTGTCAGTACTCTGTGAAAGGGTCGGGGCCAAAGCACAGGAATGCTACAGAAAGAATCATTTCTTGTCTGGCCAAAAGGCACCTTGCAACCTGTCTCTAAGGGCGTTTATACACGACCCCTAAGCTGCGCTGCAAATGGCTCCCAGCTCCGGAGCTTAGAAATGTTTTCCCACCAGCTCCGGAGTTTGGAGACAATTAAGTGCGACCCCGCCCACTTCAGCGCGACCCAGCGCATTTTTCATGTACCTGCTCTCTGCAGGTGAAAAAAAATTGATGCGGATAAGAGTGCCGGGCTCTCCTGGCTTGTCTGTTTTTTTTTGCCTCCCGCCCCTTTAAGAGCTCCTTGAAATGGGGCTCGTGGCAAGTTCGACCGGCACCGGCAGGTTTCTTTTGTCCTTTTTCCCTCCCCCTCACGCCGACAAGAGCAGGAAGTGCTGAGGGGTGGGGACGGAGGAACTGAAACGAACCCCCAAGATCTCTGGTCCGAATTTAAGGGACCAGCGGATCTTAGGGGTCATGTGAAAAGGCCCTAAGTGATGATGGCAGGAGGGAAACAGAGTTTTCTGCTTTGAAATTGAGTGCTCTGAAATGAAGCTATTTCCATGATACCTGTAAAGAGGAAATTTAGCACACATATGGCCTGTGTTTTGAAAAAAGTGAGAGAAGTCCATAAACAAGGTATTACCTTTTATGAATGCAACCATCAAAATACAGAGCATTCTCTTGCGCTATGAAAGGGGACTAGCATATGAACAATGAAGGGAAAAAACAAATAGAATGTTATGTTGAGTTGTAGGAATTCTGCTGCTCTTTGAGATGTCTAGAGAGTTTTTCAGGAAAAAACAAAGTCCCACACACCAAAAAGAGTTTAAAAAACTGGAAACAAGTTTAGAATGGGAGGGAGGAGGGAGAGAAAATTTTAAAATGTTGCTTGCTGTTGAGAGTGCACTAAAAGGCAAAACCTACATTCTTTCACAAATTACTCCTAGACTCATCAGTGGAATGGAGTTATGTTTGAACAGACAGAATGTCAGTTAGATTACATACCTCCTCTAGTTCCTCTCAGAAAGTAGGTATTTGGGGTTTCATTTAAATAACATAAAAGCCCAAGGACTGCATACATTTGCAGAAGTACTTAGCAACAGTGGCATAAGTAGTAGGCAGTCATTAGCAGCACCAATAGCATGTGCTTGAACCTTATTATTTAGAGAATGAATCTAATTTAATTTTTTTCATTAACATTAGTCAGACGTCTATTTTTCGAAACCCACAGAATAAGCACTGGCAGGCATATCTACACAGGTAACTGAGCTTTCTTACTTTAGTCAGGCTGGATAGGACCAAAAGCACCCTCAAATTGTTATTGACATAGTAGGAAATTTCAAGTACAAAATAGTATTCTTGACACTATGTTTGTAAATAGAATAAATATTTAACTGAGGAATCTCTGGTTGAATTTTTTTAAAAACTCTACAGGTTCATTCAGTATAATGATGCAATAGGCATACGAATATTTGTTCTGTAGGAATTCAAAATCCCACATACTTTATCACATTGCATCATGGTTTTCCCTCATGGAGTTTAGGGTGAGACTATTTTAGATTCACAGCACTGTGAGATGGTTTAGGCTGAGGAGTGATGACTCACCCATAGCACCCAGAGTGTTTTCTTAGCTGAGCGAAGGTTTGCAAACAAAACTGACAACTCTAAGAGGCATTGATAAATGCAGATTCATATTCAAAAATGCTATCTAAAATACTCGATTTCTTTCTCTCTTTTTTACAACAGCCAAGTCAGAGTTGATGCAAATGACATTACCTATAACAGTGGTTTGCTGAGGATTTATCATCCTGTTGTTTCAGTCGTGCATGTATCAAGCCCCTGGCCCCTTGAAGCAACTTCACTGGGTGATTCTGTGCAGGCACAATGGGAAACAGGAAAGAGGCCTTTCTTTGCCACAGAAAAGACCTTCAAATGAACTCTACCCCATGTTTGGTTGGATTAACTCCGAGTTTTCTGCCACCATCACTCTAGTCCAGTGGTGGTGAACCTTCAGCACTCCAGATGTTTGGGACCACAACTCCCACAGTTCTTTGTCATTGGCAATCTAGGCTCAGAATATTAGGAGTTGTGGTCCAAAACATCTGGAGTGCTGAAGGTTCGCCACCACTGCATCTAGTATACATCTCACTCTTTTTCATCACCAACTGCTCCATGGTGGATCGGGTGTTTTTTCTGGGTCTAATTCATGGGAAGAGAGGAGGGAGCTTGACGAGGACCCTATTCCTTCTCCCTCTCCTACAGTTATTTCCTCTCTCTGTATCTCTCTCTATCCAGTATTGTATCAATGGCAGTTCCCTGCTCCCAGTTGTCCCTCCCCCACAACAGACACTGATCCTTCGCAAATAAAAGACAAACAAAAAGTCTATCTATGGTCACAGTCCTCACCCACCTTTGGTGTCACCCCCTTCAGCAGCATACCCACCCATGCAGAATATCTCCTTTTAAAGGCAACTCCCCCCACACCTGGAGCCAGGTAGCAAATGTCAATGAGAAGGGAAGGTGGAGGCAGCTGACTACAGGGAGCGCCCAGTCCTGCAACCAGGTAAAGGCCCAGTGGGGATCCACCAGCCAGGGTCCCACGGGGAGAGCATATGTGACGTCACCCCCTTCACAGAGACTGAGTTTTCAAGGCACAACTGGGTTTATTTCGACATCCCACTGCTGTGCCACCAAACTGTGATGACACCTCCCTTTTACACACTGAAGTGTGATGGAAATGGTAATGCTGCCACCTTTTATTTTCTTGGTAATGGTGCCACCTTTTAAAATCGTCGCCTCATGAATTGGGACCGACTCAGAGATATATAATATAAAATTAATGACGAAGTTGATTGAGAAAATAATAAATATAACAATATCTGAGGATGGTATGCGTTGCCTTTAGCATAGAATAGATTTAATCAACTCTACAAGCCTCCCTGTCTTTAATAACTAGTAAACAGTATAGCCCTCACTGCCTGACAGAACTCTCACAGAGCAGTGCTCTCTCCCAGCACTAACTCTCAAAACCTTCCACTTAACTGAACTGCCGCAACTGACTAGGCTCCACCCTTTTTATATCACACCATTCCCCGCCCTCCTGCTGGGATTGGCTGATGATTTGTATATTCATTACTCCTGTTTCCAGGGTTTTGTCACAGCATACAACAGCATGGAGAGAGCAGCAGTTACTGTCTTCCACACAATGCTCCCCTGGGTGAGCAGATGTTCAGGGACTCTCCTCTGTTAGATACATTGTACCACTGAGACAGGACATTGATAATTGTGTTAGTCCTGTGGGAAGGTCCTGGGGCAGATGGGGGATCACTGATGCCCACCATGTATCGCAGGGTTCCAGCAACCCCTCTTTAGCCCACTATAGAGCAGCTGACCTAGTTAGCCCAAATCACAGCATGCCCGAGTAGAGAAAACGTGTATTACAGGAAAGTCTCTGCAGAATAAACAGTTGTTCACAGCCGCTGGGTTTTTTTTATTGAGTTAGACTTCTCACTTGCAGTAGCCACAGGCCATCAGTAAAAAAGCAACACCATAAATCAATAATGAGGAAAAAGAACAGCAGAGATTGAAAAGAAAGCAGCACTACAATATTGCACAAAATCAAATAAACTAGTAAATATACAAATTAGGCTAAAAGGATTTAAAACACTATAGAAAACTTCTACCACCCCCAAGGGTGAATAAGTACAGATATTGCATACTTTGTTCAGGAACAGGCAGATAAATGTATGTTTATAGAAGCAGAGTCACACAATTATAAGTGACATATAATATGCCTTCCCACACCCAGCACCAATTTTAATTAACCTGTGATTGTACTTCAAAATAGTGAATATTGAAAACACATGAAAAGCTCAGTCTCTTTGTCACTGTAATTTGACTTTGGGACCCTGCAGGTGGGACTATATACAAATGGAATATTTCCACACCATATAGTACTGTGTTATATATGGTGGTTCCATCCTATGGAATCCTGGAATCTTAAGTTTGGTGGAAAATTTAGAAGTCTCTACAAGTGAATTCTCGTGGAATGATTGAATAGCAGTAGAGAATTCCAAATAAAACCCCAGATTAAAAAGCTCTGGATCCTTCAGGGTTCAGCTATGGCAGTTAAAGAGGTATCAGACTGTTATATCTATGCAGTAGAGCCATACTCATGACTGGCATTCACACAGCTGCACCAAGGCATGCCATTGGCATGCGGGGACACTACCCAAGATGTAAATCCTTGCTTATCTTGTCCTCCCAGACAAGGATGCAGTATTGATATGGTCTTCTCTTTATCCAGTGAGGAATTTCCTAGCATTCTCCATAAGAGTTCTTGTATTGCCATGTTTTGCAAAATAAGTAGATACATGAATATGAGGCTGCCAGTTTCTGCACAATTATATGGACTGTGTGATTGCATCAATTTTACAAATTGGCGAAAACTAAGATAATGGGTAATTTGTGTAGGAATTGGAAACTCTAGATGGCATCTTTTCAAACAATCAGGCAGTCATTCTGTGCTTTCTATGTGTATGCATGCTTTGCTTCTCCAAGGGAAAGAACAGTAGAGATTTTAAGCAAATTACCAAGACCTTGTTCGAGGGACAAATCTTGATCTTATTCTCAGCCAGGAAACTTGGAGAGCTTTAAAATTACCCATTGATGCATCTTGCACATTATGATGGTTTAAACTGAGAAGAATAAGGAATTTATCAAGTGTATTTTCCATACCTTAATGTTACCAAATCAGAAATAGAAGCAGCAGTGCCCCTTGTGTCTAGGACAGTGGTGGAGAACCATCAGCACTCCAGATGTTATGGGCCACAACTCCCAGAATCCCAAGCCTGTACTGCCAGTGACAAAGGACTGTGGGAGTTGTGGTCCAAAACATCTGGAGTGTCAAAGGTACATCACCTCTAGTCTAAGACTTGCTGTCCAAGATGGCTTTCTCCCCTTGTTTCCCCAATAGCAGCACTCCCATTACAGAATGCCCTCCTAATGGAGTCACCTGATGCTCACCCTGCTTATTAGTAGTGCAGGTGTAAAACACCATTTTTTTAGAAGTTTGAAAAACTGGTGCAATTCTAAAATATTTTAGGTTTAGAAATGTGTGTGATTTAAAGAAACAAATCTGTTTCAAGCAATTCATTTTCTTATACTTTGCATTAGAATCTGAACCACTTTAGTTTCTAAACAAAATAAACAGTGCTGTGAACAAGTGCTAAGTAAGTGATTATTTACCACATTACCCTTATTTCAAACTAGTTCTTCATGAGGTGAAGGAAGATGGTCACCTCTAGCTGCAGAAGTTGAGCAGCATCAAAAGAAGGCAAATTACTGGTCATTTAAGCTACTGTTAATACACTGCAGGTAAACCAGTATTTGAGTTTCCCTCTGAAGTCATCATTTTATCTAGGGTTTGACCTACTGTTTGATTTATCTGTCTTCCTTCAACAACCCTGAGAAATCTCAATAGGGCATGGGTGGCAGAGTAGGCTCCTTTTGATAACATCAGCAAGGAGAGACAGTTATTTATTATCACTTTCACTTTCATGTTTATCAAACACCTCTTGACTTAATTGTTTTTATAAGATCTGGCATTATTACAAATAAAAACTTTGGCTATCAAGTTTAGCTTACCTTCTTTAATTGCATTTATTAAATCAAACACCTTTATCCACTTGCTATACTGTGTATGAAAAAAATACATACACAAATATTTCAATAGATTATGAGATAATAGCAGTGTTTGTGTGCTTATGTTGGGAACTGGAAACAATACATTATTATGTCTTCCTCAGATTACAATATTTTTGTTTTTTTCTATTTATATTAGGACACTTCAGTGCCTAGTGGACAAGCAGAGACATATGTGTGATTTGGGGGGTGGTGGGGTGGAGCAAAGAGCCTTTGTCCATTTGTGGGGAAACTCTGCCACAGAAGCTTTGTGCTCCATCCGGTATTTGTGGGGTTAAGAGGCTTTTAACCAAAGGGAGTCAGCAACTGGAAAGGAGGAAATGGGAGGAAAAGTGAAGCACAGGATAACTCCAGTGAACTGCTGGTGCTGAAGAAGAAAGCAAGGAACAGCTGGGTCCTTTCGGCTCTGATTTCCCTCTGGTCGTTCCAACCACTGAGGCACTAGGAAAGGGCCTGATTGAGTTTGCTGCTCAGTGAGGTCACCTTGGCATTGACATTGCTACCTACCGTTTGCATTTTAAAAATGCCACCTACAGTTCAGTTTATAAAAACATATTTCGCCCCTTTGTTCTGCCGTTTAGCTTACAGAAAAGTTGATTGCTAGGACTGTGTATGTGTGTATATAGTAGTGAATGAGTCCATGACTTCATTTTGTATAGGCATTGACTGGCTGTGTCAGAATTAATGTATTAGGATATGCCTTTCCATTTGTTCTCCTTCCTCTTTTTCAATTTTTTGTACTGGTGCAGATGCCTTTGTGTGATGGCTAGAAGCAGAAATAAGATGTGCCTGCCTACCATCTGACCAAAATGGATGGTGCTGTATAGCTCCAACCTCCCTTCTGAGGTTTAAGTCATGAGTTTTCTCCATTTGTTTTGTTTTGTTTGTTAGTTTCTATGGAGATCTGAAAATGTACTAATAGCATTACTCACCCAGAGGACGAATGGGTGGAGCTGAAATACCACCAAAAAGACACAGAGCAGGGAGGCCTTGATTTGGTGCCCTTTATCGAGGCACACACATGGCAATGTGGGACTATACACTATTCTGTGCATCTGTTTTGTCATGTACCTTTTGTGTCATGCTCTCATGTTGAACAACATTGAAATAGAAGATTTAGAAATACAGAATAAAGGACAGACAGAAAGATAACACCAGGGGAAATATTGGAAGGGATAATCATGCAGCAGCATAACACTCATATCTGGGTAGTAGAGATGGGCACGGAACGAACATTTTTTTGTTTCCGTTACCATTTGTCATTTCTGTTAGGTAATGAAACGACAAACGAAAATTGTGATAAAAATGAAACGAAACAAACAGAACCACAAAAATTGTGGTCGTTACGTTTTGTTTCCGTTAATGGCGGCATGCAATGAAATGAGCTGTTTTAAATGTTAAAAACTGCCTTGGACATCCGTAAAAACACAGCGATAATTATTTATATTATCTGATAATACCTACCAGGGGGGTTGGGGTCCTTAAAACGTTTGTTTTTGTCTTCTCCCATCACGATGTATTTTTCTTTTCCCTTTAAAATGGATGTTGCCACCAGCCACAAAATGGAGGCAAGCCATGTGATGTGGGATCATGTTCAACCAATAGCATGCCCAGTTGCAGACTGGGCGGGCAGGTCTGGCAGCCACAGATGGCATAAAAAGCTCCGGCAGCCCCCGTCCTCCTTGCAGTCTCTGGTGGGAGTTAGGGTGGGATTTCTGTCTCTGCGACTCTAGCTTCAGTCCTGCAGCCTCCCTGTGTGCGTGTGTGCTGCGTACCTCTCGGTGATTATCCTCCCCTGCCCTGCAGTGCAGTCACTCTGCGGCTGCCTTGCACCCTGGGCAATGCCCGCCGCTGCCTTTGCAGCCTCCCTGCGAACCTAGTCTATACTGTGTCTCTGCCAGCATCCATTTTTTTAGTGTTTTCCCTCTGGTCTGGGGCATTGGGGGATGCCCACACACGGAAATGCTTTAAAAATCATACAAAAAGCAGGTAGAAATGACAAACAAAAAAAACAAAAAACGGTAACGAAATTTTTCAAAAAAAATTCCCAACAAACGGAACCGAACCGAAACAGACCTCTCAATGACAAACGAAAACCAAAACACAATTTTTCTGTTTCGTGCCCATCTCTACTGGGTAGTGTGACTACAGATGATTGTGTAAAAAGAGGCTTATATCAAGTGTCTTCATCTGCAGAGTCTCTGGCAAATAATTTTCTACAAATATCTATTAAAGAAGTGACCAGTTTGTATAAAATTATTTCACAGAGTGTCTGCAGATTAAGGCACTTGATATAAGCCTCTTTTTACACAATCATCCATAGTCACACTAACCAGATATGAGGATTATGCTGCTGCAAACTGGTCACTTCGTTTATATAGATATAGATATAGATATAGATATAGATATAGATATAGATATAGATATAGATATATATAAAATCATTTCAGATAGTAATATCATTTACTTAGATCAGCAAAGGTATATTAGAGTAACTCCGAGCATTTCACGGTTCATGTACTGCGGTCCTGCTATATCGCGGGATTGCAGTACATGTTGGGGCTCCAGGTGATTAGCGCTGGGTTGGGGGGGAGCCCAGGGCATGGGGAAGAGGGGGAAAAAGGTTTTAAAAGCCTGGGCACCACCACTTGCACGGGCTGCTGGAAGGCTTTTTAAAAAGTCTTTGAGCAGCCATTGCAAGCGGCAGCGGTGGGTCAAATCCATCACCGTCCTTGCACCAGCTGCTTGGTCTTTGAGCAGCCTGTGCCAGCAGAAGTGATGGATCTGACCTGCCACCACCGCTTGCTTGGGCTGCTCAAAGGCATTTTAGTACTCCAGCAGCTGAGGGAAGTGGCAGTGGCGGATCAGATCCACCACCGAGCTGCAGCCCGGGGCTTAGGGAAGGGGGAAAAAAAGGTTTAAAAAGCCCAGGCTTTTAAAACCTCCCCCCTTCCCTACATCCCAGGCACAAGCTCATTGGCACTGGGGTGGGGGAGAAATTCTTCTCTGCCCCCCCCCTGCACCAGGTGCTTGGGAGAAGCAGCATGTCCCTTTTGAAATACCTTCCAGTCACAAAGGCAAGTGCTGCTTCCATTACTGGGAAGCAGCACTTTTCAGTCCTGGGCCATCTCCATGGAAATGCATTGAGCCAATGCATTCCAATGGGGAGGGGGGGATTCTCTGTTGAAATGCATTGATCCAATGCATTTCAATGGAGACAGCTGGGGAGCACTGGCCTGAAGCCAGAGCCCAACCCCCTCCCCCAGGGGGGAGAAGCTGTGCACATGATTTGAAATGCCTTCCAGTCATGGAGGCAGCACCTGCCTCCGTGACTGGAAGGCATTTCAAAAGTGGTGCGCTGCTTCTCCTGAGCCCCTGCTTGGGGGGGGGGGGGAAGCTGTGCACCATTTTTGCCAATGAACTGGAGCCCAAGCTGTGGGGAAGGGGGGAAATGTTTAACCCTGGGCATTTCAAACCTTTCCCCCTTCCCCAAGCCCCAGGCTCCTGCTCGGTGGCCGGTCAGATCCACCATTGAGCTGCAGGAATGTTTAAAATGCCTTTAAGCAATGGAGGCGCCATTGCTTTAAAGCAATTTAAACTTTATGCCCCACCCCCCCATCCTGCATCCGCATATCGCAGATTTTCATCATCGCAGGTTGGGTGGGTCCCTAACCCCCGCGATATGCGGGAGGTTACTGTAGTGTTATGTGTGTGTGTTGTGTTGTTACAGTCGTGACCGACTCTACGTGACTCCATGTCCATGGAGTTTTCTTGGCAGGAAGACTGGAGTGGCTTGCATGTTCCTACTCCAGGCGCCTACAGCACCTGGTATTCCCTGGCTGCCTAGATGC
The DNA here is from genome assembly GCA_029282475.1 of Phrynocephalus forsythii. NCBI lineage: Eukaryota > Metazoa > Chordata > Lepidosauria > Squamata > Agamidae > Phrynocephalus > Phrynocephalus forsythii. The sequence goes on along the minus strand of JAPFRF010000007.1, from coordinate 9,446,500 downwards.
CCTAAGCACATCTGATCTCGCTTGATTTCGGAAGCTAAGCAGGGTCGGCCCTCATTAGTACTGTAGTGTTATAGCCTACCAATAAATTCTTCAGAGAAAAGGAAACAAATGGGAGTCACAGTTTGGCGAAGAAGGTTTCAGTGGTGAGAAAGGTTTGTGTTTTTTTGAAAAAAATAATGTAAAAAGCCCACACATTTAAACTGCAGAGATTTGATGAAAAAAAAAATCAGACATGCTTTGAGATGCTTTGATTTGCATCTCCACTTTAAAAGCAAATGTCAGCTGATCTAGGCTGCTCAGCATTCACATTTTGAATTTTTAAAACTGTAAAAGCAAGAAATAAAAACAGAAACCCCTTGATCTCTGCATATATTACTGTTAGATGCCCCTTCCCCATGGACCAAAAGTTAAACTTCATTCATTCACCCTCCCCTAGAGTTCACCCCTCTTCATAGGGGAGAAAGGGGCCTCATTAAGAGGTGGGGATGTAGACTACCCAAACCTACTCCTTGCTCCAGCTTCTTCACTAATTCCAGTCTAGAAGGACACCTGCCATAGAGGATGTTGCCTTCTGGAAACAAAAAAAAAATCAGCATCTTCCAAAATATAGAAAATTCACTGGTCTGAAAGTATGTTCCTATATTATTTCTCAGTTGTACATTTCACCCATCCTGGCAAAGGAAAACTGACAGCAATATGCTATATATAAGAAAATGCAGTCAGTCTGTATATAATAGCTCTAAAAATACACTCTTTGAAAAACGGTTAAGTATCTAAAGAAAGAAAAATGCTTGAAAGGCTTCAAAATCATACATGAAATTTTTAGTCAAAGACCATTCTGATACCTAAGGTTCAGCTTCAAATTGACTTCTATTTTCTCTCTAAATGAGTCCAAGAGCTACCTTAATGATTACTCCTTTTGTGGCCTCTATGTAGTCCTACTTTCTTTCTGTATCAACTCCCTCCTCATCTTAGATTCCATGGCTCTGGTTTAAGAAAAGACAGGCCCTTTTAAGAGATGATTTCATAATGCTTTCCACAAAAGGTCTCCTACCAAACTTCTAACACTACATGTGAGATGTAACAGATTTTTGCTTGATTCACATTGTGAACCAACAACACAGACACACCTATCTGGTGTCTAAACAGAATCGTTCTATTCAGCCTTGCCCAACAATGGTGGAAATGGAGGAAGGTTGAACATACTAACCTAGCCCTTATGGCCACTGCCAGCATGGTCCATACTTTGAGTGGCATGTCTGTATACTGGGCAGGACGTCCCTATGATTCAAAACTGTGGGTCTGGAACTTAGATTCAGAACTTGTGCTCTGCATGATGAAAAATACCTCTTTGGTGTGCTCAAAACATGTGAATACTTCCAATGTGCAGGCTTTTAAAATGAAGCAATAAGGAAGACATTCTGTCCCCTTTGTTTCTATACATGAGCTAAAGTAGCAATTTCAAACTTGGGAAAGTTCCAAAAGGAAGATCTGGAGGTGTCCCAGTATTTGATAACCATTTCTAGGGGATGGAAAGTCCCCAACATCCAGCAGCTGACACCACATTTCATCTCATGTGAAATTTCCAGCCACTTTTGGAGATTCTCAGTATTTGAGAAACTGGGGAAACGGTAAGAGTGACAGCAAACCTAGGGGAAAAAAATACTCAGTTCCTTTAAACTGAGATCTGGATCCTACCTATAGCTTTCAAGCAGTGCAGAGAAGCCTTTGGAAATTCTTAGCTCTTTGCCTTTCAGGCAAAATTGAGATCCACCATACCTGCAAGACTATTCTATTCAAAGGCTGCAGAAAGCACTGTAGAAAACAACTAAATTCTTAGAGGGTGACTGAACATTGGGAGTTCAAGGCTTATTACTGGGATGGGGGGGGCAGGGACGAGTCTATAATTGCTTACTGTGTGCCAGCATTTTGTTTTGATATTTTTGTTCAATAGGCTTTCGATGCAGAGCTTCAGTGCTCTGGGTGGCCAGGTTTACAGTTACTACAGGACATGTAAACTTATCTGTGCCCTACTAAGGAGGCACAGTCTTTTTTAGTGTAAGATGCAAGTCAAGTTGCTGTTGCTCCCTTTCTGAGAGGGAGAGAGCTAACTCCCTGGGGAGAGGAAAGACCCTAAAGGAACATCAGAGTGTTTATGCTTTGCTGGCACAGGTGTTCAGACTGCTGTCACCACAGGCCATGCACCACCAATGGCAAAGTCTGCCAAAGACTTAGGCCCTATAAATAATTTATCAAAAGGAAAAAGAAAGAAAGCTAAGACTGTGGAGAAAAGAGGGAGAATCAATGCTAGTACTTTACCGCAAATAAAAAAAAATCCACTTCAGTTCTGTGTTGCAGAGCATCTTTTGACTTCACACTCACTAGAAATAGCAGAGTCTCTGTGTGCAATTTCTTCAGAGCTTATTGCCATCCCCCATGCAAACACAAATGCTATATTGTGTTAACAAATTCAAACGCTTATTCCCTTCCACTGAGGATAAATGTTGAAACCTCTGTGCCTGGATGAGATTTGAAAATTACTGTTTCAATATCAGCAAATCCACTTTGGATTTAAGAGCACTGCATAAGAGCAACCAGGAACACATTGCAGATCCAGCTCGATATACCCATGATTTCTGCTTCTATTGAAATTACAGATAGGTGAGATGCTGATTATCACAGGCTTACAGATCATGGATGATCAAATTACAAATCTTTCCAGATCTGCCTTCAAGATAAGAGAGACAGTATCCTGGCAGAGGTTAAATGCAGAATGATCTGAGATTCTAAAGATAGAATTGCTGTGCTTTTCTTTTTAAAAATTTACATCTGTAAGTGGAAGCTCCTGGGACCATCTTTATACAGGATCAGATTTGTTGTGGTGAGTGAGTTTTTGCCAACTGGTGGTAGACTGTTTTTTTAAAGATGTTTCTTTACTTACAAATCCAAACACAGAATATGACAGAGCAAATAAGCATGCGGCTGAAGGTGAGTTCCCCCAAGGGCCAAAAACTCACTTGTAGAATTGCCTCCAGAGGTGTTTTATTTTTCTTTCTTGCCAAACTGCAGCCAGAAAAATCCAGATTTCCTATTCACTGACTACATCCAAATCTGTTTCTCTTAAAGACCCACCCAAAAAGATGTGTCAGGCACAATAATTAGTGACACTGTTAAAAGGCAGTACCTACTAAAACATATATAGGACAAAGGATGTGACAAACAGCTGGATCCTATTTTGGTCTCTTGAAAGTGTTAGCAAATAGTTGTGAACAGGCTTGAAAATAAAAAAAAAAGTTAAGAGGAACTTGACAAGCCATGGCATCCACCTGGCAGTGGGTGGCAATGGTTTTGGTTAAAGACAGATGGCCTTTTGATCTCACACAACATCATGGTTCTGTTAGCAATCTCAGGTTCTCCTAATTCATTACATTGGAAGTCAGGGTGATGAAAAAGGTGTTCGCTTCCAGCTTGTCTCTAGGCAGCTTCACATTTTAGCTATTATTTTTATGAGCCTGGCTCCAGCTGTCAGCTTAGTTTCCGCAAACCTCAGTTTCACTCCTCATTAGTTAGGCTCATCTTCTGCATCTGTCTGACTTAAAACCCAACAAGTGACAGCACATTTGGAGAAACGATCTGCCTGTGCAAATTGGAAACAAATCCAAGGCCAAATGCAACCCATTTTTTCCCTTTCCAAAGCACATGCACAAAATTTAGATCCATAGACATTGAAAGGTGCTCCCACAATTACCTGATGTCCGAACTAGTTCAAAACAACATTGCAATCCCCAGTTGATGAGGTAAATCTCCCTCCCTATTGCATGCATTTTGCAATACCCACTGATTAACTCCTACTCTTCCAGGCAGCTACTGTATGACTAAAGAGTACAGTATATTCATTTGAGTCAGAGCACAGGTTTATTCCCTTCTCTAAGATGTTTGGTTTTACTGCCTGCAGAAAATGAGTTTCTTCTCTTAGGAGCATCTGCAAGTTTTCTTTAATTGCCTTGTAATCCTGGAAGATTATTACTGTCTCCCTCTTCAGGCAACATACTGGCCCTGTACTGCTGATAGAGCCAATGCTTCACCCTTTGTTCTGTGACAGTTCTTAAACTGGCAATTTTCAACGTGATGTGTAATAATGCTAAATACCAAAAATTAAAGCTACACGTTTAGTCCTGGGGAGGCACCATAACAGGTGTGATGTTAATGGCTTTTTGCCAGGGTGTCCAAATTTTTGTAATTAAATGCCATCAGGTACTTGTCTGGTTTAACTCAGTATCTGTGTCAGTTTGGTACTGTACAAGTTGTAACTAATGAATTCCACAACATTTGTTGAAGATGTATTGTTCGCTTTGAATTCAAAGCATTAATGAATTAGTTACAATTTCTCTTTTCTTCCAAAAATAGTGGTCTGGGTGTACTATGTGGTTGCTAGCAAACTGTGAACAATGCCCATAAGAAGTGCAAATTGGTTTATTTTAATTAGACTTATAGCCCACACTACCCTGAAGCCTCAAAACACACAAGAATATATTAATTATCAGGAGGGATAAAGTTTTATTCTCTTTCTGAAATAAATAGGCTCTTGCTTAAGAGACCCAGCAGAATAAGAAAATCCCAAAACTGAAGAAAAGCCATTTTAATCCTTCTTTGCACACCATGTACTTGTAGTATCTTAGATAACATAAATTACTTTAGCTCTTATTGCACATAGTTTCCACATAGTTTTGGAAGGAAGCAGCCCTCACTTACAGGGGCAAAGCACAACTGAGTAGAAGTGAGTGGAGCAGTGGCAGGAGCCCTTCCCTTAATTATATTGATTCTGCCTTGCACCCTGGCTTCTGTGTGCACACTGGGGATTCAACAGTCACCTGTATGATGATGATGATGATGATGATGATGATGATGATGATGATGATTCTTTAAAGTAGTAGTAGTAGTAGTAGTAGTAGTAGTAGTAGTAGTAGTAGTAGTAGTAGTAGTAGTAGTAGTAGTAGTAGTTTAAGATGATGATGAAGAACTGTAATATCGTTCATCTTCTCCAATAAAAGAATGAGATATTTTGTTGTATTCTCAACAAGACAAGAACTGTACAATCTGTAGTGAGCCTCATGGTGCAGTGGTTAAACTGTTGTGCCGCAGCCAAAACTGTCCTCACCACCCGGGGTTCAATCCCAGCTATTCAGCTCATGGTTGGCTCACTCTTCTATCTTTCCAAGTTGGTAAAATGAGCACCTAGCTTGCAGCACAATGGGGGGGGGCAATGTTAAACCTGCATGATTAAATTGTAAACTGTGCAGCACTATGGGGCAGTATATAAGCAGAGTAGAGATGGGCACGGATCGAAAAAAGATGTTTCGGTTTTTCATTTTTCGTTGTGGATCCATTTTGGTTTGTTTTCATTTTTTGTGAATTTTTTGAAAAAAATTCATTTCGTTTTTTCATTTTTCATTTTTACCCACTTTTTGCCCGACTTAAAGCATTTCCGCATGTGGCCGTCCCCCAACACCTCAGACCAGAGGGAAAACACTTAAAAACTGATGCTGGCAGAGACACAGTATAGACTAGGTATGCAGGGAGGCTGCAAAGGCAGTGGCAGGTGTTGCCCAGGGCGTAAGGCAGCCGCAGAATGACTGCACTGTGGGGCAGGGGAGGGTACTCACCAAGAGGGACACTACGCATGCACACAGGGAGACTGCAAGAGAAATCTCTTCTTTTGCTCCCCTAAGAGCCAGGCTGCAGCCAGCAGGAACACAGAGACACACACCTGCCTGGCTGGCCTAAAGTAACGAGTCACAGAGACAGCAATCCCACCCTAACTCCCACCACAGACTGCAATGAGGACGGGGGCTGCCAAAGCTTTTTATGCCCTCTGTGGCTGCCACACCTACCCAGTCTACAACCTGGGCATACTATTGGTTGAAATTGTCCAAGAATTTACATGATCACATCACATGGCTTGCATCCATTTTGTGGCTGGAATCCATTTTGTGTCATCCTTAAAGGGAAAAGAAAAAATACATTGCGATGGGAGAAAGACAAAAACAAACGTTTAAAGGACCGCAACCCCCTGGTAGGTAATAATTTTAAATAATTATCACTGTGTTTTTACGTATGTCCAGGGCATTTTAATACCCATGAAATCAATATTAGGCATCTGGGAGCCATTTTGGGTCAATGTCCCCTGACTCCCCTTAAAGGAAAAAAATACAGCGATCTGAGAAAAGACATAAATGCACGTTTTAAGGACCCCAACCCCCCTGGTAGGTTTTATCAGGCAGAATAAATAATTATCACTGGGTTTTTATGGATATTCAGGATGTTTTTAAACATTTAAAGACAGCTCATTTCATTGCGTGTCGCCATTAATGAAAACGAAACGTAATGAACCTAATTTTCCTGGTTCTGTTCGGTTCATTCCAATTTCATCACAATTTTTGTTATTCGTTTTGTTATGTAATGAAACAAATAACGAATAACGGAATGAAATTTTTTTCGTTTTGTGCCCATCTCTAAAGCAGAGCACTTTGCTTTGCTTTGGTGCCAATTAAACATGAGCTAATGCTTCAACACAATTAATGCTACTTGTGCAAAATGATGATGGTTACTGCCTTATTGAATGAATTGTTAGTGGTTAAGGGATCATTTTACTCCGGCTAGTCCAGGCCCGGGATGTCTTTGCCCCTCTTGGGTGACACAGCGCAAGGCCCATTGCCGCCCCCAAACATTGTGAGACATGCAATGGGGGCAGGGCACAGGTGAGGCTTGATAGCCCAGCCGCTGGGACCATGCAGCCTCTTCTGCTTCGCTGCCAACAACCCACCTGCCCACCACCATTTGGATAGCTAGTGTGACATATTGTGGTCACCGTATTGGGGCCAGATAGGAATTTTTGACTTGTCCCCAGATTGGAGAAGGTGGGCTCTGGTGGTGTGGCATTGGCCACACTGATGGTTAGGGCAGGGAACAAAAGCATCTGGGGACTTCCAAAGAGTTACAAGTTCTACCACTCCTACCCATGTCCCTGCATATCCTTGGGTCACGCTACCGGGTCTAGGAAGCCTCCTTGGTACCCCTACCTGGTTGGGACCAGCCATGTGATGGTGCCCTGACTGATGTTCGCGGTTAGAGGTATGGCTTCGGACAGCCGAGGGGGTGCTGTCAGGTGATGCCCCCCTCGGGGCCCAGGAACACACCCCATGATGATGCCTTGGGTGAGGTCTCACAAGATCTCAGAGCCAATGGTTCCCTGCCCCCTTTGGGCAGCCCCCTTGTTGATGTGTGACAGATTACATCAATAAAGCATGGTCCATGTTTAAAACAAACATCCGTCTTTCCTGCTTAATTTCACCCGGGGGAGGGGGACAAATTGATTGAATCAACTCTTTGCAACTTGCTAATCCATCAGTTTATTGGTCAGTATTTGCTGCAGGTGTGCTTTGATTCTCAGTGGCACAGGCTTTGCATAGGCAGTTTCAGAACATTATGGAGACCTTGATGAGACATAATAGCACTCCTTGCCTCATTCCCCCCTGAAGGTGAGAAACTTTGCAGATGCTGAAAATTCCTCATGGAGGTGTCTCAGCAAGACAAGACAGCCTACGTTAACAAGAATGAAGAATTAGAAAGTATTCTTTACATTCTTCATGTACAACTCACATGTCTGGAAGGAAGGTGCCTTAACTGTGCTTTACAACCAATGTGCAATACTTTCAAAGGAAGCCAACGTGACAGCATTTATTATGCCCCTATCCCACCCTCCTACTTTTCCCTTTCCCTTTCCCCTCCCCCTTCTCTTTAGGGAATTCAATCTGTTTTTCTTCCAAGCTGAACCTCCTCCTATAAAATCACAGCTAGCAATTAACTCCTGCAATACTAAAAAGCCTGATTTGGGAAGATGCAATTATGGAACAGATACATACAAGGGAACATGCCTGATGGATATCATTTGGGCTGGGCACTGGTCTAGCTTAAAAACATGTGCTTGCAGGTTTGTCTAAGTCAATAAAACTATATGATGTATATTGTGGTTCAAAGAAAGCAAATATGCTCCCGCAGCAGATAATGTCTCCTGCCATTTTACTTGATACTCTTTCTAGCAAGCCTGTTTAAAATGTGACTCACTAAATTGGCTGCTGCAGAAATCTGGCTGGCAGTAAGACAGCAAACATGGTCTAGCAGGAACCCTTAAAACTCTCAATTTTTGTTCTCTGGCCAGGACTGCAAAAAGAAAGAAGGTAAGCCACACGTTGTACAGGATGCCTAAGGCATCATCCTTCTCCCCAGTTGTTTTTAGCCTGGCAAATGGCACAGCAGCTACCTCAGTAAGGTAGCATGAAATTAATCGACTGTCACCAGTCCAAGTCTGACAAGCCGTTCATAACATCAGCAGTTTTCAGACTTTCTTTAAAGTATGATTTGACCCTAAGCATATACCCCATCTCCCAAAACACAGGCAGGCAATCCAGATACTGTGATGCAACGCTGGATTTTTTTTGAAAGCAAAACTTATTTCTTTCTTTGAAACAACAGCAGCAGCAACAACAATAAAAGCAGCATTTTTATAACAGTGTGTTGTTACTACTGGAATTTATGTCATCAGAGTGAAAGAGAGAGAGTAAGGAGTTGTGAATGGGCTTCCCGTCCCTGCTGAAAAGCTATAGCTATCTCAGTTACTCAATTTAACCTAAAACCGAACACAAGATTCATCCTGCAAATGATGGTGCTCTTCCAAGGGCGCTTTTACACGACACCTAAAATCCGAGGCAAAGGGCTCCCAAATGCAGAGCTTAAAATTGTTTTCCCACCAGCTCCGAACTTTTAAAAAAAATAAGTATGACCACGCCCACGTAAGTGCATCCTAGCACATTTTCCAAGTACCTGATCTCTGAAGGTGAAAATTTTCTGATGTGGATTGCAAAGCAGTGAGTTCCTGGCTCTCCTCCCTTCTGTTGTTGTCCCCCCCCCATTTAAGAGACTGGAATGCTTCCCAGGGCAGCTCCCCACGTGAGCCTGCATTCTTTTCTCCCTTTTTTCTCCCTCCCCTCACGCAGACAGGAGCAATGGCATGTGGAGGGGTGGGAACACAGCAAGAGGAGCAAACCCCCAAGACCTCTGGTCCAAATTTAAGTTGCCAGCGGATTTTAGGGGTCATGTAAAAAGAACCCAAATGATTATACCACAAAATAATATGCAGTACTGTAAGGAACATTTGAGTCTCTGATGCAACATACATAATCAGAGCTCTTACAATGAAGACAAACTCTTTAAACAATCTACACTGTGGCTTTTTATGGCCTTTCAGGATAGAACCTTGGGACAACTTTCAATCAGCACACAGATATCGAAGTTGAGGGTACAAATCCATGTTGTGATAATGCTCTAAAGGGGCCAAAAATGGTTTCAGGTGACATTTTAAGGCTTTACCAGACTGATTGTATATTATGTTTGGGTACCTAATTTGCATTTACAGGATCTCCTATGGTGTTAGCATCATCCCCTGTATGAGACTTGAGCCCATTCCCCTTCCTCTTCCTCAAGAACTGGGTATTTTATACTGTCTTTAAACTTTCCACGTCAATATGGTAAAATAACCTAAAAATATTTGACTATGCTAGACAGTTACTAGCAAATGGGAATTTTCAGCCAAGCTGGAATCCATACAAGATATTTAAAAATCTGGATGAACATTTACATTTAAATTGAAATCTCTAAACATATTTTACCTCACAATGTCGATTTCTAACTATATCCTTGATTCAGGGGAACGAGACCTCAGCTTTGAGTTTATGAAAACTGAGCAGGTTTGTTGACGAGAGGCCATTTGGGAGGTCGTTAATTTATAGCATTGCCATATAGAAGCAACTGGATGGCATGAAACAACAATAATCCAGATGTTTTGGACCACAACTCCCAGAATTCCAAGCCTGTATTGCCAATGACAAAGGACTGTGGGAGTTGTGGTCCAAAACATCTGGAGTGCCGAAGGTCCTCCACCATTGCCCACAACCGAATCTTGACATCAGTCCTCTCCACTGAGGATGATGTTGGGTAGTACAAAAGAAATGGAGCAGCCAGTTTCTGAACTTTGCTTTAGTTCAGGGGTTGATGTTCATCTTGAACTTCCACAATGAACAGACTGCCTCATTCTTCTGGAAAGACAGTCCCTGTTACCTGTCTTACTGCAGGTGGGTGAGGGAGCCACTGTTGCTGCTGCTTATCCCTATTTAACTTTAAAAGACACACACACAACCCTTGTTAAAATGTAGTCAACATATAATAGAGGGAACTGCATGCCTAGGATTGTTTACTCTGTTGTGCCTAAAATGATACTTTGCCGTCATGGGGACCCTCTTGCTCCAGTGCAACCTGTCACGAATACTGAAGTAAAAGAAGTTTGAAAAAGCCAAAGGATGAAAAGGGCTTTCAGCTCATCACTGTACAGGCATTTTCACATCTACATGCAAGGAGAGAGAGACTGAGAGTGAGTGTTCGAGCGCCACAGCTGTGTCACACCTTCCTCATCCTAGCAAGCAATACTATGCATGCTCAAGAATCCTGGAAAATCGGGGCTTCAAACAGTAAGGATGTGAATTTTCACTTATTTTTTGAAATTTTCTTCCCACTGATTGAGACTGCAATGGTCCCTACACTTAATTTTTACTTTTCTTTGTGTGTTAGAGTGGAGGGGGTGGAGCTTTTTCACGAAACATTTGTCACTACACTTTGCATGAAAAAACCGTGTATTTTGTGCCAAATTTGATTTTATTTATCTTTTATATTGTGCAAATTATGTGTTTATTTAGCTATAAAATAATAATAATAATAATAATAATAATAATAATAATAATAATAATAATAATAATAATAATAATGGCCATTCTTTTGGCTAATGGTGTTGCTAATGACAACAATACCAGTCTTTTCACTTTCACATAGGAGCAGTAAATCTCATAATGGCTTATTTATTATTATTATTATTATTATTCTAAGCACCTCAAGCAAGTTTTGTTCCATATATTGTTAAAATATTTTGTAATAATTCAGTGAGACAGTTCATCTTAACATTTGAGTCAAGGTCTAGCAACTGTGTAAGCTATTCAAGAGAACTGATTCTGTTTTAATCCTACTATCATGAAAAGTGTCAGTCCCAAAGCTACACTCTCAAATTAGATGCTACAATTTGATCAGTCTGCCATTAAAACTTCTTCTCCCTTGCTATATAATAACACTACAATTACAATGTGAACAAAATCTCTATCTCAATGTGCTTTTAATTGTTATCACCTGCATTAATTGCCAGATAAGTATTCATTAAAGTATTAATTTATGCTTTGTCTTAAAAGAAAATATTTGAGTGTCATTCCACAAGGTGCCAGCACTATATCCATTAGCAGGTCAGAGGGTAAAAATGAAATGAAATTACAATGAAGAATGACATAAATACTCAGTTTAGCAAGAAAATTACACAATCCCTCATACTTCACTGCCATGCACTGAAAACCACTGACTCCTAGTTCAGCATAAAGGCTTTACAGTGTTAATCCCTATTTCCCACCCCATATGTCTGACAAAGTGGGCTCAGAAGGTCCACAAAAGCTTAAAATAGATAGTTGGTCTTTCAGGTGCTACAACACTTTTGCTCTCTCTCTCTGTCTCTCTCTCTCTCTGTCTCTCTCTCTCTCTCTCTCTCTCTCTCTCTCTCTCTCTCTCTCTCTCTCTCTCTCTCTCTCTCTCTCATCTATCTATCTATCTATCTATCTATCTATCTATCTATCTATCTATCTATCTATCTATCTATCTATCTATCTATCTATCTATCTAGAGATAGGAATTTGTTTCAGGTATGATTCTATGTGTGGTTAGTAAAACATTTACATGTGGTAATGTCACAATCCATGGCATTTATGTGCAATATTCCAAGCCACAAACATGCTGTTAACAATGTGGAAACTCCACAATAACAAGTCATTCAAGGGTGCAGTGGGGTTGAACAAAGAACTAAAACAGTGTGCATGTTGGGGTTCTTGTACTTAAAAGCAGTTATCTAGCAGTCCATTCAGTGAGGTTTGGGCAATACATGGCACGGCTCAGTGATCCTTGCCTCGCCCGAGTCTCTGCAGTGACTCTTTGCTGTTTATGATTCTGAGGCTGCAACACAGATCGGCTGGGCTGCCATCACCAATTTGATTTTGTGAGGTCCCGCTGGAGATAAATAAGCCAAAATATTGTTGCTGCGGATATCAAGTGCATTATCTTCTAACTCCCAGCAGGCTGAGTGTACACTTGGAACCATGTTGAGATTAAAACTCCAGGCTTTAAAGATGCTATAAGCACACAGCCCATCAAAAATGTTAGGGCGGAGGGAGAAAAAACATAAAATCTAAACAAAATGAAGACAGTATTTACTGTTAAAAACAATGAGATGGATCCAAGGAATGTTGTGAAGAGGGAAACAGCCAAAGGCATCTCTCTGTACAGCGGACCCTCGAATAACAAACAGTTTGTATAACATAAAATCTGTACAACATAAAAAATTCCGGAGAAAGGGGAAATTTGCTTAACAGAATGCCTATGGGGCAAATCCGTACAACATAAAGTGGTCGCGATTGGGGTCACTCTGTTTTCAATGCATTCCTGTGGGAAACTTGTATAAAGGAAAATTTGCTTAACATAATTGCATTTGGAACGAATGACTTCCTTTATACAAGGTACCACTGTATATGCTTACACAAGATTGCATAAGGCTCTAATAGACAGTGGCCTCAATTGCACAGAAGCTGTCCTTACAGGTAATACTCATTGCCTTGTGGTGACACTGTATTTCTGTCACCTGATATTATGGGATTGCACCTCCTGTCAACCCTAACTTGCATAGCTGATGGAACTGCAATCCAATAACACCTAGACAACCACAAGAATCTGCTTTTTTACCACGTTCTTGAATTTAGCTTACACATCCTCTTGTGTTGGTGAAAAAATAATGTTTTAATATAGGTTTCAAATCCCTTGTATCATGCTCCAGTCCAGAGGCAGGGAACCCAGAAGCCATATACCATAATTTTTACTCTATAAGGGCATTTATACACGACCCCTAAGCTCCGCCACAAATGGCTGCAAGCTCCGGACTTTAAAAATGTTTACCCACCAGCTCCGGAGTTTGCAGACAATTAAGTGCGACCCCGCCCACTTTAGCGCGACCAAACAGCAGTTTTCTTGTACCTGCTCTTTGATGGTGAAATTTTTTGATGCGGAGACTGCCTGAGCTCTCCTCGCTTCTTTCTGTTGTTTTTATTTTGCCTCCACCCCTTAAAGAGGAACCAGGAAGTAAACGGAGGTCGGAGCAACTTCCACCAGCACCGGAGGTAAGCCTTTTATTCTTTTGTCTCTGTCTAAGGCTTTTTTTTCCCCCCCCCCTCAGGCAGACAGAACAAATAAGTGCGGAGCGGGTGGGGATGGAGGAACAGCAACGAACCCTCAAGATCTCTGGTCCGAATTTAAGGGACTAGCGGATCTTAGGGGTCGTGTAAAAAGGCCCTAAGATGCACTTTCCCCACCCCCAAAAGTAAGGGGAAATATTTGTCCCCACTACCTATATAGCAAGATTTTCCTTGAGAGAGAAGTTACCTGCATGGAGCCTCTCCTGTCCCCTCCTGCAGCCAGGATTCAGCAGTTCCAATCATTTCATTAGCAAAGAGGTTCCTTCCAGGGAGCCTCTCCCCACCCTCCCTTTTTGCAACCAAGATTCCTTGGTCAAAAATCACCTCATTTGCAGAGTAGTATCCTCCACAGTGTCTCTGCCCTCCCCTTCTGAAGCCTGGATTCCCCAGTCCCAATCACCTCCTTTACAAGCCTCCCTTTTGCAACTTGCATTCCACAGTTCCAATCATCTTGTTTGCAAGCCGCCTCTTTTGTAGCTTTCATTCCACAGTTCCAATCACCTTGTTTGCAAACCTCCCCTTTTGCAGTTTGTATTCCACAGATCCATTCACCTCATTTGCAAGCCTTCCCTTTTGCAGCTTGCAAATCACCTCATTTGCAAGCCTCCATTTTTGCAGCTTGCATTCCACAGTTCCAATCACCTTGTTTGCAAGCCTCCATTTTTGCAGCTTACATTCCACAGTTCCAATCACCTTCCTTGTTTGCAAGCCTCCCCATTTGCAGCCAGGATTCCCTGGCCATGAAACCTTAGGCTAAACATTTTTTCTTGTTTTCCTCCTCTAAAAATTATGTGCATCTTATGGCCAGGTGCATCTTATAGAGTGAAAAATAACGTAATCAGTGACAACTGGTTGTGTTGTAGTTGATGGGAGTTATAGATTAAAATACCTGGGCAGGGTCAATTTTTCTATGCTATAAATCATCAGTTCCATAAAGAGCTCTTCCATAAAGAAGTGCAGTTAAAAAAATCAAGCTGGGATGCCAAATTAGATTTCGAGCTATACTTTTTTAATGCATGCCTTGATTAGATACTTGTGTATGCATGTTATATGTCATCAAGACACAAACAGGAAGATAGACCAGCACAGAAGTGGCAACAGCTCAGGACCAGAATCAACTGTGCACCTTCATTTGAAGGAGAAAGGACACTCATTAAAAGACCAGGATGTACAAATATTAGACAAAGAAGATAGGTGGTTTGACAGAGGGGTCAGGGAAGTCATTCATGAGTGTATTGAAAATTCCTCTCTCAACAGAGGCAGGGGACTTAGGCCCAATCTGTCTGCCACTTGCCATCCTGACCTTTCATCGATCCCCAGGCAAATTAAAGCAGGGTTAACTATAAGTTGGAGACCTTGCTACCAACTTTTCCCAGACTGACAAAGCTGCTTGGATGAGCAGTGAAACATTTCGATCTCATAAGAAAAGAAGTCTAGTGGCCATGACTCAACTTTCGGATGTCATCAATTCAGAAATGTCAAGTTATGTGAGATATTTAAGGAGCCATTTTACCACCGTCAGCTGAAACTGGCCCTATAAGATTCTATGGACAAAAAATGGTTCAAACCTAGGCCTCCCGATTGCTAATCTTTTTCTCTACCCATGATACCACACAGGGTATCATATTATTTACATCCCACCCTTATTCTGTTGAATCAAGGCAGAAGATACTGCTCTTCCTCTTACTTCACCCTTAGAATGACCCTTTGAAGCTGAAAAAGAGTGACTGGCCCCTAGTCATCCAGTGAGCTCCTTATTCACAAATTGTGAACCCACTATACTACATTCCCTTTGTGCTTTACTCTTGTTCTGCCAAATGCATATATTATGAGATGTGCATTTTCAAGGATGTACAGCTCAGGGGAATTATAATTACATTTTTTGTTCAATTTTAAAGACAGCAATTGTCAAGATGGGTTTGATCAAGCACTTCTCGATACTGTAAAAAACATTTGTCATGTGCTAGCACATAGAATTTATTTTGTACTTTTAAAAATGCTTATCCATTATACAGTATATTGAGTTTGTACAGTATTTCAGTATGTAATAGGACCATTAGATCATGCCCATTACATATCTGAAGAAAATGAACAGATCACTAGATACAATTGTGTTATTCAATTTTGAATTGATTGCCCTTTTTGGCATGGGAAAGAAGCTCACATCTTCATTTGCACACTGTTTCACACTGCATAGTTCAAACACCAGATATCATACTGCTGTTTCCAGACGACAATGGCTGCAGTCTCACTGTTTCTCCATCTGTTTTTATGTTCAAAAATAAGCCCATTCAGGATTTGAAAAGGTGAAATGATATCCAATTAATATGTATATGACCTTTGCCATCTGCTTAACCAAAGAACAGTACAAATCCAAATAGGAAATTATAGCAGGAAAACTGTAGCAGCTCGATCCATTCTTCCTTTCCTATTTTTTTGCAGCCTGACATGTTAGGAAACAACTGCTGGACTAGGAAAAGGGTTACTGATTTAGGAGATAAGGGGTGAGGTTGGCCAATGCATTGTATAGAATTTGTTCTTGCAAGTTTCCTGGGCTGCAATTGGGGACAATGGGTATCACCAATTTTCAAAAAGCTGTGAAATTGGGCCATTAATTACTGGGCATGTGCCTTTTGCTTGAGCCTCAGAAGTGCCAGGGAAGAGCAGAGAAAAATGAAAGTCTCGTGCCTAATGGGGTCAAAGTGTGTGGGGGGGGTCCACTTCAAAAGAAGACCAAGTTATTTCAGTGACAAAATAAAAGTTCTGTGGAGATAAGAATATAGACTGTGCAGATTTTCAGACAAAATTCTCTTAATGACTTCTAGAGATCCAGGGGTCTTCTCTTACCCAAAAGACTCCTCCCTCCCAGTATGCAATACACAGATAAAAATGTTGGCTAACCTCACGGGATTTTTGTTAGGGCTGCTAAGATGATGTACCCATAACCCTTTGAAGACTCTGTGCTTAGTAATGTATGGAAATGTAATCACGACCAACAGCAAAGCACCGACTGGCTTCTTACTGTGTTCGCATAGGAATGGGAACAGTTCACATCAGTTTTGTTTAAACACTCTTGGCCGTTTTCTCAGAGCACACCCTTGTCTGCACACTTACTTGCCTCCAAGCTCTGGCCCCCTAGACACAAGCTCCCTAAATGAACACACACCAGTTGCCACACACAGAGAAAAAAGCAATGTTGGGGAATCTGTAGATAATGAATCTTGCAGCCATCCCTATAATTAATGAAGCAAATGCAGATTTAATCGGCTTCTAAAATGGGGATGCAATCAGATTAACTTTCACTTCTCAGGCCCATCCCTTATAGCGTTCTTTTGAATGGCTCTTGGTTGCTGTTGTGGAAACCACTTGGTTTTTTGTTCCAAGAGATGATTCATCATGTAGTTAAAACAACACAACAAAGCTGAATATTTTCTTTCTTTGTTCTTCCTCTTGTTACCTCTTTGCTGCCAAGGAAAAGTTTCTGTTCTACTTCCACCATATGTGGGAAGCTCTGGATATTTATCAATAACAGAGTGAGAAGTGAAAAAAGAACATTTCATGCCTAGGGATAAGCAGGAGAGGCTGTGCAGTGTTCTCCCCAGAGCTTCTTAGCCCTGAAGGGTGCTCCTGGGCCTTTAATAGCTGCCTAAAAGAGAGGTCAGCATGTCCAGCTGCAAAACAATCTGATGGGTTTAGCACTCACCTACTGAATGTTTACATGTCATTCCACATTTAAAGGCCTATTCCTCCTACAGACATAACATAACATCAATCAGGCTAATGAGGACAACCATGAAGTCCAGACCAGTGGTACATTAGCTGCAACACAGTACTCTCTGAGTCATTAATGCCAAAGAACATATGGCACAAAATATCACAATAAAAGTGGAAACCACTGCTTAGCATAGAATCCAACCTTTGGTAAATTAATGTCTCAGATTTATCCACTTCATTAAAATAACTGCAGGGGGTCTCAGACCACAAATCATCTCAGAGCAAAAGACAGTCAGCTGTTGCCTCAACTAAAAATGGTTTCTCCTTCACAAAGGCACAGGTGGTTTCATCCATGTTCTCCTTTGTTGCACTCCCCATATGAATATGTTCTTCCTTGTTGCTTCAAAAATTACATTTCCTGTCAGTAGATATCTTCGAAATGAAATCAATTCATGTATGTATTAGAGATGGGCACAAATTAAAAAAATGGCATTTCGTTTGTCATTTGTAGGGTCCATTTCGGTTTGTTTCAATTTTTCGTGAATTTTTGCAAAAATTGTTTTTGTTTTTGTTCGTTTTGTTACCATTTTGTTACCATTTATTTCAATTTTTGTGATTTTTTTAGGATTTTAAGAAATTCACTCATATTGCAGTAATGGAAACGAAACACACGACAAAATATCCGGTGTTTCTGTTCATTTTGTTTCATTTTAGAGACAAAATTAGTTTGTCTTTTCATTACGTAACAAAACAAAAAACAAAAATGGAAACGAAAAATTGTTCATTTCGTACTCATCTCTAGTATGTATGTATGTATGTATGTATGTATGTATGTATGTATGTATGTATGTATGTATGTATGTATGTATGTACATGCTACATGCAGACCCCACCTTTTTCTTTAAAAAGGATCCAGGGGCATACGTAATTAAATACATTAACATTTAAAGCTAAAGCAGTAAGTATACAAATACTGGAAAGAAGCAAATAGCACACTACAACACAGTAAACAAAAATAACACCAATGCCACATTCCAAGCAGTGAGGCACAACAGTTCTTTTAACAAAGCCACTTAGCGAGTTATTTATTTATTTATTTATTATGGGACTTATATACCGCCCGTCTTCCTGGTGGGGAACTCCAGGCGGTTTACAACTATTAAAGGAGCAACAAATTGCATAGACTAATAAAATAAACAAATAAAACAACAGATGCAGGATATAGCAATGGCGATGGCGGTGGGAGAAAAAAAAAAGAGAGAGAAAGAAAATCAACCAAACGCCTCCCGGAAAAGCAGGGTTTTCAAGGCCTTCCGGAAGGCAGGCAGGGACTCTGCAACTTCTGCTGGTAGATGGTTCCAAAGCGTCGGACCAGCCACAGAGAAGGCTCGGGAACGAGTGGAGGTTCGCCGAGCCTCCCTGGGCGTGGCCACGCGCAGCATGTGAAACGACCTAGTTGGACGAAGTTGACCGCTGGTCGATCCGCTCTGTCAGGTAGCCAGGTCCTAGGCCATGGAGGGTTTTGTAAATCAAAACCAGGACCTTGAATCTGATTCGGGCTGCAACGGGTAGCCAATGCAGGCGGGCCAGAACTGGGGTGATGTGCTCAAACCGACGCACACCCGCCACCAGTCTGGCCGCCGCATTTTGGACCCGCTGCAGGCGCCGAATGAGAGTCAAGGGCAACCCCATGTAGAGCGCGTTGCAATAGTCCAGTCTCGAGATCACCAGCGCCTGGACCACTGTTCTAAGGGAGTCCCCATCCAGGTATGGGCGAATCTGGGCGATTCGACGAAGGTGGAAAAAGGCAGCCCTGGACACAGCGGACACCTGGGCCACCATGGTGAGCGCAGGGTCCAGGACTACTCCCAGATTCCGGACAGAGTCCGATGGCCTGAGGGAAATACCCTCTAAGGTGGGAAACGGGCCAACGTAGCTGGATGGGGTAGCCCCGAAGAACATAACCTCGGTCTTATCGGGGCTGAAGAAAGCTTGTCTGAAGAGAAAAGTGTTCACCTGCTAGCAGAAGGACAGCAAAGATGGGGCTTCCCTGGCTTCTTGTGGTAAATCTGAGAGGAAGCCTGAGAAAAAGCCCTCTCCTTTTGTCCCCATCATGTGCATCTGTCATGATCGTGGAACCATTCATCAGAGTGGCCTGATCAGGATTATCTAGAAAAAGGTGCAGCTGGCCCATTGGTTTTATGTTAACTGGGAGAATGAACTCCTAGCCACTGCCAAAACATTTCTGATACTGTACCATAACTGAGCTTCCCCAGATTAAGATGGCAAGGAGAGAAAGAGTGGCATCTGCATATTAGTGGCACCAAACTCCAAAGCTCTGGACAACCTCTCCCAGCAGTGATGTTACATAACATCAGAGGTGAAGCAGGTAAACTTAGCATCAGCTTGTGTTCCAAAACATTTTTACAATTTGTCTCAAAAGAGCATTCTGTTCTTTCATTCTGCTCTTGATCAGACTAAACTCCTACCTAGCAAATTTCAATGTTCTGGGTTCAATCCAAACAAAATTACCATTTGTAATTTCTCCACAGCTGTTTCTGGATCATGTGTTGGGAACATTTTAAAACAGCTCCTTATTTGTAAGCCTGGAAATGAGTTACCCAGATAATAACATGGTTATTTTGACCGGCTTATTTATTTGACTCTTCGTTTCTGGTCACTCATTTCCATAAGCCATCCCAATGGATCTCCTTGCCCATTTAAGGATGTTAATCCCTATATTTCTTGTTCTTGCACTAACGTATGAAATGGGTCATCATTTTTCTTCTTGCTTAAACGAGTCTGACATGTGGGCTGCTTTTCTTGATGAGATGTTTTGCACTGCTAAGTCTAATGTCTGTGCAAGGTGCAAGCTCATTTTTTTCTGAAGAGTATGACCTAAAATTTCTGCCTTATTGCATGGCTTTTTATAAAGAAACATTAGGCAGATTGTGTGTAACCCAATTTTCTTTTTCTTCCCCTCCCTCTTTCTCTGTGCTTAACTTCACCAAGAAAAAAAGATACTTGTTTTGTGCATTATGCCATTGTTCTAGTTTGTTTCTTTGTTTATAGATCTCTTACTATTTTTCCTTTGGTGTTTTTTCACTTACAGATAACTGAAGGTCTGAGCCCAGCGGTGAGGAGTTAAAGGGGGGAAAATAGTTACTGATGCTGAGCCCTCCTCACTGCACTCCAGCTGCCCTTTAGAGGGGTGGGGTGGGGACTTAAGAAGATCTGCATGGCCAACCAGCCTTTGAACTTCCCGCTCAGGTCCTAGGAGGGAGACTAGAAGTTTTGAACTTCCCACTCGAGCTCAACCTTCTAGTCCTCCACCCAAGGACCCGAGCGGTAAGATCAAAGGCTGGTTGGCCAGGCGGGTTCGCTTAATTCCCCACCCCACCCCTCTGGAGGGTGGCTGGCGTGCATCGAGGAGAGATCAGCATCAGTAAGGGGCTTTTCACACGACCCCTAAGATCCGCTGGCCACTTAAATTCGGACCAGAGATCTTAGGGGTTCGTTGCTCTTCCTTCCTCCCCACCACTCTGCACCTGTCTGCTGAGGGGAGGGAGGAAGAAAGTGGGGGGGGGATGCAGACTCATCTCAGAGAAGCTGCCGGAGCTCCGTCGTGCTGATTCCTTCTCTTTTGTTTGCTTTTTTTTCCTCCTGCCCCTTCTCTTAAAGGGGCGGGAGGCAAAAACAAACAAACAAACAGAAGCCAGGAGAGCCCCGCACTGACCAGATTAAATCCGGACCTGGCAAACCATTGTAAGCTCCGGAGCTTGCAGCCATTTGCTGCGGCGTTTAGGTGTCGTGTACAAAGGCTCTTAGTTTTCTCCCCCCCTTGGTACCACAGCTGCCGCCCCCACAGGCCATCCGCTGAGCTCAGCAGCGAAGAGGGTGGCTGTCTGTAGGTAGTAGTGAGGAGGGAGGGGATGAAAATGTACCAATGTTGAGCCCTCCTTGCTGCTTCTGCCGCCACCCCTGGCCCCACAGGCTGGCCACCAAATCCAGTGGCAAAGGGGGTGGCTGGCTGCCACCAGCGGTTGAGAGGAGGGCTCAGCCTCAGTAAGTTTTCTTTCCCCTCCTCCTCACTGCCACCACCGGCCAGATTTTGGGGACTGTCTGGGGCAAAAGCTTTTTCCTGGCACTCGGCCTGTCCCAAGACCTCCTTTTTACCATGAACTATGATCAGTCCAAAGCGCTTATTAAGCAGCGGGTTACCGACTCAGAAAGACAACTGGATCTAGGTAGCTCCCCTGGCTTTATTATTAATGACTCCTGCAGGTATCTATCTTCCCCAATGAGATACTTAGCCAAGCTTGAGATACCCACTCACCAGAGGGCCTTTACCTTGGCCCGATGTCATGCCCTCCCTTCTGCTGTCCTTGAGGGACGATATCGGAGGTCTCCCTATTCGGAGAGGCGATGTCCCTGTGACTCCGGAGATATTGAGTCAACAGAACATGTACTTCTTCACTGTTCCTTTTATAAAGATACCTGGGCTAAGTTTATATCTTCAATACTCTATACATATCCGGGACACTCTGGTCATTATTATACTCAGTTACTTCTATCAGATATTAATTTTTCTATAACATATAGCATGGCCAGGTTCTGCACCGCAGCGATCAAAATCCACAGGAAAATGACCAGTGTTACTAATTAATCAAAAGTATCATGATACATAGCCCGCTAACGATCAACAACTCTTGATTAATCACAAATGTGGAATGTCTTATGTGCATGGAACAGTTTGTTTATATGTACTCTGATGTCTTTTTTATATATATCTATTTCGATCTTCCTCTCTGGCTCATTGGCATCACTAATTCCTTAGATATTAATAAGGTATAGCTTCGTGATGGTCAGGATGGATTTGTGGGCAGTTTTTATATTATATATTTTGTATATAATATTTTTTATATTCTATATTCTATATTTTATTTATTTTATTGCTATTTATTATACTGTATCCTGTTGACTGTAATAAAGTTTTTGAATTTGAATTTTCCTGGCACTCCACCACTCTTTTAGCCACTACTATCCTCAGATAATTGTGTTTGCTCTTATCCATGAATTTCTCTATCCACGTGAGTCCCCAAAACTGATCCCACATGGATACGGCAGTCATACTGTATTTGAAATCCTCAAGGTTATCCAAATTTGTTGACAGAGAAATTCAAAACTTTATTTGGTGTTTTAATTAGTTGCAGAATGGATTATTTTTAATAGTATATTTCTATAGCTGTCCTATCTGCACCACATGCCACCTGCAAGCAGTTGCCTCCATCTAATGGGACACTTTTCATGCAAATACTACAGCCAATGAATATTTGGTATAAAGTGTATATCCTATCACATATTATATTATATAACTCATTCTGCTGCTATATGTCTGAAAAAGTGGATGTGTCCACGAAACGTTACATTAAAATATAAAATAAGTTAGTCTTATTAAGGTGTCACATGTTTTATGTCTTTTGTTTTGTTTTGTTTTTCTTTGATGTTTGCCTGAAATTTTAAGAAGGCGGTTAGTTGATATACTCTACTTTTCAGTTCTCCGGTCTATTTGTGTGCATTCACATTTTTTCCTAGTCAGAATTGTGTGTGCAGACAGACACATATAACTTTAGTACTAAGTCAGTTTGACTCCCTCCACTTTTTTTTCAGATGGCGTCCTCATCTTTAGGATTGGTATGGTAGGCAATACAATATGGTCTTTGGTATGGTGGAAAAAACAGTAACTGTTGCTTTTGGTTAGCAGAACTTTTGTTCCTATTCATTTTTAAAGAATTTACCAAAAATTAAATGCAGAAAAAAGCCCTACTCAGTCACAAAAGTGACTGTCAGAATTGGAAGGATGGAGAGAAAGCACAATTGAACAAAGTCTGATGAGACAGCCTATTTCAATTACCGTATTTCTTTGACTTATAAAGACACCCTATTCCCCCTGAAAAGGGTCTCCTCTTCCTGCTCCTTCGCTTTGTTGCCTTGATTGGGTGCACCCCAAAAGGAGGTGGGTCGCATCCCCGCCACTCACCCACTCACCTCCTTTGGGGGGGATTCTCCTCCACTTTGCTGCCTTGACAATTGGCTGGGCTTTGGGTGGGGGAGGAATTCTTCTACCTCTGCTTTGCTGCCTTGACAATTGGCTGGGCTTTGGGTGCGTGAAAGGGGAAGGCAGCAAAGGAGAAAGGGAAGGCTTCTACCTCTGCTTTGCTGCCTTGACAATTGGCTGGGCTTTGGGTGCGTGAAAGGGGAAGGCAGCAAAGGAGAAAGGGAAGGCTTCTACCTCCGCTTTGCTGCCTTGAGCTTGGCTTTAGCTTTTTGACGTCCAGCTGCCTTCACTGCAGAGGCCACCAGGTGGATGCAGTATGTATGTGTGAATATTATTAACACATACATGCCTCTAAAAACCAGGTGCATCTTATGGCCCAATGTGTCTTACGGGGTGAAAAATACAGTATTTTAGGCATGACTAAAATGTCTTTCTGAAGGAGAAACTTAAATCAAAGTTATTTTTACATAGTGAATTACAGATTATAATTAATGACAAGCCTTAACTACACGCCTAAAGGCAGATAAAAATAAATAAATAAAAACCTTATTCTTCATAAAATTTTAATCAATAGTGTTACCCATGAAAAATTATTTAGTCATTGCAGTATTATTAATAACAAATAATTTATGTTTCTTCAGTTAAGCTGATTAACACATAATTCACCAGTGTTACATGGTCAAAATGACTTGTGTACCCTAGGAAACCCTAATTTTCACTAGTATTGAAATGCCATATTAAGTTTGAATGGTCAACTGATCAATCAGGGCCAGTTGTAATGAGAAAAAATGTTAGAATACTAAACATTTTACCTTTATGGTAAATCATAAGAGATGATAAACAATTTTAACTACCATATATACTCGAATATAAGCCTAGTTTTTCAGCCCTAATTTTGGGATGAAAAAGGGGGGCCCTCGGCTTATATTTGGGTCAATACTTTTAGCCACTGAGGCAAGTCATCTGTAGCTAAAAGTCATTTTAAACATTGCATGCCACTTCTCATGACCCCCTCTGCATCACAGGGGAGCGGCACACAATGTTTAAAATGATTTTTAGCCACCGTCCCAAGCACTTACATCAGTGGCTAAAAGTTATTTTAAACATCACACACCACTCCTCCAGCTCACAAAGGAAGAGCTGCCAGACCCTGCTGCATTTCCTACCCTAGACTTATACTCGAGTCAATACATTTCCCCAGTTTTGGGGGGTTAAATTAGGGGCCTCAACTTATACTTGGGTTGACTTATACTCGAGTATATACGGTAATTTTTAAAATTGTTTTAATTGTTCAGTGACCTGAAATCTCTTGGTATTTGTGTAATGTTTGTGTAGCTCACCGTAGCTGACAATAAAGTGCGGGGGCATAACCAAGTAACACATGCCTGCATCTTGTCAATGAAAATGCAGTCAGATTATATAAGAAAGTCATACATTATTTGGGAGCAGACCAGAATAGAACCAGAGAAATCAGAATTCACAAAATATCCAAGACCACATATTATTTTAAAAAAGCAATGTACGACAGCAATGATGTCAGGATGCTAGATTCTTTTAGGAACCTCGTGTCTTAGCTGGGTCATCTCAAGTAGAATAGTCAAACAGTGGCCTCAGTCTAAGATGAATACACATTTTAAAGACATAAACATCACATTAGCAAAAGAGAATTGAAAGTGCTGATACTGATGGAGACAGAAAAATCCTTCGAGAAATCCTTGGAGAGCAGCTCTGGGGAACAAACAATAGTGGAAGGTGATGCTGTCTTTCATCAGTGATAGCACTGAGCCTTAACTATTACTACACTTCGTGTTTGTAGAAGAAAGCAATGGTAAACAACTCCTGGATATTTATATCTCAAAACTGTAGTGGGACAATTAGAAAAGAAAAAAGAGTACAGGAATGAAAGTCTCACAGAGAGAAGGCACTCAATCAAGAAATAAATAAACTGGATTAAAGCAATAAGGGTGTCTGACTGTTGATATTCAGAAAAGCAAAAATAAAGTCCAAAGCTGCAGGATATACAGAAATGAGCAACGAATTAAATATGGGTGAGAAATGGTAAAATCCTATTTTGTTTCATTTTTGTTTCATTTCCCCTTGTTCCTTTTGTTTTGAAATGATTTTTTTAAAAGTTTCATTTTTTCATTTTTCATTTTTGTGTTTTTATAAAGCACCCAATGGGGGAGTGCAGGCTTTTAAAACTTCTTTTAGCCACCGAAGCTAGCACCGACGGTGGCCATTGGTGCTTGCTTCGGTGGTGGAAAAAAGTTTATGAAGTCTGTGCTTCCCCCCAATTGGGCACATGGGGGGGGAGTATGGGCTTTTAAAACTTGTACTCACCCCTTCCTCTTATGGGATCAGGTGGCTACTGGGCTCTAGCGGGGCTCCAGCAGCAGCAGCGGGGCATCATGCTGGCATCACTCACCCTTCCCAGCTGGTTTCCTTAGAGGTGCTGGAAGGTCTTTCTGTTGCCTTGATTTCCTTAGTGGGCATGGAAGGCCTCCCTGCCACCTCGGAAGCCCTCCCCATGGGGGGCTCCTCAGTGGCAGTGGCAGTGCTGGGCACAAGGAGGTCTCCACACCCCCTTAGAAGTCCTCCCCGTGGGGGGCTTGGCGGTGGCGGTAGCAGTGGCAGCGGCCATGCTGGGCACTGGAAAGCCTCCCTACCCCCTCGGAAGCCCTCCCCATGGGGGCTCATTGGCAGGAGTGACCACTCAGGTGGGATCTTTTAAAGATGCACCCAATGGGAGGGGGACAAAAATGAAAGGAAATGAACTGAATGTTTTTTTTTTCATTTCATTTTTCTTTAAAAATCAATTCATTTTTCATTTAATTCTGAAACAAAATGAAAAATGAAAAATGCCCATCTCTACAACAAATGTAAGACAAATGAACCAAAGTCACCCTGAGAGCATGAAACAAGAAATGCAATATTTAAAGATTGTAATGTTTAGGGTAGGCTTATTAATGTGGATTGAACAAGACAATTCAAGATATACTCTAGAAATGACAGAATCAAAATAAATTGGATTATAGATATTTGAAGATTGGGGTGTGTTGCACAGAGGTACCTGGAATTATAAAGCAAAGTCTGCATAAACAATATCAATTGTTTATTAAAAACCTATCAATGTATCTGTTCTTCAAATCTATGTCCAAATACAGATGCTGAAGAAAACATTTATGCAGGTGTCTGAGTTCCCAGCATGGTGTATAAGGACCAGGACTCTGAAGAACAGGGGTCAAATTCTCATTCAGCCATGGAAGCTGACCAGGGGAGTGAAACTAGTAACACCACTCCTTAAATATCTCTGTTACCTTGAAAGTTCTGTTAGAGCCAATGTAAGTTGCTTCTGTTTTGAAAGCATGTAGCAGCAGCAACAGGAGGAGGGAATTAAACATGCATCCAAATAAGGAATACTGGAATACATGAGTGACTAGAACGTAAAGGTAGGAAATAAAGCACAACAAAACTGACAATTTGGCCTGGGAGTCATAAGTTAAGTCTCTGGGAGAATGACTGATAGAATTATGTGAAGCCAACAAGGTGTATATTGCAAGTACATGTTTCTGGCTTCTGAACATATGATTTGTATGTGGACACCAGTAGATGGTCAATATAGATACCAAATGTGCTCTATAATTGGCTACAGATAATGAGAATTCTCTATTTTCTCTTCAAAAATAATGCAGTGTGGTACCATCATGTTGAATGTAAATATAAACCATATCATAAACCAAACGATATATGCAGTAAAATCAAAGGTACTGTCTGGAAAGAATGCAAAAAGATGATTCCTGTAATCTAAAGAAAACAAAAGCTTCAATGGAGAGTTGGCAAAATTCTTTTAACTTTCAGAAAGAGATGAGAAACAGAAGTAAAAGGTTATAGAAATAAGGTCAGAATCCTATATTTAACTTTTCAGTGACTTGGACCCAGAAACAAAGAGAAGAAGAACATTAATCACTACAAAGAGAGAGAACAAAAAAGGTGTATTTTCTTCCACAAGAAGGATGTCGCGGGCGCACTTGCTGCGGGTGGCCATGCCCAGGGAGGCTCAGAAAACGTCTACTCATAACTGAGCCTTCTCTGTGGCTGGCCCTACACTAAGAACCATCTCCCTAGCGAAGTGCGCCTTGCAGAGTCCCTGCCGGCCTTTAGGAAATCTTTAAAAACCCTGCTTTTCCGGGAGGCGTTTGGTGACTCTTAATATTTTTATTTTATTTTATTTTATTTTATTTTATTTTATTTTATTTCATTTCATTTCACTTCATTTTATTTCTCTTGGTCCGCCATCTGCCCCATGTTTCTTTTGTTTTGTTTTTTGTTACTATGTTTTAAATTGATTTTATTATCTGCTTATTTGTTATATTTTGATTGTCTGTTATTTGTTTGCTGTGAACCGCCCAGAGTTGCTTCAGGAAGACGGCATGGTATATAAGCTGTAAAATAAATAAATAAATAAATAAATAAATAAATAAATAAATAAATAAATAAATAAATCCAAGAAATCTACATGTAGTGGTATGGGGCGGTATATAAAAGCAGAACACTTTGCTAAGGGATAGTAAAACATAGATTAGGGATGCTAACTTATCAATAGGGAAACATTATTTAAACAGGAGAGGAGAGACAATTGGGAGAAATCTACAGAACAGTAAGGACGGAATACCCTTTCAAGATGAATCTGTTGATGAAGAACTGAAAGTTTTAGAAAGTGAAGCAAAAACTGCTCTCAAAGTAATTGGAAGAAATAATCAAAATACCAATAGAACTATTTTAAGCTAGAGAGACTGAAACTCTCACAAGATTTTCTGTATTTTGTTTCAGCCATCAATCCAAATGAAGCCTGCAGCCAAGAAGACTGAGACTTGGAATGGAAGTTACATATGGCTTTGAAAATACTCTTAAGGATAAGGATGTGACATGGGAAAACCAAGGCCAAGAGCTCAGACACTGTTTATGAGAGTATTTCCAGGTATTATGTGTGGATGTGAAAACTGGACAGAGGAGTGGGGACCTGATTCTTTCAGAATGGGTTTTGGCCGAGAATGTCATGGATTGTACCACTAGACAGTAGGTGCTGGAGCAAAGTAAGCTTCAATTCTCATTACAAGCAAAATGGCTAAACTTGGACTATTGCAGCATAGATACAGCACGAGACAAGAAGTCTCACTGGAAAAGACCACAATGGTAGGCAAAAGGTTTTCCCTTTTGCCTACCATTGAAAGAGGAAAGCTAGGGGGCCTTGAAGTGCAAACATTTGTGCAGACATAAAAATACACCAATTTATTTAAATATACCATTGGTTAGCAAAAGGGAAAATCTAATAAGAGTTGCATTGACTCTATAAAAGAAGCTAGTGACTTCAGTTTGGAAAGTCTGAACAGGAATGTTAATAATAGCATCTTTTGGAGGTCATTACATTTTAGGGCTGCTGTAAGTCAGAGATGACTTTGATGCTCATCACAACAATATACAGTACGTCAGGGGGAGGATGCATTTTTTTCCATATCCTACTGCTGCCTGCCTAGTTGTTTCTTTACTGGCATAAGCATAAAACTTTTTCCACACATCTGTCTAAAATATATCATCTTTGCCTCTAGAAATCAGGAGATTAACAGGGCTTGTTCCCAGCTCATGTATGTACTGTGTATTTAATGTTGCCATTTAAAAGGTGGGGAGTGCTAGGCTGGATGCAACTAGGTTTAAAATTCCTTTGACCTGTTATTCATTCAGCATTGTATGCTTGCAAACACAGGCACAATCCTCTATTCTTTAATGAGACTACCAGGTCTTAATATATTTTAATATTCAAAATAAGAAGAGAGAGAGGAGGTTCAAAATTTCAATTTGTCATAAAAAAAAACAATGTATAACATATTGTTCAAGAAGCTGTCCCAGTTAATATTCTCCATATCAAGATCACTGCTTGATATGAGTCTCATGGGATAGTTTGACAGTATAAAAGTTGCATGCATTCAAATACCATCACGTTTAACAATTTGTGGGTAAACTGAGGTCTTCCATTCCCAGTCTTTTTTTTTCTTTTCTTTTGAAACTAATCATTTGGAAAAGGATGGCATTTCAAAAAAACACTACAAGCTGCTTCACATACTCACCAGGAGAAGGAACCAGACATGTGTGGGAGTTGGCATCCATGATGTACATGTAATCATATATGAGCCTTATGCCCAGATGCCATGTTTTTTTATTATTATTCCCTTTCCCTTCATTTGAAAAGAAAAATAAAAACAGGCAAAACTTGCCCAAATCAGTATCAGTATCATGCAGATAGATGTGCACAGTAAACCCACAACATTTTCTTCCTTTGTCATAACAAATCCTTCATCCGAGTGAATGTATGAACCAGCAGTGTGTTCCAGAAAGGTTTAGTGGATCAAATTTAATCTTGCAGCTGAAGATGAGAACTTCCATGTCAGAAGGCTCACCCTATAATGATAGTAATGGAAAAGGTAATATTTGGTATATATTAGCGAATTAAACAGAATTTTCAAAGCAGGTTGGCTCAGGTTTATTATGCACCAGATATGATCAGTTCAATCAAGAAATTGTTAGGTTTCTCCCCATAGATTTCTCAGATTACACCAAAATTAATCCAATATTGAATGTTAATGACATATGAATATTAGAAGGGATGGAACATGACAGTGCATATGGAAAATGTTAGGTTTCTTGTTTACTAAAAGAGTTGCATCTGTGCTAATTCACAACTGGATGTTTAAAGCTATGCTAACAAAAAGCATCACTGACAATAGATATATGTGCATCATAAAAATATATACACCTATGAATGATATATACAGTGTAAATGTGCATACTAAAATTCTCTATAGACAAATGCAGCCATAAATATCTTTTTGGCTCCAATCCTCTGGAATGTTCTCCTTTATGAGCCTGACTTAAAACAAAGAGGATACTACTATTTGACAAAATAATAATCATAAGAGTAAAATAAATAATATTTTTTTAAAAATAGGATTTTTTAAAAGCTGAGAAACCCTCAACTTTGCAATGGATCCTGCTTCAACTGGTATGTTTTAATCGTTCAAGATTGTTCAAGAGATTAGAGAGCATTTTTTAAAAAAATAAAAGAACTTCTGTGTGCATTCCTGGGATCCCACAAACATAACACTATCTGCTTAATATGAGAGGTAGAAAAGTGGAATTGACTTCCAATGATAGCAGAGCCAATATTCTATAGTTTTAGAATGGAACATACAAAGTATTTTTGGTTAGTTTTGTCCTGCTTTCACATAAGTTCCCAAACAAAGAGATTTCAGATGGTCCCGCCCCCACAGACACATCTTTCTAGCATAATTTTCCTGGAGTATATTGTCTGCTTCTTCATATGTGTCAGCATGGAAGATTCATATATAAAACCTGTTTCCCACATGTTTATC
The DNA here is from genome assembly GCA_029282475.1 of Phrynocephalus forsythii. Lineage (NCBI taxonomy): Eukaryota > Metazoa > Chordata > Lepidosauria > Squamata > Agamidae > Phrynocephalus > Phrynocephalus forsythii. The sequence continues at coordinate 9,415,865 of JAPFRF010000007.1, read as the reverse complement.
TTGCTCCCATCCTAGGTCTCATTAATTAAGGAACATTTAAATTACAGCATGTATTTCTCTCAAAATATTATTTTGATACTATGTTTGAGCTGAAAATGGTCTTACACTGTTGGATGAATGAGTACATCTAGATGGCAAAAATAGGGCTGATTTTAATTTTAGTCCAACTAAAGGAGACCCACTGAAATGAAAGGAGGTTTGCTAGTCAAAATTCTTGTAACTATCATTGGTTTCAACAGTTCTACTCTATTTGGGACTAATATAGGAATTAAACTAAAACCTTATTTGTACATTACAACAGAAGACAGAGATCATGACAGTTCATAAATAATGGTGTCCTCAAACATTTCCAATCACATGTATTATGATGTCCTGTGATACCTTTCTTTGGTATACACAACCTTGACTGGATCCCAATGAGTCATTCTCTAATTCTATCACCTGTACTTTACTTACAATTCTAAAACAACAGTGACCCACAGTGAAATTAATGATAAATTATGAGGAAAATAAATAAATAAATAAATAAATAAATAAATAAATAAATAAATAAATAAATACAGATGGTAAGATATCAAAGCAGCTCTTCCTGAAAACATGATTGACAAGTGCATTGCTTTAGATCCACTATTCTAAATGAACTGGTTGCATCAGTTTAATTTTGGCATGGAGCAATTGAAAAATTAAAATAGTTCCATACACATGTGCTTGATAAAAAGAACAATTTCATTTCATTCTGAACATGAACCTTATACCAATTTAGCATCTAAGATGATGGAGTCGGGCTGCTGAGTCATGCATATTGTGCAGGAACAGAAAATGTGTGATAGCTCTTGGTCCCAAACACTCTTGTCTAACTATACTGATGTAATACAAATAGTGTAACTTTTAGAGTTGAATTGTTTTAAGTTTAAATGTTCCTTAATTAATGGTACCTAGGATGGGAGCTATACAGCATGTAAATGATCATATGTATTTTGATTTCTTAACTTGGGGCAATCTGCTTCCCATTTCTTTTTATTAGCTATGCAGGATTTTGGCAATAAACAAATAATTTATCTTGAATTAAATTCCAAAAAGTGGTAAACTTCATTGCTCCCCCACTCGAAATGATGAGACGAGTCAGGAATATGGGGTAACTGGGCCACACTTTATTCAACACATTCAACAACACAACACAGGAGGGGCCAGGCTTCATCAAAACATGGTTGGAACCCCCGGGGTCATCTGAGACCCCTACAACCGGGCAGCATTGGGTGATAAGCAACCCCCAGGTGGTGCAGTTAGCCAACTGCACCTCCTGGGCCAGTTGATGTTATTACCCCTCCCTGCCTTCAATGGCCAAATCTGGGTAATGCCCAGGGCAGGGAGGCATCCCCTTGTACCCGCCCCAGCCCGGAGACCTCCTGATCCGCCGTGCCGGGGTTATGGGTACTTGGAGACAGATGTTTAGCTGGATACTCACCGCTGCCCCAACCTGCTTCAGCCGCCAGTGTGACCAATAACATAACAACTTTAACGAACTCCCTAGGCACCAGTGTGGGATAGGTGAAAAATCCCCGCTCTCAACGGCCAATCTAGAGTGCGGGTCAAAAATTCCTATCCGGCCCCTCAAACGGCGACCAGGTACACTCACACTAGTCCTTATGCGGCGGGCGGGCGGGGAACGCCAGCTCCTTCTGCCTGATGGGAGGGGTCGGAGCAGCCCTTTGAAAGGGCGCTCCTCCCCCCTCCCAGTCTGGCGCACGCATGCGCCCTCCTCCTCTCGCCCTTCGCGAGGGGAGACAAATCGGCTTCCGTTGGGCGGACAAGCCGGCCACGGAGCCAGCATTAGATCAATTCCACATCTTGTATACATTTCAAAATTGCAAGCCTACAGGAATCACCTTCTAGCTAGATTTTTTTCACATTTGGACAGCATACTTATTTGTAAATAAGCAAGGTGCTTTCAATTAAGACAAAAACAAAAATGATCTACAGATTTTGGATAGGTTCTACATGAAATAATCAATATTTCCAACAGACATACATAAATTTCCATGCATAGGCCATAAAACAGTTCTGTTGCTTTCAACACAGCCTGAAACTGTAGTTATAGCAAAAGATTATTGCTAACTTTGTGGTTTGGTCCTGCTCTTGAATATCATTTTGAAGAGAATGTGCACTATTTTAAGAGACTAACTAAGCAACACAGCAGTGTGGTAAAAGTAAGAATAAAAATACTGATATGCCCAAGTCAACTACAGTCATCCTGACTAAATGGATGGCCAATTTCCACACTGTACTCAAGTATGCACAACACACAGCAGGAACTGTAGAAGCCTGAAGACCACTTATACTCTTGATAAGTAAAGATATCCAGTTCTTTAGAAACCAGCTCTCTAGAGACTGTCTGGAAAGGCATGGCATATGTCAGCATCTCCCCTACAGGGGACACCAATTTGATCTATGAAGGTGGATCTTACCCTGCCAGCCTTATGTACAAAATTAGCAACACCACGGACAACCTGCACCTTGGAACTGTTGAGCAGGAAATCAAGCTGAACGTTTGTGTCCCAGTGGGCAATTTTGACCATCAGTTTTGATAAATGTGATTATCTTAGAGCTGCATAAAGCTCACAATCAAATAAAATGTGAGCCGTATCCTCTATGCGGATGGCACCGCATATGCAGGATCTGTCTTGATAGGGTAAGTTGTGAAAGTGTCCCTATCTATTCATGGACTCCAATAGATCAAATCTCGCTCTGGTATAGGTTCTTCTAAGGGAGTGTGGGAGACTGATTTTTAAGTACTTTTTGCACTGGAAGACCTTTATTTGATATGGCCTCTTGGGCTAATCAATAAATTTTTGTTGTTGTTGTTATTGTTGGAAAAGCATGGCAAGTAGCATGCACTCTCTACAGACTGTCTGGAAAAGCATGGCAGGTAGCAAAAATGGAAGAGGAAATCATTTCCCTCATCCAAAAATGACTCCCCCTTTCCCCCTATGTTGAATCGTGCATGTTATGCATTGTGGCAAAAAGGTGTCCTTCCATTTCTGGACAGGAAATTCTAGCCCTAAGACAAATGGCTGAATGTACACTAGATCATCAATACAGCTCAACCTTATGATAAAGAGCCACTTTGTAGATTGAAAAAAGACAGTGCTAATGGCTAACATCTTGCATGTCAGGATAGGAAATACAGGATTTTAACGTACAGACTAAAACCCAGAATGGATTCACAGTCCCTACCCTTAAATAGGAGTCACCCTCTCAGTTCAGGAAGTACATTGATTCCAAATCTTACGTAGTTTATTTCATTTTTCTCTCTAGCAAGCAAGCAATCTTGCTTGCTCTCTATGCTAAGGATGCTATGTTTGCGAAAAGAAAAAAAGTAAATGTTTTTAAAATGTGCACTTAGATTTTTTCATCTATTTTGACATCATTTCTGAATTGTGTCCTAAGTTTGTTCTCACACCAAAAGAGCAGTGCTGCAGATGAATTAAAAAAACTGAACAAATGTTAAGCTTGGACACGGTATATCCCCCTGCTATCCCTTATAATATTCCTGTATTCCAATTGTGTAGTATAGTACTGAAGCACTTTGCATTATAATGTGGAAAAATTAATATTTGCTGCTGTTACTGGTATTTATAACAGCTCTATCCTGTTTGATAAATGAAACCACATGAATAAAATCATAAAACCAATTAAATGCTCTGGCATATCCAACAGCAGTTTTGAATATGCAATTAAAATATTTCAAAATGACATTTTGGCTACATTTCTGCATGGAAGGCAGGCTCGTTATTAATACTATTTTATTAAATCATCTATGTATATTCAATTGCTAGAAATAATCAATAGCTTGGCTCCCTAGCCCTCCATACCTTGTGTAACTAATAGTCTTCTATGTTATGCCTTTATGGTCAAATCTCTTGAAATAAGCAAATTTATTATGGCTAAATCTACATTTGTCATTATTCCCAATAAAGAACAAAAGTGAAAAACCTCTTTTCTTCTGCCTCTCTCTTTTAAAACAGTGTTTAATGAGATCTGATCTTTATGCCTTAAGGACGAAGAGTGGAACAGGTCTACCTAGGTTCCTTATATCTGACATGCCACCCACACAAATAATTTTCTCCAGGAATCTCCATCTCTGAATAACTGTCAGAGCAGAAATGCTCCAGACGTTCCAGCACAGAAATAATAATCAAATGCTAGTCTCTGGTGTGCAGGCAAAGGCCTATTAATGGTGCATTCTGATTTTCTAAAGGTAGTCCACTAACCCAACCGAACCCAGTCTTTAGAGGCACATCTTATTTTTTTCACAATAAAATTCTAAGTGTTATGGCTAGCCATGTTATAGATAGCCTCGACTATGCAGTGTACATCCACAGACTCCGTTTGCGACTTATAAAATTTCCTGTATTATTTCAGTGGTTTGTTATGAAATGTAATTTGTGAACATCTGGCTACAATTATTAACTTAATTTGATCTGAAATACACATATATTCATTTTTGCCTAAACTGTGCTGACAACGTTTACTGTAATTGCAACTGCTACGACATAATCCATATTACAGGTTTAAGGGTTGTAGGTAGTCTGTTTTATGCTGATTCGTTTTAATTTGAATATGTTATAAGCCACTATGGCATGCTAAGTTTGAAAGATAACCCCTAAACATCCAAATAATCAATGGTGTAAATGTGTTACCACGCTCATCTGAGGCACTCAAGAATAACATGAACGAGATTATACCATCTTACCTTCAAAACTCTGTGAGGTAGGCTGCACACAATGTTCAAATAACAAATGTCAATCCCATCGGATTGGGTCAGAGAGAAATCAGACATTTTTAGGCGGGAAATCGTTTTTAGGCATCTCCCCCCCCCATCATCCCGTAATAGTATTTTCTTGTAAATCTCCCAGATTTTATAATTTTTTTAAAAATCCTCTGAATGGCATGGGTGGTGGTGGCCATGTTAGGGGTTACTGGAGGGGTGCCAACACGTTGGGGGCAGCTATTGAACATGCTCGAAGCATCGAGCATTGTCAATAGGTGGCGGAGCGGAGATAATGTGACTGCATGACAAATTGCGGCAGCCATGTTAGGGATAGCTGTATTGGCGCCATCATGTTGGGGACAGCTATTGAGCATGCTCAAAGGATCGAGCATGCTCAATAGGTGATAGGGGCAGGGATACTGTGACCATGATCCCTTAAAACTTGCCTTTGGTTTTTTTCCCCCTGATTGGGAGCCTTGCGCCGAAGGGGAATGGGATGGGGAGGGGCACTTTGTTTAGGTTTTTTTTTTTTTTTTTTTTGCAACTGGGAGGGGGAAAGGATATTATTAATTAAAAATTTAAACAATGCCCCCACAACACAGTGTGCTTAATTATCCTCCACCATCAGGATTATATAGCAATATACTGTATAACATTATATAACATTTCATTCACTACAATTACATGTTTTATCTTAAACAACCTGTCTCCTTCCAAAACTGAATTAATTCTTCAGATGGAAAATTAAATAAATAAATAAATAAATAAATAAATAAATTATTTTTCCATGTTTTTTTTGCAAAACATTCTTCAGATGGAAAAATTAATTTTTCATTTTTGCATTATTAAGATATTACCATAATTATAATCAAATCATTTACCTCTTTTTCTATTTGACAATTATTAACTATGTTTACCAATGCTATCTTTGGACATCTTTCTATATTAATTCTTTTATTTCATCGGAACTATTATCCGCTCCTTTTGTTTTTCTTCACAAGACCACTACATATGATAATAAGTTCCTTTTTTCTTCTTACACATCCAACACAAGGGTGTTACCTCCTTATACATTGCATGCATTTTTACTGGTGTTAAATACCATCTCCAAATAACTTTGTTGCAATTTTCATTAATTCTTACTGACATAATTTTCATTATTCTTTCCCTCCATATTGTATTCCAAATTTCTTCCTTTATCTCTTCATTTAAATCTGCTTTCCAACCTGAGGATTTGTTTGTGTGTCTTGGTTTTGGTAGGGTAGAAAATCAGAATTTCCATTAATGGTAAGGCTGGCAAGTAGCCACTTAAGTAGGGTTTGGTGTATCATTATACCTGATTGATACCAAATTGGGAGGACTAGTTACTTCCCTAGAAGATAAGAATAAAATCCAAAATGACCTTGAGAAATTAGAGTGCTGGGCCAAAGCTAACAGAATGGGGTTCAACAGAGGGAAATGTAGGGTGCTGCATCTAGGTAAAAAGAATGAATTGCACTGAAGAAAGAAATTAAAAAATGTTAGAATATTCAAGTCTAAAACTTTCTTGGTTTGGGAAGATTGCATTGCTGAAAATGAAAATTTTACCAAAGTTAATTTTTTTCTTTATGATGCTTCCAATACAGCTAAGTAAGGATGACCTTAAATTTTGGCAAGATTTAATTAATAACTATTGTAACAGTGGTAAAAAAGCTAGAATAAACAAAAAATATTGGTATATGGCTCAAAATAAAGGTGGTATAGGTTTACCGAATGTTAAAAATTATTATTTAGCAAATCAAATAAGGTTTATTGGGGATATTGTGTTTAGTCCAGAAAGATTAATATGGTGGAAAATGGAATCATCGGAAATAAAGGAGGATATTGAAAAATACTTATTTGGCACTATTAAGAAATCAAAGTTAAATGAGATTAATAACCCCTTTCTTAGATCTATGTTAAATGCATGGTACTTACATAAGAAAAAATTATGTCCCTCAGACTCACCATTGAGATCTGTAACTGAAATGGAGAATTTCCCTATAAATTTGAAAGTTTTCAAAAACATTTAGGGATAAACAAGTGATTAGATTGAAAGACTGGATAGGCAAGATGAGAGGGAGAGTACAAATGAAGGAAATTCTCCAAGGTAGGGATATATCTTGGTTTAATTTTATACAATTAAAGAAATGGACTGATACTTGGATAAAGAAAAATAATAAATGCAGAGAGTACAGAAAATATGAACAACTCTTATTGTTGTATGAGGATACTCAGAAGGAAATAGTAGTAAAAGGTATTGTTAGCAAACTATATAAAATTATTTCGGATTTAGATGAAAATAGGGGAGGATTTGGATCGAAATTCTTGTGGGAAACAAGATTTTTAAAAAGAAATAAGAGAAGAAGACTGGGCTAAAATGTGGAGAATGAGAATACTTAGATCTATGTCTGTTAGAATAAAGGAAAATTTATTTAAAATAAGTTTAAGATGGTATTTGACGCCAGTGAAACTGAATAAAATAAATGCATTTTTTCTAAGCTTTGCTGCAAATGTGATAATGAGATTGGTACCTTTTATCATTTGTGGTGGGAATGTAAAAAGATACAGAAATTTTGGAAATGTATTTTTAAAGAAGAACTGACATACTAGAAATGACTATAGAGCCCAAATCTGAAATTGCTTTGTTATCAATATTTATGGATCATAGTTATGATGTTAAACCTAAAGAGTTAATTACAAATTTGTTGACAGCAGCTAGATTAATAATTGCTAGAAACTGGAAATCTAAATATGAACTATGTTTAGAAGAATGGTATAATGAAGTATGGAATATTGCTTTAAATGATAAATTGACTTGTTCTCTCAAGGTTAAAAAAGGAGAGTTAAAAAGAGATATTTTCTATGATGTATGGGGTAGATTCATTGAATATGTGCTTGTACGGGATAAGGGTAAGGTTTCCGCGCAACAATCAATTTTGTTCTGGAGGGGAGGATGACGAATGTAAATATGAAGAGTGATCCTGTTGGTGAAGGGGTGCACTGTTGTTGATGTTTGTCTTTTTTATGTAATTTGTATATGTTTTTAAATAAAAAATAAAAAATAAAATAAAATAAATATATAAGACATGAGAAAAAAAGAATGAATTGCACAGATATAGGTTGGGAGATACCTGGCTGGAAAATAGTACTTGTGAAAGGGATCTGGGAGTCTTGGTGGACCACAAATTGAAAATGAGTCAGCAGTGTGATGCGGCGGCCAGGAAAGCCAATGTGATTCTTAGTTGCATCAAGAGAAACATAGTGTCTAGATCAGTGGGAAGTGATAATGCTACTCTATTCAACCTGTGGGTCCCCAGATGTTCCTGAACTGCAACTCCCAAAAATCCCTCCCAGCACACCGAGTGATGGAGGCTTCTGGGAGTTGCAGTCCAGGAACATCTGGGGACCCACAGGTTGAGAACCACTGGTCTAGATCAAGGGAAGTGATAATGCTAATCTATTCTGCTCTGGTCATACCCCACTTGGAGTACTGTGTTCAGTTCTGTGTTGACAACCTCAAGCAGGTACAGAGGAGGGAGACCAGGATGGTTGAAGGTCTGGAGGAAATGTCTTATGAGGAATGTCTTAGGGAACTGGAAATGTTTAGCCTTACAAAAAGAAGGTTTAGAGGGGATATGATAGCCATGTTTAAATATATGAAATGATGTCATATTGAAGAGGGAAAAAGTTAGTTTTCCATGGTTTCAGAGACTAGGACTTGGGGCAGTGGTATCAAACTACAGGAAAAAAAAGTTTCCATTTAAACATTCGAAGAACTTCATGATGGTTAGAGCTGTTCTGCAGTGGGATATGCTGCCATGGAGGGTGGTGGAGTCTCCTCCTCTGGAGGTTTTTAAGCAGAGGCTGGATGGCCATCTGTCAGGAGTCCTGTGATAGGGGTTACTAAATGGCAGGGGGTTGGACTGGATGGCCCTTGAGGTCTCTTCCAACTGTATGATTTTATGATATCCTATGCATCATTTGCAATGTTATCCAGTGAGAGGGTGAGGAGTAATGTCTGAAAAGCTACTGCCACTGGTCCCACCACAAGAATGAGATTATGTATCTTGAAATGATTTCAGATTTCAAAGATTAAACTGCCAACATATTTCATTTTATTAGCTAGAACCCTATCGGCAAGTTACACTCTGTTAGTGTGACTATGTAACTGCTGTTGGTTAATGAGTTGTCACATGGATCCCTCATGATACACCAACTCAGGCTACTTGCACACAATGAGGGCCACAAGTGGTGGTTTATTAACTTTTCAGAATTCACTGCATGAATGTATGCTATTGAATATATGCCAGAGTAATTTCCCAAGAGGATTTTCATTATTTAAGATTAGTTTTTTTTTTTTAAAAAAATGTCTGTGCTAATTAAAAGTATTTGATGTGGAAACAAAAATAAGGGGAACACACTGTAGCATTAATCTCCACATTGAAGAATGCCTCCCCCCCCAAAAAAAAAATTAACAATGCCTTCAGAAGTCCATCTTAAAGGAGGAATGGCCATCATGAGACTGAGGAGATTGCAGCTAAGCATATGAGGAACAAGATGCTTTGTATGTAGGCTGTTGGCCTAAAAATGCCATCATTTCTGAGCACTGGCAATGTTAATTGCTGCCCAGAGACCATTGGGTAGTGGGATGGTTAAAAATTATGTAAAATAAATAAATAAATAAATAAATAAATAACTGGAAGAGATGAGAGCTGAGCTTCTCAATGGTATTTGAAGGGTTGTCAGTTCCCCGTTCCCTGGGCATGAAAATATTACAAAATTAAAATCAAACATAATAATTATCAACCACTGAGGAAAATTGTCTTTTAGTGGAAATTAGTAACAATAGTAAAGTCACTTATGTACTTCCATGGGATCCTGATTAGAGATGTGCTCAAATCAGAAAGATGGCAATTCAGTTCAATTTGTGATTCATCAAAGTAAACAAATCATGACTAATGAATTTACATTTGTTTCTCATGAATTGATGAATTGGTCGATTCATTCTTGCATTTAAAAGCTTAAACAACCCCACAGGCAGGTAGAGACACCAGACTTAAGAGAAGCTTCCCCTGACTCTCCTCTACAATCCCTGATAGTTTGCTGAAAATTGGATTTCCCCAAGTTAGCTTTTAAAATATACTTTCGTGGAGGAACTCACTCAGTGGGTGTATAACTTGGATGTCTAAAATTCAGTCTTCATCAAACTTTGTGGGATTTTAGGAAGCTATTTCTTGATTAATTTTGTATTTAATTTTTTAACTCATGCCCATCCCTAACCCTGATGCTTTCACCAGTATTGCCCAGACCCCCCCCCAATCCCCCTCCCCATGCACTTGTGGACTGGAGTGAGAGTAGGAAGGGAAGAAAGTCTTCAGTCCACAATTTTAATGATTAAAGCAGGCTGTTGAATTGTGGCTAGAAATCGGCACTTACCATGCTTGGGTACTGTTCTGTGAATCAGACCCACAGGGGTTGTGCGGGTGACCCAGACTGCACAGCCTGATTCCTCTTGTGGGTGTCTAATCAGTGAATGAGGTGAGGGAAGGAAGCCTGTAGTGCTCTTTCTGACAGGGCGCCCATAGGAAGAATCTGGGACACCTGCACAACATCTGTGGGCCCAGTCCACTGAACTGTACAAGTGCATTGTGGGTAAGTGTCCATCTCTAATTGTGCCCAAAGGAAAGGTCTGTATCAAACACTGTCCCTGTATGAAACACATACCCAAGGAAAGACTTCTGTTGTCAAGCCAACATATAGATCTCCACTGGCTGTTTTTGTCATTTTGATTTGAGGTTGGTTGTGGTGGTAAAACTTTATGGTGATGTTTGTAAGCTGCTTTGAGAGCCCTGTGGGCTTGTGATGTACATGGCAAGTTTCGGAAATAAAAACAAACAAGGAAACCTGGGTCTCTATCTTTATAACATGTAGTTTTGGATACCATGAGGAGTGGGCCATTTTTATCCTAAAACTTTTGATAAAGATCCAATATACATTATTGTTGTTTGCTAGTTAGAATACCTTTATATATGTACTGTATACACATTATATCCTATAACCAAAGGTTTTAGGTGAAGGACTTCTTTTTCATGAAGTCTTTACTGTACTTGCCTTTTTCTTTTTCTTTTCTTGCCAAGACATGAACAAATGTGGAATAAGAACTGTGATGACTCATTCATTCATGCAAGCAGAGATGCCAGCTGCTCTGGGAACATGCCACACACCATCCTCACCTGTTCTAGTGCTTTAGCAAAAGTTTGATCTACAGATGCTACTGGATAGGTCTGTGAATGGAAATAGATTTTTTTTTGCACATATCTAGAAATCAAGCTGCTGTTCAAGGAAAGGGAGGAGGAACCAATAAAAAGGAGAAAACACCTGCTGTCAGGATTTTTAAAATCATCAAGTTATCTGAACAAGCATGAAACCCATGAAGTAGGCTGGAGATTAGAAGTCACATATTTCATCCCAAGGAGGATGAAATCACTGGGAGCAGGGGAAAGGGCAGGAGCACTGGTGTTACATCCTTTAAAAGAGTCCTCATCCTTAATCCCTCAAGCTTGGTTTGAAAATCAGTTGTCTCTAAAGAGCAGTTTGTGGGATCTGAAGAACATCATGAACTATTAATAGAAAGTTCTTGGGAAAGGTGAGGTATAATTCTTTGAAGAATAATGGAATAAAACAAAAGTAAAATCTTCTGAGATATGCATTTCTGGAATAAAAGCCATACAGCACATCCACAGAAACAAACAACTCCCAGAATTTTGTTCATAAACTTGAACTGAAAAAGAGTAGACGTGTTGACATTTTGTCTGATATTCTATATCTGTATTAGAAAGAAAGCAGCTTGCAGGGATAGGAAGATAGGGCCTACCTAGGCACCAAAGTTTTCCAGTTCAGGCCTTTACTTAGTTAAACTATATATAGCTGTCTATCAAATAGTACTTCCTGAATAAAAAATTATGGGACTTGTAGCCCCCCAAAATCTGTAAGAAGTACTGCTATTAGAAACATGAAGCTTTGTCTCCCCAGTCCCGAAATAAGGAGTCCACACAGATAATTGGGTTTTAAATCGGTCCACAACTTTATTAATAACTTTATGAATAACTTTATTATTAACTGTACTAAAACTGTAACTAAATAGTTGTAGCCGAGGGATGGGCCTCCCGTAGTGCAACTTATATTTTAGCCTACAGGTGTTGTTTTAGTGTGACGCCCTGTTGTGACCCAGTACGGGGGTGCTGTTCAAAGAAACTAGGTCAGCATATTACTTGGGGCAGCCGTACGAGCTCAGTGACGTTATGATCTTTTAATTTATATTTGTTATTCTCTATTGTACAGCTGCCCTGCTCCCTGTCCAAGGTGCATTTACAGTTTTGAAGTCACAGTCTTGACCCCATTTTAGTTGCACTGCCCGCCAAGCAAACTCAGGTGGCCCTGCCTAACGGTCAATGAAAATGGAATGGGCAAAAACACACTGGTACCCGGCAGCCAATCTTGGTAGCAGTCAAAAATTCCCATTCAGCTCCGAAGCGACCAGATTATCTCTTTCTCATAACCTCTAAGGGAGGGAGGGTGGGTGGGGTGCAGTTCAACGTGAAAGAGGAGGGTTGGAGCGCGGGCGGCCCTTTTAAGGGCTTAGATCCCCGCACAGCCCAGGGATCACGTGCTCTCCTCTTTCACGCCGAACTAACGGCTGCCGGGGAGACAAAGCGGCCCCAATCCGGGACAAGCCCGGCAGGAGCCTACATTGATATTCAGGCCGGTAAAATCCACACCCTAGAAGGGTATTTGAACAATTAGCTGCTTCTCGTTGGTGGGGCATCCATTGTGCAACTATCTTCACATCATTTGTGAAATGTGGCCTGTGGTGTCACAGGTACTCTGCCAGTGAGAGAAAAACCACTTAGATGATTACCCATTTGAGTGCATTTTTACCATGTGGGAAACTGGCTTATATCTGTTAGATGATTTTCAGTAGATGCACATATTTCTACAAGAATGTAAATATTTCAAGTCCTACACTTCTAAGCAAGCTCACTGAAAGGTTTGGAGTTCATTTTGAATTTAATTAGCGTATGAATAACTCTTATCAGAATTTCACCCTGCACTGTACAGACTGTTGTGGACAAAATGTAACCTTCTCGACTGGGATTCCCATCAGCCTTAGCTACCATAGCCAATGGAGAGGAATGCTGGGAAATGCATGCCTCAATGACAGCTGAAGGAACAGAGCCCCTTCTGTTATACACCAATGGAGGTCCCTTTCTTTTATTCTATCATCCAGATTCCCATTGCCTAGGATTCCATGATGAAAAGATGAGACCAATGGTTGGATCCTTCTGAAGTCACATAGGCGGGAGAGACAAAGTGTGGGAAGAAAAACTTTTTTCAAGGATTTGCATGGCTGCCAGGCCTTATACAATAGGAAGGCTTATGAGTGATACACTTTCTGTCTTGCTTTTGGTGACACACTGATGCATATACTTCAGTCCATCATTCCCTTTGGTACAATACACAAACACCTTCACACTGATGCAGTGAGCAATGATAGCAGCTGGGAACTGATAGAGAACAGGGTCTAGGCTTGCCAGTCATGGAATCAAGGGACAGGTCTTGTCCTGGATCAGCAACTGGTTAATGGACAGGAAACAGAGGGTAGCACTAAATGGACACTTCTCCAAGTGGAGGTAGGTAAAGAGTGGGGTCCCCCAAGGTTCTGTACTGGGACCCCTGCTTTTAATTTTTTAATATATTTTTATTTATTTCATATCATCGGAATCCCTACATAGGATGGGGGATGGGTGGGTTGAAAAATCTAAGGATAAATGCAGGGAAAGTTCAAGTGGTATATTTACAATATTTTTCTATATATTAAAACACAGACTAAATTTTAATTTCCCAATAGTGTTGGAGTCTCTCTTTTTACTCACAAAAAGAAGTGTCCAAAGAAACGCAGGAAGAATATTTAGGAAAATATAGTAGGATAAAATTAACAGAAGAACAAAGGAAAGCACGAGAGGAAACAATAACTTGTAATGAGATTGTAGAAGGGATTAGAAGTAAAAAAAAAATGGGAAGGCTCCAGGTCCAGATGGACTGCCCACTGAACTTTACAAACAAATGACAGAGATCATATTATTACCATACAAAAAATTACTTGAAGATATCATTGAAAGAAAAGAAATACCAAAAACATGGACTCAAGCAACAATATCACTGATACATAAAGAGAATACTGACCCTAAAGAGATAAAAAATTATAGACCTATCTCTTTGTTAAATGTAGATTATAAAATCCATGCATCAATTCTGGCGACACGATTAAAAAAACTTCTAGTGAAAACGATACATCAAGATCAGATGGGTTTCCTGCCAAATCGACAGATGAGGAATAACATGGTAATTCTCAACACCTTAGAGTACTACGAGGCACATCCAGAAAAGAAAATGGCACTGATATTCCTTGATGCAGAGAAAGCATTTGACAATATTAATTGGAATTTTATGCTAAGCCACTTAAAACACATAGGAGTAGGCCAAAGAGTTAGGAACAACATTGAAGCTATATACACAAAACAAGAAGCTAAGGTGAAAATTAATATGGATATGACAGAGAAGATAGAGATAGAGAAGGGAACACATCAGGGCTGTTCACTCTCTCAGCAGCTATTTATCTTGACATTAGAAGTATTAAATCAACAAGTAAGAGATCAGATGGTGATAAAAGGGTTAAGAATAAAGGAAGAAGAATATAAGTTGCAGGCATATGCTGATGATGAAGTTTTCATATTAGAAGACCCCAATGACTCAGTGGAATGCCTGTTGAAAACTATAAAGAGCTTTGGAGAAATGGCTGGTTTGAAGATAAATCAAGAAAAGACTAAAATCTTAACAAAGAATATGACAGCAAAAGAAATTAGAGAATTAGTGGAGCAAACACATTTTAAAGATGAAAAGACTATTACATATCTGGGAATAAAGATAACCAAAAAAGCAAGTACGATATGGCAAGATAACTATCTAAAAGTTTTAAAGGATATACAAATAGATCTGGAAAAATGGAGCAAACTGCATTTATCATTATTGGGACAAATAGCCGCAATTAAAATGATGATACTTCCAAAATTATTATTTTTATTTCAGATGATTCCATTGCTATTAAAAAAACATTTTTCAAGGAGATAGAAAAAGTAATAATGAAATTCATATGGCAAGGGAAAAAAACCAAGGATCAGGAAAAAAGCTCTACAAGATGATACTTCTGGAGCAGGTTGTGGCCTACCAGACTGTGAATTGTATTACAAAGCTTGTATACTGGTGTGGATAAAGGAGTGGATTACGCTGGAAAATCAGAGAATCTTGAAATTAGAAGGCCATGATTTAAGGTTGGAGTGGCACGCATTTGTTTGGTATAAGAAAGCTAAGGAACAGAAATATTTTGGAAATCACATAGTGAGAAAAGCACTTTGTTGGATGTGGGAAAATATTCAGAGACAAGTGTATAGAAAAATACCTGGATGGGTGTCACCAATAGAAGCATTTACACAACCGACATTGATGAATAAAAACAAATTAGTGAGATACTGTGAGATACTGAAAAATGAAGAGGAACTAAAGTCAGAGGAAGAATTCCAAAATCCAAAAGTGATATTAGATTGGTGGGCAAAATCACAATTGACCTCGAGGTTTGTTAAAGATAAGAAAGAGGGTTTTTATAGAGAGAGAACTGAACTGGATAAACTGCTCTTGGGAACAGAGGGAAAGCTGATTCAGAAAATTTATAAATACATGTTAGAGTTGAAAATGCAGGATGAAATTGTGAAAGACTGTATGATACTATGGGCACAAAATCTAGGACATAATATTGAATTAGCACAATGGAGCCAGTTATGAGAGTGTAATGTAAAATTTACTAAGGCAATACATTTAAAAGAAAACATATATAAGATGTTTTATAGATGGTATATGACACCACAAATAATAGCAAAAATATATGGAAATACCTCAGATAAATGCTGGAAATGTAACAACAAAGAAGGGTCTTTTTATCATATGTGGTGGACTTGTGATGTAGCAAAGAGATATTGGAAAATGGTATATGAGATCTTATAAAAATGCTGTGCTATACAGTTCCATTTAAACCAGAAATATTTCTATTGAATATCATGACAGAAATTAAGGATGTTAAGATAAAGCATTTGTTATTGTATACTGTCACAATAGCAAGAATTTTATATGCCAAATATTGGAAAGTTGCAGAAACACCAATGAGACAAGAACTTTTGGAAAAATTCTTCGAAGCAGCTGAAATGGACATAACATCAGAACTGATAAAGGACAAAGAGTTACAGAAGGCAAGAGACTGCTGGAAACCACTATATACTTTTTACGAAAAATAGCTAAAAAAAACAAGGGACCCCTGCTTTTCAACCTCTTCATAAATGATCTAGAAGTAGGAGTAAATAATGAGGTAGCCAAATTTGACGACAACACTAAATTATACAGGCTAGTAAAGATTGAGAGCCATTGTGAGGAGCTCCAGAGGGATCTCTTGACACTGGGGGTGTGGGCAAACCAGTGGCAAATGAGCTTCAACATTAGTAAGTGCAGAGTGATGCATGTTGGGGCAAAAAAAAATTACAATGGAAATGGAAAAAGTGCAAAGGAGGGCAACAAGAATGATTAGGGGACTGGAACACCTTCCTTATCATCTGTGGCTGCAAAGGCTGGGCCTCATCACTTGAACGATGGCACCTAAGAGGTGACCTGATTGAAGTTTATAAAGCCATACATGGTGTGGACAAAGTAGATAAGTAAAAACTGTTTTCCCTATCACACAACACTAGAACTAGGGGGCACTCTGCGAAACTTTTGGGTGCTAGATCTCAAACAAATAAGAGAAAGTACTTTTTTCACCCTGAGGATCACTGCCCTATGGAACTCCCTGCTAGAAGAAGTGGTGACAGCTGTCAGCCTTGACAACTTTAAGAAAGGATTGGACAAGTTCATGGAGATCAAGGGTATCAATGGCTATTAGAGATGGGCACGACTCAAAAAAAATGGTGTTTCGTTTGTCGTTTATCGTTTAGGGGGTCCGTTTTGGTTCATTTTTTTTTTCGTGATTTTTTGCAAAAAAATCATTTTCGTTTCGTTATGTAACTAAACAAAAAATGAAAAGAAAAACAAAAATTGCTGTTTTGTTAGCATTCATTACAGTTCAATGTATTTGCCGCAACGAAAACAAAACACACTACAAAATTTTTGTTGTTTCGTTTCATTTCGTTTCATTTTGGAGACAAAATTTGTTTTTCGTTTTGTTACGAAACGAAACAAAAAACAAAAATGAAAATGAAAAATTGCTCGTTTTGTGCCCATCTCTAATGGCTATCATTATGGGTGCCTAACAACAACCTCCGGGTTGGCAGGATATCTCTCAATGCTATTTGCAGGGAATCATAAGCAGGTGAAGACATCTGCTTGGGAATACCCTGAAGCAAATGGTGAGCCACTGTGTGAGACAGAATGCTGGAGTGGATGGGCTGTGGCCTGTTCCAGCAAGGCTGTTCTTATGTAGGCTTTAAAGCTAATTCATTTGATGGCTGTGTGTCCCAAACAGGATGAACTCCTTGTACTATTTCTCCGAATATTTTTTTCTCTCTGCTTGGTGACCTGGAGAAGCCAATTAAAACCCAGAGACACCAGCTAGCATCCTGATATCTATCAGCTCTTTCTCTTCAGATAGGATGTCTTAGAAGCACAAGCTGCTTGGATGCAGTTGAAATCCCCCTCCCTGAACCAGTCCTATTCACATTCCTGCCCCTGTCTGATTATTTATATGTCATAAAGAAATATAGTATTAGCTTGATGCTTATTTAACATATGGTGTAGATAGGCTTTAAGATGCCTGGCTATCTAATCCAAGGCTCTGTGCTTCTTTACTAAAAATTAATGGGGCAGCATTACACAGAATCCCTTGTTTTCTTTCTGAATCTTGAACTTGAGATACTAGACAAAGAGTAAAGTTTTAACAAAAACAAAACAAGAATGCAAGGAACTTTCAACAAGTTTGTGCTGTACAATGACAGTGGGTGGTCTGCCCTATGAATCTGCCTCCTTGTTTGTGCATCCGTCTGGCAAGCACAGACCTTGGTGCATAGGGGACCTCCAACACAGTTGCAGACATGCCACTGATAATTCATGTTCACATACACCCCATTCTTTTTGTTGAGCGTAGGTGGTTTATAAAGAAGAAAAGACTACAGATCTATAAAGAATCTTCTGCAATGAATCACAATGCCCCCCTCTTCTGCCCACCCCCTTTGCAGATTTCAAACTGTTGTATAAACTCCTGTTCCTTTGTGCAGTCAGAACAAACTTTTTTAGGAGAAGCCAGGAAAATGAATATGTGCACCTACATTTAGTATATAATAATCAGCACCTTCAAATAATACAACAGAGAGGTATTTATCAAAACTTATTATCCCATTAGGTAACTGAATGCGTTGAAATATGCTTGCACGCCACCAAATCTCAGTACCTATTTAAGACAGTAAAGCCTTCTTCCTCTCAGATTCATATTAGACAAGCACTGGATTTTGTTTGTTCAGATGAAATGCCATTCAGATACTTTATCACCTTATAGTAGTTTGAATTGGTTCAAGCCAGACACATTTCAATATTACAGTCAAGCGTGTTTGCAGTTTTTTTTTTGAGTCAAATGCTCACACAACACACTGTAGCATGAACCACTGGACATTCCCTCTTCATGCACAGGAAAAACATATCCAATATGTTCCTGCCTAAAAAGAACTTGGGTCTCCTCAAGGATACGATAACATGTGCAAGAGCACCACTGTTGCAAACTGCATATCTTACATTACTATACCAGCAGAGATTTATTATGCTCAGTGGAAACTGGAGACCAAGTTCAAAGTGCCTATGTCAACATTTAAAGCCCATAAGACCTTAGGGCCTTGCTACCTAGCTGAGCACCTCTCCGTCAACACATCTACCCACCCCACCTCTACCTCATGCATTGTTGCAGGTAGTGACCCCAAGGGAGGTCAAAAATGTGCCACTGTTCTTGCAAGATTTAAAGAGGCTACCTGGGGGAGGAGTTTTCAGACTGCTTGGAAAATCCTGAGAGCACGTGGGCTTGGAAGTTTGGCTGTATCTTAATATTGCCAGAAGCGCACATCTGATAGTGCGAATTTAAAATAATTTAAATAAAAAAGGGGGAAATGTGAATTCTTGATGGACCACACATTGAACATGAGTCAGCCTCATGTGCTGTGGTGGCCAAGAAAGCCAACACGATTTTTGGTTGCATCAACAGAAGCATAGTGTCTAGATAAAGGGAAGTGATAGTACTACTCTATTCTGCTCTATCTCGAGTACTGTGTCCAGTTTTGTGCACCTCAATTTAAAAAGGATGTTGCCAATCTTGAACAGGTCCAGAGGAGGGCGACCAAGATGACTGAGGGTCTGGAAGAAATGTCTTACAAGGAGTGGTTTAGGGAGCAGGGAATGTTTAGCCTTACATAAAGAAGACTGAAAGTGGATATGATAGTTATGTTTAAATACTTGAAAGGCTGTCACATTGAAGAAGGGTCTGGTTTGTTTTCCATGGTTTCAGAGACTAGGACGCAGGGCAATGGTCTCAAACTACAGGAAAAGGGATTCAGTTTAAACATTAGGAAGAACTTCATGACAGTTAGAGCTATTCGGCAGTGGAATATGCTGCCACAAAGGGTGGTTGAGTTTCCTTCTTTGGAGGTTTTTAAGGTTTTTAAGCAGAGACTAGATGCCCATATTGTTGAGAGCACTGTGATGGAGGTTCCTACATGGCCAGGGGTTGGACTGGATGGCCCTTCTCTTCCAACTCTATGATTCTAGGCCTTTTCAGAGGTCACTCCATCACTTCAGACTTCAATCCTGTCTGAGGTACCATTAGTCCATTCTCTCCTTGGTTCCAGGAGACACATTAATATTGAGATATTCTCACAAACCTTTTATAGACTTATCACAGTGTAGTCTTGTTAGCTGAGTTTTTCCCCTCCTAATGATGTGCTTGTTTTAGCCCCTCACTGCACAGTAATGCCTTGAATTTGGAATGCCTTGAGTTAAGACAAACTTGAATTATGAAGAGAAATCCATGGGTATGGAAAAATTTTGAATTACAAACATTTAACCCTTATTTTTGAGTTACAAAATATTTCCAATTGCAACACTGCCATCTACTGGCCATCCCCACTATAGCACTGCAAGTACGAAGTAGGAAGTAGGGATGGGCACAAAATCAAAAAATAGCATTTCAGTTCTATTCATTTTGTTTCTAGAGTAGTTTTGTTTCATTTCAATACAAAAATGAATTTTAAAATAGTTTTGTTATAAAATGAAACAAAATTAAAAAATATGATCCCCTTAGAGGACCCAGGGAAGCATGCTATTTTAGGTAACCCCCTGAAATTTGGAAAGTTTTTGGGCGGGGTCACAGAGCTGAGTTACAAAGCTCCAAACAGGGAACAAAAGCCTTTCCAATTGGAATAGGCAGCTGATCAGGTGAGTGATATTGCTGCCACAGCTTCCCATTGATTCCAATTAGAAAGGTTTTTTTCCAAGGGACACCCCCTTTGGAGCTTCATAATTCAGTTCCCTGATTCCCAAACCTTTCCATATATCAAGGGGTTCCGTAAAACCTCTTGCAGAAGGTACCCCTGCCATTTGCATGCCTTGGGTCAGTGATTTTTCCATTGCATATTTTTAAAATAATTTTTAAAAATGAATTACTGATCTGAGGCATACAAATGGCACGGGTACCTTCTGCAATTGATTTTTGGGAACCCCCTGAAATTTGGGAAGATTTGGAGTTCAGGGAATTGAGTTATTAAGCTCCAAAGGAGGTGCAGGGGTGCTTAATAATTGAAGGAGTGTGTTCAGTGCACTTTCCCAATTACAGGGTTAATTTACAGCTTCCGCTGTCTATTGGTAAAGTGTGCCAATCCACACTCCTTCAGTTAAGTAACTCCACACCCCCTTTGGAGCTTAATAACTCTCAAGTGGCTGAAAGGTAGGGAACTGAGATTTTATTGTTTGCATTCCTCTTAATATGTTTTTTTCATTGGGGTGATTTCCCACTTGGAACAAATTAATCTATTTCCAATGCACTTCTGTAGGAAATCAAGTTTTGAGATAAGAAAATTGTGAGTTAAGAAAATCGCATTGGAACGGATTAATTTGGTAATTCAAGGCATTACTGTATTTTATAGTCTATATCTTTTATCAGATCTTTTATCAGGTAGTTTTACATATCATTCTGATCTATTTGATGCCCTGAGTAATGTCTCTGGCAATAATTGGGCAGGACAAGCAAACAAACAAACATGCTCTGCAAGACTTTGGAAACAATTTCAAGTTGCTTTCTCCTGCATTTCAAATGTTTATATGTTTAAATTAAGTTATTTCCATACTGAATGTGAAGCAACAGTGTGACTTTTTGAATTTCCAAAAGAGAACCACTGTTAACGCTGTTAACAGTTCTTTCACTGGCCAAATTCATCTAGTATGTATGGAGAGGGACACATTCTACTTACCTGCAATGCAAATGATAAACATCACAAGTTTCTCAGAAGCCAACCCTATTAAGAATCTCCCATGGTGAAATATATAGAAATTCAAACCCAAACTTCCAGGAGTTAATCACCCGAAGTCCTGGGTCAGGATAGAAACATCAGTTTGATGTTGTTTCTTCCACATATGCTTATTTGAAGACATTAAGTTATTTCTTCTTGATTAATAATGTGGCTCATAGCAATGAAAATAAATAAAGCGGTTTAAAGGTGCCAAATAAATAAATCCAACCTAGTAGTCTGAAAGCATGTAAATGCAAGTAGATAAATAGGTAGCGCTGTAAAAAGCGAGAAGGTTGCAGCCATGCTGGCCACATGGCCACGGGCTTGCACAACACTGGCACTTTGGCTTGAATATGGAGATGAGCACCGCCCCTAGAGTCGGACATGGCTAGGGGGGGGCTTTACCTTTTAATTAGTAGTAGTATTTGGAAAAAAAGGTTCTAATTTAAAAGTGAACTAAAAGAAGATGATCATCTGCCCCTGTAATACACCTTTGTGATTGCTATGGCATGGTCTTTTCACAATATCTGGACATCTCTCAAGGAACAACTGAGACCAGAGCTTTGGGTCTCTTTCTGTCTTTCTGAGCCCGAAATAAGAGGGCAATTTATCAAGCAAACCAAGCAGAGTGTTAATAATGTTTACAGACAACGAGATTCCTGCCTTCCTAACAGCTGTCCACATAATAAATTATGATAAAGAAAGGGTTGTAACAGGTGGCTGAAGTTACCATGTGACAGCACAGACACACACCTACTTCTCATTCCTATTCTATTTGGGATTATGGGATGTGAAACATGCTCAAGAAAAGCACCTAGGGATGTATACAAGATAAATATTGGGACCAGAGAATCAGGATGAATACAATTATAAACATGTATCATCATCATTAGATATGGGCAAAAATACCCTTTATGTATGTGTGCATGGCACCCTAATAATGTTGCATTTTCATTTCATACCCTCAAGAGAATCCTCTTCTGTAAAAGTGGAGGCACAGTTTTCCTAAATTAGTCCTAGATTACCATTTTGTAGGGTTGGGCACAAAATGAAAAACGAAATACTGTTTCGTCGTTTCATTGCATAACTAAATGAAATGAAGCAAACTGATGAAGCAGCATTTCGTTACAGATGAAACAAAACTGTCAGGTTTTTTTTTTTTGTTAAAATGAACTGTTTTGTTCCCTCTGTAAAATGGCTTGCCTCCATGGGTTAAAAAAAAAAAAAACAGCGCTGACGGCCTGTGGGCCAGCTGCTTGGTGGGAGATAGAAAAAATAAAAAATAAAAAAATAAAAAGTGCCAACGCGGCTCATGGACCAACTGGTCAGCATGAGAGTTTTTAAATAAGTAAGTAAGTAAGTAAATAAGTAAGTAAGTAAGTAAATAAATAAATAAATATATATATATATAAATAAATGTGCCAGCCCGGCCCACAGGCCATCTGGTCACCATGAGATAAAAATAACAAATAATAAATAAATAAATAAATAAATAAATAAATAAATAAATAAATAAATAAATGTGCCAGCCCGGCCCACGGGCCATCTGGTCACCATGAGATAAAAATAACAAATAACAAATAAATAAATAAATAAATGTGCTGACCCATCCCGCAGGCCAGCTGGTTGGTGCGAGATAAAAAAATGTGCCAACCTGTCCCGTGTGCCAGCTGACCAGCGGGAGATTTTTTTTTTTAAAAAAGTGCCAACCCAGCCTGTGGCCCAGCTGGTCAGTGGGCCAGCTGGTCAGTGGGAGAAAAAACTGTGACCATGGCCCCAACAGTGTAAAAAAAGCAAAATGAAACAAAACGAAATATGAAACTTTTTAAAAAAAATCATTTCATAACAAACAAAACAAAATGGGGAAGAAACGGAAAAATGAAACAAAACACCATTTTGGCATTTCGTCCTATCCCTACCATTTTGCACAGCACGTACACTGTTACTCGCCATGCAATGCACATAACATAACTCTCAAGTTGATGTTGCCTTGACCAGTGCCTTGACTGCACAAAGAGATTCAGCAGCCTTTTGCCATGCAACAGTAGCAGCCAGTAACCACAGTTACAACTCAAGGAGAAGGCTAACATACTAGCCATTCCTGAGACCTAGCACACAGGAGTAGAACTAGGACTAACGTCTTTAGCAGTATTCCATTCAACAAAATACATGCATTCTCGAAGGCTTTCACAGCCAGGATCTGGTAGTTACTGTGAGGTTTTTGGGCTGTTTGGTGCTTCCAGAACATGGCCAAACAGCCTGAAAAACTCACAGCAGCGATAAAAGACATGCTTGTTTTAAGAAGAGGAAAACTTATTTGCTCAGTAGCTATAATGAATGCAAGGATCTTCTCACAAATTTACTGTATATTGAGATGGGGATTCATGCACACGGAGAAATGACTTACTTTATTTATTTATTTATTTATTTATTTATTTATTTATTTATTTATTTATTTATTTATTTATTTAATGCCCAACTTTCCCAAAGGAACTCTGGGTGGTGAACTGCCAAGAAAAATAGTACAAACAAAGTAATAATAACAAATAAAATGATGGCAGGAGCAAGATGGACAAAACAATAACCTCAGAAATCACCAAAGGCAGCTTTAAACAGCCAGGTTTTAAGATGTTTTTTTAAATTCTGGAAGGGACTCCGCAAGTCTTATCTCACTTGGAAGATGGTTCCAAAGAGTTGGGCCAGCCACCGAGTGGAGGATTTTTTTGTTGACCCAAAGCGAGAAGGCCTGCGATGCTCTGGTGGGCTGGGTGAAAGCTGATTTTTGGGAGATGTGCTCTGCCAAATACTGTGGTCCCAAGCCATGGAGGGTTTTATAAATCAAAATCAGTACCTTGAACCTTATTCGGGAGGCAATGGGTAGCCAATGCAGGCAAGCCAAAATTGGGGTGATGTGGTCATAACTGTCTGCGCCAACCACACATCTGGCTGCCACATTCTGCACCCACTGCAACCGCAGAACAAGGGTCAAGGGAAGCCCCATGTAGAGAGTGTTTCATAACTACATGAAACACTTGTATCTATGTTTCTACAGCAAACATAGGATATAATATTGTTTAATTATCAGCCTTAACTTCAGAACAGTGAAACATACTTCTGCAAGTACCTGTGATAATAGCACTCATCTTTAGACATGAACTGACACCAGTTTATTTTCCCATGCTTTTTTGTTTTGGTTTTAAGCTCCTTTTTCATTTTACAGCTGTTGTTTTAATTTATGATATTTTGATTTCCTATGGTCATTTTACATTTTCATATAAGTTGCCTTTGGTAAATAATTGAAAATAATAAGGTAAAATCCAATGATTTTGTAGGGCCAGTGAAAGAAGCAGTTAGTCAACAATGGTATAAGTTGTGTGGATGTCACATAATACAAGTTCTGGTCTGACTTAAAGCAAAGTTATTTTTCCTTGTATGTCTTCTGTGGAAGCACATCCCCAATGTAGCCAGTTATGAAAGTCATTGTTTCACTTCAAGGATATTTTTTTTTGCTTTGTAAGAGGCAGGACTGATTGCTTGCAGATAATTTTTTAGCATCTGCATCAAACTGCAGCTCATGGGAGCCCTTTAGTTATTGAACTGGAAGGAAGCTGCAGTATTTGTTCTGTAGCTAAATTTCTTCCTGAGGTGCTTAGAGAAGCTAACACTTTCAAATCTTACTACAAACTGACCTGATCAGCATCTCTCAATAGGGATGGGTGAAATGCCACAGCAGGCTTTGAATTTTAAAGTAAAAATATAGAATATTCCCCCAGATTTCATCAAATTTAGGATGGCAAGGACTTCAGTATGGCTAATGAAAATTGACAGCTTGATTAGTCCAAGCCCAGGGCTCTGAGTGATTAATTTTTAAAAGTCTAGATTTGAATCACTGGATATTCTGTATGCAAGTGCTGAATTAAGATAAGATAAGATAAATCTTTATTGATCCCACATCTGGGGAAATTTACTTGTTACACAGCTCCCAATATAAAAAACAAGTAAAGATAGCTAGGTGCACAAAAAAGTCTAAAGTGTGTGTGAGAGAAAACAAAATAGCTAATAGAGATTAAATAAAATAAGAAACCCAATATACAAATGTTACACTAAAAATTTGTATATAAAAATAAATATAAAGAGAAGCTACAGTATATATAGCCCATATGAATATGTTAAACTGTAGAGTTGAAGAGTCTCACAGCAGTGGGAATAAACGACCTGCGATAGCGCTCCTTCCCACACCCGGGATGTCTGAGTCTGCCACTGAAGGAGCTACGGAGAGCCTCCACTGTCTGGTGCAGTGGGTGAAAAGTATTGTTCATAATGGATGTCAGCTTGGCCAACATCCTCCTCTTACCCATCTCTTCCACAGAATCCAGAGGGCATTCCAAGACAGAGCTAGCCCTCCTGACCAGCTTATTCAGTCTGTTCTTATCCCGTTCAGTACTACCTGAACTCCAGCAGACTACAGTGTAGAAAAGAGCTGAAGCTACCACAGAGTCATAAAAAATCCGTAACACAGGCCTACACACTCCGAAGGACCTCAGTCTCCTCAGGAGATGGAGGCGGCTTTGACCCTTCTTGTATAGGGCATCAGTGTTATGAGTCCAGTCCAGTTTATTATTTAAGTGAACACCCAGGTACTTGATGATGTTCACTATCTCAATATCTAAGCCCCGGATGTTCACTGGTGTAAAAGGTAGTGTCTTTCTCCGGAAATCAATCACCATCTCTTTCGTCTTGCTGGTGTTTACGCGCAAGTGGTTGTTTTCACACCAGTCAAAAAGTCCATGATGGTTGACCTATAATCCAGCTCCTTCCCTTCTGACACACATCCAACAATGGCTGAGTCATCAGAGAATTTCTGGTGATGACAACTGCTAGTATTGTAGGTGAAATCCGAGGTGTAGAGAGTAAAAAAGGAATGGTGAAAGCACCGTACCCTGTGGAACCCCCGTGCTACAGACCACCACATCAGACAAGCAGTTCCTCAGCCGCACGTACTGTGGCCTGTTGGTGAGAAAGTCTATTATCCATGTGGTAAGATGTCCATCCACTCCTGCTCCTTCCAGCTTCCTTTGCAGTAGTGTTGGCTGGATGATGTTAAATGCACTGGAGAAGTTGAAAAACATGACCCTCATAGCATTTCCAGCAACTTCCAGGTGAGTCAGTGTCCGATGTACTAGGTAGGTAACAGCATCATCCACCCTGATGTTTGGCCTATAGGCAAACTGCAGCGGGTCCAGCGCTGTGCCCATCATGGGATGAAGGTGCCTGAGCAACCTCTTTTCTCATTCTTATTATCAGCATGTCATACAGGTATAATATGCTCTTTCCTGTGCTGGGAATAGATACACCTACTAAAACCAGTAGGTGCAAATAGGAGGGGAGTTTGTTTCAATCAGTTTTTGAAAAACAAAAGAAAACTTTTTAAATTACAGTATTTCTTAATACTCCAAATATGAGACTTCTAAAAATGAATGCATTTGGAATTGCAATGCATGGAGTTTTTCTTTCTATACCTCCCAGACAAATGTGCAGTTGAGAACTTGAACTTCTTAAAGAATTCACAAATTTCACACCTTCCAAATTATTCCAGAATATCCAATATATTTATGGTTCAAAAGTTTGCAATAAAAGTAGATCAGTGTGTGGAAAATATATCTTGAAATATATATTTTCAACACATGATTAATATACCAATTGGCATGCATGGGTCCCCGACACATACTTCTCTCTCCCTCTCTTTCTTCCCAGAGTGTAGTCTAATGTGGAACAGAACAAAGTTGAACAAACCTATAGAATACATGTGAAAGTGACTCACATGAGATGGACTGATTGACCCTTCCCTAGTTTGCTGTTATCTATCTCTGCAGTGTTACATTTTGAAGGGCAGAGACAGATACAAGGGCTGACAAGGCTTCTGTTATTTAGAAGATTGACTAGGTGTTGAAAAGGAAAAATTGTGGCAGGTGAAGCTTGCAATTCAACAGAGGGAAAATCATGTCTTCCATTTTATCAGATAACTGCAGATTGTCTCCAATATGCTGTTTGCAGAGTTGACTTCTGACATTTTCCTTGATTTTTCCAAATAATTCTTTCCCAGTAAACAATGATACTTCTCCTATGTTCAGTTTTAAATTATTTTGAACATCT
The DNA here is from genome assembly GCA_029282475.1 of Phrynocephalus forsythii. NCBI lineage: Eukaryota > Metazoa > Chordata > Lepidosauria > Squamata > Agamidae > Phrynocephalus > Phrynocephalus forsythii. The sequence goes on along the minus strand of JAPFRF010000007.1, from coordinate 9,388,286 downwards.
TACATTTTACAATCATTTTATACAGCTCTGTAACACAACCTGAGATCCTTTAAGGGTGGGCAGGCTATAAAAGTTTTAAATTAAAAAAAAATACTTCACACTTCATGCAGTATTGTGAATTATGAAATCTGGTTAGTAAATAAAAAAAGCAAAGATTAAACACAATGTTCCCCAATTTTTAACAGCTTGGGATGGGGGAGTATATCATAGCTGGATATTTTGACTGGCGGTAGTGGGAGTCATAGTCTGGCACATCTGAGACTGGATTATACCAAACCTTGGTAGCCTGGCACACACAATGTCCAGCATTTTGGCAGGTTTTGTATCAGCAGCCGGGTGTTCATGTGATGCTTTTGAAGTGAAGAACATCAGGAGGAAATATTGGGAAGAATTAATCATGCTCATCATGGCCTCATTAGCCACTACTAGAGACTGGCACAAATTGCCAATTTTGGCACAGTTCCTTTACCATCCCAACAGTTGTTCTATGCTTCAATGCCCTATTCCTTCCAACAAGCTCTGATAAAAGCATAGACTCAGAGGCAGTGCCCTTCCTTTCCTGCCTTGCTTCCTCTGGGTGCTGCCTCTGAGTGGGCATCTGCCAGAAGGGGTGGGCCATTGAACCACAGAACACCTGTTGGGTTTGTAAACAAACCATGCTGTACTGCTGAATGGTCAGTCCATGCCCATTTCTAATCATTACTATGAGTCAATAAGAAGGAAGCACAAAACATTAATGGGCAATGGAATTTTCTTTGCTCTTAGCCAGAATGAATGTTTGCTGTAAGAGAAGCAGGCACCAAAATCAAGGCATGCATGCCTAATGATGAAGTAAAACATGTCTGTCTAATATGCTGCAGAAATTGCTCAGGAACACCTCAGCCATGAAGGAAAAAAAAATGTGCTCGGTTGCAGAAAGTCTGCCAAGGTCAAGATGAACTGCTGAGTAAGTGCAGGTCATCTAAATCAATGGTACCTAAAAGCAACTTTCACTGACAAGTTACATTTCCTTTAATCCTCACATACTCAGGAGGTCAAGAATGGAACACAAATGAGTAAGACAACAATGCTTTGTTATTTCTAATCATCATTATCATTGAGTAGCTTAAGTTAATATCATATGTGGAAAATCCATTCCCATTGACACGCCATCTCAGCCTGATATTCTTGTGTCTTTCTTAACCCAAGTATTGGCTAAGCAACTAAGAATGAGAGAAGCATACAAAGAAGCAATGCACTTTGATAAAACAGTGGTGTGGAGTCTCCGCATTGGTTGTATAAATACTGATTGTCTGTCATGCTAAGGAGTGTGTGAATTGGCCACTATCCTGGTGATTGATCATAGGTGATTTTCAGGGCAGACCTAACAGTCGCTAATCTGAAGCCACTGTTTTAGTCACAGAGGAACAGGGCTAGTGACCTCCATTCATTCCCAATTGGTTTAACCCTTCTCCAGTAACACCTGAATAAGGCCTCTTTGGCCTTATTTTGTTTTACACATTATCTCAATCCTGCAGTCCCCTAATAAGAAGAGGAAGGCACATGGTTCTTTTAAACCACTTAGAACATAAGAACATAAGAAGAGCCATGCTGGATCAGGCCAAAGGCCCATTCTAGTCCAGCTTCCTGTATCTCACAGTGGCCCCACCAGATGCATTTGGGAGTGCATGAGACTAGATATATGTCTCCTGATACCACTCCCCTGCATCTGGCCCTTGACGTCCAGGCACAGTTCTCCAAAATGTCAGCCTTTTTTCTTCAGCAGAACCACAAACCTTGACTATTTTTTTTTGTATGAGTAAGACAGAAATGGGGTCCTGACCTTAAATCATCAGCTTAGACAACATCTGGTGCAACTCAGAAGGTTTTTTATTTTAACTGACTAGATTAAGCACCAAGCCAGGGGAAATGGTGAGTCATTCAACAGCCTATCAGCCTGATTAGTGTTATATCAGCAGAAGAGGTTTAAGTATACGTTTTTTACAGACTTAGATTATGAATTCTCAGTGGATCCACAAGAGCTTCTTTCCCTCACTGGGGGTGCTTTTTAGGAGCAAATAAATGAAACTATCAATGATACCTAAGAAAAGAAGCATTTATGCACCATTATCAGTGGCATTAACTTTCCACAAGTGAATATGGCGCCATGTTGCTGGGAATGACCAACATTTTCCTTTTCCCCCAGTCCCAGGCTAACATTTGGGTTAGTGGAATGCATGATGATTCATGAGTTATAATTTAACCTATTATAAACAATGGGGGCTCCACTTGAAGCCCTTGTCTTCAGCGGGGCTGCTTTGCCCCCTTGAAGAAGATGGCGGGTGCAAAGTACGGCGCCCATACGCTGGTTGCGTGGCAGGGAGCAGCCTATTTAAGGCGCATGCACTCCCCGACTGCAGCCAGCACAATTTTGACAGCTCCCCTCCCTCCCGCCCTATATTGTGGATGATGGGTTTTACTGGTCGCTTCGGGGCCGGATGGGAATTTTTGGCCGTCGCTCAAGTTGGCCGTAGAGCGATGGTGTTTTTTCGCCCATCCCATCATCTGCATGGCGCGGTGGGGTGATATTAAATAGCTCTTTCACCAGTCGCAATTGGCGGTTAGGGCAAGCGGTCTTGTAATTTAAGTAGGCACCTCTGTTATATTTATTTATTTATTTATTTAAATACTTATATCCCGCTCCATCTTCCCTACGGGAACTCTGGGCGGCTGACAACATAAAAAAGCATAAAAAGCTAAAAGCTAAAAATAGCCGAGCCACCAGGCAGGGGCGGCAGGGGGCAAGATGGCGGCAAACAATAGGGTCAGGGAAATAAGAAAAGGGACTAAGTAACAAGGTCACCATATGCATCTTTAAAGAGGAAGGTCTTTAGAGCCCTCTTAAAGGCAGGCGGGGACTCTAGCAGGCGCAGCTCAGGCGGCAGATGGTTCCAGAGCGAGGCCCCACCACAGAGAAGGCGCGGTTCCGCGCACGCGCGTTTTCGCGCCTCCTGGGTGTGGCCACTCTCAATGAGTGCGCCTGCGATGATCTCGTGGGTCTGGATCCGGATGCCCTCTGGGAGATGCGCTCCGCCAGGTATCCTGGTCCCAAGCCGTGGAGGACCTTGAAAACCAAGACCAGGACCTTGAACCTGATCCGGAAGGCAACGGGGAGCCAATGCAGGCGGACCAGGACTGGGGTGAATCGGACGAGCACCCACGACCAGCCTGGCGCCGCATTTTGCACCCGCTGCAACCTCCGGACCAGGGTCGAGGGCAACCCCACGTAGAGGGCATTGCAATAGTCAATCCTCGAGACCACCAGGGCCTGCACGACTGTCCTCAGGGAGGACTCATCAAGGTACTGACGGATCTGGGCGATCCTGCGGAGATGGAAGAAAGCGGCCCTGGAGACGGCCATCACCTGGGCTTCCAGGGAGAGGGCCGAATCCAGGACCACGCCCAGATTCCTGGCCCTGTCTGTAGGCTGGAGGAAATACCCCCAGACTAGGGAGGGGGCCATTGTACCGAGATGAGGGCGCCCCGAAGAACAGAACCTCCGTCTTCTCCGGATTAAGCTTGAGCCGGTTATCTCTGGTCCATTCCAGTACGGCCTCCAGGCACAGATCAAGGGAGCGAACCGCCTCCTCTGCAGATGTAGAAAAGGAGATATAGAGCTGCGTGTCATCAGCGTACTGATGACAGCGAACTCCATATCTCCTGATGACCTCCCCAGCGGCCTCATATAAACATTGAACAGCACGGGAGATTGCCGACCCCCTGGGGCACCCCACAAGGGAGAGCCCAAGGAGCCGACAAAACATCCCCAGCTGAACCCGCTGAGTCCGGCCGCGGAGGAAGGAACGGAGCCAGGCCAAGGCCTGACCACCAATTCCCACCTCAGCGAGCCGGGCCAGAAGGTTACCGTGGTCGACGGTATCAAAGGCTGCTGAGAGGTCAAGGAGGAGGACGAGCAGGAGGAACTCCCCTGTCGGCCTCCCTGAGGAGGTCATCCTGCAGAGCGACCAGGGCAGTCTCGGTCCCGCGAAGAGGCCTGAATCCAGACTGGAAGGGATCCAGGATATGGTTTATCTCCAGGTATGACTGGAGCCGGACAGCAGCCACCCCTCGACAACCTTGCCCAGGAAGGGAACAATGGCGATCGGACGAAAGTTGGAAAGATCGTAAAGCCAGGTTTCTTAAGTGTGGGTTTTACCACAGTCTCCTTCAAACGCGAAGGGAAACAACCCTCCCGAAAGGAGGCCGTGGCGATGGAGGAGACCCACTCTGGCATGTTCCCTTCGGCAGATTTGATAAGCCAGGCTGGGCAAGGGTCAAAGGGAGTGGCCACCGGCCGGCACCGAGCCATAACTCTGGAGGCCTCCGCAGAAGAAACCGGCCCAAACTCATCCAGGAGTGGAGAACGGAGGGGTGAGGCACCAGGGGACCCAAAGGATGGACTAGAGCAACTGGGGGGAAAGTCGGAACGGATGGCCTCAATTTTTGATCTAAAATGGGCTGCAAATTGCTCACTAGTGAAATCACTAGGAGGAGGCCTCAGCTGACTGGGATTGGAGAGGTCCCGAACCACCCGGAATAACTCCGCCTGGCGGTTCGAGGCCTCGCCAATTCTCAGGGAGGCATAAGATCTTCTAGCGTCCCTGATCGCGCGAAGATAGCGGCCAGTCAGCTGTTTAAGAGCAGCCCTATTTACTTCCGTCCGGCTTGCCCTCCATATGACCTCCAGTCTCCTACGTTCTTGCTTCATCGACCGCAGCTCCTCTGTAAACCACGGGAGGAGCGGCCTCGACATCGTAGGAGGGGGCGATCCGGTCATCGCCCGGTGGAGCCCACATACCACCTTCCCACCAGGGCATCAACCGGATCGTCTGCCAGGCCGCCAGAAAGCTCCCCGAAGGCCTCCATAAACCTTGCAGGGTCCAGGAGCCTACGGGGGCGAGCCCAGATGTAAGAAGGGCACTCCCCGCGGGGTGGGGGGGCGATCGTCAGGGAAAATTTTAGCAGGTAATGGTCTGACCATGACACGGGCAGGGGCAGAATGTCCCCGACCCCCAGACACGAATCCGGCAACATGGAGGAAAAGACCAGGTCTAGGGTGTGGCCAGCTCTATGGGTGGGGCATAAAACATGCTGAGATAAGTTCATGGAAGTCATGGATTCCATGAATTCCAGAGCCGCACCAGAGAGTTCCCCCTCGGCGTGCAAGTTGAGGTCCCCTACCACCAAAAGGCGGGGGGATCTCAACAAAGCAGCCGAGATGAACTCAGCGATCTCTGGTAGGGATTGCGCTGGGTTGCGGGGAGCACGGTACACCAGCACAATGCCAAACTTATCTCGCTGACCCACAGATAGATGGAGGCATTCCACCCCAGAACACACCATTGTCGCGGACCTGCTAACGCAAAGGGATTCCCTGAAAACGATGGCCACCCCACCCCCCTACCCTCCGATCTGCCTGCCCACTGAACCTGAAACCCAGGTGGGCACAGGAGAGAGAGGGAAGCCCCGCCCTCTGCACCCACCCAAGTCTCAGTGATACATGCCAGGTCGGCGCGCTCATCCAAGATAGTTTGGTGTTGGGCAGCCCTCATGGATAAAACTTTATAAATTAGGATGTCAATTCTTATTGTTAAAAAGGAGCCACTGTTAGGTAATGAGGGCTGCCAGTGTTTAGGAGATTTGAAGGTAAGATGGTGTAGTTACTGTTTGGCATCTTACCAAATGCATTATTCTTTCATGCCAGTTTAATCTCTTATGATCAAGCAGAGGTGCTGATGAATTATAACATATATTTATCTACCACTTGCCCTACGGCACAGGCCCTTTTTAACTTGCAGTTATTCTTTACACTTAATTAATGTTATAAATAAATTGCGGCCCATATTAACTCCATAAACTTTGTCTTGTGTCTTTATTTCTTTTGGGGGGCAAAGCTTAACAGCTCTCCACATCAAAACAAATCAGAAGGCACTTCCTTAAATGCTGTCCCTGTTCTAAGTGGAAACCACATAATATATTTGTTACAGGTCCCTTGTAGTCACCAGTCATCTTATTTTGCTAGGTAGAATAGCAGCAGCATGATAGATAAAGATGGGCACAGAAATATGGATGTGTCATGCTTTTCTGTTATTTATAGATGGAGTCATAAAAAAACACCAACACAGAACACATATCTGGAAGTTGAGTCATGGCAGTTGCCATGACTCAACTTCCAGATAAACTCCCCTGGATGACTGAGAATCTTCACAGACACAGAACACATGTATGTCCATAATCAATCCTACCAGTAATAAAATATGAAAAATGTGTTTATAGGAAATGATAGCAATCCCATGCATAGAAATGAGCAAATAAGCTCAAATAAACTCAGGGGTTTGTATTTCTATCTGTGTATATTCAAAGGCCACATTAAGCTTTAAAACAGATCTCCAGGCAACTAAAACTCAACCTGAAGATTTCAATTAGAAATGCAAACAATCTGGCAAAGATGCATCACCAATTAAATTGCTAGCACGAAGAAGGAGATAATAAGAGAAAGTACCCACTATCTCTAACTTATGACTTTCTCTATTACAATTTTTCAGTTTAGATTTCTTTCCATTTTACATTTTTACCACCTTTAGTCTGTGTCCTGTATTGGCCTATTTCTATGAATATATGGTATATTCTAAAAAATAATTTAGTGCTTACATCTCCTGTACAGTGGTGCCTCGGATAATGATGGATTCGTTCTCCGAGGTTAGTTGTTATCTGAAACACATCGTTATCCGAAATGCAGTTTCCCATAGGAATGAATGGGAAACCGTTTAATCCATTCTGGAGCCTAGGAAAAAGGCACACACACTTTTTTTTTTGCTCAAAACTCTTTAAAAAGTGCATTTTAAAGGTACAGATGCAATTTCACCTGGGATAACTTTTTTACTGATGCATGCTGGAAATTCATTATCTGAGGCAGTCCGTAGGGAAAATTCGTTATCCGAGGCAGCCCATAGGAAGATTCGTTCTCCAAGGCAGCCCATAGAGAAAATTCATTCTCCAAGGCAGACCTATACCTAGGAATTGCGATTCATTATCCGAGGCACCCATAGGGAAAATTCGTTATCAGAGGCAGCCCTATACCCGGAAATTTGCAGTTGTTATCCGAATTATTCATTATCCGGGGCAGTTGTTATCCGAGGTACCTCTGTATATGATTTTGAATTTTCCTGATGCACACATTTTCCCAAAAGTAACCTTTTCTTTTTGCAACAAATTCTAACTATGATTCATTTTGTACCTGATGTCCACATATATATGCATATTTCTGCAAGTCTTCTTTAATATCTTGGTCTTGTACGCATTTTCTGATTGAAGAACTTCATTACAAAATAAAGTACCACCACATTTTGGTTGCTTTATGAGTTCAGGAAGCATTAAATGGATGCAATTACCTTGAAATTGCTTTCTTACCCATTCCAATCATCTATACAAATCTGTCAGAGACAACAGAAAAAAACCCAGTGTCTCTTCGCATACTTCGCAGAGGGGAGATCATAATCAATTATCTTAGTAACCTAGCACATGGCATCCTTGCTTCTGCTCTTGAATGAGGGGGAAAAAATGTATCCAAAGGTAGGTTCATAAGAACATAAGAAGAGCCATGAGGGATCTGACCGAAGGCCCATCTAATCCAGCTTCCTGTATCTCACAGTGGCCCTACCAAATGTGTCCAGGAGCACACAAGACTAGATCTCTGTCTCCTGATACCTGTACTCCCCTATCCTCATCAGTTCTGTAGATATGGAACAATAAAATCTGCCCCCATATAATTCAGGTGTTCAAACAGTAGTTGATTAGATCAACCAATACAACTCATTGTAGAGTGGATACATGTTGAGTAGAGATGGGCATGAAACAGAAATATAGTGTTTTGTTTCATTTCATTACAGTCTTCATTTCATTTTGTTACATTAATAGTGGATTTTTAAAAAAAAAAAGAATTTTCATCACAAAACAAAATAAAATGAAAAGCTTCATAAATAAATGGGGAGCTTTTCTTTTCTTTTATTTAACAGGGAGCCCACTGCCCTAAATCAAAGACCCTCCAATCAATTTGCTTTCAGGAAAAGAACTCCCTCTAAACAAACTAGAAACCTAATGGGTCGCTACTGCACAGAGATATTGGAGAGATAAGCTCAACAGTTGATCAGTGGTGCGGATGGGAAGGAAAATGTAAAAAAATAAACTCTGCAGTCCTACTCTTCTAGGAAAGGAAAACAAACCAATCAGTTTAAATCAAATTGCAGATACAGCAAACAAAGGGAAGAGCTCAGTTCCTGGCTAGATGAGCCAGGCAGATCAAGATCGGAGATAAGCTATCTCAACAGCTGAGGCGGGGAATAAAGAAAAAAATCAGTTTAAAAATAAATCACCTGTTCTCAAGACAGCTGGATCAAGAGGCAAGGATGAATCATTTAATTGCTGAAACAAAAAAGGTGTTTCATTTCATTTCTTGATGACATACTGTTTGCTGTTTCATAACCTTACAAAACAACAAAACAGTGTATCATTTTTCATAATGTACCCATCCCTAATGCTGAGCATCAACTAGAGATGTGAAGGCCTGGCGGGGTGGTGGACACAGAAAATAATGGGGGGGGTGTCCATTTTTTTCCAGAAGCCTTTTTTTTTTCAAAAAATAAAAATAAAAATAAAAAATAAAAATGATTATGGAATGTTTTATTTTAACATGATGAATAAAATATTTTAAGACAGGTTGTTCTAATATTTTCCAAATCATTTCTAAAACTATGCATAGTATCAGATTATTCTAATTTTTGTGCACTGAGGACAAGCAAGTCCTAGGTTACAAATTGAACTCTTCAATGCAAGAACAAGATGCATTTCTTCCTTTAGGAGGTGCTGCTGTTGTCATAAGAAGAAGAAAGATTTCACTTTTGTTTTTGCTTGCAGGTTCGTGTGTTTGATTCTGTTCTTTCCTCTTCACTAGGCCTCTAAGCACTGGAAGAAAATACCTGAGCAACAAAAATGATTCTGTTTAAATGTCATGCCCATTCATTGAAACTTTGTTCCACTGCCTTATTTCCATCATCCCTCTCTTCAATTCTTTTTTTAGGAATGAGGTTTTATTTTATTTTTATGTAATACTGTGGAATGGAATTATGAATGGTTAATTCTGGATTTTTAAACATTGTTTTATAGAGTGCTTTGTGTTCCCCATAAACTAGTAAACAGTTTAGGAGATTATTACTCCATTTGTTAGTTACAATTACAAATAAATATTATTTTAAAAGTACATTATGTTTGTAATAATTGTTTGGATACGCTATATTTTAATATGGTAGTTGTGATAATTTTATGCCAAGTCAAATTGTCCATAGTCATATCTTATGTTATGTAACAGAATGACTATCAAGCTATAAAAGGGGGGTAGGGAATGCTAATGTAGCATTTTTTTCAAGTTTTCAAAAAAATTTCCACTCCCCCCCCCCAAAAAAAAACCCTGGAAAAAATTTACCCCCCACCCCAAGCTTCAAAATTTCTGTAAATTTTACATCTCTAGCCTGAAATTAAATGAAATTGGTTGAAGACCACAGCCCTTGTAATGACTCCTTCCATGCACGCCCTCAGACTGTCTTTGTGATCATATATTGGCTTTTTACCTTGCAAGGTGGCCTGCTTAAAGTTCACAGACTTGTTCATTACCTGCATAGTATCAACATGTCACAGCCATTCAATTTGTTCTGTATTTTTGCTCCCCATGGTTACTTTGGGAAGTTTATTTGCTCAAGCATCAGGATACATTTAGAGTCTGACAGGAGATGCTACAACAAATTCCTGCCAATGACGACACTTGGCACCCTTCTGCAATCCAATCCATCTCTGCTTGGCTGCTGTTCCTTCATGGCCTTTTTAATAGTTTCTTAGCCATCTTGGCAGCAGCTCTGTTTTTGAATCTTGAGGCTGGCTGTGACATGCTGAGGATACGATAGCTTCAGAATCTGCTGAGGCTGTACTCTGTGCAAATTACTGACAGGCAAACTGAGAGCCATTAAGCACGATTACACTCTCTCGAGATGTGTGCCATGCAAACTAATGCAAATGCAGCTTCTAATAAGGGGAGCGGGCTGTAATTTCAGTAATAAGCGCCATTAGACTCCACCCTGCATAAAAAGGAGACCTCTTCTTTTTTAATTGCACACAAAGAGAAAGGAGGGGAAGATGTCACATATGTCATCTGATGTGTTCTGTGTAGGAAACATCAACACTATAAACATTAAAACAATTTTAACAAAATAAAAGAGTATGAGCAACTTAAGACACTGCACAATGTCGCAGAACACATTTAGCTTGGTAAGAGCATAGTTATTTCTGCATGCAAAACCTGAGATAACTGTTGCTTGCCTGCAGGAACTAACTCCATCAGAATCCCATTTTGAAAGGATGCCAGCTTCCCCTCACCACCACACATCATCATAAACATAGAGCAGCTCTGACCATGTATTGACCGACATCTATTGTTGCCCAAGAGAACTTAGTGACCATTCCTGCATCAGAAGTACAGCAATTAAATACACTTTGTAAATAGAGTGTTCTTAACCAACAACCTCTGCCAACCCCAGCCAACTAAACTAATGATGAGGCTATATGAGAGGTGCAGTCCAAAAACTGCAGTTGACCAGTCCCATTGCTTCTGACCTAGAAATGACATCCATCTGGAAATAGTTGGAAAATCACTAGTCCATTAATTCAGTTTGGCTGCTATTTCTATTATAACTGAATTTAACAACAACCACAACAACAACCACAACACAAATATCATAATTTTTAATTATCATCATCCATCACCATCATCATCATTGTCACAAGAATATTAGTAGAAAAGTGGGTGGGAAATCTACAGAGAGATCCCCTGAGGTTTGTTATGATCAGCAAGCCTCATTCATCACCACTTTCATATGAATTGCTTATTTGTACATCTCTGCACAAACAAGCTTTCACCAAATCTGTCATTTAAAAGGAAATTGACATGCTCATTTTATGACTGTGCTTGTCATAAGAATTGATATTTCATTTCCTAGCAACCAGACTAAAACAAAATAATATCTTGGCAATTAAATGCCCAAATGCTGGTTTTTCATTGTCTTCACTTCTTCTTCTACTTGTTTTGCAGCTAACAAAGATGTACAGATAGTGTGTCATTGCAACAGAATGTGGAAGAAAGTTCGCTGCCAAACCTGTTAAATTTCAAAACCAAAGGGCAGAAGTAATATTCTTCTGACATTGCAAGTCATTACCAATTATTTCTACATTGTTAACTCAAGCATTTTTTTTTACGTCTAGACTTGAGGAGCTTAATATGATTTTTAAAATATATATATTTTTGCACTCCATATGCCAAAGACAAATAATTTCTAACTGCCACATTAGTCAGTATTTTGGGGAGTGCTGTTGAGATATCCACAGCATTAATTAAACTCACTACCCAAAGCTGATAGGAGGAGGAAGATAGATACAGAATTCTGCCCATACTTTTCCCAACCCAACCCATTTCTTTTTACCTCTCTTACTCTGAGGAGACTCCCATTCACCACCGAGGGCACTGCTTTAAGCATAGCAGTGGGAAAGGCAGGCCTGTTCTCCTTGTTCTTCTAAAATACAGCCTCAAGACAAATGGGGAAGATAAGAAGATAAACAATGCTTAGAAAAAAGGTGTGGGATAGTGCATCTTTCTCAATCTTAAGCATTCTGATAGGACACTTCAGGTGGAGAAGGATGCAATGATCCTAATTTTTGTACAGGGATTAGGGAAAAGTGCCAGAAACATATTGCTTTTCCTAACAGTGATACTATTAAAATTGCATTCATTCATTCATTCATTCATTCATTCATTCATTCATTCATTCATTCATTCATTCATTCATTCCATTAGAGTTGCCACTCTCTTGAGTGACATCCCATTGCAGCATTTCTTGTCCTCTAGTATGAAAGGATGACAGCTGTTTGCCTATGCAGGAAAAGAATAAAAGATACACAAAAAGGTTATTACAGGGGTTCTAAGCTTTGAGGTGAAACCAGTGGCTATGGAAATGAGAAAAACTGGTGGAGTTTCGTGGGACATGATCTGAACTGGTGATATAGGAACAGAATGATGAAAAGCTGGCACACCTGAACATTTAGCAAACGTGATGAGGAATTCCTCTGTTTCCTTAACACTAATCTTAGGAGGGAACAGTGCCATAGGAGTTTAAAGAGATATTAGATAATTAAAAAAATGTTTCTGCCAACCTGTTTGCCTGCATTTTTGGCAGGTGCAAAGAGAACACATCTGCCTTGTTTCTAGTAGCCTAAAGTTTAATCTCTTTACTCATTCTTCTTGCTGTCTGATACTCAGTATATCTTGTGTGTTTTACCACACCAAAGAACAAGGGCTTTTTCGGCAAAATCTGCCATCTTGCTTTTGCAAAGTTCCTAAGACGCAATCATGAAACAAGGACAGAAAATACACCTAAGAGAAAAAAATACTTGAAGTTAAACACTCCCCCCCATTTTTTTCTCTCCAGATGCACATGAAGTCAAACACAGAGCCTTTTCACACGGCCCCTAAGATCCGCTGGCCACTTAAATTCGGACCAGAGATCTTAGGGGTTTGTCGCTCTTCCTGTGTTCCCACCCCCTCCGCACTCCTGGCTGCTGTCTGCGTGAGGGGAGGGAGAAAAAAAGGAAGAAAAGAATGCCGCTCACCTCCGTTCTGCCGTCTCGCTTTGCTCCCGGCACTGCATTCAGATCTCTTAAAGGGGCGGGGGGCAAAAAAACAACAAACAGAAGCGAGGAGAGCCCGGCAGTCACTACTGTTACATCCGCATCAGGAATTTTCACCCCCGGAGAGCAGGTACCTGAAAAGTGCGCTGGGACGCGCTTAGGTGGGTGTGGTCGCACTTAATTTTTTGTAAACTCCAGAGCTGATGGGGAAACAATTTTAAGCTCCGGATCTGGGAGCCATTTGCCACGGATTTTAGGGGTCATGTGAAAAGCCCCACAGAGACACATGAATCAGTGTGCATATTTCACTGGATATTGACCACAGCTGGATCTGCTGACCTAACATCAATAGCAAAGAATTTCTGAGATAAGGCAATGGGGAGAGCTCACATTTATCAACAACAAATGAGCTTGAGCTTTCTTTAAAAGGGAAATGGAGTGACTGGTATTTGCAGTTATGAAAAGCACGCTTCAAAAAGAATTGGATCATTCAGCATGCTTTCTTTCATCACCCAATATGTGGGTGAAAGGAAACACCTCCACTGAAGTAAAAAGGTGGTAAATTAAACAGCTGCTTCCTCTCCCCTGTAAATACGCACATACTTTTTAAAATAGTTGTTTACCAGCTTATAAAACATACCTTTAAAGGGAGAGAGAGAAAGAGCAAGAATAGTGAAGGCACAAGAAATCATTATGCCCATGGAGTGCAAACAGAAAGGACAATGATATAACCCAAAATAAAGAATAAATCAAGTTCCCTTGAAATACTTAATCTGACCTAAACCTGCCACATGCTGCCTCACTAAACACAACATCTAATTTGTCATATGCTAAAGCAAACAGGAAGAGAGGTTTGGAGCTGCACAGTCCTAACTTTCTTGTTGTGTGATCTCACATTATTGAAGAATAGATGTTAGCTTATAAAAATGTGTGGGGAGCACTCACAAGGAGGAGAGTTCTCTAGTGTAGCATCTCTTTCAGTGGTGAAAGCAACTTTATAAGAAAGAAAGAAAGAAACAGAAAAAGAAAAAGAAAAAGAAAAAACGGCTAACCCGGCCGCGGGCCAGCTTGTCGGTGCTAGGGATAAAAAAGCAAAAAAATTAAAAATTAAAAAAAGTGCTGACTGGGCCCATGAGCCAGCTGGTTGTCACTAGGGATATATAAAAAAAAAGGCCTAACTGGCCTGTGGCCCTGCTGGTCAGCACTAGGGTAAAAAGAAGTGCCTACTGCCCTCCCCAGAAGCCAGCTGGTCAGCAGAAGGAAAAAAAAATTGACCACGGCTCCAACAGTGTAAAACAACAACAAAATGAAACAAAATGAAATACAAAATGAATTTTTTAAATAAAATCATTTTGTAATAAAGGAAACAAAACAGGGAAAGAAACGAAAAATGAAACAAATTGCCATTTTGGCATTTTGTGTCCATCCCTAGTGTCAAGGAATTAATGGACATATTCTCAGTCTTGAAAGAGTGTTAGGCCTATTCAGACACCATGTCCTTGAGCAGGCTGTCTTGACATGGTGCTCATACCGCATTTGTGTTTCAATCTGCTCTTCTTCTTCTTCCCCCAAAACTTCGACTTGGGAAATGGTAGCTACTGGTGGAAGGCCCCCAACTACACTGGGTTTATGTTCAGGGAAAGGAGGAACAACAGTGAATTGAATGTTTATTTACAATTGTTAACCAAATCACACATAGTACAAAATTATAATAGAATAAAACAATATAAAACATATTCGTGGAAAAATACAAAATTTATAAAATAAGACCACTTGTGGGTAGAGCACTATATATATACTTAGGAAAGCTTGAACTTCTATCAATTATACATCTGCATTTGAGCATAGCAGCATAGCAAAACCTGGCAACACAATTTGTGATCTGAGGGGACCTATCTGAAAGGAGTAGCTTAGCGAAATACTGTAATTTGTAGGTCTCCCAGGTAGTTTGCAAATAGCAGGATGTATAAGTTGCTTAAGTAGTTCTTGATAAAAGAGGAGCATAAAAGTACATGGATCACAGACTCAATTTGGCTATTTTTTTCCAGGGGCATAACCACTCTGAGTAAGGGATATTTTGAAATTTCTCATCCAAAAGTTTGGAAGGCAGCACATTCAGTCTGGCTAGGGAAAAGGCCCAGATTATCTTTGTGGACATTGAGCTAGAGCGATAAAAGACATCTTAAATGAGTTGTATATGACTATACTATTGGTGCCCATCTGGCTCACATGTTCCTGGAAATCTATATTCCAGATCCTAAGTGTGATGGTCGCATTGGCATGGATGTAGCTTATCACTATAAGGGTGTTAAAAGACTTTTGACTACAAAAGGTTTCCAGTCTGACTGGAAGGTGTCTAGAAGGGTCAGAGGGGCCAGACCACCAGGAAAAAAACATAACTTTGAGTCAGTAATTAATCATGAGGGCTTTTACCCATGCTCTAATGGAAACTAATCCAGTCTCAAGACATAGGGCTACATTAGGGGTATAAGGAGGCACACCCAGGATTGATCTCAGAAATTTGGTCTGGAAAGACTCAAAGGAATGTAAATTTACACATGCAAATATTGGAGATATTGTGAGATCACCTGGCCCTTAAAGACTTGTACTGCTGAGGGAACATGTCATCCACCATTAGAAAACAAATCTGTTTAAAGCTATGGTACTTTTCTCTGCATTTTATAGGGAGTATTTTATTTGAGAAGTCCAGGAGCCTGTGGAATTAAATACTTTTATAGCACTCAACATATTATATAGGGTGATTATTTATTATCCATTTATATTTAGCTCTCCTTCTGCTGGTAACAAGTACTTTCGTCTTGGCACAATTTTATAACCTGTTGTTCCTGATTACAATATGAGGAGAAGGCCTTCAAAAACCTTCTAAGGCCAATACAAGTTAAAGATAGAAATACTGTGCTGTCCGTGTATAGTAACATGTAAATAGGGCATGAGAACAGTTTAGGACAGGGGTGCCCAAACTTTTTGTAAGGAGGGCCAGATTTGGTGGCTGAGAATGTATCACGGGCCGGTTGCTCCCCGACCCTGCCACCCCACTGCAAGCCCCACCCACTGACCCATAAGCCCCACCCAGTGACCCCTTGCAACCCCACCCACAGAAAGGAAGGTGGGGACCAAGGGAGGGAGGAAGGAAAGTGGAAACCAAGAGAGGAAGGAAGGAAGGTGGGGACCAAGGGAGGGAGGAAAGAAGGAAGGTGGGGACCATAGGAAGCACAGGGAGCCGTGGCCACAGGTCACCCCTTGGAAGAGGCAATCTGTGCAACCTTGCACCCCCCAAGCTCCCCAGCAGTGGCAATGGCTTGCCTGCCAGCCCACCCCAAAGCTCCTTGGTGGTGGCAGAGACCCGCTGGCCTGCCCACCCCCACACATTCCCCTGCGGTGCCGGTGGTGGCAGAGCGCCCGTCTGCTCAGCCACCCAAGCTTCCCAGTGGTGCCGGTGGCACGGCCCGTCTCATCACTGCCCCGTGCATGCGCCCAACCTTACAATGTTTCCAGCTATGCCAGTGGTGGTGGCCTGCCTGCGTGCCACCCTGAATGCGCGCTGAGCTTCACAAGGTTCCCAGTGGTGCCAGTGGCAGCAGCCCACCCATGTGCCACCCCCGCGCGCGCACCCAGCCTCACATGGTTGTCAGCAGTGTTGGTGGCCGCAGCCCACATGATGGATGGCCGGCCAGCCCGACCAGCCCCACAAGCTTCCCGGCAGTGCTGCTGGTGGTGGCCCGCCCCCTCGCCTGCCCACCCAGCCCCACAAGCTTCTGTTCACTGGCCGGCTGGCCGGCCAGCCCAGCCCCTCAAGCTTCCCAGCGGTGTCAGTGTTGGTGGAAGATTTTTTAAAAAAATCATGGGGTGAAGGAGGGAGAGGGAGGGAAGGGCCAGCCAGCCATGGGCCACTCAGAATGGCCTGATGGGCCAAATTTGGCCCCTAGGTCGGACTTTGGGCAGGCCTGGTTTAGGATGATGAAAGTCAGATTTTGATAATTTATCAACAATGCCATTAATATTGAAGTTGAACAAAGTGGGGCTAGAATACAACCCTGTTTAACCTCCATTGAACACTGGAATTGAATTGGATAAAGCTCCTGCTGAATTGCAAAGAACTTGCAATCTGGTGTTTTTGTAAGGGCATTGGATTAGAAGATGGAGCCTCCAGTCTATGTTAGTTTCTTCAGACTTAAAGTTTGCATCTTGAAATAAAATCAAAGGCTGACTTAAAGTTGATGAAAGCAGCATACAGGGCACGTCCCTTAGGGGATGAGTACTTATGTGCAAGATTATGACAAATAAATCCCTGATCCAGGGTAGACCTTCAAGACCTAAAGCTGGCCTGCTCCTTTGCCAAGAGATTCTCTGCTTGTAACCAGTTGATTAGTTTACTTATCATACAGCTTGCTGACAAAACTAAGTAAACTTACTGGCAGATAGTTGACCAGATCTCCTCTGTTCCCTTTTTAAAGATTGGGACAATGATGGCAAGGCTCCAATCCTCTGGAATACATGCACTTTGATTAATCCAGGAGAACAGGGATGCAGTACTGGAGCAAACCAGTCAGAATTGGACACTAAAAAATCTGTAGTGATATAATTCATTCCTGGAGATTTAGATGCTTTCAATTAAAAAAAAAACAGGGTGTAAATTTCTGCAGTGGAAACCGGAGGCCAATCAGTGAGCTTTCTCCTTACTATCAATGAACTTTGAACTAGAGATGGGCACGAAACAAAAAAATGGTGTTTCGGTTTTTCATTTGTCGTTGAGAGGTCTGTTTCAGTTCGTTTCCGTTTGTCGGGATTTTTTTAAAAAAATTTGTTACCATTTTTTGTTTTTTTGTTTGTCGTTTCTACCTGCTTGTTGTGCGATTTTTAAAGCATTTCTGTGCGCAGGCATCCCCCAACACCCCAGACCAGAGGGAAAACACTAAAAAAAATGGATGCTGGAAGAGACACAGTATAGACTAGGTATGCAGGGAGGCTGCAAAGGCAGCGGCGGGCATTGCCCAGGGTGCAAGGCAGCCACAGAGTGACTGCACTGCGGGGCAGGGGAGGGTACTCATGAGAGGTACGCAGCACGCACGCACACAGGGAGGCTGCAGGACTGAAGCTAGAGTTGCAGAGACAGCAATCCCACCCTAACTCCCACCAGAGACTGCAAGGAGGACGGGGGCTGCCAGAGCTTTTTATGCCCTCTGTGGCTGCCAGACCTGCCCGCCCAGTCTGCAACCTGGGCATGCTATTGGTTGAACATAATCCCACATCACATGGCTTGCCTCCATTTCGTGGCTGGTGTGACATCCATTTTAAAGGGAAAAGAAAAATACATCGTGATGGGAGAAGACAAAAACAAACGTTTTAAGGACCCCAACCCCCCTGGTAGGTATTATCAGACAATATAAATAATCGTTGCTGCATTTTTACGGATGTCCAGGGCGTTTTTTTAACAGTTAAAACAGCTCATTTCATTGTGCGTCGCCATTAACGGAAACGAAACATAACGACCACAATTTTCGTGGTTCTGTTCGTTTCGTTTCATTTTCATCACAATTTTAGTTTGTCGTTTCGTTACGTAACGGAAACGACAAACGGTAACAGAAATGAAAAAATGTTCGTTCCATGCCCATCTCTACTTTGAACACAATCAGGGAGTATGACATAAATATTCTGAAAGTGTTCCTCCCAGGAACTTGGTAAAATATGGGATACATGTCTAAAAGAGTGTTCCTTCACTCCCCCTGCCACTAGCTTCCAAAAGGTTGCTGAGTCTTTAATGTTGGCTGCCATTTTCAATCTTTGCCAAGTCTCTTGCCGGGCTTGAAGTTCTTTTCTTTTTGATCAGGGCTTTATATTTACTCTACCATTCAGAAGAAATTCTGACCAGGTTATGCTCGCGGTACCATATGTACTTGGACCTCAACTCGTTTGTAGTCACTTTAGGTTCATGATCAAACCATGTATTTCATTTGGCTACTTTGGGGGGGCCAGGTGTTTGTGGTTTTATGTCTTAGGTGTGGTTGGAGTTCCTGAAGCAACTCATCATAGGCCCCAAGAGCTGTATAGAGAGGGGCAACAGGAATGTGGAGCAACAGCCAGGAAAGGATTTGAGAACCTTCAAGGTACCTGAAAATATCACTTTTTTTTCAGGGTGAACACCAGTTAATTACTAATTACAGCTTTAATGAGAAACAGTTGCCTGTAATACAATTTAGTCTCGCCCCTGCAATAATTTCTTTTTTAATTTTTTAACCAGATGATTTAAACAGAGTATCCTGAACAAATGTCATGCTTTCCTGAACATCCAGATATACAACTACTGCATGTATTCTTCTGTCCTGCTATCTGTGTAGCTTCCTTTCCTTCCTTAAAGAATTAAATGTAATATAATTAATACTTCTGTGGCCTTTTTCCTCCACTCTTTTTTTTACCAAGACACTGTCAGCCTCTTAGTTATGTTATTCTCACAAGTATCAATAGTTGGCTTTTATTGCTAGTATTACTATTCCAAGCAACAATTAAAGAAAACATAACAACAAAAAGATTATTCAAAGTTGCACACATTTCTGTTACCCCATTAATAGAATTAATCCTCCCAACAGGTTTTGCACATATATGAAGTGAAATAGAATGCAATGTTAAGAAAAGTGTTACCCAGACGAGCCTTCCATGTTGCAACTTGCATAAAGATAGCTGTGAGCTATCTCTAGGGGGGGGGGGGGATGAAAAAACACACACATGAAAAATGGCTTCCCCAGAATTATGAGTCATCTCCAGCTCCTACAACAGCTCCACTCCCTTACATAACAAGGCACTTATACCTAAGTCAAAACAATCATGATGTCCTGGCAAACATTCTTACTGACCTCTGGTCACCATAGAACATACAGTGATTTATTAACAGTGAAATAAATGGGATTAATGAGAGTGAAAAATCCAAGCAATGCAACTTAACTGTCTGCAGATGGATGTTACTTAAAAAAAACACACACACACAAAAAACACTGAATCCTGAGTATTTTTTTTTTTTTTGCAACACATTGTCCTGGGCTTGTGTCCTCATTTCTACTTCTCATTGCACACAAGGAAAAGTTATGGGTTAACATTCAAATGAGGACTGTATAACACCACCCAGGAGCTTTTGCCATAAATCTAACAGTGCTTCCTATGGTGTATATGGGCATAGAAATTCTGGTTCATTTAACATATAACTTCAGTCATGTGAGACCTTGTGTAACCAGCATGAAAGGGTGAACTAGCACCAATTAAAGCTGGCTGCATTGAAGCTGGCTGCTCCGAAACACATGGCATCAATATTTTGTCTTTGGCCATTACATTAGTAATGGCTATTTTTTCACATACAAGTAGACAGGGACTATTTGTATTCATAGCCCTGGAGGTACAAATATGAATTGCACCACCATGGAAACCTATACCCTACCCCAAGAACCAGCCAGTCCACTCACCATTGGCTGTGTGGTACTTAGCCCCACTGTTACATAAGAACATAAGAAGAGCCATGCTGGATCAGGCCAAAGGCCCATCTAGTCCAGCTTCCTGTATCTCACAGCGGCCCCACCAGATGCGTTTGGGAGCGCATGAGACTAGATATCTGTCTCCTGATACCACTCCCCTGCATCTGGCCCTTGAAGTACCCTGGTTTAAAGCCTAGAGATTACACATCTCCATCATGGTTTGTAACCCGTGATGGACTTTTCCTCTAGGAATCTGTCCAATCCCCTTTTGAAGGCATCCAGGCCAGATGCCATCACCACATCCTGTGGCAGGGAGTTCCATAGACTTACAACGCGCTGGGTGAAAAAATATTTTCTTTTGTCAGTTCTTACTCTCCCAGCACTCAATTTGAGTGTATGTCCCCTAGTTCTGGTATTTTGAGAGAGGGAGAAGAGCTTCCCTCTATCCACTTTACTCATACCCTGCATTATTTTGTATGTCTCAATCATATCCCCCTCAAGCGCCTTTTTCCAGACTGAAGAGGCCCAATTGTTTTAGCCTTTCTTCATAAGGGAGGTGCCCCAGCCCAGTAATCATTTTAGTCGCTCTCTTCTGCACCTTTTCCAGTTCCACTATGTCTTTCTTGAGATGCGGTGACCAGAATTGTACACAATACTCCAGGTGGGGCCTTACTATTGTTTTGTATAACGGCATTATAATGTTGGCTGTTTTATTTTCAATCCCCTTTTTGATAATCCCTAGCATGGAATTGGCCTTCTTCACTGCTGCCACACATTGGGGAGACACCTTCATGGAGCTGTTCACCAACACACCAAGATCTCTTTCCTGATCCGTCACGGATAACTCAGAGCCCATGAGTTGATAGATGAAGTTTGGATTTTTTGCCCCAATATGCATTACTTTACAAGTTGCACCAAATCATGGCAGTTGCACCAAATCATGGAAGCAGACCAGCAGCTCTTCCCTGCCTTTCCACATAGTCAGCCACTCATCAGCTGAGTGGGGAGATTCCCATCTCACCTGCTTGCCAGAGTGCCTGGCTGCATGGGAATTCCTACATTGGCAATAAAGCCATGTGCCACACAGTGAATGGTGAATCAACCAGCAGGTACTGAGGGAAGGAATGGCTCTCTCTGGATCCTGTGGTGTCATGATTTGTATTTGTTATCCCCAAGGATATGAATCCAAATCACTCATGTCTACATGCAAGTCATCACCTGATTCTACAGTCAGTTGGTAGTAAATAGGGGTGGGCACGAAAAGGAAAAATGGTGTTTTGTTTCCTTCCGTTTCATCCCCCCGCATTTCATTTTGTTTCATTTCATATGAATTCCCCCCCCCCCAAAAAAATTGTATGAAATGAAATGTTAAATGAAATGCATTGTTACCTTTTGTGGGGTCCGGTGGCAGCGGTGTCTCCAGCGGCAGTGGGGGGGGGGCTAGGCTGGCCTGCCAGGCCCACTTTCGCCCTCTCCTCTCCAGTGGTGGTAGCAGCAAGGCCTCCCATTTGGCCTGCTTGCCCTCTTGTTTTCAGCAGAGGGGGTGGCACAGCGGCAAGGCCTCTCACTGGGCCAGTTTACCCTTTTCTCTTTGGCTGTAGCTGTGGCTCTTTGGTGGCAGCGTGGTGGCAAGGCCTCCCACTGGGGCCGCTCACCCTTTCCTCTTTGGCCGCAGCTGCTGGGCCCACTTGCCCTCTGGCAGTGGCAGCCGCAAGGCTGCCCATTGGGCCCATTTGACCTCTCCGGCCATGGCAGTGGCTCTTCAGCAGTTCATTATGTAACGAAGTGACGAAACAGCATTTCATTTTTTTGTTTTATGCCCATCCCTAGTAGTAATCATACTTATGTTCATCAAATGATGATTCTGGACTTTTAACTTTCATCTAGACACATATTTCAGGCAAACTGTCCAGTCAACCATGTGAACACTATTCACTGATCCGCTTGAGAGAGGGTCAGTGTTTGAGCATGCAGAATCCACCACCCATTGGTGAGCCATGAAACAGCTCTGTAGCAAAAGAAACACATGCAGAATTCTAAGTCCAAGACTCACAATGTTTTTTTTTTAGATAATGACATTGCATTGACTTAAGTTCAAGTTCCTTCCACATACAAAAATCCAGCCCTGGTTACCAACAATTCTCTTTATTTCACAGTATCAATTTTATTTATTGGTTTGTTTAAATGCTTAAATATTTCTGTTACACCTTTCTCTTAATTAGGACTCAGTCCTTGTGGATCTCTTAGAGATCAATATACTATCTTATACTCCCTCCTGAGATAGAGATATGTGGATAATGGGATACATGCTTACAAATTTAAATGCCATAAGTGCTACAGTCTTATGGACAGCCATCATTGTGGCATTTTTCTCCTACTTTGCTGAATCTGCCATCCTGAAATGGCATTCATTGTTCCCAGTATAATCTATTTCTCATTTTTCCTGATTAAGCCAATACTTGGAATAAATACAAACTGAAGATGAATTCTAAAGGGATTGTTTTGCTGTTGCAGTAGCGTCAGCATTATGCCATAGGATTTGCTCTAAAGGATTAATATTCTGCTACCTGAGATACTGATTATTTGTTGATGAATGGTTTGCTTGCCATTTTAATTAAAACATCATTTTCTTATATTGCTGTAATTAATTCTGTTTTCTCCACACAGGAAACCTTCATTTGGTCTGAAAATTAATGTATCCCCATGCTCACTGGCAAACTGGACATAAGTGGTCTGTAGGAGGAAAATCTCATCTGTATTATCCAACACAGAATCTCTTGGAAATTAAATTGGCAATGAATGGAAGATCCAAAACAGCCATAGTGCTGGGTGGCGCTACTTTGCCCCATGCCTGGTTAGTGTCATGCTTGTGCAGCCTACAGGCTGCCCAGCAGGGGCCAGAAACTTCATAAGGCCACATGGTGAGAGGTCTCTTTTGTGATCTAGCCCTCTTCCCACCTCCCTCCCAATTGAGAGAATGAGAGTAGCCAGTCACGTAAGGGCTGGATGGGAATTTTTGGTTGCTACTCAAATTGGACCGGAGTGGCAGTGTGTTTTTGCCCATCCCATTCTCTTTAAGGCTAAGGGGAGGCTTATAACTGGTCACAATTGGCGGGTAGTGCAAGCAGTAAATTTAAATCAAGTGAAATTTATTGAATAATATTCCCTAGTGAGCTGGTAGCCCTCAATATGAATTAGGAAATGAAATAGGAAATTGGGAACATTAGGTGTTAGTTATAAATAGGTTCAAAGATTAGGAATGAGGGCTGCCCAGACTGCAGGTTTTGGGAGGGTGCTGAACAGGTGGGCAGCACCCTTCTAATAAGATTAGAAATCATTAACTGATCCACTTGCACTATATTCAGCCCCCCTTGTTTAAGGGCTATTTAACAGTTGAATTGAGTGAATTTCATATTAATACATTGTGGCCCAATTTTAATTCCACAAACATGTGTTGCCTCTTTATTTCCAGGCTGGGATGGCAATGGTGGGTTATACATCAGTGTAGTAGGCATAATTTACCATGTAGCTTCATATATCAAGATAACTAGTTTAGTCAATTGCTAAATTCTTTTTCACAAGCACCACTGCAAATAATGTTCACTGAGCACTGACAAGTTATCTAGATCAGCTTCTGCTCAACACCACTGTGCCTTGATGATCCCACCAACGTTATATTTATTACATAGAAGATTTGAAAGGAGTGCATAAACATAGTTTGGCTCCAAATTTGTAATATTTAAAACCAAATTGAAGAATTTGACTAAAGTTAAGAAAAATAAAATCACTTCAATCTCAAAATTTGGGAATGTCGACTATGTGTTGAAATCTATCTCATTGAAATCAATGTCATTAATGAAATTACTTGACTTTTCGTGGGTATACCTAATCATATTTATTTCTACACAGATTGTCTTTGCTTCTAACAGAGAAGAATGAGATTATTGGCTCAAATCCTCTTGCATAAAGTTATGCCCATGCAAACTGAAAATGAAACCATCTTGGGCTTTTACCAGTTTCTTCAGCCAAAATCTGAAGGAGAAAAAAAAAAAAAAACACAAAGAATAAAATAGCTCACCCACTCATTGCTTTCCACTTCAAAATATCTGCTAAAAGTATGTTGTTTTAGGAAATACGAAGGAGAGAAACAGGAACACAGAAAAGACGTATATGAAGAAAAAAAGTGCCCCATAGTTGTTTGAAGCTTAAGTCAAGTTGTAATATTCAATCCATTCCTCTCTTGTAAGCCAGGATTCCTGAGGGTGTGCATACATCTACATCATGCCAGCATGCGTGTGAATCTCTCAGAACTGTGGCAGGACACTTTGGTTACCAAGGATAAATGGACAAAATGAAATGATCTGGCCCATGCTACAATGAAGCTTTCAAGCCATGTTATGTTAGCACGCATTCACCCACTTTTAAATGAAAAGATAAAGACAACATTCTCTTGTATCCTCAAAAGTCTAACTGCATTTGAGACACAAATAAAATTTAATGTTGTAGTATATTTCCCCCCTCATTTCCTATACAATTACATACATATGTACAAAGCCCATAATCAGTCAGCAACTCTCAAGAAACACACACACACATATGAGCCAAGACCAGAATTAAATCATTTGGGAAGGACAAAAATAGGTTGATAAGTCCTGATCCAGCCACGAACCCTGAAAATATGGCTCTGATCAGCTTCCAAAAATCAAACCCTTTTGAGATTTGTAAGCACAGATTTAAGAAAATTGTAACCATTGTCCTTCTATAGTCTATGAAAGCCTAATACATTTTGGGAAGCTGTACTACTCAGATGTGTTACCATAATGTAATCGCATCTTAACTTCTGTGGCATGCAGGGCAGCGTTAACAACAATTTTAATTGGTATGGAGTATTTTTACTGTACCTTTGGTGCTCAGATGCCAGCACCTGGAGTAAAACACTGGCAAAAAGAGCCGAGGGATGTTTAATGCTATTTATGGATAGGGTATTTTTGAGATATGTACAAGTAGAGGCAATTTCTGAGGAATACATAAGTAGACTTGTGTGACCTATTTTCTATACTTGAACACAATTAATGGAAATCTCTATTGTGACTAGTTACAAATGTGATTAGAAGGCAGGCCTCAAAAAGTTTTGAAAATGCCCATTGCGCCAGAGGCCACATGTAGCTTTGTTCTCTAAGGAAAAAAAAATAAAAAACAGATTCTTAACCAGTTCCAAAAACAGAGATGTTCAAATTGTGCTCAAACTGTGAAAACAATGCATTATGTATTACATAGTTAGTATTCTACTAAGAAGATTTTTGGAAGGAAAAAACACCCACAAGATCCTGTAAGAATGACATTCTGTCTCATATATAAAACTCTCGGAAAAAGAGGACAAAAAAGGGAAATAACATGGAAATGCAAAGGATGGTGGCATAGCTTTAAAATTAGTGAGTGGTTTATTCCATTTTGGTTTCCTAGTTCTTTTATGAGTGGACTCTGCTGTGTCTGTCTTCTGTGTCTGTCTTCTCGTTTATGCTTTGTAATTAATTTGGAAATTGGCATATGCACAGTTTGCCACTAGAGACAGATGAATCTGTCCATTTCATTTTCTTCCACATTCAGTTTCTTCCACATTTTTAAATCTCAAGGTCATGTCATCCTAAATAATGGAAACTGAAACAAAATTGCCATCGATCCATGTGTGTCAATGAGCGTGTTGGAACCAAATACTAGCAAGGGACTTCTTAACTGCTATTTTCCACCAGCATTTATTAAACTCATTGCCAGGCTGAAAATATTAAGACCAGGACTCACTAAGAACTTCAAGACTTGGAATTATCATCTGGAAACTTTAAAGTGAAATCTATAAAATAACTGCTGACTCATTGTTCACCAACCCAGAAGGAAGAAAATTGTGTAAATGGACATGTTCCATGAGATAAAAGGGCTTCTAGAGGCACACCTAGTGATACAGGTACAGGCTGGCCTACCATTCTTCCTAACTAAATAATCACAAAATAGGTGTACATTCAGTGAGTCAGTTACTGCAGCTTTCATATTGTGGTCCATGAAATCTTGGCCAAAAATGTGAATTATAGAATGGAGGACATGTTGTGAGGATGTAGAAAGCCAGAGAATGCAATTTGATCTTTGAAATACAATACTTAGCCCCACAGCCCCAAGAAATAGCAAGATACTATTATTGCTTTAGATTTTTTTAAAAATATCTTTTTAAATACTTGATTGTAAGTAAAATAGTAACATTTCATGTGGAAGGAATCACATGGTGCTCCCTTCCTTCCTACTGTCACTTCAGTGTCTACAAGAGAAGAAATGGTATAATCACAGGAGCAGCATGAGAAACAAGTGATATGCCTCCTTCACTGTTTATGGAACAACTGTAATAATAAGAGTAATTATAAAAGATGCAAAAGATATAGCATCATTCCTGAGAAGTAACAACTGTCTCTGTTACTGGGGAAAATGAACTATCTAGAAGTTATTTGTAATTCTTTCCAAATTTTACATATAAATACATGCCCCCCAACTTTATGTCACAGACAGTAATTCCTAAAATTGCTTTGAAA
The DNA here is from genome assembly GCA_029282475.1 of Phrynocephalus forsythii. NCBI lineage: Eukaryota > Metazoa > Chordata > Lepidosauria > Squamata > Agamidae > Phrynocephalus > Phrynocephalus forsythii. The sequence goes on along the minus strand of JAPFRF010000007.1, from coordinate 9,361,474 downwards.
AATACATCTTGACATGTTGGGAGCAACTGAGTCATTTTAGGATGTATGTAATATTTATAGAATGTACACACACACACACACACACACACACACACACACACACACACACACACACACACACACACACACACACACACACACATTTTTCAAATGGCACCAGTGATGCAAACAAGCATGATTCTTGACCATGAAATAGTGAAGATGGATATAGTAGATACAGAGCAGGTACAGAAATCAGTGTTGTAGGTGGGAATGTTTTATTAAATTGGAAGTACTGTAAATGTAGCAATAACATTACACTCGGTGTCTGAAAAACACTGGTAAACTGCAATTATATTTGGCCCATTGAATCAGTAGAGATTTTGTGAATAAACTCCAGAGGTTCCATTGGTTCGATGGAGTCTATTGTTTTTGTGACTTACTAAGAGATTCCAGTAACTGTTTTTAGGATACATGTGGCAATGTCTTATCCAAGTACTGTAGTAGGAAACATGAAATGACAGCAACAGAAGGAAACTGTTTAGAAGACTGTAGATGGGCCAGACCCAGAGGAACACCAAGTAACCTGCCTCAATTTAAATATAACAGCAGAGAAAATGTTGAGACAGACACTCATTTTCTCCCCCGAATATGTACAGTACTAAAGGTAATCCTGGTACTATTCATTTTCAGTAAAAGCACATGTAGAAGAGTGCAAAAATGTCTGCTGAGCTTAGCAGTTTTATGCAAAATAAATGGAACAGAAAACAAAAAAGTTCTTCCCATTTGCAGGAAGGATGTTTTCATTCCCGTCCTGCCTCCCAGGTTAACCATAAAAGGCAAAGTAGGCCTCTTCACTTGAGACATGACTTGTTATTTTTCTCTTAGTTACTGTTAGGTACCCTAAAAGAAGACTCGAAAACTAAATAGGCAAAATTATACACAAATGCATGCAGGAAACATAAACCATTGTATCTACACTCATTATTCTACTTTTGAAATGTGATTTCATTATGCAATAATGCTTTAAAAATACTTGTTATAGGCAGCTGTGTATCACATGCATTCCACTTGGGGTTATAAGAATTAGCAGCAAATGTTTAGCTGGATCTGAGAGAACCAATACATACCCCCATTTTCAGCTATGAAGCACATTGGGTCACTCTCTCATAGCTTTACCTACCTAAAAAGTTTGTTGTTTAGGAGGGAATTCCATATTTTGTCTTTATTAGACTGAGGTTAGGATATGAAGGTAATAATTGCATAAATAAATGCTGTGGCCAAGGAAAAGTTCAGACAGTTACAGTGAAATATATGTTAACAGTCAGAGTAGTTAGAGAAGTTCAATTATCAAAATAAGACTTCGAAACTACAGTTCCTTGCACCATTTATAGAGTATGCATTGCAGATTATCCTGAAGGGAAGATGGGCCTTTTCTACCATGGTCCTCAAACTGTGGACTGCCCTCTCCTTATGTACATCTTGGGCAACTACAGTTCTGATGTTCTGCCAGTTGGTGAAAACATATGTGTCCTTTGTTATTTATCTTTAATAAAGTAACCTTTTTTGCAACACTAAATACCATGCTGTGGGTTTTTTTTTGTCGTTTCTATGATCTTGATTTTATCTCATACGTTGTTTAAGAGTTATTTTACCAAACAATATTAAATAAAATTGATACATAATTAAATAGAATAGTTAATAATTCCATTAAATTGCTTGAATTAGCATGCTATTTCCTAGGATCCCACATATCTTTTTGCCCTGCCCTTGTTAAACATTCCCCTCAACTCTTAGCCATGTACCTGGGCAATTTCCCATAGTCTTGTCCTTGGCGCTCCCTATCATCTTCCAACTCCTCCACCATGTCTTCTTTGATGCCCTTGTTTATGTTGAAGGGCATTGCACACGGTGTCACCACAACAGCAACAAAGGTTGTATAATAAGGAAGGGAACAGCCTTGTAACAGAGTTCCACCTCAAGCTTAATCTAATATCTTTCAAGTGCCAGGTGAAAGCTATTCCATTACCCAAGCTTTTGATAGGGAAATACTTTATATAATGGCCTTTGGGAACCATTTTGTTTATGATCTGTAGATGACTGCTACTGTTGCTTTGAGATTCAGGCTTTACCTGCTGCTCTGGGGTGTGTACTGCTTTTTTGTGTTATTTTAATATGCTTATTCTTTTACGAGTTGGATGGACTAGAACTACAAGTTAGAAAGAGAGCACAGAACTACTATAAACAAATAAAGTACCAATAATCATAGGCTTGATATGCTACCAAATGAATCACATGTAGTGATGAAAATCTTATCCCATTTTCACTGGTGAGAACAAAACATTTCAAAAGACTTCCCAGAGATGAGTCAGATTATGAGATCTCCCCCCATGTTTGCATTTTGAGATATTTTTAATGCAGAAACCTTGCATTCTGCACAAAATTCCCTTTTTCTCCTGCAACATTAAAAAAAACAAGAAAGATAATCTGCACCAAAAAAACCCTCTCTTTCCTTTTTCGGGAGGGGTAATGCTGCTGAAAAAAACAAAAAAAAAAACCCAAAACCAAAACAAATAATAACAAAAAACTGGTCTTTTTGCTCTCATGGTGGAGAAAAAAATATGCAGTAGTTGACATGCTTTCTGACTAGATGTCTTGGTGTATTAAAATTATGATATTTCTTTCAGAGGGAGGGAATATCAAAGTTTTCTTACCACTGTGCAATCATTATAAGGGCTTTTGTATATTTTCCTTACTTCAGCACTTTTTAACAAAAAATGTAATGCATTTTATGCTGTCTTCCGTACTAAAAACCTTGTATTTTAAGTTTTGTCCAAAGAATATATGGTTTGTAGACATGGGCACGACTTGGTGAAATTGTCGTTTCCATTTTCAGTTATCGTTTCCGTTACAAAACGGAAACGGTAACGATAATTAAGCCGTCAGAACTCAAACACGAACCGAAAAAAGAAAAATTTGGTCGGGTTTTTCGTTTTCGTTTGTGGCATCATGGCGATCGTGCAATGCGAAGCACAGAAAAACTTTTTAATTTTTTTAAAAAAAAACCCGACTCCCGGCCAAAAAAGCAGGCGAAAATATGCCTGCCTGAGGCTTTGCCACCTACCAGAGGGGTGGTTTCTGGGGGGTCCCCAGCCTTCCCCCCTCTTCTCCTGTCCTGGGCTGCTTGCACCAGGCTGGGGGGGTCATCCTCGTTGTCTCACCATGCCATGCAGTGGGGGGGGATCCAAAATGGAGACCTCAATTTTTCTTTTGAAATCATGGTCAAAAAACACACCAAAACACCACAGAAAAATGTGAAATTTATTTATTTTAAATGCCTGAATTTTAATAGTAGCAGCAGTGGGTTTTTTATAGCAATAAAACGCAATTGAATTTATTTTATGATATTTTATTTTTTTATTTTTAGACCTGCCCATTTATTTTATTTTTTATTTTTAAAGTGTTTGAACCATTCCACCAATGGCATCGCCAGGTTTTTGACTGACACTTCTGGATGTCTCGGAGGGCATAAAAAGCCCACACACCTTCCAGAAATCGCAGTCGGGTGTATGGATGTGGTTGAGGGAGGAGGGCTGGCTGCTGGTGCTGGTGTGATCCGATCGAGATTGAGGAGGGAGGCTGGAGGCTGGAGGCTTTAAGATTTAAGTTAGGCAGGCAGGCAGGGAACTGAATTTAGAAAATAATGTCTTTGATTCCCTGCAGCTTTGTCTGCTGAAGGGAATAGCAGTTTATTCTTTATTTCTTCTCTGGCAGTTTGTGAGGATTTTTTTCTGATATTGGATAAAGGGGGAGGTCCGACTGGCAGTGGGAGGTGTGGATTTATTTTAAAAATATATTATATACTACCATTTATTTTCTGTTTTCCCAACTTCAATTTCCTTGCACACACACACATTTGGGGTGCAAGCCAAGAATAGAACCTCTATCCTAAGTGATATCCTAACTGCCCATTTGCCCGTCCGCCGGCACCACCACCCGCCTGCGGCCCGCCCGTGGCTGCCCACCCCCCTGCCCCGCACGCTGCCTAGGGCGCAAAAACACCTAGCGCCGGCCCTGATTGTGGGATGCCCCTATGCTCTAGGAAGTCAAATCGTGCTAAATTGCGGTGGAAACTACAAATGGCAAACGACAAACGGAAACGACAAATTTTTGAAAACCTTTGCGACAAACGGAAACTACCCGAAATGGACCCGTTCCGACAAACGAAAACTCAAAACATCATTTTTTCTGGCCGTGCCCATGTCTAATGGTTTGCATTAAAAGTACACTACTCTTATGCAAAGAAAAGTTTGTTGTTTTTGTTTTCCAAATTATGATAGCAATAGGGAAACATTTCATAGTATTTCACCATTTTTTTCTACAAGGTCTCAACCTTATTCATGAATGATAAGAAAATTTACAATTGTTAAAGGCATCCATTTTTAAAAACAAAAATGAGAAAATATGTGAGCATTTTACATCCTTAATCACTTGTTATATGATCTCATTATTCTGTTGCCAATTTGGTTTCTTTGTTTTTCATTCAGAAATCATGCATAACTCCTGAGTTCAGAATGGTATGTATAAATGACAAATAACAAACAAAACAGTCAATAAAATTAATATACTTCATACCTACAGAGCTGCAGGAATCAAACAAATTGCAGCTTACTTCACTTTTTAAATAGAGGTACCATCAACATGAACCTAAAAAAAAGTATTTGTGATGCATGTTTAATTTCACGAGGCCACAGTTTCCTCACACTGGATGCCAATATGCCAAATGTACTGAATAACTAGATATCTGACCTGAGGACTCTGTGGTGCCTCATTGGATGATATAAAAACCAAAAACCAATCTATAAGGCTGTGCTGGAGTCTCCTGTGGAAACCAGGGACCGGCATTTAGCTTTGACCAGATGTTTGGTCCTAATCTTCCAGGTCAATTTACTGCAATACATAATTCAAACTCCTTCAAATATCAGTGACCTTGGAGATAAACACATTCCAAAATTTTGTCCAGTGTTTATGATAATCTCTTCATCCTCCTTCTGGAGAGCTGCTTCTAATTTTTTTTTTCCTGTTAGGATTTACACAAGCTGATTTCAGGCCAGCTCTAACAGCCAACCAAACATAATTACTTCTGGTCACTTCTTATCTAGTACAGCTTCAATTCTGTTACTATTTATCTTCTCTGTAATAGAGAAATTAATCTTGCCCGCACTGTTTCCCGTTCCACAATTTTGGTGACAAAATGTCTACAGCAATCTGGTAAAGAACAATGATAAAACTAGCTTTATAAAAAATCAGTTAGCTTAGAAGAGATAATATATTTTGAGACAGTCCACATTCTTTTATCAGTCCATTTTAGAATACATTTTAGTCATGTATTAATTTTGACCATTCTCAAATCCAGGATTGAATGTAACAGAAAAAGCCAAAAAAGGTTGATGAATTACAGAAAAATAAGTGCTACATACATACATACATACATACATACATACATACATACATACATACATACATACATACATACATACATACATACATACAATAACAACATGGGAGATGAGGGAGGACTTAGATCCTTAGATAAGTTAATATTTATAGAAAGAAAGTTGGTATACGCATGATGAGGACATAGAAAGTGTTTCTTCTATGACCTTCTTCTAAGAGGTTCTTTGCTCATAATTGACATAATGAGTTCACTTATGCCATTAGCTTGAAAACAAATCAAAATTTCTTTTACTCAAAGAGAATTTAAACCATCCATTATTACTATTGTTATTGTTGCAGTTCATATGGACATTAGAATGTTTGGATTTCAATGAAACCTTGGAATTCACAGGAGGAGTAAACTGTGTAAAATTGCCCCTATTTGCTAACCATGTAACAACATTCTTGGAATTGCTGTTTCAGTGGAATGTCACACCATAAAAATGCAGATCTTATAGCAAGGAGTCACAGCTGTGTTTGAGAACCACCAGCTAAGAGGATTAACCCCCACTGATAGAAATAAGCTCTTGTATGATCTGCCATTAAATCTATTTCACAAATAGCATAATAGGAATGTGCTTAATCAGGAAAATAGTTGCAGTCAGGTATGCTCTTCATTAGCAAAAACAAAACAAAACAAAATAAAATAATTGAGGAGGGGTGGTGGAATATTAGCAAATTTCATTGTCATCCATACAGGTTAAAGCAATTCTGGGATTTCTTTTTGTTCTATTTTAAATGCACACATTATAATAGCTATTCATGAGCATATAAAATATCATTTCTCTTGGACCACAAAAGGGCCACTGCATACTTTCCACTGTTGCTGCTATGTGCTGACAGCAAGGGGGAGAAAGCCACCTTCAAGAATAAAACCAATTAACCTTCTCTAATGCAATCTAGGATAATATGGCTGGAGCTTTTGAAGAGTGAATGCTAGGGGAAAGAGCAATGCTGGTATTATGTACTTGTACAAGCTTTCCAGAGCCTGTATTGACAAAAACACTCAGTAAGGTTGTTTCTCTGTGGATGGCTCTGATCTTCTATTGGAATGCTTGTAGATTTCATCAGGAAATGCATAAAGAAAATTCCTTTAAACTGGAGATACAATTTGAACAAGAAAGCAAATCACCCCACCTAGAAACACTTTAGATCCAAGTCTATTTAATGCCTTGTTTACAGGTAATTTCAGATATAATTCACATGGATTTAACTTCTCTTTTTCATGCAGTAATACAGACTGCTCAGTAAAAGACTAGGTGGTCTGTAGAGCCCTTTAAGGTTGATTTGTTCCATAGATTTCTCTCTCTGTGTGTGTCTCTGTCTCTCTCCCTGTCTGTCTCTCCCTCATCTCCACAGGTTAAGACAAGTAAGTAGGCAAAACCACAAGCAAATATGTTGGCAAATATGTTGCCTTGTAAGGAAACTGGAGATTTGGAGCTTTCTCAGATACCTTGGGGAGTTCAAAGCTCTGGTTCATTAATGTTTCTGTTCATATTGGTGAAAGAATGTCTGTTTAGTGCCACACCTATCCATGTGTTATTTACCTATTTACAACAGTTCATAACTTTTCTTCATTTTGTTTTTTTCCACACTAGAGCTTTGCTTGTGAGGAAATAACATGAAAGCCGTAGATACAGTATTTTATATAAATTCAGTACCAAGGACTAAACAGGTCTTTGATGCGATCCATCGGGACTCTCTTTATGTTCTTATAGCAAAGGTTTGCCCATTGGTTTCCTGAAATAAAGACAAACCCAACATATGTCACTGCTCAAGCACATTTTCTTATAGGAAGTGACATTTACACAGAAGGACAACCCTAGTCCTAAATGGCCTTTATTTATTCCTTTCCTTTAAACAGTTCAGGGGCATATCTGGGGGAGGGGCAGAAGGGTACATCTGCCCTGCATGCAGCAATATTGGGGTACCTGGGGGGAGGAGGAGGAGGAAGCCCTGCAACCTCCCAGAGCAGTCCTCAGGTTTGGTGAGGGGACCCACTCCATCACAGCCGCCACCTCCTTCGCTGTGCACCAGGTGAGCGGCAAAGCAAGCAGGAAGGCAGGCAGGCATGCAAGCTTGGTGGCTGCGGTGCCCTCCTCCTCCTCCTCCTCCTCCTCCTTCAGCTTTTCCTCACCTTGTTCTGGGCCACCATGGGAGAGGTAAGGCATGCATGCCACCACATGTGCACGCACACACACAAATGCCCGCCCGTGTGCCCACCCGCATGCCCATCTGCATGTCCACCCATGTGTCCACCCACGCCCACAGGATTGCCCCCCTTGCTGAATGGATATGATGGGGTTGGGGAGGGCCGGAGGGGTGCAAAAAGAATTTTGGCCCCAGGGGGCCCAAAACCTTGCTACACTGCTGAAACAGTTTCAAAGTTTACTATGTTCATCTTAAAATATGTGATGCTACTCAAAAGGTCCCAAAACATTTATGTCGGGCCTTTCAAATATTTCCTGCCTTAGCCAATGGTTGATCTCTGTAACAGCACCTCACGGGTGTCTGTGTTCTCTGCTTTTAGCCCAGCAGCAGTCTGGGCACACACAATGCTTTTATCTATGTTTTGTTCATTAATCACATTTAAAACCTGATTTCTTTCCTTTTACAACTGCTATGTGTGCTTTATTTAAATTTCTTTTTAAACAAAATGTTGAACTGTTTGGTCAAGCAGCCAACTCTAATTACCTGTTCAAGCTGGATATCTATGAATAAAAACTTTTCAGAGCTAATTCAAGCCTATAGCTTCAATTTCTTTTGACTTTTCCTTACACAAATTGTTCATTCTTCTCTCAGAAACCAAGGGATACCTAATCTCTTTTCAAAAGGGATTTATCGCCCTAACTCCCCCTAAATTAGAGTGAAGTGCTGAGAGCTAAGCTTGTGAATCTTGCAAAAAAAAATCTGTGCTAAAACTGATTTTAATTATCTAGCAGGATATTGCATTGTCCTTTCTATTTGAACCTTTAGGTCCCTCTCCCTTTGCTTCTTTTCCTGCCTTCTATCAAGGAACACAAAAGAGACAAAGGAAAAAACCTTCAGGACATGCTTGTACCCTATTTGCTAAGGCACATGTAAAGACTTGAAACAGAAGACACATTAAAAAGATGAACTTTGGCTCCACCCAAGGATCATACTCTGATTGCATAGGTTGCTCCAAAAATACCAACAGAAGTTCCATTTAACTATTTATGAGTTCTGTTTTTAAGCCTCAAGCATTGGACATATGGGAAGTCTATGAAGGTCGGGTCTACCTCATAAACACTCAGTCAATTTGACTTTGATAAGGAACAGTGTGTAAGTGCTTTCAAATTTAGGCGTAAAGCCCCCTTTAAGGCAGAATCAAGGTGACCTCTTTTAAAGAATGTTGCAATGCATGAAGTTTTTAAATGTTCAGCCATTGAAACAGGAAAAAGGCATTTAAACTATATTTCTTCCACATAGATAAGAATTCTGAGATATTTTTGTGGAAGGTACATACTAAATAGCTTGTTCCAATGTGGAAGTATGCACTCTTACACACACTTATCAATACACACATCAATCTGCCCAGTTATTTCTTTGGAACTGGCACTTAAATAAAAGGAGGTACAGGAGATGCACAAACCTGAATGTACTAGCCAGTAGAATGCAGGTATTCCCAACACAGATTCTCTCTCTCTCTCTCTCTCTCTCTCTCTCTCTCTCTCTCTCTCTCTGTGTGTGTGTGTGTGTGTGTGTGTGTGTGTGTGTGTGTGTGTGTGTGTGTGTGTGTGTGTGTGTGTGTGTGTGTCAGAGAGAGAGAGAGAGGGAGGGAGGGGGAGAGAGGGGGGCAGTGATTGCTAGTTTAGGTAACCACATTTTTAAAAAATGGGGAAGCAACGCTAAGGAAATATGCTAGACTAGTGAAAGTCTCTTCCTTCACAATGAATGAATGGATGAATGACCATCTGAAACATTTTAGTAATCTCACTCAGAAACCCTCCCTAGTGTCCCAGAGTGTCCAGGAAGGGTCTCATGGGTTTCATGGACAGAAGGAGCTGTCAGTCTGCCTTCACATGGATTCAGCATCTTTCTCATAAAGTAATATCAATTTTATTTCCTTTCCCTGCACTTTTAATTACATCACTTTTATGTGTCTTAATAGTTTTAACCTTCTGAATTCCAGATTTATCACAAGACATGTATGCCTTGTCCCACAAGCCTCTCTGGGCCCTTTCATCTGCCTGCCCACTCCTTTTGTAGCTAATCACAAATTGGATCCCCTTTGAGAAAATTGGAGTATATTTGATTCTAACATCTTGGTGGCTGTGAAAGCAATCATTTTAGAAATACTCATATGGGGTGGAGAGGCAGAGGACTGATTGCTTGTATCCATCCTTTGAAACACAGCTATCATATTCTATTAGGAGGAATTTGGTATTATAAAATAAACGTTTATGTTGCTCTGCTGTTTCCACTCCAGGTTCTCCTTAAGAGATCATGTTGTGATGTGCCACCAAGATGCTTCTCACTGTGGCAAGACATGAGCATAGCTGTTAATTAGGGACCTTAGTGACCTCCAAAAGATCTTATAACTAATAACCATGCTTAAATCCTGAAATCTCCTGGCCACAGATAATTAAGAAGTAGTAGCCGCATTTCATACTGGACAAGTGTATCCATGGCAGTATATCTTTATGTGTTGTTTGAAGGTTCTCAAGCCATCTGGTTTGCCACTAAAGTATGAGAACTATGTGAACTTTTCATTTGACCCAGCAACAACATACTGTCAACCCTCCTTCTCAAGTTAACAGTGGTGACAAGGAAATGCAAAATCTTAGTGAAGATTTACCTAACCAAGCATAATCACAAAAGGATAATCTCCATTAAGATCCAAACTTATTTTGAAGACAATGCTTCTTTTATTAAAAGGAAAGATTGCTGAATGTTCTTCTTCAAAACATTCATAGGCAGCAGTGCTATGTGTGGTTATGTCTCTAGCAAAGTGAAGTCTCAGGCTTGTGGCTTAATAGAATTTGTACAACAATTATAAGTAAGAATGCACATTCCCTATCTAAATTCTGACCTTCTGTGTTGGAATTTACATTCCTGCATAATTACTACATTAGTCACAACCAGATTCGCAAGCCTTGCTACAGGACAAAATCACAGGGATATGGAAGGAACCCTTTAGCATGCCATTGCTAGTAGAATGGAAAGCCTTTAAAAATGCAGACTAATTCTTAGAGAAGACAGGACATCTACCTTTGAAATAATGTGGAGATGTGGCTTCCTAGTTACTTGGTCTTATTGATAGATAAGATAATCTGTAAACATGTGGAGGGTTATGAAGCTGAGGAAAGTAGACCAAAGACAGGTCCCTTCCGCTATAGAAGATATACTTGTAAAAATCCAATTGTAATCCATCAGCTCCCAAAAAGTAATAAACAAGATAGGAAGTATCTGCTTTGGTTAAGATTCCCTTTGTGTGCTCCCACATAAAGCAGGACCAGTGCACATCCAGAGATACTCATTTAATCTAACAAATACAGTCTGATATATGGGTTTCTACCATTTAAATCAAAGGACTTTTGTCTGTTTGTTTTAGAAGTCACTAAATGTCAGAGACCAATGCATGAATTGACCAGAAGATGTGCAAAATGACAACATAAAATAACATGGGTTTTTTCCCCTAAGGACTACACTGAATGCAGTGTACCTGAGACAGATGAGTTAGTCTTTATCAAGCTTCCTAATGAGCTGCCTAGATGCCCTAAGCACATCTGATATTGCCTGATTCCAGAAGCTAAGCAGGGTCGGCCCTGGTTAGTACTTGGATGAGAGACCTCCAGGGAATACCAAGTGCTTTAGGCGCCTGGAGTAGGAACTGGCAAGCCACTCCAGTATTCCTGCCAAGAAAACTCCATAGACATGGGGTCATGAAGAGTTAGTCACGACTAACAACACAACACACACACACAAGCTTCCTAACAAATCCCTAACCTTAAGTCCATGCATGCATGGAACAAGCTGAAATCTCCAAACTAAAGCTTGTGTATGCTTTCAGAAGGTGGGATTTCCAAATGTGTGTGTCTTTAGATACATAGACACATGCACATAGGGGCATGATAGGTTTGCACATAAACAAGGAGTGTAACCAAATGTCTTCCTTGATGCATACTCTCTTCGTTTTCCTTAAATATGTGGATGCAACAGTAGCAATTTGGCTAGGATTCTTCTACATTATTCTGAAGTGGGGCAGTTCAAGGAAGGCTGAACTACTTGATTCTGCACTACTGATTTCATGAGAGAAGACTCCTGTATGAAGAATATTGTATACATTACATGGTCTGCAAAATTTAGAAATAAAGGGGCTGTAGAACAGCAATTCCCAACTTTGGGTTGACAAATGTTCTTGGTAATCCAAGAAATCATGGTCAGCATAACTAGTGGTGAAGGCTTCTGGGGGTTTTAGTCCAATATCTGAGGAGTCCTGGTCCAAAAACCACTGCCATAGAAGACAGAATATAAGTATTCATGACAAGGTGAAAATGTTTTACCCTGCTCTTGAATTGGAACCCACAATTTATTCATATAAGGCCGGGCCATACAGTCTAGCAAGATATTCTTCACAAACACCAGTGGAAGAATGGAAACCCTACAGCAGTGTTGGCAAACCTATGGCACGGGTGCCAAAGGTGGCACTCAGAGCCCTTTGTGTGGGCACCCGACATCCCCCCTCCACAGTCACCTGTATTCAGGTTAAATTGCTGTATTGGCACTTTGTGAAAAATTAGTGGGTTTTTGAATCATAGTTTGGGCACTCGGTCTCTAAAAGGTTCGCCATCACTGCCCTACAGAGTATAAATGTGTTCTTGTGCATCTGCTATACCTTTCAATGGGATCTGAGCAAAGGAAGGTCTTGGGGGATGGTGGCTACATATGACATTCATTCTAGAATTTGAAATAGTTTCAGTTGATTAGACAAAGAATTAAAAATCAGATATCTGTGGTCTGCAACACAGCGTCTGTTGCAAATTTCAATTCATTGGACTTCAACATATGTGGTTTGCTGCACGTGATTTATACATAGGCACATCTGGAGACATCTCTGAGTGATTAATTTGCATGTTCGAGCCATTCCCAACATGAACTGTACAAACTCAGGAATTAAAGCATATTGAAACTATGCTTGGAAAAGTTACTTATTTTTTGAAATACAGCTCCCACAGCCCCACACAACCAATTGTTTCCATAGAATACTCAACCTAAGAAAATGCACACAAAATGTGACTTTTTTTTTGAGCTTCGTCTTTACTGTGCCTCATCTGCCATCCCCTTCTCACACTTTGCTTGCACCGAGAATATTGTCAATAAACCCAGAGGCCTTAGCTGATTGTAGGGGAAATGATCTCTTCTACTTTCATATTCAAATACTTCTAAATCAATTAATTGCAACTGAGTCGTTTCACAGTGGATGTAGTTGAAGTGTAAAGATTTGAAGCTGTAACAATTAGGAATGAAGATAGCTTTAAAAAAGAATTCTGTACCTATGAAGGGGAACTGAATGAAAATCCAGTGGAGTCTCTGATTAAAACACAGCCACGTAAAATGGCTCAGATTACCTAGATTCCAATTAAATGTGACAAATGAGTGGTCAACAGGTTTCTGTTTCCCTGCTTTTGATGCAAGAATTATCCATTAATGCCAGAGATGCAACTAGATGAAACTAAGCAGAATTTTAGTCTGTTCACATCTACTCTGGAAGTCAGGACAAGCAAGCTTAAGAGCTGGAACTGAACTGCTGGAGGAAGAGGGAAAGAAACCTCACTCAAATGTCAAATGTTACATTTACAGAGTAGCAAAAATGCATTGCCTCGTGTTCTGTCATTACCTACAGGCCAGTGCCAACAAGAATTACTAGAGGCAGATGACATGCTGCTACTGCACAGCCAAATCCAGACAGTGATAGCAGAAGGCCAATTTTGGCATGACAGTTTTCAGTATTGCATCACCCTCTTTCTAGAAAGCACAAGTTATCACTTTATACTCAGTGCAGAAGAACTAATTGGCCTAAGCAACTCTGATCACACTGATTGAGCACAATTACACATCCCTCTTGGGAAGAAGCATCTGCCCATGCATTAAGAGAGGTTTCCTTCAAGTTTACAGAGACTTGGTGAGCACTGATACCTGCATACCTATCGATATCAGGTGTGTAGGTCCACTTTGGACTGTTGGGAAAAAAATCAGGGTTCTGAATCATTCAGGTGACCTTCATAGAAGCTCCATATTGTGTTCATCCTGAACACACATAGTTCTTGAAGGAGTCACACCAACATGGGGGTGTGGTGTTTGACTAAATGCACAAACCAGATGTGCTTATGTTTATTTTAAAGGGAAAACACATTAATGGAGCTATGAATGAGCCTTATTTCCATGCTCACATTGTGAGTTCTTGTGAGCAGGAACATAACCCCACTCACCCAATGTCAACACTAACACAAAGTATATTTGCACCTTTATTGTGAAGCATGTGACTATATTTAGAAAGCTCCTCTCTTCAGGAACCCAGCTTCGTTAGTGTCTTAAAAATGGAAATTCTGGGTGAGACTCAATAGCCAGGCTGGACTGGGATAAATAAGATTGCTTCAAGGTGTGGTGTGCCTCTTAGAGTGATCATTGCATTCAAACACAAATACCAGATATTGATTGATTGATTGATTGATTGATTGATTGATTGATTGATTGATTGATTGATTGATTGATTGATTTGACTTTTATACTGCCCATCTAGGGAATAGCTACTCTAATTCAGGACAAGAAAACACTGGCCTTAATCCAATCCTTCTTCTCTGCCTCCATGCCCTCCTGTGGGAAAATGGAAGAATAACAGATTTTTAAAAGCCAAATTGAGAATTGGCATATCACTGCATTGGCTTGCCACCCAAGTGACATGAAACTCCCATTGTTTTGGTTCAACACTGGCAAAATGCACACGCCAGGAACCAAACTCAAATGGAGTGAAACCACCCATGCTAACCCCTGCTGGCATTAAAAAAAATGGATAGACATGGGAAAGGATCAGGTTTGCTTGTGATCTCAGGTAGTTGTCAGAAAATAGATCAGACCCAACTGTACCAAATGTAATCCAGGACATGAGGTGGCCTTCTCAAAGGACAGCATCTCTCTAATGAAGCTCACCCTGAACACACAAAGTTCTACGAGCCCTACCAACATATAGGGAAGGCTAAATCTGATTGCATCCTCTGTAACACTTTCAACTGAACACATAGCACCTATACAGAACTGTGTGCTCAACACACAACAATCTAGAATATTCCTGTGTGAGTGGTGGGATGTAGGGCTGCACTTACCATCTCCATTAGACTTCACATGAACAGGCTGACACTTCAATGGGGATCCAGTTTTTTAAAAAAGCCAGACTACAAGTAACAGTGCCAGAAATGAAATCACAATAATATTCAAAATGTGTTATTAAGATAGCTATGTGTGTCTTAGAAGCCAAATTCTCAAATGCCAGATATGCTTGTGGCCAAAAGACTGATCAGAAAGAAAAGTAAACTAATTTACTCAAGGGATGTGAGAATAGTTCCTGATGTAACAACCACTGAAAATTAACCTTTAAGGAATTATATTTCTAGTGACAGGTTACCTGTATATTTGACCCTAAAGTAAATAGGAATATACAGTGTATCACAGAAGTGAGTACACCCCCTCACATTTCATAATGATTTTAGTATAACTTTTCATGTAACATCATTGCAGAAATAACAGTTGGCTACAATGTAAATCAGTGAGTATACAGCTTGTATAAAAGTGTAAATGTGCTGTCTCCTCAGAATAATGAAACACAGCCATTAATGTCTAAACTGCTGGCTACAAAAGTGAGTACACCCCTAAGTGACAATGTCCAAATTGGGCACAAGTAGCTGTTTTCCCTTCCTTGTGTCATGAGACCCGTTAGTGTTACAAGGTCTCAGGTGTGAAGGGGAGAAGGTGTTATCACTCTCACTCTCTCATACTAGTCACCTGTAGAGATGGGCATGAAAAGGAAATATAGCATTTTGTTTCATTTCAGTCTGACATATGAGAGCAAACCATGAACCCTTCTGTTCAGGGACTGGGCTGCAGGGCAGTGTTCCAACATGATAACAACCCCAAACACATCTCCAAAACGACCACTGCCTTGTTAAAGAAGCTGAGGGCAAAGCATGTCTCCAGACCTAAACCCTATTGAACATATGTGGGGCATCCTGAAATGGAGGGTGAAGGGGTGCAAGGTCTCCAACATCCAGCAGCTCTATGATGTCATCATGGAGGAGTGGAAGAGGACTCCAGTGGCAACCTGTGAAGCTCTGGTAAACTCTATGTCCAAGAGGGTTAAGCCAGTGCTGGAAAATAATGGTGGCCCCACAAAATATTGACACTTTGTGCCCAATAGGACATTGTCACTTGTGTGCTCACTTTTGTTGCCAGTGGTTTAGACATTAATGGCTGTGTGTTGCATTATTTTGAGGGGACATCACATTTACACTGTTATAAAAGCTGTAAATTCACTGTTTTACATTGTAGCCAAGTGTCATGTCTTCAGTGTTGTTACATGAAAAGTTATACTAAAATATTTATGAAATATGAGGGAGTGTACTCACTTCTGTGATATACTGTATATACATATTTTCCAAAAATACATTTAGGAAAATCTTGATATGCCACACACTAGTCCATAACTAAGATATGAAATTATCCTAAGGAGGAGGGGCTTGTGATTTGTTTTAAAAATGGTATTATCCCAAAGCTACTGAAAAGTAGATGCTCAGTCAATAAACAAAGAAACAAAAAAGAAGGTGGAGCTATGTGGTACTGGGATTTTATAAAAATAGCTAGAGGGGTGCCCATACATAATTTTTATGGAGAGCTGCAGATCCCAACTAGCCCTGTTGATGCCTCGTGAATTACAGTTTTGCAGACTGTGTTGTGGACCACTAATAGACATCAAAAACCACTCTAAGAGTGTTGTCTTTTTTTTTTTTTTTTTTTTTTGCAAACTTGCATGCTGTCTTTAGAGGGAGGGACATTTCTGGGCTGGGGTGCCTCTCAATCTATCCAGCA
This sequence comes from Phrynocephalus forsythii, assembly GCA_029282475.1. NCBI lineage: Eukaryota > Metazoa > Chordata > Lepidosauria > Squamata > Agamidae > Phrynocephalus > Phrynocephalus forsythii. Next base: position 9,344,899 of record JAPFRF010000007.1, on the reverse strand, counting down.
CTAACCCACCTTCTCTGCCTCTGATTCAAAGAAAGCTCTATCTCTTTGCTCTGTCTTTTTCCATCTCTAAAGGAAACAGTCATTCTGTTAAGGCCTGTTGCCAAAAATCAGTCAGACATGTTTGTTTGTTGCTGTTTGATCTGTTCAGCTATAAGTAATGAAACCCTTTATTTGCTCTCAGTGTGGACTACCAGTATTTAGACTGTACAAGCCATTTAATCAGAAAAGGGATGGACTAAGCTGGGGAACTTGAAGTTAATCTGAACTATGCTATGCAGATACAGGAATTTAACTAAAAATTCAAAACACAGCAACAAACTGCCAAACTTTTTCCACCAGGATTACAAAACACCAAATACAGTGATCCCCCACCTATTGTGGGGGTTAGGGACCTGACCTGACCCATGATAATTGAAAATCCTCAATATGCTGATGCAGGTCGAGTCAGGCCTGTGGGGGCCTAGCTGGGGGCTCTTGTACTTGCTACCAGCATGGCCCTACCCTGTACGGGTGAGAGCCTTCCCGGGCCTTCTGGAGGCCCCAAAAGGGCCTCCCTGTGAACCAGAAGGGACTTTCGGTAAACCAGTAAATCACATCTGAGGCCTCTGACAGGCCTAGAAAGGCTCTTGGAGGCCTCAGAAATGATTTTCAGGAATCCGGAAGTCACTTCCATTTCGCAGGGCGGCCCTTTGGAGGCCTCCAGAAGGCCCAGGAAGGCCCTCACAGGCCTGTTCGGGGCAGCTCCAGTCCTGGGGTAAGCATGGGAGGTTTGAAACAGGACTTTTCTCCTTTACCCTACAGGGCCTTTTTTCATATACTGAGGTCCCACAATATAGCAGGACTGCAGTATATGAACTGCAAAAGGGCGGGGGACCACTGTAGACAGTTTTCATGCCATGTAAAAAAAAAAAAAATCAAGGATATTGCTGAAATACTAGTCCATGTACAAATGTTGACACTAAGGGCTGTTCTCCCACTATTTTACCATACAGAAGCCCATCTCCTCTTGCAGAGCCATTTTTTTCTGCAGAAGGCAAATGCAAATGCACAACTCACTGATAAATATGGTAGCGAGTCCCCATTTGGATTTTAGGGCATCAGACTGGCATGTGCTGGAAATCTAAAGCAGAGATATTAATAAGCAGCGAGAGAACACTGCAGGTTATGCCATTTGCCTTCCATGTGCATAACAATGCAACAGTGAAAGGCAATTGCCTCAGGCAGTAGATACTGGCAGCGGCAGCTGTCTTCCTTTCCACTCAGCCTTGGCCACCACCCTGTATTACAGGACAGATCTATGCACACATGCCATCCAATGTGCCCCAGGCCCTCATAAACTGCAGTCTTGGTATCCTATCACAGAACTGAAGTAAGATTCAGCTTGGCTTCTGAACAAAGTCAATGCATCTTACCCTTTGCCTCAGGCAGCAAAGTATCTCAGACTCTCATTGACTTGTTAGTAATTGTTAGTCACCAATTAATACAGAATTGATGTGTCTGAGGTGTTGCAGTATGCTGCCAGCGATACTAGCTAGGAAGGGGCAGGAGAGTGATAGCTCTGCAGTTCAAGCGCCACCCCAGTACCCATTATGATCAGACAAAGGGATGACTAGCTCACCAGTTCTGCACACAGTGGCAACACCAAGTAATTAAGATGCATGTACTGAAAGGTCAATCCCATGGAACCTAGTGGCTTATACATCCATGAACATGCACAGGAATCACAGAGATGGTAGAGTACACAGCTGGTCTTCTGTGTCTTAAAGTAATTTTAATATTCATTTAGTTGATTAAGCTATTTTGTATTGGGGAGGACCCTGATCTGCTAATCCACAACCTAAAGACAGTTTGCTGTCCCTTTAAACCAAATGAGAAATACCCAGAAAGCTTTCTTCCAAATACAAGTCATCATCACATCAAGTAACAACACAGAGCATCTCCTGCTTTGCTTTGCCTTATCTATTAAACCCAGTATTTCACTTCTACCCTGCCTGTGATGTCATCTACCTCAAGCCCTTATTTCTCATTGGCCCAATGTAGTGTTTGATCTCCAGTCCATTAAGGATCACGTGGGACCGACTGTCCCACATGACAATTGGTTTACCCTGTGGGAGGCCAGAATTTGTCACAAACTGGATTTGAGCCTGAGAAAATAAACATGTTCCTTTATCAATTAGGTAGGGTACAAAGTGCAGTGGCAGCAACAATACTGGGGTGGCAGTGGGAAAAACATAACAGTTCTATAGGAATATATGACATATATTCTACATATATAAAAATAAAAACTACTAAAACTGGCACTATTTAAAAGCCAAGCTTATTTCTTGTAAATTACTATTGAGAACAGGCTTTTGAACTTAATAGAAGTTGCTCCTTCAATTACATTATAGAAAATATCTGGAAGTTGAGTCATGACAACGGGACCTCTTTTCTTTTCCTGAGAGATCGAAATGTTGTGCTGCTCATCTAAGCAGCTTTGTCAGTCTGAGGAAAATTAGTGGTGGTGAGTCCTCCATTTTATTGTTTACCTTCATTTCACCCCACCCTGGTCTGAATAGATATACTAAACAATGGCCTGAATAGGCTAGTTACGTGGATTATGGCTTAAGGTTGTGTGAGAGCTCCACCTATGCAACCTTTCCCAACATCCATTAAGGATGGGTCGTTAGCTAAGGCCTTGATGGTGAAGGTATGAAGTGCTTCTGATTTTTCTGGGGGCTGATGAAAGGGCTGCTTGATGAGTAGCAAACAGATTGTACCTTAGCCCCCCATCTCTGTTGAGAGAGGGGTTTTCTATGCTCACATGAATTGCTTCCCTCTCCCAAACCACCTATCTTCTCTGTCTTATATGTGTAAATCCTCATCTTTGTATGACTGCCCTTTGTCCTTCAGATGGAGGTACACTGCTGATTCTGGTCCTGAGCTGTTGCCTCTCCTATGTTGGGCCATTATTGAAAATAGTATCTCAAGGTCATGGACACATTTGTTGTTCCCTGGGTAACAATAGCATCCTGTTGTCTGATCTTTCCACTCTGGAAGTACCACTGGAATGCTCCTGGCATGAATGAAGAAGTACTAAATTATCTTTCTTCCCAAACCAGCACCACTAAATCTTGTCCTTTGCAAAGTAAACTGCAAAATCAAAACCTGAAAAAGTAACTAAAGCAATCATTTCCCACCCAAATAACAATACTTTAAAAAAAAAAGCCCTTTCCCTCCTTTACCAAAAAATCATTGTGCTTTAATTGTGTTGAGTTGCCTGTTTGTGAGTGCACAAAGCCATGGGCACATTTAATTAATTGCTGGTATAAAAGTACCCCAAAAGAAAGTAATTCAGATATTATAAATGAATTGTTGAAGTCCAATACTTCCTCCACTTATGCTTTTATATTACTACAAATGCATCATATATGTGCATTGTTGCACTCCATACCATTAGCTTGTATTTTCAGATTCAATAACTTACTTTACAGGTGTAACAATGGAATCAAATCAGTTGATGTCAAAAGATTTCAAATCTACCAAATAATAGCATAGGCTAACAAAATGTATGCTTAAAAACATCCCCGAAAAAATATATAGGGAAACTTTTAAATAGTACTATTTATATATTTTTTATTTAAATTACAAGTCCAGAAATTATGGGATGGTGGGAAGTGTAGTTGGGGGCAAATCAAATATAGTGCTGGAAAATGTGCCACAGTTTTCTCACTGACATCAATAAAACCACGTTTTAAAAAAGATGTTCCCAATGTGTCCCCCCAATAATAAATAATAAATAAATAAATAAATAAATAAATAAATAAATAAATAAATAAATAAATAAATAAATGGACTTGGCAAACTCTTTTCATTTACTCATTATCTTTGGAATTTGCCATTATTTAGAATACCTTCTATAAAGATTTGAGTTAATATTTCCAACATAAAATACACACAGTAAGTCTTTGTCTTTGGTATCTCCAGTCAAAGACTATTATCCAGTGAGCAAGAATACAAAAGCAGTTGAAGACTTATTATTATCTGCTGGGGAGCATTTCACACTTATCATATTTTGCCTTGCATAGCATACAATAGGATATACGGTAGCTGCACACAGAATCTTTAAACCACAGCCTTGTTTATTGCTACCATACCACCTCTGCTATAATGGGGATGTGTGAAGTAAGTAACACAAGCTATATCAAGAGCATGCAACCAGGGAAGAAACAACCCAGAGGAAAAGTTTATGTCCTATTATCTTATGCCTGTTGGACATCTTCAGTTCAGCAACAACAACATCGATAATATAGAGATGTATGATAAAAAAGGAAAAAACAATAGTAATAAGAATAGAAGAAAATAACATTCTCCCTTTTAACATGTTAAAGATAAATTAAATTTTTTTCACCAGTTCTAGGCTGATTTTTATATATACACACTTAACTGTATCAGCAACCTGGTTTTAATTTTTGGGGTGGGTGGGTTGGGGAATAAAAAGAAAAGAAAAGAAATTGCATGCCTTTGCCTGTCTTAATACATTTTACCAGTTAGATATGATGAGCACTATCCAGTCAAAAGTTAGGCATACCGAAGCCTTCTGTAATTGTAGTCAAAAACAGTGCACATGTTTTACTACATGCACTGGAAATAACACTCAGAAGTGCTTCCAATTTCAGTCCTATGCATGCTTATTTAGAAATTAATCACATTGTATTCTGTGTAGGATCTTAGTGCTAGTTTAGAGTGCACAGGGTTAAAGCCTACATTTGGCTGGATATTGTTTGATCTGTTTAAAGTTTTTTTTTATTATCATATTTTTTAAACTCCCAACTAACCTCTGGGCAAGTCTATGTTATGTGGAATCACTAGTGTAAATCAAGTGTGTGGGTGTTGTGTTTGCCCCTACCATTTTCCATATGCTCTGCCTCACCAACACTGCCATCCGGCGTAGTCCTTTCGTAGTTGTCCTCTGGGAGTGGAAGGGCACCCAGCCTCGGCCCTGAAGAACTCTTACTGCTTGGTGTTTCTGACTCCTCCAGACCGCTGTCATAGCAACTCTGCAATGACCCTTGATGTGGGTCCTGAGGCTGACTCACAACTGAAAACGTCACTCTACGGAATGGCTGCAAAAGAAAAGATTCTGAATGTCACTTGAAAGGTAGGGTCTGAGAAAGCCATTCTTTAACAAAAACAGCACAAAAATACCACAGTTCGGCCCCAATATTTGAATGCTGGTTAAACAACAGCTAATCTAAATCTGTGGCATCAATCCCACAAAGCTTCACTGTCAATGTACTGTGTGGTCTGCTTGTCTAAGTGATTTGAATCTCCTGGGGGAGGGGCAGCTAAAAGAGATTGGCTTCTCTTTAAAGGCCACTAAGTATGTCAGCTACACTCAAAGGGTGACATGAATCTTTCAAGGAGCCAAGAAGAGCAGCATTTGATTGTTGCACATCTGCCTATATTATTGAAGGTTGGCAGCTGTAGGTCGTCAATTGTTCTAATGAAAAGTCCAACATTAAGAATGATATGAGGGAATAAGAAACTTCTGTTTGTGATGTTCAATCTGGCCAGGACCATTTCCCACAACCAAACCACCATTTAATAATGAAATGGTTGAATAGTGTGTTTGCATGCATGACACCACCCAAATGGATAGTTGGCAGTAAAGATGCCGGTTCCTCAACCAATATGCCCTTTTCCAAGGAGCTGATACCTGGACTCTTACTCATTTTATTGTGAATTTCCTTATCCTTGCTCTGCATTGGATGTCAACTGTAATTACGAAGAAACTCAAAGCGTAAGAATTCCAAGACATTACAGAGATTTCATGGTGATGTAAGTTTCAGATACAGTACATCCTCAGGAAGGAAGTAATAGTTGCCTCATGTTTCCTAATACACTTTGAAAAGGTGAGAGGACAGACTTTCAGACTCATGCTTTCTCAGCAGTGGGTCCTGAGCCCTGGATTTTGTAGTGATTGAGTGCTGAGGAATGGAAGAGCCAATCCTCTTATTCTCATCAAGTGTTCATGGCCTAGGCCAGTGATGGCAAACCTTCGGCATTCCAGATGTTTTGGACCACAACTCCCAGAATTCTGAGCCTAGACTGCCAATGACAAAGGAATGTGGGAGCTGTAGTCCAAAACATCTGGAATGCAAAAGGTTAGCCACCGCTGACCTAGGCCATAAGTGGCGAAGCTTTGGCATTCCAGATGTTTTGGAGCACAACTCCCAGAATTCTAAGCCTGTATTGCCAATGACTAGAGATGGGCATGAATGCAAAAATGGTGTTTCATTTCATTTTTCATTTTGTTGAACTTCATTTCATTTTGTTTCATTTGAAATTATTTTTTAAAAAATGTTTCATTTTTGTTTTGTTTTGTTTTTGTTTTTAACATGGTGTCTGTGCCTCCCCCCCATGTGCCCAATTGGGGGGGGAGGGAGGCATGGGTCATTTAAAATGTGGCTCCAAGACATTTTAAAAACCCCACACTTTTAACCCCGGATTGGACGCGTTGATGGGGGAATGGCACAAGGATTAAAAACTTTTGTAAAGCTCCCAGAGCCAGTGTTAATGGCTGTGGCCACCGCTTGCTTCAATGGCTAAAAGAAAGTTTTAAAACCCCATGCCCCCAAAATTGGGCATGTTGGGGGAATGGCATGGGGTTTTAAAACATTTTTTAGCCACTGAAACAGGCAGTGGCCATGGCCATTAACACTTTCTTTGGGAGCTTAAAAATGCACTTGCTTCGGTGGCTAAAAAAAGTTTTAAAACTCCACAGCATTCCCCCAGTGCACCTGATTGGGGGGGGGACAGTGTAGGGGTTTTTAAAATGTCTTGGAGACACCGTGGCAGCCTCAGTGGCTCCAAGAAACTTTAAATGATCCACACCTTTTCCCTTCAACATGCCCAATCGGGGAAATGGTGCAGGGTTTTAAAAATGTCTTGGAGCCACCGAGGCAGCCCCCAGGGAATGCATTGAGGAATGTGTTCCTATGGGAAACCACTTTAAACAACCCACACCTCCCCCCCGATCAGGCATGTTGGGGACAAAGGTGCAAGTCATTTAAAATGTTTTGCATCCTCGTTTAAAAGACATTTTAAACAACCTGCACCTTTCCCCCAACATGCTCAACTGGGGGGGGGAGGGAGGCACAGGTTGTTTAAAGCAGTTTCTCATAGGAATGCATTCCTCAATGCATTCCTATGGGAATACCTAACAAAAAATGAAACTGAACAAACATAAAATTTCCAGTTTGTATTGTTTCATTTTTCTTTAAAAATCATTTCATTTTTCATTTTGTTCTGAAGCAAAATGAAAAACGAAAATCAAAATGAAAAAAAAATATTTCGTGCCCATCTCTACCAATGACAAAGGACTCTGGGGGGTTGTGGTGCAAAACATTTGGAGTGCCGAAGGCTCACCACCACTGGCCTAGGGAAGGGACTAGAAGGAATATTCTTAGCCAAAGTGAATTTCTTACTTCCTCCATTCTTCCTGAAGGAGTGGATTTTGAACCACAAGATCTCACACTGAAATAAACCCATTACTCTTGAAAATGTTACCACCGCCTGTCCTTTTGCCAATTTAGTTCCTCAAGTTTCCAATCACAGCAGGGCAGGAATAGACATCCTGTGGTCCTCTAGATACTGCTGGGGCCCAATCAGTGTCAGCCAGTGTAGCTGGCAGCCATTGACAATGGAAGTTATGATAACCCTTCCAAATACTGCTGTCTCAGCCTGCCCTAATCAAAGAAAAGAACTGAATGAGTTGTGATTTAATCTGTTTTGTCTGCGTTATACCTAGAGAGAGTCTCAAGGGCTTCTTAGATGACTCCAGAGGGATTTTGCAGCAAGACATATAAGAGCCGTACACATTTAACGCCTTCTACCTGTACTTCAAGGCAGACCCTGACAATTTAAAAAAAAAAAAAACACATATTTCTTTTTTAATAAATCCTTACCAATCAATGAAAACTTCCTTTCCAGTTTATGAAAACATGAATTTTAGAGAGGCCTTTTAATAAATACAAAGCAGAAAACAATTGGCCTCTTTACCTGTTCTTTATTTGGTTCATTTTCACCCAACATCTGTACTATCCTGTGTTAAACTGGCTCGAGGGTTGGGTTGTTGTAGATGGCATTGGACAAAGGCTGCCAGAAAAGATTTCAACATTAAACCTTCATGCTGTCTAGCATTAAATCTTTTCTCTAGAAAGGCCAAAAATATCTAGGATTTTATAGACACCATAAATGTTACAGTAAAGCGTGGCTGCCAGTAACACTCACATACACATGGGCATTTTAAAAATCAATGTCTGTGATTCTGAAAGCCAGGACACGTAAAGGATGTAACAAGAACAAAAAGGAAAGGAAAATGGTCCAGTCCCTCCACTCCTTTGCCACAAAATTTAATGCTGAGAGACTGGGTGTTCTGCTAGCTAACTTAATAAAGCCTTCAACCTATTGCAGCCACAGGTGACACCACAAGCTTCCACTGGGACTGTCTATCCATTGATTATTATTAGGGATTTGTGTTCACTCAAAAATGTCAAAAAAAGCCCCCAAGGAATAACTGACACTATAAAAGTATATTCATTGCTCTCTGTCACCCAAGGGGATTTGGGGAAATGGGAGAGACAGAGAAATCTTGTCAACACAGCCCCTCAGCAGTGACGAGGCACTGAAACCAAATTCAGGGAAAGCACACATGTCACTTTCATCTCTTTTCAGCATCCCTGGGAAACATATTTTCATACAAAGAGACATTGTGTGTGAGAGCATGCAACTCACAGGTCTAACAGCCACTGCTTTTCAGGAGCAGTAGGAGATGCCTCATCTAAAATCATTGACTTTGTCACTCTAGTATTACTGCAGATATGGTTGGATCATTTCCATGAATGTAAAGGGGGAAAGCTTGTGGTGCGGGATGACAATCACTATCACAAGCCAAAATGCGTGTGGATGTTTTTCTGCTTGATTAGACAAAAGTTGTCGCTGATTCTGTTACTTTGTTTTCAACACTAAAACAACAGACGACTCTGGAAGACTGCAATTGTCACCTTCATAACCTGGATGTCTCCTAGTGGTGCACTGGTTAAATGCCTGTACTGCAGCTAAAGCTGTGCTCACAACCTGGGGTTCAATCCCAGGTAGCAGGCTCATGGCTGACTCAGCCTTCCATCTTTCCGAGGTCAGTAAAATGAGTGCCCTGCTTGTTGGGGTGGGGTGGGGGCAATGTGTAGCCTGCATAATTAAATTGTAAACCGCTCAGAGAGTGCTTGAAGCGCTATGGGGAGGTATATAAGCAGAACACTTTGCTTTGCTTTACTTTGTGTTTTGGCTCTAGGATCACTAAAGTACGTATCTCTGTATATGGAAGGTGCACGGAGGGTAACAATCACAGGCCATGGCTGTCTGTTGCCTTTCTTTCCATTAATATGACTAATTATCCCTATAGGATGAGAGCCAGAATGGCATAGTGCTTAAAGGACTGAACCAGTAGGCAGAAGACTGGGGTTGATCTGTAAAGTTCACTTGATCCACTCACACTCTCAGTCTGAAGTACATTTTCCAGTGACACACTTGAAACATTGCACTTTATATTTGTTGAAATGTATGTGTGTGTTCCCAAATCAACCCCAAATTTTGATCCACTAAACTGTGATATGAGGGTTTTCTATTTCTTTACCAGAGCAATGGGCAGAAACCTCTAACTGAACGAACAGGATAGCCCTATTTATACCACCGTGTGGTGTCTCAAGATTCTTTTGTTTCAGTCAGACTTCCACTGCAGCACTCCAGCATCTGCTGCCTGGGGAATTTACCTCACTCTTCCCAATGGTAGAGTTCATTGTATTATGAAGCCTTCTGTGGTCACTTTATATAAATGGACATTTTTATATTTTCTTTGCAGCTTATTCATTCATTTGACCCTTCCAGCTGCAGTGGGAAATGGTACAATTGCTACTAGCCCTACAAATAAACACACAAAGATTATTACAGAATTGACCTGTATGAATCATTGATGTTGGCTCACTCAACATCTAGGATGAAAGGTAGCCTTTTAGGTTTTGTTGAACTCACATTATTATTGACCATTGTCTGTGAAGGCTAGGACCCATGGGAGATGAAATCCAACATCTACATAGCCACATCCCTCAGCCCACTCTGTCAACATAAATCATCATCTGGAAATGGTTCCTACTTCCTACAGAGTTTATTTAGAAACCTGGCAAGCGCCCATCCAATACTCACTCATTTAGGAGTAAGAATGTCAATATTACAGCTTCTTGCTCTTGAGGGGGAGGGGGTGAGAAAAAAAGCATGCTTTTTTCTTGCAGAGATATTTCTTTGTTTGAACATCATGAGTTATTTCACTTATGAAAGTAAATCCCAAAGAGAAATTGGGGATTTCTCATGCATTACAACTGACAGATGATGCAATACAGTGGAACCTTGAGTTACGTCATTAATCCGTTCCAGTGGTCTAGACTTAAGTCAAACATGACTTAAGTCAAACGAACGTTTCCCATAGAAAGTAATGGGAAAGTGGATTAATCCGTTCCAGATGATGAAAAAGACCCTCGAAAACAGCAATTTAACACAAATTTGACTGGGACAGGAGATTCCTTCTGGGGATATAAATGAAATGTCTCTTCAAAGAGAGGAGGAGGCAGTGGAATGATAGTCCACAAGTTATATGCCTCCACTTTTTAATGTTCATAGCAACAATGTCTAACATTTAAGTTTTACTGATTTTTGCGACTTTCCAAGTTCTGAACAACTCTATGCTTACCATTAGAGTCCCACAACTTTACAGCTCCCCAACTTATTTCTTCTTCAGCCAGATTTTTACAAGACTGAGCCGACTGAACCAGCGAGGCCAAATCCGGCAGCCTTCGGTGAGGCCGAGGACCAGCTCCATGCCGCCGCTGCCAGAGGAGGGGAAGAAGGCAGGAGCATTTTGGAGGCGGCAGCCGCGATGCTGGGTTGTGGCTGCCGCCCAATTCCGGTGCCTTGCACTGGGGCTCCGAGATGTAAGTCAAAGCCTGTGACTCAAGTCAAACAGGCCCCTTCTTGATGCAAGTCAAATATGATGCAAGTCAAGCAGTAGGTAAGTCAAGGTTCCACTGTAACAACTTTCATTCAAAACCAAGTGATATGCCCTCAAGTGATTTATTTTGAAAGTCTAGATTTGTCATTAAAGTGACACAGGAAATAACATTGCACTTGCACTCAGTTCCATGAAGTCCCAACAACATTAACCCCTCTGGAGCAGAACAGGAAAATCCTGTCCACAGTATGCAAGGAAAAAAGTGTTTTCAGACCTTTTATTGGCAAAAGCTATGGTTAGTAGGTGCCCTAGGTATATCTGATCTCGCCTGATTTCGGAAGCTAAGCAGGTTCAGCCCTGGTTAGTACTTGGATGGGCAACTACCAGGGAATACCAGGTGCTGTAGGTGCCAGGAGTAGGAACTGGCAAACCACTCCAGTATTCCTGCTAAGAAAACTCCATAGATGTGGAGTCACGAAGAGTCGGTCACGACTGTAACAACACAACACACACACACATGGTTAGTAAAATCACTGAAGAAATGCATGGAAATAACATGCTGGCAGGCTGAATAGAAAGTTGCAACATCTGACTGCACAGCCAAGGGTTCAGCAATTGATTCTCCAGTATGCTTCCTGGAGGACGAGCCAGACTACTTGGCCATGGACAAAGTACTGTGTCCAAGAGTGTCCCCAGATTGAGGTCAGGTACATCCCTTCTGAGTGCATTATACTTAGGAAACTCTAGGAAGGGACAGAATCAACCCAACAACAAGTCATTGTTCTTCACATGCACCGCTATTTATTCTCAAATTGAATTAGTTTTGAAGTGTGAAACCTGTGATCTTGGGAGGATACTACTGCGACCTCCCTTAGTCTACATGTTCCCCAAATCCCCCTCCTCTACATTGCTGCAACAAAAAAGAGTATACATGGGAAATGTTACTGGGTGTGAAAAATCCCATTTCCATCATGTTTCTCCAAATTCCACCTTCATTCTCTTCAATTTCTTGTTTCTTGTTGGCTCATGGGACATATTTTTCCTTCACAAACTTCAGGGTTTTCCAGGTACAAAATACAAGTGGTTTACCATTTCCTTCTACCTCACTGTTTGTGTGCACACACACTTGTGTTGTGTGTGTGTGTGCATATATAATCAAACACTTTCCTATTCCTAGTTATACAGTCATTCCCACATACCCTTGTACTCATCAGAATCAGCCAAACTGATATCGAAATGGTGTTGGAGCTGATTTTCCCAGGCAGATCCGACTCCTGTGAGCCCACCAAATACCTGCTTAGTGGGTGAGTAGAGCCACCTGTGTGGCCCTTGGCAAGCTGCCCAGTCACAGGCCACCCTGAGAAGAAAACCACTTTTGAGTATTCTCTACCTGGAGAACCCTGAAAAGGGCCATTGTAAGTTAGAATTGACTTGATGGTACATGATTAACAACAGGAGAGAGAGAGAGAGAGAGAGAGAGAGAGAGAGAGAATCCTGACCCATAGCAGGAGAAGCTTCAATCTCTCACCACACCAGCACTGCTCAGTGTGAAATGCTGCCTATGAATGGGAGGGGGAAGTGTGCAACTGTGCTATGTATCTCCTTTCTCTAGCTACCACCCCAAACTCGCTTATTTGGCTTCCAAATATTTCCACAGGCTCCAGTTTCAGATGTTAACACATCATCTTTAATTTACACCAAATGTTGCCTACTGCATACAGACTAGACATGGGCACGACTTGGTGAAATTGTTGTTTCCATTTTTGGTTATCATTTCCGTTACGTAACAGAAACGGTAACGATAATTAAGCCATCAGAACTCGAACTCGAACCGAAAAAAGAAAAATTGGTCGGGTTTTTCGTTTCCGTTTGTGGCATCACGGCGATCGTGCGATGTGAAGCACAGAACAAGTTTTTAAAAGTTTTTTTTAAAAACCCCGACTCCCGGCCAAAAAAGCAGGTGAAAATATGCCTGCCTGAGGTTTTGCCACCTACCAGAGGGGTGGTTTCTGGGGGGTCCCAGGCCTTCCCCCCCTCTTCTCCTGTCTTGGGCTGCTTGCACCAGGCTGGGGGAGGGCCATCCTCGTCGTCTGTCTCTCACTGCATGCCATGTGGTGGTGGTGGGGATCTAAAATGGCGACCACAATTTTTCTTTTGAAATCATGGTCAAAAAACACACCAAATCACCACAGAAACATGTGAAATTTATTTATTTTAAATACCTGAATTTTTATAGTAGCAACAGTGGTTTTTTTATAGCAATAAAATGTTGTATTGATTTTATTTTATTTTATTTTATTTTATTAGACCTGCCCATTTGGGCTGGGCATGGGATGGGACCATGCAATTTTTTTGAACCATTCCACCAATGGCATCACCCGGTTTTTGACTGACACTTCTGGATGTCTCGGAGGGCATAAAAAGCCGAGGCACCTTCCAGAAATCGCAGTCGGGTCAGTGTATGGATGTGGTTGAGGGAGGAGGGCTGGCTGCTGGTGCTGGTGTGATCCGATCGAGATTGAGAAAGAGGAGGGAGGCTGGAGGATTTAGGATTTAAGTTAGGCAGGCAGGGAGGGAATTGAATTTAGAAAATAATTTCTTTGATTCCCTGCAGCTTTGTCTGCTGAAGGGAATAGCAGTTTATTCTTTATTTCTTCTCTGGCAGTTTGTGAGGATTTTTTCTGATATTGGATAAAGGGGGAGGTCCGACTGGCAGTGGGAGGTGTGGATTTATTTTAAAAATATATTATATACTACCATTTATTTTCTATTTTCCCAACTTCAATTTGCTTGCGCACACACACATTTGGGGTGCAAGCCAAGAACAGAACCTCTATCCTAAGTGATATCCTAGCTGCCCACTCGCCCATCCGCACGCGCCACCACCCGCCTGCGGCCCACGCCGCCACCCGCCCACTCGCCCGCCCGCGGCCGCTGGCCGCCCGCTCACCCACCCCCCACCCCGCCCCGCCCCACCCGCTGCCTAGGGCGCAAAAACACCTAGCGCCGGCCCTGATTGCGGGACGCCCCTATGCTCTGGGAAGTCAAATCGCGCTAAATCACGGTGGAAACGACAAACAACAAACGACAAACGGAAACGACAAATTTTTGAAAAATTTCACGACAAACGGAAATGACCCAAAACGGACCCGTTCCGACAAACGAAAACTCAAAACATCATTTTTTTCTGGTTGTGCCCATGTCTAATACAGAGTAGTCAAAGTGCCAAAAGCTTTGAGGAACCCAGGGTTGCTATGCCAAATGCTGGTGTCTCTCTGTATTTCTTCTCCACATCCTATAACGTTTAGTACTGCTTTCTCAACCTAACACCATTGTACTCCACAATGAATAATTACATGTCTTCACAGAGGGGATTGGGACATTGGGTACTTATTAGATGTTATGGAGGAGGACATGGAAATTCAAATTCCCTCTCTCCGTATATTCTGATAAAGCTGGCATTGAGCTCCCATTTATTTCTTATCTCTGGTCTACCCTAACAGGTTAATGATAGATGTAGTGGGTTAACTGGGAGCTGTGTGCTGTGTGCTGTACTGGATATAGAGATGCATGAGGATTCAGGAGACAAAGTTTGAAATTCTCACTTGGTCATAGAAACTCACAAGGGAGAGTGGGGATGACATTCATAAACTTATTCCTTAAATATCTCACACACATTGAAAACCCTATCAGGGACACTATAAATCAGATGTGCCTTGATTGTATGTAACACACACAAGCTTGGCAGCCACATGCTTATGAATGTTCATAAGCACAGCTGGTAATAGCTTTCAGCTGCTTGATTCAGGATTTGGCATTTAAATGTATGCTACCTCTGAAAATGGAGATGTCAAAAGGTTAGGAAAGGTGCTTTCTCCACAAACGTACTTTGGGGGAAACTTGGACACTATAGTATCTGTCAAAAGTGATTCCAATATCCACAGATTTCAGTGATAAAACATATGTTCTAGTATTTTCCTCTGAAAAAATCAGCAACTCACATATTGAGCATTGCTCTGATTCTGTTTCCATTTTGATTTCTATGGACCACAAAAAAGGCAACAACAACTCAACAAGTCTTTATACCTGCTTTCATAACAGCATTTTGTTACCGTACTGAATTCTGAATGCATCAACACCAACCTATTTCTAATTAAATCGTTGTGAATCAGAGGCAGAAGGTGCAGCTTTGTTCTCTGTGGTATTTTAGCTCCATGAATTGAGGGATGAGGTAAGAATGATTCTTTGGAGCACAATAGTCATGTACTCCCTTGGAAATACTACTTTTCTAAGGAGGAAAAGAAACATGGAACATGCCCTTAAAGTTAACTATGATTGGTTAGCTCATGTTGGAGGGTCTCTTAAGCATAATCATGTAATGCATATAACATCCTGGATCAGTACATTCAGTAAAGTTCATTAACCACATTAGACTGTCAGGTTTCACAGGCTATTTTTGGTCCTTTGACACAGTGGCTGCTGTGTTCATCTCTTCATATTACTTCCGTGTAAGCTGACCCGCTGACTTGATTATGGCTAAGATGAGGTATTTTTGCTTTGTGGTTGTGTTGGGGGTGCGGAATATGTCATCCAAGTAACTCCAAGTCATCTCCAGTTACTAATAGAATCCAAAATATGAATATAATATTAAACCAGGAGCTGCTCAGTTTCCTGCAGAAAGGTACCCAGGGAAAAAAAAAGATTGATGCCAATCATACTACCGGTATTCCTTTCTCAGTATACACAGCCCTTACAAATTAGCAACAACACACCAAATAAAACTGAGCTCTCCTTCCACTCCAGAAGCTTGCATTTGATACAGTTCAACTGGGCAAGAGAGGAAACAATAATTGAGGGAAGGCACTGGATGAATTCAGCCAGCTGTACTTATCCTTTGTTTGATAGGGGGATGACAAAATAGGGTTAAACATTCAGTGAAGAGTTGGATGGATTTGAAGATGAAAGACACAAAAATGGTGTTATGCAAGGATTTGGAGTGGAAAATTTGTGACATGGTGGGGGAAGACCCACCACCTCCTCACAATATGTGCATCTCAATGCGTGTGAAACACTTTTAGATACAAGAGAACAAATTTGTTCCCCACAGTATCATTTCAGAAGCATTCCCGGGACTTGGAAAAGACAAACATCTCTAGTACATTTATTATCCAACAAAGAGTCAAGAAGAGATGCTTTTTAGGCAGCTTTGGAAGAGTGAGGTTCTCAAAGTCATAGCTCTTTTCACTGAAGCAGGGCAATTGGTGGGAAACAAAGGTCTGCAGCTAAGAGTAATACACAACCCACACAGAGAGCTGTTAGAGTGCCCAATATAGTTAAGTGGAACCTTTAGCACTACAAATAAAACATAAGCTGGTATAAATTATGCTCTCTGGGGAGATACCAAGATACTGGACTGACTTCTTGGCTTGACAGAAGAGAGTTATCAAGAGCAGTAGTAGATGACACAATGTGACCCAAGGCACTGAACAGCCGCAGTCACTCCAAAGTGTGATCAATGAACCTACATTCTTAGCTGATTGCAGTTTCCTTTCATTGGCTAAATCCACCCCTAAAAAGAAGAGTATACAAGATGAGGAAGTAGTAAGAAATAAATATTCTACAAATGAATTTTCCAAGAAGAAGACACTGGGCACAATCTAGCCTATGTAGAATGTTCTATAAAAGATTATGTACTCTGCTAATGAAAGAAGATGCATTTACATCTTTAAGCATCCAATGAACCTAGTGGATATGTGAAGCCTGTTGGAGAAGAATGGAAGAAAGGCTCAGAATTCCTTTAGGGCAGTGCTCCCCAACCTTTTTGTCCCCGCAGACCGGGAAATTTTTGAAAATATTGTGGTGGTGGGGTTAGGGGGTCTGTCGGGAGGCAAAAGGGGGGTGAAAGCAAAGGATGGGAGGGTTGACAACGAGCCACCACCCTCCTCCTGCTCCTGTTCCTCCTCCTCCTCCTCCTCCCTCTGCAGCCAGCAGCCATCCCCGCAATTGCCCCCCGCCGCCACCGATCGCCCCGTCCCGCCGCCGCCACCACCACCCCTCTGTGTGCTGCTCTTCGGCGGCGGCGGGAGGAGGAGGAGGAACCAGAGCAGGAGCAGGATGTTTAAGGGCGAGGCGTGGCCAGGTTGCTGGCGCCGCGCTTGCTCCTGCTGCCGCCGCCGCCATCACGGCGGGGCGCCAGATCCCGGGGGAGGAAGGAGGATGGGCGAATCTGAACCCGAGAGCCCAGTCTTCTGGGCCGCCTAACGCGTCCACTGCTGGCGGAGGTACGCCGCCGGGCGCCAGCATTTGGGGCATATGGCGGCCCGGGAGGAGGGGAGATGGAGGGAGGCAAAGGCAAGGCGGCGGCGGCGGCTCCTCCTTCAGTCTTGCCTGGACAGAAGGGAGGAGGAGGAGGAGGGCGGCGGAGGAAAAGGGGAGGAGCCTCCCCGGCCTCCCCAGGCGGCCCGGTGCCGACCGGTCCACGGACCGGCACCGGTCTGCGGACCGGGGCTTGGGGACCACCGCTTTAGGGTATATATTGTGTGTTACGTGTTGACAAGTTGCAGCCAATCTTTATGGCGATAATTGTGTTCTCAAGGTGAGATGTTTAAGGAGTGGTTTTACCACTGCCATCACCAGTAAATAGGAATCTGAACCTGAGTCTAGTCTAACACACTGCAGTACTCTAGCAATTTAGCATATATTAGATGCCCTAAGCACATTCAGTCTTGCCTGATTTCGGAAGCTAAGCAGGGTTGGCCCTGGTTAATACTTGGATGAGAGACTACCAGGGAATGACAGGTGCTGTAGGCGCCTGGAGTAGGAACTGGCAAACCACTCCAGTATTCCTGCCAAGGAAACTCCATGGACATGTGGTCATGAAGAGACAGTCACAACTATAAAGTCACCACACACACACACACACACACACACACACGCCAACAATGGATCTAATTTAGGAATATTAATGTGCATGCAACTTGAGTCTCTGGATTAATCCAGCTGCCCCAACACATGTACTGTATCATCTATGTGGTTTTCTCCGTGTTCTTGCTGGCGTGAAATAAGACTAAGAAGAATCAAAACTGTCCCAGGAGGAAATGTACTTGTCTTTCTTAAAAACATGTAAATCTCATTCACGTGTACTATCAGCAGCAGTTGACTTTGGGTACAATCAGATGAGTGGAAAGATATGTGCCTGGCTGCACCTGGAAATGTTTGTTTAACTGGAGCAATATCTCTTAAAATAGCCTTTTCATCTGCTGGTGAATTGCACCAGCTTGGCTACAGAAGCCCTATAGAAACATGTACCTAGCATACCAAGAACAGGGCATTTTCACAATGACATTTCATATCTGTGGATTTGACTCCTTTGGGTAGTCTGTGGTGCTAAACTAATTGGGAATGGTAACAGGAAGCTAATATAGTGATTATGTGACTTATATAATATAATATAATATAATATAATATAATATAATATAATATAATATAATATAATATAATATAATATAATATAATATAGTGACTGACGAAGCTGCTTGGATGAGCAGTGAAACATTTCAATCTCTCAAGAAAAAGAAGTCCAGTTACCATGACTCAACTTCCAGATAAACTCATCTAGGTGACTGTCCTAGCACTGTTGTTTATTTTATTTTTTAAAAATGTTGATTCCCTCCCCAAAAATTTACCTGGCTGGATAGCTCAGTAGTTTAGTTATCTGGCTATGGGGCCAGAAGTTGGGAGTTTGATTCCTCATTATCACTCTGATGATTATAGCCAGCATGTTTAAAATTTGGGCAAGCTGCACAGTGACAGGAGGCCCCTAGAAGACCTGAACGGTAGATAACTACTGAGTATTATCCACTTGAAAAACCTTGAAAAGGGTTATGAAGTTACCATTGGTAGTTCACCAAGCACCATCCCTTGTTCCCTTTAGAAAGATGCTAAAAAACGGAACTCTTTAGGAGACCTTTTAATACTCTAATGCCTGAGAACCTGTGAGGATTTGTCATTGGGTTCAGTATATTATTTTATCTTCTGGTGCTTAGGACATTAGTTTAGGATTAATTTTAATTTAATCATCTTCATTTAGCGGAGGATATTATTTATTTATTTATTTATTTATTTATTTATTTATTTATTTATTTTGGCGCTTACATACTGCCCGTCTCCCAGAGGAACTCCGGGCGGTTTACAACAAATAGGAACATAACAAAGAGCAATTAGACAAAGCATCATAATAAAGCACTAAAAAAAATCACTAAAACAATCAATGGCAAGATGGCGGGACATGGGGGGAAAAATTAACAGTCACCAAACACCTCACAAAAAAGCCAAGTCTTTAAGGCCTTTTTGAAGGCTTGCAGGGACTGTGCAATTCCCTAGCGCAGGACCAGCCACAGAGAAGGCTCGGTTATGGGTGACTGTTTTCTGAGCCTCCCTAGGCGTGGCCACCCGGAGTGAGCATGCCCGTGACATTCTGATTGGTCGAGCCGAAGTTGGTCGTTGCAGATTCGCTTTGCCAGGCATTCAGGTCTCAGGCCATGGAGGGTTTTATAAATTAAAACCAGGACCTTGAATCTTATTTGGGACGCAGCGGGTAACCAATGCAGGCGAGCCAGCACTGGTTTGATGTGGTCGAATATTATGTAACTTATTTCTTTACTGCTATGTTTTGCTATTTGTTGATAACTAAACATTTTGCTTATTGCTGCTATTTATAATACAGTATAAGACCCTGGCTCATTACTTTTTAAAGGGGCTTAAAGTGCCTTTTAGCTGTTTTCTTGTCTAATTTTTTTTCATCTCTTTACCAATGGGCTCTTTTCATCTAAAAGGGGAATTTAAATAAACACCAAACACCAATGGCAAGGGAGTGAAACACAACAGTGGTTTTCTATCAGACAATTAGCTACTTTTAGAGAGTGAGTCACAATGACTTGTAAAACAATTTATATTATTTTTTTTTCAAAAAAAGAGTCACCTTTGAAACTCTGACTACATGTTCTTTTAATTTCATTGCTGCAGTTACCATCTCCGGTGATCAAGGAACCCCCAAAAATAATCTCTGTCATTGCTTCCATTTCTTCCCCTTCTATTTGCCAGGAGGTGATGGGACCGGTGGCCATGATCTTAGGGGTTTTTTTTTTTTTTTTTTGATGTTGAGCTTCAGCCCATTTTTCACTCTCCTCTTTCACCCTCATTAAGAGGCTCTTTAATTACTACTCAATTTCTGCTATCAGAGTAGTATCATCTGCGTATCTGAGGTTGTTGATATTTCTTCCGGCAATCTTAATTCTGGCTTGTGATTCATCCAGTCCTGCCTTTCGCATGATGTACTTTGCATATAAGTTAAATAGGCAAGGTGACAGTATACAGCCTTGTCGTACTCCTTTCCCAATTTTAAACCAGTCAGTTGTTCCATATCCAGTTCTGACTGTTGCTACTTGTCCCACATATAGATTTCTTAGGGGAGAGATAAGGTGGTCAGGCACTCCCATTCATTTAAGGACTTGCCATAGTTTGTTGTGGTCCACACAGTCAAAGGCTTTGGCATAGTCAATGAAGCAGAAGTAGATGTTTTTCTGGAACTCTCTGGCTTTCTCCATAATCCAGTGCATGCTGTTTGCACTTCTGGGAGTTCTCTGCCCACATACTACTGCTGAAGCCTCCATTGGAGATTTTGAGCATAATCTTGCTTGTGTGTGAAATGAGTGCAATTGTATGATAGTTGGGGCATTCTTTGGTGTTACCCTTCTTTGTGATTGGGATGTAGACTGATCTTTTCCAGTCCTCTGTCCACTGATGACTTTTCCAAATTTTCTGGCATATAGCATGTAGCACTTTTACAGCATCCTCTTTTAATATTTTAAATAGTTCAGTTGGAATGCCATCATCTCCACTGGCCTTGTTTGCAATGCTTTCTAAGGCCCACTTGGATTCACTTTCCAGAATGTCTGTCTTGAGATCAGCAGCTACACTATCTTGGTTATCAGGGACATCCAGATCTTTCTGATATAATTCCCCTGTGTATGCTTGCTGTCTCTTTTTGATCTCTTCTGCTTCAGTTAGGTCCCTACCATTTTTGTCCTTTATCATATCCATCTTTGCACAAAATGCCCCTTTAATACCTCCAATTTTCTTGAATTGATCTCTGGTTTTTCCTTTTCTGTTGTTTTCCTCTATTTCTTTGCACTGTTCATTCAAGAAGGCCGCCCTGTCTCTCCTTGCTATTCTTTGGAAGTCTGCATTCAATTTTCTGTATCTTTCCCTTTCTCCCTTGCATTTTGCGTCCCTTCTCTCCTCCACGATTTGTAGGGCCTTGTTGGACAACCACTTTGCTTTCTTGCATTTTCTTTTCTTTGGGATGGCTTTCATTGCTGCCTCCTGTACAATGTTACAAGCCTCCATCCATAGTTCTTCAGGTGTTCTGTCCACCATATCTAGTTCCTTAAATCTATTCTTCATTTCCACTGTGTATTCATAAGGGATTTGATTTAGATTGTACCTGACTGGCCCAGTGGTCTTCCCTAATTTCTTCAGTTTAAGTTTGAATTTTTCTATAAGAAGCTGGTGATCTGAGCCACAGTCAGCACCAGGTTTCATTTTTGCTGACTATAGATATCCTCCATCTTTGGTTACAGAGAACATAATCAATCTGATTCTTGTATTGTCCATCTGGTGATGTCCATGTGTAGAGTCGCCTTTTGTGTTGTTGGAAAACAGTGTTTGCAATGACCAGTTTGTTCTCCTGTCAAAACTCAATTAGCCTTTGCCCTGCTTCACTTGGAACTCCAAGGCCAAACTTGCCAGTTATTCATTTTACCACTTGACTCTCTACTTTAGCATTCCAATCCCCTATGATGAGAATAGCATCTTTTTTTGCTGTCAGTTCTAGAAAGAGTTGTAAGTCTTTATAGATTTGGTCAATCCCAGACTCTTCAGCACCGGTAGTTGGTGCATAAGCTTGGATTACGGTGATGTTGAAAAGGCTGCCTCATTTTTGAGGTTGTATCCCAGCACAGCTTTTTCCCACTCTTTTGTTGACTATGATGGCTACTCCATTTCTTCTATGGGATTCTTGCCCACAGTAGTAGATGTGATAGACATCTGAACTGAATTCACCAATTCCCATCCATTTAAGTTCACTGATGCCCAAGATGTCAATG
The DNA here is from genome assembly GCA_029282475.1 of Phrynocephalus forsythii. Taxonomy (NCBI): domain Eukaryota; kingdom Metazoa; phylum Chordata; class Lepidosauria; order Squamata; family Agamidae; genus Phrynocephalus; species Phrynocephalus forsythii. The sequence goes on along the minus strand of JAPFRF010000007.1, from coordinate 9,322,693 downwards.
TTTATTCTTGCCATCTCATGTCTGACCACATCCAGCTTACCCTGGTTCATAGATCTCATATTCCAAGTTCCAATGCAGTATATTTATTTGCAGCATTGGAATTTCCTTCTCTTCTAGGCACATCTGCAACTTGGCATCCTTTTGGCTTTGGCCCAGCTGTTTCATTAGCTCTGGAGCTACTTGTTCTTGTTCTCTGCTCTTCCTCAGTAGCATGTTGGATGCCTTTTGACCTGAGGGGCTCATCTTCCAGTGTCATATTATTTAGCTTTTTAAAAAAAACCTCTCCATGGGGTTTTCTTGGCAGGAATACTAGAGTGGCTTGCCAGTTCCTACCCCAGGTGGACCACATCTAGTCAAACTTTCCACTATGACCTATGGGATTGTTCATAGCTTCTCTGAGTTGCTCAAGCCCCTTTGCTGCGACAAGGCAGTGATCCATTGAAGGGCAGACTTAGTTTTAAATATTGAAAAACAAAAATGTGTGCACTCAAGGACCCAAGAGTTGAGGAATGTAAACTCACCCTCTGCCTCTGAGGACTCCAGAACTAACACTTTCACTAGAAACCAAGGTTGTTCCTACCTCCACAGCTACATCAAAAGTTGACTGAGGTGGTCACTTAAGTGTCACCGTATGTCTGGAGTTGTCTCCCTTCATCCAACAGGAGACACCAATCATTGCTGTTTGGATACTTTATGGTATCTGTTGGCAGAAAACCAGCAGAAAGTTGTGGTGAACAAAAATCAGGATCATTTTCCAGTCATGCTGACCTATTTTGGAAGAAAGCCAAGGAGCTTCCGAAGCCTAGATACTGTTTTACTTCGCATTGTACTTGGTAACAGACTGCTGATGCAGAGAACAAAGGAACCCAGATATTATTTTAAGCCAGGTCATTCTTCTTCTTGATATTTCAGTCAAGGAATTCATTACACTTATTTCACTATATAAACAGGTTGAATTTACCCATTCACTCTTCCTAGAAAGAGAACACCAAGTCAGAAAGAAAAGACATGCATTTGCAGTACTTATAGTGGAGAAGCGAAATGATGAGCTCCAACCACTGATACATTTCCTCCTAGATTTAAAAGCCATTAAGCATCTATCCCATCACCTGCCATCATCCACTAAGAGCATATTAGATTTCCCCCCTCTTCTTGATTGCTGGCCTAAGCAAGGAATTATTTGACCCAAAATTAACACACATAATGTTCAACTCACTAAAGCTATTCCTCAGAATTTAAATGAGTGGGACATTAATACCAGCCAAAGCCTTTCCCAGTGAATGATGTGCATGTTAATTGCTATTTTGCAGCTTTTATTACAGCTCCTAGAGTGACTGCAGATCTGGAAAATCTGAACTCTGCATTGCACATCTTTTCTAAGGGACAGCGCTTTTCCGTCTATAAATTTCCTGTGCCTTGTGGAGTAAGGTCACAATGAAGGAAACAGACCTCCATGTTAATATATTTGCTATCTGAACTATCACAGATAACAGCTGCAACCCTCGTTACAGTCAAATGTAAATTGCTACTGAATCCTACTACTGAAACAGAAATAAGATTGGGTAAAATAGGTATGTCAACCTGAATATTCAATTTATGTCAAAGTTATGAACACTCAGGGCAGAAAACAAAAGCAAAAGTGATCCAGTACAGTGGCTGAACTATGGATTGCAAAAAATCAATCATTTAAAGATAATTAAAGGCAGGGGGACAGGATTGATATTGGTGCATTTCATTAGTACTGCTGGATAGCTCAAAGGTTTAGGTTGATGACCCAAAAGGTTTGAAGTTCTAAGATGATGAATGGATAAATGGTTTAGGCAAACAATGGCAGAACCAATGGGATGCAGTTGACAACCAATGGGATACAGTCATCCTAGGCTACAAACTGTACATGAAAGACAGGAAGTGGCAAATGGGAGGTGGTGTAGCCTTGTATGTCAAAGTGACAAAATTGTATGAATCAGAATATCTAGGTGATTTGGAGTCACCATTAGAAACTCTGTGGGTAAGAGTATCAGGCCACAAGGATGACCTAACAGTAGGCATATGCTATCGACCTCCGACCCATGCCCCTGAGGAAGACTGGCAGTTGGAGAATGTTGTAAAGGAGGCATCCATGAAGGGAAGCCTGGTTATAATGCGGGACTTCAATTACCCTCACATTGACTGGGTGAACTGCTGTTCAGCAGATGAGAAAGAGATAAAGTTCGTTCCTAGATATGCTAAATGATTGTTTCCTGGAACAGATGGTTGAAGACCCAACGAAAGGTACAAAAATCCTTGATTTGATCCTGAGTATTACACAGGATTTGGTGCAAAATGTTAATGTGACTGATCCAATAGGGAACAGTGACCACAACACGATTACTTTTAACTTAATCATAGACTGCCAATCACTGATAAAAGCCAACACAGAAACCTTAAATTTTCAAAAAGGCAATTTCCCAAAGATGAGGAAACTAGTAAAAAAGAAACTGAAATGAAAAATTGAGAGAGTCCAAACACTCCAAGAAGCATGGAGGCTGTTCACAAAAACAATAACAGAAGCCCAATTGGAATGCATACCCAAAAGGAAAAAGGGCACTGCCAGGTCCAAAAGGACTCTGATGTGAAGAAATCACAACAAGAAATAGAGTCAATACTCAATACAGTGTGAATTTTCAGCAAAGACATTACAATTGAATTTGGATTAGACAAGTGTGCAACCGTCAGCATCATCAGAGGAAAGATACTAAAGACTGAAGGAATTGATTTGCCTAATAATTTCATAAAAACATTGCACGAAGATGAATCATATAAGGATCTTGGAGTACTACAAGCAGATAACATCAAGCATAAAGAAGTAAAGAATAAGGTTAGCCAAGAATACATCAGAAGAGTTAGAAAGATAATAAAATTAAGATTAAATGGAAATAATACCATCCAAGCTATAAACACATGGGCTGTTCCAGTCTTGCGATACACAGCAAGTGTTATAAATTGGACCCAGGCACAATTAGAAGCATGAGACAGAAAGACGAAAAAGCAATGACATTAAACCATGCACTACATCCACAAAGTGATGTCAGTAGGCTCTACTTGCCAAGGAAAATAAGAGGCAGAGGTCTCTTGCAAGTTCATCAAACTGCCAAAGAAGAAAAACAAGGAATATTTCACTATCTCCACCATAGTGAAAATGCTGTGCTTAAGTCAATAGTTACTGAAGGCATAATAAAGGAATATCCAGAAACTAAGCAAGAATTTAAAAGTCAACAAATGCAAAGCCGTATAGAGAACTGGCATAGTAAAGCACTGCATGGTCAGTTTATAAGAGAAACCAATGATAAGATCAACCAAGAACATAGCTTTGGTTAAGAAAAACAACATTGAAGAAAGAAACTGAAGGTCTAATCATGACAGCTCAAGAACAACCCTTAAGAACAAATGCAATGAATGCCATCAGCTGTTGTCCAAAAATCACTCAGACTGATTATTAAGTCTGTCATGATAAAATAGCAACAATGGCGGTTCCGTGTCAATTTGTTTGGGAGGGGGTGCCCTTTGCTGCCCGACCAAAGAAGGAGCAAAAGGAAGTGCCTCATGACGCCAGCTGGGGCGATGGGAGCATGCCCATTTAAGACCCAGCACACTCCCTACCCCCCCCCAGCCTGTTCCGATGACCATTCCTGTCTGCTCATCCTACACTGAGGATGGAGATGCTTAGCTGGTCACTATGGGGCCGGATGGGAATTTTTGGTGGTCACTCAAATTGGCCTGGTGTGACTGCAAGTTTTCACCCATCCCTCCATCCTCAACATGGGATGGGGCACTTCTACACAACCCTGGCATTGGTCACAATAGTTGGGTAGTGCAAGTGGCCACTTAAGTCTAGTGGGTCCCTCCTTAATAGCGCACCTTCAAGGTGCTTGGCAGTCCTCAGTTATAATTGGTAAACATAGGAACTAGCAATAGGCCCACCTAAACAACTGGCCCTGTTAGCTAAATGAGGGCTTCCAACGCTTAAGGAAATTCAGCCAGGTAAGGATGCATAACTACCAGCATGGCACCTTACCCGACAGCATACCACCTGTCTGATGAAAGGGGAGGGGCTGAGAATTTGAACACCTGTTACAGCTAAAGAGTTAATTACTCTTATCAATAAATTGTGGCCCTTATTAAATCCCAAACTTTGTGTCACATTTTTATTTTGGTCTGAGCTGGCAATGCTCCACTGTTGAGAGTAATAAGCACAGGGACACGGGTTTTGGGAGGGATCATCCTGTTGAGATAGCACTGCTCCCAGAGCAACGCTAGATGCGTCAGCCTCCACTATAAAGGGTAATTGTGGATCAGGATAACGGAGCAAGGGTTCCGAGGTGAAGTGGGTTTTCAAAGTAGAGAAAGCCTCTTCTGCTTCTGGAGTCCACCAGAAAAGCTCTTTGGGCTGAAGGAGACGGTTTAAAGGTGCAACAATGTTGGCATAAGCAGGAATAAACTGGCGATAGTAGTTGGCGAAACCAAGGAACCGTTGCAAATCCTTATGGTTTTGTGGTCGCTGCCAGGACAACACAGCTACTTTCGTAGGGTCCATGCGGATTCCCTGGGGAGAAATAATATGCCCCAGGAATTCACCTTCCTTAATGTCGAACTCACATTTTTCCATCTTAGCATATAGTCCATTTTCCCGGAGACACTGCAAGACCTGATGAACATCTTGAACATGCTGAGCTGGGTCAGCAGAATAAATCAGGATATCATCTAAATAAATGACCACACAACAATCTAGTAGATCAAGGAACATGCCATTCATCACCCGCTGGAATACACTGGGTGCGTTTGTCAGTCCAAAAGGCATTACTAAATGTTCATATTGACCGTACCTGGTTCAAATCGCGGTTTTCCACTCATCTCCTTTACGGATACGCACCAAATTATATGTCCCACGAAGGTCCAGCTTGGTATAACACTTTGCCCCTCTTAACCAGTCCAAAAGTTCAGAGATTAGGGGTAAAGGGTACCGGTCCCGAATAGTGATCTTGTTTAATGCCCGGTAATCATTACAAGAAGAAGCTCCCCTCCCTTCTTGTTTACAAAGATTACCGGTGCGGACAATGGCGATTTGGAAGGGCGTATAAACCCACGTCGAAGGTTCTTGTCTAGGAAAGAACCTCTAACTCAGGTTCGGACATAGGATAGACTCGTCCCACAGGGAGGGGTGCCCCAGGTATCAGATCAATGGCACAGTCATAGGGCCGATGTGGAGGTAACTTGTCAGCCCCCTTTTCCTCAAATACATCCGCAAAGTCTTGGTATACCTGGGGCAAGACAGGGTCAGATGTAGCATGGGCAGCTACCAGGATGGTAGAAGAATTTTTCTTTGAGCAAGGAACCTTGAAGTACAATTCCCCTTGCACCCAATCCACCAATGGGTTATGAGCTCGCAACCAGGAAAGTCCCAAGACAAGATGCAAATCTGCTCATTGTGGCATCCGTAAGTGGACAGGTTTACATTAAAACAAATCTCAATCATTTGTGGTCCATTACCTGAAAGATGGCACCGCACAAACCCAGCATGGACAGGTTTACCTGAGCTTTCTGGCCCAGAACACAGGCAGAAAGTCCTTGGGGTGTAAGTATGAGATCGTATGCTCCATTCCTGTGGGTTCCTTCAAGGATTGCCTTTTCCTCTGGGGTGAGGCGAAATGTCCTCCTCCTCCACAGTACAGGCAGAGAGTATGAGATCGTCGTCTTGCCTTTTCCTCTGGGGTGAGGCGTGGTCGAGCAGCTCCCAGTTGCATAGGTTCTGGATCCATTCTGCGGGCTTCACCGGATTGCAGATTAGGCACAGCTGGCAGAGGTTGCTGGTTGTAGTTCTTGCCTCGGGAGAGGCGACGGCTTTCCAGGCATCCATCAATTCTGAGACACAGGGTAATGAGTTCCTGTAACGGGTTTGGTTGTTCCACCCTAGAGAGTTCATCAAGCACTTCATCTGCCAATCCTTCCATATACTGAGAAATCAGTGCCGGTTCATTCCAATTCAGATCCTGTGCTATCAAACGGAATGCAGTGGTGTAATCAAACACTGAATCTTTGCCCTGTTTCAGAGCTCTGAGTCTCCTGTTGGCAGTAGCAGCCTGTATGGGGTTCTGAAAAGCTGAAGAAATGTGATTCAGGAAAGCCTGATAATTATCCAGTAGAGATGAAGCACTGAGGAGTAAAGGAGTAGCCCATTTAGCCGCCTGTACTTTCAACAAACTGATGATAAAGCAGACCTTAGACCTCTCAGTAGGAAATTCTTGAGCATGCACCTCGATAAACAGCTTGCATTGAGCCAAGAATGCAGGGAATTCCTCTAACTTGCCCTAAAACCGGTCAGGAGGCAGCAAAGGGCAACGGGGCTGTAACCCAGCCGGTGCTGGAGCGTGCTGCAATTGAGTAATTGCCTGAGATAAAAGCAGCACTTGGTTTTGCAAAGCTGCCAACGGTGTCATCCCAACAGGCCCCTCCTCTTCCATTCTGCTTGAAGAAGTTTGGGTGGGAGCAAACTGTCAAGCCCCGCACACAGAGCACACACACAAAAAGGGTTCAGTTCTTTGCCAAGATCTTTAGTGGAAAGCCGGGCAAGTTCAAGTCCTTTGCCAACAATCAAGTGCCAGATAAATAACAGAATCCAACTCCCAGCAATTAACAGTCCAAGTCAAAATGAGAATATCTCACGGAAACCAGATGCCAAACCCAAGGGAACAGATTAAGCCATTGTCCAGGAAGCCAGTCCGAAATCAGGAAACAGAGCCAAGGTCACAGGCAGGAACGTGGCTGCAAGTTCAAACGACGTGTTGCTCCCACAGAGAGCTCAAGGTAAGCTTGCCAGCTTTATCCCAAAACAGGGAATATACCCTTACCTCTGGAAAGGCTCCTGCTAGTACTCAGGGCTTCCCGACCTGATTCCTCATCTAGCATCAAAGACCCTTTCCCTAACTCTCCTGGTAGCACAACTTTGCAGAATCCTGCTCATAGCCCTTCTAGGGGGAGAAGATATGTTTTCATCTGAATCTTCAGACCCAGTTGCCTGCTGACTTGAGCTGCAAGGCTCCTCCAGCAGCTCTTCACCATTTAACCCCTCAGAGACAGGTTCTGTTACAGGCAGGGTCCTGGCAGTTTTTAACATTTAAAACAGTTCATGTCATTGCGTGGCGCCATTAACGAAAATTAAATGTAACAAACACAATTTTCGTGGTTCTGTTCATTTTGTTCCATTTTCATCAAAATTTTCGCTTGTCATTTTGTTACGTAACGAAATGAATAACGAATAACGGAAACAAAAAATGTTCATTTCGTGCCCATCTCTATCTGGTACCATTCAAGATCGGATCCATTTTTTGCCTTAGTATAAAAGTCTGAATGGGTAGATATGTATTTTTAAGTAGCTTTCAGGAGAGAAAATGCCATTAGAGTAGGGCAAAAAAAGAAAAACTGTACACTGTTTCGTCGTTTCGTTGCATAATAAATTGTTTTGTTATGAAATGAAAGAAACCATGTCCCCAACTTATATCTAATACTTTTTAAAACATCAACTAGCTCCAAGCACATATGTTCAAGACCTAAATGACAATAGTGCAACCCATTCACAATGTATCTCTCATCACCACTTAATGGAGGAATGAAACTTCTGCAGGATATGCTTTGTCTGATGCACAGGGACTACCTCCAGAGGGGATAGGAAGGAACAGCAACCAGTCTTGCATTTTCAAGGCATTTCTTGAAAGGACTGAGTACTTTGTGTGTGTGTGTGTGTGTGTGTGTGTGTGTGTGTGTGTGTGTGTGTGTGTGTGTGTGTGTGTGTGAGAGAGAGAGAGAGAGAGAGAGAGAGAGAGAGAATAACATGTCATTAGCCTTTCCTTTCTAGTTATTCTTAATTGCTAGCAGCTTGTTGAAAAACTAATGATCAAAATATTAATGAACAATTGCCATCCACTCAAGCAGAATATCAACCGATACAAGCCATTTCCCCACCTACAGGTTTCACATTTCTCATATGTTTCAGCTCCCTACTGTCCCTGGTATATAATTCACAAATTAAGCTGCCATTTATTTATTTTGCTGTTCTTGCAAAGTACAACAAAAGTGAAGAAATAAATTTACCAACAGTACTTTATTGCTTAAGAATAAAGGTTGGTTGACTTTTGATGAAACGTGAAATAATAATTGAAAGCTCGAATGATTCCAAGAATACCAAGAGGCCTCTGGCCTTTCCCCCAATGTCTCCTATCCTATCCTATTCATTTCTCACCTTTCAGTCCAAGTATATGAAGGTCATATGGCACATGGAATAAATGTGTTCTTTTCTTATAATGCCTTTGCTACATCTTGATTGCCTTAAACTTGTTTTCCCCTATGACTATAAAAGCTTGTCATAATATGTGTATAAAAATGTCAGGACTCCACTCAAGAAAACCCATGTGGGCTAAACCATTTTTTTTTTTTTTTTTGCAAAATACCTCTACATCCCCTCCCTCCCTCCCTCCCTCCCCCAAAATGGCTTTTTGTTATCTGTTCTCTCTCTTACTTATGAGTTTGGGATATTCTTCCCTTAGCACTACTTCAATCTTGGAATCAGGTTAAGCAAGTCAAACAGGATATGCGAAATAGGGTTGCAGTGTGTCCACGATTTAAGAGGCTGCTGCACAGTGGATAATCCACTCTTTGATGGTGGCCTTTCTTGGGAGAGCTGTCCAGCCCAAGTCTGATTTAAACATAAAGAACTATAAGGGGGAGATTAGGATCTTTGAAGTTGCCTATATCCACAGCAAGCACCTGGACAGCAAACTCAGCAAGCAAAGACTTAATCTGGTCAGTGTCATCCTTATTCAATTAAGATCCACTGACATTCAGTTCAACTTATAACAATCATTTCTAATTTTCCATCGCAACACACAAATTAGCACATATAATTTCATTCGAATTATTGTCCTTTCCTATTCTCCCTTTGGTGTAATATATGAGCTCCTTCTTATAACATGCAAGTGGTCATTTTAATATAAAGCCTTTTATTTGAAGAGGGGTGTGAACCACTGCTGGGTCCCCAAGCAAACAGAGTCTAATGAAAAGTGTTTGAACATCTTATGAGCCAGTGTGATGTTATAAATGGTATGTTAGATTGGGACTAAGGATACCCAGGTTCAGGGTAAAATAAACTCTCTGGGGGTGGAAATGGAAGAAGGTCAGATCTGTAGAATGTGGAGGCATTGTAACAGATAAGCGCTACCTGATAATGCACAATTCATGCAGTCTTTCAGCTTATCAGAGAGTCATGCATTGTTCCTTCTGACCTAGCAGGGAAAGACACCATGTTCTGCTAGATTTGTCTCTATCAGCAGTAAAGTATGTAATCCTACAGATGTTCAGCTGCTTGCTTTGGAATTCTCTGCAATACGCGACTCTCCTGCTTTCAAAAGCAATAAAAGGTTTATTATTTTATTATTATTATTATTATTATTATTATTATTATTATTATTATTATTATTATTATTATTATTATTATTATTATTATTATTACAGACGCTCACTCTGCTTTGCAATCCTCTGACAATGAACCATTGGCTGTAGACACCAACAATTCATTGCGAAGTGATGGGATAAACCACTTTTTAAACATCTCATTTGCCTCAAAAACTTTGTGAGAATCACAACTCAGAAATAGCTTGACAGAACATAATAACAAAAATTATACCATTATGCATTAGTTGCAGATGCACACATCTTGAATGTGCTAGAAGGCCAAGCAGTCTAAGCACCACGGTATATGTGCATACCGTACCTTTGAAATTAAGGTTCAAATAGGGGGAGAACAACATTTTCTCAAGTGGCAAATGCAGGAAGAGAACAACAGTTCAGCCTTCCACAATTTGGCAAAAGACAGTAACGGATCATGGAACTGGGTGGAGTGCTTAACACAAATTTATTCCAACCCATATTCACTATGGATTGCTAAAACCAAAATCTAAGAAACGATGCTATCAGTAGTCTTCTACGGAGAAAGGATGCAGAACTTTTCACTGATGTCACTGTAGAAAAACTGAAAATCTCCGCAACACAGCCGAATTGTTCAGGTTCAAGGTCCAGGCCCAATGGTATGTTGATAAACACCAAAATAATTCAAGCTGGAGTGGATATCATATGCACCATCATCTTGCTCAACAACATTATAGTTAAGAAAATCAAACAAATAGCTACAGGCTATCGTTCCCATTTACTATCAGTAGTCTCACTGATGTCTTTTTGAAGAGGAGATGAACAACCACTTTCCAAAGACCATGCTAATCGCTTCCTAGAACAACCTAGTAAGGCTGTCCTGTCTAGATGGAATGAGCCAGAAGCACGTGATAAGCCTTGATGAGCAGCCGCAGGCAATACTAACTGTAACATCACTGAATCATAAAGTAATATTTTTAGTTAAAATGGACATATGTACATTAGTCTTTGTGTGCATTTGTGTTTGGCTAGCAGGAAAGCACGGTTTTAAGCTGAGACTTTTTCACAGTAAGTCCCTGAAGGGGAAGGGGAGAGGGGGCTATATTATGTGCCATATAACTATCCAATACCTGATTTATGAGGTACTTTGTTTTATGCATCTGTTGAAGGATAAAATTCGCATTATAGTTCAAAGATTAATTGCTTCATGATCACAATATCTTCCAACAACCATCACTGTCAATCAAATGTTTATAGACATATTTAGCTATAAACACATTATGAACTTTGCTCATGAATAAATCCGTGGGGAGGGGGGAGTTTAAGACAGGTCCGTAAATTTTAATGTTCCTCCCTTGGTGCTCTTACAGCCATTCTAGCTGGCAACTTTCAAGGTTGTAAGGAGTAGAAAGCCAATCAACTTGCAAAAAAATGTGACTATTTTGCCTTTTATTTTAACAGAAGAGACTAGATTTCATCAGATGTGTTCGGTTATAATATTGCATCTAATGCAGTGTTGGGAAGATTTGTGTTTATTATTATTCATACTAACTGTCAAAGGCCCAATTGATTACTTGGAGAATGTGTTATCATCAACATTTTTAATGAAATAAGCACAAAACATATATCCAGAGTCCAGTGGTACCCCAACTTAAGAGCAGCTTGACTTAAGAGCAGAAAACTGTTGCCGTTTTAACTGCCATCTTACACATTTTAGATATGGTCTGCTTGACTTACATTTTTCTCTTTTTTAAACTTGTTTTTTCAATTTTTTAGGTAGGTACCCTGACTTAAGAATAGTTCAACTTAAGATCATACATTCAGAATGGATTAATATATATATTCAAAAGAAAGAAAGAAAGAAAGAAAGAAAGAAAGAAAGAAAGAAAGAAAGAAAGAAAGAAAGAAAGAAAGAAATTTACTGACTATCATGAGAAACTTGATTGATTGATTTCTATATTCTCCTTAAAATTGTTTAATTTTTTATTTTTATTTTTAAAGTTTTAATTTTTCTTCAGGTAAAATTCTGGGAATTATTCTGTATAAAATATAAATTGAAACTAATAAGCAGTGGTCTCTGTATATCCAAGAGTGATGGCGCAGACTGGCCATTATTGCTAGATGGTGCGGGTAACATTGGAAATGATATTCATATAATTGATCTACATTGAAATTTCAGTCATGTGGTCTAATTTTAATTCAGATGCTAAAGATTTACAGAATCATTATTTTTCCAAATGAGAAATCAATAATCATGTTGCTTATACTTGTCATGTATAGCTGTTTGTTTATCTGTTTAATACACCATTGTCTATGTCTCTTGCAGGTCACATTTGAAGGCAGTAGTCCCTAATAATCATCATAATGTTCTGTTAAGTCCACTCTGTCTTTGGGTGACTCTTTCTAGGGCTTTCTATTCAGAGGTGGTTACTATTCCTTTCATTTGAAAGCATTCTGGGACCATGTGGCTTGCCCAAGGCCACAGAAATTGATTCTTCTCCTGGAGTGAACTGAACTCCTACCCCCTACTCCGCCTCTGCAACCAAGTGTTCCAGTTCACTGAGCTTGAGTTAGTTATAATTTCCTGCTTTGTCAAGCTACACACAGTAGCCAAGAACAAACCAGGATTTTTTAAAAAAACAAACAAACCATGATTTAATATACTGGCTTGTTTCAAACTACGGCTAATTAGAAATTTCCTTGTTTAACCACAGCTTGCATAAAGGAAGGAGTGAAATACCTGTGCATATGGGCAGAATACTTGCCCATATCCTGGCTCATTACAACACAATATGACCTTACAAACTGACAATTGTACATTTTTAGATTTCACATTAAATATTTGGGAGCACAAGTATTGGGTTTACTTTTTGACTACAATGTGGTGAGACTGGCAAATATAAAGACTACTGTATAACTTCAGCAACATCTCATTCTTTCAGACTTTAGGTCCAAAGCCAAAGATGAGGGGGATGACTTTAGAGTGTCACAAAGGAAGGCCTTTGTGATGTCACTATAGAGTTATGAAGAATACTTGCTAGCTCTTTTGTTCTCTTCAGCTTTGGCTCTACTGACCATCAGAATGAGAATCAGAATACTTTTATTGGCCAAGTGTGGTTGATCACACACAGAATTTGTTTTGGTAAAATATGCTCTCCATATATAAAAGGAAATATAAGAATCATATAGTCAACAATAAAAACACAGTACAACAATACAATATAACCTATTATTTAAAAAGTAAGAAGAAAAGTAAAAATTAATTATTCACTTGGAAAGAAACTATCTTTATATCTAGTTGTCCTAGTGTGCAATGCCCTAAAACGTTGCCCTGAGGGTAACAATTGAAACAGGTTATGTCCAGGATATGTGGAATCTGTATATATTTTTATCGCCTTCTTTTTAGCTCGTGTGGTATACAATTCCACAATAGATGGCAGATTAGTAGCAAAAAATTTTTTTGCAGTTGCAATTATCCTTTGAAGTCTATATCTGTCCTGCTTAGTCGCAGAACTAAACCAGACAGTTATAGAGGAACAGATGATAGATTCAATAGCACCTCTATAAAACTGAATCAACAGTTCTTTTGGCAGTCTGAACTTCCTAAATTGATGCAGAAAAAACATTCTTTGTTGTGCTTTTTTAATAATACTTTCAATATTAGATGACCATTTTAAATCTTGTGATATAATAGTACCTAAAAATGTAAAGGACTCCACTTTACATTTGATATCATAAGAGGTGGCTGTATAGAATGAGTCCTCCTAAAATCCACCACCATTTCAACAGTTTTGCAAGTGTTTAATTCAAGATTATTTTGAGTACACCATAAAACTAGTTGTTTTGCCTATAGGCAGATTCATCATTGTTTTGAATGAGGCCAATCACTATAGTGTCATCTGCAAACTTCACTATTTTAACAGAGGAATCCTTTGAGGTACAATCATTAGTATATAAGGAAAAAAGAAATGTAGAAAGCACACAGCCCTGAGGGGCTCCTATGCTAACCTTGCTAATATCTGATATCATATCAAGACACCTTAAAAAGGAATGTTCAAGTATAATGAAATCCTTTGCTTTCAGGCAAAGACAGGTCAAAGGGCACTACAGTGACCCCCTTATTGTGGGTGTTAGGGACCCGACCTAACCTGTGATAATTGAAAATCTGCGATATAGGGATGCAGGTCAGGTTGGGCTGGGGGCACCTAGCTGGGAGCTCTTGTACTTACTCCCAGCCTGGCACTGCCCCAAACTATGAGGGCCTTCCCAAGCCTTCTGTGGGCCCAAAAGGGCCTCCCTGCAAACCAGATGTGACTTCTGGTAAATCGGAAGTCATTTCCGGGTTGCCAAAAATCATTTCTGAGGCCTCCAACAGGACTAGAAAGGCCCTCAGAGGCCTCAGAAATGATTTTTTGGTGAACCAAAAGTGACTTCTGGTTTGCAGGGGGGGCACGGGAAGGCCCTCACAGACCTGTTCAGGGCAGCGCCAGTCCTAGGGTAAGTAGGAGAAGCCTGAAATAGGCCATTCCCCCCTTACCCCAGGGGGCCTTTTTCCATATACTGTTGTCCCGCGATATAGCAGGACCGCAGTATATGAACTGAATAGGTGGGGGACCACTGCACTTTCTGTTCAAAACTAGTGTCATTTTTAAAAAGAAACTATGCAAATCCGCATAACATGGACAGAACAGAGGGGTTATTTTAAAAGATGCCCACACTCAACTCACTCATATTCTCAAAAGTACATGCAGCAAAGAAGCAGAAGGCATTATTTTACACAATTTGCATTATTTTTTCTAAACCATTATTTCCACTGTTTTCCTCAATATGTGCAAAACATTGGTTTCCTTTCCTTGCCAATAACACTGCAAAACACCCTACTCTCTTAGGAGAAAGAAGGGGAGGGAAAGCTCCTCTAGTGATGTTTTCCCTAAAATTGTGCCCTTCCTAGAAACCCTGATGAGCAGACCAATTCCCTAAGTCTTCAGGTGGCACCCTGAGGTCTGGCAAGTCTGCTAAATATAAATGAAAGATATTGCAGACATGTCATACTTATTAGCTACACCTGTTATGTCTTCTGAAATTACAAAGCCTTGAAAAAGTCTTACTTAATTATCTCTATGTATTATTAAAATGCCCTCAGACTGAATAATTGGTCTGGGAACTTCCTTTCATTCTGATCAAATATTTTATGTTTATTTTATAGCATTTTTGGATTTACTGTATTTGCTACTTCTATGTAACACATTTTATATTTTGAATTTCTCATTTGTTGTTTGCTGCCCAGAGTGGCCCATAGCCTCAACTAAAATGAATCAGTCAATCAATCACTATTTTGATAGCAAATGTACATTATGTCAAAGGTACAGCATAATATTCTCATTTCACACAAAACACAAAATGTACGTTTGGCAAGTAATCACAATTCTATTTGTTGGTTCTGCAGTTCTTGACATTAACATATAGAAGGATAAAATCAATTACAGTGGTACCTTGTATAAAGGAATTAATTTGTTCCAAATGAAATTCTGTTAAGCAGATTTTCCTTTGTTCAAATTTCCCATAGGAAATGGATTAATCCCAAATTGCGGCCGTTTTCTGCTGTACGGATTAGCCCCATAGGTGATTCTGTTAAGTGATTCCCCCCTATCTCCAGATATTTTTTTTCCTTTAAGCAGATTTTCAGTTAAACAAACCGCTTGTTATATGAGCGTCCACTGTATCTGCAATACATGCACCACTTTGGGTTTTTACAATATGATGGTACTAATGCTTCACAAGACAGAACTAACACAAGCAATCCAGTGCTAAAACATATGGCAATGATGACCAGTAAGACAGAAAGCTAAAGCATCACGAAGTCCAAGAGAGGTCTGTCTATCAATGACTATTAACTACAGCAGTTACCCACATATCCCCAGGGAATGTTACAACAACAACACCCCCTTCAGGTACTGGAAACTAGAGATGATAGTGAACCCCATTCATGGCATGGTCTCTGGGTGCCCTTATTGGCCAGTTTTGGTGCCTAATTCATGTCAATATGAATTACTGGGTTTTCCTTTTAGTATTTCTAATATTTTCAAATTGCAGACACTGATCCCATGGATAGGAGGGTTTTTCTGTATAGCTCTTTAGTGGCATCTCTGCATATAAACGGAACATTCTTCTTAGCACCAAATAGAACAGAGGGAACCAAATAAATCCCATCACCTTGATACCCTCTTCATAAGCCCCAAGAGGTAATGGACTAGATCAAAACCCCGGATCTTGGTCTGATTCAGCTAAGATATGCATGTGCTCTAAAGCCAGATCAGTAGAGTTTTGTTCAATCTAGACCTTAAAAAAATACAGCAATGTGTGCTTTTAAGAAGCCAGCTGGCAACTGTGAGGAAAGTTTTTGCTAATGCCCTCTAGCATTATTAAGAAGACTAGAATATAAACTTGCCATTATGAATTCCATGCTGTATTATCCTGAGTTCAATGGAGATATCCCAGTTGGCTGTCTTCTAGTTGCTGGTAGTAAGCCATCTGGTTTGTAGAATTAGGTGATCCCATTGTCAGATTTATGCCTTGACACTTTTGCAAGACATTTGTGTTTGAGATTTTCCCCCCACAATCAAAATACAATGAAAGTCAGGCAATGAATTTTTTTTCTTACAAGAGGTTGTGATGGGGTAGGGGGAAATAAATGCAAGAAAAGGTTGTATAGCTGTGAAAAAGAATCAGATTGGGCTCAGTGTTGCTCTCTTTCAATCCAGAAATACAAAACATTTATGATTTTGTAATTACTTCCACCTCACTGAAAAGTGACATCACTTGTTGGAATGACTGGCTGTGAAGACAGATATTTGATTTTCATGAAAATAGTTTTCCAAATGTTTTTTTTTGTCCCATGTTAGCAAAGGGGTGTATTGTTCTCATACAGAATACTGAGTGACAAGTCTCTGCCTGCATCTGCATTCCACTACATAGTTCTTGTACTTTTTTCATCAGTGCTGCAAATTCCTTTTGCTGTGTCAAGAAAGATCAATATGCCCATGCTTACAGCTATGAAAAGAATGATGGCAATCCTTTATGACTCTTAATCTGCAAAAGAAATGGGCTAATGTGCAGATTTCCATCTGTTATTTATCTTCTTGAAAATTGGAACAAGAGCGAATGTAAACATCTGGGTGGTGACAGCGTTATAAATGTGCTGAATTAACACTGACCTGATCCCTATGGTATTGCAAGCAGTCCAAGAAAGGCCTTTTGCTCGTTTGCCAGGAAAAAGTCTATGTCAAAAACATGCATTATACATAATCTGATTTCAGTTTGATGTGCTGTATTCCTTCAAAATACAGAGCAACTAGAAAATACTGGCTAATGTACTTTTAGGCTGCTTTTACACTGCCCCTAAAATCCACTGCAAAATGCTCACAGATGCAGAGCATAAAATTGTTTTCCCACCAGCAGCGGACTTAAAAAAAATAAAGTACGACCACACCCATTTAGGCGTGCCCCAGAGCATTTTACAAGCACCTGGTCTGGAGGAGGTAAAATCCTTGTTGCTGTTCCTTGTTGCTGTTTTAAAGCATTGCATGCCTGGCCCTCCTCCGATTTTTGTTTGTTTTTGTTGGGTTCCCCCCCTTTAACAGACAGGAATCCTAATGGGCTGGAACAATTAGCTGTTGCGACACAGGCGGAGGTGAGCCTACATTTTTTCTCTCTCCCCTCACTGCAGACAGAAGCAATGGAATCAGAGTGCAGGAGGTGGGAACACAGGTAGCAGAACAAAAACCACGTTGGAGGGATCTGCATTTAAGGGCGTTTATACACGACCCCTAAACTCCAGGGCAAATGGCTCCCAGCTCCGGAGCTTAAAAATGTTTACCCACCAGCTCCGGAGTTAACAGGAAATTAAGTGCAACCCCGCCCACTTTAGCACGTCCCAGCGCAGCTTTCAGGTGCCTGCTTTTTGGAGGTGAATATTATTTGATCCGGTGTAAGGATAGTGAGTGCGGAGCTCTCCTTGCTTCTGTTTGTTGTTTTTTGGTTCCCACCCCTTTAAGAGCTACTTTTACAGAGGCGAGAGGCAGAACGAGGTGAGTGACATGCTTTTCTTTCTCTTTTTCTCCCTCCCCTCACGCAGCCAGCAAGCAGGAAGTGCGGAGGGGGGTGGGAACGCCCGAAGAGCGACAAACCCCTAAGATCTCTGGTCCGAATTTAAGTGGCCAGTGGATCTTAGGGGTCATGTAAAAAGGCCCTAAGTTGCCAGCGGATTTTAGGGGTCGTGTAAAAGCAGCCTTAGTTCTTATACATTTTAACTGGCCAAAATCTTGTTTTTGAGGATAGCCAATTTTTTGTAGTATGCCTATTAAAACCGTGAAGATGTAGTGGGTCAACACCTTTATATGTTGCATTGACTTAAATAGGGCTGCACAAATTATAAAAATACTTTACTATAGTAATTTGCAATGAAAGTAACTGTTCTTCCTATGGCAGAGTTGACTCACAACCAATCCCCATTGATTCAGTTGGCCTACTCCAGTGCTATTTGCTATGCTAAACAATAAGATTTTGGCCACTAAAATCAAGGGGAAACTTATGATTCCACATCTTCTGGATAATAGCCAAAAGTATCCCACCTGAACTGTTCAATAACAGTTGTGGTTGGGATTTCTAACAATCCTGTGGTCACCTTTCTAGGTGTCTTCTACCTCAATCACATCATTTATCATATATTATATCACATATAATTTAATTATTATTAGCTGATAACTACTGGACTTATTCTTATTATTTTCAGTTTCTTTCAAAAGTTATCCTGAGAAGTTTAGAAAAATTTAGTAAGGACTCTCTGAGAAGGACAGAGGCAGAGCTGAGCAATAGAGCAAATTATCTGAAACTGAATACTATCCTTAGATAAGAAACTCTGAAGAAACTCTTCCTACCAGCATAGAGAGACTATGCTGGAACAATGGTCTGACTGAGTTAAAGGCAGTTTTTGAAGAACAAAACACAGTATTAAAATTAGAGCACTGAAACAAGTGAACGCAGTTCACAGCAACTGTCAATAAATTGTTGTTCAAGACTAGGATTGTTGAAATGAAAAACATGCATTAGATTGACTCTATGTCTAAAGAAAAAAATAAAAATTAAAAAAGCAGAAACAAAACACAATAAAATAGAGGAGCAATGAGGTGAAACTCCATAGAAAATACACAGTTATTACCACAATTCTGCTATTAAATTAAAAGAGGATGGAATTAATATCATCTGCAGGAAGACTTCCCACAATGCTGAGATGATGATGATTATGATTAAGACTTTGACACTGTTTTTAACATTCAGGTCGGTTTGTATGAAACCGAAGGAAGTTTTGAGGCAGCTTCATTTTAGTAATTAATTGATTTACAGGTTAACATCAGAAGTTTAGACCATCTAAGCAGGGAGAAACTCCCCCAATGTATAGCTTAATATAGCTTTTCTCAGGCATGTCCAAACTTCAGCCCTCCAGATGTTTTGGACCACAACTCCCAGAATTCTAAGCTTACATTGCCAATGCCAAAGGACTGTGGCAGTTGTGGTCCAAAACATCTGGAGGGCTGAAGTTTGGACATGCCTGGCTTATCTGAAAGATGAGATATATGCACTCAACTTTAAGGCCAAAGATGGTGCTCTGGCAACTGCAGTTAGGACCAACTATAGTCCTGAAGATTTCAGAAAGTGGTCCTAGCAGATAAGGATCACTGGAATGCCCAACTTGGGGCAACACTAACCAGTCAAAATGGAAAAAATGGGGAGAGTACAATTTCTCACTTCTAAGAAAGCCACTAGAAGTGCCAGGAATTCAAATCTATTCCCCACTTTCATCTCCTAGAGCAGTGGTGGCGAACCTTCGGCATTCCAGGTGTTTTGGACTACAACTCCCAGAATTCCAAGCCTCTATTTCCAGTGACAAAGGACTGTGGGAGTTGTGGTACAAAATATCTGGAGTGCTGAAGGTTCACCACCACTGTCCTAGAGCATAACCATCCATGAGTATAGGCCTTTTTCAGTTCCCAGTCAAATTTAGACTCCAGAAAGGCATGGACCTGACTCAGCTGTCTGAATTTAACATCTGAAATCCAAAACACATTTTTACTATTTAATGATGTGTTTTAGAGATGCATTCACTGTCTTACAAGCCTCGTGGTGCAGTGGTTAAATGTCTGTACTGCAGGTAAAACTGTGCTCATGACCTGGGGTTCAATCCCAGGTAGCCAGCTCATGGTTGACTCAGCCTTCCATTCTTCCGGGGTTGGTAAAATGAGCACCCATCTTGCTGGGGGTGGGACAATGTGTAGCCAGCATCTTTAAATTGTAAACCACCCAGAAAGTGCCTGGAATGCTATGGGGGTTCTATATAACCAGAACACTTTGCTTTCTACCTTACACAGTCCTTTTTAATCCTATAAGTTCTTGCATTTTTAGAATTTAACTTAAAATTTCAACTTAAAATTCAACTCATATTAACTCTTGATTTAAATATTTGACTACAACATAAGTTTAGTTTTTATATATTTCAAGTATCTCTGCCCATACATTTTTATTTTAGCTGTAAGACTGTATTTTTTTTCAGTTTTGAAATATTTTGCGTTTATGCAACTCAGAAGCAGTGTAGATAATGATATTATCAATCCTGTAGAATTGAGCAAGTTGATGTTGACTAGAATCATTGCAAGAATGGAAAGATTTACTCAACGAAACTAACAGAATTTTGATATCATTGTCAATTACTGTTTCCTTTCATTCTGGAATTCACCTTTAATTGGGATAAGAGGCATCTGTATCAGTATACTGTTTATACTGTTTATCTGATGTGGCTTTGAATTGTTGTATTTTTATTTCTCCTTGTTAGAGTTAGGGCTTTATTTTAGGAGAAGATGTTAAAGTTAAATAAATAAATAAATTGATGCATCTGGTTTTTCCAGTAGGGCTTTTGGGAAGATGTTCAGTTTATTTGATGCTGTTGCCCATGAACCCCTCATTATTATTCTATCTCATTGTACTACAAAGATCTGCAAATCTTTTTGACCAGATATGTTCAAGGCAATGAAAATCTGAGTGCGTATCATGGGCTTTTTTAACTGCTTTCTCTTTGGGATGAGGAAAAAAAAGCAAAGTGAGCATCTGTCTACAGACCACAGTACAATGTAGCATTTTGTGTCCCCTTCCCCCCTTTCCTTCCCCCCCTTCCTTTTCCCTTTTTCTCTTCTTTTCATTTTTTGGCTGCATCTGCAAGAGACAACTGTCAGGAGGATAGAAAACAGAACAACTGTTGGGTCTCAGGGATTAACAGGCTGAAGAAACTATTGGCCCAAAGTACCAGACATAAATCTGGCTTATGATAGGCTTATCTGTTGAAAGAGACTACATCTCCTTTATGGGATGACAGGGAAAAGGCAGAATATAACCATAAGAAGGTCCTGTTTTATTAAAAGTCCCTTTTAACAAGAAAAAGAAGGCAAGAATTTAAAAATAAACAACCCTAGGCAATAGCAAGAGCCCATCTGTTTCATGAGCTTTATTTTATGTACAATTTGATTGTTTGTCTTACTGATGGGTTCTTTGTAAATACCCTCGAATCTTCAGTCTTTCCAAGTTGTTGCCAAATCTGTGATAAAGTGTGTTATTCATAAAACAGTCTTGGTTCTGCTGACAGCTGTTCTGCTCAAAAGATCAAGATCAGAATCACCAATATGCCATTCTTTATTCTACTCTATTTGCTCTCTCTCTCTCTCTCTCTCTCTCTCTCTCTCTCTCTCTCACACACACACACACACACACACACACACACACACACACACACACACACACACACACACACACACACACATGCATTTCATAAAGATAAAAATCACAATGCATTTGCGTCCTAAAAATCACAACACACAAACATATATTTGAATGCCCTGAAGATTTGCCAACTGGGCCAATATTAAACCATAAAATCCATTATATAAATGTTTTTACTATGGGGTGCTCATACATAACCCAACCCAAGCTAAAATTAGATTTTAAAGCATGCTTGGGATGTACACTACATCTTGAGGCTTTCATACCTAACAATGATAGAAGATAGCTGCTCTTTCGGGACTTAAAGATTTGGAGGTCAGGTTATCGCTCTTTTCCTGGTTACAACTGTTAAAGCTGATCATGTCCCAGAAATTTAAACATCTCAATGAATCCAGGTGTCACCCTGGAATCTCAAAAGTGAGATCATCTCTGTATCACTGACATGACTGTAACAAGTTGGAACAATTGTTAGATTTTTTTTCCTTCCTTAAATTAAATATTGCTCAATTCAACATTACCAAGGATTATGGTAAGAAGGCCTGGTCCTACTATTCATCAGGGGGATGCCTGAAGCCAAAGACTTCTAACTGCCCCCCCTAAATGCAAGGTATAATTATTTATTAATATATCATTGTATTGTGGTGCTTGAGTGTGGGATATTTGTCCCTACATAACAGCTTAATATGGCTCAGATACCATGTGTCTTCAGTTAGGATGGACAGTATCTCAGTAAGGTTTTGGGCTACCCTAGTGACAAGACTAACGAATTTGAGAAAACCATACTAACTAAAGATGGGCACAAAATGAAAAATGAAATGCTGTTTAATCGCTTCGTTCGGTAACAAATTACTTCATCAGCTAACAAAATGGTAGGACACGTTGCATTTCGTTTTGACACAAAGCACCATTTTCCCCCTTTAGAACAGAATGATTCATCCTAGAGGAATCAGTGACAGGGGAGCTCAAGCTCTTCCCTGAAAGCCCTTGAAATTTTGAAAGGTCAGCTTCAAAGGGGGCACCCCTAGGAAAAAAAATCTAATTGATTTGGAAGCTGATCGGGTGAACGATAGTGTTGCCACAGCTTGGCTTCCAATTCTGATACCAATTAGAAAGATTTTTTTCCTGGGGGGCAGGTCCTTTGGAGGTTCATAACTCAGCCCCCTGAAACCAAATCTCTCCAAATCTCAGGGGGTTACCTAGAATTGCAGGAAGAAGCTACCATTGTCTGCTGCCATTCCAATGTCAAAACATAGCTGTGATCCATATTTTCAAAAATATGGATCATAAACATGTTTTGCCATAGGAATGGAGGAGTAGCTGCCTTAGTAGTTAAGGAGTGAGTTTGGTGCACACTCCCAATATAGGTGTTAAGTCGATTGGCTTTCAACTCAGTTAGATTTTTTCCTAGGTGCACCCCATTGGAGCTTCATAACACAGCTCGCTGATCCCCAAACATTTCCATATTTAAGGGGGTTACCTAGAATCACTTGAGGAACCTTCCCTGCTATTTTGTTCCCTTAGGACCCAGGGCAGCATGGTGTTTCATTTCAATTCATTTCATTTCATAACAGAACAAAATGAAAATTTTAAAATTTTGTTACAAATGAAATGAAATCAAACTACTACGGAAACAAAACAAAATGAAACAAAACACTATTTTTCCATTCCATGCCTATCTCTAATACCAACAAAGAGGAAATGAATAAAACAAAATTCTCAGATAACACCTGCACAGCCTGTGCCCTGTTGAAATATAAAGACTAGTAGCAGGTTGACCTGCTAAGTGTTTTGCTTTCTTGACATCTAGGAAGCAAAAATAAAAATGTAAATATGCATTTTTTTAATTGACAGACCTCAGTGCAATCCATTTAGGACAACTGTTCAAATTTCTTCACCCTGGTGTATCATGGATTAGACAGGCTGGGTGTTATATGTTGCTATTAAGAGTTAAATGCACTTATTGATATCTGTAATGAAGAAATGAATGTGTGTTTCCATTTCCATGTGTGTCCATACACACAGGAAGTATTTGATTTCTTGGAAGTCTCCTTGGGATCTTTTGAGAAGAAAATTGGGACATACATATTTTAAATAAATAAGTTTTAAGACTTTATTGTTTGGAAGTTCATGTCTGAAAACAACTGAGCTGTGCATGTTTGCATTATGGTATTCTGCAGCTGAGGCTGAACAAATCTGAGATAGATGAGATCAAGCATCTCTTTCAATGTTCAGTCCATGTGATGAGCTACCACCAATAGGTGACTTTGCCTGCTCACCCAGAAATCGTGAGTGCAGGCTGATGACATGGGTCAGGGGGCAGGGGCACAGGGAGAACCTTGAAAAGGTCTCCACTGTCCAGCTCTGGCCTCTTTCACCAGATAGCTCAGGGAAAGGAACCATGCTCACTGACTGGTGTAACACCAAAATCACCAGAGACTTGACATTTTTTTAATTCCTTCCCATAGTTAGGTGTCATGGTTATGGGCAAATATGTGGGGCAACTCTGCCATCATCTTTTGGTGTGACAATCATGTATTCGTTGATGCATGTAACATACCCACTGCAGAGAATGTCCTGGCTGATGCCTGGTCCCATCCAGGGCCGGCGCTAGGGTTTTCTGCACCCTAGGTGAGGGGCGGGGGGAGTGGGCGTCGGCAGCGGCGGGGGCGGGGGCAGCATCGGTGGGGGGCAGGGGGCGGGTGGGCAGTGGCGGTGGTGGCGGCGGGTGGGCAGCGGGTGGCAGCAGCAGGGTGGGCCGGGCAGTGGGCAGCAGCGGTGGGCGGGTGGGCAGGCGGCGACGGGCAGTGGGGGGACAGATGGCAGGGGCTGCTGGTGGGAGGGACGGGGGGCAGCAGGCTGGCCAGCACCCCCTGTCCATTTTGGCACCCTAGGAAACTGCCTAGTTTGCCTTAATGCACGTGCCGGCCCTGGTCCCATCAACAGATAAACTGGTTCAGGGTGTTGGCTCCAGTGGCCAGAGGTCCTTCTGAAGGAAGGATGTCCTTGGTGGGTTAAAGCCAATAGAGCCATTATCTTAGATGCTGCTTCCAACATCAGATGAAACTACACAGTTGCTTGTTTGGGAAGGTTGTGGCTCCTTATTGTAGATCATTTATTTATTTATTATTTATTTATACAAGTTATATGCCACCCACTACCCAAAGGTCTCTGGGCAGCTTACAATTAAAATGAATAGTTAAAACAATTAATATAGTAAAATGTCAGTGAAATGTCAGTGGGCCTAGATACCCAGGTCACAGCTGTGACCAGGAGCACATTTGCACAACTAAAGCTAGTATGCCTGTTATGCCCATTCCTGGAGAAACCTGCTCTGGCCATGGTAACTCATGCCCTAGTGACATCCTGACTGGATTAATGTAATGTGCTTTATGTGGGACTTCTGATGAAAAGCCCCAGGAATCTTCAATGGGTCCAAAATGCAGCAGCCAGATCGCTGACTGGGGCAGGTTACAGAGACCACATTACACCCCTACTAAAGCAGCTCCAGTGGCTGCCAATCAGCTATCAGGCACAATTCAAACAGCTGACCTTAACCTACAAAACACTATACAACCTGGATCCTAGCTACCTCAAAGATCAAATCTCACAGTATGAACCGACTCAGGCATTAAGGTAATCAGGAGATGCCCTTCTCTCCCTCTTGCCTCCCTCACAGGTAGGTCTTGTGGGAACACATGAAAGGGCCTTCTCAGCTCCTGCACCCAGACTCTGGAACTCCCTCCCACTAGAGGCCAGGATTGCCCCATATCTGCTGTCTTTCTGGAAACATGCTTTACAGGAATAATGGACTATTGATGGTGTATTTTTATGAAGCTACCATACATGGCTACGCAGACTTTGTGTTTATAACCACTTATAACTTTGTTTTTATACCTCTCCTTGTGTGACTGCATTTACACTCTGTTATTCAATTGTTAGTTTTAAGATTGCCTTCTAATGCTGTAAGATACTCCTTAATAGTAGTCTCTATGCTGCAGTGTATAGTGCAATTAGTAAGTGCTTCGAGTGAGTTGCTGGAGGTCACCCAAGGATGGTGCCAGCCATTCTAGCTCCCAAATGATCTAAACCAGAAGTTTTGGTTTGGGGAGAAGGTGTTAAGGAGATCACCTGGCAACAGTACACCTAGGGTTAGGAGGAGACTTAGGGGAACTGAGGGTTAGGGATGATTTCAAAAGCTGGGTAATGAAAGATGTGCTGGACAGATCTCAGAACATGGTGACAACAATTTGCCCTTTAGAGGTCTAGTCAATGAGATCTTGGTCTCAGATAACTGTTCATACTATTGTAGCCTCCCTTGTGGAAGGGGAAGTTCATATTAAATAGTTAATAAAGTTGTGAACCAAGTTTTAACCCAAAACCTGTGCCTCACCTCTGTGTCTCTGGGTTGGGTGGACACAGCCTCTGTGATGGAATTTGTGCTGTTTGTGTAATTGTTTACTCATCCATCCATCCATCCACCCACCCATCCATCTATCCACCCACCCATCCATCCACCCATCTGCCCATCCATCCATCCATCCATCCATCCATCCATCCATCCATCCATCCATCCATCCATCCATCCATCCATCCATCCATCCATCCATGTTTAATACTGCTCATTTAGCAAAACTGCTTTGCCAGATGGTGTACAACAAAAAAAAATGAATCACAAATTATAAAACCAGCTGGAGAAAAACTAAAATAATCCCGATGAATAACAAGACAAAGACAGGTGGAAAAATGGAGGGTACTCAACATACCATGTGCCTCTGCTCCTTCCTGCTCTGTCCCAATTACCTGTTTTCAGCAGATTTTGAGAAGGCATGAAGGAGGGTGTCACTGGTAAGTTTCCAGTTGATATTTTCTGGGTCTCTCAAGGTGTCAGCCAACTGCAAGCATGAGGTCTGTGAGGACTGGGTCATACAGGCCATCTGAATTTGTATAATAAATAAGTTACTATTAAGTTGCTTAATAGTTAGCACAGTTAAGCAACTGACCAGGATAGGTAGAAATCAAAGCTGAGATGAGATAAAGAGAAAGAAATGCAGAGCTTATAGATGTAAACATCCCTAATATATGCTATTATTTTGGAAAGTGTGTCTCATGGTGACCTAGCACAGATAAGTGAAGGAAAGCAGACATCCCTGACATTTGTTTCATATAATGTATTGGGAATTGTTTTTTCTTTCTTTTCTAAGACATTATCTCCACGTGGGCAAGTTGCTTGCCATACAAATCCTCAAATAAACTAGATCACTGATGAAAACGCCCTATTGAGAGTGGAATCAGGCCATCATGGGACCATGCTTTCCTGGATTGTTTTTAAAGAAAAATGAGTATGTTGACCTCACAAGACATGTCCAAACTTTGTCCCTCCAGATGTTTTGGACCACAACTCCCACAGTCTTTTGCCATTGACAATCTAAGCTTAGAATTCTGGGAGTTGTGGTCCAAAACATCAGAAGGGCCAAAGTCTGGACATGCCTGATGTAGACAGAAAGGTGGGGTTCACCAAAAGCCTAATGAGGATGGATATTTCATTTAAAGAGGCAAAACATGGTGCAAACCAAGGGCTCAATAAATGGAATCCTTCAGAGTTCCATTGTAATGATACTGCGCTCAGTGCATAAACTGCAGTTGTATTTTGCTTATGATATGGTTATCTCATAAATGGAGAGCCGTCTCCTGTTATCTGAATAGCCAGCTTGAATTTTCTTTTCTTGACGTTTATGTCCTGCAGTGTGTTTACTGCCCACAGCTTTCAGAATCAGCCAATTTTGAAGCCTAGCTGTTTTGCAGTAAATATACCAGATGCACTCCCAGGATATCAAAGTATTTGGCATTAACTGATCTTTTTGAAGGGCATTTTACAATCTGAGGTTTCCACTGTCATGATCTTGTAATTTACAAATAAACCCCAAATCCAAAGCAGTTAAGAATCAGTATTCCCCCCACCTCTTTTTCTGTTCTTTCTGCCCAACTGATTTCACATACAGTTTCTTTGGTAGGTTACAAAACAGTTCATTGCTATCTTACAACATTACATAGCTGCATTTAAAAAACAAAACAATAACAAAAACAGAGGGTACTAATTCTTATTTTAATTCACACATGAGCTCACTCACTGTGATCATTAGTTGATAAATACCCGAGATGCAGCTTTGATTGCTGACTTGCTCAGACACAAATAAAACATATTGTTCTTGTTAGCCTGAAGCAACATTGATTAAAATAAAGACTCCAAAATATCTTTTTCTGGCTGAGTGTTCAGAACATAGCTGAGAATAGAAAACAAAGCACTGGAGTCTATAGATGGTCCTAACTGGGTAGACACCAGAATTATATGTAACCACATTCATAGACTTCTGGAAATACCCAGCCTTTTATTCTGGACAAAAATCTCACTTCTGTCTAGGAAGAAACTCTCTGAGAAAAGCAAAGTTTGCTTCAGATGCAGATAAGAGGCACAGCCTATGAGTGGTAAAGGAAAATAATAAGAAATATTAATTTCCATATCCATAAATATGCAAATTAGCTTAGCATGTTTGATGATTAGTCACAAGGACATCAGCTTAGGATTCCTTCGAAATCTAATTTTACAAAGAGGGAAAGGCTACTTCTGCAACATCTGTGTGTTTCCAGCTCCAGCAATGAACGACCTTTAATGTCTGTTTCTGGTCTAACCCAGATGTAACCTTCACATTACCTGGATAACATGCCATGAAGTGGCCCCTCTCCGGGAAAGAATGGGATCCAACTCTGATTACAAGTAGGATGAATTCATAGGACAATGTTTAAAGCAGAAGGAGTCAGTTAATTTGTGAGGATAAAAAAAAGCTGGAAGTGGGGATGATGAGAAAGCCAAGGTTCTTTGTACATTTGCTTTAGCATGACTGGAAGAAGAGTCATACTCTAAAAGGAAAGTTTTGTTGTTGCTTTATTGTTGAACTCACCTAACTCTTCTTTGTGCAACTATAAAGAAAGATCCCACGCCTTTTTACTCTTAGTTGCCCAAAAAGAAATTACATCACCCTATTCACTTTGTTTCCCTTGTCTTAGGAGAACAGCCTGGAGGTGGTGGAGGTGGAACCAAACAACAGACATAATTATGGTGGGGCCAAGCTGTATTTTCTCATTTATTACAGTTGTATCTTTCAGGAGGGGATTTACATTGGTTTGTTTTTGACCCAAGGGAAGATGAAGGAAGAATTTTGGCTAGTGCTCTTGCAACACGCCTTCTGGGTCACTCCCATGTTAATGTTCTGTGCCAAATATTTCACTTCCCATGCAAAGATTGTCTGCTCTCTCTCTCTCTCTCTCTCTCTCTCTCTCTCTCTCTCTCCTAATTAAGGTATTAATCTGCCTGGAGATTTCAAATACATCAAACAGCACAACCAACCCTAACCCTAAACCAGTAAAGTCATAACTTGGAAGCAAACCTCAGTAGGAACTACTTAATCCACAGGAGTTCATATTTTAAAAAACACAAACAAAAGTACTGTACATGCAAAAGAAACACAGTGTTGATGGATCAAGGAAGCAGGGAGGCCAGAATCAATCCTGTACTGTGTAGAATTAGAAGCAATTATGAACAAGGAATTTCTGCGCAGGGATGCCAGGAATGAGCATATGTACTGTCCAGCCCCTCCTCTTATGTAGAAATGGGGTCGGACTTGTTTCCCCTTGCAATGAGACTTCTTACTGTGAGATAACACACACATATGCAAACAATCACAGGCTCATGAAAATCTCACAAGTTTTCCCAGAAATTCTAGGGTTACATTTTCTAGAAGAAATGCCAAGCTGAATAGATTTTTATAGCTTTTGTACAACCAATGGCACATTTCCTGCACAGGATTCATCTGGAGAAAGTGGAAGAAACATTGAGATGGATAAGACTGTTACACAGAATGGAAAGGATGTGCTCACAATGACACAATTCCTACATAGGATTCACTAGGCATGAAGGATATTAAATTTTGCAAAATTTAACAGTCCCCTAAACAGAACAGGAGAGTACCCCAAGGCACACTACCTTGGGAAAGAGTGCCTCAGTTTAATAGGGTGTGTGTGTGTGTGTGTGTGTGTGTGTGTGTGTGTGTGTGTGTGTGTGTGTGTGTGTGTGTGTGTGTGTGTGTGTGTGTGTTGAAATACACACTGGGATTCATAATGCCAATCCAAGGTCCTAGGTGAGCATTAGCACCACTGATATCCTTTTCAGCCACAGTTAAAACTCAGAATATGTATTCCTATACCTTGCTTGCCAGTATATTATGCTATGAAAAAAGAGACCCAAGTTGAGATTAAGAGTGGAAAAAGACAGAGAGGCTGCCCCAAGGCTGATTAAGGTTGATTTGAAGTTTCCTATCACAGTTAAACCACTGTTGTAATTCACATGACATATTTACTTATTTCTGGTAGTTTTTAGAATCTGCACCACACCTCAAATTGCTACAGTTTTCAACAGCATCATAGGTTGCCCACCCTCCTCTGTCATTAACAACCCTCTTCCCCACCTCTTTATAAAAACACTGCCAAATGATGGTGCTAAATCAACACAACTCGTGGAACTGCAGCACACATTTGACATAGCACTAAATTAGAGAAGTATAATAAAAACAATTGTTTGGGGAGAAAAGAGGCACTAAGCTTGAGAAATATGTTCCCACTTAGCTGCATGCCCTTTAGTGGGGCTAGTATGTTAGTATAGTGGGAATTTCATCATGAAGAGAGCATGTGTTGTTTCCCCTCAAAAAAAAACTTTTATTACACTTTTCCAATTAGGAGCTCTGTCAGATAAGCACTGTTTTATCTGTTCCAAACTATATAAACTGCTACTTCTAAATAAAAAGTTGTCCTACTATCAACCTCACCCTAGGACAAACCCATCAATGCTCCTTTGGAATGATATAGTTCAGTGGTTCTCCACCTGTGGGTCCCCAGAGGTTTCTGGACTGCAACTCCCAGAAGTCTTCATCACTAGCTGCGTTGGCCAAGATTTCTGGGAGTTGCAGTCCAGGAACATCTGGGGACCCACAGGTGGAGAACCACTGATATAGTTGATCTCACATACCAGAAGTTTGCCCACTGAACGAAAAATTCTTTAAAAATGTCCAAACTTACTTGTGATCAGCTGTACGTATGCCATCTGTGTCATCTAGTCAATATAAAATACAGTGGTACCTTTACTTATAAGTTTAATCCATCCCGAATGGAAGCTCTTAAGTTGAGCAGCTCTTATGTAGAGCATCCCTATCTTAAAAATCACAAAAATAAACTAAAATTTTAAAAATTTAAAAAAATGCAAGTAAAGCAGACTGCATCAAAAATTTGTACCTCATTGTACCTCTACTTAAGCTTAGAGCTGCCTAGGTGCCAAAGCACATCCAATCTCACTTGATTTTGGAAGCTAAGCAGGGTCGGCCCTGGTTAGTACTTGGATGGGAGACCACCAGGGAATACCAGCTGCGGTAGGCGCCTGGAGTAGGAACTGGCAAACCACTCCAGTATTCCTGCCAAGAAAACTCCATGGACGTGGGGTTACAAAGAGTCGGTCATGACTGTAATGACACAACACACACACACACCATTGTACATGCAATGTAATGACTTCTGCTCTGACAAAAGCTATGGGATAAACTGCAGTGTAGCCGCACCCTAGTACAAGTGCACAAATTTCCATGTATCTTCAGGGTGGGAAAGGATGACTTGGTGACTTCTGATGTTAGATTAGATTTAGGAGATAAGCTGAGTTATTTATGAGAGACAAAGCAAGCATTCGTGTATGCATCTGGAATACTGTATGATCCATTCATAATTTCTGATTGAATTTGGTGAGAACCTTTCATCATCAATTTCAAAAACCACAAGTAAGTATGTTGACGCCTTCCTTGGAAAGATAAAGTGCAGTATATTCTTATCCTACCATCTTTCTTTGATATCCACTGTTTGATTTAGAAGACAAATAACTGGTTAAGTGGCTTGGACCAGCAAGTTTCAAAAGCCACTGTGCCTTTTAGGGGGAAAGTCACCTGAAATCACCAAAAACATGAATAGCTGATGATGTTACATGTTCTGCCATGTGCATGCCCTTGAGCAAACTGCACAGTCCCAGAGCACCAACACAAGGAAGGTCTTGTAAACTATTTCTGAGTAGCTTATATCTACAAAATCCTGGGAACGTAGCCAGAGGTTGGAATCAACTTGGTAGTGCCTTATAATATATATATATAGTGTGTGTGTTGTGTCCTTACAGTCGTGACCAACTCTTCGTGACCCCATGTCCATGGAGTTTTCTTGGCAGGAATACTGCAGTGGCTTGCCAGTTCCTACTCCAGGTGCCTACAGCACCTGGTTATTCCCTGGTGGTCTCCCATCCAAGTACTAACCAGGGCCGACCCTGCTTAGCTTCTGAAATCAGGCTTAGGGCACCAGTGCTTAGGGCATCTAGGCAGCATATAATATATATTAGTTTTATTTATTTACCACCTACTCTTTTTAAACAAGAAAGGACTCAAGACATACAACAGCCAAAAAGTATACATGAATTAAAATCCCAGTAAACTAACATTAATATCAGAATGCAACTAAACCTACAACAATATTAAAAACATCAGTAGTTAAAACAAAAATGTTAGCAAACTGATTCATGTGCATTGCGAGAGAAAACAGCATTGCATTTAATTATCCTTACTTCCAAGCTCTATTTTCAGGTAAGTGTCTATGGAGATGGTCTAGAGGTTCACCTAGAAATGGGGCTCTATTCTCAATGGATTCAGCAATTCACAAAAGGGCCTCTTATAATCTACCACTGTAGGTATAATTAAAATGCAAAATTTGTTTGTTTTCTGTTTTTCCTATCAGACCTACACAATACACATGCATCAAACTAAGCCGAATCCCTCATTCATGTGTTTTGGGTGTACCAGCAGCCTGACAATCATATCTCTTTCTAGTCTCAGGTCAGCATAAATTTAGAAGTTAGCTGGAAAAACAACAAGAATTAAAGCATTTTTATCCAATTGAATTTTCCAATGGAAATTCATTCAGCTAAAGGCATGTCCAAACTTTGGCCCTCCAGATGTTTTGGAGCGCAACTCCCACAGTCCTTTGTCATTGGCAGTCTAAACTTAGAATTCTAGGAGTTGTGGTCCAAAACATGAGGAGGGCCAAAGTTTGGACATGCCTGTATGGAACCCCTGAAGCAATATAAAAGCTATTGGGTGAGCAGAAAGAGAACACACAGTGAAAGAGACATGTGGAAAAGCTATTTTCAATCATTGGAATGTGCACACTGTAGCACTGAAAATGGTAGAGATATCTCCCATAATTGTATAGGGCTATGCATATGATATCAAACAGAGTCTTCCAGTCATTGTGATAAAAGAGGGAAATCTAAAGAAGTGGGGTTACATGCACTTCCCTTTGTGGCACTTCTTTTTCTGTTGTTTACTGAATACAAACATAAACCAATTTATCTGTTCCTTTGTAGGACTGGCTGGCTTCCAAGAGCAATCTGCTACCCAATTCCATTACTTTTGTCATCCTTTAGATGCTTCATCTGTATGTCCTACCCCTATGCTGTGTCACACTGCAATTGTATTCAGTAGAAACTATAACATAACTATGTGTCTTTCAAAATTGCTTATGCAGGGTTATGAATATTTCTTTTTGTTCTTTTCCAGAGTAGCACAATGCCTGAGAACTTGCAACTATTGGGATAGAAAACACCAAAGCTACAAGACAGTAGACACGCTGACCACTGAAATCAACAGTGCCGAGACATAAAAGGGGTCAGGCCTGTAATTTCAAGCAAACGAAGAACAAGGGGAAATCACTCCACAATTGCAAACCAAATAAAAGAACACTGTTCTAATAAAGGATTAACAACGTGAGGGAAAATGAAGCACAAATGGAGTGTAAGGGAAACATATTCCACATTTTCCAAGTCAAGGCACAGGCAGAAACTCCTGAGAAATGTATATTCACTGTACTAAAAATTCCTTTGCGCCCCCCCCACCCTCACAGCAAAAGAATACATGAGACCACTTAATGGGGTTATAACCAAGGGCCACCCTTTATTAACCATAACACATTTCAACTTATTTCAACATGTAACTCTGGAGGGGCCGGCCACAGTGCAGGTTAGAGTCAGTACCCTAGGGTCTCCTGTGACTCCTTCTGACTTGAGAGCCTATGGGTGAGTGACGCCCCCCTGGGGGCCTGTTGAAGCCACGGTTCCCCAGGGCCAGCAAATTCCCTCCCCCTACCTCGGTCCTCGGCGCGCTTTGCTCATGCACCCTGGCCCAGGCAAGGCCTCCAAGCGCATCCTTCCCAGCCGCTGTAATATCTGGATCCGCAGCAAGCGTGAGTCGGATGGGCCCAGAGGGGATGTTAGGATTTTACTCACCGGCTCTAACCCCTCAACACAACCGCCAGTGTGACCATTCAAATCGGATAATAGGCCTAAATACCACACCCCTGAGCACCAGCACAGGATAGGCAAAAAATTCCACCCTCCTAGGAGCCAATTCAGAGAAGGTCAAAAATTCCTATCTGGCCCGATCTGCGACCAGTGGGTGGGTGGGTGGGGGACGCGCCAATCTGTAGAGGCTTTGGTCTGGGTGGGTGAGCCCTTTTATAGGCTTGCCCCACCCAGGCCCCAGTTCTCGTCCTAAACCCTGTCTCGCGGTACTTCATGCGGGGGAGGGCCAAGAAGCTCTGCGGCCGCAGTTGCGACCACAGAGCTGACATTTGTTGGTTGGTTAACTGTTTGGATGGTCGGTTTTGAGGGATTTATTTATTCAATATATACATCCTGCTCCACTACCGCAAGCACTACACTGGGCAATTTACAGAAAATTAAAAGAGATTGATAGTGGAGGGGGTTAAGAATCCAGTTGAGAGTTCCGTTCCTCATGGTGCCTCCTGACAGGCTCTGGACTTGATGATCCATTGGGTCTCTCTCTGTGTTTCTATGATAAGGACAAAGATGATACCCCACGATGAGAACAACAAACCCATTCAGAAGCAATATGGCAATACAACAGCCAATAGTTACAACCGCAAATCTAAATACACCTCTAAAAATCTTGAATTGATTACAAAGTTGTTCTTGACAGCATCCTGGAGATTCAGTTATTAATTAATTAATTTATTATTTATTTGTTGCATTTATACCCTGCTTATCTACATTGTGTACTCTAAGCGGCTTACAGGCGGCAATAGCCATACAAATTACAATAAAGCAGACAAGACAAATAATAATAACAGTAAACAAAATTAAAACCTTATGGCAAGGTTGAAATAATCCTGCCTTTACCATCTTGCTAAACATAAGGAAGGAGCCTAGCATATCTCTGATGGCATTTTATTCTAGCGTCTAGCAACCACAATCAAAAGGCACTATACTTTGTATTTATCTTTGTGGCCTCCATCAGTGGAAGACTGTGAGGCGTGTGTGGGACAGGTAGCTAATCTGTGAGAGTCACAATCTGCCAGACATCAAGGTTCTAAACTGCTTTTATAGGGTATGACTGTCTAGCACCTTAAATTAGAAACGGAAACTAACAAGGAGCCAATGAAGGTCTACCAAGTCTGTGACTATATGATCATATTGCCTAGTCCTCTAATCATCGTGATTGTCACATTTGGGCCTGCTGAAGTTTCTGTACTGTTTTCAAGACAGCCCAGTGTAGGAACTATCATATCATTAAAAATATATTTTAGGAGAACTGGGTAAAAGTGTGAGTATCTGCAGATAAAAACGGATAGAGAAAAGTCTTTGATCTTGTTGCACATGTGGTGATTTCACTATGAGTTTGCTGGGCATTCTGTTAATGGAGCAAACCCACACATGTTGTTTCAATATTTGCTTTAGGAAAAATGTGGGCACAGTTTTCCTAAGTTGTATTAGCAAAGAGTTGCTGCCTGGATTTTTTAGTGGTTTAGATACCCAAAAGCCAGAAGTTCAGTTCCCTACTGTGCCTCTTATGAGTGCAGCCTATGTGGCCTTGGGCAATTTGCACGTTCCAAGGATGCCCCCAGTACGTCACTTCTGAATATCCACTACCTGTAAAATCCAGAAAAGTGTCACTTTTGAAAACTTTTGATAAAATTCTTAATGGAGTAGCTGTAGCTCAGAGTAGACAGAAACACTTGCAGATTCCTGTTAGAGGACTGATTAAAGACAAAATACTGGTGCTTATACAACAGAACAATGTCCTTCTCAATGGGGCTTAACATCCAAATGAAAGCAAGGTTAAGTTCAAGCATACTCCCTCCCCTCCAAGCATACACACTGTGCAACAACACTGACTAGGTTGCCACCAAGTTGTCTAAAAAACTAGGTTAGCAAAAGTTGCACATCTTTGCAGATCTGAACTCTTAAAAGTTGTCTGACATAACTTACCTTCTTGTTTAAATCAAGGTATATTTCAAAGTGCCTGAAGGATAAGTAAGTTTAGCAAAGTAACTTCAAACGAATCTCTAAGATCAAAGTGTAGAAAATAGTAGATTTTATTAACAGCGCAGCGTTTCCCCTACATGATTTCTGACAAACTAATATGAAGCACTTACTAACTGCTAAATATTAAAAATTAATGTGAACCTTTGGTACAGTATGTATTTTAAAAAAAGTAATAAATCCATTGAGGGTGTATATGTACCTTGAAGCTAGGGCTAGACATTTTAAAAATACATTTATCGTAATACGAAGTATTAAGCAAGAATTCAACATTCCTGCACCACACCCTGCCTTGATGTTTCCGTAATTCCTAGCACAATATACTGATGTATGAATAGATGGGGGAATGAAGATAAAGAGAAACCCAAGCTCTGCCTCAGGTCACAGCCCTGCAATTTATCCAGTTTTTTTGCACATTCCCACATTTAAGAGAGTTTCCAGTTGTCTTACCTGTTGAAGTGGAGAGGCCAGAATATTCCTGATGTTTACATAGGATTTGCAAAACTTCCAAGGCTAATGGTGGCTAACTGATGTGATAGTGGAGCACATCAAAGTTGTGCAATCAGTCATATGGCCAGGCACATGACCATAACACCTTGTTAGCTACAATGAGGCATGGCAAGTTATGCAAACTTTATAGCAACACCAAGAGGATTCGGTCAAGGGGGCTTGTTTTAATAGCAGGCACACGCAAGAGGCAAATGACATCATTGAAAGAGGAAACTTCAAGAGCAGTGGTGGTGAACCTTTGGCACTCCAGATGGCCCTAAATATCTGGAGTGCCAAAGGTTTGCCACCACTGGTGGAGAGGTTTGTTTAAAAAGACAGGTGAAATAGAACAGATCTCTAGGTTAAGCATTTACTGTAGGCTGTGAGAAAAGTAGTTGTTGAAGGAAAGACAATGATGATAGTATGTATCTTGAGTCAAACTAATATGACAAACTACTAATACAAGTCTTTGGGTCCAAGTCCTGTGTCCCAAACCCCAAGTCCAAGTCTCAAGCCCTATTTAAAAAAGTAGAGGAAGGTGGTTGGGTATGTTTGAGGCTTGTGAACCACCCACTTTTGGTCCCATATGCCCTGAGCATCACATTATCACCATAAATTTGGCTTGAGGATAAAACTAGTATCAAAATCCCAACCATTTATTGACACAAGCTGTGCTCTTACTCAACTATGTCAAAACGGCATATCAGATAAACATGCAATTTTCTCAGTATGATACCATAAGCTTGGCTCCCAGCCTGGTGCTAAAATTCAAGACATTTCACAAGCATAAATTTCCTGCAATTATCAAAACTTATCAAGATTGCATTTAAGCAACTCAGTTTTCTCTACACAATTGAATTCCACCTTGGCACAGCAAGGTCTCATCAGAACTCCATCAGTGCTGAACTTGCTGGAACTAGAAACAGACCCAGAGCAGCTGCACTGTTTCATCTTAGCTCTTTGTAATGGTCCCCCCAAAACCTCAACACATTTACTGGCCTACACTCACCGCTATGCGTGACTAGGAAATTAAAAGAACACATCTCAGTGCCAAAATCCATTTGCGCAAAGTCAGAGATCGAGCTTGTTCTAGCACTGGGTTTAATGTGTATAAACAAAGAAGGTGACACACAGGAAATAATTCTGTTAAACTGTTTTCATTGTATGTAAAATTTGCTTTTCTGCACTTCACATATATAAAATTTTAAGAACTGTACTAGAACTGAATTTAAAATCTGTGTTTTCTCCAAGCACATGCTTATGACAGTTTAGTCTTGAATTATGTTAGAATGTGCCACCTCATTTATTTATATCAGCATAATTGGTGTGACAGCCTTAGCCTGATATTTTTAAAAGAAATCAATAGGGAAAAAACAATAGCAGAAGGTTTAGTTCATTTCTGTTAAACTGAATGGCAAAACTCCAAATTTATAGTCTGTAATGTTGGATTAACCACTTTTGTGTTCATTCATCCCTGCCTTTTCAGGTTTGGGGTCAAGAAAAATGTACCTCATTCATGAGTTTGATTTTGTGTTTCTAAACAGTCCAAGGGTCCGTTGAAAAAAGTGGTTGCATATATTTAAAAATTGATTCCACATTTCTCAATTTTTTTCAAGCAAGTCTGTATTTTGCAATGAACTGCAAGATTTGCAAGTCATAACAATAATATCTAGCTGCATTTTTAAAAACTGCTCATTTTCCTTGGTATAGTCTCCCTCTCTAGCCAAAGAAACAATCTGCCTTCAGAAAAATGGTTTTCTTGTTTCGAATGAAAAAAAGATCGTAGGTATTCTGGCCAAAGTGGCTCAGCTGTATTCCATGTAGAAAAGATTTCGGCAGCATTCTCTTGTGCCTATTCAAATTTAAAACTACCTTGTAAAAATAAAACAACCATTGAATACTACAGAACGCAGAAGTACATATCAGACCATAAAACAACATACATTTATATAAATATTTAGCACGCAGACAATCTTCATTGTTAAAGCAGCAGTCCTTCAATATGTTTGAATGCATTTTGTGCCATTCACCCAGTCAAAAGTTAGTGAAAAAGTGTAAAGTGCTCAGGGTTAGCTAACAGGGAGAAAATGCTGTGTATATCTCATCTTCCATCACCCTCCCATTTTCCACCATCTTGGAAGTGCTGCCAGAGGCGTAGCTACGGTTTGGAGCACCTGGAGACAAAGTCAGTTTTTGCACACACACCCTCCTGCCCCTTTGGGTAGTGGGCGGCATATAAGCTGTAAAAAATGAATAAATAAATAAATAATAAACTACATCTCACCCACTCAGCATGGGCAGGCTGATCCTGGGGGGGGCAGCGGGGGAGGGGAAAAGGGTCCCTTTTTCTCACACCCACTTTGGGGTCTCCCTCACAGACAAAGCTCTCATTTGCAAACTGCACAGCCCATGGACAGAGGGGATAAGGAAGAGTCCCACCTAAAGGAGGGAAGGGAGTAGAGGAGCCTTCCACAGCCCAGACAGCGGGGCAGGGGGTGCATTCTCATGCTGATAACTGAGGTGAGCCCTTTCGGCAGCGAGAGGCAAGTGGTGCACCCCCAAGCTGCCAGCCAACTCTCCTGGCATTGTGGATGGTATTTCCGGATGCCAAGGGACCTGCTTGCCCCATGACAACTGGCCAAGGCATGGCTGCTCACCTGCCCACCGTTCCACCCTTTCTGATGCTGCTGGTGCGGGTTCCTGGCAGCCCACCCCAGCCTCACCTGGGCTCTGCCTCCCTCCTGCTGGCTCTGCCAGGCACAACCGCTGTGCTCCATGATGATCGCTTGGGAGCTGCTTCACTCGGGAAGGAGCACCACCAATCCAGGTGCCGCCAGGAGAGCCTCTGCTGTCAGAAGGGTGCACAGCCTCCCTGACAGCAAATGTGCACAGCTCAGCCTCGTGCACTTACCACCATCAGCAGCAGTGGGAGGCAAGAGCTCCTCAAGTGCCCTCATACCTCTGCAACCCAGGGATTTTGCCCCCTGTGCCCCCCCCAAGCTATGCTACTGAGTGCTGCCTCCCTGTTACTATCTCATCCTCTGCTGTTTGCCTGCCTCTCCTCTCCTGTGGTTCAGGAGAATGTTTGTTTAGAATCATAGAATCACAGAGTTGGAAGCAATGTTTTGTAATGCAACAAAATGGCAGACAACCATCTTGCTATGAAATGAAACAAAATGCCATTTTCCCCTCTAGAATTCATTCTAGAGGAAATGGTAGGGGAGTTTCCTCAAGCTATTCCCGGGATCAGGGAGCTGAGTAATGAAGCTCCAAATGGGGTGACCCTAGGAAGAAATCATTCCATTGGAATTGGAAGCTGATCGGGTGAGCGATAGGACTGTGGTGGCTTCCTATTGATTCCCCCTTTGGAGCTTCCTAACTCAGCTCCCTGAATCCCAAACCTTTCCAAATTTAAGGGGGTTACTTAGAATTGTTTGAGGGAGCTCCTCTGCCATCTTGGTCCTTTAGGACCAAGGAGAGCATAGCGTTTCATTTCGTTTTGTTTCACTTTGTAACGAAACTACTTTAAAAATGTTTTTCTCTCGAAGTTGAGTCATGGCAGCTAGACTTCTTTTTCTTGAGAGATTAAAATGTTTCAGTGCTCATCCAAATCAGTCTGATGAAGACTTTTTCTCTCAAGAAAAAGAAGCCCAGTTGCCATGACTCAACTTCCAGATAAACTCACCAGGATGGCTGAGAATCTTCACAGATATATCTTTAAAAATTCATTACAAATAAAATGAAACTACTACAGAAATGAAACAGATAACTACTTTTTCATTTCTTGTCCATCTCTGGTTGGAAGAGGGGGCCATCCAGTCCAAACCCCTGCCATGCAGCAATCTCCATAAAAGTACTCCTGACAGATGGCCATCCAGCCTCTTCTTGAAAACTCAACCACCCTCAGTGGCAGCATATTCCATTTAAAGACACTTATTTGATTAGGGTGTGTTCTCCCCGCCACCAAAAAGAATAGGGTCTTGACAACATGACTTAGCAAAAAAGATGGATCAAATACAAAGTCCAAGTCATTGAAAAAACTGCGAGTCAAGTCCAAGTCAAATCACAAGTGTTACGTGCGGCTTGACTGCGGGTCTCAAGTCACAAGTCCCCATGCCAGCTACTCTCTGATTGCACATGCCTTAGCAAAATCAAGCCTACTTTTTTAAAAATATATATATATTTTTATTATTATTTGATGTCTATTCTTTTGAAGTACTGAGGAAAGACCTATAAAACTAGACAAAGAATTTCCAACAAAAAACTCCCACAAAATCTGAGCAGGTACATGTGAAGGGCACAACTGGCAGGCATGGTGAAGAACTTAACCATCCTCCCATTTTTCTTTACAAAGTTTTCTAATCCATTCTTCCTTCCATATGCCAGGATCCGAAAGAATAGACATGTATGTGAAAAAAATAGCAAGAGGAATTATTAATTTCCTCTGTGTTCCATCCTGCCTCTATTTTCCTGGATGTTGACCAGTCAGTCTTCTTCCGGCGTTCGGGGGAAGGAAGACCCCGAATGCCGGCTGCACAGAGGGCGCCACGAGGCGGGCGCCATTTCGAGGGGCGCACAGGCGGCCGACCCGGCAGCGGCTCCGCTCTCCGGTCGGGCGTAGCCAGAGCAGTTGGCCTGGGCCGGACCGGCAGGAGCGGAGCCCAGCGGAGGAGTCTCGGCGGGCCGGCCGGCACCTGCAGACCTGCTGCTGCCGCGCTGCCGCGCGGCACAGCTGATGGTCGGGGAGCTTGGCTGCTCCCTCCTTTCCGGCGCGCGCGGCCCCTGGAGTGCCGGGGCCGTGGCGGCGACGGCCCGGCCTCTGCCGCGCGCTGCGCTACCGCGCTGAGCGGCAGGGGCTCGGGCGAGCCGGGTTGCGCCTCGGCCCCTGGGGTGCCGGGCCGAGGCGGCGACCGGCCCCGGCATCTGCTGCTGCGCTGCCGCGCAGAGCAGCTGACGGGCGGGAGCCTGGCTGCGCTCCCCTCCTTTCCGGCGCGCCGCGGCCACTGGAGTGCGGGGCCGTGGCGGCGACGGCCCGGCCTCTGCCGCGGCGCTGCGCTACCGCGCAGAGCGGCAGGGGCTCGGGCGAGCCGGGCTGCGCCTCGGCCCCTGGGGTGCCGGGGCCGAGGCGGCGACCGGCTCCCGGCATCTGCTGCTGCGCTGCC
Organism: Phrynocephalus forsythii; assembly: GCA_029282475.1. NCBI lineage: Eukaryota > Metazoa > Chordata > Lepidosauria > Squamata > Agamidae > Phrynocephalus > Phrynocephalus forsythii. Next base: position 9,281,299 of record JAPFRF010000007.1, on the reverse strand, counting down.
GCGCAGAGCAGCTGACGGGCGGGGAGCCTGGCTGCGCTCCCTCCTTTCCGGCGCGCCGCGGCCCCTGGAGTGCCGGGCCGTGGTGGCGACCGGCCCGGCCTCTGCCGCGGCGCTGCGCTACCGCGCAGAGCGGCAGGGGCTCGGGCGAGCCGGGTTGCGCCTCGGCCCCTGGGGTGCCGGGGCCGAGGCGGCGACCGGCTCGGCATCTGCTGCTGCGCTGCCGCGCAGAGCAGCTGACGGGCGGGGAGCCTGGCTGCGCTCCCTCCTTTCCGGCGCGCCGCGGCTCCCCTGGAGTGCCGGGGCCGTGGCGGCGACCGGCCTGGCCTCTGCCGCGGCGCTGCGCTACCGCGCAGAGCGGCAGGGGCTCGGGCGAGCCGGGTTGCGCCTCGGCCCCTGGGGTGCCGGGGCCGAGGCGGGCGACGGGCTCCCGACATCTGCTGCTGCGCTGCCGCGCAGAGCAGCTGACGGCGGGGAGCCTGGCTGCGCTCCCTCCTTTCCAGCGCGCCGCGGCCCCTGGAGTGCCGGGGCCGTGGCGGCGACCGCCCCGGCCTCTGCCGCGGCGCTGCGCTACCGCGCAGAACGGCGGGTGCTCGGGGAGCGGGCTGCGCCGACCCCTGGGGTGCCGGGCGCGGCGGCGACCGGCGCCGGCATATGCTGCTGCGCTACTGCGCGGAGCTGCGGATGGGCGGGGGCCTTCCTTTCGGGCGCGCCGCGGCCCTGGAGTGCCGGGGCCGTGGCGGTGACCCGCCCGGCCTCTACTGCTGCGCTGCCGCGCAGAACGGCGGGGCTCGGGGAGCAGGGCGCGCCTCGGCCCCTGGGGGTACCGGGGCCGCTGCGGTAACCGGCTCCCGGCCTCTGCTGCTGCGCTACTGCGCAGAGCAGCTTGGGGGCGGGGAGCCTGGCCATCAGTTATGGCCGTGCCCGGCCCTTCGATGATCGGGCGCCTCGGTGGGCGCCGCGTGGAGTGGCCGCCTTGGCGGCGAACCTTGCGGGCGCAGCGCGCCCCGGCCGGGCAAAAGCAGCAGCGCCACGGAGAGGGGACGGTGCGGCGGACGACCTCGCCGTGGCCGGGCAGTGGATTGGGGGAGCGGCAGAGGCCCTCCCCCAGAGTGAGCAAGGCCGACCGACGGACCACCCCACCCTTAGTTGCTCGGCCCCCAGAGCGAGCGGGGCCGCGGAACTAGGAGGCGCGGCGGGGAGCCAGCCAGACGCCCGCCCCTTCCATGGGGGCCGTGACGGGGAGTCCACTGGGTCAAGCCGGGGGAACACAATCAAGCCACGCCGGCGGAAGGGAAACGCCAGGCCAGCCTGGCGGGCAGGCCCTCACCCTACTCCGAGCCACTGCAGGCGGCGCCGCGTGGGCGCAAGTGAGGATCCTGGCCCCGACTAGGCCCCAGCCAGGAGGCCTTTGGGAGAGGGTGGCGGGACCGATTGCCCAGGCGGGGTGGTTGCGGCTGCTGGGCAGAAGGTTTCATCGGAGCCTCCAGGCCCGGCCAGCGGCTGGCCTACCCATGTCCCTGGGCTGGGCCTGAACAGGCATCCCAGGCGGGGGCGGGCCTACCAGGGGAGGTATCCTGTCGATCTTGGGTGTGGGCGAGTTGGTCTGCACCCCCCCCGTCTGTAGGCCCAAACTGAGGCAGCGGGGGGGCGGGCAGGCTCTGGGCCCCGGGGCAGCTTGCACCCCACTACTCATCCCCTCGGCTGGGGCTGGTTTGACCGGGCCACCAGGGCCAGGCCAGCTGCAGCCGTGAGGGCCCATAGGCAAGGGACAAAGGAAAAGCCCTGCGGATCGGGCCAAGGGTCCATCTAGTCCAGCTTCCTGTGCCCCACAGCGGCCCCACCAGAGGCGTTTGGGGAGCACATGAGTCTGGATCATGGGTCGCCTAATAACACTACCTGGCACCGGGCCTCTCAAGTCCACGGGTTTTAAGCATAGAGATAACACATCCCCATCGGGACAGTAACCTGGGAGTCTTTTCCGCCAGCCTGGCTGTGGTCACCACACCCGGTGGCAGGGAGTTCTACAGACTAACGGCCCACTGAGACATCTCCATCATGGATAGCAACCCGGAGAGACTTTTTCCCCCAGCACGGATGCAATCACCGCATCCTGTGGCAGGGAGTGTCACGGACTAATAATACGCTGAGTAAAAGTATTTTCTTACCAGAAGGCATTCAAGTACAAAACTATGGGAGCACATGAGACTAGATACCTGTCTCGGGATACCTCCCCCTGCCCCTGGCCCTTGAGTACACTGGTTCCCCATCAGGGTTTGAAGTACCCTGGTTTGCAGTGCCCTGGTTCTCCGTCAAGGAGCGTGGACAGCAGTGAGGCAGCCCCCATAGCAGGCCCAGCCTCGGCAGGGGCTGCAAGCGAAGAGCAATGCCCCCTCGTTACACAGGGAGGCTAGCCTAGAGCATGGGAGGCGGCAAAGCGGGTGGTGGGCATGGGAACCCAGCCAGGCCCACCCCTCAGAATGGGGGTGTGTCCCGCAGGGGCACGCCACTGGGAACAGTGGGAGGCCTTGATTCACGATACGTTGTCTCGTTTTATAGTGCCTGAGCAGAGGGAAGTAACCACGGACCCGGCCGCGGATACAGCGAAGCCTCGGCCGAGACCGGCCCCCGTGGCCAGCAACGGAGACCACAGTACGCAGTGAGTTGGCGTGTGCACCCAAAAACTGCGCCCACTATCGTTTGGCCTTGCCCGGGGGGTGGTTTCCGGGCGGGGGTAGCTGCCCCGGTGCAGGGAGCAGCCCAGGCACCGCCTTCCAGCTACCGGCGACCAGGCTGCCTGGAGGCCGATCCCATTGTGGATGTCCGGGATAGCGCCCCCACAGGTGGGGCGGAGACCAGTCCAACTAACACTTTCCAGGGGGTGGGCCAGGTTAGCGCCAACCAACTCTGCCAGGCTCCCCCCCCAATGGGGGCGCCTGGCCTGTTGCCGGGCTGGTCGGTGATCGGCTGTATGGCTGGGGGAATGGCACCATGGCTGGGACGGATGCAGCCCCGGGCTCCCCCGGGGTGGCAGTGGCAGCCAGGCCATGGGGCGGCTGCACCTCCCCATTCTGGCATCATTTGGCTAAGCCCACTAGGGAGAAAAGCTTGAGGGGGAAATTCATGGACGTCCCCAGCTTACGCGAGGGGGAGCGGGATATCAAGGACTTGGACGGGGAAGACCCACAAGGCAGGGAGCGCAGGCGCAGGAGATAGCCGATCGCTTCTGGGCAAATATAGCGGCCAGAATACCTGAACTTTATGTCTTGCCCTCGCAGGCCCACCCAGGGGGCAGGCGATGCTTAGGTATCTCAACATTATATATGGGCTGGCGGGGTTTGTCCTGGCTATACCTGGCTTTCGACGACAAGGAATTTTGTAGTATGGTGGCCCTGGACCCCTATGTCGCGTCATGGGGACGCTGCCACCCGATTGTTGCAGTTCAAGACCCCAGTTAGGCCAATATGGTGGGGAAGGGACGACCCTAGCCACACCTTAAGGACGAGGCCGGGCCGACACGCCCACCCGTGCGGCAGGCCGGCCGGGTTAGGCCCCGCTGGTCTGCTGGGGTGGCAATGGCCAGGAGGCTACGACAGGAAACCCTGCCGCGTTACACATGAATGTTTCATTCGCGGTGCACATCACCCGGCGACCGGTCGCAGCAGAGCCCCCCAGCAAGGACGGCCATGGAGGGTGGAGGGCCCGAAGGGGGTAGAGGCGGGACCCCCGGCAAAGGGACCCAGCCCGATTGGGCGGGAGGTGTAGCGGTGATGGGCTGCGGCATAACCCGTTACAGTGGCAGCACAATTTCTGGGGCAAGAATTTTGAGTCGGGCCCCGTGACACGTTAAGGAGGCTCACATACCGTGGTTAGCAAACAAACTGCTACCAGGGATATGGCGGTAGGGGGCGGAGGACAGCATCCCCAAGGAAGTCCGGGGGCTATGTCCGCTGCCCCTTCCGGGAGCCACCAGCACCATAGTGGCGGGTGTCCCCGAGTGGCTTGGTAACGAAGCTAGCTTCAGGGGAGTTCAGGGTACCCCATCACCCCCATCCCAGGGGGTATCTGTCCAGGCCGGTATATCGCAGGAGCGCCTCACGGGCAGGGACACGCCTTGGGATGGGGTCAAGCGGGCGCAGCAAGGCGGTGCTTAGGAGGAGTACACTGCCTTTGGGGACGCCCAGGACTCGACTAACGTTCCCCCTTGCCCACGGGGCTCTTTCAGTGTTTCTGGGTCTACCTGCATCCAGGGGCTGGCCCCGAGCTCCTGGAGGGGGTAGTGGGCCACTAACAGCGGCAGCCGTGGGCCATGATCTGTCCCCATTGGCCAACTGGGAGGTGGGCCTCCCAATATGAGACGGATGCGCGTGCGGCCGTGGCCGGCGCTTTAACGTGTTATTTGTTTCCCCAGGATCCAAGGCTGCCCATGGCGGGCGACAAATAGTTTGGTGGGTCACCGCTACGTGTACCAGGCCGGGAACGGCGCACGAGGATGGCGCATGTAGGACAAACGGGCAACCATGGAGTGGTGGGGAACGAGATGAGCGGGGTGGCTCGAGTGCCTGAGTAGCTATGACTCGCGGCGGGGGCATCTCGACGGACATTCCCTTGACTCGCTTGGGGGGAAAGGATTTGACCAGGCAAACTGGCAAGTTCCTAATTCTCAAAGTCGGGCGACCGGGTGTCCGAGAAGGCCTGGTCCACGGCCGGCAGGGTGCCCTGGTTAATGACGATTTCACGCCAGATGGCAAGAGTAAACGGTGACCCACACAAACGGAGCCACTCCCCGAACGGGTGAACTGGGCGGTATGCCGGGATTGTGGGGCAGTGATGGGCCACCCGCGATCAATGGGCACAAGACGGAGCCATGCAGGCCGGACGGTGTACGCCTGACGGACAGGGGCACCGAGGGGTTCCTGCTGGAGTAGAGGAGGGGCCTGGCTATGGAAGTGGCTGTTTGGGTGACCGGGGCCATAGCAAGGCTAGGCCCTCGGCAGTGGCGGCTAAAAGCTGATGGAGGGCAGCGGCGAGCATAAAATTAACAGCTGAACACAAACCTCCTCATCCACAGCACTGCGGGCCAGGAGGTCTCGGTGCTGGGGTGGGGGAGAGGAAACGCCTCCCTGCCCTGGGAATCTCCCAGATGGGTGACAGAAGGGGCATGGAGGATGGAATAAATCGACTGGCCTGGTGGGTGCTGTCGGACGACTGCACCACCTGGGGGTTCGGGGCTCGCCCGATGCTGCCCGGTTGGAGGGGTCCCGGGAGACCCCGGGGTTCCAACCAAGTTATGGATGCCTGGCCCCTCCTGTTGCTGTTGTTGTTGATGTTTGGTTATATGTGTTAATAAAGTGTGGCCCATTTACCCCCAACACACTGTCTCGCCTGGTCATTTCGGTGGGGGCAATGCACGCCCGCGGGTGGCTTGTCCGCCCGCGGCTGCCGCGGGCACAGCTGATGGTCGGGGGAGCTTGGCTGCGCTCCCTCCTTTCCGGCGCGCGCGCGGCCCCTGGAGTGCGGGGCCGTGGCGCGACTGCCCGGCCTCTGCCGCGGCGCTGCGCTACCGCGCGGAGCGGCAGGGGGCTCGGGCGAGCCGGGTTGCGCCTCGGCCCCTGGGGTGCCGGGGCCGAGGCGGGCGACCGGCTCCCGGCATCTGCTGCTGCGCTGCCGCGCAGAGCAGCTGACGGGCGGGGAGCCTGGCTGCGCTCCCTCCTTTCCGGCGCGCGCGGCCACTGGAGTGCCGGGGCCGTGGCGCCAGCCCGGCCTCTGCCGCGGCGCTGCGCTACCGCGCAGAGCGGCAGGGGCTCGGGCGAGCCGGGTTGCGCCTCGGCCCTGGGGTGCCGGGGCCGAGGCGGCGACCGGCTCCCGGCATCTGCTGCTGCGCTGCCGCGCAGAGCAGCTGACGGGCGGGGAGCCTGGCTGCGCTCCCTCCTTTCCGGCGCGCCGCGGCCCCTGGAGTGCCGGGGCCGTGGTGGCGACCGGCCCGGCCTCTGCCGCGGCGCTGCGCTACCGCGCAGAGCGGCAGGGGCTCGGGCGAGCCGGGTTGCGCCTCGGCCCCTGGGGTGCCGGGGCCGAGGCGGCGACCGGCTCCCGGCATCTGCTGCTGCGCTGCCGCGCAGAGCAGCTGACGGGGCGGGGAGCCTGGCTGCTCCCTCCTTTCCCGGCGCGCCGCGGCCCTGGAGTGCCGGGGCCGTGGCGGCGGCCGGCCTGGCCTCTGCCGCGGCGCTGCGCTACCGCGCAGAGCGGCAGGGGCTCGGGCGAGCCGGGTTGCGCCTCGGCCCCTGGGGTGCCGGGCCAGGCGGCGACCGGCTCCCGACATCTGCTGCTGCGCTGCCGCGCAGAGCAGCTGACGGGCGGGGAGCCTGGCTGCGCTCCCTCCTTTCCAGCGCCGCGGCCCCTGGAGTGCCGGGGCCGTGGCGGGCGACCGGCCCGGCCTCTGCCGCGGCGCTGCGCTACCGCGCAGAAGCGGCGGAGTGCTCGGGCGAGCCGGGCTGCGCCTCGACCCCTGGGGTGCCGGGCGCGGCGGCGGCCGGCGCCGGCATATGCTGCTGCGCTACTGCGCGGAGCTGCGGATGGGCGGGGGCCTTCCTTTCGGGGCGCGCGCGGCCCTGGAGTGCCGGGGCCGTGGCGGTGACCCGCCCCGGCCTCTACTGCTGCGCTGCCGCGCAGAACGGCGGGGGCTCGGGGGAGCAGGGCCGCGCCTCGGCCCCTGGGGGTACCGGGGCCGCTGCGGTAACCGGCTCCCGGCCTCTGCTGCTGCGCTACTGCGCAGAGCAGCTTGGGGGCGGGGGAGCCTGGCCATCAGTTATGGCCGTGCCCGGCCCTTCGATGATCGGGCGCCTCGGTGGGCGCCGCGTGGAGTGGCCGCCTTGGCGGCGAACCTTGCGGGGCGCAGCGTCGCCCCCCGGCCGGGCAAAAGCAGCAGCGCCACGGAGAGGGACGGTGCGGCCGGACGACCTCGCCGTGGCCGGGCAGTGGATTGGGGGGAGCGGCAGAGGCCCTCCCCCCCCCAGAGTGAGCAAGGCCGACCGACGGACCACCCCCACCCTTAGTTGCTCGGCCCCCCCAGAGCGAGCGGGGCCGCGGAACTAGGAGGCGCGGCCGGGGAGCCAGCCAGACGCCCGCCCCTTCCATGGGGGCCGGTGACGGGGGGGAGTCCACTGGGTCAAGCCGGGGGGGAACACAATCAAGCCACGCCGGCGGAAGGGAAACGCCAGGCCAGCCTGGCGGGCAGGCCCCTCACCCCTACTCCGAGCCACTGCAGGCGGCGCCGCGTGGGCGCAAGTGAGGATCCTGGCCCCGACTAGGCCCCAGCCAGGAGGCCTTTGGGAGAGGGTGGCCGGGACCGATTGCCCAGGCGGGGTGGTTGCGGCTGCTGGGCAGAAGGTTTCATCGGAGCCTCCAGGCCCGGCCAGCGGCTGGCCTACCCATGTCCCTGGGCTGGGCCTGAACAGGCATCCCAGGCGGGGGCGGGCCTACCAGGGGAGGTATCCTGTCGATCTTGGGTGTGGGCGAGTTGGTCTGCACCCCCCCCCCGTCTGTAGGCCCAAACTGAGGCAGCGGGGGGGCGGGCAGGCTCTGGGCCCCGGGGCAGCTTGCACCCCACTACTCATCCCCTCGGCTGGGGCTGGTTTGACCGGGCCACCAGGGCCAGGCCAGCTGCAGCCGTGAGGGCCCATAGGCAAGGGACAAAGGAAAAGCCCTGCGGATCGGGCCAAGGGTCCATCTAGTCCAGCTTCCTGTGCCCCACAGCGGCCCCACCAGAGGCGTTTGGGGAGCACATGAGTCTGGATCGCGGTCGCCTAATAACACTACCTGGCACCGGGCCCTCGAAGTCCACGGGTTTTAAGCATAGAGATAACACATCCCCATCGGGACAGTAACCTGGGAGTCTTTTCCGCCAGCCTGGCTGTGGTCACCACACCCGGTGGCAGGGAGTTCTACAGACTAACGGCCCACTGAGACATCTCCATCATGGATAGCAACCCGGGAGAGACTTTTCCCCCAGCACGGATGCAATCACCGCATCCTGTGGCAGGGAGTGTCACGGACTAATAATACGCTGAGTAAAAAAGTATTTTCTTACCAGAAGGCATTCAAGTACAAAACTATGGGAGCACATGAGACTAGATACCTGTCTGGGATACCTCCCCCTGCCCCTGGCCCTTGGAGTACACTGGTTCCCCATCAGGGTTTGAAGTACCCTGGTTTGCAGTGCCCTGGTTCTCCGTCAAGGAGCGTGGACAGCAGTGAGGCAGCCCCCATAGCAGGCCCAGCCCTCGGCAGGGGCTGCAAGCGAAGAGCAATGCCCCCTCGTTACACAGGAGGCTAGCCTAGAGCATGGGAGGCGGCAAAGCGGGTGGTGGGCATGGGAACCCAGCCAGGCCCACCCCTCAGAATGGGGGTGTGTCCCAGGGGCACGCCACTGGGAACAGTGGGAGGCCTTGATTCACGATACGTTGTCTCGTTTTATAGTGCCTGAGCAGAGGGAAGTAACCACGGGACCGGCCGCGGGATACAGCGAAGCCTCGGCCGAGACCGGCCCCCGTGGCCAGCAACGGAGACCACAGTACGCAGTGAGTTGGCGTGTGCACCCAAAACTGCGCCCACTATCGTTTGGCCTTGCCCGGGGTGGTTTTCGGGCGGGGTAGCTGCCCCGGTGCAGGGAGCAGCCCAGGCACCGCCTTCCAGCTACCGGCGACCAGGCTGCCTGGAGGCCGATCCCATTGTGGATGTCCGGATAGCGCCCCCACAGGTGGGGCGGAGACCAGTCCAACTAACACTTTCCAGGGGGTGGGCCAGGTTAGCGCCAACCAACTCTGCCAGGCTCCCCCCCCAATGGGGGCGCCTGGCCTGTTGCCGGGCTGGTCGGTGATCGGCTGTATGGCTGGGGAATGGCACCATGGCTGGGACGGATGCAGCCCGGGCTCCCGGGGTGGCAGTGGCAGCCAGGCCATGGGGCGGCTGCACCTCCCCATTCTGGCATCATTTGGCTAAGCCCACTAGGGGAGAAAAGCTTGAGGGGGAAATTCATGGACGTCCCCAGCTTACGCGAGGGGGAGCGGGATATCAAGGACTTGGACGGGGAAGACCCACAAGGCAGGGAGCGCAGGCGCAGGAGATAGCCGATCGCTTCTGGGCAAATATAGCGGCCAGAATACCTGAACTTTATGTCTTGCCCTCGCAGGCCCACCCAGGGGGCAGGCGATGCTTAGGTATCTCAACATTATATATGGGCTGGCGGGGTTTGTCCTGGCTATACCTGGCTTTAAATGCGACAAGGAATTTTGTAGTATGGTGGCCCTGGACCCCTATGTCGCGTCATGGGGACGCTGCCACCCGATTGTTGCAGTTCAAGACCCCAGTTAGGCCAATATGGTGGGGAAGGGACGACCCTAGCCACACCTTAAGGACGAGGCCGGCCGACACGCCCACCCGTGCGGCAGGCCGGCCGGGTTAGGCCCCGCTGGTCTGCTGGGGTGGCAATGGCCAGGGAGGCTACGACAGGAAACCCTGCCGCGTTACACATGAATGTTTCATTCGCGGTGCACATCACCCGGTGACCAGTCGCAGCAGAGCCCCCCCCAGCAAGGACGGCCATGGAGGGTGGGGCCCGAAAGGGGTAGAGGCGGGGACCCCCGGCAAAGGGACCCAGCCCGATTGGGCGGGAGGTGTAGCGGTGATGGGCTGCGGCATAACCCGTTACAGTGGCAGCACAATTTCTGGGGCAAGAATTTTGAGTCGGGGCCCCGCATTACGTTAAGGAGGCTCACATACCGTGGTTAGCAAACAAACTGCTACCAGGGATATGGCGGTAGGGGGCGGAGGACAGCATCCCCAAGGAAGTCCGGGGGCCATGTCCGCGGCCCCTTCCGGGAGCCACCAGCACCATAGTGGCGGGTGTCCCGAGTGGCTTGGTAACGAAGCTAGCTTCAGGGGAGTTCAGGGTACCCCATCACCCCCATCCCAGGGGGTATCTGTCCAGGCCGGGATATCGCAGGAGCGTCTCACGGGCAGGGACACGTCTTGGGATGGGGTCAAGCGGGCGCAGCAAGGCGGTGCTTAGGAGGAGTACACTGCCTTTGGGGACGCCCAGGGACTCGACTAACGTTCCCCCTTGCCCACGGGGCTCTTTCAGCGTTTCTGGGTCTACCTGCATCCAGGGGCTGGCCCGAGCTCCTGGAGGGGGTAGTGGGCCACTAACAGCGGCAGCCGTGGGCCATGATCTGTCCCCATTGGCCAACTGGGAGGTGGGCCTCCCAATATGAGACGGATGCGTGCGGCCGTGGCCGGCGCTTTAACGTGTTATTTGTTTCCCCAGGATCCGAAGGCTGCCCATGGCGGGCGACAAATAGTTTGGTGGGTCACCGCTACGTGTACCAGGCCGGGAACGGCGCACGTAGGATGGCGCATGTAGGACAAACGGGCAACCATGGAGTGGTGGGGAACGAGATGAGCGGGGTGGCTCGAGTGCCCCGGAGTAGCTATGACTGCGGCGGGGGGCATCTCGACGGACATTCCCTTGACTCGCTTGGGGGGAAAGGATTTGACCAGGCAAACTGGCAAGTTCCTAATTCTCAAAGTCGGGCGACCGGGTGTCCGAGAAGGCCTGGTCCACGGCCGGCAGGGTGCCCTGGTTAATGACGATTTCACGCCAGATGGCAAGAGTAAACGGTGACCCACACAAAACGGAGCCACTCCCGGAACGGGGTGAACTGGGCGGTATGCCGGGATTGTGGGGCAGTGATGGGCCACCCGGCGATCAATGGGCACAAGACGGAGCCATGCAGGCCGGACGGTGTACGCCTGACGGACAGGGGCACCGAGGGGTTCCTGCTGGAGTAGAGGAGGGGCCTGGCTATGGAAGTGGCTGTTTGGGTGACCGGGGCCATAGCAAGGCTAGGCCCTCGGCAGTGGCGGCTAAAAGCTGATGGAGGGCAGCGGCGAGCATAAAATTAACAGCTGAACACAAACCTCCTCATCCACAGCACTGCGGGCCAGGAGGTCTCGGTGCTGGGGTGGGGGAGAGGAAACGCCTCCCTGCCCTGGGAATCTCCCAGATGGGTGACAGAAGGGGCATGGAGGATGGAATAAATCGACTGGCCTGGTGGGTGCTGTCGGACGACTGCACCACCTGGGGGTTCGGGGCTCGCCCGATGCTGCCCGGTTGGAGGGGTCCCGGGAGACCCCGGGGTTCCAACCAAGTTATGGATGCCTGGCCCCTCCTGTTGCTGTTGTTGTTGTTGATGTTTGGTTATATGTGTTAATAAAGTGTGGCCCATTTACCCCCAACACACTGTCTCGCCTGGTCATTTCGAGTGGGGGGGCAATGAGGAATGGCTTAGGGCAGTGCTCCCCAACCTTTTTATCACCGTGGACCGGTAAATGCTTGATAATTTTTCCCTGGCCCACTTGTTTTGATTTAATAAGATAAAAAATGTAAATGCCCCCCCCCGGCCGCTGACGCACATGCGTGCTAGTCGTTTCCCACTCTAGGGGGCGGTGCTCATCTCCTTACTCAAGCCGAAGAGCCAGTGTTGTGCGATGAGTCCTTGGCATCGCTGCAAGGAAACACTGTTTTTACTTCCTCGCATTTTTCCTCCGGGGGCTACCCAGCCGCCGTGAGGTCTTGGGACCCTTTGCCCTTCCTTGACATGAGGCCTCCCTCCTTTCTTTCTTTCTTTCTTTCTTTCTTTCTTTCTTTCTTTCTTTCTTTCTTTCTTTCTTTCTTTCTTTCTTTCTTTCTTTCTTTCTTTCTCCCTCCCCCTCTCCCTTCTTTCTTTTCTTTCTTTCTCTCTCTCCCTTCCTCCCTCTTTCTTTCCTTCCTCCCACTCTCCTTCCTTCCTTCCTTCCTTCCTCTTTCTCTCCCTTCTTTCTTTCTTTCTCTCCCTCCCTCTCCCTTCTTTCTTTTTTCTTTATTTCTCTCCCTCTCCCTCCCTCTCTTTCCTTCCTTCCCTCCTACTCTACCTCCTTCCTTCTTTCTTTCCTTCCTTCCTCATTTTCTTTCTTTCTTTCTTTCTTTCTTTCTTTCTTTCTTTCTTTCTTTCTTTCTTTCTTTTTCTTTCTTTCTTTCTTTCTTTCTTTCTTTCTTTCTTTCTTTCTCCCTCCTTCTCTCCTTCCTTCCCTCCCCTCTCCTTTCTTCTTCTTTTCCCCCTTTTCTTTTTTTTCTTTCTTTCTTCTCTCTCCTCTCCTCTCCCTTCTTTCTTTCTTTATTTCCTCCCTTCCCTCCCTCCCTCCCTTTCTTTTTCTTCCTTTCTTCCTCATTTTCTCTCTTCCTTCCTCCTCCTCCTTTTGTTCTTCCTCTCTCCCTCACTCCTTCTCTCCCTTTCTTTTTCTTTCCCTCCCTCCCTCCTTCCTTTACTTACTTACTTTCTTCCTCCCTTCCTCCTTCTCCCTCCTTCTTTCTTTCTTTCTTTGTTCCTTCCTCTTCCTCCCCTTCCTCCCTTCCTTCCTCCCTTATTTCTTTTTCTTTCTCTCTCTCTCTCCCTTCCTCCTTCTCCCCCTTCCTTCCTTTCTTTCTTCCTTTCTTTCTTTCTTTCTCTTTTCTTCCCCCCTCCCCCCTCCCTCCCTCCTTTCTTTCTTTCTTTCTTTCTTTCTTTCTTTCTTTCTTTCTTTCTTTCTTTCTCTTTCCCTTTTCTTCCCCCCCTCCCTCCCTTCTTTCTTTCTTTCTTTCTTTCTTTCTTTCTTTCTTTCTTCCCCCCCTCCCTTCTTTCTTTCTTTCTTTCTTTCTTTCTTTCTTTCTTTCTTTCTTTCTTTCTTTCTTTCTTTCTTTCCCCCCCCTCCCTCCTTCCTTTCTTTCTTTCTTTCTGGCAGGGCGGGGCAATTGAGAAAGTCGCAGCGGCGGCGGCGATGGTGGGATGGGGGCGATTGTGGGGGCGATTATGGGGGAGGCAATTGCGGCGGCGGCGGGGGTCGCGGCGGTGGCGGGACGGGGGCGATGCGGGGGTTGTGGCGGCGGGACGACAGGTGCGGGCGGGCGGCGGCGGGGGCGGGGTGCAGGGGGATTGCGGCGGCGGGGTCGCGGTGGCGCGGGGGGGATTGCGGCGGCGGGAGTCGCAGCGGGCGCGGGGCAGGCGGTGCGGGGGTCGTGGCGGCGGCGCGGGACGGGGCGGTGCGGGGTCGTGGCGCGGCGGTGATGATTGCGGGGAGTCGCGGCGGCGGGCGGCGATTGCAGGGGGATTGCGGTGGCGGGGGATTGCGGGATTGCGGCGGGGAGTCGCAGCGCGGCGGAACGGGGCGGTGCGGGGGTCGGGTGGCGCGCGGGCGGGACGGGGCGGTGCGGGGCGCGGCGGGCGGGACGATTGTGGGGGAGTCGCAGCGGCGGCGGGGGTTTGCTTGTGGGGGTCACGGCGGGGCGTGATTGCGGGGGTGGCGCGGCGGTGGCCCAGTGCCGATTCATCCACGGACCGGCACCGGTCCGCGGCCCGGGGGTTGGGGAACACTGGCTTAGGGAACTGGGAATGTTTAGCCTTTCAAAAAGAAGACTGAGAGGGGATATGATAGCTATGTTTAAATATTTGAAAGGATGTCATATTGAAGAGGGAACAGGTTTGTTTTCCACGGCTTCAGAGACTAGGACTCGGGGCAATGGTTTCAAACTACAGGAAAAGAGATTCCATTTGAACATTAGAAAGAACTTCATGACAGTTAGAGCTGTTCGGCAGTGGAATATGCTGCCACAAAGGGTGGTGTAGTCTCCTTCTTTGGAGGTTTTTAAGCAGAGGCTAGATGGCCATCTGTCGGGAGCACTGTGATGGGGGTTCCTGCATGGCAGGGGTTGGACTAGATGGCCCTTGTAACGAGTCACAGAGACAGCAATCCCACCCTAACTTCCACCGCAGACTGAAAGGAGGACGGGGGCTGCCAAAGCTTTTTATGCCCTCTGTGGCTGCCACACCTACTCAGTCTGCAACTTGGGCATGCTATTGATTGAAATTGTCCAAGAATTTACATGATCCCATCACATGGCTTGCATCCATTTTGTGGCTGGCATCCATTTTGTGTCATCCTTAAAGGGAAAAGAAAAAATACATCACCATGGGAGAAAGACAAAAACAAATGTTTTAAGGACTGCAACCCCCTGGTTGGTAATAATTTCAAATAATTATCACTGCATTTTTACGGATGTCCAGGGCATTTTAATACCCAAGAAATCAATATTAGGCATCTGGGAGCCATTTTGGGTCGATGTCCCCTAACTCCCCTTAAAGGAAAAAAAATACAGTTATCTAAGAAAAGACATAAATGCACGTTTTAAGTACCCCCCGGTAGGTATTATTAGGCAGAATAAATAATTATTGCTGGGGTTTTAATGGATATTCAGGATGTTTTTAACATTTAAAAACAGCTCATTTCATTGCGTGTCGCCATTAACAAAAACAAAACATAATGAACCTAATTTTTGTGGTTCTGTTCAGTTTGTTCCAATTTCATCACAATTTTCATTATTTGTTTCATTATGTAACGAAATGAATAACGAATAACGGAACAATTTTTTTGTTTCGTGCCCATCTCTACTTGACAGAAAAAGGTTTTGAACCTCATCCATGATGATTTGTGAAATTTCTCCTCCTTCGAAATTCTTTTTGAAGCAAATTTTGGTTTTGTCAAACTGACTGAGAATGGTTGGCATTTTCATGGGAGAAAATACCAGCACAGCACTAATAAAATCACGCTTCCAGTAAAACATTAATCACAAGGAAGCTCTTTGACTTGAAGTCTAGCATTCTGTCTTTTTAGCAGTTTTTTTTTCATGGATGCATCAACATGCTGATATTGATGAGGGTCAGAGGATGACTGTCAGAGTGTACAGACATCGCAGCCTTGGGCTCCCTGGATTAACTGGGAGAACCCTGTGACTCTCCCCACCTCACAATCATAAAAGCAGAGCTCGAGTCAGCTTCTATCTAGACACAAAACATGTCATAATTGTTCTATCAATCAACACCACAAATAATAACACTGCAGTCATAATTCCCTAAGAGTTTTCTGGCCAAAATGAACATATTGGCTATTTGAAATGCAAAGTCATGGAGCTATTTATATGTCGGGTGGAAGTACCACTAGGCCACAAGTCTGGCAGGAACCCAAAAAACTCTCAAGTGCTCCACATATCCATCAAGAGTTTCATGATCAAGGATGCCCTCATATTATTTGTAAATTAACATTGTAATGGCCTAATCGTGCTCATAGGAATTTCCATTTTCATGTGAAATCCACTGGGCAATCTTGATTCTGATAACTGGTTTCCCCATTACAACTACATACTGATGGATATGGCTTCACTAGGCTCTTATATATAACTTCTTCTCATCCTTCACGATGACCCATGGCCAATACAGAATCTCTAACATTCACAATATGGACAGATAAGACATTTTACTGATGGCAGTGGCTGTAAGACAATTATAGCCAAGCAATGATTTAATCTGCTTCAATGCTTTCACATGCTCAAAGGGAGGGGGATTCTAGGTTTTCTTAATCCTGACCTATTCAGAGTGAAAAATCAGTGATAATAAATTACTTGCTTTCAAGCTTAACTAGAAAGGATTAAGACTTTGAAGGTGCCTATCACCGAGGCTTGCCCTTCTACATAACCACATTTATCAACATAATCTCAACATTAGAGACCTAAACTTCAGCCTCTTTGGAGACCTAAAAGCAATTAAAACGGTACTGGAACTATTCCACAGGATTTGGTTTCCCCCACTGCTGCTAAGCAGACTTATGGGTCATTTTTCAGCATGCTTACAGCAAGAAACTCTCATGACCTCAACTTCCAGCTGATGATTAAACAACTCAAGCATGTAAGTGTAATAGCTTTACGTGGTGCTAAATTTTTGTGAGAAATACTTCATCCATGGATCTAATATTTTGTGATTTGCACACAGATATCACAGATTTCTTCCTATAACCTAACAGTAGGAGAGTATTTAACAGTAGGTATTTAACAGTAGGAGAGTATTTAATTTGAAATTAATGGTCCTACATTCATATAGTCCCAGAAGGATAGTAGCACAAGTTTTTTTTTCAAGATATAGAAGCAACAATGCAGGTTTCCCTCCAAATAAAGGTTTGTTCTGCTTATACATGTCAGGTTTCTTATGGGATGAAAAATATGGCTGCCGGAGAATCTGATATTCAGTAATGCCAAAATGATAAGGCAAGATATATTGCTCTATAATTACTGTGCAGATCAGACTGAGTTTTCTTCCCATCTAAGTGCAGAATATCTAGATGATGGTGGTGCCACCTCTGCCCCCCCGCCAAGTCAATGAAGAAATCATTATGTGATATATAATATAATATGTAATATATAGTTGGGGGGAAAGATGTATAGGAAAATTTTTGTATATACGAAAAATGTGCATACAAAAATTTTGAGTTGCGAAAAAAGGCTTTTTTTCGAGTTAAGAAAAGGGAAATGGAAGAATTCCTTTTTAAAATAGCTCCTTCTTGTTTGCAATAGCAATACTGCCATCTCGTGGCCACCCAACTCCAGTGCTGCAATAAGGAAGAAAAAGGAGCCATTTTGAACAGCAAAGTTGAGAACTGGGGATTCTTTTTTTCCCAGTGACTTTTTAAAACTGCTTGTTTAGGATATATTTGGCACCATTTTGGGGACTTTGGGGAACTTTGGTGGATTTCTTATGGTCACCTGACTTTTAGGGACTTTGGTGGATTTCTTGTGGCCACCTGACTCCAGTGCTGCAAGTAGGAAGAAGAAGGAGCCATTTTGAAAACCAAAGCTGAGAACCCGAGCTTCTTCTCTCTCTCTCTCTCTTTTCAATGACCTTTTCAAACTGCCCATGTTGGATATCTTTGGCATTGTTTGGGGAACTTTGGGGGACTTCTTTGGTGGATTTCTCAAGTGGTTATTAGGTAAGTTGCTCATCTTCTGTTGTTTGCTTTCCTTTTACTGTGCTTTCTGCTTTCTGGGGAAGGGGGTGCTATTTCCCACTTGGAACAGATTAATCTGTTTCCAATGCACTTCTATGGGAAACACTCTTTCGAGTTACAAAAATTTTGACATACAAAAATGCATTTGGAATGGATTAATTTTGCAATTAGAGGTACCTCTCTCTCTCTCTCTCCCCCTCTCTCTCTTTCTGTGTGTGTGTGTGTGTGTGTGTGTGTGTGTGTGTGTGTGTGTGTGTGTGTGTGTGTGTGATAGATAGATAGAGATAGATAGATAGATAGATAGATAGAGATACACACACACACACACACACACACACACACAGAGAGAGAGAGAGAGAGTATATATAATCTGCCAGTATCCAATAATTTGTGGGACGATCAGATAAGAGAAGTTGTCAGAAAAAAAATCAGTCTCTTGGCCTGACTTCTTAGAGCAGGTCCTGATGTTTTGGACCACAACTCCCAGAATTCTAAGCTTAGATTGCCAGTGGCAAAAGATTGTGGGAGTTGCTGTCCAAAACATCTGGAGGGTCGAAGTTTGGACATGCCTGTCTTAGAGGGAAGCAGCTTCCAGAACATGGAGACACTGTATTTGGTGGTGAAGGTGGAAGAAGGACAGGTCCTTTAGGACAGGACACCAATTCCTGGGGCAGTGTTCTGTCTCCACCATGCCCACAAACCAGATAAACTACAAGTAAGTGTTTTATGATACTTTGGGCCCTGGGGAGGTGAAAGGAGGGAGTTGATGGTTAAGAGGATTTCCCAGTGCCTATGGAGATACTGCTCAGAGTTTGGGAAACACTGATCTACACCCTTGTATTTCTGATCACCATCTACAGGTGTGAAAGCTGGAGAGCTAAGAAAGCTGATAAGGGGAAGATGGATTTGTTAGAAATGTGGTGCTGGTGCGGATTATTGTGGACACTCTGAACTCCCTGAAATACAAGTGGGTCCTAGATTAAATCAAGCCTGAAATATTTGTGGAAGCCAAAATGTTGAAACTGATGCAGTCCTACTTTGGGCACATCATGAGCAGGCAGAGTTATCGGGAAATGACAATAACGCTGGTAAATGTGGGAGGCAGCATTGGGAGTACTGTCAGCAGTACTTTGATGGAGATTCCTGCATGCCAGGGGGTTGGATTGGATGGCCCTTGAGGTCTCTTCCAACTCTATGATTCCATGATTCTATGAAAAGAAGAAGACCAAGTATGAGATGGATTGACTCCCTAATTGAATCCACAAGCATGTGTTTGCAGGAGCTGAGGAGGGCAGTTGTGGACAGGACATTTTGGAGATTGCTCATTCAGACATTCACCATAACTCAGAGGGCATGTAAGAATCAACTCCTGCTTCTCCTCAGGACTAATTCTATAGAGGTGCTATTGAATCTATTATCTGTTCCTCTATCACTGTCTGGTTAAGTTCTGCGACTAAGCAGGACAGATATAGACTTCAAAGGATAATTGGAACTGCAGAAAAATTCTTGCTACTAATCTGCCATCTATTGTGGAATTGTATACCACACGAGCTAAAAAGAGGGCGATGAAAATATACACAGATTCCACACATCCTGGACATAATCTGTTTCAATTGTTACCCTCAGGGCGGCGTTTTAGGGCATTGCATACTAGGACAACTAGATATAAAGATAGTTTCTTTCCAAGTGCTATCAAACTGTTGAATAATTATTTTACTTCTCTTCTTCCTTTTAAATAATGGGTTATATTGTATTGTTCTACTGTGTTTTTATTGTTGACTATCTGATCTTATATTTCCTTTTATATCGAGAGCATATTTTACCAAAACAAATTCTGGGTGTGTCCAACCACACTTGGCCAATAAAAGTATTCTGAATCTGATTCTGATTCTAACAAGGCATGCCTACTGTCCTACTGT
Organism: Phrynocephalus forsythii; assembly: GCA_029282475.1. Taxonomy (NCBI): domain Eukaryota; kingdom Metazoa; phylum Chordata; class Lepidosauria; order Squamata; family Agamidae; genus Phrynocephalus; species Phrynocephalus forsythii. The sequence goes on along the minus strand of JAPFRF010000007.1, from coordinate 9,262,484 downwards.
GATAAAAAAGTGGGTACGCAAACCCTCAGACGCCACGTATCAACGTGCTCGTCTTGAAAGAGCAGAAACTGTTGTCGAGAGTGACACAATGGCGTCTGATTCTGGCAAGTTGCCAGCACACCAGCCAGATTTTTCAAGGGAGTTTAAAAACTTGAAAGCAGAAGTCAGCTCCCTTATTAAATCAGCCCTAAAAGATGTAACCTCTACTATCGAAGACCGCTTCCAGTCCTTATCATCACAGAATAAAGACCTAAGGAAGGACCTGTTACAAGAAATACAGACCCTGCAGACACAGGTATCTAATAATGGCATTGAACTGAAAAAACTAGCAGGAGAAATCAATCAAGTTCAAACTCTAGCCTCTAAGAATGAAAGTGCTATCGCTGCGCATGAAGAAGAGATTGATGCCTTACAGCGGAAGCTTATCTATATGGAAGATTATTCTCGTAGGTCTAATCTGAAATTAATTAATTTTGAACTCCAGGATAAAAAAGAAATGAAGAAAGAAATCCTCGTTTGGCTTAATTCTATCCTCCCCAACACCTTGCTGAGACCGACATTGAAAGGATACACTATATAGGTAGTGCTAAGACAGCTACTTCAAGACCAATCCTCATTAGATTTACTTCCTATGCCATGAAAGAACAACTGATGTCAACTCTTAGGGCAAAGCCTGACCTGCTGAAGCGTGAGGGAAGAGTTCTACAAGTTTACCAGGATATCTCCAGGGAGACTTTTGAATGGAGAAAGACTATGAGACCTGTGACAATTGCTCTGAGGAACAACAACTACAGATATAACTGGGGATTCCCGATCTTTCTTAAGGTGTGGAAGGGTCCAACTCTACACAAAATTTATTCTTTGGAAGAAGGTGAACAACTTCTCAAGGCATGGAACATTCAAATTGAAGAAGAATAGAGAACTCCAAATTCAGCGTCTGCAGTGAAGACAGTGTCACCCTTTAACTCTTTAAATCTTTCAATGAGCAAGCAAATGGAGACCGATTTGAAGAGCATTGCACTACAGAAGACAGCCCTCCTTTCTCTCTCCCCCTGTCTCTCCCTTCCCTTCCCTCCTTTTTTTCCCCTTTTTTTTCCTTAGCCCATTCTGTTTTATTTTGTTTATATTTTGACTTGCCCGTCCCATAATTCTCCACTCCCTTTCTGTTCCTTATCCCTTATCCCTTATTCTTTCTTAGCATATCTTTCCTTTTCCCCTCTATATTTTTTTTATATTTTTCTATTTTTTTATTATTTTTTATTTTTTATTTTTTATTATTTTTTTATATTATTTTTTTTTATTTTTTTGGGGGACTGAGGGAGGAAAAGAGGAGGATAGAAGGATCTTAAGATTCACATTATCATGTTATCTTTTTATTACATTCTTTCTTTTCAACTTTTCACGTATATAACTGTAAGCAAGACTAGACAGTGCCAACGCTAATTTAGAGCTTCTGAATCATTATTAGCCATCAGGAAGTGTACGGGTGCCTTCCCCCTCCCTCCTATAAGGGCGCATACAGGTTGTGTATGAGAGCCAAGAGGATGGGAGAACAGAAAATAAATGTAGGTGGTAGGGTTTGGGTAATCATTGTTTTTTTCTTTATTATATGTAATGTTTGTTTGTATATATGCACAAAGAGACCGTTCCAGATCGATAATAGAATGAAAATATGGGTAGACTGTTGAAATTAGCTACATTGAATGCCAGGGGTCTAGGAACTGTCACGAAGAGAAACAGAATAGAGTCATTAATTAAGAAGAATAAACCGGATATTGTCTTTCTTCAAGAAACACACCAAGCGAAAGATGGCCAAAACGAACTGAAACTACCCAACATCAACATCTATGAGAAAAGTTTTGGTACATCTAAAGCAAGGGGGTAGCAATCTTAATATCAAAGCACTGTGATTGTATTGTTGAAAAAACTGTGAAAGATTTGGAAGGTAGATATATTATTCTTCAGGCCACAATTGGTCTAGAACAATATACACTGATAAATGTTTATGCACCAAATGCTAATCACAACCTGTTTTATAAAGAGATATGGGAGCAGATAGAAAAGGTACAGAAAGGACATGTGATTTTGGCAGGAGATTTTAACATGGTTATGGACAAAATAAAAGATAAAACAATGACTAGGAAGGTAGACTGGAGGGCTAGACATACAATCTTAACAAAATTCATCGCAAATACAGGATTAAAGGATGTTTGGAGAGAATTAAAGGGCGATGAAAGAAAATTTACTTTTTATTCATCAGCCCACAAAGCTTACTCGAGAATAGATTTTATATTTGTCTCACAAAGTTTGTTATCTAAAGTTGTAAATACAAATATAGAATTGATAAAAACTTCTGATCATGCTCTAATGTCTGTTGAAATAGAAAATAAGAAGAATTATAAGGAAGCTAGAAGGTGGACAATAAACCTAGAATTTTTCAAACCCCAGATACAGTACAAAAATACAAAGAGAATGGCTAGAAACCTGGAATATCAATGAAGAAGGTGGTGGTCAAATAGGAGTTATCTGGGACACTCTGAAGGCAGCGGCTAGAGGTTACATAATAAAAGAAAGTGCTATTATAAAAAGTCGAGATCAGCAAATAAAAAAAAAAAAAAATTGGAGGCTACTATAGCAGACCTTGAATCTCAATTTTTTCTAACCAAAGACAAAAAAATTTTAATTCAGGTTGAGGCCAGGAAAAGGGAATTAGAAGATATAGATCTACAACAAACCCAAAGAAATCTACTATATTTGAAAAGAAACTTTTTCGAATACAGTAATAAAAACTCCAAGATGCTAGCAAAATTAGCACAGAAAAAGAAAGAAAAAAAGCATGATAGGAAGGATAAAGGATTTAAGCGGCAATATATCTACTCAAATGAAAGGAAAATTAAAAGCTATTCAAGAATTTTATCAAAACTTATATACAGCCAATAAAAGTAGTAAGGAAGTTATGGAACAATATATTGACAAAAACCTAAAAGTAAGACTAGCGGAAGAAGACAGGCTTGAAATGGAAAAAGCTATTAAAGAGGAGGAGATAGAGGATGTTATAAATAAGCTAAAGAATGCCAAAACTCCAGGAGATGACGGATTGGGACCAGAATTTTACAAGGTATTCAAATCAATGTTAATTCCTAAATTAAAGAAGCTTTATAATGAGATATTGGAGGGTGAGCAAGTTCCTTCCTCCTGGAAACATACTTTAACTATTTTAATTCTCAAGCCTAATAAAGATCCAATAGATGTTGGATCTTACAGACCAATATCACTTATAAATCAAGATGCCAAGATTTTTACAGCAATTCTAGCCAAAAGAATGTATACATTTATAGACAAATATATTAAAGAAGACCAAACGGGCTTTATCAAAGGTAGACAAATGTCAGACACTGTAAGAAGAGTTTTGAATGTTCTTTATGAGATGGGAAGATCACAGGACAAAGCATGCATTTTGTCTCTAGATTTATTTAAAGCCTTTGATTGTGTCCAATGGCCTGCGTTAAAACTTTTATTAGTGAAATGGGGATTTGGCGAAAAAAATTCTAAGTGTAATAAACCAACTCTATTCTCATAGCACCTCATCAATCATTGTTAATGATGGGATGACAGAAAAAAATTACCTAGGCCGAGGAACAAGACAGGGATGTCCTTTATCGCCAGTTCTGTTTTGCATAGTGATAGAGCTACTAGCTAATGCAATAAGGGAGGACCAACTTATTAAAGGTATGGGTAAGGAAGGCAAGATAAAAATTAGTTTATTTCCGGACGATGCTTTGTTAACAATAAAAAATCCGGTAGAAAATATATTAAGAATAAAAGCACACCTAAAGGAATTTGGTGAAACAACCGGATTATGTGTCAACTGGCAGAAATCAGAAATCATGCTTTTCAATCAGGATAATCGAGACATGGAAGAGATCTCCAATCATGAACTGAAAGTTTGTAAATGTATAAAATACCTAGGGATACTTTTAGATAAAGACATTACTAAAACGAAAGAACGAAATTACACAAAAATAAAGGAAGAGATTAGAAATAAATTACAAAATTACTCCAAATTAAACTTATCATGGTTTGGTAGAATAGCAATGGTAAAAATGAAAATACTTCCTAAAATAAATTTTCTTTTTAGAATGTTACCTATTCAATACACAGAAATTGAAATTAAAGTTTATCAAGATCTTTTAAATAAATTCTGCAATGGTGGAAAAAAAAAAGCAAGAATAAATAAAAGCTTATGGTACAGATCTCAAAAGAGGGAGGTATAGGCATACCTAATCTTAGAATGTATTACATAGCTAATTAGCTTAGCTCCCTGGGGGAAATATTATTTAAACCTCAAAAACTAATATGGTGGGAACTTCAATCAGAGGAACTAAAAGAAGACATAAATAAATATGTGTTTAGTTTCCCCCCAAAAAGGAAAAGTTACCCAATTAAAAATCCTCTTCTAAGTTCCCTATTGCTTACTTGGAAAAAGTATGGAAAGAAATTGATACAGGAAGGTTCCCGCTTGGTGCGGTGATCGATCAGATAAATTTCCCCACGAACATGAAGAAATTGGGAGACTTATTTAAATTAAGGAAAGTGGCAAGACTAAAAGATTGGATTAAAAAGATGACATCAAAACAAGAAATTAAACGTATTCTGCAAACTCAGGAATTGTCGTGGTTGAATTACGCCCAGTTAGAAAGCTGGACGAAAGAATGGATTAGGAGAAATACACAACTTAGAGGATATACAAAATTTGAGCAATTTCTGACAACATATGAATCAGAGAAAGGAAATACAGGGAAAGGAACAGTTGGCAAATTATATAAAATAATTCAAGATTCATTTGAGAATAGGGAACAGGACACAATAAGAGAGCTATGGAAACAAGACATAGAGAAATAAATAAATAATGACGAATGGAAAAGAATTTGGAATTTGAGGATTTTACGGTCATTAGCAGTCAGAATAAAAGAAAACTACTTCAAACTAGTTTTAAGATGGTATATGACTCAGTCAGAATGAATAGAATGAATTCAAAATATTCTAAGCTCTGCTGGAAATGCGAAAAAAAAGATAGGTACCTATTTTCATTTATGGTGGGAATGTGAAATAGTTCAAAAGTTTTGGCAAGAGATTATTGAGGAGATAAGAGAAATACTACAAACTGATATTAAATGTGTACGGAAATTGCTTTGTTATCATTACCATCTATCAATGAATATGATGTGAAAACTAAAGAATTAATAGCAAATCTTATGACAGGAGCTAGACTGATTATTGCTAGGAACTGGAAACTGAAATCAGACCTTAAAATTGCTGAATGGTATAAGGAAGTGTGGGACATAGCACTAAATGATAAACTATCTTGTAATATAAAAGTTTTGAGAGGTGAAATAAAAAAAGATACTTTCTATGATGTTTGGGGGAAATTTATAGATCATGTACTATTAAAAGGGAAAGGGATACAACCAACTTATAACCCAACACAGTTCTGGCGTAAAGGACCTTAAGAAGCCTTTTGGAAGAAAAAAAAAGATGAAGAAGAAAGAGAAGATGCAAGAATACTGGACGGTTTCTTGGGGGTGGGGGGCACTTTGTACTGTTTATGATTGCCTATTACTGTTTTTTTATATAATTGTTTATCATTGTTGTTTTGTCTTTTTTATGTTCAATAAAAAAATTTAAAAAATTTAAAAAAAAAAAGAATCAACTCCTGCTTCTCCTCAGGACTAATTCTATAGAGGTGCTATTGAATCTATTATCTGTTCCTCTATCACTGTCTGGTTAAGTTCTGCGACTAAGCAGGACAGATATAGACTTCAAAGGATAATTGGAACTGCAGAAAAATTCTTGCTACTAATCTGCCATCTATTGTGGAATTGTATACCACACGAGCTAAAAAGAGGGCGATGAAAATATACACAGATTCCACACATCCTGGACATAATCTGTTTCAATTGTTACCCTCAGGGCGGCGTTTTAGGGCATTGCATACTAGGACAACTAGATATAAAGATAGTTTCTTTCCAAGTGCTATCAAACTGTTGAATAATTATTTTACTTCTCTTCTTCCTTTTAAATAATGGGTTATATTGTATTGTTCTACTGTGTTTTTATTGTTGACTATCTGATCTTATATTTCCTTTTATATCGAGAGCATATTTTACCAAAACAAATTCTGGGTGTGTCCAACCACACTTGGCCAATAAAAGTATTCTGAATCTGATTCTGATTCTAACAAGGCATGCCTACTTGCAGACTATATGCAGCTGCCTAGATGACCTAAGCACATCCAATCTTGCATGATTTCAGAAGCTAAGCAGGGTCGGCCCTGGTTAGTACTTGGATGGGCAAACACCAGGGGATACCAGGTGCTGTAGGTGCCTGGAGTAGGAACTGGCAAACCACTCCAGTACTCCTGCCAAGAAAACTCCATGGACATGGAGTCATGAAGAGTCAGCCATGACTGTAACAACACAACACACACACACACACACACACACACACACACACTTGCAGGCTATACCACTGAGCTGGAAGCCTGGGAACTCTCTTATATGTCGTCCAGAACTCTTATAGTGCAGGACTGTATTGCCACATTGGCTAGACTCCCTTCTCTGCAGATAATTTTTTTATACCTGACTGCTTCCCAAACCAGTTTTAATCTGAAGCTGAGATTTGCCTGCATGAAAAAACATCCCTAGGCTGAATTCACATGGAGTATCTGTGCCTCCTTGAGTGCCAAGACAACTACATGATAAGTACAGGTTAGGGAAGAAAGAATATCCAGAAAACCTTGTTCCATAACCAATTATTAAAAGTGTGGCAGAGCATAATGGTTTTCTCCTGAGGGAGGAAGGTGTTGGCTTCGCTTCTGTTTCTACTGCTTTGCCGGCTAGACAGTGTGTTAGTCACACCGTGTTCAGCATTCCAAGTTCAAGGGAAGGAGGCTAAAGAGCCACTAAAGAGGGCCACAAGCAAGAGCTAGTAGACTCGAGAAAGATTCCTATCTTACCATTCAGACAATATTCATTTGCTCAAAACCAATCTAATACCTTTGGAAAGCCTTATCAGTGCAATACATGTTCACTTCTGTTGGGCATTGTCTAAGAAAGAATAATTAAACAAGGAAGCTGAATTACTTGGCAGCGCTGCTGTGTGTGTAAAATACAGCATCCTCCCTATATATATACAGGGCAGTTTGATATGGCTCAGATGATTCACAAATTACAAGCATTTAACATTATTCAGCTCTTCATGAGATGTGTCAAAAACAAACATAATTTACAAAACCTAGCTCCAAAGGAATCTTGCTGCTGCCAGCTTTTTCGGGAAATATATTCCAGACTTCCCAGAACCTAGTAAATGTACAGAATGGAGAAATCTGCACTCATGGTTTTAATACTGTTGCCTTTCACCTTGAAAGCTTAATCAAAGCTAGTGTTCCTAACTGAATGATCCATATTCTTTCATGGTAATTTTGACTACTTTTGTATTCAGATCTGGGCACAGTGTAACTCGCTCTACATCCAGTGGCAGCTGGCCTATTAGGGCAAATGGGGCATGGCCTCACCTGTGCTCCCATCCTACTGCATATATGTGTAGACAATAGCTTCTCTGTTTGTGTGCCCTGGCTTTTCCCAATTATGCTGTGCCTTCCACCCACGCACTAACACTAGCTGTCATTCTCCCCACTACATCTATCCATAGATTTAAAATAATAATGTTTCCCTTTGTTTCTGCATTCTTATAATGTTTGCCTCACCTCCAGGCTCAAAGAAGACTCACAAAGTGACTCTACAAACACCTGATTGCTGACTTTTAAGGAGACAAATTATGCTGCATTCCTAAAACCAATTAGCAAGGTAAGAGCCATGTAACTCAATTGGACTTATTTCTGAGAGTAGTTCCTGAACTCTGATTAAATAATTCATCTGATTTTTTGTTCATTTCTTTTGCACAAAGGAAAAGAAACAAATATATCCCATGAAGCAATCTTTGGAAAATGCGTTTCCATATGACCTGTAATTCTGTCAACACAGAATCTGTGCCAAACAATCATACAGTGTACATATGTACATACTGTATCACAAGCAAAAAAACAGATTGTCCTTTTCCGTATTATCAAATGTACCAAGAAGATGCCATCAGATGAGATACAGAAACATATACATAAAAACATAATTTGATAGGATATCAAATTAAAATAATTTCTGAATGGGAAGGGGAGGGGTGTCCTCTTTTATTAATTTGTATTATTGTATTTATATGTCACTGTTCTCCCAACAGGCATGCTATGTGTACCAGGTGATACAGCTGTTTGAGAAGGTGGTACTCAAAACCTCATCCTACTCAGCTCTGTGAGAAGGTTGGTGCAGCCTTCTCACCAGGTACTAACACCCATATGGGTTCACAATCCCACCTCCCTACTCTGTCCGCCTTACTAATCACCATTCACCAGTCACTCCAAGGAGGGAGAAGGTTAGCCTACTGCTTTCCCAACATATTACTGACTCTTAATTTTCCCTCTGAAAACAAAGCATGGTGTGAGTGCTTTCTCAGCAGTGCAGCACAGCTAACCTTGCTTCAGGATACAGGCAAATGTTACCCGTATGTTTGAAGGTTTCCTTGCATTAGAAACTCCCTTCCTTTTTTTTCTAGCAGAGTACCTGCACATCTGGGAGAAAGATGAGTGAGACACTTTCTCCTTAATCTCCTGCCCTGGAGAGAGGGTGTTGATGTTTTTGACATCATCTCATATTCAGTCGTATGATGACGCCCTTTTTTTTTTTGCATTTTGAAGCAGTTCAGTCCCAGGATCATTCTCCTATGCACATTTAATGAAAACGTACATTGCTTAGATTAACTTGGCCCTAAGTCACTGGGCTTTTCTAAGCCTCTTTTTAAGGCAACAGGGAATACCACCACTTAGGGGATGCATTGGATGTAAGTGTTGCACGTTTCTGATTGAATTCAGGAACAGGGGAGGAAATTTTAACAGGGAGCCTTAGAGCAACAGATCTGAGGAAATGGAATTAAGCATGACAGTTCAGCATATTTAATTTTGATCCTGTCTCTATTTCCTTAGGATGACAAAAATTGCATCTAAATTAATGTAATTTTCCCTCATTGTGTGCATCATTCTTTTTACAGTCATTTTTTAAAGATTCCTCTGGAGAGTAGGCAAAAATCCATGAATTATCAAGAGACAAAGAGAGATTTATATTTCTATAAATACATCATAATCAAATATTCCACAAGGTATTTTAACACTTTTCTTTGACCTCTGATCTTTGTAGTGTATCATATTGTGCACAGATGGGAGGTTGACTTTCTGTTGTAAGCATGGAATATATAATACACATCCAGAATATATCTGCAATATAGGGTGTGATGACAGGGGAAAATATCTCATTTTTGACTGCTTGAGGTGGTGCAGTGCAATCTATTTCCCAGTGATTACACAACACACAAGGAAATACACTCCAGCCTGACCCTAATCCATGTCCAAATTGGAGCTTTCAGGTTTAGTTATAAAGCAACTACTATATGGGTCCAGGCTGGATTCTCCAATGGATAGAAGGGTTGCTTTAAGGGAGACTGCTCCTTGCAAAGTGATCAAATGCCCACCTTTAGTGCTGTCTGATTGCATCCTTATTTATAGTTCTCCAAGTAATGATCTTCTGTAACCCAGTAACACCTTGAGCCCTTCTTTTGAGAAGTGCACAATACAGGGATGGGGAAAAGAGCAAGGAGGAATAACTATTGTTGTACAGGGATGATTTTATACTGTCTTATGTTAGGAATTTCACACACACAAAAAAAAAACCCCCTTAGAAACAATAAATTCAGTTCACATGCCACATCTCAACATGTATCATCATGGGATGCCAGGGCTACCAATGAGATATAAAACAGCACCTTTACTGACAGCCTTGAAACAGAAGAGGTGTGAAGAAATTCATTTGCAACAAGTGGACTTCTTGACAGTTTACATGAAGGAATGACACTTGATGAATTCCTTCATTACCATTCTGTTTCTTCTCCTAACAGCCTTTAGAAAAACCTGGTTTTGACCAAATGAAAACTTGGAAAAATGCACATGACTAACATATTCCTATTTTCTTTATTCAGGTTCCGAGGCTCCCTAGGGATCCAATACTTCTGGACAAGATTTGGCCTCTGGTCAAGATACAGGGAGGCTATATTATCAGGATCAGAACCAATGATTAATTTAATTTATTGATATTAAAATTATCCCATGCCTTTGCCCAAAGAGCAAAAGGGATATCTGGGGAAACTTGCATCCTGAAAAGATTGAGGGATGGGAAGCTTAGGGCAAATTAAAATGAATATTAATGTCACAGGGAGGGTGAAATAATCACAATTTACATGGCAGAGTTGCACCATCTGGGGTTCAGCCATTGCTTCCAATCACACACAGAGCTGACCATAATTTGGAGTGTGGAACCAGCAGGAGAACATTCAACAGGAACTCATAGCACCCGCCATCCCAGGCTTATGCTCTGACACATTCCAAATGTATGGACAACATCTGGTGATATATATATCCATGTGTCAGATGCATACTGAAGATGCTTGAATTGCTCTGAACTCTCCTGCCGCAGAAATTTATCGGTAACACGCCAGGCCCTATAAAAGCATGGTGTGGTTTGTGTGAGATGTGTGGCATGAACATGTGCCACATATAGGAGACTGAAATGAAAGCACACTTAGATGCATGAAGAAAGAAAAATCAATTCTTATTCACTACCTTGCCCTTCACTTGCAAGCATCCCCCTTTATCCCTGGAGCTTTCTTAATGTACAGCTGTTTACCGAGATTTATTAATATCTTAAAGGGTAACATCTTTCCATTCTGTGGACTTGAAAGTGCTACATACTTATCACCCCAACACGCTAAACATTATTTTTTATATATGGCATGCAAACATTGATAGCTCCTTCCAACCATTACGGCACCTTTAAAAAATCAATTTCAAAAAAAAAAAAAAAGGCTTTTAAGAGAGTGTGAAGGACAGAGGGGATTATAAATGGAACTGTTGACAGACCCATCTACTTGTGTCCCACGTATTGCTGGAAGATGTACTGCAGCTTTCAGATACATCCTAAAATACTGGAGTTCAAAAACAAAAGCCCCAAACTAGCATGCTGGAGGATGAATCATAGAATTAGAATCATAGAGTAGGAAGAGACCTCAAGGGCCATCTAGTCCAACCCCTGCCATGCAGGAACCCCCATCACAGGACTCCCGAGTCCCGACAGATGGTCATCCAGCCTTTGCTTAAAAACCTCCAAAGAAGGAGACTCCACCACCCTCTGTGGCCACTTATTTCATTGCCAAACAGCTCTAACTGTCATGAAATTCTCTCTAATGTTTAAATTCACTTTTGCATCTTGAGTATCAAACTGTGAGCTGTTCTTTCTCCTCAATTTGAGCTTCAGATTCTTTCCATCCTGAAAATGAAGGGAACAGTGGAACAGTTGCTAAATGCTTCAAAATGAACTGAAAAAAATGCTACCCTAATAATATTACTCACATCTAATGTGAGTAATATTATGCTATACATACCTTCCTGCCATGTATTGTAGCTGTTTAAAGATGGTCAGACTCATAGGGAAAAACAAAATAAAACATAAAAATTCTATTTCAGCACAAAGATACTCATGACTCAGGTTTCAAAGTCAACCTCAAAAAGTTAAGTACTCAAAATACTCTTGGAGAGTTAGTCCCATTTTTTATTTTTAAATTATCATTTTCCTGATACTCTTAAATTCTTATCAAATATCCAAAATGAAAAACTACCAAAATATGGGCACAGAAAATTGCTAGTTCTGAGCCCTTTTGATTCATTAAAGCTGTGTTGTGGCAGGTGTTATGGGTTTGCCAGTGCTATGAGAGAATCATTCAAGAGTGGTTCCTCTTGTGGCCACAGAATGTTCAATATTATCTTTTACTTGCATATGAATTTGTAGCATATCCCAGCCATACTTCATGCACACTCCCATACAACTCAAGAATGTTAGAGATGGGCTTGAAACAAAAATATAGTGTTTCATTTTGTTTCATTTCATTTATTTAGTAGTTTCATTTCATTTTGTTACTAACAAATTTTTAAAGAGCTTTTGGAATGAAACAAAATGAAATGATTTGTTAATGGCTTCCCTGGATCCTAGAGCCTTCTTTGGTAGCTTCTTTGGATTCTTCCCTGTAAGCCCCCTGAATTTGGGGAGGTTTGGGGTTCAGGGGGCTGAGATATTAAACTCCAAATGGGGGCCTTCTATGAGCAAATCATTTCTAATTGAGTCAGGAAGCCACTAATAGCCCAACTCTTAATAGTCCCCCTAGCTAATTGCAAAACTGGTATATGGCCCACACTGGCAATATAGGTGATAAGCTGCTTAAGTTAACCCCTATATTGTCGGTGCGTGCTGCAGATCAGTTTTGCAATTAGCTAGGGGGACCCTCTTTGCAGTTGAATAGCTCAGTGCCCTGAAACCCAAATCTCTCCAGATTTGGCCATCTGCCTTTTGCTTTTCTTTTGATTTTTGTTTTAAAGTGCTTTAATTGTTGTTATGTACTTATATTGATGATCTGACTGTTTGCTATTCATTAGTTTGTTGTGAACCGCACGGAGTTCCTTCAGGAAGATGGGTGGTATACAAGCTTTAAAAATAAATAAATAAACAAATAAATAATAAGAGCTTGAGGAAGATTCCCCCATTTCATTTCCCAAACAAACAAACAAAAAGGCGGTTCTTTTCAGTTAGTCATGAAACAGTTTCTATCTTTTTGTTTCATAATGAAATAATTTGTTACATAACAAAACAATGAAACAGCATTACTTTCTTTGTTTGGTATCCATCTCTAATGTTAAATATGCTAGATTTTCATACAGGCAACTTTCTTTGCTTGAGCTACTATCTATATTTTTTTAATGCACATGACAAATTTTATTTATCTTTCTCTAATATCTGGTGCCTCTTCTTTCCTTTGACCACCCATGAGATTGCAGAATAGAGATGGGCACTTTGTGCTTCATATGAAGCTGTACAAACCATGAAGCATGGCACCACAGGTGCTACTGTGGCTCATCCTCCACCTCCCAGGCCAGCCAGGCCTCTCTGCACACTCACAAGGTTCTTCACCACTGACACTCTGTTCTGGGCAGGAGCTGGACAAACTCCTCTCCACTCCCAAAGGCACACTCCAAGTGTGTCAGGGAGTCTCCCTCAAAAGCCCATGAGTGGTTGCTTGCCAGGAGATGAAGGAAAGGGTTGGTGAAACTCCTGCCCATGATGGAGGGCCAGTGCTGAAGAAGGACCACAGAGGCACATGGACCAGGGGGTGGTCACCATTGCCAACATCACTACAGCACCTGTGATGCTGTGTTTAGTGCTTCATGCAGCTTCGTATGAAGCACAATGTGTCCATCACTATTGCAGAGACAATAGCAAAATGAAGGATGGTGTAAAATGTGTTTGGTTAGTAAACATTCATAATGGAACTAATGGGTGGTGGTGGTCTTCATGTAAACATTTAGAGTACATTTGTAAGCAAGTGATTTCTTCAGAGAATTTTTCACAACCTGTTTTATAGCCTGATAAAAACTTGGCATGAATCCATCATTTCGGGGCTAGCTTCATGTGTAGATTACTTTGGAGGCTGCCCTGGGCACTCAGCTGGGTACCAAAGAGGGATGGACATTCCTTTTGAACAAATGTGTAAATGCAGTCTGAATATGTTACTTTTGGGGTGGGGTGGGGGGCAACCACTATCTGGAGCCAAGATCCAAGATGCTTTAAAGGAAAAACAGACAGGCAACAACAAACACGCCAAACAGGCAGAAACAGGTACAACCAATCATAGCTCCCTGTTTAGAAGTCTGTTGCCACCCTGGGCAGAAAAGGTTCTGTTCTGCCTGCATCCTTCAGTTTATGTAAGGGCCTTACTGTTTGCATCTGACTCCCTGAGAACAGCTGGACTCAATGATTCACGGGGATGATTCTGTCTCAATAATTCTAGCTCCACAGTTTTAAGAGGATGGTGGTATTTTAATGATGTTGCTTGCCTCTTCATATTTATTGCTGTTAGCTTTAAACAATGTATTTTATGGATGTGAAGCGCTGTTGTATATTCATGGTTTTCAGTTTTAAATGGTGTTTTTTGATGATGTAAGCCACCTGAGATTCTTTTTAAAGGTAAAGAATGGGCTAAAATAACACACATGAAATAAATAAATTTTCCACTTGTATAAATGGATTTGGTTTGGGACTTTAGGATGTTTTGGTATGCAACCCTCCAAATTCACCAGGAATCCTATCCACCTACCAATCCCGGTCAAGATTCTGGGAACTTCAGCAAAATCAAATGTATTTATTTATTTATTTATTTTAGCATGCTTGCTTATCACCCAGTTAGTGACAGGATGTGTAATCTCTAGGCTTTAAACCAGGGTACTTCAAGGGCCAGATGCAGGGGAGTGGTATCAGGAGACAGATATCTAGTCTCATGCGCTCCCAAACGCATCTGGTGGGGCCGCTGTGAGATACAGGAAGCTGGACTAGATGGGCCTTTGGCCTGATCCAGCATGGCTCTTCTTATGTTCTTATGTTCTTATGTTCTTAAGAGAAAAGAGAGTTATTCAAAAGTGGTCCTTTGGAGGTCTCTGAAGTAACCAAAGCTTTCTTCAAAATGAGAATATGATTGGCTATGTGGTAATTACAGGGGATTTTGAGACATGTAATTTTTTAAGAGACATCTTTTACAGAGCCTAATAGGAAAGGGGCTGACAGTCCCATCATCCTTTGCAGCCCCATGGAACATTGCCACACCCAGCCATTTCTTCCTTCTTCAGAGGAAAATCATGATGTCTCTGGAGGGCCAAATAAGGGCACACAGACAACTTCCCCTGCATCATTTTGGAGATACTCCTAGCCTATACTTGACCATATCTGTGACAGTAAATTTGGGCTAAGTATTGGACTTCCATTTTTTTTTAATGACAACCTTCAGAAATCACCACAAGTTCTCCCAGCGAGGAATGGAAACTCCTTTTTTAAAAAGTCATGATTACGACCTAGCAAATAATTGAGGGCACTAGTTTTCTAAAGGGTGGCCCTGAAACAATGTTTTCATTTGCATAGTATGTTTATAAATGCTCTCTTACTTTACAATAGCCTTGTAAGGATTTTATGGCATCCATGTTGCAGATGGGGTTTAATTTGAAAATTGTTTAGTTTGCCTAAGGCCACCTTGAGGCCTCAACTAAGAATTCTAGCTGACAACTCACATTCTTCGCATTATGGAAGATTAGTGAAAAAGAGTAAAATATGGTGGGGTGTGTGGAGAGAGAGAGAGAGAGAGAGAGAGAGACGCAGAATGATGTTATCTGGGAATAAGGAAGCTCAAATGTGTAGTGCTACAACACAGTTTTTGAGAGCTCAGAAGCATCTCGCCCCCTTATGATTCTGCAGCCAAGGCAACAAGCTTTTTAGAACATACAATTGTCAGAACCTGATGACAGTGTCAAACAATATCCAGCAGTGGAACACCCAATGCTCTTCAGACATTAAACCTTAACCCCTGGCAGCATGACCAGTGGCCACAGAATGCTTTGCCCCCAAATTTGATGGTGAAGTATGGCCCCTACTCGCCTACTGAAGTTTCTGGACAACCACAGTCTCCTCAACCCAGATGTAAGGAAGCCTCATGAGTTCTTGTTCAACTCATTGTTAAGTTCTTGTTCAACTCATTGTTAAGGTATTTATAATCATAGAATCATAGAGTTGGAAGAGACCTCAAAGGCCATTAAGTCCAACCCCTGCCATGCAGGAACTCCGTCAAAGTACCCTAACAGATGGCCATCCATCCTCTGCTTGAAAACCTCCAAAGAAGGAAACTCCACCACCCTCTGTGGCAGCATTTCCCACTACTGAACAGCTCCAGCCTAGGTCAAGAATATATTAATTTCCTCTCCCTAAGAACTTGAATGGAGCTTTTGTACAGGTTGAAAATAATTGCTTCCGACAATAAGAGCTCCTGTTGTGTGGCATCATTGACATGAGGGCCATAAAAGGTAAAGGTAAAGGTTCCCTCTGCACATGTGTGCTAGTCGTGTTTGACTCTAGGGGTGGTGATCATCTCCATATTCATGCCATAGAGCCAGTGTTGTGCAAGTCCTATTTATCTACTTGCATTTACATGCTTTCTAACTGGCAGGAGCTGGGGTTATCAGCGGGAGCTCGCTCCGCTGTGTGGCACCCAGGAGTCGAACGACCGAGCTGCTGACTTTGCAGCCAACAGTTTTCAGAGCCTTAGTCCACTGAGCCACCACACTTCACACCATACATATAGAGTATGTACATGGAAGGCCTCTGGGTCCTTCTTCTCATAGATAAAGTCATCTGCTGCTACTTTCAGGGAACCTCCCATCCCCCCCCCCCAAAAAAAATACCTCTTACCAGTTTGTGTAATGTCCTCCAGGCATTTGTGCTGTCCCAGTAAATTGTAGAAGGCTCTCACATAAGTTCCAAAAACAGCATAGAGATACTGAGAGGTGTTTTTTATTTTATGTTACACTTGAAAGAACATTCTGAACTCCCATGTTCAACTGTGGTGCCCTGGTTGAGGGTCACCACTCACAAATTTATGACTGAAGGGGTAGGCATCAGGTTTGTGCACTATAAGCATGAGCATAAAATGTTTTTCTCCAACTGACGAGGTAACCTATGAGTGTACTAATTCCACTTGTATCTAAAATAATATAAATGAATAAAACATTCTAGAGTCCCCATAGGCCAAATTCTAGAATCCCCATAGTCCAGTGATGGTGAACCTTTTAGAGACCAAGGGCCCAAAATGTGATTTAAAACCCACTTTTTTTTCAAAGTACCAATACAACAATTTAACCTGAATACAGGTGGCTGGGAAGGGGCCATGTCAGATGCCCACAGAAAGGGCTCCAAGTGCCATCTTTAGCACCCATGCCACAGATTTGCCAACACTGCCGTAGGCCATCTGGAGTACATATTCTAACATGAGATTAGATAATTGTGTTCCTTTCTTTTTACCAGTTTCATAGAGTTGCACTTCTCACTACAGTATTAATCCTCAGGATCTGAAAACCCATGTCTTGTCTGTTCTAAAAGATACAGAATACAAATTTCCATTAGGTTTAAGAAATATGGTATTATTCTCAAACAGAGATGTTGAGTGTTTAGCCAACCCACAATTAGACAGGGACTACAATTTACAAGGGTCAGTCTTCTATATTAATGTATCTGCTGTTGCAGCTCTATCTGGTTTTAAAAATAAAGAACCTAAAAAACTGAAGAAGTCAGAAGAGCCTCTTTGAACATACCTATCAGCATGTAGCACCTCGACCAAAGACTGAGCAAGTATGCAGGTCAAGGCCTGGCTACCACTTTTGTTGCAGAAGAAGTCGAACATTAAGGGTTCTATCACATGTCCTTTAAAATGCTGATTAAATTTCAAGATAAAGCATTTCCAAAAATGTTGTCCCGACGGCCACTGGGCTTTTAAAAAAAAAACTGGTTATGTCCCCTTTAGCGAGTTTTCCATGATCTACCAGAGAAGTTGGGAATTTTTTGCTCCGGTAAAAAATGTGAGCCAGAACTCCATGGGAGCTCACATATAATCTGGTTTTCTGCCTTCCCCACCCACCCCCCACAGCCCCGACAAGCTCGTCCTGGGTCTGGTCGGCACTTTTTAATTAAAAAAAAAAATTCCCCTCCCCCCAGCACCACCTGCAGGATGTGGGGCTGAAGAGATCCCACATCTTCAGTCATGTGACCAAGAAAGACGAAAAGCCAGACTTTCACTATATCCGGATCTTCCTCCAGGTGAGATAGCGGCCTAAGAAGAAAGTAGAGAAGATGCAGAAGTGCACAAAAATGTTGCTGGAAACCAAGTCTATGACTATCCACACAGGGACATTCACAAGTGTCCAAGCTGCACAGCTGACTTCAAAATCTGATATTGTGGAAGTAAAGGAGAATTATATTGGTAACTGTTGACTGCCAAGAAGACCTATAAATGGGTTTCAAATTATATCAAGGAATTATATGCTTCCTTTATAGGAAGCAAATTGGAAGGGAAATAACAGCTTCAAACTATAGCACAGTGCTTTGGACATATTGGGAGGAGACAAGATTTATTGAAAAAGGCAATAATAATGGGAAAAGGTCCAAGCAGTAGGCAAAGAGGAGTATCTAACACAAAACTGATTGATCCAGTAAAAGAAGCCTTTTCTCTTTTATCACATTTGACAGTGTAGTCACACTTTAAGTCTTTAAGTTAAAAACAAGTCATGACACATTTATTTATTTATTGATGATGATGATGATGATGATGATGATGATGATGATGATGATGATGATGATGATGATGATGATGATGATGATGATGATGTGAATGTTCATACACGGAACCAAATCCATCTCCAACATGTGTATTATTTCAAAAGGCAGCAAAATGTCCAATTCAGGGATTCCAAGGTTCCACCGGACATACACATACCATCCTTAAGGATGCACTGAGACACAGAAGACAACACATTTCTCAGATGATCCATAAAAATATTTATCCAGACCCAGTTCTCTTGATCATAGTAACTGGAAAATGTGCTGCCAGTGTGTCAGGAAGTGCCATCAGAAAGTATGAATATGGATAGCCTGGGTCACGTCTTATGTTCTCTATAAATGTACCCCTTGAGACTGTCAAGTGGATGACATTGTAAATTTATGGAGGAGTCTTTATGCCATTGACATTCTTTCCCACTACAGGAACAGCAGCCTTGGCAATGATCGTGTTTCTTTCATCTCTGGACATCCCCAAGTATTTGGGTGATGGGATTCCTCTGTTCGTTAGACAGAGATCTGTGGACTGAAAGTGTCAAGGCCATTGAAACTAAACTTGCCTTCCTCTCCAGCAGAGGCCAGGAAGACTGCTTCTTGAAGGGATTCACAACTGCCAGCACAACTTCTTTCATGACAGTCCATGTATACCTTTAAAATTAGGAGATTTAACTTTCAAATGGAAATGTATGCTAATGAGCCCAAGTACATAGTATACTAATACAGACATTAAAATTATACGAAAATATTGCAATGAACCTATTAAATATATATTTTATACAAAACAAAAACACTAATTTAAATTTGTGGTGTGTCTTATGAGGCATCATCCTCATGTGCCATATTTTAACCTCAGACATATTTTGCCATGCCCTCTATAGGTAAAACTAGGCCAAAACAAACTAAAGGTGATTAAGCATATCTTAATTCAAGTTTGGCAGGAATAAGATATGACCAATAAGTCACGTGCTTCTTTGCCACCTCAGCAGAGACAAGAAATGAGGAGATGAAACTGGGCCACAATTTATTGATTAGCTATATTAAATAAACTGTAAAGGACAACTATCAAAGGGGGGCCTCAGAATAGTGCAAATGGCATGACTTACAGGGACTAATTAAATTTAGGTGGGTGCTGTCCACTAGCACAGCACCCATCCCAAAGAAACGCTCTGGCCAGCCCTCATCAAATCTGTTTAGGCCAATTTTAATACTCTAACTAATAATCTTAATATCCTAGACCAGTGTTGGCAAACCTATATCACAGTGTTGTCTAAAGAAGGAAAGATCTTAAGTATATACTGTAGATCCAGTTGTGAGGGAATATACCACCACTGCATCTCAACTGTCAGACAAATACTGTTTCATCAGTGGTGCAGGGCAGGGTAGGTTCTGCCTCTTCTATGCTCTTTTTACAGTGAAGCATAAAGCATCACAAAGCATGCACACTGACGCTTTATAAGTGTGCAGTCACTGAAATTATTTGCATTTTACTGCCTTGAACTCAAAGCCTATTTAATATTTTTTTAGTTCACTATGTACATGGCAGAAATACAATAATTACATCATTTTAAGAAAGGTAAAATGAATCTCTCTCTCTCTCTCTCTCTCTCTCTCTCTCTCTCTCTCTCTCTCTCTCAAGATAGATAGATAGATAGATAGATAGATAGATAGATAGATAGATAGATAGATAGATAGATAGATAGATAGATAGATAGATAGATAGAATCTCCAACCACACCTTCTGAAGGTATTATATGCAATGAGGAATGTGGATGAGCTGGTGTAGATTGGAGGATTTTGAAACAATAACTCACAATGTTTTTGATCATATAGGCAAGAGTGAATTTGATATATATTAAGGAAAAATAATCCATATCACTACTTTGACCTATACAATCAAAGCCCAGACAGAATTCATATAGCCATTTCACATTCACACAAACACTTATGTGTAGTTTCCTTTAAAAAATTGAGAGACAAAATTATATAATTTGATTAATCTAGTAAACAATGTAGCCTAAATGCAAAATGGCAGTTTCACTGGGAAATACAGTGGTCCCCTCATCTTTCGCAGATCATATACTGTGATCCCACTATATTGTGGGACTGTAGTACAGTGGTACCCTGAAAGGGCTTGAGGGAGCGGGGGGAAGGGTTTAAAATGCCCAGGCTTTAAAAACCTCAGACTCCAACTGATTGGCGCTGGGGTGGGAGAGAAAAAACTTTTGTTTCCCCACCCCAGCACCAATCAGCTGGAGTGTGGGGTTTGCCTCCATGGAGGCATCACATACTGCTCCCCCATACCCTGAGGGGGAGAGTCACAAGAAGCGGCACACTATGTTTAAAATGATTTTAAGCAATGGAGCCAGCTTGCCTCCGTTGCTTAAAGACATTTTAAACATTGCACGCTGCTTCTTCCAACACCCCCCATGGCATGGGGAAGTGGCGTGCAATGTTTAAAATGTCTTTAAGCAATGGAGCCAAGCTGGCTACGTGGCTTAAAGACATTTTAAACATTGTGTGCCCTCCTAGGCTCGATCCGACCTGCATCTGCATATTGTGGATTTTCAATGATCGCAGGTCGGGTAAGGTTCCTAACCCCCACGATAGACGGGGTTTATTGTACATGCAGCCCTCCTGATGTTTTGGAACACAACTCCCAGAATTGCAAGCCTGTATTTCCAATGGCAAAGGACTGTGGGAGTTGTGGTCCAAAACATCTGGAGGGCCAAAGTTTGGACATGGTCAGAATATAGTGTTGTGAGGTCAACTTCAGCCATCCTGAGTTGTCTTGTGGCACAGTGGTTAAACAGCAGTGCTACAGCCAAAATTCTGCTTGTGACCTGGGTTCAGTCCCAGGTAACCAGTTCAAGGTTGACTCAACCCTCCATCTTGATGATGATGATGATGATGATGATGATGATGATGATGATGATGATGATGATGATGATGATGATGATGATGATGATGATGATGATTGGGCTGCATCAGGCTAAAGTCCAACCAGGAAGAAGTCTCATGATGTCATCTGTCCTTCTCCCTGGCACTGGCCAATCAAATAGGGTTTCGGGATGATGCATATCCCTTCACAGCTCCTGATTGGTCAGCGCTAAGGAAAAGGATAGATGATGTCAGGAGACTTCTTCCCTAGCTGTGAGTCTTGCAAAGATGTATGTGGAGGCCTTCATTGTGGGCAAATGTTGTGTAGTCCCAGGATGTAGTGTCACCAGAGGTGTTTAAGGGAAGAAGCCAGGACTTCATTCAACAAATTAAGAAGCATGGGACCCCATTCATTTGCTTCTCCTATTATTTAGGTGCTATGATTTTTTTCTGCCTTGGCTGTTACTGAGTATCTGCATGAATATGCATGCACATGTGGTGGACACTCCCTTCCTCTCTCTAGCTGCGTTTTAATCAAAAAGAGAAATTGATTTATTTGTAAACAAATGGTCCCATTCCTCACCTGGGCTTGCTCCAGAGGGTGGGGCAGCTTTGTCCCCCAGCCAGAATCCCACAAGATACACCAAGCTTTTCCTAAGGGGAGCTGTGAGTAACAGGCGATATTAGCCTGCCTTGCCAGGGATCCAACCTCTTTTGAAGTGAGGATCCCACCCACCCAATAACCAGTTTGAGTATAACTGGTTGCATGTTGGGGCCCAATAGGAATGTTTTACCCTTATCACCAGAATTGGCCATTTGGTGATGGGTTCCCCACCACCACCTATCCTGTACTGGTGAGGAAAATTGCCCTGCCAAACAAGTCAAAAGTTATGTTTAGTTTGTGAATAGTGTTAAAATGTGTTCGGTCACAATGGTAGGTAGTGTGGAGTCCAAAAGTCAGTGAGTCAGTGTTACTAAATGTCATTCTAGCCCATCTAACTTCACAATGCTGTGGATCCTGAAATTACAGCGTTGTGGGAAGGATGTGCTGGTAATACTTCCCAGGCCAAGGGTTGCCAGTTGACAGAGCTTAGGAGCCTGAGGAGCCTTTAGATATTTACCACCCCCTGTGCTCTGTCTTTTAGACTGCCCAATAGTAGATAGTAGACTCACCCAGGAAAATCACATGGTGGTTGGGGAGGTCTCGGGTGACCTCAGTGGCCCAACCATTGCTCCACACTGCCCCCCACCCACTGTTTTAAACCTCATGGCTCTTAGTGTGGCCCAATTTTACCCCAGCACTAGTGTCTCACCTCTTATTTTGGGATAGGTGGGCAAAGGCTATCAGGCTATGAATAATGTCAATGATCAGTCTACAAGGTAACAATAACATAATTGACCCAAGTGGCAAACCATGTCAATCAATGTTGCATTTCATAATGTGTAATTGATAATGACTTAAGAACCCTTGATTGATGTTGAGTCCTTTTACATATGTCTCTGTGAAAGCTGACAAGAAAACAATTGATTTGTTTGAAATGTGGTGCTAGAGATTGGAATTATAACTAAGTTACCACATAAGGTATAGGACAGAGCTGGCCCCATGTCTGCCCTCGACCCATAGATAAGACATTTACTAGATCTATTGTGTTGCTCCATCCTAAGGATTAATAGCAGCTCCTTGTTCTGCCCTGTGGTCATGATGGAATCGTTGTTTTTGTGCATTAGTACAAAGACATGACATGTGCATAGAAATAAAAAAGGGTAAACAGAATCTACATTTGTGTTCTCATGTGTATTGATACATATCTATATAAAGTTGGCAGAACTTCAGTGATGTATCTATAAAACTACCTCTAGAAGGGCTTTCAATCACTCATAAAACCAGGAGAGTATGACAGAAATATCAGGGACATGCTTGTTAGTCCTTTGGTCCCATCCCCATTCCATATCTTTGAGAGGAAATGTAAAATTAGTGCGGCCAGTGAGAATGACAGAAATTCCTAAATTTTCCATGACATGGCGTACAGCAAAGCTTTAGAACAGTCTGTTATGGAGCCAACAAGAGGTGGCAAGGCTTGACTTATTTCTGAGCGGTGGACAGTCTGGTGCGATACACAAGTGCTGTCAAACAGTCTGGGAAGAGGGGACACATTGCCAGCCCAGCACTCTCAAATTCAGCTCCAAGCAACTGGAAAGCTGCCCAGAAAATCGAACAGAGCGAACACTTAATTTCAAAACAGAATTTAATTAAAAGGAAGTTGAAAGGGACAGTCATGAGGGTCAAACCTCTTCAGGATACCTAGATGTTTTTGAAAAGTACAATAATAATAAGACCAGGAACTCAGAATATATTGTTCAGATTGGGCAAGGGATGGATGTAGCCCAGGAGGATGCCGGCATGGTTAATAAGGAAAGCCAAAGGTAAGAGAGCTTCCTTTAAAGAACAAAAAGTCTCATTGAAAGGCAGGCAACAAAAAGCATGCATAGGCTATGGCAAAATAGATATAGTTGCTCCTAGTTGCTCCTATGGGGAGTTCAAATGAAAATTAAAACCAATAACAGTCTTTAAATACAGGGAGGTAAATTGAGCATTACATGACAAAGATGCGGGTGGATTTACAGAATAGGGCAAACACTTTTATTTCCTGTTGGCCATATGATGAGTTTTTTTTTTAAAAAAAAGCAGCAAGCCAAAAAATGAAAACATTGCCATTAATTAAATGTCAGCAGGAAATTAACTTTCTCATCTCAATCCATTCTAAAATCAATAACAAGACCATCTAAAAAGCTTTAGCAGCACTTGGCTACAGCTAATCACTACTTTGGCACATATACTTATCTGAATTTGCCAATAAACAGTCAATATTTTACAGCCTACCAATAAAATCATCCTTCTGGAAACTGATGAAAAAACTTTGTGCAAGCATCTTTGGGAATCAAGAAGTTCAGTAAGTAAGGGGGCATATTTTCTACAACTCACTTCCTACTTAAACAATATAAAGATACATGTGAAAAGAATATATTTGAGTTGCATATCAGTATTAGATTGCCAACGTGGTATAATGCATAGAGTGCTCTGGAGAACAGGGCACTCACTGGGGGAGTTAGAATTGGTAAAACCACTCCTAAGATAGAGCAATTAGGGTCCCTATAAGTTGGTTCAAGCATGATGGTACAGTACGGAGCATATATACATATCAGTAACAGCTGTTGGAATAATGACATACAGTGAAATCTTATGAATCAATCAATACTTGTATTTGAATGAAAATATCAAGGAGGGTTTGGTTATTTTTTAATTGTAAAGTTGCATATTCATCCCTTTCAAAACATCACATTTTTAACAATTAATTGTTATTAGAAAATGGCCATATCAATTGCCATAAGTGCAAACTTAATATAGAGATACAGAGATACATTTTCACCAAACATCTGAGCCCACCAGACTCATCCCTAGACTCCTTGTAAAGTCAGTCAACAACACAGATAGAGAAATTTCTGGAGAAGTTGAACCAAGCTACATAATTGGTCTACATGGAAAGTGTCATATTTAACTGATTTATCACTGTGATTATTTTGTTTTAAATTCAAATTATTTTCTTCTAGAACATCTCTATACTTCTTTGCATCCCAAAGCACTTACAAGTAACACAGTTGACCTTATAGCTAGAAACATAAAACAATGAAGCAAATAAAAGGAGTAAAATGGGTTTAAACAATTAATAAAAAATAAGGGCACTGCTTGTGCTGGTGCTGTAGATGTTGTTTAGTATAGGCATCCTTTAGTCTCAAGAGACGATGGTATCATACTCTGTATAGAAACCATTAGAGATGGGCACGGAATGAATATTTTTTCATTTCCGTTATTCGTTAGTCATTCCGTTACGTAATGAAACAAGAAACGAAAATTGTGATGAAAATGCAACGAAATGAACAGAACCACGAAAATTGTGGTTGTTACGTTTCATTTCCATTAATGGCAATGCGCAATGAAATGAGCTGTTTTAAATGTTAAAAAATGCCCTGGACATCCGTAAAAATGCAGCGATAATTATTTATATTGTCTGATAATACCTACCAGGGGGGTTGGGGTCCTTAAAAGGTGCATTTATGTCTTTTCTCAGATCGCTGTATTTTTTCCCTTTAAGGGGAGTTAGGGGACATAGACCCAAAATGGCTCCCAGATGCCTAATATTGATTGATTTCTTGGGTATTAAAACACCCTGGACATCTGTAAAAATGCAGCGATAATGCGATAATTATTTGAAATTATTGCCTACCAGGGGGTTGGGGTCCTTAAAATGTTTGTTTTTGTCTTCTCCCATTGCAATGTATTTTTCTTTCCCCTTTAAAATGGATGTCGCCACCAGCCACAAAATGGAGGCAAGCCATGTGATGGGATCATGTTAAACCAATAGCATGCCCAGGTTGCAGACTGGGCAGGTCTGGCATCCACAGAGGGCATAAAAAGCTCTGGCATCCCCCATCCTCCTTGCAGTCTCCGGGGGAGTTAGGGGGATTGCTGTCTCTGCGACTCTAGATTCAGTCCTGCAGCCTCCCTGTGTGCGTGCGTGCGTACCTCTCGGTGGGTACCCTCCCTTGCCCCTCAGTGCAGTCACTCTGCGGCTGCCTTGCACCCTGGGCAACGCCTGCCACTGCCTTTGCTGCCTCCCTGCGTACCTAGTCTATACTGTGTCTCTGCCAGCATCCATTTTTTTAGTGTTTTCCCTCTGGTCTGGGGCATTGGGGGCGCCCAGTCACAGAAATGCTTTAAAAATCGTGCAAAAAGTGGGTAGAAATGAAAAATGAAAAATGAAAAATGGAAACAAATTCATGACAAATGGAAACGAACCGAAACAGACCTCTCAACGACAAAAGAAAAACCGAAATGCCATTTTTTTATTTGTGCCCATCTCTAGAAACCATGTTGTTTCCACACTGCATGCAAAGCTGAAGTGGCCTCTTCAGAGAACAAGGCCTGGGGAGATTAATATGGAGGTTAGAATTGTTACCGAAGTAGCAAAAACACTCTCTCCACGTTGCTGCAATAGTCTAATGGAATGGCAGAGCCAATGCATTTAGTTCCAACTGTGTGATAGGAATTACCAGATGTTTAAGATGTTGATTGCCATCTTAAGAATTAAGTCATATAGGCCTAAATCCTGTTGCTTAGCACATTATGTTTCAACCAAAGTAAAACTATGAAAGCAGTTGGGATTTCATGGGTCAATTCCTCATTAAGTTCAACTGGTTCATTAGCCCTATCCAAGTTGTGAATTACTACACTAAGCAACAGGATTACCACCAAAAAGTGTTAAGAAACCAAGGATCAGTCAGGAAACTGGAGATTTGTTTAATTAATCTGTCCCAAATAAACGGGTTTTATTTGAATATTAAATGTGTATATTAAATGTTTAAGCATGCAGAAGAACTAGGCTTCCCAAGGCAAAATCAGCATGTCTTCTTCTATATACAGGTAAGTTACTTCTGGAGATCCAAGGGTGTCCCTATGAAAAAAGAATCTATGACCAAACCTTTCTTAATTTACCTGAAAATTAAGAGTTTGGAAATACGGAGCATAGAAAAGATCAGTATTTTATTTTAAAATGCAGTAGGAGTGATATTTACAATGCAGAGAGGCATGGTCTGACATCCCTCTTTGTGGGGGATGGGAGGGAGACACAATGATAGAGATGCATAAATAATGGAATGGAGGAGACAGAATGAAGAAACTAGAAAGATGTCATTTCCCCCCCCCTCCATTTTTCATAATATAAAAATTTGGGATGATCTAACGGCCAGATTATGCATCATACGTAGTTAACAGTATAATCTTATTCATTTGTTTCCGCTACATATTCCTCTGACCATTTATGTTTACTTAGTCCAGCCTATACAACAGGACCACTTTCTGGACACCACTACACTAATACTACAGAATGGACAGATAAGAAGCACTTTACACTGAAAATCAACAGCCAGCTACTCTGATTTATAAGCCTCCAGCTTCCATCCCAAACACATAATGGACTCATTATCAGCATCCAGTCTCTATGACATAATCTTCTTGCACCTTTTGGACACAGACGTTCAATTTCATGGTTTATGTAAAGCATTGCTCAGACCTAGGAAAATGAATTAAAAGATAGACTGGGCTAGATGGCACTCCGAAGCAATCTTCTACCAGACAAATACTGTACAGAACATAATTTATTGCAACATACAGGTTCCACTTAAAACAACTCAAAGGTATCATCAGTGATCTATAGTCATTTCTACACACTGACACTCCCCCTTTCTATCTCAGAAGGAAGCCTGTAACTCCATACAGACTACCCTAAATGAATTACCCATCATCAGCAACAGCAGACATTGGGCACTTTTACACAATCCCTAAAATCCGAGGCAAAGGACTCCCAGATGCAGAGCTTTAAATTGTTTTCCCACCAGCTCCGGACTTTTAAAAAAATTTAAGTACGACCATTCCCACCTCAGTGCATCCCAGCGCATTTTCCAAGTACCTGGTCTCCAAAGGTGAAATTTTTTTGATGCAGATTGCAAAGCAGTGAGTGCCGGGCTCTCCTCCCTTCTGGGTTTTTTTTTTTTTGCCCCCTGCCCCTTTAAGAGACTGGAATGCTTCCCGGGGCAGCTCCCGATGGCAGAGCGGAGGTGAGCCTGAATTCTTTTCTCCCTTTTTTTCTCCCTCCCCTCACGCAGACAGGAGCAAGGGAGCACAGAGGAGTGAGAACACAGCAAGAGGAGCAAACCCCCAAGATCTCTGGTCTGAATTTAAGTTGCCAGCAGATCTTAGGGGTCATGTAAAAGCGCCTATTGTAACAGAGATAGGCAAATCAGAACCAGGTGTTATTGAAAGCACAGACGCCAGCTCTGTTCTCATATCTATCTCCAGAAAATTATATAATGGTACTTAACCTCAACATCAGGCATTTGTATACCTGTCCATCTGTGAGTGTAACAGATAGTAGAGGACTTCAGCATTATAAGAACTGATATTAGTACCAGCACCAGAGGAGAACACATCAGTCACCCTGGGCATTCCACCTCTGATTTTGAGGTATCCTTGAACATAAGAACTTCAAACAGATTCCAAAAGATAAAAGATGGACAAAAGCACATTCAGCTGGCAGGGATGTACTCTTTTTCATTTTTTTTAATCCAATCCCCTGACTTCTCCAAGAATTTTCCAAGCAGAACTCTAACATTTACTGCCCACACATATATGCAGACCTCTAGATTTTAACTCCTTGATAACTGTTTCTGTACTTGCCTCTGGTACTCTCATGTTCCTATAATTAAATAAATCTGTCATGGTCCTTCAGGGAGGACATCCTCTATATACCACAACAGGAAACAATTATCCTCACTGTCTCATGACTGACCAACATAGGTAAGGCTCATTTGGGTGTGGATGACGCTGGGATGTTTTATTAGCTCTAGATTAATTCTCTGTTGACTTTCCCCTGCTTCTTTGGAGTCATTTTATAGGTTCTATAGCATTTTGTTTGCTTTGTTCTGTTCCATTCTTTTTACTTAGGACCAGAAATCATGAATGGAGGAAAATGAAAATAAATGAACCAAAATATTTGATGTAAAATAAAAGGGCCAATAGGTTACAAACAGGAAAATGAAAGAAGCAGATACACCACGAACAACCTCTAAATGAAGCAAACAGTCTGTCTATATCATTACCACTGTGTAGCTTCTTTCAATGGGAGTATGAGACAAAAATGTTGAATTTTCAATATTTTTAATACTGACACTTTCTGTTGTTGGAAAAACCATTGCTTTAATGGCTTGGAGTTTAATTGGCATGTGTAAGCTGATCTTACCACTGCCAGAAGATTTATGCTTACCAGCTCTTCTGAAAATTTATGATTAAACTAATTCATTGATTAATGAATGCAACATTAATTTTCTGTACTACATCTCAATCCATCCCATCTACTAGTGTGCAAATAAACCCATGAACTGGATGCTGCATCCATTACATCTAAACGCCTGTTCCATGCCCATGAACGCTCAAGCCAAATAAAATATGTTGTCCTTGCAGGTTTTGCTGCAACTGACAAGCACATTCTCCCCGTTGAGTATAACTTTTTGGAAGTCCCATTTACTTCCATGGTAAACATGCCTAAGAAGTAAGTGTAGTTTATGGAATTCAGTGCTGCAAGGTATAGTGATATGAACTTAAGGTGTTGTTGCAGAGAGGTTAGACAAATTTACAAGGAGAATTATCCCATTAGCATTAAAATATGTAAACTTCAGTTTCTCAAATTCCTATTTACCAGAATATATTGTATCCTCCCAATCAGTCTAAATCTACAGCTATATCTAAAGCTGCAGGGTTTTGAAATACTACAAATCTTTATTAAATAAAAATCAGAAATCATGTGACCATGACAAAATAAAAATGCAAGACTCGGCTGCAGGCAATTCCATATATATATATATTGGTGACACAATGCCTTCAGCCAGTATGGCTATCTGCTGACTGATTCTGAGAATGATTATTACCCCCAAAATAGTTTGTCCAGGCTTTTCTCATTTGCAGCCTATCCCAATAGCTTCAGGCAATAAATAATAATAAAATTCATCAATGTAGAAATTTCACATGCTTTCCAAATGAGTAGTTAACAGAGCTGCACTTGGCGTTCATACAACCAGACTCCTTAAATTATGCTGGGAAGGAGAGTGCATGGAATATAATCATCTTGAGGGTGGGGTTGGTGAAGCCCCAATGTTTTGTGTGCCCTCTGATCGGCTTAGCTAACTAGGATGCATTGAACTTTCTTTTCCTAACTCAGTGAAATGATATTTGCCTGTGATCTTGTCTCTAATCTAATGTTTTGATCCGATTCAATATGAAAATAACACATCACTTACAATGATCTTCAGTTCAAGATTTGCAACCAGAAAAGAAATAGGAGTCACAATGACTTATTTAACATGTGCAAAGCTAAGCTAGTATTTTTGAAGATGTAGTGGGATACATCACTTAAAAATGAAAAACAAAAGCAAAATAAATGCATCAGTTATGTGGAGATGATCTTTCCAGGAAACATTTCTCGGCTACTGGATTTCCTGATTCTCCTGGAGATAAAAAACATCTGTGCTGCCTTTAAAAAGCAGCTTTAAGGACATTACTCCACAATACAGAAAACCATGGTAACAGCAGCATTTCTAGTATTCCTGGTCCTATGTAACACATCCATCAGAGTTTCTGTTCCACTGTATGGTAAAATTATTCACTAGTACAATTTAAGAAGGAAACAGAAGAAATTTTATGGTCAAGGTTTTCAATCTTAGTACACAAGTTGTGTGTGGGTGTTAGGTACCTACCAGAGCCAGAGGGATGGGAGTTTGATTCTCAACTGTGCATCCTTGAGAAGAACTGGACTTGATAATCCTTAGAGCCCCTTCCAGCTCTGCAGTTTATTATCTATCTGTCAAGAAACTGTATTCTAATATGAATCCCAGTTTGTATTTCAACACACACACACACACACACACACACACACACACACACACACACACACACACACACACACACACACACACATGCGCATGCATGCATGCATGCATGCATGCATACAGTATCCACCGTATCTCTCCATCTGTAAGACACATCCTATGTAGAAGTTGACTCCGTCTTTTCCAAACCAAAATTACTATTTCGTAAACATGCAGTTCCCTCTTTGGCTTACTTCCAGGTATAACCCTCAATTTTTAGTCTAACAATTTTAGCCAAAAAATATAGTCTTTTACACCAAAAATACTGTACAGTAAACATAAACATATAAATACACTTACATTCATAGAGAGGTGTATGTGTGTATTCTATCAAATATTAGAAGCCAGCTTCTTGAAAGATACACAAATGACAGAGTGTGCTTCAAAAAGCCCTGCTAAGTGCAAGTGGATTACCCTGTTTTATCCAAATAACAGCTACAATAAACTTCGAAGACTTTATTTTCTTCTGTTCTTGAAGCAAAAAGAAAACAGAGCTCCTGCTATTCTTGGTCAAAGACAACAATAAAAAGAACAGATTAATTAGCTTGGCTTTATCACTGAAGCAAACACATCACAAAACCTAGGCTTAGCATAAATCAAACAACAAAGGTTGTTCACATTTATCCTTGTAATCTATACAGAGGACACTCAATCCCATCAGATTGTCAGTATCTCTGAGCTACTGCCAGTGATACTTGACAAACTGATGCTCAAAACTATGAATTTACACAGGTGAAACAATTATTCAGATGACAACTAGTTGAGTACGTAATATTTTTCCACAATTGCAATCCATAGCAAAGAAACTACTAGCCAGTATTAATATTAAATTATGGATAAAAATACAGTGGCACTTTGTATAAAGCAATTAATTCATTCCAAATGAAATTCTGTTAAGCAAATTTTCCTTTGTACAATTTTCCCATAGGAATGGATTGAAAATGGATTAATCCCTAATCGGACCACTTTTTGTTGCACAGATTTGCCCCATAGGCGATTCTATTCCAGGCATGTCCAAACTTTGGCCCTCCTGATGTTTTTTGGACCACAACTCCCAGAATTCCAAGCCTGTATTTCCACTGGCAAAGGACTGTGGGAGTTCTGGTCCAAAACATCTGGAGGGCTGAAGTTTGGACATGCCTGTATACAGTTAACAGTTAAGCGATTTCCCCCTATCTCTGGAATTTTTTTCCTTAAGCGGATTTTCTGTTAAACAAACTGCTTGTTATACGAGGGAACGCAGTATTCATTTAAGTCTTTGTTCTTATCCATTTAAGCTCCCTAGATGGAACAGGAAACCTCAATGTTTTCATTGAGATCAAGTCTTTAGAAGCAAGACAAAAAGTTCTCCCCTCCCTATCTCATTTAAGTTTCTCCTGCCCCTTTTCTTCGGGATGTAATGATTATTCAGAAGATGACTTAGGGGTGATGAAACTCCTCATCAAGACTGCCCCACAAACGGAGACATTTTTACAGCCTGTGAGATCATCTACCTCCTGCTAGAAGCAAGACAAAAAGTTCTCCCCTCCCTATCTCTGTACGTTGAGCACAAGGTTTCTCCTGCCCCTTCCCTTCGGGATGTAATGATTATTCAGAAGATGACTTAGGGGTGCTGAAACTCCTCATCAAGACTGCCCCACAAACGGAGCATGGTCTCTCTCTCTCTCTCTCTCTCTCTCTCTCTCTCTCTCTCTCTCTCTCTCTCTCTCTCTCTCTCTCTCTCTCTCTCTCTCTCTCTTTCATCTCTTGTTCTGTTCAGGGAACTGTCAAATTGTGCACAGCTAAATGTCCTCTCCAGTAAATCGGGCACAAAAAAATACCATTTTGTGCACCGATTGTAATAATCCTGCACTGTTTGCCATTTCTTCTTCTTTTTCCAAGTCCTGTGAAGGAAGGGTAACATTCTCTATAGGAATTGTAATAACCCTGCACAGCATGCTGTGTATTCCGGGGGGGGGGGGAGAAAGAACATGAAGCTGATGAGAAATCTGATATTAATTTGGCAGGGGGGGTGGATCTCACACAGGGAAATCTTGCTGCAAGAAAAATAGATGGATTTTTTCCTTTCACTTTCTCACCAACAGCAATATTGCATTCCCACTCCACATATTGAAAAGTCATTTTCTTCTTGCTGTCTTCCAACACTGTACATTTATTTATTAGGCTAGTAGCAATATCAGCAAGTCTTGAATTGGATGGGCAATAAGATAAGTTGGCGCGAAAAAAACTGCAATTCAAAGAAGAACCTCCCCTTAGTCACTTGCATATTGGCGAAAATAACAAACTCTTATGGCATTATGAAGATTTAAAAATTCCACTGGTGATATAAAAAAAGTTCAACATATGCATTTACAGTCAATGGTCTCATTCATCGTAACGGTTATTGCCTAAGATTGCAATTTGAGGGGTCAGTGAGAAGGAAAATGCCAGAAATACCAGCTGTAGTTTCACCTTAACTGTGGACATTAATAAATAGTACTTGAGTGGGTACAAAGATAAACTTGCACATTTGTTATTTAATACATACAGGCTGAAACCCTGCTGTGCAATTGCACAGACAGTGGAACGTTTAGCAGCAAATTGTTTAAAGTTAAGAAATATCCATCAGTTTTAAGTATTGCACACTGAGCCATGTGACTCAGTGCACAACAAATTATGTATATGGATATTTCTTAAATTAGAGCAATTTATTTATTTATTTAATATATTTGTATGCTACCTTTCTTCTGAAGATTCCAAGGTAGTGTACAGAAAGTTAAAAACCAAATAATAATTTAGTGCATTAGTAAAAAAAACCCCAATCATATTAAAAACTAACAATAAGACCAATATTAAAAATGCATCTAAAATGCAGAATAAAATGCTCCCATTAAAAATGCCTTCGGTCAACCAGCCATTTAAAGAAAAGCCTGCATGAAAAGAAAGGTCTCTGTGTGCATGCAGAAAGACAGAAGAAAATGTTTTCGTTATGTGTAACTGCAAATCAAGATTTTAGCTGTAGTGTGTGTTTACCCCAAGCCATATTCTTGTGCATCATCCTTTTCAAGAATTCTTATTACATTACTTTGGGCTGGAATCTGTCTTCAGAGTTCTTTTCTCTCTCCAAGAATGATTATTCTTACATCAGCAACTTTTGAGCACTGGGATTAAAATATTCAGGAACCACTGGTAAAACATCTTGAAACTTTCAACTGCCGCAAGCATTGTTATTTTCCCCACACAATGTACTACTATGGCTGTGTTGTGTCATATGCGTTGTCAACTCAGGACCAAATTACAGCAACCTTAATAGATATGTAAGGGCATTTATACATGACCCCTAAACTCCGGGGCAAATGGCTCCCAGCTCCGGAGCTTAAAAAATGTTTCCCCACCAGCTCCGGAGTTAACAGGAAATTAAGTGCGACCACGCCCACTTTAGCGCGTCCCAGCACACCTTTCAAGTACCTGCTCTTTGGAGGTGAAAATTATTTTATCCAGTGTAACGATAGTGAGTGCAGGGCTCTCCCTGCTTCTGTTTGTTGTTTTTTGGCTCCCACCCCTTTAAGAGCTACTTTTACAGAGACTGGAATGTTGCCGGCAGGAGCGAAAGGCAGAATGGAGGTGAGCGGCATGCTTTTCTTTCTCTTTTCTCCCTCCCCTCACGCAGCCAGCAGCCAGGAAGTGTGGAGGGGTGGGGACACAGGAAGAGCGACGAACCCCTAAGATTTCTGGTCTGAATTTAAGTGGTCAGTGGATCTTAGGGGTCATGTGAAAAGGCCCTAAGATGTTTAAGGAATGGTTTTATCAATTTCATCCCTCTCCAAGCAATTTTCCTTGGTCAAATGGTGATTTGAACCGACATCTCCTGAATTCAAGTTCCTCATTCTATTATTTATACAACAATGAGGCATTTAAATATTGTGACTAATTTGCAAACCACCCAGAGTAAGGTGACAGCTTGAGGGACAACAAACAAACAAACAAACAAACTCAAGCTGCTATTATAGCTTCATCAGTTTAACTAATGATGTTTAGTAGGGATGTGTGAACCCCTTCCATAGTGAACATTTATTTATTTATTTATTTATTTATTTATTTATTTATTTATTTATTTATTATTTCTCTCTTATAATTCCTCAGTTTACTTTGCTGAAGGAGGAACCTCTAAATTTGTTTCACATTTGACTTAAGGCAGAATGGAAGTCAGGGGAATCTAGCAATGTGTGCATTTGTCAAGTCAATTTGTGCCAAGTGCCTCTTTCTCCCCATCCCCAAGTTCTTGTCATGCTTCCATGTTGATTTCTGTAAATGGGAAGAAAAATCTATTCTTGAGATGTTTCAAAGATGAAAGTTGGTTCTTCAGTCTTTGTTTCTGACATTGCTTTTCTCCCAAATCTGAGACTCAATGTGATTTGCAACACAGTTAAAACTTAATTGTAAATAGGAATGCAATACAGAGGGGAGAGAGAGAGAGAGATAATTAATTACATTATGTTCTCAAAATACAACTAAAAATAAAACACTAATGCAGCACATTAACCAATATTAGAATTTTAATACCAATTTATTAATTTTTATTTTTAAACAAAACTAGTGCTTGGCCAAATTAATATGATTTGATGCTCCTAATTGTACAACTTCTGCCTAAATACAAAGGTCATAGCATGCCATCAATAGATTCCCAGGGAAGGGGCAAACCTAATATCTCAATCCAGAGCTATTATGCTGAGAGCAGGCACAAAGAGGGCTTTTTATTTTTTTGATCCCCACCAGAAGTGCCTGTCAGGGTAGTGGGCAAGGGTGTATCTGGGGTGGGGTGGGGTGGAAGGGTGCTTTTGCCCTAGGTGCATGAATCTGGGGTCGCCTGGAGGGGGAGCAGGAGGAGGAAGCCGTGCACCCTCCTGCCAGCAGCCCTCCTCCCCTCCACCTAAGGCTTGGCGACAGGACATGCTCCGCCAATTCCACTGCCACATGCGAGGTGAGTGAGGAAACAAGCAAGCAGGCAGGTGTGCAGGGAGCGCAGTGGCTGTGGCACCCTTCCTCTTCCTCCTCCTCCTCCTCCTCCTCTTCCTCACCTTGCTCACCATGGGAGAGGTAAGGCATATGCACACACACAAACAAACACCCACACGTGTGCCTGCCCCATGCCTCAGGATTGCCCCCCCTTGCTGGATGGATGTGATGGGTTTGGGGAGGGCTGGAGGGGCGCAAAAACCTTTTCCCCAGGTCCTCCAAAACCTTGCTACACCGCTGGTAGTGGGAACATGAATAGGGCCTCTCCAGAAGATGTCACATACTGGACAGGTTTCTATAGGAGAATACAGTGGTTTTAAATATTAGGTGAATAAGAACTAAGTATATGCAAATGTATTGCAATGCTTGCAACAATAATATGTACAGTAGATATGTGTGAACTCTTTTGAAACTTTTCTATGTTTTAAAAATGTAGTAAAATGTTTTTGGTTTATGCAGGGAGTTCACAGGCAGATAAAAACCAATATTTCCTTTTATCAAAATTTTACTGGCAGGTCTAGTGCAATGTGAGATGTCTTTATCCTCCAACTCTGTATATGTGTGTGTGTGCTCTCTCTCCCTCCCTCTTTATACTTAAGGCCCACAAACCAGAAAGCTTTTGCATTGATAGCTAAATACCTATATGAGTATTTCCTTGGTGGGTGAAATTATGTATAGTCACAGAACTGTTCTAATGGAACATGGGTGGCTTCTGTTCAGAATACAAAAGAAAAACATTAAATAAAACAAAATGAATTATAAAGCATAATATTTCTCCAGGGGAAGAGTAATTTAATAGAATTCCGATTATGCACAAAAAAAGGTGAAATGAAATTTGTAAAGAGCTAATATATGCAGAATAGAGTCATGCATTCAACCTTTTCCCATTTTTGGCAATTTTAATTTTGTTTTATTTTAAAAGGTACATTTAAAAAGCAGACAGCGCAGTTACTTCCCCAAACACATTGCTTCATTTAAAAAGTAAACATGTTGGTCATTCACAAATAAGTTAAAATGAAAACTGTTTCTGCCTAAATGTATGAATGAATCATCAATCCATTCTGATTGGATGAACACTGCTTCCTCTCCTAATTACTTGACCATTAAATAAATACAATTAAGACAATGGAACAACTATTACCACATAAAACAAGCACACCATACAAACCAATATATCACTAATTATTTCTGTTCACCTCAGAATGCAGCTGAGTTTCTGTAAGTGGCACAAATCTTCATTGCCTTTAGCTTTCAGAAAAGCTGTCCTACAGAGCTGCAGGGGGGAGGGCTTTCAGAATAGAATCAGAAATGGAATAATGGGGTGCAGAGGGAAGCAGAATAAATCAGTTTTCCACTTCCTCCAACAGTGGGGTTGGATTTCAGTCTGTTTGTGTCTTCATATGGTGTTTTCACAGCATGGATGCCAACAGGCCCTCATCTATGCACAAAAATAGTGGGAAATGGGTGGATCCCACCTCCATCCATTTGGGAAACCTAATTCCCCACTAATATCAATGGAATTTAAATACCCCCCCCCCTGATTCTAATGCAAGAAGTACGTAGAGATATAAGCCCTATTCAGTCATTATAGGCCTGAAATGAAAAAGTACTAAATGGGTGGTGATGAATAGACATGGGCACGACTTGGCGAAATTCTCGTTTCTGTTTCCGTTCCTCGTTTCCGTTACTCAACGGAAACGGTAATGACAATTAAGCCGTCAGAACTCGAACTCAAACCGATAAAAGGAAAATTGGGTCTGATTTGTCGTTGTTGTTCATGGCATTGCGGCGATCGCACGGTGCCAAGCGGCACAGAAAAAAAGTTTTTTAAAAAAACCAGATTCCCGGCCAAAAAAGCAGGCGAAAATATGCCTGCCTGAGTGAGGGCACCTACCAGAGGGGTGGTTTCTGGGGGGGGGGTCCCCAGCCTCCCCCCTCTCCTGTCCTGGGCTGCTCTGTTGGGGGGCATCCTCGTCGTCTCGCCATGCCATGGGGTGCAGGGGGATCCAAAATGGCGACCACAATATTTTTTTTTAAATCGTGGTCCAAAAACCCACCAAAGCACCACACAGAAACATGCAAAAATTAGGAATTTTAACTGCCTGAATTTTTACAGTAGCAACAGTGGGTTTTTCTTGCAATAAACGTCTGTCTCCAATCCCATTGAATTTATTTTATTTTATTTTATTTTTATTTTTTTACACTTGCACAATGATGGGCTGGCCATGGGATGGGACCATGCAAATTTTTGGAGCCATTCCACCAATCGCATGGCCACTTGGCCAGGTTTTGACTGAGACTTCTGAGATGTGCCAGTCGGGGATAAAAAGCCCACTATAACCCTAGCCCTAACCCTAACCCTAACCCTAACCCATACGCCAGTACACTGTCCTTCTTAGTGGGTCAGAGGCACCCAGAGGTGCAGTCCACTAACTCACCCTAACCTTACCCGTAATAACCCTAAGCCTAGCCCTTGCCCTAACCCCAACCCTAAGCCAGATCTGTACTCGCATTGCACTACACGCAAGTACATTTCCCTTCTTAGTGAGCCAGAGGGCGCCCAGCAGAGGCATTCTTTCACCTTGCTCACCAGTCCAAAGTTCCAAAAAACTCTGTACGCCAATATGCTGTCCTTCTTAGTGAGCTAGAGGCACCCAAAAGAGAGGTGCCTCTGCCAGTGTCACTTGGTACGCAATGGCTACATGGTCATGTACCCTTCCTTTTCCCTTTGTAGCGGGCCAGAGGAGGCATCCACCCCAGAGAGGTGCCTCCAAGAGCCTGCTAAATGCCTTCGTAGCTGGCCAGAGGAGGCACCCACCCCAGAAAGGTGCCTCCAGGAGCCCACTACCCTACCCCCAAACCAGTGCTAACAACAGATGACAAACAAAACGACAAATTTTTGAAAAATTTTGCGACAAATGGAAACGAGCCGAAACGGGCCGGCTCCGACACACGACAACTCGAAACGTCATTTTTCCTGGTCGTGCCCATCTCTAGTGATGAACATACACAGAAGTTCTCTTCCACAGTATCCCCACACCATCCAAAAGTAAAGCAGACATCCATGAG
Source organism: Phrynocephalus forsythii (assembly GCA_029282475.1). Classification (NCBI taxonomy): domain Eukaryota; kingdom Metazoa; phylum Chordata; class Lepidosauria; order Squamata; family Agamidae; genus Phrynocephalus; species Phrynocephalus forsythii. Next base: position 9,223,608 of record JAPFRF010000007.1, on the reverse strand, counting down.
TTTGATGTGAAGATGTGTACAAGGACTAACTGTGCTTACAGTAGTTGACTGACTTAAAACCCTGCCTTCTGTGCCATATGCTTACATGTGTGTCTATAAACCCTTACACTCAACATGCACATGTTTGTCTTACTTCTGGATAGAGACATTAGGTGGACCTTCTGTGCACATTTTCATCCCCTACCATGATTTCAGCTCTTGATGCTTTCAGGCATAATGCCCGGGGGGCCTTTTGAAAGAGCCATCCCTCAAGAAGGTGAGAGGGATGGCTTGTAGACAAAGGGCCTTCTCGGCAGCTGCTCCCAAGTTATGGAATGCCCTCCCTATTGAGATCCCGCCTGGCGCCAACACTGATTACATTTTGGCGCCAGGTAAAAACCTTCCTGTTCCAGAAGGTTTTTAATTGATACAATATAGATTGTGGGTCCGCTGATGACAATTTTAGAATAATGATTTTAAAGAAGGTTTTTATTACTGTTTGATGATTTACTGATATTTTATTTATAACTATTTTAAATTGTTTTAATTCTTTGATTAAGCCACCCAGAGACCTTTGGGTAGTGGGCGACATATAAGTTGAATAAATAAATAAATAAATAAATAAATAAATAAATAAATAAATAAATAAATAAAATAGGGCTTTTGAATGTGTTCAGTAGATACTATATGAGGCCCAGTCACCTGTCCCAGATTAGAACTGCCTCTAGTCAAGAAGGCAAGTGACTTTCATGGACTAGAGCAGGGCTGTCCAACTTTGAACAGGCTGAGGTCTACTTTTTTCTGGCCCAAAGTGCCTGAGGGCTACTACACTAATACCTCTACTTACAAATTTTATCCATTCCAAGCACATGCTCGTAAGTAAAAAAAAAAAATTGTAAGTAGAGCAGTGGTTTCCCACAGGAATGCATTGAAATCCGTTCCTTCCAGAATGGATTAACTTAATAGTTTTTAATGCATTCCTATGGGAAGGCTGACCATGCACACACTTCCCTTGCACCCGCTCAATCATCTGGCCAGTGGGGGGAACAGGGGACAATGCCACGGCCCTTGAACTGCCCAGTTCAGCTGAGAAAGTGGGCAGGCAGACCCAGAACTTTACTGGGGCAGTGCTGGTCCTTGGGATGGGGAAGGGAGGGGTGGAAAACTTATCCCCTCACCTTTTTTATTGGTGGCTGGCGGGCTACTTTTGAACCCTTCATGGGCTACCAGTAGACCACGGTCTACCTGTTGGGCAGGCCTGGACTAGCGGAGAGCTGAAGTCAACACCTGTTTTAGAATAATGTGCAACAAGTGATCATCTTGGTAATAGTAAGAACCCATGGTGTTTATCTAATCCAGGGGTCCTCAAAATTTGTAAACAGGGGGCCAGTAACTGTTCCTCAGCCACTGTTGGGGGTCAGACTAGAGTTTGGGGGGGGGAAGACATCATGTTCCCACCAGATAAGATGTTGTATGCTCCCCCTCCCCCTGCTCTCTCCCACCATGTTCCACCATCCCCACCATGCTCTCCCTCCCTCCCATTTTCAACCTGGCCTCAGAGCAGGAGCCATCACCCCGTCTATTCAAGGGTGACCTTTTTAAAATGATGATGGGGAGGATGATGATGATGATGATGGGGGAAGAGGAGAAGAATTTGCAACCCCATAGCAGCCATATGAACCCTGTGACATGTGGGCATGAAGCCCACTGAAAACGTCGCCGTCAGCCAACCATGAGAGTTTTGCCAGCCTCACAGCAACCAGGCCTGGCCCACCATTGGCCTTCCCTTCCCTTCCCTCCTCCTCCTCCTCCTCCTCCTCCTTCCTCCTCCTCCTCCTCCTCCTTCTGACTGGTTTCTAATGCAGACTCTGCCTCCTGCCATGGCTGGGCTCCCTCCTCCTATCTATCCCTCCCTCCCTCCCTCCTCCCCCCCTCCACAGCAGTTGGGAGGGGGCTGGGTGGTTGGTCACTCTGTTTTTCCCTCAGTCGCCTGCTGTCTGTTAGGTCATCCACTACTGCTGCTGCTCCTGCTCAGCTGGCTGGCTGGTTCTGCATCCTCCTGCCCCCTTCCTTCCTCATAACCATAACAACATGGTGGTGGTGGTGGCCACACCAGGAAGGCAGGTGGGCAGGATGGAGGAGGAGCAGGGTCGGAGCCTTAGGGCCATGGAGGGCAGAGGGAAAGGCTTCATCCTCCTCCTTGCCAGTCTCTAACCCAGTGGTGATGGTGGCCTTAGAAGCAGTGGGCAGGGAGGTGGGGGTGGAGAGAGACAGCATGAAGCTGCTCCATTGTTCAGCTCCCCCATTGCTTGGGGAGTGGGGGATCATGCCACAGCCATCCCATTTGGAACTGCCCTGCTCTTAATAGCACTGCTGAGCCAGCTCAAAGCAGTGGTGTGCCGGTCATCTGGGCAGTGGGGGGGCAGGGGCCATGGCGGGCCCTCCCAGCCCAGCCCAGCCCAGCCTCCCCACGTGGAGCTCTCTGGCTGCCTGGTAACTTTAAGTCCAGGTAAATTGACTCAAGGCCCTCGAGCTCATTGTGCTGCTCCTCCCCATATTGGTTATGGCCCCTCACAGCCAGCCATGAAATGCCCAGGCCTCTGTCAGCAGAGGGGAGCCACGCAAGCACCTGCCCAAGAAGGAAAGAGGGAGGGAGTCAGGAACCGAACCAAAGGGCGGTCCAAGGGGCCCATGTAAGTGTGCACATGCACCCTTCCTCACCCAGCTGGTCGCCACCTCATCTTCCCTTTTGCTCCATCCATCAGGCAGGTGGAGTGTGGAAAGTGGCACAACCCACCACAGAGGCCGGAGAGCTTGCTCGCTTTCAAAGTGGGGGGAGGGGTTTTGCAGTTGCTCCCAGGGGCTGGATTCAGGAACCTGTGGGGGGGGGCGTATCTGGCCCACAGGCCGTAGTTTGAGGACCTGGGATCTAATCATATAAATAAATTTTGAAATGTATGAATGTTACTTGTATAAGCTGTGTGAGCCCTTCTCCCTTTGCAACCTCCTTTATTCTAAAGCAGGTATTTTGAGATCTGTTACTTATGTTAGTGACGCAAAACAAGTTGAGGAGCTGTGTAGCCATCACAGAAACCAAATACAAAAGTGGAAGTGGTGATCTGGAAGATCATCTATTCCCTACTTGTAGGCTAACGTTTCCACTGTTAACTTTCCACTGTTCCACCTTACTGTTAGGCTGATGAAAGTCAAGGTGGCAAAAAAAAAAACCCTTTCAGGTTCCTCAGTGTAGTACACTGACTGGGCACCTGAGGTACCTGGCAGATGAAATGACTGAGAGCGATTTACACCAAACTCACACAGCATTCTCCACAAAAGTACCAGAAATAAGTATGCAAATAAGAGACATCCTGCTATGTTCAAAGACATAGAATACAATTCTGACCTGGATGATTGGCCTCACTGTTTCCTTAGGGTACTGTACTGACTGGAAAGAGGAGGGTGACAGGCTTTCAAAAGAACATGTCCTGCTCCCATTGGCAGAATGTACACGATCAATTAATGTGATAAGAGCATGGGTATCACATACATCCTCATGTCTTTCTCCATCCCGGAAATGTGAAGAACAATAAATAAATAAATAAAATAAACACCCATACTGTCAGACAGATAATCCAGTCAATTAATTGACCTGCATTCCCACTCTACCTTGAAATCTGTGAGTCTTTTGGGATTTAATTATGCCTTTTTGGTTACTGCAAAAAACAGAGTTTTGAGAAAAAGGAAAGACTGAATGTTTTGTTTTTGCCCTGTGATTTTTGTGGTCCTGGCCACTTGCTTAGATGCAACTGAAGAAGTAGGTTAAGGCCCATGAAAGCTTTTGCCTCTTTTGATGACATAACTTTTTTTATGTCCTTTCTGATTCTGGTGAAAGAAAACCTACATTACACATTATAAGCTGCACATGAAAAATGAGAAGAAGAAAAAAACCTCTGACACAAAAGCTTTTTACCAGGCTCTCTGAGCCTAAGGCAGAGTGCAAGTAGCATTTGGAGAACATCAGATGGTTCCATCCTTTTCTATGTTACAATATGAAGTACAAAAACCTCACAAAATAAAGTAGGCAAAGGAGGAGTGGGAGGCTCACTAACCAATAGAAGACCAAAAAAGGAGGATAAGAAAAACAAGAGTGAATTTGTCTCAGGTATTGGATGTTTCCTAAAGAGAAAACTGATGTACCAAAACAGGAATTGTTTTGCCATCATCCTGGAGATTTTTAGTCAAGTTGCACTGGGATTTGAAAAACAATTGGGGGAAAAGAAATAGATTTCTCAGATCTTTTAGCTGACTTTCTGGCTGTCCATCAATATTCTGTGCTTTCTGTGAAAGTTCAGAATTCTGTGAAAGTTCAGAATTCTGACCTCTTGTTCTTTTGTTTCTTTCATTTCCAGCCTCTTTTGATCCTTGAGTAAAGCCAGGAAAATACCTAGCGAGTACTGATGGTACTGGAGAAGCTCTGTCAGAGAGGGGAAAAAATCAGCAGTGATGGCAAGGTGACTGAAGGTGGAAGCAGAATATGAACACTGGTATATTTGGGTTAAAATGCAGAACTTTTTTTAAATGGATTTTTAAATACCTGATAATAACTGTGTTGTCAAAACACTTGACATTTCCTAGTTCTTACTTCAGCTTATTGAATATTCATTTAAACACCATCCTGAAAGAGATGTTAGCCTTCAAGATTAATTTATGGAGTCATTGAGTTGATTTTGAATTCTCACCCCTGGTGGTGGATGGGCTCTTGTCATGTAGAAAGCTAGCTAAAAAAACGTCTTGTAGAATTAAGTATGCAGTCCTCCCACTTGCGTCCTAGAGTGTTGCAGTACATCAAATCCTTTTTGTGAACTTACTGCTACACACACCAATGACAAACATTTCCTTCAATTGCATGCAGTAAAGGCCTATGATGGTGCTCTGTAAGGAATATTGGTCCAACCTATAGGTTGCTCCAAAGTTAAGCCAACCAGATTTTTATGTTTTTCCATTTCCTCAGACAGTAGAAAGTTCTTGGAGAAATGGTCCTGGATTCAATATCCTTTAGCTGAGACATAACACTGAAGAGTTAGGTTGACTTGCCAATATTTTGTTGAAATATGTCAACAAGATTCAAAAGTTCTAAACACACTGCATGGGCCATCTTGTGCTGACATCCCCACCTTATCAAAGCAATACAATTGTTTGCCGATTCCAGCTAAAATGTCTAAATTACCAATCTCCCATCTTCTTTACTCCCATTCTCCCAGGGTTCTCAGTAAATGGGTATTCCTCACACATCTCTACCAAGTGCCTGCTATGGTGAAAAGGGAAATGTGTGTGTGTTTTCAGAACACTAAACAACTATCTGAGGGTTGAGGTCTTAATGCAGATTGGCACCATGACATACCTGAGATAACAGTAGTTTGGGAGAGAGATTTTTCTCAAGGAATGCACTATAGTGGACAAATGATTTAAAACTTTTTCCCCAGAATTCCCTGTCCATGATTTGCATGCCTCTCACATACATCCAAATCCACATGAATCTGTAATGTTACAAATTTTTAAAATATCCACAAAGCAACAAGGAACACACGCGTGTTATAGTTTGGTCCTCAGAGCTCAGTTGTGCAGATTAATTCATTGAAAGGACAGTCCACGGAAGTAATAAGGAACAGTTGGCCCTCCAGAAGGTCTGGACTTCATCTCTCAGAAAAAAAGACCCAGGCTTTGTAGTTAAGATCCCTTGATCAAGATCATTGTAAATAAAACATTTAGGGGGGCAAACCTTCCCCATTCTAGACTGACTATTATCAGGAACTGATATTATATGCTGTTAAAGCCTGGATTATTAATTCAGAGGTCAAGACAGCCCGACAAACACCATGACACAATGTGCATTCTGTTCCTCGGAAAAACTCCACAGTAAACACTGAAAGTAACAAAATGCTGATTTGCACCAAGCCAAGCAGTGTTCTCCACGCTGAGAGATTTCATGGTAACACTCTACAGCTGTCAGCCAGAGGGTGCCATAATGGATTGTAATAATTTTCCACAGAGGAAGGACAGATCATATAGAAAATGGTTAATTCTAGATGACAGCTCCTGCCGAGTTAGTAAAGGGCACATTCTAATAAGGAAACTGCACAGAAATACAGGTAATGTTCTGCGCACCGTTAACACAAAAACAAAAACAGTCAGCTCAGCAGATAAGACTGCAGCTAACACAACCATTACTGCCACATGTCAAGTTATGGAAAAATACCTATGGACAAGAGTGGGAGAGACATTTTAATCCTTGCCACTGGAGGTAAAATCTAAAATCTACAGTTTTGACCTGACTCCACAGCTCCATTTTGAAACTCAGCAAAAACAAACAAATCTGACCTGCACATCTGTCCATGGTCTTTGAAATTTTCATGTTATTTCTGCCCTATCTCCAGTTCTGCAGTACCCAGCATGATGAAGGCTCACGTGGGGTTAAAAGTTAGCTTATGTTTGCACTTTGCAGCTTTTCCATGGTTTAATCAAAGTATTTCCCACCCTTGCCAAAGTACAAAGGAAGCACAGTGAAAGAAACTGAAATCCTGATTATTAACAAATGAGTTGGATTTACAAGCCAAACACTTCTAAACCAGCAAGACACTCAAGTATATGAAAGTGCACAGATAGATGATGGTGTTGCCATAGTATGCAACTCAGTGGGCCTAGCAAGAACAATGCAAGTGATTTCATCAAGGCATCTTTTGCCTGTTGTTAATATCTTATTTATGTATGTTTTCTTCCCCCCTCAACAACTTCCTTTTCTCCTCTTCCTATTGTAAGTCCTCAGACTGTTAGAGCCTTTTCACACGACCCCTAAGATCCACTTGCCACTTAAATTTGGACCAGAGATCTTGGGGGTTTGTCGCTGTTCCTGTGTTCCCACCCCCTCAGCACTCCTGGCTGCTGTCTGCGTGAGGGGAGGGAGAAAAAAAGGAAGAAAAGAATGTGGCTCACCTCTGTTCTGCCATCTCGCTCTGCTCCCGGCAGCATTAGTATCTCTTAAAGGGGCGGAGGGGCAAAACAACAACAAACAGAAGCGAGGAGAGCCCGGCACTCACTACGTTACATCCGCATCCGCATCAGGAATTTTTCACCCCTGGAAAGCAGGTACTTGAAAAGTGCGCTGGGATGCGCTTAGGTGGGCGTGGTCACACTTAATTTTTTGTAAACTCCAGAGCTGGTGGGGAAACAATTTTAAGCTCCAGATCTGGGAGCCATTTGCCGTGTATTTTAGGGGTTGTGTGAAAAGGGCTTTAGTTCCTCAGAGCACTGATATACTTTTGCTGCAATTCATGATGTAAAAAAGTATGACCTTCTTTTCTTTTAACAGGAAGGAGATCCATCATTCTCTGAACCAGTGGTTCCCAACATTGGGTCCCTAATGTTTTCTTGGACTAAAACTCCCAGAAGCCTTACCACAAACTGTGCTGGCCAAGATTTATGGGATTTGTAGTCCAAGGACACCTGGGGACCCAAGATTGGGAACCATTGCTCTAAACAATGCTCCGGCAGCTGAAAATGCATTCTAAAATACCAATTGAGCTCCCTTCTCCGAAATAATTAGGCTTCATGATGGGAAGTTTCTCTGCAAGGCTAAGATGCTCCCCAGACCTGCTCCAGAATGCACACAGCATGCAAAGAAAGCCAGGTGACAGAGTGCAAACCTGTCTTTTGATGAGGGAGTTCCAAGTCCTTGACCCTGCTAACCCACAAAGCTCACAAATTGTACTGGGCCAATGATGATTAGCACACACAGTTTAACCTTCTTCACAAGAGCAGGATAGAAATCAGCTCCAGGTAGCAGACGGGTTACGTCAGAAGCATCACAAGCAGACTGCTCAACACAGTCCACTCAGCCAGACGAGGGGTTTGGTGACGTTGCCTGTGCAAAACAGTGACAAGCTCGTCAGAATAGTGAGGGTTCAAGCGAGGGGAGAGGGAGCACATCATTCTTGGTGATCTGCCCCTGGAAGCAACTGCCTCATTTTACCTATAACTTGTGATTGCTGTGTGAAACAGGGTCAAAATATCTCAAACATCATCAAAAATGTGACAACCTATGCTGCCTAGTACGATTCTAAGCAAGGTTATGTTAAAGAAGGCTCAGTAGGAAGTAACGCCAGGAGTTCAATCTCAATGTGAATGTGTGCACGCTGGAATACAGGTGTATTGAAGACACAACATTATATTTTTCACACTCACACAGTCAATTTCAAGAGGAGGCCTGCGGACTGGAGTGAGCTAAAGAACAGAGGCTCCAAAATCACAATGGCAATGTTGTTAGAAGGCATCGCCAAAGATGAAGAAAGGAAAAACAATGATTTGTCAGGAACTGGATCCATAAAAATCAGGATGCTCTGTTCTTGGTAACTGGAGACAGAGATCACGTTACCTCTCTTATCATTGGCACAGCAATGGTCCGCTCCTCTCTTTCTGATGCTGGGAGGCGGTCCAGAACTGAGCCATCTTCATAGAAAGCTTACATGATAGCTGCACCTGGCAGCATTTATGTACTGCAGGTGTAGACCTTTTGATATGCAGCCATTACAAACCACGACTGTTAGAGTTTAAAACATTTGCTCTTAGCAACATGAAAAAGGTGGCAGAGGCTTTGAGGCATAACAGGTCTCCCTCCTTCTCTCCCTCTCCCTCCCTTCCTGTGTGTGTGTGTGTGTGTGTGTGTGTGTGTGTGTGTGAGAGAGAGAGAGAAACAGCTTTCGCAGCATGGCAAAGAGCACCCCTGAGGAATCCAAAGCTGCTGCTCCAGACAGGCAGCACAATTTCCATTATCTCCGAGAACACAAAACAAGATTTAAAAGAAAGCTCACTCGTATAACACGTCACACCGGAAAAACAGAATTGCTGCTGCTTAGTACCGCATGGCCATGCAAATTACTTTATAACCCTGACCTGATTCTTTCCCCCTTTTAATGTGCACATCCAGCATGCTTCACACTTCGTCCCTGAGTAGCTGAAGCAGCTTCTCTTCCCAAAGCGCATTCACTAAACAAGTGGGCTTGGGGGCATAGGAAGGAAAATAAAACACTTGTGGCAACTAAGAACCATTCTTTGCATCGGGTAGTTTTAAAAAGTCCCCAAAGACTGCACTGATGAGGGGCTTGTTTTTGGCTTCCTGCCTAGAAGCACATGAAAACAGCATCACACAGTAATGCCAGTCTAATACAGCAGCAGGATCCCCAGTATGGTTTAGTAGATGCACTGCACTACTAGGACTCCGGAGGAGAGCATTCAAATCCCAACTTCACCCTAGAAACCTATGGGGGGAATGCAACTAGGGAAAGCTTATCTCACTCCCCTTGAAAGCTCTATTAAGATTGCTATAAGTCTGCACTGGCTTGATGGCACAGAACACACACACACACACACACACACACACACACACACACACACACACACACACACACACACACACACACACACACTACAGAACTGGGCAGCACAAGACCTTCAGCCTAATTTCAAAAGCAGTCTAGAAGCCTTTTAGAAGGACCCATGTTGGCAGCTGGGAAGAAGGCAAAGAGTAGGATGGGCAATAAAATAGTAGAGACAGATGGGCAGTGTATAAATCTAATAAATGAAATAAATGAAATGAAATGAAATAAGGGGGAGCCTTTCCAGTTTGCTTCCAGTATTACTCAACATCAGCTTCGAGAAGCAGGATTTCAAGTGTGTTCCTTTCTGAAATTAGTCTAGGAGGCTCTCTCTGGTTACTGACAGCAGTGCCTCCTTCCACAACTTTCATTACCCTCTCCCACAACTTCCAAATCTTCGTATGAGAGAGATGCAAATATGTGCCTTTTCTCTGTGGCATTTGGTTTGCCTATCCCAAGTCCAAGCCCCGGACATCCACACATGGAGATGTCTCACCTGAGCATGTTCACATGTAATATACAGCATTCCCAGGAAGAGACTATGTAAACTGGGTCTCTCCACATTGAATTTTAGGTCGATGTGGAAATGACTTGACATCATCATCATCATCATCATCATCATCATCATCATCATCATCATCATCATCATCATCAAATTATCACACAGCAGACAAGATAACTACGCTGGATTTTGTATTACAAATCACTAGTTGAACGCTTCCCAAGCATTTAGGACTACGTTATGTATCGGGGAATTATGTGAGCAGATCCTAGTAAGGTGGCTTTCTGCAGCTGACTGATGGTGACTTTGTCAACTCCAATTATTATTATTATTATTATTATTATTATTATTATTATTATTATTATTATTATTATTATTATTATTATTATTATTATTATTACACCCAAAGCCAGAGAGATGGTAGGAATTTCTAACCAGTGTAATGCACTGCTCAGGATATTGGACTAGGTTTTGGGAGACTGGGGTTATGTTTCCCATTCAGGCTTAAAATCCACCAGTGGACTTTGGGCCAGTTAGACTTTCTTGGTTTGATCTCAGTTGTATGATTCTGTTGAGGTTAAGGATTAGGAGACCCATGGGCACCATTCTGAGCTCCCTGGAGGAAAGATGGACCATGAATAGATGACTTATCCAGTTTGCTCTTAGAAGCCAATAAAGATTATTAATGTTGATCAGCTCTTTTAGGACTAATTGGTAGGATTGTATAACCTCAATTCTTATATTTAAAAATGTTTTAGTAAAGAAACTAGGCCACAGACCATTCCAAACAAAACTATGTTCAGTTGAGGAACTTTTACATCCAGTTTATTAGCCATCATATTCACAGAAAACAGCTGAATTCATGAAGCGGATCTGTCAAGCTGATTATGCATTCTCTCTACTTAGAAACCCAACGTTTTTTGAAATATCAACCCCTGTTATCAACATCTGATGAACGCCTTTGATGTTATTTTTGTTTAAATCATCAGTTTATCTGTTTCTTAATTTACCAATTAATGCAGGCTGAACATTGAGGAATAGTTTGCAAGCTTCCAAAATGATGCCTTCGGGACACACTTTTCATCTTGCTTGTGGTTTCTCTTCCTGTTATATCAGTATGCAGCAATTATCACAGTGGGGTATCCCTTGACACCGAGTTTTAAAAAAATCCCTTGCCATACATCCTAGGCCATTACAACATGCAAGCCAACTTCAGATTGCTGCATGCCCATTAATGGAAATCACTGGTCATAAAAGATTCATTACAAAAAGGGGAGAAATGTGCTGTACAGGAATCACATTAAGAACAAACAGAAAGAGTATCCCCCTCCCCAAGCCCTCAGTCATGCACATCCATCTAATAATAGCTTGCTTATGGTTTCTCCCCCCCACACACACATTAAGTATAACATTAAGTAATTAGCCGTAAGCTGGGCCTGGTTACTGAACCATTTCAAAACTAAAGCTTTTATGCCAAAACCACGATTTATTAAAAGAGTGTTTATAGAATGCTGAGCAGCAAGACCCAAAGTCAATGAGGCTGCACCGCCACAGTATGATATGCAGGCCTGGGACTGCAAGATACATTTTGCTGACGTCCGTATTCTTGTCTTCCTATATTTGTTTGACAAACGAATGATGGGGGGAAACAAAACACACACACACACACACACACACACACACACACACACACACTAGCAAAAAATATGGAGTACAGGTGGGAAGCAATGACTTATGAGAGAAGCGAAAATGGGGAATCTGGACATGAGCTTGTGAGGGAGTGCGGATGCATATACCTCTAGTGAGTCGTCCAACGTCAGCCCCTAAGTATCAAGCAACTAGGAGGAGGGTGAGTTTTCTCTCAGAATCAGCCCAATGAGATAATTTCTCAGGTTCATGTAACACAGAGACAGTTAGCTGTGGAGAAACAGCTGGAGGCAAGGTCATGGAGAATAAAAGAGCAGGTCTGGGAAGGCAGAGTTGTTGCCTATCTCCAAAGAACAGGACAACACTGGAAACTGTCTACTCTCACCTAAAAGGTCTGCTTGTGAAAGGAGCATGGCATCAGAGACATAAGTCACTTCCTTGGACAAGGCTATGTCAGCGTGAACACCACCACAGCCCCAGAGAGGTAAGTGACAGGCATGCCAAGGCCAAGCTGCAGAGCCTGACTCCTTTGTGCTCATCAATACAAGTGTTCCTTAAAAAGGATTCTTCCTGGGTGTAAGCTCTCCTCCCCTTCCTGCTTTCTAAAACTTGAACTCCAGGGAGGTTTGCTGTGTTTTCTTGTTGGCAAGTGGCACCAAATGGTGCAGATACTGTGTGACCCCTATGAGTGTGGGGGGAAAGACAGGGAGGAGTAATGCTGTACCACTAACAAAAGATACCCTGAGCCAAGAAGCTGACCTGCTCCCTGTGGAGTTATTGCTGGGAGACCCTGGTACTACTACTGACACTGCAGGAGGTGTTGACAGAGCACACAGGGGATGGGATAAAAATGGGATCAATACACAATATAAGAAATAAAGTGTATCTATACTGTATATTGTATAAATGCATTATTTATATTTACTGAATATTACAACTGCATATCTGTAGATGAGGTGGGGAAGGATTGTTTAAAGGAAATTACTTGTTTCAATTTCCTTTTGGGTAGAGATGAAGATCATTTTAGGAACCATGTTTCTCAGCCATTCCATATACCTCAGCTCTACAAACCACCAGCTGAACATCAATAAGCATGCATGACATCACTCAATGGCACTGACTTTATTAAAGTCTGACCAGTGACCATCTTTGGAAATGCTGGAAAAATTTATCTCATATAGTGCCTGCCCACCCTTACCCTGCAACAGAAATGAAATAAATTCATTTGGGGAAAAACACAGGGTTTGCCTTTGGGGTAAACATTGTAATTAGCAGCTGGGAACTTATCTGTTGGAAGGGATAATGACTGGACACATGCAAGATCTATATGAACAGCCAACGTGTTGCAGCAAGGGCAGGCATGAAAGCCAGTAATGTGAGATGCGGTTGAGTTTTTACATTTCTTAGGTGGGAACCCATATGACCATTTTGCCAGCTAGGTTTATTTATTTATTTTATTTTAGAGCATTTTTACCCCACCTTTCTTCTTTGTCCTGCCTTTGATGACAGTCCTCTGTCAATAAACAGATGAAATTCTGTGTAACAAACAAAATGCAAGTGAGACAAACAGGGAAATGGGGAAGAGGATGAGAATCTCATACAAACAAGGCATATGCTCAATGCTGAAGTGACAGAAGTATAATTAATATACATGTGTTGCTTCAGTCATTAAAATTCCAAACAGTAGTTATCTTCAAAAAAAAAAAAAAAAAAGAGCCCAGTTTTAAATGTGACTTTGACTGCAGATTTGCAATGTAATTGTATACCTTTGTTGGGGGTGTTAATAATATTAAATTTTATATGAATTATATTAGCTGAAGAAGTCAGCAATATTTTTGGAGTTGTCTTAGATTGGAGTATAGATGATAATTTATTAAATACAGATGGCTTTGAGGTTATACATCTTGTTGTAGTGCATTGTGAGGGAAAAACAGAAATAGACAAAAGTAAAAATAGAAGTTTTTTTAAAAAAATTAGGCACAAAATAAATGACACATTTGCAAATCATAGGCATGAAAGAATTCGGGGTGTTATGGTAGTTCGGGGATGATTTTATTTATTTATTTATTTATTTATTTGATTTTTATACTGCACCATCTCCCCAACAGTCACTCTGGCAGTATAATGATTAACATTATATACAAAATCTCATACATGAGTGTGTTGTACCTTCAGACTTACTGGCCCTAGCAAGGTTTCAAATGCTCTGAGGCCCTACACAATCCTCCATCCCTCTGGAGACTTCTAGAAGCTAATAACTAGCACAACCTGAACATAGAGCAAATGTTTTTCTACCTATGCCTGTTATTTTTCAGACCAGAGAAGCAGGGAGTCGGTAAGACATATGTAGGCTGCACTCCTCGGCTTACTGAGCTGGAAGAAAATCTGGATGAAATTAATGAGATTTTCTTCTGGGAAAGATGATTAAAACCAAGCTAACAGTTATTCACAGCTTGCTGCTCAAATTAGGGTTACAAATGGCAATTTCAGTGATGATGCTATAAACTGACATGTTAGATATAATATGAATGATTCTTTGCATCTCAAAGATTCTAGAAAGAGGTTTGGGACTATTATGGTAGTGTTCCTGACCCAGTTGATTCTTCACTGTGAAGTAAAGGCCATCTTTACAGTGGTGGCCCAATAGAGGAACTTGCAGAAGATGGATGGGAAAGAAGATACCTTCTAATCAGGGAAGGTGTTGCTTGATTTTCACATTCTATATCACTGACATGTTATGCTTTTAGAAGCAGATATAATATCTGTACAATATGTGGTCCACAAGACCATCTCCACACTCTCATGTCTTTCTTAACCATCTCCAAAGGTCTATGTTAATGTAAGGGACAAGAGGGTTTGCTCTGTTCCTACAGTCTTTGTTCAGGAGATCTTTTGTTATTCTACTTGTCTGTGGCTCTTCAGTGTAAGAGTGAAATGTACAGATTAAAACAGGGTCATAATGGTTCACTAGACTGTTATGGAAGATGTTGAATCGTAATGTTCACAAAACACTACCACTCTTTCCCTTCCCTTCCATTCTCATCCCTTCTGAACATTTCTACATGTTAAAGGTGCCATCTAATACAAAGTTAGCTGGGGAAACTGCCAGTTAAAAGAGGCTAACGTTTGAGAAGATAGGTACAAAATTCCACTGCAGGAAGATAAAGACAAGAAATGTGTTGTTACCTTTAAAATGGAAACAAAAACTTGTTAGTTCCTTTCGTACGAATTTTTTTTTGAAAAAAATTCATGTGAAATGAAACAAAAAATGTGGGGGTGGAAAGGAAACAAAAGGAAGCATATTTTTCCCATTTCATGCCCATCCCTAGCTATCTGTTTATTGTAGCATGAACTTGTCTCCATCTACTACTTTAGAATAAGGATTGAGGGTCAAGAGCATGGAAGAAGCAAAATCTACGCTTAGAAGTAAAGGAAAGATTCTGGCTGGAATATTAGTATGATGGTGATCTTGTTCTTTCTGTTTCCCACACTCTCAATCCATGTCCATCAAATCCAAATTATGTTTAAAATGGGGAAATCTTAGAGATACAAAATCAGGGTAAGTATGAGTAGGTAGAGAACAAATGAACAGTAAGGTCAGCACTGGATGTTTTGTGACTTTGTTCTATGAAAACATACATCATATAAAGTGTGCTAGCCTAAAGGTTTTCATAAGTCTTTTCTCTTTTCAGTTTAACAGGGTAACCCTATTGACTATTCCTTTAAAAACCTATGGCTAAATCTGATATTAGTCACAACTAGGGTAGAACTGTAGAGATGAAAGGGATTTGTTAGTCACCACTAGAGATGGGCACGACTTGAAAAAAAATTTCGAGTTGTCGTTACTCGGGCCGGTTCCGTTTCGGGTCGTTTCCGTTTTTCACGAAAATTTGCAAAAATTAGTCAGTTTGTTTTTTCATTTTTTCATTTTCATTAGTACTGGGTTTTGGGGGGGGGCTCCTGGAGGCACCTCTGTGGGGTGGGTGCCTCCTCTGGCCCGCTATAAAGGGAAAGCGGGCTCCTGGAGGCACCCGTGGGTGCCTCCTATCCTCACCCACTAGGAAGGGGAAGCAGGCTCCAAGAGACTCCTCAACATGGGGGTCTCCCCTCCTCACCTGCTGCTGCAAAATGCATGCATAGCCATATGGATATGCATACCAGTTGCAGACAGTGAGACTAGTGATGGCAGTGAACCCAGAGCCATAGGGTGATGCCTAAGGCTCTCGCACCATGTCTCACAAAGAAGGGAATTGTACTTGCGTGTAGTGCAATGCAAGTACATCTGGCTTAGGGTTAAGGTGTGTTAGTGCAAGGGCTAGGGTTAGGCTAGTGACGGGTAAGGTTACGGTGGGCTAGTGGGTTGCACCTCTGGGTGCCTCTCTGACCCACTAAGAAGACAGTCTGTGACGTATGGGTAAGTAAGGAGTCAAGGATTAGGGTTAGGGTTAGGGGGCTAGGGCAGGTTTTAGGGGGCTTTTTGGCACATCCCAGAACTCTCCATCGCCAAGTGGCCATGCGATTGGTGGGATGGCTCCAAATATTTGCATGGTCGTCCACTCCCACATGGCTGGCCACTCGGCCAGCCCATCATTGCGCAGGTGTAAAAAAATAAAAAATAAAATCAATGGAGGACAGAGGAGGATAGGAGAGAGATTTTGTTGCAAGAAAAAAACCCACTGCTACTGTGAAAAATCTGGCAGTTTATAAATTTTCGCGTGTTTCTGTTGTGCTTGTGTGTTTTTGGACCATGATTTCAAAAACAATATTGCCTTCGCCACCCCATTTTGGAACCGCATGGCATGGCGAGTCCGGCTGCCCAGGACGGGGAGGCGGGACCCCCTCCAGAAACCACCCCTCCGGTAGGTGCCCTGCGCCCTTAGTCAAGCAGGCATTTTTCCGCCTGCTTTTTTGGCCCGGGAATGGGTGGGGGGACAGTTTAAAAGTTTTTTCCTGTGCCGTCCGTGCCGCTTGCTTGCACTTTAATTGCGGCGGCCGGCGGCGAGACTGGGCTTTTTGCTGGCTGCCTGCGAGCCTGCGGCGAGTCCCACCAGAGCAGCCCAGGATGGGGGATGGGGGGGAGTCCGGGGACCTCCAGAAACAACCCCTCTGGTAGGTGCCCTGAGGCACGGCAGGCATTTTTCCGCCTGCTTTTTGGCCGGGAACCGGGTTTTTAACTTTTAAAACTTTTTTCTGTGCAGCGTGGCATTGCGCGATCGCGCGATAAATCACGACAAATCAGACCAAAATTGTTAGTCGGTTCAAGCTCGAAGTCTGGCGGAGTAATTCCCATTACCGTTTCCGTAGAGTAATGGATACGAGTAACGGAAACGGAAACGGGAATACCGCTAAGTCATGCCCATCTCTAGTCACCACTTGTGGAAATATCATAGATTTAAATGGGTGTACGTATTGTAAGTAGCCTTGGTTTTAAGCCAATAAAGTCATAGTTTTGACTGAAGGTGCATCCACAGATAATGCATTCACTTAGGCTAGCTTTGTAAGCTCAATGGTGAGATACAGGGTATTTTGATATCATGTAGTCAATTATGACTACTCAGAGACCAAGTGCTTTCCCAAATCTGCAACAGGATTTTACATCTTGAAACACCATTTCAAGTATACATTATCTATTTCATCATTTTTAAAGAGAAACCACTGGATTCAGTGCTACTTTATAGCAACAAAAAGTATTGGAACTCACATTTTCAAGCAGGATAAAGATGTAGCAAATGGTGCTAGAGTAGTCTCCCGCTACATTGCAGTTCATATATTGTGGTCTCTCTATATAGCGGATTTTCATTTAGAAAGAGGTTACCTGTGTGGAGCCTCTCCTGTGCCCTGCTGCAGCTGGGATTCCTCCCATCTATTGCTATTTGCAAAGTAGGCTTCCTCCAGGAGCCTCTCCCCACCATCCCAGCTACCACCTTTTCCCTTGTCCCCAAAGAGGTCTCCTCCAGGGAGTCTTTCTCCTCCCTTGCTGTAGCCAGGATTCCACCCCTGCCCCATCACCTGGTTTCCAAAGAGGTCTTCTCCATGAAGCCTCTCCACTCCCATTTTGCAGCCAAGATTCCCCAGTGTCAATTGCCTCCTTTGCAAAAAGGTCTCCTCCATGGAGCCTCTCCCCACCCCTTCTGCAGCAGGGATTCCCAGTCCTAATTATCTGTTTGGAAAGGTCTCCTCCATGAGCCTCTCCACTCTACTTCTGCAGCCAGGATTCCTCCACCCCATCACCTCATTTTCAAATAGATCTCCTCCATGGAGCCTCTCCCCACCCCTTCTGCTGTTAGGAGACCATTTTGCAAATGAGGTGATTGGGACTGGGGAATCCTGTCTGCAGAGTGGGAGTGGAGAAGTTACGTGGAGATCTTTTTGCAAACCAGATGATTGGGGTGGGGGAATCTGGGCTGCAGAAGGAGAGTGGAGAGGCTCCGTGGAGGAGACCACTTTGCAAAGGAGGTAATTGGGACTGGGGAATCCGGGCTGCAGAATTGGAATGGAGAGGCTCCATGGTGGAGATCTTTTTGAAAACTAGGTGATTGTGGTGTGGGAATCCAGGCTGTTGAAGGGGTGTGGAGAAGCTCCATCGAGGAGACCTCTTTGCAAAGGAGGCAATTGGGACTGGAGAATCTAGGCTGCAGAAGGGGTGGGGAGAGGCTGCATGGAGGAGATCTCTTTGGAAATGAGGTGATTGGGATGGGATGGAATCCTGGCTGCAGCAAGGGTGTGGTGGGGAGAGGCTCTGTGGAGGAAGCCCCTTTGGAAATGAGGCAATGGGAGATACTGGAAATGAGGCAGTGGGAGATATTGGCATATAGCAGATTTTCCTTTATTGTGGGTCGTCAGAGAACATAACCCCCATGATTAATGGGACTACTGTACACCAATTTGTCTTTGGCCCCTGTCACACTGTTGTTTTGATGCTATGTTTGCTGCAAATGACTGTGCAGCAAAAGATTGAGCCTCCACTCCAAGGTGCAGCATTTTGGCACCCTAGTCGACCACAGCCCTGAAGTGCACTTTAATCGCATCATCCTATACCAATACTAGGGGTTTGATCAAAATACTTCTCTTAATGATGCAGTTTTTACTGCAGTAATTGCAGTGTGTCTGATGAAAATTTGCACCATTTCAGTCCAACAACCCCCTTTTTTTCTGTCTCTTTCTGCTGTCCTACTTTAACCAATTGCTGGCATTTTGGTAACTTAGCACTTATACAAGCTGCAAATTACCTGGTACAGTGACCAAAGGAAAAGGAAGTGAGAGATGAGACAAAAACAAAGGAGTTACTATAAAGGCACTCTGGTACTACGGATACACTGCCACGTTCTCAAACTTTTGCATGAACTCTTGCAGTAATGCTAGAAAGCCGACATGGTGGTAATTGACAAGCGAATCAATTATATCTATATCTATATCTATATCTATCTATCTATCTATCTATCTAGATAGATAGATAGATAGATAGATAGATAGATAGATAGATAGATAGATAGATAGATAGATAGATAGATAGATGAGCATAATGGAGAAAAGCAGACCAATAAATAGGGAAAAGATGCACATTTGGCAAGATGGGACACACAGAAAGAAGTATAATACACCCCTGATGTTGGGGCATTAACTGTGCACCAAACATCACATGATTGCCCGTGATTTTAGTATGCATCAAAATATGATGTGCAGTTAATAGCTGTATGACCAAGGCCTTTCTGGTCATCCTGTGTTCTCACTGATCATTTCAGTATATTTTCTGATTGCAGGTTATCCTGTGTTCTCACTTATTCTTTCAGTATCTTTTCTGATCACCAGATATCATTACTTCTAATTCTCAGTAGGTTTAATCATTTTCTGCTAGTACTCCTTTTTGTTTTAACTCTTCTTACATTATTCTGGCTTGGAACTGTAGTGTGTAAATGATTTTAGGTCCTTCTGAAACATTGCTGTGCATGTCTTGTGATCACAGATCAAGATATCTACAGATCAAGATGATGTGAGAGTGAATATTTAATTTTTCCTTTCTATTCCATAAATAGTTTGACAGCTTCACCAAACAAATCTGATATGCTGATAAACCATTTCAGTGTGATAGTGGTAGTTAATTTTATTTATTTCATTTTTAAAGAAAAAAGCATCCATAGCTATTTGAAATCCATAGCTGTATTTGAATCCATAGCTATATTCAGTGGAAGCAGGAAAGTACCCTAAACATTCCCAGCTTTAAAACAGATCAAATAAAATTTGGGAGAAAATCTTCCATATCTTGAAAGAAAATGTCTGGCCCCTCCCACCTTGGCTGCAGCTGCTGAAATACTGATTCTTAAAAATGATCTTTCAAAAGAGAAAAAACTGTGACTTTGTTATAAACTGGGTGGAACAGGCTTTCCAGCAACAGTATAATACTTGTTGCAGCTTTGTACCTGGAAGCTTGTAGGACAATGAGACATCAACGAGACAAAGTCAAAAGACAGGTTTTCTATAAAGAGTTTGTAAAGGTTTTAAATAATGTGACAGTAGGAGTGACAGACCTCCAGAAAAGGGAACATCACAGAACAGTTGTGTTTGCCTCAGCCCTGAATACTTGCAGCAAATGCTATATCAGGATTTCTGAGACCAGCCTCCTAACTTTCCTCCCCATCTGTGAGGACCCAATTAGCTGACTCTTAAAAGGGGGATGGGTCTTTTCCTTGACTTGATAGGCCTGACCTGGTAGAGCACCTAGTGTTTTGACTTTCCAGTATCTATAAAACTCACCTTCAACACCACAATTCAAACAAGTTCACTTTTGTCTTTGTCTTTATTCACTAGACATGGGCACGACTTGGCGAAATTCTCGTTTCCGTTTCCGTTTCTCGTTTCCGTTACGTAACAGAAACGGTAACGACAATTACTCCACCAGAACTCGAACTCGAACCGACTAAAGAAAAATTGGGTCTGATTTGTCGTTGTCGTTCCTGGCATCGCAGCAATCGCGCGATGCCAAGCGGCACAGGAAAAAAGTTTTAAAAATTAAAAAAACCTGATTCCCGGCCAAAAATGAGGCGAAAATATGCCTGCCTGAGGGCACCTACCAGAAGGGTGGTTTCTGGGGGGGGGGAATCCCCGGCCTCCCCCCTCCTCTCCTGGGCTGTGCAAAGTGTGCATCCTCGTCGAGTCGCAACTCGCCAAACGGCGCGGCACAGAAAAAAAGTATTAAAAATAAAATAAAAAAACCCGATTCCCGGCCAAAAAAGCAAGCGAAAATATGCCTGCCTCAGTGAGGGCACCTACCAGAAGGGTGGTTTCTGGGGGGGTCCCCGGCCTCCCCCCCTCCTCTCCTGGGCTGCGCATCCTCGTCGTCTCGCCAACTTGCGCCATGCCATGCGGTGCGGGCGGGGGATCCAAAATGGGGCAACTGCAATATTTATTTTGAAATCGAGTGGTCCAAAAACACACCAAAGCACCACAGAAACATGCGAAAATAGCTATTTTAAAACTGCCTGAATTTTTACAGTAGCAGCAGTGGGTTTTTCTTGCAACAAAACGTCTCCATTTACTTTATTTTATTTTATTTTTATTTTTATTTTTTTACACCTGCGCAATGATGGGCTGGCCATGGGAGTGGACCATGCAAATTTTTGGAGCCATTCCACCAATTGCATGGCCACTTGGCCAGGTTTTGACCGAGACTTCTGGGAAGTGCCAGTCGGGCATAAAAAGCCACTAACCCTAGCCCGAACCCTAACCCGAGCCCTAACCCTAACCCATACGCCAGTACACTGTCCTTCTTTGTGGGTCAGAGAGGCACCCAGAGGTGCACCCCAGTAACTCACCCTAACCTTACCAGTAACCCTAAGCCTAGCCCTTGCACTAACCCTAACCCCAAGCCAGATCTGTGTACTTGCATTGCACTACACGCAAGTACACTTCCCTTCTTAGTGAGTCACAGCGGGCGCCCGTAGGGGTCCTCTCTCACTTCGTTCCCCAGCCCAAGTGCAGGCAGTGAGTCACAGAGGCACCCGAAAGAGAGGTGCCTCTGCCTGCTGTAACTGCAACTTAATGTTATGCATATCCAATTGGCTATGCATGCCATTTTGTAGCGGGCCAGAGGAGGTACCCACCCCAGAGATGTGCCTCCAGGAGCCCCCCCCCAAATCCAGTACTAACGACAGATGAAAAACCGACAGATGAAATGAAAATTTTTTGGAAAATTTCATGAAAAACGGAAACGAGCCGAAACGGGCCGGCTCCGACACACGACAACTCAAAACGTAATTTTTCCTGGTCGTGCCCATCTCTATTATTCACTGTCTTTCTTTCATGTAATATGGGTCATTTTGACCATGGTTTCCAGTGACAACCTTTGCTAACATAGCTTTCCCTTTTTATTGTTATTTAAAAAGGTAAGGAGGCATCTTTTGGAAATCATTTACACAACATTTACACCATATTTACACAAAATATTGCTTTTGGCCCAATATTACTTTTCTTCCTCAAATTGCTACACCAAGGAAAGAGTTTAGAAACTGGAATATAGTTTTCCAGTCTGCCATCTATGGTGTGGACATGACATTAGTTCACCTAAAATGCTGAACGGTGTGTGATAGATTGTGTGTGTTGTACTCACTCATATTTTTGCTTCACCATTTGAATAAATTCAAAGGAACTCTTCAAAATATTTGGGTACAGAGGGACTATGGCCATATCCTAGCTATTCTTGCTTTGGTTTTCTCCTATCAACCATAGTAACTGATGAAAAAAAGGAGTCAGTTTCTGGGATTTTCCTTTGCTTGTTATCACTTTGCAATTGGTGCTGGAGGAGACTCTTGAGAGTCCCCTGGACTGCGAAATCAAACCTATCTATCTTGAAATAAATCAACCCCAAATATTCAATGAAGGACAGATTTTGAAGTTGAGGCTCCAATACTTTGGCCACCTCATGAGGAGAGAAGACTCCTTGGAAAAGTCCCTGATGTTGAGAAAGATTGAAGGCAAAATGAAAAGGGGACAGCAGGGAATGAGATGGTTGGACGGTGTCATCTGATGCAACCAATATGGATTTGACCAAACTCCAGGAGGCAGTGGAAGATAGGAAGGCCTGTCGAGCTCTGGTCCATGGGGTCATGAAAAGTCAGACATGACTGAACAACTGAACAACAACAACATAAGGCATCCTGTAGGCCATCTTTACTCTTGCCATTTGTGTTGTCAACATTCAGAATGCCCTTTCCTATGTAAATATTGGCATCCCTTTTCCTGATGTAAATATGGGCAGGATATTGTGCTGCAATGTTGAGCTGTTTCCTGGAGTTTTGAAATCTGGATACAAAAGCACATTATCAGACCATCTTGAAGACTTCTGAAAATTTGAATTTATAAGAAATGCATGAAAAGGGAACATAGACAGACCACCATAGTGATATGTGATAATCTCACTTGGTTAGAGTTTTATTTTTATTTATTTATTTTATTTATTTATTTATTATTAAATTTATATCCCGCCCATCTTCCCGGGGGAACTCTGGGCGGCTAACATGGTTGAACAAGTCAACAAAGGTACAACACAATACAAAAGAATTACTCATAGAGTGTGCAAATTTGTTCTAAAGGAAACAAAAAAATACTGTATACTTAAAAGTTTAGATGAGGAAGAAAGTGATAATGAGGAAAAACAGATTGGGAATTCATTACTGCCTGCTTTCACAAAGTGTTGTGGCAAGCTCATAATGAAGGAGTTTGGTTCACAATGAATTACTGTGAACCCTAGTTATTATTTTTCCATGCTTATTTTAAATCAACAAAGTGCAACACAATGAACCACTCAGACACTTTTTGGTTTTGTTATTGTCCTCTGTCTTGGCATAACTGGCATTCTGGTAGGCTATTTCAGGGTGTGATGGCATGCTGTACAAGTGGGCCTAATGTGTGTAACCATCTATGTGAAATTGCCTCTCTTCCTGAATCTTTATTTGTACTTCCAGTCTACTGAAATGGATCTTACATGCCACTACTGAAGCCTTTCATCAATGCACCACAGTAAAAGCCTCTTATTTCATACTTAATTCAAATACACATTCAATACAATGCTCTTATTTCCTCTCTTTGTCTTTTACTGTGTATACTAACATGTCAATGGATGACAAGAAAACCCCTACAGACCCAAGGCTGGTGCGTCCATTAAGGTGAACTAGGCAGCTGGCCAGCCTGCTGCCCCCACCGCCCCACCGCCTGCTGCCCACCGCCGTCTGTCTGCCCGCTGCCCATCGCCGCCACCCCCCCGCCCCCGTGCCCATTGCTGCCCCCCACTGCCCTGCCCCACCCCACCCCACCACCCCCTGCCCCCCTCACCTAGGGCGCAAAAACACTTAGTGCCAGCCCTGTACAGACCCTTGGACATCCAACATGAGATCCTGAAGCCCAGGGATCTGGCTTCATGACAGTGCCTTCCTTGACACTGGGACCATGTGAGAGAAAGTTGGCATCAGAGTACTATAAATTACTATACTGTCAAGCCTCTCACCTCTCCACTTAGCTTCAGCATAAAGGAAGTGAGCATGCCATGTGCAACTCATGCAAGGTGGAGTCTCTGCAGACTGCAAGCATGGCTTTACCTGTGGGGTCTGTTAATCCCATGTGGGAGTAGCATGTGGGGCTCCCCCACCCACTGACAGGAGTGTCTGTGGAAGATCAACCTTGCCATAACACACCGCAAATTGGAAGGCCAAAGAAGAGTGAGGTGTAAAAAGGAAGGGAAAACGCAACTGGCATGGCAGGGAAAATATAAACTGTAACACAAAGAAATTGCCCATCGTTCAGGAAAGAGTGTGCTAAGGACCACCATCTGCTTTGCCTCACTGACAGAGTCACCTTTTCAGGTCTAGGGCTTTCACTGCTCACCTCTTAGAAGTGTGACTAACTATGCATCTCTGGGATATGGAGCCGTATTTATAATGTTGCAGCACATACTTCACAGTTAATAGGAAAATGGTAGACCAGCTCAAGAGGCACTTCAGCCTCTGTGAAGAATCCTCATAATGCAAGCTTTCGGATTATCCAGAGGCTTCTAAATCTATAGGAGTTCACCTTAGCCCTTCATGCTGAGTTGCCAAAGGCAACTCTAAAGAAAACAGTGCATTTTTATCGGGATACTAGTATAAGCAACTCTATCCACACTTCCATTTTGAAAGCCCAGTAGTATGTCAAAATCCATAGCCACTCCCCTTAATTTTCAGTAAAAACCAACTATTAACAAAGACACAGCCGAGAAAATTGGGTGAGAAGAAAGGCATTAACTCTTCTTTATTAACCTTTTTTGAATGACCTTGATAGTGCTGCTTTTCATTCCAGTTGGGGAAAATACAAAGAAATCTGAACCTCTTTCTTTATTGAGGTGGGGGCAGTTTATGGCAGAAATTGAGAGACAGATGGGTTATGCACCCCCTGCCCACCATTCACATCTACAGATTCCCATGGCTGTTTTTCATTTAGGGAGACACCCTCCTGCAACATACAGGACAGAGTTTAAAAACTTTTCTAAGTACTTACTTTGTCCAGCTTTTTGCAACAACACTCTCTGATAAGGAGAAGGAGAGTACTATTCTACCTTCCACATGATTTTGTGAACTCGCAATCAAAAGGACAAGAAATCGTTACGGCAGCTGGTGTGGGATCGGAGAGCTCTCCCAACTCAAGAAAATCATTTATACATGTCTTGATCAGTCACAGAGTATAGCAAAAATGTAGAGCAGACGAAAAGGCTATTGTGTTTCACCGTGACTCTGTCCCAGACATGCACATGCACTCACAGGCAATGGAGTGTAAAATGAGCTCAAGAAGACTGGAACTGAATGAAGATGAAGCAGAGATCCATGAGGTAGCAGATTCCCCTCCATCTTCTCAGATACGTATGGAAGCAAAGCCTGGGGAAAATTAATGTAGACTTGACAAAGCACTGAAGGTTCCCCCGCCCCTTCTCAGCACATGCTGAAATTAAGTATTCAGCTTTTCCTTCCTGAATCCTCTTGGTAATTTGCCTGGCTCATGATTTCCCTGAAACCAAGATCTGCCTGACTAGTCCATTAACATTGTAGCTCATGGCTCTTTTCTATGAATCTGCATATCCATTATAGCACTCTGCAAATCCTCAAAATTATATTCAATATTTCTATCCTTCCTTTAACTTGGAGCATTTGCTATTCTTCATCTGGGCCAAACATTTATTCTTTAACTTGTTACCAAATCCTGACTTCCATTTTTAGTCCAAGGACTGTGCTAAGGGAAGTCTTTTTCATTCGCATTTCCATGTTCCATACCTGGAGGGTAAACCAAAAACTAATCCCACCCCAGCCATTCTAAATGTTTAACCTCAGCAGAAATGGAGGGAAAATGTATTAATGCAAAGTGGTTCTTGCAACACTTAAAGCCAGTCTGCATCATTGGCACTACATTAACCTTTATGTTTGATTAATGTATTTTCTACGGAGCTTTTTGGAAAGGGTTTAATTAAACATAGGACAATTAGAGAAATATAAGGTATTATAATCTGTATTAAAGCATTAGATCATTTTCTTGCTGGCAAATTAATGCTAGAACAGGGATTTTCAAATTATGTATCCCAAAGGCACACTTGGGAGAGCAGAGAAACACTGAGAAAAGATAATTACAAAATGGTGGTAGGATAAGGGTGGAGCCAAATCACAATAATTAGGTAATACACAATGCCGCAGCAATGTTGGGTGGAAAATCATGTCTAGTATAGCTACTTCTAACACTGGCCTGGATGTTACTGTCATCCTCTCAGGATTGTTATGCTACCAGTAATAGGGCCAACCGTAACCTCAGGTAAGGTGGGGCCAGAGACTCATGGGGCATGCTGGGGCTCAACAGCAACAACAGCAGTCATCCACCTATATCTACTTGTCATTCCTCTCTGTTGTAGGACAGAGCTGTGTGCACTGAATAGCCAGCTTTGCACTTCCCAAATCATCCTACTGTCCTCCACCAGTAGTGTTCATGTGCAATTCAGCAGCTAGTTAGGCTGACTTCTAAATATGCAAATAGAGTAAGAGTGGGCATATCTTACTTTGAGCCCCGGCCTGCAAACCAAGAGGTGTCCAAGAAACCAATAAAACCCCATATTAAATTCAAGAAAGTCCTCCAAGGGTTGGTTAATAGTTTACATGTAGTTTAAATGCACATTTACTTCTGTCCATCTCGGAAATATTTTACCTTGGAAACTCTGCCCCACTCCAATCATCTTTTGCTAATTTAACATCCTGCTCATTTATGTCTACCCAAAATAGAACGGTATGAGACATCAAGCTCTAGCATGATGTGGGAACTGCATCAGACACAATGGAAACTGTATCGATTAAGCTTTCTGTGCTTATGTCAAAGGACAGACAGCAAGTTTACCTTTACGTTATATTCCTAAAGGCACCTGTCATGGCAGCATGTATATTATGAAATGGAAAGAAAGAAAGAAAGAAAGAAAGAAAGAAAGAAAGAAAGAAAGAAAGAAAGAACATAAGGTTGCAGACAAAAGGCCTGTGCAAATGTGTAGGTGTAGACAGGATATTAAAATAATTACTGCAATTTCAACAGAAATGAAACACGTATCAGGATACTGAGAAAGACAGTAACAAGGTCCTAGGTCAACTTAAAGGGTATAGCCTTCTCCTCTAATTCATTTTTAAACTGATCTTAGATTGAAGAGCCTTCAAAGAGCTGAAAATTTTTAGAGGAATGTAAAATAGGGTACAATGTAAGTGTTCCACTTTACTCTTCTACGTAAGAATAGAGTGCTATATTTTCATTCACCCCTGAGAAGATATTGCTATGTTATGGACAAGGTTTGTACTACACCTATATGCTATATGACCTTTTCCCCACCAAATATTACTGCACAGGATAAGTGTATTTTTGTCCTCTAAGTGCATCAATACACTGTGAACCTAGAAAAAAATAGATACACAAAACACAATTTTAACACTTTTCAAATTAACCATATTGTTATATTCTATCTCTCTCCTTTTTAAAATGTGAGGTAATATAGTTGGAGCATACACAGTTTCTTGAAGCCTTAATCTGTAATCACTCAACTCTGAATGCATGGCCTGCTATAAAATTCACATGTTCTATTTAGACATCCTACCAAACCACAATTCTTTAGAATGCTTAATTATACTCTGAGGTAGGGATGGGCAGGAAACAAAAATGACATGTTGTTTTGTCATTTTGTTATGAACCAAAACAAAAACAAAATGAGGAAGCAGCATTTTGTTATAGATGAAACAAAATGGTTGTTTTTCCATTGAAATGAAACGTTTTGTTCTATCATTTTCAGGCTGCCTACCCAACCGTTTTCACAGGTCTCCAGCCAAGCTGTCAATGGCTGGAGCCCTTTAAACCTGACTTGGTCGGTACCAGGGGGACCCCCTGGTGCTGACTGGGCTGGGTTTAAAGGGCTCTGGACATTGACAGATTGGCCGGAACCCTCAGAAAATAGTGCAGAGGGCAGTTCCAGCAATTGTGCTGCCCTCCCCCACCAATTGTGCTGCCCTCCCCATCAGTCGGCACCAGAATCCCCCTGGTGCTGACTGGGCCAGGTCTAAAGGGCTCCAGCCATTGACAGCTTGTCATGAGCCCTTTTAAAAATGGCTCCTGGAGCACCGGGCATGAAATATGGTGCCTCTAGGACCCAGGACATTTCATTTCATTTCATTTTGTATAATTTAAAAAAAATTTTCATAAGAAACAAAACAAAACAAAACGGGGGTGAGCACGAAACAAAATGAAACAAAACATTATTTTTCTGTTTTGTGTCCATCCCTACTCTGAGGTGGTTTCCTCAATGACACACCATTGCATAGAATGTACCAACAAGCAACAATAAGAGACTGCAGGTTTTAGACTAATCCTAGGAAGTAAATAATTGGTTATATTATAATAATTCCAAATAAAGACTTGGGCCTTCAACATTAACTTTATATCACAAAACAAGCACCATGCAATATGTATCTATTGCCATCAATGGCTATGTGGTTGTGTGTCTACAAAGGTAGAATATTTCACAGGGAGAGGAATTTACTGGTTTCCCTGTGAAATATTCAAAACTTAAGAAATGTACATCTTGGACAATTGTTAGTCCTTCTGCTCTTCTCTGGCATGATTAAGATGTTACAGAGTGGGCTAAAATAAGCAGAAGTGAAGTATAGTCTAAGACTTGTACCACTGCAATTTTTATTGAATTGTTGCTATCTTTGGTTACAAGAAGAATGGAACATTTTGTAGAAAGGCTTGCCAAGAAACTCCCACAAAAATCAGTCTCATTCTTTTATGATGGTCAAACACATGTTGCCATAGTGCTATTAATATTTTCCCTGACGCAGCTAGTATAAAATGGTTCTACCTTACACACACTTACTTTTCTCTCACCATAAAAGGGCTTTAAACTGAAGAGTCAGAAAATAGTAACAAACTTGACCATTAATCAGCTCCACAGGGAGAACTATCCAGTACAAATACAGATCCATTGAAGACTTCCTGCCAATATTAGGCATGTAACGGACACAATAACTTATTCTCCTCCCCCCCATCATATTCCCATCTAATGCCTGCTAAAATTGAATCTTCCTTAACATCTCTCCCCAATGCCATTCCTTTAGGCCATTTACCCCTACCCCTCTCTTCTTCTCTCCACAGAACACATGCAGACACACACTGTTAACAAATAATCTAACTATTTTGTTAGGGTATAGGACAGTGTTGGCAAACCTATGGCACGGGTCCCAAATGTCTCACTCGGAGCCCTTTCTGTGGGCACCCGACATCGCCCTTTCACAGCCACCTGTATTCAGGTTAAATTGTTGTATTGGCACTTTGTGAAATATTAATGGGTTTTTGAATCACAGTTTGAGCACTCAGTCTCTAAAAGGTTTGTCATCACTGGTATAGGATGTACTTCCTCCTATATACTACAGCAGGCTTTTGGCATTAAGTACAAATATGATAGAAATCCACAATCGAACATGGCTGCTACTAAAAAAAAAAAAAAACTACAAAGTTATTTCCCAGTGAGATATATACCCTCCAACAATAATCATCTTAGAACTGGAAAAGGATCCCACAAGGTTTTGATAAATTCTTAAATGTCTGGAGCTGAAACTACCACAGGCATTTCAAAACAGCAATAATCTTGCCCTTTTTGGACAGGAAGGAAGTTAACAGCAGCAGCATAAGGATTGGGCCAAATACATTAAGAGTCAGGCTAAATTCATAAGGAAATATGCAGCAGATGTTTGACACTTCAGAATGCTATCAATTCCTTTGGTTCTTACCACTGCTGTTACCATGTCTGTGGCAGAAGATTATGATCTAGCAATACTCCAAGGATATTGCAGAGAATAAAGATCTAAAGTGATGAGGAAAATGCGAGTGACACTGATAAATCTTACAGGTATCATTTGCTTGATATTCAAGTACAGTAATACCTCAGATAATGAATGCCTCTGTTAATGAAAAATTTGGATAAAGTAATGAAATTTCTGGGAATAGTGATGTTTTGGTAAACAAAATTTCCCTATGGGCTGCCTCAGATAATGCAATTTCCATTACACTTTGGAAAAAATGTACCCAGGATGCATTGTACCCCCCATAGTTTGTGGAGAGGTGGGAGAAGTCAGAGCAGTTTTTTTCATTGCTTTTTGGAGCCATTCTGGACATTTTTTGCTGAGGGATTTGGACCTTTCAAACATGGAATGGTAGGGAGCTGAGGTTTCTTTGCTTTCTTTTGTGTTTTAACACTGCTTTCCATTGTACTTTGGGCAGGGACGACCTAGAGTTTACCTTGGAGCTTTATTTTCTTAATCTTTGCACTGCTCTTCATTGCATTTTTGGTGGGAACAGGCTGGGATTTGTCTTGCTGCTTTCTTTGCTCCATGTTTGCATTCTTCTCCATTGCTCTGCAGGCAGGAATGGGCTGGGTTTCTCTTGCTACTTGTGTTTGTCTTATGTTTGCATTTCCCCCCAATGGTGTTTTTGGTGGGAACAGGCTGGGGTTAGTCTTGCTTCTTTCTTTGCTCCATATTTGCATTGCACTGTGTGGGGGGTGTTCCATGGGGTGTTGTGTTCAAGTACTGAATCCCTTTAAAGTGCAGTTTATAAAGAGGTCTGGGGAAAACCCCCAGCTTTTTTGCCTTTTTTCCAGACCTCCGGAACAGATTAATCAGTTTCCCATTCATTTCAATGGGAAATGTCATTTCAGATAATGACATTTTCAGTTAGCTAAATGACCCACAATATGAATTGATTTCATTATCTGAGGTAACACTGAACTTCAAAAGTGGTTATAAATCCCTCCCATTTTCATGAGATGCTAATTCAGTCAAACGGTAACAAACATGTCTTCCCAAAACACTACAAGGATGTGGTCTGCAGAGCATTTCAAACATTTCAACACTTATCTTTATTTTTTAAGCAGTACAGTATAAAATATATAAAGCTTGGTGCCTAAGTTTCAAACACCAAGATGCATGAACTGACAATGTCAGTTTGTGACTGGTATGTAAGGAGATCACATTTACTTTCTGTTTCTCGAAGAAGTGCTTATGTGCATGATGAAGAGGTGAGAAGCAACTGTTTCACAGAAAAAGTACATCATCACACTGTGGGAAAACATGGAAGACTAAAAAAACAACAACACAATCTTGCTTAATATAGCACTATAGCAAAGCCATTCATACTGTACAAGGTCACACAACAATCACGGTCCTATCAAGTGTTCAAGAGTACTTAGCATGCACTTTCTGTTTACAGAATGCATTGCCAAGAAAACCTTATATTGTTTTCAGTCAGGAGAAGATGAAAAAGAAAAACAAGAATGGCTGCTCTGAAGTAGTAAATTGAACCATAGATTCTCTGGCCCATGCTTCCTGCTCTTTTTTAAACTTCACCCTTCCCTCCTTGGTCTGTTCTGCTTTGTTTTACATTTCAAGGCCAGACGTTAGTTGTATAGTACATGTGCCAGCTATGCTCCTCCTCCTCCTCTTCTTCTCGTCTCTCTTGCCATATCTAAGAAGTGAAACAATGTGATTGTATTCCAACTTTTTTTCCCATTTGCCACTCCTCTTAAGAGGCTGCTTCTCAAGGGCACAGAAGCACAACAGATATGACAATATGCCACATTTTGATGTGTGTGTTTTCCCCCTATGATGATGATGGTTACAGTTACTGGGAAGACAAAGAAGGTCAAGAGTCAGGGTTTCTACTGAAAGCAACAGGTGTACTCTCTCCATAATTGGGGAGGGGGCAACAAAGACCTTGAAATGCTGTCAGGCTGCATCTGTCATCCACCCTAGCCAGAAAAATAAATGGCAAGGAATGTTTGCAACCTAGTGACATCTGGATGGCTGCATTTTTCCAAACCCAGTCCGACTCCAACCATTTTAGTTCCGTTTAACACTGTAGTCAGAAATGTGTCTACTCAAAAGGAAACCTCACTGAGTTTGCTGAGAGTTAAACATACAAAGCACTACAGACAACGTCAGACATATTACTCTCAACCCCCTGCAGTGATTAAAAAAATTCCCTTGCTGCTAGCATAATGAAAACCTCCACGTTTTCTTCATGGCGAGGCTCCTTTTCCTGTACATCCTTCTGTTAGACCAGTAAGGAACTGGGTCTTTTGGGCTCTTTTTGTGTTGTTTCTCCCCATTCATGTTATTTCTGGCATGTATCCCAAAGCCAAAATAACTAGATGTTCTTGTTCTTGGTAGTGTCCGCCTTGCTATGGAACTTCCTCCCAGTGGGCACGTGGCTTGCCCCCATGAAGCTAATGAAAATGTGGCCTTTGAAAAAAATCATTCCCTCTCAGTTTAAGTTTGAGGTTATTTTGCGATGACCCTAGGGTGATAGCTAATTGCTTATTGCTTCATTCTTTTTTTTAAGCATTGCCACCCTGGGAGTTAGTAATGCCAGAGTGGGTTTTTGCTTCTTTTTTCATGTTTTTAATTTTAATTATACATGTACTTTTAGGTGATTTCTGTAGCTTGCCAGAGTAGTGGCAGGGTATAAGTTCATAAATAAGTAAATAAATAAATTTCAAAAATCACTCTGACAGGAAAATGCACACACAGATCCCCTAACAGCGGAATGGAATGCAAATAAAAAACACAAACAACCCCTCTCTCAAAATCAAGAGAAGCAATGAAGCAGATAAAGGTAAGAATTAGAGATGGGCATGAAGCACTCTGTACTGCTTCATGTTTAATCGTGAATGTGGTATGGATGGATGACCACTGGAGGAGGTGGGACACCGTAGAACAGCTCTGCAGCTGGAGGGCAGAACCAGCATTAACCAACAAACCACAGTACATGCCCCTCTATAATGCCCACCAATCCAGATCTTTCTGTAACTCAAAATTCTTCTTCCCTTCTCTTGAACATTCTGTTTGGCTGCTTACAGCAGCCTGCACTATACTATTACACTTTCCCCTGGAGATTTGACAGAAAAATGGAAGAAAAGGGCACACAGAAGAAATGGAAGCGAAGCCTCTTCTTTTCGTTCATAATACCCCAAAGTCCCATCTCTTCTTTCCACATTGCAGCATTGTAATCTTGATCATATTTATAAGCCAATATTCTTCCCAAAAATTAGCAATGCATATGTTTCCATTTCACCCTTATCAGTAGGGATGCATGCAGTTAAAATGTTTGTATTTAACAAAAACAGGCCTGTGGGCAGGGCTGGTGCTAGGTTTTTTTGCGCCCAAGGTGAGTGGGTGGGGCAGGGGGTGGGGGGTAGGGGTGGGGTGGGGGTGGGGGCAGTGTGTGAGGTGGGGAGCAGTGCAGTGGCGGTGGTGGCGGATGGCAGGGGATGGCGATAGGCAGGGGGGCAGATGGCGATGGGCATGGGAGGTGGGCGGAGATGGGTGTGGGGAGGCAGCAGATGGCAGGGGCAGTGACAGGCATGGGGCGGACGGCAACAGGCACGGGGGTGGGCGGCGATGGGCGCAGGGGCGGCAGACGGACAGCAATAGGTGGCTGGCGGGCGGTGGGGGGACAGACGGCAGTGGCCAGCGGCAGGGGGTGGCAGGGGGCAGCAGGCTGGGCAGCAGCCCTCTCTCCATTTTCGCGCCCTAGGCAACTACCTAGTTCACCTTAATGGATGTGCCGGCCCTGCCTGTGGGCAATTCTTTGGGTCAGAGCCCCAAATATTTGGTACCAAGTCCCAGGTGAGAGCACTAATTAAAAACAATGCCCCCTCACTCCTTCCATATTTTCTGGAGGGGCTATCATTTTCAAACAAAGAAGTTTTTATGTTTCCATACACTGGAATTCTAGCATTCTACGTCAATGTAAAAACAAAAACCATAAGACAAAGAGGCTGTGATAGTAAATGGTGAAACTGCTTTATGACAAATGAGTCAATTGTCTGACTTAAAAGCACATGAGTCTTGCAATTACTACTGAATAGTTGTATACATCTAGAGAAAAAGACTTTCAATTGCATGTATCATAAGCAAATAGTTATTTTGTACAGCTAAGTAAGTGAAGGAACTAAAAAAACCCAGCATTGTATCATTTCCTCATTAATCTAAGAAAGGAACATGTAGAAGGAACATAAATATTTGGGTTTTATTTTGTTTTGTTTCAGCATAATTACACACAGAGAATGATTTCTGTCCCTGACTTAGCTTTCAGTTCCTTCAGCAAGTAATAATTAGGATTGCTTCACAAATGATTTTCCTACGTACATCAGCTGTAACTTCTATCACATGGGTAGAAACAAAATAGATGACATATGCTTATAATTATTAGAGATAGGCACGGAATGAACATTTTTTTGGTTCCGTTACCATTTGTTGTTTCTGTTACGTAACAAAACGACAAATGAAAATTGTGATGAAAATGAAACAAAAAGAACAGAACCATGAAAATTGTGGTCGTTACGTTTTGTTTCCATTAATGGCTATGCACAATGAAATGAGCTGTTTTAAACGTTAAAAAAATGCCCTGGACATCCGTAAAAACACAGCGATAATTATTTATATTGTCTGATAATACCTACCAGGGGGGTTGGGGTCCTTAAAACATTTGTTTTTGTCTTCTCCCATCGTGATGTATTTTTCTTTTCCCTTTAAAATGGATGTCGCCACCAGCCACAAAATGGAGGCAAGCCATGTGATGTGGAATCATGTTCAACCAATAGCATGCCCAGGTTGCAGACTGGGCGGGCAGGTCTGGCAGCCACAGAGGGCATAAAAAGCTCTGGCAGCCCCCATCCTCCTTGCAGTCTCCGGTGGGAGTTAGGGTGGGATTGCCGTCTCTGCGACTCTAGCTTCAGTCCTGCAGCCTCCCTGTGTGCATGTGTGCTGCGTACCTGTCGGTGAGTACCCTCCCCTGCCCTGCAGTGCAGTCACTCTGTGGCTGACTTGCACCCTGGGCAATGCCCACTGCTGCCTTTGCAGCTTCCCTGCATACCTAGTCTATACTGTGTCTCTGCCAGCATCTATTTTTTTGTGTGTTTTCCCTCTGGTGGGGCATTGGGGGATGCCTGCGCACGGAAATGCTTTAAAAATCGTGCAAAAAGCGGGTAGAAACGACAAACGAAAAAATGAAAAACGGTAACGAAATTTTTCCAAAAATTCCCGACAAACGGAAACGAACCAAAACAGACCTCTCAACGACAAACGAAAAACCGAAATGCCATTTTTTGTTTCGTGCCTATCTCTAATAATTATTAACAGTGTAAACATTTTTCTTACCCATGTAATAAAGTCAAGCTGGCCTTACACTCTTTAAAATACAATAATTACTTAGATGTAGATAGATAGATAGATAGATAGATAGATAGATAGATAGATAGATAGATAGATAGATAGATAGATAGATAGTTTTCTCATTTTCACCAGAATTAAGATTTCACCCTCTCACACACACTTCCTCATGTGCAAGAAAGCAAGAGTTTTCCTGATGTTCTAAGGAAGATTTCTCACGTTGTGTGTATGATCCTTATGCCAATTGCACACGTTACAGAACTATGTTAGTTGTTGTCTTTTTGTATAAATTTGAAATGTAGAATGGCTGACCGTGTTAAATAACAGATAAACAATTGTCTATCTTTTTATGCTTGGAGTGTGTGAGAGTGTGAGTGTACACCTTTCTCCAGGGGTGTCCAAACTTTTTGCAAAGAGGACCAGATTTGGTGAGGTGAAAATGTGTGGAGGGCCAACCATTCAGCCGCATTTGGCCCCTGGGCCGGACTTTGGACAAGTCTCTATAACATGCAAGGAGGTGGGGAGGATGCTGCAGCAACAGAGCTAGGAGTGGGTAAGGCTGGGCAGGTGGCTGGGAGGATGGACAGAGACAGGGAGGGCAGGCAAACCATAAAACTGCAAGCTAACACCTCCATCCGATATGGGGAGGGGCCAGCTGGCAGGGATGTGTGACAGGCTGAGCTGGTGGGGAGAAGAAGCCACGGGCCACTCAGAATTTGAAAATGGGCCGCATTTGGCCCCTGGGCCTGACTTTGGACATGCCTGCCCTTCTCATTTTGAAGAGAAAGGACTGCTGCAGAATAATATGTTTGTGCAGCCTGCACAAAACATAATGGGAGATGAAGTGTTCCATGTCTTGCTCTTGAATTGGAGGTAAAAAAATCTTGTGCAGTTTGCAAATTCCTTTAGAAGGTGACATCAAGGCAACTGCAGTATTGTTCATATCCCTTCTGAGAAAATGTCAACTAAAAGAGAATTCAGCTCATGTTTTGGCCCACTTTGAGACGCTACTTGAGTGCTGGGAAAGTTAGTAGGGAGCAAAGCTGAACTAGAAATACAGTCAAGCAGGGAAAACAATCAGAGCTTCAGCTGGGCAGGGCATGGAGCTAAT
Source organism: Phrynocephalus forsythii (assembly GCA_029282475.1). Taxonomy (NCBI): domain Eukaryota; kingdom Metazoa; phylum Chordata; class Lepidosauria; order Squamata; family Agamidae; genus Phrynocephalus; species Phrynocephalus forsythii. The sequence continues at coordinate 9,187,188 of JAPFRF010000007.1, read as the reverse complement.
GCTTCAATAGTTTTCTGATGCCTAAAGAGACAGGTAAATGCATGAAATAAAAGAAGGGAAGAGATATTTATGAATACTTGTATTTATGTTAGTGTTTAGAATAGCCAATCAGTGACCAGTGGGTGTGGCTAAAGACTATAAATGCATAGAACCTTGGGGTAAAGGAGAGTTAAGTCAGAGACTCATAAAGCAGTTAAGATCTAAGATAGTTATTTAACAGTCAGTCAAGATTGAAATCTTTTGTGATATAAATATAAACAAAAGTAATGGTGTGAAAAAGTAAGCAGTATTGTGAACTATGTTTATTAGAGCATATAAGTTAATTGGTCATTGCTATATAAATACTATTGAAGATCCAACAGTTAATCAATAAATGTTACAAGTTTTATTTTAAAATTATACACCTTGGTGTCAGACTCACTTATTAAAATGAATAAAGGCGTCCAGGAAACTGATGGTGGCAGTGGAAATAATAAAAGTGTGGGTGTTTACGTTGCAATACCACATCCCAGGCATGAGCATGTATCCTCACTCTCTCCATTTACAAATAAGATAACAAAATTGGGGTGTGATGTTCAGCAGTGTTCAATGTTAAATAAAGGTTTCATTCCAGGTTATAAACAGTTAGGGGTCTTTCTGTGTGTAGATGAACAGCAAATTCCTTCTTTGATTACCAATCCATATTTAGCCAAAGTGGCATCACCCACCCACAAGGGAGCAGCAAACTTGGGAAAGCTCCAAAGTTGTTGTCCCCCCCTTCTTCTTCTTCTTCTTCTTCTTCTTCTTCTTCTTCTTCTTCTTCTTCTTCTTCTTCTTCTTCTTCTTCTTCTTCTTCTTCTTCTTCTTCTTCTTCTTCTTCTTCTTCTTCTTCTTCTTCTTCTTCTTCTCATCCCATAAAGAGCCAGGCTGCTTGTCATCATTTAGCAGAAGTTACCAGAGAGCTGCAACTATCTTACTATCCCTCAAAAAAGGAATGATGTCTCCTCTCATTAATGCCAAAAGGAATGAATTCCAATTAATGGGTTTATTTTACAATCTGTTATTTCCAAGTGGTGGGCCTGAGCATTCATGCTAAAAGGTCACAGCACTGAGGATTTGCTGCAGGGATGGTGGCCATGCAATGGGCCATTTTTGAAAAGGGCATGGATGGATACAGTTTCATCAGAAACTACATACTGCAACATTTTGATTCAAGTCCCTTTGATGCATTCTTATAGAGCATTCTTCAAAACTGGATAGGAAAGCACATTACATTGACTTTGTTGATAATTTTATAACATACTTTGAGTGTGCAAAGCAGATCCCAGCCATTATCCCAATAATTCTTGCATGTCCACCATTAGAGTAGGCTAGAACAATACCTTCTGTTGCAAACCATTACTGGGATTGAGACAGAGTTGCTTGTCAAAAGGTACTGTGAGCTCATGGTTTAAACTGCTACTTTGGATAACTGTATCAATGTGCTAGTAAAACATGTTTTAAGGGTCTCATCCAGCAAAGAGGCAGGATGATCAAACAGATATTGTAATAAAATAGAATCTGATATGTTGTGTGTGTGCTTCTGTGTGTTTAGTTAGCAAATTAAAGCCTCCTGATTAATGTATGTTTCAATGGTGTGTCCATGTGTGAGTTTTTTCTTAATATGTACTGCTATGCAGTCCCTCTCTCTCATACATCCTTCTTTTTAAGAAGCTCTTGATATTAGAATCTGTATCTCAGGAGATGTTCATAGCCAGGCAAATCTCTCTGAAGGCCTCTTCATTCATAAGGGAGCAATCAGGCTCCAGTTCCTTCCACTGGAGAGGTGCCAGGAGACTCTACCTATTGATGCTCAGCATTTTCCTGCTAGAGACGGAGGCTGAAGCCTGTTATCCCTGAGTGTATCTCCAAAGGAAGCAGTAAAATCTTTGTGGATCCCAATCTGCCCACCCAAATATTGCTCCGAACCTACAAGCTTCCGTCTTACCCCCACCACTTGCCTTTTCTGTCTCCCTGTTGAAGTGGAAAGCATAATAATCATTTCCCGTACTAAACCAGTATCTGAAAAGGGAGGAAGGGGGGATGAACTATAAACAAGCTTAATTTATGCAGCAAGCACTGCAGAAGACTGGGTTCTGCACTTTCCATTCACTGAAAATAATAGAAAGGGTGAGCCAAGTGGAAGAGAGCCAGGTGCCTTTAAAGATTTGTCCCTTGGTGATGCCAGGAGGGAGAGCTCTCTGAAAGAAGTTCTGACTGGGCACACTGTCAAAGCTCGCCTGGCACCACAAAGAAAGAGATAACGCCTCTCAGACAGATGCCCGCACCTTTCCTGCGTACAAAGTTAATTTCAGCTACAAAACCACCATGTCGGGCGTCTTTATTTAATGCAAGCTTCCCTGCTTAGGATACACAAGTTGGCTACAATGCAGAAAAAGAATAAACTCAACCACTTTTGCTATTATTCTGCTGTATAGACTTCGGAGCTCTGGGTGAATTATTTTACTCATTTTGCCAGTTAGCCAGAGAGAGAGAGAGAGAGAGAGAGAGAGAGAGAGAGAGAGAGAGAGAGAGAGAGAGAGAGAGCTACATGCACCACCTGACTGCCTACACCCACAAAGCACTTGAGGCTGCTCCACAATAATCCCCCACATTTTAACTTGACTTGTATTATTTAACCTTGACTTGTATTATTTCTGCTGAACGTCCACTTAATGTATGTTTCAATGCCATCTGCCATCTAATCTGCCATCTATTGTGGAATTGTATACCACACGAGCTAAAAAGAGGGCGATGAAAATATACACAGATTCCATACATCCTGGACATAACCTGTTTCAATTGTTACCCTCAGGGCGATGTTTTAGGGCATTGCACACTGGGACAACTAGATATAAAGATAGTTTATTTCCAAGTGCTATCAAACTGTTGAATAATTAATTTTTACTTTTCTTCCTTTTAAATAATAGGTTATATTGTATTGTTGAACTGTGTTTTTATTGTTGACTATCTGATTCTTATATTTCCTTTTATATCGAGAGCATATTTTACCAAAACAAATTCTGGGTGTGTCCAACCGCACTTGGCCAATAAAAGTATTCTGATTACTTCCACATTTTGATGGAAAACATCAGTAAATTGACCAAGAAGAAGTGTCAAGGTTCAACTCTTGAGTTGGGCACTATATGCCTGACAGCTTCATATGAAGCTGTCAGTTTGGCACTGCAGGTGCTGTTTGGACCGTGCCTCATCCAGATCTGCTTGGCCACTTACCCATAGTTCCACATTGCTGGGGTCCTTCTGCTCTGAGGGCGCACTGATCCAGGGAGGAATGTGACCAGTTCCTCCCTGCCTTCTCAGGTGGCCAACCAATTGTGGGATGCACAGGAAGAATCCCTGTCCCACCTCCTCACCCCCAGACACCCGGAACAATGTGTAAAGTGGCCCACCTGGGCCAGGAGGGGCAAGGTCTGAATAGCACCTGCTGAGCCACGCTAGAAGCTGTCAGGAGAACAAATTACCAACTCCGTTCCACTCTTATCTGGAAACAAAGGAATCCTTGAAGCCCAGAGTTTGAGATGGTACCCATTGAACATGGCCTGTTTTTCTTTCTTTCTTCTAAAATCATCCACCAAATGTCATGATTGTATGGTTTAATTCTATTATAGAAACTGGGGTAAAACTGTAGTACAAGAGAAAGTAAGAAAAAAGCTATTTTCATTGCAATGCAGAAGAGCTAATACTCCCATGGACTGTTCATACCAGTCACTTTGAATTGACAGACCCCATTCCTTCCATGAAACTGACATTAGCATACATGCTTATCTTCTCACAACAATACCTATGTGGGATAAAAGAAGGAAAATGCTGATTTTTCCTGAAGTCAACCAAAGAACTATACACCTTGGTCAGGAACTGAATCTATCTACCTGATTCAAGATGAATGTTCTACATGGTAAACCACTCTTCCCCTGCCTATCTCAAGCAGAAGCCTTGACAGCTTTCTTTCTTTCTCAGATTCATATCAAGCACTATCACCAACAGATGTTTATGATCTACTGAAAGTACCTGTGCACAATGAATTCATCTCTCCCCGCCCCGGTGCAATGGGATACTCAGAAAATTTGGGAAGGAGAAAAATGATAGAGGAAAGATGATTAATTCATCTACAGAACACAGTTGGCAGAAGACTTAAGAGTGACAAGGAGGAGTTTCAGCAGTTAGAAGACCTTCTGCCAAAATGAAAACAAGGAGTGATTTTGGTTGTCTATAATTCACAAGAAATCTCAGAATGATCCCACCTCACACACTCACAAGAACTTTCCTTTTCTCTATACCTAAAAGCATCCCCTGATGCTTAAACTAAAAGCAGCTAAAAGAAGACTCTGTATTTACCTTTGTTACACCATGTAAAAACTCCAATCTCCCTCCATATGGCTGGTGTCCACTGTTGTTGATTAGATGGGATGCACAGCACCCAAGGATGACAAGCAGAGTCATAGGTAAAAGTAGGCATCCATAAACATAAGCAGAGTTTTTCCTGAAGCATCAGTTTAACCACTTTCTCCCATCAGATCCAGCTTCTTCAATCTACACTTACCTTGCTGTTGTTCAACTACTCATTATGCTCCCAGATGGTCCATTAGGCACATTGCCTTCTGTATTACCACAGTAGTTTGGGATGAAGTAGTGTTATCAATTTCCATAGCAACTGCCTGGCAATCACATGGGCTCCCTAATTATTCCAAGGCCCATGTCCTGCAAACACTTAGATACACAGGCGGGAGAATAATCTTTATTTGTTTGCAATTTTTTCCTAATGGAATTTAATAATATTGTTAATCGTAAAGCTAGACATACTGGAAGCACAGCCTCACCTCCCCCTGAATGTTCAACAGAGAATCAGTCAACAGAAAATGCTTTTCATGGCATGGAGTTAGACATTAGCACCTGTTAATTTATTAGATCAAACTTCTGTTAATGATGGTGCGATCTTTCTGTATCCCTAAGCATGCTTGCTCTGTTTTTAACACCACCACCCTGATTTTGTAGTTGAAAACAATCTTTTTATAAGACTGTGCTGAGAATTTTCTTTAAGCAACAATGGAAAGAAACAGAAATTCCCACTCTCCAGTGTGGACTCCTTCTGCCACAACTAATCATCAAAGAACAGTAAGGGTATTTGTACATGACCCCTAAACTCCGCAGCAAATGGCTGCCAGCTCCGGAGCTTACAATTGTTTCCCCACCAGCTCCGGAGTTTTCAGGAACTTAAGTGCGACCACGCCCATGTAAGCGCGTCCCAGCACACTTTTCTTGTACCTGCTCTAGGAGGGTGAAAATCCCCAGGTCCATATTTAAACTGGTGAGTGCGGGGCTCTCACTTCTGTTTGGTTTTTTTGCCTCCCACCCCTTGGGGTGGGAGGCAAAAAACAAACAAACAGAAGATAAGGAATCAGGACAACAACGGGGCTCCGGGCAGCTTCGGAGGTGAGACTGCATTTTTCCTCTCTTTTTTCCTCCCTCCCTTCACGCAGACAGGAGCAAGGAAGTGCAGAGGGGTGGGGACGCAGAAAGAGCAACGAACCCCTAAGATCCCTGGTCTGAATTTAAGTGGCCAGCGGATCTTAGGGGTCGTGTGAAAAGGCCCTAAGTCAGGGTTAGAATAGAGAGAAAGGAGCATCTTGTGCTATTTACAGAAACAGACAAAGCCATAAATATTAAATGTCATGCTTCAATATGGCAGAGAAGAGCCAGGTAGTAGCCTGCTTATTGGCACAGTGAGGACAGCAGTTCAATAGGCTGAGTATATGTGAGAGAGGAACAATTGAGGGCCTGCTCAAGATACAGGAAAAGAGAGGTAGCCTTCTGTAACTGTTGTTCTTTGGAGTGGTCCTGTGGGCCTTTACATATATGGATCTATCCCTAGGCTGAGCTCCTCTTGCCCTATGAATCATGCACAGAGACTATGCAGAAAAATTATGACCACACTAGTCTCGGAAACCTCTAGGATCCTTGGGATTTGGGTTGTTGTTGTAACGATACTGAACTGATTGCCATAGATTTACCAACTCCATATTGGGACAATGGCCGTGATGTCATAGAACAGAAAAAGTTGTTACATCACTAATATTATTTAGTAGGAGCAGCAGCAGCAGCAGACACAGCACTTCCTCTTTCCATCAATGTTGCTAATGGAGAGAGGATAAGTTGAAGAAGAAGAAGAGAGGAGGAGGGGGAAGCATATTGCCCTCAGAGAGAGAGGCTTTCTGGAGAAAGTGAGTTCTGATTGAGAACTTTTCTTATTTCTATGTGCTTGTCCTCCCTTACAAAGCAAGAAGTGAGGGAGAAGATGCTTAGAGAAGTAAAACATCACTTTGGCTGCTAATTCATGCAGGACTTGTTCTCACTTTTCTTCATGGGTGTAAGTGATCACATGCCTTAACCAATGTGAGGGGATCCAATTTTTAAAACTTAGGGCCTTTTTACACGGCCCCTAAGATCCGCTGGCCACTTAAATTCGGACCAGAGATCTTAGGGGTTCGTCGCTCTTCCTCTGTCCCCACCCCCCTCCGCACTTCCTGGTTGCTGGCTGCGTGAGGGAGGGAGAAAAAGAGAAAGAAAAGCATGCCGCTCACGTCGTTCTGCCTCTCCTCTCTGTAAGGCCATCAAGTCCAACCCCCTCGTCTCTGTAAAAGTAGCTCTTAAAGGGGCGGGAGCCAAAAAGCAGCAAACAGAAGCGAGGAGAGCCCCGCACTCCCTATCGTTGCACCACATCAAAGATTTTTCACCTCCAAAGAGAAGGTACAAGAAAAGTGCGCTGGGTCACGTTAAAGTGGGCGGGGTCGCACTTAATTGTCTGCAAACTCTGGAGCTGGTGGGGAAACATTTTTAAGCTCCGGAGCTTGCAGCCATTTGCGGCGGAGCTTAGGGGTCGTGTATAAACGCCCTTAGAAGCCATAGTGGCAGAGGGGGGAAACTGTGAATAGGGAGAATTATGGGCTGATTCACATTTCCTTTTGTGTAGTATGATCAATGCAAAAGAAAAGTTGCTAACCTGCCTGCCCAAAATACACAGTATTTCCTGATTATTATTAGTTTTTATTCAACATGGTTGCTCTAAACCTTGTTAAGTGGCTGGGGAGCTATGAAAAAAGAAATTCAGTGGCAAGGTATTAGAAGAAAAAAATGCATACCTGATAAAAATAAATCAGTGAAGGGGATAAATTCTGAAGAAGATAAATTTTAAAAAGTGGGGGAGAAACAGATTTTGATTTTGATACAGAAGGATATTTCACTGTCTGGGAAGAGCTGTGTGGAAGCAGAAATGAGAGAAAAAGAGATTGCAATAAAAATTGTGGGGCAAGACCTTCCTAAATCATGCAGGTAACAGAGCAAGCTACAGTATTAGGTGGGATGGCCACATGCAGAGAGCATAAATGGGCAGCAAAACTAACAGGGTGCTTTGCTTCAATAAGCAAACTGCTGCGTACGTTTGCTACAAAAAGCTGCCTTTAGAAACATTAGCTAAATACCGATTCTATGTTACAGTAACACAGGCTGTCTCTGAGGTCAGGGGGAAGGTCTGAGTCAGCATGTGAAGAGAGCCAAATCTATGCCTCTGTGCGTCCACACAAGAAGATATTTTGAGAAGACATTCTGTTTTCTATTTATTAATCTTCCTTGCTCAGTTTCCAGACAGATGGAAGCAGTACGTCCAATGTGAAAAGATTTGACATAACCCGCGTGATCCAGAAAGGGGTTAATACTTTGTGTAGGCATACACACACACACACACACACACACACACACACACACACACACACACACACACACACACACACACACACACACACACACACAGAGAGAGAGAGAGAGAGAGAGAGAGAGAGAGAGAGAGAGAGAGAGAGAGAGAGAGAGCATTTGCTCCCACACTATCTGTTGGAAATATATCAGGTTGCCAGGGCAGCACACTATACAGAGAGTTGCTCTCTTGCACCGCACACTCTCCTCCCAGGCACATGGAGTTTGATTGTAAGGTATTCAAACAGAGGGGCCACTGTTGACGGCTGAGACACATGTCACAAAATGGCTACTTTCCCTCATCCAACAGAAGCCGCCCTCCTCGGCTGGTTTCCTTTGCTCCGCGCCACGCCAAGAGATGACAATCAGCCTTGGGCTTGCCTGTCTCTTGCCTGTACATGAATGTTGATTTAATTAATTTTTAAACATCTTTAAGGCATATGATCTTTACCATTCAAGATAAATAAAGGCCTTAATAGCAACACAGTACTCCCTCCCACCCCTATTCTTGCAAAAAGAACAGAAAATGAAAAGAGTGACGCTGGTTCATTCCATTCACCATCAATTTAGATGTTAATGAGACTTTTTATTTCATTCTGCGAAAGCACAGGATGACTATGGAAGGAATGAGAAACAAGCTCCTCATCTTTTCTCATTAATGACCACCACTTTCCTTTTTCATCCGTTGTGGAAAAGGGATTTTTTTCCCCCTCCCGTCTCACCATTTTCATTTCCTCTTCTGACACAAGCGCTTTTCTCTCTCTTTCCTCAGCATCCACACAGCCAGGGCCACCCCAGCCAAAGAACACATGCTTTCAAATTCACATTCTTCTGAGTAAGATGGGGGTGTTGATTTGTCCAGGGAAAAAGGACACGTGGAATGAGCAAGTCATAGAATGATAAGAATCGTACAATCATAGAACCATCACAGCGTTGGAAGGGACCTTGGAGGTTTGCTAGTTCAACCCCTGCCCATGGCAGGAAACCTCATACCATCCCAGACAGATGACTGTCCAATATTTTCCTGAAAATCTCTGGCGATGGGGCACCCACAACACCAGGAGCAAAGCAAAAAGCAAAGTGTTCCTTTTATATACCTCCCCAAACCACTTCAAGTAGTCAAGCTGTTTCACTATTTCATGGCTCTCACTGTCAGGAAATTTCTCCTTATTTCCAGGTTGGCTCTCTCTCTGATGAGTTTCCACCCACTGGCTCTTGACACAAGCTCAGGTGCAACTGAGAATAAATCAATGCCTTCTTCCCTGTGGCAACCCTTCAGGTATAGGAAGACTGCTGTCACGTGCCCCGTCAGTCTTCTCTTCGTCAGGCTAGACATGTCTTGTTCTTTTAGTCGTTCTTCATTCGATTTAGCCTCCAGTCCTCGTATCATCTTTGTTGCTCTTTTCTGCACTTTTCCTAGGACCTCTGCATCTTGTTTGTATTTTGGTAACTAGAATTGGACACTGTATTCCAAATCTGGCCTCACTAGGGCAGTATAAAAATGGCATTATCACTTCCTGTGGTCTTGATCCTATCTCCCTCTTGCCGCTTAGGACTGTGTTCGCTTTTTTGGTAGTTGCAGCACACTCAGCCTCAACCTGAGGCAGTCCACCTGGATACCTAGAAACCTCTCACAGGTACTACTGCTGTGCCAGGTACCACCATATTGACTACTTTGGAAGGAGATAACATCTTCCTATGTCAACGCTCTCTTTCCCCTGGCCATTTTGTCTGCAGACATTCTTTCAGTTACAGGGACTATCCCCCTTGGCAGAACCCCCTTTTTAGCTCATCTACTAATGTTGCAAGACAAATGTGAAAGTGAATGACAATATATTTCACACGCTTTCCATCTTGGCATATTGTGAATTAGCTTGTTTCACTTTGCAATTGATCATTGAGAGAGGGATAGGCTTCACACAAGGGATGGGCACAAAATGGAAAAAAAATATATATTGTTTCATTTTCTTTCATTCCCACCACATTTTTTTCATTTTGTTTCATACATCCCCCCCCCACCCAAAAAGCCCCAGGCTTTTTAAAACCCTTTCCCCCTCCCCAAGCCCCTCAGTACTGGGGTGGGAAAAAGGTTTTTCCCCCAACTCCAGCACCATTCAGATGGCAGACGGGGCTTGGGGGAGGGAAGTTTTTTTTAAAGCCTTAGGCTTTTTTAAAAAAACTTTTTCCCCCTCCCCAAGCCCCGATTGGTGCTGGGGTGGGAAAAAAAAAACATTTCCCCACCCTAGTGCCAATCAGCTGGTACAGGGGACTGGTGGAGGGAAAAAGTTTTTTTTTAATAAAGCCCAGAGCTTTTTAAAAAAATATTTGCCCCTCCCCCAAGTGGCTTACAGATGGAACAAAATAGTTCATTTCAACAACAACAAAAATTGTTACATCTGTAATGAAATGCTGCTTCCTCGTGTAATTTTGTTTAATTTTGTTACGTAATGACATGATGAAACAGCATTTTGTTTTTCGTTTTGTGCCCATCCCTACTTCACATACAACTCTGATTGCTTGGGGTCAATGTTTTGAAGAAACTGTATCACTTAAGAGCAAAATAATAATAATCAGCTCCTGAATGTGAAAATCATGTCTCAACTAATTTAACCTTTGCCCCTATCCAGTTAGTCCTGGGATGATGATTACTTTTTCCATAGATGAGTATAGGGCAAGTGATTTCAGGAAGATAATTTTTGCACATCTGTATGCTTAATGCTTTAAGCATGATGTGGAATCCTATGCAATCTAAGTGCTAAAGTAATAAATGAGTAGCACTAGAAGGGACTGTAGGGGCAATCAATTCCTGCTCCCTGCCAAAGCAGGTAATCTTTCAACTTCCTGTTTAAATGTTTGCAATAGTAAAGAATCCACCACCCTTCAAGGAAGTCCATGCCACTGTTGAAGAGCTCTTGCTGTCAGCAGGTTCATCCTAATGTTGAGTCAAAATCTCCCTGCATTTTAAATCCATTTCTTTGGGTACTATTCTTTGGAGTTGCATAAAAATGAACTTGCTCACCATGCATATCTTCAAGGTGACCTTCAAATATCTAAAATGGCTACCACCTCTTCACCACACTAAACATGTCCTTCTCATTAACTGTTCCTCAAACAACTTGGTTTTCAAACATTTATCTTTCTGGTCGTCTTCCTCTAGATATCTTTCTTAAATTGTAGGATCATAGAATCATAGAATCATAGAGTAGGAAGAGACCTCAAGGGCCATCCAGTCCCACCCCTGCCATTCAGGAACCCCCAACACAGGACTCCCGTCCCGACAGATGACCATCCAGCCTTTGCTTAAAAACCTCCAAAGAAGGAGACTCAACCACCCTCCGCAGCAGCATATTCCACTGCCGAACAGCTCTAACTGTCATGAAGTTCTTCCTAATGTTCAAATGGAATCTCTTTTCCTGTAGTTTGAAACCATTGCCCCGAGTCCTAATCTCTGAAGGCATGGAAAACAAACATGTTCCCTCTTCAATATGACATCCTTTCAAATATTTATACATAGCTATCATATCCCCTCTCAGTCTTCTTTTAGAGAGGCTAAACATTCCCAGTTCCCTAAGCCGTTCCTCATAAGACATTTCTTCCAGACCTTCAACCATCCTTGTCACCCTCTTCTGTACCTGCGCAAGGTTGTCAACATTCTTAATTCCTGGTGATGTATGACCAATGCCAAAGGAAGTTGCATTATTACTTCCTTCAATCTGGACACTATACACTTCTCCCTGGCACATGTTGGTCTGAGATGCATGGTTTTGGTTATATGCTGATTTTTTCATTAAATAAAAAATAAATATTTCAATCAACAAATAAATTTTCAACAAACAACTAGTCAATAAATACCATGTCCATGGCCACCCAGAACCAGGGGGTGAGTTCAACACTGAGGGCATCAAAGTGGTCTATATGCCCCCCAAACAAGTCATCTCTAATTCAGCTTCTAGCTCAGGGGATTATAAGGATCTTTAAGGCTCATTCCACATGGTACTGTATGGAAAGAATTGATTTGATAAAGAGAACTGAGTATGTGAATCAAATGCTTCATAGTTATGGTTTGGGAGACATAAGATGTACGGCTCTAACCCCAGCATTATTTATGAGAGATGTGTACATTGATAAATAATATTAGCCCTATGCTGTTGTATCACTCTGTAGATCACATAAAAGCTTCTGTGCATCCACTAGGAAGAACAGTGTTCCTACACAGATTCACAAGAGTCTTAATAGGCTGCATTATGTGGAGTCAGATCATTCATCTATCTAACCAGGTGCTGTCAATTTTGACTGGCAAAATCTCCACAGCATGTCAGGCAGAATTTCTTTCACACCCTACCTGGACATTCCTGATACCCCTGGGCATTTCCCATCCAAGTACTAACCAGAAGTGTCCTTTCATAGCTGTCAAACTGAGTGTATTCAGGCCAGTATTGTGGGAATTCTGATTATAGTTGAGTTGGGAGATAAGTAAAGTTACTTGGAATAGGCCTGCTCCTTTTCCTACTTTAATGGGAGGTATGAGTATTTCCTTACCACACTCTTACTCAAGGTCACCACTTTGTTTGCTTCTAGAATATATATATATATATTTCTTAAGTATCAGCAAATATTTCTGGTCTTCTAAAGATGAGTGAGATGACCTCTTTGAAAAGCAGAGTGGTATAGAGGGGCAGTTCTTTGGTGCACAACATAAATCCTTTCCATATCCCTGTATTTGTCAGACTTGTTTGATTGCATGACATTTTTGTTTATGCTCTATGCTTAAGATGCCCTGAATAAACACCTTCACAAGTATAGCTAAATGCGGGGGAGAAGGTTAGAAAGATTTATTTTCTTGCCAGGGCTGTCATGTAGGTAGCAAGCAAGAAATGTTTCTTCATCATGCAGACAGGAAGAATGTTCTGTTCACTCTTCTTTAAAGGACACCATTAAAAATAACCCAAAGTTTAAACACACACACACATACAGAGAGAGTTGTGTTTTGGTTTTGAAAATTAGAACTATACAGATTCAAGCACTTGGTCAGGGTAGATTAAATGAAAGGCATGGTGGTTCTTGATAAAATTATGAACAAAATAAGGAGAGGGAACTCTTCTGCTCCACCTCTCAGAACATTTAGGCTCCATCAGCAGAGTGAGCTGGTGGCATTTACCAGACTGGTGTATTATTAGGTCAGAGTGGGATGTTGGATATCTAGGTTCCAGTCTTCAGTGATATTCACAGTGACCTCAAGCTATTAACTCTCTCTCAGCCTGGCCTACATGATAAGATAAAGATAACTAGGAAGTAATAGAACCAACTCTGTGTCCATTTCAGGAAATAGGCATAAATATAATGAATAAATACAATTAAAGAAGGTCTTAAAATTCTAAATAGAAGCACTTATTCACACACTGGACAAAAATATATTGTGTAAGTTATGCCTGTAGAAGAGTTGCTGGCAAGGGAGATTTTTGCTAATGGAGGACTTCAAAGACTTCTTTCTTATGTTCCAAGTAATCATTTTCATTGTATGGAACCTGTAGGATCTGTGGGATGGAAGGAGGAAGTTTCTATATTCCAGTCTCCTCATACAGAATACTTTTAAAATATTTTCACAGGTACTTCAATTTTTGCCCTTTTCTCAATTTTTCATACACATTTTTGTTAGTTTTGATATTGGTGCATCATAATATTAATACAACTGTAGTTCTATTGAGGTGTGACGCCTGAAGCTGTGATGAGTTAAATGCACAGTGGGAAGTGATATGCATATATATAAGTCCCACCCTCACGTTCCCACGCACCCAGAAGACATGCAGACCACTATGCATATGACACAAAGATCTGAGTAACTTCTAGCTGGCATGGGGATGTAGGGGAGGAGGCTTTAATCATTAAAATCTCCCAGATCTCTACCACCCATGTTACTGTCCAGAATATCAGGTGTAATGCCTGAATCGAGTTTGCAAATATTAAAATGATATGAACATTGATTTATCATTTCTCCCAATCATTACTTTCAGTGCATGAAGAGGGTCTTCTGAACTTCTGTCATATCAAATTAATATGCCAACCACAGGTTAAACAATGGGATCTGGGGTCAAATTCAAAATCCAAATTTACCTGCTATTCTACTCAGGGGTAAGGGCTTGGGGTATTTTTCCTTCTTTCTTTCTTCTCCCCTGTAACTTCTTCTGCCTTTCAAAACAATGAAATATTCAACAAAGGGCATCATAGCCCACTGTTCATCATTTGTGTTAAATGAAAGTCCTACAACAGAGTCTGAGCTTTTAAAACAATTTTCTTCACATGAGACACTGCAGATGGCTACAAATGCACGATGCCAGGAATGATAAAACATCTGTGAATTACATAATAACACTTAAGTTACCTTAAAATGCATGTATACTTTAACCTCCATAAACACACTGGTACTTATTTAATACAAAGAAAAGACAATGATACTGTTGTGATTAATGATGGCTCTGTGCAGAGGACTCTGGAAGTTCATTATGCAGCCCAACAACTGCCATTCAATGAAGCAATTCATCAGCTTCTTAAAAATGATGCTATTAAAACTGTACAAAGATTAACCCTTTCGGGGAATATGCAAATAATATGTTGGCAGGAATGTGATCAGCTACATGGTGACAAGGTAATGTAATTTCTGTACGAAATCTGCACCACTGCCATACAGGGTCTACCTAGAAGTAAAATAATGGGTTCCAAGAGGGCAAACACATTCTGATCCCCCCTGTGAATACTCATAACAATTTAGACTGATTCCTTTTTCCAGTGAAGCCTCTCTCTCAAATCTATGAACATTTATGATCTCTATTTGACAAAGCAAAGAAACAGATGTTACTTTGGGATATGCAGCTTTCCATAGGGCAAACTCAATACATGCTTTTGCTTGAGGCACAACATCAAGTGGTCTACTGTCCTTACCCCTGTTCCCTAAATTTTGAAGTCAACACTAGAGATGGGTATAAAACGAAAAATGACACACTGTTTCATTGTGTCATAAGGTTACAAAATGTTTCATAATGAAATGGCAGACAGTGTTTCGTTACAAAACAAAACACCATTTTTACTGCTGAAACAAAGCAATTCATTCTCCCTTGCCACCCTGACCCCTGGTGTATGTGTTGTTGTTTTTTTGACAGGTTGGGCTGTGGAGTGAGAGGGAGGGAGGGCTACCCTCCCTCCCCACAGCCTGACCTGTCAAAAAACACCGGCTGGGCGGTGGTGCCAGGGGCAACATGAATTTTCTGCATAACTGAGATTGGGAAGCTAGTATCTTTTATCTAAAGTTGGAGAGGAATTTTGGTCCTCAAGATGTTTTGGACTTCCAGTTTCTTTAATACCCGACTGCCTGCCATGCCTGCTGGGGATTCTGGGACCTGGAGTTCAAAATTCTGGAAAACCAACAGTCTACAGCCCCATTCTGTAGATCGGTGATGCACCAAGTGATGGCTGTTATTAGTTGTCCTGCACATGGTCATCATATCTGTACTCTGCTGATGCGTGAGACAGTCTTTCTGCTAAGAGTGGGAAGCTTTCATAATAGAGTGACTGTTATTAGACTGCAAAGAGCTTGCTTTCAAATAAACCATTATAACTTCCCAGAATTCATATTCTGAACCTTCTATTTATACAAACATGGGCACGTTATTTCCAGTGCTATATTTCCTCTTGTTTCAGATGCTACAATACTCTCTTGCGAGATAGCACTGTTGGGAAAAACTAGGGAATTCATCACCATTAAGACAGAAATTCCAGGTTTCCTCAAAGATTTGTATTTGAAGGGAAAATGTAGTAGAAGGAGATTTTTTTAAATGTTTCTCTCATATTTTAATAGGTATTGTCACTGGGTTTTTTGTTTATTAAAAAAAAATAAAGGGAGAATGGAGTCAACCTACTGGTAAGCAATAGTTTCTAACAAGCAAAGCTATTTATCATTACTATTATTCATGGTAGATGAATGGAAAGAAGGAAGCTCGTGTTGGGACATTCAGAGGGCAGCACTTCAAAAAGAGAAAAATGCACAGCATTAGTATTGGGCCAAACTACTTGATCCAGCTGAAATTTCATTTCCGAAATGTGTTTTGTTTTTTGAAGGAGAGGCACAATGTTCTCCCTACAAAAGCAAAGTTCATTTCCAGGGCACAGTCATACAGTATTTTAAGATGGTAGTGCTTTATGTTTAAAGATTAGTTTGCTGTAGGGTTCCCCCTTTAAAAAAAAAAACACTTGCCTGCTTCAGTTATATGTGCAGCTTGCAAAGGTGCCCAGTGGTGTTTTCCTTTGAGAATAAAGGCTTATTAATAACATTGTCTGGTTTCCTTGACAGAGTTCAAGGATATTCTCAAATATATGTATAGGCTCCTCATAAAATGTCATGCCTCAATCACAGACCTATGAAGAATGACAAGACACCTGAAGGTGGTGCAGTACAATGAGTCCAATGAGAAGCAGGATCCTTGACACTCAATGGAGATAATTTGTTCTGTCAAAGTCTAGAGCAAAAAAAAGGGGGGAGGAAACTTTTGCCAATCTTGGGTCAGAGTCCTTGTCCTATGCTTCATCATGCTCCTGAAGTACAGGGAATTTTAGCTGTATGTTTAAACTATCATATATCCAAGGGCATCAAGGCCTTATCCTTAAGACATAAATCCATATGCATTACTTGGGGGAAGATAATGTTGTTTCTTGGGTTTCTATGAGCAATTGATTCAACTAATGACCTGCAACTGAGAGTCAGGAACTTGTTCTGGGTTCTAAAACATTATAGTATGCACTGCTAGTCACCCTGATCAAGTCCAGGAAATTCCACAAAGCTGGAATACCAAAGATTCCTATATGCACTCCGTGGTTTACAGAAACTATATTGCATCTAATGCAGGCATGTCCAAACTTCGCCCTCCAGATGTTTTGGACCAGAACTCCCAGAATTCCAAGCCTGTATTTCCAAAGGCAAAGGACTGTGGGAGTTCTTGTCCAAAACATCTGGTGGGCCGAAGTTTGGACATGCCTGATCTAATGGGAAGACCCACATATATATTCCTCCTCACCCATGCTGCCTATTCCAACTACTTCAAAAGTGGGAAATATATTGCTTATGACCTTCATGAATTCTGCTCTGCTGCCCCCAAGCCCTCCTTTCATCACTTTAAAAAGTATTAAAGATGACACTGGATAGCTCAGTGGTTTAGATATCTGACTGCAGAGCCAGAGGTTAGCAGTTCAATTCCCCACTTGGTCTCCTGCAAGTAAAGCCAGCCTGTGTAGCCTTGGACAAACTGCAAAAATCCCAAGGCATCCCCAGAAGAAGGGAATGCGGCACACCACTTTTGAGTATTCTCCTCCTGGAAAATCCTGGAAAGGGTTGACGTAAGTCACGATTGGACTTGACAGCAGATGTATTAATAAAGTGAATAGCAGAGCAGTTTCTGAGGGATGCAGTAATTTATTTGGCTTCAAGGCAGACAAT
Organism: Phrynocephalus forsythii; assembly: GCA_029282475.1. Lineage (NCBI taxonomy): Eukaryota > Metazoa > Chordata > Lepidosauria > Squamata > Agamidae > Phrynocephalus > Phrynocephalus forsythii. Next base: position 9,169,925 of record JAPFRF010000007.1, on the reverse strand, counting down.
ACTTTGTTGTCATTTCTGAAGGAAGGAAGGAAGGGAGGAAGGAAGGAAGGAAGGAAGGAAGGAAGGAAGGGAGGGAGGAAGGAAGGAAGGAAGGAAGGAAGGAAGGAAGGAAGGAAGGAAGGAAGGAAGGAAGGAAGGAAGGAAGGAAGGAAGGAAGATCATTTGAAGGTCACAAGGGCATGGAGAATGGGATGAGATTGATCACAAACCACTGCATTTCCCCATCTTAATCTATTTATTAATGTTCAAATTTATTATTATTATTATTATTATTATTATTATTATTATTATTATTATTATTATTATTATTATTATTATTATTATTATTATTATTTAATATTATTATTATTACACTTATTTTAATAGTAGCTATTTCACTGGATTTTATATTACCAATCACGTTTAGGACTCAGTGATCGGCGAATTATGCGAGCAGATCCCAGTAAGGTGGCTTTCTGCATCTGACTGATGGTGACTTTGTCCACTCCAATTTCTTCTAGATACTTGCTTAGGTCTTTGGGCACCGCACCCAGTGTGCCAATTATCACTGGGACCACCCGTACTGGTTTATGCCAGAGTCTCTGAAGTTCAATTTTGAGATCCTGATATCAGGTAATTTTTTCAAGTTGTTTCTCAGTGACTCTACCATCTCCTGGTATAGCAACATCAATGATCCACACTTTTTTCTTCTCCACAATCACAATATCTGGGGTATTATGCTCCAAAACCCTGTCTGTCTGTATTCGGAAGTCCCAAAGTAATTTTGCATGCTCATTTTCAGTCATTTTTTCAGGCTTATGGTCCCACCAGTTCTTTGTTATGGACAGATGATAGTTCTGACACAAATTCCAGTGGACCATTTGAGCAACTACATTATGACACTGTTTGTAATCAGTCTGAGCAATTTTCTTGCAACAACTCAATATATGGTCAATAGTTTCATCTGCCTCTTTGCAGAGTCTACATCTGGGGGAATCAGCTGATTTTTCTATTCTAGCCTTAACTGCATTTGTTCTGATAGCTTGTTCTTGAGCTGCAAAAATCAGGGCCTCTGTCTCTTTTTTCAGTGTTCCATTGGTGAGCCATAACCAAGTCTTTTCCTCATCTACTTTTCCTTTGACTTTTTCGAGGAACTGCCCATGCAGCGCTTTATTATGCCAGCTATCAGCTCGTATTTGCATTGTTGTTTTCCTGTATTGACCCTTTGTTTGATTTACTTTAAACATCTCCCTGGCTCTGTGCTATTTTTTACATAATCTGCCAATGCATGCTTCTCTTCTTCAACTGTCTGCTTCACTTGCAGAAGACCTCTACCACCTAATTTTCTAGGTAAATACAGCCTGTCAACATCACTGCATGAATGTAATGCATAGTGAATGTTCATAAGTTTTCTTGTTTTCCTATCTAGAATATCTAGCTCCGTCTGAGTCCAGTTTATAATGCCAGCAGTATACCTGATGACCGGTATGGCCCAGCTGTTAATGGCCTTGATGGTGTTACCACCATTCAGCTTACTTTTTAATACTTTCCTAACCCTTTGGATATATTCTTTACTGACCACATTTTTCACTTGCCCATGCTTTATATTATCTAACTCCAGTATGCCCAGATATTTATAGGCTTCAGACTGATGATACTTAATAGCTTGTCCATTTGGCATTTCAATTCCTTCACTCTCAATTATTTTTCCTTTTCTCAGTGCCACTGTGGCACATTTGTTTAGTCCAAACTCAATACTAACATCGGTGCTGAAAATTCGGGCTGTGTTGGTCAGTGAGTGTATTTCAGTTTCTGATTTTCCATACAACTTTAAGTCATCCATATACAATAGATGAGAAATTTTCCCTGAATTTTTAGCAGTTTGGTAACCTAAATTTGTCTTCTGCAAAATTATTGAGAGGGGAATCAGGGCAATAGTAAATAGCAGAGGTGACAAAGAGTCACCTTGAAAAATCCCTCGTTTGATGCTAACCAATCCATAGCTTTAATCCCTGACAAACAATTCTGTTTTCCAGTTCATCGCATTTTCAATTAGGGCACTAATACTTTTACATATTCCAATGCCATCCAGGCACTTAATAATCCAACTATTCAAAGGCTTTTTTATAGTCAATCCAAGTCAAAGGCTTTTTTATAGTCAATCCAAATCATATATAAATTAGTTTTCCGGGCTTTACAATAGTCTAGGATCATTTTATCAATGAGTAACTGATCTTTTGTGCCTCTACTTCCCCGTTTGTTCCCTTTCTGCTCTACTGGCATGATGTTATTTGCTTCCAAATAATCCTGGACTCTTAAAAGCTATGATGCCTGTTAGCAGTTTATACATAGTTGGTAAACATGTTATTGGCCTGTAATTTTCAGGTATTGCTCCTTTTGTTGGATCCTTCTGAATCAAATAGGTTTTCCCAGTTGTTAACCACTCATTAATATAACCTGTTCTCAACATTTCATTAAATTGTTGGGCCATTTTTCCATGCAGACTGGTCAGGTGTTTAAGCCAAAACACATGCAGTTGATCATTGCCAGGTGATGTCCAGTTTTTGACTCTTTGTACTCTTTTGGTGATCATATCAGCTGTTATTTCTAGTTGGTCCATTGTGCACTTGGAGAATTTCTTCTCAAAATCTTGGAGCCATCCAACATTTCTATTATAGTCTTTCTCAGCCCCCCATATGTCTTTCCAAAACTGAATGGTTGCCATTTTTTCAGGCTTTTCATCTTTTTTACCTATCTTCTGATTTAAACTATGATAGAACTTTCTTTGATCTGATTGAAACAACTGGTTGTCTTTTTACTGAGTAAATCTAGCATCATATCTTTCAATTTTTCTAGCTGTTGCTGTTATTTGCTGCTTCACTATTTCCAATGCTTCTCCAATTTTCCTTGTACTTAGCCAGTAATTTTTAGTCAAATATTTCTTGAACTTACCATTCTTTAATTTGTCCTCCTGCAGGTTTTTTAAGTTACTCACATCTGCTCGGAGTCTTTTGATTTTAAGCTCCAGTCTGATTTTCCAATTATTATTATTATTATTATTATTATTATTATTATTATTATTATTATTATTATTATTATTATTATTATTATTATTATTATTATAGGGCGAAAAACTCCTACTGTAAAAATGCCCTGCCATAACATTGTTTCCTCCAATATACTTAAGAACACAGCAACACCTGAAATGTCCTGTTAAGATATAATTTGGTTCTGTCACTTTGCAGATGAATGAACTAGAAGAATGATTTTTTGCTCTAACAATTCTGCTTCTACTAGCACCTTTTATCTCTTTTGTACCATAATCTATGACAATTCTCTAGAAATTGCATACTTTCATCCCAGTGCTTTAATCCACATGAAACTCTGATCATCCAATCCTTTTTTTTCCAAGGCTACAATATGGAATAAAGCTTAATTTATTTTAGGTTATGATGCCCACTGCTGAACTGGCTTGGCAAAGGTAGTGAGGCCTGCAGGTTGTACAATTTGCAAAACCAACAGATGGCTGCAAACAATCAGGTAGTATTAAGCCAAGATCAAAACAGATCATGAATGAGGTTGGAGCTAAACCTTAGGTGTATGTTTCATCTGAATCTCACAATAACATCCCAAGGATGATCTCACAGGTTACCAAAGGGACTGTATTTCTTTCTCTTATTGTGGCTAGATTATAACAGATAAAGTTACTTCGGATATTGCAAGCTCAACACAACTCATTTGAATAAAATTGTAGCTGAGTGAAGAAACTGGCAAGAAGCCCGATTGCTTCTATTCCAAATATCCTTGAAAGAGTTTCCAACAAGCAGTAAAATTGAGTATCAAAATGACTGGGTATAGAAAAGGCAGATATAAATTGATCTCCTTTTGAAAAATAACAGGAGGCTATAGCACCATATAATTAGTCAGAACATATGATTGTTTGGTATGTTTATTTCAATGCCTAATGAATGTAAAGGTGTTTGTTTGTTGTCTTAATAAAATATAAAGACTTTCAGATAATGTCATTTTGCTGAGAGTTGCAATCCAAGAAAATCAGGTGATCCAAGACAGGGAACCATTGCTCTCCATAAAGGGTGGTGAACCCATTCTGGCCTCTGGTAAATGTTGATGAGAGTACAGATGTCCCCTGCCCTTTCACAGTTCATACACTGCAGTCGCGATATATCGCGAGTTCGCAGTATATGAAAAAAAGGCCTCCTGAGGTAATAAGGAGGAAAGGCCTTCCCATGCCCATCAGAGGCCCCCAAAGTGCTTCCCCTGCAAACCAGAAGTGACTTTTGGTAAACCAGAAGTGACCTCTGGATCAAGAGGAACCACTTTGGGGGCCTCCAAGGGCCCAGGAAACCCCTTGCAGGCCCGTTCGGAGCAGTGCCAGGCCTGGGGTAATTACAAGAGTGCCCCCCCATTCTCAACCCAACCCAGCATCCACATATTGCGGATTTTCAATTATCGCGGGTCAGGTCAGTTCCCTAACCCCCGTGATAGGTGGTGGTTTACTGGACTGTACTACTTTCTCAATATCTGAGGACCACAGATTCTTCTAGCCCAACACTGTAGAAGCAACAGTATTTCAGCCTTTCATAAAGGCCCTTTATATAGCCAAAATCTGAAGACTAAACCCGAACCTTCTATCCGGAAATCATGTGGCTTTTTTTCTGAGAGCTTTCATTCTAGTTACCTTTTGTAAGTCTATTACCCCCTGGGTGCTTGAGGCATTTTCCTTCTTGACAGCCTTGAGCAGAAAATAAACAGAAGGCTTCTTTACATTCTGGCAGTCAGAATTAGCTGGAAAACCACTATGGTTCCCAACCACAGCTAATGAAGAAATGCCATCAAATGGTAGAACAATAATTTTGACACCCGTTTGTGTGTGTGTGTGCAGGTTCTTAGTTGTACTTTAAAACTTACCACTTAAATGCACCACATAGTGAATGACATACAACTTGATATTAAACTCTTGACCTTTTAAAGGTGGAAATCCTATTTCTTGATACCAGCACCTTCCTACAGAGGACTGTCAGTGTTGTCCTTATAGAGGAATATTCAATGTCACGGCAATTTTGCAGCCTATTCATGTGATAATTCCAGAAGCCAGGCCTATAGAAACAAAAGCAAACTCATCAGGAGTGATTATACTCTAACTGCAGCTTTGTGATATAATCAAATGGATAGTTCTATACATTGGTAACTGCTCTCTCAACAGGAATTATCCAACCAAAACAAAGGGACACATTGCAGTTATGTGTTTGATGTGTATCTAAATGCATGAAATATTCAGCTTCATCCTGATCCTCTCCCATTCACTTCTCAGCAATGCAGTTCATTTGAAATATTATTGGCACAGCTGCCATTGCTATTTGAATCTGATTACTAATTAATAATATTTCTGCTTTACTGGAAACTATTTATGCATACATGTCTGCATCCTCAATGAAATTACACTTCAGGAAGTAATCCCTAACTGTTTGTCATTCTAGGAGTCCAGAATCTAGGTCATACTTTCTGTTAACAATGTGGGTGGGGGCAAACGTCAATCGGCCACACAACTGTCATACACATCTTACCACAAATACTTTGTGGGGTAGTTCATAACACAATATGTATGTGTGTCTTGTGGGGCGTGCAACACATATGCAACTCTTTGGATAAACCAGGATGTGCCAAACCTTGGATAAACCAGGAGGTATTTGTAGGTTAACAGGAATACTTTTTGGAGGGCGGAAATGGATTATTTTGTTTGCTGCAGTGGGTGGCTTTGTCTTTTTCTGGGTCAGTGTCTCGGATTTGCACAAAAGATGTGAGGTGGGAGAATTTAAAAAAAAACCTACAAAAGGAGGGACTTTTATCACTCCACCCCCGTGAAAGAGTGCTAAATAATATGCCCAAGAAATGACACAAAACCAAAAGCACTTTGCTTCCTTCTCCCTCTGAGGGTCCATGCTGTATGTGTTTCTTACACAAGACTAGAGAGGAAGATGTTCCAGATCTGGGTTTGGTCTCCGGCATGTTTGTTCTCCTGCTTCTTCCTGTATGATGATACCAAGTTTTATCCCAGGAACTGTAGGCCCTGTCCATTTTCCCTGGTTTGTGTGGAGTCCTCTTCCACCTGCCATTAATTGTTTCATGCCACTTCTTAAATGCAGTATAATATAGTCACTGAAGGATGAGGTGGAACACCTGTAGCCCTGGAGATGGTCTTGTACTGTGATCTCCTTCAAACAATATCTGGACATCCACAAACCCTTCAGTCCTAGTATAGCAGAAACCTACTGTGTTTGCTAGTTAGTGTAGAAATTTGATGCAGACTTTCATCTCTCACTTTGTCTTCTGAGATAAGATAGTAAGTGTCACATGAGAGGAGCAGGCTTCTGGCCAGTAAAATAAAAATAATTTAAACCAACTTATCACATTTTGGGGGCCACAAGGGCCTTGTTAGGCTGAAACTAGTCCATAACCCATATCTTGTGGCCTGACAGATTCAACACACTCATGTTTTATAGATAGCCCTAGGCAGGCAACCAAATGAGAGCTTAATTAACTCCTAAACCCACAAGCCATGGTTAGGAAGCTCTATTATGGTTCTGGGTTTTGCAAACCATGCAGGCCTCATTCACACTCATTATCCTACTCTAGAAAAAGATGGCAAACAGGAGAAAGGGTAAATAAGGCTTATTTACTCAAGTAACCCCAGGATATTTATATATATATACATATATACAATCCTGCCTCTCATCTATATTCAGAGTTTACCATTTGGAGTAGAAATTTACCCTTATGTAAACAAAATGTGCCTGTGGCAGTAACCTTTGGGCTGAGAGAACAATTTTAATCCTTGTAGAAATAAATGGCACACATTTATCACTCGGAGAAATGACTAATGTAAAAGTCTAGTATAAATTGTCCACGGAGCATCCCAGTGGGGATGTTTGCTCTCTTTTGAAACTCTCAACAGCCCTTTTAAAGTTTCATGCTAAATAAAGCTTCATTTTCCATGTAACAGCTTCATACCTTCCAGAAAAGAAGACAAAGGCACGAAAAGTGCAGTACTGGGCTAGATTTCTCCTGTATTCTGAAGATGTCATAAGAGAAGGGCATTGGCAAACCGAAACGGTTAGGTTGAAACTAGTGATGGGCACAAAATGCTGGTTCATCCTTTGGACGAACAGGTGTTCAGTGATTCCCAGTCCTCTCAGAAGCAGTGCCTGGAGTAGGCAGAACTGCGAAGTAAGGGTGCTGCCTCTGAGGAAGGCAAGGCTGGGAACTTCTGAACACTTGTTTTGTCTGAAGGACAAACTGGCACAAACTGATGAATTGGTAGTGCGTGCCCACCTCTAGCTACAACAAATGTCATTTAATTTGTATTTCTCAATACCTTGGGTGTAAACAAATGAAGGATACTGAACTGCTTAATGTACCATATTTGACAAAAGTTCACCATATGCGGGCTGAAATTGTACTGTGTGCTGCTGCCCAAAAAGCAGATAATTTGGAGGAGAATCACCAAAGGTTGTGAACATTACCTGTTGTATACTGAATCACATGACTTAGCCTTCAGCAGATAATGTCTATAGAAATTTCTGAACAATTCACTTGCAAAAGGTGCAACTTTCATGTAGCAACTCAACAAGATTTGAGCTGCTACGGTATGTGGTACTGAAATGGTACTGAAAGCAAAAGGCAGTGGAAAAAATCACTGTTTGTTCCACCTCACAAGCACCCAAGGGTCATATATCATCTTAAATGGAACAATTTGTTCAATGGTTAGGCAACCCTGGTGCCATACTTCACGTCCCTCTCGCTGCAGTTGGCGGCCCCGCTGGAGACTGGTTCGAAGGAACGTAACCTCACATCCTTGTGGGGTCAATCTGAGTTTGAAGGAACATAACCTCACATCCTTGTGGGGTCAATCCGAGTTCACCCCGACCACGCCCCCTGAACTGTGCTCCAAGCGGGGTGAGAGATTCCCATCCTGGAGCTCTTTTCAATCTTTTCAATCTGCTTCTCAATCCATGTTGAAAACCGATTTCAACACGGAGGCAAGTTCACCTCGGCTCGAGGAAGGACGTGAAGTAACCACACTGGTTCCATGCCAGTTCCTTCAAAGAAAGGGCTGGGCCAAGTGTGGCCCTTCATATGTTGTTGAACTGCCACTCCTAGACTCTTTGTCATTGTCTATACAGGTAAGGAATGGCTTATGGGAATTGTAGTCCAAGATAATCTAGAATGCCACATTTTGTCCATCCCTATTCAATCAAGAGATATGTGCATCTGTGAACAATTGTATGCATACACAACAAAGGTAATGCTAATCATGCCTTGTTAAATTATCTGGTGTAAGGACTACAAGTACCTAAAATGGCTAGTTGCTGAAAACTAATTCTGATATTACATTTTTGCCTTAGCCTTTCTCCGTAATGTTTCCAGAAGCATTAAGAGACCTTTGGGTAGTGGGCGGCATATAAGTTGTAAAAATAAAATAAAATAAATAAATAAATAAATAAGTGGTTCCCTCCTAGCTTTTATTTTCATAAGGCAAAATATGACTGGGTCAAACTGATTCTGGGCACTTCATTACTGATTGGGGATTTCAAACTGTAGGTACCTCTGATCTAAGCAGATTCGAACCCCATGAAAGACTCATTTCTGAAATTCAAGAGAGTGGCAGAGAGTCTGTGTGGACAATTATGAGCTAGATAATATATCCCTCACCTCTAGATCATGCTGATCTGGTTTGCAGTTGCACATGCTAGAAAATAAAACTATAATAACAATTCCTGTGAAAACAGAATGCATTTCACTGTATCCTATGTTCAGGCTGTTTTACTTGGTGCTGTCTATTCTGGCTGGTAAAAATTCTTGAAAGTCTTGGCCTGAGCAGGTTCTCAGGGAGCCCTGCTGCCTGAGATTCTTGAACACAAGATTCCAGGGCCTCAGCATGGGAGCTTATGCAGGCAAAGCACCCACTCCCTTGCAGTGAAATGCAGTCTCTTCCCTCTATGGAAAGTCAAGGGATAATATGATTAAGTTTTTCAGATGTTTTCTGATATGTTCTAACAAAAACAAATGACTTAATTTTAAGCACTGTAATAGCACAGGCAAGCTGCAAATGCCATATGGTTATTTGATTCATTCATCATATCCTGTGCTATGAGTGCAGTCATGTTAACGTGCTATTTAATATATTTTTCAGCCTATCTTGAGCATTCAGCTTTTCACAGACCTTGGAAATGATAATTCTCAAGGAAAGGAAAGAATGATGGTCTGAATGCTATTTCAAAACATATGTACTTGTTCCCAGCAGAATAGCTTACATGTTTTTTTTTTTGCAGCAAAAGGAAAACGTTACAGCAGTAAATCCATAGGTTCACATAATACATACCGGTACATTTTTAGAAATACGAATAAATGTCCAGATAGAAACATATCTTAACTAAATAAGACAAAAAGTAGTAGATCTCTAAAACGTCAAGGTTTTGCAAAGACTGCAAATAAATATTAGAAAAAGAAGAAAGACAAGAAAGATAGACAAAGCAATGTTGTTTAAGTCTGTGGCAGTTTCACCCGTACCACACCATGACATCGCTGTAGTTCTCAGGGTGGGGAGTTCAAAGTCTGTAAATCTGGCTTTCACTAACAATTTCCAAGGTTAACAACATACAGAGTTTTCATTTGAGGAACAAATGCAAATTCACAGTAAAGTGAAGTCAGAATGAATCCAATTAGAATATTGACTCCAAATTTTTTTAAAAATATATTTCTCATTTTATTTATACTTGAGCTACTGAAGGACAAAGCATTACTCACACCTTAGGGGAAATGGAGGGGTGTTTGGAATCTGAAAAGGTACTAAATAAAGGTACTAACAAATAAAGGGGTTCTTTATTTGTTTTAAGGAGAACTCGATACTTTCATTTTATGATGTAGTCCTGGAGTATGGTGGTGGTGGTGGTGGTGGTGGAGTGTTAAGACAATCCTTGTACTACACTCCAAAGCTTCCCAGGTTACCTTTTCCTCCAAAGTGTGAACAGTCCATGAGGTTTCTTGTCAGAATGGGACCAGTTACAAAGAAAGAAAGGCTGCTCTCAAGTGCTTTGCAGGCAACTTCGCAGGCTATTGGTACTTTGTCATTTTTTTCTAAGGACTTTTAGAATGTCTACTAGTTCAGAAGGCTCCTTGTGGCACATCTGAGGGGGATGTGATGTGGCTTCTAACATTAAAAAGACTTCCCTCTCCAGCTTTGTGCTTTTGAAGATCTGATTTGCAGGCAGTCTCTGTCTTCAGAATTCTTGTTCCCCACGTCCTTTGTGTCTTTCTTTAATTTAGGGTTGCCAGGTTAACAGCATCGAGTTCCCTGATATTTTGGGACCAATTCTTAAGACCAGCATGGACTGCTGTGATGCTGCAGAGGTGAGGAAGACAAGTCTTGGAAAGGAAGCTTTGTGCAGAGCCCCGGAGCCCTGGCACCCACTGGGAATGGGCAGAGATAGCATAATAGCCACCCGAAGTACAAAAATCAATTTGTCCCACCTCTGTTCGCATCACTTTGCTCAGAGGGATGAGCACCTTCTGATTACCCTCTATTTATGTTGTTATGGCTGCTCTGATCAGCCTTTCAGTACTGGGAGGGGCTCCTTTGCCTCCCTGCGCCAGCTGTGACATGCAAATTGTGGATTATGTTGTCTGTCACACTAAGATCCTAAATAAGGCTCCGGTGAAGGTTTATTTCATCTCCCACCTGCCCACCCATTCAGGAGAATGAGATTAGCTGGTTGCTCTGAGTGCTACTCAGATTGGCCAACAGTGGCAGTGAGTTTTCGCCCATCCCATTCTCCTCAGGTGAGGTGTGGCCATTTATTACTCTACCGGTCACAACTGGTGGCTACTGCAAGTGCCAACCCATGTTAGTATTAGAAAGTAGAGTGCAGCCCTCTATATTAATAGTCTAGGATATTAAAACTATTAGTTAGAGCATTAAAATTGGTCCCTTGAGATTAGATGAATGCTGGCCAGACCGTTTCTGTGGGATGGGTCCTATGCTAATGGACAGCACCCAGCAAAAATTATTTAGACCCCCCTTTGGATTTTCATCCTTTACAGTTTACTTAATACAGCTAATCAATAAATTGTGGCCAAATTTGAACTCCACAATTCTTGTCTCATCTCTTTATTTTGGGGCTGGGGTGGCAATGAGTGACCTCTAAGGTGATTTGGGTCACTAGTAGCTGCCGGATGTAATATCTGCTCAGGGATTTCTTTGAGGCTTCTCCAGATTCCACATCTTGCACCTGATTCCAATTGGCATCCTTCCTAGAATAAGAGGGAGTTAGAGGGTGGGTCAAGATCTTTTCTAAAGAAGTAACCTGGTAAACTATCTGTTCCAGCTTCTGGAACACAGCCACCACTGTTCTCCCAGTGATTGTTGAATGTTCACCCATCAGCTTCAATATTTGGCACCTGGTCCATATTTATTGAACCAGCTGTAGTATCAGATGCCAAGAAAGTCCCAATTCCAGTCCCAGTCCCAAATTTCTGCCCCACTCCCCAAGTCTTTCTCCAGAGACTTGGAAAAAGCATAATTCCATGTGATTTAAACACTGAGACACGGCAAGCTTCCACTTGATTTTATTGATTCTGGGTTGAGCAAAATTTACCTTCAGGGCCAGTTGTCAGCCCCTTCCAATCACTGAATCACTTACACCTCCATTTTCCTCCCATCAAAAAATGCCAAACCTTGTTCCTTGAAGCCTGGATATGCATTATTTGGTATATAAAAGGACCCCCCCAAGCCCAGTTTTAAGCACCAAACCACATTTTTTTAAGGAAAGCAGAAGTGACCATGTGATAACTTTCTGTTTCTTTTTTTTTTAAAGTACAGTGACCCCCCCCCGCCTATCACGAGGGTTAGGGACCCGACCCAACCCACGATAATTGAAAATCCACGATATGCAGATATGGGCTGGGTCGGGCTTAGAGTGCTTAGCTGGGGGCTCTTGTACTTACCCCCAGCCTGGCACTGCTCTGAACAGACCTGTGAGGGCCTTCCTGAGCCTTCTGGAGGCCCTTTTGAAAACTCCAAAAGGCCCTGGAAGGCCTGTTCGGAGCAGCAACAGTCCTAGGGTAAGTAAGGAAGTCCTGAAACAGGCCTCCCCCCCCTTATCCCAGGGGGCCTTTTTCATATACTGTGGTCCCGCAGCACAGCGGACCGCAGTATATGAAACACGAATGGGTGGGGGACCACAGTATTTTTATCACCCTCAAGGTTTTGAAATGGACAGTATAGTCCCTGAACCCTCTAAATCTGTCTTGGTCTAAATGAAATCTGTTGAGTGAGGTCATCCAAAGGGTTGTAGAGAAGTATCATTACCATACTGAAAAGTGTGCAGCTTATATAGGTATACTGCTCCATAGCATCTAAGGCAGGCATGTCCAAACTTCAGCCCTCCTGATGTTTTGGACCATGACTCCCAGAATTCCAATCCTGTATTCCCAATGGCAAAGGACTGTAGGAGTTGTGGTCCAAAACATCTGGGGGGGACGAAGTTTGGACATGCCTGATCTAAGGTATTCTTGGAGCTGTGTACAGTTAAATTATGCTAGCTTCACATTGCACCCCCCAAACAAACAGGGTACTAATGTGACTGACCTCAGAAGGGTGGAAGACTGAGTCAACCTTGAGCCAATCATCTGGGTTCATCCGAGTCATCAGCATAGTTCTGGTTGCAGTACAGTAATTTAACCACTGCATCCTAAAGCAGAAATCTACTTTCTGTTTGCATTCTTTCAACAGAAATGATGAAATTGCCCCCCCCCAGTGTCTGTGATGGACTGGAAAGGGGCTAGTAAAATACAGCTGAATCCAGGCGCTTGATGCCCTCTTGGGAAATGGCTCATCTGACTGCAGAGGTGGTTCTTCGCTTATTCAATGTGATGTGAAAGAGCCAGGTTCACAATAGGGGATTGCTGCTTGATTGATTTTTACTATTGGAGGGCCAGCTGGTACTTGTCACATTTAGTGGCTTCTACCAGTTTAGGCTCTAAATCAGCTGCAACCCCTCCTAATCAGAGGTGGCTTGGCTACAGTGATCCATGCACTTCAGACTTAAATTACTTTGATGTATTACATCAATAACTGTACATGAAGCTTTTTCAATATGTCATTTAATGTAGAATGTAGTAGCTGAATCACTAACTGGGACGATCCCCTAGCAACAAAATATTCCAGCTCTGAAGGACCTTTCCCAGATTTCCCTTTCGCAGTGCAATTATGTAGATGCTTTTGCTCACCTTTTAAAATCCCTTCATGTCTTGGGACTGAGATACTTGAATGCCCATCTTCTACAACACATATTTATCTCTTTATTCAAATTATTTTATTTCACGTAAGAGCTCTCTATGGCTTATTGCAATTATAATTGAAAACTCCAAGGTTGTTCAAATCTTTAATTGAGATCACACTGTATTAAGTGATATTATCCTCCAAAAATGTAAACCTACAGCTAGTTCAGTTATGAACCGGCCCTCTGAGGAATTGAATGAGGCCTGGACCATAGAATCGTAGAGTTGGAAGAGACCTCAAGGGCCATCTAGTCCAACCCCCTGCCATGCAGGAACCTCCATCACAATATTTCCGACAGATGGCCATCCAGCCTCTGTTTAAAAACCTCCAAAGGAGGAGACTCCACCACCCTCCGTGGCGGCATATTCTACTGCCGAATAGCTCTAACTGTCATGAAGTTCTTCCTAATGTTCCAATGGAATCTCTTTTCCTGTAGTTTGAAATCACTGCCCCAAGACCATTTCACTTTGTGAGGCTCTCTCATTGTTTGGGAAGAGGGGCAAAAATGTTTTGATTTCAAGAATGGCATGTTAAACATTTTTATTCATAAAACACATGACGGTCATGCACCTTTGGTTGAAGTGAGGTCTGGGCTGCCTTCACTCTTTACAGACCCTGCTTATGAACACAACTAAGTGCCATGTAAAATGAAGTGGCATGAACCAACCAATCATCAAGAGAATAAAAATTTAGAAAAACTGCAGGCACCATCCACCTGTGCTCATATTTTCCCCATAGAACAGCACTGATCAAATTAGAATTTCACCAGTCACACAAGGCAAGCTTTTGCTTGTTCAAATCAGATAGAGGGAAAACAGATTTTTTTCCAATGATCAGCTAACAGTAGGAGACAAGAAGGAAATGAGTCCCTGTTAAAGGGGGGAAAGGGGGCTGGGGGACAGCCTCAATCTCTGTTGCAAATTGTGACATTCACGGTGTCCTAAAAGTGACATATTGGGGAGGAGGGGGAGAACAGATTTTCTCTCATTTGGTTTCCCACTGTTTCTCTGACCTTTCCAAACTGGATTGCTAGCAAGAGATTTTTTAAAAAGTAGTTTTATTCCTTGTGAGACACTTAGCTGCTAAAGACTGTGAGAATGCATAGAACAACACTTGTTTAATAGTTCTTCAAGACTCTTTTGCCAGCAAGAGTTACTGAGAGAACCAATAAGAGAAAAATAAGATGTAGAACATCAGTAGAAGTACAATTCAGAGTAACAGAATTGACTGCAGTTTGGGGTTTAGCTTTCCTTTGATTGTTCACTGCTGGATATCCATAGCACCACTTGGAATACTGAACAAGTATGAAGCTGTCTTAAACTGATTAAGAACATGAATTGGTCAAGCCCAGTGTCTATTACTCTGCCCAACAAAACCTTTCCAGTCTCTTTTAATATAATTGCATTACAAGTCCTACTGGGCTTGATGGAACTTACTCTGAACTAAATGGCCCTAGTAATGAACCTTAAGCACAGCTCTCTTGTGGTGTGGCTACTCAAACCTCTTCCATCTCATAAGGACGGGGACTGGCCCTTGGACTTTCTTCACACAAAACAGTTGTCCTTCCACAAAGCAACATTTGGTAAGTCACCATCCGTTTTGCCTCAAATTGAAGAAATGGAAGAAGATTGATCCTCTGTCCAGATCATAAGCCATCATGTCAATTACTACTGACAGAATACTAAAGTGAAAAGCAAAGTGTGCTGCTTATATATCAAAAAGCAAAAAGCACTCTCTAGGTGGTTCATGAGTTTTAATTATGAAACCTACACATTGACCCCCTCCCTGCAGCAAGCCGGGTACTCAATTTACTGTCCTTGGAAGGATGAGTCAACCTGGAGCTGGCTAGCTGAGCCTGTTAGGATAAAGCTTAGGTCATGAGCAGGAATGCAGTTTAACCACTGCACTGAGTGATGGCACCTCTGCACCACAACCATCCACTGCTAGGGCATCTGCAACATATTCCAGTGGAGTTATCCTGCACATTCAGTTGCCAGGAATCTTAATTTTGTGGAATTCAGCCGAGGGGGCATAGCCTGCCCTGCTAGACAGCCAGCTACTTTGGAGCTTGCCTTTAATATGCTTTCATGCAGCAGTGAATGAATCAGCCTGTAGAAAAGGGAGGGACACAAGCAAGGACTTCTTCACAGACTCAGCTGGGAGACTTACTTCCTCCCTTTGATGTGCTTCCGTTCTGAATAGTCGTGATAAGGAGACCAACACTGGCTGGCACGATATGTCAACTGCTAACTTACAATCGGTATTCACGCCAGCAAGAATTGGTTCCATTCATATATTGATAGTCCCTCCCCAGTCCCTCTTGTTTCTTGTGTATCATGTCTTTTTTGGATCCCAAGCCCGAGGGCAAGGTCTGTCTTCATTTATTTCCCAGATGCTTTCGGAGCCTTTCCAGCTGAGAAGCAGGATACAAATGTTTTAAGTCAATTAATGATCAAGTTTCAAGTAACTGAAGAAAATTTCAATATTACAAAAAAAAAAATATCTGGACCTCATATTCAATAAGTTGGTACACCCCCTCTGAAATTTGTGACAAATGTAATTGTATTATCCATGTGTTTCTGGACACTTTTCTTGCATATAGTCATTTGAAAAAGAATGTACATGTGATGTACACCCTGTTTCAATTCTGTGGTTTTATATATCAGGAAATAAAATAAAAAAATAATCTGGTCCTTAGGAGTTGCTGAGGTGTTTTCTACTTGGCATTGTGTTCATTCCCCAACCTTTTTGTTTGGTATTTATTTTATTATCGGGGTGGGGGGTGGGGAGGGGGAGAAGGGGAGGGTGTGGGGGTGGGGGAGGGGGAGGGAGGAGGGGGAGGGGGAGGTGCGGGGGGCTTGGGGTGTGTACCTTGGGGGGCCACGGGAAGCAGCGGCGGCGGTGGCGGTGGCGGCGCTTGCTGGCTGTGGCGCTCCCGCGTGCACGGGCGGGGAGCCCGGGGCTCCTGGGCGGGCGGGCCCCCGCCTCCTCCTCCAGTCGGCGGCCGGAGGCAAGAGGGGCGCAGAGAAATGCCCGGCAAAATAAGCGGCGCGCAGAGGTGCCCCATAATCTGTAAACCGCGGCCGGCGGCGGGGCGCCCGCCTCGGTGGGGCACCTCTGCGCCGCCGCTTGCCTCCCGGCTGCGGCCTCGGGCGGGCGGCGTTGCCACCGGCCGCGGAGTTGGCGCGCGCGGCCGCCGACAGGAGGAGGAGGCGGGGCCCACCTGCCCAGGAGCCCCGGGCTCCCCCCCACCCCGCCCGTGCGCCGTGCCCGGCGGCGGCGCTCCTCCTCCGGCTGCCCGCGGGACAGAAGAGGAGGAGGAGGAGGAGGGCAGCGGAGGAAAAGGGGAGGAGCCTCCCCGGCCTCCCCAGGCGGCCCGGTGCCAACCGGTCCACGGACCGGCACCGGTCCGCGGCCCGGGGGTTGGGGACCACTGTGTTAGCGTACACCTGAATGATGCTGACCAGGAAACTGCTAAACCTTTGGCATTTATAGAGGTGGTCACATTTGCTGATGATCAGTTACTCAAGGACAGTTGGTTAGCTGCTACATAGCCTCTTAATTTTATGGATGCAGTAAGGGTGTGCTTAGTTTTTCATACATGGTTTCTCCATTCTGGCTTAAGTTTTGTAAAACTAAATCAAGAAACAGTGTAATATGTCATGTGCTGTTGTTAGTATTTATCTAAATTTCAGATCTGCTGAGGACCAGGTGATTTTTATTATGTCAGAAAAATGGTGATTCAGTTTGATTCATGATTCATCAAGGTCAATGAATCACAAAAAAATAAATTTATGATTTTTTCCCTGATGAATCAACAAATTGATTTATAACTTTGTTTTTTTTTTAACTTTAAACCCTTATTAAATGGACTTCAAGGCACCCAGATACATGATATTTACAGGAAAGATTTCTCTATAACCCCTACAAGTTTGGTAAAGATATATTTCTGGATGTGAAAGTTATGAACCCTCCAGGCACAAAATTTGCAGGGAAGCTTCCGATGAATTCATCTACAATCTCTCCATGTTTGGTAAAGTTTGGGTTTCAGACATCTAAGTTATATACCCAAAAGGTTGGGCCCACTAGGAAAGTGCCCTCTAACAACTGGCTTGAGAAAACCCAATATTCACCAATCACCAATCCTGGAGGTCCTGTAAAGGAGAGTCAGCGGAAGCTTCTCTGCAAGTTTGATGTTTCTACTTACTTGTGAAGGGAGCTTTGTGGGGTGGGGTCCTATTCAGGACACATAACTGAGATACCATAAATCCAATCTTCCCCAGAACATTTTCCTGCAAATATGTTTCTTTTGGTGCCTTTGCAGACATTTTATAATCCAACAAATTAATGAATCAAAAATCACTAAAACTTAATCAATTTGTTTGAGCATGAATTGATGAAATTTGGGGATGAATATTGCAATTCCGTTTTTAAAATCCATGCCCTTCTCTATTTGTAATAGATAAAACCATAGAATTTAAAAAGAATTTACACTCTTTTTCACATGAGTATACGTTATATGTTAGCTGTAAACCCAAGGTATCTAGTAACAGTAATTTCAGAAGTGACATGAACTGATGAGAATGTTTTTTTACAAGTACATGCATGGGTGAATTGTGACTTGATTTAAGACCAGAACTTGTATTTAGCTCCACCCTCTTTGTTATCTTCAGCTATTCATGCCACATTTTCTTGTGCAAAAATTCTATAAACAAGTTTGCATGGGCCTATAATATCACAGACTCCAATACAAAAAAACCAGAGTTATGACACTGATCCATTTCTGTATGACCAAGTCCAGTACCAAATCTGAGGGGGGAAAGGCCCAGTCTTCTCCAAAGGTGCTGCAGTTACTATGTTGTAAAAGATTACAGCAACATGTGATCCAAATGGTACATTTAACGGTGTATTGTACAGGTTCTCAAATGTCCTTAGTATCAGATTCTGAGATTCACAAGACACAAGCTGGGCATTCATGGTGAGTAGACCAGGGCCACAACATAGACTACCAGCCGACCCAGAGCTTCTGTCTGGTGCCGTTGATTGGGGAAAGGTGAGACCAGGCAAGTCAATAAAATTTTGGAGATCATTTCTAATTCTGTTTCAAAGGCATACTTCAGGAACCCTATTGATTGGCCTTGCAGAAAGACAGACACTACATTGCAAATGTGTACTCAGAGATGAATATGCAGAGTCATAATTAAATAAGTTGATTTTCAAATAATAATTTTAAGACCTATTATACTTCTTAGTGAGATGCATAGATTATTGATTATAATAAAGTGATAAAATGTAGTAATTTATCTAGATGTGCAGTGTGAAAACCCAATATCCTTTTAAGACAGGTGTTGTCAATGTAATGTTGCATGTGGGAAGGTGCAAGTATCCATATAAAACTATCAAAAATCTGGTGGACATCTGATAAAATGAAAAACTATTTGGATTAAAATACATACCCGACTTAATAGAATGATAAAAAAATCATGTAGTCTTTAGGCCAGAACTGTTTCTACTAGGCATCTTATCAGAAAATGTAGGCAAACAAAATATTTATCTAGGACTGCATATTCTTACAGTGGCAGCACATTGTAAGTCTATGGAACTCCCTGCCACAGGAGTTTGATGGCATCTGACCTGGACAACATTCCTAGAGGAAAAGTCCATCAAGGGTTAAAAACATGAAGAAACAGGCTTAAAACAGATGAAATGATTGTTAAGTTTCGGAATGTGCTAAGATAGATAGACTGACAATGAGAATCAAGGGAAGTGGACTCACAATATTACCAACCAAGTATGGAATCTGTTTTATCAATGGCTAGGGGAAAAAAAAAAAAAAAACAGTAAGTTGGTTGTAACATAATAATGATTGAAACCCATGTAACACAATGCGTAACAAATATCACATATACTTCTCTCTTTTTTCCATAGAAAATGAATAAAATGTAGTAAAAAAAAAAAAACCTCTCATGGCAGGTAACCCTGGGCCCTTGTGTTGTTTTTGTCTCTTGGTGGTCTACAAAAAGCCAACTTTCTCTTCTCCAACAGTCAAGTGGAAAAGCGTAAAATTGAGAAGGGAGGAGAGAATGACACAGGGGAGTTGACTGGCACAAGGTCAAAAAGAGAGAAAGATGGAACTTGTCCACAGTGTGGGAGACACTGGCAGCCATCTTTCTCCTGCCTGAGAATACCTTGGAATGAGTAATATTCAGGCCATCTGGGGTGGGTGGGAGGAGAGTAAGTCATCTGGAGTGGACTCCTACCATAACCCCAGCATGAGGGAGAGAAATAGATAATACAGGAGTCCCAAACTAAAGCCTCAGTCACATCAATTTGTTAGCACTGTGTTCTATGCACATCAATCAAAAATGAACTGAATGGTCTACATTATATTCAGTTTTTCATTTCTTTAAAAAAAAGGAAATGTGCATCCCTGATGTGAACTCTGTTTTCCAGAAGGTTTCTTACTGTATGAAGACCATGTTTTGTGGTTTTTTTTTTTTTTTTGTGTAGTTGTTTCTTCTCACACCATTTCAATTTTCTTTCCTTTTGGATACTTGGGTAGTGACCTATTTTACGCAGTTGTACTGAACCTCTGATATTTTTCTATAATAGAGAACCCCTGCTCCACAAAAGCCTTCCAAGGATAAACAACATAATGTGTGCAATTGTATAACAATTTCAAAATAAAATTGAATGAAAAAAGAGATTTTTAAAAATTTTAATTTTACTTATTGATTTGCTGACAAAAATTCAATACAGTAGAAGTATACACAGACTCTTGAGTTTGATAATATATTCTTAATACAATAAAGAAGTCAAAACCTCTACTGTATAATATATTCCACCACCTGAGAATGGTTACCAAAGTTGACAGACCACCATTAGAAAAACAGAAAATAATAGGGAATATGTGAGGCTGTCTACAAAATAAACAGAAATGCATAGCAATCAAAAAGGAAACAGATGATAAATCCAAAGTTAAATACTTTTAAGTTCTGATATCTTCAATGAAAGAGTAAACCATGCACTTTAAATTGTCTCATTGAAATCAGCAGTACATAAAAGTACTTAATTTGGGTGAGATTGTGCAATAAAGTGTAATCTTCAACACTGGATTTTGAATGTCAGAAAAGGCATATTGTGAAGTCAAGTAATTGGACAGTTATACAAATCATTAATCAATGCAACACAGTGGCCTCATATGAATATACCAGAGAGAAACTAGTAACCTGAATAAGGTAAATGTATGGTATATGGGTAAGCAGAGTGAAAAATAAATACCCTGAAACATTCACACTAATACTTCTGCTTCTTCCACAGATGAGCCAAAGGGGAGCTCTGAATAAGAGCCTTTATACACGACCCCTAAACTCCGGGGCAAATGGCTCCCAGAGATTAATGGCTCCGGAGATTAAAAATGTTTACCCACCAGCTCCGGAGTTAACAGGAAATTAAGTGCGACCCCGCCCACTTTAGCGCATCCCAGCGCAGCTTTCAGGTACCTGCTTTTTGGATGTGACAAATATTTGATCCGGTGTAAGGATAGTGAGTGCGGGGCTCTCCTGGCTTCTGTTTGTTCTTTTTTTGCACCCCGCCCCTTTAAGAGATCTGAATGCTGCCGGGAACAAAACGGAGGTAAGCCGGCATTCTTTTCTTTCTTTTTTCTCCCTCCCTCACATAGCCAGCAACCAGGAAGTGTGGAGGGGGGTGGGGACACAGGAAGAGCAACGAACCCCTAAGATCTCTGGTCCGAATTTAAGTGGCCAGCGGATCTTAGGGGTCATGTAAAAAGGCCCTAAGTGAGGCATTTGGAAACAGAGTCATCTCCGTTGTCTCCCAAATCAGTGGCTTGGATCCAAAGGAAGGAGTACTGAATGGGGGTGTTCTGGCCCTACCCTGTCTTCTGACAGTATCCCAAGCTTCCCTCCAAACCCTCCTGAGGCCTCTAGAACTGAGGACAGTCTGGGGTGGAACATGGAGCCTGCAGGCCAATGGGGATCAGATGGGGAAAACATGACAGAAGCAAGAGCTCCCCTTGCGAAACATGATTCTTTGCCTACTTTTAACCAGATTCCTCCTTTTCCTCCAAAGCCACTGACTACTCCCCCGCCCTTAGGAAGGTTCCCTGAAGCTCTGGAGAGCGAGTGGAGGAACAGCCAAGGTGACAAAGCAGCAAGGTACTGGCAGTCCCATTCTGGACACTTTCTTGGGATCCAACACAACATTTCTGACTTTCACACATGTTCAAATATATCCTTTCAACTCTTGACTGGAAAAAAGCAACAGCAGTAACATTTTTTTGAATTGTAATGATGTCTTAAGCTAAACAAGAACTAGAAATGCAAAGAAGGTGCCCCTATCATGCAGATTCCCTTACAAATAAAATGAAACCCTTCCTTGCTGCAATGTAGTTGGGAAAGGCCATTTTCAATTCAGTAACTGTAATTTCCCTTCCTTCATAAATAAGCCAAGACTAGCAATGACACATTTTAATATACATATTTTTCAGCAGGCCACTATTTGATATTTCTGGTCCCTGACAGGGGAATTAACTGTTTGTTTCATTCACAGCTCCCTCCATAAATAACTTTTAATATCTTACTCAGCATTCCAAGACTGTTCAAATGGTGTGTGTGTGTGTGTGTGTGTGTGTGTGTGTGTGTGTGTGTGTGTGTGTGTGTGTGTGTGTGTGTGTGTGTGTGTTTCCAGAATCATTTCTGAGGTATAGATGCCCTTTTCTTGGTTGACCTAGCAGATGCTGAAGGGGTTAAAAATAAAACCTAGAGCACACAGCTAAGTCCATACTTTCAGGCATTATATCTTCATTCTTTTGTCTCTTGCCAATTAGTAGCTCAAGTACTAATCAGAGAGAATTCTTTGACAGCATTCCATTCTTCTCAGAGGCAGACTGAAGGGGGAGATATGTCTTGATCTCCATGTTTTGGTCCTATGTAAGATGGCAAGTGGTGCTGTTTACGTCCGCAGATGACTGGTTTGTCCTATAAAACCTTTCTCACATCCCTTCAGACCCCTTGAATTCTGTCCATTGCTTTTTCCAAATACACAATCATCCCAAGAGGTAATCTGATTTCTCATGTGCACATATATAATTTTCCCTTAAAAAAATATGAATGATTCAGATATCTGTTTGAAAAATAACAAGCTTTCACTTTAAATGTCTTTTGAGCTGTGCAGTGACCCCCGCCTCTTGGGAATCGATTTCTTTGTATGACATTCTTGAACAGAGATCACATGTCTTTTTTTATGATCCAACATACACTAAGCGTTGGAGCTTCGTTCGTAAATATTTCACTTACGAGGACACACATTCATTTTACACGATTCCTCAATGTGGCCAGGGGGCTGCGTAGTCTGCATTGTATCCACCTATAAAAAAATACAAAAATAGATGTCTGCTTACCGGGATGTGAGCAGGGTTTAGCTAACCTATTGCTACTACAAAGGATTTTATTTTATTTTAGGAGAGATTCACATCACCACACTCTTAAATCCACCTTTATGCCATTAGATTAGATTATACATAGTCATAACACTGTATGCAATTTAGCTCGACAATTTAACGCTGAAAACAAAGGCCTATTTAGCCAAATACATACTATTTTTCTTCTTCTTATATTTTATAATTATGGCATCCTTTAGCTTTTGCCTATACCCCTCACATTAGTCCTTAAAATGCAGCTTTTTCTGACTTGTACATGTGGCTGGCATGTGTTAAGACATAAGACTGCAGTGGGTTAATAAATGATTAATTGTCTAAGCAGGTTAAATTTGGTGTGAGGATCAAAAAGCATCAGCATTAATAAGCAACAATATATATTTATAATAGAAGACTGTATTATGAAGAATGTGTTGCTTCTGACAAAAAAGATGTCCTGGATATCCCCATCTCCTTTACCAATAAGATCCTATAAGTCAAAAGGTGTGATGTAACATGCACTTCTGTTGTTTCTCCCCACTCAACCCCCAGCCAATGAAATGGAAGAGAGTCTGAGAAACTCACAGGATTATTATTATTTTGGGGGAGTGGAGAAGGAACTATTTTTGGACTACAGTTCTCAAAATCCCCCTGATTACATGATCCACGATCCCCCAGGCAACATGATTACTGATGAGGTTAGAACAAGATGCAAAGGAGCTCATTTAAGTCACCTCACAGACATACACTTCTCCCAGGATCAATATCCAGGCTTCATGTTCTGTCTGTGATCAATTCCATTTGAAAATGTGGGAGCTGCTTTGCAATGAAGGGTGTGGTGCATGTGTGTAGCAGGACACAACGTGCCCCAAGTCCTACCCCGTCCCAGGCATTCCCAGAATCCTCCCACAGAACTGCTGACAAATGTGAGCTGCACTTGGCCGGCATATGCTGGATGGCTCCCAAACAGTAGAGAGATCCTCCTAATGAAATACCCGGTTCCTGACAGAAAGATATAGAGAGTCAGTGCTTGGCCAGATGCAACAGAACGTTCGTAAGTAGAGATGGGCACGACTCAAAAAAATAATTTTTCGTTTTTTGTTTTTTGTTTAGGGGTCCGTTTCAGTTTGTTTTCATTTTTGGGGTTTTTTTTGCACATTTTTCGTTTTATTATTTTATTTATTTATTTATTTGTTGCATTTATACCCCGCTTATCTACATAGTGTACTCTAAGCGGCTTACAAGGCTACCAAAGCCATAGAAATTACAGTAAAAGCACAAGTAAAGCAAATAGTAATAGCAATAAAACAGAAGGTTAAAAACCCTTATGGCACCTCAATCAATGTACAGTGGTAGATAAAAACAAATTGCGATGGCGGAAAAAAAACCCCACTCAGTTAAGGATCGCCGAAGGCCTCCCGGAAAAGATAGGTCTTTAACGCCTTCCGGAAGGCCAGCAGGGACTCTGCAGAGTGCACTTCACTGGGGATGGAATTCCAGAGGCTGGGGGCCACCACTGAGAACGCCCGGGTCCGAGTACTCATCCTCCGGGCTTCACGAGGAGTGGCGACCCGAAGCAAGTGCGCTCGCTCCTGCCGAACGGGATGGGCCGAGGTTGATCGCTGAGCGATACGCTCTGCCAGGTAGTCCGGTCCCAAGCCATGGAGGGTTTTATAAACGAAAACCAAGACCTTGAATCTAATCTTGAAAAGTGCAGGCGGGCCAGGACTGGGGTGATGTGGTCATAGCGACGCACACCAGCCACCAGCCTGGCCGCTGCATTCTGTGTAGCTGCAGACGCCGGAGAAGAGTCAAGGGCAACCCCATGTAGAGGGCATTACAGTAGTCCAGCCTCGAGATCACCAGAGCTTGGACCACTGTTCTCAGAGAGCTCGCGTCCAGGTACGGGCGGATCTGGGCGATCCGACAGAGATGGTAATAGGCGGACCTGGTCACCGACGCCACCTGGGACTCCATAGCAAGTGCCAGGTCCAGGAGCACACCCAGATTCCGCGCACTCTCTGCGAGCTGCAGGGAAACTTCCCCCAGACAGGGGAGAGGGCCAAACGGCGAGCTCCCCGAAGAACATGACCTCCGTCTCTCGGGGTTGAGCTTGAAATTCCAAGCCAGCACAGCCTCCAGGCACCCGTCAAGGATCCTCACAGCTTCCACAGCAGAGGTGGTAAAGGAGAGATAGAGCTGCGTGTCATCAGCGTACTGATGACAGCAGACTCCAAAACTCCTGATGACCCCCGCCAACGGCCTTACGTAGATGTTAAACAGCATGGCGGACAGAGACGAACCCTGTGGAACCCCACAAGGGAGAATCCAAGGGGCCGATAACTCCCCCCCATGCTGCACGTACTGTGGACGGCCCTCCAGGAAGGAACGGAGCCAACTGCAAGCAGTGCCTCCAATTCCGACCTCAGAGAGCCGGTCCAGCAGGATACCGTGGCCAATGGTATCAAAGGCTGCTGACAGATCCAGGAGGACCAACAGGGTAGAGCAACCCCTGTCGGCTGCCCGGAGAAGGTCATCTTGCAGGGCGACCAAAGCTGTTTCGGTACCCCGGCGAGGCCTGAACCCGGACTGGCATGGATCGAGGCACTGCCGATCCTCCAAGTATGACTGCAGCCGGATTGCCGCCACCCTCTCGATCACCATGCCCATAAACGGGACATTGGCGATTGGGTGATAATTTGTTAAATTCCACCGCCAGGCCCGGTTTTTTTGGGCTTAACCATTCTCCTTCGAGAGGGAAAATTTCGCTGAAGGAGGCATTTTCGGCCATAGTCCCTCTGGCAGCTCTAATAAGCCAGGCAGGGCAAGGGTCGAAAGGAGTGGAGGCAAACGCGCCATAGCTCTGGAGGCCTCGACAGCAGAAACAGGCCCAAGCGCATCCAACGAAGGCGGACCAGCAACTGGGGATGGCGGGGCAGGACCACTGCAACTGGAGTCAAAGCCGGCACGGATGGCCTCTATTTTAGTTCGAAAAAAGGCTGCAAATTGCTCACTACTGAACTCAGTAGGAGGAGGCCTGGCCAGACTAGGATTGCTGAGGTCCCGAACCACCCGGAAAAGCTCCGCCTGGCGGTTTGAGGCCTCAGCAATTCTCAGGGAGGTAAAAGATGTTCTAGCCTCCCTGATCGCGTTGGTGTAGCAACTAGACTGGGCATCAACGGCAGCAACGAAACAAAAAAACAAAAACAAAAACAAAAAAATTTCATTTCGTTAGCATTCTTTTCAATGCGATGTGTCTGTCCTAACGAAAACGAAAAGCACGGCAAAATTTTTCGTTTCTTTTCCGTTGTCGTTTTGCTTCTGAAAATTTTTTCGTTTTCGTTTTCATTGCGAAACGAAACAAAAAAATGAAAATGAAAACGAAAATTTCGATGAGTCATGCCCATCTCTATTCGTAAGAGGTAGGAACTCAGACTGAAGATGGCTTCAGAGATGGAGCCATATTAGTTTGTTTCAGCAAAAAAGCCCCTAAATGTGACATTTTAGAGGCATCACAATGCTTATTTTGTGTGTGTGACCTAAATATGTATGTGGACGCAAAAGGGATCTTAATTTGTTCTTATCCCCAACCAACAGACAACATCTGGTTATGGTTTCTGGGGAATTTGGGAAGGTATGATAAAAGGATCCCCCTTCAAAAAGCACCCCCCATCCCAAGGTCTATGCTTACTTTTTCATGCTGCCACTCCCCTCTCACCATCATATGAATTAAAATATGAAGCTATACAGTAAGTCCCCTTTTAGAAATGCTGTCATTTTGCAGCAGTTCCCACTGGTACATTACACTGCTAAGTTTCATGACACAAATATTTATTTTTGTTCATTACAATTGTTTGTTTTGCATAAATAGCTCCAGTTTTTGAAATTCTCCACAAAGAAGTCTCAGCATTTTCCCAACTCATAAAACAGCCCCACAATTCAAGTGGATCTGATGAAAAAGTGTCCAGTACCTCAACAGAAATGTATCTAGACTTCTGCAGATTTTATGCCTATTAAAAATGTCACAATCTCCCCCTTCCTCCTCCCCCCAAAAAAAATCCCTATGAACTGTAATGGGAGGTTTGGATAATTATGTCAGACAAAAATTCCTTACAGAGTTGACATCTAAAGAGGGGGATGAAACCAGTTTTAACTATTAGGATGTGAATAAGCCTGAATTCGAAGCAATTATGTTGATATGCAGGTTCCTCAAAAGATTGCCAAATATCCTTGATAATATGGCCAAAAGTGCCCAATAAATGTTGTGTATTCCCAAGTATAAACATTATGTTCTCACAGGAAAGCCAACTGGAATAAGCTTGCAGAACACACTCCTTTCATTGCAGGAACAGCATCTCTCCTAGGTCCCTGTCATTCTCAATATTCTCAAATATTATGGTCCTGGCACAGACATATTCCTGGAAACATTTGAGGAGCTGGGGGTGATATCCAGCCAACAGCTACCTGGAGTGTAGTTTATACACCATACCCCCAATGCATTTTTCACTGACTCACCTCTAATAGAAGCATACTTGACATAGCCATCTGCCAAGGACATTTGGGACTCTTATTTATTTAATTTTTCTGCACTAACCAGAAGGCACTGGGGCACAGCCTGAGATTGATTCATGAAAGCTCACTGACTGTTCAGTGATCTAAGAAGGGCATTGCTTGCTCCAGTATCTCAATTACATAAGGACCAAACCATTTTGTTCATTTCCCTCCTTCAAAAACAAAACAAAACAAAACAAAACAAAACAAAACAAAACTGTCAAACCACAAAGTTGAAGGCACAGGCATCCATGTAGGACCTCCATATCCACAAGATTGATATCCACGGTTTCAATTATTGGTGGTGTGCTACAGCCCCTATATACAAGATACAAAGGCACCTCCTTGTGGCCTTGGCTCACTCTCATGTATGTTGTACATAAGGTGTCTCTCATAACCACAGTTTGACCCACAGATTTTGGTCTTGCTGAAAATATGCCAACATTTGTTGTCCTACCCAATATGATTGGTTATGGCTCCTGCCAACCTAGCAGTTCAAAAGCTTGTTAATGCAAGTAGATTAATAGATACCCCCATAAAAAGCAGGAAGGTAAACAGTGTTCCATGCAGAGAAATCTGTTTAGTCATGCCAGCCACATGGCCACGGATTTGCACAACACTGGCTCTTTGGCTAAAAAATGGATATAAGCGCCACCTCTAGAGCTGGATGCAACTAGCGCACAAGAGCTGGGCAACCTTTTACCTTTTTAAATAAACAACATAGAATGCATATACAGTGGTATATCTTAAGGTGAATGCCCCATAAGACGAAAAACTCACAAGACGAATGCAATTTCTGGAAATAGGGTTTCTTCACAAGACAAAAATTTCCTATGGGATGCTTCACAAGAAGAAAATCTGTTCCACATTTTGAAACAAGTTACCCAGCATGCATTGCACCCTCATAGTTTGTGGAGGGTGAGAGGAGTTTTTTCATCAAGTTTTGGAGCCATTCTGGACATTGTTTTGCAGCAGCTTGTGCATTTTTAGAACTTGTAAAGATAGGAAGATGAATGTCCCTTGCTTTCTTTTGTGTTTTTGCATTGTTTTTCATTGCACTTTTGATGGGAACGACCTTGGGTTTTCCTTGGAGATTGCTTTTAATCATCTCTGCATTGTTTTTCATTGCATATGCATCAGACATAAAAACCCTTGATTTTCGAAGGGCAAACTTCCCTCAGATGAGGAAACTAGTTAGAGAGAAACTGAAGGGGAGGGTTAGAAGAATCCAATCTCTTCAGAGTGCATGGAGCCTGTTTAAAACAACAATAATAGAGGCCCAGCACAAGTGCATACCACAAAGAAAGAAGAGCTCATTTAAGTCCAAGAGGACACCGGCATGGTTAACGAGTGGAGTTAGAGAGGCTCTATAGCACAAGGAGAGGTCCTTCTGTAAATGGAAATCCTCCCCAAACGAGGAAAATAAAAAGGAACACAAACTCTGGCAAAAGAAATGTAAAAAGATGATAAGGGAGGCAAAGAAAGATTTTGAGGAACGCATGGCTAGCAATATAAAGGGTAATAATAAAAGCTTCTTTAAATATGTTAGAAGTAGAAAACCTGCCAGAGAACCAATTGGGCCTCTGGATGGTGAGAGAGGAAAAGGGGAGGTTAAGGAGGACTTGGGCATTGCAGAGAAATTGAACGAGTTCTTTGCGTCTGTCTTCACGACAGAGGACCTTGAGCGGATTCCGCTGCCTGAGCCGCCCCTCTTGACTAAAGAATTAAATCAAATACAGGTTAAAAGAGAGGAGGTTTTAGGACTAATTGATAAATTGAGGATTAACAAGTCACCGGGCCCAGATGGCATCCACCCAAGGGTTATTAGGGAACTGAGAAATGAAATTGCAGATCTCTTAACGGTAATATGCAACTTGTCTCTTCAAACGGCCACAGTGCCGGAGGACTGGAGGATAGCGGATGTCACACCAATTTTTAAAAAAGGAAGGAGGGGGGACCCAGGAAACTACAGGCCGGTTAGCCTTACATCTGTCCCAGGGAAGATGGTGGAAGGCCTCATCCAAGAGAAAATCTTAAAACACATAAAAGAACAAACCTTGCTGAGAGAAAATCAGCATGGCTTCTGTAAGGGTAAATCTTGTCTTACAAACCTTTTAGAATTTTTTGAAAAGGTCAACAGGCACGTGGATTTGGGTGAACCGGTGGATATAGTCTATCTGGATTTTCAAAAGGCTTTTGACACAGTCCCTCACCAAAGGCTGCTGAGAAAATTGCATAGTCAGGGGATAAGAGGGCAGGTCCTCTTATGGATTGAGAACTGGTTGAGATCCCGAAACAAAGAGTTGGTGTCAATGGGAAATTTTCACAATGGAGAGAAGTGAAAAGCGGTGTGCCCCAGGGCTCGGTCCTGGGACCGGTGCTTTTCAATCTGTTCATAAATGACCTGGAGACAGGGATAAACAGTGAGGTGGCCAAGTTTGCCGATGACACAAAACTTTTCCGTGTGGTAAAAACCAGAGAAGATTGTGAAGAGCTCCAGAAGGATCTCTCCAAACTGGGGAGTGGGCTGAGAAATGGCAAATGCGTTTTAATGTAACCAAATGTAAAGTAATGCATATTGGGGCAAAAAATCCAAACTTCATCTATCAACTAATGGGCTCTGAGTTATCCGTGACGGATCACGAAAGAGATCTTGGTGTGTTGGTGGACAGCTCCATGAAGGTGTCTCCCCAATGTGTGGCAGCAGTGAAGAAGGCCAATTCCATGCTAGGGATTATCAAAAGGGGATTGAAAATAAAACAGCCAACATTATAATGCCGTTATACAAAACAATAGTAAGGCCCCACCTGGAGTATTGTGTACAATTCTGGTCACCGCATCTCAAGAAAGACATAGTGGAACTGGAAAAGGTGCAGAAGAGAGCGACTAAAATGATTACTGGGCTGGGGCACCTCCCTTATGAAGAAAGGCTAAAACATTTGGGCCTCTTTAGTCTGGAAAAAGGCGCTTGAGGGGGATATGATTGAGACATACAAAATAATGCAGGGTATGAGTAAAGTGGATAGAGGGAAGCTCTTCTCCCTCTCTCAAAATACCAGAACTAGGGGACATACACTCAAATTGAGTGCTGGGAGAGTAAGAAATGACAAAAGAAAATATTTTTTCACCCAGCACATTGTAAGTCTATGGAACTCCCTGCCACAGGATGTGGTGATGGCATCTGGCCTGGATGCCTTCAAAAGGGGATTGGACAGATTCCTAGAGGAAAAGTCCATCACGGGTTACAAACCATGATGGAGATGTGTAATCTCTAGGCTTTAAACCAGGGTACTTCAAGGGCCAGATGCAGGGGAGTGGTATCAGGAGACAGATATCTAGTCTCATGTGCTCCCAAACGCATCTGGTGGGGCCACTGTGAGATACAGGAAGCTGGACTAGATGGGCCTTTGGCCTGATCCAGCATGGCTCTTCTTATGTTCTTATTGCACTTTTGGTGGGGAAAAGGCTGGGGTTTATCTTGCTGCTTGCTTTTGTCCATGTTTGCATTGCACTGTGTGTGTGTGTGGGGGTTGGGTGTGTGTTCGGGGATCCAGCTCTGCATGCCTTTAAAGTGCACTTTATAAAAAAATCTGGAAGAAAACAGGTTTTTTTGACCTTTTTTTAATCTCCAGAACGGATTAATCCATTCCCCATTCATTCTGATGGGAAACCACATTTTGTAAGATGAGTTTTTCATAAAAGGAATTGACCTGTAGAACGAATTAAATTCATCTTATGAGGCACCACTATATTATAATACTATCAATTCTGTAGTTTTTGAGGAAATGACTTACAATCTTTTTATGTGAGTTTCATGCTTGTTGCAACAAAGTACTGTTATCAATGTGTTTCTACCATTCCAGGGATGTTACACTTTGACAAATGCACAAGATTTGTAACTATACCATATCTCATTGTGTAAGTACAATACACTAAGAGAATGAGCATAGTTAAATGTTTTAAGGCCTTGTTTTGAGGGACTATTTTCATTTCTGACATCTCCTGTTAAAATGACTCAATGAGATCTTCCCAAAAGATAAAGAGGAGCAAAATCAAGGGTAGTCACTGGAGGAGGCTATACTCAAGATTGCCATTCCAGTTCTTGAACTTGTCTCAGTGCTCCTAAAAGCAATTGTGACAATGGATGATTGGCTTGGGGTTCTGCACAGAAAGCATCTGTTGCTCAATGTTTAGTACTTTCTTAACAGACCACTAGGGAAGCTTCCTCTGGATCCACTTCCTGCTCCCCTGGAAGACCTGGTCATCAGAAGCGTACCTAGGGCTTCCAGAGCCCGGGACAAAAGTCAATTTTTGCACCCCCACCCCCAAGTGTGAATCATAAGGGGTTACTGCGTGGCAGGTACTGGGCCATGGTAGTGATTTGGTGGAGCACAGCTACTACCGCAGCTGCCAGTGGGGTCAAGTCGACTGGGGCATGCTCCACTTTGCACCTCACCTCACTGGGGTCCCCTTGGAGGTGGGACATGATTTAGAGTCCTGGTTCGGCCCCACGTGTGGCCTCTCCTCCGTGCACACCCTATTGGCTCTGCTACCCATGACTGGCAGCTGGCACCACACCTCCATAGGGTTCCCCCAGTGATGGAGAATGCCCCGCCCCATCTGGAGGTGCCGGGCCTGGGATTGGCACATGGGGAGGGAAAGTGGGCAGCCTTGATTGGAGCTCCATGCTCAGGTCTGCTGTTCCACCTCTCACCATGTGGGCTGCCTGCCAGACCCACACCTGCCCTGCCAGACACCGCAGACTGGATGGGCGCTGAGCTCTCCGCCCATTCCCCTGCCCACCCACCACATCAACAGACACCATCACCTGACTGGAAGCCTGGGCAAGTCCACAGCTGCCTTCCAGCTCCTTCTGGCAGGAGGGGCCCCCTAATTTGGCGCCCCCTAATTGTTGCACTCAGGGCACTCCATGCCCCTTGCCCTCTCCACACCACGCC
Organism: Phrynocephalus forsythii; assembly: GCA_029282475.1. Taxonomy (NCBI): domain Eukaryota; kingdom Metazoa; phylum Chordata; class Lepidosauria; order Squamata; family Agamidae; genus Phrynocephalus; species Phrynocephalus forsythii. The sequence continues at coordinate 9,137,644 of JAPFRF010000007.1, read as the reverse complement.
TGCCCCTGCTGGTCATTGTTGTTTTCCTGTATTGATGCTTTGTTTGCTTTACTTTAAACACCTCCTTGTTCTTAACCTCCAATAATGCTAGCTCTGTACTATATTTTTTACATAATCTACCAATGCATGCTTCTCTTCTGCAACAGTCTGCTTCACTTGCAAAAGACCTCTACCACCTAATTTTCTAGGTAAATACAGCCTGTCAACATCACTGCGTGGATGTAATAAATAATAATAATAATAATAATAATAATAATAATAATAATAATAATAATAATAATAATTATTATTATTATTATTATTATTATTATTATTATTATTATTATTATTATTATTATTATTATTATTATTATTATTATTAATGCTCTGGCTTTGTTGTGCACATTGAAGAATGCCTCACACCAAACCTGAACATGAGATGAACCATGTTCGCTTTCAACACACCCTTGCTGAGTCTAAATCCACATGTGTTTGTTGCAGTTGTTCATTCTGGCAAGCATCTGCCATTCTCAACAGTGTGGGGTAGCACTGCAAGGATTTCACGTCATTTGCTCTCTCTGGAACTCCCCCCCCCATATTACTTAATGCAAATAATATGCTGAACCCTTTAAGGGCTTTTCCTCAACACTGTAAAACAGGATTGCTGTTTGTGTTTTGATGTGCTTTTCCACTGCTTCAGATCCTGCCAGGAACTGCTAGCTTTCAATGTAAAAAAATGTGGCTGGAGGTCAGAAATTGTCTATGAGATTGCAGGTAGATGTTTCATCTGTTCTCTCCACCTTTCCTGGATATGTTTAAGAGTCGCAACTTTGACACTCAAGGCGGCTTTCCAGGGGGTTGCTACAATTACAACAGAAGAGGTAATTGGCATGGTTGCTGCTGAAAAGACAATTTACTTGTGCCATTTTTAAGAAAACGAAACAAAAATGCTCTCTCACTTCCTTACAATCTTTGTACTGCAAATCCCATATGAGCATGGCCCATATACAAATGGCAGCTTCAGAAAAATGGCTTGTCTTCCACATATATTCTGCCATCTTTAACCACAGTTATGCCAGCATGATTAGAAAGTGAAATGTCTCAGTGCCAATACAGACACACAAACGAGGCACAATATAAATGTTGCTGTGCAAACTCATGTTTCCTATCATGGAATCAGCCTACATGATCCAAAGTGCCAAACTACACAGAGATCATGTGATTAGAAGAGGGAAATCCTGATGTGTTCTGAATACACAATTCTCACTGCAGAAGCTTTTCACATCCTCCTATAATCTGGAGGGGGCACTTAATTTGTTTTCTAATTGATGTCTGGTCAGAATCCTACTCCTCTTTCACACTCAGGTAGGTGCAAACCAAGTGGCCATGAACTGCTGGGTTAACTGCCACTAGGTAAAAAGTTGAGGCTTGTATTCCTCACTGTTCCAATTGGAGGAGGGTGAGAAATACAACACTGAGTTTTTAGTTGTGGGCATTCACCGTAGTGATTTCTGATCTTTGAGTTACACTGGGGTTTGTGAGTACAGGCTTCACTTGCAACAATATTTTCCAGTCACAAAGATCAGCCTGAATTGCTTCTCTAGAATTTGAAGAGTTTTTTTAGTGGACACATTGCAATGTACAATTTGCTTCTGAGATTGTAAGAAGCACTTTAGGCCTGCACTGGTACTCAAAGCACATTTTTGGAGACCTCCTGTGCCACAAGCTCTTACTGCTTTTGCTCTGCCAATGTGAGACCTCTGTTAAGATTAATGTGTACCCATCGTACTGTGCATCACATGACATGACTTGGCAAAGGGCTTCACGTGCCTTCTCTTGATAACCCTTATGAGATGAGTAATGAAATCTTGGCCATGCCAGATGTTTTGGATTGCAACTGTCAACAGCTCCATCAGCATGGCCAATGATAAGGAAGCTGCAACCCAAAACAACTGGCCAACCGAAGGCTCTGTACCTCCCGATTTTTAAGAGCCAATCTACAAGAAAGGCCATTACTCTAACACTTTCTTTCATATTGCAGACTCACAAGGTGGGACCAGTTTAACTATGTACCGCAACACAGTGCTTTATTTTTCATTTATTGCACCAGCTCTCATTTTTTCTCCTGATTTCAGTGTGGCCCCCACAGGAGCATAACTTTGAAGAAGTAAAATACTAATTTCACACAGATGGACCTGGCGAGCTCTATAAAAAGCAAAACAAGAATAACATTGTACACTATCTCTCATACACTGCTGAACTCGTTAACCTTAGCCAAGGAAAGTGGCTATTTATTCAATTGCAGTTCCTACCCGTTTCCACCCAGACCAATGGGTTCAAAGTAACATGAAACATAAAACGTATGTGGGTGAGGACTACATAGAAGACAGAAAGTGGTAATTAACAACATAAGAAGGTGTGTGTGTGTGTGTGTGTGTGTGTGTGTGTGTGTGTGTGTGTGTGTGTGTGTGTGTGTGTGTGTGTGTGTGTGTGTGTGTGTGTTTGTACACATACACATACAAAGCTGTCAAAAATGAAATATAAAAAGTGCATGGAAGTGGGAAAAGAGAACAGGAAGCTCCAGAGCAGAACTCCTTTCAACACATTGAGAGGTATATCTGTGGAAAATGCTCCTCAAACCGTGGAAGATGCCATAATTTCTTTTTCTTTCTTTCTTTCTTTCTTTCTTTCTTTCTTTCTTTCTTTCTTTCTTTCTTTCTTTCTTTCTTTCTTTCTTTCTTTCTTTCTTTCTTCCTGCCTTCCTGCCTTCCTTCCTTGCTTATATACCCACTCTTCTACTGTACAGTGGTACCTTTTATAAAGGAATTAATTCGTTCCAAATGAAATTATGTTAAGCAAATTTTCCTTTATACAAATTTCCCATAGGAATACATTGAAAACGGAGTAATCCCATTTTTATGTTGTACGGATTCGCCCCATAGCAAATTTCCCTTATTTCCAGAATTTTTTATGTTGTACAGATGTTATGTTATACAAACTGTTTGTTATACAAGGGTCCACTGTATTTAGGGTGGATTAGACAACTGAGAGCTTTAATGGCCATACAAGAACTACTGAGTTGGATTTAGAAGCAAACTTGTAGACAGGGAAGGGCTATTCCTATCCGTTGTTGTTCTGGGGCTATGGGAGACTTTGCAATTTGCAGCTTGCAGAGCAAAGGGCTGTTCTGGAAACATTCTCTAGATGGCTCAAAAAGGAAATGTTGTCACCATATCCCCCGAAGGAAAATAAGGTGCTGGAGGCAAGGAGAACTACATTTTCTACATACTAATGAGAAGCTGGAGCTCTACAACATGCAGCCATGTCCTTAGATGCCATTGCAACCAGCATCACTCACAATGTTCCCTTTAAAAGCATCATTGCTTGCTCTTTTTTATGCTAGGAAAGTCCTCAGAGTCACTTACTGCTGGCTCTCCAATTCTGCCCCAAATGACAGTAATTTATAGAAAGATTTCACAAAGTCCTGTGGTGACATGAACACAAATGAAGCAAGATCACTATAGAGGAAATGGCACAAATATATGTGCATATATGTTTTAAACGCAACTGGGTAAAACAATGCTGTATCAATTTCTTTCAGCATTTTGATCAAAGAACTTACGAAGCGAGGCAGCAACAATTGTATCTGCCTCTGTAATGTGTTGCTATATACGGTACCCAGTATGCAGAGGAGATCACAGCCTATTGTCAGAGAAGCAGCTTTATTTCTGAGAAGCACATTGTCCTTGGAAACAAACGGATTTGTAAATGTATTTAAAAATAAGCTAGTAAGAAAAGCAGCAGCAAGACAAACAGTGTGGCTTTTACTGCTACCAGAGTCTATAAAGCTTTATCAATGTATCTTATGGGCACACAACACTCCACCGTGTCCTGATCCCTGCAATGTTAAGCATTGAATAATTATTTTTATTTATTTATTTATTTTTGTATTTATATCCCGCTTATCTACTACATGTAGGGCAATTAATGCCGAATCGAATACAATAAAATACATAGAAACATCACATATAAAGCAAATAACATATAATAATGGGACAACATACCATATAAAAACCTACTGCATCCCAGCATGCAGAGGAACAGGTCCTAACAAAATAAAGTAAAATTAAAGGCTCCTAAAACAATCAGAGCTTAATAAGGAGAACGATAACGATGGCGGGAGAAAAAAAAACAAAAAACTAAGGATCGCCGAAGGCCTCTCGAAACAGAAAAGTTTTTAAAGCTTTCCGAAAGGCCTGCAGGGACTCTGCAGAGCGCACTTCGCTGGGGATGGAATTCCATAAGGAAGGGGCTGCCACTGAGAAGGCCCGGTTCGAGTAATCGTCTTCCAGGCCTCTCGTGGGGTGGCAACCCGCAGCGAATGCGCTTCGCACCTGCCGAACAGGACGGGTCGAGGTGGAAATACGCTCTGTCAGGTAGTCCGGTCCCAAGCCATGGAGGGTTTTATAAACTAAAACCAAGACCTTGAATCTAATCCGAGCTGCAACGGGCAACCAGTGCAGGCGGGCCAGAACTGGGGTGATGTGGTCATAGCGACGCACACCAACCACCAGTCTGGCCGCCGCAACCCGCTGCAGGCGCCGGAGAAGAGTCAAGGGCAACCCCATGTAGAGCGCGTTGCAGTAGTCCAGTCTCGAGATCACCAGTGCTTGGACCACTGTTCTCAGAGAGTCAACATCCAGGTACTGGCGGATCTGGGCGATCTGACGAAGATGTATAGGCGGCCCTGGTCACCGACGCCACCTGCGCCTCCAGGGTCAGCGCCGGGTCCAGGACCACGCCCAGATTCCGCTTTACCCAGATGGTGAGCTCCCAAAGAACATGACCTCCGTCGGGGTTGAGCTTAAGCCTGTTCGCCCCGGTCCAAGTCAGCACGGCGTCCAGGCAGTCATCAAGGATCCTCACAGCTTCCACTGCAGAGGTGGAGAAGGAGAGATAGATCAGCGTACTGATGACAGCAGACTCCAAATCTCCTAATGACCCCAGCCAGCGGCCTTACGTAGATGTTAAACAGCATAGGGGACAGCGGCGACCCCTGTGGAACCCCACAAGGGAGTATCCAAGGAGCCGATAACTCCCCCATGCTGGACGTACTGAGGACGGCCCTCCAGGAAGGATCGGAGCCAACTGCGAGCAGTGCCTCCGATTCCAACCTCAGAAGCCGATCCAACAGGATACCGTGGTCGACGGTATCAAAGGCCGCTGACAAATCCAGGAGAACCAACAGAGCAACCCCTGTCAGCCGCCCGGATTAGGTCATCTTGCAGCGTGACCAAAGCTGTTTCGGTCCCCCGACGAGGCCTGAACCCAGACTGGCAAGGATCGAGGCACTGCCGATCCTCCAGGTACGACCGCAGCCGGACCGCCGCCACCCTCTCGATCACCTTACCCATGAACGGGATATTAGCAATTGGACGATAGTTGGCTAAATCGTCTGGACAAAGGCCTGGTTTTTTGAGAATGGGCTTCACCACCATCTCCTTCAAACGGGAGGGATATACCCCCTTGCTGAAGGAGGCGGTGGCAATAACCGAAGCCCATTCGGCCATGGTCCCGCTGGCAGCTTTTATAAGCCAGGCAGGGCAGGGATCGAAAGGGGTGGACGCCGGCCGGCAGCAAGCCATAGCCTTGGAGGCCTCGGCAGTGGAAACAGGCCCAAGCGCATCCAACCGAGGCGACGAAGGCGGACCAGCAACTGGGGATGCCGGGACAGTTCCACTGCAACTGGAGTCGAAGCCGGCCCGGATGGCCTCAATCTTTGATCGAAAAAAGGCTGCAAAATTCTCACTACTGAAATCAGTAGGAGGAGGCCTGGCCAGACTAGGACTGGTGAGGTCCCGAACCACCCGGAAGAGCTCCCCCTGGCGGTTCGAGGCCTCACCAATTCTCAGGGAGAAAAAAGATCTTTGAGCCTCCCTGATCGCGTTGGAATAGCGACTAGTCTGGGATACAACAGCAGCCTTGTTAATAACCGTCCAGGTTCTTCTCCAGCTGCGCTCTAGTCTTCTCCTCACCTGCTTCATCGCTCGGAGCTCAGCCGTGAACCACGGAGAGGACCGAGCTCGGCACCGGAGAAGACGCTTGGGGGCGATCCGGTCGATGGTTTGGGCAGCTGTATCAAACCAATGATTAGCCACAACCTCAGCCGGCGCGCCAGTCAGTTCTCCAGGAAACGCCCCGAAGTCCTCCTGGAACCGGGAAGGGTCCATAAGTCTTCGGGGGTGGGCCAACACAGGAGGCCGATGGTCCCCGCGAGAGGGGGCTGGAATCGCCAGGGGGAAAGAGAGCAGGTGATGGTCTGACCATGACACAGGCAGGGAGACAATGCCCCCTACCTCCAGACTCGAATTCCCCGACATGGAGGAAAATACCAGATCCAGGGTATGGCCGGACCTGTGGGTGGGGCACACAACATGCTGGGATAGACCCATGGAAGCCATGGAACTGCACCGGAAAGTTCACCGCCGGCGTGCACATTGAAGTCACCCGCCACCAAAAGGCGCGGGGACTTCAACAGTGCCGCCGCGATGAACTTGGAGAGCTCCGGCAGGGATTGTGCTGGGTTGCGGGGAGCACGATAACCCAGCACAATGCCAAATCTATCCCGCTGTCCCACCAACAGGTGAAGGCACTCTAACCCATGGTTAACCAATGTCGAGGCCCTGCAGACATAAAGAGAATCCCGATGAAACGATTGCGACCCCTCCTCCCCTCTGACCCTCCAACCTTCCCACACCCTGAACCAGATATCCGGGCGGGCACAGGAGAGAGAGAGAACCCCCCCTCCATACCCACCCACCCACCCACACACACACACACACACACAGAGGGGGGGAGTCCCAATCTACTCAGCCCTTCTCCTGCAAATAATTTCATATACTTTTCATACTGTAAGGCAGAACAAATAGCCGAGTGGAAAACTTGAAGTACTCTTAATCTCCTATCATATTGTCATTTTTTTTTACTGTATAGCATTATTGATTCATGGATGCTTCCTCTTTAAAACTGATGGTGGAAAAGGAAATATCTGTCAGTACCATCCTTTGCACCACACGTCCTGGAAAAGGCTCGTGGCATCCCCATATGTTCCTCCCAAGTGGTTGCATCCATCCTCATGTGCAGCACTTTGCAGAGGGAAAGGAGACAGATCCTTGCCCCAAAAGCTTCTTGTCTAGAGTGGAGCACAGAGGAAAAGCTAGAAAGAAGCAGCAGGAGTGAACAGAGAAGGAGCATGCAGTTGGTCCCCTTGTGCAAGCTTCAGTTCATGAAGGCAGGGAGCAATATTTCACCACTGTTTTTGAGTGGTCTCCTCTTAGCATGAAGGGGAATAAGGGCTTGGCACACTAGGACCAAATGCACCTGGAAGTTTCTCTACACCCTGTTCACTACCCAGAGACCTAAACAACTTGTTTCCAATTCTAATCATCTGTCAGTTCAGCTGGATTCAAAAATATCCTTTACAAACAGCAAGAAGGAGGTGGAAAGAGAAGAAGTAGTGGTAGGAGTCCACCCCACCCAACACATATACACTTATAAGGAAAGAACCAGCATTGTTTCATTTCATGCACCTGGAAATTGCCATTCCAAGACTGTTCAGGCTGCTTCAAAAGAAAGAAGTCTTGTACAATTGCAGGCTATATATAAGGATGGAAGAATACGTCAATTTCAGTTTCTATCAGTTTTGCCCTTTTCCAGTCTTACATTCCTTCTGTTCCACATCAGTTCACATTTTTTAAAGTCAGCACGAATTCTAATATACACAATTTTGTATGTAATCATGCATAGTAAAAGCATTCTTTGCAAGCAGTTCTGCCTATTACAATGGATCCTTGTACAGTATTTGTACTGATGTACATATTTTTGTGCACACTATCATCATTTATGGAAAAACAGCAATTTATATACAGAAGGCATACATGGAATTCACTTCAAAGGTGATTCAGGAAGCCTGGTCTTTAAACTGGGATTCTGAACTTGTTTTGTGCAAGTGGGCAGACCAGCTCCTCCCCAGCCTGGTATTACAGGTTGCTTGTGGGGGAAATCACTTTGTTTCAAAAGTGGCATTTATGTAGAAGGAAAGACCACGAGTCCACAAACACAAATCCCAAATGGAATGAGTTCTTTATACATTCATGTCTCCCCAAGATTTCCTGATCAAAGTACAGTCACCCCCCGCCATTTCACAGTTCATGTACTGCGGCCCCACTACATCGCGGGATCACAGTACCTGCCCAGGCTCCAGCTGATTAGCACTGGGGTGGGAGAGAAGGCTTGGGTGAGTGTGGGCTCCTCTGAGAAGTTTTGGAGCAGCCCCCCCCCGCGTCCCCAGGCCCCACCGGACCTGCATCCGCATATCACTGATTTTCAGTCATTGGTACCCACCAATGACTGAAAATCCATGAGATGCGGATGCAGGGTGGGTCACTAACGCCCGTGATAGGCAGGGGTTACTGTAATTTTATTTGGTGCATTCCTGAGTATCTATGGCCTCTTGGATTCATCCTCACCTGTACATGATGATGTTGTAATATTTCATCATATAATATATGTCCAATACATGGGCTTTCTTCGGTAGGCTTTCAGAATCAACAACTATTTCAATAATTCTTAACTAGAACGAGGAGGATGGAATCCCTTGTTTGATATTTTTCTTTGTTTTATAACTATAGCTTGATGTCCTGGTTTAATTAAACTCTGCTGAATTATCATATGGATTTTATAGGCAGGTAAATAATTGGCTTTTTATCCTCTACAAACATTTTGTTTATGGAAATGGGTTTTATAATATATAACATGTTTTATTTTTGGTGTTTTTAAAAAAGGATACAAAGGCACAAGAAAGGGGAGGTCTTAATTATTTTAATTTTGGATGTGTAGAATTACTTCTGAATTGTAAAATGATATCAAGTGCCATCATTTTATTTTATTTATTTATTTATTTATTTATTTATTTATTTATTTATTTATTTATTAAAAATATCTATTGTTCACCCTGAAACATTCAGCTCACCCTTTCAACCCAAATGGGCTCAGCTGAAGGTTCTGTGGCTACCCACCTGGCTGGTTGCAGTACACACGTGCAGTGGGGGGGATGTGTAGATTCATAAGCAGCAGGGCAGGATATTCAAGTAGTGTTCTTCTATCACACTTTTGCAATTATCTTGATACCCCCCCACACACACACACAGGCTACTATACAGGACTTGCTGATCTCTCATGGGCCAAACTAGATTTCCTTTCCTATTAAACAAATCAGTTCAAGTGAGCAGGTTTTCTTCCTCCACCACACTTCCTGAGGTGTAGTATCCAACAATTAGTGACTAAATCATCCAAGAAACACAGCTGGCCAGAATGACAAAAGTTGTGTGTTAAGATGTGCACTGACAGATGAGAACATAGGTGGCAACTCTGAGATAGGTCTATTGTCAATTAAAGAGAGTGCAACGAGAGCAGCTTATATAACATTTTATGGGATTACATAGGCAAGGGCCCTGAATAGAAGCAGTGCTGTGCAGAGGGAGGGCACAATGCAACAAATTGTTGCAGCTGCCATATTTAAGCCTGTAGAGCAGATGTTCTTGTTTAAACAGAGTCACTTTTACTCAGGTATTCAGAACATAGCTCGATTCTGCAGAGGCTTGCTGTGATCCATGGTTCTTTTGAACTAGCAATTATAGAAAGAAAATTATATTATTTGGCCTTCTGTTTTACAATTATTAACTCATCCTTATCACTGGGGTGCTCAGCAGAAAGGCTTGTGCAAGGTGATGCCTTCCTCAATGAGCATACCCATCGTTTAAATCGATGTACTTGATTCACTCCATTTGTTTTAAGACCAAGAGTGAAAACAAGAATCTTTGACAAAATGTCATCTTTAAAACACAGTAATACTTCATCCCCTCTGCACTATTCAGATTGTCTGGAACTGAAATGCTTCCAGCAAACACTGTCTCCAATTTTTCAAAACTGACACTTCCTAGGAAATCTGTTTAAGCAAAATAGTTATGCCATCAGAAAACAAAAACAAAAAATCCTACATTATAGAACACATTTCTTTTTTCCATTTGCTGGTCAGAGTAGCATCCAAGTACACAAAATATTGAGAACATCCTGCAATAAATGAAAAGCTGACACTGACAGAAGGGCTACAGTTCCTAAATCCGGTGCTCCTATTATTAGTTTGTAAAGCCACCATTGGGCTTAGACCCAGCAGGCTTACCTCCAAACTTCCCTCATGTAATAATCATGTAATCAGAATGTGTCCCCACCCACCTATCCCACCCCCAGGAGATAGCCATGGCAGTGGAATTCAGTAACACCATTTCCACCAAAGAAGATATGACATAAGATGGAGCAGTGGCATTTATCACTTAATTTTCTAGTAAACATGTAAACTCGATAGCAACATCCTAAAAAGGCTATACTGAATTACTGTATATATGTGCAGGTTCTTCAATACAAGGGAATCTGACACAGAGGAGGAGAGGGTAAATGGGAAAGCATATTGCAACTGCTGCTATATGTGGTTGTTTTGGTCAAATACCTTTTAGGCTGGTTGCAACTGGAGGATGGTTGCTGAGGATTGTCTCAAAGGATGTACAGAAAAGAATGTTTTTGAGAGATATCTGATCAAAGTACAGTGGTACCTTGAGTTATGAACACCCTGAGTTACAAAAAAAAAATTAGAGTTATGAATAGAAAACAGCCAGTATAGGAACATTCTGAGTTATGGGGGTGGGGAGAGAGCCTGTTTTTTTTTCCCAGTTACAAAAGGAAAAAGAAACGGTTCCTTTTCAAAATGGCTCTTGCTTGTTTGCAATAGGAATACTGCCATCTTGTGTCCACCTAACTACAGTGCAGCAATTGGGGAAAAGGAGCCATTTTGAAAAGGGAAACCAAGTGACCTGCACAAAGTGCCCCCATTTTGGAAATATCTGGCACTAGTTTGGGGACTTTTAGGGACCTTTGGTGGATTTTCAAGTGGTTATAATGTAGGTTGCTCCTCTTGTGTTATTTGCCTGTTAATTGTGCTTCTTGCTTTCTGGGGGAGGGGGCGATTTTCCATTTGGAACAAATTAATCTGTTTCCAATCCATTCCTATAGAAAACCCCATTTTGAGTTAAGAAATTTTTGAGTTAAGAAAATGCATTCGGAACTGATTAATTTTGTAACTCAAGGTACCATGTACATGAGAAGTTTTCATACAAGTGTCCTGAAAGGAAGTCACAAGTATAAGTGGCAATACAGGAGAAAAGAGGGAATGGAAGACTTTCCACTGCCAGAGGGTGTCCAAAGGTTAAGGCTAGTTGGACAAAAGTTAAAAAGGGGAAAAAATATTCAGTATATGTACCATGACATAGTATTTAAACCACTCTCTGGATGGTGTATTATGCAGGCAACACATCCCCTCCCCCTCCTAGTGAACTGACTAGTCAATTTACTGACCTCAGAAGGGTAGAAGACAAGAGTGAACCTTGAGTCATCTACCTCAGATTGAACCAATGTACTACAAAGCTCTCAAAGCCACAGAAAGCTTTGAAAGGAGGTAATCCAACAAAACAAAACAAACAAACAAAAAAACGGTGTAATCCAGGATACATCTTTGACTTTTATGCCAGCCAATAGCGCTTAAAGTTCTCTCTGGTTTGCAACATAATTATGCAAATTATGCTTTGTTTTCCCATGAGCTGAGAATGCATTTTAGCAACCCTGGAAAGATGGACGATTGATTCATTCTGTTGTGGCTGACCTCAGGCGTGACTGTAGGACTGTTGAACCACTGTGCCATGTGGCTCTTTTTGCATATTTTCGGCATATCTTTTTTGCTTTTTTCTTGCATGTGGCTGAATGTTTTGTTATTAGAACAGAACAGGGCTGAGCAGGAACTTTCTGCATGTGTGGAAAATGTTCTCCACACATGTACCCCTGTGCCCTATTACCCTAACCCCACCACCAAACCCTGAATAAAACTGCTTCTGAAATTCAGTGGCAAGGTGGTGGTGATGGCAGCAGTATGTGGTCCTTCAAACAAGGTGTGCATTCTTTCAACAGTGTGGAAAAGGCAGAGTGTGGACTTCGATAAGTTGGGAGACCAATATGGCTGTCCAGACCAAGGAAATTATCCAACAAAATGTTGGAAGCAATGTTTGATTCAAACCATTCCCTCTTCAGTCTACTTTCCTAACAATGAGAAAAAAAGATATTGAGATTTCTATTTTTTGTCCCAAAGTTTAAAGATCGATAAAAAGACATGACTTTGACTACAATACCTTTTATTCACCAGTGCACATAAAATAACAGAATTAAATTGGTGGTTAAGAGGCCTTCAAAGACTATAACTTTTGAGGGAAACCAAAAGCATGCAGGAGGATGCAGGTGGCTAGTACAAATTAATATTAACTTTTAAAGTGGAAAAAAAATATATTGTTCAGTCTGCACAATTGGAGCCTGAGAAGGAAGCTTAGAGAGCCCTTCAAATGTGTAGAGAAGAAATGACAAGAGAGTACCATTGCCACTGTGGCTTTGAAATGCCTGTCATCATGTCAGAGCTGGGCTCGAGCTGGTGCCTGATCCAAATCACAATTCCCTGCTGTCCCGTTACCACTCACTCCCTGTCACACCTCCGCTCGGCGAAAATCAATACGCTAGAATGTCACAGGACTCTGGTGGCCCACAAAGCCTTGCAACACATTTATTAGACAAAGATTTCTATCTTACTTCAGACTTTGCAGCGTATCAGGATAGAAATCAATTTCAAGTTATTTCCTAGCTAGGAAATACCCTTAGAAAAATAGCAAAGTTCCATCCAAGTCTAGATCAAATAGGACCAAGACAAAAGGTCAAAGTTACTGGGACTCAAGGAATAGGAGAAGGTGGAATTGAGGCAACACAGCTTTTAAAAGTGTGAAGCCTGTGTACATCTACTCCAAAGTAAGCCAGATTCAATTTAAAACATTTTCTCCTTCACATGCCATGGAATTTTAGACAAAGGCAGAGGACTCCCTTCTCATCCTTCCCTCCATTTTAGTTTGCTCTTCACTCTTGCACAATGATTCCAGGAGGGATAGTTAACTCTGCACTGTATGTGTGGCCCCTTGCTTCTGACTAGTCCAAAGCCACCTTAAAAGCTCTCTTGCAATGGTGATTTAACATTGACTATTTTGCCTTGATGGCAAGATGCCTTGCAGGTACACTAAGAGAGGGAAATCTATTGCCCTGGTCCAAAACCTTTTCATTGAGTCTAACTATTCAGCATTATTAATAAACTCTAACACGTCGAATCTGTACAGTAGTTTTACATGTATTACATACAAAATTATTTAAAAAGTTACATCAGAATTATGATTTCCATATACTGTACTGTACTTTACTGCAGGTTGAGGCTAAATGACAGCAGGTTGCCCAACATTAGAACTGCCCTGCTGGTTCTAGGCCAAGGGCCAGCTTGGCCTAGTCTCATACTTCTGACAGATGCTTTCATGAAGCTCACGTGCAAGGTATGGCATCAATAACCTTCTTCCATGGTTTGTCTCACCAGAAAATAGTATACCAGCAGTAGGTATAACCTTTGAAAGATGAAGCTCTCTTTGGCATTTGTTGCAAACAGCTATTGCCCACCCACCCGGAATAACGAGATGAGGCAGTAATGTGGGGTGAAACTGGGCCACACTTTATTAAACACAACTTTCAACGACAACAACCATAACAGGAGAGGGCCTGGCTTCAGCGTTCATGGTTGGAACCCCGGGGTCATTACAGGCCCCTCCAACCAGGCAGCATGGGGCGAGTTTGACCCCTGGGTGGCGCGGTCGAACGACAACGCCACCCAGGCCGGCCTGATATTAGCTCTCCCTGCGTCTTATAGCTTAAGGCTGAGTTATCCCCTGCGCAGGGAGGCGTCCAGCTTTACCCCAACCAGGCCCTGTGACCTCTCGATCGGCAGGACCTTGGCTATCGGGTATCTGGTGACAGATGTTTAAGCTACTCACCGCTGCCTGAAACCGCTTCCGCCGCCAGTGTGACCGAATTCCGGGGACTACCCTACAGCCCAGGTACCAGTGTGGGATAGGCGAAAATTCCCCGCTCTCTGAGGCCAATTTAGAGTGCGGGTCAAAAATTCCTATCCGGCCCCCGAAGGCGACCAGTAGATCTCACACTGGTCCTATAAAGGGTGGGCGGGCGGGGAACGCTCGAACAAACAGGATGTGGGAGGGGGTTGGAGCTGCCCCTTTTAAGAGGCGCTCCTCCCCCTCCCCTCTGGACGCTCCATGCGTCCTGCCTGTCTCTCCATCCGGGGAGGCAGGCAAGTACGCCCCGTGGGCGGAGTCCCGTCCACGGAGCGGCAATTAGTAAGCAAAAAATTATCTAAACATCTTTTAAACCCATCTAACCTAGAAGCACTATTTGGGCCAGCTAATTTCTTAGATTAATGAGGTGCTGCCACTGCAGTGTGACATAGTCTATTATTTTATCTGTCCCCAATCCACTGCCAATCAATTTGTAGTCCATCAAGATGCCTCCGAAACATATTTGCCACTTCAAATAACAAGTAACCATTGTTACACAAGCGCACGCACGCACGCGCGCGCGCACACACACACACACACACACACACACACACACACACACAGAAACACACACACACACATATGGGGGATAGGGAGGGGGAGAGAGAGGGAGGGGTGGAGGGAATTCCTAGTCATGCTATTTCACAAAGGTAATAAATATATCTTCATTACCTCAAAAAACAAGGTCTTACAGCTGCATCATTAGCAGAAGGTGTAGGGCAGTGTTGGTGAACCTATGGCACGGGTGCCAAAGGTGGCACTCAGAGCCCTTTCTGTGTGCATCCGACATTGCCCCTTCACAGCCCCCCTGTATGCAGGTAAAATTGCTGTATTGGCACTTTGCCAAAAAAATAGTGGGTTTTGAATCACATTTTGGGCACTTGGTCTCTAAAACGTTCGCCATCACTGGTGTAGGGAAAACCAGGTAAAGGCAATTTGAGACCCTGACCTAAGCTATTAGGTCCTCTAACATTATAAAAGAAGTGTATTATACGTATTTCCCCACTATGTCATCCATGAGAAAAGCCCACCTGTGTGGCCTTCATAGTCTTAGAGCACCCCTAGAGGAAATCTGAACACTTTATACCTGGAAAAGTCTCCATTAAGTCAGAAACAATTTAGTGGCAGATAATTATTAATATTATGCATTTATTACTATTACCAGGTATTTTGGGTTATTTGTTTATTTAGCAGTCCCCTCATAATCTAGAATCCTGAAATGTATGTTGTGTAACTTGTGCATCTGGTGGTGGGTATGCCAAAGGTACATAACACACCACCAGGTTGGAGTCTAATAGACAACTAACATGGTACTGGTGGTTTCCTGACAAGTTGCTGTTACCTCAGCTAGTTCCTGTATATTTAATTTGTTGGCATCCTCTGTTAATATGTAGCAAAATGTAGCTCTGTTTATCCTATATCTGTGTTTCACCTCTTATTTTACAAGAGGGTGCCACATTTGTGCACATATCCATTACTCTAATTAATTAAAAAAAAACCTAATGCAGGAGCAGTCATCCCTCTGGAATAATTTTGTATATTTTTGGAGCAATTTATTCAATGAGCTTTCTAATATTCCATTAAAAAATCAATTCAGTAATGCTGAGACTGCATTTTTCCACTCAATTTTTTTTTAGTAAATTGCTATGCAGTGGTAATGAATCAAAATTCTCCAACAGAAACATATAACACTATATACAGTAGTAAGCAATGCAACACCATTTGTTCCCAAACTCCCATAAATCTTCATAAACCATTTATTATATATACACAAAGACTTTTCCATATTTTCCATTCATCTGTGATTATGCTATACATTAACAGCACAGGATGCATTAATATATTATCTCATCATTTTCTGATGCCACTAATATTAGCTATGGAACATTAGCTCCCCCCCACACACACACACACTTTACACTCCTTGCTAAATGGAGTAGATGCTCATTAAAATATGCAGGAGGAAGAGCAACACAACAGTAAAGAGCTGAAGTAGTATGATCAAGCAAAAAGCAAAATGTGATTTATTGTTTTTCATGCGTGGAATCCATCTTTGTTCCAAGGACCTTGTTGAAAACATGGCATCGTATACATAACTTTATTGTATGTGTAGCATTTCAAAACCTTCACTAGATTATTACAGAGGCTAAAATGAGAGGGATTGGCCAAAAAAAAAAAAAAAAAAAAAAAAAAAAAACACCCACAGCAATTCACTAACCAAGTTCTTTCCATGAACTGATTCTCTTTTTCTTTCTGATATCATCACTGCGACAGGCATGAAGGAGAAGGGCTCCTGAGGATTCAGGGATCCATGTTGTTTACCCACCGAACAGCGTTCAGCACATGTGGTTTTGGTAACTGCTCCTTCCCCCAAGATATTCTAACATTTCCTGTGACGTATCTTCACAAACCACCAGTGTCTTCTGACAGACGTAGTTTGTCTCTGATCTAAGACTCTTGAGGCTTGGGACTTTTTCCCCAATTAGAAACACACAATGTTTTTAATTAACATTCTGTTCCCAGCTAACACTTTAACTTGAAGTT
This sequence comes from Phrynocephalus forsythii, assembly GCA_029282475.1. Classification (NCBI taxonomy): domain Eukaryota; kingdom Metazoa; phylum Chordata; class Lepidosauria; order Squamata; family Agamidae; genus Phrynocephalus; species Phrynocephalus forsythii. The sequence continues at coordinate 9,121,034 of JAPFRF010000007.1, read as the reverse complement.
CCAGACAGCCTTTTTTGCTAAGGGATACATCAACCTACAAAAACGATTTCGCCTCAAAGCAGGCTAATGCCATTGCAAAAAATTAATCTAGGAATGATGAAATATTTGCCAACCCACCCTTTAAATCTCTCCCTCCCTTTCTCTCTCTTGATTTGTGACCTTGGTGATACATGCATCTCAACAGAAAGGTCCACTACAGCTAAAATGTGCCAGCTTCATTGGAGCGCAGGCAGAATGTTGCTTCTCAAGAGCAAAGCCTGGAATATTATGTTTAAAAAGTAATTGGTTGCAGTTACATACAGGTCATAGTCTAATAAGTGGGTTTATGTTGGGCAGGGGAAGAGAGGGAAAAAAATCCTGCTGGAACTGCCCACACTATAGAATCAGAATCAGAATCAGAATCAGAATCAGAATCAGAATACTTTTATTGGCCAAGTGTGGTTGGACACACCCAGAATTTGTTTTGGTAAAATATGCTCTCGATATAAAAGGAAATATAGGAATTGGCTTTAGCCCTAAATTGTAGCTCCACAAAAATACTTAAAGCTGCAGCATCATTTTTTTAGAAAAGTAACTTTCTATCTCTTTCTTAGAAGCAATTTAAAGAGTTTATTTTACTTATATGACGTGGTGTCATGGAGACAAAGATAATGTGATGGACCAATGACCTCACAAAAAAGGATCACGTGTGCAATGATGACATCCAATCAAAATACAGCATTGCACCAATCACTGACAAGATGTGTGAAGCCTGACTGTGTTGGTATGGACACATCTTGCATGCCAATCAAGAAACTCTGACCAAAACAAGCCTTACCCTGGAGATTAGTAGATCCTGTCTGAAGGGATGCCTGAAACAGCAGTGGAGGAACACCCTTGACAATGTCATGAAGTTGTCCTGGGTTCCCCCGGACCTAGCCCATGAGTGAGCTAAGTGGAAAGCCAAAAGAAAAACAGTGGACCCCCACCACCAAGTGAGACAACACTAGAAAATAAGAAGAAAAGAATCCTACACTTGAACCATGTGCTGTTCCTCTCCTTTAAAGAGGCACATATAACCCCATGATTATGAAAATAATTGGAATTTTACTGTTGAACTGAAAAGTAGCAATGTTATCTCTTGGAAAGGTACCACTGTAATCTGAGGTAGATGTAGGTTTTTGTTTCAGTTTTTATTCTGGAAAAGTGGAATCATGCAGATAATTTATATGTATCTACTTCCAAATTCTGCCCCAGATGTTGTAGGAATATAATTCTGCTGAATGATCTGGCTACGTTCAGATGATCACCTGTTGCCCCACTCTATTTTAGGGTCTGTTTAAGAAGAAATCATTTGGGCAAAATCTTCCTCTATTACACAAATCTGGCAAAGTCTAGGGGTCCACTGAGTGTCCACTGGAGAAATTAAACAGCCATCAGACAAAATGATGGCACAACATAGGAGGGGTCAGAATCAGCAGTATACCTCTACTTGAAGGACAAAGGGCACTAATTCAAAAATGAGGATGTACACATATAAGACAGAGAAGATAGGTGGTTTGAGAGAGGAGTCAGGGAAGCCATTCATGAGGGCATTGAAAACCCCTCTCTCAACAGAGGTGGGGGCCTCAGGCACAGTCTATCTGCTACTTAATAGGCTGTGCTTTCAACAATACCAAGACAAATCAAAAAGCCTCCACCACCAAGGCCATAGCTAATGACCCATACTTTATGGGTTTCAGCACCTTAGGCCATTGTTCACCTTAAGGCAGGGGTGCCCAAACTTTTTGTAAGGAGGGCCAGATTTGGTGGCTGAGAATGCGTCAGGGTCCAGTTGCTCCCCGACCCTGCCACCCCACTACAAGCCCCACCCACTGACCCATAAGCCCCACCCACTGACCTCTTGTACGCGCCGAGCTTCACAAGGTTCCCAGTGTTGCTGGTGGTGGCGGCCTGCCTCACATGGTTGTCAGCGGTGCCGGTGGCAGCAGCCCATATGATGGCTGGCTGGCCCACCCGCCAAGCCCCACAAGCTTTCCAGGGGTGCTGGTGGTGGTGGCCCACCCCCTCGCCCACCCACCCAGCCCCACAAGCTTCTGCTCACTGGCCAGCCGGACGGCCCAGCCCCTCAAGCTTCCTGGTTGTGTCAGTGTTGGCAGAAGATTTAAAAAAAAACATGGGGCAAAGGAGGGGGAAGGAGGGATGGGCCAGCCAGCCACGGGCCACTCAGAATGGCCTGACGGGCTGGATTTGGCCCCCGGGCCGGACTTTGGGCAGGCCTGCCTTAAGGCTATTTATATTGTTGTCTACCTAACAAGATTATTCAGGCCACTGTTCATCTTATGAGCCTATTTCACACCAGGGTGACAAGAGGTCAAACTGGAATATAAGATGGAGGACTCACAACTAGCTTTATTCAGACTGATTTATTTATTTTATTTATTTTGTATATTTTTACCCTACCTTTCTCCTTGGAAAAAGACCCAAGGTGGCTTACAGAAATGAGGGACAATACGCAGCCCACAAGTTTCCATTTTCGTTGTTTTGTTTCGGTACAGAACAAAACGACAAACAAATTTTGTCTCCAAAATGAAACGAAATGAACAGATACACCGGAAATTTTGTCGTGTGTTTCATTTTCATTACTGCAATAGAGTGAACTGCTTTAAATGCTAAAAAAATAACAAAAAATGAAATAAATGGTAACAAAATGATAACAAAACAAACAAAAATGAAAACGATTTTTTCCAAAAATTCTCAAAAAACAGAAACAAACCGAAATGGACCCTCCAAACGACAAATGACAAACGAAATGTCATTTTTTTTTAATTCATGGCCATCTCTACCCACAAGATTTAAGACATATTCAAGTTAAGAACAGGGAATTAGAACATTGAAAAGTAACATTTGAGCTACAAAGAACCCACAAAAAAAGAAAGTAACATGAAAAACACTGGTGTTCTTATCAAATCAATCAATACTAGACAAGGGCACGAGTTGGCGAAATTCTCGTTTCCGTTTCCGTTACTCGTTTCCGTTACGCAACGGAAACGGTAACGACAATTACTCCCCCAGAACTTGAACTCGAACCAACAAAACTAAAATTGGGTCTGATTTGTCGTTGTTGTTCCTGGCATCGCAGTGGGTTTTTCGATCGCGCATTGATTTTATTTTATTTTGATGCCTTTGACCATGCACAGCCAAAAAAGTTTTAGAAATAAAAAAAACCCAATTCCCGGGCAAAAAAGCAGGCGAAAATATGCCTGCCTGAGGGCACCTACCAGAGGGGTGGTTTCTGGGGGGGGGTCCCCACTCCAGCCTTCCCCCCTCCTGTCCTGGGCTGCTGGTACTGGGCTGGGAGGGGGCATCCTCGGCGTCTCCATTTGTCATGCGGTGCGGGGGGATCCAAAATGGCGACCGCAATATTTTTTTTGAAATTGTGGTCCAAAAACCCACCAAAGCACCACAGAAACATGCAAAAATTAGCTATTTTAAATGCTTGAATTTTTACAGTAGCAGCAGTGGGTTTTTCTTGCAACAAAACGTCTCCATTGATTTTATTTTATTTTATTTTATTTTTATTGTTTTACACCTGCACACGCGCAATGATGGGCTGACCATGGGATGGGACCATGCAAATTTTTGGAGCCATTCCACCAATCGCATGGCCAGGTTTTGCTGAGACTTCTGGATGTGCCAGAGAGGGCATAAAAAGTCCACCAACCCTAACCCTAATCCTAACCCTAACCCTAATCCTAACCCTAACCCTAACCCATACGCCAGTACACTGTGTTCTTAGTGGGCCAGAGGCACCCAGAGGTACAGCCCACTAACCCACCCTAACCTTAACCGTTACCCTAAGCCTAGCCTTTACCCCCTAACCCCATGCTCTGGGAAGTCAAGTCACGCTAAATCGCGGCGGTAATGACAAACGACAGATACTGGAAACGACAAATTTTTGAAAAATTTCGCGAAAAATGGAAACGACCCGAAACGGACCCGTCCTGAAAAATGACAACTCGAAAAAAATTTCTGGTCGTGCCCATCTCTAATCAATACAATCATGTATGGTAGTCCATGTAAAGTTACATAGTAGGTAGTCCCTCATTCAGGGAAAGCCTGCCAGAAGAGGAAGGTCTTTGCCTGCTTCTGGAAAGACAGCAAAGACGGGGCAGTCCTGGCCTCCAGTGAGAGAGAATTCCAAAGTCTGGCAGCAGTAACAGAGAAGGCCCCTTCATGTGTTACTTTGAGACGCACCTGTGAAGGTGGTGGAGAGAAAGGCCTCTCCTGATGACCTTAGCACCTGAGCTGGTTCATACTGTGAGATTTGATCTTTGAGGTAACTTTTTGGATGAGCAGCAAAACTTTTCTATCTCTCAAGAAAAAGAAATGCAGTTGCCATGACTCAACTTCCATAGATCCTGTGAGAGCAGAGGCTCCAAAACTAATGGGGAAGCGGGAAAATAACAAAACTGGGAGTTTCAGTTATGAAAAACAAAAACAAAAGAGCCTGGAACTGAAAATGCAAGGCTGCCCTGTGACCTACATAAAAGGAAACTTCCAGGAGCTACAATACTCTCTCTTTTCTTTGTTTCTTTTGCCACAGAAGTGGAAGCAGTTAAATGCCAAGGCAGAAGCCCACAAAAGATTTGTACTCCTGACCATACAAGGTGGCAAGGGCAAGAAACTATGACTACAGACTTGCAAGGAACTCCAGGACTCTATTTTTCCCTACTAGAGGGCACAAATATTCATTATTCATTTCATTACCTAATGAAACGAATAACAAACTGCCCGTCTAAGAAAAATGAAATGAAGCAAAATGGAAATTTCCATTTCATTCCAGTTCACTTTTTGTTCCGCTGGTGTCTCCTACCTGACTGGTGGTCTGTCCTCACTGCCACCCCCAGGCCACAGGGAGGGGGCTTTCAGGGGGGGAAAAGCTGACCAGGCCACGCTACAGCTGGTAGGCGGGCCATGTGGTCAGCAGTTTAAAAATAAATTAAATTACATTAATAGAAATAAAATAAAATTAAAATAAAAAAATAAAAAACCAATCTGGCCTGCAGGCAGGCAGGATTAAAATAAAACTAAAAATAATAAATAATTTAAAAAACCTGACTGGTGTGGTTCAAAAAAGAAAAAGAAAAAAAGAAAACAAACTGAACTAAAATGAATTACAAAACAAATTTTTAAATAAAAATTCATTTCATAATTAACAAAACGAAGCGGGGTGGGGGGAATGAATTACGAAACAAAACACCATTTTGCCATTTTGTGCCCATCTCTAGTCCCTACCTATGCTATGGAAAACAAGATGGCCTTTGGGTAAAAGTATGCAGAACACTAAGCCCAAAATGTCCTAAGATGGGAATTATTTTTAACCCTTGCCTGTTTTGAGGCTATTATAACAGGTTATTCATGCATTGCAACATAAACCAACAGAACCTATTTACTTTATAGTTCTCAGCTGAAAGACAAAGCACCACCTGCAGCCTTACAACAAACCAACCAACATCATATTCCTGTGTTTAATCAGGTAAGTGGTACTGGGCCTACTCTCAAGTAAGCACGCACAGAGTTACAGCCTCAATTGCCTTTTGGCTGTTGTCCATCTGGATCACCAGCAATGTCCTGTTAACCTGCCAGCAGCTTCATCCCATACAATGTTTGCAATGCAAAATCGGATTTATTGAAACCCTGATAAACTTCTAATATGAACTACTATTTCAATCAAGCAAAGCTGATCAATCAAAGGATCCTGGTCACCCATGAAAGCTGGATCTTTTCTTGATTAATATGGAATTTGCCAGTGTTCCAAACTTACAAAAATAATAAGAAATCCAAGATTGAAGGTTTGTTTGGGAGTGGAATATTTGTGTGTGTGTGTGTGTGTGTGTGTGTGTGTGTGTGTGTGTGTGTGTGTGTGTGTGTGTGTGCTTTACCACAACAAAATAGTTTTCAATCTGATCCTCCAACATATTACCAAAGATTGCAAATATTATTTAACAACATGGCAGAGACTAATATTTTCTTTTGAATACAATATTTGTTTGGTCTGTAAATGTCCTCCAGGGGTACAGTCTTTTAATTTAGCAGCTTCCATTGATTTGCAGATATTCTATTATTATAAAAAAGTGAGACAGTGGAGAAGGCTATGCAATCAATTTGAATAAAAGTAAATGTGGTCGATATAAATAGTCCCATCATGAGCTCAGACAGCAAGGCAAAAGGAATAAATAACTTTGGATAATAAGAATGATCCAGAATAATATAAGGAACTATTGCAAATATTTTTCCCCTGAAGAAACAAAGACGACTTTTATTTCTTACACAAAAACATACCCAGCATTATTTCCACAGACAATCTGCTAGAATCTCTTGTTATTGTTCAGAATCAACAGACATGCTCTATCTGGCCTGCAGGGTTTTTTTTTTTTTTATCAGATGATGGTACCGAATTGTATTAGCAATGCATGTGGAATGGAACAGAAGAGCTAAGCAAAACTCAGGTAAACAGTTGAATATGATTTGTTTTTATTCCCAGATTAAATAAATGCTAAAATTCCTGTTAAAATGTTATTGAAATGGCAACGCTATCAAGAGAGTCCATACGCTGCTGTGGAAGGATTGTGCTGGTTCAATATCTACATATTTACACAGAATTTAAAATGTGCAGAGCTGAAGAACGGTTAACTACTAGCAAGATGCCCCCAAGGGCTAAGTCTCTTTGGAAATATGCCCACAAAGACAATCTGCAGCTGGATACAGAGGTGAGTTATAGCCTCAAGGTCTTCACTTATCTTGTTTTCCTTCAGCTTTTTCGGCTTTTATCACAACTCTTTTCTTCCCAGCAAATATCTTAGGCCTTTTTTTAAGCCTGCCTGTCCCCTTTTGAGGTCACATAGGTAACCATTTGGATGTCAGTATACATGCGCTACAGGGGCAGATGATACTCCAAATATTCTGACATTTAAAGATGGGATTGGGCAAAGGGAGAGGACTAGTCTCCTGAATGCTGGTCCCAGAAGTCCCTGTCATTGCCTATTAGGGGGCCAAATTAGACATAGACTCTCCTGTTTTTCCTTCTTCTGTTTTTGCTGAGGAAGGGGTAGGGATTTACATCAGAGAGAGTTTAATTCTTTTTCTACACTGCCATTTAGACACACAAATGCCATCACCCAAATAGTTACCAGCTAGGAGCAGCCCAAGAAATCCAGCTCACTGGAACAGAGCTGCAAATAGTGCAGCTACTTGTACAAAGGAAATTGAAAAGATCCTCAGGGGTAAGTGTGTGTCAATGGAGGCTAAGGCCACATGGATGTGAAAGCTAAACAGTGAAGGGAGGCTTATGGGATGGGGTGGGGAACTGTATTTTAGGATTGCCTTACAAATATCACAGATTGCTAAAAAGAGAAAGAAACAAATTACTGTAAACCCAACTTTAATTCTAAATAGCTGTTAAAATGGCTAAAATGATATATCAAGCTTTGGACATATTTCAAGAAGACCAGAGTCACTGGGAAAGGCAATAATGCTTGGAGAAGCATTCTTTTGAACAAATAATATATATCAGCACCCACTCATACCCATTTTGAACAAATAATATGTATCAGCATGCCATCATGTGGTCCTAACAGAATACAAAGGCAAGAGCAGGATATACAGTAACCCCCAGCCAATTGCGGGGGTTAGGGACCCACCCCTCCCACGATGCATGAAAATGTGTGATATGCAGAAGCAGGTGGGGGTGCCTGGGGGCGGGTAGGGGCAATCGCATGCCTGTCTGAGAAGTCTTGGTGTGGCGCGCACAGGTGGTGTTGCACGATCTGACCTCCCGCTACCGCCCGCCTGCACCGCCCAAGACTTCTCGGAGGAGCCCGGGAGTGGCGGGGAGCAACCCGATCGCTCTCTGGCCCCGCAAGTGGCTCCGAGGCTTTTCGGAGGGGCCCGGGGGGCAGCAGGGAGCGACCCGATCGCTCCCTGCCGACCCCTCCGTGTGCCTCCGATGCCTTTCAGAGAGGCCCGGGGGGCAGCGACACGATTGCTCCCCCCACCCCCCGCATGGCCCCGAGGCCTTTCGGAGGGGCCCGGGGGACAGGGAGCGACCCGATCGCCCCCCTCGCTGCTCCGAGGGGCAGGTACTGCAATCCCGCAATATAGCGGGGCCATAGTACCTAAACCACGAAATGGTGGGGGGTGACTGTACCTTTATTTGACATCTTAAAAATTAGACAAATAACTACTGTAGCTTTCTACCAAAATCAGTTTTCATCTGAGTCCCGACAATTCTTGGCAGATGTCTGTACCAGGGCTGTTTTTTGAAGGTCAGTTCAAAAATGCATGCTGCAGAAGTCCATGGGTGTGTAAGTTTCAAACTCCAACCCTGGTAGAAAATATTTGGGTTTTCTATTCCAGTTCCTGAAACAAATGGTATTCCTTGGCTTGAGGAGCTGGAAGACAAAATTTCAACCTGCAGGTATCATTTATCCTTGCCTTAGAAAATCACAAAGTCATATTTTCCAGGCCTTAATAGGATGAAGTTAAAAGATCCTACAAATTAAATAAGTTAAAATGTGTTGTCCTTTCATGATAATCAAACTTTCTATTTCTGTTGGTAGGGCTGATTCTGCTAGTAGACAATGAACCTGGAAACACTGGTCTCCATGGTGTTGCCTGCTTTATGTTCATAGCTAATAGCGGATTGGGTGGGACAACCAGTTTGTACTGAAGGTGCCAGAGAAAGAGGAGGGAACGGAGGAGTATAATGCTTCATATCTAGTGTGTCGCCGTCCCCCCACTGCCACCCCAAAGCTACACTTTCCTCTCTGTGGTCTATAGATGGATGGATCATTTGGAGAGCTTTGTCCTGGGAGAAATAGCATAGATTCAACAAAAACAAAAAAAACAAAAACAAAACCACCAATTACCTCTCACCTCTTTCAGCTTTCTGATGCCTGCAACAAAGTGATTTAGAAAGAGCCGGTTGACAAATTCAGTCACATGTGCGTGCCTGGAACAGTATCATTTCATATGAACCATGCTCTGCAGTCCTGTCTCAGGAGACACTGGGTTACCAGAGCAAGGCATGTTGATTGCCACATCAATACAACATGGTCACTGGAGTAGTAGTGCATTATGAAGTGCAGGAGTTCATAATGAGAGCCCTCACATACATGCCCTCAGGGAGAACCCACTGCCACATTCCTATACGAGGGTCCACTGTAATATAGATAGATGATAGATAGATAGATAGATAGATAGATAGATAGATAGATAGATAGATAGATAGATAGATAGATAGATAGATATAGATAGATAGATAGATAGATAGATAGATAGATAGATAGATAGATAGATAGATAGATAGATAGATAGATATTACAGTGGACCCTCGTATAACAAACAGTTTGTATAACATAAAATCTGTACAACATAAACAATTCTGGAGATAGGGGAAATTTGCTTAACAGAATTGCCTATGGGGTGAATCCATACAACATAAATATGGTTGCGATTAGGGATTACTCTGTTCTCAATGCATTCCTATGGGAAAATTTGTGTAAAGGAAATTTTGCTAAACAGAATTTCATTTGGAGTGAATTAATTCTTTTATACAAGGTACCACTGTGTGTGTGTGTGTGTGTGTGTGTGTGTGTGTGTGTGTGTGTGTGTGTCTGTGTCTGTGTCTGTGTCTGTGTCTGTGTCTGTGATCTATTCTATCTATCCTCTATCCATCAGCCCAAACAATCTATCTATCTATATGAGCCAGAAGTTCAACAGAAAATGCATTGTGCTCTAACAAAAATGTCCATTGGGAACCTGTCCCTTTCAATTGGATTCCACTTCCCATCAGCTCAGGAAACAACTGGAGAGTCACAATTCTCCGAGTGACCAACTACGATAGTCCCTTACAAATAACTGTAATATTGGATTAACCAACAATGTTGTTCAGATGGAAATATGTGACTTCTGCAGTAATTTCCAGATCAAGAAGAACAGGGGACTGATTTTTAAAGGTTGTCTTCTGTTCTAGTACTGCAGCCAACTCCCAGACTTGAGGAAACCTCTTTAGCCAGCTGTCCACTCTATCCCTTGTGTTGTTATATGCCAGATCTGCTTAAATAATAATGGTAACTGGATTCTATTGGTTTCTAGACCACCATGCAGGGAATTCTGGCTGAACTGGTTGCGCTTCAATGCCCCCTCCAATACCAAGTCTGCCCAACATCACGGTTTTACCATGAACTATAGTTGCTAGGTGGAATAGGAGGAAGCTAGAGATAAATTGGATGTGGGCCCTGACAAAAAAGTAGTCTAATAGCCAGTAAGAAAGCTTCATATGCTTCTAAGAATGAAGGACACTGGAAGATCTGACTATTAATCGGAAAAGCGAAACATGTAACCATCAGGCCAAGTTATTCTATATAGAATGTGATATATCCAGAGTTGGTCAAAGTATTTCCTGGGACTAATTTGTGGCATGTTTAAAATCTAAAGTGGCTGCCAACCGCTGGGACCTTGACCACCACTTTCAGCTTCAGTTGTCCTGGATGTGACCCTTGCCCTTGATCTGTTCCAGTCAAAGTTCAGGTTTTGACAATAATAGGCAAAGCCCTAAATGGTTTAGGATCTCAGTATCTGACAGAGCACCTTCCCCTGCCCAAATGCCTCCTCCTTCCCAGGCTGGGTGAAGATCCTAACCTGTGGGAGATCTGGAAATTGAAGAAGAAGAAGAAGAAGAAGAAGAAGAAGAAGAAGAAGAAGAAGAAGAAGAAGAAGAAGAAGAAGAAGAAGAAGAAGAAGAAGAAGAAGAAGAAGAAGAAGAAGAAGAAGAAGAAGAAGAAGAAGAAGAAGAAGAAGAAGAAGAAAGAACCAAGCCTTCTCTTTCCTAAAACCTACTGTGCCTCTGCCTCTTCTAATCATTATCTTTCCTCTTTTTGTTTTGCCTAGCATAGATTTCTTTATACTGTAGTTTATTTTTTCCTCTAATTGGGTTGTTATGCCATTTTACACTAAAATATTGTTTTGTTTACTATTTTAATTCTATCTTTATTGTTGGTAAACTGCCCAGAGTAGCCTTGTTGTTAGATGGGTGGTATAGAAATAAAATAAATAAATAAATAGATTTATTCCTCGAAGAATCATTGCTTTCTACATTGCCACTGCAAGTGGCAACAATAGCAACTATGTTGTCAACCTGGCCACCCTTTTGCTTCCTCTAGTAAGGCCCTTGCCTAGATTCATTCTAGAGTATAATAGTGGTAGTCATTATGTCAAGGAAGGATGCAGATAATGTATTGAAACAGTTCTGCAATATACCATTAAAAGACGAGAGAGAGAGAGAGAGAGAGAGAGAGAGAGAGAGAGAGAGAGAGAGAGAGAGAGGCACCAGATTGTTTAAAAATGCTTTTCTCAGATTGAATGACAATGGTCAGAAGTTCTCCAGAAGAAATATCTTCTGTATGACATTAGTTTGCACCACTAAAATAGTGAAGTGAATATTATCAGCATAGCGCTAATAATGGAAAATGGAACGAGGGAGAGCCTATTTGTATACCAACACTGAGCAGCATAGTAGAGAGACATTTCTGCCTTGTTTCCTGTGTCATCAAGAAATATCTAATGGTTTCTGACATAATTTATACATATTATTTGAAGTTGATTAGGATCTCCTTTTGCTAAACATTTGTGCTTCTACTGGGGCTGACCACCAATCAAAACGTTTGTAGTTGTTTGATTAAAACAACACAGGGATTAAAAGGACAACAAAAGACTGCATGTGGATTCATTTGCAAATTATTAAAAACATCCTGTACTGAATGCTTTTTCCCAGAAGAGTGATGGGAGTTCATTGCAATTTGAGAAACAAAACTAACACTCATTCGTAGAAGAAAAGCTCATCTTTGTTTTTTGTTTTTTTCATTTCCTCCTACAGCCGTGGCTTTGAGACTGGGTCTGGAAAAAAAAACTTGTGAGCAGCTTATTTGATGAATCTCCTTTAGAAGATCACTCATGGCAGTCCAGCTCCCTTTCAAGATGGCTCCCCTCCCACTTTCTGTGTTGCCTGGCAATGAGCAGCTGAGTGAGAATGTGGGATGTCTCCTGTGGAAAACTCTCAATGCAACTGGTGGAAGAGTCAGGATTACCTGAGGAAGCCCCTGTCAACCCTCACCATCAGCCAGCAGGTGGTGGTGGGGGGCTGGTTAGATGTGGAGCCCAACAACAGATAAAATGGTCACAGCTTTGCTCTATAAGATGCTCTGGTATTTTCCATCACTACCAATTGTATTTCACCAAGGTGGGAGATTTGAAGGGGATACAGTACAATTCTAGAAATCGTCACCCTCAATGACTGTTTGCTCAGCAAATGCACTGCTGACTGCTGCATGGCAGGGAGGGTGGGGAATACATCTACCCTTCCTTTTAGATGAGGTGCTGGGTAAATGCCTGATTGTTCACACAGGCTGGTGATGTCAATGGGGATTAATATCTACTCAACAATCATGTATTTGTGTGATGGCAGTGGCTGCAGTACGCGATTAAAAATAACGGGAGACATTTCCTTCTGCTTTCTGTTCTCACACAGAAGCCACAGCAACTCTGCACACCAGAATATTCACTAGCTACACCACTTAAAGTATATCTATAACAGATTTCAAAACAAATAAATTTGTAGGTATAAAATCTTTCACTCTTATCTGAGTAATCAACTAAACCTTTACTTCATGACGGAGGAACGTTTAGCTCTCTAAAATGTATTATGGGTCACAGTCTTCCTGCTGGCAGCAACTAATGAAAAGTAATGCAGTACTTTCTGAGAAGAAGAAAAATCTTATTTTCTATTAACTACAAAATCTGTGTAGGGTGGTACAGAACAGAAACTGGGAGCTGGATCCCATGTATGGAAGTCTGTCTCTCTAGCAAAAGGGGGGGGCAGATGAAGTAAGCACAACAGATATCTCGGAGAAAGGAGGAAAGATATCTAACATTATCAATCTGCATACAGATCGAGAAGACAAAGTGAGAATGCACACAGGATGTGCCTATTTGTGTCCTCTCCTTCAGCTTGTTCAGATTACCTGATACATGGGTTGATGATTCATTCCATTATATGTACTGTATTACTAGATTTTGGCTCCCCTAAATCTTGACTAGCTTCCCCAACAATAAGGAACAGTGGAGTGACCAGTTCCTCAACAGAGGATCATATGTTCCCCACCTCTGTATTATATAATTAATCTATTAACAGCTCAGTCTTATGCGTGTCTTCGCAGAACTAAGTCCAATTTAGTTCAATTATATATAGGATTGAAACCTAGATGGGTTAATACGTTCAACAGAATAATAGAATAAATCAAAATTAAATTGCCCTGACTAAAAGATATTTTGACATTTTTGTCTATGTCAATTTATTGTCCTACTTTGGGATATTGTACTAGATCTGCTGCAAGAATGTATTAACTGACACAGAAAATCTTAAAAATCAGGTTATAGATCAGCAGAAACCTAAGACTCTCAGCTCAACTGTTTTATAGAACACTACCTTTATCTTTAGAGACCAATTTTTCACATATAAATTAGAAAAATAAATCACAGAAAATGTAGACCTTATAGTGAAATTATCTCATTGGAAACAGTCTTAGAAAGGGAAAGATTAATGTAATTATCAACTGCTGCAAAAAAGTAATTTAATGTCATTAAAGACAAAATGGAGCTCAGGCTGGAAGCCCCATAAGAACATGAGATTCTAAAAAAGATATTGGTGTGAAGATCACACTCCAATCAATCTTTGCAAATGTCTAACATCCTTCCCTGAACAATGCTATCATGTGACCTTCATTTTTTACAGCCCCGAAAATACCTTGGGCTTGACAAGATTTATTGTTCCCAACTAATGGTTCCTACATTGTCTGAGAATTTCATTCATATTAAACACTTATATTTTAGGGACTCTAATTCATAACTTTTACAAGCCCCAAACAACTCAGATCCAAAACAATTTGGAATGAATCCATACATCATGCTTCCAATGCAGGACACAAAATGAAGCGATACATTTCTGCCCACCTCACTGCTACTGCCATGCCATGACAGCTGTCTTCTGAGTCCTTGGTAAATAACAAATAAATACTCAAAAGTCTTTCAAGGAACTGAAGGCTTTTTTGCACATTTCCTAATGAAATATATCATAATTCATGGTGAAATAGCCTTTCCCCTCCCACACACTTTCACATACCAGTCCCCTTCCGGCAAGCATTCATAGATGTGTGAATGAGCTTGAACATTTGGGCAAATGCACTATGAGAATGAGACATCCAGTGGAACACCTTAAAGCAACTTTTATCTAAGACTTAGTTGCCCTACAAATGCTTTGGTCTTCATGTCCCATAAGCCTCAGTCACTATAGCCAATGGTCATGAAGACTGCATGCTGCAGTCCAAACCATCTGGAAAGCACGATTTTGGGTACCTTACACCATCACATCATGAGTCAGAGTAAGGCTGGAGTCCTGAATACCCAAAGTCAACACAATTGTCTTCCAGCTTAGGATCCCTACTGCCCCTTCTGAGAATAGATGTTATACTTCAATTGAACGCTGAATTCCAGGTTGGGCTCTGGGAAATATAAGATATTTCTCTCTTACTCTGGCAAGGGCTGAAGAGCCACATCACAGATACAGGCAGAAAATAACAAAACATCTAAATCCCCATTTTTAAAAATGGAGGTTAGTCTGGACTCTGTATCACAATGATACAGGCTCTGTATGATAGGAATACCTCTGTGCTTTGCTTCTCTGAGTTACTACTGATATTTAAGCATTTACAGTATATTACAGAAGTGAGTACACCCCCTCACATTTTCTAAATATTTTAGTACAGTGGTACCTTGAATAAAGGAATTAATTTGTTCCAAATGAAATTATGTTAAGCAAATTTTCTTTATTCAAATTCCCATAGGAATGCATTGAAAACGGAGTGATCCCATTTTTATGTTGTACGGATTCTCCCCATAGGTGATTATGTTAAGCAAATTTTCCCTATCTCCGGAATATTTTATCTTGTACGAATTTTATGTTATACAAGCTGTTTGTTATACAAGGGTCCACTGTATTGTATAACTTCTCATGTGACACCACTGAAGAAATGACACTTGGCTACAATGTAAAGCAGTGAGTATACAGCTTGTATAACAGTGTAATTGTGTACTGTCTCCTCAAAAGCAAAGCAAAAAAAAAAGGAAAGTGTTATGCTTATATAGCACTTAAAGGACTCTCTGAGTGGTTTACATTTCAATGATGCAGGCTACAATTGCCCACCTCCAGAAAGCTGGGTATTCATTTTATCAACCTTGGAAGGATGGAAGGCTGAGTGAACCTTGAGCCTGCTACCTGGGATTGAACCCCAGGTTGTCAGCACAGTTTTAGCTGCAGTGCAGAGGTTAACCACTGCACCACAAATTTAACCACTAACACAACACAAAGCTATTAATATCTAAACCACTGGCAACAAAAATGAGTACCCCTAAATGACAATTCCCAAACTGGTCACAAAGTGTCAATATTTTGTGTGGCCACCATTATTTTCCAGCACTGACCTAATCCTTGTGGGCATAGAGTTCACCAGAGATTCACAGGCTGCCACTGGAGTCCTCTTCCACTCCTCCATGATGACATCACAGAGGTAGGGGCTGTTAGAGATCTTGCACACCTCCAATTTCCATTTCAGAATGCCCCACAGATGCTCAATAGGGGTTAAGTCTGGAGACATGCTTGGCCAGTCCATCCCCTTTACCCTCAGCTCCTTTAGCAAGGCAGTGGTTGTTTTGAAGGTGTGTTGGTGATCGTTATGATGTTGGAATACTGCCTTGAGGCCCAGTCTCCAAAAGGAAGGGATCATGCTCTGCTTCAGTGTCTCACAGTACATGTTGGTATTCATGGTTCCTTAAATGAACTGTAGCTCCCCAGTGCTGGCAGCACTCATGCAGCCCCAGACCATGACATTCCCACCACTGTGGTTGACTGTAGGCATGACACACTTGTCTTTGTACTCCTCACCTCGTTGCCAGCACACATGCTTGATACCATCAGAACCAAATAAGTTTATCTTGGTCTCATTGGACCACAGGACATGGTTGCACAAATCCATGTCCTCAGTCTTCTTGTCTGCAGCAAACCGTATGTGGACTTTCTTCTGCATCATCTTCAGAAGAGGCTTCCTTCTCAGATGACAGCCCTGCAGACCAATTTGACGCAGTGGGAAGTGTATGGTCTGAGCACTGACAAACTGACCCTTTCCCCTTCATCCTCTGCAGCAATGCTGGCAGAACTCATAGACAAATGGTCTATTTCCCAAAGCCAGCCTCTGGATATGACGCTGAGCATGGGCACTCAACTTCTTTGGTCGACCATGGTGAGGCATGCTCTGAATGGAACCTGTCCTGTTAAATCAATGCATGTTGTTGGCCACCGTGCTGCAGTTCAGTTTCAGGGTCTTCACCATCTGCTTATAGCCTAGGCCATCTTGATGTAGAGCAACAATTCATTCCACCACCACCCCCAGATCCTCAGATCTGCCTGCCTATCAGAAAAGCTGGCATTGCCTATCCTTGAGTCCTATCTGTATCAGCACACAATGTCCTTGAACTGCTTGTGAGGTTGCAGCCCAGCCTTCAAACCCTCCTGGGTTTAAGATGTAAATCCCATCTCATGCAAATTGTTTGACAGGGCTGTGTGTCCAGGTCATGAAAATACAAGCATGAACTCTGTTGCCTTCAGCCATTCCTAGGGTACCCAAACACTGCAACCAAATGCCAGTTCTTTTGTTCTCAATATCTTTTAAAGATATATGAATGTGCAGCACCTCCATTTTCTCTGTGATTTAAGCAAGCACCAAGCTGTGTTATTCACAGCTGTGGTATTTTATGTCTTGACATGGGCTTCCTTGGAACTTTCATATCTGCATTAGCACATTTTAATGAGGATTCCTAACATCAAGAGGTTAAGAAAAACCTTCCCAAAGTTCCTTCCACTAACTAATAATCTTATATTAGATTACTGTAAGGGGCAATTTCAGCCCTTGTGTTGAGATGCGAACGAGCGCCTTTCAGGATTTTTATTTTGTTTTTTTTTTTACAATGCCAGCTTTTCCCCTGAACTTCGCCCAACACAGACGGTGCCTGCCTGCTGATAGCTAGCAAGTGATACCTTATTTAGTAACAACTTCAGGCAATTGGCGGGACCCAATGGCATCTTAAGCCAAGCTGAGTCTTCCAACAACTAAAGTGAGGAAGCTTAGTCTCAAAGTTTAAATGGAACCTTTTCAATTCTCCGTGTTCAGTGAAGTACAGAAACAGCA
Organism: Phrynocephalus forsythii; assembly: GCA_029282475.1. NCBI lineage: Eukaryota > Metazoa > Chordata > Lepidosauria > Squamata > Agamidae > Phrynocephalus > Phrynocephalus forsythii. The sequence goes on along the minus strand of JAPFRF010000007.1, from coordinate 9,103,698 downwards.
AATAATCACACAATCTGAACTCTGTGCTATTTCTGAACTGCCAAAAACCAGATAGTGCCTCCATAGATAAATTCATATAGCCAAACATGTAAGCCATTTCCTACTCTGGGGCCAGTGTAACTATGAAGGAGCTGCTGTGTTTTTCTGGGTCCTTAACTAGGCAATAAATCTCAGGATAAACAGTACTGGAGAAGAGCCATCATGTTGTGGTTTGAGGGGGTTAGGGTTAGGGTTAGGGTTAGGGACTATATGCCCATAGTCCAGCATCTTATATAATCATAGAGTTGAAGGGAGGTTTGTGTGACCTCTCTTTCAAATTCTAGAGCAATGTTTCTAAAATGTCCCTTCCCTGTAGTATAAAGTTCTATTTCCCAGAAGTCCTACCCAGCAAAGCTACTGCTCAGAGAAGGAAAAAGTTGTCGTCCAAGAACACCTGGGACCCCATGTTTGGGAGCCTCTGTCCTAGAGCATCACCAGAAGCTGTGTCTGCTTGAAGAAGACCTTCAGTGACAAGAGAGCTTTCAGTCTCTATCTGGGAAATTATCTCCATTGTTACACTGCTCTTTTTTGCAGGACATTTTCCCCTAATGTTCAAATACTATTTCTCCTCTTGTAAATGATTTCTCTTAAACAACACACTTATCTTTTTCAGTGCAGTGTTGGCACACCAGCATGTGTTTCTCTCCAGGCAATTTATTGCTGGCATGTAGCGTCCAGCACATGAATAGGGTGTTAGGCTAAAACGATATCTTGCACAGCAGAGCCCCTGATGGTAAGAATGGAGCTAAGAAGCACTTTGTAACTGGAAACGTCTGAACCTCTGTTTGCATCACAGTGTTTTCAAATCTCTATGAAGATAAAAGGTGTGGAAATCAGCCCAGTCTTGTTGGTATTTGCTTGATAATGGTGTACCAGGAGTGCAATGCTCTACAGTGCTGGAATCAAAGTGGCAGAGTAACAAATGAAACCGAAGAAGCAGGTCATGCAATGTGCACCTTTTGACATTTTTCGCTGGAACAATCTTCAGGTAATAACTGCACTTCAACCTACTTCAGGCTTACAGAATTGATTTCTTTGTATTCCAGAGCCCCAGATTCCTCCATTCAGAGTGGATCACAAAATGGCAGCTCAGCAAAGCATAGCCCATCACAGAACTGTGGCTTCCAGAGCAAAAATGGGGTGGGGGAAGAGGGGAAGGCCACAAATAATGTTTTTTTTTTTTTTCAGTACACAGGTCTTGTGCAAGCAATGCCATCCATCCAATCCTCCTAAAGGTGTTGGAGTTTAATTTGCAACCTCACAATCTGATTGATGTTTGAGTAACTGGGAGGGACTTTTATGGGCTGGGGAGACTGTCAATCTGACAAGCACTAACCAATCATTTCCTCCCATCTCTAAATTCAAAGGAGTGGGCACTGGAAAACCGGCAGCTATTCTCCTCTGTAGATTTCTGTACTTCTGTTAGAAAAGCAAAACTTTGCAACAAAACAATTCAGATTGCAGGATGTTCCAGAGCATACTACCCTCTTCCTTTGATCATTCAATGACTGCTCATTATTTTTACTTGGGGGAACTGCCAAAATTTAAGGATGATGTGCAACCCTGTCAATCTGCAAGTTTACCCAGCATTCAAAAATGCACAAGAGAGGAGAAACACATACCCAGAAGCCCTCTTTCTGACATGGGTACAATTGTTGGTCGCACCTACTCCCCAGTCATTTGGGAAGTGGGATTCAGGAAAAAATCTTTTGTGTCAGAACTGGAGCAGCTGAGTTAAAGGACATTGAAAATCCATGCACAAATCATACATGAAGAGTGAAGTGCCAATCATATTTGTAGTTGTTATTGTACAAACAAATGAAAACACATGAAGAAAATGATTCAGTCATTTTATGAATATGGAACCCATGAATGACTAAGGGCATTTAAGAAACTTATGGCAATGTTCACAAACAAAGCCAGAGGCCCAAACAGACACACACAGAGAGATAATGCAGTTTAAATCAGAGGCAAAGCAAAGGCCAAGGGCAGTGGCAAAGCAGGACATGGCGTGGCACAGACAGGCTCACAGGCACTCGAAAAGCTGGGCAGGACATTCATACAGTGAAGACAACACAAGGGGATTATGTGGACTAGAGAATGAAGTCAGAGGAGACACCACAGAGAATGTCCTCAACTCACATCCTTTCTCTCTTCCTAATCTCTTTGGGCCACAGTATTCTGCTTGTTCAAGCTGCCTAGATGCCCTAAACACATCCAATCTCGCCTGATTTCAGAAGCTAAGCAGGGTCGGCCCTGGTTAGTTTTTGGATGGGAGACCACCAGGGAATACCAGGTGTTGTAGGCGCCTGGAGTAGGAACTGGCAAACCACTCCAGTATTCCTGCCAAGAAAACTCCATGGACATAGAGTCACGAAGAGTCGGTCACGACTGTAACGATGCAACACACACACATTCTGCTTGTTCAGGGGTCAGTAATGGCTGTACAAGATGCACAGGTTCACACCAGCTAGACCTGCCTCCAATACTATACCCATCCTGATCTTCCTACATTAAGTGGATAATATGTGAATCAAATTCTGTGCATGTTCATTTAAATATTAAAAGAATATATTGAAGCTTTTACTGGAAATGATGGGGCAGGCCCATACAGGGTTGCTGAGGGAAAAGCAGCACATATAACCTCATGCCTGTTCATTATTCCTGATCCTGAACAAAGTATCTCTTTATGTCCCTCTCCCTCCACCCTTCCCAACAAAAGGAATTTTCAAAGAATACACTTATACTCAGCCAGCTAAGGAGGTTGTCCCACACTGTCACCCTTATGACTGCCACCACTGTGAAAATGATAGCTCTGCCACCACTGTGCACTACCAATGAAAGGTACCGAAAAAGCAGTGACAAATGAACAAGTGAACTATGCCAGGGCTACGGAATTATGAGGACATAGAAAAAGAAAGGAGGTGTTAAGGACAGCAGCTTAACCTGCCAATTAAGAACCTGTGCTCATTGTTTTCCATGCCTGGACGCCTTGAATCAAATGTTAGTAGGAGTAGCTGCTGTGTCCACACCTAACCACTTCCCTAATGAAATGCCAGCTAGATATTTTAAGGTGATAGTGTGCTACACCTACTATGTTTGTAGTCTGTTCTTGCAGTAGCTCTAATAATTATCCTTCTTTCTTTCTCGTATATGACACAGCCCGAGAATTTTCAGCAGATGGCGAACCTTTTAGAAACTGAGTGCCCAAACTGTGATTCAAAACCCACTATTTTTCTCGAACTGCCAATACAGCAATTTAACCTGAATACAGGTGGTAGTGAAGGGGTGATGTCGGGTGCACTTGGGTGCATGTAGGGTGCACAAAAGTGGCCCTCGAAGCCAACAGAAAGGGCTCTGAGTGCCACCTTTGGCACCTGTGCCATAGAGTTATCAACACTTGCCTATATAATGTGAGTCTTCAAATGCTGTTGTGCTTCACACCACATCTTTCCTCTGTTGGCCATGCTAACTAAGGTAAAAACATACATAAGAACACAAGAAGAGCCATGCTGGATCAGGCCAAAGGCCCATCTAGTCCAGTTTCCTGTATCTCACAGTGGCCCCACCAAATGCATCTGGGAGCACACAGGACTAGAGATATGTCTCCTGATACCACTCCTCTGCATCTGGCCCTTGAAGTACCCTAGTTTTAAGCCTGGAGATTACAAACCTCCAACATGGTTTGTAACCTGTAATGAAGTTTTCCTACAGGAATGTGTCCAATCCCCTTTTGAAGGCATTCAGGCCAGATGCCTTCACCACATCCTGTGGCAGGGAGTTCCACAGACTAACAACATGCTGGGTAAAAAAAAAATTTTTTTCTTTTGTCTGTTCTCACTCTCCCAGCCCTCAGTTTAAGTGGATGTCCCCTAGTTCTGGTATTTTGTGTGAGGGAGAAGAGTGTCCCTCTATCCACTTTACTCATGCCCTGCATTATTTTGTATGTCTCAATCATATCCCCCTCAGGTGCCTTTTTTCCAGACTAAAGAGCCCCAAATGTTTTAGCCTTTCCTCATAAGGGAGGTGCCCCAGCCCAGTAATCATTTTAGTTGCTCTCTTCAGCACCTTTTCCACACTATGTCTTTTTTGATATGCAGTGACCAGAATTGTACACAATACTCCAGGTGCGGCCTTTCTATCGTTTTGTACAATGGCATTATAATGTTGGCTGTTTTATTTTCAATCCCCTTTTTGATAATCCCTAGCATGGAATTGGCCTTCTTCACCGCTGCCACACATTGGGTAGACACCTTCATGGAGCTGTCCACCAACACACTAATATCTCTTTCCTGATCCATCATGGATAACTCAGAGCCCATGAGTTGATAGATAAAGTTTTGATTTTTCGCCCCAATATGCATTACTTTACATTTGGCTACATTAAAACGCATTTGCCATTTCGTAGCCCATACCCCCAGTTTGGAGAGATCCTTCTGGAGCTCTTCACAATCTTCTCTGGTTTTTACCACATGGAAAAGTTTTGTGTCATCTGCAAACTTGGCCACCTCACTGCTTATCCCTGTCTCCAGGTCATTTATGAACAGATTGAAAAGCACCGGTCCCAGGACAGAGCCCTGGGGCACACCGCTTTTCACCTCTCTCCATTGTGAAAATTTCCCATTGACACCTACTCTTTGTTTCCTGGATCTCAACCAGTTCTCAATCCATAAGAGGACCTGCCCTCTTACCCCCTGGCTGTGCAATTTTCTCAGCAGCCTTTGGCGAGGGACTGTGTCAAAAGGTTGACAGGAGGTGTAGTCTAACAACATCTTGGAAAAGGCACTTTACCTATCTCTGCTAAGATAGCCCAGCCATGGCAAGGGGCCCACAATGCTCAATTCCATTCCTGGCCTAGTCCAAGACAATTAAGGCAATGTTTACCATATGACCCAGCCCGAGAGAAACTGCCCAAGCCCACTCGCTATTCCAGTTCTCATTGTCTTCACTACTTTCTAGCAAACAGACTAGGGCTGACATTCTGCCTTATCTTACTCAAAGTTGTATTCATTGTTAACAGTAACATAATTTAAATCCAGGTATGTAAGCAATAGTTGCCAAACAGCAGTGTGTTAGAGTTGACACTCCAATTAAATACAAATTCTTCCACAAGTCACTTGAAGATTTGAGAGGGTGGAGCTGGAAGAGTTTTGGAAAGAATAGCAAAATTTTCTCAGGAGGCATGAAAAGTGTTTTACACTTTCTTAGTTGTCACCAAATTTCACCTCCAGCAATATTGAAAATGCACATGGAAGCTTGTCCTCCAGCAAAACATCTGAGAAACTTTAACAGAAGCCAAAAGGCAAATAATGTTGAGGGAGAAAATTGGAAACGTTGACAAGGAGAACTTGCATGGGCTTGCAATGTGATTTCCCCCTCCTATACACATTTTGGCAGTTGCTTCTCTTTCTTCTCCTCTTTCTTCATATCACTCTCATTTTCTTCATATCATTCTCATATCATTCTCATTTTCATAACAAATTGCAGTAATATGGAAACAGGAAGTGAATCTTTGCCCACAAGTATATAAAACTGAAGAAGAATTGTATGGAATGGATAAACTTTATATTATGCATTTGAGTGCAGAGCATTCTCAAGCATGCACAGACACGCCATATTATGATCAGAGACAATATGATGACTATATACTGTAAGTGGTGTACCAGTTCCTTCTGCTGGGGGCACCCTAGGACTGCATATCTTGCCCAAGGCCAAACTGGTTGGCTCTTCCCCAGAAGTCACACTGCGGAATTACACGCCTGACTTCTTGCTATGCAACCAGGTGCTCCAGTTCAGTCATCTGTTCAGCTGTAGGCACTATACCTCACCCTAAAATTCCTCACAGGGGTTGTTGTTGTTGTTGTTGTTGTTGTTGTTGTTGTTGTTGTTGTTGTTGTTGCAGGGCACGTGTGTAGTATATTCCTCTCAAGGATTATAACAGAAATGTATAGTCACCCAATACAGCAGGGGTGTCCAAACTTTTCGCAAAAGGGCCAGATTGGGTAAGGTGAAAATGTGTGGGGGCCAAACATTCAGCCACATTTGGCCCCCAGGCCGGACTTTGGATAAGTCTCTATAACATGCAAGGAGGTGGGGAGGACGCTGCAGCAACAGAGCCAGGGGCAGGTTGGCTGGCCAGGTGGCTGGGGTGGTGGTGGACAGAGGCAGAGAGGACAGGCAAAACATAAAAGTACAAGCTGATGCCTCCATACGGTATGGGAAGGGGCCAGCTGACGGGGATAAGTGACAGGCTAAGCCGGTTGGGAGAAGACATTGCATGCCTGCAATGCAGCATTGGTATATTGGTAGGTGTGTGGTTGTACTAACAGCCAGTATCGCATAGGTGATCAAGTGTTGGGCTAGTACTTAGGAGGCCAGGGTCCAAATCACAGATTACCCATAAAAACTCATGGGAGGTAGAGGTTGCAGCACTCCTTGAATACCTCACATACCTCAAAAACCATATTCAGTTTGTCATAAAGAAGAATCAGTTTGACATCACATGACAACATGGTATGGAGCACTGGTCCAGGGGAGGAGAGCTGTCCTTTTCAGTGCAGTAAAAATGGAAACCATCATACTCAAAATCAAGTGGCTTCATATTCATACAGCTTTACTTAAAGCCTGCTCCACTGCCAGACCACAACATGGAAAACTCAGTATGGTTAAGGCTCATATGTTTACAGTTAAGCCAGTAATTAACTGGCTACACAGTGACAAAAAGGAGGATGTAATTGCCTTGCAAAAATATTTTTTCAGAGCTAATAAACTATTTCCTATAAAAGGGTAACCGAGTACATGTCCTTAAAGCCCTGCTAACGAGTCACTTGGCACTTGCATTGTAAACCACAATAAACAAGGTAAAATGATCCTGAATGAAAGTCATTATACCACCCTCTCCTCAACCTCAAATCATCTGTTCTCTCATTCATTGAAGACAATTGTGCAAGGTCCCTTGCTGAAGGAGGGGTCAACAAGGCAACAACAATATTATGTACCTTTAATCAAGAGGAACTCTCTAGCCGCATTTTTTGTGTGCTGAATAAAAAGGGGGGAAATACTACATTCAGACACTGGCTGCCTATAATAAGTTCTGCTGATCAATTTAGCTATGGATCAACTCACCTCCTTGTAGAAGGGCTGATGAGACAATTCCTGGTGCTCTTTCTTGGGTTGAACCTTAGTTCCTCACAGCTGGGGAGCTTCCAAACACTAGGGTCATAGCATTTAGACAAGCGCAACTTTGTGATATTTGTAGGGGCAGCAGAATAATTCAATCTTTATAGACTAAAATAAAAATAGCAAATCTATGCCCAGCAAACACTGAAATGTTAGATAAGAAGCATCTGCAACTCCCCAAAGAAACTTTGAAATGAACAGTAATTCACTTCTTTTATATAATAAATTTACTATGATACTGTGTGTTGTCAGTGCTTCTGACAAATAAGCCCAGATATGCTGGGACATATATTATGTAGATCAAGGACATTCTTCCTTTATGTCAACATAGGGCCTTTTTACACAACCCCTAAGATTTGCTGGCCACTTAAATTCGGACCAGAGATCATAGGGGTTCCTCGCTCTTCCTCTGTCCCCACCCCCCTCCGCACTTCCTGGTTGCTGGCTGCCTGAGGGAGGGAGAAAAAAAGAAAGAAAAGACTGCCGGTTTAGCTCCGTTTTGTTCCCGGCAGCATTCAGATCTATTAAAGGAGCGGGGCGCAAAAAAAGAACAAACAGAAGCCAGGAGAGCCCCGCACTCACTATCCTTACACCGGATCAAATATTTGTCACCATCAAAGACCAGGTACAAGAAAACTGCTGTTTGGTCGTGCTAAAGTGGGTGGGGTCGCACTTAATTGTCTGCAAAGTCCGGAGCTGGTGGGTAAACATTTTTAAGGTCCAGACCTTGCAGCCATTTGCGGCGGAGCTTAGGGGTCGTGTATAAACGCCCATAGTCAGAGAACAAGAAAACAAGTTAAATTGGACTTGCCTTGAGCTCATTATTCACATCTCATAAAATAAAAGCTCCAAGATACCTTAAAATGCATCTTTTTTAGAGAGTTCCTAGCAGAAAGAGGGTTTGTTTGCTGGCATGTTCTGACTCACTTCCGAAAATCAGAGCATTACTTTTTGAAAGACACATTTTAGCCATCCTGGAAGAATTTTATGTTTCAAAGAAGCAGTGGGAAAGCATTAAAAGGATCAAATACAGCATCCTGTATTTTTTTTCATATGAACTACCAGTGTCTTGACTGTCTAGTTAGTTTAGGACCCTGATTCAGACATTAGCACAGCAGGACACTTATTTTAAAAACTAGTAGCAGTTGTTATTGTATTTAAAAAGGGACCAGCTGGTTAGTTTTAACTATAGCTTAGCCAAACAAACATACTTTAAACAACAGTTTATAATCCTTATCTGCCCAGGCTCATTCCTGGAGCAGTAAACAATGGTTTAATGTTCTGTCCCACTGACTATCTCTAGAAAAAAATTATTTTAAAAGGAATAGTATTTGAACACAGGTCTGGTCAGTCTGGTTCAAGCACTTACCCATCTGGAAATCCAAGTCATGTTGTGGAGGAGAAGGCGGGCTTTCCTCCACTACCAAGAAATAACAAATGGCATAAATATCTGAAACAGGGCAACATAGGGACAATCTTTTCTGTCTTTTTGAGAAGCAAGAATTGGAGAAACCATGCTTCAACATGACCAACTATATCACAAGCTACTTTAAGTGAAACATCAATGGGTGCAATTAACCACCTGACCATTCAGGTCTCCATTTTGCATAGTTTCTGTGGAATTTGGAAAGTTATTTGGGGGTAAGTCAGGTAGGCAAAATATTCTGTCTCAGAACCTTTTGTTTTACTATCTGGTTGTTTGAAGAATACTTTTAAAAATGGTTGGACAGACGGACGGACTGACTGTCTGTCTGTCTGTCTGTCTGACTGACTGACTGCTGGAATTAAATGTGACCAAAATTGCACTCTTCTGAAGTTCCATCATTAAGGGCCTTTTACACAACCCCTAAGATCCGCTGGCCACTTAAATTCGGACCAGAGATCTTAGGGGTTCCTTGCTCTTCCTCTGTCCCCACCCCCCTCCGCACTTCCTGGTTGCTGGCTGCGTGAGGGTGGGAGAAAAAAGAAAGAACAGAATGCCGGTTTACCTCCGTTTTGTTCCTGGCAGCATTCAGATCTCTTAAAGGGGCGGGGCGCAAAAAAAGAACAAACAGAAGCCAGGAGAGCCCAGCACTCACTATCCTTACACCGGATCAAATATTTGTCTCATCCAAAAAGCAGGTACCTGAAAGCTGCGCTGGGATGCGCTAAAGTGGGCGGGGTCGCACTTAATTTCCTGTTAACTCCGGAACTGGTGGGTAAACATTTTTCAGCTCCGGAGCTGGGAGCCATTTGCCCCGGAGTTTAGGGGTCGTGTATAAATGCCCTAAGTGATAAGAAAGGAGAATTTCTGATGGGGCCATGGTATATGAGAACAGAAGTTTAACCTTCATGTCCTTGCCTTGGTCCCAATGACAGACTCCTCACAAGTTGCTCTTGGCCCCACAAAGGGGATATGAAAGAAGAAAAACTACGACTGAATAACAATGCCACTAAACTCGGCAGGAGTTACTTTTTGAACAAAATATATCTGTTTGGGCTATACAGATTTCTCGGATGAATGCATACACATATGTATTTCAACATTGTTCCAAGCAGAAGCTTTGTTTAAAGTTATGTATGCTTTGAACATCACACAAAAATGACAGCTTTCTTTTCTGTGTTCTCCCCTTTCTATGGCGTATAGGGCTTAAGATCCAAAAGAAAAGATAAAGGAGAATATTTTTTTCCTTGACAAATTCTTCCCAAATATTCTTCACCGATTTAACAATAATATATATAATAAACTATCATGCTGGGATGATTTAAAAAAAAGTCCATGCTTCTAGCAATATTCTTGAGAATGAAACAGCTGAGCAGTTATCTGCAATTCACACTTTTTCTTTCTTTGCTATATGAGTGCTGCAACTTAAACAATAAGACTTTGCCAGAGGGAGCAAAAAGAATGTTCCATCTTCTATAATAAAGTTTTAGGAACAATAAATAGCGGGAGGGGAATACAGTTGTCACTTAGATGTGTTCAGGTCCAATATTTCTAAAATGCATGGATACAATCCTTTCCTCTGACAGGACACAAAGTCCCCGGACAAACAGATTCCAAAAGGCATGAGGAAACCCCTGTCTCTACCTATGCAGTGTACACTCATGGGGATGCATGGAAAGAGCACATTGCAACCTTGAATTGAATGGGAGTCATGTGCCTCTTACACTCTCGTCCATCTCTTCCTGGACAAGCAATTGAATATCAGTAACTCAGGGCCTTTTCACACGACCCCTAAGTGACCCCTGGCCACTTAAATTTGGACCAGAGATCTTAGGGGTTTGTTGCTCTTCCTTCCTCCCCACCACTCCGCACCTGTCTGCTGAGGGGAGGGAGGAAGAAAGTGGGGGGGGGATGCAGACTCACCTCGGAGAAGCTGCCGGAGCTCCGTCGTGCTGATTCCTTCTCTTTTGTTTGCTTTTTTTCCCTCCCGCCCCTTCTCTTAAAGGGGTGGGAGGTAAAAAAAAAAAAAACCAAACAGAAGCCAGGAGAGCCCCGCACTGACCAGATTAAATCCAGTCCTGGGGATTTTCACCCTCCTCGAGCAGGTACAAGAAAAGTGCGCTGAGACGCGCTTAGGTGGGCATGGTCGCACTTAATTTCCTGCAAACTCCGGAGCTGGTGGGGAAGTCATTGTAAGCTCCGGAGCTTGCAGCCATTTGCTGCGGCGTTTAGGGGTCGTGTACAAAGGCTCTCAGTAACCTAAGCAAGCTGAGGAAGAGTTCATGTGCAGACTCCCATCCTCTTGATTCACCTGATGTGCTGCCTGCACACAAGCCCAATGTCTGTGAAGATTCTCAGTCATCCAGGTGAGTTTATCTGGAAGTTGAGTCATGGCAACTGGATTTCTTTTCTTGAGTGATTGAAATGTTTTGCTGTTCATCCGAACAGCTTTGTCAGTCTGAAGTCCCTCTCAGTCAGTCTCAGACTGACGAAGTTGTTTGGATGAGCAGTGAAAACATTTCAACCTCTCAAGAAAAGAAGTCCAGTTGCCATGACTCAACTTCCAGAAAAATCCAAATGGTAAAGAAAAGAAACCAGTGTTCTGTTGGACGACTAAGAAGCTCTTTATACCTACATGCTGAAACTCATGTAGAGAACAGACAATGTAGGATCTTATTCTCTGCATGTTGTTGACTGTTTCCTGAATATCGGTCCTACTTTTTTCACAGTACTAGCTTTGAACTGCCATATAAACCAATGAAAAGGTTAAAAGGTAAAGGTTCAACCCGCACAGGCATGCTAATCATGTCTGATTCTAGGTACGGTGATCATCTCCGTTTTCAAGCCAAAGAGCCTGTGTTGTGCAAGTCCATGGCCATGTGGCCATCATGGCTGCACAAAACACTGTTCACCTTCCCAGTTCTTAGCACAGTACCTATTTATCTACTTGCATTAACATGCTTTTGAACTGCTAAAGTTGCCAGGAGCTGGGGTTAACATCAGGAGCTTGCTCCACTGCGTGGCACCCGAGATTCGAACCACTGAGCTGCCGACTCTGCAGCTGACCATTTCAGTACTCTAGTCTGCTGAGCCACCACGCCCCCTTTATAAACTAATAAGACACATTCAAATCAGAAGTTGCATGGTGATTAGAAAAACATGGAAATGCCATTCTACTGTACTACTACTAATATCTAGGTAGTGTGTGAAGAGTCGTGATAGTGTTTTTTTCTGTTATTATATCACAGGGTGTCTGATATAACAACTATGGGAGTATGATATACCACAATGGCTTCAGGTCTTGGCATCTTCCCATGGCAGGTGTCATAACCAAAACCCACGCATTGGGCTCAGTTCAAGTTCTGCTTCCAGAAGTTCAAGTTCAAGCTCTGCTTCCAGCTCACACCCCAAACTGACAGATTGCTCAGAAAGCTGTTGAGATTTAAAGCCTCATATACAAAGATGATGAAACACAGAATTAGGCTCCTCACCTCGCAGGAGCATTTTGTATTGCCCTGGAGGGCTGTTCTTGGCATTTGCAAAAATGAATTAATTTGGGAGTTAAATGCAAATATATAGTCGGGCAGAATGGCAATAGCTGCTGCTTTGCTGCATGGATTTTTAAAGCTCAGAAACACCTACAAAGTCTTCAACGATCATTTGGAAGTTGTGGTTTTCTTCTCAAAGAGAAAGTGCAGTTATATGGCACAAAAGTAGTTCAGACAGATTATGGAAACCCCGATAAGCAACCCTAGGACTTCCTGTCTCACTCTTGCCTAGAAATGGGAAAACTCATGGGACTTAGAAATTCTTCACCAAAATGCTCTCTAGTGCAGATAGTCACTTCAACCAGAATGAGGAATGCAGTGTGTGTACACACACACCTTGTATAAGGTACCTTGTATAAAGGAATTAATTCATTCCAAATGAAATTCTGTTAAGCAAATTTTCCTTTATACAAATTTCCCATAGACATGCATTGAAAATAGAAAATAGATAATTCCTAATTGTGTGAGCTACCTCCATTGTCACTATATTTAAGGGCAACAAATGTAGCAAGTATCTCTGCATGTGGCATCTCATAGCTCTTCTGTTCCAGGATAGAACAGTATCTATGGAAGAGATATACACACTTCCTCTGGATGTAACCAATACTCACAAATGTTGTCATACTTGGAAAAAAATAGGCTGCATTGACATATCAAGATGTCTCCTGAAAACAGTACCAGTCACGGGGGCATGTGGGTCTCAGGTGCGCACCTCTAGTAGGGAGAGGGAGCCAGTGGCCTTCCAGACATTTTGGCCTGCATTTTCCCTTTCTCTAACTAGCAGAGCCTATGGTGAGGCACTTCAGGCCAAACATAATTGGAGGGCCACAGTTGCCCATCTCTGATGCAATGTGTGACTTGTCACATGTCTGGGAATTAGGTCCAATTAAAAGGAGCAATTAGACCAAGTGGCAACACAAAAACTACCCTATCTGGAGAAGGCCTTAATCTGCAACCGATCCACTTCTTCTGAAGCCATCTCAAGGACTGTATTGATTGGATCAAGTATGGAAATATTCTAGTGGACCACCTTAGTAGAATGTGGGCTGTAACATTCCTGACAATATTAACCAATTGGGCGAGTACAAAAGGTGGAGAACATTAAACCCAACAATTTCTAGACTACTGTTCTGTTGCTTCTGGGAAGCTGGGATAATAAATACTACAGTTTGGCTTTCATTGTTGTCAGCCTTCTTTGAGAAGAATGGAGGCAGGGAGTAAGTACTACCTATGAAATCATAATTGTTATGGTTCCCTGTCACTTTAGAGGTGGGTGGAAGAAGAATCTTTTATCTGCCTTTTATTTACTTCTCCTTCTGAATGACAGAATTTTGTTACATTCTGCCACCCTTCTCTTCTTCCTAGCAGACATATTTTTACTGCTCTTTACTTACAAGTAAGCCATTACTTCTCAGATGAACAAAATTACTTTTTTTAAAATGGATCAGACTACAGACCATCTAGTCTAGCATTCTAGCATTCTTTCCTGGGTCAGCAGTATCCGTTTTGAAGTGGGGCAGCTAGAATGGTGTACAATATTTATTTATTTATTTATTTATTTATTTATTTATTTATTTATTTATTCATTCATTCTATATACCACCCATCTGGCAGAAAGCCAGTCTGGGTGGTTTACAACATAAAACAAGCTGTTACAAAACACCGATACAAGGATATAATAAAAAGCAAAAGTATTACAAATGAAAGCATAACTAAAACAACATCATTTATAAAATCAAAAGCAAATAAGATAAGCTTAATAAGTACTGTATTCTTTGTTTGGCCCTGCCATTGACGTGTATGAGCACAGTGCAATACTGGCCATTTCACATTCCAAATCCCTTTCTAACTGACACCCAAAAATCATTTGTCTTTGGTTTTTTACCCACATCTATGAACTGGGTGAATGTTTTCACCGAGCTGCCCAGCAATGTCTCCCCGGACTCTTGCAGTGAAGTGATCTCCCACTGCATCCTTATTATTGCTCCTGAAGCCTAGGGAAGCCTCCCCTTTCCAACTTCCTCCATACTTGATCCTCCCTACACTCATTCCTTTCCCCCTACGTGAGGAAGCAGAACTACACATCACCTGGTCCCTGGCTCACTGCCATGGCATCAAGGGCTGATACTTCACGTCCATCTCATTGGTGTCCGCGGTCCCGCTTGGGACCGGTACAAAGTAATCTAACCGCACGTCCATTGCGTCCTGGCCTCGGAAATCTGCTCATCACACTTCTCGTTCCGAGACAAGTGGCCGTGAGGTAAGGCTTGTCACACAACGTGCCATTCTCCATCTAGTGGCAGGAGTGTGAAGTGCCATTGGGCAGTACATTCCCTATGGAGTCAGCAACGCAGTGCAGAGAGATTAAAAGACAAATGCCTCAAACGTAGCTCCGTAACGCATTGAAGGCAAGGCTTCGGAGAATTGAAACATCAAAAAACGGAAGGTCAGGCTGAAAAAAACCCGGAGAACAAAGGCATGGAATTTCACATCTCATCACAGAACAAGGACATGCGGTAACAGTCATGCCGGTATCATCCATCATGCCTGTGCGCACACAGGAACAGGGACAGAACCAGAAGAAGACCACGTGACCGTGACCGACATCAACATGCAACAAACTTCCTCCCAGGACGAGAATGGACGTGAAGTAACTGTTTAGAAGGATGGCTATCAGAATCAAAACAAGGGGCAAGAGAAAAGAATTGCTTAGTACTCCTCTGTTAAACCATTTTCTCCAATAACTCCTCTCAGCACTGCCACCTCTTTTCTCCCAGCCAGGAAGCTGGGTATGATTTTTCACAGGGAACTAGAAGCCTTGAACTTTAACTACATGAAAAACATCTTGGGGAGGAATTGTAGGGAAAGCAGCAGGCAGGGAAAGGATTAAGCTAATTTCCTCTACTTGTAGCTCCTTCCCTTGAAATGGACCTGCCAAAACACACCGTGCACACAGAAGCAGCAGCAAAGGCTTTGCAGCACATTAGGCTCTATGTACAAGGTGGAGTTCTAGCCTTAATTCTAAGCATTATACTCTCAGCAGTATAAAAGGCAAATAATTGTAAAAGCAATGGATAGCTTTCTTGCAAAATTGCTGGATTTTGGAACTATCATTTCCAGTGCTGGTGAAAGCCCTTGAATTCAGAGCCTCCTACAAAGATTCTTACCATTTCTCTGCAATGCAAATAAAATTATTTGTTCCTATAACTGAGAAATCTTGTGAATTTGCACATGAACAGCATCAAGGGCATGTTCGGTCATGAATAATGCATATGAGCATTTAATAGGGACTCAGCCGAGCACAGGGTTACCTATTATACAGAAAATCATATTTAAATAATTTTGAAGATTGAAGATTTTCTAAATACGAGAACAAGAAAATAAAATGTAGGGGTTTGGGTTTTAACAGGGCAGTAAATGTCCACCTCCCAGGCCAGGCATAGTCAGCTTCACAGCAATAAATGCATGTTGTCATAATCTCTCACTTCTCCTGCAGCCCTGGTGCCCTCCCAGCACTGACTCTGGTAGAACAGGAGCGCAATCAAAAGGTTCAGAATTAATAGCTGCGAAATCTGGAGCGTCCATAGGCATGTGCTTTTTAATCACCTCCTCACAGGATAGATTTTGTGCCCTTGTCATTTATTACTTGTGACAATGAACTCTTGCCACTTCCTCCTCTGAAAAAGCGAAGTGCTGCTTTCCTGGCCTTGACCTCCAGTTATGCCAGACTACAAATCTCACCCTCCCCGGATCACCCATGACAATGATGTCTGAAGTTGATGGGGGAGTGTGCCAAGTCGGAGGACGTCTCGCTAGGGTGCTGTATAGTTAATTAAGCATTTGGTAGTGCTGGCTAACTTACATCACAGGTAGGTATCAGAGAAGCTGGTAAGATAGGCTCTGCCTATTGTCAGCTTAGCTAATTGGATGCTAGGCAGTGAATTGCTGGACAGGCTGTAGGACATTAGGAAGGAAGGGAGAGGATCATCTCACACATTAAGGCAAATGCACAATTCTTTCCATTACAACAATGTTATCCCTGAAGGCATGTAAATCATTCAGTGTTGGTGCCTAAGACATCAGACATGCCGACAAAGCAATGCTATCGGCCAGGTGACCATTTGCACAAAACAAATGCAAGATTTTATTCACAGAGTTTTTATTTTACTCTAAAAGACCCACTGTTTCTGGATGCAGAATCGGTGCCTCGGCTACTGAGGCAGTGAGAGTAGGACATAGCAGCCCTGTTGCTGGAAAGGAGATGCAGCAAAGAGGCAGAGGAAGGGAGGTACAGTAAATGGTAAAGCCCCAAAGGAGATGAAGCTATGACTAGAAGCTAACAGTGACAAAAGAAAAATTCCTTTTCAAGCCTGACTTTGAAATAGACTGTCCCACTTTGTTTGCAGGCCTCAAGCACATTTGGAATCCACTTGAAGTATATTGGGTTTTAACCAATATTGAAAAGGGGGAAAAAAAGAACTTAAAAGACTTATAGTCATGTCTTCTCTGACATCCCATTATTCACTCAGATGATCTTTTCTTGTATAAAACTGCCTTTGCTTCCACACATTGTGGTATGTACTCAGGTAATCATGTCATGTAGAGAAAGTTTCTAATTATTGCAACAGCCATTTCTGTCCCTAGATAACAATGGGATCAGACGCTACCAGGAATGATAGAAACCTTCTTTTCTTTTCTTTTTTTAAAAAAATCCTGTGTAAGATCTTGCTTTAAAATCTATGAAAAAAAAAGAACACTGTTTATGTCCCTGCCTTCAAGGCCTTGCTATCGAATTTAAAACAAAGCACAGCAGCAGAATGTAATGAAATCCGAAGGTGGAAGGAAGCCAGGAAAAATGAAATGGTTGTATCAGAGCCGCAAGTACAAATTTTGGCACCTGGAGCAGGCAGCATCACTTTCCACATTTAGGCTCCTTCTCTCTCTCTCTCTCTCTCTCTCTCTCTCTCTCTCTCTCTCTCTCTCTCTCTCTCTCTCTCTCTCTCATTATCTTTCTTGGGCCACAAAGCAGAGAATGTACACCTGTCCTTACAGGTGCAGGAGATGGGACATGAGATCCCCTCTTCCTTCTTTGAAAGCATAATGCTTCTCTTTGTTTTGAGATTTGTTTTGAGATGGCACAATGGCGGAGTAAGACATTTTGCTTCCTGCTTCAGTTGCTGGCACCTTTTCATATATGAAAAGCACTGAAATGTGTTGTCATTCCTTCTCCTGACACTTTCCAGTTAGCCTATGTCTAAATACCGTTGCCCTGGAGTAAAGCTCTGTTTACCCTGCCACAGTTACAGCTCTGTATTATACAGAGGCATATGAATCCCTTAAGAAGCAAAGAGCATTGCTTGGTGGATCTGTTTACTTTTATTGATCACTCACAAATTTCTACAACATAAAAATAAAAAAAATTACCAATGATGTCAGACTTTGAGTGGTGAATTTGGGCTGCAGCAATCTAAGTCTTTGCCAACAGAGAACACTGATGGGGTGACTTTAAATTTGCCACTTACTTTCCGTATGAACTACATCACAAAGTTTTTGTGAGACTAAAGTATGGGAAGACCATATGCACTAGTGGAAGAAAGGTGGTGTTAACAGGTCGCAAACAAAAATAAGCTTAATAAATTTTAGGGATTTTGGTTTCTATTGTAAGAACATCTGGGGGTCACTCTATTAAAAACTCAATATAAAAACTAGAGTGGGTGTTATACATCTTAAGGACCTTTTGACACATTTTAAGAATAAATAAGTTCATGCCATCGATCCAATTCGGACTGATGGTGGCCCTTTTCATGGTATTCAAGTTATAAAGTGCCATAACTATAGGGGAAAAGGAAATCTATACAAACCTTCAGCCATAACAGTCTATGACGAATCTGACATGTGCTGCTTTCATCAGCATACACTGAATTCAGCCCACATTGGGTTTCTTCCATGCTATTTCTTCATTGTGTAACTGCTTGCTGATCCAGAGCATCTCCCAATATGTGGGAGGCACTTGGAGTTAAATGAGAAGAGATAAGATGAATAAAAATCATCCTCCTTCCACTTTCTTTTCTAAGTACAGTATAGGAACAGAGTTCAGTACATACCAAGTATGGAACTCATAGTTTACATTTATCTCATGCAAAATTCAGAACAGAGCTTGTGTGTCTATGAATGAGAGATAAATGCCTGCTCACAACAGGAACTGAAGAAGATAAAGTTTCCCAAACAGTTTCATCCCCAGCCCAACCAAAAGAAAGGCTCCTAGAAGTATGGAAGTACAGTACTGTACATTACCATCTCCTTATCAGTAACACAGGAAGAGAAAAATTCCATCAAGATGCTAAGAATGAATTGCCTGTGGGCAAACCATTATCAGGGTCCAATTAATTGCAGATTGAAGACACAAGACTTAGATCTCTTCTTGTGCTGGTAATCTGAATCCCTGTAGATTGGATACTCGTGTCTTTCAATGAATGCTATTTATTTAGCCACAGACAATTTGATTAGATGTAAGTGTAGTAATAACAAAACCAATAAAGCCAAGCCATGCTGCAGTTCAAATTTAAATCAAGTAATGGGTGTGTGTGCCAAATTTTTAGAAAGAGTGATATGGTACAAGGGATACTATTAAATTGTCATCATTTCCCATTTACCTTGAATAAAAATAGCACTGTGAAAGGCAAAACGAAGTCTTTTCTACTGTCAGTTACTATAAATCCATCACAAAGCATATATTCCAAGTTTCTGATGCTAAGTCTTTCAAATCCTAGGATTTATTTCATTTATTTTTTTCTTTGATAACAGATGGATTTTCTTTTATCCTTAGTAATTTGCATCAATAGTAGATCATGCAGTCTCATAGGTACATAAAGTCTTTTAGAAACATTTGATAGAAAGGAAATCTTTATCCCATCCTTTTATATTCCTATAGCATTAGCTCATAAAGAAAATTACCAGTGAATTAGGAACTTCATAATTGATATATAGTAAGTAAGAATTGTGGTCTAAAACTAGCATACAGTATTGTGACAAAAATTCTACACTTGATTGGAAATAGCTAATCATTCATTCTTAAAACAGAATCATTGTTGAGACATCATCCAGGACATCCATCTTCCATTGGTCTACTGTAAGAATTTATTTATTTATTATTTCCATTTATATACTGTCCAACTTTCCTAATGGAACTCTGGGTAGTGAACAACCAAAGCCAAAATAATACATGAAATAAAACAACAGGAGTTAGACATGGGCACGACTTGGCAAAATCCTCGTTTCCATTTTCATTCGTCGTTTCCGTTACGTAACGAGGAACGGTAACGAGAATTACTCCACTCCAGCTCGAACCCGACCTGATAAAGATAAATTGGGTCTGATTTTTCATTGTCGTTCATGGCATTGCGGCGATTGCGCGATGCCAAGCAGTACAGAAAAAAAGTTTTAAAAAGTAAAAAAAAAAACCCAATTCCCGCCGGCCATAAAAGCAGGCGAAAATATGCCTGCCTCAGTGAGGGCACCTACCAGAGAGGGTGGTTTCTGGGGGGTCCCCGGCCTTCCCCCCTCCTGTCCTGGGCTGCTTGCACCAGGCTGGGGGGGTCATCCTCATCATCTCCATTTGCCATGCGGTGGGGGGGATCAAAAATGGTGACCACAATTTTTCTTTTGAAATCGTGGTCCAAAAACCCACCAAAGCACCACAGAAACATGTGAAAATTAGGTATTTTAAATGCCTGAATTTTTATAGTAGCAGCAGTGGGTCTTTTTTTATATAGCAATAAAACGTCGTATTGATTTTATTTTATTTTTATTTTTATTTTTATTTTTACTTTTTTACACGCGCAATGATGGGCTGGCCATGGGATGGGACCATGCAAATTTGTGGAGCCATTCCACCAATCGCATGGCCAGGTTTTGCTGAGACTTCTGGATGTGCCAGAGAGGGCATAAAAAGCCCACCAACCCTAACCCTAACCCTAACCCTAACCCTAACCCTAACCCTAACCCTAACCCTAACCCTAACCTGAACCATAACCCTAAGCCTAACCTGAACCTTACCCTAACCCCAACCCTAACCCTAACCCAGATTTGTACGCAAGTACACTTCCCTTCTTAGTGGGTCAGAGTGATGCACCCAGAGAGGTGCCTTCAACTCCAGAGACCCCCCCCCCTCCCTCCCTAAGCATAACCTGTACGGCAGTATGCCAGTATGCTTTCCTTCTTAGTGAGTCACAGAAGGGCTGACGAGGTTCCTCTGACACACTAACTCCCCACCCTAACATAATGTTCTTAGTGAGATAGAGAAGTGCCGATGAGATTTCCTGTCACACTAACAACCCAACATAATGTATAACGGCGGCTACACGTTACGCTCCCTAAACCACTGTACAGATGACAAACAAAAATGACAAATTTTTGAAAAATTTCACAACAAACGGAAACGACCCGAAACGGGCCCGTCCCGACAAACGACAACTCGAAACGTAATTTTTTCTGGTCGTGCCCATCTCTAACAGGAGTGATAAAGTTAAGACCAGCAAGCAGGATGGTGGCAGCAAACAAACAGATTGACAAATAAACAAAACAATAATCTCAGCAGTCACCAAAGGCGGCTTTGAACAGCCAAGTTTTAAGATGTTTTGAAATATTGGAAGGGACTCAGCAAGCCTTATCTCGCTGTGGAGCTGATTCCAAAGGATCGGGGCAGCCACTGAGAAGGCCCAGTTCTGGGTAGATGACTTACAAGCCTCCCTTGAAGTGGCAACCCAAAGCAAGAAGGCTTGTGATGTTTTTGTGGGCCAGGCCGAAGCTGATCTTTGGGGGATATGCTCCACCAGATAATCTGATCCCAAGCCATGGGGGGGGTTATAAATCAAAAGCAGCACCTTGGGCCTTATCCGGGAAGAAACGGATAGCCAATGCAGGCGAGCCAAGATTGTGGTGATACGATCATACCTGCCCACACCAACCACCAATCCGGCTGCCCCATTCTGCACCTGCTGCAATTGCCAAACAAGGGTCAAGGGAAGTCAACGGAATTTTCAAATTTTGATTGATCCCCATTAATTTCAGTGTTAAGATGTGCTGTTTGAGGGTTTTATTCAATGAAAACAGTTCTGGGAAGCAAAACACCAACATTTGTGTCTGTAATGGCATGAACTAGCTTATTTCTCAAAAGCAGTTGGAGATCTTGAAGCCCTGGGTTGTTTTTATTAAGATGGTAAACTAGTTTGGATGATCTGCTTCTGTATGTGAGCAGATCCATATGGCAACATCATCAGATGGTGATCTTTTCTTCCAAGCAATGACATATGAAAGGTTTGGAAGAACATGACCTCACTGTCTCAACACAAACTGCCACCTTGATAAGAATTAGGCCATTGTCTTCCATAGGTCTCAGTAAGCCATATTGTGCACAACACTCTTTCCCAGAAGGAAAGGACTGTCATAGTTGACTCACTTCAAACTTCTAGAAGAATGATCAACACATCTTCCATTGAGAAGTGCATCTGGTGTTTTTGGAGAACGTTGAACATTAGCATTCAATTGCACTAGGATTTGTTTTTAATTTAAAGACTTTTAAAGACTGTTTGATTAATTGTAGCAGGTAGTCTCTATTTCACTGAGTTGGTCATTTTATCATATAAAATTTTAAAAGGCCACAATGCTATTTTGATGGTATATCACCATGCTGCTAAACAGGAGTAACACTTGTAGACTTTAATTTTTGTTCAAGTGGCCATCAAAATACACTGGAAAATGCTCTCTGGGAAGCATTATAAATAAGCTGGAAAAAATTATCAGACAATCGTCCGAGACCAGAGCTGACATTTACTTGTTGAGCTTCTAGTAGCCTTTAGTTCATTGGAGGTCCTTTGGTTTTCTATGAAATTATTCCCATTGAACACATTTTCCCCAAATTATTTCAGAAAGAAATGAATAGTTTCAAAAGAATCCATTACATTCTCCCCTCCTCTCCCACTCTCTCCCTCCCTTACTGCATTCCTAATGTAATTACATGTGCAAGCTTTCTCCTTGGATTTCACAAAAGAGAGGAGTGGGTGTCATTTCTTTATGCAAAGTCACTCAAACTCTCATGTCATTCTAATCCGCTAGCAACTGAAGACAGCTATATAAAATATCTGAAGCATTTTTCACTAAACTAGACTTGTGCTGCTACCTCCCAGGAAAAGCAATAGGCTCAGAGTATGTAATGGTGATCAGTTTACATCAAGCGTCAGGAACCGTACCAAACACCCAGACTTTCTGCTCATGATGTCCATGGATCTAATAATGAGGTATGTGGAGCCAAAGGCTGGGAGTTCAGTCCCCCACTATGCATCCCAGAAGAGCCAACCTGTATGGCCTTGGGCAAGGTTCACCGTCCCAGGTGGCATCCGAAAGAAAAGAATGATAAACCACTGCTGAATACTCTCTACTAGAGAGGGGCACGAAACAAAAAATGGTGTTTCAGTTTTTCATTTATCATTGAGAGGTCTGTTTTGGTTAATTTCCGTTTGTCGTGAATTTTTTGAAAAAATTCATTACCGTTTTTCGTTTTTTCATTTGCTGTTTCTACCCACATTTTTGCGTGATTTTAAAGCATTATCTAATGGATAATGAACGTAATATCCTCATATTCCAAATTCTTTTCCATTTATCTTTTTTTATTTCTTTACCAATGTCTTGCTTCCACACCTCTCTTATTATTTCTTGTTCCCTTACTTCTAGTGAATCCTCGATTATTTTGTATATTTTACCTACTGCTCCTTTCCCTGTGTTTCCTTTCTCTGGTTCACATGTTAGCAAGAATTGTTCAAACTTTGTATATTCTCTGAGTTGTGTATTTCTCCTTATCCAATCTTTCGTCCAACTTTCTAATTGGGCATAATTTAACCAAGTTAAATGCTTAGTTTGTAATATGTGCTTAATATCTTGCTTTGTTCTCATCTTATTAATCCACTCTTTTACTCTTGCCACTTTGATTGTTTTAAATAATTCTCCATATTTCTTCATATTTGTGGGGAAATTTTCCTGATCTATTACCAAACTGAGAGGGGATACTTCCAGAGCCAATTTCCTTCTGTGCTCTGTCCAAGTGGTTAATAGGGACCTCAGGAGGGTTTTTTTAATTTGATATCTTTTTTAAGGGAAACTGAACAAGTATTTATTTATATCCCCATTTATCTTGTCTGATTCAATTTCCCACCATATTATTTTTTCCGGTTTATATAATACTTCCCCCACACAACTAAGCTGGTTAGCTGTATAGTAGTTTCTAAGGCTAGGTATGCCTATGCCTCCTTCCTTTTGTGATCTATACCCAAAGCTTTTACTTATTCTTATTTTTTTACCTCCATTACAATATCTGTTTATCAGATCTTGATAAGCTTTATTTTCAGCTTCTGTGTACTGAATGGGTAGCATTCTAAAAAGGAAGTTAATTTTAGGAAGTATCTTCATTTTTACCAATGCTATTCTGCCAAACCATGATAGATTTAATTTGGAGTAATTTTGTAGTTTATTCCTGATCTCTTCCTTTAATTTGTTATAGTTCCGTTCCCTTGTCTTAATCAAGTCTTTATCCAAAAATATCCCTAAATATCTCATATATTTACAGACTTTCAATCTATAGTTGGAAATCTCATCCATATCTTGTTTATCATGATTAAACAGCATAATTTCTGATTTTTGCCAGTTTACACATAACCCAGTTGTTTCACCGAATTCCTTTAAATATGATTTTATTCTTGGTATATTTTCTAACAGATTTTTTATTGTTATCAAGGCATCATCCACAAACAAGCTGATTTTAATCTTCCCCTCCTTCCCCATACCTTTGATTCGTTCATTGTCCCTTATTGCATTTGCGAGTAACTCTGTTACAATGCAAAACAAAACTGGTGACAAAGGACAACCATGTCTTGTTCCTCGGCCTAAAGTAATCTGTTCTGTCATCCCATCATTGACTATAACTGATGAAGTACTATCTGAGTAAAGTTGATTTATTACACCTAGGAAATTTTTTTCCAAAACCCCATTTCTCTAATAAAAGTTTTAGCACAGACCATTGAACACAATCGAAAGCTTTAAATAAATCTAAGGATAGAATACATGCCTTATCTTGCAATCTTCCCATCTCATAAAGAACATTCAAAGTTCTTCTTATAGTGTTTCACATTTGTCTATCCTTAATAAAACCAGTTTGATCCTCTTTGATATATTTATCTATAAAGGTGTACATTTTTTTGGCTAGAATTGCTGTGAAGATCTTAGCATCTTGATTAATAAGAGATATTGGTCTATAGGAACCGACATCTGTTGGATCCTTGTTAGGCTTGAGAATTAAAATAGTTAATGAGTGTTTCCAGGAGATTGGGGCTTGCCCTCCTCCAATATCTCGTTATAGAGCTTCTTTAGCTTACGTATTGATTTAAATATCTTGTAAAATTCTGGTCCCTATCCATCAGCTCCTGGAGTTTTAGCGTTCTTTAATTTGTTTATCACCTCCTCTATCTCCTCATCTTTAATAGATTTCTCCATTTTTAACTTGTCTTCCTCTGCTAATCTTGACTTTAGCTTTTTAGAAATATATTGTTCCATAACTACCTTGCTGTTGTTCTTAGATGTATATAGATTTTGATAAAATTCTTGGATAGCTTTTAATTTTTCTTTCATTTGTGTACAGTTATTGCCTCTTAGGTCTTTTATTCTTCCTATCATACTTTTATCTTTTCTTTTCTGTGCTATCTTAGCTAACATCTTTGAGTTTCTACTACTATTTTCAAAAAAGTTTCTTTTCAAATATAGTAAATTTCTTTGAGTTTGTTGTAATTCTATGTCTTCTAATTCTCTTTTCCTAGCCTCAATCTGGATTAAGGTTTGTTTGTTTTTTTGTCATTATTTAAATAAATAAAAACAACCATGCAACTTTACGCATATAACTGACAAGTTAAAATGTAGACATATGATTAAAACTGCTTAGGTCTAAGTGCATTAATATTGAGATACACTGGATCTGGTGTGACTTAAAATTAATCATGATGGGATTTCATTCCAAGTGATTTTGATGCATCTATTTTAAGTACAACAAAATCTGGATTCATCCAAATCAAGAGAGCTCCTAGACTTGCATCTCCTATTTTGGGCCCTGAAATGTCAGCATCTCAAATTGACTGATCACAGATTAGAACTCAAGGGATGGAGGCAATATGAGGTGGAAGTAAAGGCAATTGCACAGTCTTTTTCTGGGTTAAAACAAGTTGTTCTCTTTGAAAAATTTGCATGCACATTACACACCACAATGATACAGTGCTTCTGGCTATGTGCAATACAATACGTTTTTGTATTTCCATAGAAATGCATGTTCTTCCACAGAGGTGTAATTCTACTCATGAGTAAAATCAGTGTTTCCCAAGTTAACTTCCTCAAGGTATGATAGACAAAAGAACTCTCCCCCCCCCATGATGTTAACAAAAGCAATGAGTTATAGGAGTATCAGATCAGGACTCAAGAGACATAAATTCAAATCTGCAACTGGCCAGGGAAACTCACTTGGGCTGGTAATACGAAGGCTCTCATTGAACATGTTGCGTGACTTGAAAATCTTGATGAGGTTGCCGTAAGTCTAAAGTGACTCGACATTGCTTAAGAGCAAAAGCTAAGATAAGATAGCTTTCATTCACAGCATCTCTAAGTGGGATAAACATGATAGGAAAGCTATCAGTTTCAAGTACTCTTTGCGTAGACCCAGAAGCATCTTGCTGGCTGCTACAGGGAACATTTTTGTGCTAGAACTTTCTTGACTCTGGTTTGATCCAGCAACACTGTTCATATAGGGCAATATGGGTGGGAACAGCTTTCTAATTAATCTCTGTATTCAAGGCTTCTAATTAAGGCCTGGATTCCAGCTGGCAGCACCTGAACGTTGCCAGCCATCAATGGCAACATGAAATGTTGTGTCCTGATAACATAACCTGTAATTATATAATAGTAATATAATTCCATTGTGATAAATTGCACGGATGTGCATTTCCCATTTGAGTACAATCTGGCAGAAGAAGATAGGGACAAACACTGTTGTGACACTTGCTTGAAAGATGGTGGTAATAAAGTCTCTAGGCAGTAGCATTGACTGTCCTTCCTATGGGG
This sequence comes from Phrynocephalus forsythii, assembly GCA_029282475.1. Taxonomy (NCBI): domain Eukaryota; kingdom Metazoa; phylum Chordata; class Lepidosauria; order Squamata; family Agamidae; genus Phrynocephalus; species Phrynocephalus forsythii. Next base: position 9,077,361 of record JAPFRF010000007.1, on the reverse strand, counting down.
GCATTCAGTGGATACTACCATGAGCTAACTTTATTTCAGTTTGTAAATCACCTTTAAGTAAATTGTATGGTCAATAAAGGTTAAGCTGCCACTCACACTCCTGAATTAATGTCACTCATTCTTGTAATCCTCTAACTGAAGAGAATACATCATGATATTTTATATATTACCCAGCCTTTATTTTAATTCCTTTCTTCCTGGATCTGATTTTACTAGCAGAGATTATAATTAGGACTATTTCTAGTGAACCCACTTCTTTTCTTTATGAAATGCAAGCTTTATTATAATATTCCCATTCCTTGAAATGTAGTATAATAAGGGCACAACACTCAGAATGGGGCTTACCATTCTTTCCTTTTATTTTCATTTTCTAGTCTCCAATAAAATAAAATATATAATATTCTATACCTTTAATAGGAAAAGAAAGAAAGAAAAATCAGTTATTACAGCCTAATCCAAATGCAGCTGACCCAAAAACACTTGATTTCCATGGAAATTTGATGTAATGGAATCCATAATTTATATTTTGAAGAAAGGCAAATTATTGCTGTTTTTAAAATTGGGAAATTTACTCTCAAATAAAGGTCACGTCTTGCATCAAACACAGTGCATGTGTCCCTAATCAATACCAATAACAACCTACTACTTAAAAAATAGAAACCCATGTAAGAATGACAAATGTATATATAGTACTCCCCCGTTTATCATGGGGGTTAGGCTTTCAACCCACCCGCAATAAAGGAAACTCCACAATATGTGGATGCCTTTATCTGTGGGTTGGGCTGGGGCCAGCAGGCCTGTGTGGGGCCTCCAGTACTTAGCCCAGCCCAGAATGGGCCTCCGGCGGTCTTCCTAGGATGATACAAAATTACTTCCAGAGCCTGCAGTGGGCCTCTGGAGCCTGTACAGTCACCCCCGCCATTTCGTGGTTCAGGTACTGCTGTCCCACTATATCATGGGATTGCAGTACCTGTGCCTTGGGGCCACACAGGGGAGCGGGGGTGATCACATCGCCCCCGCGCCACCCCGGCCCCTCCGAGAAGCCTTGGAGCAGCGCAGGGGGGCAGCAGGGAGCGATCACATTGCTGCATGCCACCCCGGCCCCTCCAAGAAGCCTCAGGGCTGTGTGGGGGTTGCGGGGGGTGATGCAATCACCCTGCGCCGCCCCGCTCTCCCCACATATCACAGATTTTCAAGCATCGTGGGTCGGGTGGGTCCCTAACCCCCGCAATAGGCGGCGGGGGGGTACTGTACAAGGCCCAGAAATGGCTTCCAGAAAACCAGACGTAACTTCCAAAAAACTGGAAGTGATTTCCAGGCCATGCGGTGGGCCTGTGGTGGGCTTCTAGAGCTTTCCCTGGGCCTAGCGCTGCCCGCCTGCTGCCCTGCCGTCCAGCCATGCCTGCGATCCTGGTAAATCTGCGATATACTTGGACTGCAATATATGAAGTGTGATGTGGCAGGGGGACTGTGTGTACACTGGAAATAAGAGCATTATCAACCCATCCTCAGTAGTCTGAGCCAAGCTTACCATTAGTTGTAATATCTGGGTAGGACATGGGAAAATGGATATGCCATATAAACATCTCTGGGCTTCTTAATCTAGTCTGCTGCCCCGTGTTCTGTGTCCTATTATCACTGTTGACATAACATTCCAATGCCTTCCTGACAGTCTTTGGCACATAGAACATGGAGGTAAAAGAGAAAGGAGTTGTCCTGTCCTTACATTCATTTTTCAAAGTGTGGGGGAGTCACCTCTGATGCTCCTGGTGTGCTATCAGTACTGCTTGGAGAACCCTTTGGAATTCTGTTCAAATGGCCCTTAGTTGGGACGCTGATATTGATTGTCCAGCCCAAGGCCAGGAGGAGAACCCATGTGATGCAGAAAATCTTACTTAGTTTCCTTATCCTACAGAAATCACATCAACTGAAATTTCCCCCACTTCCCCAGTTTTGGCTAAGAGTGGTGGGGCACACATGAAGGAAAGGGAAATACTGTATGCAGTATTTTGTAAGTGAGTTTGCTGGTATGGAACAAGGCTTGAAATGTGAGCCCTCTAGTGTGCCACTTTTGGTCAGCAGAAATGGTGTCACAGGATGAACCAACACCAGGTTAATAAATCTAATCCTCCTGTAGTCTTATCTGGAAAAGTGAATGATTAGAGTTTAGGCAGCTGAAGTGACCTCAACTTCTTCTCAGACAAACTTTGTGGGATGTTCAGCTTGCAGATTAAAGATGAAACCCCCTTTGTGCTCCTGTAACACACTTCACTCAGAGCAGTGTGCCTCAACAGTGAAACTTCAAATGAAGTTGGTGCTTACCTATCAAGGCCCAATCGCAAGTTTTTTTTTTAAAAAAAAGTCAGTCTATATGTTCAATATGTAATTTTATACTTTACGTTGGAAGACAAATCTGATAGCCACACCCTTTTTGGTAGCACAACAGAGGCCTCTTATTAAGTCTCTCACCATGTAGCCCTATTACTGTACCTCTCTAACCAGAAGCAGTTTCCACTAATATCCATGGAACTTAGTCCAAACAACATGAACAGTTTTCTATCTTGTGTTTAGGACTGCAACCTTTGCCATCTAATAAACAAAACAGAAATCATGGCTCTTCTAGAGAGTAATTCTTTTTCTCCCCCTTTATTTTTAAATGGGGAGTCGATTATGTGTTGAGACATGCTTCTTGGAGAGCAAGTAGAGTCTAATGACTCAGCGTGTGACCCAGAAAGTCCCAAGTTCAAATCACATCTCAGCCATGAGCTCATTAGGAGGCCTCAGCCGAATGTAGATTCCTTTCAACCTTGATCTGCATGGCACCTTCCGGAGATAATAACACTGACCTATCTCATGGGGTTCTTGTAGGAATTACTGGGATGGCATCTAATGGACACTCAACATTGAAAAAGAGATACATAAATGTCAACTATCATTAGCATTACCAGTATAAAAGGGGAACATGTCTGAAATACAGCCTCAGAAGAAAAAAGAACACTGCACTTAACAAGAGGTTCAAATATTTTAAGGTACCCAATCATAAAAATGTAGTGAATTATGTAAACTAAATTAGTAGATTTCCACAAAAATCATCATCATCATTATAAATTTTATTGCATGGCTCACAGGGCCATTGCAAAATGCATCAAGTAAAAACAGTACAATAAAAATATCAATAAAATAACAATACAAATAGATAAAAAGGGGCCTGAGGGTACAGAAACCTAGATATCAATTTTACTATTAGAAATAGTTAAAGCAACTTTCATCTTAATAAGTAAGGAACAGAACCTTGCCATTTGAAACATAACACATTTATCTCTATCACAGAGTAAGATTTTGAGCTTTTCTTCGTCAGATCTACCAGGATATTTTTCTAAAATGAATTTCAAAAGTCTTTCATGATGGATTGCAAATAGTGGGCAATAAAGCACAACATGTACCAATTTCTCAACAGTTTTTTTAATCACAAGAGCAGACCCTCTTATGGTATGGGGATTGTGTATAATGGCCCTTTAGGTTGGCAAGTGGTAGCATATCAAGACAAGCCCGAGTAAATGCTTTTCTATGTTCAAAGTTCGTTAAATCAGCAAAATAAGATGAACGATTCAGAGGCTTAGGTGTAATGTTCTTATAAAAAAGGGCCATTTCTAGAGTGCCAAGTGAGCCTATATCTGTTTGAACACAGCGGTCAGATAATCTTTGCTTTAGTAAGCGTTTAGCTGCTGTCAATCCAAGGTGTCTCACATGCTCTTGAGAAGAACCAAGTTTGGCTACTAGATTCAGTACAAAAAAATTTCCACAATCCAGAGTTTATCTTCCCATAGGATGAAGTTAAAAATTCAGAATGGGTAATAAACAGGATTTTCAGCCAATAATTAATTATTGATTTGCTAATTAGTGTCGTTATTGACATTAATGCCAATTCTAATCTGACTAGTGCAGAAGGAGATGATGGGGGTACTGCCAACAATAGACGGGCAAATTTATTTTGGGTTACTTCTAGGGGGTATAAGTTTCCCATTCCCCATACTTCAGCACTGTACAAAATCTGGGGAAGTAGCTTGGTTTTATAAATTTCGCAGATGGGAGGAATCAGGAGGCCTCCTTTGGTCCTGCAGAATCTTAGTAATCCAAATATGGCCTTCTCAAATTTCTGTTTTACAAAGTCAATCTGTGAAGCCAAGGAGCCTGACTGGTGGAACATCACACCTAAGTATTTGAAATGGGTTACCTATTCCAGTATTCTCCCATCCATCATCCATTTATGAACTTGAGGTCTTCTACTAAAAACCATAATTTTGGTTTTCTCATAGTTGATGTTGAGACAATTTTCTACACAGTAGTTACTAAATTGTTTCAAGAGCCTTCTGAGGCCTATTTGTGTGTGGGATATTAGCAGAGTGTCATCTGCTGTGCTGTGGAAGCATGATCAAGACAACAGAAAGTACACATGAAGACCAGGTTAAAGTGAACCATCTAAGCCAGCAAATGACTTGAAAGTTTCCACAACCACCATTCTTCCATTTTTAGTCATCCAAAAATAATTTGTCATATAGTAGGAATGGACAGAATCTGCCTTTATAATCCTAAATGTGTTTGGGGTTGCAATGCATCTTTCTTCCTTTCCATGTGCTGTTGTCTTCTGAATGTGAATATTTTTCAGTACAATTTTTTAAATTTATTCATTCCATTTGTATACCATTCATCTAGTGACTGGACAATTTCCTCATTCACTAAAGCACACATACACACATTCTCACATGTTTATATTTCTACTCAGGCTCATTGTTCAAATGCATGTGAGATGCTGTGTCTGTTTCTTCACCTCTGAAACATAAACTTTCCATGTGTGGATTTCCAATGCAAGATGTGCTATGTTTCCCTGCAAGTTCTGAGAAATGCAAAATCAACATTTCCATGAGGAAATGTGAATCCTACTAATTTGTTTTACATTGCCAACAGAGTCATTAACATACTTATCTATAAACAAATACATGCACGGTACATACTAATGCCGCAAAATAAACTGTTATCTTACTGGCTTAAATATACCATGTATAACACTCAATGTTTAAGTAGCAGTACATCCATAATAAAAAGAAAAAATCATCAGAGAAATTGTGACACTTGTTTTCCCTGCTATTCCCTATCTCTTTTGTGATGTCACTAGAAATTATATGCATTACAGCCAATATATATCTGGAAGCTCAGACACAATACTGTACATCACTAAATACAAAAATTAAGTCTTCCATCTACATGAGACTTTGCAGTGGAATCCTAGATACACTTGGAAACAAGTTCCACTGAATTAGGTAGGCCTTGCTTCTGATTAGATGTCAATGTATACATTGTATATATACATTGTATATAATACAATGTATTAGATGTTGCATCTATAGCAGCTCTGGCTTCATAAAGTATTTTAAGTATACCACGGTCACAGTGTGTCAAAAATGGTAACAAGATCTCACTATGTTTCAAGCAGTCACAATTTAATTCTACAGGTTTTTGCTCCCCAACCCATCAACGGAGAACAGGGATATGGTGAAATAAAAAGATATACCAAGGCATACAAAAATGCATTCATGCTGGAGATTTTTCTTTATCCTTTGACCCTATAACCCAATATTGCATGCAAAAAGACATCTCAAGCACTCTTAAGCCCTACAGATGTTCATGTGAGATCTGCTTTTGCCCTGCTAGAATGGGCAAATGATCCATAATGTTTCCTCGTGGGCATGTGTATTTCAGTGCTGGTAGGTATGGGGAATTTTCGCCCTGCAGGAGATGCACGTTTTGAATGGAGGCAGGAATGACATAGAAGATTCAATTTTAACTCTAATTCTGGAGAGAAAAAAGAGAAAAAACATGGAGACTAGGGAAACGCGACCTCTAACCTTTGTGGTAAAGAGGAACTGAGCCATTTGGGCGGGAAGGTACTCGCACATGCCCATTACCAGGGGGGAGGAGACTAATGAACTTTCCTATTGCTAGGGAAGTCCGACCTCTAGCGCAGGGGTGCTTGGGAATCTCATCTGTGTGGCTTCATGAAGGCCACGAAGGAGAATTCCAGTTATACTACCTGTGGTCTACAAGAGGCAATTATGTGAACTGAATAGAGACATTATCAAATGCCCTAACAAACCATTCCTTGATCACACCCATGGAGCTGCTGTAGGTAGTAGAGATGGGCACGAATAGGAAAAATGGAATTTCGTTTGTCGTTTGTCATTTGGAGGGTCCGTTTCGGTTCGTTTCCGTTTTTTGTGAATTTTGGCAAAAAATCATTTTCATTTTTGTTCGTTTCATTACCGTTTTGTTACCATTTATTTATTTTTTTTTTTTAGCATTTAAAGCAGTTCACTGTATTGCAGTAACAGAAACGAGACGCACGACAAAATTTATGGTGGTTCTGTTCGTTTCGTTTCATTTTTGTGACAAAATTTGTTTGTCGTTTCATTACGTAATGAAATGAAAAAACAAAAATGGAAACAAAAAATTGTTCATTTCGTGCCCATCTCTAGTAGGTAGACATTCTTTCAACTTCCCTTGTCATCTCCCTCCCATGACTAAGAAATCAGCATGCAACATATGGTATGCATGGGGCATTGACCGGATTGCACCCTTCAAACACATGCTAGGCACACAAATCTGTATCCCTAAGAAGAATGAGGGGACAGCATAAATCCAAGGCATCACTGCAGTTCGTATGAAGTTTTTCAAACCAAAGTCTCAAACAAATGCTCAGTGTCTTTGGATTTAAAAAAAAAATCAGTTCAACATGCCTGAGAAAATGCTTTTGCTCTGAATCTTTTCCCCATTTCTTCCACTACCATTAGGTGAAATCCCATGTACCTTCTTCCCCAAATGAATTAATGGGTAAAGTGATCTGGGCTTGGCATTTCTGCCTTGAATACAATCTGACATATTGGGTTAATATAGAATTGTTAGTTATAAAACCTCTTGCATTTCAAACCTGTGCATGTCTCCTTGAAGGTAAGCTGTGGAGGTAAATGGGGCTTACTCACTGGGAAGAGGTTACAGTACTCATAGAATCATACAGTTGGAAGAGACCCCAAGGGCCATCTAGTCCAACCCCCTGCCATGCAGGAACCCCCAATCACAATATTTCCGACAGATGGCCATCCAGCCTCTGTTTAAAAACTCCAAAGAAGGAGACTCAACCACCCTCCATGGCAGCATATTCCACTGCCAAATAGCTCCAACTGTCATGAAGTTCTTCCTAATGTTCAAATGGAATCTCTTTTCCTGTAGTTCAGTCATGCTAAAATTTAAATCTAGCATATTCAATTACTCAGGGCCAATGTCAGCATCTTTTCTTTTTCACTCCTGCACAAACATCTAAATCTTCCTTGCAATTCTTGCTTTCTATTCATTTCCACTCTACAGATCTATGAACATATACAGCAGTGAAGGACAACTTTGCCTTGAAAGTTAATATCTGCTTCTGAAAATCGATTCTCTGTTTAATGCTGACATTAGCTTCTATTAACATCCGAGGGAATTCCATACACATACCAATGGAGGAATGCCTCTCTGGGAGCCAGGGGACACCTGTACTATTGCTCTTCATGCTTTTAGGTGCTATATATAAACTGTGCTGGGGTCACCATAAATATGTTTGCAGTAATTGTGGCAGTAAATACACATACTGTATCGTAGTTTATATACTTGTGATAGCTGCATATTCAAATCAAACCTGGCATCCGAATGTGGGTTTGCCATGAAATAAGCTGAATAAACCAACTAAGCAACATACTGAGCAGACTTTTTTTTAGAAAGGAAATTAGGAAGGCAAATTGCTCTATTGTCGAGTTGAAGCTTTTCAGCCCCGCAGGCATGATAACATTCTCCTTCCATGCATAAGGTGTTTACCAAATAGCGAGAGGGAGTCTGTCTGGATCATTCAGGGAAGATAATAAAACAGCCAGGCAACAATGTAACCCAAGCAGAGGCGGTGCAGCTCATAAAGTTCTCCAGTGCTCTTTCCTAACCACACTAAAAGTGGCATCTATTTTGGGGGAGAAGGTCGGGAGGATGGGGGTGGAGCAGGTTGTTGAAATGGAGCATCTGACTAACAGCTTCTCACAGTTTGCATATATAGTGGCGAGAAAATTGGGTGAAGATGGTACAGAAATAAATAAAAAAATTCACATGAGTCAATTTTCCAGACGAAGGTAGGAGAGGTTACCACCTGCAATCCTTCCAATGACTGCAGTGAAAGAAATGTGCTTTAAAAAATGCTGCCTCATATATTTCATCACTGTACTGAATTGTAAAAAGAAAGAGGAGGGCACATAATAGTGCATAAATCTGCAACTACTCCTGCATGACAGGCATTTTCTAACTCTTGTGTGTATCAGTAACTAAAATCCTAATCTTCTACACAGTCTGGTATTCTAAAGAGACTAAAGCAAAATAAAAATAATAACAATGCTGTCAAGTCTCTCTTCCTCTGTAAAGGAAGCATCCACAAATGGCTGAAAGCTAAGTCTCACTGAAAAGAGATGGGCTTCCTCCTGAGTAAATATGTAGACCAGATAGATACACCTAAGTTCCAGATTTAACACACAAACACCCTGGCAATAGCAAGCTATTCAGACTAGACTAATAAATTATGCTTGGTCAATAGAGCACAGCTAACCACAAGGTAGTTTGAGAGGGTCACAATTTTCATTCTGAAGCCTCATATTTAAAGCACCTAAAGTCATGCCATGTAAAGAAGTTTTTTTTTCCTGGTCGTATATGCCCTTATTTTGGAGTAAGTACCACAGCATGCAGTAAGGCATCACTCTGAGTTGGCACTTATAGGGTTGTGTTGAACTAATCTCATTTTCACATGCCATATTTATGAGGATCCAGTATTCTTGAATAGTCAATTTCACACCTCCTTTATCAAATCACTGTATGTATGTATCTACATATTTAACAGCATCAAGAAAACATACTAAGAATTCCAGTACAATACTGCCGTCTTTACCACTACACTTCAGAAAACAACTCCCACTGATTTAATGCAATTAATACAGTGTCTACAATTATTCTGCACTATCCATGAAGGAAGTGTCCTTAGTCTGAAAAAGAAGGTTTAATACTCAAAAACATCCTATTTGCTTGATTTTATTTAGTACTCCAATAAAAAGTATCACCCACTCTTGGATTAATTAATATGAATTACTTCCAACCAGGTATGTTATCAATGACACTGGTATTATTTACACTTCAATCTTGTTGAAACACCAAGAATACTCATAATTAATGAATCCCACTCTTTTCCAAAAAGCTTGGACGTGAATAACTTTCCTTTAACCTGAGTCAATGTATACCTAACCATGGGAGATACATAAATTGGAATATGCAGATTACAGGATGGATTTTGTTTCAAAGAAAGCAAAGCTCCAGTGACATGCACAATCATCTCTCTTCACCTAGACATGCTATTCTGCAACCTGAGACAGCACTTCCTGTCAACAGTGTTCCAGCCACTGATCTATATCAGATACTAATTCTAATTACACTAATGGATCTTACTCTCATTCATGGCACTTCAACATAAGTACTACTTCAGTTGCCCTTTGCAGCCTATCAGCCTTTCAAGCATTATATTCATCTTCAAGAAATAGGGGAACATGGCTTTGAGTTGAGTAGGCCAAATAAGACAAATGCCATTTCAGGACCCCAGCCGCTTCCTAGAATCTATCCAGTTTTCTCCCTATACTAAAATCCATACAGAAGATATGATGGACACACCCAAGCAGGAGACAGCATATTATAAAGAAACCCTCTTTTCCTCTAACAACAAAGGAGCATTGATGACATCTGGTTAAACAGCCACAAAGGTGTGAAAGTTGTAGCTGATAAATCAGAAAGTGTTCAAATGGCACTCTTCAAGGTTGGAAAGGTTCACAGGCACCATTTATAAAACTCCCTACCTGTCAGGCTCATTGCTAAATGGACAAAATAAGAAAATTCCATCAAGAATTGAGATAAGCACACATTTGATGATTATTTTATTGCACAAGGTGTATTTCATTGTTTGTTTTTTCTTTTCCACCTTCAAGGAAATGGCCCCTGCCTCTGTCTAAACATTGACACATACTTTTTAATAAACATACATTTGAGCATTAGGGATATAGCCACAGAAATCTACAAGTGCAACTTAGTGTAATTTTGGAACCAAGAATATTGCAGTCCGTCTTTCCAGTTTGTTTTCAGGCTATCATTGTTAAAATTCATCTATACAGGTTTGTAACACATCTGTCTGCACCAGCCATTGCCTGGATGGAGAGAATCCTCTTTGATTCTCCTTCAAGTCACCTCAAGACACCAAGAGAACAACTCATAAAAGGGTTGCTTCCAATTTCTATCTGCAGGGAAAGGGCAAATATGTGTGTGTGTGTGCCTATGCACACACTCACCCAACTAAGTAAAGACACTTTTAACCACTAAAACACACATATTTTACAGTGATCACTTGGCAAAAGTCAATTGCTATCTGATGAAGAGTTATTTCTAAGGCATTGTTTCTCAAACCACAGTTGAACTGACCATCACTAGGAACTTTTTTCTCTATCTGCAAATCCGTAAAGAAAGTCAGACAATGGTTTCCAAACTGCAGTTGATTTTCTTTTTTATGGGAAACTAACAAAGCATGCAAAAACAAAATATAAGTCAAATGCTCTATGACGCAGAGTTGTGTCTCTGTGCATACCTAATCATCACTATATTTCATTAAAAGAACACCTTTGCATCTATAATTGTTTTCATTTGTCACAAACTAGTCATAATAGGTAAACTGTTTCCATTAACTTACATATATTATATCCTGCACACTACAGTAACAGGCTACATATAATAAATGTCCAAAGCCAAGAAGCTAAACAAATTTAATAATATGATGCAGGTTGATACACCTAAGCATACATTATGAAATATGCTTTCTTTTTGCTTATCTTGTTTATTTTTATTATTAAAACAGTCAAAGTGTCTAGTTTCTTGGCCTAGCACTGTATTTGCATTGATGAGAATACATTTCCTTGTAATGGGATTCTGCTCAAAATGTTGCATAGCTTCAGCTAACACAACAGTTACCCTACCTTGGCTTTGATGTCATTTTTAAATGGTTTCCTTTGTATGCAACCTTCCGACAAGGAAAATATAGAAATAAATCACCATAACTCAAATTGAAACAGATTATTCTAGAGCCAGATATCAGAACTCAGGGCACAGGAAAAGCAGATTCTCCCATGTAAGTTGCTCCATTTGGGAAACTTCACAGTCCCTTTCCTTCATACTAGTGTTAGCGGTGCAGATTAAGGACCAGTCCCTGGCATTAGCACGACTGGCACAGTGTTACTCCTAAGATTTAAACTCAGTAGGAAGGCAAGTGCTACCATTTTCAGTGGCCAAAGTCCAACAGCAGCTGATTTTTACATTAACTTATCTCAATGGAAGGTAACGCAGGACAAGTCAGGTGGAATTTGTTCACAGACCAAAGCTCCACACATGTAAGGAAGGGACAAAACAATATGACTGATTTAGTTGTCTTCCTTTTAAGAACCTCCAGAACAGTGAAGAAAATGTACAGAAACAGAGGTTTGATTCTTTCGTCACTCCCATATTGCATCTCCATACTGCATTCGTCCCACTGGAACCAGGACACATGACGCTGATGTTATGTGTCAGCTTAACACTCTCACTGGAGATGTAATACTAGAAAGCTGAATGGCCCATTAAATTAAAACTCCCTGGACCTTTGTTAGGCTGAAAATCACACATACTCAAAGAGTGAACTTTTGTCTTTCTCACTGCCTAGATAATACAAAAGGTGTCAGAGTGCTGCAGATTGAAAAGGAGCTGTTTTTGGCAGGGTGTCTACCTCTAGTGGCTTAGAATAGTTTCATCTCTATAGTAACCACAGCCTGAAACTTAATAAAAGGGGGGACTGGGTTCAAGACTTCTAGCCAAGCCCACATTCCTTGAAGAAGTCGGGAGCATAGCAGTAGTAGTAGTAGCAGTGAAGACAGAGAAATGAGATGGCTAGTGTTGATCAAGAGCTGTGTTTCCAAAGTGAGAGGGGTTTTTGCATCTTTGCTGTCCTGGTGATGCCTGCAGGCTATTCTGTGGGCGGAGTTGCCATTGGGAGCTGGCCCTGCCCACTCTATACATTTATGGTATAGTAATGACAGCGGTGAAACACATAGTATACATATCCAGTAATCAATGCAGCCTAGGATACTGCCCCCCCCCAAAGTGGTTTGGCAGTGGGGAGATGGCACTTGGGTACAATTCCCTCCTGGCAGAGATAAAGAAGCTAACTGCACATCTAAGTCTTGAAACCTGGGTCTGATTCCAGTTTGTAACTCTCTAGCTAGCTGTCTACACTGACAGAAGGAAATGGGGACAGCTTACAAATTCCCCCAATGCCTTGTTGCTAAACACTTCCAATAGATATACAGTGGACCCTTGTATAGCAAACAGTTTGTATAACATAAACTTTGTACAACATAAAAAATTCCGGAGATAGGGGAAATTTGCTTAATATAATCACCTATGGGGCAAATCTGTACAACATAAAAATGGGATCGCTCTGTTTTCAATGCATTCCTATGGGAAATTTGTATAAAGGAAAATTTGCTTAACATGATTTCATTTGGAACGGATTAGTTCCTTTATACAAGGTACCACTGTACATCTTCATCTGATGTGTGAAGCTGGGAAGTGAAAGTTGGTGAGGGCTTTGGATGTACAACAGCCCAGCTTGCTTCCATAGTATTTCAGAGTGGCATTTTCAAAGGATATGCTCCTTCATTTGGTGCCATGCAAACTATCAGCTGCCCCAATGGACTGAACTGGGCTGCTTGTGCAATCAAGCTAGTCTCTTTGTAGTCCTTGAATGTAGCTTTGTTGTGGTTTGCACGGTGTAGTTCTGTTGCCCTCCCCAGCATTCACATGTTCACATGTGACTAAGGATAGGTACAATTGTGTGTCTGTCTACAGCCTTCTGTTGATCTGGGTATGTACAAAAAAAAAAGAGGGCCTGAAGGCAAGGGACATCTTTAGCTTTCTCCCCTGCCCCTGGCTTCCATCCTACCCTATTTGTTGCTAATCAGTATGAAGTCATTGTATGGAAATTGTTTCTTTGATCTCTGTGGTGATTAAAAGAGGGTAGCTTTTGTCTACCAATGTATGTGCAATGTCTATACCAGGGTTTATGCCAAATTGCAGAATCAGACTAGTGATGTTTTGAGCATGTCTGCCCAGAGTAGATTTGGTGAGGGGTAGAAAAATGGCATGGCAAGTGGTTGGGTTGGGGGCTGACAGAGAGAAAGTAGTGTCATGGCTGCCAGCATACGGTTTTTGACAGCAAAACAAAACTCTGGATAAGAGAAATGTAGACCAAAATCTTATACTGGCTGTCATGAGTGGTGAGCCTCTGGGAAAGCTGGTCATACTGGTTGTACTGTGGCTGCTGGGCAGACAGCTGTGTTGTGTCTATGGAGTGTGTTCGTGGAGAAAATGTTTGACAGGTGTAACCACCTCTCTGTGCTTGTGTCTGAGATACCAATATGGAAGGACGACAGGCATGAGTCTGTGAGGATCACTTAACTGAGATTCATAGTTTCATCCGCAAACTCCAACTCTCCTGACTCACTCATGGCTGGATGGGTTGAACAGTGAGCCCAAAACAAAGTTGACTTTGATCCATCCATCATGGATGCTAATGGTTAATGAGGTCTTGCTTGGTCCCTCAACAAGATAGTTAGTCTAGATCAGTGCTAGCGAACCTATGGCACGGGTGCCAAAGGTGGCACGCAGAACCCTTTCTGTGGGCGCCCAACATCTCCCCTTCACAGCCACCTGTATTCAGGTTAAATGGCTGTATTGGAACTTTGCAAAAAAAAAAGTGGGTTTTAAATCACAGTTTGGGCACTCGGTCTCTAAAAGGTTCACCATCACTGGTCTAGATAGTGTGAGAAAGGCTCTAGGGATAGGGCTGCATGCAAGTGTGAATATGAGTAGAAGTAGAGGAGAGACTTTGGGCCAATCTGGCTTGGGCGAGGGCTCTTCACTTCCTACCTGTGCATAATAAAGATCTTTAACTACAATTAACTCCTTCCTCTTAACACACTTGCTTGATCTGGATGCATTGGCAACAACCTTGCTTTACCTTTGCAGTTTAATACAGATCTTTCCCCCCTCTGAATTATGACACCCAGGCAGGAGTTTTAGTTCACTTCAGTTACTGAAGTTCACTTAGGCACTTATCTTGGTCCTCCTGAAGGGAGGTCCAAGCGCAAAGGTCCCTGAGCCACTGCAGGGAGTGGGGGCCGGAGGGAGGAGGCTCCCCCCCTTTCCTCCCTTCCTCCCATCCCATCTTTGGCTCCGTCTGTCGGTTGCCCCTGCAGCCAAGGGGGCCTGCCCTACCGCCCCGCCCGGCTTACCTGCTTGCTGTACTTGCTGCTGGCTTGACAGCTGTACTCGGAGCAGTGGTCCGACCCGATGGAGATGTTGTCGCCCGCGCCCACGAAGGTGTTGGCCGGGGGCAGTTCCTGCACGGCCTGGTGTTTTTTCCCGGCGGTGGGGGACTGGGGGTGGAGCTGGACGGTGGGCAAGGGCGAGCTGGATTTGTAATGCCTGGCCAGGTCGGGGCTGCCCGGCCCGCCGTTGACCGAGCGGTAGCGGCTCAGGCTGGGGCTGTCGGCCGAGAGCTTCTCGTGGACGCCGTCGTAGCGCTGCCCGTTGGGCTTGGAGGCCTCGACGGTGACGATGCTGCTGTAGAGGGGCTGCTTGCCCGGCTTCTTGCCCTTCTTGTCCTTCTTGGGCTTCTTGGCCTTCTCGTGCTGCTGCGGGGTGAAGAAGTCCTCGTGGTCCTTCTTGCCGGCCTCGTAGCCGCCGTGCTTGCCCTTGGAGCGGCAGTAGCGGGCGAGCCCCACCACCAGGATGAGGAGGACGACGGTCATGACTCCGGCCACCACGCCCACCACGATGCTGAGGCGCTGCTTGCTCAGCTCGTAGCTGGGGTCTCCGGCGATGTCGTGCGCCAGCGGCGTGTGGAGGCTGCGCGCCACCTGGCTCTCCACCAGGCTGGCGTTGGCCAGGCTCTCGTTGACGAAGACGTGGAGCAGGGCGGTGGTGGCCTGCGGCGGCTGCCCGCTGTCGTTGACCTGCACCACCAGGCGGTGGAGGCCGTAGTGCTTGGGCGCCAGCTTGCCCACCAGCGAGACCGCGCCGCTCGACGGGTCGATCTCGAAGAGCTTGAAGGGGTTGCCGCCCACCAGGCTGTAGCTCAGCTCCGCGTTCTGCCCGGCGTCGGCGTCGCGGGCCTGCACCGTGGTCACCACCGAGCGGAGGCCGCTGGACGGCGGCAGCACCGTGTACGAGCTGTTGACCGGAGCCGTCACCACCGGCGCGTTGTCGTTCTCGTCCATGACGAAGAGCGAGACGGTGGCCGTGGCCGAGCGGGACGGCTCGCCGCCGTCCACCGCCTTCACCCGGAACGTGTAGCTCGTCTGCAGCTCCCGGTCGAAGGAGACGGTCGAGTAGATGGTGCCCGTGTCGTTCTCGATGGAGAAGATACTGGGCGACCCGCCGCCGCCGCCGCCGCCGCCGCCGGGCTCGCTGGCCTGGATGGAGAGGCTGAGCTGGGCGTTGCGCCCCTTGTCGGCGTCCATCACCGTCACCATGCCCACCGGGCTGTTGGGCTGCAGGTTCTCCTTGACGTAGAAGGTGAAGACGTCCTGCATGAAGCGGGGCTCGTTGTCGTTGCGGTCGGCCACCCGCACCACCACCGTGGTGGAGCCTTGCAAGGAGGGCACCCCTTTGTCCCGGGCCGTCACCTGGAACTCGTAGGTGTCCCTCTGCTCGCGATCCAGCACGGCCTGGACCCGCACGTCCCCGGAGTCCGGGTCGATGGTGAAGAGGCCGCCGGGCGAGTCGGCCGAGAGCGGGGAGGCTTCCAGCGAGTAGGCGATCTCGGCGTTCTTGCCGCTGTCCGCGTCCGTGGCCAGCACGGTGGCCACCCGCTCGCCGGGCGCGTTGTTCTCCGGGAAGGAGACCTCCAGCACGGCCTGGCTGAAGACCGGCGGGTTGTCGTTCGTGTCCGCCACCCGCACCAGCAGGGAGTTGTTGCTGGACAGGCTGGGGCTGCCGGAGTCGACGGCCACGATCACCACGTTGTAGTCCCGCACGACCTCGTAGTCGAGCGGCGCCGAGGTGTGGAGGAAGTACTTGCGCTTGTTCTGGGGCTCGCCTTCGCCCTCGCTGGCCGGCTTGAGCTGGAAGGGCACGTCCCCCACCACCGTGCAAGTCACCACCCCGTTCTCCCCCTGGTCCCGGTCCGAGACCTGCACCAAGGCGATCGGGGTATCCACCAGCACGTCCTCAGCCACGGTGGCTACCCCGTCGCGCAGCGGGATGCGCCCGATCTTACGGATGTCGATGGTGGGCACGTTGTCGTTCTCATCGCGGATGTTGAGCACCACCGTGGCCTTGTCCGTCTTGGGCGGCTGCCCGCGGTCCCGGGCCATAACGGTGAAGCGGAGCTGATTCACCTCCTCCCGGTCGATGCGGTGCAAGACGCTGAGCCAGCCCGAGGATTCGTCCAGGCGCAGCAAGCGCCTCACCGACTCGGTGGCCGCCCCGAAGACGTACTCGATCTGCCCGTTCACCCCGACGTCCGAGTCGGCCGCCCTCAGCTGCAGGATCGGGGTGCCCGGGCTGCTGTTCTCGGCCAGGTCCGCCTCGTAGACGCTCTTCTCGAAGCGGGGGCTGTTGTCGTTCACGTCGGTGATCAGGACGCGGAGGATGGCCTGCGAGGAGCGCGCCGGGTCTCCCCCGTCCCGGACCCGTAGGCTCAGCTCGTAAGAGTCGCGCTGCTCGCGGTCCAGCGCCCCTTTGACAATCAGCTGGGGCTGCTTCTCGCCGTCGGAAGTATCCGCCACTTGCAGCTCAAAGACGCTGCTCCGGGCCGCGCTGTCGGCGGCCTCCTGCCTCCGCTTGCTGCCTCCGGGGTAGAGGGCGCTGTCCGAGGTGGCGGACGACGAGCTGCCTCCCGCGCCCCGCCGCCCGCCGTCGCTGCCGGGCTCCTGGAGCAGCTCGTAGCGCTCGATGCCGTTGCGCCCGAAGTCCCTGTCGGTGGCGGTGGGGAGCAGGTAGAGGGTCCCCACGGGGCGGTTCTCCTCGACGGTGAGGGTGAGGACCGGGGAGGGGAAAGTGGGGGTGTTGTCGTTGATGTCGAGGATGATGACCCGGCCCTCGAAGAGGTCCACCCAGCTCTGCGAGGGCCCGATCACCGACACCTCGAAGTCCAGGAAGCACTCGTTCTCGTCGAAGATCATCTGGCACTGCGGCAACTTCTCGCGGTCGATGCGCCTCTCGGTGGTGCTCAGCTCGCCCGTCATGTTGTCGATCTTCAGGTAGTCGGAGCCCGACTCCAGGCTGAACGTCACCTCGCCGGAGCCCGTCACGATGCCCAGGTCCGAAGCCACGTTGCCGATGCGGATGTCGGCCGGTCCTTCCTCGGCCAGCCGGTAGCGCAGCATTTGCTTCGCCGCCGCCAGGCTGACCCAAAGCGGCGGCGGCAGCGGCGACAGGAGCAAGAAGCAGCAGCAGCAGCAGTAGCAGCCCTGCACGAAGCCCAGGAGCGTCCGCATCTTCCACCTCTTCCTCGGCGCCCCGATCCAAAGCCCCACCGCCCGCCAGATGCCTCTGCCCACCCTTGCCAGGAAACGCCGCCCGCCCGCCCGCCCGCCCGCCCCCTGCCTCGCCGCCGCCGCCGCCGCCGCAAGCCAAAAGAAAACGCCCGGCGTCGGGCTTGAAGCTCGGCGATCAAATCCTTCGGCTCCCGCAAAAAACTTTGCTTCTCATCCTCTCTGGCGCAGTAAGTCCAAAGGAGGGTGGGGGGGAGAGAGAGAGAAAGAAAGAAATCGGGGTTCGGCTCGCGGCTCTCCCCACCTCTGCCTTCCCTTCCTTTTGCCGCGGCTCGATACTCACAGTTCACGGGGCAAGTGTATTTTGCTTTTTAAAAGATTCATCTCGGCAGATAGGAGTGGGGGGGGGAGTTCCGCCTCTTCCTCCTCCTCCTCCTCCTCCTTCTCCTCCTCTTCCTCCTCCTCCTTCCCCCGCCGAATGGTACTGTAATCGCTTTGCAAGGTTGGCAGGAAAATCAAGAGCAGCAGCAGCAGCAGCAGCGAGAGGGTTGATGCAACACTCCCTCTCCTCTCCCCCCCCCCCCGCGCCGCCCAAGTCGCCTGCTCTTCTACTCGAGTCCAGTTCAATTCACTCTCTCTTCTCTCTCTCTCTTTCTCTGCCTCCGTTTCTCCGGCTCGCTCGCCTGCCCGTAGTCCCCCCCCCTTTTTTTTTAACCGCGGTGGAATTAGCTCTTTTCTCTCCTCCGCTCCGCATACACACGCCGAGGAGGGGTCGCGGGGAATGTCAATTGCTTCATTCAGAGAGTGCTGGTGTCCGGTGGAAAAAAAAGAGAGGTGGGGGGGAGAAAGAGAGGGCGGGCGGGAGGGAGGGAGGGAAGACAAGGCGGCCACCAAATCCTCTTAGCAATAGATGGAGGGGGGGTGCGTGAACAAAAATAGCCCCGCTGTACAGGAACAAAATCTACAATCTCCGACGCTGCGCGATCGACAGGCGAGGATATTTGGGAAGAGTGCCTCCCAGCCTCCTCTTTACAGGGCAGTCCTCCAGAAATTCCCTTGGATACTCGGGATAGCGCCCAAATCCATCTTTAGGGATCTCCTCCAACGTTCCGTTTCCTTCTCTGGAGAGGAGGGCTCTTCTTTGGAAGAGAAAAAAAAAACACGAGGGGATTAAAAAAAAAACTCTGCGCAAGGTCATTAGTCACAAAGCAACATGGTACAAAAGCTGCAGGAGATGTTCGTCCAAAATGTAACAAGGGATGGAGAGAAAAGGCACCACGACCTCGTCCACCGTCTCCGTCTCTCTTTCTGTCTCTCGCTGGCTCGCGCGCGCGCACACACACACACACACACACGCACGGCGCAACAATCCCAAGTTTGCTTTTGCATCCGCAGTTGGTGTGTGTGTGTGTGTGTGTGTGTGTGTGTGTGTGTGTGTGTGTGTGTGTGTGTGTGTGTGTGTGTGTGTGTGTGTGTGTGTGTGTTTGCCTTACCTGCATTTACACTGCATGTGTTCTGAGCGATCGGAGGCTGCAGCACTGGTGGGGAAGAGCGATGCGCGAATGAGATTGCAGGCTCGCTCGCTCGTTTCTTCCTGGCCGTCCCAATGCAGGTGAACCAGCGCTGAACTTCAGCCCCCGCTTCCCTGACACCCCACCCCCCCACCCCCGCGTAGTTCAAAGGTTAGCGGTGGGGTGAGTGTGGGAACCCGAAGACGGGTTTGCTCGAGTCCGTGTCCCCCCTCCTCGTTAATATATCCGAAGCCGGGAGGGGAGGGGAGGAGAGGGAAAGATACGTAACTGCATCTTCTTTCCACGTGAATCACCACCGATTCTGAATTACATCCGTACCGACGGAACTGAAGGGGAAGCGGGGGGTGGGTTGAAAGAGAGAGAGGGAGAGAGGGAAAAACCCACCACGTACAGTATGTCCAAAGGATTCTATGGATGGCTTGTTTTATTACGGCAGAGCCTTGGCTGCCAATGAAAGGCGACCCGAGTCAGTAGTTTTCCTCGGAAGTGCACCGCCACTCCGGGTGAGCTCTGCAATTGTGGTGTTTTACAAAGACACCCCCCTCCCTCCGTCGTCCCCCCCCCCCGGCTCGTCTCGCTCAAGTGCGGCTGGCTGGTGCAGCAGGGCGCTCGGTCTGCGCTCTCTCTTCCTCCTCCGGCACACAGGCACGCGCCCTGGGCAGAGAGAAGCGGCCGAGGGTGACGCTTCGCAAACGGCCACGGGAAGGGAAGGAGGCGGGGGGAGGCGAGGAGGAGGAGGAGGAGGAGGAGGAGGAGGAGGAGGCGGCAAAGGCAACGGAGCATCAAGTTTTGCCCAAAGTGCTTGGGAAGCTGCCGGGATGCCTCTGTCGGTGGCTCTTCACTGCCGTTGCTGCTGCTGCTGCAGAGCTGCTTGTGTACTAGACATACAAGGAAAAGAGAGAGAGGGGGTGGGGGGTGGGAGAGAGAGAGTGGGGGGGGAAGGGGGGAGGCAGCCAGGCAAGCAGGCGGGCGGACAGGCGGGGGGGGGGCGAGAGGGAACGAGGAGTTGGGAGCCGCTGAGCGCTCCAGCAAAGCCCAGCATTCACCCTTGGCGGCGGCGGCGGCGGCTGGCAAGTGGGCGAGCTGTCACCAGCCCTTGTCTGTCCCCCCCCCTCCCCACGAAACCTCTTCACATTACTTCCGCCGCTGGGCTCTATCCCAATCGGTGATCGCCCCCACGTCTCTCGTTCTCTCCGTCCCTTCCTGCCCCCAAAAGAAAATAACATCCCGACAAACACTCCCTCTGCGTTAAGTGAGGTGCCCCTAAAACATCGAGCATTTTCATGGAGGGACTCTTTCCTTTTCGAGCTAGGCTGAAAAAGGGACCGCATTTTTTTTTGGGGGTGAGGCTAAGGAAGAAGGGGTGGTCGAGGAAAGGGCGGGTTGTTCGCTGGAGCTGCGAGGATCCGCTTTGCGTGTGTCTTTTTGTGGTTTTTAACTTTTCCCTCTCTGGTTTTTGGAGGCTAACAGGCAGGCGGATGATGAGCGGCGGTGACAAGAGCAAGATCAACACTCTAGGGAGGAGGAGGAGGAGGAGGAGGACGTGGGAGCCGAACGATTTATGCTTTGGGGCGAAGAGGTGTGGACTGGAATCGCCAGTCTGCCTGAAAGTCCCAGGGCTGGATTATCGATCTTTAAAATCGCATTTTAGACGCGTCGCCTGTAAAGATGGACCTCTCCCTTCTCTTCCCTCCTACAGAGAGAGGGGGAAGAGGGTGGAATCGGGGCGGAGGGAGGGGGAGAGAGTCAGTAGTCGGTAAAAATAAAATAAGCCATGGATGCCTATGTATGGGCAAGGGGAACAGAGGAATGGACACATCTGCAGGTAGGAAGGAGAAATCACATTTATTTCCTACGAGTTTGCTCCCGGAGGCCGCTCGCCAACCCGGCGTCGCCTCCCCATTGTCGGAAAGCAACTTTCACGCCAACTCCCTCCGCCGCTGTCTTTTCCCGCGACCCTCGTTCTCCACTTTCTCCTGACTCGCGAGCGTTTAATCGCCCGTGGCATTTGCCTGCCTCGGCTCTTTCTTTTCCGCCGGGCGGGCGATCGGGAGGGGGGGGTCGCACGTGCGAAGGCGGCTTGCTGGCTCTTCCAGCCCCCTCCCTCCCTCCCTTCCCTCCCTCGCCCGATCTCGTCTCCCTTCCTCTGCACACAGTCGGCGCTTGAGCAGGAGGCGGTTGAAGGAGAGCACACTAGCCCCTCCAGGCAGCTGCTGCTGCTGGTGGTGGTGGTGGTGAGGAGGAGGAGGAGGAGGAGGAGGAGGAGGAGGAGGAGGAGAGCGAGGCAGGGAGGCGGCGGTAGAAGCGGGGGGGGGGTGCGAGAGAGGCCCTGGGATTCCGACTCTCGAAGGAATGCGGAGCTGCCGAGGAGCCAGGAAGCCAGATCCACCTTTCCCCCTGCTCTGACAAAGACCGCTCCGTTGGTGTATTGCGGGGGTGGGAGAGTGGAGGGGGGGAGCTGAAGGGCTCACGAACAGGCTTCGACCTGAAGGGGCGGGAAAAAGGCTGCCGGCGGGCGGGGGCGCCAGGAACGCGGCACCCCCAAGCCCCCTTCCAGCCCGCGCGCTGTCGATGCCCGCTGCCTCCGAGGCTGTCCCCCGCCTCTTCTGCCCCGCCAGGCAGGACTCCCTTCCTTTTGGCCCGACTGGCGCGGCTGCCCCGCCCCTCGCCGCCTCTGGTTGGCCGAGCGGCTCCCCTCAAGCCCCGCCTCCGCAGGCCCTCCCCGCCCAGACCCTGGGTGGTTGTCAGATCTGCAGCATCAGCGAGAAAGCGCGACCTGCCTGGCGCAGGCTCAGTGGGCCTCGCCGCAGTCCCGGTGGGGGCGGGGGGAGAGAGAGAGAAGAGGGAGGGGGAGGCCCCGGCAGCTTCTCAACGGGTTAAGTGGGATTAATACCAACGCTCCCTTTCATGTGCCGCGCAAATGGAGTTTGTTAAAAAAATAAAGGGGGGGAGAGGGAGATGGGGGAGGGAAACGACCAATTGGCCTCCTCCGCGGCCGAACCCAAGTCCTCCGGTGAGTCGGCTCGGCAGGCAGGACGGTTCGTGCCCCTCCTAAGAGCTCCAGGCGTGCCAGCAGCGACCGCGAAGAAGAACTTAGGCAGCCCTGCCAGGGCAGCTGCTGCCATGCCGGGGTTCGCCTTAACGGGGGTGGGGTGGGGGGAGAGAGAGAGAGAAAGGAGACCCAAACCGAGATCCTAGTCTCGTGGGCGATGCAAGGTATTCGTGTCAGGGGGGAGGAGGTGGTGGTGGGCAGGGGATGTCTCACGTTCCGTCGACCCCCTTCGGAAACTTTGACGCCCCCCCCCCAGGAAGCGGTTTCCTTTGGAAGCGAGCCAGCCGCGCCGAAGTCCTGGCGGCTGGCTCGCCGAGGGAAGACACCCGCAGCAGCCGGGGATGCTGGGGGGGGGCGTCGCGATCCTCGCGCACTTCCGTCTGCTGTGCTCCCCTCTCCCCCGCGCCCCGCCGGCTCCGTTCCCCGTTCGTGTTCTCGCTCCCGGCCGCGGTTCCGGCTGAGCAAGGAGCGGGGCTCGCGTTGCGATCCTCGCCGCCTCCCCGCTGCAATTAACTGGGAGGCTCCCTGTGGGTTTCGATCCTCCGGCTTTCCGGTTTCGCGGGCTCGGCCTCTTGTTCCCCGCAGGCTTGGCCCGCCTCCGCCTCCTTCCTCCCGCCGGTGTCTTCCGTGAACCCCGCGCCACCCCCCACCCCACCCTTGCACGCGATCCGCCCAGCTGTTCCGCTTGCCGTATCGCTTCGGCGCCCCTTCCCCTCCCCTAAGCAACTTGGCCATTTATTTCCCCTGCAAACGGGCGCGCGTCCACACCATTTCTCCCCAGGAAATACCCCATCCCATCCTTCTTCTCTTTCCCCCTTCAACACCCCTCCCCGCCTGCATCCCATAATTCCTCCCTTTGCCATACACCCCCCTCTCATCCTGATTTCCCCCCCCCTCTCTCTCTCTGCACCCCCCCCTTCGCATCTTTCGTTTGCTGCCTCTGGGGGGGTGCTTCCCGTGCTCTTGCTCCCCTGCCCAAAGGCCCACGGCGTCCTTCACACTGGATCGCTTCGTCTCGCGGAGAGCCCGAGGTAACGCGGTTCTCCCTTGCACCGCTTCCTTCCTCTCTCACCTCTCCCCCGTCCCCGTCCCCCCTCCTGCGTCCCTCCCTAAAGCAAGCTCGCGGGAGGCCGGCGCGGGAAATGGACCGGACGTGCGCTGCATGGGAGATGGGCCCGCTGCGCGCGCGCTGTCCTGGATTTTTGGGAGATTTGGGGGGGGGATGCCGGCACGTGCCCAGCCTACGGCTTGCGGACGGGCGGAGGAGAGAAGTGGGGGGGAGAGAGAGAGCCAAACAGAAGGGAGGGAGGGAGAGGGGGTGCAGCCCCATGTAGGATCCGCCAGCTCCCTCGCCTTCTTCCCTCTTTTCTTTGGAGCCGAGCCTCACCGGCAGCGACCTGATGGTGGCTTTGGTTCCCCAGCCGCGCCGCTTCCCCTGCCCGGTAGTGAACACTTTCATCCCCACGGATGTGGGAGGGCGTGGAATAGACTCGGGTACGAATAGAGGGCAGCTGGGGAATCCAACCTCGGGAGCTGGAATACGTGGTAGAAAGACGCATCGGCTCCACTTGGAATTCAAATACCCTAAAAGACCCACGTGGTTATTAATATCCATTGCCTTTTTTTTTTTAAAAAAAAAAATCCATTTTGAATTCACTCCGTGGTCCCCTTCCGGACAAGCTTCCTTGCGGCTTTCGGTGGCTGATACTCCCTTTCTTTTTGACAAGGGAATACCTTGTGCTGGTGATCGAGAAACAAGGTAGCGATTTATGCGCCGGTTTAAATTTATGTCCCTGCCTGCGTGCTCGCCCTAAGTGGAGTAAGAGTTATGTGTCTAGGAAGGACCAGATAACGATCCGTTCCATCCCTCCTTTTTTTGCCCCTTAACCCTACTCTCAAATTTGAGGACGGAAAACGACCCCCAAAGATGTGGGGCGGGCGAAAATGCCGCGGCCTGGGAGAGCTTAAGGTAGCGCATCCCCTGCCCGTGGAAGGGAAGAGGCTCTGTGGATCCGTGATGAGAAAAGATTAAATACAGGGGAGACAGGAGTCTCTCGCTCGCCTGGTATATAGTACTGGGTGGGGGAGCGAAGGACAAGCGGTAGCCAAGAGTTTCAGCACTTTGGCGGTAACGAGAAACTTAACTCGACATCTCCACCAAGGGACAAATGGAGGAAATGACACCAAGAAGCCTCGCCAGATCTGATGATGACCTCCCCCAGCGGCTCAGAGCAGCCTGGTGGGCTTTTTTTGTGCTCCTCTACACCATTGCCACGCTCTGGAACCGATCCTGTATACTTCTCCCCCCCTCTCATATCTGTGGATGGAGATATCCCCCCACTCTCCTCCCCCGAGAAACCAGGCTGTTTCTTGCAAACTTTAGGCTATTGCAGCTGCTTATGATTTCTCTGTATTGGATAGATGCAGAGCAGTACAGAGGAATGTTTTTATGTGTAATATCATACATTTACACTCTGGACGTATGTCCAGTTAGTTGTAGGGTATGTTCATGGAGTAAAGCACTTAGACCCAGTTTGTGCCTTTTCCGGTTGCCACTTACGCACACTTCTGGGCTTATAATGCTTTGTTTAGTTACATCTTCTTTGGATTGCTGAAGACGCTCAATGTAGAAAGTGTAGAAAGTGTTCAGAAACTCCACCTGGTCAAAAGAGATGCAGCCAGACTGTCACCAAGGGTGCCAGCATGATTCCCTTCTTTTAGCAGCTTCACTGCCTGCCACTTTGTCTCCAGAAAGAATTCCAAAGGGTGGTTGTAGCTTATAAAGCCTACACATATTGCAACCAAGCTGTTTGAATGACTATAATTCTCCCATATGAACCTGCTGAAGCTCTGAGATCTTTAAAACAGTCCCTAGCCTTTTGGCAACTAACTGCCTGTTTCAAAGGAAAGGCTGTTGTTGGTTTAACTTTAAGCAGACTTGTGCACATTTTTCTTTTCGCCAAGAGGCGTTTTGGCATTGTACTTTCATTTTAACAATGATAAACCTTTATATATTGTTGCCTGTATCAATCTCTATTGATGTGATAAAGCAATTAATTAAATAATTAAGACAACCCAAGAAGTATAGAACTGAAGCTTAGGATGCCACTTCATCCAGTCCTCACCTTTTGAATGGCACTGCGATTGTTACCCATGTGGCATGAAAGCAACTGAAGACAAGTGGTTCCAAGGTTTTTGGATTAGTATGTGAATGGGAACACAATTACCCATCATATGCTTCATGAATCTATGGATTTCATAATTCCATTTTTGGCTCAAAATAAAAACATATTAGATAAAGTGTTGCACAAAATGTGTGTATTGTAGAAAGGAGAATAAAATATGCATATCAGGAGTGGTAGTAAGTATGTGTGTGAGGGGGAAGTGCATATGAAAAGAAACACACTTTTGTGTCATAAAATAAACAGGACAGTTTGGAAACTATGACATGGATGTATTGCACAGACTATGCATATAGTTCTGACGTAGACTCCTTATAGATTGGCTTCTGCATTTCCCAGAATTTGATATTGAATTTACTAGCTAGGGAGTTATTTCAATATGGATTTCTTATATCCAAGGCACTATATTGCACCATATGTGACCAGATATATATTTTATGTATATTGGCTGAGGGATAGTTGGACAACTGAATGTATAAATAGATCTAATTAAGGAACTTAGTTCCTATCCTAATTCTCTGATGCTGACAAAGATTAAGAGAAGCAAATGATTTTATGTCTCTGTCAGCACCGATTTGCACAGTTCAGACATGAAGTGTTTCATTTTAACTCTCTCTCCTCAGTGGCACTCATTTCCACTTTTCCTTTGATGGAGTCTTTTGCTTTCTTGCCCAGTCCAGAGTCTCAGAAGCCTGTTTGTGAACTCTTAAAACAGTGTGTGAGGTTACTGATACTTTTGCAAACCAGTCACAATTGTGTGGAGATGTGTGTTGCATCACACACACATGTTCATTCTTGGCTGGTGGCAAGATCAAATGACATGTTATTTGTGCAAAGGAGCTTTCTTCATAAATATGCCCCCAGGGTACAGTTTTGAATACGTATGATCCAGCCATATTCTTGAATTTTATCTGGTCTGGGACTGGTTAGTAGCTCTACTGGGAGATCCACAGAACAACAATATCAGCAGCTACCTTGAGTTCCAAGATGAAAGAAAGATGGGATTAAAATGTACACAATGAATGAATTAATAATGCCAGAGATCCTCACTGCAAATGTAATTATTTTGACCTTCTCACCTCGGATGAAATGTTATTCAATTGAGTCAGTAAGAAATTTCACAAAAAATAGCTCTAGAAAGATTGATGTATATATATCTAAATAAACTAAGCTGGCACTGGCATCATCGGTGTGCCTATTGTGGTTGCAATGAATGGCTTCCAGGATCATCGTATTACAATAGCCTCACATTTAGCCTCCAGGTATATAGGTGCCATCTTATTCTCCCAGCCAGGTTGCCCACCCATTTTGTCATTTCCCCAAAGATGTTTGGGCATGAACTTCCTGAGAATTGCAGGCAAACATCTGTCCAATAAATGTTGGGCATAATTCTCTAACAAAATGTCTTAGGGCCTTTTTACACGACCCCTAAGATCCGCTGGCCACTTAAATTCGGACCAGAGATCTTAGGGGTTCGTCGCTCTTCCTGTGTCCCCACCCCCTTCCGCACTTCCTGGCTGCTGGCTGCGTGAGGGAGGGAGAAAAAGAGAAAGAAAAGCATGCCACTCACCTCGTTCTGCCTCTCGTCTCTATAAAAGTAGCTCTTAAAGGGGCAGGAGCGAAAAAACAACAAACAGAAGCAAGGAGAGCCCCGCACTCACTGTCCTTACACCGGATCAAATATTTGTCACATCCAAAAAGCAGGTACCTGAAAGCTGCGCTGGGACGCGCTAAAGTGGGCGGGGTCGCACCTAATTTCCTGTTAACTCCGGAGCTGGTGGGTAAACATTTTTAAGCTCCGGAGCTGGGAGCCATTTGCCCTGGAGTTTAGGGGTCGTGTATAAACACCCTTAGACAGTGTCCATTTTTTTTGTGGGAGATTGCTTTGTAACTGAAACACTGTGTCATAGGATGTGTTTGTAGCATTCCTTGATTAAAAGCAAATAAAAGGTTGCTTCAAAAGCCTGAAGCAGTAACAAGTAAGGTAGAAGCAGAGAGCACACCTGGACTTTGCAGTCAATTAAATGTTTGCTGTTATTCAAGGGAAAGCCCTAGAGCTCTCTAGCAGAAAAAGGACTAGACCACAAATCTCAGGGTTTGCTAGGATAGACCCATGGCAGTTTAAAGTGGTTGTAATCAGGAATACTGGTGTAGGTACACTCTCAACTAGAGATGGGCACAAAATGCCAAAATGGTGTTTTGTTTTGTTATTCTTTTTTCCCCATTTCATTTTGTTATTACAAAATGATTTTTTTTAAAAAAATTCATTTCATATTTTGTTTTGTTTCATTTTGTTTTGTTTCATTTTTTACTTTTTTACTTTTTGTTTCTGCACTGCTCCCAGGCCAGGTTAGCACTTTTAATTTTTTTTATTTTTAATATTTTAATTTTTCTTGGGGCTTTTTTCCCCACAGCTGAGAGGTGCTTGCTTCCTGTGTGCCCCATTTTTTAAAATCTTTTTTTTCCTTTATTTCTGGTTGGCCCAGGACCAGCTGGCCCACAGGCCAGACCTAGGTATTTTTTCTTTCTTTCTTTTTCTTTATTTTTTTTGTTGGGGCTGGTTGGTGGGCACAATTTGTTTTATTTTATTTATTTATTTTTTTATTTTCCAGCGCTGACCATGCAGCCCCCGGGGCTGGGTTGGTGCTGTTTTTATTTTATTTGTTTATTTTTTCTTTAATTTATGATGCCAACCATGTGGCTCCTGGACCGGGTTGGTGCTTTTAATTTTTTTAATTTTTTATGTTTTCAAAGTCCCCGATGCCGGGGGCTTTTTTTGCCCTTCACAGCTGAGAAGTGCTGGCTTGGTGCCAGCACCTCTCAAGCTTGCATCCCCATAGCCAGGGTGCACCAGTAGTTATTTTTATTTTTATATTTTTTAAAATTTACAACACCGACCACATGGCTCACAGGGCTGGGTCAGTTATTTTTTGTAAAAATTTACAGTGCAGACAATGTGGCTCCCCAGCCAGGCTGGCACTTTTAAAAATTGTTTTAATTTAAATTTTATTTTTTACAGCCCCGATGCTGGGGCTTGTTTGTTTCCCCCCTTCACAGCTTGGTGCCAGCGCCTCTCAAGCTTGCTTCCCTGTAGACGGGTGCATAATTTTTTTTTAGTTTTATTTTTATATTTTTAAAAAATTTACAGCACCTACCATGTGGCCCCTGGGGTCAGGTCGGCGCTTTTAAATTATTTTTAAAAAATTTAAAAACATTTTACAGTGCCGACCAAGTGGCTCCCCAGCCAGGTCAGCACTTTTAAAAAATTTATTTATTTATTTATTTATTTATTTATTTATTTATTTATTTACAGCCCGATGCCTTGGGCTTTTTTTCCTTCAGAGCTGAGAGGCGCTTGCTTCCCTGGAATGCTGGGGTCAGCACTTTTTTTTAAAAAAAAATTCCAGCGCCGCTGAAGAGAAGGAACTTGGTGCAGCGGGAGGGTATGTGTCCCCAAATGAAAAACAAATGAACAAAATGGAAATTTCCATTTTGTTTCATTTTGTTTTTCTTTGATAGGTTGGTTCATTTTTCATTTTGTTAGCTAATAACATGAATAACAAATAATGAAAAGAATTAAAAATTCATTTCGTGCCCATCTGTACTCTCAGCTATGGCATTTGACTGTCCCTTGCTTCATTGGCTTTCACGAATTCTCCTTAAGGAAAACCTTTTTTAATACCAGCAAGGCAAAATCTATATAATTTTGATTGAATCTCAATCCATTTAATTTATTTTACTTCATATTATCTTATTTTATTTAAACATAAGAAGAAGGAATCAGGATACTTACATAGAAGTGTGCATGCTTAGAGGTCTTAAACACGTTGCTTATCCCCACCCTTCTTCTGGTCCTACTTGATAGTGATCTTAGGCGTTTGCCTCCAATGAGCTTTCCACGGCTGTAACAGGCTCCAGAGGTGGCTTCCGGTAACCCAGAAGTCATGTCCTGTTTTTTGGAAGTCACTTGTGGTTCACCAGAAGCCACTTCTGGGGCTCCTAACAGGGCCAGGAAGTCTGTTGGAGGCCCGTTTGGGGCAGCACCAGGTCTGGGGTAAGTGTAGGGGGTCCAAACAGCCCTCCCCCGATCCTGACTCATCCGAAAGATAAAGGCATCCGCATGACATGAACTTTCCTTAATTGCAGGTCAGGTCAGAAACGACCCCAACGATAAGCGGGCAAGTACTGTATGTGTTTTCAGACTGGTAGTCTTTCAGATGGAAAAGAAAATTGGGTGGTGGTGATAAAATCGGCACTGTGTTGAAAAGTGAGGGACATAACATGATGCCATTGTTCAAAATTTTTAACTTTGTGAATTATCTTGGAAAACTTTTCTTCAATTTAAATAGATACAACTGCGATGGATGTTATTTCAGATGGATCCATTTCATTGCCATGATAGCCTGATGGAATTTTTAATGTACTCTGAAAGCCCAGGAATTAAGACCATATCTTATTTACTAATGTCACTAATATTGTCACTAATGTTGAATGCGCTTTTTAAATTTTCTTGATAGATTCAATAGATCTCCTTCCAGTTGTTCTGTTGTAGTAAAGTTCTTTTTGCCTCACTGTGTGAACACCTTTCTTTCTTTCTTTTTCTTTTCTTTCTTTCTTTCTTTCTTTCCTTTCTTTCTTTCTTTCTTCCTTCCTTCCTTCCTTCCTTCCTTCCTTCCTTCCTTCCTTCCTTCCTTCCTTCCTTCCTTCCTTCCTTCTGGAGATTACAAGGTTTCAGATAAATACTCCAGCTTTACTGATTTTAGCACAAGAATTGAATATCCACTGAATTTTATTTGAATAGGATCACTGTATATTTACATTGTTGTGTACTATTGAGGAGCATGATGGCAGTAAGCAGAGCAATTTCCATGTCAAAGAAAAAAAGTGTTCCCAACTGCATGTCACAAGTTGTGATGTTGCAGCTTTTCATGGGCCATACCACTTCAGCCAAAAGTGGGGAAGGAGATGGAGAAAATTAATCTTTCAGACTAGGACCCCTAAAATATTCCAGAAATAGTGTACACTTTATTTTTCTCCTCATGCAAAGATGCATGCACATAGAATGTCAAGAAGGCTTGAAGTAGAACACTTCTCCAGTGCGTTTTATTGAAAAAGGTCTAGTGTGCAGAACATTTTAAATTTGTGTTGCAGCAATTAAAGTGACAATAATTGCTAACAAAAATGTTAGCAAATATTATAGGCCTATTATACCACTAAAATATAATAGGCCATGATAACTTTATAATTATATAAGGATATTGTTACTTTACACACGTAATACAATGTAATACGCCAAATTTGTAATACTATATCACCTTAATATGTTGGGGAGTAGAAAATGACCTCTTGATGTCCCCGAATAAGTAGATTAGTTTGGCCACTTAGTGCCAGGCCTAAAGCCAGACAGTGCTGCCTACAGTCAGCAAAGACATCAAAGAGGGAAAATGTTCTGGAGAGAAAGACCAGCAGCAAGCAAAGAAGAAGAAGAAGAAGAAGAAGAAGAAGAAGAAGAAGAAGAAGAAGAAGAAGAAGAAGAAGAAGAAGAAGAAGAAGAAGAAGAAGAAGAAGAAGAAGAAGAAGAAGAATCCAATCAAAGCCCACAGAAGAGTGCTGTCCATCCCACACACACACTCCTGAATGTGTTGAAGATATTCTGGAGCATGCCCAACATAGTAAGGAGTGCACCTCCCTTCCTTTGCCATGTCTGGATGCGCAGTGACTGTTCAGTCAGGTGGATGGGGAATAAGGAGAGTCTGATAGAGCTGACTGGAGCTCTGGCCAGAGCTCAGCGACCAGCATTTCCAGAATATGTTTTAACGATCATTGGAACTTTTGCTGTAAGTTTTACCCCCCCCTCCCCCCGCAAAGATCAGAGAAAACTACAGCGATCTACAGAAACACCCTAACCATCATGAATGCAACTGGTGTGAAGTGCCCTGTATCAGGTCCAGTCAAATACAAGCATCCTTGTTTCACCTCATTTGGACAATTTCCTTCTGCATATGCACCCTGGTTTCCATAATTTTATTACAGTTAGAGATATAGGTAGCTTCTTGCAAATTGAGCAGAAAGCATTGTAACAGTTTTACCTACTACCTTATTTCACCAGTGTGTTATTCATGAAATGTATGCATTTATTGCTGCTTCCATAATTGTTGGAAATGGTCTCCAGCATCCAAGGCCAAACCTACCTTGAAATCAGATAAAAACTTTCCATTTGCAATTTTGTTTCAAACCCAATTGTCGTTGGACAAATTGTAGGGTCTTATTTCAACTATATACAATTTCCATTTTAATTTCCTTATTGGAATGATTGGCACATGCAATGCAAACAGAATCAGAAGTCTTCTGGTCAGTTAAGGAGTCATCCAAAATCTGTCTTCATCACCACCAATTTGACTTGTTTTCCTTCTCACTGTTTTGTGCTTTCTTCACCCCTTAACTATTGCTTGTAATATGTATGAAAGGACATTTAAGGCACTTTATTCAGAGAAAATACCCCTTTTTATGTCTCTACTTTTGGTCTTAATAAAACCATGTATCTTCGTCAAATAATCTAACCAATGAGTTTTGTTGTTAGCATACCTCTAAAAGGAAAAATATAGTTAAATATAATCTTGAATGGCAATTAAGATTGCAATTCTCTATTAGAGATGGGAATGACTAGGGAAAATGACGTTTTCGAGTTGTCGTGTGTCGGAGGCAGTCCGTTTCGGCTCGTTTCCATTTTTTGCGAAATTTCGCAAAAATTAGTTGGTTCGTTTTTTGTTTTTTTGTTGTCGTTAGTACTGGTTTGGGGGGGGGTAGTGGGCTCCTGGAGGGAGCTGCAGGAGTCAGCCAGAGCCACAAGTGACGGACTGGCAGACTCTTTGCACCCGCTGTGTCTCACGTACTTGCATGTAGTGCAATGCAAGTAGATCTGGCTTAGGGTTAAGATGGATTAGCGCAAGGGCTAGGGTTAGGCTAGTTACAGGTGAGGTTAGGGTGAGTATTGGGGTGCACCTCTGGGTGCCTCTCTGACCCATTTAGAAGGACAGTGTACTGGCGTATGGATTAGGCTTAGGCTTAGGGTTCGGGTTTGGGCTACGATTAGTGGGCTGTTTATGCCCGATTGGCACATCCCAGAAGTCTCTGTGGTCAACCTGGCCAAGTGGCCATGCGATTGGTGGAAAATTTGCATGGTCCACTCCCATGGGCGAGCCCATCATTGCAAATGTGCAGGTGTAAAAAAATAAACTAAAATAAAATAAAATAAAATCAACGGAGACTTTTTTTTTGCAAGAAAAACCCACTGCTGCTACTGTAAAAATTCAAGCATTTAAAATTCCTAATTTTCGCATGTTTCTGTGGTGCTTTGGTGGGGTTTTGGGCAACAATTTAAAAAAAAATTGCGGTCGCCATTTTGGATCCCCGCACTGCATGGCAAATGGATGCGCCCTCCCAGCCTGGTACCAGCAGCGCAGCATAGCAATAGCCAAAGGGGCGGGGAACCCCCAAATAAAACACCCTTCTGGCCTGGTAGGTGCCCTCAGACTGTTTTCGCCTACTTTTAGGGCCGGGAATGTTTTTTTTTTTAACTTTTAAAAACTTTTTTCTGTTTAAATATACGACAAATCAGACCAAATTGTTCGTTCGCAATTCTGGCGGAGTAATTCCGTTACCGTTTCCGTGAGAGTAACAGATACGAGTAACGGAAACGGAAACGGGAATACCGCTAAGTCGTGCCCATCTCTATTCTCTATATGTTTGTTTATGGATAAGTAAAGCTTAAATGCAATAGAATATGATGGGTCCAGTGTCTGGTCCTCATTTCACTCTGAACTGTAAATAAGTTGTTCAAGACACTCTATCTATTAGGAGAAAAAAATGTTCAGCACATCATTTTCTGTAAAGTATGGATTAAAACTACTAGTAGTTTCATTCTTACACCTGTCTAGCATCTGTAGCTTAAGTAAATACTGAGTAAACCTCCTAGGGCTAGGTTGCTTATTGGAGAGCGATCTCCAATGAATAACATTGTAATTGAGCTTCTTGAAGTTTTATGAAATGCAATGGCTCATTCATACATGTAAACAATCACTAGATATTGCAAACTAAAGTCAAAGGCACACATGTGTGAAATAGCTCAGATTCATTGACAGGAAGTTCTTTTGTCTTTCACACAGAAATAATGAAACAGATAACTTTGCACAGTGAAGGGTCTTTATACATTGAATATTATTACTCTCGGGCTAAAGCCAATTTCTTTTCTTTTCTGTGAGCTAGTTTAGTCCAAAGAGCAAAGCCTTATCCTGATGAATAAAGGATTCCTCAACACTAACCAACAAGATGTGGTTCAGATCCCACAATATAGTTGCATTGCACAGTGTACAAAGCCATCAATTCAGAGAACAGTCTGGCTCAAATGCTACACTGTTCAGCTTGGGTGTGCATCTGCATGTCCAATCTACAGTTGACATTCTAGATCTCCTAGTCATCACTGGAAAATAAACAGCTGTGGGTCCCCCATCTGTTGGTCAGAACTGTATGGATCTGAAAAGGTAACTGCCTTTGAGCAAGGGATTATGCTGTATGCCAAAGTTTATGCATATGGGTGCAATGTGTAGCCTGCATACTGTAATTAAACTGTAAACCACCCAGAGACTACTTGAAGGGGTATGGGGCAGTATATAAGCAGAACACTTTGCTTTTTTTGTTTGTTTGGGGTTTTTTTTTGCAGTGTTGTGTGTACTATGTGCTTTTACATTTTGTAAAAATGAAGAAACTACCCATCATGCTTTCTTTCTCTTGTAGGAATGGATGCCCTTTCTATGAAAATCAAACGTTCTTGCTCAGCGAGGAACAGGAGCTGCAGGCTGTGTGGAAAAACAATCTATACACTTTCAGGACTTCCCCCAAAAGAGAAATGCTTTTCCTCGAACCTTCAGTCCCCAGGCTTTGGCTGTAGGAACAGCAGCTATGGGGCTGCATCCTCAATGCCCCCTCCCTGTTCCCAAATAACTTACTTGTGTGTTTAAGTTTATTTAGATCTATTTTGGTTTCAAAACCCATCCATGGTCAAGCACATTTAAGTAACAGTAGCTAAAATCGTGTTCTATAAGTTACACAACATGTGGCTGAAGAAATTGGAAAAGGTCCTACGGTTCTTATGTAATTCCTTTCATGGGGGGGGGGAGCATTGGGGCCACAATACAGGACTAGAAACGTCTTTAATTGCAACATATTCCAAAGCATTCAGTTTTGTATTGGGCCCATGACCCAGTAAGATCTGCACCTCTTTCAAATCTATCCAAATTAGTCTCCCTTTCAATAATATGTTTCATATTCACCTGAATGTGAATCATACTTAGGAACGACTTTTCATCAGTGTTGGGATTCTTGACAAAAGTATCTCTTTCTTGTTTCCCATGACAAGAATCATCATTTGATAAAAAGACCCAGGCCTAGAAATTTGAACATTTGTGAGGTGTGCAACATATTTCAGAGAGAGAGAGAAGGAGCCACACAAAATCACACATATATTTACAAAATTTTAAAGGACTGAAATGTGAGAGAAGTTTTCAGAACAAATAATGGCTATGGTTTTTCAAAGTTAAATTTAGAAAAGTCATTTTAAAAATAAAGAAAGAAACACTTCTTTTCTAGTCAGGATGCTGAATGGAGATGTCTGGGACTTGGAATCCAAAAAGATCTTTTTCCAAAATCCAAACATTTCAGGGGAACCCAAGTGTAACTGAAGAAACTTTTACTTACCTTTTTTTTTTAAGCAGGGGTAAGAAGAAAGGATAAGAGGAGATTACATTTTTTTCCTGACACTTAGCACCATTTTCTGCCCAGGTTGTAGTCAAGGCAAGGCATGTGGACCATGTTGTCTACAAAAGCATGGTATGAGTGGACTGCAGGGTCCCCAGAGGAGGAATGGTCAACAGGGACAGTTCCCAGAACATCTCCCTTTCAAGGGCTCATGAAAAGCTAGGGATGACAATTTGTTTTGCTAATCCAGCAGTTGTTGAGTTTAGGAGTATGGAAAACATCTCTTGGTCTTTGTTTGCTTTTAAAACAAATCTCCCATCTGACAGAATGATCTAATGAAAGATATCTCCTTTCCTGATTAGCATAACTTACCTTGATATAAAATATCCTGTTGAACCAAGTGAGCGATTAAATTCACCACTTCAGACTCCTATGTTGCAGCTCATGTTCTCTTGGTTGTGAGAAATAAAATCTGAATGTACAATGCAATCTGATTCTTCTGCATTGCCTGGGGGTTATAAAGATATACATTTGGGTGATGAGCTGATGAGCTTTGCTTTTTACTGGGGGGGGGGGTCTGTTGACATGACAAGATGAATGTGAAATGATAAATGAAAGCTGTGGATAACAAAGGCTCAGGTGACAGCCACACTTAGCATTTCTGCTTTGTGGTGAATGAGTCCTTCATAAATGGACATAGAAGTTTAGGCCAGTTATGAGCCCCACTGCCCCCAAATATGTGGCTAATGCTTTAGTTGTCAGTACTGACAGTTGCTCCACTCTAGCAATATGTGGCTATTATTAGTACGGATTCACCTTGGGAGCAAACTTCCAGGCAAACCTTCTCTCATGTCCTGTTGAACTGGGCTGGGACAATTTTTGATCTGAATGTGGGCATCCACTGTCCTGCGAGGCTACTGGCCTGATTAGAGCCAGCTTGGGTACATTGCCTTTATTTATGTTTTATTTATTTATTGGTTAATGACCCAATGCTGTGGGGATAATCTACATTACTTCCAATTAACTGCCCATCTTGATGAGTAAATCAGACTGGAAAACAGTGGCCTAAAACCAGTGCTTTTTCACTTTCCCTCTTTAGATCATTGTACCTCACCCCAGGCCCAAACCCCTTCCTATAAAGTTTTTCCTCACTTTCCCAGCTGATTTTGAGGATGTAGGAAGGGGAGCCATTAGGGCAAATGGATATCACATCCCTGCTGATTCCACTAATTACAGCAGTTTTGTCTGTGAAAAGTTTTACAGAATCCCTACTGCCAAGTGCCAACAGGTGTTCATTTAGAGAATCCTGGCACAAAGGAACAACTTTTATAATGAGTGAGATCATCCTCGGCTTATTTGAGCATTGTCATACAGGTACTGTAAGTCTTATTCAGTGTTTTCTTTTTTTTTTTTTTTAGATGCATTTTGAACCATGCAGTCGTGTTTAGATTTTGCAGATACTGTTGAGCATGCCAGGTCAACTTGGCATGACATCAACACCAGGCCAGTCTTCTAAACATGGCTGCATTCCTGGTTTTGCTGGCTGATAGAGTCTGCAAAATTGTGAACTTAGGAAACCTCTGCATATACTGCAGAGTACATGCAGCCTTGTGTGATGTACTCTGCACTGAGCCAAATATTTTCAGGAAAGTATATTTAAGAGCTGGAAAAGACCCAATGGATGATAGCTTATCTTGCCAATGGAAAATGGTCCTTCAGCCAGACATGGGTGTGGAAGAAAATGTATACAGCAGATGGGCACAGATAGCTGATCACTGACTTTTGCATATGATTGTTACTCGGAACAGTATACAGTATATCACAGAACTGAGTACACCCCCTCACATTTCGTAAATATTTTAGTATATCTTTTTGTGTGCCAACACTGAAGAAATAGCACCTGGCTACAGTGTAAAGCATTGAGTATACAGCTTGTAGAACAGTGTAAATGTGCTGTCCCCCCAAAATAATGCAACACAGGCATTAATATCTAAACCACTAGCAACAAAGGTGAGTACACCCCTCAGTGACAGTCAAAATTGGGCCCAAGTAGCAATTTTCCCTCCCTGGTGTCATGAGACCCGTTAGTCTCACAAAGTCTCAGGTGTGAAGGGGGAGAAGGTGTTATTGTTCTCACTCTCACATTTGGTGTTATTGCTCTAACACTCTCTCATACTAGTCAATTGAACTTCCATGTGGCACTAATGGTAATAAACTTTCTGAGGAGCTGAAAAAAAAATTGTTGCTTTCCATCAAGATGACCTAGGCCAGTGATGGTGAACCTTTTAGAGACTGAGTGCCCAAACTGCGATTCAGAACAACCCACTAATTTTTTTTTTGCAAAGTGCCAATACAGCAATTTAACATGAATCCAGGTGGCTGTGAAGGGGCGTTGTCGGGTGCCCACAGAAAGGGCTCTGAGTGCCACCTTTAGCACCCATGCCATAGGTTCGCCAACACTGACCTAGGCTATAAGCAGATGGCCAAGACCCTGAAACTGAGCTGCAGCGCAGTGGCCAAGACCATACAGCAGTTTAACAGGACAGGTTCCACTCAGAACAGACCTCGTCATGGTCATCCAAAGAAATTGAGTGCCCATGCTCAGCAACATATCCAGAGGTTGGTTTTGGGAAATAGATGTATGAGTGATACCAGCATTGCCGCAGAGGTTGAAGGGGTGGTGAGTCAGTCTGTCAGTGCTCAGACCGCGTGTCACACACTGCATCAAATTTGTCTACAGGCCTGTCATCCCAGAAGGAAGCCTCTTCTAAAGATGATCGATAAGAAAGCCTGCATATGGTTTGCTGCAGACAAGCAGACTATGGGTCCATGTCCTGTGGTCTGATGAGACCAAGATAAATGTATTTGGTTCAGATGATGTCAAGCGTGTGTGGCAACAACCAGATGAGGAGTACAAAGACAAGTGTGTCGTACCTACAGTCAAGCATGGTGGTGGGAGTGTCATGGCCTGGGGCTGCATGAGTGCTGCTGGCATTGGGGAGCTACAGCTCATTGACGAAACCATGAATACCAATATGTACTGAAGTAGAGCATGATTCCCTCTCTTCAAAAACTGGACCACAGGGCAATATTCCCATATAATGACCCCAAATACCCCCCAATGACCACTGCCTTGCTAAAGAAGCTGAGGGTAAAGGTGATGGACTGGCC
The DNA here is from genome assembly GCA_029282475.1 of Phrynocephalus forsythii. Taxonomy (NCBI): domain Eukaryota; kingdom Metazoa; phylum Chordata; class Lepidosauria; order Squamata; family Agamidae; genus Phrynocephalus; species Phrynocephalus forsythii. The sequence goes on along the minus strand of JAPFRF010000007.1, from coordinate 9,038,993 downwards.
AAGCATGTCTCCAGACCTAACCTCTATTGAGCATCTGTGTGGTATCCTGAAATGGAAGGTGGAGGGTTGCAAAGTAACATCTACCAGTTCTGTGATGTCCTCATGAAGGAGTGGAAGAGGGTTCCAGTGGCAACCCTTGATGAACTCTATGCCCACAAGGGTTAAGGCAGTGCTGGAAAATAATGGTGGACACACAAAATATTTACACTTTTTGCCTAATTTGGACATTGTCACTTAAGGGTGTACTCATTTTGTTGCCAGTGGTTTAGACATTAATGGTTGTGTGTTGTATTATTTTGAGGGGACAACATATTTTTACAAGCTGTATGCTTATTGCTTTATATTGTAGCCAAGTGTCATATCTTCAGTTTTGTCACATGAAAAGATATATTAAAATGTTTAAGAAATGTGAGGTGGTGTAATCCTGTGATATACTGTAGGGGTGTACTCTTTTCTGTGATATATTATGTGTTTGGGTTTATGTGCAAGTGCACCCACCCACCCATCCATATCCCTGTGGTCCTTGTGTGGATCATGTCTGTTTGTTTTTTCACTGCCAGCAGGAATAAGGATACAACAATCTATGAGAATCTCAGGGAGAAGTAATGTGTGGGATTTTTTTAAAAAAAAATCAAGGGCAGAACCAAGGTTGCTCAGGAAGCAGTGGTGGGAAGGAGTCGGGGGTGGAAGCTGGATGTGGCTTTTGAACCACAGGATGTACCAATGTTTTTCATGTGTGCAAATGTTGTGCTGGGTTGATCAACTCAATGGTAAAGTATGCATATGTGGGGAAACCCTCACCTATTCACCTATTAGATGGCTATTCTGTGACTTTTGTGGTACAGAGAATTCAAAGCTACAACATGAGGTAGGGAAGCAAAGATGCTTCTGGAGAGTGAAACAGTGCTAGAATTCTAATCAAACATCAACAAAAATAGCCGAAAAAGATTTCTTCTTTCTTGAACAAAACCTGGAAGGTTACTTTTACAAATCAAAGCAAAAACAAAGTGTTCTGCTTATATACAGCCCAATAATGCTGACAGCACTCTCTGGGCACATTACAATTTATTTATGCCAGTTACACATTGCTCCCCCACAGTGAGCTGGCCACTTGACCTTGGACGGCTAGAAGGCTGAGATTGCTACCTGGAATTGAACCTCGGGTTGTGAGCACAGTTCTAGCTGCAGTACAGCAGTTTAACCACTGCACCACGAGGCTCTAAGAAGGACTAATTTAATGACACAGGCATACAAAAATAGTGGTAATAATATGATACTCTGGGATTCATAAAATCATCCTTCCACTATTGAATTTTGGATAACTTTGCCACATTTTCATATTTTCTAATTTTTGATAAAATGAAATGCAAAGTTTGGTTTTATATTTCCCCCTTGAAATTATATAAAAAGGCTCCAAAATCTCACATGTATCTGGAGACCAACATGCCTTAAAGCACATCAGATCTTTAAATCTTTATGTATCATTTCTACCACATTGGCATCTGATTTGTTCCTCCTGAATGAATGAATCAGTTCTATCCTTTTTTGCCTCTGCTGAGCTTAAGGTGACATGCATGAATCTCCTATTTTATCCTCACTACAACTTTCTGAGGGTGAGAATGCATGACTGACCCAAAACGCTCATTGAATTTTACAGATGAATACAGGATTTCTGAGTCTTGTTCCAACAGTCTCAGCATCACACCACACTGTCCTTCCATTTTACTGTTTAATCAATCAAATTGCAACTTCATTTGCTACAAATCCCATAACTCACCATTCTTGGAGTTCCAGTTGGAAGACCCACGTCTACAAACACCTAAATGAAGTTCACTTGGAGAAAAGACCTTGTGCAAGCATGTCTAAACTTCGGCCCTCTAGATGTTTTGGACCACAACTCTCACAGTCCTTTGTCAATGGCAATCTAAGCTTAAAATTCTGGGAGTTGTGGTCCAAAATTTCAGGATGGCTGAAGTTTGGACATGCCTGACCTAGTGGAACAGGAAGGTTGGGTGGAGCTAGGGCTATGCCAAATCATGAAGATACAAGGAGTCCTTCCTGCCATCCAAGAAATCCAGAGAAACCATGCTTGGTGGCCAGTTGGAAATAGCCGTTCACTGTTCAAAACCATGTTCTGGGAAATATTTTTCAAGGACAGTAGCCTTTTTCAAACTAAGAATATCCTCAAAAGAATTTACTATTATACCTTCTACTCCATTCCATTCACCAGTGAATTGTATGAGATCACATACATAACTAAGTCAGAAAAGAGCATATCGGAGTAGCCAGAGGGGAAGTGCTCAAAGTCTTTCAGAAACCTGATCCAACATGGCCAGTCCTAACACACTGTAGAACTGCAGGTCAAAAGAATGAATAGGTTTCTCACTTCTAGGGCCTTTTCACATGACCCCTAAGATCCGCTGGTCCCTTAAATTCGGACCAGAGATCTTGGGGGTTCGTTTCTGTTCCTGCGTCCCCACCCCTCAGCACTTCCTGCTCCTGTCGGCGTGAGGGGAGGGAGGGGAAAAACGGACAGAAGAAGCCTTTACTAACCAGCCGGTGCTGGTCGAAGTTGCCACAGTTACTTCCTGGTTCCTTCTCAAGGGGCTCTTAAAGGGGTGGGAGGCCAAAAAACAACAGACAAGCGAGGAGAGCCCGGCACTCTTATCCGCATCAAATATTTTTCACCTCCAGAGAGAAGGTACAAGAAAAGTGTGCTGGGTCGCGCTAAAGTGGGCAGGGTCGCACTTAATTGTCTGCAAACTCCGGAGCTGGTGGGGAAACATTTCTAAGCTCCGGAGCTGGGAGCCATTTCCAGCGGAGCTTAGGGGTCGTATATAAACGCCCCTAGTTAGTAAATAGTCTTTCATTCACACTGTGATGGTCACACTGAGAGCACTCATGTCTTCCCCATTGGCTGCCATTCTCCACCCCTTCAGAGTAATGAACAAAATTGTGTATTTGATAGCTCTTCACCCACTGTTTTCTTGCTATGCCCACAAATAAGAAATTGAAATTAAGTATTAAAGGCAGTATGTAGTAGATTGTGGCTCAGAAAGACCTCAATAATAATATGGCAACCTTAGTTAGGTAGTGAAAAATTATCAGTTTGTTCCTCAGATATTACAGTATGCCAGAACTGGAAAAAACTGATAAGACTGCCCATTAAACAAAAGTGAAGATTTTCTATATCACTGGAAATAATATTCTGATGAGGAGGGAAATTCAGGAGAAATTTACTTTTCCAGAGATAAATGTATTTGAGATGCAGAAGGCATTTCTCTTGGAAAATGAGGATTTGCTCCTGTTTTTGGAGATCAGTTTTTAAGGTTGATCACTGTCACAGTTCCTACCTAGCAGTCTGAAAATGCTTTGGGGCAAAGAAGAGAGGGCCCACCATTCAGAAAAATAAAATCCTGGCATATAGCATTAGACCAAGACACAGTGTCATTCGATCATTCAACATGATTGATTGATCCATTAGAGCTATCTAATTCGTACCTCTGTCCTTTTCTTTCTTTGTTCATATTTCTCATATGGAATTTAAAAGTAAAACCCCACTAGATCTATTTGAACAGAATCAATAGTAAGTCAGATTGCATGACTTGCTACCTTCTTCAAAACTTTAGGCAACTCTGTGCTGACTCTCTCTCTCTCTCTCTCTCTCTCTCTCTCTCTCTCTCTCTCTCTGCATGACTTGCTACCTTCTTCAAAACTTTAGGCAACTCTGTGCTGACTCTCTCTCTCTCTCTCTCTCTCTCTCTCTCTCTCTCTCTCTCTCTCTCTCTCTCTCTGTGTGTGTGTGTGTGTGTGTGTGTGTAGATGTAAATCTCTGGATGGGTATTTCAGATAGACACCTTAATGGGGTTGTATCCTCATTGAGTAAAGCAGGTGGCCACAACTGTGGCAGAGTGGGGGGTGCAATTTCATTAAGTTAGTTGTAATGAATTACCCCATTGTACACACACCACAATTCAGCAGCAAAATACTTTAGGCCATTTAAAGCAAATATGTGCTGTTTTAAAAGTATTTTCCTTCTTGCCAAGGGTTTCTTAGTCAAGCCCCCACAATTCAAAGCAAACAAAACAGATATTGTTTTTCCCCCTTCCAAGTTACAATGAAGTTTGGCAGCACAGTTCTCAGAAGGTATTAAACTTATGGCTACACCTCAGGACTGAAATATGTTCATGCCAATTTTAGAAATAGGGTGACAAGTTAAAGTTCAGCAGAGGTCAAGAAAAGTTCAGGCATGGATTTCTTTTGTTGTTTTCAGTGAGCTAGAGTAGCAAAAACTAAGTATAATCTTTTCCCTGTTATGGGGTGCTAAATGTAAAATGGTCTTCCTTCAGTCAGCTTTAAAATATTTTTCAATTTATGGTTTGAAGTTTTTTTGTGTGTGTTCAGTATGCATACAAACTCATGAAACCTGGTAGCTGGCATCAGCAGGTTCTTCTCCTACCGTCACACCCGGGTGGTGCTTTTGCATGTATGTGGACATTAACAATGTAAGTTTGCCATTAGAGGAAGTAACGGTGAAAGCTATTATTTATTGCACGTTTTTGGGATCCAGAACTAGCTAAACGGCACTATCAAAATGAGTAGTAAGGGTTAAATTAACGGCCCTAAAATGTCATAATATGTTCTGTCACATCCTACTTTGTTTCTATTTTCAGCAGCCATGTTATTCTCTATCTGGGCACATACTCCTCATTCATGCAGGTACTGCTGCTTGCCGTGTCATATATTTTATTTATGTTTTGTTGGATGCCAATAAAGGTTCTGTATGTATATATGTTAAAAATTAACAGCAATTGAAGTCACTTCTGTGCTCTGGTCTCTATAATATTTATTTATTTATTTATTTATTTATTTATTTATTTATTTATTTATTTGTTTATACATACATACATACATACATACATACCACTTATATGCCACCCACTACTCAAAAGTCTCTGGGCAGCTTACAATCAAAAGAACTAAAGCAGCTAAAACATAGAATATCAATAAATATTTAAAACAATAATAAAAACCTTACATTAAAATCATTACACTAAAATTGCCATCAGAGGACCCACAATCTATATTGTATCAATTAAAAAACTTCTGGAACAGGAAGGTTTTTTACCTGGCGCTGAAATGTCATCAATATTGGCACCAGATGGATCTCAATCAGGAGGGCATTCCATAACTTGGAGGCAGCTGCCGGGAAGACCCTATGTCTACAAGCCATCCCTCTCACCTCCTTGAGGGATGACTCCTTCAAAAGGGCCCCCTGGCTCAATTTTAATTGCCAGGTAGGTTTGTATGGAAGGAGGCAGTCATTTTCTTGTTAGTGCATCCTTATGGAACCCCATCAACTGACTTCTGCTTGAATAGTTTAATTTTTTTAAATGCTGCACATATTTTCATAAAGGTCCATTTCTCCAGAAGGGCATGCAAAGTGGTGGTTGCTATGTGAAACTGAGGATTTTACTATGTGGTATTGGAATGTTTTAATGTTCCATTACAAGAAAGATGGAAATGTTTCCTGAGGAAGCACCTGGTTTATTGAGAGTGGCTCAAAAGTCTTTGTTTTTCTCTCTGTCTCTGTCTCCAGTTATTGCAGATTTTTAAAATGGTTTCTTCTTTTTTTTAAAAAAAAATATGAATAATTTTATCCACCATTCCACAGGGATGAATGTATAGTGTAGGCCATATTTTAAAAAACAGGAAGTAGACAACATCATATGACTGTCCTAGTGTTATTGTGCAGACTTGCTACTTGTTTCCCAGAAGCACTCTCCTTCTCTCCCTATCCTGTCAATCTCAGGCTAGGGGAAAAAATCAATCAGAATCATAGCAGGCAATATATATATAAAACATGGGATGGTAAAGAAGGTAAAGAAACCAACCACATTTCCAGAGACGTTTCTTTGATTTATCTTTTGTTCTCTTGATTGCGAAGTGCATGTGCTCTTTTTACATGGATGAAAGCAAACATAAGAGCACATCATCTAAAAGAGAGGAGACAGAATGTTGCTACCTTAGTGCTTAATAATTGCTAATCAAAAGCCCATTGTTGGCCATATATAACCATGATTAAGAACCAGCCTTGTTGTGACTGCACAAGGATATAAAGTGGTCATTAGCAATGTGGTCAAGAGTTCAGAAAAAGAAGGGCAAAACATGTACTTGATTTTTTTAAGAAGGAAGTTTCAGGATAGGCAAATCAATGCAATTATTTCCCGGGGTTGTGGTGACATCGAAAAGTTAGCCATGTAGCAGCAGTTCCACTTGGAGAATTCATATTCCGCAGGTGATGTGTCATGTCGTAGCTCTGAAATATATTGTTGATTAAAGGCAACACACTGAAGGCCAAAGCACAAGTCATTTACAACAAGAAATGGGTGTCAAGGCATGACCTCTCCTTATGGTGAATGATTGCTTGTCCTATTTTTCAGGTATGGAAGCATCAGCTTTGTGGATTGAGGGTCTTGATGTATGGGCCTATGGCACAGGCAGGATATGACCAGAACACAGGTACAATCTGAACTGTAGATGCCTTATTTTGATTTCTGTACCCAGAGGTTGTGCAGGATCCTGCAGAATGTGGGTACACAACCTTTTCAGCCTTCAGAGCTATGCTGTGTACACTCACACATACACACACACAAGCAGGCCTCCTTTATCACTGCAAGGGAGCATAGAGTGTGTTTTGTGTACAGGGAGAATATAAACAGACCAATCTGGACAAGTATCTCAGCAGAATGAATGAAGAGAAGGAACAGGAAAAAAAAACTCTCTCTTGCAGTTTGATTGTGTTGATGTGACAAGACATCTCAGTAAAGCATCTTAAAGTCTGTGGCACTTCTTGCCTCTGTCTGAGGGAAAGACAAAAATCTTCCATGACTTCTGTAGTCTGTGCCAAATGTCCCTAATCCATCTTTTTTGACAAGCAAGAAATGCCTATACATGGCAAGCACAGAATGGCTAATGGTTAAGAAAGATGCAACAATCCCTAGGTGGAGCTTCCCAACCATGGATTCCCAGATGTTCTTGGACTACAACTGCCAGTGCCAAATATCTTGACCAGCACGGCTAGTAGTAAAGGCTTCTTGGAGTTTTAGTGCCAGAACACCTCAGGACCTAAAGTTGCAAACGGCTGGCCTAGTATCTCAATATTTTAAATAAAACTGTATCAATCCTAATTTGGTGCAATTCAAGCAATTTGGCCTTTTCAAAAATTGCAATTGTTCGCACATAAAATGGGCATTTTGCAAAAAAGATTGTTCCTGCCATTGCAAGAACTCATATCAAAATGCCACACAATCCTTATTGGTCAGGAGGGATGTCAGTCTTTTTCCTTGACTGCAATGATGAAACAAGTTAGAATTTAGATCTGTAGCAAAGAGAAATATCTGCCATGCCACATACAAATCTCAGGGAAATTGAATGGATTTCTCTTTATCAACTCTACCAACAATCCTTAAATTGGCGACCTTTTTCATGCTGCTCGCTGGATGAGAACAATCTGTAGGAAATCAGCCATTGGTGATGGAGGGGACATTTATTTGTATTTATTTATTTATTGCATTTTTATACTGCACCAATTTCCCAGAAGGGACTTGGAGCACTGTCCGGAAGGCTGCAGGTTATATCCTTGGTATATTGCAAAGGCCTTGAGCAATTGGGCTAAAATTTCCACCAAGCCCATAATGAGCAATTCTTGGCACAAAATGTGCCTCATAGGCCATTATTTCTGAGCCTACAGTCAGAGGACCATAGAGTGTGCTTTCAATTCTTTCTGTACTGGCCATGCTGCCAAGTGGATTCTGATAACTGTAGTACAAGTACGAAAAAAAAAGTAAAATTTGATGTGACCAAGCTCTGCTCACAAGCTGGACATAAAAGTCTCTTGCATCAAAGATTGGGTTCATGTGTAATGTTCTGAAGCTTTTGGAAACTCTATCATGGTGTTCAAAATTTTGGGTGGGGTGAAGATGTATGTTTGTGCTAGACTTGTGCAGTTTGTGCTTTGTACAAGGCACAAAGCGCCCACGTCTACTCTGTGCCTTCAAGACATGGATCTGGTGCTGCAGAGAGTGCATACCTTCATTCAAGGGGCATGACCACTCTGCATTTCCTTCTTTTGTGGTGGCATAACCTGGAAGGAGAAAGAGACATTTTAAACCCTCCAGTGTGGGATACGGATGGAATTCATTGGCTTAGCAATACTGTGTAGCAACAGGTGAGCATTTGCTATTTCTGTCTTTAGCTTTTTGCTGCCATGACAGGACAGGGCAGGTCCTGTGTCTACATTTACATTTGACATTGTGAGGCAAAGTCCCACTTGCTGCAGCACGTGACTTGTAGCCCTGGTTTCCAAACATAGAGATGGGAAGAGGATTTTTCAGTTGGGACACTTGACATTTTTTCACAGTAGAATGCCGTTAGCAAATTTTGAAGTCCATGTGGAAATGTTTTTCAGATAAAAAACTAAATGTGTGTTTGTTTTGATGGTGGATGGGCAGATTAAATTTCACTGCAGTGATTGCATATCCCAAAATGCTATCACCAGATTTTTACTGTAATGAAACTTCAAGCACATTTTGGGAGCTTATATTGAATAAAACTGCCTTGTAGCTGAACAGAGAAAGCAACAATTTCTATGAAGCCTTGTGAAATATCTTGGGTGAAATATGTCCACTGACACTCATTAAAAAACCACTGTAAAGATAATTTGAATGCTTGTTTCCACCCCTCCCCCAATTCACATGTCTTTGAAAAGAACAAGGATTTAATTGCCATGAATTAGCCAAATGGTCCTGCATTCATTTTTCCTTGGTGGTATTGCTGATGTCTCTGAGCAAACTGGATTAGTAAGCAGCATCCTTTTCAAAAGCTGCAGTGATAAAATAGCATAGCTCTTGCCTGAGATAATGACCCAGAAGAAACAGATAATGTTGCAGCAAAACCAGACAGCACTATTCGTTTGTCTGCTCTGCCAGTTGTAATGAAATGTGCTATTATTACCTGATTTAGGATTATGAAGAAAACCACTCAGGTAGCAGCACTCACTTCTTTTGGCAAGCTTCTTGGGTATTGAAGGAGACAAGATATTTATCTTCCATGACTGCCGCAAACCTCTACCCCTCAGAAGAAATCCCTCTTTCAAAGTCACATACTAAAGGAAATAGTGTCTTCCCAGGACTGTTCAAGTGCAGCCATATATGACTCGTGCTCCAAAGCATAGGCCATAAATAGAAGATTCATTATGTGCTAAAAGGACTGGGGGGAAATGTACTGCATAGGATTGCCAAACTGAAAGCAGTAGAAGGAAAAGGGAATGTGAAATTCATATAAAACCATTTTTCCACTGGCAAACAGAAATATGGCTGCCATCTTCATCAGGTGTATAGTTCAATGGTGGAACACAGGCCCTTCATAAAGAAGGTCTCAGGTTTATTTCTCAGGATCTCTAGTTAAAGGGTTTTAGATGAATGGTTGGATCTGTGCTCGGTAGAGATGGGCACGAAATGAAAAATATTTGTTCCATTATTCGTTATTCATTTCATTTCATTTGAAGGGTATAGCTACAAAGGTATATAATGTTTATAATGATTTATAATCAAAAATGACTACGCTTATGCTCTCTTTCACCTGTGTTATTCAAAACCTGTTTTCTCTATAGGAGTTAGGTTTCGTTTCCTTATGCTAGCTTAGACAATTATCTGGGTGAGAACATATGCAATTAGAAAGCTGTGTCCTTGTGAAGATGCACTGGACAGAACTTCAAAGATGTCTATAAATTGTATGATTTGTCTGTTAACTCCCGTCTCAGCCCGGCATGGCAGATAAGCCGAAAGTTAGCACAAAGACACTCTGTGCGCGTCTCCTTCTCCCCCTCACAGGATGCAGCTGGGTTGTTATCAGCTTGGATAGGGGAGGGGATGGAGCGCAGAGAATAATACAAAATACCTATGCTTTCTAATCTCGGGGGCCAGTTTTTCAGGAGCGATCCCACTGGCACCCACTGATTCAGTGTACCCAATAAAGTCTTTCTCTGTTCAAAAAACCTTGGCGTTGTTTGATCTCTCGCTCACCCGAACTGCGGCGCAGAACCCCATGAAAGGCAACATCTCTTGGAGGCTCATCCGGGATCTGCCCTCCTTCAGGGGCGAGAGGCCAGGCCAGGCGATGGTGAACAACCAGCGTGGGACGAACGAGTCTGGTGCACACCTCCCTGCTTGAGAGGGGACACACTTTGTGCAGCGTGTTGGCGGAGATGTCATCACCCAGAGAGAAAGACAAGCCGGCTGAAGGGGGAAACTCCGCAGGGCATTTGGTAAGGACCAGTCATGGGTGAAAGGTATTCCCACATTTGGTGGATGAAAAGGGGGGAAATTCCCCTTTTTCTCATCGTGGGTGAAAGGTATTCCCGCATGGGAGGGGCAGGGGCTGGAAACCCTCACCCTCAAATATAGGAGAGGTTGAAATCTCCTATTGGGTCGTGGGCAGGATCCCATCAGATAAAGAAAGAGAGGCAAGAATCTCTGTTCTCAAATAGTAATAGGGTAAAAATAATTCTTCTATAGGTAGGGGTACTAGACTAGGTTGGGAGGGGGGACTGTGGAATTTGTTTGGTCACCAATCCAATGTGTGTGTGCATGAGTGGAATGGTTGGGGCTTAGTGTCCCCTTGGCCGAGCGTGTGTGGGCTGCGCAGTTTCTGGCCAGGCGACTGTGCCAGATCACAGTCAGTAGCGAGTCTTGTGTGTGTGCAGTGAAATAGTAGGTGCAGGAGCGGATCTGGTGACAATATGGGGACTAGTTGCAGCAAAACACCCACTCCACTAGCCTGTTTCATGTCAAATTGGAACATTGCTCTGAAGAATTATGATTTCGGCATAAAGATGAAGAAGGAGCGCTTGAAACCTTATGCCAATTAGACTGGCCTATTATACAAACAAATTGGCCAGCTGAAGGGACTTTTAACGAAACCATCATAGGGCAGTTGTGGCAGAAAATCCTTAAGAAACATCCAGATCAAGTCCCATACATAGAACTATGGTGGGGAAACGTATGGGAAAATCCAGCATGGATACGAGACTGTAGAACCATGCCACCACATGCCCAACTTTTTGCCCTAAAGAAACAGCGGGCAGTTTTAGAAAGTCGTCCTGAGGACTACGATCCTCTGAAACCACCACCTCCATATGTCCCGGACGACCCGCAAGGCAATCCAGCACCAATGCCCGCGATTAATTACCCTCCACCTCAACCCCAACACCCCCCGCAACGTGAAGCCACCCAGCCTGCTCCTATACCCAAGGAAGAGCCCCGAGGAAAAGGAAGGAGAGTGAATGATGATGAAGACATTGAGGAAACTGAAGAGGAGGAAGAAGAGGATGAGGATGATTTCCGGCAACATTTGAGAGAAAATATTGAATGGAACAAGGAAGATCATAAGAAAGTAATGGATGTAATCAAGGGGCATGAAACGACGTTAGAAGTAGGGGCACATTTGCTAGAATCCGCAAAGGAACGGAATTGGAATAAGAAGCAGAAATCGCTATTGAAAGCATATGACACGGCGAAAAGATGAGAGGAATTTCTGAAGCAGCAGCAGGCTGAGGAAAAAGCTACATTGATGCCATTGAGACGGGTCTTCGATCCCATAGTTCCTGGACAGAACGGACCCAGAACATACACAATGCAACATGTGCCCTTCACCAGCAGTGATGTGATTAATTGGAAGAACAGTATGCCTAGCCTAGATGATGACCCAGATAAGGTTCATGGCATGATGGAAAGCATTTTTAGTGTCTACATGCCTACTTATGAAGACTTTCAACATCTCATCCGAGGTCTTTTTAACTCCGAAGAGGCTCGGAAAATTTTTGAGGCAGCAAGGCAGTTCCGTGTGAGCCAAGGAGATACCCAGGCGCAAGCAAAAGCTGCAGTCCCAACAGCCACCCCGCCAAATTGGGACTATAATGATGAGGGAGGGCGCGCCGCCCTGTGAGTTTACCACGCTGCAATTCTCCAGGGCTTAAGGGCAGGAGGAAGGAAGAAAATTAATATGTCTAAGGTAAATGATGTCATCCAGAAGCAAGATGAGCCTCCCGGTACATTTCTGGAACGTCTTTCCCAAGCCTTCAGAAAGTATACCCCTATAAATCCAGATGATCCCGGGATGGAAAATATCGTGAAAACAGCTTTCGTATCCCAGTCTGCTCCGGATATCCAGAAAAATATCCAGCAGCATGACAATTTTATGGGACAAACTCTCCAATGGATGCTGCAATCAGCACAAACTACATACAACAATAAAGAGGAAGAGCAGAACAGTCAGAAAAACAAATGCCAAGTCAAGAAATTGATGGCCCTGAACCAGGTCCCAGGACCCTATGCCCCTGCACCCCGGCGTGCACCCTTAGAAAGGGACCAATGTGAACTGTGCAAAAAACAAGGGCACTGGCGCAGGGAGTGTCCCCAAAATCAAGAAAATCAGGGGAGGGGGAACCCAAATCAAAGACCACGTCGACCCTGGCAGCCGGCAGCGCAAGTGCGACATTTAATGCCTGGTCTTTCCAGTTACCAAAACCCAGGGAATTTTCATTATGTAACGAAATGAATAACAAAAATTGTGATGAAAGTGGAACAAACCAAACAGAACTACAAAAATTAGGTTTGTTACGTTTTGTTTTCATTAATGGCTACACACAATGAAATGAGCTGTTTTTAAATGTTAAAACGTCCTGAATATCCGTAAAAACACAGCAATAATTATTTATTCTGCCTGACAATACCTACCGGGGGTTGGGATCCTTAAAATGTGCATTTATGTCTTTTCTCAGATCGCTGTATTTTTTTCCTTTAAGGGGAGTTAGGGGACATCGACCCAAAATGGCTCCCAGATGCCTAATATTGATTTCTTGGATATTAAAACATCCTGGACATCTGTAAAAACACAGTGATAATTATTTGAAATTATTACCTACCAGGGGTTGCAGTCCTTAAAACGTTTGTTTTTGTCTTTCTCCCATTGTGATGGTATTTTTTCTTTTCCCTTTAAGGATGACACAAAATGGATTCCAGCCACAAAATGGATGCAAGCCATGTGATGGGATCATGTAAATTCTTGGACAATTTCAACCAATAGCATGCCCAGGTTGCAGACTGGGTAGGTGTGGCAGCCACAGAGGGCATAAAAAGCTCTGGCAGCCCCTGTCCTCCTTGCAGTCTGCGGTGGGAGTTAGGGTGGGATTGCTGTCTCTGCAACTCATTACTTTAGGCCAGGCAGGCAGGTGTGTGCCTCTGTGTTCCTGCTGGCTGCAGCCTGGCTATTAGGGGAAAGAAAGAAGAGATTTCTCTTGCAGCCTCCCTGTGTACCTCTTGGTGAGTACCCTCCCCTGCCATGCAGTGCAGTCTCTCTGCGGCTGCCTTATGCCCTGGGCAATGCCCGCTGCTGCCTTTGCAGCCTCCCTGCATACCTAGTCTATAGTGTCTCTGCCAGCATAATTTTTTAAAGTGTTTTCCCTCTGGTCTAGGGCGTTGGGGGACGCCCGTGCGCGGAAATGCTTTAAATTGTGCAAAAAGTGGGTAAAAATGAAAAAACAAAACGATTTTTTTTCAAAAAATTCACAAAAAAGGAAACGAACTGAAATGGGATCCACAACGAAAAAACAAAAACAAAAAAACATCATTTTTTCGATTCGTGCCCATCTCTAGTGCCCGGAGCTCTGGCCAATAAAACAAAACATATTTGAGCAAGTGGACAGTTCATGAATTAAGAGGGAGCAGGCAGAAAAGTAGCTTTTATGACAGTTGTGAGCAAGTAATATTGGAAGGCCACATGGTCACAAAAGGTGGAAACAGGGGCTTCGGGAGGCAGCATCTCCCCAAACAGACCAATGTTAATCCAAATTCCGGGTCTCAGGTTTAATCTAATGACATACAGATGCAATCTATGACTGAACAGTAGTAGAGTGATATTTTAAGTCCTATCCTATAACTGCTCAATTTTATAAATGGCTTCAGAGTGTCATTGCATACAATTGTCTTTTCAAGTTCTTCATATTTGGCCAATGGCCATGTATTTGATTCCACAGCCCACGGGCCAGATCAAGAGTTTTTTTAATTTGTTATTATTATTTTTCTTCTGCCAGCCCACAAGCTGGTTCAGCAGCCTGCAGGTTAGGTCCAGTGCTTGTGGGCTGGATCAGGTTATTTTTATTTTTTATTTTTATTTTTATTCTATATTTATTTATTTATTTTAAACTGCCAACCACGTGGCCTGCCTACCAGCTGTAGCGCAAGCTGGTCGGCTTTCCCCCCCTGGACCCTCCCTCCCTGGGGGCTGGTGGTGGCAGCGTGGAGGACCAGACCATTCCACCGGGTAGGAGACACCGGCAGAACAAAAACAAACCAAAATGAAACAAAAATTTCTTTTTCATTTCATTTGATTTTTTCTTAGAGGAGGCAGTTCGTTATTCATTTTGTTAGGTAACAAGAACGTTTGTTTTGTTTTGTGCCCATCTCTAGTTCTTACCCTGGGGCTCCTGACACATCCATTGCCTTAGAGGTGCGGTAGAGGCTGAATTAAGCTTAGAGTGTCTTTCTTCATGCATCTTTCCCAATCCCAATAATCATAATCAGTGCTGTACTCCAAAGCCATCCATACCAATATACAGTAATATACATCTACTGAGGCTGCTTTGCTAGCATTCTGAGATGTGAAGTGAACATCTTCGCTAGGTTGGGAGAAGAAAGGGCCTTTCATTTGCTCCTACTGCTCATGTGCTTTTTCTGTCAAGTGCTGGCCAAGGGAGGCATCTAGAAGTGTTAAGTGGTGATCCAGATTACCAGCATCTTCCTTGGGTACTTCATCTAATTTGTCAGGTATTTGGGGTTTATCTTAATTAGCACAGTTGAAGCAATATCCAGGTTAGAGACAAAACACGACAGACTCAGATGCTGGTTTTCTAGTGAAGTCTATTTACAATATTTACAGTTCACAGGCTTCATCAGTTTCCAAAGACTTACATCCAGCAACATACATCTTCAGCTACTCTTCATCATCACATTGTTGTTAGTCTGATATATTTATCAGGCTAACAACAATGGCTAAACAGCTGTGGCTAAACAGCATAACAGCTAAACAGGAATGGCAGAACATGTTACATTACATATAGCTTATATAGAATTTCTTCCCAATCATTTCTCCACTTTTAAATCATATTATTCAATGCCTACTTCATTCACACTTCTGAACTAGGCTTCGGTGTCCTTGGGCAATTCTTGTCAAGGCCACCTTAGCAAGCTTGCTCTAGTCCACAGCTGGGCTCACTATCTCTAATTGTAAATTGAAAAAAACTCACTTCATAGAACATTATAACAAGAAAGTTCTGACATAATTCACAATTTTGTTATAGGTGTTGACTCACATGTGAATGCATTATCTCTTGATCAGTTCAACATCAAATGGTTACTTGAACATTTGAATTCGCCTTTGTGATTCGACCACTCTCTTCATATAACACGTCACACTTTCAATTGCAACATTTTCCAGTAACTCAATCCTGGTGCAGAACTGCACTTTACCATGTGTGGAGAGCTTTCAGATCAGATCAGAATGGAAATGAAGTAGTCTCAAACTGCACTGAGTCAAAATGGGTGATTTTCTGAGCTGCTAGTCTTGGACCGGACCCACATTTTCTGGCCAGTGCACATACTCCTATTCAATACCTAAGGACTTCTCCATATTAGTGTAGTTGCAGAAACCATTATGCATCATCAGTGTCAAGCCTCTGCTTGGTGTCATTTAATTCAAAGAAATGACTAGAACTAGGAGTTGACCACAGTTTGACTCCTTGCCATCTGGTCAGTTGACTGGAGCTTTGGAAATGTACCCTTACCAAGCGGGTGAACTTTTTTTCGGGGGGGGGACGAATAATACCTTACAAATTAATGTTTCTGTACATTGGAGTAGATCTTCTCTAACTGTGTGTAATGAACACTATTTATACCAGTAAGTTGATGACATGAAGAAGGGAAATGAGCTCCCCTGGCCCCTTCTCTGCCATTTCTATCAGTCCTTGTGGCAAGTATCTGTTGTGGAGAGTTTCCATAACATCAGAAATACAATATGTCCCATGTGCTTGTCCACACTGAGAACTTCCACTCTTAGAAGAAGTTGTCGATGAGCACCTCCCCACCCATTACAGGATGGAGACAGTCATCTGCCACACTTCCCCAACTCACGTGTTTGCCTTATTTTGGATTTAGCATGCCTGATTAGGGTTATGTGTGACAATAATTTCTATGGCTGTTGTGTCCTCAAACCATATTGCCATATAACATCAATTCTGTATGATGGTGCTGCTGTGGATAGCATTATTTATTAATAGGGTTCCTTCAAGTAGCCACAGGGGTAGAGAAACCTTGAGAATTCTTCTTCTAGTTCTTTCTGTAAAAAGTTGCATGTTTGAGATTTCTTAATATATCCCTCTACATTCCATTAATGCATTGTTAATCATCTGCTATGCAATGAATGCTAGATTTCCCTTTCCCTATCACATCAAGAAAATATATAAAGTTTTGGGAAATAGCAATTTGTGTGTGAAATGTTTAGCAAATATTGAAACAGCTAACACACGTTAAAGGCCCTCTCCAGGCACCAAGTTTCATTAAATCAAGGATAATAGCAAAGTCTCATGCCTGACAATTTTCATCTTTCATCTTTAATTTACATTTCTTTTCTGCACCATCTCCTCCTGCTGGTTTAGACATTTGATCATCCTGTGCTATAACGAAAAGTAGGTGCTTACTGTATCCATAACAAATGAGGATGGCACCATACACTCCTCAGCAGCAATGGTTACATAAAAGCCTGGTAGCATGCTGTGTTAGACACAGTTGCCATCCAAATCAGGCTACTTTTGAAAGAGCTGTGCACTCTTCCTGTATTGATCCCAAAGGTAGAACAGATTTCTTCATGCATGGAACGTGAATAGCAAAAACAAAGGCCATAACAAGTTTGTTCTCAGGTTTAGTCACATGAAGAGCGATTTGAAAAGAAAAGCTGTCTTGAGCTCTGAGAAGAGAGAAAAGTGGCTTTAGATAATATGAGTGAAATCACAGTAAGTTATGACTGACATAATTGTCCTTACTTATTTCAGTGGGTTTACAATGAGCAAAACATATGTCTGGATTGAAATTACAGATAGCAATTTATTCTTTCCTTTTGAAAAAATGATTGAATAGATTGGGACCACAACAGCCATATCTCTAGAGCTAAATATCATGTCTCCTCTCCTGGTCCAAATCTAGGCCATTCCATGTAACTATTATAAATGGGCATGAAGCGCAACCAGGGCTGGTGCTAGGTTTTTTTGCGCCCTAGATGAGGGGCGGGGGTGGGGTGGGCGGTGGTGGGGATGGGGCAAGGGGTGGGGGCAGGGCAGTGGCAGCGGCGGCAGTGGTGGCAGCAGCAGTGGTGGGGGGCAGTGGGGATGGGGCGGTAGGGGGCAGCAGATGGCGGTGGACGGCGACGGGCACGGGGCGGTGGCGATGGGCTCTGGGGGGTGGCGGGCGGACAGTGATGGGTGGGGGGGACAGATGGTGGTGGCCAGCGGTGGGGGGCAGCGGGGGCAGCAGGCTGGCCAGCACCCCCTCTCCATTTTGGCACCCTAGGCAACTGCCTAGTTCGCACCGGCCCTGAGTGCAACCCAGTACTTCATGCCGATTCTTGGCACATGGCAGCATAGGTGGTGTGCTTAAACTCACTGCTCCCCCTAAACCAGCAGGCTGATTCACTGTTGTTGGCATGCTACTGGTGTTCTCCTTTTCTGGAGGCGCTCCAGTCCAGGAAGGGGCTCAGGATGCCCTTCTCCATCTCCTCAGCTAGCCAGCCAATCCAATGAGGAGGTGGGATGGAGATTCTTCCCACAGAGCTGATGAGTGACCAACTGCCTGAAAGAGAAGGAATCACAAGCATTTCCCAAAACGGGTCCAATGCTGGCAGGGAAAGAGGACTGTGGGGGCACAACAAAGATGGTGAGGGGGGCCGCTAGCTGAGGGGGAGATGGGGTTTAAGCATGGCACCTACACGAGACTGAACATGAAGTGCTGTGTCATGCTTCATGCTCGTCTCCAATAGCTGTTCCATTTTTAAAAAAATTAAATTAAATTAAAATGTCTTAGCTTCTGTTTGCATGGCTATTGACATGCAAAGTTTGCTCCTCAAGAAAAGAATTGTTTGTGGAAGGTTGGTCAGGATTATAATAGTAAAACAACAATTGAATTTAATATATTTAAAAGGACATTGGAGGAGGGGAAAGTGAAAGACAAACAATGAAGCAGTCCCATTAACAGCCTTTTCTCCAGCTGATGGTGGATGATTTTCTATAGAAGGAAATTTTACAGACTTGGAAGAAAACTGTGTGTCCTTGCCAAATGTGCCTGTGAAAGTGGTAGGATTGAAAGAATGTGTTTTCCTGCAGATCTGAAAACTAGGGAGGGAGGTCTTCATATGGGGAGATGAGATTCTTCAGATAGCAAGGGGTCTGAAATCATAGCAATTTCATGGGACTGTGAAAAGCAGAATCCATGGTGGAAGAAGCATGACTTCCTAAGCCCTGTTGGCTTACACCAATCAGGGCAAGAAGACGCGATGGATTCCCTATTTTTTCCCTTTCCAATACCTGAGTCTTACTTTTAAACATTCTCCTTCAGATTGACACGGTATGGGAAAGGAGGTAAGTATGCCAGTGCTGGGTCAGAATGCTTGTCAAGGGTAGGCAAAGGGTATGGGATGATTAGAGATCTTTATCAAGATACCCTGGCATGATCCTAGACACCCTTTTCTTAGGGATAGATATATCCGTTTATTTCCACTACATGCCACTTTCACATGAATTTAGTCACAAATATCTCAAATATCATAACTGAGATAATCACTCTGATCTCACCCTGTGTGTCTGTCTGTGGAGTGTAAGTTAGTGCCGCTCCTTTAAAATGTGGAGCAAAATAAATTTGTTACCCCTGCTCTTTAACTTCCACTCTTATAAGACCACGAATAAAGCCAGAGCAAAGGTGGCATCGCTTGCTGCCACCACAAAGGCGAGGAGCCTCTAGAGAATGTGGCCTCTATCTATCTGCCTTGGACCTCTCTCTCAAATCACAGAAAGTGAGGACCATGATAAGACCCTAGGAATAGGCTCTGGACAAAGTATAATCCTATAATTCTGCACTCTGTATGTCTAACAATTAAACAAGTCATGGAATTAGCTTCAACTTTTTAGTACTATTGAACAATTGTCTTCATAACCTAAATTTTGCAATTTTTAAAAATATATATATTATTCACATTTTGTGCTTAAATCATTAAAAAGAAGGATAAATCAATGCAACAATGAAATTAGGACCTATAAACCAATTATTCAAAAAAATATAGGTGGAGACCCAGGGATATAAGCACAATAGCAACAATACCAAATATCTTTTATTTTGTGAATCTAAATGCAAACTTAATTGCAGATTACACGATATCTGCACAGATAGCCAACTGCAAATTTAACAATATTTTGAAATTCCTTTGGCACGATCCCTTGCTTTGTAAGTTTAGGTTAGAAGTAGGCACATGATCAGCATAAAGATCAAGGCCAGGGTGAGTTCTGAAGTTAATCCAGACAAATTGCAAGCAAATATGATGGAACACAATGTAGAACATGAGGCTGACACTTAGCAAAATGATGGGTTAGAATTTAATCGAAAGGAATTGTCTGGAGAAGCAGTTTCTCAGAGCAGCCAGGATTTCAGTGGTGGTTATTTTCTGAACTGGGTCAAGAACACATACATTTACATCACAGACAAACATGGAATGAACGCACTGAAACAAAACAAACTGAGGATTCATATTTTGCTGCATCTAGACAGATCCATTCCCTGGTGTCTCTGTAATTGCAAGGTTGCACAGGCTGGAGATCAAGGCTTTCATGTTAAACATTAACATCAAATTAAACATTAATTGAAAGCCTTATATTTGAATTTCCTCACTTTCTTAAGTTAAAAGTCAAACCATTAAAATGACATTAGTGTGCTTTCCCCCTCTATTCATATTTTTTAGTAATGGTGGTTGAAGAGCAGGGAGGTAAGGGGAGCTTATAGAGGATGCCTTTATTTGGAAGGTCTTGCCCGGGAATTACAGCAAAGCTGGAAAATGTCCAATAAAACCATTTGCTGATGGGAACATATGCCTTCTTTGAAATCAATATGTTTAGGCAGATGTAAGCTGGTTTAAATAGTATGTTCCTCAGGGAAATAGCTACAGGCTGAAAATATTGTATGTCTGAAACAGGAAAAATGAGTGCCTATTGGAAGGAGTGGGACAAGACCACATAACTGGATCTTTTGTAGAAGAACAGCTAGAGCTAGACAAAGCGGGTGGGAGGCATGTTTAAAGCCAGGATCCTATAGCATCAAATGATGTACGCAACGGATTGAAGCACAAGTGGCTTGTATTTTCACCACTTGAACAAATAGGTCATGGGTAGCTTGTTCCACATTGCTTATCCATATATGAGAGACAGCAGTTTCTCTTACCTAAATTAGAAATGTGTCAGAGTAGGCTTTGTGCAAGTGGAGGGTACCATGTTTCTGGGCAGCAGGGTTTAATGCTCCCAGTGTCTGGAAGAATCCTGGACTAAGTCTTCAGGAAAAGTGTGATCAGTTCCAAATGGCTGTACCCTGGGCCTCAGGTAGAGGACATGTAGCCCTCCAACTGTGGCTAGATGCTAACTGGCCCGCCAGTGACAGGGATTGCAGGGGCTGCTAGTTATGTACTTCAATAACGTCTGCAGAGCCACATATTCCTGTCAAGATATGTAAAAGTTGATAAAACATATGTTATGTATATTTAACAGAATGTGTAAAGTGAATTGTAAAATGGAGGCAGTTAGATTCTGCAGTGTCATGATGTTAATCCACAAGTGTTAGAGACTAGTAATCACAGGCATGTTAAGTGATGAAGTGCAGGTGGAACTGATTGTAACATCATGATTTGTAATGGATAGATCAGATTGCATCAGATTGTTATTAGTGATTGCATCAGATCGTATGAGTGCTGAATAGTATAATGCACGCTCCGCGGGTGGCTTGTCCGCCCGAGGAGCCGATTTGCCCCTCGCGAGAATGGCGAGGGGCGAGACAGGAGCTAGAAGTCCTGAGAGGGAGGGGGAGGAGCGCCCTAGAAAGGGCGGCTCCTCCCCCCCAAACACCAGTCAGTCTTCTTCCGGCGTTCGGGGAAGGAAGACCCCCCGAATGCCGGCTGCACAGAGGGCGCCACGAGGCGGGCGCCATTTCGAGGGCCGCATAGGCGGCCGACCCGGCAGCACGGCTCCGCTCTCCGGTCGGGCGTAGCCGGAGCAGTTGGCCTGGGCCGGACCGGCAGGAGCGGAGCCCAGCGGAGGAGTCCTCGGCGGGCCGGCCGGCACCCTGCAGACCTGCTGCTGCCGCGCTGCCGCGCGGCACAGCTGATGGTCGGGGGAGCTTGGCTGCGCTCCCGCTTGGTTTCGGGTGCGCCGCGGCCCCTGGAGTGCCGGGGCCGTGGCGGCGACCGCCCCCGGCCTCTGCCGCGGCGCTGCGCGGCCGCGCAGAGCGGCGGGTGCTCGGACGGGCCGGGCTGCGCCTCGGCCCCTGGGGTGCCGGGCCGCGGCGGCAACCGGCTCCCGGCATCTGCTGCTGCGCTGCCGCGCAGAGCAGCTGACGGGCGGGGAGCCTGGCTGCCCTCCCTCCTTTGCGGCCCCTGGAGTGCCGGGGCCGTGTGGCGGCGACCGGCCCCGGCCTCTGCCGCGGCGCTGCGCTGCCGCGCAGAACGGCGGGTGCTCGGACGAGCCGGGCTGCGCCTCGGCCCCTGGGGTGCCGGGGCCGCGGCGGCAACCGGCTCCCGGCATCTGCTGCTGCGCTGCCGCGCAGAGCAGCTGACGGGCGGGGAGCCTGGCTGCGCTCCCTCCTTTCCGGCACGCCGCGGCCCCTGGAGTGCCGGGGCCGTGGCGGCGACCGGCCCCAGCCTCTGCCGCGGCGCTGCGCTGCCGCGCAGAACGGCGGGTGCTCGGGCGGGCCGGGCTGCGCCTCGGCCCCTGGGGTGCCGGGCCGCGGCGGCGACCGGCTCCCGGCATCTGCTGCTGCGCTGCCGCGCGGAGCAGCTGACGGGCGGGGAGCCTGGCTGCGCTCCCTCCTTTCCGGCGCGCCGCGGCCCCTGGAGTGCCGGGGCCGTGGCGGCGACCGGCCCCGGCCTCTGCCGCGGCGCTGCGCTACCGCGCAGAGCGGCGGGTGCTCGGGCGAGCCTGGCTGCGCCTCGACCCCTGGGGTGCCGGGCGCGGCGGCGACCGGCCCGGCATCTGCTGCTGCGCTACTGCGCGGAGCGGCTGATTGGCGCGCCACGGCCCCTGGAGTGCCGTGGCCGTGGCGGTGACCGGCCCCGGCCTCTACTGCTGCGCTGCCGCGCAGAACGGCAGGGGCTCGGGAGAACGCCTCGGCCCCTGGGGTACCAGGGGCTCATGTAACCGGCTCCCGGCCTCTGCTGCTGCGCTACTGCGCAGAGCAGCTTGGGGGCGGGGAGCCTGGCCATCAGTTATGGCCGTGCCCGGCCCTTCGATGATCGGGCGCCTCGGTGGGCGCCGCGTTGGCGGCGAACCCAGCGGGGCGCAGCGCGCCCGGCCGGGCAAAAGCAGCAGCGCCGCGGAGAGGGACGGTGCGGCCGGACGACCTCGCCGTGGCCGGGCAGTGGATTGGGGGGAGCGGCAGCGGCCCTCCCCCCCAGAGTGAGCAGGGCAGACCGACGGACCACCCCCACCCTTAGTTGCTCGGGCCCCCCCAGAGCGAGCGGGGCCGCGGAACTAGGAGGCGCGGCGGGGGAGCCAGCCAGGCGCCCGCCCCTTCTATGGGGGCCGGCGACGGGGGGGAGTCCCCTGGGTCAAGCCGGGGGGGAACACAATCAAGCCACGCCGGCGGAAGGGAAACGCCAGGCCAGCCTGGCGGGCAGGCCCCTCATCCCTAGTCCGAGCCACTGCAGGCGGCGCCACGTGGGCGCAAGTGAGGATCCTGGCCCCGACTAGGCCCCAGCCGGGAGGCCTTTGGGAGAGGGTGGCCGGGACCGATTGCCCAGGCGGGGTGGTTGCGGCTGCTGGGCAGAAGGTTTCATCGGAGCCTCCAGGCCCGGCCAACGGCGGGCCTACCCCTGTCCCTGGGCTGGGCCTGAACAGGCATCCCAGGCGGGGGCGGGCCCACCAGGGGAGGTATCCTGTCGACCTTGGGTGTGGGCGAGTTGGTCTGCACCCCCCGTCTGTAGGCCCAAACTGAGGCAGCTGGGGGGCGGGCAGGCGCTGGGCCCTGGTGCAGCTTGCACCCCACTACTCATCCCCTCAGCTGGGGCTGGTTTGACCGGGCCACCAGGGCCAGGCCAGCTGCAGCCGTGAGGGCCCATAGGCAAGGGACAGAGGAAAAGCCCTGCGGATCGGGCCAAGGGTCCACCTAGTCCAGCTTCCTGTGCCCCACAGCGGCCCCACCAGAGGCGTGTGGGGAGCACATGAGTCTGGATCGCGGTCGCCTAATAACACTACCTGGCACCGGGCCCTCGAAGTCCACGGGTTTTAAGCATGGAGATAACACATACCCGTCGGGGACAGTAACCTGGGGGAGTCTTTTCCGCCAGCCTGGCTGTGGTCACCGCACCCGGTGGCAGGGAGTTCTACAGACTAACGGCCCACTGAGACACATCTCCAGCATGGATAGCAACCCGGGAGAGACTTTTCCCCCAGCACGGATGCAATCACCGCATCCTGTGGCAGGGAGTGTCACGGACTAATAATACGCTGAGTAAAAAAGTATTTTCTTACCAGAAGGCATCCAGGTACAAAACCTATGGGAGCACATGAGACTAGATACCTGTCTCGGGATACCTCCCCTGCCCCTGGCCCTTGGAGTACACTGGTCCCCCATCAGGGTTTGAAGTACCCTGGTTTGCAGTGCCCTGGTTCTCCGTTTGGACAGCAGTGAGGCAGCCCCCATAGCAGGCCCAGCCTCGGCAGGGGCTGCAAGCGATGAGCAATGCCCCCTCGTTACACAGGGAGGCTTAGAGCATGGGAGGCGGCAAAGCGGGTGGTGGGCATGGGAACCCAGCCAGGCCCACCCCTCAGAATGGGGGTGTGTCCCGCAGGGGCACGCCAGTGGGAACAGTGGGAGGCCTTGATTCACGATACGTTGTCTCGTTTTATAGTGCCTGAGCAGAGGCTGCAACTTATCGGGACTCTGGCATTAAGGTGACAGCAACTGCCTCGGCTGAGTGGTGATTGCAATGCATTGTTCAAGACCACAGTAGATCGACGTAACCACGGGACCGGCCGCGGATACAGCGAAGCCTCGGCTGAGACCGGCCCCCGTGGCCAGCAACGGAGACCACAGTACGCAGTGAGTTGGCGTGTGCACCCAAAAACTGCACCCACTATCGTTTGGCCTTGCCCGGGGGGTGGTTTCCGGGCGGGGGTAGCTGCCCCGGTGCAGGGAGCAGCCCAGGCACCGCCTTCCAGCTACCGGCGACCAGGCTGCCTGGAGGCCGATCCCATTGTGGATGTCCGGATAGCGCCCCACAGGTGGGGCGGAGACCAGTCCAACTAACACTTCCCAGGGGGTGGGCCAGGTTAGCGCCAACCAACTCTGCCAGGCCCCCCACGGGGGCGCCCGGCCTGTTGCCGGGCTGGTCGGTGATCGGCTGTATGGCTGGGGGAATGGCACCATGGCTGGGACGGATGCAGCCCCGGGCTCCCCCGGGGTGGCAGTGGCAGCCAGGCCATGGGGCGGCTGCACCTCCCCATTCTGGCATCATTTGGCTAAGCCCACTAGGGAGAAGATCCCCAGCTTACGCGGTGGGGAGTGGGATATCAAGGACTTGGACGGGGAAGACCCACAAGGCAGGGAGCGCAGGCGCAGGAGATAGCCGATCGCTTCTGGGCAAATATAGCTGCCAGAATACCTGAACTTTATGTCTTGCCCTCGCAGGCCCACCCAGGGGGGCAGGCGATGCTTAGGTATCTCAACATTATATGTGGGCTGGCGGGGTTTGTCCTGGCTATACCTGGCTTTCACGACAAGGAATTTTGTAGTATGGTGGCCCTGGACCCCTATGTCGTGTCACGGGGACGCTGCCACCCGATTGTTGCAGTTCAAGACCCCAGTTAGGCCAATATGGTGGGGAAGGGTACGACCCTAGCCACACCTTAAGGACGAGGCCGGCCAACACGCCCACCCGCGCGGCAGGCCGGCCGGGTTAGGCCCCGCTGGTCTGCTGGGGTGGCAATGGCCAGGGAGGCTACGACAGGAAACCCTGCCGCGTTACATATGAATGTTTCATTCGCGGTGCACATCACCCGGCGACCGGTCGCAGCAGAGCCCCCCCCGGCAAGGACGGCCATGGAGGGTGGAGGGCCCGAAAGGGGTAGGTGCGGGGACCCCCCCCCGGCAAAGGGACCCAGCCCGATTGGGCGGGAGGTGTAGCGGTGATGGGCTGCGGCATAACCCGTTACAGTGGCAGCACAATTTCTGGGGCAAGAATTTTGAGTCGGGGCCCTGCATTACGTTAAGGAGGCTCACATACCGTGGTTAGCAAACAAAATGCTACCAGGGATATGGCGGTAGGGGGGGGCGGAGGACAGCATCCCCAAGGAAGTCCGGGGGGGCCAGGTCCGCGGCCCCTTCCGGGAGCCACCAGCACCATAGTGGCGGGTGTCCCCGAGTGGCTTGGTAACGAAGCTAGCTTCAGGGGAGTTCAGGGTACCCCATCACCCCCCCATCCCAGGGGGGTATCTGTCCAGGCCGGGATATCGCAGGAGCGTCTCACGGTCAGGGACATGTCTTGGGATGGGGTCAAGCGGGGCGCAGCAAGGCGGCGCTTAGGAGGGGAGTACACTGCCTTTGGGGACGCCCCAGGGACTCGACTAACGTTCCCCCTTGCCCACGGGGCTCTTTCAGCGTTTCTGGGTCTACCTGCATCCAGGGGCTGGCCCCAAGCTCCTGGAGGGGGTAGTGGGCCACTGACAGCGGCAGCCGTGGGCCATGATCTGTCCCCATTGGCCAACTGGGAGGTGGGCCTCTCAATATTAGACGGATGCGTGCGGCCGTTGCCGGCGCTTTAACGTGTTATTTGTTTCCCCAGGATCCGAAGGCTGCCCATGGCGGGCGACAAATAGTTTGGTGGGTTACGTGTACCAGGCCGGAACGGCTCACGAGGATAGGACAAACGGGCAGCCATGGAGTGGTGGGGAACAAGATGAGCGGGTGGCTCGAGTGCCCCGGAGTAGCTATGACTGCGGCGGGGGGCATCTCGACAGACATTCCCTTGACTCGCTTGGGGGGAAAGGATTTGACCAGGCAAACTGGCAAGTTCCTAATTCTCAAAGTGGGGCGACCGGGTGTCCGAGAAGGCCTGGTCCACGGCCGGCAGGGTGCCCTGGTTAATGACGATTTCACGCCAGATGGCAAGAGTAAACGGTGACCCACACAAAACGGAGCCACTCCCGAACGGGTGAACTGGGCGGTATGCCGGGATTGTGGGGCAGTGATGGGCCACCCGGAGATCAAGGGGCACAAGACGGAGCCATGCAGGCCGGACGGTGTACGCCTGACGGACAGGGGCACCGAGGGGTTCCTGCTGGAGTAGAGGAGGGGCCTGGCTATGGAAGTGGCTGTTTGGGTGACCGGGGCCATAGCAAGGCTAGGCCCTCGGCAGTGGCGGCTAAAAGCTGATGGAGGGCAGCGGCGAGCATAAAATTAACAGCTGAACACAAACCTCCTCATCCACAGCACTGCGGGCCAGGAGGTCTCGGTGCTGGGGTGGGGGAGAGGAAACGCCTCCCTGCCCTGGGAATCTCCCAGATGGGTGACAGAAGGGGCATGGAGGATGGAATAAATCGACTGGCCTGGTGGGTGCTGTCGGACGACTGCACCACCTGGGGTTCGGGGCTCGCCCGATGCTGCCCGGTTGGAGGGGTCCCGGAGACCCCGGGTTCCAAACAAGTTATGGATGCCTGGCCCCTCCTGTTGTTGTTGTTGTTGTTGATGTTTGGTTATATGTGTTAATAAAGTGTGGCCCATTTACCCCCAACACACTGTCTCGCCTGGTCATTTCGAGTGGGGGGGCAATGCACGCTCCGCGGGTGGCTTGTCCGCCCGAGGAGCCGATTTGCCCCTCGCGAGAATGGCGAGGGGCGAGACAGGAGCTAGAAGTCCTGAGAGGGAGGGGGAGGAGCGCCCTAGAAAGGGCGGCTCCTCCCCCCCAAACACCAGTCAGTCTTCTTCCGGCGTTCGGGGAAGGAAGACCCCCGAATGCCGGCTGCACAGAGGGCGCCACGAGGCGGGCGCCATTTCGAGGGCCGCATAGGCGGCCGACCCGGCAGCACGGCTCCGCTCTCCGGTCGGGCGTAGCCGGAGCAGTTCCCCACCCACCCTCCGCATTAGGGCTAGTGTGAGTCCGACTGGTCGCCAAGTTTTGGGGCCGGATAGGAATTTTTGACCCGCACTCTGGATTGGCCGTTGAGGGCGGGGATTTTTCGCCTATCCCACACTGGTGCCTTGGAGTTCACAGGTTTGGGGCATTTCCACACTGGTCACACTATGGCGGCTAAAAGCTGATGGAGGGCAGCGGCGAGCATAAAATTAACAGCTGAACACAAACCTCCTCATCCACAGCACTGCGGGCCAGGAGGTTTCGGTGCTGGGGTGGGGGAGAGGAAACGCCTCCCTGCCCTGGGAATCTCCCAGATGGGTGACAGAAGGGGCATGGAGGATGGAATAAATCGACTGGCCTGGTGGGTGCTGTCGGACGACTGCACCACCTGGGGGTTCGGGGCTCGCCCGATGCTGCCCGGTTGGAGGGGTCCCGGGAGACCCCAGGGTTCCAACCAAGTTATGGACGCCTGGCCCCTCCTGTTGTTGTTGTTGTTGATGTTTGGTTATATGTGTTAATAAAGTGTGGCCCATTTACCCCCAACACACTGTCTCGCCTGGTCATTTCGAGTGGGGGGGCAAAAGGCACTAGCTTGTCATTTGTAACTTGGGGACTGTTATGGTGAGAACAGTTCACCCCACACTCTGTTTGTCTGTATTGTATATAATGCTTGGTTGTTATGCTGTGTATATTTTGATGTATATATGAATATATGAGTTTTTACTCTATTCATTGTCATTGTCTTTCTAATAGACTAACTCTGCAAACCCTTTATATCAATACTAACATTTTATCTACATTACTGCTGCACTACTTTGTGTCAGGCACAAGTAAATAGTATTATATTATTATTATTATATTTGCTGCCCCCTTAAATATGCTGACAATTCCTCACCCTCATGGAGAGAGACAAGTGATCCCTGCAGTGAGGCAACTAACAAAACATTACTATATTTGAGCTTCGTTAACTTGTGAGTGGGAGAAGCAGCATTTATGTGGGGCATGAAAGAGGTGTAAGTAAGTAACTACAGAGACATTGTCCATCCTTTCTTGTAATGATAGAAGAAGAGTGAAAAATCATCCATTGAATAGTGGGAGATTCAGAACATAGAAGTACTAAGTGCCACCCCTGCACTAGATACTTTGTTCAACAAAAAGGAAGAATATGCTATAGCCTTGATAAAGGAAGTCCTAAACAGCTATGACAACTGCATGCCACCAAGTAGATTTTGATTTATAGTGATCTTTTCCAGGGTTTTATACACAGGTTTTTCCCATTCTCTTCTTCTAGGGGCAGCCTGGGGCTGTGCAGCTTGCCCAAACTTACACAGGCTGGCTCTTCTCCTCTGGGACACATGAACCTTGAAACCATTATTATGGATGCATGAATCTCTCTCCCCCATATTTCAGGTCATCAGGAACAGGAATGCCGTGCTGCCAAGAGAACAAAAATGCATTCCCAGCCTTCTGAAAGTAAGGGGAACTCTGCTTTTCAAGTCTGCAGCACTTTGTGGTTCAGGAGAGCATCCTACCACTGCCTTGTGCCATGAAAACTGCAGCATATCTCTGCTGACTGTGGCATTAAGAAATGTAGCAACTGCCACCGAATATTGGTGGCGATTGCAATACATACTTCAATGACTCGATGTTTGTGTCTAGATCAGTGTTTTTCAACCTTTTTTGGGCAAAGGCACACTTGTTTCATGAAAAAAAATCACGAGGCACACCACCATTAGAAAATGTTAAAAAAATTATCTCTGTGCCTATATTGACTATATATAAAGTAATTCTCTTGAATAGGAATCAAATGAACACAAAGAAAGTATTTTATAATTACTTTATTATGAAATAGTAAGTAAACAGAAATATGAAAAATTATAAAATACTTTATTCAGTGCGCAACCTGGGCCTGTTTGGCTGAACACAAAGCTGATATTCTTCAGCTTTTCCAACGGCACACCAGGCAACATCTCGCGGCACACTAGTGTGCCACGGAACAGTGGTTGAAAAACACTGGTCTAGATCAACATATGCTTTGCGTTGTTATAATCAGCATGCCAGAATTATGCAGGAAAACATATATTGACATAGAGTCAAACACTTGTTGAAATGAAAATTCAACCTGGAGTTACCGACTTTGATAGTACAGTGGTACCTTGTATAAAGGAATTAACTCGTTCCAAATGAAATTATGTTAAACAAATTTTCCTTTATACAAATTCCCATAGGAATGCATTGAAAACAGAGCGATCCCATTTTTATGTTGTACGGATTCTCCCCATAGGTGATTATGTTAAGCAAATTTCCCCTATCTCTGGAATTTTTATGTTGTACAAATTTTATGTTATACAAGCTGTTTGTTATACAAGGGTCCACTGTAGTTTCCTGTACTTTATGCATGATTAGATATATGCATGGAAAATACATATAGATTGCTGACATGAGAATATCCTCATGATATTACAGAAAGTTGCAGTAGAGTTTGCCTGTTGACTCAGGGAGTTTTGGTGTGCCAAATCCTCTGAAAATTTCACTGATTCAAAATGGTGTATTCTAGTTGCAAATTACTTTAGTAGAGTAAATCACAACTACAACATGCGGGTTGAATCAATGGAACCTGAAGATGAATCGACCCACCAAATTCCCACTGATTGAAAAGGTCTACTTGAGGTGTACTTACTACATTGCCAACAATGTCTCAGCCATGGGCTCAGTAAGGAATGGATTTAATGGAAAAATAGTACAGAAATGGCATGGGCTGGAAACAGACTAATTCCCAACAGAACACATATTGTTTGCAAGGATACTGGGGACCTAGGCACAACATATGGAAATGTGTAGACAGTAATATAATGTTTCAACAATCAAAACAGAACTCTTGGATTCTGTTATAAATTAGTCTATCTTGATATTGACAGCCAAGCAAGCTAGCCAAGCATGGGTAATGTCATATTTCATTCTGCTTTTATTTCATATTAACGTGGAATGGTATTTTGGTGAAAACACAAAGTGAACTGCATCGTGTCTCATCCTCACCCCCACCCAAGTTTTCAAATGATGAAATCTGGTAATTTTCAAGGGAAAAAGGAAGGAGCAAAGTAAACCAATGAATGCAACCACATCCTTCTATTCAAGAAGTCAGTCATGGACATTTTTTTTCAGCATGTTTTGTGGGTGGTATAGGATTGTGGTATTTTATTTACTGTTGGCCTCCCAGAGTAGTGCTATGACACTAGAGGAGTGGGATATAAATGGGTGTGAAATAAATGTAACAAACAAACAAACATGAGGGACCAAGCCCAAAGAAGCTAAATATATATGGGTACTACTCCATCCTGTGCTACTCCATCCTGTGAGCAACCAAGGCTACTTTCTGTGTCCTACATTTGCAATGGAAATGCACAAATAACCCTGATTTGCTCTATATTTACACACACATCCATGAACATCCCAAAGTCAATTGTACAAGTAACTAATTGATGGAGTTGTATTGCAAATATTGGAGCAGAAGTTAACTTCTGCTCCAATATTTACAATACAACTCCATCAATCCTATACCACCCACAAAACATAGAGAACCAAGAGCTATAAAAATCCAGGCTATCCCAAAAACCAAGGATCCCTGAATGATGAACTGAAATCAAAGTCAACTCAACAAATGAACCATGAAGATGTTACATGGGTAAGATCTTTCCAAAGGCCTCTTTCAACAGTATGGTTTTAACCTGTTTTCAGAAGGTCGAGAGGAAGTGGGACTGGCTTATATCTGCAGGTAACACATTCCATAGGGTTGTGCCCACCATCAAGAAGGCTCAGTTCCTCGTGGTAGTTTTCCTAGCCTCTCTTGTGGTAGCCACCTGCAAATGGAACATCTGGCTTGCCCAGGTGGCTCAAGTCGGCAATCTTAGGTAGAGATGTTCCATCATGTTCAATGTGGCAGTTCGGGGTTTAAAAGTATATGTACATAAAAAGTTGTAGTATGTGTGTGTGTGTGTGTGTGTTTTGTATGTACACACACAGAGAGACAGAGACAGACACAGAGGTGCACACACACACACACACACACACACACACACACACACACACACACACACACACACACACACACACACACACACACACACACACACACACACACAAACCTTGGCTTAGGACATTAGGGTCTATCCATCTCTCTTCTTACAAGAGTTTCTCTTTTCTTGATGATGTGGTGGTATCATTGCCAAAGTTCATAGAAAAATCAAAGTTGACACAAAGCATATTCCCTGTGAAAGGATGAGCATGGGCACTGAGGATGTCCTTCCACGTCCCACTGGGTTGATCTGCTGTTCAAATGGAAGGAGCCAAATGGCACATCATTCTCCCCTCTGAATTCAACTGAGCTGCAGCCCTGTCTTTTGTTGTTGTTGTTCAGTTGTTCAGTCATGTCCAACTCTTCATGACCCCATGGGCCAGAGCACGCCAGGACTTCCTGTCCTCCACCACCTCCTGGAGTTTGGTCAAATCCATATTTGTTGCATTGATGACACTGTCCACCCATCTCATTCTCTGCTGTCCCCTTTTCCTTTTGTCTTCAATCTTTTCCAACATCAGGGATTTTTCCAAGGACTCCTCTCTCCTCATGAGGTGACTAAAGTATGGGAGCCTCAACTTCAAAATCTGTCCTTCCAGTAAACATCCAGTAAACATTTCAGGATGGATATGTTTGATTTTCTTGCAGTCCAGGAGACTCTCAAGACTCTCCTCCAGCACCACAGCTCAAAAGCATCAATTCTGCGGGGATCAGCCTTCTTTATAGTCCAGCTCTCTCTTCCATACATCACTACTGGAAAAACCATAGCTTTGACTATTCTGATCTTAGTTGGCATAGTGATGTCTCTGCTCTTTAGGATACTATCTAGGTTTGCCATTGCTTTCCTCCCAAGAAGCAGATGTCTTTTAATTTCATTGCTGCAGTCACCATCTGCAGTGATCAAGGAGCCCAAGAAAATAAACTCTGTCATTGCCTCCATTTCTTCCCCTTCTATTTGCCAGGAGGTGATGGGACCAGTGGCCATGATCTTAGTTTTTTTGATGTTGAGCTTCAGCCCATTTTTCACTCTCCTCTTTCACCCTCATTAAGAGATTCTTTAATCCCTCCTTACTTTCTGCTATCAGAGTAGTATCCTCTGCGTATCTGGGGTTGTTAATATTTCTTCCGGTGATCTTAATTCCGGCTTATGAGTCATCCAGACCTGCCTTTCGCATGATGTACTCTGCATATAAATAGGCAAGGTGACAGTATACAGCCTTGTTGTATTCCTTTCTCAATTTTAAACCAGTCAGTTTTTCCATTTCCAGTTCTGACTGTTGCACTGTTGCTGCTTGTCCCACATATAGATTTCTTAGGAGACAGAGAAGGTGGTCAGGCACTCCCATTCCTTTAAGGACTTGCCATAGTTTGTAGTGGTCCACACAGTCAAAGGCTTTGGCATAGTCAATGAAGCAGAAGTAGATGTTTTCTGGAACTCTCCAGCTTTCTCCATAATCCAGTGCATGTTGGCAATTTGATCTCTAGTTCCTCTGCCCCATCGAAATCCAGCTTGCACTTCTGGGAGTTCTCTGTCCACATACTGCTGAAGCCTCCCTTGTAGAATTTTGAGCATAACCCTACTAGTCTGTGAAATGAATGCAATTGTACAATACTTGGAGCATCCTTTGGCATTGCCCTTCTTTGGGATTGGGATGTAGACCAATCTTTTCCAGTCCTCTGTCCACTGCTGAGTTTTCCAAATTTGCTGGCATATTGCGTGTACCACCTTAAAGCATCCTCTTTAAAGAGTTTAAATAGTTCAATTGGGATGTCATCACCTCAACTGGCCTTGTTGTTTGCAATGCTTTCTAAGGCCCACTTGACCTCACTTTCCAGGATGTCTGGCTCCAGGTCAGCAACTACGCTATCAGGAACATCCAGATCTTTCTGATATAATTCCTCTGTGTATTCTTGCCATCTCTTCTTGATGTCTTCTGCTTCTGTTAGGTCCCTACCATTTTGGCCTTTATCATATCCATCTTTGCCCCTTTAATATCTCCAATTTTCTTGAATAGATCTCTGGTATTTCCTTTTCTATTATTTTCCTCTTTGGAATGGTTTTCATTGCAGCCTCCTGTACAATGTTACAGGCCTCCATCCATAGTTCTTCAGGCACTGTGTCCACCAAATCTAGTTCCTTAAATCTATTCTTCGCCTCCACTCTGTATTCATAAGGGATTTGACTTAGATTATACCTGACTGGCCCAGTAGTCTTCCCTACTTTCTTCAGTTTTATTTTGAATTTTGCTATAAGAAGCTGATGATCCGAGCAGCAGTCAGCACCAGGTCTTGTTTTTGCTGACTGTGTAGAACTCCTCCATCTTTGGCTGCAGAGTACATAATCAATCTGATTCCGGCATTGTCCATCTGGTGATGTCCATGTGTAGAGTTGCCTTTTGTGTTGTTGGAAAAGAGTGTTTGCAGTGACCAGCTTGTTCTCTTGACAAAAACTAATCTGCCTTTGCCCTGCTTCATTTAGAACTCCAAGGCCAAACTCGCCAGTTATTCCTTTTATCACTTGACTCCCTACTTTAGCATTCCAATCCCCTATGATAAGAAAAGCATCTTTCTTTGGTGTCAGTTCTAGAAGGAGTTGTATGTCTTCATAGAATTGGTCAATCTCAGACTCTTCAGCACCGATAGTTGGTGGATAAACTTGGATGACTCTGATGTTGAAAGGGTTGCCTTGGTACAGTACCAAAATCCTTCTATCATTTTGAGGTTGTATCCCAGCCCAGCTTTTCCCACTCTTTTGTTGACTATGAGGGCTACTCCATTTCTTCTATGTGATTCTTGCCCACAATAGTAGATGTGATAGTCATCTGAACTGAATTCACCCATTCCTGTCCATTTAAGTTCACTGATGCCCAAGATGTCAATGTTTATTCTTCTGCACCAAAAGAGCCAGTCTAAGCAGGCCCAAAAATAGATAATTGGGTGACACCTTCCCAGTGTAATAGAGAAGAGCCAAGTTGATATTGTGGCTTCAAGACACAACTTTCCACCAGCCAACTATATTCCAGGCCACTTAAAAGAGCTCATCTTGGAGAACCAGGAAGAACTTGAGAAAACCAAAACTGGATTATCAGCCACCCGAGAGGCTCAGAGGAAAGGCCAGAATGCCCGGGAGGATTTGAACCCCAACCCAACATTGTTGTTTCTTTGAGGAGCCAGTTGTCAAATGCAGAAAGGAGGCTGAAGGTTTGCAAGCTTTGAGAATGGTACAGACAGTGGTGTAATGGTTGAGAAAAGTAATCCCTCTCTACTCCCTAACAAAGGGCACAGTGGGTTACAACTGAGCTTGCTATAAACAACCTTGTGAGAGAAACGTAATGGGGAAGCAGTGTAAATAATGTGCAATAAAATGTGTTTGTTGTTTGAATCTTGACTCTGAACCTTTTTTCAAAATGATGAATGATACAGGGATGTCATTTGTGATTCCAATCCCTCTAGTAGAGGCATATCCTTTCACACTGGTCCATGAGTCTGTTACATTACAGCCATAGTACTGGAGGACTGTTCTGCCAATGTTTGTGAGATGTTAAACTGGAATTTCTGTTCTGCCAGATCTCTGCTGTCCCAGGGCATCATATCTGAGATATAAAATTGTGTCTCTAATTTTATGGCAGAGCAATGCTAATAGCAGCACTGCAAGTTCAAGACAAAAATACAGTATGGTTGAATGACCCTCTTAATAGTGACAGTCTCATATCAAGGAGGGGGGGACTCTCCCCCATTTTCCTTTCACCTGCCCAGTAACAGGAATTCAAATGCAATAATTTTGGAAACTGAAAAAATAATTGTTCAAAGCTCTAGGTTCGCTAGACCAAGTCCTAAAACCTGTGCCTCTGATGCACACTGGGGGAATTTAGTTCATTTTGCTAATTGGTATGAATTTATTAAACACCCACTTCCCAAAACCAATCATCAATATAGCTTCTTCAGAATATGCATTTTTTAAAGTTGTGTTCTTGTTGTTTAAGAAAGGCATACAAAATGGGATCCATTATAGCAGGGCTGTTCAACTTTGAACAGGCCAAGGTCTACTTTTTCCGGCCCAAAGTACCTGAGGGCTACTACACTAAAACCTCTACTTACGATTTTTATCTGTTCTGAGCACGTGCTCATAAGTAAAAACTTTTGTAAGTAGAGCAGCTTCCCATAGAAATGTATTGAAAACCAATTAATCTGTTCTGGAGGGAACAGATTTCAATGCACCATGGACCTTGAACTGCCCCTCTCGGCTGAGATAGGGGTGGAGAACATATCCCCTCACCTTTTTTATTGATGGCTGGCGGGCTACTTTTGAACCCTTCATGGGCTACCAGTAGCCTGCGGTCTACCTGTTGGACAGACCTGCATTATAGAAAAGTGTCAGCAGAAATTTGATTAGTGAAATGGACAATCCTGAAACATTACGCAAAGAAAGCATCTGATGGAACAACTATCCATTACCAAAACAAACTACATTAAAAAAAAAGACATTTCACAAAAGCTGCAAGTTGAATTGGAAGTGGGACAGAATGACCTGAAAATGTGAAAAATGAAAAAGTGAAAGTGAAAAACCAACAGCGTCATTCAACTATCGCTAAGCAAAGGGTGAACAAGGACAAGAAGTGGTCATGTCCATTAGCATGGACATGACTGTTCTGTTTTCTGAACTACGCTGGAAAAGCACAATATTTTTGACTAGAAGGCCAGCATTCTTCCAAAAATCTAATGAAAGTTGGTGGCAATACACTGCTGCATGGTAAATATACTGATAATCTCTTGATGCATACTGATATATCAAAATATGAGTGTAGTGATAGTTTTTTTCAAAATGTGTTTTACTCCGCAGAATTCTCATATTAATAATAAACAAAGCTACATTTCATGACTAAAGGGTGAAATTAGAAATGTAGGGAAATGCATATCCCCTGTGCTTAATGCATTTTCCCTCCAGTTATCAAATTTCTTCAAACCTATAAATATACTCTGTTTTATCTTTTCATAACCAATTACAAAATCAAGCATGGCTAAATGCAAGAAAAAAGGTAAGTAAAATAATACACTATGAGGAACTGACATCCTTTGCCATTTGAGGAAACACTTTTTCTTAATAGGTGTTACACATACACTCTAATTTTACCAGGCACAGACCAGTGAAGGAAAGAGACACATCTAAAACTGCCGTTTTCTGGAGGGGCCATATGAATCCCTGGGGGGGGCTGGGAAATTTGAAGGGGGATTTGAAACATTTTGCACATACCCTTATAAAATTAATTATGTGACTTGTACAGATTCAGCCTTATATTTCTTTCATATTGTGTTTATGGTCATGGCCAAAAAATTCAAGAAGACTTAACTAATACATCAACATTGAAATGGAGTTGTTACTTCAGAAAATGGAGTTGTTACATTAGCAACCAAATATATGGCTTTGGTCTGACATTTGTAAACAGCCTGAAAGTATATTTAAGAGGTTAATCCTAATGAGAGACTGAAATTCTGTTGCACAGCTAGGCAAACAATGTAGCTCTTACAGGCAAATTGCTGAAGTGAAGAAATCTCCATAGACTGTATTGGTTGCATGCTGAGTTGCATCCCTCAGATATGGATTCCTTAATCTCTCCTCCCTCAAACAAAAGTGTGGAGCTCTAACTTGTCATCAGAATGTTATTATATGGGACTGCCTCTTTAACAAATGCCTTTTAGTAAAACTATAAATGTGTGTCATCAAGTCAATTTCAAAGTATGGCAAATCTTTTCAGGGTTCTTTAAACATTCCAAAGTGGTTTACCTTTTCCTTCTTCTGTGGGACATCCTGGGACTGTGCAACTTGCCCCAGACCACACAGGCTGGCTGTACTTGCAGGAGGCACAGTACGGAGTCAAACCCCCAACCTTTAGTGCCACAGCAAAATATTTAAACCACTGCATTGTACTTAAAATAATAATAAGACTTGGATTTGGAACAAACCAAGGACATTTGTTTGGGAAAAAGAGGTAAACAGGAAAGGAAAGTTTGTTTATAAAGTACTGAACCTTAAGAGAAAAACCATTCTAATTCTAGATTAATTTACCGTCTTCACACACACTTCACTGAGACTCCTCTCCTACATCCAGAATCAAACCTAACTGCTCTCATGGGTTTGAGAGAAAAGACTGTAAACAAACTCCTCTCCTTTGATTATAAAAGACCTGGCTCTCTCACACACACTAAACTGCCCAACTGCTTAACACTCCTTCACACTCGGAATGCACCAATCAATCAACTTTCAGTCCTGCATCCAACAGTCATCATCATCACCTGCCCACCACACACACACACACACACACACACACACACACACACACACACACACACACACACACACACACACACACACACACACACACACACACACACACACACACACTTCTGGGTAGAATGGGTAGAACAGCTACATCTAGCTCACTCAGATGCTGCATTGTGGCACACATTCACACACACAGGCACTCCGTTGTTTAGACTGAGATCTGCAACCAGAAAAGGAACAAAAAAGAAAGAAAGAAACCTCCCCATTCTTCCTACCTCCTGAGAATGAAAGCAAAATGAACATCTCTGTTCTGACTATCCTGCTCTTGCATGTTCACAAGGAGAGAGAACTTTTACCTCTGAGTTCCATTGAAATAAGAGGGAGTAGCTGGGTTGCTGTTACAAAATACAAATGCACAACTAGGCTAGAGACAATACCTTTATAGGCCACTAATGAAATCTGAAAAATCATTGCAAGTAGGGGCTCCCTGACTGTGGGTTTCTTGGAGAGCCTGGCATTATCATTGGCACTTGAGCTGTCCATCTCCCTTTGCTTTGGGCTTTCTGGTCCTTTGGATGCACACAGTAGCACTTTCGTTTTCCAAGGTGAATTTAAAAAAATGCTCATTTTTTTTAACCCCTGATGTGACACAGGAACGTTTAGTGCTTTGCAGCTATTGTCCTGTTCCCCAAATGAGGAATAGAAGGGAAATTATGCAAGTTGTATCATCCTGCTCTCTCAGGCTTCCTGTCACATGTCTGTTCTTTGCATTGGCCCCAAGATACAACTGACCATACAACAGGGAATCTGCAGGGGAAAGGGCATAATACCACAATATCTATCCCCTCTACATTTGGACAACAGCAACACCAGCCATTCTTTGTAACTAGTGTTGCCAGCAACAAAATTCATTTTGGTTAGCCCTACAAACTCCTCAAATGGTTTAATATTCATTTGCAGTCCTTTCTTAGAGACCCAATTCCTACATATGTATAAAAATCAGATTCTACAATATTTGCCCAATAATTCATTGAGCAAATTGGGAACAAAATTTTTGTTGTTGCAATAGCAGCAGGCAACATCTGTTTGCTTTTTTCCTATAAGCTTTATTTATCTATGTAGTATCTATGTTCCATATGCACAAAATACTGCAAAAAAGTGGAAGACAACCCAAAGACATACAGCAATGTAAAACCTATAGGCACACATGACTAAAATAAATGAGCCCTTGTAATTTGTGGAGGGGTGGGAGGAGTTAGAGTGGCTCAGAAAACCTTCCTACGGCACATATAGCCATGCAGCTTTGCAACGTACTGAACCTGCAGTCATGGGGGAAGCCGAGGCAGCAATGGCGACTGGTGGGAAGGAGGCAGAAACTACCCCCCCCCAGATCCAGATTTCATGAAGGAAATGCGACAAATTAAATCAGAACTGGCCAGTCTAATGAGCCTGGGTTTGAAAGATGTGATGCGAAAGATGGATGAACTTTCATGAAAACTTGACAACACCAAGCAAGATTTATCCCATGAGATAAAGCAGACACAGGCAGTGGTGGATAGTAATGGCCAGAAATTGGAAAATTTGGCAGGGGAGATTAAGAGACTGGATATATGTGTAACAAAAAATGAAGGTGAAATCAACTCTCAAAAACAAGAATTACTGAAAGCCAAAAAGAAACTAACTTCTATGGAAGACTACTCTCGAAGACACAATGTAAAACTGATTAATTTTGTAGTTCAAAAGAGGGGAGAACTAAAACAGGAAGTGATAAAATGGCTTAATTCATTTTTATCTCGACAACTTGTAGAAGAAGATATAGAGAGGATTCACTATCTGGGCAACTCAAGAGAAGGAAGTCCAAGACCAATAATAGTCAGATTTGCCTCTTATGTAAACAAAGAATGTCTTATGTCTTCTATAAGGGCAAATCCTGAGTTCCTGAAGAGGGGAGATAAAATCATGCAAGTCTATCAAGACCTTTCCAAAGAAACCTCTGCATGGCGAAAATCGATGAAACCAGTGACAACAATACTATGGAAAGATAATTTTCGCTACTCTTGGGGCCATCCCCTGTTTTTGAAA
Source organism: Phrynocephalus forsythii (assembly GCA_029282475.1). Taxonomy (NCBI): domain Eukaryota; kingdom Metazoa; phylum Chordata; class Lepidosauria; order Squamata; family Agamidae; genus Phrynocephalus; species Phrynocephalus forsythii. The sequence goes on along the minus strand of JAPFRF010000007.1, from coordinate 8,999,076 downwards.
GTCTGGAAAGGTTCTATTCAGCACACAATTTACTCCCTGGAGGAAGGCCAGCCCCTTCTGAAAGCATGGAACATTCAAGATGACTCGACTTCTCTTAGTCCGGCTCCTGGGACTTCTGCGGCAACATCAGAATGAAGAACAACAGTTGAAGCTCACCAGTTCATCTCTCTCTTTATCTCCCCCTCTCCATCTCCCTCTCCTTTGTTGTTTCCTTTTTTCTTTCCCTTATTTTTCTTCTTCTTCTCTATTTTTCCTTTTATTTTCCTCCCCCTACCCCCCCTTTTTTCTTTCTTCTTTTAAATTTCCCTCAAGGGGGAGGGGGAGAGAGGGTGGTTTGGAGGGGGATAGAATAGTTTTCTGGGAAAAATTGATATACAGTATCAAGATAACTAAAGAGCTTGTGGGATCTTGGCCGGTTATTGTCCGTGAATGGATTTCCTCCCTCCCATCCCTTGAGGGCACATGCAAAAGTGTATGGTAGCTAGTGGGGTGGGAGAAAAGAACATATCTTTAGGGTGGAGGGTTTGGATTATTTTAGTTGTTTTTTTATTAACTGTAGGTGTTAAGGTTTTTTTTTCCTGCACAATGGGACCACTCCAGAATATGAATAGAAAAAAAGTCAAGTTACGGGAAAGTTTATAAAATTAGCAACATTGAATGTGAAGGGTCTGGGGTCAATTTTGAAGAGGAAGAGAGTTGAAGTGATGAGTAAAAGACATAAAATTGATATTGCTTTTTTGCAAGAAACTCATCAAACAAAAGATGGTGTTAATGAACTAAAAATTCCAAATATTGATATTTACAAAAAAAGTTTTGGCGCATCTAAAGCAAGAGGGGTAGCCATCTTAATTTCAAAGAATTGTGAATGTATTGTTGAAAATGTGGTGAAAGATTCAGAAGGCAGATATATAATATTGCAAGTTGTAATGGGTAAAGAGCAATATACCTTGCTAAATGTATATGCACCAAATGCTAATCAAAGCAGCTTTTATAATGTCCTTTGGGATCAGATTGAAATTGTTAAAAAGGGGTATTTAATAATGGCTGGAGATTTTTATATGGTGTTAGACAAAATTAAAGACAAATCAGCCTGCAAGAAGGAAGACTGGAGGGCTAGACACATAATATTAGCAAAGTTTATAAATATTACAGGATTGAAGGATGTCTGGAGAGAACTCAAAGGAGATGAAAGAAAATATACTTTCTACTCACCAATTCACAAGAGTTGCTCTAGGATAGATTTTGTGTTTGTTTCACAAAGTCTAATACCTAAAGTAAATAATACTGAGATTGAGATTATAAAAACATCTGATCACGCGATAAAGTCAATCAACAAAGCAATAAACAAAAATTATAGAGAAGCTAGAAGATGGAGAATGAATCCAAAAAAATTTCAATACCCAGAAATGCTGGAAATAGTTTAAAAAGATTGGTTGGAAACTTGGGACATTAATGAAAAGGCTGGAGGCAAAATGGGAAATATATGGGACACTTTAAAAGCTGTAGCCAGAGGGTTTATCATAAGAGAAAACTCTAGAATAAAAATGGAAGAGTTTAATAAAAGAAATCTAGAAAATTTAATAGCAGATTTAGAATCCCATTTTTTCCAACAATGATAAGAAGATATTGAGGCAGATTGAAGCAAAAAAAAAAAAGAATTAGACGATTTAGGATTACAAGTACAAAGAAATTTACTCTATTTAAAAAGAATTTTTTTGAATATAGTAATAAAAACTCAAAACTTTTAGCCAGATTAGCTCAGAAAAGATGAGATAAAAACACGATAGGGAGTATAAAAGATTCCTCAGGTAAGATCTGTATACAAATGAAAGACAAATTAAAAGCTATACAAGAGTTTTATCAGTCTCTATACACAGCAAAAAATAAGACCAAGGAAGATATATAAAAATATATTACTAAAAATCTGAAGAGGGTTTTGGAAGAGGAAGATATGTTGGAAATAGAGAAACCTATTACAGATCAAGAGATAGGTGAGGTAATAGATAAATTAAAGAATAATAAAACTCCTGGAGTGGATGGTCTGGGACCTGAATTTTATAAACTTTTTAAAGCAGCATTAATACCTAAACTAAAAAAGCTATACAATAAAATATTGGAAGGAGAACAAGTGCCCAGATCCTGGACCCACTCCTTAACCATTTTAATACCTAAACCCAATAAAAACTTAACGGACATTGGATCATATAGACCAATATCCCTATTAAATCAGGATGCTAAGATTTTTACTGCAATTCTGGCTAAAAGAATGAATGAATTTGTAGCTAAATACATTAAAGATGATCAATGTGGTTTTATTAAGGGAAGACAAATGGCAAACATTATAAGAAGAAATCTGAATGTTCTTTATGAAATGGGAAAAACACTATCAAAGCAGGCATGCTATCTTTAGATCTTTTTAAAGCTTTTGACTGCGTTCAATGCTCTACGTTAAAAATTCTGCTAGAAAAATGGGGATTTGGGAAACTTTTTTTAGGAGTAATAAATCAATTATACTCAGAAGGTACTTCCTCAATAATAGTTAATGATGGAATGACCGAACAAATCACCCTAGGCTGGGGAACTAGACAAGGATGTCCTCTCTCTCCAGTTCTCTTTTGTATTGTTATAGAATTTTTGGCAAATGCTATAAGGAATGACAAATCCATTAAAGGTGTTGGGAAAGATGGGGTAAACAAAATTAGCCTATTTGCGGATAATGCCCTATTGACAATTTTAGACCCAATTTTAGACCCAAAAATTCATCTAGAAGAATTTGGGGAAATGACTGGATTATGTGTAAATTGGCAAAAATCAGAAAGTTTATTGTTTAATTATGGAAGAGAAGATCTTAAGATAATTGAAAACTTCGGGCTGAATTCCGGAAAAAGTATTAGATATTTAGGATTAGAATTCTATAAGGAGTTTACTAAGACTAAGGAAAAAAAATTCAAAATTAAAAGAAGAGATGAAAAATAGATTACAATGTTATATTAAATTGAATTTATCTTGGTTTGGTAGAATAGCATTGGTAAAAATGGAAATATTGCCCAAAATCAATTTTATCTTTAGAATGTTACCCATTCAGTTTTTAGAAAAGGAACTTAAAACTCTCCAAGACATGATAAACAGCTACTGTAATGGTGGGAAAAAATCAAGAATAAATAATAGTTTGTGGTATAGATCCCAAAAAGAAGGAGGATTGGGTATACCCAATTTAAGAAATTACTATATAGCTAATCAAATCAGTTGTTTGGGGGAAATTTTATTCAAACCGGAGAAGGTAATATGGTGGGAGCAAGAGTCATTGGATATAAAGGGGAAAATAAATAATTTTTTGTTTAGTGATTTTAAAAACAAGGAAAAGATTGAGAATCCCCTCTTGAATGGTTTAATGACTACATGGAGAACATATAGAAAAATTTTGTCACCCAAGGGCTCCCCACTACGTTTAGTAACAGATTTGGAAAATTTCCCTACAAATTTGAAGCATTATTTAGGGTTATTTAAAGTTAAGAAAATAGCTAGATTAAAAGACTGGATGGCCAAAATTAGAACAACCTATGACATAAAAATATTCTGCAATCTAGTGATTCAATATGGATAAACTATATCCAGTTAGAAAAATGGACAAAGAATTGGGTCAGAAGAAACAGTCAACTTAGAGAATGCACAAAGTTTGAACAGTTTTTATTATCGCTTGAATCTGACCAGGATAATATAGAGAAAGGAATAGTACGTAAAATATACAAAATAATAGGGGACTCATTGGAAGTGAAGGAGTTAGATTCTCTGAGAGAGGTCTGGAAAGAAGATCTTAATGTAGAGATAAAAAAAGAAGACTGGGCGAAAATCTGGAATATGAGAATATTGAGATCATTATCAGTTAGGATAAAAGAAAATTATTTTAAACTGGTTTCTAAATGGTACTTGAAACCAATTAGGTTGAATAGAATGAATGCACAATACTTGAAGATGTGCTGGAAATGTGAAAAAAAAGATAGGGACATATATGCATCTCTGGTGGGAATGTGAAATAGTTCAAAAGTTCTGGAAAAGGGTTTTCTTAGAGCTAAGTAACATGATTAGAGTAGATATTGATTGTAATCCAGAGACAGCACTGTTATCATTGTTAACTAGTAGAGATTATGATGCTACAACAAAGGAACTAATAGCAAATCTTATGACAGCCGCTAGATTAATTATAGCAAGAAATTGGAAATCCAAATTAGATCTCAAGATGGAAGATTGGTACGACGAGCTTTGGGATATAGCCATAAACAATAAATTGTCTTGTAGTTTAAAAGTTAAAATTTATAGACTTTGTATTAGTAGAAGGGAAGGGGAAAGAGCTGACGAATACTTCAAGACAGTTCTGGAGAAGAGGACTTTAAGAAGAATACTAGAACAACAGATGATGGAGTAACAAAGAAGAACTCATGGAAGAACAGGATGGTCCTGGGGGGTGGGGATGCACTTGTATTGTTATTTGTTTGTATGTCTTAAAATTTCAAAAAATCAAATATGCTAAAGCCAACAATTAAAAAAAATAAAAGAAGAAGTAAACCCCAGAGAGTTCAGAGGGTCTTACTTCCAAGCAGGGGAGAGGGACTCTCAACCAGATCCTACACATGCTTGATATATAACAAGGATGGGAAGCATTGCTTATTTGGATTTTTCATACTACTGTGCCTGTTTTCCATTTAGTGGCATTTGATATATTTTTTATTACTGTATTGATATTCTTGTCCTTACCTTCAATATTGCCTATTAATGATGCAAGATGCCTCTTTAGTAATTGTTTTCAACTTTAAATATTGTCTTTCATTTTTCATAAGCTACCTTTTAAGGAGAAAGGCAGGGTAAAAATATTTCAAATAAATAAATAAAATATTATTATCATTTCTAAAAAAAAGAGAGAGAGAGTGGGTTTTTCCATATTTTTAAGCCATTCTGGATGTGTTTTTCTGAGGGATTTGGACCTTTCAAATGTGGAAAGGTAGGGAGTTTGGTTTTATTAATTTTTGCACTGCTTTTCTTTGCATTTTTGGTGGGAACAGGCTGAGGTAGTCATGCTACTTTCTTCTGTCCATGTTTACATTCTTTTCCATTGCTCTGCAGGCAAGAACAGGTTGCATTTCTCTTACTGCTTATGTTTGTCTGTTTGCATTTTTCCCCATTGCACCTTGGGTAGGAATAGGCTGGGGTAGACTTGCTAGTTTCTCCTGTTCATGTTTGCATTGCACTGCAGGGGAGGTGTTCTGGAGGCGGTGTTCCAGTACTGCAGGCCTTTAAAGTGTACTTTATAAAGAGGTCTGGAACCCCCCCCCCAGCTTTTTTTGCCTTTTCTCGGACCCCTGGAACGGATTAATTGGTTTCCCATTCATTTCAATGGGGAACTATGTTTTGGATAACAAATTGCCTCTGAGAATGAATTAAATTCAGAGGCATCACTGTACTTAAATCAGAATCCAAAATGTAGGAGCATAAAAAGTGCACTAAAATAACAAAAATAATGTTTTAATTACATTCTAAAATTGCAAGAGCATGGTTGTTGCTACATGATTCCTGACACTCCTTACTGTCTGCATTGTTTCCACCTGTTTTGTGTGATGTGTGTGTGTTGCTTAGCATTCTGTATGTCTTTATGTGCCTTGTGGCTCCATGTGTTTATATTTCTTTCAGTTGTTTACATTTCCTCTCAAAATTAAGCAAAAGCCTATTAGAGGACCTGTAAGTTACAGGGACTAAATCCGCCATCAGCAAATTTATAATAGAAATGTCAATTGGTTTTACAACTCCTGTAAATACAGTTCATGTTAATCAGAATCTGGTAAGTAGAGATGGGCACAAAATGAACTTTGATTCCAAGCCTGGAAAAGGATTGATGAATTAACACAGATATGACCAGTCCAACATAACAGACTATAAATTGGAGTTCTGCCACTCAATGTATTAGATATGCAATAAAATTTCTGACATTTTATTTCTTTTCCTTTTGATTGCTATAAAAATATGTTAAGGCTGTTGCAACAATTGCACGGATATAAATATAAGAGGTGGAACACTAGCATGTTTCGAGACTGATTTGGTTTGAGCATATGCTTGGAGAAAACACAGATTTTAAATTAAGTTCTTCCATAGTTTTTAAGATTTTACAGTACATAGCAATTATTGTGAAGTGTAGAAAAGCAAATATGGTATGAAACTGTTCAAAGGATTACCTTCCTGTGTATCAGCTTTGGGGAGGCATCACAAAGAGCTGAGATTACTCAGTGCAGCTGCTCTAAAGGTTTCTAGTTCCAGCAGCTCAGCACCAGTGGAATGGGTCTTTGGTGAGAGTGGAATTATGGCAAGAGCACTCAGAGCTAGGCTAGGAGCCAATTGTGTAGAGCAGAGTTCTTGTTGTTCTTTGTTATAAAGTGGAAGCACAGAGGGGCTCCTCTGTGATGCCTATCAGCATACAAATAACACATAGGCTATTCTTAGTGTAGTCACACAACCTGAATAGGCTCACTGAATCAGCAGAGCCTATGAAGAAGTTGATTCATTAAATCCCCACTGATTGACTGGACCTAATCTAGTTGCAAATTACTGTGCCAAGCAACAGGACTCACTATAGAAAGAAGAATTAGAGCTTCTTGAACTAAATTAAGGAAGTCTTTTTCCTGTGCTATTTCTGGATCAATTTCCTGAAAAAAAGCACATGAGGTTTTTCTCTCTGTTTTTAACCTAATAAGATGTTTCTGGAGTAGCTGCTTGTGCTAGCACAGCAGCAGTCTGCTACACTCTGTTAATATAAAAATATTTCTACAGGTGCGAGACACTCAGCACAGGCCCAAAACAGGCTCTTCTTTGCTATGTCATGTTCTAGGCCTAAACCCTGTTGCATCTTCTTATCTAAAAATAAGTCCCATTCAATGGCAGGCTTAATTTTCTACACAGTTAAAGCATCCAGAGAATTTCTGACAGTTTACACAGCTTATTTCCTGTATCTATAACCTGCATAATGTGACTCATTATAGAGCCAACCTAGTTCAGCACTGGCTACCCAGAAGTGGCTAGTCAGTTACCCCTGCAAACTTGCAAACAGGAGTTTGATTATTAACAATTAGAGATAGTCAGAAATGGAGAAACAGGTGGTTTATGATGGTTCATGGCTAAACACAACCCATGAACCAACACAACTCCCTCCCAAAAGAATGAGCTGGTTCACAGTGTGTTTTTCTGGTTGGTGCCTTGAGGCAGTGGCAGGCTTCTGGCAGAGAAGCTGGGCCCATGGCCTCTAAGGATGGTACCCATAGTAGCAGGGAGGTGGAGGCGATGGGGACAGTAGGACGCAAAGGGAATTCCAAAGGGAACACAGTTTGCTTTGGCAAAACAGGATCTCCAAACTGGGTCCTGAAATGAAACACAAATCAGCTGTGACTCGTTTCGTGCCTATCTCTCTTAATTATGCCTACCACAAAATGGTTGCTCCCAGTGTAAGGAATTTAAATTTATGAGGGTCCCGTGCCAGCGTGCCTGCGCTTCATGGGCTGCAAAAGACCAAGTCTGAGTCTCAGGAGACGAGAAAAGAATTTATTGATTGATCAATCAGGGGGACCCGACCCGGTGTAAATTCCAAGCGAGGTCTCCGCCCAAGCATTGGAAGGCGATACATTTTATAAGGTTCCTCTATTCTTTGTCTTCCCTTAACTGAAATTACATCATACACACACCTGCTACATACATCAAATACTAATTGACACTTTTTAGTCATTTATTTCGTATTTCTGACACTTGCCTAAAAGTTCTAACTGGTACGTTTGATCTCCTCCCCTCACAGGCAGGGAGGGTAGGATCATCCTTATGTCCTTGGACATTTGACAGTTACAAACACCAGACGCTGAGATAAGGCCTCCCTGGTACGCCTTGGACACACGTTAATTGCTAGTGTGTGATCCTCAAAGCTTAGGAACTTAATTGGATCCTTGAATTCATAATTGCTTTTGCTGACTTAGCGGAAGTTCCTTTCTCTATTCTAGCCGGAAAGGCTTGACCAAAGATTCTAAGTTTACAAGAATACAAATGTAGATACATGTGAATGTGATACATATATGTATATATGTATATATATACGTGGAGTGCTTAAGTGAATATAACTACATTATTCGTGTCACTAGTGTGGCTATATATACATATGTATTGCTTAGAATACATTGTTGTTGAATACATGAGGGCTTGTCCATACCTGTGGTTAGTAAAGCAGCCATATATATTTATAAATATATAATTAGTCAAATGTCCTCCCTTACACTCGGCCCTGAACGGATTTCTGGAAATTTATGCCAGTAAATTTCCCAGAAAACGTCATGGACTTGTAAGGGACGAACGAAACACATCAAAGGTATATGTACAAAAGTGTGAACATTGCGTGAGCCCCCCCTATGTCATTCCTGGGGTGAGATGGTCTTCATGGCTCATGGAAGGACTTTCTATTTTCCTGACAAAAATTTAGGCAGGGCAGTCAGAAAAACATTCTCAGTCCTTTTTCCCCAAGGGGCTTATAGGCACAGTTCAAGAAAATGAATTATCATAAAATGATTTGTGGCGTCTCAAGTCAGGGGGACGCATCAAATAGGTGAAGGCCAAAGAAATACCCCTTATTCACTAGGGCACTTTCTAGAGTAAAATGTTAAGTTAACAGATGAAGTGTTGCCATGCTTGGGATGTAAGAAGACCCCCCCCTGGTCGGACCCACAGACTGCAACGGATGGATATGTTCCATGGACCACAGCATTTAAGTTTCCCCTGTTGGAGAAATGCATCGTGGTCACAGCAGTATCAGGTAACCTCCCAGGCCATGTTGTACACTTCTCAAGGATCCCAAATTCTCAACTTTTGAAGGGGGCTGGCATAAGAATTTTTGATAATATTGTGATAGACTTGGATATCACGATCCCCGTCCCAAAGCGATAATTAAACATGCTTTAAACAGCAGATTTGTTCATTACCTTATTTTAGGACAATCATGAAACCCAAATAAATTTGCCTGCCACAGCAGTGCACATGTGAGATAACATGTTTGTGTGTTTGGTAGTCAGGCTGAGAACCCTGAATTCTAACAAAGCACCACACTGTAGGTTCATTTTGCAAACCAAATACTTATAAGGAAAATATGCCCTTCTTAGCCCACCAAGGAAATATGTGGGCCAGGCTACTTTGCCAGGTTTTTTTCCCCAACCTTATTTAGGTGTGTGTGGTGTGCATTCAAACTCAGATAATAGCAGGCTGTGCAGAATCACCCAGTTGTGTGTGCATTCTCAAATGATAGACATTTGCAATGATACTAAATAAAGGTAATATACATATCATGAAGGCTGAAAAAGGCATAAGACACATCTAGATGGTGCTTAGAAAAACCCACCTTGCGCCATACATTTCTCATGGTAAAGTCATGAATGAGCCGTTGAAATCCGGTCAGAAATGTCTCTGTGGCTGATAGTTTACACACAAAAATCTGCCCCATAAACATGGGGCCAAGATTAGTTCATCAGTGTCTTTGGTGAAGAAAATAATGTAGATATAGCTACTTCATAAAGCCACTTTTTTCTTTGGTATAAAGGCTCGTGAACACCCATGGGCACCAAAATGTCTCTCATTCAATACAAATTGCATAGAAAGGCAAGTCATAATCTCTGGCACTCAATGCTTTGTGAGTAAAAAGCATTTTCAGTGGCCAAGCATGATCATTACATAAAAAGGCACATCCAGAGAAGCACTTCAGTAAGAGTTTTCACAGTGACTATCAATAATAGACAATAAACAATATCATAATAGAGCACAGGGTAATGTAAATATGTAAAGTTGCTCTGGAGCCTACCGTGCGCAGGAAAAAAAAAATAAGCGCTCACTTGTCGGATGCTGGGCGGCTGGCGTGTGCGTGTGTGGCAACACAAGTTCATGGTGATCCAGGGCACGCGCACAGGCATCAATGAAGGTCTGAAAGCAGTAGTTAAACCCCAAGTCTCTGTCCCGGTGAAAAGGGGGTTAAATTGCAGACGTGAAGTCTGTTGGCCGCAATCCAAAACAAGAGTCAGTGGCTGTTTTAGACCCACTCTCTCCCCCCATAAACAAACAGAAAAGAAAAGAAAAAAAGAAAATGAGAGACAGGAAGACAGGATTTTAATCTGTCAACCTGAGTTGAAAGTGAATCCGCAGGCTGCTTTGGGACCCTCCGAAGTATCAAACGCACGCTGTCATCTGGGGAAGGATGGGCAAGGATGTGGTGACCACAGGTCAGGTTCATGTTGTCGCCCGCCGTCCAGGGTGAAGTCATCTAAGGCATAGGGGCAATCTACAGCAGAGGGCAGAAGGCGTCACCGGTCAGGCCTCACTCCCTCTCGGTCGCGGGGGCACGGGTCACGCTGGTTGAAAAGGCTGACATCACTGGATCCTGGAGCCCACATCGATCGAACTCGCGGAGCGAAGTCATCACGAAGATGGCATCATCAAAGGCATCAAAGGCGGGGAGGGGAGGTCCAGGAGGGATGGCAGAATGGAGGGCAGGAGGGTCCCCATCTGAGCATCTACGACCGGCGGCGTCAGCTTTCCAAACCCGACCGACTCCGTGATCCAAAAATAAAGAACGGGTGGGCGTTTTTCCCAGAGCAAAAACCCGTCCTCCAGGATGTACCTGGGTAAGAGAAGAACAGACACACGACCACAAACAGACAAACACAGAACACAAACACACACAAAATGGCCCCTCAGCTGTCCTTGTGCTGCCAGGCAGGGTGGTATAGTCTATCTGACAGTCTCGGGAAAAAAAAATGTCGTAAAAGGCAGATTGAAGCTTTCCTCTTCGTAAAACCAGTACGTGAAGTAAGGGGGGGGGAGTCTATGATGAGGACACCTCTGCACATCAGGAGATATGCACAAGTTCAGCTGGCCCCAATGAGCGCTTGCAAGGTGTAGGTGCTCAGGTGTCCCTAATCAACCACAGATCCCATCCCCAAGTCAAATTGCTCTCCTACACGGGGACAACAAAAAGGTGTAGCTGGAAGAATATCCCTGAGATGCAAAACAGGGTGTTTCCTCCAGCGTCTTCCCGTGTGGAAAGAGACAGACAGACAGACAGACAGACAGACAAACAAGCAAACACACACAAGAATGGCCAAGCAATCTGCAGATCTCCAGGTGTGATAGTGCTACATGCAGTACACTGTGTGCAGATTTCTATGGCACAGTGTAGTGCAGGCTATGAAAAAGGGCCATAGTACACAGCTGCACTTCAGTAGTTTTTCACAAGTTCAGCTGGAACAATATTCCATAGCCACGCTACTAGGCTCCCTGTGAAATTTGGAACAAATTAATAATGTGCACTGCAGAGCCATCCTTTAAAATAGGGAATCTTGCCCTTTACATACAGGTTTCATGTGCACACAAAAAAGGAAAAAGAAAATCGTTAAGTCCATATTGTTTTCTAAAAAGAAAATAAGCCTCATTTTCCTCAGGGGAGCTCCTGAGACCAGGTGTGATTTAAAAGCTGCACCAATACACTATGCACATTTTAGTGGCCAGGCGAGCCTTTTACCGCCTATGGCAAAAAGATAATTCTTATATTCTAAAGAGTCATTAAAATCGCAAGTAAAATCACTATCCCAGTAGCGTTTGAACATATCTTCTAAAAATCTCATTAAGAAAGCAAGCAAGGCTCTTCTTAAGTTCTAGTGTTTAAGCCTGCCTTAACTGCAACGCTTTGGGATTGACTTGTAAGTTACTTCAAAGGCAAAAAAAAAAAAAAAATGCTTGCAGGACAGCTCACAAAGAGGGGAGGGGGCTTTAGTGTGCTGTCACATCCTACAAAAAAAAATAATCAGGTTTCTCTTGTGTCCTTTTTCCGAAGAATTCTTTTATTCTAAAGTTTCTGATAACAAGATTTTCACCTCTTATTCTTTGGCAAAAATACCTGAAAGGTGTGTTTGATTCCAAGGGTTTAATTAAATTAAAACGTGACGTTTTGGGGCCGAATTTCTGGATTCTTTTCTAAACAATAGACTCCCCTTTCCCTCTCCCCCTATCCAGGAGAAAAAAAAATGCTGCAAATCGGCTAGAAGCCACCTCTTTATGCTTTTAAGGCAGCACGGAAAATTGTGGTCGTTCCCGTAAGTGGAGAGGAGTGACCTTCTGGCCATTGCCTGTAAAATTTACTGGCTTATGGCTTTTAGGGGTCAGTTTATTCCCTTCGCTATGCATGCATTAGGTTGATGTGTTCAATATAAGTTTTGCGTCCAAGCTCTATCAAGTGGCTTGGGAGAGAAAGGAGGGGTTGGGAGTTGTTATCCTGCCTTGCCCTGCAAGGGGGCCCCCAAGAGCAGAAAGAGAAAGGAGGGGCTGTCGACTTTCAAATTCCCCCGCGGCTGCCTTTTACAGCCTGAGGCAAGCAGATAATCTCCTGTAATTACCTCTGTAATGTATTAGGTGTGAAATGCCCTGGAACAAAGGGGCAATGCACCCTTTCAGTGGCTATTGATCTTGTTGTTGGCTTAAGCCTAATTTGAGAAGCGTGGCTTTTGTAATGAATACACAGAGCTACTTAAATCAGGAGGGAGAAAAAAAAATCTTAGGTGAACATGTAGACTTTCTCTCTCTTCCTTCAACCTTATATCTATGGGGAGGCAAATAATGCCTAGATAGGATAGAGAGAGAGAGAGACTAAGATCTTCTTCCCACTTTTCCTTCGTCTAAAAAAAAAAAAAAGGTAGACTTGTGCAGTAGGATAGTTGTTGGCAGTTTGGTCCTGAGAATCTCCCTGTGTTTGAAATTAAATTGCCTGGTCTTTTATCAAATGTTCTTAACTACTTTTGGAGAAGGGAAAAAAAAAAGGCATTGATTCTACTTTCTGTCGTGGCCAGCTGCCAGAAGGGGCTCAGCCCCTGATTTGATTTCCCTGCTTTTGATTATTAATAGTTCAGAAATAACGTCCCTACCTATCTCCTCATGTGGTGCATAGCAACCCTTAGTTCTGTTTAAAGCTTCCATATCCAAGGAGTTGGGCATTGGCGTAGCGGGATGGAAGTACCTCCTGAATGCTTGAATAAGGCAATTCAGGGGTACGCATCCCCATCTAGCACTTCCTGTCCCCTCAATGCTCCGTGCTCTCCTCCTGTTCCCTCAACATCATACCTATCCATCCCACTTCTGTCTTGCTGCCTTCCTTCTACTATTTTTTTCCTTGTAAAATATCCCTTCAGCTGGTAAATTTTGTTGCGTGACCAGCCAGTCACAAAATATGCGGGATGTTGTTTATCCCTGAGTATTCAAAAGTATTTTTCTCACTGCCCATATTCCCCCTGGTATTATCAAAATTGCTGGAGGGGTCTCCTAGTTGGCAGAGTTTTTAGTCTCTTATATTAATTAACTAAGCACGTCCTTGTACATTCACACACCTCTTGCTAGCAGGTCATAATTGGTCTGTCCTCCTGAGGGCTAGAATCTTAATTTGAGATGGTAAAGTCCTGCCTCATCCTAGTTAGAGGGGTTCTTCTTAAAGCTTACTCATGTTCCATTTAATACCAAAATCATTACTTCTGGTGGCAGAATTCCAATGTTACCACATCGCACATCAAAAGGGGGTGCATAAACTGCACTAATTTATCCCCATAGGTTTACTTTAAAGGTCTAACTGTGTTCCTATGATTTCTCCCACACAAGCATCAACCGGACTCACACCTCAACAATCAAATGCACATCATACACGCCAACATGTGATTCAGCAACCATACACAACTCTCCCACATTTCTGTTTCCCCAGTTAACTGCGATCCCTTGCCTAAGAATAGATCTTTCTAACTTCTCTAAAATCAAACGAAGATGGTGGAACTTCGTTGGTATTGTGGGGCAAAGATTGCCAGTCTTTGCCCCTGCTTAAGACACAGGGAATGGCCACTTCCCTGTGGTTACCAAAAAGAATTCAACTTAACACCCACATATATATTCAAACATTAATAAATCCTCTGAGGAAGCCAGAGCAGTGCTCTGCTTCTAATTCTTCAAACATTTGGGGAGGGGGACACTAGGGTTACTCGAGAGGAGCTCTCTTCCACCCTCGGGGGACCTCAGAGTCTCTCAACTCTTAGTCCTCCCTGGTCCGCGGGATGCTAGAGACACACAAGTGTCCCTTCTCGTCTTCCTCCCTCCCGGGCCGACTCATAAGAATCCGCAATCTTCTCCACTCCACAGAGCTGTTAGATTCGAACTCACGCCACCCCACAACTAGTTTTCTCTTCTTACCAGATTTCTTTTGCGCAGTCCTCTTACAGTTCCTCCGTTGTTCTGCCGGCTTTGTTTCTCCTTAAATAACAGTATTGTGTCCAATGCTGATAGAACAAGTCTCCTCTCAAAATCAGAGGGTCCGGACTAGATTTGTTCCAGGGTCAGCATGAATTCTTACTGTGATTTAAGTCAGACTCCCAAGAGCGCTGGGGCAGTGGCACCTTTTCCCGGCCAATGCACCAGAAATGTAAGGAATTTAAATTTATGAGGGTCCCGTGCCAGCGTGCCTGCGCTTCATGGGCTGCAAAAGACCAAGTCTGAGTCTCAGGAGACGAGAAAAGAATTTATTGATTGATCAATCAGGGGGACCCGACCCGGTGTAAATTCCAAGCGAGGTCTCCGCCCAAGCATTGGAAGGCGATACATTTTATAAGGTTCCTCTATTCTTTGTCTTCCCTTAACTGAAATTACATCATACACACACCTGCTACATACATCAAATACTAATTGACACTTTTTAGTCATTTATTTCGTATTTCTGACACTTGCCTAAAAGTTCTAACTGGTACGTTTGATCTCCTCCCCTCACAGGCAGGGAGGGTAGGATCATCCTTATGTCCTTGGACATTTGACAGTTACAAACACCAGACGCTGAGATAAGGCCTCCCTGGTACGCCTTGGACACACGTTAATTGCTAGTGTGTGATCCTCAAAGCTTAGGAACTTAATTGGATCCTTGAATTCATAATTGCTTTTGCTGACTTAGCGGAAGTTCCTTTCTCTATTCTAGCCGGAAAGGCTTGACCAAAGATTCTAAGTTTACAAGAATACAAATGTAGATACATGTGAATGTGATACATATATGTATATATGTATATATATACGTGGAGTGCTTAAGTGAATATAACTACATTATTCGTGTCACTAGTGTGGCTATATATACATATGTATTGCTTAGAATACATTGTTGTTGAATACATGAGGGCTTGTCCATACCTGTGGTTAGTAAAGCAGCCATATATATTTATAAATATATAATTAGTCAAATGTCCTCCCTTACACCAGTATCTCCTCAGAGTTATTCTACATTTTAGCCCGTTAAAATCCTCAAATTGTATCCCAGAAGTTAATTATGTTAACACATGTGAAGAAATACTTATTTCTCTTACAGACCTTGTGTTGGATTTTCTTGTGACTATTTTCAATGAGTACCTTTAAAACTCTCTTTCCTTGCACTTAATCCAAATCAGAATTATGCTTGCCTCGGAGACAGATGAAAATTCCCTCTTAATTTGTGGCTTTCAAGAATACATCAGCAGAAAAAGTTATAGCCCTGCTTTTCTATGAAGAAGTTAGCCCCTGGCTGGGGACTTTTAAAAAGAAATTTAAAAAAAAAAAAAACAGTCACCAACCCGGCCCCTGGGGCCGCATGATCAGCGTTCTAAAATCAAATAAATAAATAAATAAATAAATAAATAAATAAATAAATAAATAAATAAAACAAGCGCTGACCTGGCACCAGGGGCTGCGTGGTCAGTGCTGGAAAAATTAAAAAATAAAATGAAGTGTGGGGCTGGCCCCAAGCCAGCACCTCAAAAAGCCCCTGGCTGGGTACTGTTTGGATGGCTATCCCCTCTGGAAGTGATACAAGGACCCTTTGCAAAGGTATCATCAAAATTCCCAACTTATAAACAACTTTTGAATGATGATTTCTCTTTGAAACTGTTAAAACAACTATTATCTAATGGCTTTAAAATAGATTGGTGGAACTATCAACAGTTATATTCACATTTTAAAAATGTAACTAAAGAAGGTGGCTTCATTACTAATGATACTGTATTTGATAAAATGTTATATTCTGGTGATAAAAAGCTTCTTGGCAAATGAAATATCGGTAAAAGATTGCATGATAAAATGGGCAGAAAACTTTGGTTATTCACTGCATTTGGATAAATGGGATTCTTTATGGAATACTGTAAAGCTGATTAAGTCTATAGCATATAAAGAAAATTGTTACAAGATGTTTTATAGATGGTATCTCTCTCCACACCAATTATCCAAAATGTATAATTGTTCCTCAAGATACTGGAAATGTAAGCATGGCTGTGGTACCTTCTATCACATTTGGTGGACCTGTAAAGAAGCAAATTTATACTGGAAAATGGTAAAACTTTTTATAGAGAAATCATTGAAGATTAAATTAGAGTTCAAACCAGAACTTTTGTTATTGAATATAATTGATATGAACATTTCATATGATCAAAAATATGTATTGCATCATGTAATTGTTGCAGCAAGTATTTTGTATGCACAATTTTGGAAGCAATCTGAAGTACCCATGGAGAGAAACCTCTGTGAAAAGATAAGAGAATGTATTGAAATCGATAGACTTTCTGGATGGCAAGATGTAGTTAAAATACTAGTTAACTGATTTGTTATTATATTTTATGTATGATCTTTGACTTGATATATTCAATGTGACCCTTTGGGTTTTTTCTTTTTTCCCTTTCTCCTTTCACATTAAAATTGATAAAATCTTTAAAAATTAAAAAAGCCCTGGCTGGGGACTTTTTAAAATAAAATATTCTTAAAAAAAGCGCTGACCCAGCCTCTGGGGCTACATGGTCAGCACTCTAAAATAACTAACTAACTAACTAACTAAATAAATAAAATAAAAAATAATAATTAAAAAAAAAACAAGCACCACCCTGCCCCAGGGACTGCGTAGTTGTTGCTGGGGGGGGGAGAAGGGGGCATGGGGAGCTGACCCCAAGCCAGCGCCTCAAAAAGCCCCTGGCTGGGGAGTTTTAAAAATAAAATAAGAATAAAAATAAATAAAAAAAAACAAGCGCTGACCCGGCCCCTGGGGCCACGTGGTCAGTGCTCAAAAATAAAAATAAAATAAATAAAATAAAAATAAACAAGCGCCGATCTGGCCCCAGGGGCTGCATGGTGGGCGCTGGAATACAAAAAACAAAACAAAACAAAACAAGAACAAGTGCTGACCCGTGCCCAGGGTCTGCGTGGTCGGTGCTCTAAAATCAATTTTAAAAAATTTTTAAAAAATAAGACAAGCGCCGACCGGGCTGCGTGGTCGGTGCTGGGGGGGGGGAACCCAAGGCGCAGGGAAGCTAGCACCTCTAGTGCCTCAAAAAGCCCCTGCCCCTGCCGCCACCACCACCGGTAAGTTGGACTCAAATCAGTTCGACTTGGGTCGGGTTTGTACGAATTTTTAAAAAATATTTGTACAAACCTGAACTGAACCGAACCAAGGGTGGGCCCAAAACAGAATGAACCAAACCATCGGTTTTCTGTTTCATGCCCACCTCTAAGTGGCCCTTAAAGCCTCAGTAACTCACTCTGAAACACTGATAAGTGAAAGAATAAAAGCTTTCCATGTACACATAAGTTCCAAATAGATCAAAAACAGCATCCTTTACCAAATAATTGACTGGTTACATGAAGAGTCATGTGGTTACAATGGAGACTCATAACTGCAGATTCTAACACCAGTGGCCAGCAGACTACCAGATAACTAGCTGATTAAAAATGTACACAGTCCTGTTAAGCAGAGAAACATGGTTCACTTCAAAACCAGAAGCAAAGAGGGAACAAATGGTTACTGCAGGATTGATTGACAGCCCAGAAAGATCCCTCCCAGACAAAGGTTTTAAAGGCAGTTTATGAAGGTTGCTAAAAATCCAAACAGTTCTTCGTGGCATCTGTGAAAACTCACACTTTGTTCTTTGCGCCTGCGCAGAACATCCTCAGCCATTCCAAATGCTCTTAGGTAGATTAGGTCCTCTTCCTCCCACTGCACATGCTCCTCATCTCCCACCTAGAGCCTCAGTTCCTTTTCACCTCCATGGAGACCAGTCACATCCCTTCAAGCTTCTGCAAAGGCAAAACAAACCTCCCTTAAGTATTTCTGTTTATTTTCCTTTAAAGTTGTATTTTAGTTTTTATTCTTCATTCCTCTTCCCTCTCATCATTTGGCCATTTTTTCTTATTCTTTTTGGTCCCTCCACACCAATTTTGTGGCCTCCACTGGACTTTTCAAAAGGTGCCCAGCCTTCCCCAATAAGTTCCGATTTTGGATGGCTACAATCTTTGTTTCTACTGCTTGGGGGAAGAACACCAGGCCTCGCAGTGCCCGGAGTATAAAAGGCTCACTAAACCGACACTGAAACAATATCTTGGCAGGTTGCATGCTTCTGTCTGGGAAAAATCCTTTCGATCGATAAGCCTCAAGATCAGGTCGACCATTCCATCACTTTGACCTCATCTCCATCTATAAAACAGCAGAAGGCTAAGGGCTATAAACCTTCAAAGCCCTCTAGTTCGTTACTGGACAAAAATAAGAAGAAATCTGCTCCCTCGACATCTAAGTCAGATTTGAGGTCTCTAAAGCTGCTTCCAGCCCTGCTGTTCAGGCTTGCAACCCTACTTTGACACCAACAGACTTAAGGCATTGAAATCAGGATGATCTCCCATGTCAGAAGCTCCAGGCGCTGTCTCCGAGATCCAGCCACTCTAGCTGGGGGGAAAATTCCATTGCAGAATTAACTGTAGTCCAAGCACCTATTTCAAGCCCTGGCCTATTGCTGGGCTCGCACCAGAAGCTTACCTTTCTCACTGTAGAGACGCAACAGCAGATGCTGAAACCTTACTACCAAATGTTCAACACCGACACCAGATGTCAGACTCAAACTCTACACTGTTCACCATCACCTAGACTTCAGTCTCATATGTCAAAATAAGTTCAATTCTTAGACAAGCCTCGACATCAGGAATCCATTCCAATATCGGAGACACAGTCTTGACCTCGATATTGAGATTCTCGACATCACACTGTTTATGCCTGCCAAGCTTCACCTTCTCCGCCTCGACGTCGAGACCAACTCAATGCCTATACAGAAATTTGCACCAACCGACCATGTTGGCATCTAAAATACATTCAAATTATTTCCTGCTCTTCTGATGAAAAACCTGTCGATACCGAACCAATACAACATCACACTAAGCGTACTTTGCCTTCCACTTCAACTTAACCTGACAAGCATGTTCGGCAGCATTCATCTTTGACAGCACACCCCTCAATGTTACGAAGGGCAGTTTCTGCACTGCTTTCTGCACACATGAAAGATACCCAAGATTCTTGTGCCCGTAACTTGATACCAAAGCACTCCCCTCAAAATCCATACTCTTCCCCGTCAAATTGTTCATTATATTGGGCAGTTCTAGATTCCACAGTAGGAAGAGTTTTCTTCCAGAAGAACAAAGACAAAAAATCCTCCAAGCTACTCAGTCCTTTCTTCCTGGGACACTCATGTCGGTAAGGAAAGCACATTTACTACGCCTCATGACCTCCACCATGATGGCCCTTCTTCATGCCAGGCTTAAGATGAGAAAATTACAAGCTTGGCTCTTGGCACATTTCCGTCCACATCTGGACTCCCAGAGCCCACTCATTTGAGTCACATCAGCTGTACACCTCAGCCTTCAATGGTGCACATCCTATACTCACCTGACCACGGGTCACCCCTTTCACCTCTGGCATGAGTCCATTTAGCTCAGCACCAACACCAGTACTACTGGTCGAGAAGCCCATTGCAAAGATCTCCAGATACACAGCACCTGGAATGCAATAGAATAACACCTACACACCAACCATCTCAAGCTCCTAGCCATTTTCAAAGCTCTTCAATCATTTGAGCCTCTCCTGCTGGCCCGGACCGTGCAGATGATCAACACAATACTACTACTCTGTTTCACATAAACATACAAGGCAGAATGCACTCTCTGCCCTTTCTTTGTCTGTCCATTCAGATCTGGGAATGGTGCTACTCAAGAGACATATTCCCCATCACACTTCACATACCCTCAAAGGACAACATAACAGCAGACTGCCTCAGTCACAAGTTCAACAATCACAAATGGCCACTCCTAGACTCTGTGTTACAACTACTCTGTCTTCAATGGGGCAATCCCCAAGTCGACCTGTTTGCCACACGGACCAATGCCAAATGCATGCAATATTGCTCTTGGGACGGTCTCGGATACCAGTCCCTAGGAGACGTCTTCTCGACACCATGGCCTCCAACATTACTCTATGCCTTTCCTCCACTCCCTCTTCTTCAATGGACTATTGTAAATCTCTGGCATCATTCAGTGCAAGCAATCCTGATTGCACCTTGGTGGCCAAGACAACCATGGTTTGTAATGCTCCAATCCATGGCAGCTAATTACTTACACCTACCTTCTATCTGAATGCCAGTGGCACATCCTTCACCCAGATCTGACCTTGCTCCACCTCACGGCATGGCTAATTCACTCTCCATAGATGACATCCTGCCACAGGCCAGAACGCCTTCTACTAATTTACTTTATTCTTATAATTGGAGAGCTTTTAATGTCTTCTCAAAGGCTTTTACAGCTGGGATCTGATACTTGTGAGTTTTTCAGGCTGTTGGCCGTGTTCTGGAGGTTTTTCTTTCTGATGTTTCACCAGACTTTTACCTCATTTACCTTCAAAGATAATTTTACAACCAGCCCCACAACTTTGGATGCATTGCTACAATTCCTTCTTCTCCTTTTTGATAGAGGCTTTTCTATATCTACCCTATGGGTGTATATTGCTGCCATTATGGCGCATCAACCTTCTCACTCTTCAGCAGCTTTGTTCTTCAGACACCCTACTATCAAACAATTCCTGAAAGGCTTGAAGAACATATGTCCACATTCTTGAGCTCCAGCTCCTCAATGGTCTCTCACCCTAGTAATCAATAGGCTCATGAAGCCTCCCTTTAAACCTTTAGCTACCATTATCTTACATATGCTAACTTTGAAAACTGCCTTCGTAGTCACAATCACTTCTGCTAGGAGAGCATCTCAATTATCTGCACTCTGTATGGATTCACCTTCCCTGCAGTTCCATCCTTACAAGGTTACTATTTACCTGGATATATCCTTCCTCCAAAAAGCGGTCTCAGACTTTCATTTAAAACAACCACTTATATTACCTACCTTCTTTCCATCACCATCCTCTGATTTGGAATGGTCCCTCCACACACTTGATGTTCATCGTGCACTCCTCTTCTACATGTCTTGCACTTCATCATTTCGACAGACTAACTGACTTTTCATTTGGTCTCCTGATCCATCAAAAGGACTTCTGGTCTCTCCACAAACTGTTTCAAGGTGGATTCTAAATGTCATCACCCTTGCTTATGAGACTGCAAGAACCCCTCTTGCAGCTGTTCCTAGAGGCTGCTCAACAAGGTCCACGGCCTTCCTGAGGGGAGTGCACATTGCTGATATTTGCAAAATGGCAACAGGTTCTACACCATTCATGGTTGTCTGCCACTATAAGCTAGATGTGTGAGCCAGGGCTGTCTCTGCTTTTGGATGGGCTGTCTTTTCTGCTCTGCTATGACGGCACAGCTACGGTAAGTCAGCTTGCTAATCACCCACGTGTGTGTGTTCACAGATGCCATGAAGAAGAAATATGAGTTACTTACCTGTAACTGTGGTTCTTTCAGTGTGTACCTGTGAATTCACACTTCCTGCCCGACCTTCCCCTAATCCATCACATTTCTATCCTCTTTTTCAGTGGCAGATAATGGGAACTGAGGATCTAGGCAGGAAGTAAGGAGCATGCACAGAGGGAGGAGGAGGTCCTAATCTACCTAAGAGCTTTGGGAATGGCCATGAATCTTCCGTGGATTCACAGATGCAAATGCAGGGAAACACAGTGACAAGTAACTCATATCCCCCCCCCAGAAATTATTAAAATGCATATATTTCTTCATATCTGGGATGGGAAGCATCCGAGGTTTCAAAAATGTGGTTGCCAGAAGTAAGCTTGTCAGACTTCCTTGTTCCTATTCCCCCTTCCATATGAACTTGTCCGCCTTCTTTTGAAACTCAGTAGCTGTGCGCATTAAGCTTAGAAGTCTCATATTGCTAGGTTTTCATACTGCTGGGTGTTTCAAATGAACAGCACTCAATTTCTTGTGCTAATTTAACAGGAAGCATATAGTGCAGCCCTTTAATTAGGAATTAATACCAAAGAGTATATTTCACAGAACTCAGTAGATTATACTTCGAAGTAGAGAGATATATGCTTGCACCATTAGTATTTAGCCTTACCTACCTAGGCCATTGGTCATATGCACTTCTAAGAGATCCGTAAAAGAGACCAAAACAGTTGTTCAGAACAGTGCAATAAATATACCTTACTGGATGGATTGGGCTGACATTCTTTATGGATGACTAACTACAGTGGTATCTGTGAAACATGAAAGCTTGTAATTAATTCCTTTTTAATGTCTTCTCTTGACAGCAGCCATCACAACAAAAGCAATCAGCAGCAATCAATTTAAACATTCAATTCCCTCACAGTTATATATGGAAGGACCAATTAAGCAGAGCAGCCAAATGGGCGCATGTAGGTCACTATCATTGCCATGTGTCTTATAAAAAGGAGGTCAATACCATCCTGCCAGGACACATCCATATACGAATAATAATAGAGCTTGGTGCTGATTCCTTCAGCAGCAGCAGCTATGTCTGACAAAGCTAAAAGCCTTTGTTTTATGTATGGGGGGGGTGAATTTCTCTACAAGCCAGTTACCACAGTAAACTGCAACCCTTTCCACCCTTCTTCTATTCCTACGCCAGTCAATATTTTATTCTTGATTCCATCAGTTTATGTCTCTGTCCATTGCATCTCAGTTGCCTTCCTCCACCCCACCCCATCTAGGCTAGAACTCTTAATGATCTGTGTTGGTTTTCAATATTGTAGATAATTTTGTATTGTTCCCAAAATTAGACCATCCCTCTCTGCTTCCATCTTCTACTGTCAGAAAGATGAAAATTGATATTTTCATTATAAGAACTCTAGTTTTTACTAGGATGATCTTTCTTATCCTAGAACCCGATCCTTTGTTTCTTACATTTGATTCTAGTTCTTTCCTATTCCCATTTCACTCAGTTTATGTATGGGGACTTTGGTGAGGAATTTTCTCATAACATTTCAGAATTAGAGTATAATAGCTACCATATCACCACTTTCTGCATGTCTGTTGACACTTTCAGATAGCAACAGAAGGCAACCTGATACCTTACGATCAGCCATTCTCTTTTTTTGCCACAACCATATACACAATATGAAAGAAATACAGATCAAATCAGGATTGTATAAGTTGCATAATGAACCTTACAAAGTTGTATGAAGAATTCATACAAAGTGTATGAAGAATTGTTTCCAGTCTGTGACCCCCCCTTCAAATGAGCCATGTGCCCTCTCATTGAGAATGGCCACTGTAGATGTTTTTGAACTACAATTCCCATAAACCCTAGCCACATGGAGAATGGCAAGGGGTTGTGTGATGTGTAATCTGAAACAGCTGATGGGGCCCAGACTACCTTTCCCTGTCCTAATTAGAAAACTGCTTCACTATCCATCTCACTCAGTTCTGTCAATGTTACCAGCTTTCCAGGATCTATGAAGCATCATATTTGTCCTTTTATTTTATTTTCTTCTGAAAACTTCTGCAATTAGGCAACTGCAGTGGTACCTTTTATAAAGGAATTAATTCGTTCCAAATGAAATTATGTTAAGCAAATTTTCCTTTATACAAATTTCCCATAGGAATGCATTGAAAAAAAGAGTGGTCCCATTTTTATGTTGTACAGATTCACCCCGTAGGCGATTATGTTAAGCAAATTTCCCCTATCTCCAGAATTTTTATGTTGTACAAATTTTATGTTATACAAACCGTTTGTTATACAAGGGCCCACTGTATTTGCCTGTTTTCATAGAAATATTTGCTTCTGTCACTTGGCACTCGGGAAAATATTCCTGGTGACTAGTTTGTTAGAGAACAAGTAGAAATACCCCTTTCCACTGCTAGGAAGCAACTCTCGGAGCATCATCAACATTTTCTAAGTGCCTATTTTATCTATTTATTTATCTATTTATTTATTTATTTATTATATTTATACCCCGCCCATCTTCCTGAAGGAACTCTGGGCGGCTTACAACAATTGACAGAGCAACAATATACAATAAAAATTAAAACAGCATGATAAAACAATGAGCATAACTATTCTAATAGTTAAAACAATTTGGCGCCCTAGTTATGCATGCAGACCCAACAACGAGCTACTCGGTGGGTGCAAAGTAGGGATGGCGGGGGGGAACTACAGAAAGTCACCAAAGGCCTCCTGAAAAAGCAGGGTTTTTAACGCTTTTTGGAAGGCCAGCAGGGACTCTGCAGAGCGCACTTCACTTAGGAGGCTGTTCCAGAGAGAAGGGGCTGCCACCGAGAAGGCCCGGTTACGTGTGGATGTCTTCCGGGCCACTCGAGGGGTGGCAACCCGAAGCGAGTGCGCTCACGACTGCCAGACTGGACAGGCCGAGGTTGATCGCTGGACGATCTGCTCTGACAGGTAGTCCGGGTCCAAGCCATGGAGGGTTTTATAAACTAAAACCAAGACCTTGAATCTGATCCGGGAAGCAACGGGCAACCAATGCAGGCAAGCCAGAACTGGGATGATGTGGTCATAACGACGCACACCCGCCACCAGCCTGGCTGCCGCATTCTGTACCCGTTGCAAATGCCGGAGGAGAGTTAAGGGCAACCCCATGTAGAGGGCATTGCAGTAGTCCAACCTCAAGATCACCAGCGCTTGAACCACTGTTCTCAGAGAGTCACCATCCAGATATGGGCAGATCTGAGCAATTTGACGGAGATGGTAGAATGCGGTTCTGGTCACGGCAGCCACCTGGGCATCCAAGGTAAGCGCCGGATACAGAACCACACCCAGATTCCGCACCCTATCCGCGAGTTGGCGGGAAACTCCCTCCAGACAGGGGAGAGGGCCTCCATACCCAGATGGCGAATTCCCAAAGAACATAACCTCCATCTTCTCGGGGTTGAGCTTGAGCCTGTTGGCCCTGGTCCATGTCAATACGGCATCCAGGCACCGGTCGAGAGTCCGAACAGCTTCCACTGCAGAGGTGGAAAAGGAGAGATAGAGCTGCATGTCATCAGCGTACTGATGACAGCAGACTCCAAATCTCCTAATGACCCCAGCCAGCGGCCTTACATAGATGTTGAACAGCATGGGGGAGAGATACGACCCCTGCAGAACCCCACAAGGGAGTATCCACGGGGCCGACAACTCCCCCCTGCCCCATGCTGCACATACTGGGGACGGCCCTCCAAGAAGGATCGGAGCCAACTGCGAGCAGTGCCTCTGATTCCCACCTCAGAGAGTCGATCCAGTAAGATACCGTGGTCGACGGTATCGAAGGCCGCTGACAAATCCAGGAGAACCAACAGGGTAGAGCAACCCCTGTCAGCCGCCCGGATTAGGTCATCTTGCAGCGCTACCAGAGCTGTTTCGGTCCCCCGGCAGGGCCTGAACCCGGATTGGTATGGATCAAGGCACTGCTGTTCTTCCAGATATGACTGAATCTGGACCGCAGCCACCCTCTCGATAACCTTGCCCATAAACGGGATGTTGGCGATCAGATGGTAATTTGCCAATTGGTCCGATGCCAGGCCAGGTTTTTTAAGAATGGGCTTAACCACCATCTCCTTCAAACAAGAAGGAAAAACCCCTCGCTGAAGGAGGCGGTGGCGATGGCAGATGCCCATTCTGGCATACTCCCGCCTGTAGCTTTTTTCAACCAGGCTGGGCAAGGGTCGAAGGGGGTGGACGCGGGCCGGCAATGGGCAATCGCCCTGGAGGCCTCCAAAGAGGAAACAGGCCCAAGCTCATCCAACCGGGAAGAAGGAGGTGGTGCAGTGACTGGGGATGGTGGGGAAGAGCTAGTGCAACCGGATTTGAAGCCAGCCCGGATGGCCTCTATTTTAGATCAAAAATACTCTGAAATTCTCACTACTGAAATCAGTAGGAGGAGGCCTGGACAGACTAGGATTGGTGAGGTCTCGGACCACCCGGAAGAGCTCCGCCTGGCGGTTTGAGGCCTCACCAATTCTCAGGGAGTAAAAAGATGACTTAGCCTCCCTGATCGCTCGAGAATAGCACCTAGTCTGGAACACAACATCAGTCCTATCAATTGCCATCCGGCTTCTTCTCCAGCTGCTCTCCAGCCTTCTCCGTTCCTGCTTCATCGCTTGCAACTCTGCCGTGAACCACGGCGAAGGTCGAGCTCTGCTACGGAGAAGGCGCTTGGGGGCAATTCAGTCGATGGTGCGGGCAGCTGTTTCATACCATTGGTCAGCTGCAACCTCGGCTGGAGCATCAGTCAGGCCACCAGGTAGCTCCCCGAAGGCTTCACGGAACCGAGAGGGGTCCATGAGCCTCTGGGGTCGGGCCAAAACAGGAGGCCGATGGTCCCCGTGAGGAGGACAGGGAGAAAGAAAGCAGGTGATGGTCTGACCATGACACAGGTAGGGAGACAATGTCCCCCACCTCCAGACTAAAGTCCCCCAAGTCAAGGGTATGCCCTGATCTGTGGGTAGGACATAAAACATGCTGGGACAGACCCATGGAGGTCATGGATTCCATGAAATCCAGAGCTGCACCGGAAAGTCCACCGCCTGCCTGCACATTGAAGTCTCCCACAACCAACATCTAGAACAAAGATGTTATTTAAACACAGAGCCTTGGGATCTATTATCTAATATGATATGCTGTTCTCAAAAACCTGGCAGAATGTTGTATTGCCAGCAATCTGTGAAGGGAAGCAGACATTATTTTTTTAATCTGCTAGTGTTGCCAGGACCAGTGTCTAAGTAAAGAATTAACCAGACAACTGGCAACTCTCCTCAGCTGTTGGCAACAATGAGCTCTATATATCCTTTGCCAGCTTCAATTCCAGGATACCTACTGTTCCAAGCAATCACTTGGCTTTGTATTATTGTTGTCACATGTACAATAATTCCAGTAATCCATTTCTTGGCCATGCCCACTTCCTCCCTGTTCCTTCTAGCTCCCAGTAGACCCCTCCTCAGACTTCTGCCTTCTGGGCCTTCTGTCTCCAACCATTTCCTCGTACTCCACAATGGTTCCACTTGGTTGCTACCTTTTGACACTCTTTCCTCCTTCCCAAGGCCTCTGCTTCTTTAGCTTGGTCTGAAGTGTGTATTTTTATTTTTAATTCCCTATGGAATGAAATGAATTCACAGAAAAGTAAATTGTACAACAAAAGAGAATCGAAAGATTTAATAACCCCCCCCCACACACATACATCCTATTTCTATCATCATTCTGCATATTTGTTTTTCATGTGAGAACACTGATCGTAGAAATGGTTCATGCATCTGAGGTGGGGACAATTCAACCAATAGCAGCAAATAAATCATGTGCTTCCTTTTGTCTCTCAGTGATAACAACTTCCTTATATAAATAGGATGCTACTCTTCTTTTCTGCCTTATGATAATGATTTATCAGCTCTTTCTCCACCCCCCATTTGTATTTTATTTTGAACTGCTGAATGGTTTGATTTATTTGTGCTTACTTATTGTTTTATCATCATCATCATCATCATCATCATCATCATCATCATCATCATCATCATCATCATCATCATGTTGGTTTTGATTGACTAGTTTGTTTATTTACCATTTTAAGTTATATAATGTGTTTTATTGTATTTTGTTTATGTTTAGAAACTCCCCAGAATAGCTTTCTGCTAGACAGCCGAGGTATATAAATCAAATAAATAAATCAAATAAATTTGTTTCTGTTACAAATTTTTTTTTATTGTAGTTACAAAACAGATATGTGAGACAGTAAGGAAGAAAGGCTTCAGGAGGAAAGTAACTTGCTTTCAAGGTGATGGTAGATTCTCTGGAATATGAAAGTATTGGGACAGCTGGAGAGATTGATCTATGAGGTGTTTTTTATGGCAGTCTTGGGTTATGAAAGAACAGCACATTTAGTGCTGAATCCACATGACAGCAAAACAGTCTTTAAACATAGAGTTCATTTATTGCATGCAGAATGAATTTTTGGCATGGAGTTCTATGAATGTGGCTAAAATGCATTATCCATCTTTAGATACCAATATCATGGAGCAGCAGCAAAGAAAAAGAGGGATGTTTGATGGATTTCATCTGTGCAACCTGCTAAACAAAATAACCTGATCTGTATGTCTCAGATTAATGTGGAACTATGCAGAGGCTGTAACACGTTACCATTTGGCACTTCTATTGAAAAATAGCTCTTAGCAAATATGCATATAAACACATTTAAAATAGAAAAGATAACTTTAGCATGCATAGTTTGAGATAAAGTAAGCTACGCATTTCAATGTATATTAAAATATGAATTTTGAAGATTTTTTAAAAATTGACAATGACTGTTGCAGTGGAACTGTACTAAAAATGTCACAGTAGCTCAGGTCAAATATAAAGAAATCTGCTGATCCCTAAAGAAAAAATATGTAATACACAGCACTGTTAATCTAGGTTGCATCTGTGTCACCAACGTGGATGTGAATTTGAATGAGTGCTTAAAATATTGTTGCCGCTTCAGGATACAATCTTAAACTGTGGCAGACAAAGGGATTACGCATAACAAATAAAATTGTAACAAACAGATGTCATAACCCCTTTATTTGCTTTTCTTTGGAATGCAATTTAAACAGTTATGTTAAAAATATTTATCATAGTCATGTGAGTACTGCCTAATTAATACAAATTTTGCAAAGTAAAATGTCATATCTTGTGAAAATATCATTATAATGTCATATTTTAAGGTGGAATACAAAGTACTTTGGCTGTACATGAAGAAGCATCAATATCTACTTGAATGGCTAATGATCTTATCTGATCCCCATCAAAGTTATTTCCTTGATATACCACCATCAAAGTTATTTCCTATGATATTTACTAAGTCATAGATAGTAATGTCTATCTATGAGTTTTTTAAACATTGAGAACACCTATTCTTAGTCCCTTTGCCAGAGCAGAATGAGACCTTGGAAAGTTACTTTTTAGATGTAATTCCTCCTTGTTGCATGCCTTGGAGATTAGTGGGACAGAGGACATTTTGATGTAAGCTTACAATATTTCAAAAAGGAACCATTTACATTTCTGTTGCTTTTTGGTGGGGACTCCTTAGCACTGATAAGGGAATGGGATCAAGTGTAGAACATCTAAATAATGGCTGGGATTTTGCTATGGGATGTACATATGCAGATGTGTAATGATGTTACATTCAGAGGACAGTTTAAGTAAATGAAAACTTCCTGCCTTCTGACATGTCACCCTTCTGACTCCTTTGTGGTCCCTTTCATCAAATGGAAGCTGTGGAAGCAGCAGGATGGAAGAAGGGAGCTTTTTATATTCAGAAATCTGCACCTGCTGATATCATCTAATGGTGTAAATTTTCAGATGTAGTAATTCCAGCAACATTGCAGCTACTATTATGCATGGACCTTACCCTATGGCTGGATACCTTACTAAGTTAGGCATCTGGCTGCAAATTCAGAGGGAATTCAGTTCTCTGCTGTGCATCCCAGAAGAGCCAGCCAGTGTGGCTTTGGGCAAACTGCACAGCCCCAGGATGCCCCCAGAGGAAATGAACAGTAAACCACTTCTGAGTATTCTCTACCTGGAAAATCCTTCAAAAAGGACTTATATGACCCATACCACTACAAGTATACTTAGGTTTACAATTGTTAATTACAGTGTGCAGGCTACACATTGCCCCCCCAGCAAGCTGGGTACTCATTTTACCGACCTCAGAAGGATGGAAGGCTGAGTGAACCTTGAGCCTGCTACCAGGGATTGAACCCAGGTCGTGAGCAGAGTTTTACCTGCAGTACAGGCATTTAACCACTGTGCCACATATGACACATGCCACCCTATATACTTAGATGTACAAAGCATCTCAGTAAATTGTAAAACACTCATTTTATTTCAGCTGAATTAGGACTTTTCAAAAATGGGGGTGTGGTGGAGAGAGAGAGAGAGAGAGAGAGAGAGAGAGAGAGAGAGAGAGAGAGGAAAATGCCATAGAATATTTCTTCATGTGATGCAATTGTTTGCTATTTTTAAAAGATGAGCAGGCACTTGAATGCTGGAACTGTAAAAGCTTGCAAGTAAAAGCATTGTGCCCTGACTTTCTGTAACCTGTGGGTATCTGAACACTGATTTTTAAAAAATACATTTTTATAAGTCATATGAAAAATCGCAACCCTGGGTCCCAATATTGTATTAGGTTATTGTGTCTAAGGCTGTGGCATATATTAAATACACAAATTTATTTATAAGAAATAACAGGGATTTATCACTCAAATCCTGGTAGTGGTGCTGATATAAAAGACCGATAAAAAAGAAGTGAAAAGTAATTTTATATACATGGTCACAGATGAACATAAAGACACTGAAACACTCATACACCCACACACTCATACACCCACATATTCCATTGTGCATTCCTATTAATCTTGATTCAAAAGCAAGAACTGCTCTGTTCACTAGGACATACTCCCAGGAAGAGTTTTTATGTGGTTGGGGATGAATTTTGAACAGATAGTGGGAGCAACAAATTGACTCATAAGAATTTGCTTTATTTTGGCAGAGCTCTGAACCCAAACACACTGAGGCTGCTTTTACACGACCTCTAAAATCTACTGGAAACTTAAATTCGGATCCCCCCAACCAGAGATTGTGGGGTTTTGTTCTGCTTCCTGTGTTCCCACCCTCCCGCACCCTATTGCTTCTGTCGGCAGTGAGGGGAGGGAGAAAAAAATGCAGGCTCACTTCCTCCTGCCATCGGCAGCAGCTAGTTGTAGGAGGACTGGAAGCCCGCCTGTCTGTTAAAGGGGGGGGGGGAGACAACAAAATCAAACAGAAGACGGATGAGAGCCAGGCATTCACAAACAAACAGAAGGTGGAGGAGAGCCAGGTATTTAAAATCTGCATTGGAAAAATTGTTACCTCCTCGAGGCCAGGTACTTGTAAAATGTGCTGGGGCACACTTAAGTGGGCATAGTTGTACTTAATTTTTTTAAAAGTCCGCAGCTGGTAGGAAAACAATTTTAAGCTCCGCATCTGCGAGCCCTTTGCATCGGATTTTAGGGTTCGTGTAAAAGCAGCCTCATTCAGGGAGACTGGGGAGATGTTTGAATCAACTGGATTTGCTTCAAACTGACCCTCGCCAAAATGGGTCTCCTTCAGCCTCAGTGG
Organism: Phrynocephalus forsythii; assembly: GCA_029282475.1. Lineage (NCBI taxonomy): Eukaryota > Metazoa > Chordata > Lepidosauria > Squamata > Agamidae > Phrynocephalus > Phrynocephalus forsythii. The sequence continues at coordinate 8,967,642 of JAPFRF010000007.1, read as the reverse complement.
GACTGAGACATTCAGCCTATTTGCTTGCAGCAACAACTTTTCCCATGCAAGCTCTCTGTATTTGAGGAATAATGTTTGGGGATGAGGGAGCAGAGCAGCTTCAGTTCTTTCCAAGTGCACGAAGGATTGTAGTTTTGTGACTGAGTTTCCTAATGTCTAATCACAGGGCATTAGCTTATTAAAACATTTGGCTCCTCTGTCCTAATGCTTTGAGCGTGAGCAAGGTGAGGTAAGACACCCCAGGGTTGCTTCAGATGTCAGCGGCTGCAGCTTACGGCAGTGGCGCAGGCAAGATGTACAAATTCAGGCCACGGACAGAGCTCAAATTCAAGAAAGCTTGACATTAGGACATTTAATAGAGGCCTTTGTGTTTGCATTGCTCCTGATCCTATATTGTGTTGAATGTTTTTACTAATTTTACTATGGTGAAGTAACAGAAATCAACATCTTAAACTCTCCCACACCATCTCTGTGCTATCTCACACACCCCATGTCTAATCTACTCTTCAGTATCACTTAACAAAAACTGTCCCTCCCACTGTAAGATTTAACCGTTGTACTCACACTGTAGAGGTGTATAACTTTGTGGAAAATGGCTATATAATTTAAATTCATAGAGACTGGTTCAAAGATATTTAAGCATTTCTAAAAAGATAAACCACGACAAACATTTTCCCACTTATTTTTGCAAACATAGAATTGCTTTGAGACTGGTATATCCCCTAATGTCTCTAATTAGACATAATAATTTGATCATTACAGGGAGCCTTTCTGCTTCTCCTAATGCAAAATGTAGAGTTGCGTAGTTTTGGACTACACACTTTGATTCATTAATCAGTGTAAGTAATTGATAAAGCTTTAATTTCTCATTTAAAATTTGTCTCCTGACTAATAGTTAGATAAACAGGAAGCAAAGACTCCAAGAATCAGAGTCTTGGAAGGTCTACTACTGTGCAGACCATACAGTATCGCTTTTCCTTGGAACAAGCTGGATTAAAATTATTTTTTCCTTCCCACTTATTTGCCATTCCTTGCTAAAGGTGTGCTGTTTATATACTGTCACATAGCACTTAAGGCAAGTTCTAGGTGGTTTACTATTTAATTATACTTGTTATACATTGCACCGCAAGCTGGGTAATCAGTTTACTGACCTCAGAAAGATGGAAAGTTGAGTCAGCTTTGAGCTGACTAACTGAATCCACTGGGACTGAAAGCAACTAGTGAGCAGACTTTTGACTGCAGGCAGCAGTTTGTTCACTCTAACACAACAATCACAAGGATGCACTTGTATATTTTTTGAGCTTTACAAATCTAAGTAGCCAAGACTTGAATGATATTCATTCATTAAATGTATGTCATGCAGGAATATGGCAGAATTATTTTTATTTTTATTTTGTGTTGCTTTCCAGATATGTGCAAGATTTTATCAATGCCCCAAAGACAGCTTTGTGCAGTGTCCTCCAACTGTGTAGTCCTGTTAACTAAACATATTTAAGGCTGTCTTTGGCACATGTTTGAAATGTGCATATTTTTCTAAGCATGGTTTTTAATGCTCGGTTCCCCACCCCACCCCCAGATGTATCCATAGTCATTTGTCTCTGTGAAAAGGAATATTCCATCCCAAGTGTAAATTGCATATGCATGGTCAAAACTCAGCCTGGAAATGGGAATCAGCTTTTTCTGCATGAACAAATTACTGTTCAAGCATGTCCACCCAGGAAGAAACCCAAGTCCATTCTGCTGAGCTTGCTGTGGAACTTGCCATATACATGAGTTATTCATGTATGATAAACTGTAACTGCAACAAGCAAAAAGTAATTGTATAAAGACATTTCTTCATTGTGGGGCATGCAGTAGAATCAGAGACTTCCACATGAATGATCATTTTAGGATAATACCTGTTGCAGTGTGATGGGTCCATACTATTTATACAATGGCAGAAGGTATATCCCTGGGACAGTAAATCTCCTATAATCACCAGTGGGAAGCCAATGGAAGCACTAGAAATTGTGGAAAACAGTATTTGTGCCTTGTACCCCACCCCAGCCCAAATAAAGACCAGCTTAAGTAGTAATGAGATGAAATTCATGGAGCCGATGGTCAAAAAGACCTCCCAGCCAGAAGTCATGGTTGGGAGTGGCAGTGGCCTCTGAGAGATTGACTGGTTATATTTAAAGGGATGGCTGAGAAGAGAAGTGATTTGCATGACTTCTAGCTGTTTTCTTGCTGGTGTGTCAATGTCACAGTAGACACACATGTAGCAAACAATCTAAATTCCTCCAAAAAAAAGAAGAAGCATATAACTCAAAAATTATAACTCATAGAATAGGATGATAAAAACAATAGTTTATTACAAAGAATAGAGATGGGCACAAAACAATTTGTTATTTGTTTCATTACATAATGAAATGAATAATGACCCTAGAGGCAAATTTAACACGAACTGAACTGAACTGAGAAAAATTGGTTCTGTTAGGTTCATTTAGTTAATGGCGGGGGGCAGAGATGTCTCCTACCTGGTGCTGGTCTGGAGGTCCAGTCTTCCTGGCTTCTGGGACGGTGACCAGGGAAAAAAGCCGACGGCCGTGCTACAGCTGTAGTGCGGCCATGTAGTCGGCAGTAAAAAAAAGAAAAGAAAAGAAAAGAAAAGAAAAGAAATAAAAATAATAAAAAGGGGCACTGACCAGGCCCCAAGGACCCCGCGTGGTCAGTGCTGAAAGAAAAGGAAAAAAAGCCCCATGCTACAGCTGTAGGGCGGAGCATGAACCCGGAAGTGGGGTGGGGAAATAAAATAAATATAAATATAAATAAATAAAAAAGGAGAGCCGACTGGACCCCAAAGGTGGCCTGGTTGGCACCCTAAAATAAAATAAAATAAAATAAAATAAAATAAAATAAAATAAAATAAACCCAGCACCAACCGGGCCCCAGGGGCCGCGCGATCGGTGCTGAAAGAAAAAAACAAAAACAAAAAAGCCCTGTTTTACAGCTGTGAAGGGGAAAAAACCAAAAATAAAAAAACAGTGCTGGAGGGAGCCGACCACAGGGTGTGCCAAAGTGGAGGCGAGGCAGATTTTTCCAGCCCAAAGCCAGGCAGGTGCAATGTGGAAGGCTGGAGGATTGCGGGCGAGCAGGAGGCATGTCAAAAAGTGGGTTCCATCAAAGTGGGCAGCGGTGGCAGCTTCCTCATGAGCCAGGCGCCTGGGCAAAGACACCTCCGGAGGCGGAGCAGCCTGTCCATCTCCCTGCTGCCGCCGGCGAAGGGTGCGGGGTTTCACCTGGTGGTGCCTTGGGAGCCTGCCAGCAAAGAGGACTCCTCCGGGGACTGGTGCGCTGCCAGGCGGGACTGGGGCAGGGCTGTGCTAGGGATCGGGAAGGTCCCCACAGGCTCCATTCCTGGACGGTGGAGGAGGCGATGGAAGCGCAGCATGTCCCTCCCCGGGTTTGCAACCCGCCCGTGCTATCTACCTACTGCATGCTCACCCTTCCCTTTTATTAACAAAAATAAAATAAAAGTAAAATTTTAAAAAACAGCACCAACCAGGCCCCAGGGATGGCCGGCGCTGAAAGAAAATAAAAGCCCCATGCTACAGCTGTAGCGCAGGGCAAACCTGGAAGTGAAAAAATAAAATAAAATATTTTTTTAAAAAAACAAAATTAATAAAGGAGTGCCGACTGGGCCCCAAGAGTGGCCTGGTCGACTCAGCACCCTAAAATAAAGGGGGTGGGGATAAAAAAACAGGGCCGACCAGAAACCAGCATCCACGCAGTGGACGTGGGGGTGAAAAGGATAAAAATGAATAACTAATTAACGAACCAACAAAATGATTTTTTGAAAGAAATCATTAAAAACAAAACGTAACGTAATGAAGCCTTAAACGAAACGAAACAAAATGAATCAGCATTTTTTTCGGTTCATGCCCATCTCTAACAAAGAATGAAAGCTTGGATATAATTTATTTGCAGCATTTAAAATTACATTGATAATAGCTGCACAGAGAAGGCAAGCATTCAGAAGGACCAGCACATGTTCTAGATACACGTAAATTTCCCAACAGAAGAAAACAATTCTTTCCACAACTTTCTATCTACTTAAAATTGTATGTACACCCCCAAAACAAAACAAAACAATAAAGTGCTTCTCTGAATAGGTTCATATCAAACTCATTATCAAGAACTGACTCCCCTCACACACACACACCCTGTGCCCGGCTTGCAGAAGAGTAAAATTTTGCAGCAGAAAGGAGCTGAAATGTTTGAGAAGAAGGGGCATTGTGTGTTTTGGAGGCTGTTTCTTCTCAAGGCATCAGGGTTCATGAGACTAACAAGTGGATAATTCCTCTGATTTTAGAATGAAGTATCTTCTGTTTCTGTCCACAAGCTGTCCTGGGTGCAAGAATGTCAGTTCCTGAAATAACCACCTCAACACCAGCATCTTCAAATGGACATGAACTTGGAAAGGTCTTTTCATATCAATCTAGTTACTTATATTTACACTAACATTTAAAACAAATGGAAGTATGTCTCCAATTTCAAATAATGTTATCTTCCCCTCAATAGCAAATTTCCAGTCTTTAAGCCAAGTAGTATATTCCATGTTCTCAAATAGCTGTGGAATCAAAGCGGCTTGACAGAATCTGTTCAAAGGCTGCTAACTAAAAATACTTTAAACACTGAACACAGCATTGAAATGCATTCCCTCCTGATTCCAACATGCCAAACTGACTTTTAAACTTAATAATAGCACTCAAACTCTTCTTTCATCTGCTCCATAAGGAAAGAGTGCTTTGCTTTCTGATTATAACTACCTTTCAGCTGGGAGGTGATAGGGAATCTTGCACCCAGGGAGTTATGTATACTCATGTATCATGTAAACCACTAACGGTAAGCATGCATTCCTCAGCACTGAACTCTCAAAGTCATCACAAAATAGAGGTGGCAAATGTAATGATTAAATAAGGTATACGTTGAGTAGTCCAAGGTGTTGTTGCACCACAGCTCAGTATGAAAGGAAGGTGTGCTGATAAGTGGCAGCAGTGGAGAACATCTATGATCCTGGAGATTTGACTTCATGGTGCCCCCAACGTACTTAGCCACCATGCTGTCTTGTTGAGAAAGGCAGTATTGTTCCAATTTCACAGTAAAATATCCTCAAGGCACACTAAAGAGAAATTTCCCCAGGCTTTTTCAGATATAGCACTGACTAAATTTTTCTGACACTGGGAACAGCTTCTATATCTGCATGCTTGATGGCAGCTTTCTTATGGGGATAGGCCAATGTCCAAGGCCAATGTCCTGTAGAGCTTCTGGTTAGCAAAATAAATAAATAAATAAATAAATAAATAAATAAATAAATAAATAAATAAATAAATAAATAAATAAAAAATAAAATCTGTACAACTGGCCCTGGTCACATAAGGGAAAGGTTCTCTAGTTCTTCAAATAGTTTCTATACCTCTGTTGTACTGATTCATGATCACATAGGATATTAACTGGCGAGAACATCCCAGGAACTTTTAGCATTACCAATTCATTTCCTTCTATTTAGCCAGCTACACCATGGTACCATTTTTTTTGTTTTTTTTTTTTTTGTTTGGTATTTTAGTGACAAGGCCTGAGTAACTGCTTATCTGTTCTGCTGGCAGAAGTTTTCATGAACAACCCTTGTCATGAAGTTGAGTAACAACAACAGATCCCATGTTTGAATTCTGCTTCTGGCTACACGAGGGCAAGACAACTTGATAAGTGCTCCAGCTTATCAAGTTTAATTCCTTCAGCTAAAGGGACCCTAATAAGTTTAAAGTTTCCTTGGAGGGGAAACAAAGAGGCAGCAAGTGTGGATCACAAAAGGAGCATTGGAGAAGTTTGTAGAAGCAGGAAAATGCTTCATCTACCACTGGGGGAAGACGTCCGCTATTGCAAAGGTGGAGCTGTTGATGCCGGACATTAAAAGCTGTAAATATTTGGCGTATCATGAGTAGAATGCTTCTATCTCTTTCTATGCGAAGCTTCTCCTTGGTATCTTGAAAATCTTTCCTTCAAACAAGCACTAAACCCCCCTTCTGATGAAGCGGCTTTTAGCAAAAAAAAAAAAAAAAAAAAAAAAGAAAAAAAAAAAAAAAAAAAAAAAAAAAAAAAGAAAAAAAAGAGGGTAAATATTTTTGAAAGAAGGGCTGCTCTGAGCCCCATGGCATTGGGGGAAGGGCGTGTTTGCCTCCCCGGTCCTGGACAATGGGCGAGAAAACTTCACACCCTCTGGGTCTTCTTGCCCGGGGACGGGAGTCTATAAGAAGACTCCCGCCCCCCCAAACCTGTCAGTCAGCAAGATCCTCGGCCCCACCCTCCCCCCTATGGTTGGAGAATGAGATTAGCTGGTTGCCATCTGGGGCCGGATGGAAATTTTTGGAGGCTACTCAGATTGGCCGGGAGTAGCCACACACTTTTGCCCATCCCATTCTCCTCACCCTGGGGATGGGCTTCCTTCTCGTTGGTCACTAACTTGGTGGGTAGTGCAACTGGTAACCGATTTCAGGTAAAACTCTGATTAGGTAACCCATTCGGAGATATACAGCCCTCGAATTCAGTCTATCACCATTGGCTATGTCAGCAGACAAAGAAAGTTAGAATGTGACTTGAGACATCACGAGGGCTGTGCCAGGATTTCAGATTTGCCCATCCTATCATGATGCTCAACAGGTGGGCGGCAGCCCATCTGGGCGAATCTACCTGAATGCTGAGCTTGTTGGCTGAGGAATTGCACCCCACCTCGTTATCAGTTTGCACTACGGCTCAGGTCCCCTTCACAGGTCCTGACTAACCCAGTTAATAAGTTGATGAGTTATAAATAAAGTTGTGGCCCGTTTGTACCCAAAAGCTGAAGTTGTCTCGCCTCTTTATTTCCGTGTTTGGGGGGCAAAACCGCAGAAGTGATTTCATGAATTTCCATTTCTGACTATTGTTTCCTTCTTGTGAGAAAATATTTTATGCCGTTGCTGCTCTTTATATGTGGTGGATTTAAAGTCAACATTTAAAGGAAACTACCTTATGCCTCTGTGCTTTCTATGTTGAATTTAAAGATGCAACTGTAAGAGCAGCGTTGGGAAAGTTGTTTACTCAAAAAAAAAAGTCATCTGACCTTGGATTAACTGCATGTTTTGAAAATAATGCTTGAAGTCCTTGATGTTTTGGCATCAGTTAGTCTAGTTACGCTCCTCTGTACATCTCTTGTTTGGAAACTAAGTGGCAGAAACTATTACAAGCAATATTAACCCTTTCTTGTGAGCTATAAAAAACAATGAATTGGGAAAACATCTCAGAAGAAGATTTTGCCAACATAATTCTATCTGGTTTGCAAAAAATTAGAGATATCTACAAAGACTCAACCTCTGAACATACAGAGATTTTCAAGTCTGATAAAGTCACAGAGGCAATACAGATAAATCAAGATGGAGTGTTTGATAGCACTGGGTCTCTAGAATATGTAAATGCTAATCTGTTAGATTTTTAAAAGAATAGAGGCAGTTAGGTATAAACAAGAACTTTGCCCCCCCACGGCGGAATAACCACGCGAGACAGGGTGTTGGGGTAAAACTCCGGGCCACTTTATTAACAGGTCATACAACACAACACAACTTTAAACCGGGGCCTGCTGCAGTGCGGGTGGAATCGTCACTCTGGGTCTCACCGGACCCCCTTTACCTGGCAGCCTATCTGGGCGAGTCGCTAGCCCCGATTCCGTCCTGCCCGTGAGCAGGGTGGCCTCGGTCAGCTGGTCCCCTTTCCCCAGCCGGACTGCCCAGGCGCGTCCTTTGTGCCTGCCAGTCCAGTGGGCCCTCCAGGTACATCCATCCCCCCCCCGGCTTTGTGATCTCCGATCTGCAACGCCGTGAGAGCGGACGGTCCCTTCGGGAAATTGAGACCTGACTCCCTGCTGCCTCTCCATACCCGCACTACCGCCCCCAAGTGGCCAAATCCAATACCCTATCGGGAATACCCACCACGCCGCAGCAGTATGGGATAGGCGAAAAATCCCCGAGTGCTGATAGCCAATTGCGCATTCGGGTCAAAAATTCCTATCCGGCCCCGAGGCGACCAGACCAGCTCATACTACTGCATAAATGTGGCGGGTGGGCGGGCAACGTCGGTCGCCGCGGAAAGAGGCCTGGAGCCACGTGGCGAGCTCTTATATGGGCTCGGTCTCCACCCTCTGCGAGACCAGGTAGGTCTCGCGCGGCTTCCGGCCTGGGAGGGGGCAAGGGAGCTCCGCACTGCGCAGACGCGCCGCGGAGCCAGACTTTGCCCCCCCACGGCGGAATAACCACGCGAGACAGGGTGTTGGGGTAAAACTCCGGGCCACTTTATTAACAGGTCATACAACACAACACAACTTTAAACCGGGGCCTGCTGCAGTGCGGGTGGAATCGTCACTCTGGGTCTCACCGGACCCCCTTTACCTGGCAGCCTATCTGGGCGAGTCGCTAGCCCCGATTCCGTCCTGCCCGTGAGCAGGGCGGCCTCGGTCAGCTGGTCCCCTTTCCCCAGCCGGACTGCCCAGGCACGTCCTTTGTGCCTGCCAGTCCAGTGGGCCCTCCAGGTACATCCACCCCCCCCCCGGCTTTGTGATCTCCGATCTGCAACGCCGTGAGAGAGGACGGTCCCTTTGGGAAATTGAGACCTGACTCCCTGCTGCCTCTCCATACCCGCACTACCGCCACGGTAGGGGCCTGGCCTTGCCATGGCCCCTACCTACCCCCCCAACGAGCCAACACCTCCAGCAAGCCCCGCTTCAGGTCGGCCAAGAACAACTCCATTCCCTGGTCCGACAGGTGGATCCCATCCTCTCGGTATAGTTCAGGGATGGCGGCCACAATTCTAGGGTTCCCCACAACAGATCCCAAATTTTGGACCACGGCCCTGCACACATCCCTGTTGATGCCCCTGCGCACCGTGTTCATCACCTGCGGGGCACACCGTGCTCTCCACTGGCGCCGTGGCACAATGTTGGACCATACCAACTCCACCCGGGGAAAGGCCTTTTTCCAGGCTGTCAGATCCCTGACAATATCTTGGGCCAACGACTTCCCTGTTTGGGAACCCACGTCATTCCCCCCCAAATGAACCACCATAACGTAAGGGGGCGGCCGCTGGCCTCCCTCTGTGCCGCCCGCTCGAACTGGCACCAACGCATGCCTCGGAGCCCCTTCCATTCAATCACAGCCCTTCCCCCCATCCCCAAATTAACTCCCCAGGCCGTCCTGGCTGCATACTTCGCTGCCCAATAAACGTAACTATGTCCGAGTATGAGAACGCGGCACCTGAAGCGTCCCGGCCCGGGTCCTGTAGGGAAACAAAACCGAACAATTAACATTGCGGGAGGGGGTGCACATAGGTTTTAAAACGTGCCGACGCCCACCGTCCCAGGGACTTAATTTCCCGCGGCCCATACCCCAAGGCCGCTGCTGTGGACGCTGCCCCGATTCGAAACGAGTGAGTCCCAAACTTCATCCCCTCCATTCCCAGCTCTTCCAGCGCCCGCTGCATTAGCTGCCAGAATTGAAATTTCGTTAAGGGGCCCCCGTCCGCGTGCCGGAACAAGGGGCCCTCCCCTTCTCCTCGCAAGGCCACGTATTCACCCATGGCCCGCACTGGGCAGACTTCCTCCCTTGAGCAGAACCCGATGTCAATCTTCTGCCCCCTTGACCATTGGTCTGTCTTCGATCGGCGCACCAGGAACACCATCTTACCTTGCAACTGGTGGAAGTCGGCCCACTGCAGTGCCCGCCCGGATACATCTTGCCTGCCCGCCGCGACCAGCTCGCTGATCCGGAAGGCCCCAAAGAAGGCCACAAGGGCCGCCGCCCACATCAACACTGCCTCATAATCGTCCCTACATAGCCTTGCCCATAGCTTGCCCATCCGGGCCAAGATGTCCGGCGTCAGGGGGAACCGGGCATCCGCCTCCCTGCCCCCCACTTTGGCCCAGCCTTCTAACATCTTCCGAACCCGGAAATCCTGGGTCGTGTCCTGACACCCGAGGGCCTGAGCGTGGAAAGCCAACGCGGCCAACCGCCCCTGCATCGTTCCCGGCGTCAGGCCCCTCCTGTGTAAGTATACCAGGTACTGCCGGATGTGGTCTACCGGGGCGGGCCAGGTGGCTGGCAGCTCCATCAGGTCCCGGAAGTTACCAAAGTCCTTGGTCGCGGCGTCGTATCCTCGCCGTGTCCTCGGCGCCAGTGCCAGCTCCAGGGCCCCGTCCGCCTCCTCCCTCCAATCTGCCATACTTCTTCTGGCAGCCTCTCGGGCAGCGCGGATGCCTCCGGTGCCAGCGCTCTGAAGCGCTCGAGCTGCTGGCGGGAAAGAGCGTCCGCGATGGAGTTATCCAGCCCCGGGACGTGGCGTGCGCGCACCACGATGTTGTATTAGAGCGCGCGCAGTGTCAGGGCCCGCACCAACTCCATGACCCTCTCTGATTTGGATGTTAGGTCATTAATGGTGTATACGACAGCCATGTTGTCGCACCAGAATCGGACGATGGAGTTGGCCCAGTCCCCGGACCAGAGTCACAGGGCCCCCACTATCGGGAACAGCTCTAGGAACGTCAGGTCCCGTGTGATCCCGGCCACTGTCCACTCTGGTGGCCAGATGCCATGGCACCACCTACCTTTCCAATAGATGCCATAGCCCTGGGATCCCGCAGCGTCGGTCTGCACCTGGAAGTCTGCCCCTAACCTCAGCTCCTCCCTCCAGAAGGACACCCCGTTGAATCCCTGTAAGAATTCCAGCCACATCCTGAGGTCTTCCCTCATGCCCGCCATCACTTTAGTTCTGTGGGCTGGCTTCTTCAAGCCCCGCATTGCACCACAAAAGCGTCGTATAAACGGCCGGCCAGGCGCCACCACGCGGCAGGCAAAATTCAGGTGTCCCACCAACTCCTGTAACTCCCTCAGCGTGGTACGTTTGCGCCGCAGGAGGGTTGCCACCCTGGCCTTGAGGTCTTCCAGTTTGTCACCCGGCAGCCTACAGGATTGGTTCCAGGTGTCCAGTTCCACCCCAAGAAAGGTAAGACAGGTTGCCGGGCCTTCGGTTTTATCCCCTGCCAGGGGAAGTCCTAGTTCATCGGCCAAGGCCTGAAAGGAGCTAAGTAAGAACTTGCATGACCCCAAATCCCTCCGCCCACAGAAAATATAATCATCCGGGTAATGGGCAATACTGCCCATCCCCGTGACATGGCGCAACTGCCATTCAACGAAGGAACTGAACCGTTCAAAAACTGCGCATGATATCGAACATCCAAACGGCAACGCCCTGTCCAGGTAGAATTTCCCCTGGAACTGAAAACCCAACAAGTCGAAGTCATCGGGATGGACTGGTAAGAGCCTAAACGCGGACTGGATGTCGCATTTGGCCATTTCGGCTCCCACCCCACAAGCCCGGACCATGGCCACTGCTGCGTCAAAGGAGGTGTACCTAACCGAGCATAGCTCGTGGGGAATTCCATCATTGACTGAGGCCCCCTCCGGGAATGACAAATGATGAATAAGCCGGTATTCACCCGGCGCCTTCTTCGGGACCAACCCCAGGGGCAACACCCTGAAGTTGGGCAACGGGGGGTTGTCGAACGGCCCCAGGACCCTCCCCTGACTCACCTCCTTCTGGATCTTTTGCTCCACTACCCGCTCCATACCCACCAATGACTTCAAATTGGGTGCCGTAAATGCGCACCTAACCCCTGCAAACTGAATACAGAACCCCACGGCGAACCCCTCTGCCAGGAACTGGGCCCCTTCCTTATCTGGGTATCGGGCCAACCACCGTTCCAGGACTTTACGGTTGATTGGGCTGGGGCCCTTTTGGCAGATTAGGGCCTCCGCCTTGCGGGGGTTTCCTTTGTTGCCCCCCGTTCCCAGGCCTACCGAAGCCCCCCTTGGCCCTAGCGCAGTTGACGGCTGCGTGTTGGGCCCCGCAAACCGAGCATTCATGTCTGAAGCGACACTGGGCCCGGTTACAGGCGCCCTGGCCATTAAAGTCCCAGCAGACCAGCCGGGGTTGAACCTGCTGGCCCGCCCCCTGGCGGGTGCCTGCTGCCGGGGCCGGGCGCCTAATGATATGCCCACTGTTGAAGCGGTCTCCCAGCGCCGGGCGCACGGGGGTCATGTACTGCAACCATAGCGGTGGGTAAGGCTCATCCCACCGCAGGTGGGGCTGTGTGGCTGCCTTCATACGAAAACGCTCGTCGTACGTCAGCCAGGCATACCCCGGAAAATCCACGAAGGCCCTATAAATCAAATCCTGGTATTTAATGAGCGACTGCGCTCTCCACAGGTGGGCATGCAGGACCATGGACATGTAGATGCTGTAAGCCGGCAACCAGTTAGCCCAGTTGCATTCCGGCTTGCACCTCAATCGGCACTCTCTGTCTTTTGCATCCTCCTTTTCCAGTTCCTTAGGTTCCAGTTCTCTGTTAAGGAGGCTAAACAGGTCTATATAATCCCCTCGCCATATCCGCTACTTAGTGCCCTGGGCCAGGTGATCCCCTAAGGGGGACGCATAATCGGCATGGGGAAGTGCGGTGTAAGGGACCCCTGCGTAGACAGGGCCCGCCGCCCACCCTTGCAGGCCCCCCTGAGTGCTGCCCACCCCCGGGGACCCACCGGGTTGTTGTAGGGGGTTCCATGGCCCAGTACCGCCTGTACTTACCGCCCCCTGCTGCCCCTGGGACCCTTGCCATACTGCGCATGGGGGGATCTGCTGGGGTGCCCAGTGGCTCCCCACTGGGTTCTGTCCTGTGCTTACCTGCTGGGCATATGCCCCCGGGCCTCCTGGTGACACGCTGGAGTGCAACCCACCGAAACCCATACCCCCAGACCATCCTACGCCTGACACTTGCTGCCTGCTACCCACCGGGCCGGCAGCCCCCCCATATGACTGTTGCCCCCCCCACTGGCCCCCAAGGCCACGCCTCCTGTGCCGGTGTATCCGGGGCGCATGCCAACTCACTGTTGCCCTGAGGTGACTCCCCCAACTCCATCATGGGGGAAGGGGCCGGGGGCCCCGCGACCTCTGCCACCGCCTGGTCTGCTCTCACGGTTGCCGCCGCCGCCGTCCCTTCCTGGCCACCCGCCAGGGTCGCCCCTTCCAGCGCCGGACGTGGGGCTGGTGGTGCCTGGATCGCCTGGTCCGTCTGTGCCGCGTCTGGCCGGGCCGCTGTTGCAGGCATCTGTGGGATGGTGTCAAAATGCTCCGTTAATTTACGCACCAGCAGCCTCCTGTGCGCCCGCCTCCTGGCTTTGGAAGGCCTGTCCATATACCGGCCAGATGATGTCCCCTCTCCGGCCTGCAGGGCCCCGCTGGGCCCTCCCTCCAGGGCCTCCATGCGGGCCTCCAGATGGGCCCACCTCTGCCAGTCCTCTCCATCGGATGAGGACTCGTCCTCGGATAACTCTGGGGCAGGCCGTTTGGCCGGGTGCTTGCCCTTGGGCCCGCCCTTCAGTCTCCTTGGTGCCATGCCCCAGTCTCCCTGGGCCGGGTAGGCCTCACAATCACTGCCCCTGCCCTGCTTCGTCCCTGCACCCCCGGACTGCCCGCTCGAGCCTGTGCAGGCCTAGGGCCAACCCAGCCTCAGCAGGCTCCAGTCGCCCTGCAGTAGGCCGCGCTGGCAACTCGAAATCCCCACCTGACCGAGTGGGTACTGCCCCACCTGCCACCTGCCGTGGCCGTTCCTCCGCCAAGCACCCTTGTTATTCAGGGCCCCCACCCCACAGGCCACCATAGGCCGCAGGCCGCTTCTCCCGTCACTGCCCCGTCCCCGGTCCCGGGGGCCCCAGGGCCTAAGCCTCCTGCCGAGGCCTCAGGCCTCCAGGCCTGTAGGCCGCTTGAAGGCCGCCGCTGTTGCAAGGGAGATCGGGGCACCGCAGATAAAGAGGGGAGGGGTACCCCCGGCCCTCCGCCCACGCTCCCCCAGCTCCGGAGTGGGCTCTCTAGGACCGGCAGGCCGCCGCCGGCCGCCGGGAAAAGCTCCCTCTGCGCCTCTGCTGCGGCCCGCCGGGCCGCCACCTTTGGGAAGGCGCCGCCGTGCCTCCCCCGACGGATCTCCTGGCCTCCACCCGCGGTCCTCCGCATCTGCCGGCCCGCGCCCGCCGGCTGGAGCTCCTCCCGCTCCCCGGGTTTCTTTCCGCCGCCCCAACTCTTCCGGAGCTCGCCGCCGTGCCGCCACTTAGAGCAAAATGGCGGCCGCGAGCAGCAGAGATCCGTGCTCCCCTCCAACGTCGGTTGCCGCGGAAAGAGGCCTGGAGCCACGTGGCAAGCCCTTATATGGGCTCGGTCTCCACCCTCTGCGAGACCAGGTAGGTCTCGCGCGGCTTCCAGCCTGGGAGGGGGCAAGGGAGCTCCGCACTGCGCAGACGCGCCGCCGAGCCAGGCTTTCTTTCTTTCTTTCTTTCTTTCTTTCTTTCTTTCTTTCTTTCTTTCTATTTTGAAAGTGATTGAATTAAGTGAACAGTGGCTCATTCATAGATGTTGGTTGCACTCACTACATCATGAATGAAGCAGTTCTGAAAAAGAATTTCATATGAAGTGGCTTGAGATGTTATGAAAGTTAATTCTGCAATGACTGAATCACAACTGAACCTAAGTTGAAGTTATGAGCTAATACAGGCATATGAGCCATCTGACAAAGAGTTGGCACATTTGTACATTGAGTGAGATGGCTGAAACTTATCCTTCCCATCCAAAGATGAAATCTGTTAAAAGAAAATATGATCTTATCCATGTGGGTGTGAGTTACTTGTCCAGATTTAGGAAAGAAGCTATCAAGAACTACTTGATATATAGTATAGGCGACCATGACAAAGTCATTTTAGGAGGAAAAGAACTGAATTATGTTCAACATCTTAAGTGCATTATTAAGACATTATTTAAAAAGTATTCTCATTTTGTTAATAGGTTATTTAAAGTACACAAGTCCTCCAATATTAAAAAGAATACTTCTGTGCTAAAATAGCTTATGCTTTGGCATGGTACACTGGGTTTCTTTTAAAAACAAACTATATTGGTGATTGTAATAATATTTGTCAGGGTGGAAAGTATACAATTCCAGTAGAGGTTCCATGTAAATTGAGAGGAGATGAATCACATCCTGCTGTTATAAAGAAATATTGGGAAAGGATCTATGAGTATTACTTTTTATTAGAGATGGGCACGACTAAAAAAAAATGGTGTTTCGTTTGTCGTTTGGTCGTTTAGGGGTCCGTTTCGGTTCGTTTTTGTTTTCGTGACTTTTTTGCAAAAAAAATTGTTTTCGTTTTGTTAGGTAACAAAACGAAAAAACAAAAACAAAAATGAAAAATTGCTGTTTCGTTAGCATTCTTTTTAGTTCAATGCATCTGCTGCAACAAAAATGAAAAACATGACAAATTTGGTCGTTTCATTTTCATTTTCGTTTTATTTCAAAAATTTTGTTTCATTTCCGTTGCGTAATGAAATGAAAACATGAAAACGAAAATGAAAAATCGCTCGTTTCGTGCCCATCTCTACTTTTTATATAGTTTTGATCAAAACTGCTTATTAGAGATGGGCACAACTCAAAAAAATGGTGTTTTGTTTGTCGTTTGGTCGTTTAGGGGTCTGTTTCGTTTTGTTTTTGTTTTCGTGATGTTTTTTGCAAAAAAATTCATTTTCATTTCGTTAGGTAACGAAACAAAAAAACGAAAACGGAAACAAAAAATTGCTGTTTCGTTAGCATTCTTTTTAGTTCAATGCATCTGCTTCAACGAAAACGAAAAACACGGCAAATTTGGTCGTTTTGTTTTCATTTTTGTTTTGTTTAAAAAAATTCGTTTCATTTTCGTTGCGTAACAAAATGAAAAAATGAAAACAAAAACGAAAAATCGCTCGTTTCGTGCCCATCTCTACTGCTTATATCTGCAATGGTCATCTTCTTGCACACCATGCAGAACTTTGGGTGGGATGCGCAAGAAGCAGTTAAAGACACTTCCCTAACCAGTCAGGTCAGT
This sequence comes from Phrynocephalus forsythii, assembly GCA_029282475.1. NCBI lineage: Eukaryota > Metazoa > Chordata > Lepidosauria > Squamata > Agamidae > Phrynocephalus > Phrynocephalus forsythii. Next base: position 8,951,632 of record JAPFRF010000007.1, on the reverse strand, counting down.
TAAATCAACATTGGTTATCAATGAGGTAGCAGATGCCACAGTCAGATTGCCCTCATATCTATGTCATTGTTGCTGCTTTGTGCCATCAAAATTTCTGACTTACAGAGGCACAGGGTAGACATCTAGCAGTATTCAAAAATGGCTTATTCAATAAATATAAAACCCAAGACTGCTGAGATATGAGTGTGCATGTTTTATTGTCACTGAGCAGTGATCTTTGTGCTTGCCAGTTAATGCCTAAGAAAGGTGTGATAAGGTGATTTCTTGCACAAAGCTTTTTCAGATCAGAAAGTGGGAGCAGCCAGAAAAGTCATGAAGATATATATATCAGAGAAAGAAAACCAAACAAACAAATGCAGCATCTTCCATAACCTGGCAATGTAACCCTGTACAAGCTGAAAAAAAATTAACCAAAATAAATGGAAGCTTCACGAGTCCTTCAAGAGTCAAGAAAAAATATAGGAAGTAAGAGGATAAACTATGGCACAACAGTGCCATCAACTTTTTTTAACTTGTTTTTGTGGAGTTTCATATATCAGTGGTCTCCCTCAAACTGACTACACAACATAGCAGGAAAGAATTGTATTATAAACATCTTCACTGCAGCAAGATATATTTGACAGTGACACCTCCGAAATGTAGTGATTAGAAGGTGCAAAGAAGGCAATGAACCCAGAAAAATGACAATTTCTGAGACAAAATTTCTCAGAATTGTTTCCTCCAAGAAATTGTAAAGGATTTCCATAACATTTTGGAAATAATTAGTAGAATTATTTCCGGCACTTTCCCACCATTCAGAGAGTGACTGTTACCTCCCCTACCACAATATTCTAGAAAGGGCACTAAGTGGAGGATTTATGTAAAAAGGAAAAGGGGGGATGGCATTGCCAGTACATCTGCTATTATTATCCGTTTCAGTAGTAGTATGAAACCCCCAAATCCTTGCATGGAAAAAAGGGGGAGGGGAGGACGTGCCAGAACCGTGAGGAATGGTGAGGCCCAATTGAGCAACTGCTGGAAGATATTTCCTTCTTCTGGAGAAATGTCAATAGTTTTTTTATATTTCTTTCCAAGAATTAGGTTGGAGAATTCCAAAAGGCCATTTCTGAACAGCTCTATTTTGTATGCATGGCTTAAGGTGCATATTCCCTGAATTTCCACAACAGATTACAGTGATTCACACCTGCTACAATAAAAATGTGTAAGAATTGGTAAATCTAGACTCCTCCCAAATGCTCCCTGTGGCATTCCCGGTTGCCTGTACAGTTCAAATGCAATATTTTCTTCTGTCTCCCTCCCACTTCATCCTCTTGTACAGAATTCTCTAGTCATGTAGAGAAAAATGAGAATGTTATTACAAGAAAGATACAATTTAGAAATTAAAAGATTTGGCCTGCAGGGACATTGCTTCATTTGTATAACACAATGAGAGCACAGTTGGGAGAAATGGGTGATAAAAATAAATTATGTAGCATATAGACTACATTTTTATTTGCAAAATCTGATTCACAGACTGGTAATTCCAACCATCTTTCACAATCTAGGTGCTGTGCCGTGCCATTTCAAGAAGGCAGACAAAGAATCCCCCATCCCTCCTTATTTGAGTCTGATTCTAATTTCTCTGTTTGTATTATTTCCCCTCTCAACAAAACCATACATACTCAAATAGCTGTTCATTTACGTGAACATTTCCTTCTTGTCCTTTACAATTCAAATGCTTATTTATTTATTTATTTATTTATTTATTTATTTATTTATTTATTTATTTATTTATTTATTTAAATAATTTTTATACCACCCATCAGTCTGATGGCCACTCTGGGCAGTTTGCAACAAACAGCAACATAATTAAATATTAATTTGACAAAACAGAAAATAAAAATAATGAATGATACAATGAAACAAACTATCAAGAACCTGACTATAATAACAACTAAATAAATGTCAATATATAGCCCATTACAAAAAGGTATTTTGGGAGGGAATAGGGGCTCAGGTGTCCCAATGAATAAACTAATTAACCACAAAATAAAATTTTGGTTTTTAAAATAGACGTTTTCAGATGCCACCAAAACACTCAGAGTTTACAGCTGATTTTTGGGGCCAGGAACTCCCTCATTTGGGATGCTCCTATGGGAAAAGACATTTCATTAATTGTCATCAATCACACTCCTAAATCAAGACATAAACTGATCTGGATTCACCTGCAATTTGATTATCTTTCAGGTAAATCACCTTGAGTTTTCTCTAATGGACATAGTTGCCAATTTTTACTTACAAGGTTTTGACAATATACTCTCATCATTTGTAAGAAAAGAAACAGTATTGTAAGTTAAAAAGAGAGAAAGAGTGTGCATATTCATGTACAATAAAACAAATCCATAAGCTCCATGCCAATACATTGAGCAAAAAATCTTTAGCTGTCACATTTTTGTCAGTCCTGCTGAGAAAAAGAAGATACAATTAATTATCAGTGATTAAAACTTTGAGGGGCATTTGTGAAGAATAAACCATTAACATGTATTTTGTATATGATTTTAAAGCTAGATGTTTTAAATTGCACAGCCTTAAGTCATTTGATCCCTTCAAGACTGAATAATTTAACTGCAGTCACAAAAATATAAATCATTAGTGATTGTATGATAGGCATAAATTGCTTTAAACACACAGAATCCACCCGAACCTAGAGATCATTCATTTGTTCATTCATTCATTACAGTTCATTTCTAGCTGTAACAGAAATTACAAAGCACAAAATCCATATACAGCTGCATGACTAGATGGTAACGCCACCTAAGTCCTGCAAACACCATAGGTTATAAAAACTGAACACTTTAAAAGCCAAAATCAATCTCATCTGCAACAGCATTCTTGTTCATTTTCTCTATCAGGAATGACTACAGATAAGAATTGCACAATCTTGACAGTTACATGTCTGATTGTTCCTTGGGGAAGTTATAGTTATTGGCACTCCTTGTCATAGACTGGCTTAAAATCTAGACCAGATATCTTACCCTCAATACATCATAGAGAGGACATAAATAATAATAGGTATGTGGTCCTCAATTTCTTTTAGCCCACAAAGTCAACAATGTCCAAATTAAGCTAATATAATAGGGTAAATTACAGAGATTAAGATTTCATTTAGTTCTAAAATATCTTGGATCTTGGATCCACATTAATGGATGGACTCCCTCTTGCAGGCAACTTTAATGTGTTGAGACAATATTAATGTGTCAGGGAATTGGAATAATACTAATGGGAGGCAAGAGTATATTATGAGTCCAATTAAGGTGTCAGCCAAGCTGGAATAGCAACAGCTGAGACAGCACACTAAATGTGCCCAGCCTTCAGCAACAAACAGGTTCATTAAGAGAAAAGAACTGAAAGAGAAATATTAGGCAGAAGCCATGGCAGGTTACAGTGGAAGAGGATGTTAGAAAATGGCAGTGGTGCTCATGCACACTTCTTAGAGTTGTACAAATGAAGCCAATGGTGAACTGCTTCTGAATAATTTGTACCTCAAAAAATCTATGAGGAGGCAATCCAAAATTCAACAGTGAACAGTTCTGGTGAGTGAGTTCAGAAAACACTAGGTCAGCTATGGAGAATGAGTAAAGGGCAAGAGCAAATAGTGTTATTGCTAAAGAAATAACTAGACTAAAACTGAAAGGATGCCGAGTTGCTGATGTGCACAGAGGCAAAAGGAAAGTCTATTTCTCCATGATGCATGTAAGTGGAGCATAGAATATGAAAAGGGTTAATCAGGGAGAGGTTGGCATCAGAAATCAAAATAAAAATATAAAAACAAAGAAGATAAAAATGTCATTACAACTTAAAGACTAATTGCTGTACAAATTACTGTATATACTCGAGTATAAGTCGACCCGAGTATAAGTAGGAGCCCCTAATTTAAACCCAAAAAACTGGGAAAATTTATTGACTCAAGTATAAGCCTAGGGTGGGAAATGCAGCAGGGCCTGGCAACTCCTCCTTTGTGAGCTTGGTGTGTGTGTGATGTTTAAAATGACTTTTAGCCACCGAGGCAACTGCTTGAGTTGGTGGCTAAAAGTCATTTTAAAATTGTTTTAAAATGACTTTTTAAAAAGTCATTTTAAACATGGGGGGGCAACATGAGAAGCGGCACACAATGTTTAAAATAACTTTTAGCCACCGACCAAACTTGCCTCAGTGGCTAAAAGTATTGACCTGAATATAAGCCGAGGACCCTTTTTTCAGCCCAAAATTAGGGCTGAAAAATTAGGCTTATATTTGAGTATATACAGTAAATTTGTTTTCCTTGCAAACAGTCCAGGCTAGGCGAGGGTCAATGGTACCTTGTAAGACTAATGGAACCTGTAGGGAAAAATTCTTCTGATTAGTTTCTCCTATCCCCAGAATTTCCATCCATCTTACATGTTTTTCATCTTAAAGGGCATTCGTCTTATGAGGTACCACTGTATTTTAATGTGAACTTTCATGAACAAGTCTGCCTCCTCACAAAGGATCTCACACCACTTTGTTGAGGAAAGCTATCTACTTCTCCACTTTGATAGGAAACTAAAATTGGTCCTTAATCTTGATAGGGGATATCATTGCTAATTCTTGGTTCAGTAACTTCTATATACAAAGCTTTGCTTCGTCCCTGAGCAGTGGACATTCCATCTATTACAATGAAGAAAACAGACATATCCCATATGTGCTGCCAACTCTTCATTGAACAAAAGGCGGAACACAAACATGACAAATAAATATAAATTATGCTGGTTATACTAGTGGAGTGGAGAAATTTCTCGGTAACACAATACTGTTCTTTGTATACTGTGGAACAGCAGCATTTAGTCAAAGAAAGATATGTTGACACCTCTGACGCTTCGTTTTTAGAGAGAAAAACTTGCCAGTTATGTCTTCAGCCTGCTACCATCCTCACTAGTTGAATGTAGAATACGTAGAACTTGGGTGGACATTAGCCAGATAGGCCTCAACAAAACACATATCAAAATACACAGTAATATTGACTGTAATAAAGATCTGTCATTTGAGTGTAAAATCCTTTTTGTTGCATATCAATGTATCTCATTTTCCAGCAACAGGCTATATATTTTTTGCCTTTTCAGGTAAAAGACTATCCTGAAACAAATGGAAAGGTGTGGTGGCTACATATCCTGCTTGGGTGTACATTTCTTGATGAAATTTCCATTTTACTTGTCCTGAAACTCACTGTTAAGACAATGCTCCCCCTTAAATGTTTACTGACATTGTCCCCCCCAGGCCCCAAAATAAAGAGTCGACACATCAGCATATGGGTTTAAAACTGGGCCACAACTTTATTAATAACTTATTAAATAACTTTCTAAACTTTATTTAACTGTAACTGTACTGATTTAATTATGATGGGCCTCCCGTAATGCAAGTTAGCTTTACCACAATTTTGCTATGTTTTATGATGTCATGTGCCTCAGTATGAGAGTGCCTTCCATACAGCATGGCACTCGAATATTCTATTTTGGGGCTGTGACTCCAGGCCGCCGTGCATGCCCTGCCACTGATGGCCAACTTCTTATTAATGTCCTGCTGGGCCATTCATGTTGATCGAGAAATTTATTGCACGGCCGCCCAGTTCCCTGTTGAGGGAACCTTGCACATGACGTCCAGGGATAGAATTTACTTGCACTACCTGCCACGGCAAAGGTGCTGCTACGCATGCGCCTTGCCCGCCAACAAGCTGACCAGCTCGGCCTGGAGGCCCATCTGCAAATCATTCAGAAGAATGTTTTGGCCCTCATCCGAGAGATGGACACCATCAGGCCGGTACAGTTCAGGACGAGTGAATAAGATTTCCGGGTGAGAGATGACTGATCCCAGCCCCTGATGCATAGCGTGGGTGATTTCTCTATTCAAGCATCTTCTGGCTCTGTCAACCCGAGACAGGTTCCGTGCCCCAAGCCACTCTAGCTGTGGCAACATTGCTGACCAGACCAATCTGGTACAAGGGGATTGGGCCTTAAAGGCCTTGAGATCATTAAGGATCCATAGAATTAAGTCCTTCCCCTTAGCCCTGGTCAGGTCATTACCGCCCAGATGGACGAGCAGGATGTCAATTGGTGCCTCCTGAGCGCTATGGGATGCAACTGCAGAGAAGCTGTCCCATCTCATTCCACGGGCTCCCTTCCAATCAATTTGGATCCGGTCACTGAGTCCTAGGTGTGGGCCAAAAGTGCAACAACGTGCTTATTTAGCCGCCCAAAAAACAAAGCTGTGGCCACAAATGACCACTCACAAACGTCCATGCACAAAGTAACCTGTAGAGACAGAATAGTTAGCAACCACGCCGGCAACTTAACAGGCAGAAATAGGGCAGACATAGGTCTTATATCGGTTTGAGGACCAGCACCCAAGGGCACTTATGTCAGTGACCCCATATCCCATGGCCGCAGCGGTGGAAGCCGCCCCAATCCAGAAGGAATGGGTGCCAAATTGCCTGCTATTGAGGCCCACTTCCTCCAGCGCCCTGGAAGTAATGGCCCAAAACTGGTACCGGGTAAGGGGGGTACTATCAACATGGGTAAAGAGGACCCTTTGATCACCTCTGAATGCAAAGTTAGAGCGAAGGCATGAAAGGGGGCAGATCTCGGACTGAGTGCAACACCCCAAAGTGACCCGAGTGCCACGAGACCACTGGTCAGTCTTGGATTTACGCAAATGGATGACAACCTCCTGATCAGTCAATGAGACATCTGATTTTTGAAGAGATGAGTTGGAGGTATCGTGCTTGGCAGCCGCCAACAATTCACTAATCCGGAATGCTCCGAAGAATGCTATCGAAACCGTTGCTTGAAAAAGCGCCACCTCGAACTCATCTCTACAAACAGACCCCCATATATCATGCAGTTTAAGGAGAATGTCCAGCGTGATAGGCAGTCAGGTGTCAGTGCTGTGGACCCTCTCTTTGGCCCAACCTTCCAGCATTTTTTGAAGCACAAAGTCATTAGAGGGGTGGGGAAATCTCTGCACTTTTGCATAGTAAGCCAAGGCTGACAGCTTACCTTGAATTGAACACGGGGCCAACCCATTCCGATGCAAACAAACCGCATAGTGGATCAAATGATCGGCATGGGCTGGCCATGGGAGGACACCTTGATGATCGCAGAAGCTCTGGTACTCCCTGCAAGCTGTCGTGTATGTACGCCTAGTGCCTGGTGCTAGCGCCAAGCCCACTGCTCTAATGGCCTCGGCTCGCCAAGACTCCACACCTCCTGTGGCAAAACCTTTGCTCCTCCCATGCCCCCGGTGCCAACAGCCGAAAACGCTCCATCTGTTGACGGAAAAATGCATCAGCGATTTCGTTGCTGACCACGGCAACATGGTGGGCATGGAAGACTATATTATATTGGAGGCAGCGCAGTGTAAGCGCCCGCACCAGCTGCATGACCCTGACTGACCTGGAGGATAGTGTGTTGACTATGGCAACCACCGCCTGGTTGTCACAACAGAAGGTGACTGCTGAATTGTCCCACAGATGTGCCCAGAGCCACAGGCCGCCCACAATTGGAAAAAGTTCTAAAAAAGTGAGGTCCCTAGTCAAGCCCTGAGAGGTTCACTTGGCTGGCCAAGACCCCTTAGACCAGCGACCCTGAAAGAAGATGCCAAAACCATTTGCACCTGAGGCGTCGGTATGGACCTGGAGGTTCGCACCTAGGATGATTTCGCTCCTCCAGAATGACACCCCATTAAATTTGTGTAGAAATATTCACCAAACCGTCAGGTCCTCCCTCATTTCCCTAGAGATTTTGCGTCTGTGATGCGGTTTTGTAAGGCCAGCCATGGCATGGCAAAAATGACGCAGGAAGGCGCGTCCCGGGGATGTATTCGTTTCCATTAAGTCAAAACATCCCTTCATACTGTCATCTTGCCTTTGTTCTAGGCTAAAGTCTACTGCTGGCCCCTTTAGACTGTCAGCTAAATTAGCTTCTTCTACCACTTCAGACTTCTGAGTTTCCCTCTCAAATTCTCTTATGGACATTTGCTTTGTAACTGTGTTGTTTTCACCATTTTGTTCAGCTTGCTGAGCTCGTGTTACTCCAAAAGTACTCTGCACATGCTCTAAGACATCTATTCCAATTAAACCTGCTCTTGGGATTTGGTCTGAAACTCCTATTCTATGGCTGGAGTTCAAACCATATGAGTTATTGCAGTCACCATTTGTAATGTCTGAAGAGACAACTGTTGTGGAGCAAGGGCTTGCTGTCAATTTTGAGGAGGTAGCTAGACTTCTGTTGATTGCACTGCCCAATTTTGTCACAGGAGACTGTCTGGGCCAAGTACCATCTTCATTCTTTACTTCTATTACCACCACCTGTCTCTGGCAGAGCCCAGCATCTTGTATAGTGCTGTCAAGTTTGCTTAACTGCTCATAAATACTGGTATTACTCATAAATCTGAGCCACAGCCTAATTTTCTTTTCATCAGGAATATTAAACAGCTTCCACATCTCTTTTCCAATAGTATCAATGGTATCCTCTTTGCTGAAATAACAGTTTACAAGATTATTAGGATCACTGTTTTAACAGAGCTTCAGTTCGAAAGGATATACATCTACTTTACAATATTTCACAAATAGACCATATTCTACAACTTTTCTCACAATTGGCTTCTGCTCCTCTACACACCCATACCAATTTACTAATTTATTCCAGGCTTCAGTGGGAACTAAAACATAATTCACTTCATCAATAAGATACTCTTTCAATATTTGAGTTTCTGAATTTGCAAAAAGTCCCAAGTTGTCAATTGGTCCTGGGAAGAGTTTGGGCTCTCCCACATTATACCGGTCCCAGCTGTCAAAGCCCACATATTTCTTCCACTGTTTGAACCACCGGTTTTTAATCAAATACCAAAACTCCCCTGGCCGCAAAGGCGTTCCCAACAGCGGCTTAAGTTCAGACACCTCAGTATGGGCCATTTTAAAAAAGGTTTTCTTTGTATCTCTCTGGCACTTTAGTGACTGACCTAAATCTTTTCCTCAGTTGTTCTGCTGAAATGCCAATTCTAGTAAACACTAACTCTTTTCCCGTTCTTAGTATTCACTTTTGGAACTGACTTGAAATCAAAATCTTTTTATTTATTTATTTGTTATATGTGGTGTATAAGAAAAGGAAGGTTAAATGGGTCACAGCTATTTCAATGGCAACTGTAAAAATTTTACCTCAGCTCCCAGATTCTGCTTATGTTACTGTAACTGCTCAAGCTTGGCACAGTGCCCAGACTTCAAACTCTTTCTTTATTTAAAATATTATTTCAGTGTTTAAAGCACACAGATTTAGAAATGTTTCTTCTGCTTTTACACTATAACTTTTCCTCTGACCCTTACAATTCCACTTTCCCTCCAAAAGGAATTCTAATTAGCCAACTCCCGCTCTACAGAACTTTTGTCAGCTTTAAATCTCCTCAGGTCTCTTCAGCTTCTGAGGCAATAACAGACCTGATTCGGTGGTTGCAAAAGACACCTGGGAAAAACAACTACAGCCTGTGAACATCGTGCTTCAGCGGATCTGAGAGGACGAGAGGACGGAAAGAGCATCCAGGTGGCGACTAGGACATCCAGAAGTCAACTACCTGAGACACGTCGTAGGACAAGGCGTTATCAACTTCCTGCAGAGGAAAATCGTCGTAATCGACTTGTGGCCAAGACAGACCAACAAAAAGAAGGTGAGATCTTTTTTTGGACTTGTGGTATATCACAGGAGGGTTAGTCCACATTTGAGCACCATTGCAACACCACTGACTGAACTGACAAAAACGAAGCACCCATATGTCATACAGTGGGCGCTTGAATACCAAGCTGCATTTGAGGTAAAAAATCACATTTTTTATATCATACCATTCCCTGCCCTCCTGCTGGGATTGGCTGATGATTTGTATATTCATTACTCCTGTTTCCAGGGTTTTGTCACAGTGCTCGAAAGCGCGCCGCTGGCAGGGCAGCAAGCCGGGACTCGGCAGGTAGGCTGCGCTATGGTCCTGGCTTGCGTCCAAAATAAGCACGGGGTATCACCCAGGCTTGGCTGATGGCGCAAGCCCTCTCTGCTCCCGCATTGGCACCCTCCGAGGTGCGTCCTCTCACGATGCCGGTCAGAGCGAAAAGAGGCCGAGGAGAGTGCGTGCCCTCCATATATGGGCTTGAAATCTCACGCTCTCACGAGGCTTCCCTCGCGCCTCTTTTCACTCCGGGTACGGACAGCCGGAGGGGACAAAGACGCCCCACTCGGACGAGCCTTGTGGAGCAGGCATTTACTCCAGTTTGCAGGAATACTCTGACTGGCCCTGCATGAGACAGGCCTCCCTGCATGACACTTCACACCACATTCTTGTTGCATTGGTACAGCAATAAAAGTGGCATCACCTGGGTTGCCCCCAGAGTAGATTGATTGGCAGATGATAGTCAGTGGTGTACAAATTGTAAACCCACAGCCAAAATGCATGACACTAATCTTATTTTTCTTAGCCCTTTTCCCACTTGGTGGTGGGGTCTGCTAGAATGCATGACACTAATAGTTTTTCATATTAGTATTCCCCACAGGTGCTCTGTCAAGGACATGGGTTTGGGGAAAGAGCATCACCTTCTGGGCATGCCTGCACACAAAGCAGCCCAAATGGGGATGAAACCTTTAAATGGATTAGGTGGTGCATATTATATGACTGAGACCCATTGCTGCCTCGGATATGGTGATGTCTGAAGGTGGGTGGGCCACCAGATGCACCCCTCATTCACTTGAGTGAGAGTGAAAAGGCCTGGTCTATTCCAGTCTGATGGTGTTAATCTCTTGGAACAAGGGCAGGACATTTGTTAAAGGGACTCTAGGGCAGCCATGGCAGATTGGTTGCAGCTGAATTTCCCTGGCAGGAGCTGAGCTTGACTTGGATCTTGTGGTGGCTTGGCAGCATTGGGATGGATACAGAAAAATGATGGATGTCAGGCAGCAAGGAACCCCTTCAGGGGGCCTAGGATACAGGGCCAGGAGTGCCCCAGCTTAAAGGGTGAGGGACAGGAGCCTAGCCTTGCCCTGGTGATGGAGATATGGTTACACTCACAGGGTCTACAACAGCTGCCATTCCTGTGTTATCACCAGAAACGGCTGGTAATGTAAAGGATATAATGGGTTGTGCTTGAGTATCCCAATGAGACTAGACCCAGTCTAAATGCTCAAGTCAGGAGGACAGAAGGACAGCCTTTTTGTTACGTGTTGGTGTGTTTTATTCTGGGGTGTGGGATGGGCCCACCTAGCAATAGGCCCACAGTGGGAAGGATTGTTATCAAGGACTAGTGGTGCAAGGGGTATTACAATTACATGAGCACACCCTTAGTTTCATCTGTAAAATTCTGTGACATGGTCTCATGTCATGGCTTCTAATATCAGTTTGAGAGCAAGACCATTTTACTGATGCCTTCCTTTTTATAACCCATATTTTAATTCTGGTTTATATTGGCTTTGATGAGCTATGTTGTATTTTATTATATTGTACTGCCTTCTTTTGCATGAATTGTTTTTAATTTAGTCAGTTATTTGCATCTATGTGTAGGCTGTTAACTGCCCAGAAAGTGCAAAATGCACAATTGTACTGTAAACTTAATAAAATAAAATAAAATAAAATAAAATATCTAAGAAAGTACATATTCTGTAACCAGAGGGGGCATGTCTGAAAGGCAGAACCATTCAACTAAAGTTATGATTATGTATTTCCCCTCAGAAAACTTAAGTCCAAGAGAAATGTTAGGTAGATAATAAGCATACAATGCTGGTAGAATTATTGAATTTGACCGTCAAGTCTTCGAGTTCAAATATAATTCATTTTAAATGTGAAGAGTCAGGATATTGCTGATCAGAAAACTAGATATTGTGAAGCAGGCAAAACTACAGCACTTGTAAAGGAGGAAGAAGTGTCCATTATCACAGAGGAACTGTTGAGCCACCTTTCTTACAGCCACAATCAACCACTTGAGAACGCTTATTATAAAAACCTTGCCTTTCTCTGATTGCTTATTTATAAAATCTTTCTTTCTTTCTTTCTTTCTTTCTTTCTTTCTTTCTTTCTTTCTTTCTTTCTTTCTTTCTTTCTTTCTTTCTTTCTTTCTTTCTTTCTTTCTTTCTTTCGAATCAGAACAGCTAATTGTGGTTAAATCTGGACAGAAGCTAGCATTTTCCTTCTTTAATATAAAGACACATAGCCATTCACAGCAGGACTTATAAATTTTATAAGCATCTCCCACTTCATTTATAACTTTTGAATATATCATTTTTTACCCCAATGTCTTGGGTGGGTGGGGGAGACACACCCTGAAAGCTGTTATTACAAAAGCATATTACTGTGAGAAAAAAAAGGCCTCATAACAGGCTTCGACAGCTACTAACTCAAAGGCAGCCCATTAACAACATATTCTTCTTTCAATAGAGATGTATATGAAACACCCCCATTCTTTCTTACTTCTGAGTTTCTAGCCTCCTGCTGAGAGTGAATCTATTAATCCTGCATTTTTCCATTCGTCAGTTCATTCCAACACAATTCCACATGAATTCATTCATCAAATTTGCAGATGATATAACAGTAGTGGGGCTCATCTCTGGAGGAAACGAGTCCACCTATTGGGATGAGGTGAAACGATTCACACAATGGTGCAGAAATAACAACTTGATTCTTAACATCAATAAAACCAGGAGTTTATGGTGGATTATTGAAAAAGGAAATTAAATATTCAGCCCTTGATTATTGGTGGAAACTGTGTAGAGAAGGTGACAGATTGTAGGGGTTTTGGGTTATTATGAAGGAGGACCTGACCTGGAATGCTAATATTGTAGTGTTTTTTAAGAAGACCCCACACAGGCTATATTTTTTAGACTTCTCAGGAGGTAACAACTGAATGAGTAACTGTGGGTGACCTTCTACTGTAACTCCACAGAGTGTATTCTAACTTACTGCCTCTGTGTTTGGTTTGTGAGTTGCTCAGTGGCAGAGAGAAAGGCACTCCAGTGAGTCATAAGGAGGGATGGGCACAAAAAGAAAAATGAAATCCTCTTTCATCATTTTGTTACATAACAAAATGAAATGAAACAAAATGAAACCAGGAAGCAACATTTTGTTACAGATGAAACAAAATGGTATTTTTTCCCATTGAAATGAACCATTTCATTCAGTCTGTAAAAGGGGTCTCTTACCTGCAAGGTGGCCACCACTGCTGGAGCCCAGGAGCGGGAGGGGGAGGAGGTGGGTCACTGCTGCTGCTCCAGCACTCCTCACCGCCTCTCATCCCAGCTTCTGGCCTCCTCTCAGTTGGCAGGCAGGTGGGGGGGGGATGACTCCCCAGGGTCCTAGAGGCACGGGATTTGGTGCTGGGGAGCCATGTTTAGAGGGCTCCTCCCCAGATGCCAATGGCTGTACCCATTTAAAACAGGCCCAGTCAGCTCCAGGGGGATCCCTGGATGACTGTCCTCCTCTAAGTCCAGCCTATTTTTCCTTCCATATATTTCCACCACAATCTCAATCAAACAATTTCTTGAGCAGATGACAAACATAATTTGTTAGTAATACTCAATAAACTGATTGGAAGATAACTGGCTGGTCGATCTACTACCCTTCTTGTATACTGGGATAATTAGAGTTAAACCTGTAAGGGATACATGCTGTTTGTGGTCAAACCTTGTGGATAATGATGCCAGGACTGGGATCTATGTGTCTAAAATGACATGTAGCAGATTAGAGGGTTTACTATCTCTTTCTGAGGCTTTGCCTTGTTTTAACTGTTGACTCAGCTTGTTGATTTCTGACATGGACGGCCAGTCTCCTACACAATCCAAACTTTTCTGCAAAACCTGGGGGCTTTCTTGATTCACTACATAAATGTTTTGAAAATATTGATCCTCATGTATTTGCAGAAATACAGGAATCAAATTTGGATTAAGGATTATGCAACCCTCCAGCAACTATCCTCCAAAAGGATAGTTATTAAATCATGCCATAGGTCTCTCTGTGCCTGAAACATTTTTATCTTAATTAAAGCTTTATATTTGCTTTTCATCTTGAACCATTCAGCAGAAATTTTTGCCAAATTCTCTTCCCTACAGTATATAACCTATATTTTGCCACTTAAATATATTTTGCTATGTTACATTTTTGTCAAATCAGGATTTAGAAATATAAACCTCTTCTTCTTCTTCTTCTTCTTCTTCTTCTTCTTCTTCTTCTTCTTCTTCTTCTTCTTCTTCTTCTTCTTCTTCTTCTTCTTCTTCTTCTTCTTCTTCTTCTTCTTCTTCTTCTTCTTCTTCTTCTTCTTCTTCTTCTTCTTCTTCTGCTATGTGTCTGTCCCACTTGGTGATGGAGTTCACTATTCTGGTTTTTGTCTTCTACTTTGCACAGTCACAGGCTTGGTCCGGGTGAACCTGGGACAACTTCTTGCCATTGTCAAGAGTGTTCATCCAGCACTTTTTGGTCATCTCCTCAGTCAGGATCACTGATGGATGAAACCTTTTTGGCCAGAGTTTCCTCGCTGCCATGCAAGATGTGTCCATACCAACACAGCTGGGTTTCAATCATCCTGCCAGTGACTGGTGCAATGCTGTATTTAGATTGGATGTTGTCATTTTGCCTGAAGCAAGAGGTACATCATATCATCTTTGTTTCCAGGACACCAAGGTGGCATTCAACATCTTTAGTTGATAGCCAAACAGGGATGTGAATTCTGTTTAGAGTTTTATATATTAAAATATGCAAGGAATGTATTAAATTGCCATATAATTCTGATATGCTCTCAATGATGTCTGCTATTGTGATGGAGAATAACAAGCAAAATGCTGAATGAACCAATTGTCTCAGAGAGTAACCAAGTATGCTGGACCATTTTATATGGGAGGCTCTTAATGCAACAGAAGCCAGTGGTACTGATTCCATATCTGTATGCACGTTTATATATCTAAGATTCACATTCAGAGCCAAAGGTCACTCTCTGGGTGCCAGTCGACTATACAATGAATCAATGAATCCATTTGTCGATTCATTTTTGCCTTGAAAACCCTATTTAAAAACCCAGCACCTAGAAACACCAACATCACATAAAAGCTTTCCTTGACTACCGTCTACAAGCCCTGCAAGTTGGGTGAAATTTGGCTTCCAAATGTCAGAGTTATACACCCCCAACCCCAGAAAGTGCTCCCCCAGGCACCTACAGGTGCCAACATTTCAGAGAAGCTTCTCCCAACTTTCTTCTACAATTTCTCCAAGTTTTGGGAGACTGGGTTTTAGACATTTGAAGCCGGAGGGCCCCCCCCCAGAAAGTGCCCTTTAGCAACTGGCTTTGGGAAACCCAATTTTCAACAAACTTGGAGGGATTTTAGAAGAAAAACCAGGGAAGTTTATAGTTTTGAAATCTCTAAATGTCTGCAGAGAGCTTTTCTGGAAGGGGAATGTCTTTTTGGATGTGTGACTCATCTGTCTGAAACTCAGTCTTCACTAAAGTTAGAGAATTATAGAAGTGAGCCAGGGCAAGCTTATTGGCAGTTTTGGTTTTTCTAGCTGCCTGGGGGCAATTATATAGCTTGATGAATCAATAAATAAAAAATCAGTAAAATTTAGTCAATTATATTCATTGGAGATTATTGATTTATATGAATCTAAGTTATTCTAATTATTGATTTATATGAATCTAAGTGCAAGCACTTAGAGATTTCAAACAATAGATAAGCTTTCCCTGGTCTTTCTTCTAAACTCCCTCCAAATTTGGTGAAAATATTTATATGAATACATTGGTACCTCATATAATGTAGGGTTTGTATAACGTAAAATCTGTACAACGTAAAAAGTTTGTAGAATTCAAATTTTAAGCATGCACACGTTGGCATCACCTCTGCTCCCAGTCCCGACAACTCGCTTCGCTGCCCCCGCTTTCACGTCGTTCGCTGTACCACCACCGCTGTGGAAACAAGAGGGGGAACTCTCAAGTCCTGCCCCCGCTTAAGCACCAAAACAAAAACAGAGCCCTTTTTACACGAGCTGAGTCGGTATTCATACCTGAAAGACGGCCTGAGTGGCCCCCTTCTGCATGACGCTGACGGGCTTTCAGGCGTTTGCATCCCACTCACTCCAGCCTTTGAGGGCGAGCAGTGCCAAGTCCACCCAGACACAAAAGGCTTCCCCGGACATGCACAACACCCTCACAAAGCACAGCAGGTGGGGGGGAAGGCAAGAAAGGAAGCGCACTGGCCAACTGACGGTGCATGTGGTGGTGGAGATGCTCGCTGCACCCAAAGCCGGGCACGCCACTGACCCCAGCACTCAGGGGTTCATCTGCCAATGTTGTTGGTGGCCAGGCGGCGAGCCGTTATTGCTGCTGGAGTGCGCTGCCATGTTCCTGCCAAGTGGGCCCATCATCGGGGCCACTGCATTCATCTCCCCATCCGTCACTGGTGCTGCTGATGCCGCTGGCTCCCAGCCATCGCCACCACTGCTGCTGCCCATGAGGGACACGCCCGGAGGCAGCCCACAGGTGGCCAAGCAGCTGTGTGGCCAGGGCTGGTTGCGGAGCTTCGCCCGGGTGGGGTGAAAGAAGTGGCAGCACTACTACCACCACCACCATCATCCTCAACCCTTGCTGTTTGCAGGCGATGACAACAATGAAGAGGACGATCCACATCGGCTGTTGCAGCAGCTCATCCTCTCCGGCAAACTCATTAGCCTTGGCTATGCATTGGAATGGTTTTAATCCGTTTTCTATGCATTTCTTTGGGAAAATGTAATTTGTACAAAGTAAAATTGGTATAACATAATTTCATTTGGAACAAATTACATTATACAAGGTACCACTGTATAAATAAATGAATTAGCAATTTTAAATGATTTTTTTTTAAAAAAGTATCCATATCTAGCTAATAGTCTAACTGGAGTAGTTAAGAATGAAAAGGGCAAAAGTGTATAAGATGAAAGAAAATTTAAAAATCATTCAATGTTTTTATGAAAAACTATATACTGGGGAAACTTTCTTTGGGAAGAATCAGGGAATAAAATGAGGGGAAAAGGAGGAGGAATTGACTTCAGTAGACTTCCATTGTGAGCTGCCTTTCTGTTGCGAATTACCCAGAGTGGCATTGGTAGCTAGATGAGTGGTATACAAAATAAATAAATAAATAAATAAATAAATAAATAAATAAATAAATAAATAAATAAATAAAGCAGAGATTTAATGACATAGGCAATTAGATAATTTTTTTAGAGAGGATATAATTAATACTTTAAAAGTAGGAAAGATCCGAGTAATTGATGGGTTGGGGACAGAATGTTACAATTTTAAAAAAATATATTGGCATCTGAATTATTTTCTTTTAAATCAAGTAATGGAAGGTGAAAAGATTACATTATCTTGGAAACACTTGTTAATTATATTAGTTCTAAAACTGAATAAGGAGCCAACTGTACCCAGACTCCATAGACCTATTTCCTTAATGAATTAAGACACCAAGATATTTACTGCAAGATTAGCAAAGAGAATTAATAAATTTATTACTAAATAAGCCCTAAGTAAATCCGATCTCACCTGATTTTGGAAGCTAAGAAGGGTCGGCCCTGGTTAGTACTTGGATGGGGGACCACCAGGGAATACCAGGTGCTGTAGGCGCCTGGAGTAGGAACTGGCAAACCACTCCAGTACTCCTTGCCAAGGAAACTCCATGGACATGCGAGTCACGAAGTCAGTCACGATTGTAACAACACACACACACACACACACACACACACACACACACACACACACACACACACACACACACACACACACACACACACACACACACACACAGAGAGAGAGAGAGAGAGAGAGAGAGAGAGAGAGAGTATATTAAAGAAGAGCAAAGCAGTTTTATGATTGGAAGATTAATGGCTAAATTGAATAGAAGAGTGTCAAATGCAATAAATGAAATACGAAAACAAAATGTGATTCTGAAAGCATTTCAGTGTGAGGAATGGCCAACTTTTAAAGTGATAATAAAATATTAGGATTTGGGGAACAATGTAGAATATCTTGGCATAACTTTATTGAGTTAGAATAGTGGACAAAGAAATTGGTAAACAGAAACAGCAAATGTAGGGAATTCTTAAACTATGAAGAAATTGCATTACAAAAAAGAAATTGCAGGTGAAAATAAGTTAAAGAAAGGGACTGTAACTAAAATGTTTAAATATTATTGGTAGTAGAAAATAAACAGGATATGCTCAAAATAATATGGGAATATGAAATGAGAGTGGAAAAAGGTACTAGGGTTTTAAAAAATACATAAGATATAGGAATATTGAAATCTATGCCAGTAGGGAAAGAAAGAAAGTAAGGAAAGTAAGGAAAATATTTTGAAATCTATGCCAGTAGGGAAAGAAAGAAAGTAAGGAAAGTAAGGAAAATATTTATAAGCTAATCTGGAAGTTGAGTCATGGCTACTGGACTTCTTTTTGGAGAGATAGAAACGTTTCACTGTTCATCCAAACAGCTTCAGCCATGACTCAACTTCCAGATGACTGAGAATCTTCACTGACATATTCATAATATATATATACTCACTTTCTGAAAAACTCTCCAACAAATCTTGGAATTATATGGCTCTGGTCTGTAACGAAATAAGTAAAACTATGCAGTAAAATTTAGAGGTAGGTCCTAAAATTGTGCTTTTATCAATATATGATAGTGACAATTAAAATTATTACTTTTTAAGTTTATAAACAGCACCAAGATTGATTGTAGCTAGAGATGGGCACGACTTAGCGGTATTCCCGTTTCCGTTTCCGTTACTCGGTTCCGTTACTCTACGGAAACGGTAACGGGAATTACTCCGCCAGACTTCGAGCTCAAACCGACGAATGAACAATTTTGGTCTGATTTGTCATGCTCGTTCCTTGCATCGTGCGATCGCACGATGCCATGCGGCACAGAAAAAAAGTTTTTAAAAGTTAAAAAAACCCGGTTCCCGGCCAAAAAGCAGGCGGAAAAATGCCTGCCGTGCCTCAGGGCACCTACCAGAGGGGTTGTTTCTGGAGGTCCCCAGCCTCCCCCCCATCCCCCGTCCTGGGCTGCTCTGGTGGGACTCGCCGCAGGCTCGCAGCCAGCAAAAAGCCCAGTCTCGCCGCCGGCCGCCGCAATTAAAGCGCAAGCAAACGCCACGGACGGCACAGGAAATTTTTTTTAAATTCTCCCCCCACCCATTCCCGGGCCAAAAAAGCAGGCGGAAAAATGCCTGCTTGACTAAGGGCGCAGGGCACCTACCAGAGGGGTGGTTTCTGGAGGGGGGGTCCATGCGGTCCGGGCGGGGGATCCAAAATGGGGCGGCGAACGCAATATTGTTTTTGAAATCGTAGTCCAAAAACACACAAGCACAACAGAAACACGCGAAAATTTATAAACTGCCAGATTTTTCACAGTAGCAGTGGGTTTTTTCTTGCAACAAAATGTCTCTCCTCTCCTCCTCTGTCTTCCATTGATTTTATTTTATTTTATTTTATTTTACACCTGCGCAATGATGGGCTGGCTGAGTGGCCAGCCATGTGGGAGTGGACGACCATGCAAATTTTTGGAGCCATCCCACCAATCGCATGGCCACTTGGCCATGGAGACTTCTGGGATGTGCCAAAAAGCCCCCTAAAACCTGCCCTAGCCCCCTAACCCTAACCCTAATCCTTGAATCCTTACCCATACGTCACAGACTGTCTTCTTAGTGGGTCAGAGTGGCACCCAGAGGTGCAACCCACTAGCCCACCATAACCTTACCCGTCACTAGCCTAACCCTAGCCCTTGCACTAACCCACCTTAACCCTAAGCCAGATCTACTTGCATTGCACTACACGCAAGTACGATTCCCTTCTTTGTTAGACATGGCGGTGCGAGAGCCTTAGGCATCACCCTATGGCTCTGGGTTCACTGGTCTAACTGTCTGCAACTGGTATGCATATCCATATGGCTATGCATGCCATTTTGCAGCAGCAGGTGAGGAGGGGAGACCCCCATGTTGAGGGGTCTCTTGGAGCCTGCTTCCCCTTCCTAGTGGGTGAGGATAGGAGGCACCCACGGGTGCTTCCAGGAGCCCGCTTTCCCTTTATAGCAGGCCAGAGGAGGCACCCACCCCACAGAGGTGCCTCCAGGAGCCCGCTACCCCCCCCAAAAAAAAATCAGTACTAACGAAAACAAAAAAAACTGACTAATTTTTGCGAATTTTCACGAAAAACGGAAACGACCCGAAACGGAACCGGCCCGACTAACGACAACTCGAAAAAAAATTTTTCAAGTCATGCCCATCTCTAATTGTAGCTAGAAACTGGAAAACAATTAAATGAACAGCATAGAGAAGGTCCAGATCAGTGATTCCCAATGTGGTCTATATGGACCCCCAGGGGTCTATTTTGACTTGCAGGGGGTCTAATGAGAAAAAATGGGGGTCCACAAAATATAAATGGGGGTCCACGTGAGTGGACCCCATTTAGGCAGATCATCATCAACATTTAGGCATTTTGTAAATGCCTTGCACCTAACACAAATTGCTTTGGCACACTTTTTGAAAGATTTTGCAGCAATTTTTAGAAAATTTTTGTGCATTTCTCAAGTGGTGCAAAGGTAGGGACCTGATCCTTATGGGGTGCATACATTTCAAGTCCATTTTGCATTGTGTGTGCGAGGTTGAGGTATGGCATCATTTTTCAGAACTTAATAAAATGAGTCATTATGTTGAAAGCTTCTTGTGTAGTTATCTGAAAATGAACCATTTCTCTATTCGTCTGGATGAGTCAATTTTACCTGGTAATGAAGCACTATTATTGGCATATGTTTGTTTTTTTATGAACCAAGAAATCCATGAACTGCTTTTTGTGTGAACTTTGACAACAGATACTAAAGGGGAATCAATATTCAATGTTTTGAAAGATTATTTCATGGAAAAATCAATCCCTTTATCAAATATAATATCAGCAGCAGCAGATGGAGCACTGGCCGTATTTGGGCACTATTGTGGTTTTATAAGCCATTTAAAACTAAATCTACCCAGGGTGTTTGCAATTCACTGCATCATTCATCGACTACATTTAGTAGCTAATCTGAGTGCCAGATTTCATCAGTCTCTTCAATTTGTCATAAACACAGTAAACAAGATCCATATCAAAGTGTTGAATTCTAGTTTATTTACAAAGTTGTGTGAAGAAAATGATGAGGACTTTCATCAATTACTCCTTCACACTGAAGTACGCTGGCTCTCGAAAGGCTTTATGTTTGACAAGATTTTTTTCCACTTTTTGAGATGTTTTTAGAGTTTCTGGATGCTACAGCTCCCATTTTGAAAGAAAATTTAATCAAATGGGAACCTGGCATTGCTTGTTTAACAAATTTGTTTATTAAATTTAATGAGGTTAACTTGCAGTTACAAGGTGACAGTCTGGATTTAATAAAAGCAAAGTCCATCATTGCAGCTTTTCTTGCCAGAATTAATCTAATGAAGCAAAACATTGGACAGTGTGAATTTTGTCGGTTCCCCAATTTGTCATTGATAAACGTCCAGGATGTTGACATTTTGGTCTCTGTGTCCTTCACAGAGACTTTAGAACCAGTTTTGAGGATGTGTTGACTATGGAAATATAATAGTGGATTATCAATCCATATGGTGACATTGAAGAATTGGATGTCACATTACAAGAAGAACTGATTGGAATAAGCACTAACAAAGAGCTTAAGGTGCAGTTCAGAATGGGGTATCAGCAGTTCTGGCTTCAGAAATATATACCTGTTGCTTATCCTGCATTATGGTCTGTCACAAGGAAGTTTTTGATAGCTTTTCCATCATGGTTGCCAATTTTCTTACGAAAAAAAGAAAAGAAATCAATTGCAAATCACTGAACATGGAGATTTAATACTATATATCACTAATTTGAAGCCAAATATTGAACAATAGCTATCAGAGCATCAGTCTCATCCCTCCCATCTACAGCATTATTTGTGTATTAATTTTATGGAAGAATTTTACTAGGTTCTTATTTGTTTCATTCCAAATCTAAATATTTACTTGCATTTTGTATCTTTTCAATAAAGGTATGATTAAATTTGTACATGTGTTTATTTTTATTTTTACAATTGTCCATGCTACAAAATCCCCTATCAAAGTGAGTAGCACTATGTCAGCTGTCAAAAACACATTTGAAGTTAATAAGTTTAGGAATATTCAATATTGGGCAGGCAGGGGGTCTACAGAAAATTTAAAAAATGGTAAGTGGTCTACAGGGCAAAAAAGTTTAGGAACCTTTGGTCCAGATGTTGTTATTAGTGATAAATAGAGGGGGGAAACCATAGACCTTCTCAAGTGTCAATGTGATTTTGGAAAAGGAATGGTATTCCGTGGAGGGGGGGGGGAATGGTTATAATTCCCAATGGGGACAGATAATCTGTATATTTTTGTTGTACATTATTGTTTTTGTTTGCTTAATTTTTTAAAATATATCATTTTAATAATAATAAAAATTGGCACAGGAAGAAAATGCAAGTTTGCATCCCCTGCAACAGATTTTCTAAAAGAAGAAGGCAATCTCTGGTAAGGATGACCCCATCTAACATGACTGACACTTTTATGGAGCCATTTTCAGAGTTTCTACCTTGACAGTTTAAAAATAAATATTATAGGAAAAATAAAACAAATATTAAAATCAGATACTGTTGTTTCTCATTCATTCTCATTTCTGTACTAGCTGTCACATCCATCATGGTTATGCCCCTTGATTACACTTGAATGCTCCAATAGTAACTAGCCTATAGAGCAGTTACCAAGAGACTTTACAGTATCAAAAAACAAAAAATGTGCCCTCCTTTTGCAAAGGGTGTCCTTCCATCATATGGGACTCCTGCAGATAATTTAACTATGCTGTGATCACCCCAGACCTGCAGAACATTCATGCATGTCAGATTTAATATCCCATCCTCAATGGTAGATTTCAGGGAATTACTTCAAGAAAAATACTGCCCGTGTGAGGTTTGGGTGGCCGAAATTTCATCACACTCTTGTATATTGCACATTTAATGAACAAATTAGGAGTGATTTGCGTCACCTCTTGCTTCATAAATTTCAAGGGTGCTCAGGAAAGACCAGAACTGTAACATAACTGCTCAAGTGGCTTATTTCTGGCTGCAGAGCATAGAAGGACTGCATTGCTTGCTGAGGCTTGATTATTAGAGGTGGGCACAAATCAGAAAGCCCATGGATCAGGTTCATCTGGTTTGGGCCCACCCTTGGTTTGGTTCAGGTTCAGGTTCATACAATTTTTTTTAATAAAATTCGTACAAACCCAAACTGAACCAAAGCAGTTCAGGTTCTTACTGGCAACGGCTCGGTGGTGGTGGCGGCGGCAGTGAATCCTGGCCCCTGCAGCAGGGGCTTTTTGAGATGCTGGCATGGGGCCAGAGCCTCTTTTTTGTTTGTTCGTTTTCAAGCACCCATCATGCAGCCCCTGGGGCCAGGTGGGTGCTTCTTTTTTATTTTTTTCCTTTATTTTAGAGCACCGACCCAGCCATCCCTGGGGCCGGGTCAGCGATCCTTTTTAAATTTTATTTTTATTTTTATTTTTATTTTTATTTACTTCCGGGCTCCTGCCGGCACTACAGCTGTAGCGTGGGGCACTTTTTTTGTTTTTGTTTGTTTTCATGTGCTGACCACGTGGCCCCTGGGGCCCAGTCAGTGCTGGTTTTATTTTTAATATTTTTTCTTTATTTTAGGGTGCTGACCCAGCCACCCCTGGGGCCGTGTTGGCACTCCTTTATTTTATTTTATTTTATTTATTTTATTTACTTCCAGATTCCTGCCCGCGCTACAGCTGCAGTGTGGGGACTTTTGTTGTTGTTTTGTTCAAGAACCGATTGCGCAGCCCCTGGCACCCAGTCGGTGCTGGTATTGTTTATATATATATAGCACGGGCCAGTTGGCTTTTCCCTGCAGCCAGGAAGACCAAAGACCAGCACCAGGTAGGAGACATCGCCGCCATTAACTAACTGAACCAAACCAATTTTGTTTTGTTTTGTTCCTTTCATTCTAAATTCACTCTGGGGTTTGTTATTCATTTTGTTAGATAACGAAATGAATAACAAATAACAAAAGTTCATTTCATGCCCATCTCTATTGATTATTAAATTTTCTTGTTCTTTTTTGTCTTCACTGCCTTTATATACCTGTATGGGTCATATGACTGCAATAAATTTGCATAAGAAATAACATTAAAATGCCCCCAAAGAAAAGTAATTTTAAAATATACAGCATGAAAGCATTGTTTACTAAAATTGTCACAAGCAAGGTCATTGAAAGACATTTTGGCAACCATTTTGTATTCCATTCCTTACATAAGAGATATGGAGATTGTCAATGCAGTAGAATCCCCATATCCATGGGCAATTGGTTCTATGCTCACCTGCAATTAGTAGAGAGTCTGAATTATAACTAACTGTCTGTTGGGCCAAGGACACCACACCCACCAACATTTTTTTTATCTTTAAACAGAAACAGAACAGTTTTTGGTTGGGGGCTCTTGAGCAATAACAACCCAATTGAAAGCTTCCCTCCTTCACCAAGGCCCTGAGGTCATTGTCCACCTCTTTCTCTTTCACACAGCCACACACACAGGATACCAAAGGCTTCACGGACTTCTCTTCTATAAAAACAATTTCCTTGTTTGCCTGGGAGTACTGAGGAAAGGGCTCGCCAGGAGGCAGGAAGGGGGAGGAGGTAGAAAACTTCTCCCAAGAAGCAATCTAGCTTAAGACTCCTACTCCACCTCCTGCCTCACCAGCCAACCCAGTTCTGAGTTTTATGAGAGACATAGCTCTGGAGCCAAGCTGCCTAAAGAAGTCTTCAAAGCAAGAAAGTGATGGTCAGTCTGCATTTATTTGCAAGTATGGTATGATTTCATTTAATATTTTAGTACATATTTTCAACCAGCAGATAAGTGAATCAGTGGTTATTGATCCAGCAGATACAGGGATCCTACTGTACTGACAACTAATGGATAACTGATGTAAATTCATTTTGTTTTTCCTCTGGGCAGTTGTGATGTCAGCATTGTTTTGCTTTTTGCTTATTAGTAGTACCAAGCTCGTAAAGTAAAAAGCCCTGGTTGTCAGTGGAGGTGACTGCTTATTAGCAAATTACTGTATATAAACTAAAACTGTACTATAAAATCAACATTGTTTCCCTTGATCAGAAGCAACTGCTATATCCAAACTGATAACAAAGTACCTCCAGAAATCAACCAATGAGCGTTTCTCCTTGGACTGTGAAATACCAGCTGACCATTACTTAAATTGTTTTCCAGTGTGTCTAAAAACCGTATGCTTAGATCAGAATAATGCTTTTTATTTTATATATTCTCCTTATGAGAACATTTATATTTCTTTACACAATTTTAAGAAAGTACCTTTTGAAGTACATAGTTTTAATTTCCAAAGATATTGGTTTTCTTCCTATTGAGATTATAAACTCTTGAATTTTAAAAAATGTAATTTAAAACATTTTTTTCTGATATTTGATTATATTTTGTTTTTGTAATTTGTAAAAAAAAACAAAAGTACAAATTAATTTTTAACTTCTGTGACTTTTCATAAGTTGTAAGAATGAATTATAAATATTTAATGCCTGCAGTTTTTTCCTTACTACTGTATCTACAGCTGTCTTCAATATATTTTGGATTTGCTAGTTTTGAATTATGATAGAATAGTGATTGTGAACCTTTAGAGACCGAGTGCCCAAACTGTGATTCAAAACCCACTAATTTTTCGCAATTTAACCTGAATACAGGAGGTGACATCCGATCTCGCCCGATTTCGGAAGCTAAGCAGGGTCGGCCCTGGTTAGTACTTGGATGGGCGACCACCAGGGAATACCAGATGCTGTAGGCGCCTGGAGTAGGAACTGGCAAACCACTCCAGTATTCCTGCCAAGAAAACTCCATGGACATGAAGTCACAAAGAGTTGGTCACAACTGTAACGACACCACACACACACACACACACACACAGAGGTGGTGAAGGGGGGATGTCAAGTGCCCACAGAAAGGACTCCGAATGCCACCTTTGGCACCTGTGCCAAAGGTTCACCAACACTCTGATAGAATATGGAGGCAATAATGGTTTGGTCTTCAGTGCTGTTCTAACTCCACTGGCCACTTTGGTGACAAGCAGGGATGGGCATGAAAGGGAAAAATACTGTTTCATTTCACTTCCTTTCATGCTCACCCCATTTTGTTTTGTTTCATTTCTTATGATTTTTTTATTTTTATTTTTTACAAAATGAAATGAAATGAAAGGGCTTCCCTGGGTCCTAGAGACACCAGATTTGGTGCCTGGAACTCTGGGATCCATTTTTAAAGGGCTCCTGACAAGCTGTCAATGGGCAGAGCCCTTTAAACCTGGTGCTGACTGGTCCAGGTGTATAGGGCTCCAGCCATTGACAGAGTGGCAGAAGCCCTCAGAAAATGGTGGAGGCTCAGGGCAGTTCCTGATCACACTGCCTTCTGCACCATTTTCTGAGGGCTGCTGCTGCTCTTTCAATGCTGGAATCCCTTAAACCTGGCCCAGTTGGTACCAGGAGGGCCCCCCGGTACTGACTGGGCCAGGTATAAAGGGCTCCAGCCATTGACAGCTCAGCAGGAGCCCTTAGAAAATGGTCATGACAGACCGGTTCATTTCAATGGAACAAAACAGTTTGTTTCAATGGACAAAATCACCCTTTTGTTTTGTCTATAATGAAATGCTGCTTCATTTCATTTTGTTTCATTTTGTTATGTAACAAAATGACAAAACAGCATTTTGTTTTTCATTTCCTGCCCATCCCTAATGACAAGCTTTCCAGCTGTGATGATTCATTTTGTAAAACCATGAAGTCACATCCATTTCCCCAGATCAAAACTGTAATTCAGGAACTGTAGATGCGGTTGTGAGTGTTCAGCAGCAGGAGACGAGGATAACGTGCCCACCTTATTTTCAGTTATTGAGATGATTAACAAATTCATTCTTTCTTGACAAAATCATTTCAAACAAAAGACACCAGAGCTGAAGTACTTAGGAATTAAAGAGTTTGATACTTTACAATATTAAAGAAGAATAAAGCAAGGGGGGAAAGATAGCAATGTCTCACTAACTGTACTCCCAAGGTCACCAGACACAGCTTGCAAAAATGATTTAAAAAAAAAAAAACCCTACAATTTTCCAGAATCATTTAACCAACTTAAGGGTTCCGTGAGCAATGTTTCCAAGCTCATGAGCTTACTGTGCATGTCCGGAGATCATGTCTACAAACCTGGAATGTCTCTTGCCTCTTTTTTATCATAAGCAATTTAGCAAAATAGGGAAAGTATTTTCTTGCTTCCTTGGGAATGCTAATCAAACAAGCAGAAAGTAGTTGAGATTATTATGTGATATATAATAATAAAATTAAGTCACAGTAAACCTTTTTAAGTAGCAAATGAAATGTCATACAATAATATTTAAGTATAAGGACATAAATATGTTGTTATATTATTGCAGTGCTTTCACATGTACTGGTTAGAACAGTGGCGAACAGGATCTCACCCCCCCCTTCCTGGTCATTTGGGTTAAATAGTGCCTGTCCTTTTGAACTTAGATTTTGGCACAGAGAAGAAAAAAAGGAGATTACTTTTTAAATAAACTAATCTGAAGCAGGGCATGAAGAATACATCCAATACTGCAATACACATTCCACCTATGGCTGGGAGATGCAGCATAAACCTAATTAACTACAAACAACAAGTTCCTTCCAATTAATTTGCTCTGTGATTATTGTGGCATACAGTAATTGCATTACTTACAAGCATAACTTGATGTGTGGTAAACTGCCCTTTGAACCCAGGCCATGTAAGTCCCTGAGGATGCCTCTTTGAGTGCCAGTCAGAACCTTCTGAACCTAGATTTTAACCTTCCCAAGGCAGAAAATTGGTCACATGCCTGTTGTGTCTCCACGCCAACCATGTTAGGTAGTAGAGTTCCAGTTACCCAAAGTTACCAACACATGATTTTCTTTAGCTACTCACCCCTTCTACAACAAGGATACACTTTGGTAAAACATTAAAATATTTATTAAAATTGATAAAAAGCATAAAAAGATAGTTTAGTTAAATGGAAAAGCATGTTTAAAATAATACGTGAGCAGGCCTCTCCCAACAGTACTCATGAGATGTGTTGGCACAGGAAATGAAGATGAAATGTGTTTTGTCTTCTCCTACACAGTCTTGGATGTCTCTGCAGGCCCATTCTCATATTGATATGATCGTACCTGTTTGAACTTTGAGAGAAGTCTGAGAAAGTACTAGATAACACATGAATTTCTTTACAATGGCCTCTGTAGTCAGATAGGTTTTTCACCATAAATCAAATACTTCACTCTAAATATAGCCATTGCCAACCTGAAATGTTCTTTAAAAATTAACTATTTTAGCTACATTTGAATAATGGCAAATTAAAAATGTCAAAAGTATGGTGCCATACTGTTATTTTAAAAGCTGCCTGAACAGGACAGTGTATTATGTATCGGGCTATGAAACCAGAAGTTAAGAGTCCAATACCCTACTGCATAGTAGACATGGGCACGGAACGACGAAATATCCGTTTCCATTATCGGATACTGTTTCCGTTATTTAACGGTAATTCAGCCTGCCCAGCCTGAAACCGAAACGAAAAAGAAAAATTTGGTCAGGTTTTCCGTTACCATTTGTGGCATCGCTCGATGCGAAGCACAGAAAAAAAGTTTTAAAAAGTTTTTTAAAACCCGATTCCCGTCCGAAAAAGCAGGTGGAAATATGCCTGCCTGAGGCTTTGCCACCTACCAGAGGGGTGGTTTCTGGGGGGTCCCCGGCCTTCCCCCCTCCTCCTGGGCTGCTTGCACCAGGCTAGGGGGCATCATCCTCGTCGTCTCGCCATACCATGCGGTGGGGGATCCAAAATGGCGACCACATTTTTTTAAAAAATCGTGGTCCAAAACACACCAAAGCACAACACAAACACGTTGAAACTTATCTATTCTAATGCCTGAATTTTAATAGTAGCAGCAGTGGGTTTTTCTTGCAATAAAACATCTGAATTGTTTTTATTTTATTTTATTTTATTTTTATTTTTTTACACCTGCGCAATGATGGGCTGGCCATGGGATGGGACCATGCACATTTTTTGATCCATTCCACCAATGGCATGGCCAGGTTTTGACTGACACTTCTGCATGTCTCAGAGGGTATAAAAGCCCGAGGCACCTTCCAGAAGTCGCAGTCGGGTGTTGGTGGCAATTGAATTCGAGACAGAGATTATTCGAGGAGGGAGGCCTGGGGGCTTTAGGCTTTAAGTTAGGCAGGCAGGGAGGGAATTGAATTTTTTGCTTCCCTGCAGCTTTGTCTAGCTAAGGGAATTTTTTTCTTTGTTCACTGCTCTGGCTGTTTGTGGGGAGAGGATTTTTCTGATATTGGATAAAGGGGGGGTTGACTGGGAGTGGGAGGTGTGTGATTTATTTTAAAATATACCATTTATTTTCTATTTTTTCCAACTTCAATTTGCTTGCACACACACAATTTGGGTGTGCAAGAACAGAATCTCCTATCCTAAGGGGAGAATATAAATATCTTACAATATTATTTACTCATTACTAGTTCATTGTTTGTTTAACTTGTTTTGTTGTGTGTGCACTGACTGAACACACACACACACACTCCATTTCAGTGGATCAAGTTGAACTTAGAATTTAGAAAACTATTTTTTATTATTCCCTGTTTCCTGCACTGCAGTTTGAGTGCCGAAGGGAAGAGCAGTTCTTTTCATCTTCTGCCTTTGTTTGTTGTTCATTTCAACTCAAACACAAGTATCTCTCTGCTGATTTTTCAGACTATATTGGAATAAAAGGAAGTTGGGGGGACTTCTGGATTCAGTACAAATAGCATTTGATTTCAACGTTCTCCAAACTGAGAAGAGACACTTTCTTAAGTCATTTAGCTGCACTACACCTCTTCTTTTCTTAGTTGATGTGTGATTGTGTATATACACAGCTAAACTAATATATTTTATTTACACCAATATCTTCTTTTTGAGGCATCTAAGTAGCCCTACTCTCTTTTCAGGGTTTTTTTGGGGGTGGCTGGCAAGCCACCCTTCCAGAACAGGAGCCCAGTTGCTGCAGGTGCTGCTGCCAGCCCAGGCTATTATATTTATATCAGCCTAATCTGTGTGTGGGGGGGGCATTCACCCTACCCCTACCAAATCAAGTTCTTTTACTGGGGGTCTGATTAATAAGGCAACCAAATTCATTTGCTGGTTGCTACTTTATTTTTTTTTTGGGGGGGGAGGAGGAAATACAACACTACCCTACCTCAGTCTCATTGTACAAATTCCACCACTCCAATTCAATTACAGGGAGAGCCTAACAACAGTTTGCTTGCACACACACACAATTTGGGGTGCAATAAAAGAACCTGCTCTGATCCTAAGGGGACAGAATATACATATATATTTTACAATATTATATTTACTCATTACTCCAGCCCATTGTTTGTTTACACTTGTTGTGTTGTGTGCACTGACTGAGTGAACACACACACACTCCATTTCAGTATTTTAGAAAACTATTTGTTTTTCCCCCTGTGTGGCCTGCACTAGTGCGCAGTTTGCTGAGTGCTGAAGGGAAGCAGTTATTTATCTTCTCCTTCTGCCTTTGCTTGTTGTTCATTTCAACTCAAACACAAGTATCTCTCTGCTGATTTTTCAGATTATATTGGATTAAAAGGAAGTTGGGGGGACTTCTGGATTTAGTTCAAATACCATTTGATTTCAACGTTCTCCAAACTGAGAAGAGACACTTTCTTAAGTCATTTAGCTGCACTACACCTATTCTTTTCTCAGTTGATGTGTGATTGTGTATATACCCAGGTAAACTAATATATTTTATTTACACCAATATCTTATTTTTGAGGCATCTAAGTAGCCCTACTCTCTTTTCAGGATTATATTTGGGGTGTGGCTGGCAAGCCACCCTTCCAGAACAGGAGCCCAGTTGCTGCAGGTGCTGCTGCCAGCCCAGACTATTATATTTATATCAGCCTAATCTGTGGGGGGGGGGCATTCACCCTACCCCTACCAAATCAAGTTCTTTTACTGGGGGGCTGATTAATAAGGCAACCAAATTCATTTGCTGGTTGCTACTTTATTTTTTTTGGGGTGGGGTGGGGAGGAGGAAATACAACACTACCCTACCTCAGTCTCATTGTACAAATTCCACCACCACTCCAGTTCAATTAGAGGGAGAGCCTAACAACAGTTTGCTTGCAAACACACACAATTTGGGGTGCAATAAAAGAACCTGCTCTGATCCTAAGGGGACATAATATACATATATATTTTACAATATTATATTTACTCATTACTCCAGCTCATTGTTTGTTTACACTTGTTCTTGTGTTGTGTGCACTGACTGAACACACACACACTCCATTTCAATGAATCAAGCTGAATTTAGACTTTAGAAAATTATATCAAGGGCCAGCAGGGCAACATTGAAAGCTTGTACAAAAGAACACAGTGTGAGAGTAAGCTTGTGAGCCAAAATGATAAGTTTATTTCTTTACTTAACTCAAATATAAGAAAATATATTTCATAAGAAAATATATTTCTAATTTTACATATCTTTGCAAAATAAAAAAAAATGAGGAGGGTTGGCAGAGCCAGAGGGAAGGGCAAGGGGACCCCCACTAAAATAAATAGGGGCACGTTTCTGAAGGAAGGCACAGGAAGCAGTGCAGATAGTGATATTGCTGGTACCACTCCCTCTCCAAGCAGCAGCTGCACAACCAGCACCACCGGACCATCTTCTGTCACTGAGGGAAGCATGGATGACTGCATGCGATCCCCAACGCCACCACGCTTTGACATGGACACCCCCTCCTTTATCAGGAGGAAGACGAGTACTCGGAAGCAGAAACAGAAAGCTCTGTGCATCTGAATCTGCCAGATTCTGAGGACCTGTTGGCAGGAACAGACGAAAGGCAGGCTTCAGGCAGTGATGGAAGGAGCACCCCTCCTTCCACCCAGGACCAGAGTACCACCAGTGACAGCAGCAGTCAATTGTCCCAGCGGGGTACAAGCCACACCACCACCAGCACAGCAGTGGCAGGCAGTACCAGAGGGGGCAGTACTTTCCATAAGCCTCGCGGCTCTCTCTGGGAGCATTTTGAGAACAGCCGTGAAGACTCAAGGCTTGCGGTGTGCAAGAAATGTGGAGTGGTCGTGCGCAGGGGTAATGACCCCAAACACCTCTCCTCAAGTGCCTTGCGTAGCCACCTCATGCGAAAGCACCCTGGGACTCTGCCTGGGATAGTGTCAGGCCCTGGTTCCTAAAGGAGGAAGAGGGGGGAAGCAGGCAAGGGGAAGGAGGACTCCAGAGACAGCTCCACTGAGAGTGGGAAGAGGCAGGCCACTCTGCAGGAAGTGGTGCCGCTGTGAGAGTTTTGTCAGCCAACGAAATAGGGCCAAGGCACAGGAGACCACCACTCACGTGGTGGGTGAAATGGTGGCCATGAACAGGTTGCCCCTCTCCTTTGTGGAGTCATCAGGCTTCAGGCACCTGATGAAGCACCTGGCTCCATTGTACGAGCCTCCATCCTGGCATATCTTCAGCAGGCGGGTGATTCCCTCCCTTTTTGAGTCCATCAGGGACATGGTCCGGGCCCTGCTGCAGGCATCCAGAGGAAGGAAGATCCACTTCACTTCCGACCTCTGGACCGGTGGGCACCACGGATACCTCTGTCTGACAGCTCATTGGTGGCAACCCAAGGAGGTCCTTGACACTAGGGCATCCCAAGAAGTGCTGCAGGGGGAGCCACAAGGGAGCACCCCAAGAGGGTATAGTGTGGTGCTTCTCCAGGCACAAAGCATGGAGGACAGTGCCAAAGGCATCCACATTGCTGAGGTCCTCAAGACAGCACTGTGAGAGTGGGGATGGGAAACCGAGGGGCAGGTCAATCATGGATTCATGGTTACTGACGCAGGACGTAACATGATCAACGTGGTTGAAAGGGCAGGGTTCTGGGCATTGTGTGCGCAGCACACAAATTGCATCTAGTGGTGGGCGATGCCATTGGGCTGGGTGCACTGAAGGACTCCTCGTGTGAGGGGACCCTGGGGACCAAGGCCTTGCTGGACAAGTGCAGGAAAATAGTCGGGCACTTCTCACGCAGCGTCAAGGCATCCAGGATGATGCGTGAGAAGCAGGCGGAGATGGGCCAACCAGAGCACATCCTGATCCACGACGTGACCACCCGGTGGAACTCCACCTACGAAATGGTCAAGCGCCTGGTGGAGCAGAGGCAAGTGTTGGAATACATCATGTCCCACACTCCAGTCCTGCCTGGGGGAATGGTGTTGGACATTGGTGCTACCGAGTGGCTCGCCCTCTCCCAGATGGTGGGTATCATGCAGCCTTTTGAGGAGACCACCTACGTCCTCAGCATCTACAACATCAACCTGGGCCACGTACTCCCCCTGATACATGCCCTTCGCCAATGCCTAGAAGCCAGTATCCGGGAAGAAGCCGATCTTCTCCCAAAGAACCAGGCCTTGGCAGACAGGCTGTTGACCAGCATGGATACCCACCTTAGCCCACTGAGGCAGGAAAAGGTGTACCAGATGGCATGCCTTTGCGACCCTCGTGTCAAGGGTTCCCTGGCAGGGAGCGGTGCCGACCTGAACTCCTGGAAGACGGAGCTATGCTGTGAAGTCCGCAGGGCTGTCTCAAATCAGGCCCAGGCATTCCCGAGGGTGCACGGAAGCCAGAGCGATGCAGAAGAGGAATCCTCGCAAGGGTCCTCTTCCTCCTCTACTGCAGGAGTGTACACCCAGAGACCGGGTTCCTTACCAGCAGCCAACTACCTGGCCTCTGCCCTAGCCATGGCAGTCTCCTCCTCAGTGGAGGCAAGGGAGGAAGAAGAACCGGAACCTGCTTGGACCATGGTGAGGGAGTACATGGCCGAGCCCCTCCAACCCCTCACCTTGGACCCACTCCACTACTGGGCCAGAAAGGCAGATATCTGGCCCGCTCTTCCGACTCTGGCATTGGACCTCTTGTCCATCCCACCCACCAGTGTCCAGAGTGAGTGTGACTTCTCCCACATGGGAGATGTCCTGAGACCGCGCCACTCTCATCTGGACCCGGAGACTGTGGAAAGGTTGACTTTCATCTGCTTCAACCTTTCCATGTTGGGATTACCCCAACACTCCAAGACCTAGGTCCACAGTCGTTACTCCACCGGTTCATTCCAATCAGGCCTCCATGACTCTAACATGCACTACCAGAGCAACACTTATGCCTACCTGCAATTATGCCTGCCTCCCAGCTTGCCTTCCTCCCTGCAAGCCCGACTTCGTGCCAGCCTGCCTGCCAGCCAGCCAGCCTACCTGCCTGCCTGGCCCTATGCCTGCCTGCCTGCCTGCCTTCCTCCATTCCCACTCACTTTTAAGGGTTAGATTTTTGCCCATTTTTTCCAGGACTTCCCTGGCTCCAAACCAGGGAGGACCACTCAATGTTTAACTTTGAAGAGTCTCTGTATGCCCAATTTCTCTAGCCCTTGCCTGGCTCCAAACCAGGGAGGACCAATCAATGTTTATAATTTTGAACCGGACAACACTGTTGTGGTGCAGCTGTGCAACTTTCCCTAACCCTAACCCCATCCAAACAATGCCTGTATGCCTCCCACTCCCATCCTAACATTCCCCACCAGCGTAATGCAGTTATGCCTGGCTGTGACTGCCTGCCTGCCTGCCTTCCAACTTTGTCTGCCTGACTGCCTGTAATTCCGCTGCATGCATGGATCTAATAAGGGCTACATACATAGCCCAGATTTTATAGGGCTTCCCTGGTCTTTATATCCGCCCAGGAAGATTATTTTCCTAGGGTCATTGTAGGCCCAATATTTTCCCGTTGACCATGGCTGGTCTGAGTGTAGTACACCCTAATACCTGCCTTCCTTGATGCGTTCCTCCCTTCTCTGGGGTTTTGGAGCCACTCTGTTTACAAAGTGGTCGAGATGCACTTTATAACAACCTACCTCAAAGACTGATTAGCAGGAGCCTAGCTCTCCTTACAGCCTTAAAGAAATAGCCCTGTTCTCTTGCATCCACTCTGTCTCCTGGGTTGATGAAACTCGGTCTCCTTGGGTGGAGAAACTCTGCCTCCCAAGGCAGAAACAATCCTCCCTTCTGGCACTTTGGCTTTGTGCCTTCCCAAGCCTGGGTGGGTACCCTGAAAGCCTGCCTTCCTACCTGCAAGCAAAACTTCCTGCTTCCCTGTCTGCCTGGCTGCCTGCCCGCCCCTCTGCCTACCTGCCTGCCCATCAGGCTCCCGGTACTCCACGGCTTGGAGGAGGCCTTCCAGGTGCTTCTCCTTCAGCCTATCAAGTTAAGCCTCCGAGCCGATATGCATCCTGTCGGCCAGTCTCCTTGACTTGCCGAGGCAGCAACCTCGGCTGCCCCCGCCTCCAGTGCCTCTGGGCGGTAAGAGGCGGCAAATCACTTGAGGAGACCAACTTTAACAGGCACATCCACTGTTTAGATTACAATTGGGGGGCTCTGTCCTCCAACATGGGGGGGGGCACTCCCGCCGGTTACAGTCCAGGTTAGGAAATCCCTTGAACAAGGAGGGGTGATTCCTTCCTACTAGCACTCCGGCTTCCAAACATGGCAGAAACAATCCCTCCCTAGAAAACTTTCCTTGCACTCTCGGTCTCCTGGGTAGGTTAAACTCTGGCATCCAAAGGCTGAAACAATCCCTTTCCTGGCACTCTGGCTTTGTGGCTTCCCTGCGTGGACTCTGCCTCCTGGGTGGAACTCGGTCTCCTGGGTAGGCTAAACTGTGGCCTCCAAAAGGGGGCATCATGGCATTCACACAGGTTGGCACCCCATGGCATCTGCTGCAGCAGCTTTTTCCTGCCAGATAAGCAGCTGGCCCATGTACCCTATCCTCCAAAGAAGGTGGGGTTACTGGGGTATGTCACTATGGTCTCAAGAAGGCTGAAAGAAACCATCCCTTCCTGGGTTGGTGGAACTCTTGTCTCCTGAGTAGGCAAAAGTGGCCTCCAAAGTAGGCGGCTGAAAGAATCCCTCCCTCAAGTTCCCTGCTGGCGCTCTGGCTTCGTAGCTTTGCTGCATGCATGGACTGTGTCTCCACTGGGTTGATGGAACTCGGTCTCCTGGGTATGCAAAACTCTGGCCTCCAAAGTAGGCAGCTGAAAGAATCCCTCCCTCAAGTTTCCTGGCGCTCTGGCTTTGTGGCTTTCCTGTGTGGACTGTGTCTCCACTGGGTTGGTGGTGGAACTCGGTCTCCTGAGTAGGCAAAACTCTGGCCTGACTTCGCTTAGGTGGTACAAAATGGTGGGCCGAAAGTACTGTTGGTTACTGATACCGCTTGTCACCCCATGGCAGCCGTGCAGCAGCTTGGCCCTGCCGGATTTAGCAGCCTCTAGTAGTACCCTATCCTCTAGTACCCTATCTATCCTATAATACTCTAGTATCCTCTAAATTTCTCTTTCTCTTTCTAGTACCCTATTTCTATTTATCTTTATATTTGTATTTCTATTTCCATTTCTATTTCTATTTCAAGTACCCTATCCTCTATGAGGAGGATAGGAAAGTAATTTCCTGGCACTCTGGCTTCCCTGCATGGACTGTGTCTCCGCTGGGTTGGCGGAACTCTGTCTCCTGGGTAGGCAAAACTCTGGCCTCCAAAGGCGGCTAAAACAATCACTTCCCTAGAAAAGTATTTCCTGGCACTCTGGCTTCCCTGCATGGACTGTGTCTCCTCCACTGGGTAGGTGGAACTCGGTCTCCTGGGTATGCAAAACTCTGGCCTCCAAAGTAGTCGGGTGAAAGAATCCCTCCCTAAACTTCCCTGGCGCTCTGGCTTCGTGGCTTTCCTGCGTTCATGGACTGTGTCTTCACTGGGTTGGTGGAACTCAATCTCTTGGATAGGCAAAACTCTGGCCTCCCAAAGGCTTTAGATTGTTGAAATCCCTTCCCTACAAAACTTCCTGGAACTCCGGCTTCCCTGCCTGAGCCACCTTTGCATTACTGTTCAGCAGGAAGTAGACAACATCTAGACTCACTGGTACTGTGTTGGATGAAATGTTGCTGGTTGACAGACCATGGTCCACAGAACTTCCCTGCCGCTGGTGCTCTGGCTTCGTGGCTTTGCTGCGTGCGTGGACTGTGTCTCCACTGGATTGGTGTTACTCGGTCTCTTGGGTGGGTAGGCAAAACTCTGGCCTCCAAAGTTGGCAGCTGAAAGAATCCCTCCCTCAAGTTCCCTGGCGCTCTGGCTCCGTGGCTTTCCTGCGTGGATTGTGTCTGCTCCACAGGGTTGGCAAAACTCGGGCCTAGTGGCCTCCAAAGTAGGCGGCTGAAAGAATCCCTCCCCAAGAAAAATTCCCAGGTGCTTTGGCTTCGTGGCTTTCCTGTGTGGACTGTGTCTCCTCCTCTTGGGCGGAACTCGGTCTCCTGCGTTGGGGGAGAACGTGGCCACTGAGCCCTGTTTGGAATTTGGAAATCAAACACAGCTGCCCACACAAAGAGGGGTGGACTGACCTCCAGGGTTTTCTGGGGGGCCTCCATGGGCTCCTGAATTTGATCCTTGGGGATTCTGCCTGTCAGCTCCTTGGGATACTCCAGCTGGCGATGATTCCCCAAGAGGTTGAGGGGAACTGTATTGGAATTGGGGGAGAAAGTGAGAGGAGGGGCACTCATCCAGATGAGTGGGGGAGCATCTGTCATGCTTCTACCAGACTGAATCTCTGACTGCTAGTTGACCAGGGTGGCATTTGCTTGGCTTTACAAGGAGTGTCATTGGAGATGGGGACATTGAGAGGAGAAGACCCTCATCCAGATTTTGGGGAGGAATGGAATACTGTGTCTCCTGCTGCCTCTGAGAGGTTGAGGGGAAATGGGATGGATAAAGGCTTAAAAAAAAGTATAACAGGCAGCCATAACAAGTAGGGTGGCCGGTTCAGTCAGCAGTTGAAGAAGAGAAAAAGAGAATATTGCATTCTGCCCAGTTTGTTTGCATTATTGCATAGGATGCAGTTTTATGCTATGATATATTTATATTAAATATATTATTCATCACCAGTTTAAAGTGTTTTCTGCCTGCTCTGGGTCATTCCGGGACGCCCCCATGCTCTGGGAAGTCAAATCGCGCTAAACCACAGTAGAAACGACAAACGACAAACGAACCGTCGAAACAAAAAATTTCCGAAAAATTTCATGGGAAACGGAAACGGAATGAAAAGGACCCGGTCCGACAAACGAAAAATTGAAATGTCATTTTTCCTAGTCGTGCCCATCTCTACTGCATAATACAGAAGAGACAGTCTTGGGCAAGTTGCACAGTCTCAAAATGTCCCCAGAAGAGGAAGTGTTAAGCCACTTCTGAGTGCTATTGACCTAGAAAATCATGGAAAGGGTCACCGTATCAGAATTAATTAATTTGCTTTTTAAATAAAGCAAACCAGAATAAAATCTTCACCCGTATCTACTCCTGTTGAGAAGAATATGCTAACATCTTATAGCCAAATGGTCCCTGCTGAGAATCATATGGTTCACATAGAATTTTGCAGTCTTCATCTGTCTGAAGTAATTCCTGGCACAAAGAATAAAAGCTGATTTCTTGTAGTCAGCGTAAAAAAAGCAACACCAGTCCAAGAGAAGCATTTTGCCAGGAATATGCCACTTTGTGAACAACATCCTTCTTAAGGAGTGTTGACAAACTGGAAGTTGCTCAGACGAGAGCTAAACAAGATTAAGTAGCTGGAAAAGTCTGACTTTCCAATAAAAGGTAACAACATGCGTTAAGTATAGCATGGCGAAACAGCAGCTCAGGGGAACTATAGCGTCCTGCAAATATTTGAAGGTGTAAGCCCTAAGGGGGAGAGGAATTATATAGCATCATAAAAAGGCTATAATTAGGAGTTATGGACTATAGTTAAGGAAAGGACAACAACGACAGTGAGATGAAGTAGCCTGTGAAACATGAATCTCCAACAAAATAAAGTGCTACAAAATTTAAAAGGGGAGGAAGCTAGAAAATGTTCAATTATAGGTCCTGTAAGGCTCACTATATGAAAAAAAAAACACTATAGAGGAACTTGAATATCACAAAAATGTGACAGAAGAAAATGTTGTCTCTATAACCATTATTCAAAACTGGTAAACAGATATATATAGATCTCTTCCTTTCTCTACAGCCAGCATTTTTTTATTTTATTTTTTATTTTATTTTATTTTTTTGCTCAGGTGGTACAATTTTAATCCAGTGTGCAGCATAGTCTCAAGCCATTTTATACATTGAAAGGAGTCAAGCGAAATTGTGGACCTTTACTTCAATGTTGGACTTGCCACAAGCCTTGCCACCTGGTCATTCAGCCACGGGTAGTAGCATCAACATTAGAGATGGGAACAAAAATGAATTGCAAAATTCATTGAAAAACCACAAATTCATTGATTCATAGTCTTATGAATCAATACCCCAGACCAACAGAAATCAATGCTTTTTTAAAAGAAAAATTTGGTTGGTTGATTCATTAGCCTATATACTGGTCCCCAAGGCACCTAGAGATGCCACGTTTGCTGGAAATCTTCCCCTGAATCTGTTCTACAATCCCTCTGATTTTTGTGTGGATTTATGGTTTCCAAGTTATGCACCTCCAAATAGGCTCCCTCAATAAAGTCCTCCCCAGGCACGTACATACACCAAACTTGCTGAGATGCTACTTCGTACTCTTTCCTATAAACTCTCTAGGTTTGTTGAAGAATGGTTTCACCAAGCCATCTTCTAAAGAATACTTTCCTTGGGGGGGGGGGACTCAGTTTGTGGGTATATAACTTGGATATTATCACCAAACTTTGAGGGATTATAGAGGAGAGTTGAGAGAAGCTTCAGGAAAATTTTGGAGTCTCTAAGTTCCTGGAAGGGTCATTTTGCTGGGGGTGGGCGGGAGTGCATAACTCAGACACATGGTACCCAATTCCACCAAATGTTCAACACTTCTACAGGACAGCCAGAGGAAGTTTCCTTGCAATTTAGTTGCCATTAGGTGCCTTGGTGTATAGGGCAGTGGTGGCGAACCTTTGGCACTCCAGATGTTTTGGACCACAGCTCCCACAGTCCTTTGTGATTAGCAATACAGGCTTGGAATTCTGGGAGTTGTGGTACAAAACATCTGGAGTGCCCAAGGTTCACTGCCACTGTATAGGGTTTTAAATTAAAAGACAAATTGATTCATTGAATCATCAGAAAATTTGTTATTTGTCATTCATTGCTCTTCTGTGACTGTCACAATCTTCTGTCACTGTGTGAGCACATGTGCTTAATAAAACACGTTTTGGTTTTAAAACCTTAATTATTTTCTAGATAGCAGTCAAAAGATATGCTGACACTACTGGTCAGTGCTATGGCACACAGTTTATGACATATCAGTAAAGTACACTACACTGTGTCTCCTCAACAAATATGATACCTTTTAAAATAATGAAGTCAGCCATTGACTGAGGCAAAGTTATACTAGCAATGTAAAAGGAAATACTGGCTTTTGCTGGGGTTGGTGATAAGGATAGTCCAAGAGAAGTCCTGTTCATGGGTTTAAAGAGTAACAGTGGGCTGAATGTATGAGTTGAAGAATGTCTGCCATAATGGACACACACAACAAATAAGATGTTTGATCAGTGAAGCAGAGATCAGTGAAAATAAATTCCCACAAGAGTAACGTTTTACTGTTAATATCAGTGGACTAGTTTTCATAAAGTTTGGCCTACTGACTTTCCACAGAAGCCTCAGAACTCTAGTTAGGAGTATACTGAAGAGTACTTCTTTTTTTAAAAAAAATGTTTTTTATTAAATTTTAAACTACATACAACGACATAAAAAAATGAAAGTAAAAAAAAAACTACAACAAACAATATAAGTGCACCCCCATCCCACGGGGCCATCCATACATTCTTTTTCGTTGCTCCATCTTCTATTCTTCTAGTAGTCTTCTTAAAGTTCTCTTCTCCAGAATTGTTGTGAGATATTCGTGGACTCTTTCCCTTTTCCTTCGACTAGTACATAATCTAAAAATTTACCCCAGATATCGTAGAAAATGTCTTTTTTCATTTCTCCTCGTTTAACCTTTAAACTGCAGGACAGTTTATCGTTTATAGCTATATCCCAAAGTTCATTATACCAGTCTTCCATCTTGAATTCTAATTTTGACTTCCAATTTTTTGCTATAATTAATCTAGCAGCTGTCATAAAATTTGCTATTAGTTCCTTTGTTGTAACAACATAATCTTTACTTGTTAACAATGATAATAATGCTATCTCTGGATTACAATCTATATCCATCTTAATCATATTACTTAGCTCTAAAAACACTTTTTTCCAGAACCTTTGGACTATTTCACATTCTCACCAAAGATGCAAGTAAGTACCAAGCTCTTTTTCACATTTCCAACATATCTTAGAGTAAGCAGGATTCATTCTATTTAGTCTTACTGGGGTTAAATACCATCTAGAAACCAATTTGAAGTAGTTTTCTTTTATCCTGACCGATAATGATCTCAAAATTCTCATATTCCAAATTTTCTTCCAGTCTTCTTTCTCTATCTGTACATTAAGGTATTGGTTCCAAACTTCTCTCAAGGTGTTTAACTCCTTCATTTCTGATAATTCCCCTAGTATTTTATATATTTTACGTGTTATTCCTTTCTCTGAATTTTCCTGTTCAGACTCAAGCGATAGTAGGAAATGTTCAAATTTCGTGCATTCTCTGATTTGATTATTTCTCTTTCCCCAGTCCTTCATCCATTTTCCTAGTTGAATATAATTTAACCATGTTAAATCACTGGGTTGCAAAATATTTTTTATATCCTGAATTGTTTTAATCTTGAGCATCCAATCCTTTAGTCTAGCTATTTTCTTAATTTTAAATAACTCCAAATAATGCTTCAAGTTGTCTGGAAAGCTTTCCAAGTCAGTAACTAAAGCCAGTGGGGAACCCTTCGGAGACAAGATTTTCCTATATGTTCTCCATGTAACAATTAAACTATTCAATAGGGGGTTGTCAATCTTTACTTTGTTTTTAACTTCCGTAAATAAAAATGTGTTTATTTCCCCCTTTATATCCAAAGACTCTTGCTCTCACCATATTAGCGTCTGTGGTTTAAAAAGAATTTCCCCCAAAGAACTAAGTTGATTGGCTATATAATAATTTTTTATATTGGGTATACCTATTCCTCCTTCTTTCTGAGATCAATACCATAGACTTTTATTTATTCTTGATTTTTTCCCTGCATTACAATACCTATTTATCATGTCTTGGAGAGTTTTAATTTCCTTTTCTAAAAACTGAACCGGTAACATTTTAAAAATAAAGTTAATTTTTGGAAGTATTTTCATTTTTATCAATGCAATTCTGCCAAACCACGATGATTTTAGTTTAGAGTAGGATAATAATTTGTTTTTCATCTCCTCTTCTAATTTCGAAATATTTCTTTCTTTAGTTTTAGTAAATTCTTTATGGAGTTCTAATCCTAGAAATTTAATGCTTTTTCCCGGTTTAAGTCCAGATTTTTCAATCATCTTTAAGTCATGTTTTCCATAATTGAACAATAAACTCTCTGATTTTTGCCAGTTTACACATAATCCTGTTATTTCTCCAAATTCTTCTAAATGAGTTTTTACTCTTTGAATATTCTCTATTGGGTTTGCAATAGTCAAAAGAGCATCGTCCGCGAATAAACTAATTTTAGTTGCCCCATCTTTCCCTATACCTTTAATAGATTTATCGTCCCTTATGGCATTTGCCAGGAGCTCTATAACAATACAAAAAAGGACTGGAGAAAGAGGACATCCTTGTCTAGTTCCTCGGCCTAGGGTGATTTGTTCAGTCAATCCATCATTAACTATTATTGAGGAAGTGCCCGTTGAATATAGTTGATTTATTACTCCCAAAAAGGATTTCCCAAATCCCCATTTTTTAACAATATTTTTAATGTGGGCCATTGAACACAATCAAAAGCTTTAAAAAGATCTAGAGATAACATCCCAGCTTTAGTAGTACTCTTACCCATTTCATAAAGAACATTCAAATTCCTTCTAATAATATTTGCCATTTGTCTACCTTTGATAAAACCACATTGATCCTCTTTAATATATTTAGCTATAAATTTATTCATTCTTTTAGCCAAAATTGCTGTGAAAATCTTAGCATCTTGATTTAATAAGGATATTGGTCTGTATGACCCAATATCCATTAAATTTTTATTAGGTTTTGGAATTAAAATAGTTAAAGAATGGGTCCAAGATCTCGGAATTTGTTCTCCATCCAAAATTTCATTATATAGCTTCTTTAATTTAGGTATTAATACTGCTTTAAAAAGTTTGTAAAATTCAGGTCCCAGAGCGTCCACTCCGGGCGTTTTATTATTCTTTAGTTTGTCTATTACCTCGCTTATATCTTGATCTGTAATAGGCTTTTCCATTTCCAGCATATCTTCCCGTTCCAAGACCCTCTTTAAAT
Source organism: Phrynocephalus forsythii (assembly GCA_029282475.1). Classification (NCBI taxonomy): domain Eukaryota; kingdom Metazoa; phylum Chordata; class Lepidosauria; order Squamata; family Agamidae; genus Phrynocephalus; species Phrynocephalus forsythii. The sequence continues at coordinate 8,908,012 of JAPFRF010000007.1, read as the reverse complement.
TCTTAGTGATGTACCTTTCTATATCCTCCTTAGGTTTATTTTTTGCAGTATATAACAACTGATAAAACTCTTGTATAGCTGACAACTTTTCCTTCATTTGTGTGCATGTCTTACCTGAGGAGTCTTTTATAATCCCTATTGTATTCTTGTCTTGTCTTTTCTGTGCTAATCTGGCTAAAAGTTTTGAGTTCTTTTTGCTGTATTCAAAAAAATTTCTTTTTAGGTACAGAAGATTCCTTTGTGTTTGTTGTAAATCTAGATCTTCTAACTCTTTTTTCCTTGCTTCAATCAACCTCAGTATCTTATTATCCTTAGTAAGAAAGAATTGGGATTCTAAATCTGCTATTAATTTTTCTAATTTTCTTTTATTGAGTTCTTCCTGTTTTTTAGTTTTAATATTTTCTTTTATGATAAGGCCTCTAGCTACCGCTTTCAGGGTGTCCCATATGATTGGCGTTTGGCTACCTGCCTTTTCGTTTATATCCCAAGTTTCCAACCAATCTTTTTTAACCTTTTCCAGCACTTCTGGATATTGAAATATTTTTAAATTCATTCTCCACCTTTTAGCTTCTCTATAATTTTTATTTGTTGCTAAATCAATCGACATTAAAGCATGATCAGATGTTTTTATGATCTCAATTTCGGTATTATTTATCTTGGGTATTAGGCTTTGTGAAGCAAACACAAAATCTATCCTAGAATAGGTTTTGTGCACTGGTGAGTAGAAGGTGTATTTTATTTCATCTCCTTTCAGTTCTCTCCAGACATCCTTCAATCCTGTTGTATTTATAAACTTTGCTAGAGTTGTATGTCTTGTCCTCCACTCTTTCTTTTTACATACCGATTTATCTTTAATTTTATCTAAGACCATATTGAAATCCCCTGCCATTATTAAATACCCCTTTTTAACCAATTCAATCTGATCCCAAAGGAGATTGTAAAAGCGGCCTTGGTTAACGTTTGGTGCATACAGATTAACCAAAGTATAATGATCTTTTCCCATTAGAACTTGCAATATTATATATCTACCTTCTGAATCTTTTACCACATTTTCAACAACACATTCACAATTCCTTGAGATTATAATGGCAACCCCTCTTGCTTTAGATGTGCCAAAGCTTTTTTCATAAATATCAACATTTGGAATTTTTAATTCATTAATACCATCTCTTATTTGATGAGTCTCTTGCAAAAAGGCAATATCTATTTTGTGCCTTTTGATCATCGCTATCCGATTCTATTTCTCTTTGAAAATGACCCCAGACCTTTTACATTCAACGTTGCTAATTTTATAAACTTTCCCATAACCTATTTCTTTTGGTTTCAATATTCTGGAATGGTCCTGTTGTGCATACAAAAGTAAAAACACCATCAATTAATAAAAAATAAACTAAAATAAATCTAATCCTCCACCCTAAAAAACTATTATTTTCTCCCACCCCACCAGCTATCATACTGTTTAGCATGTGCATCAAGGGGATGGGAGGGAGGAAGTCGTCCACAGACATTAGCCAGCCTAGATCTCATTAACTCTTAAGTAGCGTGTTACTGAAAAATTCTATAAGTTTATTCTACCCCCCTCTAAACCACCCTCTCACCACCACCACCCCCCTCAAAACAAACAATCAAACAAACAAAAACAAAAAAAGGGAAAGGGGAAGAGGAGGGGGGAAGGGAAGAAAAGGGATAATGAAAAAGAAAAAAGAAAAAAAAACACCCCAAAAACAAAAATTAAAATTGGAAAAAGAAAAAAAAAAGGGGGGAGAGGGGGGAAGGGAAGTGGAAGGGAAAAGGGGGAGAAGAGTAAAAGAAGAAAAACAAAGGGGATGATAGGAGGTGAGAGAGGGGGAAAGAGAGAGGAGTAAGTTAAATGAGTTTCAAATATTCTTCATCTTCATCGAAGATTCCTGGAGTCGGAGTAAAAAGAGAGAAATTCACTGTCCTGATGTTGCCACTGAAGTTCCCGGGGGAGAACAGGCAGAACCTGAGTCGTCCTGTATGTTCCCTGCTTCAAGAAGATGCTGGCCTTCTTCTAGAGAGTAAATAGTGTGTTGAACAGAGCCTTTCCAAACTTTCAAAAATAGGGGGTGACCCCAAGAATAGCGATAGTTGTTCTTCCTTAATATGATTGTGACTGGTCTCATCGATTTACGCCAATCAGCAGTTTCTTTAGAAAAATCTTGAAAAACTTGCACAGTTGCATCTCCTCTCTTCAGAATATTAGGATTGGCTCTAATTGCAGACATAAGACGCTCTTTATTTACATAAGAAGCAAATCTTACTATCACTGGTTTTGGGGCCCCATCTCTTGACTTGCCCAGATAATGAACTCTCTCTAAATCGTCGTCCTCTAGTTGTTTGGGCAGAAAGGAGTTAAACCAGGTTAAAACTTCCTGTTTTAATGATGCCCCCTTCTTTTGAATAACAAAATTAATCAGTTTGGCGTTCTGCCTCCGGGAATAATCTTCAATATAAGTCAGTTTCTTATTAGTTTTGAGTAAAGCCTGCTTCTGAGAGTTAATTTGAGTTTCGTTTTCCGTTTACGTATCTCCAGATTTTTAAATTCTCCTGCCAAATTATCAAGCCGCTGGCCATTTAACTTTATTTCATGTGATAAATCTTGTTTAGTGCTTTGGAGATCCTTTGAAAGGCCATCCATTCTGCGTATCACATCCTGTTGATTAACACTCATGATGCTAGCTAGCTCCGTCCTCATTAAACGCAGTTCCTTCATGAAGTCTTGATCTGTGGGAGGAGGAGTAGTCTCCCTCTTTCCCTTCTCAGATCCTGATGCCATTTTTACCCCTCCGTCGTCTGGGGGCTGCTCGATACGCTGTAAAACTGGGCGATTGTGTGCTGTATCAGATAATTTCCTAGTCCAACCTATTGGCTGGAGTTTCTTTTTTGCTCTCTTACCCGGCATATAATTAGACAAAAGGCAGGTATCAGAACGTCTAACTGTTTGTAATCATCTGGTAACTTTCCAAGATGCAGTTTTCTAAGCAGCCAGCGGCCAGCAGAATCAAGCAGGCAAAACCGAAAGTAGCTCCCTTTGCTTATAAATCAAGCTTATCTAGTCTAGAAAAACACATATATTGCTTCTCCTGACACCCGAGTAATTTATTGATGCATTACTGAAGAGTACTTCTTAAATATGCTTTGTGTCCAGTCACCGAACTATAACTTCTTGGGATTTGTGAATGAGCTAGAATACTTGAACAAGTCTCAAGTTGTAGTGAAAGGACAACTCCATTAGGAAGGACAAATTGGTAGTATCTAGGTTTCCACGATAAAGTTGATTAACTATAAGGTCAGTGAGATACCTCAGTACTTAATTCATTTGACCCATGATAAGGTCTTTGAGGCTGCCTTCCAGTAACTGGCAGGATTAATGCCACAGTAGTAGGCCAAAACGAGGGAAGGTTCCTGCTACCAAATGATAACCAGTGCCCATGGCAAAGTTGGTCTTGTTTGGAAGTAAAGCAATGCTGTTTTGTGTTTTAAAGAAATATATTTACCTCCTCAGATGGCCAGGGTGGATGAATACCTCTTCCCTGTGTTCTCTATTGCTGAGTGGTACACCAGAGCAAACATTCACCACAACATTGGGACTTTTTACACGACCCCTAAACTCTGCCGCAAATGGCTCCCAGCTCCGGAGCTTAAAATTGTTTCCCCACCAGCTCCAGAGTTTACTGAAAATTAAGTGGGACCACGCCCACCTAAGCGCGTCCCAGTGCACTTTTCATGTACCTGCTCTCCAAAGGTGAAAAATCTTGATGCAGATGTGCCAGGCTCTCCTCGCTTCTTTTTGCTGTTGTTTTTTGCCTCCCGCCCCTTTAAGAGAAGGAATCACAATGATGGGGCGGCGTCCACTGGCACCGGAGGTAAGCCTTCATTCTTTTGTCCCTTTTTTTCTCCCTCCCCTCACGCAGCCAGCAGCCAGGAAGTGTGGAGGGGTGGGGACGCAGGAAGAGCGACAAACCCCTAAGATCTCTGGTCCAAATTTAAGGGACCAGCGGATCTTAGGGGTCGTGTAAAAGCGCCCATTGTTGAGATTGCAGTAATTCAGAGTTGGTGACCCTAATGCCCTCAAACCTAAAGATGTGTGGAGGGTTGCCATCTAACTCACAAACTTCTTCTGTTCTTAATGGCGATCAGTTCCTGTTGAAATAAACAGGAATTGATAGTTAACTGTTTTCCATGGAACAGAACCATAAATTAAAGGCAGGAAAGCTGGTGTGCGGAGCTGAGTTGTGCTTTGCAGGTAAGGGAAGTTGTACATGCATCATGCTGCTCATTTTGGGATGAAAAGGGGACAATACTTGCCCTGAGCCTTTGTACTGTGTACACATTGAGAGAATTGAGCTGAGCTTTGTACATCCGCAGGATCAATAAGAATTATATCTGGCTGTTTCCATTCTGACTGGGCCCTGCTTACTCTCTTTTTGGTCCTCCCCTATGTCTGTTACTAGAAGGCAGCCTTAGGAGCCGTTCCCAAATGGGCATGTCTTCCATTGTCCAGAAATGTTTTCTCATCTTTGATAGGAAAATGATGTTTCTCTAGTGCCCTAGGACCTTTTATTCCACCTTATTATGAACACCAGGAGCACTGGGCAGGACAGAGAATCCCACCCTCCTTTCCCCCTATCCCTGCATAATACTATCCTGATTAGAGAAGCATTATTGAAAGAGAGAAGGAAGGGGGTTGAGAAATTGGGCTTGGGGCCGAACCAATTTGGGGAACCATGCCAGAATCTTCTATTCTTAGAGTTTATCACACTGAGCTGCTCATGTAGTTATTTAACTCTCAATATTGGCGAGATCCAGGTGTGGATTGCTGGGTCTGGAGCTCTTTTACTGCTCCACAGTTGGGTTCCTAATCACCCATAACTTTATAGACAGATGGCACTTTACATAAATAGGAAGTGAGGTAATGCTAAAGAAGAAAATAAGAGGGAACAATGAACATTAAAGCTATTGGTACTTGGTGTTGCAGCCCAGTTTGCTGTGATTTGAGGAAGAAGTAATTATTACATTCTCTCATGTTTCAGGTATTCCTATGAGATAAGTGAAGCATTTACATTGTACAAAATAACATTCACATTCTTTTCTTCCCCATTGCCAGTTTTTCATCAAAGAAGAAATAAACCTATTTCAGCATATCTAAAATCTTCTCCTTTAAACCCCGATCCCTCCTTTCCAAAAATACACCGGGCATCAGCAATATCGCATAATCTCAATATTTTCATTTATTCTTCTGTGTCTAGAAAGACAGCATCTGAATATTAATCATAGACACAATCTAATTCGAGTGACTTTTGCTTCGCTTGCAACGTAATTGACAAGTGGCTATGAGGAGGAAAATTTCTGTAGGAGGATTGTTATAACCTAATGAAGCTTGTGTGTCTAGTGTGGTGAAGCTTTAAGAAAGGTGCATTCAGATATGAAGGGATGCGAATAAAACTGTGAGGTCGTTGAGATTTTCAGAGCTACCTCAGCAAAACAGAACGCCATGTAATCAAATGCGCGTTTCAACACACCACAGCAAGCAACCAAGGCTCACTTCTCTATTGAAGCAAAAGGGGAAATTTACCAAAAAAATAATTGTTGAATGCTTTTAAAGCATTGGTTCTGCTTACAAGAGACATTCAGTTTCTCGCATGGGAGAGAATGACAAAAAAGGCACAAGGGAGGAAGCAGAGTCTTCATCAGCTCTGTGGGGACATCAGCCTGGCTGGCTTTTACCTCCCTTGCAGCTGTCATCCAGCAGCTTTTCCTTCATCCCGCATGAAGCAGATGGGAAAAAGCCAATTGTTAGGCTGCGGTGAAATATTGGCTCTTTTTAGTGCCCCTTCTCCATTAAATTTGCACTTTCCCAAAGGTTGCGTTTACCACCCAACACTTTGGGCTTGATCATAATTTGGTCCGTGGTCATCTTCAGTCCTGCTTGATTCAATACGTATACCACAGGCATGTCTAAACTTCGGCCCTCCAGATGTTTTGGACTACAACTCCCGTGGTCCTTTGCCACTGGAAACATAGGCTTGGAATTCTGGGAGTTGTGGTCCAGAACATCAGGAGGGCCGAAGTTTTGACATGCCTGGTGTACCAGATCCAGACTGATCAGTAAATTCAGATTGCTATCCTGCACACTGATTTGAACCACTAAATCATGGGGCTACGAACCTTTCTCTCTCCCACATGTGTACATGAATTTGGAAATGTGATGGAGTGCAAAGAAGGAAGGAAACATGCCATAGCTAGCTAGTTTGTGTATTGGCCACCTTCGAATTTTACTCCCTAAAAGCATGATGAGCAAGGGACATCTCCTCTCCATCCTTCCAAATTACCTTTCTCTCTGCAGCCTGGCTCCTGTCCATCTCCACATAAAGAGCCTTTGCATCATCCTAGACCTCAGTTTGCCCACTTTGCTTCAATCCAGACCTCATACAAATCAGCCTGGATCAGGGCAATTCATTCTGGCATTCTAGATCTAGCCAAAACTGCTGAACAGCTTTATATTCACTTTTTATGGAAGTTATGATGACATCCATAGTTTTATTTTATTTCATTTCATTCAATCATGCTGGTGCACCATCTTAAAGTTAGGGGAAAAAATCTCTTCCATCCATAGGCCAAACCTATAACAAAAATACATCCTGAAGAATCTGTTTACTCATCTGGTTTGCAACACCAAAGCCAGATGGGGCAATTGTGTTTGTTTCTTGGAATTCTCCCTATATCCCTGTGTGAATGCCAGGGGTTTGGTCCACTCTTCAACTTTTATCTGAAAACAGTACACGTGCCAAGGTAATCCAGACAACACTAAGCTACAGATGGACCAGGAATCTGACTCGGTGTAAGGCATATTTGATTATTGCTTTGTCTTCTACCCCATAACTGTTTTGCCATTACTTGAAAATGGAAAGTTACATAGATTTGTCAGCAGGTGTCCCATTACTCAATGTACATATAAAAATGAGCACTTTTTTGAATTGCTTGTGTCAAGCATTAGGAAAATGCTTTTAGATTTCAGGAATCATTAATTGTTCTGAGACTTTGCCAGAGGCTCTCAGTATCCATTGTTTCTTTAATCTGGCACAAGTTACGAATTCTCTCTATATCCGGAGAAGCTTCTGAATTATTGTTCCATTAAGGGTTGCAAAGTTAATCCCTTGAACGTGCTTTTACAATCAGTAAATATGCAGCATGGGTACATCATTTTAGAGTATTGCTGGAAGCACTTGCTTATTGATATTCCTTCCAGAAGCAAGGAGGAGCGAGGAGGAGGGGTTTCAGAGCCTTTACAAATTTCTGGGAACACGTGAGCAGGAACTTTTGCTACTGCTTGCATTTTAAAGCCTAGAGTTCTGTGCTCTTTAAATCTTTTCCTTCCGGAAGCAAGGAGGAGTGAGGAGGAGGGGTTTCAGAGCCTTTACAAATTTCTGGGAATACGTGAGCAGGAACTTTTGCTACTGCTTGCATTTTAAAGCCTAGAGTTCTGTGCTCTTTAAATCTTTTCCTTCCAGAAGCAAGGAGGAGTGAGGAGGAGGGGTTTCAGAGCCTTTACAAATTTCTGGGAACACTTGAGCAGCGCACATCTGACGGTGCATGCAACTTTAAAAAAAGGGGAAAAAGAAAAATTATAAATATTTATATAAAAAGAAAAGAGGAGAAAGGCAGATACCTTAATAAATTAACAATATTGAGTTATAAGAAACTCACCATATTTAGTCAATATGGAGGGTCAGGGGGCAGATGTAGTTACTTGTATCATCTGCATGTTTTTTTTGCCAAAACAACTGCCAGCTTACACATGCTCAATGTGCAAGCAAGTAGCCCTCTTGGAGGACAAGGTCAGGCAGCTGGAGGCCTGTGTTTCTAATCTTCGCAAGGTTAGGGAACAGGAGGGTGTTTTGCAGGAAGCAGAGAACAACTTTGCCAACACAGGGGACAGGGGTAATCTCAATCAGGACGATGGCATTTCACAAATACAGGAGACAGACACTTGGAAGAATGTCACAGTCAGAAAGGGAAGAACTAGGAAACAGACAGGAAGTTTGCAGTTGCAAAATAGATTCCAACCTCTCTCCCTTATTGACCAGGAGAAGGAACTGCACCAAGAGCAGCCTCAAGACCTTGCACAAAGGAATCCGAATCCTACAGCGCACCAGGAGGCATCTCCCAAGCCTTGGAGGAGGTGGGTGGTGGTAGTTGGGGATTCCTTGCTTAGATGGACAGAAGCGGTCATCTGCAGGCCTGACAAAATGAACAGGGAGGTCTGCTGTTTCCCTGGAGCCAAGATTCAGGATGTAATGGAGAGACTGACAAGACTCATCAAGCCCTCTGATTCTAACCCTTTTCTCTTGGTCCATGTAGGAACTAATGATACTTCAAAATGCAGCTTTCAGGATATCGCAAAAGTGTACAAAGAGATGGATAGGAAGCTGAAGGATGTGGGTGGGCAGGTGGTAATCTCATCTCTCCTCCCTGTAGAAGGATGTGGCCCATGAAGGGAAAGAACAATAGTGTAAGTGAACAATTGGCTTCGGAGATGGTGCCGGCAGGAACGATTCGGATTCTTGGACCATGGTTTGCTTTTTCATTCAGATGGGATATTGGGCCAGGATGGGGTGCACCTCACCAATGCTGGTAGGAATCTTTTTGCCAAAAGACTTGCAGATTTAATAAGGAGAGATTTAAACTGAGTTTGCAGGGGGAGGAAGAAAATTCTATTAACGGTAGAGATACAGAAGGGGTTGTGGACATTAGCCCAATTGTTGAAATAAGAGCAGGACAAGAAGTAGTTCAGACCATCAGTGCAAGGAAAAACAGGTTAAGCAAAGGACATGTAAGAAGCACACACAGCCTCAAATGTCTCTACCCCAATGCACAGTGCATGGGGAACAAACAAGAGGAGCTGGAACTCCTAATACAGCAAAATAAATATGACATAATTGGCATCACTGAAACATGGTAGGATGAGACTTATAATTGGAATGTAGTCATTGGAGGGTGTAACCTGTTTCATAAGAACAGGCCGAGTAAGAAAGGAAGAGGTGTAGCTTTATATATTAAATATAAAGACATTTATACTTAAGTATAAAGACATTTATACTTATAGGATGTCATAAACAGCAGAGGAACCATGTTGAGAGTGTTTGGGTGAAAATCAGGGGTGAAAAAAAACCTAGGAGGGATGTCATTGTGGGGGTATATTATAGACCCCCAAGCCAGCTGGAGGAGTGGGATGATGCCTTCTTTGAGCAGATGGCCACACAGTCAAAGAGAGAGATGTAGTACTAATGGGAAATTTTAACTATCCTGATATATGCTGGCAGTCCTACTCAGCTAAGAATGCAAGGTCTAACAAATTCCTTACTGCCCTTGCAGACAATTTCATGGTCCAGAAGGTAGAGGAAGCAAATCATTTTAGATCTGGTCTTAACCAATAAGGAGGACCTTGTAAATGGGGTCGAAGTGGTGGGATCATTAGGTAAAAGTGACCATGCCCTCTTGGAATTTGTTATGCAGTTGGAAGGTGAAGCTAAGCATAGTCAGACAATAATCCTGGACTTTAAGAAAGCCAGTTTTTGTAAACTTAGGGAATTATTGGCTGTGATTCCATGGACCAACACACTGAAAGAGAAGGGAGTCCAAGATGGATGGGAGTTCCTTAAAAGCGAGATATTAAAGGCACAATCTAAAACTGTTCCAACAAGAAGAAAAAATGGGAGAGGGCTAAAGAAACCACAATGGTTTACTAAAGAACTTTCAACTCAGCTAACTATAAAGAAAAACAAGTACAGGGAATGGAAAAATGGGAAATGCACCAAAGAGGAATATAAGCAAACAGTTAATATATGCAGGGGGATGGTAAAAAAAGCTAAAGCGCAAAACAAACTTAGACTTGCCAGAGAGATTAAAGATAGTAAAAAGGGTTTATTTAGTTATGTCTGCAGCAAAAGGAAAAATAAGGAAATGATAGGCTCTCTGCGTGGCAATGATAACCAGTTACTAACAGGAGACAAGGAAAAGGCAGACTACTCAACATCTTCTTTGCCTCCGTTTTCTCCAAAAAGGAAGAAAGAGATCTGCTGGGACAAAGAGTAGATGAGGTAGGATGGGAATTGCAACATAGAATAGGTAGAGAGCTAGTACTGGAACACCTGGAAGCATTAAATGAATTTAAGTCTCCAGGGCCAGATGAATTACACCCAAGGATATGAAAAGAACTGGCAGAAGTAATTTCTGAACCATTGGCAATAATCTTTGAGAGATCCTGGAGAACAGGGGAAGTCCCCATCGACTGGAGGAGGGCTAATGTTGTCCCCATCTTCAAAAAGGGAAAAAAAGAGGACCCAAATAATTACCGCCCAGTCAGCTTGACTTCAATTCCTGGAAAGATCCTAGAACATATTATTAAACAGGCAGTATGCAATTATTTAACAAACAATGCTGTCATTACAAGAAGTCAACATGGGTTTCTTAAAAACAAGTCATGCCAGACTAATTTGATCTCTTTCTTTGATAGAATTACAGGCCTAGTGGATGAAGGGAATGCTGTGGATATTGTTTATCTGGACTTTAGTAAGCCCTTTGATAAAGTTCCCCATGGTATTCTTGCTAAGAAGTTAGTAGCAAGTGGGATAGATAGTGCTACTGTCAGGTGGATTTGTAACTGGTTGACTAATCACACCCCAAGTGTGACCATAAACGGCCTCTCTTCAGCTTGTTGAGACGTGACCAGTGGGGTGCCCCAGGGTTCTGTTCTGGGTCCAGTGCTGTTCAATATCTTTATTAATGACTTGGAGGAAGGAATAGAGTGTATGCTAATTAAATTTGTAGATGATACCAAATGGTTAGGGGTTGCTAATTCCCTAGAGGATAGGATGAAAATCCAAAAAGACCTTGACAGATTAGAGTGCTGGGCCAAAGCTAATGAAATGGATTTCAACAGAGGGAAATGGAGGGTACTACAGTTAGGTTAAAAAAAAACGAATTGCACAAATATAGGATGGGGGATACTTGGCTGGAGGATAGTACCTGTGAAAGGGATCTGGGACTCTTGGTGGACCACAAATTGAACATGAGTCAGCAGTGTGATGCGGCGGCCAGGAAAGCCAATGCGATTCTTGGTTTCATCAACAGAACCATTGTGTCTAGAACAAGAGAGGTGATAGTACCACTCTATTCTGCTCTTGTCAGATCCCACCTGGAGTACTGTGTCCAGTTCTGTGTGCCTCAATTTAAAAAGGATGTTGACAACCTCGAGCGGGTGCAGAGGAGGGCTACCAGGATGGTTGAGGGTCTGGAGGGAATGTCTTATGAGGAACAGCTTAGGGAACTGGGAATGTTTAGCTTTTCAAAATGAAGGCTGAGGGGGGATATGATAGCTATGTTTAAATATTTGAAAGGATGTCATATTGAACAGGGAACAGGTTTGTTTTCCATGGCTTCAGAGAATAGGACTTAGGGCAATGGTTTCAAGCTACAGGAAAAGAGATTCCATTTGAACATCAGGAAGAACTTCATGACAGTTAGAGCTGTTCGGCAGTGGAATATGCTGCCGCAGATGGTGGTTAAGTCTCCTTCTTTGGAGGTTTTTAAGCAGAGGCTCAATGGACATATGTCAGAAATATTGTGATGGGGGTTCCTGCATGGCAGGGGGTTGGACTAGATGGCCCTTGATGTCTCTTCCAACTCTATGATTCTATGATTCTATGATATAGCACGAGGAGATAGTTATCTATATAAATATTATCTTCTCAGGATCTGAAAATGTTTAAAACAAATGTGCTACAGCTTAAATGGTGCTATATAGGCAGAATACACAGTTTACAGGCCACCTTTTGGTGTTCATGGCCATATGAAGAGGCGTGCTTGAAAGAAATTTTTGAAAATATATATGGATATACTGCTTTGGGATATACACAACTCTGATATTAATATCCCATTCAGCTATTGTGCTTCATCATGATTTAATTTGCTATCTAACAGCCATACATCTCTTATGAACGAAACAACCTCAGAGTGCTTTGCTCATTTCCATGCTAACGCTATTCACTTTAACTATTTTTCCCCATTTAGAACACATAAGCATTTTTTCCTCAACAAATCAAGGTTGTAGTTGTACTGGTTCCTAAGAAATGTTTTCCTGAATGAAGGCATTTGTAATGTAGACTTTCTCCCTTTCTCTCCATTCCGCCTCCCTCACAGGTACATCTTGTGGAAACACATGAAAGGGCCTCTCAGCTGCTGCTTCCAGACTCTGGAACTCCGCCCAGTGGAGGCCAGGTCTGCTCCATCTCAGGCAAAGATCTTTCTCTTCAGGCAAGCTTTCCCCGAATGATGGACTACCTACTGTGTCTTGTTATGAATTTACCATACATGGCTACACAGAATCTGCATTTATAACTCACTTATAAGGTTGTGTTTATATCTCTCATTGTGTGATTGCATTGACACTATGTTATCATTTTTTAGTTTTAATGATGAATTCTAATGCTGTAAGATACTCAATTTTGTGCTTCTCAAACTGAATGTGTCTTAACTGTAATGGACTGCATATTCTCTCCTTACTGTAAGCCGCCTTGGGGCCTTTTTTCAAGGAGAAGGGTAGCTCCGATCCCCACTTGTTGGGGGAGGGGCGCGTTTGCCTCCCCAACCCCGGTCTGGGCATGCTACTTCCGCGCCCATCCGGGTTATTTTGCCCGGGGACGGGAGACTATAAGATGGCTCCCGAGAATGAGTATAACTGGTCGCCTTTTGGGGCCGGATGGGAATTTTTGCACGTGTGCAAGGGATCTAGGACTCTTGGTGGTTACTCTGATTGGCCGTGAGTAGCCATGTGTTTCTGATTGGCCGTGAGTAGCCCCATCCCATTCTCTTTACCGCGGGGGTGGGTTCCTTTCTCATTGGCCACTAACTTGGCGGGTAGTGCTGCTGGTAACCGTATTCAAGTTGTGAGCCAATTTGACGCCATTACGGCGCTTCACAGCCCTCATTAACAGTCTACCCACATTGGCTATGTCAGCGGACAAATTTAGCTATAGATGACTGGAGGCATCCCGAGGGCTGTGCTGAGCTCCCGATTTAACTCGTTTGCCAAATGTGAATACAGAGCTTATTGGCTGTGGAATTGTTCCACCCTGTTACCAGCTTGCACTACGGTGTCAGGTCCCCTTCAGTGATCCTGACTTTATCAGTTAAGAAGTTTAAGAGTTGTTAATAAAGTTGTGGCCCGTTTGTACCAAACCGGAAGTTGTCTCGCCTCCTTATTTCAGGGCTTGGGGGGCAAAGGCAAGGTAAAAATACTCAATAGATAAAAAAAATAAAATAATATAATGCAGCAACTGAGTGAGGTAGATGTAGCAGCTCTACCCATTCTACCCATGTGTGTGTGTGTGTGTGTGTGTGTGTGTGTGTGTGTGTGTGTGTGTGTGTGTGTGTGTGTGTGTGTGTGTGTGTGTGTGTGTGTGTGTGTGTGTGTGTGTGTGTGTGTGTGTTTTACGTTGCTAGCCAGGGACATCCAGTGCCATCTCCACATGTCCCTTCTGGCCCCAGGGCCTGCAGAACAAAATACAGCAGCGATTTTTCTTTTCTTTTCTTTTCTTTTCTTTTCTTTTCTTTTCTTTTCTTTTCTTTTCTTTTCTTTTCTTTTCTTTTCTTTTCTAGAAGCCTCATGGCACAGTGGTTAAAATGCCTGTACTGCAGGTGAAACTGTGTTCACGACCTGGGGATCAATCCCAGGTAGCAGGCTCAAGGTTCACTCAGCCTTCCATCCTTCTAAGATTGGCAAAATGAGTACCCAGCTTGCTGGGGGTGAGGGGCAATGTTTAGCCTACATACTATAGTTAAACTGTAAACTGCCCAGAGACTATTTGAAGTGGTATGGGGTGGTATATCAGCAGAACACTTTGCTTATTTTATTTTATTTTATTTTATTTTATTTTATTTTATTTTCTTTCTTTCTTTCTTTCTTTCTTTCTTTCTTTCTTTCTTTCTTTCTTTCTTTCTTTCTTTCTTTCTTTCTTTCTTTCTTTCTTTCTATGCCAGACAACACACTGAGGTTGCCTGGGGACTTCCGTGCATGTCCCTGCCTACCAGCTAATCATGCTACTTGGATATGAGCCCCAGCATTTATTTGACAACTCAGGATAGAGCATTCTCTTTCCAACTAGAACCCTGGTCTCACATTCAGCACTGTGGAAAACTGGGATTGGGGGGTTACACACAATGCCGAGTCCTCTACTTCCACATTTTAAGGTCCTAATTTTCAAAAATCCTACATTTGTCCACTTGATATCCATAATAGTAGATTTCGTCATGGAAGTCCCATAGGTATGCCCATGAGAAAACAAAATTAGGTGTACTGGTGTATTCACTAAGATCAAGCATTATGTAAAATAATGAGTCTTTATTGCTGATTGAAGATTAAGCTGCCTTAAAATACTTGACAACTGAGACACCTTACAACAATAAATTGCTCGTGGGAAAATCCCTCTCCCCACACGCAGATTACTGTGACATTTGGAGCTAGTCTCAGTAGAAAATTTAAAAAGTGTTGGCCCTCCTTCGCCATATTCTCTTCTACATGAGTAATGCTATGGAGACATGGAAGGCAGTATGAGACTGCAAAGAACTCTCAAATGCATTCAGGTAGAATGAGGTTTGGTAAATAGCTTACTCTTTTGGTTTATAAAATCATGTAAACAATATTTGGGGCTGACTAGCCAGTGGAGCTCTTTTATTACACAAGAAAATATAGGCCCTGTTCCATATGCTTTGCTGTGAGTGACTCTGTGATTGTTGATGTCTAAAGCATAGTTGTATTTCTCTCTTTTTGGGGGCTGTCCCATCATCATCATCTTTCTTATGTGCTTTTAAAAAAATGGTAGCATTTGATTTGTATGTTGCTGCTTGGTGGCCTGAGGTAGTCCTAATCTGAGGTGACAAGAGAAGATATCACAATCTTTCTGAGATTGCAGAGATTCAATCTTTAAACTATTAAATTAAAGCAATGGAAAATGCACTCATATTTCTTTCTTCAGTAAGAACCACAGAAATGTCTACTTTGCTGTCATCTTAGTCATTTTTCAGTTTCAGTGGGGATAGCTGTTTATTTTATACTCCTTGTGTAACTGACTAAATGGAGGATCAAATCATCTTAAAGGCGCCCCTTTCCTAGGAAAAAAATACTTTGAAGTAAAAGCAAGAGTAAAAATGGAACATAAAAAGAGTTTTTGGAAGAAGAAGAAAATGCTCTTAATGCTGTTCAGCAGCTAGTTATGAAGGGCAGGGCTGAGCTAAAAAGATGGCACTTTTGAAACAAATCCTTGGTGGTAATAAAAAAGCATTTGCCAATGTTGGAGGTTTTTCAGGGATTTGGAAAGATCCTGTAAACATCACCCTTACTGTGAAATTGCTAAAGTGACTCCATAGGGACAAATCTCTCATTGAGGTATAAGAGAACCATTGTGCTAGAGTGGTTTGAAATATTAGACTAGGCCTTGGGAAGTTCAAATGAGACTCACTTGGTAACCTTGGGCCAATCATTCTCTCTCAGCCTAACTGATCTCATAGGGAAGTTGTGAAGATAAAGCGGAGAGCCATTACATGAGGCGCACTGAAGCAAGGACTGGACATAAAACTAAAGCAGATAAAGAATGATAAATTAATAACTGCAAATAAATAAGTATAAGGAATAAAATTAAAGGGAGTGGGAGAATCATGCTTGTTTAAAGTAGCAAATGAAACTAAGGACTCAGCTGAGATTTACTGTTTCAGAAAGCTATCTTGACCATACTCCTTTTGTCAGGTTTATAAGTTCACATGTGACACTGCTGACTTGCCTGGACCTAAATGATACTGCCCACTAGCATAGACCCATTGTTAGGGTGGCCAATCTCATGGCAACAAGGGAGCCTCTGAGATGTGCTATGCTTCTCCAAGCGAAGAGACAAATGTAAGGTTGAACTGTGCTGGGAGACAAAATATATTTTATTTTAAACATGAGGTGGCTTTCAAACCTGGGTTCTTATTCCTAGCTGCTGCTAGTGATCACTGACTTAGCATGAAGTCTTTGTGGGGCCACCTTTTGCCTCCAGTCTCTTCCTTGTGCTCTGGACATCCTGGCAGGACATGTTGGACCCATTGTATCATTTGGAACAAGGCAGAGATGGATTGCACCAGCATCACAAATGTCTTCTTGGGCACAAATATTTCACCAATGTCTCAGATTCTGGACTAACTTCACCCCCATCCTTGTCTGCACCCCTTTTGTGACATAAGAAGGGTCCACCCCTTATCTCACATTTCGGCCCTGAAATTGCAGCAAATGGGACTCACTGAATCTGTAGACTTGAAATTTGTGTGGGCCCATCATTCAATGTCAGCACAAACAATTATTTGGACCCTCCTTGGGTCCTTTTAAGGGGAAAGGCATGGTAATTTTAAATACATACATACATACATACATACATACATACATACATACATACATACATACATACATACATACATACATACATACATGCTGGTTCAAAGTATCTATTGAATTTAGGCTCTGTTTACTTCTCTCTTTTTTACTGGGGTACTAGATTATGATGAGTGAAATGAAAGAGGGAGTAATGAGGCAAGGAAGAGCAAGGAAAAGTCAGCCATTGTATGAAGTGAAATATCTCTCTCTCCCTCTCTCCCTCTCCCTCTCCCTCCCTCTCCCTCTCCCTCTCCCTCTCCCTCTCCCCCCTCCCTCCTCCCCCTCTCTCTCTCTCTCTGTGTGTGTATGATTGCAGGGCTGAATTTTGACCTCAGAGAATGATGAAAAAGAAGAAAGAGCCTGGAAGGTTAAAAAAAGAGTGGGAAAGACAGACAGACAAGGAGAGGTAGGGGTCCACAGATGAGAGAGCCTCAAGGCAAAGGTTTTGACATCTTGGGTGCTTGTCAATAGAAGCAAAGTGTTACCGAGTTGAAGGTCAGTCTAGTTTAACCCCATGCCAGTGCAGGAAATTCATTTGTAGCCTCAATGAAGCAATAGGAAGGAAAAGTTTTAAGATAAGAACAAACAGTTAATGCTCAATTTGGAAGGAGGATGGAAATTATTGGCATCTTGGAAATAATTAGCAGTGTTTCCTCATTACATTCAATGCATAATCATCCAGTGCACATATAGTGCACATGTACATAGAATGCAGAGCTATGCATTTATGAAAATTTTCACATCCACTATATGCATTCACGGATGGGCTTTTTGGAATTCTCATGATATGCTACTATGAATATGTGTGTACACTCTGAGTACACTCAGCCAGATATCAGTGAAAATCAAGTCACTGAGTAATGATACAGAAGTACACATTTATGGACTAGCCAGCCAATTAAAAATAGTAAAGTTCTTGCAAAAATTATATTTTACATACCATGAATAATGTGGACTCTGTAGAGATGGAACTTAGTATGTGATGGTTTGTAAGTAGAAAACATCATAGTAAATTGAGCACCTTCTTTGATTGCTTAAGTAAATAGAAACACAGGGGCAAAATGGTCATCAAAGATAATGCACGAGAACAGAATCATTAATAATTGAAACCTTAACTAGCTCCTTTTAAGATAATGTGTGTATAATTAATGTGAAACTATGCAGTCAAAGCAAGATGAAAAGTTCCCAGACCAATAATGTTAATGAGCTCTCTTATTCCGGAAATGAATTTGTGACACTGACAGAGGTTTTCAGCCATCTGAGTGATGAATGGAGTGAATATGGATTATTAGTGATAATCCATATTTTTCTGCTAAAAAAAGTTAAATGTATATTTTCATTTGTTCATTCTGACAGACTCTTAACTGATTTAAATAGTTGTAAGCAAGCTGATATATAACAATGCATCTCACTGCCATTAACGGAATTTCTGGACAAGTGGCAGCGAATTCTGAACTCTTCCTGGGCTGTACCATTTCTGGCTAAAGAGAGGAGACTGCATTCTCTCACAGGGGACTCTCTGCTCTCCCCAGCCCTATTACACACAAATTATAATTTAGGGGAGGGTGACCAGCATAACTTTCAAACTGACTAGTCACATTTCAGTCTACTCTGAGAGGCTATGTGTGTTGCAGATGAGCATGCGCAAAAACATCAAAGCCAACCTGCCTAGCAAGTGGCAGACAATAAGGGGCCCATCACAACCTCCTCCCCAGGGAGAATGTGACGGAATGCTTTATGCCTACAGAACACTTTGCAGCTGGAGAAAAAGTTGGTGTCTGCTCCTGTCAGCAGCCTAGAGAGGGCCATGGCCAGCTGCATTCCTGCTGGGATACTGAAATAGAACTTCAGAACTTTGTTGTTGCTCTTGGGTGCAGCTAAGTCTCTTCTGTCTTATTCCAACCATATAAATTAAGTACCTTGAGAAGATTCTATCATTAGCAGTCCTCCTCAGGCCTTGTAAATTAAAGGTCACAGTTTCCCTTATTGATCCATCTTGCGTTTGATAGTGGGTCTTTTTCTTCTACTTTCAACGTTTCTCAGCAACACCATCTCCAAAGCCAACTAGAAACCAAATAACTTCCTCTTAGGTCAAGGCTCTGAAATTGTGGGCTGTGTAGCAATGAAAATTGCTTTGTTGATATCTCAATTTCCATGAAAACCCCATCCACATTTTCACAATGAGGAAAACTGAACATTGAATGCCTCCTCCCACAGACCAGGATATCTTACTGTACAAGGTCACAGGGAGATTTACACAGAAGACAACACTAGAGGGGAATCAGGTCTTCCCACTTCAAGTGTTGTAATATATTCCACTGCTCCAGAGGAACATTAAATATCCTGCCATCTTCCTTCATTCAGGGAAAGCTTTGCCACTAGATTGTGCTAAAAACAGCACTGACTATTATTATTATTATTATTATTATTATTATTATTATTATTATTATTATTATTATTATTATTATTATTATTATTATTATTATTATTATAAGGTGTAAAACCCCAGCTCCCTTGAATGGAGAAATCTCTCTGTGGGCAATGTATTCAGAGGATATTTTAATAGCTTGACGTCACCTTATTTTCTCTTCCTTCTCCTGTCAATTGACTTCCTGCTGATGCATTTCAATTAATCACCATTCTCAGACCTTTTAGCTGTTATCCTTTCCTCAGGACAAGTTGTTATAAATGAATTAGTAGAGCTTTTCTATGCTGAATAGTATCAGTCTGCTAATATGTGCCTACAGTGTTTGAGAGAGAGAAGATGTTCCATGTAAGCATGCACACACATATACACATGCATCATGTATGAGAGACATCATGTATGAAGAACACTAGCATGCCACAGGAAGGTTTGGGCTGGACCAAATTCTCCCTCAGCATGCTACCATTCTATATGCACTGCAAAGAGCTTAATTCAGCCAGGATCCTTCCATCACCACTCACTCCCAGCTGCTCAGACTTCTGTTTTTCACGTCTTTTCATATTCCTTTCGTAGCTCTTTCCTACAGCTTCATCCATGTCTTAATGTTAACAAAGACCCGAACTGTGATAAACAATTGGCATTAATTTTGTAGGAAATATACAGAACCATGCAGGGCAAGTCTTGTTTGTCAGTAAAGCACTGCAGTGTCCAGGATTTAGACCTTTCAGCTTTAACAAAATGTTTAAATGTTTTTGTTCTGAAGGACCTCTGGGGTGAGATTATAGCTGTCACCTGGAGGTGCCTCCTCTGCCCTTATTGGGGAGTGGGGCTTGTTTAGAAGGGCAGGGTGCCATTTGGATGGATATAATGGAAAGCCCTGCTGAGCAAGCTGAGTATCTCACAATATCCTTCCAACTGGCTCTGAGCCCAGAATAATGTTTTAGAGCATTTTCAAAACCTGTAGAAATGTATTAAAGTTACAAACAGCAACCATGGCAACTAGTGGGACCTGCATGATGTTGTCCAGTTGGTTTACTTAAGGGTTTTTTTAATCCAATAAAGGGTAAAAACTGTGTATTGCATAGATGAAAGTTACCAAATTTCGCATAAAATGAAATTTCAAGACAGATTTGGAAAAGCCTTCATCAGTGGACATATCTGGGGACTCTGGAGAAATCAAAGTTTTGCGATGATACAAGAAAAGTTGAAAGTGATGTAAAACTATCACTGAAGGTTGAAGTTCCCCTAAAAAACTGGGGAGAAAGCAAAAAAAAAATGTAATTCTGATGCAATGTTAACTACCGACTGATGGAAGATTTCATCATTCTTCCATGTTCCCTTTCTGTAATCTTCAGATGGTCTCTTGAGGGCAGAATAAATTAGAAATAAAAGTAATACATTTGTAATCCCGATGATATGAAACAAATAAAAATATATTTAAAAAAAAACTGGGAAAGAAAAAAAAAAATTCTGATACAATGTTATACCGACTGATGGAAGATTTCATCATTCTTCCATGTTCCCTTTCTGTAATCTTCAGATGGTCTCTTGAGGGCAGAATAAATTAGAAATAAAAGTAATACATTTGTAATAATAGCTGACACAAAAGGTTCTTTGGAAATGAAATAACTAAAAATTATTTTTTTCCTTTCTTATCTATGGCTTTAGAAAAGTTGTTCAGGAGAACAGATGTGTAGAATGCATCTTTAAAAACAGCCAGACAAACCTTTTCTTTCATGCATCAACGGGGAAGCAGGTAAGGTTCTGGTGGAATTACTCACCAGCATAGCAGTTGCACAGTTACTATTAGGGAAAAGGTGCAAACAGCTATATTTGCTCATGGAAGATGTGTGGCACACACATGTCGATGTGGATCTATCATCACCGAGAGACATGGCCCGTTGCTGCTTTTCCATGACTCTTGTGGATTGAATCAACATCTCTTTCATAACCTCCCTCTTCAAATGAAGAAGTGAATACTAGATACACTGTACTAGGAAAACTAGGGCCATAACTGTATTATTTAAGATAGCTATGTTTTGTGATAGAAGCTGGTGGCTCCAGCATCAGTGGAGTGGTGAACGTGCTCTGGATACTGACAGCAAGTCCAGCACCCTGGACAGCTCTTATGGAGTAAATGTAGCAGCAGATTCCTTTCACTGACATCAGAGCCACCATTCTCTTTTGGACTGAGGTATATGGATGCTGTCATTCATAACATCTAGAAGGCACCATGCTGACAGAAGTCTGGTTGTGTTATGGATGCTCGCTTGCCCAGATTCTGCCATTTAGTTATTGTGGTATTGGACTAAAAAAAACACCATGCTTTATGAGATAACTACAATTTTAGCGTGCTATACTGTCAACTAATTAATTGGAAAATGAACTAGATTTTTCAAAACAAAGGATTGTGTGGGAGATACAAATAGGTACAACAGACAAAGATAGAAAATCTGTTCTCAGCACTCTCCGTTGCCTTGTGGGCTTTAACAATGGCACATTAGACAGTTTGACATGAACAAATCATTATGAGTTTCTTGCCTATGGTATTTTGTGTCATGATACAAGTGCCAGAAAAAAAATCTTACACAGGAGGCAATCATATGTGTAATTATTTTTATGCCTGAGACAAACATTCATCTAGGTGTGCAGTTTGTGTTTTGAATGTACCAACCTCTACTATAGTCTATAATGTATGTCTCTAGTTTTTAATTTGAAGTAGTAAGATTTATTTATTTTTCTTGTGGCAAATAAAGTTCTGTCCTTCATGAATCTCAGGAAGAGTGACAAGCATTTCAGTTATAACCCAGTATCTCTTAATACAACCTCAAACAATATGCAATGATTTCAATCTGAAACAATACAGCTTATCAAAATTCTCTTGAAAAGAATCCTCTGTGTTTTTGATTTATAGCATTACTCACAGAATATTTGATGTCCTATGATACTTGACTCAATATTTGACTTTGACATAATATTTGATAGCATTTCATAACTGACAAGATACCTGCATTTCTTATATGATTACAGCAAATACCAAGGCAACTATGTTCATTCGTCTTCCACTAGAGGACACATTTCAGCATAACTAATCTCTGGATAAGGTTCTTGGGTAGGGTGGAAAAGAATTTCCCTGGCTGGAGTCCTTACTGGCATTTATGTAAAGTTTGTGTAACTTGCCCCAGCTATCTGCAGCTAATTGATAAGGAGCCAGGAGGACATAGCTCAGTTATGCAACCAAGTATGTGGCAAAGCATATAACTGAATCTATAGACCAAATGAGAAGCTAAATTCTAACAGCTTGCTCCTGAAGAATGCTGAAAGGTATTGAGCTCGAGCTTCTTAGAATAAAATCTACTTTAAGAAGAGGGAATTGTAGCATGGGGTAAAAAAATGCAGCAACCATAGTAGAAGTCTGAGCAGGGCAAGTATCTTGGCTACAAGACAAGTGACCTCATGCTTTGGCCTTGGACTGCTGGCTGAGGGCCAGTGCAGACACAATGGGTGTAACCTCCTGGAGCATGGCCTGCCTCATGCTCCCAATTCCATGACTGTCCTTTTGAAGAAGGGGATTCCTTCACTTTCCTCTCCAAAGGTAGCACACAGAGCCCTTTCTGTGGGCAGCCGACATTGCCCCCTCACAGCCACAACACTTCCCCCCTCCTCTCGGAGAATACCACTGTGCTCCATGAAGAGAGCCAAGCAAAGGGGTGGCAGTGGCTTGTGGGCTCCTTCATAGCCCCAATTTACTCTATGGCCATGCCACTTATAAAGGTCATCTACTGCAATGAATCTACAAATTATTTCTCCAGCTTGATACTGAGGAAGAGCAAGTAAAAATATGTTTGTGGAGATGGATGCAAAATTTCAATGGAGAAATGTTACTTCAGTGTTGGGGAAGTATGTGGACCAAGGGCATTAAATTCAGAGTTTTTAATCTCTAAAGGAAAATTGGTTAAAGATGTTCTATTGGTGGCATATTTAAAATATTGAAAATATGGTAAAAACTACAAGGGGTTTGTTGGGAGTGTAAAATGACAGATGGTATTTTCTACCATATGTGGTGGATCTATTTAAAGATACTGGATAATGGTATATATAGAAAAATCAGAGTGGTTATACTGTTGGGAATCTTATCTGATAATGTAGCAAGGATGGAAATAGATAAGGAAAGAGGGTTAAGGATGTGGGTGTTATATATGTGATTATCCTTGATTTGGAAAACAGTGCAGCTGGCTGGGGTCCAAATTGGAGGTTTAATCATTCAGTAATCAGTAATGAGTGATCAGCTGCCTGATTCATTGTGCATTAAGGTCAACTGATTCGATGTGGGCCTATACTGAAACCTCAGCAGAATATTCAAATTGTCAGCCCTGCCATTAAGAATGATTGGAGATATTTAAAAACTCCCCCCCCCTCCTACTTATTAGAATCATATAACTAGTAGAGGCTTAGAAGGACATCAGACCAACAAATTTTAGAGAAAAATGCATTGCACAACAGAATTCTTTACTTTTCTAATGCTTTCTGCAAATATCATTCTTGCCTTCCTTTTTTTTTTTAATCAATGGGTGTTTTGAAAGGATCCCCATCATAAAGATGAACCTAGTTGAATTTTAAAAAACCTAAAAATTAGGGAAGGATAATTGAACTGTTTTGGGGAAAAGAATGTACTCATTATATAGAATAATATGCTTCCCCGACTTGCTCCAGGGGAAAGATAAAGTCTCCAGAACTCTCTCAGAGATGTTATCATAGTTGCTGCAAAGATTTGTTCTTTGACGCCTATGCCAAAGAACAAATGTGTTGTTTTGCTTTTCACACAATCACTGCAAGTGTCAAGACAGCCACCACTATGCAAGCAATATGGCCACCACTGCAGTGCAGGAATTGGCCTCATCCGTCAACAATATGAAGTTGATAACAAGAAGGTATCCTTACCCATTTAAAATTTGTAGAAATTTTGATAGCAATGCTGTAAAACTGGGCTTCTGTATTTATGGGAGCAAAGGGGAGACCAGAACATTTCTTAGAAAAAGTCAAAGCTGAGAAATTTCTCAGTTATTTGAAGCAGTTCTTCAGCATTCAGCTCCACATCTAGATCTTCCAGGTATTACATTTGGAGAGCTTTCTATAGACTTATTTTAAGTCTATGGGGCAAGGCCTCACCTGCAGTAGAGCTATGCATAAATCACCTTTCAAAATTCCCCTTCACATTTGTGGGAAGAGATATTTGCTGCACATTTGATATATTTCTCCACAGAAGAGGAGCAGTTTCACACTGCCCTAGCAAATGACAGCAGCAGCAACTTTCCTGAAAATCTGTCCACCATTTTACCTCCTCACGTACTGTTATTCTAAGGCAGTGGTGACAAAACTTTGGCACTCCAGATGTTTTGGACCACAACTCACACAGTCCCTTGGCATTGGCAATCTAGGCTCAAAATTCTGGGAGTTGTGGTCTAAAAAATCTGGAGTGCTGAAGGTTTGCCACTGCTGTTCTAGACCAGGGCATAGTGCTAAGGGTAGGGTGGCAGAATTTATGGTAGCCATTGTGCAACATAGGCTTATGTTTTGGGGTGACCAAGACAAATAAAAGGATCAGGCTGCTGCTTGAAAAAAGAAGAAAGAAATTCTAAGGAATGTTGCTTCTACATGTATTGTAATTGTTCATGCTTCAACTTCTTCTCTAAATCTTTCAAATATAGCATTTTCAAAGGGTCATTGTAGGAACATTTTCTCTCTGTTGCAGATGCCTATGATATATTTGCTTCCTTTTAAGGTCTGTAGCAAGTGTGAGGAAGGTCAGTGTTGGACCAGGTCAATGGAGAAATTTCAACCTAATGCTGTCATATTTTCTTCAAGAATTTTGTCAGATGCTAGGCCTTAATTGAAACATGGGGAACTGAGAAGCATAATGGCTGACGTGGAGATGTTTATACAGTTAAAGGCAAGTCATGCAGTCCTATGTTCAGCTATCTCATGAACAAAGTAAGCACAAGAGCAGGAAAACTTACACTTGAGAATGTCATGAATATTCTCTTCCTTTGACATTGTTTTTGAATGAAAATGCTCTTATTTCAAACTGAATGAGAAAAATAGAAATTTCTGCAGAGAGAAATGTTCTGTGTTGCACTAACATGAAACCTCTGTATCAAATATGACAAATGGCAGCATTCTGTACCATTCCAGGAAAAAAATGAACACCAGAATCAGGTGGACTGTTTGAAATAAGGCATAATAAAGTACATTTGATAAAGGAAAATTCTGCATCCTTTTAATAGATGGGGTATGGAACTGCAGTGCTTTGGAAACCCAAGAAAAACAACAATGCTTGAGTTAGACAGATCCTTCTCGGTATAGGTGAGCATTGACCTTACAGTATATGCTCAACCTTGGAAAATGACACCAGTGTGAAGTTGCATTAGAGTTGAGATCTGATATTAACTCAGGATTAGTACTGTTTTCTGCTCAACCACCATTCAATCTGTATGTATGTTAAATGTTACAAAAAGGATATAAAGTGGTACCTTGCAGGACGAATGCCCTCTAACACGAATTATTTGTGAGACAAATGAAATTTCTGAGGCTAGGAATTTTTTTCACAAGACAACAGTTTGTCTACCTGATGCCTTGAGAAAACAACCTGAGGAGGTTCTGGGCACATGAAATTCAGAAGCCTACCTGCCTTCCCTCCCTGTAGCATCCCATCCATGGGTGCTACAGGGAAGGAAATGCAGGACAGAAGCCACTGCCACCTCCTCTTTGCCCGAGTCTTGGTGCAGAGAACCAGGCAAAGAGGAGGTGGCTGTCCCGATGCAGGAAGGGGATGAGCAGTTAAGTCATGACTCATCCCCTTCCCCTCCTGGATTGGGGCAGCCAGCAAACAGGTGGAAGCATTTCCTCTGCCCCAAACCAGCACAGAAGGGGGAAAGCTTCCCTCCCGCTGCTAGGTTGGGTTAAATCCCCTCAATCACTGGCAGCCAAAGGCTGCTCCATGCAGCCAGCCAGCCAGCTAATTTTGACATCTCTGAGTTGGCTGCGGGAGGGCAGCATTCCACTCTCCCTTGATTGAGGGGATTTTAGACAGCCTTCCTATCCTCTGGAATGGATTAATTGATTTTCAATGCATTTGTATAAGATCATTTTTTCCAGTACCACTGTACCTAAAGTCGCCAGCCATTTGTGGACAAAGAATTTGACCCTGGCAAGCTGGCCAGTAACTTTCAACAATTTAAGGCAACAAGGAGTTTGGAACATTACCAAAGCTTTGCCGGGAACTGTGTTGACCAAACCCAGTTATAATCTTATTTGGAAGTTGTTTTCGTTTCCTTTATTTTTACAATTTAAAACTAGCGACTTTTTAAAAGCACACTTTTTTCAGAAATAAATTGAATATTTAGAGAATAAAGTATAAACATCTCTCTGTGACATTTCAGAAGAAACACTTCACCCTGGATGTTGGCTGTAAGCAAACTAACCCACTGAGTTTAAGCTTAAAAGAAATCCTTTAAGAGTCTCAAAAATAATCAGGGCTATGATTTTTTAGATCCTCGCCTGCATTCCCAAATTTAATTAAATATTTTTACCACCTTCTTGAACAATTTGAACAAAAGGAAATGGAAATAAACATCAGCACCCACAGGCTACTGCCTTTTTCCTTCCCTCAAGATATAATTATGTTTGCAGCTCCTTGGGGAAATGTCCATTTTGAAGGATTCCAGCCATTTTCCTGTGTGACCTTATTCTGATTCTTCAGTCACAGGTGGGGGAAACATTAGGGGAAAACATTTAAACACTTAGTATTCAACCTGTAGGGAAGTGACTTTGTTCTTTGTGGTACTTTGGAGATAAATAATAAAACCTTGGTGGTGAAAAGAAAAGAAAATCTTTCAAACTCGATGCATTATAGATTCTAGTAAAATACAACATGGTCAAAACAGTGTACATTTTCTGCCAGGAGGACATTTTTGTGTGGCTTCACAACTTTGATAGCTTCTTTTACAGTTTTCATATTACTGATCTGAAGCCATGGTCACATTGCAAAAATATCAACCTTCTTTCTTGTGTCTTCTGCTTCCTGTGTGGTCACTCATTGTGGTCATGTGGCATATATCCTGTGATAGTGGTTCATACCGTTTTAACAGTTTTGACCTTTTAGGGTAAGAGATCCAGCACATTTATCTACATCCTTTAAATAGGACATATACCCTTCTTCCCCCCTTTCTCTGTCCCCCTTCCCTTAAAAAAAACTGGTAGAGGTACAATACAGTGTCAGCAGGACACTCTTGCTGGCCGTTTGTGGCAACCAGCAATTCTCTGGGATGGCACCAAACCAGCCAGGAGCAAGGCAGACTCTTTTTTTGTTTTTTCACCAAGCCAGCAGAAGCATTGTGCTTCTTTGCTTCCTGTTCCACCTCACACCCCTCAGCAATCCCCCTAGTCAATCACCACTGCTGCTGCTGAGGGGAGTTATGAGTGAGAAAAATTTGGCAAACCCATTGAAGTAAAAGGACTGATGTTCCATATGCTTCCTTTTGGCCATTTCTGGAGGACTAAGGGTGTGCGGCCTCCTGTTATGCCTATTTCCTCTCCGTCTCAGATAGCCTTCAACTTCCCATAGTGACCTCCTTACCTCCTTTTTCATTTGCAGTCTTCAAATATGTAAAACCCTGCTTGACAGAAGCATACTAATGCAGCACCAGTCAACTTCAAAATAGTATTTTTTTTTGTGCAACAACAAAGCTGGTAAGTCATGAAGCTGGTGCTCCACTCTCTCCCTTAGTTCAACTGGATCAAGCCAAACAGGCAGATTATGGGACTAAGGAGAGAACTGGTGGGTTTATATATTTACTGAAATTATGGCATGTGTAGCAATATACACATAACCATCTTCACACCATGGCCGTTACTTCACGAAGTGCCTGGCTTCGAACCGACCTTGCCTTCGCTGTGAATTCGGAGGCGGTCACGTGGCGGTCACGTGTTCTCGCTTCGCTCCCGCCCCTGTTTCTCAGTACTCACGAGCTGCAGTTTTAGGACCGATTCGAGCACAACCTCACATGCTCCCTTCGCATTCGCATGCCACTTTTCAACCTTCCTTATTTCCCATCCGTCCTTTAAAAAAATACCTACCGACGGCGTATCGATGCACTGATGCTGGACTGTCAGTTGCAATGGCTCTACTGATTTCAACTGTTTCCTGGCATCATTGGCAGCCCCCCCGCCGCCGCCGCCGCTACTCGGGGGGAGCCCCGCATGGCACAGCCGCCCGCCCTCCGCCGCTTGCACGCTGCCTGCCCTGGGTGCCCTGCTCTGGCCGGGTGAGGCGGCAGCAGCTCCTCCTGCTCCCGCCGCCGCCGCCGCCGCCGCCACCGCTACTCGAGCGAGGAAGTAACAGCGCAAAGCGATGAAATGATATAGCGATGCATTGATATCCCTGTTTGAATATTTTTTTAAAAAACTTGAAATAAAAGCCAAAAACCGAGACCACACGTCACGTTGGGAGCGAAGCGAGATGCGAAGCGAAAAGATTCCCGGCCGCTGGCAGGGGAACCACTCACCCCGCTTGGAGCACGGTAAAGGGGGCGTGGTCGGGGTGGCATCGCAGCCAAAAAGGAGGAGTGTGTGGACTGAAACAATCGATTTGCACAGAAATGAGGGCTTGCCGCGAAGCGAGAGGTTCGTGAAGTAACGGCCTAAGTCAACATCGCCTGACAGAAGCTTGAAACAGATATCTGTACAAACATCTAATTATTTCATCTGTGAAAATTATCAGTCATCTAGATGAGGTTATCTGGAAGATGAGTCATCAAAACTGGACTTCTTTTCCTATGAGATCAAAATGTTTCACTACTCATCCAAGTAGCTTCATCAGTCTGAGGGAACATTGGTAGGAGGCTTCTAATTTATAGTTCACCTTGGTTTCACACCACCCTGGTCTGAATAGGCTTGTTAAGTGGACAATGGCCTGAATAGGCTCATTAAATGGACAATGGCCTGGGGTGCATGTCATCCCACCTATGCAACACTTCTCAACACCCATTCAGTATGGGTCATTAGCCGAGGTCTTGCTAGTGGAGATATGAGGATTAATGAAAGGGCTGCATAAGTGGCAGACAGATTGTGCCTGAATACTCCACCTCTGTTGAGAGAGGGATTTTTCAATACACACATGAATGAGTTCCCTGACTCCTCTTTCAAACCACCTATCTTTTTGACAAAGGACACTCATTCAAAGACAAGTATGTAAACATATTAGAGTGAATATAGTAGTATATTTTAAAACAAAACCAAAAGAAAGTAATCTTATATGTTGCGTTCAGAAGAACTACTTTATGGGAGTGTTAAAATAGAATCAAATGGGGAGGGAGATACATTAGTCCCGCACCACACTGGGTACACCATATTAAGGTCCCTGTATATAGCAGATTTTTTTTTCTTGAGAGAAGTACGCTTCCAAAGAATGGCTTTTAACCCTGTTCTGACACCTCAGCAAGCAGACCTTGGGCTATTGATGGCAGCTTGTGCTAAGAGCAGCAGCCCCAGATCTGTTTGCTGAGGTGTCCGGAGGGGGTTAAAAGCCTCTCTTTGTAAGTGCATGCCAGCAAGAGCAGCCCAAGGTCAGTTTGCTGAGGTGTCTGCATTTCATGGGTTTTCCTTTATCGCAGGTGAATCAGGCACCTAACTCCCGCAATAAATGGGGGAGTACAGTATGCTTTTTACTGAACTATAGGTGTAGCCAAAATGAATTTTTTAAAAGTGTAAACAGAATGAATTTAAAATAAACAATCAAAATGTTGGTGTTTTAAAACATTCCATCATGACAGTAAAATAACAACAACAACAATAACAGCAGCAGCAGCAGCAGCAGCAGCAGCAGCAGCAGCAGCAACAACAACAACAACACAAGTATGCTTGGCTATATGTCATATATCTGAAGATTTTAATCTCTTTCAGAAGTGACAAAACCAGTGCAAACACCAGAGTATTATGATGTTAATAGCCATGGCTAGAGATGGGCACAAATAGGAAAAATGGAGTTTCGTTTGTCGTTTGTCGTTTAGATGTCCGTTTCGGTTTGTTTCCGTTCGTGAAGTTTTTGCGAAAAATTCATTTTCATTTTCTTACCGGTCCGTTACTGGTTTGTTACCTTTTATTCCAATTTTCCATGATTTTTTAGCATTTAAAGCCGCTCACTTCATTGCTGTAACAGAAACGAAACGCACGACAAAAATCCCCGCATTTCTGTTTGTTTCGTTTCATTTTAAAGACAAATTTCGTTTGTTGTTTCGTTGCATAATGAAATAAAATCCGAAAAACAAAAACAAAAACTTGTTCATTCCGTGCCCATCTCTAGCCATGGCAGTTTACACAAAACTTGAGCAAGCACCAATAGGATACTTGCCAATGAGTCAGGGATGCTGGAAGCAGAGGACAAGGTGGGTGAGTTGTTCTCAGCCACTGTTCTTGAAGTAAATGACATTCTTATGCAACTGCTGCATATTGCAACTCCTCCTCTCCATGGCTTAGGAGCCAATCTTGCTCCCAAATTATATTTGAGCTTCTCTACTTTGAATTGGTGTGTTCCCCCTGAAGGGCCAGGGTCTGCCTCATTCACTTGTGTCTTTCTAGACAGAGGCGTGAAACTTTACTCTGACTTAGAACTCTGAAGCTATGACATGTGATCTTGGTTAAGGTCCTCAGAGCAAGTTGACTCCAGGTAGGGCAGGACATCACTGAGTCCTGCAAAATCAGAAATCTAGACTTCAAAGGTTCCACATACAGTCATTGCTCCTGAGGTGTATCAGAGGACCTATTATGGACAGTGGCCATATGAATTCTGTCAGTAGACTGGAAGCAGATCCTTCCATTATGTCCAAAAATGTTGAACCACAAGTCCGGCTGAACTCACTGGCTACTGCCAAGACCTCAAGACAGCTCCAAGGGGAAATGTGACTGATTATGTGTTTGTGCGACATCATGTGCATGCACATGCAACTTTCAATATCTATAACTTATTTGGAAAAGTTGAATTCTCTGGAGTACTTCATGGTGTTAGTGCTTGATCAATTAATCTTTCAAGGACCTCAATCTGTGGAACTGTCTGCTATGCCATGATGACCTTTACCTCAACTTAAAATGTGTTGCCTCATTATGTGCAATTATGTACTCGGCATTATCAGGTGATCCAATATATTTGGCAAATTAGAACTTGGGTCCTTCAGACTTACTTGAGGTTAGTAATCAGATGCCATTAAAATGATTTCAAGAAAAGAAAACAGATTTTGAAGCTTTCAGAACACATAAGGTAGAAAACATGAGGTTTAGTTTGAAGAACAAATTTTGTAGAAAATGATCATAAGTCTCGAAAACTTTCTTTCACAGCCTGGCCGCCTTTCTTCCTCTATTTCTGCTATTTCTTTCTCTATCTCTGTCTCTGTCTCTGTCTTTGTCTCTTTCTCTCTTTCTCTCTTTCTCTCTATCTCTCTCTCTGTCACACACACACACACACACACACACATGAATAAATGTGTATTTTTTTAAAAAAAAAAATTCCAATTTCTTTGTACAAAGAACCATCAATTAAGCATGTTGTAATAAAATTTTATTAAAATATTTCATTCCTCTTTTACAAAAACAAAACAAAAAACAATTGATGGTGAAGAAAAAAAAGTCCCTCATTTCCCCCTAAATTAATCTTGAGACATCATGAGCATATGACTGAAAATTGTTAAATACAGAATTGAATTTCTAAGGAATTATTCTTGGCTATCTTTTTCACTAGTTTTCTCCAATATGTACCATTTCTTTTATCCTCCTCTTTCTCCTTCCTTTCCTCCTCAAACTGAAGGTTGCTGAAGGATGGTGCATATGTTCATGAACAACTTAATTGATTATTTGTACT
The DNA here is from genome assembly GCA_029282475.1 of Phrynocephalus forsythii. NCBI lineage: Eukaryota > Metazoa > Chordata > Lepidosauria > Squamata > Agamidae > Phrynocephalus > Phrynocephalus forsythii. The sequence continues at coordinate 8,876,197 of JAPFRF010000007.1, read as the reverse complement.
GAATTCTGTTATTTATGACTTTTAGGTTGGTACTAATAGAATTTTCAAACTATTGCTCTGCTACTCCAACACTTTCCTATCATAGTACAGTAGTGATGTGCCTTGCAAAGAATCAACTGACATCAATACCCTATTAAAGGCATAGGCAGAGAAATCACATGAACAGAAGCTCTTACATCAAGTAGGGGTAAAGTTCAGTCCTCTGGATGTTTTTGAACTTCACATCTAGCATTCCTCACTCCCTGGAAAAGTCCCTGATGCTGGGAAAAATCGAAGGCAAAAGGAAAAGAGGAGGACAGAGAATGAGATGGTTGGACAGTGTATGATGGGAACTATAGGCCATGTTTGAGGGGCCATATTTTTCCCATGCTGGTTTAACCAATTTTTCTTCACTTTGGGAGCAGCCTGGGCAGAGGCATATTAACTAAGATTTTAGTCCCTGCAATTTCAATTTTTATCTCATATGGGGATTCATTAGGTGGTCTTATGGAATTATATTTCACTCATCATGAATCCCCTCTTGTTATTAGACAACTTTGTCATGAAAGAAGGATCAATTGTTATACTTTACTGTAGACTCACAATAGCCTACAGCATCAATATTTTGTTCAGAAGGCATAAAATAAGAGAGAATTCAAACTCAAAGAGTCTTCTCCTTGCAAATGGATTAGAGTAATTCTCACGGAATACCAGACCAGCACTGAACCAGTCCACTGATCTGCTACTTCATATCTGCTACTATAATTGCCTTAAAATCTGTGAACATGCAAATGCTGCTTGGACAAACCCCTGACAATTGTTACCATTAAGTATTACATTAGAACCCTGCCGTTCCTCTAGAGCTCAAGATGATGTTCATGGATCTTCTGCCTTAGCTGCATCTTTACAACAATAGGTTTGGATGAAGGTGACTGGCCCAAAGTCATCCAGTGAGCTTCATGCCCAAGAGGGGATTTGAACCCAGTTCAGAAGAGACCTATTGTAACATGTCATTTATACTGAAACTTTCAGGGAATACCAAGAAAAAGTACTGGGAAGAAACTACATATCATTTCAATAAACTTTGGTTTAACTAGATGTCAGAACAGCAGGATGGAAGACACGTTTGAAGGAGAGAACTGATGGACAAACAGATGCTGCACTTTTCCTCATCTGCAGCTGAAGATGTTCTTCTGCCACCTTTGAGCAAGTTGTCCTTCACCCATTATCCAGCCAAGTTTTCTATGTCTATTTTTTTAAACAAGTAAGACACAAGTGTTATATATGAGATTTCAAAATTTATAACAATGCCCCTTCCAGTGGAGCCACTAGAGATATAGCTAATTCTTTTTTTTTATGATTCCAAATCTCCTTCCAAAATTGCAACGTATCTTTGTGATGGTGCACTTTCCTTCTCCTTTATAAACACATAATCAGTTGTGTGGAGATGGTATCTAACTCCAGTGTAATTAAATCAAATAAATAAGAACTGTTCTATGTTCTGTTGGAGAGGTTGCCAGGAAACTGGAACTTATTTTCATATGTGTAGGGAATGTGAGAGTATGATGAATTTTTGCCGTATTGTGTTTATGGAAATAAAAGAACTACCAGTAAGCAAAATGCAAAATTATACTCTCACTTTTATCAATAATTGATAAAAAGAGATATAATTGGGCAATAGAATTACTTTCTAATTTATTAACAGGAACCACATTAATAATAACTAAGTACTATAAAATAAAGGATGATTTTAACTAAATGAATGGTATAAAGAAGTATGGACTATAGTTATCAATGTCATATTAATATATACTAATAAGTAAATAAAGGATTGCTAAAAAGGCATACTTTTGGTTGTTTGGTTGATTGGCTGTTGTTTAGCTCTCCTGTGAAGTACTCCTATCTGCATATTTAGAAAATGGGGGATATGTTGGGCTACTCATCCCAGATATTGTTGTGTTATTGCATTCACCTCCTCTGACTATTGACCACAATCAATGGGTTGCTGGAAATTGGAATACAATAAGATCTAAACAGCTACATTATCCTTCCCTAGCTTACAAGGAATGTATAGGCTGGGGAAAGGTAATTTTCCCCTTACACTTATTTTAGATACTATAGTACTAACAATCCTACATTTAATTATTAAATAATTGTTTGAAGAATAATAACAAAGGCAGTGCTTTGCACAGTGGGAGAGTAATCTTTTACTTGAGTTTTAATTTAATTTCTTGTTTGAATGCTTTCATTTTTTTCCTTCTTAAATACCCTATTGACAGACCCCTGTAGAGACATATTTACTGTTTCTCTGGATTTATTGTGCTGTGGGAGAGGCATGTTTAACACCTTTACAGGAGTGTAGGGATGTCATTATTTTCAGTAAAAGAAGATGAATTCCATTAATGCATAATGATAAACACAATTTGCTGTTAAAAGGTGCATGTAGATCTTAATCTATTAGGTGTTTTCCCTTGTAGGAACCGCTTGCAAAAAGCATTTAGAAAATAATGAGTGATCAAACTGTCACTGTTGTTAAATGTTTGATAATGGATGTAGAATGGTGAAATTTTAATTAAGTGCAAATGTTCTAAAAGCAACCTCACATTACATTTATCTTCAAGACCTCTTCTGTAGAGGCACTAAAAGTTGGTTGTTACATTTAATTTAATGAATACAGTAATCAAGCTGGAAGCGTCCAGAGGGGAGGGGGAGGAGCGCCCTATAAAAGGGCGGCTCCGGCCCCCTCCTGCAGGCAGTTCAGTTGAGCGTTCAGCAGGGTCGGACCTGCTTGATGCTCCCGGGATGCCACCATTTTGGGTCACCCGCCATTTTGTGGGCGCTGCATGGCAGGTGCCATTTTGTGGCCACATTTTTGCGGTGAAGTTTCAGCCATGCCGAAGGAGGCTGCGGACAGTCCAAGCCCGGACTTGAGTGGCTCCCGAAGGAGGCTGCGGACAGTTCAAGCCTGGATGGGGACTGTGAGCGGGACCATTTGCAGAGGGCCTCGTTGGCCTCCATCTATCCCCTTTACCCACCCATCCCCATTGGATCTGTGGTGAGGGGTGGGAGGCCCACCCGGGGACCCAAGGGTGGGACTCGGGCCTGGGCTGGGCTGACGGTGGTGGGCCGCCAGTGCTGCGTGGGTGGGCCCCCCCCACCTTCACTGCCTATGGCCCCTGTGGCTTGGCCGGTGGCTGGGGGGCCTCCCTGGCCTGGTGCCTGACCTGCCCACCCCATCCTACCCCTGGTGGGCGTTGCTCCACCAGATAGAGGGCTGCTGTGCATGGCTGCCCCTTCCCTGTGTTCTGTCCCAGACCTGATATCAGGTGGAGGGTGCCTGAGGGTAGCGGCTCCGGGTGGGCCTGTGTGGGAGTGGGCAGGGCCCAGTTGCTTGGGATTGGAACTGGGGAATACCTTGGGGAGTCCTGCAAGGATGGCCCCCAAGAAGGGCCAGGGGATCAGCAAGGGCAAACAGCTGGCTAAGAGGCCGCAGCAGGCACCCCAGCTCTCAGACGCCTCCTCGAATGAGGAAGATTGGCCCATATGGCTTGAGCTGGAGTCACGACTGCTGACTTTGGAGGCCTCCAAAGGTGTTAATGTCAGTGAGGGCACACAAGGGGCCCAGCCTAGGATGGGGATTAGGCCATCTAAGTCCAGGAAGCATGCCCAGTTGAAGGAGGTGGCTGATAATATGTCTGCTCATTTTGCAGCCCTTGAAAGGATGGAGCCAGCCCTGGGGGTGCAAATGGTGCCAGGCTGCGCCCAGCCCCTGCCAAGCGCCCGTGGGCCCCACTGCGTGGCCAGGCTATGGCTGCCGTGTGTCCGGAGGTGGCAGGAGGTGAGGAAGGTGATGGGCTGGAAGCGGCCACTTCAGAGATCCCATCTACAAGTGAGTTGGCTTGTGCGCCTGACCCAGCGCCCACCAGCACATGGTCTTGGACCGTGAGCTCGCCTACATCGGGCTTGGCTAACCTGACCTACTGGCTGGCTCAGGCGGCCTCTGGCCCATCCGCTATGCCATGCGCCATACTACCATGGGGTAATGTCACACTGCCTCTGCCGGGTGCCCAGCCTGGGGCAGGTGGCCCTGTGCCAGGCCAGCAGCTGTCGCTGATTGGTGGGGCAGCCAGCCACTTCAGCAACCTGCCCCTGCACTGGTTCGCTGGCCCCAGGGGCAGCCACCCGCTTGGCCCACACCTGGGAAGCTGCCCATTGGTATCCTGGCCTGGCCGTATCCCGCATTGCCTCAGGCTACGTGGGAGTGGCGGCAGGGGTGCTCCCTTATGGGGACTATGCCTCACCTGTTGGACACCACCTGGCCCAGGCCACTAAGGAGAAAATCTGGATGGGTGAATTCATACACATTTTAGCCTCCTCAATAGGGAATCAGATACAAAGGAGCTGGACAAGGAGGACCCACAGGATAAGGAACGTAGGTTGAGGAAGAAGCCTGGATGCTCCTGGGCTACCCGGCTTCCCGCCTACATGATATATATGTCCCTGTCCCTGCAGGCCCATCATTGGAGGGTGCAGTCCATGTTGAAATACATGGACATCATCTACCGTGCCTTCATAGATTTCCCGGACCATAGCTGGCTGCAATACAATGAAGAATTTCATCGTAGAGCAGCCCTAGAGCCCTACCTCAGGTGGGATGAACTGCTGCCTCTGGTGTGGATGCAGACCATGACCCCAGTACACCCGGCCCTGGGGGAGCATTATGACAGTGGCCACTTAATACGTAAGGGGACACCTAACCCAACTGCCCGCGTCTCGGCAGGCCAGTCGGTTCAAATCTGGCTGGTCTGTTGGGAATACAATGGACAGGGCACATGCAACAGGAAGTCATGTTGTTTCAAGCATGAGTGCTCGGTCTGTGGGGCCCAGCCCCCCACCACCAACTGCAGCAGAGCACGCCCCTAGCAAGGGAGGGGACGGGATGCTACGGGTGATAGGAAGCCCGGAGCAGGGGATGGTGCCCCTGCAAAAGGGGCCTAGCCCAATTAAGCTGGAGGTCCTGAGGCAGTGGGCTGCTGAGTATCTGGACAGGGAGGCAGCCGAGTTTCTTGTTACTGGTTTTGAAGTTGGTTTCCGTATTCCGTTTGAGGGCCCTAGGCCTCTGCGAGGAACCTCAGGTCACTAGCAGGGGTGGATGAGGTGGCGGAAGAAAAGATCTGGAAGGAGGTTAGGGAGGGCAGGGTCCTTGGACCCTTCCCTGAGCCCCTGGTACTAACATCAGAATGTCCCCATTGGGCCTAGTTCCTAAAAAAGCCCCGGGCGAATTCCGGCTGATCCACCACCTGTCCCACCCTAGCGGCACCTCAGTGAAAGATGGCATCCCAAATGAGCTGTGCACGGTCCGGTATACTTTGTTTGACGCAGCGGTGCGCATGGTGCGCAACTGTGGGGTGGCCGCGGAGATGGCAAAGTGTGACATCAAGTCTGCCTTCCGCCTTCTCCCTGTCCACCCAGCCAATTTCGAGCTGCTGGGTTTCAAATTTTGAAACCAGTTCTTTATGGACCATGCCCTCCCATTTGGGTGCTTTGTTTCCTGTGCCTTATTCGAGCAGTTCAGCTCGTTCGTGGAATGGCGCTTGCGCCATGTCACGGGGCTGGCAAGTACGGCATATTACCTGGATGATTACCTGTTCTGCGGGCCCGCCAGGTCGGGAAGGTGCCAGCTCCTACTCAACTGCTTTCAGACGCTGGCAGGGCAGCTTGGACTTCCTTTGGCCGAGGAGAAGATGGAGGGACCCCTGCACGTCATCAACTTTCTAGGCATCGAAATCGATGCCTGTGCCCAGGCATGCCTTCTGCCAACAGAGAAGCTGCAGTCCCTTAGGGCCAGGGTCCGCGAGGTTCAAACCCGCAGTAAACTCTCCCTTAGGGAGCTTCAGGAGCTGGTCAGCCACCTTACCTTCGCATGTAAGGTGGTTGCCCCAGGGTGGGCATTCCTTCGCTGCCTCTGCTCCACCATGGCCGGCCTATGCAAGCCAACACACAGGACCAGAGTCACTGCTGACATGAGGGAGGACCTGGCTGTCTGGCATATCTTCCTGGATGGCTTTAACGGGGTGTCCTTTTGGAGGGACGAGCTCTGCCTTGGAGCCCAGTTCCAGGTGCAGACGGATGCCACGGGGGGCATCGGGTTTGGCATCTTCTGGAAAGGGCAGTGGTGTAGCGGATCCTGGCCTGCGGCCTGGCAGGTGGATGGCACCACCCATGACCTTACCTTCCTGGAGTTATTCCCCATATGGGTCGCCCTATATATTTGGTCTGAGCCTTGGGCCAACTCGGTTGTCCACTTTTGGTGCAACAACCTGGCAGTGGTCCATATCATCAACAACCTATCCTCCCACTCACCAAGGGTAATGCGCCTGGTTAGGGCATTTACTCTGAGGGCCCTGCAATGCAACATAGTGGTGCCCGCCTGCCATGTCCCGGGGCTGGAGAACCAAATCGCTGACACTTTGTCCCGCCGACAGGCCGAGCATTTCCGGCCCCTTGCCCCAGGAGTGGCCATGCTGCAGGTGGAGATCCCGAAAGAGGTATGGCGGGTTGGAGAGCTGAAGCCAACCAGGCACTATGCCTCTCTGTTGCTCCCAGGATGCAGAGAGGTTACGCATCAGTGATGGATGAGTTCACCTCCTTTAGGGCCGCGCAGAGGCTGGGGCAGTTGTGGCCACTGCCTGTTGACCATTTGTGGATATTCCTGGTGCACCTGCACAGGAAGGGCTTGGCCCCGAGCTCCATGCAGGGAAAGTTGGCAGCCCTAGCATTCTATTCAAAGCTCAAGGGTTATAGTGATTCTACCGGGGACTTCAGGGTAAGGGGTATGGTCGCGTGTTGGAGTAGAGAGAGGGGCAGGACACCCGACTCCCACTTCCCAATCACCCCCCAGATATTGGTGGTGATGTGTGGAAAGTGGCACATTTTCTGTCAGGATGGCTTCGAGGCTGCCCTATTCAAGGCTACGTCACTCCTGGCCTTCTTTGGTGCCCTTTGGGTCAGTGAGCTGGTCTCGGCGGGCTGGCAGGATGGCTCATTTGGAGCCCTCCTGGCCTCCAACATTACCCTGGAGCCCGGTCGCCTCACTGTTCACCTTAGGAAGTCCAAGATGGACCAGAGAGGCAGGGGGACGATCTTTCACCTGGGTACCTGTTCCCAGCAGGCCATCTGCCCAGTGAGGCCCCTCCGAGCATACATTGCATTGAGAGGCCTCTGTTTCAGCATAGGGATGGCAGGCCACTGACAAAATTCCAGTTTGGGCAGCTTTCTGGCAGGGTTTTACGGGACTTGGGTTTGGGTTCATTGAGGTTTGGCATGCACTCCTTTCGAATCGGTGCCACCTCTACCATAGCAGGGCGACATCCGTCGACATGGCAGGTGGTCCTCACAGTGTTACCGGCGGTATATGCGCCCACTGCCGGTGCTTTAACCTTTCTTTTGTGTCTTCCCAGGACTGCCTTCCTGTGACTCCCATGCCAGAGTTGTGTTTATTGACCATAGCTATGTGTACTGGGCCGAACAGTTTGCCTGCAGGTCCGGCTGTGGCCCCAATCTGGGGCTTGGTAATGTGGCCACAATGGAATGGTGGGGGAAGAGAGGGATGAGATGGAGGGAGTTCCTCGGTACAGCATCAGCTGCATCCCTAGGCATGCCCCCGGATATACTTATCGTCCATCTGGGGGGCATCAATTAAATAGAGCCCTCAGATTGCATAAACAAAAACATTCTAAAAGTTTGCCCAGTTCTTTCTTTGAGCTTTGTAACAATTATAAACAGCTCCTCGAGAGGAAAAAACAAGCTTTTGTAAAAGAATCCTATCAGAAACTTGCCCTGGCTTTGTCCCAGAAAAATATGGCATCCTTCTGGCACCTGCTGGCATCAGCAGAAGGAAGGTCTCACTATGACCTTGATTCCTATGTATCCATTAAGTGTTGGGAAGAGTATTACTTTAAACTATTCAATGATCCACCTTATATTGGTGCAACTGTTCCACCTTTAACATTATCTCCTTGCAGTCTGCAAAGGTGGCCCCCAGTCACATCCAAGGAAATAAAATCATTGATTTCATCAATTAGGAGCAATAAAGCCCCTGGGGAAAATTGCATCCCCCCGGACATACTTAAATGTTTTCAGGACTGGTGGGCTCAAATTCTGGCCACTATATTTACTTATATAGACAGGGAGGGCAAAACTCCTAAAGAATGGTCTTCCTCGATTGTTGTGCCTACCTATAAGAAAGGTGAGCGAAAGGACCCAGCCAACTATAGACCTATAAGTTTGCTTGATGTTGTAGGCAAACTACATGCAAGACATCTCCTCTTAAAACTGGAAGATTGGGTAATAGAAAATAACATTTTAGCTCCTGAACAGATTGGTTTTAGGGAAGGACATTCCACGCTGGACCATATTCTCTTGTTAAACCATCTAATCAACAAATATTCTATTATACCTTCAAAGCAATTATATGTAGCATTTATCGATCTTAAAGCTGCCTTTGATTCCATTCCAAGAGATTCCTTGTGGGAAAGACTTATTAACCTTAAAATAGACCCCAGATTGTTGGAAAGAATTAAAGACCTGCACACTGACTCTTCCTTTAAGATTAGAGTCGGCATCTCTGGTCAATTATCCAACACTGTTAAAACATCTAAAGGTGTTCGCCAAGGCTGTGTTCTTGCTCCTTTGCTTTTCAACCTATATGTTAATGATATGGTGGTTAGGTTAACAGGTTTACAATTCTTTCCTGTCAGAGTAGGTGGAAAAGCTATATCAATATTACTTTATGCAGACGACACTCTGCTAATATCCCACACACAAATAGGCCTCAGAAGGCTCTTGAAACAATTTAGTAACTACTGTATAGAAAATTCTCTCAACATCAACTATGAGAAAACCAAAATTATGGTTTTCAGTAGAAGACCTCAAGTTCATAAATGGATGATGGATGGGAGAATACTGGAACAGGTAACCCATTTCAAATACTTAGGTGTGATGTTCCACCAGTCAGGCTCCTGGGCTTCACAGATTGACTTTGCAAAACAGAAATTTGAGAAGGCCATGTTTGGATTACCAAGATTCTGTAGGACCAAAGGAGGCCTCCTGATTCCTCCCATCTGCGAAATTTATAAAACCAAGCTACATCCCCAGATTTTGTACGGTGCTGAAGTATGGGGAATGGGAAACTTATACCCCCTAGAAGTAACCCAAAATAAATTTGCCCGTCTATTGTTGGCAGTACCCCCATCAACTCTTTCTGCACTAGTCAGATTAGAATTGGCATTAATGTCAATAACGACACTAATTAGCAAATCAATAATTAATTATTGGCTGAAAATCTTGTTTATTACCCGCTCTGAATTTTTAACATCATCCTATGGGGAGATGAACTTTGGATCGTGGAAATTTTTTGTACTGAATCTAGTAGCCAAACTTGGTTCTTCCCAAGAGCATGTGAGACACCTTGGATTGACAGCAGCTAAACGCTTACTAAAGCAAAGATTATCTAACCTTTGTGTTCAAACAGATATAGGTTCACTTTGCACTCTAAAAACAGCCCCTTTTTTATAAGAACATTACACCTAAGCCTCTAAATCACCCATCTGATTTTGCTGATTTAACGAACTTTGAACATAGAAAAGCACTTACTCAGGCTCGTTTTGATATGCTACCACTTGCCAATCTAAAGGCAATCCCCATACCATAAGAGAGTCTGCTCTTGTGGTAAAAAATCTGTTGAGAACTTGGCACATGTTGTGCTTTATTGCCCACTATTTGGAATCCATCGTGAAAAACTTTTGAAATTCATCTTAGAAAAATATCCTGGTAGATCTGACGAAGAAAAGCTCAAAATCTTACTCTGTGATAGAGATAAATTTGTTACATTTCGAATGGCAAGGTTCTGTTCTTTACTTATTAAAATGAAAGTTGCTTTAACTACTTCTAATAGTCAAATTGATATCTAGGTTTCTGTACCCTCAGGCCCCTTTTTATCTATTTGTATTGTTATTTTATTGATATTTTTATTGTACTGTTTTTACTTGATGCATTTTGCAATGGTCCTGGGAGCCACGCAATAAAATTTATATGAATGGTGGGGGAAGAGAGGGATGAGATGGAGGGAGTTTCTTGGTACAGCATCAGCCGCATCCCTAGGCATGCCCCCGGATATACTTATCGTCCACCTGGGGGGTAACAATTTGACCAAACAAACAGGTAAGTCGTTGGTGCTGGAAATCTTGTGCGACTTCAGTACTTGGAAGTCTACGCATCCGGCCGGTAGGGTTGTTTGGTCAAATATGATACCCCACCAGCGTTGGATTGCCGACTGTGACCCTAACAAGCTGAATCGCTCCTGGCGGGGGGTGAATAAGGAAGTTTGCCGGGCTGTGCGCCGGGACTTTGGGTCAGTGGTGGGCCACCCGGAATTCATTGTGGGTAGGGAGGAACTCTACAGGCTGGATTGGGTGCACCTGTCAGACGAAGGCACTGAGTTGTTCCTGCGAGACCCGTGGGGGGGCTGGCTGCTGAGTTGGCCGTGTTGGGGAGACCGGGGCCATAGCAAGGCTAGGCCCTTGGTCGTGGTGGGAGAAGCGGATGGAGGGCAGCGGTGAGTATTTAAAACATCTGTCCCCAAGTGCTCAATAACCAAGGCACTGCTGATCAGGAGGTCACAGTGCCAGGGTGGGGTACAAGGGAATGCCTCCCTGCGTTGGGGATATCCCAGCTTTATGCTGTTTAATGCAGGGAGGGTATGATGCAGACCGGCCTGGGGGGTGCCGTTGGCTGATCGCAACACTTGGGGGTCATGACTCACCCTATGCTGCCTGGTTGGAGGGGTCAGAGATGACCCTGGGGTTCCAACCATGATTGCTTATGCCAGGCCCCTCTTGTTATTGTTGTTGATGGTTTAAGGTTGTATTTAATAAAGTGTGGCCCAGTTAAACCCCAAATTGCTGCCTCATCTCATCATTCCGAGTGGGAGGGCAATTGATTTTATCAATAGCATACAATTTGAGTTTTCATTTGATCAAATTAAAAACAGTCTTCAAAATACTTAGTCAACCATTTTGGAGGTTTCTAGAAGTTCAGACTGCCGACAGAAAAAAATGTAGTTCTGGATTCTGAGGCAATGCTGGTACAATAACATTCAAGCCAATATTACTCTGGTAATATGACTGTTAACACTCACATTGTTAATCCTTCTTTTCCTTTCCTTTACACATTCTCTGCCAGAAGGTTATTAAAAGCAAAGTTTGAATCAGATGTATGGAATCTCCATTCAGAATTTTCACCAACACTATTGCAAATTTTTTTCACATTGTTTATTTAGCTTAAGAAGGAACCTCCAAGGATCTTCATATTAGCATGTGACATATACCTTGGAGGCAAATTATAGATATTTAGTTTCTAGATGCAGTTTCTCTCTCTCTCTCTCTCTCTCTCTCTCTCTCTCACACACACACACACACACACACACACACACACACACACAGAGAGAGAGAGAGAGAGAGAGAGAGAGAGAGAGAGAGAGAGAGAGAGAGAGAGACTTTGACCAATCATGCCACTCTTGCGGTAACTTGTGGAAAGCTGTCATTCTATGACCTGGAACCTAAAGCTTCTTCTCAATTGACTTCACCTGAAATAGTGACTGTTGCAGGATTAAAACATACCCCATAATGCAGGCAGAGACACAGGGACTCAAACAGAGGCTACAGTCAGTGTTGCGGGAGGAGACAGAGTCTGGGAAAGTGGCAGGAATAGTCTGGATGGAGAAAAGCATAAGGAAAGAAAGAGCTGAGGGGGGACACCTTTAATCAGGAGGAAACAACATCCCTGTAGAGAAAGAGAAGGTAGAGACCTTGAAAGCCAGGGAACAAGAGGGGGAACCTATATCTGAAGACACCCCTAGAGAGAAAGAAGAAAGAATGGGAAGCCTCCAAGTTTGAACACAAACTGTCCCACAATCATCTGATTGGGGAAAATAATAAAGGAGAGAAAAGAGATGACAGAAGCTCCTCCTCCTCCTTGCAAAGGATGCTGATAGGGAAAAGAGGAATGCATTTGCCCACTCCAAAAAGAGAACAGGGTTGAAGCAATGGTGGAAGAATCTGACTATGTGTTTTCACATCAACCTTCCCTTCAGAGAACAAACTTGATTAGGAGTGATTAACATGGTAAAATGAACTTACTGCTATAGACTGGGGATGAAGTGAAAGAAGGGGCTGAAATTAGAATCATCTCAGTGAAGAGAACCAGAAAGTAGTTTGCACACCGACAGTAAGCTCATAGGCCTGTAATTTGATGGATCTCCTGTATCACCTTTCTTGAAAACTGGTATGACAATAGCCTCTAACCAATCAGCAGGGAATTTACCTGAGTTGTTAATATGTGTAAACAGATGGGCTAGCAAAGGGGCCCACCAGCCTGTGTTGGTTTTTAATATTTCTGGAAGAATGGTGTCAAACTTTGGAGCTTTGCCTGATTTAATACAACTGATCAGACATTTTATTTCAGATTGGGTAACTAGATTCCAAGGTGGAGTATCAGAAATATCTATGGTGTAGGAGCTATCTTTTGGTCTGTCTTTGATATCTTCAAATAAAGCGGAGAAATGTTGTTCCCAAGTGTCTGCTGAGATGTTACAGCATGGAGGATTAGGAGACGGACCTGGGGCATCTGTCACAATCGGATCTTTGGCTGTAAAATAAAATTGATTGATTGATTTGCACACCCAGAGCTGAAATAAACAGGTGAGACAAGTGATTGGGTTAAGAATTGGGCCACAACTTTATTAAAACAACTATTCTCAACAATCCTTAAATTAAAAGGGGGCCTACAGAATACTAAATCATTTGGAATTTGGAAGATCTATCTCGGAAAGCATGGGGGGGGGATCCAAAAACGAAAGAGAGTCCCTCTCTCATGCTTTCTTCATTTCAGTTAACCCTCAAATCACATCTATATTGTATTTTCTGCAAACCTCCATAGATTTCATAGCAACGTAAAAAATGTTTTCACAAATGCAATGACTGTATTTTAGTGAGTTTTTTTTAATAAAAATAAAGTGGCAACTTACAAAATATCCAGAAATTCTCACAATTTATTGTCTTATACTGATGTTTACAGGAATAGCTGTAATGATAGGAGTTTTAAGTTTTTGTTTATGGCTGATATGTATTGTAGTAATTGTGTTGTTATAAGGGTTTCTGTTATATTTATTCTGTTATTTGTTATTTTTTCTCTTGTTGTAAGCCTCCCAGAATGGCCATATGGCCAGATTGGTGGGGACTACTACTACTACTACTACTACTACTACTACTACTACTACTACTACTACTACTAATAATAATAATACTAACTAATAATAATAATAATAATAATATTAATAATAATAATAATAATAATAATAATAGTAACAAGTAGTACTACTACTATAATAATAATAATATAATACTATAATAATACTATTATTATTATTATTACTACTATTACTATTACTACTATTATTATTATAATAATTATTATTAATTACTACTACTACTACTACTACTACTACTAACTAACTAATAATAATAATAATAATAATAATAATAATAATAATAATAATAATAATAATAATTCCAAAACAGCTTGGTTTTGGAATTTCTGGAGGAGCAGAAGCTGCAGTTCGAGCAGCAAGGATATTCCTACAGAACCAGGAACGAGGGAAAGTGCTAGTCAAAATCGACTTCAGTAATGCATTCAATACGGTACGTCGAGATGTCATCTTGGAGGCAGTCGCCAGACATTTTCCTGAATTACTTCCATTTGCAATCTCCTCTCTTGAGCAGCCATCTATTCTCCAACATGGGGAGTTTTCATTAATGTCAGCTGAGGGGGCTCAACAGGGTGATCCCCTAGGCCCATTTTATTTCTGCCTTGCTATCCAAGAGTCACTGGTTTCCCTTAAATCAGAGCTAATATTAGGATACCTTGATGATATCACTCTTGGAGATGATGCCAGCATAGTTTCCAGTGACTTTTTAGCTCTAGAAGCACCTGCAAACAAAATTGGGCTAACTATGAATAGATCGAAGTGTGAAGTCATCGGCCACACGGATGAAACCCGAAACCAGTTTACTTCTCTGGGCCTCATAATCCCAGAAATAGATCCAGTTGCATCAACCCTGCTGGGAGCACCATTATTTGATGGACCCCATCTGGATGAAGAATTAAGGACAAAGAAACAAGATCTCGAATTGCTGTTGAAGCGCTTAGCCTTATCTCCTTCGCAACACTCTAGCAGTCCCTCGGCTACTCTATCTTTTACGCACAGCACCTTGTTTTGACAGTTTGGTCCTCATAGAAATTGCTTCACAGATTAGGGACACCTTGTCGACTATTCTAAACACAGACCTGAATGAAGATAGATGGCTTCAGGTGTCACTTCCAGTCAGGTGGGGAGGCTTGGGTATCCACAATGTACTTTCATTGGCACCTTCAAACTATTTGGCTTCTGCTGCGAGTACTGCGGACCTCATTTTCACTCTCCTCCCTGAGCACCTCCGCCTCCAGTAAGATAGTTTCATCCATCTGGCACTTTCAAGGTAGTCAGCCTTAGCCTCCTTATCTTCATTGGACCCTCCAACAGCTCCTCCTCTTCCACCTACAGGAGCTACCCAAAGCTCCTGGGACGACCCATGCTGCAAAGCCCTAGCAGAAAAATTTAAGGCCTCAGCCAACAACCCAATAGATTGTGCACATGTGCTGGCAGCTCAGTCGAAAGGCTCAGGAGATTGGCTTCATGCTCTCCCACTCTCCAATATAGGATTGAAGCTTGGTGACAACTCTCTTTGAATAGCAGTCAGTCTCCGTTTGGGAGCACCAATTGTTCGCCATCATGTGTGTCCCTGTGGTACAATTGTCATCCTGCAGGGCCACCATGGCCTCTCTTGCCCACTTGGTTCGGGCAAACATGTCAGACACAACATGATCAATGACATCTTATGTTGTGCCCTTAACAGAGCCGCTTTTTCAGCTTCCCGAAAGCCTTTACATTTGTGTGCTAGAAGTAACAAAAGACCAGATGGGACTCCCTTGGCCCCCTGGAGCAAAGGCCGATGCTTAATGTGGGATGCCACATGTCCAAATATATTTGCCACGTCCCACTTACAAAACACCAGCATCGAAGCCGGATCCGCAGCAGCAACGGCCGAACAATTAAAAAGACAAAAATACGAAGATATGGCAACATGAATTGACTTTCTCAGTGTAGCCATCGAAACATCTGGAGTCTGGGGAGAATCAGCCTTGAGCCTAGTCCAGGAAATAGGTCGCAGGATAGCCATTACGTCTCAAGACGGCCTAGCAACAATAATGTTCCTGAGGCAACAGCTCTCAATTGCTGTCCAAAGAGGGAATGCCTGCTGTGTGCTTGGCACTCTAGGCCAGCTTACTAAATAATGGGTTTTTTTTTAGTAAAGTGATTTTAACCAGTATAATAAAATTTAAGAAAGTATATTAAAACAACAACAACAACAACAACAACAATAGTAGTAGTTGTTGTTGTTGTTGTTTGACATGTTTGATTTTCACCTGCATAACTGAAATGACTGAAGGTTTATATCCTACTGTATGGTAATATTTGTGATGTCCAGGATTAAATGGCTCCAGAAATATAAAATATTTATTTTATATATCTTTCTGCCTACACTCCCAATCCTAATCCTTCAATCCTATATATTCTTCTCATGTGTCTAAGAAAGTGACTTACTACAGCAGTTCACCTGCTGCTAAATGTAACATCAAAAAAGAGCCTCAAGGGGTCAGCTACGTATTACTGCTCTAAATGCATGCAAACAGAGCATCACTTCCATTTTTAAATGACAGAAAGAAAAGAAAAGTTGTTTCATTTCATAAGAGTTAATACATTTGAAACCTTTTGAATGTTGTAAAGCTCTCAGAACAGTTCAATAGTTGAGGAAAAGACAGTATTTCATTAAAGCCAATTTGAGACTCTAGAAATGTTCTGTTTCAAACTGAATGAGCAAAGTTATGAGCACAAACATATCAGAAAGAGAGAAAGAGAGATTTTTTTTACAAAGATTGTTTCCCCTTCGCCCAAAGGTTATGCCTTGATAAAAAAAAATCCTGTGAAAATGGTAAAGGCCACTGGTAAGTGAGTAAGCTTCCAAAAGCAAGTAGAGCTAAGTAATATTGTACAAACATGATATTAAACAAAGCCAGAGAGGATAACAGAAGTTACAACAGTGCAAAGCAATGATAAGAAAAGTCAAGGTGTATAAAATGAAGACCTCACAAGAGGTTTTGCTAGATAATAGGACTCTTTGGAAGCACATTCTCTTGGGTCACAGAGGTAGACTGCAAGACCTTTAAGAAGAAGAAAGAGTTGATTCATTATGGACAAAAAGAAGACTGCTGAAAGACTTCACAGCTTTGTTCTCAACCAGAAATAGAACAAAATCATTACATGAATGACCATGTTGAAATCACTAGCATTTTTAGTCCACTTTAATATAAGAGTTCTTTAATTCACTTTGATACAGCTATTAAATAATTTGCTTACAAATCTGTTGAAGGATCACAGACCCTGCCTGGCAATTTATTTATTTATTTATTTATTTATTTATTTATTTATTTATTTATTTATTTATTTATTTATTTATTTACTGCTCATCTGGCAGCAGGGCCACCAAGGGCAATTTACAAGAGGTTATATCAATATTACATCAACTTCAATAAGACAGTAACACTAAAGAAAAATTAAACTATCACATTAACACATAACAGACACATCTAAAATAGGATGTAACAGAATTTTGTCATGTACCCACCCTGAGTATTCATAATGTTTAGATTTCAAGTCAATCCATGTGTGTTTTGATCAATGAGAAGTAAGTGTAGCTTTTAAATTTTGTCCCCCCTCCCTTGCAAGGGGCTTTGTGCATGCACATGGTTCCCCCCCCAACACACAGGTTCCATCATGACCGGAACAAAAATGGTTATGATTGTTGTGCTGGAGTGGAAGGGATGCCTTAGAAGGAAGTGGACACCTTAGAAGGAAGCTTCATGAAAAGCCTTTCAAGGAATAAAAACAAACCAAACAATGAGAACCATAAACAAAAACTACATGGAAGTCTATCTGAATAAAATGATTATTAGAACAGCCATGATGTAGGCACTAAAGGAAGAATTCTTTCATATTACTGTTCCAGGAACTGTGCCAATTTTTGACTTAATTCTATTGGATATAATTTGACCCGGGTATAAGTCAAGGCCCTAATTTAACCACCACCAAAAAAAAAAAACTGGGGAAGCTTATTAGGAGTATAAGTCTAGGGTGGGAAATGCAGCAGGGCCTGGCAGCTCCTCCTTTGCGAACTGGGGGAGTGGCGTGTAATGTTTAAAAACTGGGGAGTGGTGTGTGATGTTTAAAATGCTCCTCCCCATGGTTTTCAGGAGAAGCCACTGTTTAAAATGGCACCCAAGCACTTGCCTCAGTGGTTAAAAGTATTGACCCAAATATAAGTCAAGGGCCCCTTTTTCAGCCCAAAATTAGGCCTGAAAAACTAGACTTATATTAAGAACATAAGAACATAAGAACATAAGAAGAGCCATGCTGGATCAGGCCAAAGGCCCATCTAGTCCAGCTTCCTGTATCTCACAGTGGACCCACCAGATGCTTTTGGAAGCGCATGAGACTAGGTATCTGTCTCCTGATACCACTCCCCTGCATCTGGCCCTTGAAGTACCCTGGTTTTAAGCCTGGAGATTACACATCTCCATCATGGTTTGTAACCTGTGATGGATTTTTCCTCCAGGAATCTGTCCAATCCCCTTTTGAAGGCATCCAAGCCAGATGCCATCACCACATCCTGTGGCAGGGAGTTCCATAGACTAACAACGCGCTGGGTGAAAAAATATTTTCTTTTGTCTGTTCTCACTCTCCCAGCCCTCAATTTCAGTGCATGTCCCCTAGTTCTGGTATTTTGTGAGAGGGAAAAGAGCTTCCCTCTATCCACTTTACTCATGCCCTGCATTATTTTGTACGTCTCAATCATATTCCCCCACAGGCGCCTTTTTTCCAGACTAAAGAGCCCCAAATGTTTTAGCCTTTCCTCATAAGGGAGGTGCCCCAGCCCAGTAATCATTTTGGTCACTCTCTTCTGCACCTTTTCCAGTTCCACTATGTCTTTCTTGAGATGTGGTGACCAGAATTGTACACAATACTCCAGATGCGGCCTTACTATTGTTTTGTATAATGGCATTATAATGTTGGCTGTTTTATTTTCAATCCCCCTTTTGAGAATCCCTAGCATGGAATTGGCCTTCTTCACCGCTGCCACACATTGGATAGACTCCTTCATGGAGCTGTCCACCAACACACCAAGATCTCTTTCCTGATCCGTCACGGATAACTCAGAGCCCATGAGTTGATAGATAAAGTTTTGATTTTTCGCCCCAATATGCATTACTATACATTTGGCTACATTAAAACGCATTTGCCATTTCGTAGCCCATTCCCCCAGTTTGGAGAGATCCTTCTGGATCTCTTCACAATCTTCTCTGGTTTTTACCACACAGAAAAGTTTTGTGTCATCTGCAAACTTGGCCACCTCACTGCTTATCCCTGTCTCCAGGTCATTTATGAACAGATTGAAAAGCACCAGGTCCCAGGACAGATCCCTGGGGCACACCGCTTTTCACCTCTCTCCATTGTGAAAATTTTCCATTGACACCTACTCTTTGTTTCCTGGATCTCAACCAGTTCTCAATCCATAAGAGGACCTGCCCTCTTATCCCCTGACTGTGCAATTTTCTCAGCAGCCTCTGGTGAGGGACTGTGTCAAAGGCCTTATGAAAATCCAGATAGACTATATCCACCAGTTCACCCAAATCTACATGCCTGCTGACTAGAAATGGGCACGACTTAGCGGAATTCCCGTTTCCGTTTCCGTTACTCGTTTCCTTTACGCAATGGAAACGGTAATGGGAATTACTCTGCCAGAACTCGAACTCGAACTGACTAAAGAATAATTGGGTCTGATTTGTTGTGGTCTTTCCTGGCATCGCGGCGATCCCGCGATGCCAAGCGGCACAGAAAAAAAGTTTTTAAAAGTTAAAAAAAAACCCCCAATCCCCGGCCCTAAAAGCAGGCGAAAACTGTCTGAGGGCACCTACCTGGCCAGAAGGGTGTTTTATTTGGGGGGGGTTCCCCGCCCCCCCTCTCCTTGGCTAGTGCTACTGCTCCGCTGCTGGTACCAGGCGAGGGGGTATCGTCTCGTCTGCCTTTGCCATGCGGTGTGCGGGCGGGGGGAATCCAAATTGGCGACCGCAATATTTTATTTGAAATCGTGGTCCAAAAACCCACCAAAGCACCACAGAAACATGCGAAAATTAGCTATTTTAAATGCTTGAATTTTTACAGTAGCAGCAGTGGGTTTGTCTTGCCAAAATACGTCTCCGTTTATTTTATTTTATTTTATTTTATTTTTTTACATCTGCGCATTCGCAATGATGGGCTCGGCCATGGGAGTGGACCATGCAAATTTTTGGAGCCATTCCACCAATCGCATGGCCAGGTTTTGGAGACTGTACCAGGCTGGCAGGGTGCATCCATTTGCCATGCAGTGCGGAGGGATCTAAAATTTTCCACCAATCGCATAGCCACTTGGCCAGGTTGACCACAGAGACTTCTGGGATGTGCCAATCAGGCATAAACAGCCCACTAACCGTAGCCTGAACCCGAACTCGAACCCTAAGCCTAACCCATACGCCAGTACACTGTCCGTCTAAGTGGGTCAGAGAGGCACCCAGAGGTGCACCCCAATACTCACCCTAACCTCACCCATAACTAGCCTAACCCTAGCCCTTGCGCTAACCCGTCTTAACCCTAAGCCAGATCTACTTGCATTGCACTACATGCAAGTACATTTCCCTTGGAGCGGGTGCAAAGAGTCTGCCAGTCCGTTACTTGTGGCTCTGGCTGACTTCTGCAGCAGCATTTGTGTGCCATGCAAACCATGCCTGCAAGTGCTGCCTGACTGTGTCTCACCGACTGTTGCAGGGAAGGCACCCCAAAGAGGGGTGCCTCTGCCAGTCTGCTGCGTCTGCAATATGCATATCCATAGCATATGGCTATGCATGCCCTTTTGTAGCAGCGCTGGCGGGTGAGGATAGGGGGCACCCACCACAGAGAGGTGCCTCCAGGAGCCCGCTACCCCCCAAAACCAGTACTAATGACAAACGAAAAAACAAAAAAACAAAACAACAATTTTTTGCAAAATTTCACGAAAAAGGGAAACGAGCCAAAACGGGCTGCCTCCGACACACGACAACTCGAAAACGTCATTTTCCCTAGTCGTGCCCATCTCTACTGCTGACCTTTTCAAAAAATTCTACAAGATTTGTCAGACAAGACTTACCCTTGCAGAAGCCATGCTGATTTTCTCTCAGAAAAGTTTGTTCTTCTATGTGTTTTAAGATTTTCTCTTGGATGAGGCTTTCCACCATCTTCCCTGGGACAGATGTAAGGATAACTGCCCTGTAGTTTCCCAGGTCCCCCTCCTTCCTTTTTTAAAAATTGGTGTGACATCTGCTATCCTCCAGTCCCCCGGCACTGTGGCCATTTTAAGAGACAAGTTGCATATTACCGTTAAGAGATCTGCAATTTCATTTCTCACTTCCCTAATAACCCTTGGGTGGATGCCATCTGGGCCCGGGGACTTGTTAATCTTCAATTTATCAATTAGTCCTAAAACATCTTCTCTTTTAACCTGTATTTGATTTAATTCTTTAGTCAAGAGGGGCCGTTCAGGCAGCGGAATCTGCTCAAGGTCTTCTGTCGTGAAGACAGATGCAAAGAACTCATTTAATTTCTCTGCAATTTCCAAGTCCTCCTTAATCTCCCCTTTTCCTCCCTCACCATCCAGAGGGCCAACTGGTTCTCTGGCAGGTTTTCTACTTCTAACATATTTAAAGAAGCTTTTATTATTACCCTTTATATTGCTAGCCATGCGTTCCTCAAAATCTTTCTTTGCCTCCCTTATCATCTTCTTACATTTCTTTTGCCAGAGTTTGTGTTCCTTTTTATTTTCCTCATTTGGGGAGGATTTCCATTTAAAGAAAGACCTCTCCTTGAGCTTTAGAGCCTCTCTAACTCCACTCGTTAACCATGCCGGTGCCCTCTTGGACTTAAATGAGCTCTTCTTTCTTTGTGGTATGCCCTTGTGCTGGGCCTCTGTTACCGTTGTTTTAAAAAGGTTCCATGCACTCTGAAGAGATTGGATTCTTCCAACCTTCCCCTTCAAAATGCATGGCAAAGGAGATTGCAGCATGGTCACTGTTCCCCAGAGGCTCAGTGACATTCACATCCCTGACCAGATCCTGAGTATCAGACAGTATTAGATCCAGAGTTGCCTGTTCTCGGGTGGGCTCCATGACAAGTTGCTCTAAGGCACAGTCATTCAGCAAGTCGAGAAACCCAGTTTCTCTTTCTTCCCCGGAGCTCGCATTGGCCCGGTCGATGTGGGGATAATTGAAGTCCCCCACGATTACTATCCTGTGCTTCTGAGACACCTCCATGATTTGTGTCCTCATTTCAAGGTCCCCCTCAAGTTTTTTTATCTGGTGGGCGATATCATACCCCAACTATCACATCACTCCTTGGACCTGGTAGTTTAACCCACAGTGATTCTATGGTGGAGTCAGACCCTCTGTCAATCTCCATTCTGCTGGATTTTACCCCTTCTTTAACGTAGATGGCCACTCCCCCTCCAACCCGCCCCTCTCTATCCCTTCTATAGAGTTAATAGCCTGGGATTGCTGTATCCCACTGGTTCTCTGCATTCCACCAGGTTTCTGTTATGGCTATTATATCAATGTTATCCCTAGCTGCCAAATGTTTGAGTTCTCCCATTTTTGGTCGGAGGCTTCGAGCATTGGCGTAGAAGCACCTGTACAGTGGGTTCTGCAACAACAGCTGCTGCTTTGTTCTTTTCCCCCCACAGCTATTATTTTCAGTAGATGAACTATCACATTCCATTATTCTCCCAGTACTAGTACCTGCTATTTCAACTCTATGTGATTCTCTACCCTTTCCAACCTCATTCCCTGTGGATGAGGTGTTCTGAACCGGATGCCACACAGCTCCTGTCAGCTTTCCCCCAGTTATCAGTTTAAAAGCTGCTCTGCAGCCTTTTTGAGGTTGAGAGCCAGCAATCTGGTCCCATCATGATTCAATTGCAACCCATCCCTCCTGAACAGGTTTGGCTTGTCCCAAAATATTCTCCAGTTCCTGACAAATCTAAAGCCCTCCTCTCGACACCATCGCCTCATCCACGCATTGAGGCTTCTGAGCTCTGCCTGCCTGGTGGGTCCTGCACGAGGAACAGGTAGCACTTCTGAAAATGCTACCTTGGAAGTCCTGGACTTCAATCTTCTTCCTAACAACCTGAACTTGGCTTCCAAGACTGACCGCTTGGCCTTCCCGATTGGTACCAACATGTACCATGACCACTGGCTCCTTCCCGGTTCTCTCTAACAAGCTATCTAGATTTCTCGTGATGTCTGCAACCTTTGCACCTGGCAGGCAAGTGACCATACGGTTATCATGCTCATCACAAATCCATCCCTCCGTATTTCTAATTATAGAATCCCCTAGCAGAAGGAGCTTCTTTCCTGCAGCCTGTTCTTCTACATGTACCTGATCCTGTATCTCATCAATTGTGATGAGGGAGAGTTCCTCAGGTGGAACCAGTTGTTCCTCGGTGTGTGCCTCATGAGGTGTAATGAGGGAAAGAGCCTCAAATTGATTGTGCAATATGAGACTCTTTGAGCGATCCCTTGGCCTTCTACTCCTTTGAGTCACATTCCTCCACACATCTACCTCCTGGGTTGTGGAAGTGATTACATCCTCAAAAGTGTGCTCTGTCTCTTCTTGGACCTGGATAGTCTGTTCTGCTCTGTCCAAGAACCGCTCAAGCTCCTTAATATGTTGCTGGTTCAATATGCGGGCCTCTATCTCCTGGACCTTCTCTTCTAATAGTGCAACCAGCTTGCACTTGCAGCAAGTGTAGTTCTCGGTGCGATTTGTCAAGATGACAAACATGGCACAAGTGTTACAGGTAACTACAGCTGCTCCCTCAGACTCCATTTTAATGAGTGCAGTATTCTGGGCCTTGAATATTTTTAGTGTTACTAGCTACTACTCTAGAAATAATTATCTAGTACCAATGTTCCTCTTTTTAAGTGAAAAATAAATTCTTGCGCACTGTTAGGTGTGCGGGCCGGTCAAACAGCCCTAGCTGAACTGTTCAAACCCAGAAACTTACCAGTGCTGTCATCTTTTTGTCTCTCTCATCAGTAGCTCTGCTTGGATTCACACCCAGGCTCAAATGCTGAGGCTCAAATGCTTCTTCAGGGGGAAAACACTTAGTGTAACTCCACCCCCAAGCTCAGTGGAAGGCTTAGTCTAGCACCAGCCCTGCTTCCTAGCAACTTCCTTTGTTTAGCTGATTAATGGCTCTTTGTATTTAAATGAGCAGTTAAGGTTAGCAGAGGCAGAGGTAAAACAGAGGTCAAACAGCCCTAGCTGAACTGTTCAAACCCAAAAACTTACCAGTGCTGTCTTCTTTTTCTCTTTCTCAGCAGTAGCTCTGCTTGGATTCACACCCAGGCTCAAATATTCAAGTATATACAGTAATTATAAAAGAAATAAGACATCAAAGGTCACAGTAAATATAGGACCATTACATTAATTTACCATGCAAGCAAAATCATGCTCTAGATTTTGAAACAATGTATCATGTATGGAGCAAGAAGCACCTGCTGTTCTAGTTAGATTTACAAAAAGATTATTCTGAACACACCCAGAGAGAAAGAGAGGGTGTGTATATGAAAAATACTGATACTTTCAGTGTTCCCATATGGCCAAGTTGGGGTTGTGGTTGGAGCACATTTATAAGGAAGCTCAGCCCTCACCTTGGCCTCTTTTGCCTTTCCCAACTCTCTCACATGCTGCTGGATAGGAATTTTTGGCCAGTCTCACCTGATTGGTTGGCAGGAAGTTTTTGCCTATCCTGTACTCTTTGCTCACAGGCAATGAGGGGCTGATCAGGGGTGTGGCAATTGTTACTACGTACTAGTGGGTAGTGAGGAAGGCAAAGTGTTTTAGTGGGATTCCAAGGGGCACTGTGTGTATGTGTATGTGCGCATGCACGCATGCTAACATATCCAATATCCCTGCACTAGAGATTGTGGGACTTCAGCACTGAGATGGAGGATGTGCAGAGGATCCCTCCAACATTGGTTACCAGGAGGTCATGAAGCATGGATGCCCTTGGAGAGTCATCTGATACTTGGCCAGCCAGAAATGGGCTATCTGGTTGACTGCATGATTTTGGAGGTCGGGACTCACCAGGTTAAAGTCTGGAGCACAGGATAATTTTTTCCTCTGTAGCACACAAAATGCATTATGGCAGGTTCCCCCTTTGGAAAGTTGGAAGTTAATATTTAAGTGTTTACATTTGGCATAATGGCTTAGATAAAACCATTCAATCTTCTAGAATTTTCCTTTTCAGAGGAACAAATGGGTATAGTTTCCATGTGGAAATCACAAAAACTCCTTCTAGAACTTATATTTGATGGTTCAGGTCTTTAAGCTCTCTCTTTCCTAAAAATTGAGCATCTAAGATATATTAAAAACAATGGAGGCACAAGAAGATCACGTTTGCTAAGTTTCATCACAAGGTGCTAGGTTTTGTCACAATTCTAACTTGGAACTGACATAATGCAGATCTGAGATTCTATCAGGTGGAACAGTAATCCTACTGTGACTGATGTGCCAACTTCTGACAAAACTGAAGAGAGGAGCCATATCTAACATCAGAGACAGCTCAGGTGTATGTGAAAAGGATATGTTCTGACAAGGTTGCCTGTGGCTGTAGGGAGAATCAACACATTAACGAATTGGTTAATGGATTTGGACTCCACAAGTGGAAACAACACTGAAGATCCCAAGTTATGTGTAGATGATTTGTCAGACTGAAACTACCTATATGACCTTTTGTGATGGCCTAACTGAACAGCCTCACAGCCTCATCCAGCCCCATTGCAGTATCTTGGACTAGAAGTAACTGTCTTGTTGGAATCATAACAATCCTGTGTAGATTTCCCTATTATCTCAGTGCAGAAATATCAATTTCTACAAGGGGTGCATATGGCTCAACTTAATAAATGTGCTATAATATGTTAAGTGAAGAGATTCTCACATCCCTGATCTTCAAATTGTTATCTTCCTGCAGCTGGAATCCTGTTACAGAAGTTTGTGTGCTAAAGTGTGGAAAAAAATATTATCAGTGGCAAATTGCTGCTCATTAAAAGCAGATCACTGCCAATTAAGGTGATTTGACAATGCATGCACCTCATACACAATGTGACAAAGTTATATGGATCCTTAAAAAGCCAAAGGAAGCCATAAATCACTGGCAAATTTGCCACTGAATAGGGCATCATTGACGTTGTACATGTGGAGCTGCACAATAGCATCACAGCCAATGCCTGTGCTCAGGATTGATAGTATAAAGGACTGTTATACTCCCTTTCCCAAATATTATACTTCAACAAGAAGTAGAATGCACTGGAGGATGCTATCTTGGGGCTGGCTTCTCTCTCTGGCTTCAGGCTGCATTGTTCTGGAGAGATTTTCCCTATTTACTGGACTGTTGGCCAATCAGATTGTCAGACATAACAGAGCGGAGAGATTTTAAATCTGGTCTACCTGCAGAGGATATAAGCTGTTGCCAAAAGTCCAGTCTGCTTCAGACTAAGCATAAGCAAATGAAGACGACCCTGAAGACAGGATGATAAGGAAAAGAAGAATAAGGAGGAACAGTGGCAGGACAATAGCTGAATAATAACGAAAGGATGACACTCAAGGAGTAGCTGGAAAGAAGAAGGACAACAGTGAGGAAGAAGAGGCTGACCAAAAACTGTAGACTAAGAGGTCGCATTAATAATAAAAAGAACTAAAACCTTTTGAGTGGGGCAGTCCTGCAGGAAAAGAAGTCTAAGAAGAACTACGAAATTAATATTTTGGAGATTATACTTATTCAGGAGAAGCTCAAAGAAAGGGTGAAGAAACGTGATAGCTAGGAGACAGAGATGGGCATGAAATGCCAAAACAGCATTTCAATTTGTTTTTTTGTTTTGTTTTTTGTTTTTGTTTCGTTTAGAATGAAACAAAATTTTTGAAAAAAATTGTTTTGTTTATTTCATTTTTATTTAAATTTAAAAAAACACTCCTGCTGAGCACAATATCTATCTATCTATCTATCTATCTATCTATCTATCTATCTATCTATCTATCTATCTATCATCTAAAATTCAGGCTGACCAGCTGGCCCATGGGCCAGCTCGGCACTTTTTAAATTTTTGTATGTTTAAGCTCATGCCGGGCCGGGTCAGGGCTTTAAACTTTTTTAAAATATTTTATTTCTTTTATCTCGTGCCAACCAGCTGACCCATGGGCCAGGTCAGCACTTTTTTGTTTTTTTAAAATACATATTTTTAACTTGCGCCAACCAGCTGGCCCACAGGCCAGGTTGGCATGCTTTTTAATTTTTTTATATTTTATTTTTTTAACTTGCACCAACCAGTTGGTCTGTGGGCCAGGATGGCACATTTTTTCATTTTTTACTGTTCATCTTTTTAAAATCACACCGACTAGTTGGCCTGTGGGCCAGGATAGCACATTTTTTGATATCTTATTTTTATCCCCCACTTAATGGCACCCAATCGGGTGGGGGAAAGGGAGGGCTTTTAAAACTCCCCCCCCACCAAAGCCCCACAGTACAGCTGATCGGCGGTGCCTTCTGTGGGGAAAAAAAGCCCACAGTTTCCCCAAGACTGGGCACATTGCTTCAAGGAAAATGAAAAATGAAGCAAACGAAACAGGAATTTCCATTTTGTTTCATTTTGTTTTTCTTTGATGGATCTGTTTGGTATTTGTTTCATTCCATAACAAAATGAATGTCCGTGTTGTGTTGTTACAGTCATGACCGACTCTTCGTGACCTCATGCCCATGGAGTTTTCTTGGCAGGAATACTGGAGTGGTTTGCCAGTTCCTACTCCAGGCGCCTACAGCACCTCCCATCCAAGTACTAACCAGGTCCGATCCTGCTTAGCTTCCAAAATCAGGCAAGATTGGATGTTGTTAGGACATCTAGGCAGCTATAACAAAATGAATAATGAATAACTAAACTAAAAAAATCATTTTGTGCCCATTTCTAGTAGGAGATGAAAAGAGGACATACCATATCTATATGTGGATGCAATGTCCTAAAGTTGCCAGTTTTTGGAATGAAGTAACAAACCTTGGATAGGATATTACACACCAAAAAGTAAAGAGATATGTGGCTTCACTACTATTGTTCATATTCACTGTTGGGGGGATAAACTACTGCAATACAAAATTTTGATAATTCTCTTTCTCCAAGTAGCAAGATTGGAACTTGTTAAATAGAAATCATTTAATAGTCATAACATCAGCTCTTGGCTCAAAAGGATCTGGCAGTGAGCTTTCATGGATGAACTAACAAATAAATTAAGACAATTAAGAGGTACAAAACAAATGAAAACTTCACAGATGTTTATCTCCCATTTATTCAGTATCTGAGTTCAGACAACACAGAGCTTGATCACCCAGTTAACCTACTTTATTTTTGGTAGGTCTCATTTTAAAGGCTTAAGACATAATTAATGCTCTGTTCACAGGACTGGGTGTATTTTCAGTGGGGAGGGAAAGTTTTCCTTAATTTAACTGTATCTCAGCTCTGTCTGTCATTGAAGTTTTCATTACTTCATTACTTTTTATTACTTTTAATTTAAAGAGAGAACAAAACACTTTCTTTAAAGTTTAAAGCAAAGCCTTTTATTGTGTGGATCGTACAAAAAACATGGATTATTTAAGCAGGTGTGTCTCAATAGTTAGTTGACCTAATGGGTAATTTGTAATCTGGACACAATTTTATTGTTAGATTAGAATACAAAAAAACAGAACGGTTTCCAGTAGGCAAAAGTGACAATGGTTTATGTTACTTCCTCGTTTGTTCAATTGGCATGCAGATATATTACTGAAAGCTGGATTTGATTCAGATATAGGAGGACTGAAAATCAACAAAAAGAAATATAAATTATCTTATGCATGTGGATACCACCAAATTACTAACATAAGCAGCAATGAGTTGAAATTACTCTTTATATCTGTTTACTGTCTGTCTGTGTTTGTCTGTGAACAGGTGACTTGACAGTATATATAAAAAGGTGGGGAAGTGTAGATGGGGCATATATAGATGGTGAGAACAGCTTTCTGTTGATGGTTGGAGTACAGCAAGGCTCCATGCTGTTGCCACTCTTGTTTATATTAGTAATGGATACCATCACACAAGCAAAATGCTACCTGGACCATACTCTATGCTGACAATGTCATGCTTGCTACTACCACTAGGAACAAGTTGCAGTAGCAAGTTCAGACATGGAGTGACTTCCTCCACCACTTGGGCCTAAATGTCAAGCAAACTGAGTACATACAGACTGTGCAGTTAACAAGTATAAAAATGAATGAATGAACGAATGAACGAATGAATGAATGAAAACGTACGAACGAACGAACGAAACCCAATTTCTGTGTCTTGACTCTTTATTTGCAGGTTTAGGGGGAACACCTAGCATTTCTGGATAACTCAAGAAGGCACAAGACAGGGTGGATCTTTTACCCATGGTAAGCTTATAGATCAATGGGACCAGCAGGGATGTATTAAAGAAACAGGCTAATAGATGCTTGGGCATGGCTTTATAATAATGAAAGACCCAGCTCAGTATTTTTGGAGCTGGTGTTTGAAGCCAAGGTGGAATCATTCAGAAAAGAGCTGATTTATTTGACATAAACTTTGGTGAACTTCATCTCACTTTTGGTTTAAATACATGATCCTGCTCATTTTTGTTTTTTTAAAAATAATCTTTATTCAACAATTTTGCAACAAAAACAGAATAAAATCTGACTTGGCTAACAATGTTTCAAAAGAACTGAGATATAGTGTTTCAGTGTGTTATACATTACTAACTTTAACGTACTAATACAATTCAATTGTCAAGTTCGTTTTATGAAATATAAAACATTTTATACCTCTTTTTTGCTATAAATCCAAGTATAAAATTTATTCCAAACCAAGGCAAATTTGCTTTCTTCTTTGTTTCTTAATCTATATGTTAAGATGTCCAACTCTGCACATTCGAGAATTTTATTAATCACTATTTCGTCTCCTGGGCTACAAGTTGCTTTCCAACATTGGGCCCAAGCTAATCTTGCAGCAGTGAAGATTTGAATTATAAGATAAGTATCATCAATATTCCTAATTGGTGGTATAATACCTAAAAGACACAACTCTGGAGACAAGGGAATTTTCTGTTTCACTATTTGTTCTATCCAACCATGTACTTTTATCCAGATTTTTTTTGCTTTTTTACAGCCCCACCAACAGTGGTAATATGTTCCCTTGCTTTTTTACACTTCCAGCACTTGTCTGACAATTTCTGATCTATCTTTGCTAGTTTTGCAGGTGCCATGTGCCATCTATGGGACATTTTAGTACGTTTTCTTTATAGGTTACTGCTGCAGTTAATTTGTAGTTAAACATACGTAATTTTTGCCACTGTTCTAGCTGAATCGAATATCCAAAATCTTTGGCCCAACGATTCATCATTTCTTTAACTTCCTCTTCTTCCATCTCCCTATCTAGTAACCATCTATATAATTTTTGAAGTATTTTCTCTTCTGTCCTGAGGAGGATTTTATCTATTAAGGATTCTTGCTTTGCAAATCCCTTAGTTCTTAAGTCCTGAGAGTATGTGGATTTTATTTGTAACAGGGGCCACCAAGACAATTTTAGACCCTGTGCTTCTAATTGTTCTTTGGATACCAGTGAGTTCTCCTCATTCAATAAAACATTATAAGTTATAACATTTTCGAAATTCATCAGCTTTGGATGCATGTTTGCTTCTAATGGAGAAACCCACCTCGGTATTTCCCGATAATATTTTTGCTTTATTTTTGTCCAGATTCTGTATAGGGAGTCTCTTATAGGATGTCTCTGAAAATATTTGTGGGTTTTAGCTTTATCATACCATAGGAAGGAGTGCCAGCCTGATTGCAAGTCGTGGCCTTCTAGGGAGAGTGTTCTTTTATTTTTTAATTGCATCCACTCCTTGATCCAGACTAATGTGCTCGCCTGGTAGTATAGAGACCAATTTGGGAAGCCCCAACCACTTCTTTCCACTGTTTCTTGTAGGAGCTTCATTTTTATTCTTGCTTTCTCTTTTGCCAAACAAAACTTACTGTCCTCTGGGTCAGTTCTTTAAAAAAGGTTTTATCCAACTTAATCGGTAAATTTTGAAATAGAAATAGTAGTCTTGGAAGAGTATTCATTTTAAGTGCTGCTATTCTACCTAACATTGAAAGCTGCATTCCCGCCCATTTATTCAGATCCAATTTTATTTGTGCTAAAAGCCTTATATAGTTATCTTTTTTTAGAGTTGATGTTCTTGCTGACATCTGAATCCCGAGATATGAGATTTTTTTCTCAATTAGAATACCGGTGAGGTCTGACAAAAGATCTTTTTGCAATCCCGGCATATTTTTCACAATGAATTTTGGTTTTTTTAAATTTATTATCAGGCCTGTCACCTCCCCAAATTTAGTATTTCCTCTAATAGACTCGGAGCTGTTTTAAGTGGTTCTTCAAGTATAAATACAAGATCATCTGCATACGCTTGCAGTTTGTATGTTTCGTCTCTTATCTTAGTTCCCTGAATGTTGTTGTTCTTCCTAATCATCCTATTTAAGACTTCTATGACTAAGATAAATAGGAGCGAAGACAATGGGCAGCCCTGTCGAGTGCCTTTTTTATATATTTATCTTGGTTGTTAAATCACTATTTATCATAATTTGTGCAGTCTGGGTCTTATATATTGCTCTTATAAAGTTTAGAACATTTTCACCAAATTGCATTATTTCCAATTGTTTTATCATAAAAGACCAATTAACATTGTCAGAAGCTTTTTGAGCATCGAGAAAGAGCAGAGCCATCTGTTTATCTGGGTGGATCTCATAATATTCTGAGATATTTATAATCATCCTGATATTATTCCTAAAATGTCTCCCTGGCAGAAAACCATTTTGATCGCTATGTATCCAGTCCTTAAGGAATTTTTTGAACCTACACGCCATTATCGAGGCTAATATTTTATAATCAACATTTAATAAGGAGATTGGCCTATAATTATTTATTTCTTCTAGATCAGAGCTCTCCTTTGGGATTAAAGTAAGAATCACTTCCCCCCATGATTTTGGGGTTAGCACTTTTTGCAAAGCCTCGTTGTAAACTTCTCTCATTTTCCCACTTAATAAGTCCTGAAAAGATTTGTAAATCTCTGCTGGTAGGCCATCTGGGCCTGAGGATTTTCCATTTTTCTGTCTTCGAATTACTTCAATTAATTCCTGTTCTGAAATTTCGGCATTTAACATGTTGCTCATATCTTCTGGGATTTTTGGTAAATTTGCCAATTCTAAATAGTTCCTTAATTCGTTTCCATCTGTTGTCTGTTCTTGATATAGTTTCTCATAAAAAAATTTAGCTACTTAATGAATTTGTTTTGTTGTTTTTACTAACATCCCTCTTTCATCTCTTAGTTTGTGGATTGTTTTTTTCCCCTCTTTGCTTCCTCAGCTTGTATGCCAAACATTTCCCTGGTTTATTTGCATTTTCAAAATGGTTTCGTTTACTTGATCTTAACTGGTAGGCTAATTCTTCTGAGTCTAACAAGTTTTGCCTATGTTTTAACATCTTTATTTCCTTTAATATCTGTTTTGTTTTCCTATGTTTTCCTAGAAGTCTTTCTTCTAGCTCCTGGCACTTTTGTTTAATTTCTTCATAAATTTGTTTTTTATTTTGTTTCTCTTTTTATTATAGGCAATCACCCTACCTCCTATTATTGCCTTTGTAGTGTCCCATATTGTTTGGATAGAGGTTTCTCCTGGTGTATTAATTTTAAAGAAAAGTTCTAATTCTTTCTTTGCTTCCTCGAGAAACTCTGGTTCTTTGAGGATCATCGTGTTAGTTGTCCATCTTGATATCCCCCTTTTTGGTACTCCCTCACCATCTTCATTGGATTATGATCTCCCCAAAGCTTTGGAAGTATTTCTACTTCTTCTATCCCTTGTCCTAACTCATTCATCATCCAGATCATATCTATTCTGGACCATGTCCTATGAGGGATCGAGTAGAAAGTAAATTGTCTTTTCTCAGGATTTCTTTCTGCCCACATATATTTTAGTCCTATTTCTTCTGTGAGATGAAAAAAGCTTTCAGGAAGTATTCTTTTTTTACTTTTCTTTTTATATTCATTTTTATATTCTTTACATTGATTCACAATTGCATTAAAGTCTCTCATCACACAAATATATTCATATAATCTTATTTCCTCATCATTATATAGTTCCTCAAAAAATTATCTTGCTTCCCATTTGGGGCATAAATTGCTACTATGAGTATCTCTTTTTTTGATGAAACTGTACTTCCACCATCAGGGTCCTACCATTATTATCTGTTTTCACTAGTTTTGTCTCTAAATTTTGTTTTATATAGAGCGCTATACCTCTCTTTTTGTTTTTCTCATCTGCTGCAAAGTAAAGTTTCCCCAGCTTAGGTTGTTCCAGTAATTTAGAATCTTTCTTCCTAATATGTGTCTCCTGCAGGCAAATGATATCTGCCTTTTCTTTTTTTTAATTTCATGAATATTTTCCCCCTTTTCCATGGGGAGTTTAATCCATTAATATTTGCTGAGAAAATCTCTAATTTTTGTGCCATTACTATTTATATATTGGATTTGCTGCTCTCGTCTTTCCCTTGGCTCCTGTTAGGTCATCTATGTCATCTATTTCTTGTTTTTGCACATCCTCCTTGCAGGTATCCTGCCTATCCTTGTGATTTCCCATCTTATCTCTGTCCTTTTTTGTTCTCCATTGTCGTGTTCCTGGGAAGCCCCCACTCCTCCTAAAAAGTTTTCATCAAATTCTGTTGCTTTCTCCAGTGTATGCAACATGTATTTTTTGGACTGCCAGTTGACCAGTAGGCCTTCGGGCAGTAACCATTTAAAATTTATATTTTTTGAATTTAATTTTTGAGTGACAAAATGGTATTACTTCCTTATTTCTCTTATTTTGCAAGGTATCTGTTTTAAAATCATTATTTGTTCTCCTAAAATTACAAGTTGTTTCTTTTGATGCCCTCAGTATTTTCTCTCATGCATTTCTCTTAACAAAGGTTACATAGATTTCCCTTGAAACTTTGTTTAGTCTTTTGGAGCTGGTGTTTGAAGCCAAGGTGGAATCATTCAGAAAAGAGCTGATTTATTTGACATAAACTTTGGTGAATTTCATCTCACTTTTGGTGCAAATACATGATCCTGCCCATTTGAGTGGATTAATGTAAAGATCAAGTAAGTTTTAGTATGGTTTTTAGATGCCCTAAACACACCCAATCTCACCTGATTTTGGAAGCTAAGCAGGGTCGGCCCTGGTTAGTGCTTGGATGGGAGACCACCAGGGAATACCAGGTGCTGTAGACACCTGGAGTAGGAACTGGCAAACCACTCCAGTATTCCTGCCAAGAAAACTCCATGGGCATGGGGTCAAAAAGAGTCAGTCATGACTGTAACAACACAACACACACACATATAACTGTTTACTGTGATATATGTCTAAATGGTTTATACAATGAAGTAAATGAACTTAGGGGATTCATATATTGGTATTTATTATTACAATATGGTCCTTAACATTGTGCTCTTTTTAAAGAGAAAGGTGAGATTAAAAAGTTTGAATAAATAAATATAAGAAACAATGAAGCAAAATGTCAGCTGCTATGGGTGGGAATGTATGTAGACTTACGATAAAAATAAACAATAAATGGGAAGGTTGTGTTAATGGGCAAAATAGAGCTGCCACATTGGACTTTCATTTACTTTGATGCTATTTTACTTTATTAATAATACATTCACACAAAATACATATAAAGTAGACACTGTACCCATGGAACAACTCTGTGGGTGTCGTGACAAACTGGGCCAAGATTATTCTTCAGAATATCAGATGGTTTCCTAATTTAAATACAAACATACTCTAGAAAGAAGTTAATATTAAACCTATTCTGTTTTAGAAAGCAACAATAAAACCTGAATATTTATATTAGAAGCAACAAACATTATCCTTTTTGGGGGCATTATTGTTGAGTCAAAGTGGTTTCTTCTTTTGAAGAAAATACAATGGAATCCACACTTTTTTCTAGTTGGGGCAATATGAGTTTGTGGGTCTACATGCAAAGTGCTTTGGATTTCTCAGATATTGTTAGGCATGTGCTAAACATTTTCATCTGTAAAATGATGGGTGGTTTTCTAATATCCATTAGTTAGTTTCCATTGCAAATCTTTGTTAAAGTCATTGAAACTGTGACTAGTTTACACCAGTAAAAGCTTTATGTGTTATTATCTACCCTGCAATTAGCCACATTCTTGAACTGTCTGGAGTTTGGAAGAAGAATGGGAACATGATACTTAAATCTTTGGATTTTATTCACAGTCATGCACAACTTACAATTGCTTTTAAACCATTTTACCATTTCTCTGCATGAATAGTACTGATATTGAATGTCAGTTTGAGAATTCATGGAGTAATTGCATCCACCTGTGTCCCACAAATACT
The DNA here is from genome assembly GCA_029282475.1 of Phrynocephalus forsythii. NCBI lineage: Eukaryota > Metazoa > Chordata > Lepidosauria > Squamata > Agamidae > Phrynocephalus > Phrynocephalus forsythii. The sequence goes on along the minus strand of JAPFRF010000007.1, from coordinate 8,841,395 downwards.
AAGGCATGTCCCATGAGAACAATTATGGACCTGTGTTGTAGGAAATCACTGTTTTCACATGGATGTTTTCCATATGATTATTGAAATATTCAACTTCCAGAAGTGCAAGCTGGATGTCGAAGCAGCAGAGGAACTAGAGATCAAATCACCAACATGCGCTGGATTATGGAGAAAGCCAGAGAGTTCCAGAAAAAACATCTACTTCTGCTTCATTGACTATGCCAAAGACTTTGACTGTGTGGACCACAACAAACTATGGCAAGTCCTTAAAGGAATGGGAGTGCCTGAACACCTTATCTGTCTCCTAAGAAATCTATATGTGGGACAAGCAGCAACCATCAGAACTGGATATGGAACAACTGACTGGTTTAAAATTGAGAAAGGAGTACGACAAGGCTGTATACTGTCACCTTGCCTATTTAACTTATATGCAGAGTACACCATGCGAAAGGCAGGTCTGGATGAATCACAAGCCGGAATTAAGATTGTCGGAAGAAATATCAACAACCTCAGATACGCAGATGATACTACTCTGATAGAAGAAAGTGAGGAGGAATTAAAGAACCTCTTAATGAGGGTGAAAGAGGAGAGTGAAAAAAATGGGACTGAAGCTCAACATCAAAAAAACTAAGATCATGGAAACCGGTCCCATCACCTCCTGGCAAATAGAAGGGGAAAAAATGGAGGCAATGACAGAGTTTATTTTCTTGGGCTCCTTGATCACTGCAGATGGTGACTGCAGCAATGAAATTAAAAGACATCTGCTTCTTGGGAGGAAAGCAATGGCAAACCTAGATAGTATCCTAAAGAGCAGAAACATCACTTTGCCAACTAAGATCAGGATAGTCAAAGCTATGGTTTTTCCAGTAGTGATGTATGGAAGTGAGAGCTGGACTATATAGAAGGCTGATCGCCGCAGAATTGATGCTTTTGAGCTGTGGTGCTGGAGGAGAGTCTTGAGAGTCCCCTGGACTGCAAGGGAATCAAACCTATCCATCCTGAAATAAATCAACCCCGAATGTTCACTGGAAGGACAGATTTTGAAGCTGTGGCTCCAGAACTTTGGCCACCTCATGAGGAGAGAGGACTCCTTGGAAAAGTCCCTGATGTTGGGAAAGATTGAAGGAAAAAGGGAAAGAGGATGGCAGAGAATGAGATGGTTGGACGGTGTCATCGGTGCAACCAATATGGATTTGACCAAACTCTGGGAGGCAATGGGAGATAGGAAGGCCTGGCATGCTCTGGTCCATGGGGTCACAAAGAGTCAGACACGACTGAACAACTGAACAACAACATTGCAATATTCAGTGATGACTTCATAATGTGACTGAAACCCTCCTCATTCACTACAGAATTAGACAAGACTAGCTTAGCTGTTGTCACATTTCTGACATGTGAAGATGAGTCTGAAGAAGAGACATTCCTACTTGTGCATATGCTCTAGAAACCAACAATATACAGGAAATTGAGGTTCTTTCACATGCGTAGAGCAAGAACTTCTTCTCATCATATTGTTTTCATTCTTATATATCTGTAATGTTTTACTCATGTGTCTGGCACAGAGAACCAGGCAAAGGAGGTGGTTGGGGTGGCTTCGATCTCAGCCAGAATTGAAGCTGCCCCCACCTCCAACTTCACCTGGGTCTCTGTGTCTGGCAGAGAGAACCGGGTGAAAGATGGGTTGTGGAGGCTTTGACCTCAGCCAGGGGAGGATCGGGCAGGTGGCACCACCCACCCACCCCATCCTCCCCTGGCTGAGATCGGGCAGACCCAACCTTGGCTGCCCCAGTCTGAGGCTGGGAGGATGGGGTGGGTGCTGACTTCACCACTCACCCCATCCTCTCTGGCTGACGTCCTCCTGCTGAAAGAAAAAGCCTTGTGGCTACTGTGCTGTCAGAGTCATGGCTTTCCCACCAATGCAGCAAAGGGGGGGAACACTTCCTGTTCACCATAAAGCATTCCTGGGTCCTCCAGCAAGCCCAGGAAGGCCCTTGGAGGCCCCCAAAGTGCTTTCCAGCAACCCGGAGGTTACTTCCAGTTTTTGTAAGCTACTTGGGAAGGCTGCCAGAGGCCTGTGTAGGAGGCCCCATATAGATCCCCCCAGTCCTGACCCAACCCTGCATCTGCATATCATGGATTTTCAATTATCACTGTTTGGGTCAGGTCCCTAGCCCCCACAATAGGCAGGGGGGTTACTGTATATATGTGAATACTGCCACATATGCTAATAGTTGGTTCCAGGACACATTTGATTGAACAGGCAGAAGTTCTGAGATTATTATGGCTGCAAGTGGGGCATGAGTAGGATAACAGGTATATAAACTAATGTGCAATTGAGGTAGTTGCATATAAAAACAGAAAAAGAAATAGCAATTGTTCTGATGATCAAAATAAACTGTCATACCATTTAAGATGGAGGTTGGCCATCTGTAGGCCTCTAGATGTTGTATTACAGTTCCATCAGATGTAGCCAATGTATCTAATGAAGTGGGTTTCCATTTGCCCTTCCCTGACACAGACACATGTCGCTGCTTTTATTTACTGTATCATGTGTCATGTATTACTATTTGGATCAACAACTCAACCCCCCCTACAGATCATTTCCCCTCAAAACAACAACAACAACAACAACAACAACAACAACAACAACAACAACAACAACAACAAACCATTGATATGACTTGGTGGAAACATTTCTGGGGATACAGGGATACAGAGAAAGGTTTCACACATCTGTATTCACCATACACAGCAATAACAAGTATCATTGTGCAGATGTAGGGCAAAGAATAGACAAAATAATAAAGTTGCTGCGCTGTACTAGTGACTTATGTGATTTTGAATATTTTGGATGACAAGAGTGATTCACTTGATGCAGTTTGAAAGAACAGCTCAACTTCTGTGTCTCACAATCCCTTATCACTTTTCTTTCTTCCCTTCTGTCTTTCTTTGAGCCTGTGGGAACCAATTAATTGATTAAAACTGCAATTTTGGCTCATCATGCATGGCAGACTTTACTGTACTTACCTTCAGGAATATCACACAGCCACCTTTCATCTGGCAGAAAGAAATCCTCACCGTTATTATTACTGTTATAATATCTTTTACAATGGGTAGAAAAGGTGAGAAATACAGGCTTAAGTTTTATCCAGAATTATAGTTAGAGCTAAGAGAGAACTGCTAGCTAAAGGAATAAATCCCTTATAATCCTTGAACGAGGATAGGATAGAAACTTCAGTCCCCTTCAAAGGAGCCAGAAATAGGATCCTTAGACTTCTCTTCTAGGGCATGCCGTCTTCCTCTCAGGGATACACTGGTTAAAAGTTCTTCAAGGTCTAGAGAGTAAGAATATTAAAAACATTGTTAGAGCTCACCGATAAGTTCCACTGTCTGTAGGAACTTATCAATGTAGGTTTCAAACTTCTCAATGTAGGTTTGTTTTAAGGAAGACAATGGAACTTGAAGGTTTTTACTCTGGAGTATATAATTGGAGCATTGCTTCCCAACTCACTTTGAACTTTGATGCTCTTAAAATGCTATGCCTACCACACTATCCTAATTACACAGAGCTATAGTTCTTCCACTGCTTTCCAAGAAAAGGCATAGCAACTTAGGTCATATCACAACAATTCAGGGTCCTAGTCACATCTCAAAGGTGGCTAGTTCTCAGTTATTATACTCAGTTATGTAATGTAAAATGGACTAGAAGCAAAGGCAAACCTGAACTGACTCTTGATGAAGGAGAGCTTGTTTACTGTCTTAGTCGCAGCAACTGTGAGTGACCACCACAAACTGAACCACTTGGTATGTCTGGATTGGAAGGATAGGAAGCAGGAATGCCACACAGATCACCATATTAGAACTAATTTGGCACTAATAAAGAGATGAGACAAAAGTTCTTGAATGAAGATTGGGCCACAAATTATTAACATTAATGTTTAGATATATCTGTTAACTATTACTTAACAAAAGGACCTGCAACATAGTATTGGCACTTAGATGAGATCAAGTTGCCACCTCTAATGAATTCAGTGAGATTCCTAACTTTACAGGGTGCTGCTCACCTGTTCAGCATTCCTCCAAATTCCAAGAATCTACTTAGCCCACTGCAGCTCTCATTTCCCTCACCTAATATTACTTGATATTCTATACCGGATTGACACTTCCTACCTATTGTTTATATTTGTTTAATCTGAGGGCTTCCTGGCACCATATGGGCACACTTCAAGGGGCATACCTGAATTCTGATACCTCTTGTGCTACCCACCACACTAAAGGGACTAAAAAGTATGTTCCTTTACCCCACCAGGCCAAACAACTCGGCCCTTCAGGCCCTCTTGTAGGTCTTCCAAGAAGATTTCTCGGTCCAGTTACATAGGTGTACTCCATCTGACCTATAAAACTCTGGGTTATGAAACATAATCCTAGGGTGCCTAATAAAATGCTCTCTCCCTCCCCGCGAGGCCGCCCCCGCTGCTGCCACTGCCTGCGACCTGCCGAAGACCATCACCGGCACGAGGATTCCCCCCCCCGTGAGGCTGCCTTGCCACTGCAGCCCTGCGGCCCGCCAAGGATCACCGTTGGCACGGGGGTTCCTCCCCGTGAGGCCCCCTCCGCTGCTGCAGCACTGCGGCCTGTCGAGAAACATCATGCGTGGGGATTTCTCCACGCGAGGCCACCCCTGCCGCTGCTGCTGCCCACAACCCGCCGAAGACCATCATCGACACGAGGATTCCCCTCGTGAGGTCGCCTCCGCTGCGGCAGCCCTGCGGCCCGCCGAGGATCATCATTGGCGCGGGGTTTCCTCCCAGTGAGGCCGCCCCTGCTGCTGCCCGTGACCCGCCAAAGACCATCACCGGCGCGAGGATTTCCCCCCATGAGGCCGCCTTGCCGCTGCAGCCCTGCGGCCCACCAAGGATCACCATTGGCGCGGGGATTCCTCCCCGCGAGGCCGCCCCGCCGCTGCAGCTCTGCGGCCCGCTGAGGATCACCATCGGCACGGGGATTCCTCCCAGCGAGGCCGCCCCTGCCGCTGCCCGCGACCCGCCGAAGACCATCACTGGCGCGAGGATTCCCCCCCGCGAGGCTGCCCCGCCACTGCAGCCCTGCGGCCTACCGAGGATCACCATCGGTGCGAGGATTCCCCCCGCGAGGCCGCCCCGCTGCTGCAGCCCTGAGGCTCGCCGAGGATTGCCACCGGTGCGGGGATCTCCTTCCCCCAAGGCTGCCGCTGCTGACATTGCCTCGCGGTTTGTTGCCTGGTGTAGTCATCAGCACGGAAACCCTGTTAACAAGCTGCTGTCGCCGCTGCCATTCAGCGACCTGCCAAGTCACATCATTGGCACGGGGATGTGCCAAGCTACATCACTGCCTCCCCCTGAGAGGCCGCTGCCGCCGTCATTGCCCCTCGGCCCACAATGAAACATCGCCGGCATGGGGCCTCTTCGAGGCCGTCGCCGCAGAAATCGTTTTCCGGCCTGCCAAAAAACATCGCTGGCTTGGGGTCCCCCCCAAGGTCGTTGCCGCTGAGCCCTATCACCAGTGCAGGGATGATGTCCTGTTTATGGGCATCCTCTGGGGTCTTGGGGGCGGGGAGGTGTGGGTATTGGGGGGGTTGAAATTGTAAGATCTTGGGATGCTATGTTGCCCTCTCCGTATTTTCCCCTCCAGTTTTTGCCCTGTTGCCCTGTTGTTTTATTTGATTAATTTTTTTCCTTAGTTTTAGTTTTAGTTTCACACTGAGGGTATTTATTTTATTGCTCTGATATACTGTATTGTACTTTGCGGGGTTAGTCATTGTATTTTGTTGTGATTATTATTGTTTGTTTTTACTTATTATTGTTGTTTACTATTTTGCATTTGTTGGTTGTGGCCCTGGTCAAATATCATCCCATGGAGCCTGTAGGCTGGCCTATTACGGTGGTGTCGGGATGCGGGAAGTACGCTTGGGGCTGGCGGGTCGGTCGGATAAGAAGAACTCGGGACAGGTATCTTTGGCCTGTCCCACGTTCTGACCCGCTGGCTCACTGCCACATGTCAGGGATCCATCCCGTCTGTTCCCCCAGCTTGTCCTGCTTGCTGATTAATGCCAGGTCAGTGCATAACAAGATCCCTGTCATCCATGATCTGATCATGGATGAGCACACCGACCTGGCATTTCTCATGGAGACCTGGGTGGATGAGGGGGGAGGGGCTTCCCTCTCTCTCCTTCTTCCCCAGGGCTACTGTGTGCAGCAGCTGGGCAGGCTGGGGTGGGGGGTGGGGGTGGGGGGCATGGTGTATAGGGACTCTTTTCATGTCAGCAGATCCGCGACATTGGTGAGTCCAGGTTTAGAATGTCTCCACCTTGTGGTGGGACAGAGGGACAGGTTTGGGATAGTGCTCGTGTACCGAGCTCCCCGCAACCCTGCCCTATCCCTCCCAGAGCTCTCTGAGTTCATCTCGGCGGCACTGTTGAGATCCCCCCACCTTCTGGTGTTGGGGGATTTCAATATGCATGCCGAGGTTGGGCTGACTGGAGCAGCTCTGGAGTTCATGGAGTCCATGGCCTCCATGAACCTGTCTCAATTTGTCATCGGTCCCACTCACAAGGGAGGACACACCCTGGACCTGGTTTTTGCCTCCACGTCGACGGGTTTTGATCTGGGGGTCGGGGGCTTGCTGACCCGTCCTGTTTCATGTTCAGATCATTATCTGCTGACCTTCTCCCTTTCAACTGCCACCCCACCCCGCGGGGAGCAGGGCCCTTCCATCTGGACCCTGTGCAGTTTTTGGAGGCCCTGGGGGTTTTGCCAGACGGTCTGGATGACGAACCGGTCGACTCCCTGGTCAATAGGTGGTTTGAGGAGGTGGCCGGGGTAATGGACCGGATCGCCCCCAAGCGCCTGATCCGATGCCGAGCCCGCTCCTCCCCTTGGTTTACCGAGGAGTTGCGGGCAATGAAGCAAGAGTGGAGAAGGCTAAAGAGCAGATGGCGGAACGCTCGGACGGCGTCAAATTGGGCTGCGGTTAAGGTGTCAACCAGTCGCTATTCTCGAGTGATAAGGGCAGCTAGGAGATAATTTGTTGCCCTGAGAATTGGTGAGGCCTCGAATCGCCAGGCGGAATTATTCCGGGTGGTTCGGGACCTCACAAATCCTGGTCCACCTGGGCCTCCTCCTAGTGATTTCACTAGTGAGTCATTCGCAGCCTATTTTAGATCTAAGATAGAGGCCATCCGTTCCGAGATAGATGCCGGTTGCTCTGATCCAGTCCCCGCCGTGGCTGGTACTGGGCCGCCTCGGTCACCCCAGTTTTTTGAGTTTGGGCCTGTTACACCTGAGGATGCCTCCAGGGCCCTGGGACACTGCAGGCCAGCGGCTTCTCCATTCGACCCTTGCCCGTCCTGGCTGATTAAGATCACAGGGGGGAGCATGCCAAAATGGGCTTCGCTAATTGCTTCGGCCTCCTTCAGGGACGGGATCTTTCCTGGTCTTCTGAAGGAGACAGTGGTGAAGCCCATTATTAAAAGACCTGGCCTGGCTGCGGACGATATGCCCAACTATCGTCCCATAGCCAATGTTCCCTTTTTGGGCAAGGTAGTCGAGCGAGTCGCCGCCCTGCGTCTCCAGTCGTTCCTGGAGGAGAACCATGTCCTGGGTCCCTTCCAATCTCGGTTCAGGCGGCGTCATGGGATGGAGACGGCTCTGGTCGCTCTGCACGATGATCTGTTGAGGAGGGCCGACAGGGGTTGCTCTACCCTGCTGGTCCTTCTCGACTTGTCAGCGGCTTTTGATACCGTCGACCACAGTATCCTGCTGGAGCGACTCTTGGAGGTGGGGATCGGAGGTCTGGCCTTCCGCTGGCTCCGCTCCTTCCTTGAGGGCTGCACCCAGCGAGTGAGCTTGGGGGGTGAGTTGTCGGCTCCCTGGACACTCTCTTGTGGGGTGCCTCAGGGGTCGTCCCTGTCCCCAATGCTCTTTAACGTCTATATGAAGCCACTGGCTGAGATCATCCGGAGATTTGGAGTCTGCTGTCATCAGTACGCTGATGACACGCAGCTCTATTTCTCCTTCTCCACCTGTGCAGTGGAGGCCGTCGAGACCCTTGATCGCTGCCTGGCTGCAGTTTTGGAGTGGACCAGGACCCACAGACTCAGGCTCAACCCGGGAAAGACCGAGGTTATGTTCTTCGGGGGCAACCCAGATGGGTACTCTGGCCCTCTTCCCAGTCTGGGCGGGTCCACCCTCCAGCTGGTAAAAAGAGTGAGGAGTCTGGGCGTCGTCCTGGATCCGTGTCTGACCCTGGAACCCCAGGTGTCAGCCGTGACCAGGTCGGCCTTTTACCATCTAAGGCTTATCGCCCAGATTCGCCCGTACCTTGATGAGAGCTCCCTGAGGACTGTGGTACAGGCACTGGTCACGTCGAGGCTGTATTATTGCAACACTCTCTACATGGGGCTTCCCTTGAACGTTGTTCGGAGATTGCAGCGGGTCCAGAATGCGGCGGCCAGGTTGGTGGTTGGTGCGCGTCGGTTTGACCGCATCACCCCCATCCTGGCTCGCCTCCACTGGTTGCCCGTTGCCTCCCAAATAAGGTTCAAGGTGTTGGTTTTGGTTTACAAAACCCTCCATGGCTTGGCCCCTGATTATCTGGCAGAGCGCCTTCACCGACAACTAAATCTGGCCCGACCCACCCATTCATCATTGGCCCTTCCACTCCGGACTGTCCCCCCGAAGGAGGCCCGCAAAGTGAGTACTCGCAGGAGGGCCTTCTCGGTGGTGGGCCCGTCCTGTTAGAATAACTTGCCGAGTGAACTGCAACAGGCCCCATCGTTGGCGTCCTTTAAAAGAGGCTTAAAAACCTTACTCTTTAGGGACGCCTTTAATAATGACTAGAGGTTTTTTTTTCCCTTGTTGCTTATTTTTACCTGCCTTACCTATCTATTTTTACAGTGATTGTTCCTGCTTTGCGGACATCTTGCTTTTAATTTTTTCCATGTAAACTGCCCTGAGTTCCCGTTTGGGAAGTAGGAGCGGTATATAAGTTTGAAAATAAATAAATAAATAAAATAAATTAATGAACCTACCAATTTCTCTGTTAACTCCTTTCCTAGCCTTATGAAGCTTATGAGGTCATGGGCTGAGCTCCACTCTAATCGTGGGACCAACATGGACCAAACTAACATAGTACAGTACTAGGAAAACTACTGCTGTAATTACTCAAGCCATCAATGACTTTGAGAATTAGCTCCTTGCCTGATATCCGGGTCAGATCATTTCCACTGAAGTGGATAACCAACATGGCCAGCGGATGATCCAGAGAACACTTGGAAGTCTCAGCTGCAAAGCTGTCCCACAGCATTCCCCTTCATCCCTTCCACTCATTCTCATCTCATGCTCCCAGGCCAACATCTCATCCCCATCTGGTGCCTGCATACTTGGCCACCCAGAAAATGTAACTGTGGCTACAAATCACCACTCTTGTACACACTCCATGCCGGGAAACTTCAACAATAAGAAAAGACACTGGCCAGTTCCTAACGGTCCTTTGATGGGCTAACATAAATTTGGTACTTCTGTGATTTTCATCATCCAATTTACTGGATACCAGCCGAATCAATTCCCATAGCCGAGGCAGCCCCAATGCTGAAAAAGTGCATTCCAAATTGTCAGTTACATATACTGGCATTGCTTAAGGCATGGGATGTGACCCTCCAAAATTGGAATCATGTCAATGTGATGCTGTTTCTGTGTTTAAATAGACACCCAGGAGTACAGCCTCTCAGGGGAATGTATATTTGCATTGCCAGAACTGGCCATATTTGTGATAGATAACATTTGCCCAATTGTAAACTATGTCCCCTGCCATATTGATCAGGGTTTGATCTACATGTAGTAAGTACATTTTTGTTGTTCTATTACCAAATAAATAAATAAATAAATAAATAAATAAATAAATAAATAAATAAATAAATAAAAAGATTGTCATGTTACCAGTTGAGTGAGTGCCTAAGATTGCACAAGCTCCAGGTCCCTCAGTTTGAGACTGGTTTCCACAGCCTTCTTTCCTGTTGATTCTAATTGCTCTGGTTGACCTTAAGCTGAGCCTCTTTCAGAGTTAGTGCTCTCAACTGCCTGGCCTGGACTGGACCGAACAGATCAGACCTATATTATTGGAAGAAGGCATTCTGCTAGTTTTCAAGGTTCCAAACCATTTACGGCTTTGTATGTTAGCATCAACACTTTGAAACTGGTTTCTTTTTCTTTTTCTCTGACAGTAGACCAGAGCACTAGGACACCCTCTTGGGCCAAAGCCTCTGTTGTCTCACCCTAGACTCAGCCTCACTGCTCCCAGTGGAGGTTGGTTTATTAGGCTCTGGTTATTTCCACCCAACCTGCTCCTCGAGAACCCATTGCTACTGGAACCACTTTAAGAGCAAATTTATATTTAAACACAGTTGCTTATCGGCATCTTCAGATGAACCCCCAGTTATTCAAGGTTCCCATAAGCACACAGGTGAACAAAGAAGCTTTAAGTCTATCCATTCCGTTTTTTTTTTTTCATATCACCAAGTATTTTAGTTTTCTTTATTTTATGTATTTATGAGATTTTGCCTCAATAACTTCTATTCACAGTGACCTCATCATTTGAACCAGCAAACATTTTTTTCTAAACATATTATCCATGTACAAATTGAAAAGGAATGATAATACTGAATTCTTAATTTCCTCCATTTTGTATAATTATGTTTCTCGTCATCTGACCTTCAATTTTCATTTTAGCTTTTTGTTCTCAGTACAGGTTAACAATGATATGTATAACTTTTGGTTCAAAATTGTCTTTACCAACAATGCTGGCAGCTTACATTGAACTTTGTCAAATGACTTCCCTTAGTCAATAAAGTAAACATACATGTTCACCTCCATGTTGCATCATCTCCAACGAAGCACGAGTAGGCAGAATAATGCTGCCTTTTCTTCTTAATCCTCTTCTCAACCCAAATTGTGTCTGCTCATTATCTTTCATAATCTTAAGTAACTCTGTCTAAACACCAGTTTAAAATAAACAGTTTTAACTTCCTAAACAAACAGTCCTAAAATGTGTTATTTTATTCATTAAAGTTATGGTAAACCTTTATATCAGTTTTTCCCATTAATTTATATTTACAATTAAATTGAAAGTTGCACAATTTGAAACTATTTTACTACTTTAATTGATTTTATAAAATTAAAGTATATACAAAATATGCTAATAATTAGTTACATTTATTTATTTATATATTTTCTTTTATCCTTTTAAAGGGAAGAAAATATTTTTTCTTTAAGGTTTAAATATATTTAAAGATCTGCCTACAGTGTCTTATTTGTTCGATAATGAGGAGAGTGTAATTTCTGCAAAATGACATAATCAATAGCATCATGTTTAATGTAACCAATGATATTTGCTTGCCACTTCTAAAATGTTTTTTGGGTTATTTTGATTCATGTTTTGAACACTTAAATGACAAATTAGAAACTCCCCCACATTTTTGTAATATACTGCTAAAAATAATATGCAGAGAATGCCAATCAATGTTTTATTTCTAAGAAAAAGCAACTATAATGCCCAACATGTTGCTTTTTTAAAACACTGGTCAGAATTCTACTAGTGGTCAGGTAGGTTTTATGTAACTTGTTGCAGCCAATTGATGAGGTGAAGGGGCTAATGTCAGTCATGTGCCTTGTTGGAGTACTGAGATACAGCCCAGCATCTGTTCAACTGGGTACAGCAAATTATGCAGATCCTATGTGAACACCAACATGATTGTGGCCAATGTTCCAAGCTATGGGAGAGTGAAAGCTGTTTATCCAAATCAATGAAATGGATGGTGTTCAAGAGAAGTAGAACAAGCAGGAATAGAGATAGAATAAAAAAGCTATAGTGATAATTACTTTGTCATCTCAAAGCAGATACTAGGATTACTCTGTTGTCCCAAACATATTTCCAACCCTAAAGATAGGGTAGACCACCATCCAAGGATTTTAAGAGCCTTAAGACCATGACCAGTTTGAAAAAGAAATGAGACAGATAGTGATTTTCAGATAATTGAATGATCATCCACCAAGAATAGAAACTAAAATGAGTGAATGAACTTAGTGCATATATGAAATATGGCCATGTATAAGATAAAACCCTTAATGTTCTAATCAGGCCATATTCCCAAAACCTTCTAGCTGGAAACAGTGTAAGTAATGCCATTACTTTAGTAGAGTAGACAGTTGATAAGTGTATCCTTCAGAAATTCCACTATCTACATGATTGAAGACAGCAAGATCTATTGGCAAATGACTCCATGAAAAAAAAAAGGCACCAGATGCAGTCCATGCTTGCATTAGTCAGAAAAGAAACAAAAACAAAAAATGAAAAAACAGATACCCTTGATTCTGAATGCCTTTTAGAGTTGGATTAGAAACTATTAAACCTGGGCAGTAGAAAACATTTGCCTAATGAAGTACAGAAGCTGTGCCACAAGGCAAATCAGCTTTAATTTACAAAGGTTCAGACTGGCACATTTTGACATCCCTTCTTCTTCTTCTTCTTCTTCTTCTTCTTCTTCTTCTTCTTCAACAACAACAACAACAACAACAACAACATTGTGTACAATGTATCCAGAGGAGCATCTCAGTTCTGTGACCCTGAACACCTAAATAGTGCTATCAAATCAATGTTGGGCCTCAGAGCACTAAACTTCCAAATTTTCCATGTTCAGAAGACATTGGGCATGAAACCTGCCTCATGCTTCTTTTTGCATCCTTAATGTTCTTATCCTTCACTTTCAGTTGTGCTTGCTGTGTGTTGTGTTGTGGTCAGTTATAGAAAGCCCAGCACTTATTTGGAGGTTCCAACAAGGATGAAAGCTACTGTATATTTTTATCCAAAGCCTGGCTTGTTATGTGGGAAGGACTTTTGTTTCTCGTGCAGCTTTCCGAGGAATGCACATGCAGCAATGGCTCCAACAGAGATAATCCCTGGTGATCAACAGGATGACAGAACCTAAAGACAGGTTGCTTTTGCTTCCTGGTTCACTGCTTCTGTTCTAGCCTCAGACCAGATCGATACCTGGGTTTTTATCGAACATGCTGAAAACATCAAAAATAAGAAAATTTTGTTGTTATTTTGACTACAGTTTTGGGAAAATCTCAGCCATCATGGCCAGTGCTCACATCAGCTGGTCATTCTATGAGTTTGATTGATTGTGGTTTTTAGGCCTACTAATGGAGGCATAAAAAGTGGTACTGTGAATAAATGTAGAAAAGACAAAGACCATGAGTGTTCTGTGACAAACAAAAATGAATACTGCAGTGGGACAGAAACCCATTGAGGAGGTCAGTGAGGTCACTTATCTTAGTAGCATCATATCCAATGCTGGAGGTACTGATAAAGATGTTATATGCAGGATTTCCAAAGCATCTGGCATGTTCCAACACTTGTGCCAAATTTGGTCTTCACCATCAATCTCCATTGCACCAAAGATTCACCTGTACACCAGCATTGGCACTCCAGATGTTTGAACCCCCACCCCCACAGTCAGCTGTCTCGAAATGGCTCCATGAAGAGAGCCAGGTGAAGGGGATGCAGCATTTTGTGGGCTCATTTGTAGCCCCAGTTTACTCTCCAGAGAAGTGTGGTTGGAAAGTAAACTGGGACTATGAATGAGTCCACAAGCCACCACACCTCCCCCTGGCTTTCCCCCTAGTGTAGCATCCCATCTGCCTCTCTGCCCAGGGCAGAGAGGCAGATGGGGTGCTACTCGTTGAGAAAGTGAAGATCGCAGAGCTGGCTTTGTATTTCCTGTGGCCACAGTGAGGGTGCTGTGGCTACAGGAAATTCCAAAGCCTGCTCTGCAATCCTCGTTTTCCCAAAGGATGCTACCCTTCAGGAAAGCAAGGATCAAAAAGCAGGTGTGCTACCCTTTGGGAAAGTGAGGATTGCAGAGCAGGTTTTTGAACTCCAAACGGTCATAGCAAGGGTACTGTGGCAGCAGGAAATTCAAAAGCCTGCTCTTTGATCCTTCCTTTCCCAAAGGGTAGCACCCAAAGCATTTTGTAACGCAGGGTTCTAGTATATTGAGGTTAAATTACCATACTGGCACTTTGTGAAAAAATAAGTGGGTATTGAATCACAGTTTGGACACTCGGTCTCTAAAAGGTTTGCTATCACTGTCCTATACTTTCTGCTTTTGCCAAAAACTTATAATTTTTTCTGATTAATCAACAAATGAATTAATACATTCATATTTTTTTAAGTTAGGTCCATATAAAATGGCCTCCAAGGCACCTAGAGACACCACCTTTGCAGGGAAGTCTCCCATGACTTTACACTTTCTCCATGTTTGGTAAAGATTGGGTGTCAACATTTGAATTATACACCCATAAAATGGCTCCAAGGAAAGTGTCCTTTAGTAAGTTGTTTGGGGAAACCCTATCTTTACTAAACTTGGAAGGGTTGTACGGAATAATCAGGGGAAGCTTGCCTGCAAATTTGACTCTTAGGGGTCTTTGGCCATTTCATAACCCAATAAATCAACAAATCAAATATTGCTAAAAAATTGCTGGGGGATATCAAATACAAATAGACAAATTAGTGATTTTCAAATGAATTGTGTAATACCTTTTTTAATTTGTGCCCATCTTTTGGGTCAGGAGCTAGCATAGATATTGAATGCACCAAAGTAAAGCCATGTTGATTTCATTTATGCCTTGTTATACTGTTATACTCTGATGAAATGCTTATGCCAGCACAAAAGTGAAAGGAGAAAGGTGAGTACATATGGGCCAAGGATACAGATAAGAAAGCAATGGGGAGGATCTATGGTGGGGATGGCTCTGGTTAAGTTGCAAATTGAATGTGGAATGCTGTGATTGATGAAAGAGACAAACCAGCTTTGTACTTAAGATTGTGCATAATGACAGTGGGGTACATTTTTCCTCCTGCTGCTTTGGTGGGGGGACTCCTCAGTTTGTCTACTGAAAATAAAAGCTGTGTGTGTGTGTGTGGGGGGGGTAGAACAAAGCAGCAGCTGTTGCAGGACCCACTGTACAGGTGCTTCTATGCCAATGCTGGAAGCCTCTGAGCAAAGATGGGAGAACTTGAACATTTGGCAGCTAGGGATAACATTGATATAATAGCCATAACAGAAACCTGGTGGGATGTGG
Source organism: Phrynocephalus forsythii (assembly GCA_029282475.1). NCBI lineage: Eukaryota > Metazoa > Chordata > Lepidosauria > Squamata > Agamidae > Phrynocephalus > Phrynocephalus forsythii. The sequence goes on along the minus strand of JAPFRF010000007.1, from coordinate 8,826,219 downwards.
AGAACAAGTGGGATACAGCAATCCCAGGCTATAAATTCTATAGAAGGGATAGAGAAGGGCGGGTTGGAGGGGGAGTGGCCATCTATGTCAAAGAAGGGGTAAAATCCAGCAGAATGGAGATTGACAGAGGGTCTGACTCCACCATAGAATCACTGTGGGTTAAACTACCAGGCCCAAGGAGTGATGTGATAGTTGGGGTATTCTATCATCCACCAGATCAAAAATGTGAGGGGGGCCTTGAAATAAGGACAGAAATCATGGAGGTGGCTAAGAGGGATAGGATAGTAATCATGGGGGACTTCAATTATCCCCACATTGACTGGGCCAATGCAAGCTCCGGGCAAGAAAGAGAAACCGAGTTTCTCGACTTGCTGAATGACTGTGCCTTAGAGCAACTTGTCATGGAGCCAACCCGAGAACAGGCAACTCTGGATCTAATACTGTGTGATACTCAGGACCTGGTCAGGGATGTGAATGTCACTGAGCCTGTGGGGAACAGTGACCATGCTGCAATCTCCTTTGCCATGCATGTTGGAGGAAGAGTGTCAATCAAATCAGACATAAAAACCCTTGATTTTCGAAGGGCAAACTTCCCTCAGATGAGGAAACTAGTTAGAAAGAAATTGAAGGGGAAGGTTGGAAGAATCCAATCTCTTCAGAGTGCATGGAGCCTGTTTAAGACAATGGTAATAGAGGCCCAGCACAAGTGAATACCACAAAGAAAGAAGAGCCCATTTAAGTCCAAGAGGGCACCGGCATGGTTAACGAGTGGAGTTAGAGGGGCTCTAAAGCTCAAGGAGAGGTCTTTCTGTAAATGGAAATCCTCCCCAAATGAGGAAAATAAAAAGGAACACAAACTCTGGCAAAAGAAATGTAAGAAGATGATAAGAGAGGCAAAGAAAGATTTTGAGGAACGCATGGCTAGCAATATAAAGAGTAATAATAAAAGCTTCTTTAAATATGTTAGAAGTAGAAAACCTGCCAGAGAACCAGTTGGCCCTCTGGATGGTGAGGGAGGAAAAGGGGAGGTTAAGGAGGACTTGGAAATTGCAGAGAAATTAAATGACTTCTTTGCATCTGTCTTCACGACAGAGGACTGTGAGCAGATTCCGCTGCCTGAACGGCCCCTCTTGACTAAAGAATTAAATCAAATACAGGTTAAAAAGGAGGATGTTTTAGGATTAATTGATAAAATGAAGATTAAAAAGTCACCGGGCCCAGATGGCATCCACCCAAGGGTTATTAGGGAACTGAGAAATGAAATTGCAGATCTCTTAACGGTAATATGCAACTTGTCTCTTAAAACGGCCACAGTGCTGGAGGACTGGAGAATAGCAGATGTCACACCATTTTTTTAAAAAGGAAGGGGGGGGACCCGGGAAACTACAGACCAGTTATCCTTACATCTGTCCCAGGGAAGATGGTGGAAAGCCTCATCCAAGAGAAAATCTTAAAACACATAGAAGAACAAACCTTGCTGAGAGAAAATCAGCATGGCTTCTGTAAGGGTAAGTCTTGTCTGACAAATCTTTTAGAATTTTTTGAAAAGGTCAACAGGCATGTGGATTTGGGTGAACTGGTGGATATAGTCTATCTGGATTTTCAAAAGGCTTTTGACAGAGTCCCTCACCAAAGGCTGCTGAGAAAATTGCACAGTCAGGGGATAAGAGGGCAGGTCCTCTTATGGATTGAGAACTGGTTGAGATCCAAGAAACAAAGAGTAGGTTTCAATGGGAAATTTTCACAATGGAGAGAGGTGAAAAGCAGTGTGCCCCAGGGATCTGTCCTGGGACCGGTGCTTTTCAATCTGTTCATAAATGACCTGGAGACAGGGATAAACAGTGAGGTGGCGAAGTTTGCGGAGGACACAAAACTTTTCCATGTGGTAAAAACCAGAGAAGATTGTGAAGAACTACAGAAGGATCTGTATATGCATATTGGGGCAAAAAAATCAAAACTTTATCTATCAACTCATGGGCTCTGAGTTATCCATGACAGATCAGGAAAGAGATCTTGGTGTGTTGGTGGACAGCTCCATAAAGGTGTCTACCCAATGTATGGCAGCAGTGAAGAAGGCCAATTCCATACTAGGGATTATCAAAAAGGGGATTGAAAATAAAACAGCCAACATTATACTGCCATTATACAAAACAATAGTAAGGCCCCACTTGGAGTATTGTGTACAATTCTGGTCACTGCATCTCAAGAAAGACATAGTGGAACTGGAAAAGGTGCAGAAGAGAGCGACTAAAATGATTACTGGGCTGGGGCACCTCCCTTATGATGAAAGGCTAAAACATTTGGGCCTCTTTAGTCTGGAAAAAAGGCGTCTGAGGGGGGATATGATTGAGAAGTACAAAATTATGCAGGGCATGAGTAAAGTGGATAGAGGGAAGCTCTTCTCCCTCTCACAAAATACCAGAACTAGGGGACATGCACTCAAATTGAGGGCTGGGAGAGTAAGAACAGACAAAAGAAAATATTTTTTCACCCAGTGCGTTGTAAGTCTATGGAACTCCCTGCCACAGGATGTGGGGATGGCATCTGGCCTGGATGCCTTCAAAAGGGGATTGGACAGATTCCTGGAGGAAAAGTCCATCACAGGTTACAAACCATGATGGAGATGTGTAAGCTCTAGGGTTAAAACCGGGGTACTTCAAGGGCCAGATGCAGGGGAGTAGTCTCAGGAGACAGATATCTAGTCTCATGCGCTCCCAGACGCATCTGGTGGGGGCACTGTGAGATACAGGAAGCTGGACTAGATGGGCCGTTGGCCTGATCCAGCATGGCTCTTCTTATGTTCTTATGTTCTTATGTTCTTATTCCTTTATTCCAGCTGAAATGCACAAATGAAAATTGGATCTCTGCTTGTCTCAGAAGTTATTGGCTAAGTTATTCTGAAACAAGAAAGTTTGAGGATAGCCTGAACACAAATCTTTAATATACGTACTATACTGCAGAAGTACAGTGCTTAAATATTTGGTTGCTTGTTATGATAGACATTCACTGGTAAATAGTTTTCATTTTGTAATGTTGTTTTATTTGTAATACTTCAAGTTTTGTCCTAATACATACTATCAATTACATTTTTATATTTCAGTCTGTGTTTGAGGTACATATTATGAGAGACCTTATCAACCATAACAGTTCCTATATCTATCAGTCTACATATTGCAAGGGTCCCTGAGCTAAATATACATAGTCTGGCTCTGTTTAACAGACTCCTGGTTGACACTGCCTTGGTTTAGCAGCAGGACTGACCTGTTTGGTTAAACATATTCTGTGCAAATATTACATTCCACTCATAGTCAACACATCATGAATACTCATATACACATAAACATACATACTGTATTGAAACAGTATTTTGAGAGGCATCCTCTATAGAGGCTATAGAACAGAGAGATTACCATTCCTTAATGTTGGGGAAATGGTAGTTATAATGATCTATCTATCTATCTATCTATCTATCTATCTATCTATCTATCTATCTATCTATCCCATGCCTATTAATCACATTAAAGTGATTTACATAAGAAATAGTTCAAGGGTGTATTTTACCTTTTCCTCTTTAATATTTAAAACACTTGACAAGGCTTAATGTTTCGGCAATTATCTAATTTATTCTGAATAAGGAAGGAAGCCTGAGAGAAAGAGTACATTCCTCAGTCGTTTTCCTTCAGCTAAGTAAATCTCATTTAGCAAATCCTATAATAACCTGTTTGCTGGGTATAGGGCATTTACCAGGTATAGCGGAGAATTTTTTCTTTTGTTTTTTTGTTTGTTCTGATTAGAACTTTCCAAAAATCATGATGTTTGTCATATTTTGCATGGAAAGAACCTGAAATGTTGCAATTAAAATATATTGTCAATCTGAGGAAAGCTATTTGTGAGTCCTCCATTTTATAGTTCACTTTGACATCATGTCACCCTGGTCTGAAATTTTATTTTATTTATTTATTATTGAATTTATATCCCGCCCATCTTATGGGCGGCGAAAAAAGACAAATCATAATAAGATAGAACAATAGATACAAAGGCATAATCATGAACAATAAAAACAAATAGAATGGAATAGGATGGTCTTCAGAAATGAACAATGGTAGGTAGGCTGTTCCATATAGCTGGAGCAGCCACCGAGAAAGCCCGAGAAATATGCTCATAAGATGAACAATGGTTCATTAGATGGACAGTGGCGAAGTAGAAGTTTACAGGACACCCACCCACACTGATCAGTACTTAATGTTTGATTCCCACCATCCATTAAAACACAAATCAGGAGTCATCAGGACCCTAAACCACAGAGCATCCCCACCTTCACTGAAGCCAAGAAGAAGGAAGACAGGCATCTGAAGACAGCACCATAGTGGACCTTCAACAAAGCAATGTCCCAACCCAGAAGAACAATGGACCAGCCTGAGACCCAGAGCCAATGGAAGAACCTAGTAATTCCCTCCATGGCTGAAGTGTCTGAAAAGGTTAAAAGGATTTTGGCAAACACCACATCCCTGTTTACTTCAAACCTACAAACACACTAAGGCAGAGATTCATAAAGGACCAGACATCAAAACACAAAAGGAACAATATATTATACGTAGCCCAAAGCACTGAGGAGTGTGCAGAACTATATATTGGAGAAACTAAGCAGCCATTAAACAGGAGGATGGCCCAACATAGAAGGGGTAACAGCTCAGGACAGAATCAGCAGTGTACCTCTACTTGAAGAACAAAGGGCACTCATTCAAAGATGAATCTACTGAACAGAGAAGATAGGTGGTTTGAGAGAGGGGTCAGGGAAGCCAATCATGTGAGTATTGAAAACCCCTCTCTCAACAGAGATGGGGGGCTCAGGCACAGTATCTGCTACTTATCAGCCAGTGATTTCAAGAATCCCCAGACAAATAAAAATACTTCACACCCCCACCACCTAGCCGATAGCCTACGACCCATACTTAATGGGTGTTGGGAAGGTTAAAGGTGGGATTTTCACACACCTTAGGGCATTGTCCATCTAATGAGCCCATTGTCCACCTAACATGCCTATTTAGGTCATTGTTCATCTTGTGATCCTATTTCAGACCAGGGTGACATGAGGTCAAAGTGAACTATAAAATGGAGGACTCACAACTAGCTTTCCTCAGACTGACAAAGCTGTTTGGATGAGTAGCAAAACATTTCAATCTCTCAAGGAAAGAAGGCCGGTTGCCATGACTCAACTTCCAGATATGTTCAATGATAATATTCCTAGAAGATGTGGCATGATCCTATTAATGATAAGAACAGCTATTGGGGATGTATAAGGGAAATAAGTTCCAATTTGCTTTCTGGATCCTTTGGACTACTTCCCTTTCAGTTTGGATATATTTCTGATACCAGGTCTTTCAATAACAAAATCCCTGGTTCCAACTCTTTTAGGAAACTTTTGTTTCAGTTTTCCCTCCTGGCATTCTAAATTAATCTCTGCAGGAACCTCAGACTAATTTTACAAAGCAGGGATAAGACTGTAAGGAATTTTGCCCAAAGGGTCTTCTACTAAGTGAAGGACCACTCTAGATATCATAAATCATTATCCTTTGATCTCAGGCTGGGTGAACCCCAAATAATGCATGTCCTACTGTCAATAAGCAATCTTCTAAACCTAAATTTTCGCTTGCCACCTTATCTGAGACAAAAGTTACTCCTGCCTGGGTACTTTGTAACTTGCAGAGCAAGTAGACTAGGAAGGACACAAAAATTAGCAAAAACACCAAGCATAGCCATATGGGTTAGGCACCTTCTTTAGACACATTGCCCTTTCTTCCCAAAAGAATCTCACTTTGGTAAAATATCAAATGATTTATTAAAAAGTATTTAAATGCATAAATATATAAAATATAGAAACAGTAAATTATATAGTTGCTAAGCAAAGCTTTGTTAAATAACCCAAATGAGCTAAACCCCATTAATACAATAAAACTACAGTGGTACCTTGTATAAAGGAATTAATTCGTTCAAATTGAAATTATGTTAAGCAAATTTTCCTTTATACAAATTTCCCATAGGAATGCATTGAAAATGGAGTAATCCCATTTTTATGTTGTATGGATTCACCCCATAGGCGATTCTGTTAAGCAAATTTCCCCTATCTCTGGATTTTTTTGTGTTGTACAGATTTTATGTTATACAAACTGTTATACAAGGGTCCTCTGTAATTACTTAAGCCTTAATGGCAACTATAACTAAAAGCCTTTTCACACGACCCCTAAACTCCGCAGCAAATAGCTCCCAGCTCTGGAGCTTAAAATTGTTTCCCCACCAGCTCCGGATGTTTACAGAAAATTAAGTGTAACCACGCCCACCTAAGCGCATCCCAGTGCACTTTTCAGGTACCTGCTCTCCGGGGGTGAAAAATCCCTGATGCGGATCTAACGTAGAGAGTGCTGGGCTCTCCTGGCTTCTGTTTGTTGTTGTTTTTTGCCCCAGCCCCTTTAAGAGATCTGAATGCTGCGGGAACAGAGCGAGACCGGCATAACGGAGGTAAGCCGGCATTCTTTTCTTTCTTTTTTTCTCCCTCCCCTCATGCAGCCAGCAGCCAGGAGTGCAGAGGGGGTGGGAACACAGAAACAGCGACAAACCGCCAAGATCTCTGGTCCGAATTTAAGTGGCCAGTGGATTTTAGGGGTTGTGTGAAAAGGCTCTAAGTAATCATGGGAAAGCTTTAGTCTCTATCAAACACCATCACCACTAGAAAGACCGAAGGGTAGCAAACTCCCTGCCTTCACGTCCTTCTTCCCTGATTCTTCTGTTAGCCTTAGATCAATATCTCTCAGACAAGATATTCACCAATCAGGCAAAAGTCTGTTGTCTTGTTTCCGCCAATCAGAGGATGTAACTTGTCTTAGTCCCAGCACACAGTTGACATGGGAGCAGCACCACTGGATTGGAATGTTGTTTTGCTCCTAATAACTCATTCTTGAGCACCAGACATAGCTTCTTTCTTCTCATGTTGATAACATACCACCTGCAGAAAGCTTGGGGAATAATTATACATAACCCAATTTTCCCACAAGGCAACAGACAATCATCTCCAAAAGCAGGCAATACAATAAAAGTCCCTGAGAAACAATTTCCCCACCAGCATACAAAAAAGGAAATCATGCACCGTACCAATAGCTTGCAGCAGAGCCCTACTAGCAAGCCAATCTGGTAGCAAGAAAGCATTTGGTTAGGAGGTGTACTCATTTTGATGGTCTGGAAGGAAAACTAATAATGAAAATTGCCCAATAAAAGGAAACAAATCTAAAAATAAAAAAGGAAAGGGAAAGAAGAAAAAAGAAAAAAGAGACCAAAATATCTCTCTAACTCACAAAAGCACCAGTAAAAACCTCTGCACACAGAAAGTTGCTCTTTCCAGCCAATTATGCAAGCTATACATTTCGCATGCACGTGCGCGCGCGCGCACACACACACACACACACACACACACACACACACACACACACACACACACACACACACACACACACACACACACACACACACAAGCTGGGTACTTATTTTACTGACCTTGAAAGGATAGAAGGCTGAGTCAGCCTTGAGACGGTTTCCTGGGATCGAGCCCCATAAGCACAGTTTGTGCCACAAGGCTCCTAACACAGAACACACCAAGCAAGTGCCAAGGAAGATAAGAAAACTCAAACAAGACAATAGTAGATGAACACAACAGAAAGCGATGCTCCCAACACTTAAGAGGGGAATAATCAAAGAAGTAAGAGGCAGCAGGATCCTCTGTAACCCACACAAACTAATGCAGACCCATAGTAACAAAACCCCAGAAAAATATGTAAAGATTAAATAAATGCACAAATGAAATACAGTAACCCCCGCCGAATGCGGGGGTTAGGGACCCACCCCATCCGCGATGTATGAAAATCCATGATATGCAGAACCGGGTGGGGGGGGGGGTGGGGTGTTGGGGGCGATCGTGCACCTGTCAAAGAAGTCTTGGCACAGTGCGCACAGGCAGTGTTGAGGGATCTAACCTCCCATCGGGGCCTGCCCATGCCACCCGAAACTTCTCAGAGGGGCCCGGGGGCGGCGGGGAGCGAAGCGAGCACTCCCCACCCCCCACCCCCGCATGGCTTCGAGGCTTTTCGGAGGGGCCCGGGGGGTGGCGGGGAGCGACACGATCACTCCCCGCCCCCCCCCCACAGCTCTGAGGTGCAGATAACTGCGATCCCGTGATATAGCGGGACCATAGTACCTGAACCGCAAAATGGCGGGGGGTGACTGTACATCAAAATTTTTCAATGAAAAGATTAAAAAGGAAGCACTTTAGGCCTTGTTTATGTGTCTCCAGACTCTGTTGACTCATGACCAGCTGTGCTGTGTTTTTCTATTCTGAGCCTTCAGTAAAAGCCTGAACTTTTTTTTTTGTTTGTGAGTGTGTGAATGCTGACATTGCCCAGACATCAATCAATCAATCCATTAACTTCAAAAGGGGAAATCTCACAGCCTCATTTGTAGCTGCAACATTAGGTGGCATTCCAACCTTTGATTTCTAGAGAGGACATTAAATACTCCATATATTCAGGATCACATGGGAGGGAACCCTGGGCAGCCAGTACTTTTTCTTCCTTGCTTGCTTTTTTTTTTTTTTTTTTTGCTTTTTAAAAAATGTAGCATGGCCAATGTTTTTTAAGTGTAATGTCTCCTCTCAGAAACACTGTAGGTGGTCTCTTAGTTATGATACACTTTGAGGTTAGGCCCTATGCTTTATCATTGGTGCTTTGCCACAGAGAGTAAAATGTCTGGAGCTTGGTGAGCTACTTCTGGCCTCCCATCCTCAGACTACTTTTTGAGTGTCTGCTCCCTTCCATTTCCTTTAGACCTATGTATCAGTTTAAAACCGACTTCCCTTTCAGAGAAATGATATGAACATTGCAATGAGAAACTCTGGCTCAGTCCCTGATCTTCAGCTATTCAAGCTTCCTCACCTAGGGACTAACACTGACACAATTCTCTGTCTAGTTTCTCAAAGGAGTGATGATGGGTGATGCAGAACAATATCCAGATTTGTGGATCCTTTCTCCTATACAATGGCCTTGAGATGTGGTGTAGTTTCACTTTTCTGAAATGAATTGATTTTACATTAAAATATCCAATAAATATGGAAAAGAGGCAACAATGTCTACCTTTCACCTTTCCTTCCACAGACAGACTATGGTATTTTAGCATGGAATTTGCTCAACACAAACTAATGTCATTCTTATTTTTAGATTAGATGCACTCTTATTTATATTCCAGCTCAAACTAGGGTAGCATTACTTCAGCCTGGCAGCATTTGCCTTAGATCAAATGCCTGGCTCTGCTGACAGGCTTCTGAGGACTCAGCAACTTGCTGCAATTTCCATGTGCAAAGTGTTACAGAGCATAATAAGTTGCTTGAAATTGACTCTGTGTGATTGTCAAACCAAGAAGTGTAGCATTAATCTTTGCTAAAAGAGTATCCATAAAATATATTCTTGAAGTATTATAGACAGTGAAGCTGAAGGGCACATTGAAGCTGGAATTAAATGCAGCCCCACAGTCTCATACATTACTGTTGCTATGTTCTCCTTTTTATGACGAACCACTTTCCAGTGCACACTTTTGTAAGCAACCATAAACTAAATGTGCGAGAAGGACTTGCAGTATGCTAATATTGTTGTGATTTGGCTTAAGGTCTAGGTTTTCAACTCCGAGATGAGATCAGAATGGGCAATATGAGAGCATCTGTAAAGCTCTGCCTTCACATTCATGAGTATAGATATTAGTGATAAAAAAATCTGTCATCACACTTTTACCACATTCAGTTTCCTTTTTAAATCTCAAGCCCATTTCTTTCAGCATATGAAGAAATTCACAACTTTCTATACATTTGAAAATAAAACATATTAATATAGCAAAGTCATTCATTTGAAACCAGCCAGGTTCAATGGGTATAGCTACTAAGAATGGGACTTGTAGGTCAAACAGAACAACAACTACTGCTGCTGCTGCTGCTTTCTTTCACTTCTTTCATTAACAATTTAGGCAGGTAGTGCAAGTGGTAAATTTAAGTCGGGTAATATTTCTTGAATAATATACAGTGGTACCTTGTATAAAGGAATTAATTTGTTCCAAATGAAATTATGGTAAGCAAATTTTCCTTTATAAAAATTCCCATAGGAATGCATTGAAAATGGAGTAATCCCATTTTTATGTTGTATGGATTCTCTCCATAGGCAATTATGTTAAGCAAATTTCTCCTATCTACGGAATTTTTTATGTTGTACAGATTTTATGTTATAAAAACTGTTATACAAGGGTCCACTGTACCTTTATGGATCTGACAGCCCTCAATATGAATTAGGAAATGGATTGGTGACATATGGTGTTAGGAATAAATAGGTTCAAATATGAGGAATGAGGGCTGCCCAGACCACAGGTTTTGGGAGGGTTCTGAACAGGTGGGCAGCGCTCTTCTAATAATAGTAGGAATCATTAACTGATCCACTTCCACTACATTCAGCCCCCATCGTTTAAGGAATATTTAACTGCTGAATTGAGTGAATTTCACATCAATAAATTGTGGCCCAGTTTTAATCCCACAAACATGTCTTGACTATTTCTGGGCTGGGTGGACAAAGATCATCTGAAATCTTGAAGAGTTAGGAGTCTGAAAGAGAGGATACTAAAATGAATGGAATTCTTTTATTGGAATACTTCCATTTGACCCTTGCATCCAACTTGCCTCACTGATATTCCAGAAAATTAGTGTCATGATGACTCTCACATGGAAGGATGTCATAAACTAATAGGAATTAAGGGAGGATCCTGGAACGTTAAAGGGAAAAAGTCTTGAAAAGGCAAAGGAAAACAGTGATGGGTGTTGTTTACATGCAGTAGGGGCTTGGTGATCTGTTTCCTGTTCTTTCTGTGATACCTCTTTTCTGATCTCCATTTGGATTTACTTTGCTATCTCTGCTGTTCCTCCACTGCAACTTCCTTCTTAACAATTATTATATTGTTGCTGTTCCTCTAGGTTTTGATTACTTTTTTGGGGGGTCCCTTGATTTTTCTTTTCCCCCTTTTTATTAGTTTTTTAAAGAATTGTCATATCAGTACCAGAGCACAGACGCAAGCACAGAGGAAAGCAAGCAAGCAAACAGATGTTCTTTTGAAGTAGGCCTGGGTTTAGTCTGGATCGAGACTCATAATCAAGAAACTTTTTGAAGCTTACGTGAGGCGTGGACTAGCCCGTTCCTGCTTTTATTTATTGGGCTGCTTGGAGTCTTAAGCCAAAGGAAGTGGGAACAGTAACTGAAGGGATCCTAGGTGAACATCAATTCCAGCAAAACAAGTGCGGCTGAACACCAATTTCTGAAGAGGTCCTCTCATAAGGGGTGCCAAGGTTATCATTTAAAAAAAAAAACCCCACTTCCCAAAGAGAAAAGATGTAGGGATGTAGACACTTTACCTACAGAGAGGATAGCCTGGCACAGCACAGAAGATAATTAGACAGTCATCTTTCACTCCTCAGAGACTTGAAATAAGTTTTTGATTAGCTGCAGAAGTTACACTATAATTGGTAAAAGAAGGACCCTGTAAATTCTTTCATAAGGTCCATGTTTATATATGCTCTCCTTGCTGCCCAGGCTTTAATTTGCTTGCTTCTCTCAGCTTTCAGTTAAGGCATGACACTATTCTTTTGTTTCTTTCATTTCAGTCAATGAGTCAGATTCATATTGTCGGAAACTGACTCTCACCACATACTAGCACATACTAAAATACAGTGGTACCTTGTATAAAGGAATTAATTTGTTCCAAGTGAAATTATGTTAAGCAAATTTTCCTTTATACAAATTCCCATAGGAATGCATTGAAAATGGAGTGATCCCATTTTTATGTTGTACGGATTCTCCCCATAGGAGAATTAAGCAAATTTCCCCTATCTCTGGAATTTTTTATGTTGTACAAATTTTATGTTATACAAGCTGTTTGTTATACAAGGTTCCACTGTACCTCAATAGCATCTTTCATGTATAAAACCTAAATATCCAAATGCATCTTTCCTGCTTCTTAAAAGCATGCTTCTGATTATCAGGTGTTCACATGTACTACTGAGTTCACAAAGATTGTTAACTGAGTGATGGAGGGGAGATTTTAACACCTTTCCTCCACTGGGCTCTTTCCAAAGACTGGGAAAATTGCAGAGTGGTAATGCTCCATGGAGTATTCTGGGAGACACAGTACAAAAATTAAGCTTTAGCTGTTTTTCCACTAGTTCTGTCTGAGTTAATAGTTTAGGTTGAAGTATATTGTCTGGTGCGAAGCCACTCAGTGAGCTTAACGGTTGAGTGTTCTTTTGAATCAGAGTCTGTATATTCATCATCTGGTACAGGACTATGCCATACCTTTGCAAGAATTGGGGATTAGAGATGGCATGCAGGGCTTGGGGGAGGGGAAAAAGTTTTAAAAGCCCAGTTTTTTAAAACTCCTCCCCAAGCCCCATGTGGGAGCTGATCGGTGCTGGGGTGGGGAAATAATTATTTTCTTCTCAACCCAGTGCAGATCAGCTGATGTGCAGGGCTTTGGGGAGGAAAATTTTAAAAAGGCCAGGTGGGGGAAATGTGAGCTTTTAAAACTTTCTTCCCACCCAAGTGCTGATCAGCTGATGCGTGGGGTATCTGGCAGGAAAAAAAAGTGTAAAAAGCCCATCATTTCCCACGCCTGATTGTTTTCCCATCAGAATACATTGCTTCAAAGCATTCCTATGGGGAAACTAAAAACAAAATGGAACAAAAGGAAAATTTCCATTCTGTTTTGTTTTTTCTTTGATGGGTCACTTTATTTTTTGTTTCATTAGGGAACAAAACAAAAAATGAAGAAACAAAAAAAATCATTTTGTGCCCATTTCTATTGGGGATGATTTTTATTGGCAGGTTGCCACCTTCTACAGCAGTTTTCCATCAATTCCTTGAACTGACGACACCATGGAGCTCACTTGACAGTTGTGTGTACACTATTTCTCCATTTGGGATCTGTTCTGAGAATATACAATACATACTGAATATACTGTACACACTGAACATGTTCTGGCCAGTGCTGCTTTTATTCCAGCCCCCCCCAAAAAAAACACCCCACCTTCTACAATTTCCATTTTGAACAACTGCACAGGAAAACTTTTTCCTTTGTTATTTTCACAAATAACAAAATTGAATTGCACATTTTAGGGGTGGATTAAGTCTGTATTTCAATATAATTGTAAAAGTTTTCTCTTTCTTGTTTCCCCCTGGGATAAATTTAGTTTTTTGGGGGGAAGTGGGGTAGGGCGTGGAGTGATGGTGGAAGGAACCCATCTAATAAACTTTCTAATCTTTCTCTGTATCTCATTAACATGTCCTGCTGCCTCTCCTGTAGCTTTTCATCTTTTCTATCCAGGTGGGATGGTTGGGTGGGGGTCCAGGGAATCTGCTGCAGTGCAGATTCCTGCCTTAGGTTCCTGCTCTGGTCACTGCTGTTCATGTTCCGCTTAGCCATTTTCCCAGAATGTGGGCCTTTCCAAATTTGCTTATTTCTTATGGAAGCAAAATTCCTTATTTCTCCCTCTCTCCCTCTCTCTTCTTAAAAGCATGATTTAATTATCTTTATTCCACAGCAATAACCAGGACTTCAAAAGATAAGAGCTTCAATTAGGACTCCCCTCCTGCACCCCCACTGTCAATGATGAACTTAATTCACCCATTTAAAAAACTGAAACAACATAAAACACCAATTACTACGAGAGGAAGTTGCAGTGGTCTGATTTCATTTCAGCATGGATAATACGGACATAAAACTGTTTGAAATGTAATTATGACTCTTAAATATTCAACTACTTGTTAAAAAATTCTAATTCTTAGTCAGATTACTCCTTGGGCACAAGACATTTGTGTCTGGACCAGATAATGGACTAGATGAGGGCTAATAAATTGAAATTCAATCCAGACAAGACAGAAGTGCTATTAGTGGGTGCTTTGCCAGACAGGTTAGAGGGTCATCTCCCTGTTCTGGATAGGGACAGGGTCCACAGCTCGGGGATACTCCTGGATCCCAGTCTAACTCTGGAAGCCCAGGTGGACTCAGTGGTCAGGGGTGACTTTCTACAGCTGTGGAAAATATACCAGCTATGCCACTTCCTGGACGAACGGGACCTCATGACTAGAGATGGGCACGAAACGAGCGATTTTTTGTTTTCATTTTTGTTTTTTTGTTTCGTTACACAACGAAAACAAAACAACATTTTTTTAAAAACAAAACAAAATGAAAACAAAATGACTAAATTTGCCATGTTTTTCGTTTTCGTTGCAGCAGATGCATTGAACTAAAAAGAATGCTAATGAAACAGCAATTTTTGTTTTTGTTTTCGTTTTTTGTTTCATTACCTAACAAAATGAAAATGATTTTTTTTTGCAAAAAAAATCACGAAAAGGAAAATGAACCGAAACGGACCCCTAAACGACCAAACGACGAAACGAAACACCATTTTTTTGAGTCGTACCCATCTCTACTCATGACAGTTACTCCTGCAGTGGTAACATCCCATATTGATTACTGCAATGTGCCCTATGTGGGCAGCCTTTGAAGATGATCCGGTGACTGCAACTGGTTCAGAGTCATGCTTCATGTCTGGTGAGTGGCAGGGCTGCCAAGGAACACATCAAACTGATTCTGTATAACCTTCAGTGGTCACCTGTTGCTTCCTGAGCCCAATTCAAAGTGCTTGTTTTGACATATAAAGCCCTAAACAGCTTAGAACCTAGATACCTGAAGGACCGCCTGCTTCTATATGAACCTACTGGCAATTAAATATTTAGCCAGGGAGCAGAGCCATCACTCAATGAGGTGAAAGGGATAGCTTGTAGGTATAGGGCCTTTTCAGCAGCTGTCCCCAGATTATGAAATGCCCTCCCAAGTAAGACCTGCCTGGTGCTGACATTGATGACATTCCAGTGCCAGGTAAAAACCTTCCTGTTCCAGAAGTTCTTAAACTGATGATTGTGAGTGCTGATGGCAATTTTTAGTGTTGGGTTTTAATGTATTGTATGTATTGTATTTAAATGTTTTATTGTTTTAATTTTATTGTAATTTTGATGTTTTAATTGTCTGAATTGTTTATTTTGATTGTGAGCTGGGTAGTGGTCAGCATACAAGCCAAATAAATAAATAAATAAATAAATAAATAAATAAATAAATAAATAAATAAATAAATTGTCTGGGATGGAGCACTATGAGTGGTTCAGAGGATCCACCATAGGAAGGCTTTTTGTTGTTGTTATGATTTTTGTTCTAATTCTGGTGCTGGTAGAAAAAATCTGCTCCATTTGCTACCATGTAACAGCTAAAAAACTAGCAGTGATATATCACTATTAGAGAAGAGGATGAACAAGATAAATGGTCATTCATTTTTATTTGTCAAGGTCCATGCATCTCAAAAAATGAATTTACATTTTTTTTTTCAAATTAATGATTCAATTTATAAATTTTCTTTTAAACTTAAAACCCTATAAAACCCCAGGGACTCCTTTTTTTAAGAGAAGGCTCCGGTGACTCTCCTCCACAATCCTTTCTAGTTGGGTGAAGATTGAGCTTCAGAAAACTGATTCATACATCCACAAAGTGCTTCTCCCAGGAAAATACCCTTTAACAAATGGCTTGGGGAAATCCAATCTTCACCAGAATTTGAAAGGTTGTAGAGGAGAGTCAGAGGAAGATTCTCTGCAAGCTTGGTGTCTGTAGGTACTGGTGGGGGTGGCCTTCCAGGGAGCATTTTTGGGGATGCATAACTCAGACAGCTTAAACCCAATACAGTCATCCCCCAACATTTCGTGCTTCGTATACTGTGGTCCTAGTATATCACAGAACCACAGTACATGAAGGCTAGGTCCCCTAGGACAAGCTGTCTGTGCCTGTTTGAGACTTCCTGCACTTACCTTAGGCCTGGTGTTCCAATGGGCTTGCCGGGACTGTCAGAGGCCCCAGAAGTAGTTTCTGGCAAACCAGAACTCACTTCCAAAAAAAATAAATAAAAAGGAAGTGCAATCTAGTGTGCCTGAAACCATTTATGGAGACTCTGACAGGCCAGGAATCATGTTAGAGGCCCGTTCAAGGCAGCTCCAGGCCTAAGGTAAGTGTAGGAGGCCCCATATAGGCCTCCAGGCCTGACCCAACCCAGCATCCACATGTCACGGATTTTCTTTTATTGCGGGTTGGGTAGGGTTCCTAACCTCCATGATAAGTGATTGTAGAGAAGACTTAGGCGCATTTCCCTGCAAATTCAATGTCTCTAGGTGCCTTGGGTGGGCATTTTATAGCCCAATGATTTGATGAATAAAATATAGCTAAAATTCATCAATTTGTATTTGTTAAGGGCATCAATTTGTATGAATGCAAATCAACACATTACTAATTTTTATAACAAATTTTGCAATTCATTTTAAATTCATTCCCATCTCTAAGCATTTTTCATGGATCATCAAATTGTGTTGACACATACTTTTCATCAGGAATGAGAAAATATTCAGTTTTTCTGGACCGTGATATTGTTGGTGGTCATTGTGGATTTGTTCTCAGTTGCTCTAGTGTTTTTGTGGTACATATGAACATGTCATGGTAGTTAGAACTGCAGGGGAGTTCAATGGTTTAGGTTTCCAGTTGTGGAGCCAGAGGCTCAGAGTTCAGTTCCTAACTATGCCTCATTGAGGCATTCAGTGATCTAATGGTTTGCAGCACAAAACATATTGTTGCTGCTGTTATAATGGTATTTATTAATTTATTAGTATTTAGACAGCATTCATAACACAGTTATTGGAATGAAGTGTGTCCTCCTGGTACTTCTTGTGCATATATCAAGAATTGCTCCCTGAATTCTCAGTCCCAGCAAAAATTGTGGCCCCCTGTTGCCTGTTTTCTCTACTTCATCCCCACCTATTTTACTCTGTCCTCCCATCTCTCCTCCTTTTTCCCAGCCACAATTCTCAAAAAGTTTCCCATTTTCACTGCAATACTTCCACTGGAAGATGAATTTTAAAAAGCAAGAACCACCAGTATCTTCTCTGACCTCTCCTTGGCTACTCCAGTTTTGTTGCGGTTTTAACGTACGTGCTTTTTTATTTTTGAAAAAACATAGTAGCACAGGAAGGACTAGCTAATGTCTTTTCTGTTTTCTCGCCACCCAGTAACCTCACTTTTACTTTCCCCATTCTCAAAACTTTCCAAGTGTTACCTGAGTCCTTTCTAATTTTATTATTAAATTATTACTAGTTTTCACTTTTGTACCACAGTGGAAATGCAACAAATATCTAAAAAATAAAATAAAATTAAAAAGAACAATACAAGAAAATCATATACTCCAAAGAAATATATACAGGTACAGCAATGTATGGAGGGGTGGTGTGAGCCAGCCAACTAATAAATAAATAAATAAATAAATAAATGGAGCACAATTGTGAAACACATCACAAAATGAATAGATCAGCAAATAACTTCATGGTACTGGATGAGTCCACATGAACAGATCTAGCACTTGAACCAAAGTGAATCAAAATAGAATAAAATTGTGTCACTATCTGGGGCTTGTGTTTGAAACAAAACAGAAAACCGTGAGCTTAAAGGTTCTTTGTGTTACATAAGGTTGCTGCCTTCTCCTTTCCTTTCCTTTTTAAAAATGATTGTTTAACTTTGTCTCCTGTGTTGTAGTTAGGTTTAACACAGTCCTCTCCATTCTAAGAATAATTTTACCCATGGAATATGGCCAGTTCAACTGAGGTAGAGTTTAATTTTAATGTTTAAATTTTTTTTGTTTAATTTAGATAAGAAATTCAGCACATGTCTTTATTTTGAAAATGGAAACAACCTGTGGTATTTCTCTTAAATAAGGAGATGTGAGAGAAAGTAAAACTGAAAGATCTCATCATTATTCAGAGATATTAATTCTGCTAATCTTTCACTTAAAAGCTTGAGATCTCTGGAGTGTTGTCTTTGGCCATTCTGGACAACTCTGCTTTGAATTATTCCTGTCACTCAATATGACAAAATGTGGTTCACAATTTTTAAAAAAACCTTTCTTGCTTTCAGTGAATACCCTGAGTGATTTTTTTGAAGTGTTTGTCTTAGCCAGGCCATAACAGGGCCACTTCAAGTAGACCCAACAGCCAACAGAATGAGTTCACCCACATCAACATACTTGTGGACTCTTCATACCTCAACATACCTCAACAAACATACCTTAACAGGCACTCTAATTTGGCATGGTGGCACGTTGAGTATAGTTATGCACAGTTCCATAGTGGAAGATAAGTCCTTCTTGGGAATATCCATGGGGTTGGGTTGGGTAGCAGTGCACAGTTTCTATAGTGGGCAGCTGAGCAACATGGCCCTGTGGAATTTGTCTTGTGAAAAAGAGGTTCTTTATTTTTTTCAGTGGGTGAAAGGTGTAACTAGAAATGATTTAAGGCTATTTGCAGATGCAATGACTTGAAGAATTATTTAAATCTCAGCAGATAAACATGGAATAAGATACATGAAAGGCACAGTATAAAAGAAATAAGAGAAATATCAATGAATTCATCACACATTAAAATGTAACAAAATCAAAGTATAAAGTTGAACAATCTGATCTAACAAATCAAATGAAATTATAATTATGCAAAATTAACCTAACGATCCATCAGACCTCTGAATGAAGCTCACAGGGTTCAGTAGCCTTTCCCTAAAGATTGAGAAAGGTATATATCTATATCTGTATCTATATCTATCTATCTATCTATCTATCTATCTATCTATCTATCTATCTATCTATCTATCTATCTATCTATCTACACACACACACACACACACACACACACACACACACATCACATCTATCACATCATCATCATCTATATCTATCTATCTATCTATCTATCTATCTATCTATCTATATAAGAGGTGGGCACCAAACAGAAAACTGATGGTTCTGTTTGTTTTGTTTTGGACCCACTGTTGGTTCACTTTGGTTCAGGTCCGTACGATTTTTTTTTTTAAAATCATATGGAGTGAACCGAGCCGAACTGGTTCAAGTCCGACTTGACGTCTCTTACTGGGTGGTGGTGGTGGCGGTGGTGGTGGCAAGGGTTTTTTGAAGCACTGGCTTGGGGCCAGTGCCTCTAGAGGCACTAGCTTCCCTGCACCTCCATTTTATTTATTTATTTATTTATTTATTTATTTATTTATTTATTTATTTATTTATTATTTTTCCAGTGCCGACTACATAGCCCCTGGGGCTGGGTCAGTGCTTTTTAAATTTTATTTAATTCTTTTATTTTAGAGTGCCGACCATGCAGCCCCAGGGGCCGGGTCGGTACTTGGTTTTTTTTAAATTATTGTTTTATTTTTAAAAAATCCCCAGCTGGGGCTTTTTGAGGTTCTGGCTTGGGCCCAGTGCCTCCATTTTATTTTTATATTTATATTTTTTTCCAGCACCAACCATGCAGCCCCTGGGGCCGGGTCGGCACTAGTTTTATTTTTTTATTATTTTTTATTTTAGAGTGCCAACCACACAGCCCCAGGGGCTGGGTTGGCACTTCTTTTTTTTTTATTTTATTTTTATATTTTAGAGCGCTGACTGTGCGGCCCCTGGGGCTGGGTTGGCGATTTTTAATTTTTTATTTTTTATTTTAAAAACTCCCCAACCGGGGCTTTTTGAGGCACTGGCTTGGGGCCAGCACCTCTACAGGGCTAGTTTCCCCGTGGTGTTCCAGGACCAGAAGGACTGTGGTGACGACAAGGTGGGGGTAACAAAAAACAAAGTGAACAAAATGGAAATTTCCATTTCGGATTGTTTCATTTTTCTTTGATGGGTTGGTTCATTATTCATTTCACTAGCTAACAAAATGAATGAATAACAAAACAAATTAAAATTAATGTCATGCCCATTTCCAATATCTCTAGCTAACTAATCCAGTTTTTTTGAGGGAACTGATCCAGAATAATTCAGATGGGAAAAGGATCAGAAGGAAAAAAATGTAAAATAGAGTAGAATCTCCTAGAAAGGGTTATCTAATCACTGTTTTGAGTTTTTCAGGCTGTTTGGCCATATTCTGGAAGTTTTTCTTCCTGATGTTTCACCAGACTCTGTGGACAGCATCTTCAGAGCAAGATGCTGGCCACAGATTCTGGTGAAATGTCAGGAAGAAAAACTTCAAGAACACAGCCACACAGGTGTCAGATCTGGGCTGCGAAAGCCTTCGAGAATATAGTAATGTAATCCACTGTGAAAACTGAAGCTTCTTTCAAAATCAAGGCAAACTAAGGCCTAAATGCTTCACTCTGCCAGCGAGCTTGCTTTGTCACGCAGAGCATTTTTGCCTTCCTAGCCGCAATAACCCGAGATGCAATCTTTCCTCCCAGTTCCAGAAGAGAGGGGGGGAGCAGCACTGTATATAACAGGGCTCCTCCCCATCTACCGCCTCTTACAAGGCTTGTGTCCTACCAACCATCCTACGAACTAGTGTGAGTTTAACTCAGATGTTCTTAAAACAGTGAAGGGAACCCCTTTAGGGAAAACACATGTACAGTAGTACCTTGGTTGAAGAGCACAATCCATTCTGGAAGCATGCTTGAAACCAAAATGCTTGCATATCAAAGCAAATTTTGCAAAGGTAATGGAAACTCAGATGATTCATTCCACAGCTTGAAATATTTGATTGCAATACTGTCATAAATGAGTATTAATAAATAAGTGATAAATAATAAATAAGGTACTAAATGAAATACAGTACAGTACAAAGAACAGTAATCTGCATTTGAAAACCTTTGTGGCAGGTGCAGAGGAGTGAGGAAGCCTTCAAGGAGGGGGCTGTTTTTAAAATGGGGTGATGGGAGGAATCCAGACTAGAGCAGAGGAGGGGAGAAAAACCTCCCTGGAGGGAGCTGTTTTAAAAATGGGGTGATGAAGTGTGTGGGAAATTGGGCAGTCTAGAAATCCAATAAATAAATAAATAAATAAATAAATAAATAAATAAATAAATAAATAAATGGAATCCCAGCTAGAGCAGAGGAGGGGGGAAGCCTCCATGGAGGGGGTTGTTTTGAAAATGGGTTGATGGGTGTGTATGTCCTGGTTGCAGTGGTGGTGGCTTGGATGCTGTGGAGAGGCACCATGGAGGTGGCCTTTTTGGAGACAGGGGTTGAAGGGGGTGGCAACTCTTCGTACCTTTAATGAGTCTGTCACCCTTCAACTCTGCTGCTGCTGTTGACTGAAAAAGAAACTGAAGCAGACAATCACCCACTTCCAGCAGGAGGGAGGGAGAGGGGGAGATATGCCATTGGCTTAGAGCACTTTTTATTATGTGACACACATGAGAGTGCTGGTAGATCAGGACACTGCTCACTAGTAAAAACATCTGTCATGTTGCTGCCAAACACACAAGTCCCCAACCTTTGCAAAACAGAATTTAAAAACATGCACATGTCAAGAATCAAGTTCCAAAAAATGATACCATACCCTCATCCTGCACACAATGCAAAATGGACTTTAAAGGTGTGCACACCACGAGGATCAGGTCCCTATCTTTGCACCACTTGAGAAATGCACCAAAAAGTTTAAAAAATTCCAAAATTTGCTGCAAAAACTTTCAAAAATGTCACCAAAACAATTTGTGTTAGGGGCAAGAAATTTACAAAATGATTAAATGTTGATGATGATCTGCCTACATGAGGTCCGCTCATGTGAACTCAATTTACATTTCATGGACCTCCATTTTTTCTCACTGTAATAGACCCCCCTGCAAGTCAAAATAGACCCATGGGGGGGTCTATATAGACCACTTTGTGAACCACTGGTTTAATTGGTTGCAAATAGGGGCTAGATTAAAACTTTTGCCACTATCTCCATAATTGGCTGGCAAGACATGTGGGATTTTTTGCCTATCCCACACTCTTTTGGGATAAGAGGATGGTTTAATAGAAAGTCACCTAATTGGTCATGCTGGTAGGTAGAGCGGAGGGTGCAAGGATTTGGTGAATCCACATAGACCTAAATGTTACTACAGCCCATCCAACTTCATGGCCCTGTGGATCACGAGATTACAGTGCCAGGGGAAGGATGTGCTGAGAATCCTCCCTCAGTCAAGGGCACTCAAATAATGGGGTTTGGCATCCCAGGGGGTGGTACAGATATTTTCCAGTCACTGTTGTGCTCTCCTAAGGACTGCTCAACAGGGGGAAAATTGGACTCGCCCATATACATGCATGTTTGCAATTGGGGAGGTCCCGGGTGACCGCTCGCTGTGTCCTAATTGTAGCTCCGCACTACTGCAGCTCCTTCTTTCACTAAGTTATTTAAAGTTCATACATCATCATAATAAAGTGTGGTCCACGTTTTACTTCATCACCTGAGTCTCAACTTTTTATTGAGGGCTGGGAAAGCAATGGCCCAGAGCAGTCAAAAACTGAAGAAATTGACATTACATGGGGTGGTGGTGGAATGAACTGAAAGGCATCTGCATGGGAATGGGAATGGGAATGGGAGTGTGAATGAATAGGGAATCAAATCTCCTTATCCCAAGCCACAATTGCTATTTCTTCCAGTAGCATCCCTGTTTTTTCTTACCTTGATCCCTAAAGTTGGGAGAAAAATGAATTGCATCATTGCTCTTTATTCCTGGACAGTGAATCACCCATTTGTGCTATGGTACATGATGTGATTGCTGCAACTTATTAGGGTACACTCTGAGTCTGGAGCAACTGAAAGTGTCCAAATTTGTAACCCATCCATACTGTCCCAGTATCTTCCAGCTTAGCCAGAGCCTTGCTGCTGTAGCAATCATGTCTGCTTGCTCATCATGCAAAAGTACAATCTGGAAGAAATGCTCAGCCCTTTTTGCCAACAGGAAACATCCAGTCATGCTATTGATTAAACGAACTAAAGATTTGTTAAGTGCTATTCAATAGATAGGCCAATAGATCAGTAATCCAGTCCATAGATCTCATACCTGTAGACCAGGCCAATCCACATGCCCACATGCATTTTGTTCAGTGTACTTGTTAAGCTAAAAGTTGGACCTGATTAACATCTTGTATCCTTTCAACAGAAAGAAGGGTCATGTGCCACCTCCATTTAGTGAGAAATAAATTTTAGAAGTCCATTTTGCTGTCAACACATGATCACCGGGGAGCACAGAACACTTTTAAAAAATCTAGGAGCTTCTTTTCTGATGTCTGGTGCTAAATGCTCTTGCACATCTAGTCATACAGTCACTTGAAAACTTGAGATGAAGTGAGCAATGGGGTGAGGAGGAAATCGGATATATCTCCTGAAATGTCTGCTTCTAGGAGGAACAAATTCACTAGAGATCAGAAAGCTCAGAGTTGATCACTGAGGCCAATTAAATAAATTACTGTAGAAGAACAGAAGATAATTCATGAGTGACATCTAATCTATTCTAATTTAATTGCACAAAAACTTAATGTGTGCAAAGCTTCAGTGACTAGCATATGTTGGGTTTAGTTAAAAGCATTCAAGGAAGTGATCATTTATATTTGATTTTCAAATGCACAAGATGCTATTGATATTGCCTCTCGTTTATTAATGGGTATGCTTTATAGCTTATGAACAAAACCTCTGATTAGATACTTGTCACATTAGTTCCTTCATGCATGATAGCTCATGTGCATATTTTTAGATGTGAGTAGAATAGACCATTTTAATTTTCTCATACCTATATGGTTTGGCCCAATGGTACTCATCAGGAAACACTTCAGACTGTGGATATCCAAATATAATGACATTTTTGTGAAACAGCATAGCACTGGTAATGTAGCAACTGCTGAAAGGTATAATGAGTAATATTTACCCATTGTTCCTAAAACACAGATCTTTCACAAGTCAGTGGAGTTTTGACAATTTCTACTATTTTAAATATTAGTGATATTTTTGATAGGAATTAGACATTTTTGTAAGAAATGACAAATATTAATGGGCACCTTGATAATGTGTTACTAAAACAAGGATGCAGTGACATAAATGAAATAAATGATAAACGTCTGATTGCTATCTATGTCTGTCATGGTGGTACATTATGTCTCATAGTGCAAATATGTTCTACATCAACAGGATGATGGTGGTGTGAAATGACCACTCATGCCACCATAGTTACTCCCTTGTATAGATCAGACTGTTCTTTTGAACACTGCATTATGTAGCATCATGTGATCTTTGTCTGCATGAGTTGAGGATGGCAGTCTCTGAGACATGTTTCAGGAACTTTCAATCCTCCCAGTGTTGGGGAACTAATATTGCCATCTTCTACTCCCTACTGGCCAGGATAGTGAAGGCTGATGAGAACTCTAGTGCCCCAGACCAGCACTAGGGCTAAGAGCAAATATTAATGGGAGGTGCCACTCGGCCCCTGCGCTACTGAAGTGCAATTTTAGAATGGATGCATGAATTGGGGCTACTTGGAGTATTAACTTTTGTAGCTTTCTTAGAGGAATAGCCATATTAGTCTATGCTACAATCTACAAACAAAGAGTATTGCAACATCTTAAAGACCAAGAAATGTATGTGCTATATCTTTTTTTCAAAAATGTCTACATCATCACATACAAAAAAAAAAAACAAAAAAAAAAAAAATTCCTAGTGGAACTGTATGTGTGGGTTGGCTAGCAATGTTATTTGGTGAGATCTGAGAAAGAAAAACATGTGAAAACTATGGACACTATTTTTCAAGGTGGGGTAAAATAAGTATTTTAAATGAATAAAAATAAATAAAGGTTAGCAATAAATACACTTTTTGTAGTCTAGTCTTCAGGTGGCAGGATTCTGAAAGGACCTTCTCAACTGCTGCGCCCAGACTCTGGATCTCCCTCCCACTAGAGGCCAGGACTGCCTCATCTCTGTTGTCCTTCCGGAAACAGGCAAAGACCTTTCTCTTCAGGCAAGCTTTCCCTGAATGATGGACTATCATGTGTATTTTATATGAATCTATGCGTTCACATAGACTTTGTGTTTATGACTACTTATAACCTTGTAGCTTTAATGTAATGTTGTCTATTAATGCTGTAAGATGTCCCTCCATCCCTTGTTCTCAAATACTTGAACATGTCTTAATTGTACTGGACTGTATTTTATCCCTCATTACTCTAAGCCACCTTGGGTCCTTTTCCAAGGAGAAAGGTGGGGTAAAATACTCTAAAACAAAACAAACAAACAAACAAACAGGCATGTAGAACAGATAGGCATGATATTGTCAGTTGTTTATAAAATAGCACATTAGTATTTTCTTTCTCAACTCTGGATAAAATTATTTCTGAGATTTAAATATATTCTCTCACCCACAGTCTAAGCAGAACTAATACAGATTTTCAACTTACATCATGGACAGACAGACATAAATGTTGCTTGACAAGATATGTATAATTAATGCCTTTAAGGTGAATGTCATCATTCACATCTCCATTTCCTGTCCTCTCCTATGGATCTTAGCAAAACACTTAAGATGTCTGGAGAAATATCCTTTAAAATATTTCTCAGAATGGTTTTGCATTTGCCTGAGAGCAGCAACTTGCAACCTGGAGTTTTCAACTATACTCTTTTGTACTAAGTGGCGACTTGCTTGTCACTAACCATAAACACTGGTCCTGAAGGGCAGAACAAAAGCACATTATTACAACATGCATTAGGCAGACCATGAAAAGACATCCTAAAGAACATTCACTGTAACCTGAAGAGAAGTTGGGGATAGAAAAATAAGGCCTGCCAAAAATGTATAAGAATGGGTTTATACAACCTTGTATTTTTTATTCTTTCATATTTCAAGTGTAATCCTGTGCAGTAAAAGCACCCTGTAGGATCCACAAAGTTAGGGTTGTCAGTAGACATGGGCACGACTAGGCGAAATTGTCATTTCCGTTTCGGTTCTCGTTATCGTTACGTAACGGGTAACGGTAACGAGAATTACTCTGCTCCAGCTCAAACCCAAACCAAAAAAGAAAATTGGGTCTGATTTTTCATTGTCGTTCATGGCATCGCGGTGATCGCGCGAGGCCAAGCAGCACAGAAAAAAGGTTTACAAATAAAAAAAAACCCCAATTCCCAGCCATAAAGCAGGCAAAAATATGCCTGCCTCAGTGAGGGCACCTACCGAGGGGTGGTTTCTGGGGGGGTCCCCGGCCTTCCCCCCCTCTCCTGTCCTGGGCTGCTTGCAGCAGGCTGGGGGCATCCTCGTTGTCTCCATTTGCCATGTGGTGGGGGGGATCCAAAATGGCAACCACAATTTTTCTTTTGAAATCGTGGTCCAAAAACCCACCAAAGCACCACCGAAATATGTGAAAATTAGGTATTTTAAATGCCTGAATTTTTATAGTAGTAGCAGTGGGTTTTTTTATAGCAATAAAACGTCGTATTGATTTTATTTTATGTTATTTTATTTTTATTTTTATTTTTTTACACCTGCGCATGCGCAATGATGGGCTGGCCATGGGATGGGACCATGCAAATTTTTGGAGCCATTCCACCAATGGCATGGCCAGGTTTTGACTGACACTTCTGCATGTCTCAGAGGGTATAAAAGCCCGAGGCACCTTCCAGAAGTCGCAGTCGGGTGTTGGTGGTTGAGGGAGGAGGGCTGTGCTGTGGTGCTTGTGCGATTGAATTCGAGACAGAGATTATTCGAGGAGGGAGGCCTGGGGGCTTTAGGCTTTAAGTTAGGCAGGCAGGGAGGGAATTGAATTTTGAAAATTATTTTTTGTTTCCCTGCAGCTTTGTCTGGCTAAGGGAATTTTTGTCTTTGTTTACTGCTCTGGCTGTTTGTGGGGAGAGGATTTTTCTGATATTGGATAAAGGGGGAGGGTTGACTGGGAGTGGGAGGTGTGTGATTTATTTTAAAATATACCATTTATTTTCTATTTTTTCCAACTTCAATTTGCTTGCACACACACAATTTGGGTGTGCAAGAACAGAATCTCCTATCCTAAGGGGAGAATATAAATATCTTACAATATTATTTACTCATTACTAGTTCATTGTTTGTTTAACTTGTTTTGTTGTGTGTGCACTGACTGAACACACACACACACTCCATTTCAGTGGATCAAGTTGAACTTAGAATTTAGAAAACTATTTTTTATTATTCCCTGTTTCCTGCACTGCAGTTTGAGTGCTGAAGGGAAGAGCATTTCTTTTCTTCTTCTGCCTTTGGCCGTTACTTCACGAACCGCTCGCTTCACGGCAAGCCCTCATTTCTGTGCAAATCGATCATTTCAGTCCACACGCTCCTCCTTTTTGGCTGCGATGCCACCCCGACCACGCCCCCTTTACCGTGCTCCAAGCGGGGTGAGTGGTTCCCCTGCCAGCGGCTGGGAATCTTTTCGCTTCGCATCTCGCTTCGCTCCCAACGTGACGTGTGGTCTCGGTTTTTGGCTTTTATTTCAAGTTTTTTTAAAAAATATTCAAACAGGGATATCGATGCATCGCTATATCGTTTCATCGCTTGCGCTGTTACTTCCTCGCTCGAGTAGCAGTGGCGGCGGCGGCGGGAGAAGGAGTGCCAGAGAGGGCATAAAAAGCCCACCAACCCTAACCCTAACCCTAACCCTAATCCTAACCCTAACCCTAACCCTAACCCTAACCCTAACCCTAACCCTAACCCTAACCCTAACCTTAACCCTAACCCTAACCCTAACCTGAACCGTTACCCTAAGCCTAGCCCTTACCCTAACCCCAACCCTAACCCAGATTCGTACGCAAGTACACTTCCCTTCTTAGTGCATCAGAGTGATGTACCCAGAGAGGTGCCTTCAACTCCAGAGACCCACTCCCTCCCTCCCTAACCGTAACCTGTCCGGCAGTACGCCAGTATGCTTTCCTTCTTAGTGAGTCAGAGAAGTGCCGACGAGGTTCCTCTGACACACTAACCCCCACCCTAACATAACGTTCTTAGTGAGACAGAGAAGTGCCGACGAGGTTTCCTGTCACACTGACAACCCCAACATACGGTGGCTACACGTTACGCTCCCTAAACCACTGTACAAATGACGGACGACAAACGGAAACGACAAATTTTTGAAAAATTTTGCGACAAATGGAAACGACCCGAAATGGGCCCGTCCCGACAAACGACAACTCGAAACGTAATTTTTTCTGGTTGTGCCCATCTCTAGTTGTCAGTTCTTAGGGTGCCAACTGAAATCTCATGGTATTCTGTTTCACTGGGACTCTAATAAGGGAGATAAAACTCAGTAGGGCAGAGCTGGAGAAGCAATAAAATTGATGTCGGTCTGTACAATAGTGGATTTAAAGTCTGAGCATCTATGTCTACCCAGACACAGTTTTGGACAGGATTCATTAGCTCAACACAAAGATGTATGCATGTGTGTTGTGCCTCTTGTCAGTTTGGACACAAAAAGCTAAATGTGAAGAGAATGCTCTTGGGAGAGAGCAAGTGCATCCATTGTACAAGCTGAAGCAAGGGAGAATAAAGCATTACTGCTGCAATTTGGGGATTTTTTTTGTTTTTGTTGCTGTTGCTGTTGTTGTTGTTGCAGAAGGCCTGAACACATGGTTTGGAAAAAGCTCCACATGTTTCATGTGTGCTATATGCAAAACCATATGAGATGCAGATACTGTCAAGTATAGTGGTAATTACTGCAGCCATAAGGCTTTTTTAAAAGCACCTGTGTTGCCATGTGGTTTGGTTCGCCATATTGCATCAGCAGGTTTTACTTGATTTGTGAACCTATTGGCCTAGGTTCACCTCATGCCCATTTTTGTAATCATCAGGCACTCCCCCCCCCACAATACTTTTCCTTCTCCACCCTCCAGTATATAACATCACAACAGGAACTGAGTTTTGGCCCCCAATTCACAGGAAATAGGCTACTGCTGACCTGGAAGTCCTCCCTGGAGCATACTTCTTTTGGCCTTTAGATGAACACATAGACCACTCTCAAGTGACTCTGAAGCATTACATTCTACAGAATAAAATAAGCAGTTGCCTGGCAGTGACAATGTGTTCAATGACAAAGTCACCTTTAGAGGAGGCTGGTGGCCAAAGTAGCCTCCCCCCAGTTGGGGGACAGGAAAGACAAGGGACAGTGAATATCTGGAAGTTGAGTCATGGCAACTGGACTTCCTTTCTTGAGAGATTGAAATGTTTCGCTGCTCATCCAAACAGCTTTGTCAGTCCTAGGAAAGCTAGTTGCGAGTCATCCATTTTTATAGTTCACTTTGACCTCATGTCACCCTGGTCTGAAATAGGCTCATAATATGAACAATGGACTGAATAGGCTCATTACATGGACAATAGGCTCAATAGGCCTTTAGGTGAACAAAGGCCTAAGGTGCTGAAGCCCATAAAGTAAGGGTCATTAGCTATGGCCTTGGTGGTGGAGGCATGAAGTATTTTTGATTTGTCTGGGTATTGTCAAAATCACAGCCTGATAAGTAGCAGATTGATTGTGCCTGAGCCCACCACTTCTGTTCACTGATTTAAAGATGAAAATGTACACATACAGTATTAGACAGATAATATAGGTGGTTTGAGAGAGGGGTCAGGGAAACCATTCATGTGAGTATTGAAAACCGCTCTGTCAACAGAGGACATTGATGGAGATTTAATCTATTCTGGAGGAGACTATGGGGGATTATACAAAGGGTTTCCTCAAATCCTTATTAGGGACATTCTGAGAAGAGTTGGATGGAGAGACCGAAGAACTTCAGAGAATGAAAGAAAGGAAAGAAAATTGAGCAAGAGATGACACAGGGTGCTTTTACACGACCCCTAAGATCCGCTGGCCACTTAAATTCGGACCAGAGATCTTAAGGGCTTGTCGCTCTTCCTGTGTCCCCACCCTGGCTGCTGGCTGCGTGAGGGGAGGGAGAAAAAAAGGAAGAAAAGATTGTGGCTCACCTCCGTTCTGCCTCCGTTCTTGCAGCGGGAACATTCCTGTCTCTGTAAAGTAGCTCTTAAAGGGGCGGGAGCCAAAAACAACAACAAACAGAAGTGAGGAGAGCCCCGCACTCACTATCGTTACACCGCATCAAACAATTTTCACCCCGGAAGAGCAGGTACTTGAAAGGTGCTCTGGGACGCGCTAAAGTGGGCGTGGCCGCACTTAATTTCCTGTAAACTCCGGAGCTGGTGCCCATTTGCCCCGGAGTTTAGGGGTCGTGTATAAACGCCCACAGAGAACAAATCAATCCCTCAAAGCGTGCTACTCAAGATGGTAACTCAAAAGTCCATGCTACTCACGAGGTACCAGGGAATATGAGTAGGAGGGTTCTATTGCACTTAACTCCTCCTTGTGGCCTTTCTGTGTGGATAGCTGTCATGAAATCAAACTATTCTGTTTTTTTACTGCCACAAAGAATGGCAACTTAGAAAGCCTTGCTCTCACTTTATTTACTGATCATAAGGCAGCGGAGCCATAACTGGCTCTGATGTTTTGCAGGATGATATATTTGGTCTTGCTATTGGAAATGTCCCCTGGATGCCCTCTTTGCATCTTCACTGGTAGTACTATTAAGTAGCTGAAATGAAAAACAAAGTCATGAGAACTTTCTGGGCATCTTCTTCCAGGACATTACAAGGCAAGCTACATGATTTCAAGAAATGTTCTCCTTCAAAACTCTTGTAGTGTGTAGTAAAATACATTTCCACACATAGTAAGCCACTCTCAAAATCCATAATTACTTAATTAGTTATTCAGTTTAATTGCTTAATGCCTTCTGGTAATTGCTAATTGCATTTGGTTTCATAATTATGCAATATGGCTTAACTTAGAGCTAGCATGTTCGGTTCCTTCAGAATGTTTTCCAGCTATATCCCACATGAACCAAAAAGAGCTTCAGCTTGTACATTGATAGGTTTCTCCATCTTTAGATGAGAACATTTCTTTCTAAAGTTTGGATTCTACAGGGTAACTCTTCACACTTTGGTTTCTAAATACTAAAAACACAACAGTCATTATGCCTCCTTGTGGCTTTTCCCCCCCACATGGGCTGGTTTTATCATGTAGCATCCCTTTCAGTCAGTTCCGTTGCTTGAAGTGGCAGCTAACAAACAGTGAGACACTAATTTATTTATTATTTATTTTATTTTGAATATTTTTACCCCACCGTTCCCCTTGGAAAAGGACCAAAGGTGGCTTACAACACTGATGGAAAGTACTAATAACTAATACAAAACTAACTGTAAACAACAGTTTAGTATGGTATTGTAACATTAAGGGCAACTTCAAAGTCACAGCTTTTGTTGGGGTCTGCACCAAAAGTGTCATGATTAACTTCTTTTGAAGTATCAGGCCATCTGCATGCAGAATTTAACCAAAGGGGAAATATAATTCCATTTGGGCGTTCTATGTTCAAACATGTATCAGGAATGAGGGACATCTCCTTCAACCTCACCTTCTCAGTTTCCTGTGTGTTGACAGGGAAGGTCTGTAATGGAGAAGGAATCACTTTAAGTGAACCCATTATGATGGCAAAACCTTGCTAGGTTTCCAATAATCAAGAGTTTTGCAACTGCATTTGTGCAAAGACCTTTACACCACCAGCTCATCAGTATAAGAAGGTTGTGGGTGGAGATGGCAAAACGTATTTGTGCATCCCTAGTTCCCCTCTTCTCAATATGAAGATAAGCTCTTTCATAAAGTTTATATCTCACAAGGCTTTTAGTTCTGGAAACATACAGATAAGGCAGAAGTGAACAGCTTATGAGGAAATGTACTGAATACTAAAGGCATGCTTGATGAAATATATGAAAACTTATTTCCTTTCACCTATATGGATTTTACACAGAGCTTGTGAGATTTTCTAGAACCAGGCAGAAGCAGTGCTGGAATAAAACAAGCAACATTTTGAACTGACTGGCTCATGCAGCCAAAATGTGCTGCTTTTACATTTACAGGGGTCAAGCTATCCATTATATTTGGCATATCATTAAAGAGAGAGAGAGAGAGAGAGAGAATCTCTTAAATTCTGGAAGATGTGCTGTTGTCGCAGCAGGAGCTTTTCATGCCCCTTGTAGTTTGTAAATTAGTTCACTTTGTTTTCTGATTGATCCATGGGAGGTACAGAGGCTTCATTTGAAAGTCTGACTGCTCAGGCATGAAAGTCAGATAGAATCACATCTCTGGGAAATTAATGTGATTTCCCCTTCCACTGATGTACTATCTGTACAGTACAGTTTGATCACAGGGAATGCTGTGTCATGTGACGTGTTCTACAGAAATACTAGGGTCCCTTCTGCAGGGGTGGGAGGGATCAAAGCTGGTAGGAAGGCTAACGTGTGATAATAATCAAAGACACTGAAACCAGGAGAATAGGGGCATGGAGTGAGGAGAATCGTAAGGCCCACAGTTCAAAATGAATGTGGACAACTCCCACTTCTCTTATTAAATAAGATAAACAAACCTGCATCTAGTTTTCAATGCAGTGGGCACAGCTACAAAAATCTTTGCATCCTGCCAGTGACTGTGGTAGAAACCAGTGGAACTAATGACTGACTGCAGAATAAAAAATGGTTATGGCACTGTCTCCTGTCACCTGAGTAAGAATTTGCAAGAGAAATTGACCTTGGGGCAATAATTCCTGATTTTGCCATGCAAAGGACCAGTTAAGAGTTAGTGTGTTGATCCTTTTACAAAATATTGTGGCATTTATGCAACAGACAACAATGTTGTAAGACTGGAATCACATCAAACACAACAGCAGAAACAGGGCAAATTTGCAGCATGTGAAGCAAAGCCTCACTATTGGCCATGTTAGTCCAGTAATATAATTTTTTTAGAATGTAATTTCAAATAATAATGACAGTGATGGTGGTTAGTTATGGTGGAGATTACAGTCACGTTATTTTTAGTGACCCACTTGATTGCATGGGATAAACTTGTGGTATGTATTCAGGGGAGTATTTGCACCTCTTTCGCCTCTCCTCAGAGTTGCCTGGGCCTTATCTGGATCTTTTCCTCATGGGACAAGAGAGTACCCAAGAGCATAAGTACACCACATATCTCTGTTAATAAGGATATTGTTCCACTTTGAATGATCCCTCAGAGGGTTCCTAACTTCCCTAGAGAGTACGTTTATAGACTTTAAGACTCTCAGGGTCTCTCATTTATACATCTGGAAATGTTATCGGCTCTATGTGCATTAGCTATTTTGGGAAATCCATGTTCTCTCTCTCCCAGATGGCAGAATGTACCACAACTATAGTAGAATATCCTCATCACTTGCCTTTATGCAATTGCACAGATTGTATGAGAAGGTTCTTCTCAGGTAACAGCTGTCCTACATTGGATATGGAGGGTACATTATTGTGTACACAGATATGTATCTATTGGGCTATCCACTGATTATTGTTATTTACCTGTCTAACCATCTGTTTCTTCAGCTGACTAATTAATCAAATCCAAATAAAGAAATAAATGACCATACAAATGAATATAAATATTAAATAAAATATGTGCTCTTCTGAGATTTTAAAGTTATATTAAATCACAAATTGGTAAACAGATTTACCAGTCATTGTTGAAATAAGTGACAATTTAATAGTGTATATTTATTCTCTTTTTACATGAAAATGCCAAAACATACCCCTCCCAAATAATCTCTTCACTTTCAGCATCCTGATTCAGCCTCCCACTATTATTGAAGTGAGATTTAATAAATTTTTAACCAATTAAGAGTTTGTAGCTGGTAAATTACTAAACAAATCCTGTACATCACCATGATGGGTGATGTCCTGTTCTTTGTCATTAATATATTATATGATAATTATATAAATAATTATTAATATATTATCTTTAACATTGTTCAAGAACTGGGTGCTGTCATTGGCCATGAAGTGATAGTGCATGTGAGTGGCTCATGATATTCTGTTGCTTGAGGCAGAGCAGCAGCCCCAATGTCAAAACGCAAGGTATTCAAAGACATTATATATATATAATGTCGCCAAAACAACCAGATTTCTACACGGGAAGAAACCCGAATCCACCTAACATGCATATATATATATATATATATATATATATATATATATATATATATATATATATATATGCATGTTAGGGTGGATTCGGTTTCTTCCGTGTAGAAATCTGGTTGTTTTGGCGACGTTCGACGAGGTCTCACTCGTCATCTTCAGGCTGGTGTTCTGGCTTCTTTCTTCTTGAAGCAAATTGTGGTCTCAGTTGAAGTCCTTCTATAAATACTGCTGGGGGTGTGGTTTGCTTGCTCTGTTGCTGATTGTAGGTTCCTTTGTTCCTTTGTTCTTTTGTGATCTGCTGTGTGGCTGAGGCGATGGTTAAGGGATTAACTGCTGATGGCTGTTTAGATGGCTGTTTACATGCTGGTGGGTTAGATGGCTGGTAGGTTTTGGCAGTATCCTGGGCTTTGGTGGAGTGGGGTCCTGTGTCTTGTGAATTCATTTTGGTCTGGCTACGTGTCTGTGGTCTCCCAATGTTTTTTTGGGGTGTGTGAGTGTGCTCCATGTGGTGACTGGAGTGGGGTGCCGCAGTAGATGGTGCAGTCGTGGTTTTGTTATTGGATGGTGGTTTCGTTTCATCTGTGGGAAGGGTCTGGGTTTGTGTTTGGTGTGGATGGAAGGTGGTGGCATCTTGTGTCCTTTTGGACCTGGTGTCAGTCTTTGTGACAGAGGCTCGTCTGTTGACCAGGGCTAGTTTCCAGATGTCAGGCAAGCGGGAGGTGTCATCACGTTTATTCATGTTGTTTGGGTGTTTCTCTATTTCAATGGCTTCCATGATTATTCGACTGTTGAAGTGTTCAGTTTTGGAGATGAGTTTGGTTCTTTCAAAGTCAATTTCATGACCTGTTGTTTTTATGTGCTGGAAGAGAGAGGAAGATTTTTCTTCTTTTTGACTGCGTTCTTGTGTTCTGCGATGCGTGCGCTTATTCTCCTGTTTGTTTGTCCGATGTATGTGGCTGGACAGACTTTGCATGGTATTTCGTAGACTCCTTGGTTTTCTAGCTCAATCTTGTCTTTGGGGTTTCTTAAGATGTTGGCTATTTTTTGGTCGGTGCAAAAGGCTGTCTTGATATTGTGTTTGTGGAGAATTTTGCTGATTTTGTCTGTGGTGCCTTTGATGTAAGGGAGGAGGGCGGTGCCGTTGTTCTCTTCTGTTTCTTGGTTCTTGGGGGTGTTTCCTTTTGGATTAGTTTGGTGATGGTGTTTTTTGGAATCCGTTCGCAATTAAAACATTCGAGAGAGTGTGTAATTCAGTTTTTAGGTGGTCTTTGTCAGCGAGGCGTTTGGTTCTGGAGATGAGGGTTTTTGCTACGGAGTTGATCTGTGCAGGGTGGTGGTGTGATTGTGCATTTAAGTAGCGGTTTGTATGTGTTTTTTTCTGGTAGATGGTATGTCCTAAGGAGCCGTCGGGTTTTTTGTAGATTAGGACGTCCAGGAAGGGAAGTTGGTTGTTGGCTTCTATTTCCATAGTGAATTGTATTTTGGGGTGTAGGCTGTTGAGATGTGTGAGGAAGTTGTTCAGTTTATCTTTCCCGTGTGGCCAGATAACAAAGGTGTCGTCAACATATCTGAGCCAGAGTTTGGGTTTATGTTCAGACTTCTGTAACGCGTTGGTTTCAAAGTGTTCCATATATAGGTTTGCGATGACCGGTGAGAGGGGTGATCCCATGGGTGCTCCTTCTATCTGTTTGTATCTTTGTCCATTGTGGATGAAGTATGTGTTGGTTAGGCAGTGGTTGGTCAGATCTAGGATGTGTTTGGGGGGGTTGTATTTGTTGTGGATAGCTGTCAAGGCTTCTTGAATGGGCACTTGTGTGAAGAGCGAAACAACATCGAAGCTCACGAGTAGGTCATTGGGTTGTAGGTCTTGTTTCTTTATAATTTCTATGAAGTGGAACGAGTTTTGTACGTATGAAGTGATGGATTCTGCATAGGGCTGGAGTTGTTTGGCAAGAAATTTGGCGAGGTTTTGTAGAGGTGAGCCTATGGAGCTGACTATGGGTCTGAGAGGTGTTCCTTCTTTGTGAATCTTGGGAGGCCGTAGAGCTTGGGGCATCTGGATGATTTCTCTCTGGGGATGATGCTTGGCTTGATTTCTTCACTTAAGGGAGAGGCTTTTATTTTGGCTTTGGTGGTTTTTTCCAGGTAGGTGGTGGGGTCTGTGTTCAAAGGTATGTAAGCAGGGTCTTGTAGTAGGTTGGATAATTTGGCTTGGTAGTCGGATGTGTTCATCACCACTGTGGCATTGCCTTTGTCTGCTGGGAGAATGATTATGTTGTTGTCTTTCCTCAGGTTGGAGAGGGCTTTTGTTCTTCTTTGTGTAAATTGCTTCTGGGTGGTTTGCTGGAGCAGAGGACATTGGTGACTTCGAGTCTGATTTTGTTGGCTTCATCTGGGTTGATTTTGGTTAGGCTGGCTTCCACTCCGCATATGATGTTTTCGGTGGGGATGTGTCTGGGGCGATTGCAAAGTTGAATCCTTTGGAAAGGACTTTGGTCTCTGCGATGGTGAGTGTCCTGTCTGATATGTTGTGAACTGTTTGTTTCATGGGCTGTTGTGTGGGGGTTGGGCTTCTGGCGTTTTCCAGTTTGTGGAGTTTGTTGGTGTGTGTGTCTGTCTTGTGGGAGGTCTCTGTTTCAGCTCTCCAGGCGGCCAGTTGCTTGGATTTGTTCCAGAGTGTTGGGTGGATTTTGTTGCTGAGTTTGAGGTGGAGAGTGAGTAGGTCTCTGTTGGTTTGATCTAGTAGGTATCTTTTCCTGTGTAGTTCGCTTCTGATTAGGGCTAGTTCTGTTCTTTTCAGGATCCTTTCGCTGGATGGGGTTTTTGAGTGGAATTTCAGTTGGAAGCTTGTGGGGATCACATTTTTGTCTCGGCAGTTGCGTAGGAATGCAATGTCACATAAGATGGTGGCTCTTCGGACTTCTAGTTTCTCGTAGGTTCTGGTCAGCTGGAAGGTTTCCTCCCGTAGAGGTCGGATATTTGTTTTCGTAGATTTTCACGGGTATAGGTATGCATGTTAGGGTGGATTCGGGTTTCTTCCCGTGTAGAAATCTGGTTGTTTTTGACGTTTCGACGAGGTCTCACTCGTCATCTTCAGGCTGGTGTTCTGGCTTCTTTCTTCTTGAAGCAAATTGTGGTCTCAGTTGAAGTCCTTCTATAAATACTGCTGGGGGGGTGTGGTTTGCTTGCTCTGTTGCTGATTGTAGGTTCCTTTGTTCCTTTGTTCTTTTGTGATCTGCTGTGTGGCTGAGGCGATCGTTAAGGGATTAACTGCTGATGGCTGTTTAGATGGCTGTTTACATGCTGGTGGGTTAGATGGCTGGTAGGTTTTGGCAGTATCCTGGGCTTTGGTGGAGTGGGGTCCTGTGTCTTGTGAATTCATTTTGGTCTGGCTACGTGTCTGTGGTCTCCCAATGTTTTTTTGGGGTGTGTGAGTGTGCTCCATGTGGTGACTGGAGTGGGGTGCCACAGTAGATGGTGCAGTCGTGGTTTTGTTATTGGATGGTGGTTTCGTTTCATCTGTGGGAAGGGTCTGGGTTTGTGTTTGGTGTGGATGGAAGGTGGTGGCATCTTGTGTCTTTTGGACCTGGTGTCAGTCTTTGTGACAGAGGCTCGTCTGTTGACCAGGGCTAGTTTCCAGATGTCAGGCAAGCGGGAGGTGTCATCACGTTTATTCATGTTGTTTGGGTGTTTCTCTATTTCAATGGCTTCCATGATTATTCGACTGTTGAAGTGTTCAGTTTTGGAGATGAGTTTGGTTCTTTCAAAGTCAATTTCATGACCTGTTGTTTTTATGTGCTGGAAGAGAGAGGAAGATTTTTTTCTTTTTTTGACTGCGTTCTTGTGTTCTGCGATGCGTGCGCTTATTCTCCTGTTTGTTTGTCCGATGTATGTGGCTGGACAGACTTTGCATGGTATTTCGTAGACTCCTTGGTTTTCTAGCTCAATCTTGTCTTTGGGGTTTCTTAAGATGTTGGCTATTTTTTGGTCGGTGCAAAAGGCTGTCTTGATATTGTGTTTGTGGAGAATTTTGCTGATTTTGTCTGTGGTGCCTTTGATGTAAGGGAGGAGGGCGGTGCCGTTGTTCTCTTCTGTTTCTTGGTTCTTGGGGGTGTTTCCTTTTGGATTAGTTTGGTGATGGTGTTTTTTTGGAATCCGTTCGCAATTAAAACATTCGAGAGAGTGTGTAATTCAGTTTTTAGGTGGTCTTTGTCAGCGAGGCGTTTGGTTCTGGAGATGAGGGTTTTGCTACGGAGTTGATCTGTGCAGGGTGGTGGTGTGATTGTGCATTTAAGTAGCGGTTTGTATGTGTTTTTTCTGGTAGATGGTATGTCCTAAGGAGCCGTCGGGTTTTTTGTAGATTAGGACGTCCAGGAAGGGGAGTTGGTTGTTGGCTTCTATTTCCATAGTGAATTGTATTTTGGGGTGTAGGCTGTTGAGATGTGTGAGGAAGTTGTTCAGTTTATCTTTCCCGTGTGGCCAGATAACAAAGGTGTCGTCAACATATCTGAGCCAGAGTTTGGGTTTATGTTCGGACTTCTGTAACGCGTTGGTTTCAAAGTGTTCCATATATAGGTTTGCGATGACCGGTGAGAGGGGTGATCCCATGGGTGCTCCTTCTGTCTGTTTGTATCTTTGTCCATTGTGGATGAAGTATGTGTTGGTTAGGCAGTGGTTGGTCAGATCTAGGATGTGTTTTGGGGGTTGTATTTGTTGTGGATAGCTGTCAAGGCTTCTTGAATGGGCACTTGTGTGAAGAGCGAAACAACATCGAAGCTCACGAGTAGGTCATTGGGTTGTAGGTCTTGTTTCTTTATAATTTCTATGAAGTGGAACGAGTTTTGTACGTATGAAGTGATGGATTCTGCATAGGGCTGGAGTTGTTTGGCAAGAAATTTGGCGAGGTTTTGTAGAGGTGAGCCTATGGAGCTGACTATGGGTCTGAGAGGTGTTCCTTCTTTGTGAATCTTGGGGAGGCCGTAGAGCTTGGGGCATCTGGATGATTTCTCTCTGGGGATGATGCTTGGCTTGATTTCTTCACTTAAGGGAGAGGCTTTTATTTTGGCTTTGGTGGTTTTTTTCCAGGTAGGTGGTGGGGTCTGTGTTCAAAGGTATGTAAGCAGGGTCTTGTAGTAGGTTGGATAATTTGGCTTGGTAGTCGGATGTGTTCATCACCACTGTGGCATTGCCTTTGTCTGCTGGGAGAATGATTATGTTGTTGTCTTTCCTCAGGTTGGAGAGGGCTTTTTGTTCTTCTTTGTGTAAATTGCTTCTGGGTGGTTTGCTGGAGCAGAGGACATTGGTGACTTCGAGTCTGATTTTGTTGGCTTCATCTGGGTTGATTTTGGTTAGGCTGGCTTCCACTCCGCATATGATGTTTTCGGTGGGGATGTGTCTGGGGGCGATTGCAAAGTTGAATCCTTTGGAAAGGACTTTGGTCTCTGCGATGGTGAGTGTCCTGTCTGATATGTTGTGAACTGTTTGTTTCATGGGCTGTTGTGTGGGGGTTGGGCTTCTGGCGTTTTCCAGTTTGTGGAGTTTGTTGGTGTGTGTGTCTGTCTTGTGGGAGGTCTCTGTTTCAGCTCTCCAGGCGGCCAGTTGCTTGGATTTGTTCCAGAGTGTTGGGTGGATTTTGTTGCTGAGTTTGAGGTGGAGAGTGAGTAGGTCTCTGTTGGTTTGATCTAGTAGGTATCTTTTCCTGTGTAGTTCGCTTCTGATTAGGGCTAGTTCTGTTCTTTTCAGGATCCTTTCGCTGGATGGGGTTTTGAGTGGAATTTCAGTTGGAAGCTTGTGGGGATCACATTTTTGTCTCGGCAGTTGCGTAGGAATGCAATGTCACATAAGATGGTGGCTCTTCGGACTTCTAGTTTCTCGTAGGTTCTGGTCAGCTGGAAGGTTTCCTCCCGTAGAGGTCGGATATTTGTTTTCGTAGATTTTCACGGGTATAGGTATGCATGTTAGGGTGGATTCGGGTTTCTTCCCGTGTAGAAATCTGGTTGTTTTGGCGACGTTTCGACGAGGTCTCACTCGTCATCTTCAGGCTGGTGTTCTGGCTTCTTTCTTCTTGAAGCAAATTGTGGTCTCAGTTGAAGTCCTTCTATAAATACTGCTGGGGGGGGTGTGGTTTGCTTGCTCTGTTGCTGATTGTAGGTTCCTTTGTTCCTTTGTTCTTTTGTGATCTGCTGTGTGGCTGAGGCGATCGTTAAGGGATTAACTGCTGATGGCTGTTTAGATGGCTGTTTACATGCTGGTGGGTTAGATGGCTGGTAGGTTTTGGCAGTATCCTGGGCTTTGGTGGAGTGGGGTCCTGTGTCTTGTGAATTCATTTTGGTCTGGCTACGTGTCTGTGGTCTCCCAAATTTTTTTGGGGTGTGTGAGTGTGCTCCATGTGGTGACTGGAGTGGGGTGCCACAGTAGATGGTGCAGTCGTGGTTTTGTTATTGGATGGTGGTTTCGTTTCATCTGTGGGAAGGGTCTGGGTTTGTGTTTGGTGTGGATGGAAGGTGGTGGCATCTTGTGTCCTTTTGGACCTGGTGTCAGTCTTTGTGACAGAGGCTCGTCTGTTGACCAGGGCTAGTTTCCAGATGTCAGGCAAGCGGGAGGTGTCATCACGTTTATTCATGTTGTTTGGGTGTTTCTCTATTTCAATGGCTTCCATGATTATTCGACTGTTGAAGTGTTCAGTTTTGGAGATGAGTTTGGTTCTTTCAAAGTCAATTTCATGACCTGTTGTTTTTATGTGCTGGAAGAGAGAGGAAGATTTTTCTTCTTTTTTGACTGCGTTCTTGTGTTCTGCGATGCGTGCGCTTATTCTCCTGTTTGTTTGTCCGATGTATGTGGCTGGACAGACTTTGCATGGTATTTCGTAGACTCCTTGGTTTTCTAGCTCAATCTTGTCTTTGGGGTTTCTTAAGATGTTGGCTATTTTTTGGTCGGTGCAAAAGGCTGTCTTGATATTGTGTTTGTGGAGAATTTTGCTGATTTTGTCTGTGGTGCCTTTGATGTAAGGGAGGAGGGCGGTGCCGTTGTTCTCTTCTGTTTCTTGGTTCTTGGGGGTGTTTCCTTTTGGATTAGTTTGGTGATGGTGTTTTTTGGAATCCGTTCGCAATTAAAACATTCGAGAGAGTGTGTAATTCAGTTTTTAGGTGGTCTTTGTCAGCGAGGCGTTTGGTTCTGGAGATGAGGGTTTTGCTACGGAGTTGATCTGTGCAGGGTGGTGGTGTGATTGTGCATTTAAGTAGCGGTTTGTATGTTTTTTTCTGGTAGATGGTATGTCCTAAGGAGCCGTCGGGTTTTTTGTAGATTAGGACGTCCAGGAAGGGGAGTTGGTTGTTGGCTTCTATTTCCATAGTGAATTGTATTTTGGGGTGTAGGCTGTTGAGATGTGTGAGGAAGTTGTTCAGTTTATCTTTCCCGTGTGGCCAGATAACAAAGGTGTCGTCAACATATCTGAGCCAGAGTTTGGGTTTATGTTCGGACTTCTGTAACGCGTTGGTTTCAAAGTGTTCCATATATAGGTTTGCGATGACCGGTGAGAGGGGTGATCCCATGGGTGCTCCTTCTGTCTGTTTGTATCTTTGTCCATTGTGGATGAAGTATGTGTTGGTTAGGCAGTGGTTGGTCAGATCTAGGATGTGTTTGGGGGGGTTGTATTTGTTGTGGATAGCTGTCAAGGCTTCTTGAATGGGCACTTGTGTGAAGAGCGAAACAACATCGAAGCTCACGAGTAGGTCATTGGGTTGTAGGTCTTGTTTCTTTATAATTTCTATGAAGTGGAACGAGTTTTGTACGTATGAAGTGATGGATTCTGCATAGGGCTGGAGTTGTTTGGCAAGAAATTTGGCGAGGTTTTGTAGAGGTGAGCCTATGGAGCTGACTATGGGTCTGAGAGGTGTTCCTTCTTTGTGAATCTTGGGGAGGCCGTAGAGCTTGGGGCATCTGGATGATTTCTCTCTGGGGATGATGCTTGGCTTGATTTCTTCACTTAAGGGAGAGGCTTTTATTTTGGCTTTGGTGGTTTTTTCCAGGTAGGTGGTGGGGTCTGTGTTCAAAGGTATGTAAGCAGGGTCTTGTAGTAGGTTGGATAGTTTGGCTTGGTAGTCGGATGTGTTCATCACCACTGTGGCATTGCCTTTGTCTGCTGGGAGAATGATTATGTTGTTGTCTTTCCTCAGGTTGAGAGGGCTTTTTGTTCTTCTTTGTGTAAATTGCTTCTGGGTGGTTTGCTGGAACAGAGGACATTGGTGACTTCGAGTCTGATTTTGTTGGCTTCATCTGGGTTGATTTTGGTTAGGCTGGCTTCCACTCCGCATATGATGTTTTCGGTGGGGATGTGTCTGGGGGCGACTGCAAAGTTGAATCCTTTGGAAAGGACTTTGGTCTCTGCGATGGTGAGTGTCCTGTCTGATATGTTGTGAACTGTTTGTTTCATGGGCTGTTGTGGGGGGTTGGGCTTCTGGCGTTTTTCCAGTTTGTGGAGTTTGTTGGTGTGTTTGTCTGTCTTGTGGGAGGTCTCTGTTTCAGCTCTCCAGGCGGCAAGTTGCTTGGATTTGTTCCAGAGTGTTGGGTGGATTTTGTTGCTGAGTTTGAGGTGGAGAGTGAGTAGGTCTCTGTTGGTTTGATCTAGTAGGTATCTTTTCCTGTGTAGTTCGCTTCTGATTTGGGCTAGTTCTGTTCTTTTCAGGATCCTTTCGCTGGATGGGGTTTTTGAGTGGAATTTCAGTTGGAAGCTTGTGGGGATCACATTTTTGTCTCGGCAGTTGCGTAGGAATGCAATGTCACATAAGATGGTGGCTCTTCGGACTTCTAGTTTCTCGTAGGTTCTGGTCAGCTGGAAGGTTTCCTCCCCGTAGAGGTCGGATATTTGTTTTCGTAGATTTTCACGGGTATAGGTATGCATGTTAGGGTGGATTCGGTTTCTTCCCGTGTAGAAATCTGGTTGTTTTGGCGACGTTTCGACGAGGTCTCACTCGTCATCTTCAGGCTGGTGTTCTGGCTTCTTTCTTCTTGAAGCAAAGCGTGGTCTCAGTTGAAGTCCTTCTATAAATACTGCTGGGGGTGTGTGGTTTGCTTGCTTTGGCTGTTTAGATGGCTGTTTAGATGCTGGTGGGTTAGATGGCTGGTGGGTTCTGGCAGTATCCTGGGCTTTGGTGGAGTGGGGTCCTGTGTCTTGTGAATTCATTTTGGTCTGGCTACGTGTCTGTGGTCTCCCAATGTTTTTTTGGGGTGTGTGAGTGTGCTCCATGTGGTGACTGGAGTGGGGTGCCGCAGTAGATGGTGCAGTCGTGGTTTTGTTATTGGATGGTGGTTTCGTTTCATCTGTGGGAAGGGTCTGGGTTTGTGTTTGGTGTGGATGGAAGGTGGTGGCATCTTGTGTCCTTTTGGACCTGGTGTCAGTCTTTGTGACAGAGGCTCGTCTGTTGACCAGGGCTAGTTTCCAAATCAAGCCAAGCATCATCCCCAGAGAGAAATCATCCAGATGCCCCAAGCTCTACGGCCTCCCCAAGATTCACAAAGAAGGAACACCTCTCAGACCCATAGTCAGCTCCATAGGCTCACCTCTACAAAACCTCGCCAAATTTCTTGCCAAACAACTCCAGCCCTATGCAGAATCCATCACTTCATACGTACAAAACT
This sequence comes from Phrynocephalus forsythii, assembly GCA_029282475.1. NCBI lineage: Eukaryota > Metazoa > Chordata > Lepidosauria > Squamata > Agamidae > Phrynocephalus > Phrynocephalus forsythii. The sequence goes on along the minus strand of JAPFRF010000007.1, from coordinate 8,782,576 downwards.
CGTTCCACTTCATAGAAATTATAAAGAAACAAGACCTACAACCCAATGACCTACTCGTGAGCTTCGATGTTGTTTCGCTCTTCACACAAGTGCCCATTCAAGAAGCCTTGACAGCTATCCACAACAAATAAAACCCCCAAACACATCCTAGATCTGACCAACCACTGCCTAACCAACACATACTTCATCCACAATGGACAAAGATACAAACAGATAGAAGGAGCACCCATGGGATCACCCCTCTCACCGGTCATCGCAAACCTATATATGGAACACTTTGAAACCAACGCGTTACAGAAGTCCGAACATAAACCCAAACTCTGGCTCAGATATGTTGACGACACCTTTGTTATCTGGCCACACGGGAAAGATAAACTGAACAACTTCCTCACACATCTCAACAGCCTACACCCCAAAATACAATTCACTATGGAAATAGAAGCCAACAACCAACTTCCCTTCCTAGACGTCCTAATCTACAAAAAACCCGACGGCTCCTTAGGACATACCATCTACCAGAAAAAAACACATACAAACCGCTACTTAAATGCACAATCACACCACCACCCTGCACAGATCAACTCCGTAGCAAAACCCTCATCTCCAGAACCAAACGCCTCGCTGACAAAGACCACCTAAAAACTGAATTACACACTCTCTCGAATGTTTTAATTGCGAACGGATTCCAAAAAAACACCATCACCAAACTAATCCAAAAGGAAACACCCCCCAAGAACCAAGAAACAGAAGAGAACAACGGCACCGCCCTCCTCCCTTACATCAAAGGCACCACAGACAAAATCAGCAAAATTCTCCACAAACACAATATCAAGACAGCCTTTTGCACCGACCAAAAAATAGCCAACATTTTAAGAAACCCCAAAGACAAGATTGAGCTAGAAAACCAAGGAGTCTACGAAATACCATGCAAAGTTTGTCCAGCCACATACATCGGACAGACAAACAGGAGAATAAGCGCACGCATCGCAGAACACAAGAACGCAGTCAAAAAGAAGAAAATCTTCTCTCTCTTCCAGCACATAAAAACAACAGGTCATGAAATTGACATTGAAAGAACCAAACTCATCTCCAAAACTGAACACTTCAACAGTCGAATAATCATGGAAGCCATTGAAATAGAGAAACACCCAAACAACATGAATAAACGTGATGACACCTCCCGCTTGCCTGACATCTGGAAACTAGCCCTGGTCAACAGACGAGCCTCTGTCACAAAGACTGACACCAGGTCCAAAAGGACACAAGATGCCACCACCTTCCATCCACACCAAACACAAACCCAGACCCTTCCCACAGATGAAACGAAACCACCATCCAATAACAAAACCACGACTGCACCATCTACTGCGGCACCCCACTCCAGTCACCACATGGAGCACACTCACACACCCCAAAAAAAACATTGGGAGACCACAGACACGTAGCCAGACCAAAATGAATTCACAAGACACAGGACCCCACTCCACCAAAGCCCAGGATACTGCCAGAACCCACCAGCCATCTAACCCACCAGCATCTAAACAGCCATCTAAACAGCCACCAGCAGTTAATCCCTTAACGATCGCCTCAGCCACACAGCAGATCACAAAAGAACAAAGGAACAAAGGAACCTGCAATCAGCAACAAAGCAAGCAAACCACACACCCCCAGCAGTATTTATAGAAGGACTTCAACTGAGACCACGCTTTGCTTCAAGAAGAAAGAAGCCAGAACACCAGCCTGAAGATGACGAGTGAGACCTCGTCGAAACGTCGCCAAAACAACCAGATTTCTACACGGGAAGAAGTTTTTTTGTGGTAGAAAGGAAGTTTGAATCTGTAAGTGGAGGGAGGTGCCCAAACTATGGCCCCTTTATTTGAATTGGGCTGTGAAATCCAACTCCAACTGACCATGCTGCTTTGTGCCTTCCAAGAAGAATGCCTGGTGTCCCTCTTGCCAAGAAAACTTTTAAGAACTCCTTCCTGGCAAAATACATCCCTTGCCATGCTTGCGTTTTTGAACTTGCTTTGAAAAAGAGGGCTTGCCCTCGAAAGCTCAGCAGCTTTTTTGTTATTTTTCTAGCAGTCTGTGAAGGTATCACCACAGTCTAGTCTTACTGTTTTTGTGCTCCATTATGATACTAGGGGTTGCTGCCTAAGGCCTCTGCTTTACTGTGCCTCATGGCAGAGCCAGCATTGGTGCTATAGCTTTTAGGCCAGAAGTTGCCTAAAAGGTGATACAGAAAGAACACAAGGGGGGGGGGTCCCGCTGTCCCTTGGCAGCAAGGATATGTCCCTTAAGTCAACACTAGAAAGACACCTTAATGGCTTAGCATGTTTTATTGGGCATACACATTCATGCACTGGAGCTCGCTGACTGATGCATTTAATAAACCAAATCCCTGAAAGCTCATGAAAAAGAAAAGGTGATATTATTTAAGTCACCACAAGACTCCCTTGTTTTTCCCGCAACAGAATAACACAGCAGCGTCTGTCAAACTAATAAATCGAACTATCTCTAAGTTCCACAACTGTAACAACAAGCACAAAAAATGAACATGAACAACAGCAATAACGTTTCGGCAGGTGGGATCATTCCAAAGCTTTTGATTATCAATTTAACACAATTACTAATAGCCACTAGTTTGCTTCCTGCAATTCAAAAATTTTGCAAAGATGTTGCTTCACCTGCATTTTTGAAAAGGATGGTCTTTCCTAATTTATAGGCTTGGCCGTTGGTCCTTCTCTCTCCACCAGCAATGCAGGGAATCATGGTGATAAATCATCATCATCCCTGCCATCGTGGTTGGATCTGTAGGAAAATGTACAAGTAGCTTAGAAAGTATTTTCTCAAGGCATTTAATTTGACTGTTCTTTCTCCGGCTTCATTTATTCAGACAATAAAGCTGCCTCTCGGATGTAAAACTGCTGTTTTCCATTACAAGGGTACATGACTGAATGCTTTCCCATAAAGGAGAAAAGAAACAGAGATACATATCCTGATTGTGGACCTTGACATTGTCGTGATGTAACTAAGGCATCAGCCAAGCGTAATTTAGAGATGAGCATGAAACTTTTTTTGTTTCATTCTTTCATTTTTCATTTTGTTCCCTAATGAAATGAAAAACAAAATGACCCATCAAAGAAAAATGAAACAAAATGGAAATTTTCATTTTGTTTCATTTTGTTTTTCCTATGGGAAACTGATAGGGCACAGGGAATCCATGGTCTTTTTGCAGTATTTTTACCACCCGAAGCCTTGCATGCCAGCTGATTGGTGCTCAATTGGGAAAAAAAGTTTTAAAAGTCCAGTTTTCCCCACCCAATTGGTGAGCCCGATTGGGGAGAAATTGCAGGTTTTAAAAACTTTTTTTCACCTCAGTGCCAATCAGTTAGCGTGCAGGGCTTGGGGGGAGTTTTAAAAGCCCTGATCAACTGGCATGTGGGACTTGAGGGAGGGGAAAAAGTTTTAAAAGCCTGGGGCTTTTTAACCTAACCCTAATCCTAACCCAAACTCCATGTGCCAGCTGATCAGTGCTGGGGCAGAACAAAAAGTATTTTTCCCCACCTAACCCCAAGCAGCTGGCACACAGGGCTTGAAGGAGAGAATAAAGTTTTAAAAGCTCAAGGCTTTTTAAATTCACCCCATCCTCGTGCACCATCTGATCAGCACTGGGACGGGGGGGAGAAGGGATTTTTCCCCTACCCAAGCCCTGATTAGCTGGCACATGGGGCTTGGGGGAGGGGAAAAGATTTAAAAGCCTGGGGCTTTTAAACCTGATAGCCTGGGGCTTTTAAAACTCCCACAAGCCCCGTGTGCCAGCTGATCGACACTGGCTTTGAAGGAAAACAAATTTTAAAAGCCCACCTTTCTCCCACCTCATTGGGTGAGGGGAAAGGGCAGGCTTTTAAAACTTTTCCCCCCACCAAAGCCAGTGCCGATCAGCTGGAGTGTGGGGTTTCAGCGGGGTAAAAAAAGTTGCACAAAGCACTAGAGAGAGAGAGAGAGAGAGAGAGAGAGAGAGAGAGAGAGAGAGTTGCACAAGCATCACATACATACACAGTATGCATACACATGTTTACAAAATTAAAAATAAATCAAACGAAAAAAGAAACAATTTTTTAAAAAAAATAATTTAAAATGAAATTAAATGGAAATAAAAGAAAGGAAAAAAGAAACAAAATGCCATTTAGTGTTTCGTGCCCATCTCTAAGCATAATGCATTTTAATGCCTTAAGTACACAATCACTAAGGTCAAAGGCTAAATGAGGGCAGAAGCACCACCAAATTATGATAATTTTCTATTAGTTCTTTATTTTTTCCATCTGTTCTTGTTTTGAATTGTCAAATGGTTTTGATTTATTGTATGTGTGCTTATTTGCTTATTTGTTCTTTTTATGATGATGATTTGATTATTTGCCTCATGTTGGTCTGAGTGATTAGTTTTTATTTACTATTTTAAGCTGTTTAATCTGTTTTTGTATTTTGCCTATGTAAGTGAAATGCCCAGAGTAGCTTTTTTTGCTAGATGGTTGCAGTATATAAATCAAATAAATAAATAAATAAAATAGTCTCCCTTATATGTTAGCATCAGAAAAACAACAGATAAACGGGGAACTCTAGCAAGAGTAGCCATACGGCTGTAGTTCCAAGAATCCCTATTATCCTACCTTCTTTTCATCAAAAGCATCTTCCACAGATCTAGCAAAAAGAAGGGCTATACAGGCATGAGATTTATTCTACTGGCAACCTGTGCCTCTTTTATTTCTTTTTCCAATAGTCTCTCTCTCTCTCTCTCTCTCTCTCTCTCTCTCTCTCCCTCTCCCTCTCCTTGGTGGCACTTCATGCTACAAATAAAGTAATCAGTGCTAAAGTACTGGGAAGCAAGCCAGAACCTGGAAATAATACAAAAGCATTTGAGCAGTCAAAGACGACAGAGATTGAACATCTCCCTCTTACATATGCCCATTTTCACTTAGATTTGCTTTTGTTTATCCACAAGAGGAAGAGCTGCTATTTCTGTATGCTGTAAACTCATTACGAAATGTACAGTCTTCTGCTATCAATTCAACATATCATCTTACCAAAATTAATCTCCTTGCCCAGAGACTCCATCGTGTTCTTTCTCATGTCCATTACCATTTTTATTTGCCATCATCAGAATCCCCAAGGCAGCCAAATTATAAGGGAGGAAAAAGTTTGTGATTGCAGAACTCCAGGGTCAATAACTGAGCCCAGTATCAAAGCTCAGTTCATATCAGTTCATCAAACAGTAATGTAGCTAGGACAATGCAAATTGGAATAACCTGTATAGATGATGGCCAGATCACAAGAGAGGGCAATCACTGAGGATAAATCTGTGATTACTTTAAAGATTTAACAGAGAAATATGGAATAATATATGAGGGTTGATTGAAAAGTAATGCCTCCAAGGCTGTAACTTTTTTATTTGTTAACCAATTTTCAAAATTCTTTTTGTACCTGATAGCTACATTTGTAGAACACTGGAGGTACTCCGTGCTTAGTTGTACCATGTCCAGAAGGATTTGGAGCCTATTCTGCAGGATGACAATGCCTGCCCGTACATGAGTCATGAAACACAAGGGGAAGCTCCGATCCCCACCCGTTGGGGGAGGGGCGCGTTTGCCTCCTCAACCCCAGTTTGGGCGCGCTATCTTCGCGCCCATCCGGGTTATTTTGCCCGGGGATGGGAGCCTATAAGAGGGCTCCCGTCCCTCACCACCATTTTGTCGGCGGCGTGAAGTTTGGCCCCACCCTCCCCCCTATGGTTGGAGAATGAGTATAACTGGTCGCCTTTTGGGGCCGGATGGGAATTTTTGGTGGTTACTCTGATTGGCCGTGAGTAGCCATGCCTTTTCGCCCATCCCATTCTCTTCACCGCAGGGGTGGGCTCCCTTCTTATTGGCCACTAACTTGGCAGGTAGTGCAGCTGGTAACCGTATTCAAGTTGTGAGCTAATTTGACGCCATTACGGCGCTTCACAGCCCTCGTTATCAGTCTATCCACATTGGCTATGTCAGTGGACAAATTAAGCTATATATGACTGGAGGCCTCCCGAGGGCTGTGCTGGGCTCCAGATTTAACTCGTTTTCCTAATTGAATACAGAGCTTCTTGGCTGTTGAATTTCATTCCACCCTGTTACCAGCTTGCACTACGGTGTCAGGTCCCCTTCAGTGATCCTGACTTTATCAGATAAGAAGTTGAAGAGTTATTAATAAAGTTGTGGCCCGTTTGTAACAAACCGGAAGTTGTCTCGCCTCTTTATTTCGGGGCTTGGGGGGCAAAGGCATTGCAGTTCAAGGGGGTTCTACCTCACCCGCCGTACAGTCCCAATCTTGCACCTTGTGACTTTCACCTCTTCCCAAAGATGAAAGAGCACCTTATAGGACATCACTTTCATTCTGACGATGAGGTGAAAGCTGCCATTCAATCCCAGTTTTGACAACACCCAATGGAATTTTTCTCCAACGGGTTTGCCTGACATAGACACACATTGGTGCAAGTGTGTGGAAAGGGATGAGGACTATGTCAGAAAGTAAATTGTGCATTACATAGAGCACAAATGTAACTATCAGGTACAAAAGAATTTTGAAAACCGGTTAACAAATAAATAAGTGACAGACATGGAGGCATTACTTTTCAATCAAGCCTCGTAATAAGAACTGTTTACTGATTATTTTATGAAATGCCTGATACTGTTGCCATTCCCCACTGCTACTGGCCCCAAACATTAGTCCTTACATATTGGATTTCATCCAGGTTTAATGATACTTAGAGTGAACCTAATGTGTGCTGGCTTCATCAAAAATCGATGGAATTTAATCATGACTAACTCTCTCCCAGTGATTTCAAAGGGTCTTTTCTATTACAATATGGATTTTCTTTATGCATGACTAAATGTGGCTACAATCTATTATCTACATCTGTGATGGAGGATATGTGGCTACCTAAACATTTTGATTTCTAGCTCCCGCCCTCTCGTACTATAATGGCTGTAACCTCAAGAGGGTTATAGCTTCCGAGTCCCACTATATCTTATGTTATCTATCTATCTATCTATCTATCTATCTATCTATCTATCTGTCTGTCTGTCTGTCTGTCTGTCTGTCTGTCTGTCTGTCTGTCTGTTCAAATCCTTAAATCTCCAAAAGTACTTCACCAATTGGTTTGAATTTTTGACACAATGTTGCATTCACATATGCACATGTTTTTATATATCTACTCTTATATAGATGTCACACCTGCCCCATCTGTTGGATGTAAAAGCAACACACACTGTACTAAATATGTCACAAATAGAAAGCAAGCCTCGGGGTGGGGAGTTCCTGGGGCTGTACGTTGGGAAAGGCTGCACAGTGGGCTCTCCTCCCCCCCCTCTCTCTGTGTGCAAACGCTCCATCCCCATCAGGCAATAAAAAGCAATAACAGGCAGGGCAAAAATAACTGTCCACCTTGAGTGCTGGCTTCTTGGACAAGAGACAAAAAATGAAGACAATGGGGAACAGACCTCTCATGGAGCACCAGGGAGGGAGGGAGGTCGTGGCAGGAAGCCAGCAGTCCTGACCTGGCAGCGAGGGGCGAACAGTGGCCGTTTCATGATGGCTCCTTTCTTCTCTTGTCCAGTCAACCTCCCACTTTCCCAAGCCCAGTAAATGCACAGGGCAAGTCACGGGGCTTGCCAAAGGGAGCCCAGGCTGGCTGTGGCAGGCAATGGAGGTGAGGAAGAGGAACCAGAGGATGCACGAGCCGCCTGCTCCTCGCCTCTGTTGCCTGCCGCAGCCAGCCTGGGCTCCCTTTGGCAAGCCCCATGACTTGCCCTGTAAATTTCCTAGGCTTGGAAAAGTGGGAGGTTGGCCAGGTGGGGGAAGAAAGGAGTCATGAGCCTGCGGGATCTCAATTAATTACCAACGTCATAGAAGCAACAATCTTGACAGGACCTTTCCAAGGTGAAGACGGATATGCTATTTCATTTTAAGAGATTGCAATTCCCAATTCGATTGACATTTGCAATCACCAACAAAGCTCAGGGCCAATCTTTAGAATCTGCATTTTATATCTAGAGATGGATTGCTTCTTGCTTCTCCCATGGACAATTATATGTTGTGTGTTCTAGAGTCGGCAAACCACACAATCTCTATATCTACTCAAACAACGGAACAACAAAAATATTGTATACCCACAAGCAATGTGAAATTAAACATATTAAACATGTGTGCTGCCTCTTTCCTTTCCTTTCTATTTAACTGGACTGAGCCACAGCAAGTGTGGCCAGGTACAACTAGTAAGCAATACAATGTTTTCACTATCTCTTGAAGAAAGAGAGTTAGGGACAAGTACATTTGAGGAAATAAAGAAAGGGCCAAGGTCATGGAATCTGTTATCTGGTGTTCAGCATTTATCAGCTGCAGGAATGCTGCCATTCAACAGTCTGAACTAACCTACCTCAAGTGGCATTTTGGGCATGATGGAGAATAAGGAACATGTGGAATCAAAAACTGATGTCTTATTATTGCGGCATGTGTTGACCTTCAGGCCCATGAGATTCCTTGTATACAGCCATCAGTGAGACAAAAAGCTTGCTTTCCTCTCTGAAACTTTCTGTACAGTACCAGCCCGGTATCAGCTGATTTGCCATCCGTAGATTCAGTTATCCGCAGTTGGCATTGGCAATCAGAGGGCAGTGGGGGTGCTGGGATGCTGGGGGTGAAAACTGCACTGTCCTGCCTGGGTGGCAGACTGGGTGATACTTTTGCCCCCAGCACTGCACTGCCCCACTAGGCAGGTCGGCAGACCAGGCAGCAGGATAGAGCGCCTTCGTACTGTCTGGTCCACCCAAAGGGCTGGGCCAACTGATGCAGCTTTCATTCTGCCGGCATTCTCATCCTGCCTGGTCCACCGTGCTGCTGTTCTGCCTCATGGCTTGTCCCGCCATGCTGCCAGTGGTTGGGGGATGTCAGGGATGAAAGCTTTCGCCCCTGACACCCCACCTCCACAGTTGCCATTGTCACCCCCTGATAAGAGTGTTCTCACTTATCTGCAGATTTCTGTATCCAATAATTTATTTATTTATTTATTTATTTATTTATTTATTTATTTATTTATTTATAGCTTTCCTACTTTGTAGGATGGGCATGACAGTTGAAGTGCTTTCTCTTGTGGAATGCTGGTAACTTCCTTGGAAAACTATTTTGTCAGAGAGAACTAAGGTATTGGGACAGTACTGGCCATCAGCCATCAGCAGATTTAGCCCTCCTGGATTTTACTCTCATCAGAAAAATCAGGTTAGTGTGGCTGATTTTTAGTGTGGTCAATGTGGGCCTCTTTGATTCATGCCATTTTTTGAAAATCATACACTAGACTGCCAAGACCAATTACTTAAATGCCATGAGTTCCTGATTCCTGTAAACCATATATTCAACAAATTATGTGATAGTCTTCTGAGTGGTCACAGGAGGGAGATCCTGCTGTTGCATGCTACCTAATAGAGATGGGCACAGAACAAACAATTTTTCGTTTTCGTTGTTCGTTTTTTGTTTCATTATGCAACGAAACAACAAACGATATTTGTCCCTAAAATGAAACAAAACGAACAGAAATGCGGGAATTTTTGTCGTGCGTTTCCTTTCTGTTACTGCAATGAAGTGAGCAGCTTTAAATACTAAAAAAAAACATTAAAATTGGAATAATTGGTAGCGAAAAGGTAACGAAACTGTAATGAAACGACAACAATTTTTTGAAAAATTTCACGAACAACGGAAACGAACCAAAACGGACCTCTAAATGACAAACAACAAACGAAACTCCATTTTTTTATTCGTGCCCATCTCTACTACCTAATACGAAGCCTCTCAACCAACTGGACCTTATGTTTTGACCTAATCAACAAAACAGAATCCTTGCAGACTGCACTTTCTCTGTCTGTAACCAACATCAGGAATCTTGATTCAGAGCAAGGGACCTGGATGGGGAAAAACAGGCTTCGAATGAACCCTGGTAAGATGGAGTGGCTGTTGGTGAATGGCTCTTCTGAATCTGGGAATTTGTCATCTTTAGTCTTGGGTGGGGTTGCACTGCCCCAGACAAACCCGGTGCACAATTTGGGGGTTCTCCTGGACTCACAACTCCTGCTTGAAGATTAGGTGGCAGCTGTGGCCAGGAGAGACTTTGTACAATTTTGAGTTGTGCGCCAGTTGTGCCCTTTCCTGGATGGGGAAGCCCTCTGAACAGTCACTCAGACCCTTATTATCTCAATGTGCTCTACATGGAGATACCATTGAAGAGTATTTGGAAGCAACAGCTGTCCCAGAATGCAGCAGCGTGGGTTATTCTTGGTTCCCTGAAATTGGCACACAGAACACCTTTGCTACATGATCTGCACTGGTTATCAGTTTGCTTCCAGGCCCAATTCAAGGTGTTAGTTATCACCTTTAAAGCCCTACATGGCATGGGGCCAGGTTACCTGAGGGACTGCCTCATCCTCATTACATCAACCTGTCCCACCTGATCATGCAAGGAGGGCATGCTGCAGACCCTGTCAACAAAAATTTTCACCTTACAGGGGCCTTCTCTGCAGTGGGCCCAGCCTTCTAGAACAGCATGAGCCCAGAGGTGAGACAGGCCCCCTTGGTCCTGACCTTCTGGAAGAGTTTGAAGATGTGGCTCTGCCATCTTGAATGGGGTGGAGCAAGTAGCCATCAATTGTGGAGATGGCTAACATCATGGATTTTCTTCTCTTTTAAAGTCTCACCATTTACCCCAATAATTATGTATATGTATAATGCCAGTTTTGGATATATATTTTAGGTTTTTTTATATTTATTGTTTTATGGTGTTTTATATTGTACATTATAATATAGAGATGGGCGGTGACAAATCTAAATAAATGACAAACAAACAAACAAACAAACAAACAAACCTGACATCAATCAATCAATACCCTAAACCTGACATCTCTAGGTTTAGGTAACATTTTTATTAGTCTCAATGAATGACATCTTTTTATTTCCAAATAATAAATGTATATTCCCAAGACATTTATGTGCTTTTAATTTCCCAGGCAATCTGCTGCTGTCACAAATTCCTCACTTGTAAGAGACAGTTATAATTAAAGCCTTATCGAATTATTGAAGCAAATATATATATTTTTCACCACCATAATTTGGCAGCAAATTTCTTACACAAAGAAAGGACAAGTCAGATGGCACCATCTTGGCATTTCCATCTCCTATCATTTCTTTCAATATTTGGTTCCCTGTAGGCTAAAAATTGGAAATATTAACAAATTATTACAATATCCAGTTCAGTTTTTCCTTTTCTCTGAAGTCATGAAACTACAAGAAATGTCGCAAGGAAAAATGTAATAATTAGCATTTCTTTTACCTTGGGAGGTTCTGAGTTTGATCCTGAAAATGCAGGAAAATTAATAATAATAATAATAATAATAATAATAATAATAATAATAATAATAATAATAATAATAATAATAATAATAATGTGTGTGTGTTTTTAAAATACAGCCAACTTTGAAATTGTACTGACCTTTGATTTCTATATACTTTTACCAGATAATGCTGATGAGAAATAATGCACCACATACATTTGTATTGTATCCCATTCACAAATAGGCTCTGTAGAAATGTTCATAATTAAATATAATTGTTTGTGGAAATAATCTCCACTGCTGTAAGAACTGTATGGAGTTCTTTTCAAAAGCATATGTGTATAGTTAAGAAAATCTCTTTTCAATGTACTACAAAAAGAAAATGCCAATATGCAGATTAGGTCTTACACATATTGCTCCGATAAGCCCTGAAAATAGGAATCAATATTTCCCTCTTTCCTCTATCTTTTAGATAGAGGAAACCTGCAATACAGTATAAGTGAAATCATTTTCTGACAGGCAAATTTTGTGTTACCTGCCGAGGAGTATAAATACTCTATATGGTACTTTTCTGCCCCTCATTTGGAAACAGTAATAACACAGAGTAGAACATTTTTGTCTGTACTATCTGGACATTATCTTTGGAAGGATATTTTTAGAAAAGAAATCCCCCTAGTTTGGAAGATCTGGGTTGATTCCTGTCAGTTTTTTCAAGTGTATGTGTACTCAAAAATATAGACACTAGTCATGTTTCAGCAGAATCAAGATGGCAGAGGTACCTTCCCAAAGCGATCCTAGGTAACGCCTGAAATTTGCAAAGGTTTGGGTTAACAAGACATAACATAACATAAGAAGAGCCATGCTGGATCAGGCCAAAGGCCCATCTAGTCCAGCTTCCTGTATCTCACAGTGGCCCCACCAGATGCATTTGGGAGCGCATGAGACTAGATATCTGTCTCCTAATACCACTCCCCTGCATCTGGCCCTTGAAGTACCCCGGTTTTAAGCCTGAAGATTACACATCTCCATCAAGGTTTGTAACCTGTGATGGACTTTTCCTCCAGGAATCTGTCCAATCCCCTTTTGAAGGCATCCAGGCCAGATGCCATCCCCACATCCTGTGGCAGGGAGTTCCACAGACTAACAACACCCTGGGTGAAAAAATATCTTCTTTTGTCTGTTCTTACTCTCCCAGCCCTCAATTGGAGTGGATGTCCCCTAGTTCTGGTATTTTGTGAGAGGGAGAAGAGCTTCCCTCTATCCACTTTACTCATACCCTGCAATATTTTGTACGTCTCACTCATATCCCCCCTCGGGCACCTTTTTTCCAGACTAAAGAGGCCCAAATGTTTTAGCCTTTCCTCATAAGGGAGGTGCCCCAGCCCAGTAATCATTTTAGTCACTCTATTCTGCACCTTTTCCAGTTCCACTATGTCTTTCTTGAGATAAAATCAACCAGAATTGTACACAATACTCCAGGTGCGGCCTTACTATTATTTTGTATAATGGCATTATAATGTTGGCTGTTTTATTTTCAATCGCCTTTTTGATAATCCCTAGCATGGAATTGGCCTTCTTCACCGCTGCCACACATTGGGGTAGACACCTTCATGGAGCTGTCCACCAACACATCAAGATCTCTTCCCTGATCTGTCACGGATAACTCAGAGCCCATGAGTTGATAGATAAAGTTTTGAGTTTTTGCCCCAATATGCATTACTTTACATTTGGCTACATTAAAATGCATTTGCCATTTCGTAGCCCATTCCCCCAGTTTGGAGAGATCCTTCTGGAGCTCTTCACAATCTTCTCTGGTTTTTACCACACGGAAAAGTTTTGTGTCATCTGCAAACTTGGCCACCTCAATGCTTATCCCTGTCTCCAGGTCATTTATGAACAGATTGAAAAGCACCGGTCCCAGGACAGATCCCTGGGGCACACCGCTTTTCACCTCTCTCCATTGTGAAAATTTTCCATTGACACCTACTCTTTGTTTCCTGGATCTCAACCAGTTCTCAATCCATAAGAGGACCTGCCCTCTTATCTCCTGACTGTGCAATTTTCTCAGCAGCCTTTGGTGAGGGACTCTATCAAAAGCCTTTTGAAAATCCAGATAGACTATATCCACCAGTTCACCCAAATCCACATGCCTGTTGACCTTTTCAAAAAATTCTAAAAGATTTGTCAGACAAGACTTACCCTTACAGAAGCCATGCTGATTTTCTCTCAGCAAGGTTTGTTCTTCTATGTGTTTTAAGATTTTCTCTTGGATGAGGCTTTCCACCATCTTCCCTGGGACAGATGTAAGGATAACTGCCCTGTAGTTTCCCGGGTCCCTCCTCCTTCCCTTTTTAAAACTTGGTGTGACATCTGCTATCCTCCAGTCCCACTGCACTGTGGCTGTTTTAAGACACAAGTTGCATATTACCGTTAAGAGATCTGCAATTTCATTTCTCAGTTCCCTAATAACACTTGGGTGGATGCTATCTGGGCCCGGGGACTTGTTAATCTTCAATTTATCAATTAGTCCTAAAACATCCTCTCTTTTAACCTGTATTTGATTTAATTCTTTAGTCAAGAGGGGCCGTTCAGGCAGCGGAATCTGCTCAAGGTCTTCTGTCGTGAAGACAGAAGCAAAGAACTCATTTAATTTCTCTGCAATTTCCAAGTCCTCCTTAATCTCCCATTTTCCTCCCTCACCATCCAGAGGGCCAACTGGTTCTCTGGCAGGTTTTCTACTTCTAACATATTTAAAGAAGCTTTTATTATTACCCTTTATATTGCTAGCCATGCATTCCTCAAAATCTTTCTTTGCCTCTCTTATCATCTTCTTACATTTCTTTTGCCAGAGTTTGTGTTCCTTTTTATTTTCCTCATTTGGGGAGGATTTCCATTTACAGAAAGACCTCTCCTTGTGCTTTAGAGCCTCTCTAACTCCACTCATTAACCATGCCGGTGCCCTCTTGGACTTAAATGAGCTCCTCTTTCTTTGTGGTATGCACTTGTGCTGGGCCTCTGTTACCGTTGTTTTAAACAGGCTCCATGCACTCTGAAGAGATTGGATTCTTCCAACCTTCCCCTTCAATTTCTTTCTAACTAGTTTCCTCATCTGGGGGAAGTTTGCCCTTCGAAAATCAAGGGTATTAATGTCTGATTTGCTTTACACTCTTCCTCCAACATTCATGGCAAAGGAGATTGCAGCATGGTCACTGTTCCCCAGAGGCTCAGTGACATTCACATCCCTGACCAGGTCCTGAGTATCAGACAGTATTAGATCCAGGGCTCCATAACAAGTTGCTCTAAGGCACAGTCATTCAGCAAGTCAAGAAACTCATTTTCTCTTTCTTGCCTGGAGCTCGCATTGGCCCAGTCAATGTGGGGATAATTGAAGTCCCCCATGATTACTATCCTATCCTTCTGAAACACCTCCATGATTTGTCTCCTCATTTCAAGTTCCCCCTCAAGTTTTTGATCTGGTGGGTGATAGCATACCCCAACTATCACATCACTCCTTGGACCTGGTAGTTTAACCCACAGTGATTCTATGGTGGAGTCAGACCCTCTGTCAATCTCCATTTTGCTAGATTTTACCCCTTCTTTGACATAGATGGCCACTCCCCCTCCAACCCGCCCCTCTCTATCCCTTTTATAGAATTTATAGCCTGGGATTGCTGTATCCCACTGGTTCTCTACATTCCACCAGGTTTCTGTTATGGCTATTATATCAATGATATTTAGGTTTTTGGGGGGCTGAGTTATGAAGCTCTAAATGGGTGCCCCTAGGAAAAGATCTTTCTAATTCAATTCTAAACCTTGGAAGCCAATCCACGGGTGAGTGATAGTGCTGCCCCAGCTTGGCTTCCGATTCCAACTAGAAAGAATTTTTTCCTAGGGCCACTCTGTTTGGAGCTTCATAACCCAGCCCCCTGAAACCCAACCCTTTCCAAATTTCAGGTGGTTACCTAGAATTGCTTGAGGAAGCTCCTCTGCCATTTTGGTTCTTTAGGACCCAGGGGAGCATAGCATTTTGTTTCGTTTCATTTCGTTTTGTAACAAAACTACTTAAAAATTCATTACAAATGAAACAAAATGAAACTATTACATAAACAAAAGAAAAGAAAACACTATCTTTCCATTTTGTCCCCATCTCTAATAGAGATCTTCAGGGGCTAGTTAGCTTCTTCTCTGGTACTGCACTAATGAGAAGATTATTTTGGGTGAGTGAAGGGAGAGGGGCAGAACGTCTTCTTGTCTTTGTGAACATTCAAGGAACTTAAATCTTGATTGGCAGACCATCTGGATGGGATTGCAATGGGACATTTATTATAAACAAGTGGTCCAGATGTTAGTTTAGTTGGCTTAGCTTACTTCTCAGGAAATGCTTTGCTCTGTTGCAGTCCTGCTATGCCATACCTGGACGGATGCACTGTATGTCTGCTCTAAACTATGCTGACTATGCACTAATGTGTTAATTTTAGATAGATTAGTTCACCATTGGTTTTCTTCATTGCCTTAACTTTGTCTCAAATTTTACTTTGCTGCATTTGCTCTTTGCAAACATTTTGTAACCTTGTTGTAACCTTTCCTCCTTTTGTTATTTTACTCTGTTTAATAATATATAAAATCTCCGCAAGCTGCTTGCTCGGTGGATCAAGGCAAAACCAGATCTTACCATGACCATCTACTCAGAGTTTAGGTATCTTTGTGGATGTGGTGGCAGCTGTAACTTGCAATGTGTCTAAATTGGTTCTATGTGCCTCACCTTGTAAATATTTAAACTGCCTGGAAGCATTGCCAAGTCTGAGAACCCTGAGGTGTTGGGAGGCACCAGGGCCAAGCTAGTTCCAAAGTTTTCACCACAATCAGCTGTCATGGGCTCCCCTATTTTGGGACAAATAGGGAAGTATGGCTGAGTGGCTAGAGAGGGAATGGATGGTGGAAACCCCTGGATCTGGTTTCCATTACAGCAACCATTGGCTACCTCTTTCTTGATCTTCCCCATTTTTTTTAAACTGGAGAATGAGAAAAAGAGACAAATCCGTGGAAGGCAAGTTTTAAAGGGTTTGAAATCAATTCCAGATCTTTGTTAAAAGTCCCATTCCTATGACTAATGACTGCAAATAATTTGGGCTGGAGGGTTGGCACAGCACAATCAGAATAATTTCTAGTAATTTTTTTCTCCTCTGCAGAAGTGAAAAAAGAAGAGAGGATGGCAAGAGATAGCTGGTATGAAGAATGGTAGGGACACCACTACACCATGAAAATAAACACCAAATTGATGGGGAAGAGATGCCCCACCATCCTAAAATGAAGTTCACATTTAACAAGATTCAGGGGCATGGGCGCACACACACGTGCACATACAAAGCAGAGTAATAATATTTTCTAAAATAAGAGGCAAAGGCAAAGCTCACCAAAGTCCCTTGCTTCACAGTGTGGCTTTCTCTCTTGCTCTCTCATTCTGTCCAAAAAAATAAAGAAATAAAAGGAAAAAATGTCATCAACAATTGGAGTGTATAGGGAAGGTCTTGGGCTTCACGGGTGGATAAAATTGTTAGTCTCCTCCTTTGGCACTGCTCAGCAGCTGCCTTAGAAAGTAGTGATAGTTTCCTTTTTTTCCTCTTTGCCTCTTTTCAGAGGAATGACTTTTGGCTTTCACATTTTAACCCCCCACAAATGCAGCATTTAACACAAGGTATGGAACATGCTCCTCCACTTCACAAGAGCTTATGGGCTCTTTGCTCTGAATGAACTGTTCTCACCATGGATGTGCACAAACAGAACTGATTCAGCTTCAGCTTTTGGAAAGATGCAGTGCTCATCATGAATGAGATGGATACCCTGCCCAGCTGGGGAACAACTAGTGGAAGCAAGGCTTTGAGAGTGAAATTATTATATAGATTTCTAGATCTTTTCTAGTCTGGTTTTTAGTGTGCCTTGGTCACCCTAGTGACTGAAATTCAGCTGGCACAACTAGACTGCATAATACACAGATATGACGTCACAAGCTGGTGACAATAGTCTTTATTTTAATTCAATTTAAAATGTCCTATAGCTCCAGATTCTGAAGCTGTCTATGGAACCTTTTGCCCTGGTTAAGCCTTTAGGAACTCTGTGAAAACCACCACCAGAGTTTAGCTATCAGTATAAAATGATCCTATAGTGATCACAATGTATCAAGCACAATTATTTGCACACCCTTGCACATGAATTTTTCTTTCTCTCTTCCTCTCCTTATGTGTGTGTGTGTGTGTGTGTGTGTGTGTGTGTGTGTGTGTGTGTGTGTGTGTGTGTGTGTGTGTGTGTTCCACTCATTATCTCCACAGACTTTTAAACTAACATTATCCTAAACAGATATTTTAACATAATTATCATTTTACAAATCTTTTTGCTACCATACACCTTATAAAGCAATTTTCTAAAATTAAAACAGAAGTGACAGTCTTAATGGGCTAGTGCATAAATTGGTGAACTAAGTGTTCATATTTAAATAAATTATCTAAGTGCATATAATTTTAAATGCAATTATCCTTGCAAGTCTCCCATTATTTTGGTTTCTATATACGCAGAAGTTCATCCTGTGCTCCTTTCATCCTGATGGTTTTTATAACAGGTGTATAGGAAAGAGGACTGTTTGGCAGACACTCACCTCGGGCTTTGCTCACAATGAGCACACACACTAGAAGTGCTGCAAGAATTCAAGCAGAATTGTTCAATGTGTGACAGTATTGTAAACAGAATAAAGACTGTGCATGGTTGCAAGATGGGTCCCAGTGACTAAAGCACCTGATATGCCCTGATACCACATTTCATTACCTCTGAAGTGCTCATCCATGGTCATCTTTTGTTGCCCATTTTACCAAAACCAGTCCTGGAAAAAAAAAACACCACCCATCAATATATGTACCTAAGAGTCTTAATAGATGAATTTCATGACCATTGTGTCTTGGGACATATTGGTGGCTGCATGGGCTTAAATGTACCACATTTACATTCAATCTAGTTCTGAAACAGGTAGGAAACCATTCTTAGCCATCCACACAGGGAATTCCATCCGTATATGGGAAGTACAATGAAGTGGCACCTACACCTCTGTGACATAAAGAGACAGATGTTTGTCTAAATGGGAGTAAAGAGAATGTGCAGAGATTTTAACACCACTGCTAAAAATTTCTTTGAGACTAACCAGAAGCACAAAGTGAGACAGTACCTGGGGACCTAAGCTTCCAGTACATGACCAAGGTGTCAAATATTTTCTTTTTCCTCATTGTGATTGGCCATTTACACAAATTATACCTTGCATTTCACTCCTGTGTCGGTTATATTATATCCAAGACCACCCCTCACCCAGCCTACTATCTCACAGTGGCTTCCAGTTGTCTCTTTTATAGGACAAGGGCAAATCAAGTGAGGATCCCTTGAGAATACCTGTGTACAACTATAGATAAAACCAACCATTTGAACAGAAAGGGAGAGGGTTCCCTGTGGCTTTCTCTCTGACATGGTGGTGTCCTTTGTGAATTCAACTTTTTTTCCATGGGAAATCATCCACCTACCAAAAAGAGGACTCAAGCTTCTTAGGAAGAAAATGGTAGTTTGGATTTCCCTTGTGATAATAATGAATGGAAGAAAATTATCATTCTTCTATACAACTTTGACTGACAATTCTGACTGAGGCATAGGTATCTGTCCCAAATGCATGCCCTAACTTGTGTTGATATTGTTATTGCTCTTGGGTCTAGTTCATTGAACTGCCCTACCTCTACATGAAAATTCTGTGCCTTATCAAAATTGGATATTCTGGTGCTAAAACAGAAATTCCTACATAGGTAGCTGTAATCTAAGAACATGTTATTTCATTGGCTTCCTTTCTCAACCAGGAACATTGTACCAAAACACGGTGGGTGGGGATTCTGAAAAATGTAGTTTAGAAATTATCTCCCACTCAGCCACATTGTACCCATTTGTACATGTATTTTCTTCTCACAAACATGTAACTTTCAGAAAATGAACAGTAAATCTAGATGCAAGGAATGTATTTCTGTATAAACTGCTCCTGACCGGTGTATATTTCAGTGGAGAAGAAGGAAAAATGATGTCAGGATTTGAATGCAATAAATATTAATGGGTCAGACAGTCTTGAATGAGAACTGAGACAGAGGAATATGATGAGTGTTTTTCTTTTAAGCTACAAAGGGTTGCAAGGATACAAATGTCAAAATACATTAGACCACATAATATATAATTACATTAGCAATCAAGTAGTCCTATAAAAACATAAATATAAAATCTTATGTGAAAACTTTGGTCAGAATTCTGATCTAGTTGCAAAGGAAGGAAGGAAGGAAGGAAGGAAGGAAGGAAGGAAGGAAGGAAGGAAGGAAGGAAGGAAGGAAGGAAGGAAGGAAGGAAGGAAGGAAGGAAGGAAAGAAATAAATTTCAGCAGAGGAAAAAAAGAAAATCTTGTGGGTGAGATTCAATAACCTTTTGTACATCATTTTCTCAAGATTGTTGATAAATATGTGTGGATATCATTTTTGGGCAGCTGGAAATCCTCTCCCAGCTTTGTACATTTCAGTTTCCCAGGGGAAGATATGATGCACTGAATCCTTCCACTGAACTTCTTAAGATCAGGAAGGATGCATGGAGAAGACTGGTAAATAGATTTCTAGGAATTTAATTATCAATTTAGTTAGCAGAGCATAAAACAAACAGATAAACAAACACAGAAATGTAGAGAGATGAGTCACAAAAAGGTGACCCTAGAGTCACCAAATTGTCTAATTCTTTCTGAATTAAAAGTAGCACTGCAAACATTTTTTTAAAGTAGAAAAGGTATCCTTATTCACAGTTACCATTTGCAATTATAAAGGAAAATTGAATCTGCAGATATGGAGAGAAAACCCATGATTGCTTTTCATTGGTTGGTTAAGTAAAAAGGAAGAAGAGGGCAACCCACAATAGAAGAGCATTCTAGGTATGCAGGAAAAAAGAAGCTTGTTCCAAATGTCAGATGCAGGAAGAACCTCACCTATCATGTTTGTAGCACAGAACAATTGCATTAGATAGTAAATTTCCCTCCCAGTGATAACCAGTCAATGAATGTAAGATTACTATTTTTCCAACAGGAAGTGTGGGAGCAGCCATGGGCAGTGCAATCAGATAGTAAGATATGGAAGACAGGGAACATAGCTACACTGTATTGTGCTAAGATGAACCAAGTGACCAAAATAGATAATAAAGTCCCCTGAAAATAACACAGTAACGTGGAAGCATCTTTCATGGAGACACCTTGTCTAAAACCCCTGAGTGTTATTGACACAGCAGATAAGAGGAGCCCCATCAGCTCCTGTCCTGTCTCTCCTTTCCACTGGCTGCCCCAGCCACTGGGAGCTGTGCTCTTATTACCAAGCCTGTCTCTAATCTGACAACACACTATTGGCAGCCATTACACAAGTTTGGCAGGTTGGGGGAACTGTACCAGAAGGAAATGTGCTGTGCATGAGGAGGGCGAAAGAATGGAGGCCCAGGGAAGTTGAGGGGTATGACTGTTGTAGCATGGGTCAAGACACTACAAAATGGTACTTCCCTTCCTCCCTCATGCCATGAAAACTGTGTTGGCGGCTGAGGCCATGGCGGCAGCACCTGCTGTGTGGCAAGTTTTCGGCTAAGGTGGGGGGGACAAGTGTGTGGGAGGGGTGCTGCAATGGCTGGCAGGATGGATTCAAGACCCTGGCGGGCCTGATCCAGCCCCCAGGCCATAGTTTGAGGACCCCTGAGATATATATGCTAATAGGCTGATTCAATATGAGGAACCTCCTTTTTCCATGAAAACCTGGATAGTGCATTCCATTAAAACATCTTAAATGTTTGAAATGATTTGTAATGGAGTTAATTTTATTATTAAGTGCAATAGCTGTTATAATTATGCTATGTATTTGTTTCCATGTATTGCTTTGTGCACAGTAGATTGCAGAAAATGCAATATACACATCAATTCATTGTGACTGGCAATTTGGAGTAATAAATTAGAGTCATATTCTATTTAATGTACTCCTTAAGCTAGTGAAGAACGGCCTAAAAAAAGGAAATACAGCAGACAGATGAGCAGACAGCCATTCCAATGGGTCTTAGCGTGAGGTCACTTCCAAAGTTGGCTCAGGTCAAACTAAATGCATTTCTTGGGACATCTTTATAAATCTACTCACACTTGGGGGTTCTGCTAACTGCAGTGGCAAACCTCTTCCAGATTTTATTTATTTATTTATTTATTTATTTATTTATTACATTTATATACCACCCCATCTTCCACAGCTGAACTCTGGGATATTTATGATAATTCATTCATATCCAGTGGGGTCTACTAGATAGAATGTCGGCTACGCTGGCAGCTCGTCTGCCGCGCGGGGCTCTCCTTGCCCTCTCGCGAGAGGAGCGAGAGGAGCAGGTGGGCCGATTGTCCTGAGAGGGAGGGGGAGGAGCGCCCTATAAAAGGGGCGGCTCCGACCCCCACCTCAGGGCATTTTGTTCAGGCGTTCGGCGTGGCAGCATTGCCGAACGCCTCCTGGACGCCGCCATTTTGAGGTCGCTGCCTCGTGGCGGGCACCATTTTGGATTTCGGCCGGGCGCGGCCGGAGAACGGGGCTGCCGCGCGGCGCGGCGAGCAGAGCCGGGAGCGACGGGGCTCTGCCAGGGAGCCGGATCGTGCTGCCGCGGCTCGCGGCTTGCAAGGGAGCGCCGGCGAGCGGATTGGAGGAGCGGCATTCAGCCCTCCCCCCGCGTGAGCATCGGCCCGTGCCGGGCCTGACCGGGGCCCGAACCTCCCTGAGGGCCCCATCCCGGGCGGGCAGGGGGAGAGAGGGCCTAACCGCCGGGGTCTCAGCGGGCCCGTGCATTCCCCGGGGCCAGCGGGGGTGGGTGGAAACTGCGGGGAGCGCGGCGGTGGCCTAGGGGGCGGCCCGACGGGGGCCTGTGCGGCCGAGGCCTCTGGAGGCAGGCCGGGTTCGGGTGGGCCGGTTGGGGCCCTTGCCTTGGGCCTGGTGTGCGGCTGGTGCGTGCCACGCCGCGCTGGGACGGGTGGGCCCAACCCTGAGGGCCTTGGGTGAAGCGAGGCAGCCACCTGGGTTTCCTGAAGGCAGGCCGGGGCTGGAGAGGGCCGGTAGGCCTGGATTGGAGCCTGGCCCAGAGGGAGGCTGGGCCTAGGCATTTGGACAGGGCCCGCCCCCCCTTTTGTTTCTTTGCATCAGAACAGCTTACTGCCCGGGGCCTTTAGAGAGAGGCCTCGGGGAGGGAGGGCTTGTTGTGGCATCGGGGCCGCAGCTGACCTTGGGACCAAGTCAGTGGGGGGTGCGCCTTAGTTGGGGGGTAGGGCCTGCCCACTTTGCCCCTTCCCACCCACACCTCTTTACTGCGGCCTCCTTGTAGGCCATGGCACCCAAGAAAGGCAAGCCGGCTGGCAAGGGCAAGGGCCCGGCTAAGCGGCCTTGCCCCGTCACTCCACAGTCCGAGCCCTCATCGGAGGAGGAGGGCTGGCCAATATGGCTGGAGTTGGAATCACGCCTCATTGCCTTGGAAACGGCTAAAGGGGTGAGCGCGCCGGAGGCCCGGCCGGGTCCTGCGCCTAGAGCGGGGGCTAGGCCTTCCAGGTCCAGAAAAAGGGCCCAGTTAAAACAGATGGCTAACGACTTTTCTGCCCGTTTTGCCAGATTGGAGCAGCTAGAGACAAACCCGGCAGCCGCGCCGGCGGTGGGAGGCTCCCCAGCAGCGGCCAAGCGGACGACGGTGCCTTTGCAGGGAGCGGCAGTGGCGGCAGCTGGCTTGGAGACCATCGAAGACGAGGAGGGCGCGACGCCACCTGCGCCGGAGACCGCGTCAATGAGTGAGTTGGCTCCTGCACCGGACACTACACCAACCCTGACTTGGCCGTGGGCAGCTGGCGTGGCGGCCCCTGGGTCGGCTGCCCCATCGGGGTGGCCGGCTCAGGCGCCAGCACCGCAGCAGCCTTCTCTCGCGTCGTGGCAGCCATGGCTGGCCGCGTATGCGGCCGCCCATGGTGGCCCGCTGCCGGGCCTGGGCGGGGCGCCGGGACAGCCCCCCTTGCCAGGGGGGTCACTGGGGCAGGCACTGGGGCCTCCCCCGATGGGCGCGACGGGCTGGCTGCCGGGGCAGACGCCGGCCTGGGCCGCCCCGGGGCAGACCGCACAGGGCATGGCTGTTTGGCCGGCCTCTGGCTGGGCGCCAGGATACGCTGGCGTAGCCGCTGCGGCACTCCCCTTTGGGGACTATGCGTCTCCTTTTGGGCATCATTTGGCCCAGTCTACCAAGGAGAAGATATGGCGGGGGGAATTCTTGGATATATTTAGTCTCCTGAACAGGGAATTGGACTCCAAGGAGCTAGATAAGGAGGACCCCCAGGATAAAGACCGTAGGCTGAGAAAAAAGCCGGAACGTTCGTGGGCCACGTGGCTGCCGGCTTATATGATTTATATGTCCCTCTCGCTCCAGGCTCGGCTGTGGCGGGCGCAGTCAATGCTGAAGTACATGGATCTTATCTATCAGGCCTTTGTGGACTTCCCGGGGCACACGTGGCTTATGTATGACGAAGAATTTCGTCGTAGAACCGCCCTTGATCCCTCCATTAGGTGGGACGAACCCCTGCCACCCATTTGGCTGCAGTTCATGACCCCGGTGAGGCCATCCTTAGGGGACCGGTACGATAGTGGCCATATGATTCGGAAGGGACCCACCAATGCAGCTGCCCGCGCCACGGCGGGCCAGCCGGTTCAAGTCCGGCTGGTCTGCTGGGAGTACAACGGCCAGGGCACCTGCAACCGGAAGCCGTGTCGTTTCAAGCACGAGTGCTCGGTGTGTGGGGCTCAGCATCCCGCCACTAGCTGTAGCAGAGCCCGCCCGCAGCAAGGACGGGCACGGGACGGGGGGGCAACAGAAAAGCAGGGGGCAGCGATGCTGCCACTGGAAAAGGGGCCCAGCCCAATTAGGGTGGTCGTGTTGCGGAGATGGGCGGTGGATTATCCGGATCGCGCTGCCGCCCAGTTCCTGGTGGAGGGTTTCATGTTTGGTTTTCGTATTCCATTTGAGGGGGTTAGACAGCCCGTTTTGGCCAAGAACCTTAGGTCTTTGCGGGGCGCGGAGGATGTTGCCAGAGCAAAGATCGACAAGGAGGTCCGAGAGGGGAGGGTCCTGGGACCTTTCGCGGAGTCCCCCCTGCCCAATTTCAGAGTCTCCCCGTTGGGGCTTGTACCCAAGAAAGCGCCAGGGGAGTTTAGGTTGATCCATCATTTGTCCCACCCGAGCGGCTCTTCGATCAACGATGGCATCCCGCACGACCTGTGTACTGTGAGGTATACGTCCTTTGATGCCGCAGTGCGCATGGTTCGAGCCTGTGGCCTAGGCGCGGAGATGGCGAAATGCGACATTAAGTCCGCCTTTCGTCTTCTCCCAGTGCACCCAGGAGATTTCGAGCTCCTGGGCTTTCGGTTCGGGGATCAGTTTTTTATGGACCGAGCACTCCCCTTTGGATGCTCAGTGTCCTGTGCGATCTTTGAACGCTTCAGTTCCTTCGTGGAGTGGCGCCTGAGGCGAGTGACCGGCCTTACCAGCACGGCTCACTACTTGGACGATTACCTTTTTTGCGGGCTGGCCGGGTCGGGTAGATGCCAATTCCTCCTGGACAGCTTTCGGGCCTTGGCGGGGGAGCTGGGGCTCCCCTTGGCTGAGGAAAAGACAGAGGGGCCGCTGACGACCCTGACTTTCCTGGGCGTGGAAATTGATTCCAAGGCCCAAAGTTGCCGCCTCCCCCAGAACAAGCTGCAGGACCTTAGAGTTAGGGTACGCGCGGCCCGGGCTCGCAGCAAGCTGTCACTCAGGGAACTGCAAGAGCTGGTCGGTCACCTGAACTTCGCGTGCAAGGTGGTGGCAACCGGGCGGGCTTTCTTGCGTAGGCTGTGCGCGGCAATGGCGGGGCTTCGCAAGCCAACCCATAGAACCAGGGTTACGGCCGAAATTAGGGAAGACCTGGCCGTGTGGGGGATCTTTCTGGAGAGCTTTAACGGGTTGTCGTTCTGGAGGGACGAGCTGCGGCTGGGGGCCAATTTTCAGGTGCAGACGGACGCCGCGGGCGGCCTGGGTTTTGGAATCTTCTGGAGGGGGTTATGGTGCAGTGGCTCTTGGCCAGCTGCCTGGCACGAGGACGGGACGACACGGGACCTTACGTTCCTCGAGCTGTTTCCCATTTGGGTCGCCCTGTACATCTGGTCGACGGAATGGGCCAACTCTGTCGTGCGCTTTTGGTGCGACAATTTGGCCGTAGTTCACGTGATCAATAACTTGACTTCCCGTTCCCCC
Source organism: Phrynocephalus forsythii (assembly GCA_029282475.1). Lineage (NCBI taxonomy): Eukaryota > Metazoa > Chordata > Lepidosauria > Squamata > Agamidae > Phrynocephalus > Phrynocephalus forsythii. Next base: position 8,756,810 of record JAPFRF010000007.1, on the reverse strand, counting down.
AGGGTCATGTGCCTCGTGAGGTCCTTTACCTTGCGGGCGTTGCAATATAACATTGTAGCACACGCACGCCATGTTCCGGGGGTGAATAACCGGATTGCCGACGCTTTATCCCGCCGACAGGCCGAGCGTTTCCGGGCCCTCACCCCAGGAGCGGCCGCCCTACCTGTGGAGATCCCAGAGGAGGTATGGCTGGTTGGCGCGCTGAGGCCGACCGTGCTATCTGCCTCTCTGTCGCTCCCAGGACGCAGAGGGGGTATGCGTCGGTAATGGCAGAGTTTTCAGCCTTCAGGACATCGCAGGGGCTAGAGCAAATCTGGCCCCTGCCTGTGGAACACCTGCAGCGATTTCTGGTCCACTTACACCGTAAAGGGTTGTCCCCCAGTTCCTTACAAGGGAAGGTGGCAGCCTTGGCTTTCTACGCGAAGCTGAGGGGATGCAAGGACACTACAGGGGACTTCCGGGTGAGGGGAATGATAGCGGGGTGGAGCAGGGAGAGGGGCAGGGTCGTGGACCCCCGTTTCCCGCTTACCCCCAGCATCCTGGCAGAAATGAGTGCCAGGTGGCCCACGGTGTGCAGGGATGGTTTTGAAGTGGCATTATTTCGGGCGGCCTCCATTCTAGCATTTTTCGGGGCCCTACGGGTGAGTGAACTGGTCGCCTCGGCCCGGCGGGATACTTCGTTTGCGGCGTTACACTGGAGCCTGGCCTCTTAACGGTGCGCATCAGGAAGTCCAAAACGGACCAAGGGGGTAGGGGTTTTGTTTTCCGGCTCGGCCCCTGCTCCATCAGTGCTATTTGCCCAGTCCGGGCCCTTCAAGAGTACATGGCCCTCAGAGGGACCGCAGAGGGCTACCTTTTCCAACACAGGGATGGGGGGCCCCTGACTAAGTTTCAATTTGGCACATTATCGGGATGGATCTTGCAGGAGTTGGGCTTGGGGGCGCTGAAGTTTGGGACACATTCGTTTCGAATTGGCACGGCCTCCACGGTTGCCGCCCTGGGTTATGACCAAGGAGTGATCCGTAGACTGGGCCGGTGGGCTTCATCCTGCTATAAGCGTTATGTGCGGCCGTTGCCGCCGGTTTAACCTGTTGTTTTATTTTCCCAGATGCCAGCGGCCGGGCCTCCCGTTGGAGAGTGGTAATTCTGGGACACAGTTACATATATTGGGCCGAGAAGTTCGCCCGCAGGTCTGGCTGGGGGCCCAATTTAGGGCTCGGCGACAGAGCGGTCGTTGAGTGGCGTGGGAAGAGGGGGATGTCCTGGCGGGAGTTCCTCAGCGTGACAATGGCTGCGGCGCTCGGGGGGGCGGATATCTTACTGATACACCTGGGGGGTAATGACCTGACCAGGCAGACGGGCAAGTCCCTTATCGTGGAGATCCTGCACGATCTCGCGGCTTGGAGAGCCAAATATCCGGCCTGTCGCATTTTATGGTCAACGCTGATTCCCCGCCAGACCTGGAAGGCGGCGTGCGACCCCCAAAAGCTCAACCGGTCCAGGCGGGGTGTTAACCAGGAGGTTTGTAGGGCCGTCTGCCGTGAATTTGGGGCGGTGGTGGGCCACCCTGGCTTTAATGTGCGCAGGCAGGAGCTCTACAGGCCGGACGGCGTGCACCTCTCAGACGAGGGAATGGAGCTATTCCTGCGGGATTTGAGGAGGGGCCTGGCGGCTGAGCTTGCTCTGTTGGATGGGCAACCGGGGCCATAGCAAGGCTAGGCCCGCGGCGGTGGCGGCTGAAGCAATGGGCAGCGGTGAGTAGACAACGAACATCTGTCCCCAACTATCCTATACCCAGGGCACGGCGGATCAGGAGGTCTCCGTGCTGGGGGAAGACAGGGGGATGCCTCCCTGCACTGGGTATCACCCAGTTTAAGCCCATCTCATGCAGGGAGGGGTAAGACCATCAACTGGCCTGGCGGGGGGCAGTAGGTTGACTGCCCCAGCCGGGGGTTGTAACTCGCCCGTTGCTGCCCGGTTGGAGGGGTCCCGGGAGACCCCACGGTTCCAACCTGTATGCGGATGCCAGGCCCCTCCTTGTTGGTTGTTGAAGAGTTGTGTTAATAAAGTGTGGCCCAGTTTACCCCAGATACCTGTCTCGTCTCGTTATTTCGAGTGGGAGGGCAATGTTGGCTACGCCGGCAGCTCGTCTGCCGCGCGGGGCTCTCCTTGCCCTCTCGCGAGAGGAGCGAGAGGAGCAGGCGGGCCGATTGCCCTGAGAGGGAGGGGGAGGAGCGCCCTATAAAAGGGGCGGCTCCGACCCCCACCTCAGGGCATTTTGTTCAGGCGTTCCCCACCCACCCGCCACGAGTGGAAGACCAGTGTGAGTCTGACTGGTCGCCGGTTTCGGGGCCGGATAGGAATTTTTGACCCGCACTCTGATTGGCCGTTGAGAGCGGGGATTTTTCGCCTATCCCACACTGGTGTTAGGGTATTCCTGAGAGCGCAGTAATTGGTCACACTGGCGGCTGAAGCAACGGGCAGCGGTGAGTAGACAACGAACATCTGTCCCCAACTATCCTATACCCAGGGCACAGCGGATCAGGAGGTCTCCATGCCGGGGGAAGACAGGGGGATGCCTCCCTGCACTGGGTATCACCCAGTTTAAGCCCATCTCATGCAGGGAGGGGTAAGACCATCAACTGGCCTGGCGGGGGGCAGTAGGTTGACTGCCCCAGCCGGGGGTTGTAACTCGCCCGTTGCTGCCCGGTTGGAGGGGTCCCGGGAGACCCCACGGTTCCAACCTGTATGCGGATGCCAGGCCCCTCCTTGTTGGTTGTTGAAGAGTTGTGTTAATAAAGTGTGGCCCAGTTTACCCCAGATACCTGTCTCGTCTCGTTATTTCGAGTGGGAGGGCAATGACAGTCTAGGACAGTTGTGGCAAACCTTCAGCAATCCAGATGTTTTGGACCACAGCTCCCAGAATTCCATGCCTAGACTTCCAATGACCAAAGACTGTGGGAGTTGTGGTCCAAAACATTTGGAGTGCCAAAGGTTCGCCACCACTGGTCTAGGACTCAGGAGGCCTGGGTACAAACCTCTGCTCAGCCATAGAAACTCGCATGTGGGTGGAGAAGTTGTAAAGCTTAGTCAGTTACTTAGCCGTGCTAGGGTTGCTGTAAGTTGGTTGGTTCAAACTAGATGACACCTCTCTCCCTCTTTCTCCTTCTTTCTTTGTCACACATGCAAACACAGACAAATACCAACAGAACAGATAAGCATGCAGCAATGACAGAACTGGGCAAAGACAACTGAGGGACTGAGCAGTAGGGATGCCTCACCCCCATAATTTAGGGGACACCACCATGCCCTGGTTATGAGCTACCTAGAGGGATACAATGGTCATGCAAACCCTCAAACCTGCTGTGCTTTTTGTCTTCCCTTGTGTAAGTTGACTAAGGCTACCATTGCTCCTAAATTGCTTCCATTGTCCAGAGCAACACAGCTAATAAGAGAACTTGCAAGCTGTACTGCCTTTTAGGGGAAGACTGTCAATTGACACAGTGCCTTGTCTGAACTTCCCCAAAACTTTGATTGAGTGATCCAACTTTCTGAAAAATATCAGTAAATACACATGAGCCAAACAACACATCTTGGGGATGATTATCCCAGTGGTGACTCTTCCCATGTATTTAATGTTCCGACTGAAGAATTTCAACAGTATCTTTTGTATGACTTTCAGTCTATTAATACCATGAGTGCTTAAAGAACACAAACCCCAGAAAAACTGACTGCTTATCTCAAGAATACATCCCCACCCCACCTCCAGCGCCTTCTTCAAAAAAAAAAAAAAATGCCCTGAGAGATTCTTCAGACAAGGTTTCTGAGGGTTTCTGTGTCTGTATAATCTTGTCGCTAAAGCTATTGTGAGATCCTGTACAATATCATCACACACAGTTGTCTGAAGCTGTTAGAAGTCAGACATTGTTGAAAACATCATTTTGTTGAAGTAGTTTTCCTTGGTGTTAATACATTTATAACTGCATCATTGTGTCTCAGGGTTATAGCTAAGGTCCATGGGGCAAGATCAAATAAGGCAGGCAGCTTTTTTATGTGGGCACTTATCGCTCTGTGTAATAAAACAATTTGATCCAAAGTGAGTGTGACCCTAGCACGTATTCTTATGATACTGACACATGAAATTGTATTTCTTCACATTAGTATTTATGGATATAGAAATATAACTATCTTTGAATGTTTTATTATGCTGTTAAGTTGAATTCTACTCTCATTTGGATAGAGATAAAATACCAAAGAGAGGTTGTACACAAAGCAAAAATAAGAAGAAGCCTATTTTCTTTTCTGTACCCTTAAAGCAGGGGAGAACAAAAAATTATATAGCTCAGGAATGATACTCCTGCGCCCTTTCCAATGAAACAATGATATGATTCAGACACAGAATCACTGAAGCAGAGAGCCAACTCACATAATAAAAGTATGCGTAGGTAGCACAGAATTTACATAAAGGAACACTTGACTAGGCTCCTTTTTGTTTTCCAGGCAGAAACTCTGCTTCAAAGGCCATTGCATGTATATATGTCAACTAGAGTGACCACATTTCCCATCTTAGAGGGGACAACTCTTCATTTGAAGGGCTGCCAGAGAACAATCTTCTTCATAAAGACGTTCCCCACTTGAAGGGTTAAGCAGTTCACTGGAAGGAATCAAACAGAGAACAATCATTTAGCAGAATTAACAGGCAGATGGATTCCCTGATCATCCTTATTAAAACAAAATGCATTTTGAAGTCTGCTTAAATTACAAAAGTCATTTCTTATTTCCAGGATGGCTATAAATAAGCACATGAAAATTCACACAAGTCTTCTGCTTTCCTTTTTCTGATGCATGTCCTTTTTGGTGATACCCATATGGCCAAAAAAGAAGCCTGAGAGACATCATAGGTCAGTGGTCAGGGTGTCATACATGAGTCCACATTTGATAATGTTAATTTGATCAGCTATGCAGATGTTGACTGGGGTTCATGTCCAGAAAGCAGGCATTCAATATCTGGATATGCAATATTTCTAAATGGTTCATTAATCCAGTCCTTCTTGATTCCTCTCTTTGGGAAGAACCAAAGCCACTGGTGTGGGGGGGGGGAGTCTCTCCAAGTCCCAGCCCAGGGAGACATCCCAGAAGGGCACCATGTTTGATGGTATCAAAAGTTGCTGAAAATCCCAGTAGACCCAACAGGAACACACTTGCTCTGCCCAGTTCCTATGTAAATTCTCTACCAAGGTGATCAAAGCAGTCTCCATCCCAGAAGCAGGCCTGAAGCCAGACTGAAATGGATTCAGATAATCCACCTCATTCAGGAACCCCAGGAGGAAAGAAGCCACAACTACTGCAGAGATGGTCATGAACTGGTGCATCCCATTTTATCCCACTTCATAAACATGGCAGGATGGGAGCTGCTGCTTCTCTCTCCTGCTTCCTGTTGCTCAATCAGCTGCTCACCAGGCCCAGCATGCTGGTTTCTTGCACTTTTTCCATTGTTCTCTCATCCCAGCAACAGCTCAGAATTCTCTGCCCTGCCCTGTTGGATGATCTCCTATTCAGACAAAGGGAGCGGGCAAAGAGGTCTGTGTTCCTGCTCATTACCAGGTGATTAGCCATGGAGGTGGGGGAGCAAGCATTCTGGGCCTGGTGAGTGGCTGATTAGCTGTGGAAGCTGTGGTTAGGAGCAGCAGTGTTTGTACAAACAGGGATGAACTGATTTATGCTCATCTCTAGCCACAACCTGCTCTTAACACCTTGCCCAAGAATGGAATATTACAGACTGGCTGGTAATTATCCAGTGTCATAGGGTCAAAGGAAGGTTTTTTTCAATTATGTTCTCACTATTTGTTCTTTTAAGCAGGCTGGGATCCTACCCTGCTGGAAGGTGGCATTCACTAAGGCTGATACTTCACGTCCTTCTCGTTGCTGTTCGCGCTCCCACTGTGGACCGGTACGTAGGATCGGAACCTCACGTCCATGTCGTCACGAAGCGAGTTCGTCCCGACCACGCCCCCAGAACTGCACCCCAGGCAGGGTGAGAGATTCCCCTCCTTGAGCTCAGGAATCTCCTCGATTCACTTCTCGTTCCACAAGGAGAGATGTGCGGTTTCTCTTAATCCACAGCAAGATATCTTATGTTATTACATCGTTAATTTTTTTTTAGGTTTTGACAGCGAACTATCGATGTATCAAACAGTCGGACTTATTACTCTGTTTCTGGTACCCTTCCCCCTTTTCGCTTAGGAATCTTGGAACAGGAGCTGGAATGCTGATGGTTCCTCGGTAATGTACTGCTGTCTTAGGGAAGAAATGTACTAGTCTGCCCCCTTGCTTCACGGCAGACACCCCTCCGAATACCTGAGAGGGCTTGCAGGCATGACACGGCTGCTGCCCCCCCGTGCCCTCCTCTTTAAATCTATAGACTTTAAGGAAAATTGTTATAAGATGTTCTATAGATGGCATTTCTCACCACACCGTTTATCTAAGATGTATAACTGCTCACCTAAATGTTGGAAATGTAAACATGACTGTGGTACTTTTTACCATATGTGGTGGACATGTAAAGAGGCAAGGGCATACTGGATAATGGTGAAATTATTTTTGGAAAGATATTTGAAGATTAAGTTAGAGCTTAGACCAGATTTTTTTTTATTAAATATAGTAGATATTAATATTCCCTATGACCAGAGATATGTACTTCACCATGTAATTGTTGCTGCAAGGATATTGTATGCAAAATCCTGGAAACAACCAGATGTGCCAACAGAGAGAAATTTTCACGAAAAGATAAGAGAATGCATTGAAATCGACAGACTTTCTGGCTTTCTAAAGGGAGACTACGATGAGATTTCTCGGAAAAGATGGCAAGAAGTAAAAAAACCTACTAGCATTGTGATATTATTTGGTGATTTGTTAATAGGTTAAATCGTTATTTTTGGCTTGATATATTCAATGTAATTTTTAAACTGTATTCCTTCCCCCCATACCCCTCCCCCTTGTTCCCCCATTAAAAACCCAATAAAATTACTTAATTAAAAAAAAGAGAGAGAGGGCTTGCAGGCATGACGTGGCTGCTGCCCCCCCGTGCCCTCCTCTTCCTCCTTCTCCAGGAGCCAAGTCAATGACCGCAGGGCTTGCCCGGGGACCATGGAGAAAGCGAGCAGGAGAGGGCGTGGGTGCACGGGCACACGGGCAGGCGGGTGGGCAGTGTCATTTCCCGGGGAGGTGCTGCAAAGCTAAAGCGCTGCAGGAGGAGAGGAGGACGCACGCTCTGCCCTCCAGCGTGTCTGCCAGCCCTCGTGCCTTCGGGTCCCACCGTCGCTGTCTGCTGGGGCCATGGTGCCGCTGGAGCTGGAGGACGGGTACACAGCAGCAGTACAATGCGCATCGAGGACGTGAGGTTACAGTCCTGCTGGTTCCATTCATCATGCCCATGAGTACAAACAAACAGGGGCAGAACCAGAATTAGGTCACGTGACAACAACCGATTTCAACCCAGAAGCAACTTCAACTCAGCACGAGGATGGACGTGAAGTAACCGTCTAAAACCACACCCACTCACCCAGATCCTCCCTGGCAGCTTTTACAAACCAGGAAGAATGAGGGTCCAGCAGACAAGTGGCACCTTTTGCCTCTCCAAGGACCCTGTCCACATCATCAGGCTGGAAAAATTAAAACCTGTCCATTAACGTAGGGCAAGCAGGGACTATAGTTACATCCAAAGGATCTATATTAATTACACCATCCAAGTCAGAGGAGATCTAGGCAATTTTTCTGCAAAGTGTTGTGCATTTTTTCTTCTATTCAGCCCCCACACCACCCCTGCAGGTGCTCCAAGTTTCAGTTTAATTTAGTTATGATTTATGCATCACCAGCTTGCACAAAGGCAACTCAAGGTGGTGAATAACAAAAAAGCCAACAAAACAAAATAAAATACAAAAACAACCGACAATGTACAGTAAATGTAAGCAGTATATAAGATTTAAAAAATAGAAACAATTACAAAAAATACCAAGAATATAGGCACCCAGCAGATCTAAATACAACATAACAACTAATCAACTGACCAATTGAAGGCCTTCTTGTAGAGCCAGGTTTTCACAGCTCTCCTAAAGGCAAGGAGGGATTGTGCCAGGCAAACCTCACTGAGAAGAGAATTCCAAATCACAGGGGCAGCCACAGAGAAGGCCCAGTTCTTCATACTAGTTTTGCGGTCCTCTCTAGGGGTGGCTACCTGGAATGCGAGTGCCTGGGAAGATCTGGTGGGATGGGCATTAGATGACTTGAAGGAGATACACTCTGCCAGATACTCAGGACCCAAGTCATGGAGGAGTTTTTTTGTAATCCAAAACCAAAACCTTGAATGTGATATGGGAGGCAGTGAGCAGCTGTTTGTTTCCCTTGTCTGTTTTACTGTTCACCTCCCGAGTTCCGCTTTGGAAGATGGGGCGGTATATAAGTGTAACAATAAATAAATGAATGAATGAATAAATAAATAAATAAATAAATAAATAAATAAATAAATAAATAAATAAATAAATAATGCAGGTGAGCCAGGATAGAGGTGATGCAAGCAAATCTGACAGCACCAACCACCAACATAGTCACTGCATTCTGCTCCCACTGCAGCCTCCAAAACAGGCACTAGGGAAGCCCCATGCAGATCCTGGAGATCACCAGTGCCTGCACAACTGGCGGCGCATGCAGGCGCAGCGGCCGGTTGCTCCTCAACTCAGAATCTGGCTTTTAAGTTCTTCCAAAATAGACTTACTTACAGTCGACAAGATATGTTATCTATCCGGCTGTGGAGCGAGTGCTGCAAAAGCTGTGAGTGTCTTCGCGTTTGCAATAAGAATTGTTTGACTTCAAAGAGCCAAAGGGGAAAGAGGCGCAGACGAGACCGTAAACAGAAGAGAGGTTGCCGGGGAGGAAGGCAGCAAAGGTTAAAGACACAGCATCATAAATTACCCCTTCCTAGTATATTCTATGCAAATGTGAGATCCCTAGTGAATAAGTTGGAGGAGTGGAAACTGTGGATCACAACTGAGAGAACTGTGAACCAGTGCTGTCTTCTGCTGTTCAGTGAAACTTGGTTGAAAGCTTTTATTCCAAATTCTTTTCTGGAATTAACAGCATACACACAGTTTCATCATCATAGAACAAAGGATGCTGGAAAAAGTAGAGGAGGGGGGTTGTGTGCATATGTGAGTAATCGCTGGTGCACAAATTCTGTGGTGGTTGATAGCCATTGCTCCCCATGTGTGGAATTTATGACACTCAAATGTAGACCCATATACATCCCCCGTGAATTTACAGTAGTCTTGATAACTATAGTGTATATTGCACCTGATGCAAATATCAACGAGGCATTGGATCTTTTGCATGATGCTATAAGCAGACAACAACACAAGTATCCTGAAGCTGCATTTATCGTATGTGGGGACTTTAACCAGGCAGATCTGAAAGTGGTTCTACCGAAATTCTATCAACATATTAAGTGTGCAACCAGGGGAGAAAGGACTTTGGACAGATTGTACACAAATATCAAACAGGCCTATAAGGCGGAACCATTAGCACACTTGGGCCAATCCGATCATGTGTCTCTACTTCTGACTCCTGAATATATTCCTTTGAGGAAGCGGATGCCAATAATAAAGAGGACGATCATGATATGGCCAGCAGGAGCATCTCAGCAGCTGTAGGATTGTTTTTATGACACTGCTTGGGAGGCATTTGCCAACAGGATTTAGAAACTTACACTGAGGTAGTGTTGGACTATATCAGATTTTGTACTGACAGTGTAACGCAAAAGCGCCAGATAAAGATCTATCCAAACAGGAAACCCTGGATGACAAGGGAGGTTCAGGAGCTGCTAAAGGCAAGAAATGCTGCTTTTAGAAGTGGAAACAGGTCACTGTATAGTGCAGCCAGAGCAGATCTGAAGAGGGGCATCCGTGTGGCCAAAGAGGCATACAGGCAGAGATTGGAGAATAATTTTCAGCATAACAACACTAGGGAGGTGTGGTGAGGTGTACAGGAAATGACTGGGTACAAATCTAAAGTTTCCCCAGTAGCTGAGGGAGGGGTATCTTTGGCAGAGGAACTGAATGCCTTTTTTGCCCATTTTGAAGCAACATCAGTAGAGACATCAGCAGAGTTTCTGCCACCTTCACTATTGTTATCAGCATCGGCACAAGGGAATGTAATTTTTAATGTGGAGGAGGGAGAGATGAGGAAGGTGTTGAAGGGGATCTATCCAAGGAAGGCTACAGGGCCAGATGGAGTTGCCGGAAGGGTATTGAAGGATTGTGCAGATCAATTAGCAGGAGTTTTCACTGGGATTTTGAATCGATCCCTATCCCAAGCTATTGTGCCATCATGCCTAAAGTCTGCCATTATTGTTCCGATTCCAAAAAAAAAAAAAAAACAAATCCAGAAAACTTGAATGACTTTCGTCCAGTAGCACTTACACCTGTAATCATGAAGTGCTTTGAAAAGTTGGTACGGAACTATGTTATTGCCTGTTTACCAGAGGGACTGGGCTGTGACAAACCCGGCAGACAGGAGTGATGAATATACTAATCATCAGCCAATCCCAGCAGGAGGGCGGGGAATGGTATGATATAAAAAGGGTGGAGCCTAGGAGTTGGGGAGTTCAGTGAGTTGAGTTCAGTTGAGAGTGAGTGCTGGGAGAGAGCACTGTTCTCTGAGAGTTCTGTCAGGCAGTGAGGGCTATACTGTTTACTAGTTATTGAGGACAGGGAGGCTTGTAGAGCTGATTAAATCTATTATAGTATATGTTAAAGGCAACACATACCATCCTCAGATATTGTTATATTTATTATCTTCTCAATAAACTTTGTTATTATTTTTATATTATTCATCTGAGTCTGTCCCAATTCATGAGGCGACGAGTTTAAAAGGTGGCAGCATTAATAAGTGAATAAAGGGTGGCAGCAGTACCATTTCCATCACAGGATTCAGTGTGTAAAAGGGAGGTGTTGTCACAATTTGATGGCACAGCAGTGGGATGTCGAAATAAACCCGGTTGTGCCTCTGAAAACACAGTCTGCGAAAGGGGTGACATCACATGGACACATTCCAATTCACCTATAAAAAGAAGAGATCAACAGAGGATGCTGTGGTGTGTGCTCTTCATGCTGTTTTTGAACATCTGGAGCAGAGGGGGGCTATGCTAGATTGCTCTTTGTGGATTTTAGCTCGGCTTTTAACACCATTCTTCCATGACATTTGATCTTTAAACTGGAAAGCCTAGGGCTTCCACCATCACTTTGTGGATGGATCTTGGATTTTCTGTCTGAACGTTCTCAGAGGGTCCGGTTGGGCCCTTACACCTCTAATACTCTTAGTACCAACATTGGAACACCACAGGGATGTGTACTTAGCCCACTCCTTTATATTCTTTACACATTTGATTGTGTCTCTGCCTATCCTAGTAATAGGATCATTCAGTTTGCAGATGACACAACTGTGATTGGGCTCATCTCTGGCAAGGAGAGTGAGATGGCTTACAGAGATGAAGTGGAGAGGTTGACCAAGTGGTGCAGAATAAATAACTTGCACCTAAATATAAAGAAAACAAAGGAGCTTGTGGTAGACTTTAAGAAGCAGAAAACTGATATTCAACCACTGGTGATTGATGGGACTGGTGTGGAGAGGGTTACAGGTTTTAGATTTTGGGGCATTGAGTTACAGGAGGATCTGTCCTGGAGTGTCAACACAAGGGGGCTTGCAAAGAAGGCTCAGCAGAGACTATTTTTCTTGAGGACCTTAAGGAAAAACCATCTTCCACAAAAGCTGCTGCTGGCCTTCTATCATTGTGCAATTGAGAGTGTGCTTACTTACGGGTTATGTGTGTGGTATGGAAGTTGCACAGAATCATAAGAATTGCAGAGAGTATTGTGGGCTGTTCACTCCCCACTCTAGAACAAATTTATACTACCAGGTGCCACTGTAAAGCATTAGATATATTAAGAGATCCATCACATCCTGGTCATCGCCTCTTCGAGTTGCTGCCATCGGGACGGAGATATAGAGTACTTAGGGCAAGAACAAACCATCTCAAAAATAGCTTCTTTTTTAGAACAATATTGGCCTTAAACGGAAATCCTGGACTTTGAAGTCAGCTTATTTTATATGTCATATTTTAGTCATTTTATATGTCATATTATGTGTTGTACCTGTTTTTAAATCTATGTGAAATGTTTTAAATGAGTTTTATATAGCAACCACAAAATTTTGTTGTTCCTGCAAGGGGGCAATGACAATAAAGATTCCTATTCCTATTCCTATTCCTTCAGCGAGTCCTCGTCCAGGAATGGTCAAATCTGGGTGATCAGCTGAAGTTGGAAAAAGTCCGACCTGTGCACGGCCGTCACCTGGGATGCCAGGGAAAGGTCTGGGTCCAGGATAACACCCAGATTCCTCATTCTCTCAACCAGCTGGAGGGTAGATCCTCCCAAACTGTGGAGAAGGCCACAGAACCCATCAGGGGAACCCCCACCCCACCCCAAATGGAACTTCATTCTTCTCAGGATTCAGCCTGAGCCTACTGGACCTTGTCCATCCCATGACTGAGGCCAGGCATAACAGTATGGTATCTGCAGGGGGGCAGTTCCAAGACACACACACCCATCCTGCAGATGCCAGGTGTAGCAGATAATGAAAGTTCCTATTTCTGGTTTCTTTGATGTCTGGGCATGGATGAGAGAGGGATTTCTGGCCCTGTCTTGCCAAAGTACTGGCTTTTCTGCTCTCCAGTTCAGAAAGGACTGACCCCTGATCCAGCAACTGCCACCTGTCCCCCTTCTCCATTTCAGTGGAAGTGCATTTCCGTTAAGCTACCTGTATGCATCAGTCCTGATAATACACCTTGGCAATATTTATTTCTTAGATTTATTTTATTTTATTTCTCTATTTCTTTTTTTAGACAGTGTCCAAGTGAAACCGCAGATACTGATCTCACAGATACAGCTGTCCTACTGCATGTCAGAATGTCTTGGGAGTAGTCATGACCTCGCATCAACTGAAACACCATTGGTGTTTTGGAATTCTTCATTGTGAGCATTCACAGTACCATTAGAGGAGGGCACACAAACTTAGTGGGATAAATGGTCTTTGGTTTCCATCCCAGACTGTACTGTAGACCCTGTGTGTGTGTATTGCATCATTACAGTTGTGACCGACTCTCTGTGACTCCATGTCCATGGAGTTTTCTTGGCAGGAATACTGGAGTGGCTTGCCAGTTCCTATTTCAGGCGCCTACAGTACCTGGTATTCCCTGGTGGTCTCCCATCCAAGTACTAACCAGGGCCGATCCTGCTTAGCTTCCAAAATCAGCTGAGATCAGATGTGCTTAGGGCATCTAGGCAGACACAACCCCCAAAATGCCTTTTCCCACTTCAGAGCCAGCAGATAAGAATTCAGTTCTGTACTGTGCCTCCTGAGAGTACAGCCAACCTGTATAGCCCTGGGCAGGCTGCACAGTTCCAAGAAACACCCAAAACAATTGATTGCTAAACCATTTCTGTTACCTAAAAGAACCCTGGAAATGGTTGTCATAAGTCAGAATTGACTTGACACTATGGGAAAGAAAGAAAGAAAGAAAGAAAGAAAGAAAGAAAGAAAGAAAGAAAGAAAGAAAGAAAGAAAGAAAGAAAGAATCAATCAATCAATCAATCAATCAATCAATCAATCAATTTCTGAGTTTGATGGAATTTTAGTGAACAAGGTATGAGGGCTTATGTATCTCCCAAGTTTGATGTGCAAAAATATCCACCTCTGGAGGCCACCAAGAACTGAGATAAGGCTTTTAAAAATTCCAAGTACCTTTGTAGTTTTCCTGCACCAAGACATATCACAGCTACCCCCCTTTGGGATTGACAGTTTAGTAACAAACCAGCATACAGTGTAGGGCTGGCCAAGATGTTTTGCTGTATATAGAGAAGGGAAATATAATGCCATTTCTGGTCCATGTGTAGATACTGGGGATCTAAATCAGGAAGTTCTTAGTCTGCTCTCTGTCTCTTAACTGCTGCAAAGATGCTCTAATAATAATGCATTAACGGTTAAAAAGAAAAATCAAATGTCTAGCACTGAGGCTTTTAAGGCTACCGTTTAGAGGGCAGTTCAGTGACTATTCAAACTGCTTTGGCAGCCTCTCTGAAAGCAGTCACCGTATCATCCCATTAGATTTTCTATAACAAAAAGCATATCTAAATGGGGAGCAGACACTGTATGGCCATTATTATAAATGCTTTCACCTTTTCCCGGTCAGAAGGCACGATGAAGTAAGGACATGTGAGTCAACTGGTCCAGCACACTGGTGCCCAGCGAAAGAAAGCACACCGATATTCTCTAACATAAGAACCCTACTGAAAGGTAATGTAAATCACATTTTTAATGAAGCCATCTAAGGACATGAATCTAAATGTTTAGTCTGTATGCAACCTCCAGGCCATCAAAAACTATATTTGGCTTCAATTTACTATCAGAGAAGAGAATGTACAGCATGGTGACATTTCTTCCAGAGTCTTTCAGACAGCTTACACACACCCAAGCTTTGAGGGGAATATCATTCGGTGAATAACTCCCATTCCAGGAATATTTCATGCTTTCAAATGGTTTTTTCCTCCTTAGAAAATGTAAATAAAGAACAATCCCAGCTTCCCATTCAACTTAAGGAAATAATAGCATGACCAGTTGCCAATATGGTCTAGAACTGAAAGGCATTCCTGGGAATGATAAATCCATACAGCATTGAGACCCTACAACTCACAACTAAAATGACAATCACCAGAGGATGGAGCTCCTTCATCGATACTGGCCTTGACGAGGTGGAGGGGCTTGCATGCTTCAGTGAAACTGAGAGCTATGCTGGTGGTAGCACTGCTACCAGAAGGGTCTCCCAAGCCAGACGGGTCTCCCTGGAGAGACCAGACTAATGGTGTCCATCCCCGAAGGGTCTGATCCAGAGTGGGTGGCTTCAAACAGCTTCTGTTCCATAATGGGCAGCTGACATAATGGCCAGTAATGGCAATGAAGAAGGCAAGAGGGAAACCACTTCACTTAAGCTGACTTCCCCAGGAAAATCTCCAGCAGCCCTTCATTGGCAGGGGGTGCTAAGAATCTCCGGGACAGCCATGAGAAGGATAGCCACCTGAAATATTTGCAGCTTATTTCAAAATGGAAAAACGCACAACACCGTCAGGGAAGTGGAAAGACTTAATATTGATATCCTTGGTATTAGTGAGATGTATTGGCTTAATTTAGGAACGTTGTTAGTAGATGATCATCAGATGATCAGTATGCTGGTAACAATAATCCTCATCACTTCAATGGAGTGGGATTCGTAGTCCATCCAAACATCAGTAAAACTGTCAATAATTTGGACCAGTGTCAGAGTCATTTTTCTCCAACTCAATGTGCAACTTGTCTTGCTAAATTTTATCCAGCTGCATGCACCAATATGTCATGCATCAGATGATGATATAGAAAAAAATTATACTCAATTAAAGACTGCTTTATCATTTACTGAATCAATGGACATTACCATAGTAATGGGTGATGTCAGTGCAAAAGTAGGACAACATCAACAGGATGAAGTAGTAGGTAAATATGGATTAGGAACTGGCAATGTGCAAGATGACTGACTAATTCAGTTATGTCAAGAAGAGGAATTTATATTAATAGCAAATACATATTTCCAGATGTGTGGTGCCTTTATATGCAGACTTTAAATGCTGACAGGAATATCAGAAATCAGATTGATTATGTCTTAATTAATAAACATTTTAGGAATTCAATTAAATTTGTGAAAACTTAACCTAGTACAGATATTAATTCAGATTGTAATATTTTGTTAGCAACAGTGAAGTGTTCTATTTATATTCCATCCCATACCACTTCAAGTAGTCTCTGGGTAGTTTACAGTTTAATTACAGTATTCAGGATACACATTGCCCCCCCCAAAAAAAAAGCTGGGTACTCATTTGACCAACCTTGGAAGGATGAAAGGCTGAGTCAACCACGAGCTGCCTACCTGGGATTGAACCCCAGGTCATGAGTACAGTTTAACCTGCAGTACAGGCATTTAACCACTGCATCATGGGGTTATAAAGTTGAAGAAATGTCAGTCAAATGTGACAAATAGTTGAACTGCAATTTCTAAACTTCAGGGTCCAGCATTAGGAACTGAAGTTCATTTGATCCTGAGTATCAGGATGTAAATGAAGTTGAAAACACCTGGAGCCAAATTAAAGCTCCTGTGAATGTGGTATGCCAAGGTAAATTAAAGTTGGCCAATATAAATAAAATCAAACCTTGGGTGACAGATGAGATTTTGGACCTCATAGATCATAGAAGAGAGATGAAAAATAGAGATCCTGTAATATATAAACAACTGCAGAAAGAAATATGGTGGAAAATAAGAATGGCAAAGGAAGAAAAACTTTTAAAGGGATGTATCAAAATTGAAGATTTGGATGCTAAGCATGATTCATTTAACATGTACAAGAAAATAAGGCAAGTAGCATTTGTGTATAACAGTAGAGGAAGTGAATTTCTTATTGGCAAAAATGGTAACACCTTGACAAGCACTGAGGAGAAACTACAGGAGTGGAAGGAATATATAGAACATCTCTTTAAGGATAACAGAAGTATTGACCATGGTGTCAAGTTAGATGATGGTGTATATAACGAGGGAAGAAGTAAAATGTGCCATTAAGCTATCAAAGTGTGGCATAGCCCAAGGCCCTGATGAAATATTGTATATAAGGAAGTTTTGAAATTGCTAAAGGAAGAGCAGTCCCTTTCCCTTCTGGTCAATTTATACAATAGCATCTATAGAAGCAGAACCATCTCACAGGACTTGCTTAAATCCACTTTTATTTCACTTCCAAAGAAACCTAGTGCAAAAAGTTGCAATGAATACCAGACAATTAGTTTGACAATTCACATCCTGAAGTTATTTTTAAAAGTCCTGCATTTAAGAATATCAGAAATGTGAAGAGAGCATTGGTGAAACCCAATTTGGATTCAGGAATGGATTTGGTATTCAGAAGGCATTATTTAGTCTTCAGATAATAGTTCAGTGAGGTCTCAATGTCAATGTTGATGTTTTTGCTTGGTTCATTGATTATGAAAAAGCATTTCACTTGAACATGATAAAATTATTAATATTATTAAAGAACTGGGCTTGGACAGTTGTAATATCTGATTGGGAATTTGTATTGGAATCAGTGTGCTGGTGTCCGGTTTTATGGCCAGATATCAGAAGAGGTGTCAATTATGAAAGGTGTTCATAAAGGTTGTATTCTCTCACCTCTACTTTTTAATATCTATTCAGAAAGAATTTTCTGGGATGCTCTTGAAGGAAATAACCCAGGACTGAAGGTGAATGGAGTTCTTGTTAATAACATAAGATACGCTGATGACACTGTCCTACTTGCTACAAGTCTGGCTGATTTGCAAGGATTATTGGATTCTGTTGCTGCAGAAAGCAGTGTCATGGGATTGTGACTTAACGTGAAGGTGACAAAATGGATGGTTATCAGTAAAAAACAAAATGGTTCACAGAACCTTCTCAAGATCAGCAATGTAATTGAAAGAGTATCATAAATACTTGGGATGCTTTGTCAAAGATAACTGGGATCCTACATGTGAAATTCATTGTAGAATTGAACAAGCTAGACATTCCTTCCAGAAAATGAGGAAAGTGTTGACAAACCAAGACTTGTCCATCAGATTTTTACTTGAATACTTCAATCCTATGTAGTCAGCATATTTTTCTATGGAGTTGAAACTTGGACCCCTAGAGACACATTATGGCAGAAATTGGAAGTATTTGAAATGTGGACATAAAGACAAATTCTGAAGATACATTGGACAGCCAGAATCACTAATGTGGCTGCATTACAGTGCATGAATAAAAAGTTAGAAATCCTCAATACTGTAAAGAGAAGAAAATTGCAGTATTTCAGACACATAATGTGCAATACGAAATACCATCTGCTGCAAGTTATCCTTCAAAGAAAAATAGATGGGAAGCATGGCCCGGGGCGTAGAAGAACATTCTGGATTAAGAATTTAAGCCAATGGTCTGAAGTGAGCACAGCTGCTCTGTTTAGAATAGCTTTAGAAAGAAATCAGTTCAGGCTACTGATCGCCAGCGTTCTACGAGCACGTGGCACATGATGTAGAAGAAGAAGAGGATGGAGACAATCAACAATATTCCAGCCCTATTCTTATCCCTGCACAACCTAAATCACCACAATTCTGAGTCTCAGATTATGAGCCTCTGTATGCAGCATTAACAACAGCAAAGCTTTCCCCCACCCCCTAAGTTCAATCTTTTTTTACTAGTAAAAGAGGTAGCCATGCCAGTCTGTGGAAGTATTTTAGGTAAAAGTGAGAGAAATGTAAAAAAATATATATAAATAAAAACAAAAGAACAAATAAAAGACAAAAGCATAGTGGCATCTTAAAGACCATTACATTTTTAATGTGAGCTTTTGCTGTCTTTCTTGTTATTCATAGAAAGTGTGCAGGCAGATCTAAAGAACAGATTTCAGCTTTCCACAAAAAGAGCTCTTCAAAAACAGCATATTTTGACCATCAACTGAGAGCAAAGTTCTAAGTTAGGGGGGGAAATCGCTATCTTGAAACACTAAAAAAGTCATGGGGAAGCTGAGCTTTTGAGTTCTTCAGAAGGATGGGAATCGTGACACACAGAGGACCTGTGCTGTGTCTCAAGTGTTGTCCTGGTCCTCCCGCAGCATCTCCTGAGTTCATAAATTGATGGTGCCACATGGCTGAACCTTGGGGACTACTATAAGCCTGTTGTGTAGCCAGATTGTGCTGGTACATTCTGATTGGCAAGCACAATCAAGGTAGACAGGGTAGATGCATGCCAGGAGACCTGAGGTGACACTTTCATCCCAGTCCACCAGCTTGGTTAAAAAGTAGGAACTGAGATCAGGGGAGTCTCAGTTCCAGTTGGCAGCATTTTCCCTCCACCACCCACCCTATTAGGCATCACTGGTGTTCACTTGCTTGGGCATATTCTTCATCAGCATTGTTTGATATGTTAAATTAAACTTTCTTTTGTGGGATGGATCCAGGTGGTTGAAGGGTAGCAAGCACAGACCTGAATGTCCTGATTGCTAAGTACGGGTGGGCACGATACAGAAAACCGATGGTTTGTTTGGTTCTGTTTCGGGCCCACCCTCAGTTCGAAAAATTCATATGAACCCAAACCGAGGGGAACTGGTTCGACTTACCTCAGTGGCAATCCCAGCAGCAGCTGAGGCAATCCAAGTGGTGGCCCTGTTAGTGGCTGTGCCAGATGGCCGGACACCTGGAGGCCTCACCGCTGCCTCCAGAGCCCCGGACATAGCCATGATCGGTGGCAGTGGACCACCCTCTCACAGGCCCAGTGTTTTTTAATTTTTTTAATTTTTAAAAGTCCCCAAAGTGGGGGCTTTTTGAGGCACTGGCTTCCCCATGCCTGTTCCCCCCCCCCAGCGCCAACCATGCAGCCCCTGGGGCCGGGGTCGGCACTTTATTTATTTATTTATTTATTTTACATTTTAGGATGCCAACCATGAAGCGCCCAGGCCAGATGGACACTTTGTTTTTTTAAAAAAAAAAATTTTCCCCCATTGCTGGCCACATGAGCCCTGGGGTCCGGACGGGGCTTTTTAATTTTTTTATTTTTATTTTTATTTTACATTTTAGGATGTCGCCCATGCGGCTCCTGGGCCGAGTCAGCACTTTAAAAAAAACAAATTTATTTTTGTTTGTTTGTCTGTTTTTGTTTTCCACAGCTGAGAGGCACTTGCTTCCCCATTCCTTATTTTGTTTTTTTAAATATATATATACTGTATATATACATATTTTACTTCTGGTTGACCCGCAGGCCAGACCAAGGGTTTTTATTATTTATTTATTTATTTATTTATTTATTTATTTATTTATTTATTTTATTTATTTATTTATTTATTAAGTACAGGCCATTGCTGGCACCATTATTTTATTTTATTTTATTTTATTTTATTTTATTTTATTTCTGAATTTCCAGCGCCGACCACACAGCCCTGGGTCGGCATTTATTTATTTATTTATTTATTTATTTATTTATTTATTTATTTATTTATTTATTTATTTATTTATTGGCATTTTAGGATGCTGACCATGCATCTCCCAGGCCAGATCGGTACTTTTAAATTGTTTTTTTTTTTTTTCTTTTAAAGCCCCAGTGTTGGGGCTGTTCCCCCCCCCACACAGCTGAGAGGCACTTGCTTCCCTTTGCCAAAGAGGACTGGTGGTGGCACTGGCGAGACTCAAGGTAAGTGTCCACAACGAAAAATGGAAATTTCCATTCTGTTCCATTTTGTTTTTCTTTGATGGGTTGGTTCATTATTCATTTCGTTAGCTAACAAAATGAACATTGAATAATGAAATGAATTAAAAAAATAACTAAAAATTCACTTCATGCCCATTTCTATTGCTAAGGAATCCCTTCATAGGACCCAAGGACCCCATCTTGGGAAGGGGCAGGAGTTGCCTTTGTCCCAGATGGCCATGGAGCCATGGAGTGGCATCTGCGTGTGATCTCCAGAAGGCTGCCATTCCAGATTGTCTCTTGGAAAGGACCTGTGGAGACATTGGTTCACACTGGGGGAGGGGCATTCAGGTCACCCAATAAACTGGATCTGGTCGAACGCCATCGCCTTTTAATTTCACTTAATCTGTATTGTTTGTGTTCTTCATAGGACTGTGCCTGCTTAGTTGTAGGCCCACACCTCTTTTCAGGAAAAGTCAGTATAAACCACACAGAGAAGGTCCAAAATTGGCCAGATTTGACACTCATAGTTCATGCAGTCAATCTGCAAGAAAGGCAAAATTCAATTTTTGGTAATAAAGGAAACATTAAAAATAAAAGTACAATTTTGGGGGGGAGCAGTATCTCACGTTTTTCATTTGTACTGCTGGAAATATTAATTGGGAGAGGTCAAGTTTTTAATTTGCAAATCTGTAAGACCCTCTCAAATTACTCATTGGCTAATCATACAGAAAAGCCTTGGGATTTTTTTTGGGGGGGCAAGATAATTGGCTGGCTGTAACTGCATGTTTTGCAACTGGATTCTCTAAGTGTTAAATGTTGGCTTTATTTTATGATTAAAACTTGACATCTGGACCACTAGAGGCCTAAACAAGCATTAGCGAACACTGCTGTACTGGGTTATATGGTAGGATATTTGAGGACCATTGTTAAAATTGTATTCATTCAAGCAGATTGCACCACAATGTTATCCTTGAGAATAAAATGCCTTATCATTTTAACTCAGTGTTCTCTGTTAATTAACTTATTTTCTTTCTGTGCTCTTAGTAAACTTTCTTGCCTGCAGTAGTAGCTCTCAGCATTAGTACATTTGTTCCAACCCGTTCCTCCTCTTTCTCTGTTCAAGGAGGATTAAGCCTCTCTTCAGTGTTCTCATTCTCCCTTCTACTGAGGTAACAGGTCTTCATCACAGCATTTTGAAAAAACAAAATATACAGGCATGTTTTGAGGTGGGGGGTAACATGTATAATTTTTAGGAAATTTGTCTACCTAACAGAGTATCTTGTTAAGATATAGCAGGAGAAGTAAGAAAGACACGGACATAGATTTCCCAAGGAAAAGATGTTTTATTGAAATAGTATAGAAGGTAGCAAACATTTCTCCCAAAAGTGAAAGAGAAGGAGAAGATACAGGATAAAAGAAAGCCAGGAGAGGTTTCGAAATGGGAATTCTACAAGTTAATCACATTTTATACTAGTCAGCAGAATAGAAATTCCAGCTGATAATTTCTGGTCAACAAAATATACTGCATATACTTGAATATAAGTCTAGTTTTTCAGCCCTAATTTTGGGCTGAAAAAAGGGGCCCTTGACTTATATTCGGGTCAATGCTTTTAGCCACTGAAGCAAGTGCTTGGGTCGGTGGCTAAAAGTCATTTTAAACATTGGGTGCTGCTTCTCCTGACACCCCTCTGCATTGTGGGGAAGCGGTGTGCAATGTTTAAAATGACTTTTAGCCACTGAGGCAAGTGCTTGGGTCGGTGGCTAAAAGTCATTTTAAACATCGTGCGCTGCTTCTCCTGACCCCCTTCTGCATCACGGGGGAGCACTTGCCTCAGTGGCTAAAAGTCATTTTAAACATCACACACTGCTCCCCCAACTCACAAAGGAGGAGCTGCCAGGCCCTGCTGCATTTCCCACCCTAGACTTATACTTAATATGTTTCCCCAGTTTTTTGGGGTCAAATTAGAGGCCTCGACTTATATTTGTGTTGACTTATACTCAAATAAGTGCGGTATTTTGATTGCCCCAGTGCTCTTCTTCCACCCTCCCAAAGGCTTCATTAAGAGGTGGCTGGCTTAATCTGGAGTTCCTGGTAGCTTTGAGAGAGCCAGGACTTCAAGGTGCTGATTCACTTTGTCCTATGAAAGCTGGCCATTAAGTGAAGCCAGCTCTTGACTAAAGAGCCACTGCAAAGGGGTTTGAGGCAGTGGTTCCGTCAACTGTGCATAATCCTTGCCTTCTCTAAGGAAAGGAGTGGGGCTTTGTCAAAGTGACAGAAGCTGAGCTGTGGTGGTAGGAGAAGGACTGCATGAACCCTAAGTCGTGTGATGATGGGAGACTATACGGGGGACAACGGGTTAAAACTTCACTCTTCACAGTTTCTTTCTCCTAACTTCAGTGGCCTGTGTATGCAAGGAGTATGTGTCTATATACAGAATATGTGTATACATGTTTAAAGAATTGGGTGGGGATGGAGGTATGTGTGCATGTATGCATTAATAGGATTTGGGTATATGCATGTAAGCAGACTATGGTATATGTGTAAATTATGTATGCATCCATATGAATGGAGTGAGGGGAGGACTCCAGTCTAAATTTTGATGGATTGTTGAGAAGTGACTGAAAGATAGATTGACAAGATCTTGTATGTGGTGTTACCATTTTCCATGATTCTTCAGAGTGTAATAAAAGAAGACAAGTTCCTGTCCTGACAAGCCTATGTTCTAAATTTTGAAGAAGAGGGAGATTCAGAGAGACTGGAGATGAAGAAACAGATAGACAAAAGTATGCTAAGGAAAGCCTTTATAAGGAAAACACTCCATTTAAACCTCAGCCTTGCATTATAAGTATGTGCTATTTTTGGTAGAGTTTAAAGGAAAAACTGATTTGTTGATATAAGCACCATCTGAAAGGAAGAGGATTTTGTGTGAGTTCATGTCTCCTGCCTTGCATTGCTTACACAAACAGACAGCTTGCACGAACCACTTTTTTTTTAATGCAAGGCAGCCACTGGCATATACTCAGAACTGACTCATAGGAATTTTGTATTAGATTCAATTCAAGACAAGGAAAATCTGAAATGGTTGTCAGAGATTGAAGGGCATGAGTAAACGTCACATTGAGGAGAAACTGTGAGACTATTCTGAGTTGTCATGACTTTTTAGATGCAGGCTACAAAGTTCTGTCACCTAAATATAGCTAGGAGCCACGTGGACATACTGTACCATGAAAAACATGGGTTCTGCATTATTTGATACTACAGAATACCACAAAAATGTGCATTCAAGATGTGGCTCCCCATTCACAGCTTCTCAGTCATGGTGTGAATATGATTTGATAGTGCATGTTAAATACAATACAAGTCCATGGGGATTACAGCATCAAACCTATATTGCTATGCTCTACCAGTGTTCTGTTAATGGTGCAATCTTTAGATAAGAATATGAGCTGTTGCCAGATGTTTGGAGCAACTCCATATGGAAATGCTAAAGAATCTGTGCCTGAGATCCATACTTTTGCACTAGGCTGAGCCAGAAAGAATTGGAGGCAGTTACTTCACATCCTTCCTTGTTCTGAGATTATGTCTGTTTTGTGATAACATCGTTTGCGGTCACGTGGTCTTGTCCTGGTTCTGTCCCTGTTTCCATTTACCCACTGGTGTGATTGATGGTATCAGGACGACTGTTACTTCACATCCTTGTTTCGGGACAATATCTGTACTTCCCCACCTTCATTTTCCCTTTCTTTTTTTGGTCCGACCTTCTGTTTTTTGATATTTCGATTCTCCGTAGCTTTGCCTTTCATGCATTAAGCAGCAAAGTTCAAGGTTTTATGCCTTCTTATCTCTCTGCGATGCATTGCTTATGCCATTGGGATTGTACTGGAGAATGCAACTTTACACTCCTGCCACTAGATGGAGAATGCGTATGTTGTGTGACAAGCCTTACTTCAGGGGCACTTGTCTCAAAACAGGAACTGAGACAAGAGAATTCCCGAGGTCAGGGAGAGATATGGCTCATCACACTTAAATCCCAGTTCAGTGGGTGTGGCTGGGACAAGATGCTGCCATCACGCAATGGACGTGGAGTAACATTTTCTTGTACCGGTCCCAAGCATGACCGCGAACCACGATGAGAGGGATGTGAAGTAACCGTTGGAGTTGCTTTAATGAGAAAGGTACATAGCTCACTGGCTCTGCACAAAGTTGTTTGTACATGAGTTGTCAGAACTCTTCCAAAATATCTCATGACCCCACCTTGATCTCAGTTTTTCGTTCTGACATATGGGATGTTCTTGATTTTATGGTGCAGAGTTTATGTTCACTTTTTTCATTCCTTTCCTTTTTCTTTTCTTCCTAAGGTTGATGTTTTGAAGCAAGCACTTTTAAAAAAGTTGACAAAGACTCAGTGACTCAGATACAGAGTCCTGGTTAATAATAACTTCCATGTGCAATTTTAAACGTTTGGTCTTTTTTCATGTATTTTTAATGCAGGTTGCCAAATGTTTATCTATACTCATTAGAAGCAAAAACCACTCTGACCTAAATGGCTGAAAATTGTAGCCCTGTATTTACCCATCTCCAAATGAAATGTCTGCAAAGCAAACAGTATTCATGTTTCCAATTTTGCCAGTCTGAGCTTTATGCCAGTCTGCAAACAGAGTCAGTATCTATTCTGACATATTATTTTTTCACATCTCAGTTCTTCCTGTCATTGTCACACTGCCTAGCTATAGGACAGTTCAATATTTTTCCCCTCAAAGAACCATCTTTTGCCAAGGATGCTATGAAATTCTAATTAGATGAGTGGAAGTGTTAGAATGTTATGAGCCTTTATTACCTAGCCTGCTGGGATATAGGTATTGGCCTACTTCCTACTGAAGGGTAAAAACCAATTCTTAAGTGATCCACACTGCAGAGGAAGACAAATATGACTGAATATTGCTTCAGTTCACTTAAATTCATCCACACCTCTAGAAAACTAATAGTTAACAAAGATAAAGTATAACAGACTCCTTTGGGGAAGAATCCTATGACAAAGAACCTACAAATGTAGAAAGTGAAGTGAAAGTACCTCTAAAAACATTAGAAACAAATAAATCACCAAGGGTAGATGAAATACTGATACTATTTCAAACCACAAAGACTGAATCTGTTAAAATCCTAAAAAGATTATGTCAAGAAATATGGAAAACAAATTAATGGCTCACAGACTGGAAATGTTCAATATACATTCCAGTCCCAAAGAAAGAAGATACGAAGGATTGCAGTAAATACAAGACCACTGCTTTCATTTCTCATGCACACAAAGTGATGATCAAAGTGTTATAATAAAGGCTTTTACTTTATATGTAGCTAGAAATGCCTGATGGTCAAGATGAATTCTGAAAAGGAAGATGATTTCTGAAAAGGAAGAAACAGAGTTAGGGTTAGGGTTGTTGGCCCCACTTATATCCGTTTCTAAGCCAAAGAGCCAATGTTGTGCAAGTCTATGGCCACGTGGTTGGCATGGCTGAATGCAATTCTGCTCATGGAACACTGTTTACCTTCCCACTTTTTTACAGTGGTACCCATTTATCTACTTTTAACTGCTAGGTTAGCAGGAGCTGGGGTTAACAATAAGAAGTTACTCTACTGCTTTACACTGGGATTTGAACAGCCGAGTTGCTGATTTTGCAGCTGACAATTTCAGCTCTCTAGCCAACTGAACCACCAGGCACCTAAAAGTAAAGCCCCCCCCCTGTGCACATGTGTGCTAGTCGTTTCCAACTCTAGGGGCGGTGCTCATCTCCATATTCAAGCCGAAGAGCCAGTGTTGTGCAAGTCTGTGACCATGTGGCTGGCATGGCTGCAAGGAAACACTGTTTTAACTTCCCACTTTTTTTACAGTGGTACCTATTTATTTTCTTGCATATACAGTGATGCCTCTGAGAATGAATTTAATTCATTCTCAGAGGCAATTTTTATCTAAATAATTTGTTATCCAAAACGTGGTTTCCCATTGAAATGAATAGGAAACCAATTAATCCATTCCATAGGTCTGAGAAAAGGCAAAAAAAGCTGGGGGTGGGTGGGTCCAGACCTCTTTCTAAAGTACACTTTAAAGGCCTGCAGTGCTGTAACATCCCCTCCAGAACACCTCCCCTGCAGTGCAATACAAACATGGACAGGAAAAACTAGCAAGACTACCCCAGCCTATTCCTACCCAAGGTGCAATGGGGGAAATGCAAACAGAGAAACATAAGCAAAAATTGAAATCCAGCCTGTTCTTGCCTGCAGAGGAAAGGAAAAGAATGTAAACATGGACAGAAGAAAGCAGCATGACTACCCCAGCCTTTTCCCACCAAAAATGCAAACAAAAGCAGTGCAGAGATGAATAAAAACTAGCTCCCTACCTTTCCAAGTTCTAAAGGACCAAAGCCCTCAGGAAAACACATCCAGAATAGACATGGGCGCGGAGCGGCGAAATTGTCGTTTCCATTTTTGGTTATCGTTTCCGTTACGTAACGGAAACGGTAATGATAATTACGCCGCTCCAGCTTGAACCCGACCCAAAAAAAGAAAAATTGGGTCGGGTTTTTCATTGTCGTTAATGGCATCGCGGCGATCGCGTGATGCCAAGCAGCACAGAAAAAAAGTTTTTAAAAGTTAAAAAAAAAAAGACTCCTGGCCAAAAAAGCAGGTGAAAATATGCCTGCCTGAGGACACCTACCAAGAGGGGTGGTTTCTGGGAGGGGGGGGTCCCCGGCCTTCCCCCTCTCTCCTGTCTCACTGCATGCCATGCGGTGGGGGGGATCCAAAATAGTGACCACAATTTTTCTTTTGAAATTGTGGTCAAAAAACACACCAAATCGCCACAGAAACATGTGAAATTTATTTATTTTAAATGCCTGATTTTTAATAGTAGCAGCAGTGGGTTTTTTAATAGCAATAAAACGTCATATTTATTTTTTTTTTAGACCTGCCCATTTGGGCTGGGCATGGGATGGGACCATGCAAATTGTTTGAACCATTCCACCAATGGCATTGCCAGGTTTTTGACTGACACTTCTGGATGTCTCGGAGGGCATAAAAAGCCGAGGCACCTTCCAGAAATCGCAGTCGGGTGTATGGATGTGGTTGAGGGAGGAGGGCTGGCTGCTGGTGCTGGTGTGATCCGATCAAGATTGAGGAGGGAGGCTGGAGGCTTTAGGATTTAAGTTAGGCAGGCAGGGAGGGAATTGAATTTAGAAAATAATTTCTTTGATTCCCTGCAGCTTTGTCTGCTGAAGGGAATAACAGTTTATTCTTTATTTCTTCTCTGGCAGTTTGTTAGGATTTTTTTCTGATATTGGATAAAGGGGGTTGTTCGACTGGGTGTGGGAGGTGTGGATTTATTTTAAAAAAATATTATATATTACCATTTATTTTCTATTTTCCCAACTTCAATTTGCTTGCACACACACACATTTGGGGTGCAAGCCAAGAACAGAACCTGTATCCTAAGTGATATTCCTAACTGCCCACTCGCCCGTCCGCCCGCGCCGCTGCCCGCCTGTGGCCCGTGCCACCGCCTTCCCACTCGCCCGCCCACAGCCGCTGCCCGCCCGCTCACCCGCCTTCGCCTCCCCCCTGCTGCTGTCGCCGCCTGCCCATGCCCCCCGCCACCACCGCCCGCCCACCCCTCCCCCCGCCCGCCGCCTAGGGTGCAAAAACACCTAGCGCCGGCCCTGATTGCGGGACGCCCCTAAGCTCTGGGGAAGTCAAATCACGCTAAATCGCGGTGGAAACGACAAATGACAAATGAAATGACAAATTTTGAAAAATTTCGCGACAAATGGAAACGACCCGAAACGGACCCGTTCCAACAAACGAAAACTCGAAATGTCATTTTTTCTGGTCATGCCCATGTCTAATCCAGAATGATAAAAATAATGAAAACTAAACCCCTCCACAAACTGACAAATTTTGCAAAAAACTTTTTTGAAAGGCATTCTGAAACATGTGTTATCTGAGGCAGCCCAAAGAGAACATTTGTTATCCGAGGCAGCCCTATACCCAGAAATTTCCATTTGTTATCCAAAAAATTGTTATCAGAGGCATTCTTTATCCGAGGTATTTCTGTACATGCTTTTGAACTGCTGGGTTGGCAGGAGCTGGAGCTAACAGCTGGAGCTCACTCTGCTGTGTGGCACCCAGGATTCAAACCACTGAGCTGCTGACTTTGTATTTGCTAGTTTTCAGTGCTCTAGCCCGCTGAGCCACCATGCCCCTCGCAGGTACCTAGCTGATCTTTTGGAAGGAAAAATCATGATAGAAACATTACAAAGTAGGTATCATTACTTGCAATTGCCATCTGTAGTTATACTCAAAAAGAGGGAAAGGGGCTGGCTGAGTGCCAGAGGAAGGAACAGCTTTACTAATCAGATTCGGGGCAAAAGACAATCACTATGGGCTCTAAAAACATCTGCCTATTGACACCAAATTATAATACATGCAATACTATTCTGTCCAAAACAAATTTCGCCTCTCTCTCTCTCTCTCTCTCTCTCTCTCTCTCTCTCTCTCTCTCTCTCTCTCTCTCTGTGTGTGTGTGTGTGTGTGTGTGTGTGTGTGTGTGTGTGTGTGTGTGTGTGTGAGAGAGAGAGAGAGAGAGAGAGAGAGAGAGAGAGAGAGAGAGAGAGATTGCTGTGCCTTATCTACACAGACCTTCTCAGCCAACGATCTGACATTATTTCAACTACTTATGACTCATTCACATGATACCAACTAGAAATGAGGCCAAATTTAAAAAATGGTGGCTTGTGATTTGTCTGGGCTGATAATTAATTGAATTTATGAATTTCCAGTGACGAATCAACAAAACAATTTGTCTTCCCTTCAAAATGATATAGTTTCCTGGGCATCTAGAGGCCCAAATTTGCAGGGATGCTTTGACTGTGCCTCCTCTACTATCCCCAATAGTTTGGAGAAGATTGGCATTAGGAAATCTGAGTGACGTATCCCCCAGGAAACTGTTGCAGAAGTCACCTAGAGACATTGAACTTGCCAGAGAAGCTTCCTCTGACTCTCCTTAGAAACCCCCACAAAAAAAAGTTTTGTGAAGACTGAGTTTCAGACATTTGAGTTATACACCCACACAATTGTGACATGCCCCTTACACACACTGGGTTTTCACTCGCTGCCACCACCAGATTATCTGGACACTTGTATGTATTTGAGAGAGAGTCACACCAGGTTATATAGTTTTAAAACAAAACATGAAACATTTATTAGTTTACAATTGGATGATAGCTTTAGCCGATGTTATTGTATTGCATACATGAAATCTTATAATAATGTGTTTCTTTTATAAACCAGACCCTTTTCAGTGGCAGGATCTCCCACCTGACCAACTGACAATTTAACTGACTCTTAACTGAACTCCTCTCAGCTCTAAAACAAACTGAACTTAAACTGAACTTGCCCATCACCCATTAGGTTCCAATATATAACATGCTTAATCACTTCCACCAGCTTGGTGACTGGCTATTCAAAACAGAGTAATGAATATTCATACTTGTTTTACCCTTTTCGCCACAGTACCCTCCTAGGAAAGTGCTCTTTAGCAACTGGGTTGGGGAAACCCAATCTTCACCAGATTTTGAGGAGAGGGTCAGAGGAATCTTCTCTGGAAATTTTGGTGTCTCTAGGTACTTGGTGAGAATTTTCATGGGAATACCCTATTTGGTGTCACATAATTCATACATCAGGTCTCTACCATACTTGGAGAAAATGCAGAGGCAATTCAGGGGATGCCTACTTTCAATTTCAGTATCTCTAGGTGCCTTGTGGGGCATTTTATATCCCAGTGAATTAATCAACCAAAATAGCTAAAATCCATTGACTTGTATTTGTCAAGGGACTCCATTTATGGTGAATATGAATCAATGAATTTTGACAAACTTGTCAAATTTATCAGACAGGGAGGCAGGATGGTGCATTTCCCTGCACAGGCCCTGATTGGCCAGCGCCAGGGAGAAGGAACAATGACATTGGAGGCTTCTTCAGCATTGGAGCTGAGCCCCGCATGGGCAGAGAGCAAGGTAAAGGATTGGCTGATTGTGTTTTGGAGGCTTCCGAACACCAGCTGGACTCACACATATCATTTCAGAACTGGTAGCTTTCAAAATGAATAGTTTATCCTTAGTAGTAATTAAGATAAGGGGGACATAGTTTGAATGTAAAATTAACAGTATTGAGTGCCAAAGGATTGACAAGGAAGCTTTGTAGCCAGTATTGTAACCACTTAGAATGCAGAGCATCTCCAGAAAACTGTGCAAAAGCTGTTCCTCAATTTTAAGTGATAATAATGAAAGTCCAGGATTCAATATTTTTAACTCCCCCGCTCTCTCAATCTCAATCTCAATCTCAATCTCAATCTTTTCCCTTCAAAATGGATCATGCACACACATACATGCACACATTTAAAGTCAAATAAGTGAAATATACTCAAATTATGCTTATCAATTCAGGCTGTTCTGATATGATGAAACACTTAAATTGTATATTTTTGGAGCCCCATTTCTCATATTCTGCATAAATGTGGACTAAAGAAATCTCTCTTCCTTTGCCATGATATCTGCAATTTGTACAAAATGCCTCTGAACAGAACTAACACCTTTTCTGTTGAGATGAAAATGCAAAATGATTGACAGTTTGTTAAGAAAGACAGACACATTCAGCAAAAGTCATTTTTAAAGAAAGCACT
Organism: Phrynocephalus forsythii; assembly: GCA_029282475.1. Taxonomy (NCBI): domain Eukaryota; kingdom Metazoa; phylum Chordata; class Lepidosauria; order Squamata; family Agamidae; genus Phrynocephalus; species Phrynocephalus forsythii. The sequence continues at coordinate 8,725,718 of JAPFRF010000007.1, read as the reverse complement.
AGCCATCAGAATGTTTGTTGCATACTTTCAGAAGTTAAACAAAATTGCTTTACCAATGTGAACACTTTTAACAATAGTATCAGAGAATATATTCCCCCAACTCTGTGGAAGTGAGACATGGTGGAATTCCTGATCCTTCCATGTGAAGATGTGAAAAGCAATTTTTTTCCTCTGTAATGTACTGTATGTGTGTACACATACCTGAAATAAATGTTGTCGCTCAGACCTCTGACATGCAGAGAGGGGCAAGTTCCTTCCTCTAATTTCTCCTGGTTCATCCCTACTTATCATGAATGAGGTCAGGACTTCCTACAATTCACAGCTACAGTTTATGAATACAATAGGACCTTCATATCCACTGATTCATTAATCACTGATTCAGTTATCCAAATATCCACAGTTAGCAGAGGGAAAATACATAAATAATTCAGCAGTAGGGGGCAGTGGCCACGGCGACTCTGATGGCAACCGTGGCAGCAGAACTAGGCTGGCCTGCCCAGCTGGGTGGTGGCAACTCCAGCGGCAGCTGTGGTGACTCCAGCAGTGGCGGGCCTTGGCCAGCCTGCCCAGCTGGCTAGCGTGGCTCCAGTGGTGGCCATGGTGACTCTGGCAGCAGCGGCAGGCCTAGGTCAGCCTGCTGGCCACTCACCTTCTCCTGCTGCGGTGGTGGCTGCTTCAGCGGTGGGCCTTGGCTGGCCTGCCAGCCACTCACCCTCTCTGGCCTAACTGGGTTGTCTTGGTAGCAGTGGTGGCAGAACACCCACAGTTAAGTGACAATTTTACAGACAGAATGAAATGTTTCATCATTTTGTTTCATCTATAATGAAATTCTGCATCATCATTTCATTTTGTTTTGTTACATAATGACATGGCTAAACAGAATTTCATTGTTTCATTCCCATTCCTATTCAGCAGCCCAAAGCAACCTAGGCGGTTACTTCACGTATCTCCTCGTGCTGCGGTGAGCTTGGCTCCGATCTGAATTCGGATGCGGCCACATGATCTGAAACCGGGGCCGCCCCTCTTTCCTGTGTACTCACGTGCATGCTGGGTGAAGGCGAAGGCATTCCAGCCTCACATCTTTGATGCGCTTCGAAATGAAGGGTTCCATTGCTTTCCGCTGGTTCAGTAAGCGGTTCCTGGTTTTCGTTTTTCGGTCTTTCGATTAATCGATGGTCTCCCGTCATTTGTGCGTTCCGCATTATTTTCCTATCTTTCTAATTTTTTGTGCAAGCATTCCACGGCAAACTCCATAGGCGCTGCTCCCTGTAACGCCATTACCTCCTCCTGTCACTAGGTGGCTTCAGGTAGGGAGGAACTTTTAAACAGCAGGAACTGTTTCAGAATGCGAATGCTAGGAAACCACACGTACCGCCAATTCAGATCGAAAAGCGGATTGACCAGATTCCCGAGGTCTAGGAAGGGAATCTCTCAGCCCGCTTGGGGCACACTTCGGGAGGCGTGGTCGGAGCGACCACGCAGCCACCCTGGAGGTATGTGAGGCTCCGTTCTGTCGAACGGAGCCGCAGCAGAGCCACGAACAGCGGCGAGAGGTACGTGAAGTAACCGCCCTACTGTCACAAACTGCAGATGTGAAGCAAGCTACTATAATAAAACAGCAGCCGTAAAGCAAGCTACCGTCAAGAGCTCCAACATTCAAATGGCATATTTCCCTACGTTTTGAAAATAAATGCATGTTTACAATATAGACAAAAATATGTACTTTGGACAGACACAAATGCATACATTTGAAACATTAAGACAAAAATATTGTTTCTCATTGGAAAAGGCACTTGAGGGTAAAATATATATCCTTTCCAAATGCATACAAATAATACATAGTCATATATGAGCAGTTGAAGGAAACTGTGTTTGATTGTTTCTTCTGCAATGAGACTTGTTTGCAAACACCGTGGACACAATATAGACAAGTGAATGACAGCAGACCAGAAACAAAACCCCAGACTCAAAACTTTGCAGAAATGTTACAACAGTGAATACTGCTAATGCTTCTCGATATAAAAGACATGAATCCCATAGTACAAGCTGTCATGAAGTATTATAGAAGGCTATAGATCACCTATATCCTGAGCATGTGAGCCAGCACAGAATTCTTCATTTGGAGGGATTTGGCAAGAGGCAAAATGATGCTGGAGAAGTGTTCTCTTGCAGTGGAAAAGGAGCTACAGGTCTGCTTACATTTGTGCAAAAATACAAACTATGTATCAGTCTTAATTAAATCGGTTTAAACTCACAGGGCAGTCAAGTGGTATTAGAATCTTTGTTCACATCTTCCAGAGGCAACAGTGAATCCATTTTTTAAAAAACAAGGAGCTGGCAGTTTAGTATTTTCCGAGCAGCAGCAGCACCTTTCCCAGTAGCTCTGATGGGGAGAGTTGGCATTGGATGGTCCTCTGCTGTGGATGATGGGGGTGGCCACAACAGCTGCTCACATTCTTTCTCCCATAGACTGTTTTGAATGTAGGTGGCCCCAAACCTGCCCACTGTGGCAGCGGCCACCAGTGCCTCCTCCTTGGGTTACAGTTGGCTCTTTCCACTGGGCAGCCCTACCATGGGTCCATAGAAAACACAGAGGCGAAGCAAAGCAAATTATTCTGCTTATATACCACCCCATGGTGCTTAAAACACCCTCTGGGTGGTTTATAATTTATTTATGCAGGCTACACAATGTGCCCCCTCCCATGAACTGGATACTCCTTTTAACAACCTTGGAAAGGTAGAAGGCTGAGTCAACCATGAGCCAGCTACCTGGGATTGAACCCCCAGGTCGTGAGCAAAGTTATAGCTGCAGTACAGCAGTTTAACCATAAGGCTGATCTGTGCAGAGGCTATTCTTACTGCTATTGGCAATGCAGTTTAAAACTCACCATTGCTTGTTTCCACTGCTATTCCCTCCTTTCACAACTGAACCAGGAGGTGACAGTGAAGCCCTGATCCAGCCCAAGCACCACACTAAGCCAGGAGAGCAAAACTGCTGCAGAGAGGTGTCTAGTGCCTGCCTGGTCACCACTGATTGATTGATTGATTGATTTAATATTGCTATCTGGTATAGCAATATATCAGACAGCAGGCATGCAAAAAATTAACAGGGCAAGAACAGGAGCAAGTGGCTGGGAGAGTCCACCAGTTCACATGGAGTGGCCCTGTCACCAGATGGGAAGTATAAATAAATAAATAAATAAATAAATAAATAAATAAATAAATAAATAAATAAATAAATAGGGGAAACTGATTTATTCAAATCAATTCCACATCTGCATAGACTTAAAATAAATACTGGCAGAAGAATAAAATAAACTCACCGACACTGTCAAATTAGTGCCAGCTTCCACGTGTGTCATGTATCCATCCTTTTTTACACCCATCAAAAACATGCTTCAGTCAATTTAAATAGAAGTTCTTTTAGTAATGGGAGTGAGCTCTGTGCTTTTGATCAGAGATTATATGATTTAGGGAAAGATGAATACCCTCTTCCACTGTGTGCTTGGCTAATGAAAATGCTAGTATAAACTAAGACATAACTCCAAAGCAATTTCTTAAAACAAGACATTCATTAAACTTTTGGCATTCTGTGAACTGAAGGTCTGATGTTAATGGCAAATACATCAGTGCTGCCTTTTCAAGACTGATTTTAGATGATTCCTGTTGACCCAGTATTCTCTTGAAGAATTTCATCCTGCATTTTTGCTCTGTTAATAACTTCTCCAAACTTGGTCCAAATGAAGGTGACACAACTGACCTCTGAGGTATGACACAAACCTTATCAACCCAGACAGAGCTTTCTTCAAGGTCATTTGAGGTTTACAGCTTAGTTTTAATGAAGTAGTATTGAATTTGAGTTATCCAACAATAATGTTAGGGATGTAAAAAAAACCCTCAAACAAACAACAGCATAACTATTTTCTATGGAAGCCTCAGCCAACTCCATGAAGGAGTTGATGTTTGGCTGTGTGATTAGTACACTAGTATTCTACAGTTTTCTGAATTCTTTAGTTCATTACAGATTTTTTTATTTTCTGTTTTTTTCTTCTTCTCCCTTTTGCATTTTCTAGGTTCTGAAATGTTGATAACCGCATCTACATTCATTTTCAGCTGTGTGTTGCCTAAACCCAGAATTTCTTCTATAATCTGGTAATAGGATAGCATAACTAAATAATGTTGTAGTCAAGTTCTATATTTGATCCATAGGATACTGAAGGTCACACACACACACACACACACACACACACACACACACACACACACACACACACACACACACACACACACACACACACACACACACACACACACACACACACACACACCTCAGCTTCCCCTTTTGAGGGGAGATGGGGATCTTGGCTTATTATCTAGGACTACCATTCCCAAAAAGAAACTTATTTCCATCCAACAGACAGGAAGACTACTACACTGGGGTGTTTGTTCAACTCCTTTGTGATGGTAGATTGGCTAAACAAAAGTTCATGTGCTAAAATATTTTCCTTCCTTTTCTAAACTAGGAGAATCTCTTTTGGAAGCCAAGGCAGCAAGGCAGTAGCAGCTAGCTGTTTTCATGTAAGAACTAATCAAGAGTAAAACACATTCCTAAATTCATACTAAAGCAGAATAGTTACCTGGGAATAGTGTAAGGATCTTCTGAGTACAGTGGTACCTTGGTTTACAAGTATAATCCATTCCAGAAGCATGCTCATAAACCAAAACACTCATAAATCATAGGAAATTTTCCCATAGGAAATAGTAAACTCAGATTATTTGTTCTGGAGCCCCAGTTTCCATTATTTCCTATGAAGAAATTTGTTTTGGCAGGGAGTCCTAGCGTCCGCAGCAGCCGGGACTCAAGATAAGGGCTGGAGGTTTTTGACACCTAGCTCCAGCTCCCACCAGGTGCCCAGCGGGGGAAAGGAAGCATTGGAGCAGGTGCCCCAAAGCTGAACCCAGAAAAGCAGAGAAAAGCATTTTCCCCACTTTGGTGGGTTTGGCTTTTTGCCACCCACCTCCAGATCCTGCAGGGTGTTCAGTGGGAGGCATTGGAGCAGGTGCCCTGTGGGAGCTAAGGGTGGATGGCAAAAATCGAATCCACCAAGGTGGGGGAAAAGGCTTTTCTCTGCTTTGCTGCTCCAATGCCTCCTTTCCCCCACTAGGCATCCTATGGAAGCTGGAACTAGGTGGCAAAAAGCCTTTTCCCTGCTTTGGCAGCAGTGGCTTTTTGTCATCCAAGCCCACCTCCTCCAGGGCGCCCAGCACCACAGGGAAAAACAGGTGTTGGGCCAGGTGCCCATGGCTTGACAGATGAAAAGCCAGTGGCCCTAACCCAGCGAGGGGGCAAGTGGTGGGCCCTAGATTAGCAGAACTGGCACTTCAATCCTGGAGCAGCAGAGGTTGGAAGCTGGCTGCCCAACCAAAAAGCCAGCTGCCAGTGATGCCAATGCTCTTAGATCAAGACATTGCTCATTGATCAAGGCAAAAATATCAGTGATTTTTGCTCATTGATCAAAATACTTGTAAACCAACTTACTTGTAAACCGAGGTACCACTGTATGTGATGCAAGGGAATTAAAATTTCGTTATATAGGTGCTTCAGACAAAGTGACTTGCATCCATGAAGTAACTTCTAATTTCAACTGCCATCATGGCTTAGTGGAGTTCCACCTGCTTGCAGGGCCACCTGCTCTATACTCTGAACAAAGAAACTCTAGTATAGTAGTGTCCAAACTTCGGCCTTCCAGATGTTTTGGACTACAGCTCCCATAGTCCTTTGTCATTTGCAATACAGGCTTGGAATTCTAAGAGTTGTGGTCCAAAACATCTGGAGAGCCAGAGTTTGCCCACCACTGCTCTAGTAGGAGCCCTTTATCTCTAGAATTAGCATCATCAGAGTCACTTATCCAAGGTCTAAGTTACCAAACTGGCCACAAGAGGGTGCCAGAGACCATGCTATGCATAGTGTTTGCTATTTGAAAAGGGTTTGCTATGATCCATGTTTCCCAGCATCTGCAGGGGTGGGAGGGGCCTTGGAACTGATCCCCCTATGGATACAGTGATCTAGTTTGCCATTTTTAAGATTTTGAAAAAGCCTGACTGGCTAATAGCTGTCACTCATTCCCATCACCTTCCCTATCTGCAGCCCAACATAACTGACTGGCTGTATAGTTTTTTTAACGCTCTCCTAGTTGCTTGACAATTTTCAGCTTGATGGACACATAACATTAGAGTTTCCAAGCCTGAATTCATTGGCTTGCTATTGCAGATTTTATTTATTTATTTATTTATTTATTTATTTGTTTGTTTGTTTGTTTGTTTGTTTGTTTTCTGTACTGCTCATCTGATGGCAAGATCACTCTTTGTGGTTCACAACAACTGAGTTTTTTTGTGGAATAGTTGTCATCTACAGTTCATGTAAAAGGTCTTAATTGGATTTTCTGGGAAATTATCTCATTTAAAACAGAAATCGCCTTCTCAAAAAATAAAGTGTCATTTTCAACATCAGGTAGCAGTTGGCCCATGAAAACAATATACTATGTCCATTTTCCCTGTGGTCTGTATGCTGGTGCTGTATATCTTCATGGCATTGTCTGATTGCTCTGATGTGAAGCTGTTATATTCAGATTCAGTCTGCTATATCTGTGGAAAGCTACTTTAGGATATCTCTTAGTTAGCAGAGTAAACATCAAAACCTGTCCTAAACTGGATAGAAAACAATGCCTCGGGGCCTGAGCACAGTGCCCAGAAAAGTAGGGGCGGGCTTATCCCACTCTCAAGAAGTCAACAGCTTGAGTGTTAGAAGGACTGAGAGGAGAAGACAAGAACGAGTGAATCTTGAACTCTTCTGGAGGGCCAAAAGGACAACGACAGACACCCAATGAAAGGAATAATTAATGCCTACTCTTACTTCCAGAGTTCTCCATCAGACATCCATTGGGAGAGATGCAAAACAGGTGATATGATGGAGGATTCATCCAACACGAGTGATGTCAGGAAGCTTGTAGAGATGCTCGAACCTCTGTTTGCCATCTGTGCAGATGTTGTGATGTGAGTGAAGGCAGACACTCTATAGCTGAACTCTAACAAGGACTATGGACACCTTAACACTCCAAATTCCAATGTCATCTTATACTAACCACTTGTATCGCATGAAAGTACGTACACATTGCCTGTATACCGTGAGCTTTTAGCTTCAGTTTTGGATACAGAACTGAAGAACCCTTGTAATGATCAATACGTTTTGACAAAAGTGACATTTGAAGTATAGTTGGAGAAGACATCAGAGGTCTTTAAAATGAAGCTGCACTTGTCACTGGTCACCAGAAATGTAATTCAAGGAAAATGGGGGGGGGGATGAAGGACATTTTCTTCACACAAAATATCAGATGAATTTCAAGAGAAGTCAACTTGTTTTAACAAAACCAGTAATTTCCCCCCAGGATAATTTTGTGTTCCCTAAAGCCCCTGGCCATCAGTATAAAAAGAGGAAGACAGATGAATGTTTCTTCTTAAGGGGTATAATTAAGATATAATTAGGGAGCAATCTAATTTCTCCATTCCAGAGTACCTGAGCATCCCACGTTACACTGTTAGGTTGAAGTGATTCTCATACCAAAAACAGTCAAACATCTTTCATGCAGCTTGCACATAAAGAATAGATTTTAATATCAAGCTACATTAATTAACCCACGTTTTCCAGCAATTGCTCTTATCCACTTATATCCCAATTTCATTTATATAAACTGCTCTTGTTCCCACTTCAGTGACACTCTATATCAGCTTATAATTGAAATATGAGTACAAAATTGAATTTTTTAAAAAACGAAGCATGCTTTGAAAAAGAAATTGATCATGCTTTAAACTAAATGTTAAGAATCAAGTGATGTTCTAATGCAACAACTCAGTTTTATCCATGTGTTTGCAATGTGCTGGGCTTAGAAGTAGAATAATAGAATAAAGGATTTAGGAGGAGGCTGTAAGGCCAGTGAATCCAATGTCTTGGTCAATGAAGAAATCCAAATCAAAGTACAGTATAACTGAGAGATGGTTGTATAATGTTCTCTTGAATGTGTACAGCATTGGAATACCCACTACCTCCTGAGATAATTGGGTCTACTGTTGTTCTATTCTAACAGGTAGGAAGTTTTTCCTGATATTCAACTGAAGTCATGCTTCCTTCTCTCTTGCCTCCTTTAGCTGTTTCTCCTCTCCCTCCTTTCCTGTCTTTTCCAATTGAACAATCATCATGTCTTCAGTTCTCTCCTGAACAGACAGATTTGATTCTCTAATTTATTATCTTTGCTCTTGCATCTCTGGAAATCCTTCCTTTGCTTCACTTCCCCCTTTTCCCCATCAGTTTCTTCCTGCTCTTTCTCAGATATTGCAACCCATTTTCTTTCAGAGGGAAGAGATTACACTTGAGGAAGAAAGCTCTCTCTTTCCTCTATCTCCTCACATAGTCAAGGTGTTTGTCTTCTTAATGTTCAACTGTAGTTCTGCTTTTGCATGTTCATTCACTTTCATTAAAAATTGTTTCAAGTTACTGCTTTCTGCCAGTAAGTGTCTCATCTGCATATCATAAATTATTGATGATTTTCCCACCAATGTTCACTCCTCCTTCATCTGAATCTAGTCCAGCCTTCCCTATAACATGCTCTGCATAAAAGAGGTAAGGAGATCTTGCACCCTTATCAAACACCTTTGACTACATGAAACCATTCTGTTTTTCCATATTCTATCCTAATCATAGCTTCTTGTCCACAATACAAGTTATGCATCAGGATTATCAAGTGCTCATTTCTTTCAGAAGAACCCCTAATTTCTCACAATCTACACAGTTGAAGGCTTTTCTGTATTTTATAAAGCTTCTTCTTCTTCTTCTTCTTCTTCTTCTTCTTCTTCTTCTTCTTCTTCTTCTTCTTCTTCTTCTTCTTCTTCTTCTTCTTCTTCTTCTTCTTCTTCTTCTTCTTCTTCTTCTTCTTCTTCTTCTTCTTCATGTTTTTCCTACTTTGTAGTGGGGTCTGCTATTCTTGTTTTGGCCTTCCACTTGACACGTTCATGGGCTAGGTCTGGGTGAACCCAGCACAACTACATGTTGTTGTCAAGGGTGTTCATCCAATGCTGTTTTGGGCATCCCCTTGGACGGGATCTGCTGACCTACAGGGTGAGATCTTTTTGGCCAGAGTTTCCTTATTGTCACACAAGACGTTTCCATACCAATGCAGTTGGGCTTCATGCATCTTGTCAGTGATTAGTGGAATGTTGTGTTTTGATTGATGTCATCATTGTACACACGATCATCTTGCACGAGAACGGATGTCCATTGCAGCATTATTGTATCCATGATACCAAGATGACATTCACCTTTAATCACTTGCCAGCATTCTGCACCATAGAGCGTCCAATGGTGCAATAGACCTTTTACTTTAAATGGTCGTGGATCTTTTAGTTGCACATGATACTTGATGTTTGACTTGGGCAGGCGCGGGGGCATTTGGGATCGCAGTACCTGCACCACGGGGGGGGGCAGCGGGGGCATTGGGTCACTCTGCGCTGCCCCTCCGCGCTCCTCCACAAAGCCTCGGATCCGCACCGGGGGGGGGAATCGGGTCGCTCTGCGCCGCCCCTCTGCAAAGCCTCAGAGCCACGGGGGGGCGATCGGGTCACTCTGCACTGCCCCCGTGCTCCTCCGAGAAGCCGCGGGGCCATGCGGTGTGGGGAGTGCAATCTCCATTGAAATGCATTGAGTCAATGGATTTCAATGGAGAAAATTTCCCCATTGGAAAGCATTGAGCCAATATTTTCCAATGGGGAAAGTTTTCTCCATTGAAATGCATTGGCAATGCATTTCAATGGAGACGGCCCCAGACAAGAAGTCTCGGGTGGCACGGGCGGGCGGTGGTGGGAGGTCAGATCCCCCTGCCGCCGCCGGTGCACGCTGCCCCAAGACTTCTCAGACAGGTGCACGATCGCCCACCCACCCCCAGGCCCCACCCCACCCGCTTCTGCATATCGCGGATTTTCATGCATCGCGGGTGGGGTGGGTCCCTAACCCCCGCGATGGGCGGGGGGTTACTGTACACCATTTTAGCCAGGCACTGTTGATCCTTGATCTCCACCTAGTGTTACCAAGAGCAATTAGTGGAAAATTACATGAAAACCCAAGTACTTGTAACTAGCAGAATGAGAATCAAACATAAATGGATCATAAATAACCATCCCATAGAGCAGGTTTCTGGGCATAGCTTTCAATTCCACCAGTTCTTGGGTCCCTCAATTAAAATATGCATCATTGAATGCCCAGAAAAGTACATTGGCACTAATTCAATTCTTGTTTTCTAAAGGTGGGTGACATGTCCCCTCAGTAATTCAGGTCTTTAAGGACAAGGTCACTTCCCAAATGCTTTATGGTTCCCAAATATTTGCATGCACAAATTTACATATTTTTGAGATAGTGAAGACCAAATTATTGAGTTCAATTCTGGCTGTATGCCTTTGTACATCTAACAGAGCTCTTTGTTTGGAAGTTGGTCTAGTCTCTATAAGAGCATGGGTTAAAGCCCTTATGATTAATTACTGGGCAAAACTTTTATTTTTCTCAGAAGGTCTGGTAAAACTGATCCTACTCAATTCTTTTCAGCCAAAATACAATCACCTCATAGCTAAATAAATACAGCAAATCAGTTTTTATCCCAACATTCTTATAGCGATGGACTATACTAATACCAAAGTGGCAGTCAAATGAAGGATTTGGTACAAGGAACTTCAGGAACATGTGAGCCTTTTGGGCAATCATTGCGTAGTTAATTACAACGAATTTACTCTGTCCCCCTATCTGACCAGTTCCATGTCCACAAAGATCATAAGAGCTTTCCCCTTAGCTAGACTGATTGCCCCCCCACGTCGGAATAAAGAGGCGACACAGCTCACTTCTTGGGTTAAATATGGGCCACAATTTATTCAAACTTCAAGGAAACGAACATTAATAAATCAAACTTTATTGTTAACTGGGCCAAAGAGAGGGCCTGCCGTAGCGCAAGCATAGTTAGGGGTGTTATAAATTCCGGTCCCTCCTCCTCGGGATAAGTTAACTGGGTATATCAGATGATGCCGAGGATGGGATGCCCCACCCTGTGCAGGGCATCCATGTACCCGGTCTGTCGTGAATTGGCAGCCCTTTCAATCTTGGCTGGGATTGTATTATTGGAGCCTAACTGCTCTTTCTGTGTTACTTAATTTATTTAGGGCTGCCCTGCACCTTACGGGTGCCATCACGAGGAGGGACCTACCTAACCTGATGTTAATGCATGCGCTACCCGCCTATTGTGACCGATTAAGGATTGTTGGGGTACCTAACAATGGGCGTTTTAAAAGCTTAGAGGATGGTGGGATGGGCGAAAAAACACTGCCAATCACGGCCAATCAGATTGGCAGTCAAAAATTCCCATCCGGCCCCGAAGCGACCAGCCAAGCATCACCATCCGAAGCTCTAGGGAGGGAGGGCCGGGGTTCCCTGTTCCGACGAGGGCTGCCGGAGGAACGCGCCTGCGCCTAATATAGGCGCGCCTCCGGCGCAGCCGCACGCAAAGTGCGCAGGCTGCGCACGCCCGTCCCGAACGGGGAGGGCAAAGGGGCCCCGCGGGCCGTATTCACGGCGCGGAGCCCTCAATGTGCTCCCTCCCAAGATTTTGGATGGGAGATTCCAAAACTACCCCCATTCTCATAGTGCTTATGTCCATGCAAAAGCAATCAAGTAGAAACTGTGGCCCATGTTCTTCTCTATAGCTCCTTTTATCATGACCTACACAAGGAACTTATCCAATCTGTCATCTACAAATTGCCTGGGAGACCTGCTGAATTCTTTGTGAAGCCACGTCTTTCAGACAGGTCACAAATTGTGTTGCTAGTTTTTTTTTACTGCCACAGTGGCTGTCCGTAGAGTTATGATTGATAGCAAGTCCACTTTCTGATAGTAAAATAGACTTGCACGTCTCACTTGGGGGCATGATGTTGGCTTACCTGTTTTAATCTCTTGCCAGCTGTATATCCTCTAGCAGCTGTGGCGGGGGGGCATGGGCAGGCGGCGGCCGCGGGCGGGTGAGTGGGCGGGCGGCGACGCGGGCCAAAGGCGGGCGGCGGCGCGGGCGGACGGGTGAGTGGGCAGTTAGGATATCACTTAGGATAGAGGTTCTGTTCCTAGCTTGCACCCCAAATGTGTGTGTGTGCAAGCAAATTGAAGTTGGGAAAATAAATGGTAGTATATAATATATATTTAAAATAAATCCATACCTCCCACTCCCAGTCGAACCTCCCCCTTTATCCAATATCAGAAAAATAATCCTAACAAACTGCCAGAGAATAAATAAAGAATAAACTGCTATTCCCTTCAGCAGACAAAGCTGCAGGGAATCAAAGAAATTATTTTCTAAATTCAATTCCTTCCCTGCCTGCCTAACTTAAATCCTAAAGCCTCCAGCCTCCCTCCTCAATCTTGATTGGATCACACCAGCACCAGCAGCCAGCCCTCCTCCCTCAACCACATCCATACACCCGACTGTGATTTCTGGAAGGTGCCTCGGCTTTTAATGCCCTCCGAGACATCCAGAAGTGTCAGTCAAAAACCTGGCGATGCCATTGGTGGAATGGTTCAAAAAATTTCCATGGTCCCATCCCATGCCCAGCCCAAATGGGCAGGTCTAAAAAAATAATAAAATAAAATAAAATAAAATAAAATCAATACGACGTTTTATTGCTATAAAAACCCACTGCTGCTACTATTAAAATTCAGGCATTTAAAATAAATAAATTTCACATGTTTCTGTGGTGATTTGGTGTGTTTTTTGACCACGATTTCAAAAGAAAAATTGTGGTCGCCATTTTGGATCTCCCCCCCACTGCATGGCATGGCGAGACACGAGTATGACCCCCCAGCCTGGTGCAAGCAGCCCAGGATAGGAGAAGAGGGGGAAGGCCGGGGACCCCCCAGAAACCACCCCTCTGGTAGGTGCCAAAGCCTCAGGCAGGCATATCTTTGCCTGCTTTTTTGGCCGGGAGTCGAGGTTTTTGAAAAAACTTTTAAAAACTTTTTCTGTGCATTGCATTGCGCGATCGCAGTGATGCCACAAATGGAAACGAAAAACCCGACCAAATTTTTCTTTTTTCAGTTCAAGTTCGAGTTCTGATGGCTTAATTATCGTTACCATTTCCGTTACGAAACAGAAACGATAACCGAAAATGGAAACGACAATTTCACCGAGTCGTGCCCATGTCTAATTGACACTGTGGAACCTCTCAGTTTCCTCAGTCCTTTTCTGGTGGGCTTTCATGAGCTGGTAAATGTCACGTTTGCCTTCACATGCATCAAGGTTTCTGTACAGTTCCTCAAAGTGGATAGACTTTATTGTAGCTACTGCTTTCTTTGAACAAGCAGCACAGTGCTTCTTGCAGTTGTGAGTTCTCCTTTCAACTAGGAAAATATGACAGAGCCACTTTTCTTGGGGATGACCACCTTGACATTGTCAATCTTTTTACAACCAGGCTTTGTCATGCTAAGTTCAACCCAGGCAGCTGTTTTAATCTCTTGTTTTGCTTTGTCCCTTGTACTGTCTACAGTTATAATGGGAGGCAGTTGTATTTGAGAGATGATTCTTGCCTCTTTCTGTAGTAGTTTCCACCATTTGTTTCTCGCCGGACCATTATGGTTACAAACCATGATGGAGATGTGTAATCTCTAGGCTTTAAACCAGGGTACTTCAAGGGCCAGATGCAGGGGAGTGGTATCAGGAGACAGATATCTAGTCTTTCCCAAACCATCTTTGTGAGATACAGGAAGCTGGACTAGATGGGCCTTTGGCCTGATCCAGCATGGCTCTTCTTATGTTCTTATGTTCTGCTCTGCTTTCCCTGGGTGGGGCAATGTGGAGGTCACATATAATGGGCCAGTATTGGAAAGCAACTATCTCATGGGGTCCATTTTGCAGAAAATTCATGGGGAGGGCTGCGCGATTGCTGGAACTTCCCTCCGCACCATTTTCTGAGGGCACCTGCCGAGCTGTTAATGGCTGGAGACCTTTAAACCTCACCCAGTTGGTAACAGGGGGTCCCTGGTGCCAACTGGGCCAGTTTTAAAGGGCTCCAGACATTGACAGAGTGGCAGGAGCCCTCAGAAAATGGTGGGGAGGATGGTACAATGGCTGGACTTGCCCTCCGCACCATTTTCTGAGGGCTCCTGCCCAACTGTCAATGGCTGGAGCCCTTTAAACCTGGCCCAGTTGGTAACAGGGGGTCCCCGATAGTGTTTTGTTTCATTTTGTTTCATGACAAAACTACTTCAAAAATTCATTACTAATGAAATGAAATGAAACTACTAAAGAAACAAAACAAAACAAAAAATGAAATTTCCATTTTGTGCCCATCTCTATGGATTTTCTTTCATGAACTGAAAATTATATTAACAGAGGTGTTTTTAAATGGAGGTACGCCTGTACATTCAATTTCTTTATTTAAGGATTCCAGTTGACCTTGGCTCCTACTTCTCATATTCTATGTTCCAACTTCAAACTTTCCTTTTAATTCTGTACATATCAAACAGGAAGCATCCTTCTGGCTTTAATCTACTTGCATCATTAACAACAGAGCTGTACGTACATGTCTTTTAAATTCCTAATAGCTTTCTCTCCAGTAGTCTCATCTTCCCACAGTATCTCTTCTTTCATTCTTGAACATCTTATCAAAGGTTTTATTATAAAACTTTTGCTAGCTAGTTTCAAAACACATTTCGTCAGTGCCACTGGCAAAACTGGCTATATTTCAATGGCTAAACTGTCCAGACCAATGGTGAAAGTATATGGTCAATAGTTAGGAGCCATTGGACATTAAGAGCAATCAATACTGGCTTCAGTAATCATATTGTGACCTCCTATGGCCTCTAAGGAAACTATTAAGTACCTACAGAATTAGTAAATCCCAGATGCAACTTGATAACCAGTATGTTCTTAAACATATATTTGTTTAATACACAACACAAGTTCATCATAGTGCAGGGGCACAAAACAGTCAACTTTGCTTATACAGTAACCCCCGCCATTTCGCGGTTCAGGTACCGCGGTCCCACTACATCACGGGATTGCAGTACCTGCACTGCGGGGGTGGGGATCTGGTCACTCCGTGTGCCCCCCCGCACCTCCGAGAAGGCTGAAAGGCCTCAGAGCTGCGGGGGCGGGGGGGGCGGCGTCCCTCTCCACAGCCATCCTGGGTGCCTACGGAGGGCCTGGCAGCCGTGCTGGGGGCGGCGGCAGGGGGTGATTGGGTCACTCCGCACCACCACCCCATGCTCCTCCGAGGCTTTTGCAACAGGCGCACGATCGTCCCACCCGCCCCCAGGCCCCGCACCCACTTCTGCATATCATGGATTTTCATGGATCGTGGGTGGGGTGGGTCCCTAACCCCCACAATCAGCGGGGGTTACTGTAGTCTGGTATTGTTATGTCTTGTTCTACTTAAGGTAGCTCTAATTGTTTTTTCAAGGTGTGTGAGATGTTCAGGGAGTGTTTGGGTATGGCTACAACGTCCAGTCCTAGATGCCCTAAGCATATCCAATCTTGCCTGATTTCGGAAGCTAAGCAGGGTCAGCCCTGGTTAGTACTTGGATGGGAGACCACCAGGGAATACCAGGTGCTGTAGGCACCTGGAGTAGGAACTGGCAAGCCACTCTAGTGTTCCTGCCAAAAAAAAATCCATGGACATGGGGCCACGAAGAGTCCAACTCTTTAATATAAATACCACACTTGCTCTTAACTGTACTATGTCATAAGAAAGGATGTAATTCTTTAGCCATTATCCTGGACTATATCAGCAGTTCCCAAACTGTTTGCCATGGCACCTGGGCTGCTGATAAACCTCTGCAGGATACCATGGAGACATAGAAGTTGGTTGGGGAGAGGGGGAGTCCTCACTGGTGCCCACCATCTTTTTCCTTGGCTTTGCCTTGCCTCTCTTCCTTCTGGGGGATGGTGTAAAAGTGGCAGTGGCAGCAGGATGTCTCTGTTGTCTGTCCATGATTCTGGTGTTTTCTTCTTGCTGCCTCCATGTCATCACTGCTTCTGCCACTGCTGGCTTCTCTGCTGCTCCTGCTGGCTTCTGTGCCATCCCTGCCCAGTCCTTCACTGCTGCTCCTGCAGTGCCTGCTGCACTAGTGGTGGAGAAGAGGAAGCCCTCTCCACCAGCAAAGGAGGATGAGACTGGCAGGGTGGCCAGGTTCACCTCACAAGGGCTCCTTTCAGTCACCTCCCGTCACGACCAATCCACTCCCAGTGCTACTTTTCTGCCCATCCTTCTGAATAACCTTCCTCTCTTGACTTCTTCCCTTCGCTCCACATGTTCATTCCTCTTCGTCATCTACAAACCAGGCAGCCACCGCCATGTGCCGCTCCCAACTGGGTCATTTGACTCCTTCCCTCCTTTCATTATTTTCTCCACATTTCCCTTTCTCTTCATGCGCCATTCTCCTTCTCTCCCCCATCAGTTCTCCATTTTAATCCTTTACTTTCCTTCCTCCCTGAAGCCCATTTCTTGCCAGCCTTCTCCTAATAGCCCCTAGCCATACAGCCACATCCCCCAGCCACATAAGGCAACTCCTTCCCCCTCCATTCATTCTCCTGCCACCACTCCTCCTCTCCCTTTCTTTTCCTCTCTGCTCCCTCTCTCCCTCCCTCCCTTCCCTCTCACCTACTGGCCCTCTTACTGACCACTTACTGACTGCAACTCTTCAATATAATACTTTGGGGGGGGGAGTAGTAGGGGAAGTCCATCATCAGTAATACTTTGTTACATTCTATAATTATAAACTATTTTTAGGGATTAAAAATGGAAGTACTACTCAGGCTGGACTTCACCCCTTTCCCCCCACACAAAATATGATATTGGGGAGCCATGGCCAGTGGCCAGTAAATCAAAAGAATAAGTTTGGGAATTGCTGGATTATAGGATACAGCAGGGGAGGACCATATGCACACAAATGAGCTTGTATTTAATTAAGAAGACTGCTCATACAACAAATAATCCTTAATTTAATATACCTTCAAGGCCGTTGTTGTTTTCTAATTCTCTACATTTACAGCTGAAGCTTATGACATAACAGTACTCAGCCTTTAGCTGTATCTGCCAGGGAAATTAAACATCTCCAAAACCATATCTGTCTTCCATATCTGTAGAAAACAAACCTCTCAGCAACTCTACTTTGTTTCTATCAGTAGACTCTCACCTCAAGTCAGAACAGTCTCATTGTGTGGAGTGAAGTTATCGGATTTTAGCCTAAGAGTATTTCATTTCCTTGACCTCAAACTTTCCTTGCATATATCGACTCCCTGAAGTTATTACACAAGAATACTGTTCAGATAAGTTTTATTTCTGAGAACTTGTGTTCGCTCATCTAGGCCTCCAGTTAAATAATCATCACCCCCACCATCACCCACCCCCACCACAATGACTTTCACAGAGTTAGCATGTAGGGATATGTACAGGGATTGTTTTTTCCACATTTCTTTCTCTTCATGTGGTATCAAGGGTGCTTCTTTCATTTTCAAGTTTTTAACACCCTGGTCCATTCATTGTACTCTAGAGGAAACACCTCTTCATAGCCATGTCATTTCAACTTTCCTGCTTATATTTTCTGACACTCCTGAAGCCATGAAGAACCTTTTAAAACCTTTAAAAGATTACAAAGTATTCAGAGCCAAGACAACAGAGAATTAGTCTACTCCAAATCCCACAACAGTACATGAAAAAGAAAAAGTATTAATCAGACCTATGTAGAAACTAATTTTATTATCAGATTCACACAAACCAGTGACACACAGTCACAGTCACAATGTCCACCCCATTGACCAAAACCCTTACAGGTATTAAACAAAATCCCCCAAACTCCACAAATATATTTATTGTGAATATAATACTCAGTGGCCAAAATCCTGCTGCTTGGCACACTGAATTCCACCAAAGCAGCAGACTGAATCAAGTTCCATTGTTCTAAGGAGGCTATATTGACTCCATAAGTGGGAAAGGAAGCAGAAAATGAAGGCTAACTACTACTATTCATACGACTATGATGACGACAACAGCTACTACTACTATGCTGAGGATGAGGATGACGACTACCACTACCACCACCACCACCACCTCCACCATCTCAAAAAAAAACTTTTATAATATGGGGAGATTTCTGTCTCTGCACAACTTGATGAGTTTTCTTCTCTTTGAGGCCAACAGGCGATGAAAGTTCAGGCAGCAAAAATAATCCAAGAAAGGAAAGGGTACTATTAGATTTTTATAAATGAATGAATAAATAAATAAATAAATAAATAAATAAATAAATAAATAAATAAATAAATAAATAAATTTTGAAAAAATGAAAATAAAATGTACGTTGAGCTGACCGCATCTAAAATTTAAGTGCCAATGGTTTTCCGCTATTAAGTCGAATTGCTTGTACGTAGAGCCACTCGTAAGTAGAGGTACCACTGTATTACGATTAACATCACTAAAGTAGTCATGACTGATACTGATCCTAACCTACAAAGCACAAAATGGCCTGGGTCCAAGTTACCTCAAAGATTGAATCTCACAGTATGAACCAGCTCAGGTTCTAAGGTCATCAGGAGAGGCCTTTCTCTCCATCTCGTCACCTTCACAGATATGTCTCATAAGAACACATGAAAGGGATTTCTCTGTTGCTGCTCCCAGATTTTGGAACTCCTTCCCGCTGGAGGCCAGGACTGCCCCATCTCTGCTATCATTCTGGAAGCAAGCAAAGACCTTCCTCTTCAGGCAAGCTTTCCCTGAATGAGGGATTACCTATGTGACTTTTATATGGATTACCATGCATGATTACATTGACTGATTTCATAAGAACACCAGTGTTTTCCATGTTACTTTCCACCCCTCATAATGGATTTTTTTTCTTTTTGTGTGATCTTTGTAGCTTTAATGTTACCTTTTAATTTCTAAGATGCCTCTTCTAATTCCCTGTTCTTAACTTGAATATGTCTTAAATGTTCTGAGCTGTATATTGACCCTCGTTATTCTAAGCCACCTTGGGTCCTTTTCCAAGGAGAAAGGTGGGGTATACAGTAAATATGCAAAATAAATGAATGAATAAATGCTCCAAGGTAGCCTGCTCAGTGGCAGCTTGCTGCTTACTTCCAAACTTCATTCATTTCCTTTTGTCTGACTGCTCATACCTTTCATATATTGCCACTTTTCTGTTGCTGCCTTTTGGGGTTTTTACATATTTAGGTACAAAAATATAATAACTGACTAACTAAATAATTAAATAAATATTCCATGGTGCATTTCATTTGCTATTTAATTCTGTTGCCATATGTCCAAAGAAGTAGACTTCATCCATGAAAGCTATAATAGTTAGTCTTTAAGGTGCTAGATATTTTTGTGTTTTGTTTTGTTTTGTTTCTCTGCCTTTTGCCTGGAATTCTTGCACACACTAACATGGTTACATCTTCCAAATCTGCACCTTTGATGTCTATAGGTGCCTGGGAGTCCATTTCATAAGGTTCTTAAAAGAGGAAATGAACCAATGATTTGATTTTTTTGTTTCATCAAAGACCTGCTCTAGATCTCTGATCTGCCACAACAAGACCCGTGGTCTCTGAACATGACCTTCCATCTTCTGCCAAAAAAAAAAAAAAATGCCCACTAGGGGCCTGCCTGTGTGTGAATGGTGGATAAGCCAACCGTTCACATGGTAACTCACAAAGATACAGTACATCATTATTTCCCATGGGCAAGAAAAGTTTCTAGTCTATTACTGATGCATGCATTCCCTGTGACACTCTGCCCCTTAACTGGTGACCAAGAGGAGCAGTCATTTACTTAGTTTTTGTTTTTCTCACAAAGATGCAGTGGTTTCACCCAGGCCCATAGGACCTGTTTGTTTTCCAATGCAGTTTCTGATGTTCTGGGCTCCTGCATCCAAATGTATTGAATGCCTCTCTGGCTTGTGGCTTCTGCAGTTGTTCCTCCATTCTCTACAAGGAAAGCCACTGAGATGCACACATCTGAATTTGTTTGGTAGAAGAGTAATTTTCAAGAAAAAAAATGTAGATGGCATTTCACCAGCTGATACATAACTCTCCTATGAGCATGAAAGCCTGGGCTGATCTTTGTTGAATATGTGGCTGAATTTAAGAATCTTTTAAGACCTTGTGCTCTAACACATGTCCGTGTTGCATAAGATATGTAGAGAAAACAGAAGGCTTACAAGCATATAGGGTAATAACTTCACATTTAGTTGTCAGGCCACTTTCAAGGGCTTCTCAGTTATTTATGTAACCCCAAAATGCTCTGTAATTGTTAAATGGCAAGTGTTGTGTAGTGACAGAAACTGGATGACACAAATATATGGAAGATACTAAATAACATTCAGAACAATTGCCTTGTAATTTTCAGAGTTTCAGATCCTGCAATGTCACAAATGTTTACAAGACAGAAAAAAGATAGCATGTAATTACTGCCTCTACATTATATTCACTATCTAGGATGATTCCGATGTCAAATTCTCAATTGTATTAGGACTTATTTTCCTGTCAGCAGCAAGATCTCAGTTTGGGTAGTTTATCTGCAAGTGAACCTCTCTTGCTGTTCCTCACAGAACTGCCAAAGATTGACATCATTTCTGAAGTCAGCAAAAGCCGAACTGACATTTGATGAGATGGTGCAGCAACAATGCCGAAGGCTGACAAAGGAAAGTCACCTTGAGATCCAACAGTCTTAGTTCCAGTTCAAGAGTCATAGAAAATTCCAGAAGTTAAACCACAGCTATACAAGTTTTGAGGCTCTTCATGCCCATGGATTGAAGGGCAACACAGAGCATCTGTGAGACCCCTCCATAAACAAAGTACCAGAATATAGAGAGATATCTCTCTCCCCCCATCCCCAGCCTAAACCTGATGCCTTCCCATTTCTTCTTTGAGTACAGCAGGGAGCAGGGAGCCAGGCTCAACAAGCAGAAAACTAATCCAAGAAACAAAAAGACCAAGACAAAATTAAAAGCAAAAAAGAAAAAAGAAATGAAATAGAAATGGAAATGGAAATGGAATCTGTAAAAGAATGGGTAGGATCCAAAACACAACCTCATGCAGGTGGACTTAAAAATAATCCAGAGAAATGAGAGAAATCCCCAACAACAACACCCCCCCCAAATGTGGAAGGATTCAAGGTGAATGAACAAGCAGGCAGACAGCAAAAACAATCCATGTTGAAGAACCAAGGGCACAGTAATCCTATAAGGAACAATTGCAGCATTCCTCCATCCCCACCAGATTCTGAGTTCTTTTTGTAGATTAACTCCTGCTCCCATCCTCCCCTTGGACATTCTGATTGGTTGCTGACAGCTTCTTTTGCTACATTGTCAGATGAAAAATTTCTCAGACTATTTGACAAACAAAGGGTGAAAGAAAGGTTACACAAAAAGAGGGGAACACAGATTCAACACAAAAATGTCTTGTTCTTCTCTTTTATAGGCACAGAAATGTAAAAATGAATGCCCCTTCAAAAATCAAAGAACAAAAAGGCCACTATCATACATTCTCATCAAATTAATTACTTTCTTTATATCTTTTATAATACCAGTTTTATAATACCAGTTGCTTGCAATATTTCATTTTCATACTAATGTCTAAAATAATATAATCCTCTTTTATTTAATGAAGTTTTACTTAGTATTAGATTGCATCTAACACTTCATTATCTTTAGTCTCATAACTATACTTTTCTTTAATATTAAATAAATGTATTCCATTGTTCTAATGACTCTTTTTGTTCTTGTTGTTGTTTTGTTATCTACCATTAGCTATTCCTTCTTCAGAACCTAAAGGCATGCTGTAAACTACTGTAGGCTAATACTGCAGTCCTCTGTAGATAGATCTGCCAGTTGTAGGAGGTAAACATGGGAAGATTTCTCCTTCCCAGTGGTCTGTCTGTCTATATCAAAAATGATCTGTTAAACATATGAAGAAATTATTTTATATAGAATATGAAACAGACAGTGAAACTATATGAACATTTAAGGCAATAAATTATTTGCTTTTTCAACACATGCTAAGAGTATAATGTCTTAATCCATGGTAGGGGTGATGGACAACAGAATTGCAGTTCATAGCGAGATCAAAATAGATAGAAAATTCTCAGAAGTGGTTTTACCATTCTCTTCTTAGCCAATTGCTACTCGGTGTGGTATACAACAAGAAATATGACACATGTATTATATAATTACTGCAGACACTAAACAATACCACAAATAGAAAAAAAACAGCAAGACTGGCACCAAAAACTAATACGGATCACAAACTGCAGTATTCCTCTCCTCCTTTATCCACTGATCTATCTACTGGAGGAGAATCTCCCCAAAAACCTCTCTGAACAGCTCGGTTTTGAACATGCAAGGGGAGAATACCATTACACAATGAAGGTTTCACTGCTGAGAAAACTAGGTTTCTGGTTGCCATTTTCCAGGCTTATCTAGGTGTCAACATCTGAAGTCATGAAGTCTGTGCGGACAAAGTCTGATGGACAGTAGAACTTGGCAGAAGATGTTCAGACAAGTGCTGAGGTCACAAATAGAGATGGGCACGACCAGAAATTTTTTTTTGAGTTGTCGTTTTTCGGGACGGGTCCGTTTTGGCTTGTTTCCGATTTTCGCAAAAAATTTTAAAATTTTGTCGTTTCATCGTGTTGTTTGTCGTTTATCGTTACCACCGCGATTTCGCGCGATTTGATGTCCCTCCCAGTGAGTGGCGTCCTGCCGGAGCTAGGTGTTTTTGCGCCCTAGGCGGCGGGCAGGGTGGCGGGGGGGCATGGGCGGGCAGCGGCAGCGTCAGGGGGGAGGGGCGGCCGCGTGGGCGGCGGCCGCGGGTCCCGCAATGACCCAGAGCAGGCGGAAAACACTTTAAACTGACTTGCTGCACAAGACTGCATCGAATAAAGCAATTGCAATTTTTATTGCAAACAAAGTGGGCAGTGCACCCACAGCAGAGCTGCAGGCAGGGTATGAAAGGAACTTGGCTTGCCACCAAGCAAATGAAATTTTAAAATAAATCCACACCTCATCTCCCACTCAAACCTCCCTCCCCCTTTGAATCACTATCAGAAAAGAAATCCTAACAAACTGCAGGAGAATAAAAAAGAATAAACTGTGTTGCTATTCCCCACAGCAGACAGAGAATGAAAGGAATTATTATTATTTCCTAAAAATTCAATTGAATCAATTCCCTCCCTGCCTGCCTAACTGAAATCTAAAGGCTCCGCGAAATCGAAACTAGTCTAGCACAGCAGCCAGCTACACACAGCCCTCTCCCACCCATATCCAAGCCCGGACTGCGACTCTTCTGGGGGTGCCTTGCCTTTTTATGCCCTCTTGCACATCCAGAAGTGTCAGTCAAAACCTGGCCATGCGATTGGTAGAATGGGTCCAAAAATTTGCATGGTCCCATCCCATGGCCAGCCCATCATTGTGCAGGTGTAAAAAAATAAAAATAAAAATAAAATAAAATAAAATCAGTGTGACCTTTTACTGCTATAAAAAACCCACTGCTGCTACTGTAAAAATTCAAGCATTTAAAATAGCTAATTTTCGCATGTTTCTGTGGTGCTTTGGTGGTTTTTTGGACCACGATTTCAAAAAAAATATTGCGGACGCCATTTTGGATCCCCCCCGCACCGCATGGCAAATGGAGACGCCGGGGATGCCCCCTCCCAGCCCGGTACCAGCAGCCCAGGACAGCAGCCCAGAAACCACCCCTCTGGTAGGTGCCCTCAGGCAGGCATATTTTCGCCTGCTTTTTTGGCCGGGAATCGGGTTTCTTTTATTTTTAAAACTTTTTTTCTGTGCCACTTGACATCGCGCGATCGCCGCATGATGCCAGGAATGACAACGACAAATCAGACCCAATTTTTCTTTTTTCGGTTCGAGTTCAAGTTCTGAGAGCTTAATTGTCGTTACCGTTTCCGTTACGTAACGGAAACGATATCCGAAAATGGAAACGACAATTTCACCAAGTTGTACCCATGTCTAGTCACAAAGCATTTAGGGATGTTTTAATGCTAGAGCAAAAACCTTGAATCTGGCATGGAAATGGACCACTAACCAGTACAGGAGGAACTGAGTTGGGGCCACCAGATTAGTCAACAGAGAGACTAATATGCCCACCACATTCTGGACCTCCCAAAGACTCAAAACCTCTTTCAGGGGAAGCCCACATAGAGTGCATTATAGTAGTCATTTTTTGTTACTACCGGTATGTAGACCATTGGTGCTAGGGACCTGTCACCTAAGCAGGGATGCAACAGAGTTAATCACTAAAGTTGGCAAAAGACAAATTGCACTACAGTGGAGACTTCTTTTCCCATGTTTGGTGCCAGGACTAGGATTATACCCAGACTGTGCACTTGAGTTTTAATAGGGAAATCTTCCATGTTTAGGACAAATATTCTCCAGACAGTTAGGTGGATCCTGCAGTAACATGATATACGTTTTGACTGGATTCAACTTTAACCTCTTCTTCCATGTCTAATTCAGAACTGAGGCCAGGCAGCTTTCTAGGCACCTGGTGGAACCCGCTGCAGATGGCCTGAAGAAAGATAGATCGATGTATCCACATATTGATTACACAAAGCTCCAAAGCTCCTGTTGATCTCTCTCAGTGGCTTTATCTGCCACCTACCACTCCCACAGGTCCTGGGTGAGAGGCAGAAGGGCTATTTCCAGCATTCCATGTGGAGAGTTTGTCCTCAGACCCCTGATGCCTTCCAGGACCAGGCCCTTGCTCCTCTGCTGCCTGGGCTGCCCCACCTTTTGCCTCAACACCAGTCAGCTGGCTAAGAGAAGAAGGGCCTTGAAAAGCCAAGCCTGCTGAGGGCCTCCAAACCAGCATTCCTGTGGCAGGAGAGTTCTTAATCAGCTGCCACTCCCACAAGTTCTGGGGAGAAAACCCCACCAATGTGCTTCTCAGCCCTCCCAGGCTGAAGTCCACCTGTGCCTGTCTTCTGTGTGGGTGAGAGAAACCTGGAAGGGAGAGTCAGCCCCGTCAGCAGGGAAAAGGCTGCATGAGAGGGTGCCCATCCGCAAGGCTTTGGCTGGGGAACAGGAGGTTCTGGATGGGTTTGGGGGGCAACCAATAGAGATTATATAGGGCAGGGGAAGATTCAATAGAGCATGCCTGCATCGGAGGTAGAGCATGCCTGCATAGGAGAAGACAGTTTAGGTACCTTAAACCTATCCTAGCTCTATCCCCAGACAATCGATACCAGGTGACCGTATCAGCCAGCCCCCAGGCCACGTGGTGCTGTTAATGAATGCTAGATTGGCAAAAAAAAAAAGACTACCTTTATCCATGATTTAATTCTGGATGAGGGTACTGACCTGGTAAGGATTACTGAGACCTGGGTGGGATAAGGAGGAGGAGTTCCTCTGTCTCAGATATGTCCCCCTGGGTACTTGGTCCAGCACCTGGGTCACCCAGAGGGCCAGGGAGAGGGTATGGCCAATTTATAAGGATCCCATCTCCCTTTCCAAGTACCCTGTCCCCTTGAGAGGAGGTATTGTGTGTTGGGCTCACGAGACAGACTGGGGATTCTGTTTGTGTAGTGCCCACCCTGCTGCTTAGCAACAGTCTCCCTGCCTGAGCTGATTGAGGTGATCTTGTTCTTTGTGGTGAAGACTCCCAGACTATTGGTGCTGAGGGATCTCAACCTTCATGCTGATTCCACCTTGACAGGGGCGGCTTAGGACTTCATGGCCGCCATGACAACCAGGGGACTGTCTCAATATGTCATCAGTCTGACTCATGAGAAAGGCTATATACTTGACCTAGTATTCTCAGTGGGATTGGCAAAAGGATGGTCCAGATGTGGAGGGATTAACCTTGACCCCATTGTCATGCTTGGACCATTTCCTTGTAAAGTTGAGACTCTGCCACTGCTGCCCTCTTCAGGGGTGGGGAATCAATTAACATGATCCACCCCCAGAGACTTGTGGATCCCGAAGGATTCCTGAATGCTCTGGGTGAGTTTCCAGCTAATATGGTCATTGCTCCTGTCGAAGCTCAGGTCGCCTTGTGGAACAAGGAGATGGCCTGGGCAGTTGACACAATCACACCTAACCACCCTCTTTCAACCCGCAGCGCCTATAAGGAGCTTCAGGCAATGAAGCAGGTTGGGAGACAGCTTGAGTGCAGATGGAAAAAACATCACTGCAACTCTGACTGAACACAGCTTAGAGCCCATTATTGGGCCTATTCTGTGGCAATATGACGGGCAAAATGGCAGCATTTCTCCAGTCAAATTGCTTCCTTGGGGTGCAGCTCAGAAGAGCTATTTTGGATGGTCCAGGATCTTCTTCAACCAGGTAACCTGTTGGAGGTCGCAGACCACTCAGTGGCTCACTGTGTTAAATGTCCTGCCCACTTTGAGGGAAAAATTGCTCAGATGCACAGAGAATTAGACTCCACTATTGATACTGAGTCCACGGTTGTGTCCATTGTTCCAGGCTTAGGTCACAATTTATTGGATGAATTATAGTTGTTGTGACCCGAGGATGTGGATAGGGTGCTTGGATCTGTGCATGCCACTACTATACAACGTGACCCTTGCCCATCATGGCTAATAAAGGAATCTGTCAGGGGAGGTTTGCACCTGGGTCCTGGAGGCCATCAACTCCTTGCTGAGAGAGGGAGTGGTCCCTGCCCCATTAAAGGAGGTGGTGATTTGGCCACCCCTAAAAAAGCCTAGTCTGGACCCAGGTGTGATGGTTAATTACTGCCCAGTGGCTAACCTCCTTTATTTGGACAAGGTGTTGGAGTGTGTGGGGGCTGAGCAGCTCCAGGCTGTTGTGGATGAAACAGATTATCTAGTTCCATTTCAATTGGGTTTTAGGCTGGGTTATGAGACAGAGAGCACCTTGGTCACCCTGTATGATGACTTTTGGTGGGAGACAGACAGGGGGAGCATGTCCC
Source organism: Phrynocephalus forsythii (assembly GCA_029282475.1). Lineage (NCBI taxonomy): Eukaryota > Metazoa > Chordata > Lepidosauria > Squamata > Agamidae > Phrynocephalus > Phrynocephalus forsythii. Next base: position 8,698,692 of record JAPFRF010000007.1, on the reverse strand, counting down.
TGTTATTTCTCCTGGACCTCTCAACGGCTTTCAACACCATCGACCATGGTGTCCTTCAGGACGTATTGGCTGGGATAGGAGTGGCAGGCACTGTTCTATGGAGTTTCCACTCCTACCTGGCTGACCGGGTCCAGATGGTGGTGCTGAGGGATAGTTGCCCTGGCCCATGGCGATTATGTCACGAGATGCCCTAGGGCTCTATACTGTTCCCCATGCTATTTAATATTTACATGAAACCACTGGGAGAGGTTGTTAGGAGGTTTGGGCTGAGGAGTCAGCAATAAGCTGAGGACATTCAGCTCTATCTCTCATTCACCACCAATCCAGGTGTGGGGGTCTCTGTTCTGAACTTATGTCTGGGCTCCATAAGGGATGGGATAAGGGTGAATAAACTGAAGCTCAATCCAGAAAAGTCTGATGTGTTGTTGCTGGGTGTTCCACCTGATAGTTTTGAGGGCCATTCCCCTTTCCTGGATAGGGCTGCATTCCTCCTAAGGGACAAGGTCTGCAGCTTGGTGGGTGCTTCTGGACCTGGGTATTTCCCTGGAAGCCCAGGTGGACTCAGTAGCCAGGGGTGACTTTTACAGCTACGGAGATTATATCAACTTCACCCTTACCTGGATGAGTGGAATCTGGCAACAGTCACACATGCACTGGTAACAACCAGATTGGACTATTGTAATGTGTAACAGTCCAGTAATTGCAACTGGTACAAAACTGGGCTGCACTGCTACTGTGTGGTGCCACCATGCGGACTCATATCACACTGGTTTTAAACATTTACATTGGCTGCAAGATGCTTCTGGGGCCAATTCAAAGTACTTATATTTACATATAAAGTCCTAAACAACTTAGGACCTGGTTACCTAAAAGACCAGTTTCTTCCATATGAATCTGGCCATGCTGAAGGTGCCATCTCTTAAAGAGGTGAGGGGGGGTGGCATGTCGAAACAAGGCCTTCTCAGTCGTTGCCCCTCAACTTTGGAATGCCCTTCCCAAAGAGGCCCACCTGGCACCGACACTTTTGGCTTTTCAGCGCCAAGAAAATACTTTCCTGTTTACCCAGCATTTTAATTAGAATATTTGAATATTGTTTTAAACTGCATGTTATTCTGAGAGACCATTTGGTAGTGAGGCAGCTAAAAAATTCTATAAAATAAATAAATGAATAATAAATGTATAGATATGTGTGAAATAATATTGGGGAGATAAGCAATGGTGTAGCTAGAGTTTGGAGCACCCAGGGACAAAGTCAGTTTTTGCAACTTTTCCTCCCCCCCCCAACCGTGTCTCACTTACCCAGCAAGGGTGGGGGGAGATCCTAGGGGAACAGTGGGGGAGGGGAGGAAGTGTCTCTCCTTCCCATGCCCTCTTTGTGGGTCTCCATTCCAGTTAAAGCTCTCATGTACAAACTGCACAGTGTGCGGATAGTGCCAAGCAGGCAATTTTTTCCCCAGGCATCACCTCTGTAGCATGTTTCCCCCTCCTCCTTTCCTGCAGCTAAGGCTTGGTAATTGTTAGCCCTAGGAAAGGGGGAGAGGGAAGCAGGTGATGATTATTTTTCCAAAGCAGCACCTCTGTCACACACTTCCCTCTACTCATTTCCCCAGGCTAATGATTGCCAAGCCTTAGCAGCGAGGTGGGGGGGGGGAAGAGAAGGTGGGACAATTGATGGAGGTGCTGCTTGGGGGGGGGGCATTTCCTGCTTCCCTCTCCTCCTCTCCCCTGACTGATTGTCAAGCCTTAGCAGGGTGAAAGGAAGACTGCTGGCAGGATGGCACATGGCTTCCTCCTCCTGCTCCCCCTCCAGGTGCCCCCAGATTGCTGTGTGCCCTGGGACAAAGGCACTCTTCTGCCCCTCCCTAGTTATGGAAGTGATAACCATCCCCTCAGGACTGTACAACTAAGAAGTTATGGAATTTATGGCCTTCCCAAGATGTACTTTCTAGAACGGCTTAGGGAACTGTGAATGTTTAGCCTCCGTAAAAGAAGGCTGAGGGGGGATATGATAGCTATGTATAAATATTTGAAAGGATGTCATATTGAAGAGGGAACAGGTTTGTTTTCCATGGCTTCAGAGACTAGGACTCAGGGCAATGGTTTCAAACTACAGGAAAAGAGATTCCATTTGAACATTAGGAAGAACTTCATGACAGTTAGAGCTATTCAGCAGTGGAATATGCTGCCGCGGAGGGTGGTTGAGTCTCCTTCTTTGGAGGTTTTTAAGCAGAGGCTGGATGGCCATCTGTCGGAAATATTGTGATGGGGGTTCCTGCATTGTAGGGGGTTGGACTAGATGGCCCTTGAGGTCTCTTCCAACTCTATGATTCTATGATTCTATGATTCTATGAGTCACATTATCCCAGCTTTCCTCCCTTAGCAGGCAATCATACACCATGAAAAATGCTGTTTCGGTGCCATGCGGTGGCCTGAACTTCCCACCCACATGTGTGTGGGATATACTATGATATGCAAACACTATACTGACCTGTGATTTTATATCCATTCATAATTTATATGATACAGATTGTCTATCATATTATATGATGCACAGGCTGCTTTAAAAGAAGTCAGTGTATCAGTCCATGTATTTTTTAAAAATATGTATTTTATTTTCAATAAATATACAGCCTGCAGGCTTAACACTGTCCTCTTGCCATCTTCTTGCTGAAAACAGCTGTACCACAGGGGTTCCTGTGAACATTTCATTTCACTTAGTTTTTCAAGACTTCATCAAAATTGTGAAGTATTTACTATAGCCCAAAGACACAGATGAGGGAATATTTAAATGCAGGGGAAAGTAAAACCAATAGATTGCAGCTATTGGTCCTTTTGGGGAGAAAGGCAGGCTAGAAATAATTTAAATAAATAAATAAATAAATAAATAAATAAATAATATATTTTGTGATCTAACTCATACAAAGTAAACTAATATGTCTCTGATATGTCTACATATTGCGACACACACACACACACCTAAAAATGTTGCCAAAGAGGGAAGTGTAGGTAAATTGGAGTACCGAACACTGATGGACATAACCTAAGATCTGAATATGTTGTTGGTTTCTGCTGTGGTACTGCTAAAGATTCAAAATCCTACTCTAGTGCTGAGGCTGTCAGAAGTGAAACGCCTTCATACTTAATTATCAAGTGGCAGAAATTCAAATGCCACCTGTAATATTAACGGTGTGTCACCAGTGAAATCCATTCTGCTAACACCAATGCTGTCCAAGATTGGAAGCAGAATTTTCACACTTTAATGGCCTGCCCTTTTCTGACAGCACACCAGACTTTTCACACTATTAACTAACACTTTGCACTGAACTGTTGACAAGAGCACTTTGACAAATCTGAACAGCAGAAAACACCAAGTAAATCAAAAGCAGGTTTGGTAGGAGACAGACAAATAGGAAGAAGGAAGCATTTCAGAAGAGAAAACATTCAAAAAATTTGTTCACTCCAGACTACAGGGCGTGGGGGGTGGGGAGAACACTAAACTCACAGCCAATATTTCCAGGAAACCACAGAAACAGCACTTTCTTTAGAATTAAACCAGCTACACAGTTTTGAAATTCACTGAACTTCACCTCACCTAACATTTGCATGCTTTTGATCCTGATGGTGTTAGATCTTGTTGTCAGCACCATTTCTTTGCTTTCTTGTTTCCTTTGCCACCACTTTCCTTGGAATTATTGTTTCTCACTGCTGCTTAATCCCTTTGGCTGGGATTAGATTCCATTTACCATTTATCCATTGCCTTTATATATCAACATAATTCCAAGCATAGGCAGCTCATTAATGGTTGGAGAGGACTAGCACTCCCAAAGTTGTACCTCCCCCCTCTGTCAGTTCACAGGCTGCCTCAATAGCAGAACTGCAACAAAGGCTATATGGGCTCATACACTTTGCCAGGACTCCCTTTTATTTGCCCATTTTTGTATTTGTGGGCTATATAAGAACATATGAATAGCCTTGCTGGAACAGGCCACAGCCCATCCAGTCCAGAATTCTGTCTTACACAGTGGCTGACCATTTGCTTCAGGGTATTCCCAAACTAAGATTCCCTGCAAATGGTATTGACAAATATCCTGCCTACCTCACCAACCCAGAGGTTGTCCTTAGGCATCCATAATGATAGCCATTGATGCCCTTGTTCTCCATTAAATTGTCTATTTATTAAAGCTGTTAAGGATGACAGCTGTCACCCTTTCTTCTGGCGGGGAGTTCCACAGACCAGTGATCCTCTGGGTGAAAAAGTACTTCCTCTTTTTTGAGATATAGTACCCTAAAATTTCATGGAGTGCCCCCTAGTGCTAGTGCTGTGTGATAGGGAAAACAGTTTTTCCTCATCTACTTTGTCCACAGCATGTATGATTTTATAAACTTCAATCAGGTCACCTCTTAGGTGCCATCATTCAAGAGCGAAGAGGCCCAGCCTTTGCAGCCTCAGATGATAAGAAAGGTGTTCCAGTCCACTAATCATTCTGGTTGCCCTCCTCTGCACTTTTTCCATTTCCATAATATCCTTCTGAAGGTATGGTGACTAGAACTGTACACAGTACTCCAGATGGGGCCTCAACATAGATGTATAAAGAGGCAAAATGACACTTGCTGACTTATTTTCTATACCCTTCCTAATGATCCCTAGCATTGAGTTTGCTATTTTCACTGCTGTGGCACACTGGGTTGACACCTTCATTGAGCTGTCCACCAGGACACCAAGGTCCCTTTCCTGGTTTGTTTCAGAGAGTTCTGACCCCATCAGATTATAAATGTAATTTGTTGTTGTTTTGTTTAGCCCCAACGTGCATCACTCTGCACTTGCTAATGTTGAAGCTCCTTTGCTAGTGGTTTGCCCACTCCCCCAGTGTCAACAGATCCCTCTGGAGCTCCTCACAATCACTCTCTGTTTTTACTGCCCTGTATAATTTAGTATCATTGGCAAATTTGGCTACCTTGCTATTTACTCCTTTTTCTAGATCATTTATGCAGAGGTAGAAAAGCAGAGGTCTCAGTCCAGAACTTTGAGGGACCCTACTCTTTACCTCCCTCCACTTGGAGAAGTGTCCATTTAGTGCTACCCTCTGTCTCCTGTCCCTTAGCCAGTTACTGATCCAGGACAAAATTTGTCCCTTGATTCCATGACTGGCAAGTTTATTCAAGAGCCTTTGGTGTGGCTCCTTGTCAAAAGCCTTCTGAAATTCCAGATAAACAATGTCAACTGGATGTCCCTTATCCACATGCTTGTTGACACTCTCAAAGAATTCCAAAAATTTAGTGAGGCATAATTTGCCCTAGCAAAAGTCATGTTGGCTCTTCTTCAGCAGCACCTTTTCTTCTATGTGCCTATTAATTTTATCCTTTGGGATGGTTTCCATCACTTTACCTGGGACACATGTCAAACTGACTGGTCAGTAATTTCCTGGATCACCTCTGGATCCTTTTTTGAACATTGATGTTACATTTGCTACCTTCCAGTCATCGGGCACAATGCCTGATTTGAAGGAAAGGTTATATATTTTTGCTAGGACCTCAGCAATTTCATCTTTAAGTTCCTTGAGAACTCATGGATGGATGCCATCTGGTCCTGGTGATTTGTTAGTAGAGATGGGCATGAAATGAGCAATTTTTTGTTTTCATTTTTGTTTTTTCGTTTTGTTATGTAACGAAATGAAAAACGAATTTTGTCTCCAAAATGAAATGAAACTAACCAAAACAACAGAAGTTTTGTTGTGTGTTTCGTTTTCATTGCGGCAAATACATTGAACTGTAATGAATGCTAACAAAACAGCAATTTTTCATTTTTGTTTTTGTTTTTTTGTTTCATTATGTAACAAAACAAAAATATTTTTTGCAAAAAATCACAAAAAATCAAAAACGAACCGAAATGGACCCCCTAAACGACAAAGGACAAACAAAACACCATTTTTTTTTTAGTCATGCCCATCTCTATTTGTTAGCATTTATTTTGGGAAATACAGTGGTACCTTGGTTTATGAGTATTTTGACTGGGCAAAAATTTCTGATGATTTTTGCCTTGATCAACAAGCAATATCTTACAAAATGAACGTTGGGAGTGCTGGCACCTGCCACTGGGTCGGGGCCACTGGCTTCCATCTGCTGTGGCCATAGGATTAAAGCAGCACCCGCCAGCCCTTCATCTGCAACACTGTGGTAGGGCTGACTTTTTGCTTGATGTGGTGGCACTGGCTTTTCACCCACTAAGAGCAGGTGCTTGCCTGAATGCTGTTTTTTTGCCCACTGCAGCTATGGCAGCTTTTCACCATCCAAGTCCAGCTTCTCCAGGGTGCCCAGTGTCTGCAGGGCCAGAGGGAAGGCGTCCAGCTGGCTGTACCTGCTTGTTATCACACCAGCAAGGCAGGCGGTTGTGGTTCAGGTTGAGCTCGGCCAGGTATCCAGCTGCCAAAGGATGGCATCCAAATGTAGCTGCATGAGCCAGTTCTGGTGCAATGAGAGTACACTGAGGCTGCCACCTACTGCAGTGCACAAGCCTCCGGGAAGCTCAGCCACCTCTGGGTTGCTCTGTTCCGAAGCAATCCCCTCGTTGCCATGGCTGGAAGTTTCTTCCCCAAGCATAAGGCAGCATCTTGCCATCTCTTCAGGAAGCTCTGTATCGACCATGGTGCCCCAGCTGCGTCAGTCCTAAAGGGCACCAGGACTGGAGCACAGATTGGCCCGGGGATCACTATGCTGCTGCCTCCAGGGATCCTTCTTGATGCTGGGCTAATCCATTCAAACCTAGGGGTAGGTGCCACAGCTGCTCCCACCCCCAATTCACTCACCGTGCAAGAGGAGGAGGAATAGTTGCACCTGGGCAGATGCACCTGGCCTACATGGCTGGCAGCCCCTCGCTGCCACAGCTGGCAGACCTTTGCCATGGCTGTGGTTCCAGTGACCTCTGGCCTAAGCCAAGCTGTGGTCCTGGCTTCCAGTCTTCACCAGGGGTCCTGATGCTGCAGCTGGCAGCTCCCTGCCATAGCAGTTTCCCCATAGGAAACAATTAAAACTGGGGCCCCAGAAAGAATCATCAGGATCACTGGCACCTGACTGCTAGGTCAGGACCACTGGCTTTTGACTGCTGTGCCTCCAGAATTGAAGCACCACCCACTAGCCCTTCACCTGCTGCTTCATGGCTGGTCCAGTTTTTTTGCTTGCTGTAGTGGCACCAGCTTTTCACCCACAAATCAATTTATTGATCATGACGAATCACAAATCAAAACAAATCACAATTTGTCTGAGTCATGTCCATCTCCAATATGCAACCTTGTGGAAAGTTTGCACAGAGTTGGGGGCTGCCTTGTTCCAGCAGTGAAGAATGAACAGAAGTGCTTTTTTACATCAAAGCGTGGACTGACAGTGTAACACTGGATAAGTACATCAGAGTTTATGGGAATTGCAAACCCTGGATGACTGCTGAAGTGAGATTACTGCTGAGGACTCAGGACTCTGCCTCTAAGGCAGGGGACAGGGACATATACAGAGAGGCAAGGGCTAGAAGAGGCATTAAGGTGGCAAAACAACAATATAGTTCTCCACAAAGTGGAGAACTATCTAGATGATAACAGCACGGAGCAAGTATGGCAGGGACTGCAGCACCTAACCAACTACAAGGAATACACGAGGAACATGGTCAGTGCTGATGCCTTGCTGGCAGAGAAGCTGAACATCTCTTTTGCTTGCTATGAGGTAAAAAGACCAGACCCTGGAGTTTTTGCCTGCAAGTCTTCTAATTTCCTGTCACTCATTTTATATTAACATCGAGTGAGAGCTGTTGTTGAGGGCTGTGAATCCTAGTAAAGCTTCAGGCCCAGATGGGGTGCTGGGGACAGTGGTAAAGAATTGGGCCAATCAATTATCAGGGGTCCTAACAAGGATTTTGAACATCTCCTTGAAAATGTCGCGTTCCATCATGTCTGAAAGCAGCCACCATCATCCCAGTCCCAAAGAAAACAGCAATTACCTGCCTAAGCAACTACAGACCTATATCATTAACGTCTGTAGTGATGAAATGCTTTGAACGGTTGGTTCTCAAATACCTGTACCTTAGGATATGCCTTCCACCAGATTTTGATAAATACCTGTTTGCCTACAGGAGAAATAGTTCAACAGAAGACTCCATAGCTACTGCCTTCCATTGCATAGTGAGCCATTTGCAGAAATCTGTAAACTATGTCAGGATGCTTTTAGTTGATTATAGCTTGGCTTTCAATACTATTCTGCTGAGCATTCTTAATGAAAAACTGACTGACTTGGATCTACCTTCTTCTCTCTGTGACAGGATTAAGGACTTTTTGAGGGACTGGCCACAAATAGGGAGGATTGGGACTGTCATATCTACCTCCCTGAAGCTCAGCACTGGCTTCCCACAGGACCGTGTGCTTACTTCCTACCTGTACTCATTGCACACATATGATTGTGTATCATCTGACCCATCCACTGTGATAATTAAGCTTTCAGATGATACCACCATAATAGGCCTTATTACAGGTAGAGACGAAACAGTGCATGGGAGGAAGGTAAAAAAAAATCCTCATGGTACTTAGAAAACAACTTGCACCTGAATATTAGCAAGACAAAAGAGATGGTGTTAGACTTCCAAAAGAAGAGAGAGGAACCTGCCCCACTGAATATTGGGGAGTGGTATAGAGAGGGTTTCCTCCTTTAAATCCCTATTTTAGTGAAGATCTCACGTGGAAAACTAAGACAACCAGGTGGTCAGAAAGGCTCAACAGGAACTCCATTTCCTTAGGGTCTAGTGAAAGAATAAAGTGGAACAACAACTGATGACCTCCTTTTATCAGTCCAAAATAGACAGCGTCCTTTCATATTGCATCACAGTGTGGAATGCCAGTTTGACAGCCATGAATAAAAAGACATTACACAGGGTGGTGAGCACAGCACAAAACTTCATGGGCTGTCCCCTGAGTCCACTAGATGACATCGCTAGGGATCACTGCCTTAGGAGAGCGATGACACACACCCCAGTCAGCACTTCTTTACTCTCTTACCATCGGGCAGGAGTTATAGTATAGCCAGCCATACCAATAGGCTGAAAAATAGTTTCTAGCCATCTGCTGCTAGACTTTTAAATGGAAAATAACTCCATGTCAACATAATACAACAGACCTGTGGGGCCAGCGAAGTGTGTAACAAGTCCACAAGGTTTGGGATTGTCACTTTCATTGTGTTTGGGATGGATGTTTTTGTTGTTGTTGTTGTTGTTGTTGTTGTTGTTGTTGCTGCTGCTGCTGCTGCTGCTGCTGCTGCTGCTGCTGCTGCTGTTGTTGTTGTTGTTGTCGTCATCATCATCATCATCATGATAATCATAATCATCATTATCATCAAACTGTCACACAGCAGACAAAATAACTATGCTGGATGTTGTATTACAAATCACTAGTTGAACACTTCCCAAAAGTTTAGGACTACATGATGTATCAGCGAATTATGTGAGCAGATCCCACTAAGGTGGCTTTCTGCAGCTGAGTGATGGTGACTTTATCAACTCCAATTTCTTCTAAATACTTGCTTAGCTCTTTAGGCACCGCACCCAGTGTGCCAATTACCACTGGTACCGGTTTATGCCAACTTGCTCTGAAGTTCAGTTTTCAGATCCTGATATTGGGTAAGATTTTCAAGTCTGAACCTGCATGAGGCATCCCTGAGAACAGTTGTGCAGGTGCATGTGATTTTGAGGATATATTATTGCAACACTCTTTATTAGAGATGGGCACGACTTAGCGGTATTCCTGTTTCCGTTTCCGTTACTCATATCCGTTACTCTACGGAAACGGTAATGGGAATTACTCCGCCAGACTTCAAGCTCGAACCGACGAACGAACAATTTTGGTCTGATTTGTCGTGCTCATTACTTGCATCGCGGCGATCGCGCAATGCCAAGCGGCACAGAAAAAAAGTTTTTAAAAGTTAAAAAAAAACCGATTCCCGGCCCTAAAAGTAGGCGAAAACTGTCTGAGGGCACCTACCAGGCCAGAAGGGTGTTTTATTTGGGGGGGAGGTTTCCCCGCCCCCCTCTCCTTGGCTATTGCTACTGCTGCGCTGCTGGTACCAGGCTGGGAGGGCGCATCCATTTGCCATGCAGTGTGGGGGATCCAAAATGGCGACCACAATTTTGTTTTTTGAAATCGTTGCCCCAAACCCCACCAAAGCACCACAGAAGCATGCGAAAATTAGCTATTTTAAATGCTTGAATTTTTACAGTAGCAGCAGTAGGTTTTTCTTGCAAAAAAAAAGTCTCCGTTGATTTTATTTTATTTTATTTTATTTTATTTTATTTTATTTTATTTTTTTACACCTGCACATTTGCAATGATGGGCTCGCCCATGGGAGTGGACCATGCAAATTTTCCACCAATCGCATGGCCACTTGACCAGGTTGACCACAGAGACTTCTGGGATGTGCCAATCGGGCATAAACAGCCCACTAATCGTAGCCCAAACCCGAACCCTAAGCCTAAGCCTAACCCATACGCCAGTACACTGTCCTTCTAAGTGGGTCAGAGAGGCACCCAGAGGTGCACCCCAATACTCACCCTAACCTCACCCGTAACTAGCCTAACCCTAGCCCTTGCGCTAACCCGTCTTAACCCTAAGCCAGATCTACTTGCATTGCACTACATGCAAGTACGTGAGACACAGCGGGTGCAAAGAGTCTGCCAGTCCATCACTTGTGGCTCTGGCTGACTCCTGCAGCTCCCTCCAGGAGCCCGCTACCCCCCCAAACCAGTACTAATGACAACAAAAAAACAAAAAAATGAACCGACTAATTTTTGCAAAATTTCGCGAAAAACGGAAACGAGCCGAAACGGACTGCCTCCGACACACGACAACTCAAAAACGTCATTTTCCCTAGTCGTGCCCATCTCTACTCTTTATGTGGGGTTGCCCTTGACTCTTATTCAGAGACTTCAGGAGGTCCAAAATGCAGCAGCCAGATTGGTGGATGGTGCGGGCAGATTTGACTGCATCACCCCATTTCTGGCTCGTCTTCATTGGTTGCCTGTTGTGTCCCAAATAAGATTCAATGTATTGGTTTTGACTTATAATATCCTCCATGGCTTGGGACCAGAATACCTGGAAGAGTGGATCTTCCAAAAATCAACTGGGGCCCGTCCCACCAGAACATTGCAGGCCTTCTCACTTCAGGTGGCCACACCCAGGGAGGGTAGGAAATCGAGTACTTGGAACCAAGCCTTCTCTGTGGCTGGCCCCTCACTTTGGAACCATCTGCCAAGTGAGATGCACCTAGCACAGTCCCTGCCTGCCTTTTAAAAAGCACTTAAAACCTTGATTTTTAGAGGCATTTGGCAAACATTAGGTTTAAAAAAAAAAAACCACCATCTTGCCAAGTATCTATTACTATATTTGTTCTTAGTTTTTATGCATTTGTGTTTTTATTTTGGGTTATTTTTTTTAAATCCCTTATGCTGTTAACCACCCAGAGTTCCTTTGGGAGGATGGGCAGTATAGAAATGCATAATAAATAAATAAATAAATAAATAAATAAATAAATAAATAAATAAATAAAAATAAAAAGTTGTTTCTCTGTGACTCTGGTATAGCAATATCAATTATCCACACATTTTTCTTCTCCATAATCATAATATCCAGGGTATTATGCTCCAAAACCCTGTCTGTCTGTATTCAGAAGTCCCAAAATAATTTTGCATGCTCATTTTCAGTCACTTTTTCAGGCTTATGATCCCACCAGTTCTTTGCTACGGGCAGATGATAGTTGTGACACAAATTCCATTGGACCATTTGAGCAACTACATTATGGCATTGTTTGTAATCAGTCTGATCAATTTTCTTGCAACAACTCAATATATGACCGATAGCTTCATCCACCTCTTTACAGAGTCTACACGTGGGGGACTCAGCTGATTTTTTCTATTCTAGCCTTAATTGCTTGTTCTTGAGCTGCGAAAATCAGGGCTTCTGTCTCTTTTTTCAGTGTTCCATTGGTGAGCCATAACCAGGTCTTTTCCTCATCAACTTTTCCTTTGAATTTTTTGAGGAACTGCCCATGCAGTGCCTTCTTATGCCAGCTATTGGCTCGTATCTGCATTGTTGTTTTCCTGTAGTGACCCTTTGTTTGCTTTACTTTAAACAGCTCCCTGTTCTTAACATCCAATAATGCTGGCTCTGTACCATTTTTTACATAATCTGCCAACACATACTTTTCTTCTTGAACTGTCTGCTTCACGTGCAAAAGACCTCTACCACATAATTTTCTACATAAATACAGCCTGACAATATCACTGTGTGGATGTAATGCATAGTGAATGGTCATAAGTTTTCTTGTTTTCCTAACTAGACTACCTAGCTCCGTCTGAGTCCAGTTTATGCTAGTGATATACCTGATGATGATGATGATGATGATGATGATGATGATGATGATGATGATGATGATGATGATGATTTGTTTAAATAGGTTTGTCCTCTACAGGCCCTTTAAAAAGCTAAAATTTGAACCAAAGCTCCAAGTTTCCTATTGTTGAAATTCCTACTGCTGAGGAGCTCAGAGATTTCTGGTGTATGCTATCTAGTGACTGAAGACAAAAACATTTTTAATTAATCAGCTTTAATAATCTATACATTTTAAAAATAAAAGAATTCAAAGTGCACATTTATGAGGATTCCCTTAGTATTTGTATCACATTTCACGTGCCTCACTTTATTGGTCTTTGAACTATGGGACAGATAGACATGTACATACAATTTTTACATATGTCTTCAAAAGGTGCAATAATACATCATGATAACACTTTTTCATATTGTCTCAGGCTTCTATGCTGTTTTTGTGAAACAAAATTACATACAAAATATATGTGTATGCTTTAATGGGAGGTCTGTAATAGGGATGGGCACAAAAAAAAATGAAATGCTGTTTTGTCGTTTCATTACATAATGAACCAAGATGAAACAATGAAGCAGCATTTCTTACAGATGAAATGAAACAGTATTTTTATCCTGTTAAAACAAACTGTTTCATTCAGTCTATAAAACAGGCCCTTACCGACTGGGCTTGCTGCTGCCACTACCATTGCTGCCACTAAACACCCCAGCTGGAGAGGGTGATCAGGCTGTAGGAGGCTCTGCGCCCATCGCCACTGCTACTGCCCCTGAGGAGTTTAAAAGACCCACCACTTCTCCTCCCCCCCCCAATGGGAAGTGTAGCCAGAGAAGCGGCAGGTCTTTAAAACATTTTTTTCACTGCAGAAGCAAGCGCTGATGGCCACCATGGGCGCTTGCTTCTCCTGCAAAAAAAAAAAAGAAAAAAAAGTTTAAAACACCCACTGCTTCTCCTCCCCCTAATGGGAAGCATAGCTAGAGAAGTGGTGGGTCATTTAAATGTTTTTTTCACTGCAGAAGCAAGCGCTGATGGCCACCATCAGCGCTTGCATCTGGAACAAAAAAAAAAAATATTTAAAAGATCCACTGCTTCTTCCCCCAATGGGGAGCGTAGCCAGAGACATGGTGAGTCTTTAAAATTTGCTTTAATTGCTTAGGTTTTAATTCTGTACAATTCGTGATTTATCTGTCTTGTCCTGTCTTATTTTTAGTATTTTTTTTTGTAACTTTGTCTGGCTATTGTAGCCTCGTGTAAGCCGCTTAGGGTACTTGTAGATAAGCGGGATATAAATCCAATAAATAAATAAATAAATAAATAAAATAAATAAATAAAATGTGTTTTTCACTGAAGAAGCAAGCACCGATGGCCACCATCAGCGCTTGCTTCTGCAGCCAAAGAAGAAGAAGAAGAAGAAGAAGAAGAAGAAGAAGAAGAAGAAAGATCCTAATGGGGAGCATAGCCAGAGAAGTGCTGCCTCGTGAGGCAGTGGGAAGGCTTCTCGGCACCTGCTGCCCCTGGTGACACTACACATATCTTGCGGAGCTGCCTAGTGATGCCGCTGGAGCCCTGCCAGAGCCCAGAAGCCCCCAGAGCCTAGAAGAAGGAGGAGGAGTGGTGAGTACAAGCCCCTAGAGAAATGAAACATTTCTTTATTGCTTCATTTTGTAATTTAAAAAAAAAAACAGTCGTATGAAACAGAACAAAACAAAATGTGGGGGGGGGGGAGAGACAAAATGGAATTGAAGAAAACACAGTTTTTCCATTTCATGCCCATCCCTAGTGTCTAACATTTCCCCCTAATAAATTGGCTAAAATTCTGCTGTGTAAATTATAAGAGTAATAATGTTCTGGCCATAGGTGATTTTTCATACATAAAAACTTCCTACATTTGTTCCATGGCTTTTATGGCTCCTGTGCAATCTCCTTCATTGCATGGAAACTATGGAAACTGTCAAATGAAAGGAGAAATTTTTATTAGCATTTAAAGATGGGCACAAATTGCAAAAATTGTGTATTGTTTCATTTTTCCTTTTGTTTATTTCTGTTTTCAGTTTGTTTCTTTTGAAATGATTTTTTTTTAAATGAACAAAATGAAATGGAAATTCATTTTTGTTTTTTGTTTTGTTTCATTTTTAATTTTTATTTATTTTTCTTTTTTGAGAACTAGTTGGGACTGATTAGCACATTTTTTCTCCCAAGTGCTGATCAGCTGGTGTGTGGAGCCCTGCCGGTGATCGGCACTTCTTTTTCAAGCACCAATCAACTGTCATGCGGGGCCCTGCTGGCAATCAGCAGTTTTTTTCCAAGCTCCAATCAGCTGGTGAGTGGCCCTGAGCATCAGCTGATCGGCACTTATTTTTATTATTTATTTTGACAAGCACAAGCACCAGGATCAGCACTTGTCAAAATAAATAATAAAAAAATGAAAAATTTAAAAATGAAATGGAACAAAATGAAAATTTCCATTTCATTTTGTTTCATTTTTAAAGGCAGTTCGTTTTTTATTTCATTAGGAAATAAATTGAACAATGAAAAATGAAATTTAAAAAGTCATTTTATGCCCATCTCTATTAGCATTAATCTCCTTTTACTAGTAATGCCATCTGACAGCAGTAGTTTGGTATTTTAAAAAATCCTCCTTCAGTCCTGCCATGATGAAAAGGATTGCATGGGAGTCAAAAAGCCATGAAACAGAAGTCAAAAGTTTTCAGTTACAAAGAGTCATCCCTGCGAATGACACCACCACCCTTCCAAAGTTGTAATTAGACTGATAGGATTTCAGTTGATATATTTTATCTTGCCTGCCTTCATGTGTTTTGTTTTGTTCATTCAACTTTTTTAATGCAACCAGTAGTCTGTGGGAACCAACAGCTGGAGATTCTTTTGACACTCTGTATGCCCAAAACTGAGGAAAGATGGTAAGATCATTAGGATGAGAATGAATTAAAGAAGGTGAGCTTGAAAACACAACAATATTTTCAATAAGCTCTTCATGATGAAGGACAAAAAAGACCAGATCATCTTGGACCACCAAGCAAAAGCATATTTGTGTTTTTACTTACTGTACTCACTAATTTACCCACTAACTTTTTAATTTCAATTCTTTAGTAAGCCACACATCATTAGGAAAAACAGCAACAACACAGGTGTGTGTGTGTGTGTGTGTGTGTGTGTGCACACACACACACACACACACACACACACACACACACACACACACACACACACACACACACACACACAAAACAAAAATCATAGTCTCACAACAATAATGCAATTATTTTCAATAGTATCCTGATGCAGTAACTTCTAAAACAGTTAACATTATTTCCGTCCAATACAAAACCATCTCTACCAGGTTTCTCAATGGCCACCCCGCGCCACCTTGTGTGGTGCAGGGGACGGCTTTGCCGGCTGGCTGGTGGCAGGCGGTGATTGGCTACGCTCCTGGTGTAGCTCACGCTACGGAGCACAGCCTTTAAAAGGCTGGCGCCTCCCCATCACCACCTGGCCGTCCAAGCTGCCATTCTTCGAGGAGGACGAAGAGGAGGACACCTTACCTTGTGCTGCCTCGTCGTCTCGATCCGGCAGTGTTGAGTTTTGTCCCGGGAATGGGGTGGAGGGAGGGTTACCCCTGCCAAGCTCCGTGAGCTTGCGGTGGTTGCGGGTGGCGGGAGGGAACCGGGACGGGTGTGGAGGGGATCCCTTGACTTTTCTGCCTTCTCTTCCATTTGCCTTCAGCTGCTGCCGCACTACTGCGCGCAACAGCTGATAGTCGGGAATTCGCTCCTGACCCTGGCTGCTGCTGCTGCGCTACTGCGCTCACCAGCTAGGTCCGCCGGCCGGTGGGCTCGCCAGAGCTTCTTTACCTGGGAACAGGTTGGAGTTGGGTGGGGGGCGGAAGTTGAGCATGCCTGCAAAGGCACTAGGTCCCGCGGGGCCCGCCGGTTTGAATCCCTGCTGGGTTGCTGATTAAAAAAAAAAAAATAAAATAAAATAAAAATAAAATATAGCAGGGAAGTTTTCTCCTTTCAGGGCAGCAGGCCCTTCGGGGCCAGCTGGTCGGATTCCTGCCGGACCTTGGCCCTGCCGGGGCACTCAGTTCACATTATAGATAGTTTCTTAATTAATTATTTACATAAATGAATAAATAAATACTTCTAAGTCATTAACAGTCCTAATTGGGGCAGGCCGTGGATTCTCTGCTGGGGATCCTGACGGAATACTGGCCTCCAGTACTCCACATGGTCATTGACCGGTGGCCATTTTGGTTGGGCCCAAATTTTATCCACTTCAATCCAGCCCCCAGGTGGGCCATTTGGGTGTGAGCCCGGACCCTATCGATCTCTCTACACGGGGGTGGATTGGGGGCCCACTCATTTTTCAGGGTGCCACCCCTGTTTTAGCAGGAGCAACTCAGTCCACTGCGGCCAGCCGGGCTTGAATCCACCGGCCATTTTTGTGGCTCATTATCTCAGGCAAGGCCTTTGGTTATCTGAAGACATCAGAGGGCGCATCATCGTTACTTGGCAGCTCTCACATAATTAGTGCTCCTCTTTGGCATGTCTCCCCTTACATCCCCTTATCTCCATCTGGGCTCTAATCATGCCTCCCAAAAAGGCGACCTCCAAGGGCAAGGGCAAGGCCCCTCCAAAGAAGAGGCCTCTCCCTCCATCCCCCTCTGACTCACCCTCATCGTCTGATGATGAGTGGCTGCGACTAGTGGCGGCCTGGAAGAAATTTTCCCATTTGGAGCATGACAACGCTGAACGCCGGGGCATGGCTTCCTCCTATGGGGGCGGTCAGGCCGCCGGGGAGGCAGGGAGCCAGGGCAGTTCAGCTCTAAAACTAATGGGTGACCTGATGTGGTCTCGCATTAATTCCCTCGAGGCTTCATTAGCCGGACCTTCGGGCCAGGCTACTGTAACCTCTCTCTCTAGGACGTCTGAGGCTTCAACCAGTGCTGCGGAACCTCGGGTCCCTTGCCGGCCGGCCGAACCACTGGCCCTCTGCACGACAGCCACTCTCGCCACCGAGGACGTCCAGCACCAGGCCATGGACTTATCGGGTACCATGGAGACACGTGGCTCGCTGCCGATTTTGACTTCGACCCGGCCAGAGTTTGGTGAGTCACTGCCAGTTTCCACATACACACCCAGACACGTGACCTGGCCTTGGCCTAGTGCCACGAGAGAGACCCAGGAACATGTTGAACCCCCACGCTCTCGTACAACAGCCAACCCACCGCCAACTCGGAGGTTGGGGTAGTCTGATTAGGGCCGAGGTGGCTGCCCAAACAGACCCGGTTCTAGACCTGTCAGTGTCCACAGCGTCCAAGCACGGGGAAGGTCGGGAGGCTTCTCAGCCGCGGCAATCCCAGCCACTGCTACCCAAAGATGACAACCCCACGCAATCAGGGAAAAATGAGCATCCCGAAGGTGATGAGTCCCTTCCATTAGGGGATCACCTTTCGGAAGCTATGGTAGATAGGATAGTTGCCGGCAAGTACATTGACATCTTTGACCTGTTAAATAGAGAGATTGACACGAAGGACCTAGAGAAATTGGATGACAAGGAAAAGGAACGGATCCGGAAACGCAAGCCGGACCGTTCCTGGAACAACTGGTTGAATGCCTTCGTGATGTACGCGGGCATTTATTCAAAAGCGCACCCCCACAAAGGAGCTGATCTCTGGCACTATTTGGATCTAATAAACAGGGCTCGTCTTGATTTCCCGAATATGGCATGGCTTATGTACGATGAGGGGTTCCGTAAGCGTATCGCTAAGGACCCCACCTTGCGCTGGGACAGACCCCATAGTTACCTCTGGTTGAGGGTAATCAGCTCCAACCACTCGGAGAGGTTTGATAGTGGTCACCCGGTTTTGTGTTCCGGCCCTGCAGGCACTTCCCGCGCACAGGCGGGCCAGTCGGTTCAACCCCGGCTGGTCTGCTTCAATTATAACAGCAGAGGTTCCTGCGGGCACCGGCAATGTAAGTTTGCCACCTATGCTCCACCTGTGGGGCAAACCACCCGGCCTCCACTTGCCCAAGGGGCAAGCCCGGGGGTGATGGGGGTAGGGACCCAGGAAGAAAGCGACAACAGCCGGGCCCTAATCCACCCCCGAAAGGGACCTAGCCCCATAAAGACTGAGGTACTGAGGGCGTGGCTACGTAGCTACCCCTCGCAAGCGGACGCTTGCTATCTGATGGAAGGGTTTCAGTTTGGCTTCCGGATTCCTGCCCAAGGGGAGAGGAGACCTTTCATGGCCCCCAACCTCAAATCGGTGATTGGCATGGAGGACATTGTATGGGAGAAAATTGCCGCTGAACTGCGGGCAGGCCGCATATTGGGCCCCTTCGCACAGCCGCCTACACCCAGGTTCCGAGTGTCCCCATTGGGTGTCATGCCCAAAAAAGCCCCAGGAGAATATCGGTTGATCCATCACCTTTCCAATCCAGCCGGCCAGTCTGTTAATGATAGCATCCCCCGTGAACTGTCTAGTGTTCACTACACATCATTTGACTCAGCCGTTAGAATGGTGCGTAGCTGTGGCATTGGGGCTGAAATCGGAAAGTGCGATGTTAAATCGGCCTTCTGTTTATTACCTGTACACCCTGACGGTTACATGGATAGGGCTATGCCATTTGGCTGTTCAATTTCTTGTTCTGCATTCGAGCGTTTCAGTTCCTTTCTTGACTGGGCGGTTAAGCAACGTACCAGAGACATTCACGTCATTCATTATCTTGATGATTTCCTTTTTGCGGGGGTGGCAGGCACCAATCGGTGCCGGCAGCTCATGGCCTCCTTTAAGACCATGGCCACAGAGCTCGGATTGCCCCTTGCAGATGACAAAACGGAGGGCCCGGCTACGGTGTTAACTTTTCTAGGTATTGAACTGGACACCGTGGCCCAGGCCTCTTGTTTGCCTCAACAAAAACTCCAAGACCTCCGCAGTTGTATTACATTGATGAGGGCACGTAAGAAGGCCACCCTGCGTGAATTGCAACAGCTCATCGGGCATCTGAATTTTGCCTGCAAGGTGGTTGCCCCTGGGCGGCCATTCCTGCGCCAGCTGTGCGATAGCATAGCTGGCCTCCGTAGCCCCCACCACAGACACCGCATTTCGGCAGCTATCAGGGAGGACCTGGATCTCTGGTTCGACTTCTTATCCAAATTCAATGGGGTTTACTTTTGGCGTTTGGAGGAGATTGCTGCAGTGAATTTACAGGTTCAGAAGGATGCATCCGGAGCGGTAGGCTTTGGGCTATTTTTCCAGGGCTACTGGTGTGCTGGTTCATGGCCCCAGGAATGGCATTGTACTGGCCTGACGAGGGACCTCACTTTCCTGGAGTTGTTCCCCATAGTTGGAGCACTCTTCCTTTGGGCTGACCTATGGGCTAATTTGGCAATCCAATTTCAGTGTGACAACTTGGCAGTTGTGCACATTATCAATAATTTGACATCTAAATCTAAGAGGGTTATGCGCCTGGTACGTGCGCTCAACCTCCGCTGTCTCCAATTCAACATTTTGTTCCGCGCACTCCACGTGCCGGGCATCCGGAACAATATTGCTGACGCTCTGTCCCGCCAACAGATGGAGCGGTTCAGAGCGTTAGCTCCCCATGCAATGAAGGACCCCGACCGGCTCCCAGCAGAGGTATGGAGGCTTGGCGGGTAGAAGCCAACAGGGTGATGGGGTTGGCCTTGGCACCAAGCACCCGTCGGGCATATTCCGCAGCTTGTGCCGAGTATGCGCGATTTGTTGCGGAGGTTGGGCTTCAGCGGCTTTGGCCAGCGACAGCTGACCACCTCGTTCAGTTTGCGGTACATTTACATTTTAAGGGCTTGGCCCCTGTACCATTCAGGGCAAGATGTCAGCCCTTTATTATTACGCCAAGGCACAAGGACTGGAGATTCCCGACTGTCAATTCTGAATTGCCAAAATGATTGAAGGGTGGTCCCGGGAGCGGGGTAAGCCAAGCAACACTAGGGCACCCATTTTGCCCCTTATGTTGGCCAGGCTGGCCGAGGTGTGGCCCCAGGTTTGTGTAGATAGTTTTGAGGTTAACCTTTTTCAGGCGGCCGCGTTGGTCGCATTCTTCACGGCACTACGTATCAGCGAGCTGGTTGCCTTTTCAAAAACCGACACATTGGGCACGGCTCTACAGTGGAGCGATATGGCACTTGAATCCGAACAGGTCTTTCTGTGCATTCGCAGATCTAAAACGGACCAGCAGGGTCGGGGCAGCACGATACACCTACGTAGGTGCTCGGTGCCGCATATTTGCCCCATATTGGCCCTCCAGAGGTACGCCCAGTCCATTGGCCATCGCCAAGGATACTTGTTCCAACACAGGGACGGATCACCACTCACCCGATACCAATTTTGGAAAATTTCATTGAAGGCTCTCCAGCTCGCTGGTATACAGGGTTTGCACTTTGGCACTCACTCGTTTCGCATAGGAGCTGCCTCCACTGCCGCTGCCATCGGTGTGGACCCCGCTGGCATACAGAGTCTTGGGCATTGGAAGTCAAAGCGATTTAAAGCCTATGTGCGACCGTTAATGGACCCGTGATCTTGGGCCAGTTGTTTTGTTTTCTCGTTTCAGGTTTGGTCGAGCCAAGACGGACCCGGATTATCCTGTATGGCCACAGTTTTATTTACTGGGCCGCCAAGTTTGCCAGTAAATCTGGATGTGGCCGCGACCTCAGCCTGGGGCAATGGGCTGACCTGGTATGGAAGGGGAGGCGTGGTGTGTGCTGGAATACATTCTTATCGATGGCCCTCTCCGAACCCCACGACCCGGCGCCTTCCATCGTGGTGATTCACCTTGGAGGCAACGACTTAACTCGCATGTCGGGCAAGTTGCTCATCCTCAAGGTCATTGATGACCTGAGAGTTTTTCAAACCAGGCGGCCTAATACGCAGATTATCTGGTCGGCAATTATCCCTAGATTGGTTTGGGGTGCCCAGCACCACCCACAGAAAATGCATAAAGCCCGCAAAGGCGTGAACAGGGAGATTGCCTGTGTTGTTAATTCTGAGATGGGTGCTGTTATTTGGCATCCGACCATTACGGCCCGAGACCTGAGCTTATTTCGCCCTGACGGGGTGCACCTCTCTGATAAGGGCCTTGAAATCTTCCTATCGGACATAAAGGAGGGTCTGTGCGCTGAGTTGTTCAGGTGTTTTGGGTGAAGAGACAGCAGTGCGTCTCTTCATGGCGGGTAGTGCAATAGGTAATATTCATAAAACAGTCCCCCGTCCGAATTAATAACTTCAAGGTCCTCGGCAGCCCTCATTTAATAAATTAGATTAGGACGTAGATAGGGACAAATTAAGACTAACCCACACATGATCAAGAGGGCTGCCAAATTATTGGCAATTTGGGGGATGCTCAAAGACACTCTAGGCATCCCCCTTGCAGTAACATAACAGACCACACGTAAATCTGGGAACAGGGGACCTAATAAGAATAATGCCATCATTATTGTGCTACGTCACAGACCCTCCAAAGTTATGGTTTAGTTGAATAAAGTTAAAGTGCTGTTATAATTAATAAATTGTGGCCCTTTTCAACCAAGACAATCTGTGTCATCTCGTTATTCCAGCCTAGCCTGGCAATGTGCTGTCATTTTAGAATACTCTAAATCATTGTGTTTCGCTTGCATTTCAGCATTTTATTTTTCGATCTTCATGGAATCGATGCTGAAGGACAGTGCATGTTGTTGTTATTGCTGAAAAATAGATTATTTCTTTCATGGAACCATAGTGCAGGCCAACTATTTTGGCCATTTACCTCCCCCCAGTTTACATTGAAATTGGCAGGGATGAAACCAAATTTCAAAAATGGTGGCTGCATGATATACAGCCCAGAATGGGGAAGCCCAGCTGGGAAATCATCCTTTTTTAGTGGGGGAGCCATTTCATTTTGTTCAGTCAGCCAGCCTGAAGTCATTTTGTTCAAACTCACAAGTATAGAATAGAATAGAATAGAGTTTTATTGTCATTATGCATATGCAAAATATGCACAACGAAATTAGAGTGCTGTTCCACTACACACTCTAAGGATACAAACACATAAAACATATAAAACACCATACAAAATATTAAAAACTCTTAAAATTGCTTACAAAATTTAAAACACTACTTAAAACTGATTAAGATAGTGCTAAAACTGTCGCATTTAGCTTGGATACCGCTCTGTGATAAAAACTGTTCTTTAGTCTATTTGTCCTTGACCTAAGAGTCCTGTATCTCCTGCCAGACGGCAACAGTTCAAAAAATTGGTAGCCAGGATGCGAAGGGTCTCTCAAAATTCTAGATGTCTTCCTTGAGCTTCTGGAGTTGTATAATTCTTCCAAAGGAGGAAGAGGACAGCCCACTATCCTCTCAGCAGTGTTTATGACCCTCTGGAGTGCCCTTCTATCTGCCACTGTGCAACTGGAAAACCAGACACAGAGGCAGTAAGTGATAGTGCTTTCTATAAAGCCCCGGTAGAAGGTTACCAACAGTTTCATAGACAGTTGTTCCCTCCTGAGAAGTCTCAGAAGATATAATCTCTGTTGGGCCTTCTTAACCAGTGCTTCAGTGTTGGCACTCCAGGTCAAAAGCATCCCTTTCCTGTGCATTCTGCCTGTGTGGTCAACTGGACCGATACAAAGAAGTACTCACAGTGTTGTCAGTTTCTCCTTAGCTGAGATCCTGTGTCCTCCAAACATTTTTAAAAATGCTTTCCAAAGCTAGTGTAGCAACAGAATAGTGCCAAGCCACTTGGGGGTGGCAGGGGGAAGGATTAACAAGAGGCAAAGGGGAGAGCAGCCTCCAATGTTGGAGCTTCATGCAAACACATTCAGAGCATTCTCTGTGTCTGGCTTCCTCTGCCAACTAAGATCAGGATAGTCAAAGCTATGGTTTTTCCAGTAGTGATGTATGGAAGTGAGAACTGGACTATATAGAAGGCTGATCACCGCAGAATTGATGCTTTTGAGCTGTGATTGTGATGCTGGAGGAGAGTTTGTGAGTCCCCTGGACTGCAAGGAGATCAAACCTATCCATTCTGAAAGAAATCAACCCCAAATGTTCACTGAAAGGACAGATTTTGAAGCTGAGGCTCCAGTACTTTGGCCACCTCATGAGAAGAGAGGACTCCTTGGAAAAGTCCCTGATGCTGGGAAAGATTGAAGGCAAAAGGAAAAGAGGATGACAGAGAATTAGATGGTTGGAATGTGTCATCGATGCAACCAATATGAGTTTGACAAAACTCCGGGAGGCAGTGGAGGATAGGAAGGCCTGGCGAGCTCTGGTCCATGGGGTCATGAAGAGTCGGACATGACTGAACGACTGAACAACAACAACTGTGTCTGGCCCTGCTGACTTGCAAAACATATTTGTTTGTATTTGCCTGGATGGCTACAGTGATCTTACCCACTGAAACCAACAGGGACACTACTGGGGAAATGTTGGATCAAAACAGAGGAGATTAGGGTTTCCCAACTATATAGCCACACACTCTGAACGACAATGATCCTTCAGTGTTTCATGAAGGATTGCCTAGCACAGTTTTCTCTGTTGATCTCCCATCCAAGTGCTCAGCACAGACATTGTTCCAAAATCAGGTGAGTTTGGGTGTGATTTGGTAGGCATGCTGGCATTGGCTTTTTGACAGTAAGTCTATTTTCTGGTGTTTTGATCTTTGGGCTGTAGGTGTTCTCATTTTTGCTTTTAAAATAATCTTCAGTGAGTGTGAGTTGAAGTCCAGAATATCTGCAAGATGTCTATTGTAATCTTCCTTCTGCTTTCAATTGTGTCTCTGTTTTTCTATTCAGATTAATTTGGTGTTTTCACCCTAAAAAAGAAGGAGGGGTTTTTCTAACATAGGTATACATTAGTACTCAAAATATGTATATTGGGAAGGGTAGAGTTAAAATTCAGGGAAAAATGCTGTATAATCAGCTACAGAAAGCTTGAGGATCATATAAATAATCAGAAAACCAAATGAACTTAATGAATAAAGATTTGACACCTACTAATAATACAACCTATGTGCAAAAACTGGATACTTCATGAACATTTTTAAAGTCAAGTCACAGCAAGAGACATGCCAGAGAATAGAAAAAAGAGATGGAACGTAGGTGGCTAATAAGAGACAGAATGACAGAACAGCCCAGGGATAAAAAGATAGTGGTTTAGCTGTCACTCAGCATTTCCTGTGAGATATTAACAAACCTGAGTGTTGATCACTTTCTAAGAGCTTTCAGCTTCCCCTGTTTTCTTCAGTTAAAGTATGCTGAAAACACTGGATTCAGTTAACTACTGGGAGCCTGGAGAACAGAAAGTTGTGAACTTGTTGATGTGAATTTTTCAGCTCCAGGAAACTAGATTTAAGGCAAATGTCAGGAACAGTGGGAAGTCATAAAAATTATTTAGTGTAGATACAGATTAGCCAAGACATTGCATCTCCTTTCTTTAGAGGTTTAATTTCAATTTAATTTTAAATTTAAATTTTCCATTGCAGGTTCATATAGTACATGGATGTGTATCTCCAACACTGTGAATTATTCCCCATTTCACGGCAACAACACATGGACAGTTACTGTGTGATGCATAGAAGCATTTAATGTCCCCCTCTCATAGATATAGGGACATTATCATGATTGACAGACATTCCAGTAGTGTTGTCCACTTTCTAGTAGGTAAATTCATCCTTGCCTATGATATAAACACAGACTTACATTTTGCCTTGTGCTAAGTAGCAGGAATGTCCATAGATACTTCTGAAAGTAAATTTTAACTTAAAAATACTAGCAATTCAGAAATAATTTAACATGATTTTATAAATGGGGACACTGATAACTCACTGCTGAGGTCAAACATTCTGGTCAACAATGATCTTCCCAACCAATTTCATCAGTTAACGATACCTCAAGGAAGTAGAAAACTTTTATTAGCTATCCAAGAGAACCGTGATTCTCTCATTCAAATAAAATCCTTTGATCCTTTATCAATCTCATCTTTCAGTCCCTGAGTCAGAAGTCCACTCCAACTAGTCATAGGCAAGCTCATAATAACCAAAATTGGTTTGATAAAGAATATAGAGAGCTCAAGGCACTAATATATGCACCCTATATGGACTTTAGAAAGTCCAACGTTCATGGCCATTTAGTGAAATATTTTCAGTATAATAACTAACTCAAGGTCCTTCTCTTGAAGAAAAAGTAAGTTTTTCTCCATGAGCAATGGAACAAGCTACTTCAAGCCATATTGCAGAATAACTTCAGACAATTTTGGTCAATTGTTACAGGATCCCTCAGATCAGATGTGCACCATCCAGCTGCAGTCTTACCATCTAGGTGGATCCAATACTTCTCAGACATCTTTTCTGATAGGAACAAACTTGCAGTCAGTTGTCCAGACTTCTTCCCGTCTAACCTCCCAGAGTGGCCTCCAGTACATCCAGAGGAGATTCACAAGATTATTACACAATTAAGATCAGGCAAAGCTGCTGGCCCTGACGGTATTCCTCCGGACCTTTTAAAATATGATCCAGACTGGTGGGCCATTTTACTTGCCCCTCTGTTTTCAACAATCAATAGAATTGGCCACAAACCTAAAGACTGGACAACTGCTATTATTGTTCCCATTCACAAAAAGGGGAATCCTGACTCTGCAGGGAATTATCAACCCATCTCCTGAGAACATATTAGGCCCCAAGCAATCAGGATTTTGCCAGGGTAAATCTACCATAGACAACAGTGTAATCGTCTCACATTTGGTGCATAAAAAGGTCAAGAAGTGCAAGGCCAGGATTTATGTGGCCTTTCTTGACCTGAAGAGTGCTTTTGACTCAGTTGACAGAGAGTTACTCTGGGAAAAATTATCCAGATGGGACATTGACAAAAGACTCCTTTTGTTAATCAGAGCTTTACATACTAACACATCGTGCAAGGTCAGATGCTCTCAGAATGGCAATTTAACCCAAACCATTATAACCAACAAAGGAGTCAAACAGGGCTGCATTCTAGCCCCAGCACTTTTCAATCTATTTTAAATGATCTAGCTCCAACTCTGTTGGAGGTAGATAGCCACTGTCCAAAATTGGGGTTGGTCCAAGTCCCATTATTGTATCCTGACGATGTGGCACTTTTTTTCCATACTTGCATAGGTCTTAAACATTTACTTGATAGTGCTTCAAAATATTTCGAGACCAACAAACTAGAGGTCAACTATTCCAAATCCAAGATCATGGTTTTTGCAAGTAAATGGGGAGTGTTCAAATGGGTCTGCAAGGGAAATGTCATTGAGCAGGTTAAGTCATTTAAGTCATTTAAGTATCTGGGTATCCATTAAAATTATAGACATACATTGACTTCTCATCGTAAGTCTGTTTTAAATTCATGTAACATTTCTTCCAGAGCAAATTAACTATAGTAATAGGTACGTCCCTGCCTCTTTCACAATATGTAAGGCCAAGACTCTCACCCAGGTTTTATATGGGTCTCCCATCTGGTATAAAGCCATAGATCACTCAATTGAGTGCTTCCAAGCCCCATTTCTGAGGAGTATCTTGGACCTACCCAGATGCATACCCTATGCCGTTCTCTGTTTAGAAATAGGTATGACATGGCTGAAGACTTTGGCTTGGAATCTTTTACAACCCAGTCCAACCCAGTCCAATCTCACTTACTATATCAACTCTTGCTAGACCCCGTTCTCCCAGTATAGATTTCTGACATATTTAACTATACTTAAAACAGCGGGATTGGATATTGTGCAGCCTGAAGCCTACAAGACTATTAAAGATAGGCTACTGGACATTGAAAGGCAAGAACTGCAGTGAAGCCAACACCATATGCTCCCCCCTTCAATTTAACATCCCAGTCTGCCCTGGGAAGCCAGCCTTTTTTCTCACCCACCTGAGATGCCCAGAGGCTCGTAGAGCTTACTCACTTGCTAGATGCAACTCTTTTCCATCTGCTTTGTTGGTGGGCAGGTTGGCGGAATCCCCTATACTCAGAGGATCTTTCCATGTCAAACCAACTATGTTGAAACACTCAAACATATTTTTTCTACTGTCCACTTCATGATACACTCTGTAAGAAACATCTGTCCTCAGTCCTTGGCAGGATGCAGGGGTGGGAAGACTCATCTAGGCTTAAGTTTCTTCTTTCTATACATGTCACCTCCTTTCTGGAGGAGGTGGCAACTTTTCCTTCTAGAGTTTTGGCAGCTTGTGGCCCTGGGTTCTCCTCTTCTGTTTTCACAATTAGTTGCTTATTTCAGAACTATTAGGAATTCAATGGGGTTTCTTTTTGGAGGTCTGAACTGCTGTTGGGTTCAGCATTACAAGTGCATAGAGATGCATCAGGTCCTTTTGGTTTTGGAATGTTTTTTCAAGGTAGTTGGTATAGGGGGCAATGGCCTTTTGAGTGGAAAAGGTTAGGTATAACCAGGGATTTAACCTTTTTGGAGGTTTTTCTGATTGCAGGTGCTCTCTGGCTTTGAGGTGGATGCTGGGCAAATGCCCCTCTCACCTTCTGGTGTGACAACCAGGCTGTAGTGCAAATTATTAATTCATTGACTTCTAGGGCTCATAGAGTTATGGCATTACTACAGGTCTTCACATTAAAGTGTCTCAGGCTCAGTATTGTTTTTCATGCTTAACATGTGCCTGGAGTGCAGAATGAGCTGGCTGACACCCTGTCCCATCAACAGCTTGGACCAGTGATGGCAAACCTATGGCACGGGTGCCAAAGGTGGCACTCAGAGCTCTTTCTGTGGGCACCCGACATCGCCCCTTCATAGCCACCTGTATACAGGTTAAATTATTGTATTGGCACTTTGAAAAAAAATAGTGGGTTTTGAATTGCAGTTTGGGCACTCGGTCACAAAAAGGTTTGCCATCACTGTCTTGGACAATTCAGGGCTCCCAGAGGAGCTATGGAGTATTAGAGGGTAGAATCCTATTCGGCAATGAAGCATGTTTAGAGTTTGAGCGTTTTTGCATAAGTGACAGATTGCCACAGGCCTGGCCTGCAGATCCAGAACAACTCATGCAGTTTGTGGTTTTTCTTCATTGGAAGGGTTTGGCTCTTCATTCCATTCAAGGATGGATGGCAGCTCTTGCCCTTTACACCAAGGTAAGGGGACATCCTCACCCATCGAGTGATTTTAGGGTTCCTAAAATGGTCCAAAGAGAGAGGTAGGAAGTTGGATGGGCATACACCCATTTCACCAGCAGTACTTATAAAGTTGGGCTACAGTTTGTAGGGATTGTTACAAGGCAGCTTTGTTTAAAGTGGCTACACTTGTAGCTTTCTTCAGGGTGTTTTGTGTCAGTGACACAAATACTGTTCTATTTCACTCTTTCAAACCTGACAGTTCTCTAACTGTCTTGTCTCTTCTTCAGTGCCCGTTAGTTTCCCTATCTTAGCCCTATTTTTGCCCTATATGACTCTAACTACCTCAGGTGGAGCTATTTAAGTAATAAAGCTCTGCCTCCACATTCCATATTTGGGCATAAACAAACCATTATTCCCCCTCCAGTACAGTCACATATACAGTAAAAGGGTGAATACTACAGTCGCATTTGGTTTATTTGATCACACAAACACCCCAGATTCTTTTGGTTCTACTATCTACAATGGCCCTTAATCCTGTGATATGGGGTGTGATTAGATGGCAAGAAAGGTATGTGTCCAACTGCACCAGAAAGGATGGCTTTGCAGGGAAACACTCCAGCCCAGTCCACAAAAGAAAAGCCCTACAGCTTAGCAAAGAAGGCTCAGCTTGGGCAGAGAATGGAATCAGGCTGGAGCACAATTCCCTCTACTTTATGTGAAATACAGGAAGTTGAATGTATTGGCTCAGCCCACAAGTGGCAGCAATAAAATCTGTTAGAAACTCTTACCGCCCCCAATCCCTTAAAAAAAACATCCTATAAGGTTGTTGGAAGTGTATACAGTAAGAACTTAAAAGTAAGTACATTAGATAATTAGTAAATTACAATTTTTTCATTTGTCAATTAAGGAGTTATAACTGTCAGTTCACAATTGCAACTTTACAGAGAATGACACCCACTTCTTTCTTTTCTAAACTGTAACTTTTTAGATTGAGTTATGGGTTCAGACTCATTAAGCAGTTGAGGATGACTACCACATAATTTTTGTGTCCGCTCTTCTTGTACCTTGAGCTGTTGCCTTATACTGAATAAGTGAAATATGTTTTCTCTGTATAGGAGATTGGCTTGTTGTGTACAGTTTTTATTTTTTTAAAGCTATTACAGTTATTTTTAAGAAATTCACAAGCAAGAAGTTACTTTTGGTAAAGAGCCATACAACTATTTCCAGAGCACTGGGGTTATAACTTTATCTAATTATTTTTAAAGGTGAAATCCAAATTGTTGGATGCACTTTGCAAAAGCCAGTTTTAGACGTGTTCAGTGTGGATGCTGTGTACTATGCATATTTCTGTACTGTTAGCAAATCCAGTTTCATAAATAGCAATGATATTTTAAACATCTTGCAATTTAAGAAGTAAGCAAGAGTAAGCAAGTTTGAGTAACAAAATGGTCCAACCAACAGCCTCCAGTTATCTTTTTGTTATTCTCATAGGACCCATATAATAATAAATACAATGCAAAATGTGCATTTCAAATATTGCTTAATTTTCTAGAGATGAAAGTTAAACTTTTATGCAGTACTGAAATGCGAACTTATTTATTAGTATCATTATTATTTTACTATAGTTAGTTTTATTCACATTTGCATAAAGCCAGCATTTGCATAAATCACTTCACATTTTCAATAGCTGACATTTTCGTTTCATTTAACAAATCCTTACATTGTTTGTAGGGCAGTTTTGTGAATTAATGTCAGTATATTTGCATTCTCCTATAAATAACACTGTGCATTGCTAAATGGAGCAAAGAGGGAAAAAAGTTAAACCAATCATCCCAGTCTTTTGTTAATCATCTCATTATACAGCTTTCATTCAACTTGCTAAAATTTTATTTCTTTTTTCAATTGAGAATGCCTAGCTTTATTAATACCTTTGAAAGGTTTCCAATGATCAAGAATAAATTTGCCCAATTTCCCAAGGTAAATGGATTTCCTTCACCAGCATTTTGAATGCAGGGTATTGGGCGGCATATAAATTGTATAAATAAATAAATAAATAAATAAATAAATAAATAAATAAATAAATAAATAAAACAACTTTGATCGAGGTGCAGTTATGCTATTGAAATAGATCAGGTGATGTATCAAGGTTTTTGAAGTTGATTTAAAGTCATGTAGTAGTCACATGTATTTTGGGTTGAGGTGTTCTTGGGACTGTTTTGTATATCAATCAAGAGGGCTGCACAGGCTTTAAAAGAAACTGCATTTTTAGGGTTTGTGCTGTGCCCACTTGTCCTTGCACTGACATATGTGCTTGACTCAAATAATGGATGCCAGAGTCATGAGTTTCAGGTTGTAAATAACACCATCACACTTTGAAAGAAATTTAAAAATATGACAAAGAATCAACTGCAATGAGTTTATGGAGCATGTCAACTCTCACACTGTTTGCCTCTGATAGCCACTTGCCACTACAGCTGCCAGTGATATTTTTAGTACCTGTTTTCTTTTTTATTTCAAAGTGGGATAGTGCTATTTTCTTGCATAATGTACTGCAAGGTTTCCCTGCCCTGCAGCCCAAAACCTGTAACCCTGGCATATGATACTGACCAAACCTCACAGCCACAATTTACAGTGACAGAGGCATCCACATATGCTGCAACATTAAAAAATAGATTTTACAAGCAATTTGAAATAAATAACTCCCTTGTAGCTGACTAAAAATAACTGGCTGCTCAACAACAACAAAACATGTTTCCAGGCAAAAATACATTAGTTTCCCTGTGCATCATTTATTTAGAATTTCTCAAATTAATTTCAAATATATCAAGCCTAAAAACTTTTCTGCTTTCTGCTAAAAAAACAGGATGTTTTAAATTTGTAACCACTCCCTCAGTTTCTTCCTTTGTATGATGCTATTTGTTACTGAAATTTAGTTGTGGCTCTAGGAGAGTGCTTTGGTATAACTGTGTAGTTGATCCACAGTTTCATGGTTATAAATAAGTTATCAGACCAAAAATAGATCTTAGAGATAACAGATTAATGTTCCAAACATGTTGCAGGACGTACAGTACTTTTTCACCTATAAAACTATATTTTTGTCTAAACTTGCTTGACTAAGGGTCGTCTTATACATGAAAATACTCACACTCACATTGACTAAGAATTTTTCTCTTTTGGCCATAGGCTGGCTACAAAACCTGTTTTTATTTTGTTTTGTTTTGTTATTAGTGCCTTGTTTTGCATCAAGCTGCATTGGATTATGAGTAACTATAGCAGCAGACACAATGCCATTTTGTGTAGCTCTCTGCATTCTATTGTATTCAGGATCTTGGTGTAAAATGGAAATTCTTCCTGGACTATTAGAATGAGGGCCCCAATAAATGCTGTTGGATTCCACACAGCTCTTCGCCCCTAGATTCATGATTAGAGATGGGCATGAAATGAACATTTTTTCGTTTCTGTTATTTATTATTTGTTTTGTTACGTAACGAAACAACAAATGAAAATTGTGATGAAAATGGAACAAAATGAACAGAACCACAAAAATTGTGTTCGTTACATTTCGTTTTCGTTAATGGTGACGCACAATGAAATGAGCTGTTTTAAATGTTAAAAAACGCCCTGGACATCCATAAAAACGCAATGATAATTATTTATACTGTCTGATAATACCTACCAGGGGGGTTGGGGTCCTTAAAATGTGCATTTATGTCTTTTCTCAGATTGCTGTATTTTTTTTTCCTTTAAGGGGAGTTAGGGGACATTGACCCAAAATGGCTCCCAGATGCCTAATATTGATTTCTTGGGTATTAAAACATCCTAAACATCCATAAAAATGCAGCAATAGTGCGGTAATTATTTGAATTTATTACCTACCAGTGGGGTTGGGGCCCTTAAAACATTTGTTTTTGTCTTATCCCATCGCGATGTATTTTTCTTTTCCCTTTAAGGATGACAAAATGGATGTCGCCACTCCAGCCACAACATGGAGGCAAGCCATGTGATGGGATCATGTAAATTCTTGGAAAACTTCAACCAATAGCATGCCCAGGTTGCAGACTGGGCAGGTCTGGCAGCCACAGAGGGCATAAAAAGCTCTGGCAGCCCCCATCCTCTTTGCAGTCCCCAGTGGGAGTTAGGGTGGGATTGCTGTCTCTGCGACTCAAGCTTCAGTCCTGCAGCCTCCCTGTGTGTGTGTGTGCGTACCTCTCAGTGAGTACCCTCCCCTGCCCCACAGTGCAGTCACTCTGTGGCTGCCTTGCACGCTAGGCAATGCCCGCCACTGCCTTTGCAGCCTCCCTGTCTATACTGTGTCTCTGCCAGTATCCATTTTTTTAGTGTTTTCCCTCTGGTCTGGGGCATTGGGGGATGCCCCCACACAGAGATGCTTTAAAAATTGTGCAAAAAGCGGGTATAAACGAAAAACAAAAAACAAAAAACAAAAACGAAATTTTTCCAAAAATTCACGAAAAACGGAAACAAAACAAAACAGACCTCTCAACGACAAATGAAAAACCGAAATGCCATTTTTTTGATTCGTGCCCATCTCTATTCATGATCTTAAAAAACATGCATTTTTGTTTCTGCTTTCAGTGGACGGGGTTACTAGGGATTTAAGAGATGGCTCTGCCTCTAGTATATCTTTGGCTCTGCCTCTAGTATCACTGCCTCTAGTAATAACTTCCCTAACAGCTGCAGTGAGCTCCACCTGCCGCTGGAAATAGGATGTACATCTGAGTATGTGTTAGGAACAAGGACACATGAGAGGATCCCTGTCTCTTTCCTCCTTTTTCACCGTTCAATCAGGTGCAAAGTTGACAGGAACATTTGCCACCCTTCTTGCTATATAAACATATTTTGGTGTGTCTCACAAAATATAATGGGCGGGTGTTAGTTCATGCCTTTGGCTTGCACAAGAAACTCTTGCCTGGACAGTTGAATAGTTTCCAAGCTTGCACATTCTGCTTTCTTTTCTGGGCTCAGAAATTGACCAACAACTTGTATGAGCAGGAGGAAAGAGCCCTCCCCCACCGTTCCCTATTAAATAAGTCTAATTCAAATCTTGTTGTGAAAAACAGCAGCCTTCCCTAACAGAGAAAGAGCAAAATCAATAATTCTTATGTGCTATCAAGTTGATTCCAAGAGTTGTCTAGGTATAAAGCTCTCAGAATAGCTTACTATTCCTTTCTTTCAGAGATGCTGTGGGACTGCATAGGTTGCCCAAGACCATACTGGCCATTTCCTATCCCATAAGTCGGGGGGTGGGGGGAGAATTGGACTCCAAGCTTCTGATCTGACGCAGTAAACTGTCCAGCAGCTGGGGAAAGCTTTACACCAGCAATATTCAAGCATATATTTTCACATCCCACCCTTTCTTTATCAATCATCCATCTGTCAAGCCAAGTGAATTGGCTCACAATGTTGTATTTATCCACACTTGCCTCAGTTGGCAGTATTTTTGTACCCTCCCCTACTGTCAAAATGCTGACAGGAGACCAACTGGTCATATTAGACTCAACTAATTAATATCAATGTTTGAAGATATCCCACTGCAATTCCCCTTCACCAATTTGTCTAGACCATTCACATTTAACAAACAGGAGAAAGGTTACTGCTATTTGCTCATTTCCAATGATAAGTCCATGCAAGGACTGGCAATATTCTAGGTTCAGAGTGAAGCGTGGCGTTTACATAATGTAACATGGCCAGTAGTTCAAGCCATATGGCTTTGTGGGGCACAAAAACCTTCAGTAATTGTTGAGCTATGAGTCAGAATTTTGACAGCACTTGTCTGCAGCAAACCCACATTATTTATAGATGTTTTCCATGAAAATTAATCTTTGCCTTTATTCTTTGTTCATATCAGACATACCACAGAACATTTAAGAAACATACAGTATGATGCTTCTTGACCCTGTGATGAAAAATAGTAAGACTGTTGGGGGCTGCTAAAATCGTATTCTATAATACATGATGTAGGGCATAGGCATAAGTTGCCTATAGAACTATATTATATGTTTGTTTAAAAAACCCCAAAGCATTTTGTTAATTTCTAGTGATTTTTAAACAGCTATCACTGACTAGCTCCAAGTGTGGCAGATTTATCTACTAGCTAATAGTTACCAAGTTATCACCTATTGAAATGTCATGAATATTGAAGGTTTTTGGAAGAAGCCATTCTTTTCAGTAGCTCGTTTTCACTAAAGGCGCTCCTTCATGTCCCTTTTAATGCACCCTCTTTTCATTGTACCTATAATAATTTGCATAAGACACACATTCCAATGTTATTTTCCCTAGCTAGCCGAAATCCACAGTTTAGTGACAGATACAAGTCTAATGAAAGGTGCATGTTAACATTTGCTTATAGAAATAGTACCTCCATCAATCTGAGAAAAGTAACTCAGACTGACAACTTCCAAGTAGGAAATGTCCCAGGAACATCAGCTTCAGAGCTAGTGACATCAGCTAATAGACCAAAACACCAACCGTCTGCAGGAAACTTTCCCAGAACATGGAATCTGGGTCCATAACAGGCCTTGGAATATGGTTCCTGAGAATGTTTTCTAGTTTGACACATCAGTTCCTTATAGTTTGATGAGGTGGGTGATTCTTGTTATGTTGTCCTACCTGAAGGTTTCTGTTCCAGATACTCTTGCATAATATTGGTTTCCTGCTTGGACTGGATATTCGAATGTGCACTCTGAGGCCGTTTTTGTCGTTGGTTTTGTCGAGCTAGTCTGGAATAACGAGGCGACACACATTTGCTTTGGTTTTAAACGGGGCCACAATTTATTAATATCAGGAGCCAACTTTTAAACTTTATTAAAATGAGCAGTAAATTTAAAGGAGGGCTAGGATCTTTGGCGATATGACAACGAAAGCCCTCGTTGTACATCAGCCATGCCGCAACAGGGAATTCAAGGCATGCCCTGATAATTAGGTCCAAATAGTGCCAAAGTACTGAGCCCTTTTCGGGGTGCGCTGTTGTGTAAATGCCAGCGTAAATAACGAAGGTGTTCAACCAATTATTCCAGGATCGGTCCGGCTTGCACTTGCGGATCCGTTCCTTTTCTTTGTCATCTAATTTCTCCAGCTCTTTAGCATCAATTTCTCTATTTAAAAGTTCGAATATGTCAACAAACTTCCCAGATATTATCCGCTCTACCATTGCCTCCGAGAGGTGATCACCTAATGGTAGGGATTCATCACCCTCAGGAAGCTCATTAATCCCTGGTCGGGAGGTATCAGGTTCCTTGGCAGTGGCTGGTGGAGGAGCCGGTTGTGATGCCCCATCAGCGGCTGTCCCCGTCCTGATACTGTGGGGAAAGTCAGATCAATTGCAGGGTCAGTTTGGGCGGCAGCCTTGGCCATAGCCAAGGGCCTGCCACCCAAAACGTATCCAGGAGATGTGCACTGAGGCCGTGCCACCAATGAAGGTTCTGCATGTGAGTGTGTCTCTGCTGTGCCACTAGGCCAAGGCCAAGTAATGCGCCTAGGCGTGTGTGTGGAAACTGGAAAAGACTCACCCGAAGCTGGCTGACTAGCATGGAGTGCAGATGGTTGGCCCCATGGGCTCGTGGCAAGTGAAAGGTCCATGACTTGGTTTTGCAAGTCCTGGATGCCAGGTGGGGTGTAGAAAGCTGAGCTGGCACATCTGGAGGAGAGCACGATACCGGTAGGGCTTCTGGGAGGGCTGCACCCTCGAGAGGCCTCAGTTGTGAACCTGCAGATTCCTGGCCAGAAGGCCCAGCCAGAGCGGCCTCGAGAGAAGTAATACGCGACATCATTAGGTCACCCATCACCTTTAACGGCGACCTCCTGTGACTTTTTGTATCCCTGTGTGCCCGCCCACCGCCATATGACGTAGTCATCCCTTTACGCTTAGCGGTCTCTCACTCTAAGCAGGATAATTTTTCCCAAGCCACCGCGAATTGCGTCCACTCATCATCGGATGATGAAGAGATCTCAGGGGCAGGTTGAGAGGGAGGCCTCTTCTTAGCAGGGGCCTTGTCTTTTCCCTTGCCAGCACCTTTTATGGGCGGCATTGCGGATAAATGTATACAGGGATACCAGCCAAACTATGGTTACTATAGGTGGTGTCTGAACCAACAGTGGTAGGCTAATGTGGAGATGGATGTCCTCAGATTGTTAGGTATTGTATTCAAATATAGTTTAAATAGCCATTGCCAATAAAGTGGTTATACTAATATATTCAATTACACTCATATATTCTGCTTTAACACTCAGCAAAGCAAAGTCATTGTAGATAGAATGGCAATTTAAGTATAATCAATAAGCAGTCATTGTAGATAAAAGTGACTGGTTACTAATTACTTAAACATATATATATTATATATATATATATATATATATATATATATATATATATATATATATATATATATATATATATATATATATATATGTGTTTTCGTAGATTTTCACGGGTATAGGTATGCATGTTAGGGTGGATTCGGTTTCTTCCCGTGTAGAAATCTGGTTGTTTTGGTGACGTTCGACGAGGTCTCACTCGTCATCTTCAGGCTGGTGTTCTGGCTTCTTTCTTCTTGAAGCAAAGTGTGGTCTCAGTTGAAGTCCTTCTATAAATACTGCTGGGGGGGTGTGGTTTGCTTGCTCTGTTGCTGATTGTAGGTTCCTTTGTTCCTTTGTTCTTTTGTGATCTGCTGTGTGGCTGAGGCGATCGTTAAGGGATTAACTGCTGATGGCTGTTTAGATGGCTGTTTACATGCTGGTGGGTTAGATGGCTGGTAGGTTCTGGCAGTATCCTGGGCTTTGGTGGAGTGGGGTCCTGTGTCTTGTGAATTCATTTTGGTCTGGCTACGTGTCTGTGGTCTCCCAATGTTTTTTTTTTTGGGGTGTGTGAGTGTGCTCCATGTGGTGACTGGAGTGGGGTGCCGCAGTAGATGGTGCAGTCGTGGTTTTGTTATTGGATGGTGGTTTCGTTTCATCTGTGGGAAGGGTCTGGGTTTGTGTTTGGTGTGGATGGAAGGTGGTGGCATCTTGTGTCCTTTTGGACCTGGTGTCAGTCTTTGTGACAGAGGCTCGTCTGTTGACCAGGGCTAGTTTCCAGATGTCAGGCAAGCGGGAGGTGTCATCACGTTTATTCATGTTGTTTGGGTGTTTCTCTATTTCAATGGCTTCCATGATTATTCGACTGTTGAAGTGTTCAGTTTTGGAGATGAGTTTGGTTCTTTCAAAGTCAATTTCATGACCTGTTGTTTTTATGTGCTGGAAGAGAGAGGAAGATTTTTCTTCTTTTTTGACTGCGTTCTTGTGTTCTGCGATGCGTGCGCTTATTCTCCTGTTTGTTTGTCCGATGTATGTGGCTGGACAGACTTTGCATGGTATTTCGTAGACTCCTTGGTTTTCTAGCTCAATCTTGTCTTTGGGGTTTCTTAAGATGTTGGCTATTTTTTGGTCGGTGCAAAAGGCTGTCTTGATATTGTGTTTGTGGAGAATTTTGCTGATTTTGTCTGTGGTGCCTTTGATGTAAGGGAGGAGGGCGGTGCCGTTGTTCTCTTCTGTTTCTTGGTTCTTGGGGGTGTTTCCTTTTGGATTAGTTTGGTGATGGTGTTTTTTGGAATCCGTTCGCAATTAAAACATTCGAGAGAGTGTGTAATTCAGTTTTTAGGTGGTCTTTGTCAGCGAGGCGTTTGGTTCTGGAGATGAGGGTTTTGCTACGGAGTTGATCTGTGCAGGGTGGTGGTGTGATTGTGCATTTAAGTAGCGGTTTGTATGTGTTTTTTTCTGGTAGATGGTATGTCCTAAGGAGCCGTCGGGTTTTTTGTAGATTAGGACGTCCAGGAAGGGAAGTTGGTTGTTGGCTTCTATTTCCATAGTGAATTGTATTTTGGGGTGTAGGCTGTTGAGATGTGTGAGGAAGTTGTTCAGTTTATCTTTCCCGTGTGGCCAGATAACAAGGGTGTCGTCAACATATCTGAGCCAGAGTTTGGGTTTATGTTCGGACTTCTGTAACGCGTTGGTTTCAAAGTGTTCCATATATAGGTTTGCGATGACCGGTGAGAGGGTGATCCCATGGGTGCTCCTTCTATCTGTTTGTATCTTTGTCCATTGTGGATGAAGTATGTGTTGGTTAGGCAGTGGTTGGTCAGATCTAGGATGTGTTTGGGGGGGTTGTATTTGTTGTGGATAGCTGTCAAGGCTTCTTGAATGGGCACTTGTGTGAAGAGCGAAACAACATCGAAGCTCACGAGTAGGTCATTGGGTTGTAGGTCTTGTTTCTTTATAATTTCTATGAAGTGGAAACGAGTTTTGTACGTATGAAGTGATGGATTCTGCATAGGGCTGGAGTTGTTTGGCAAGAAATTTGGCGAGGTTTTGTAGAGGTGAGCCTATGGAGCTGACTATGGGTCTGAGAGGTGTTCCTTCTTTGTGAATCTTGGGAGGCCGTAGAGCTTGGGGCATCTGGATGATTTCTCTCTGGGGATGATGCTTGGCTTGATTTCTTCACTTAAGGGAGAGGCTTTTATTTTGGCTTTGGTGGTTTTTTTCCAGGTAGGTGGTGGGGTCTGTGTTCAAAGGTATGTAAGCAGGGTCTTGTAGTAGGTTGGATAGTTTGGCTTGGTAGTCGGATGTGTTCATCACCACTGTGGCATTGCCTTTGTCTGCTGGGAGAATGATTATGTTGTTGTCTTTCCTCAGGTTGGAGAGGGCTTTTTGTTCTTCTTTGTGTAAATTGCTTCTGGGTGGTTTGCTGGAGCAGAGGACATTGGTGACTTCGAGTCTGATTTTGTTGGCTTCATCTGGGTTGATTTTGGTTAGGCTGGCTTCCACTCCGCATATGATGTTTTCGGTGGGGATGTGTCTGGGGGCGATTGCAAAGTTGAATCCTTTGGAAAGGACTTTGGTCTCTGTGATGGTGAGTGTCCTGTCTGATATGTTGTGAACTGTTTGTTTCATGGGCTGTTGTGGGAGGGGGTTGGGCTTCTGGCGTTTTTCCAGTTTGTGGAGTTTGTTGGTGTGTGTGTCTGTCTTGTGGGAGGTCTCTGTTTCAGCTCTCTAGGCGGCCAGTTGCTTGGATTTGTTCCAGAGTGTTGGGTGGATTTTGTTGGTGAGTTTGAGGTGGAGAGTGAGTAGGTCTCTGTTGGTTTGATCTAGTAGGTATCTTTTCCTGTGTAGTTCGCTTCTGATTAGGGCTAGTTCTGTTCTTTTCAGGATCCTTTCGCTGGATGGGGTTTTTGAGTGGAATTTCAGTTGGAAGCTTGTGGGGATCACATTTTTGTCTCGGCAGTTGCGTAGGAATGCAATGTCACATAAGATGGTGGCTCTTTGGACTTCTAGTTTCTCGTAGGTTCTGGTCAGCTGGAAGGTTTCCTCCCCGTAGAGGTCGGATATTTGTTTTCGTAGATTTTCACGGGTATAGGTATGCATGTTAGGGTGGATTCGGGTTTCTTCCCGTGTAGAAATCTGGTTGTTCTGGCGACGTTTCGACGAGGTCTCACTCGTCATCTTCAGGCTGGTGTTCTGGCTTCTTTCTTCTTGAAGCAAATTGTGGTCTCAGTTGAAGTCCTTCTATAAATACTGCTGGGGGTGTGGTTTGCTTGCTCTGTTGCTGATTGTAGGTTCCTTTGTTCCTTTGTTCTTTTGTGATCTGCTGTGTGGCTGAGGCGATCGTTAAGGGATTAACTGCTGATGGCTGTTTAGATGGCTGTTTACATGCTGGTGGGTTAGATGGCTGGTAGGTTCTGGCAGTATCCTGGGCTTTGGTGGAGTGGGGTCCTGTGTCTTGTGAATTCATTTTGGTCTGGCTACGTGTCTGTGGTCTCCCAATGTTTTTGGGGGTGTGTGAGTGTGCTCCATGTGGTGACTGGAGTGGGGTGCCGCAGTAGATGGTGCAGTCGTGGTTTTGTTATTGGATGGTGGTTTCGTTTCATCTGTGGGAAGGGTCTGGGTTTGTGTTTGGTGTGGATGGAAGGTGGTGGCATCTTGTGTCCTTTTGGACCTGGTGTCAGTCTTTGTGACAGAGGCTCGTCTGTTGACCAGGGCTAGTTTCCAGATGTCAGGCAAGCGGGAGGTGTCATCTCGTTTATTCATGTTGTTTGGGTGTTTCTCTATTTCAATGGCTTCCATGATTATTCGACTGTTGAAGTGTTCGGTTTTGGAGATGAGTTTGGTTCTTTCAAAGTCAATTTCATGACCTGTTGTTTTTATGTGCTGGAAGAGAGAGGAAGATTTTTCTTCTTTTTGACTGCGTTCTTGTGTTCTGCGATGCGTGCGCTTATTCTCCTGTTTGTTTGTCCGATGTATGTGGCTGGACAGACTTTGCATGGTATTTCGTAGACTCCTTGGTTTTCTAGCTCAATCTTGTCTTTGGGGTTTCTTAAGATGTTGGCTATTTTTTGGTCGGTGCAAAAGGCTGTCTTGATATTGTGTTTGTGGAGAATTTTGCTGATTTTGTCTGTGGTGCCTTTGATGTAAGGGGGAGGAGGGCCGTGCCGTTGTTCTCTTCTGTTTCTTGGTTCTTGGGGGTGTTTCCTTTTGGATTAGTTTGGTGATGGTGTATTTTGGAATCCGTTCGCAATTAAAACATTCGAGAGAGTGTGTAATTCAGTTTTTAGGTGGTCTTTGTCAGCGAGGCGTTTGGTTCTGGAGATGAGGGTTTTTGCTACGGAGTTGATCTGTGCAGGGTGGTGGTGTGATTGTGCATTTAAGTAGCGGTTTGTATGTGTTTTTTTCTGGTAGATGGTATGTCCTAAGGAGCCGTCGGGTTTTTTGTAGATTAGGACGTCCAGGAAGGGAAGTTGGTTGTTGGCTTCTATTTCCATAGTGAATTGTATTTTGGGGTGTAGGCTGTTGAGATGTGTGAGGAAGTTGTTCAGTTTATCTTTCCCGTGTGGCCAGATAACAAAGGTGTCGTCAACATATCTGAGCCAGAGTTTGGGTTTATGTTCGGACTTCTGTAACGCGTTGGTTTCAAAGTGTTCCATATATAG
This sequence comes from Phrynocephalus forsythii, assembly GCA_029282475.1. NCBI lineage: Eukaryota > Metazoa > Chordata > Lepidosauria > Squamata > Agamidae > Phrynocephalus > Phrynocephalus forsythii. The sequence continues at coordinate 8,657,197 of JAPFRF010000007.1, read as the reverse complement.
GTTTGCGATGACCGGTGAGAGGGGTGATCACATGGGTGCTCCTTCTATCTGTTTGTATCTTTGTCCATTGTGGATGAAGTATGTGTTGGTTAGGCAGTGGTTGGTCAGATCTAGGATGTGTTTGGGGGGGTTGTATTTGTTGTGGATAGCTGTCAAGGCTTCTTGAATGGGCACTTGTGTGAAGAGCGAAACAACATCGAAGCTCACGAGTAGGTCATTGGGTTGTAGGTCTTGTTTCTTTATAATTTCTATGAAGTGGAACGAGTTTTGTACGTATGAAGTGATGGATTCTGCATAGGGCTGGAGTTGTTTGGCAAGAAATTTGGCGAGGTTTTGTAGAGGTGAGCCTATGGAGCTGACTATGGGTCTGAGAGGTGTTCCTTCTTTGTGAATCTTGGGAGGCCGTAGAGCTTGGGGCATCTGGATGATTTCTCTCTGGGGATGATGCTTGGCTTGATTTCTTCACTTAAGGGAGAGGCTTTTATTTTGGCTTTGGTGGTTTTTTCCAGGTAGGTGGTGGGGTCTGTGTTCAAAGGTATGTAAGCAGGGTCTTGTAGTAGGTTGGATAATTTGGCTTGGTAGTCGGATGTGTTCATCACCACTGTGGCATTGCCTTTGTCTGCTGGGAGAATGATTATGTTGTTGTCTTTCCTCAGGTTGGAGAGGGCTTTTTGTTCTTCTTTGTGTAAATTGCTTCTGGGTGGTTTGCTGGAGCAGAGGACATTGGTGACTTCGAGTCTGATTTTGTTGGCTTCATCTGGGTTGATTTTGGTTAGGCTGGCTTCCACTCCGCATATGATGTTTTCGGTGGGGATGTGTCTGGGGGCGATTGCAAAGTTGAATCCTTTGGAAAGGACTTTGGTCTCTGCGATGGTGAGTGTCCTGTCTGATATGTTGTGAACTGTTTGTTTCATGGGCTGTTGTGTGGGGGGGTTGGGCTTCTGGCGTTTTTCCAGTTTGTGGAGTTTGTTGGTGTGTGTGTCTGTCTTGTGGGAGGTCTCTGTTTCAGCTCTCCAGGCGGCCAGTTGCTTGGATTTGTTCCAGAGTGTTGGGTGGATTTTGTTGCTGAGCCAAAGCCCAGGATACTGCCAAAGCCCAGGATACTGCCAGAACCTACCAGCCATCTAACCCACCAGCATGTAAACAGCCATCTAAACAGCCATCAGCAGTTAATCCCTTAACGATCGCCTCAGCCACACAGCAGATCACAAAAGAACAAAGGAACAAAGGAACCTACAATCAGCAACAGAGCAAGCAAACCACACACCCCCAGCAGTATTTATAGAAGGACTTCAACTGAGACCACACTTTGCTTCAAGAAGAAAGAAGCCAGAACACCAGCCTGAAGATGACGAGTGAGACCTGGAAATCGAAACGTCGCCAAAACAACCAGATTTCTACACGGGAAGAAACCCGAATCACCTAACATGCATATATATATATATATATATATATATATATATATATATATATATATATATATATATATATATATATATATATATATATATATATATATATATATATATATATATATATATATATATATATATATATATATATATATATATATGTTTAAGTAATTAGTAACCATATATACATATGTATTTCTTTTAATAAGCCACAGAGCATAAGAAAATGGCTGAAGTTTGGTTCAAGAAAAGCATTTGGTCTCTGTCTTTCTCTCCTCCCCCCAACTCCCAAAAGTAAAAGGCAGACACAGCTTGCCTTGAAATTCCGTTCCCATGTATACTGACCGCTGAATGTATCTTTCTGTAGAACAATGAATCCCTGTAAACAAGGCGAGAGCATCTTGACGCAAGCATGACTATGGTGGGAGGACTGTTCTACATGATTGTTTCTAACTAGCAAGTATCCTGTGTGAATAAGCTAGGACTGTCTCTCTTTGTTAAAATGCACCTGCAACATGTATGTTATCTTTTTACATAGAGGCGGGGGGAAGAGCAGAATGGAAATTGATAAAAGTTTCGTGTTCCTATTGTTCGGGGCCTCAGACTTTCCGAATGATCGGCTGAGGACAGATAGTGTCTTTGTAAATAAACTTTTCTCTGCTTCTAAAAGCCTTGGAGAAATTCTTCTTCCTAAACCCCAAGGGAGCGCGGTGAAATTTTGAACCTGGTTTCCTTACAAGATTAATATACAAGAGGTGACTGATAACCAAGCGTGATGAAACAAAATGGCCACCAGGGAAGGCAATGGCAGCCCAAAATATGGGCCACAGCGCCAGTTGGGGCGACCGTAGCCCAAACCAGCAAAAGATTACCACACCGGCCACGTGGCCAACCTCACAGCTCCAAAGGGATCAAGGCCCGGCCCGGATGGCTGCTGTGGAGGGAGGATGGCAGTGGATGGAAAAAACAAAATGGCCACTGGGAGGGCAATGACAGCACAATTATGGACCTCAGCCGCAATTGGGGCGACTGTAGCCAAACAAACCAAAAAAGGATGCGACACCAGCTATGTGCCCAACCTCCCCGCACCAAGGGTGGCAAGTTCCAGCCCAGATGGCCACTATAGAGGGAGGATTAGGATGGGCTCTGAGTTATCCGTGACAGATCAGGAAAGAGATCTTGGTGTGTTGGTGGACAGCTCCATGAAGGTGTCTCCCCAATGTGTGGCAGCGTTGAAGAAGGCCAATTCCATGCTAGGGATGATCAAAAAGGGGATTGAAAATAAAACAGCCAACATTATAATGCCATTATACAAAACAATAGTAAGGCTGCACCTGGAGTATTGTGTACAATTCTGGTCACCGCATCTCAAGAAAGACATAGTGGAACTGGAAAAGGTGCAGAAGAGAGCAACTGAAATGATTACTGGGCTGGGGCACCTCCCTTATGAGGAAAGGCTAAAACATTTGGGCCTCTTTAGTCTGGAAGAAAGGCGCCTGAGGGGGGATATAATTGAGATGTACAAAATAATGCAGGGCATGAGTAAAGTGGATAGAGGGAAGCTCTTCTCCCTCTCCCAAAATACCAGAACTAGGGGACATACACTCAAATTGAGGGCTGGGAGAGTAAGAACAGACAAAAGAAAATATTTTTTTCACCCAGTGTGTTGTTAGTCTATGGAACTCCCTGCCACAGTTTGTGGTGATGGCATCTAGCCTGGATGCCTTCAAAAGGGGATTGGACAGATTCCTGGAGGAAAAGTCCATCACAGGTTACAAACCATGATGGAGATGTGTAACCTCCAGGCTGAAAACCAGGGTACTTCAAGGGCCAGATGCAGGGGAGTAGTCTCAGGAGACAGATATCTAGTCTCATGTGCTCCCAAATGCATCTGGTGGGGCCACTGTGAGATACAGGAAGCTGGACTAGAATGGGCCTTTGGCCTGATCCAGCATGGCTCTTCTTATGTTCTTATGTTCTCCAAGAAAAACGGCCACCGCCTAATGGTGGGGCTTGCCAGCCAGGACCTGCCCACTCGAGCGTAGATGCTCTATGCTGCAAGGCCTAAGGCCTGAATATCCCCAGAGGGGATCCCCCGGGCGCACTGAAATGCAGTGCCACGTGGCCTCCTCCGCGAGTGAGACCCGGGGCCAGCAGCGCAAGCCAGTTGTTCCGGCCACCGCTGCTGGACCTGCATGCCGTCAGAACCCAAAGGGGGCGCGGCAACCACCGTATGCGGCGAGGCTTTTAGCGTTGCCACGCGAGTCCGCTCGCCCCTTGTGCTGCCGATTCACGAGAATCGAGGCAGCGGGACAGTGTGCCTGCCAACCAACCCGTCTGCTGCTTCTCCCCCCCGATAAAACCCCTCCCACCACCCACTGAGCCCAGCAGGCTCACAAGAGCTTGGCTAGGCCGCCCACCCACCTCCCCTTCCCCCTGGGGTGAAAGGAGGACTTGCGGAGCCAACAAGGAGTGTTGCGCTAAGTTGCCTTCTCGCCGTTGGGATCTGCTGACTGGACGGGCAGGAGGCGGGGAGCGTAGCAGCTCCTTATATAGGAGCGCTCCCCGCTGGTGGCTACGCAACTTGCACAGCCAATCCCCGCCTGTCCAGCCAGCCAGCAAAGCCGCCCCAGCACCACACGAGGTGGAGCAGGGCGACCATTGTCTGCCCATTCTAGTCTATGAGACAAGTGAATGTCATTTGTGTATCCTACTCTGAAGTCTCTATTCTGGGTTGTTTTTACAATGTTAATTTTTCTGTCAGGAATGGGTAAAGATTGTTCCTGTCAATGACTTATGGCTAGAGATGGGCACAGAATGGAAAAATAGTGCTTTCTTTCCTTTCCTTTCCTTTCCTTTCCTTTCCTTTCCTTTCCTTTCCTTAGGAGTTTCATTTTGTTTCATTAGTAATTTTTTTTCTGAATGAAAGGAAAGGAAATTAAATTAAATTGAACAATTTGGAACTCTGCTTGACACAGCAGGGGGATCCTGGCTTCGCCAACACAGCAGGGGACTGACAGGGCAAGTCCACTGCCCAATGTGTCAGTCCCCTGCTGTGTCCTTGGAAGCTGGGATCCCCTGACACAGCAGGGGGCTGAGAGGGTGAGTGCTGACCACCTATTACCCTGTCAGCCCCCTGCTGTGTACTTGGAAGCCAGAATCACCCAACACAGCAGGGGATGGGAGGGTGAGCAGTGAAATCAGTGATCACCCTGTCAGCCCCCTGCTGTGTCAGGGAAGCTATAATCCCCTCAACATAGCCAGGAAATCCTGGCTTCCCCAACACAGAAGGGGACAGAGAGGGCAAGTGCTGACTTCACCACTCACCCTGTCAGCCCTCCTGTGGTGTCCTTGGAAGTCAGGATCATCTTACACAGCAAGGAGCTGAGAGGGCTAGCAGTGAAGTCAGTGCTCACTCTCTAAGCCCCCTGCTGTGTTGAGGAAGCTGGGATCCAACAGCAAGGATGCTGCTGTGACACACAATTCAAAATCCTGCTGCACTGCCCATCTCTAGGGTGCCTAGCTGAGAAGGGGACAATGCAGCAGGATTTTGAGCACCCTCAGTGCTGTGGCTTGAAATTCAAAACTCTGCTCCACTCTCCAGTTCTCACCACTGCCACCAAGCTGGTTTTGACAGCGTGAGCTGTCAAAACCAGCTGGACGGCAGTGGCAAGAATCAGATTGCAGAGTAGGAGCTGCTGGATCTCGCTGCAGCCCCTTGCTGAAGTGAAATCCAGCAGCTCCTCGGTTCGGAGTCCAAACAGAAAAAAGTGGTTTTGTTCGTGTTGGGCTAACATGATGTAGCGTTTACCATTTCCATAGACAATGTGTTTGTGCAGCAGGATGTAAAGCGTTAATGCAGATGACTAATGAGGGAGTGAGGAAGAAGAGCCCACATGTTTAAAAGGCTCAGCCTCAGGTTGTGAAGTTAGAAAAGATAACAATAAGGAAGAGATAAAGTTAATGTAAAGTTAAGGGAGACAGTTGGGAGAGGTTTGAGAATTGTAGAAGGACATAATTTGAGTGTATCTGATTAGAGGAACTTTCAATTAAGGGTGTGCAAGAAAACTTGAAACTGAAATACCTTGTTGTATTCAATAAACATTATTTTACTTTATTCGCGTTACAACTCAACTGGGACTCAGTTATTTCAACTTGAAATTCCTGAATGGTGGTAGTGAAAGTAGAAAGAGGGCATTGTACAGGCCAATGGTCTGTGAAACAACTGGGGGCCTGTATGGTAATGTCACAATACAGTGTGTCATTTTTGGTCTTATGCCCACCTCTACTTGTGGCTTCTGCATCTGCCTCATCTAGCCACATGTGTGTTGTGAATTCAATTTATTATCTTACTCAGAGCTCACTGTTTGGAGGGTTTTTTTTTTTTTTTTGGCAATACTGATTTTCTGCCCAGAATGGAATACTCTGGAATGTTATTCTGAGGCATTTTGTGGCAGCTTGGATCAAACCCCTCTAACTGGAAGGGATAGGTAAATTGGATATTGTGAATTTGGTTGAGTTATCCTATTTGGGAGCTATTATTTTGGGCCATTGTGTGCCATTCTGGCAAGTTCTTGGGCCTTAAATGGTTAATGAAAGTATGATGTCATATATTGTTTGGCTTTTTATCCAGCATATCCCATTTTTTGTTGCCTGATTCAGCCCATTCCATACCCTTCCAGCTTTTACCTAGCCCCTTTAAACACAATGGTTGTTCTTGTTTAGAGAAAGCTGTGTTTCTTGTTACACATCTTGTAGGATGGATGGTTACTAGCCTGCATTCATAGCTTGGAAAATAAGTCTAAAAATAATCAGTTGCAGTTAAAGCTCAGAGATTCCCCTCCCCCTAAACAATTAACTACTTTGATAGTATCAAATTGTAGAAACTTTCTCTTGATTGAAAAAATAAAATAAAATAATAACTTTAAATTACTTTTAAGAAGCTAATATGAGCTTTTATGAGGGAGTTTGAGATTATTAACTGGGGCCAATTATGGGGTTCACATACCCGCTGCCCCCAATTACAGGAGCTCAGTTGGCTGCTGATCAAGTTACAGGTACGATGAGAAGTCCTGGTTTTAACTAGAGATGGGCACGAAATGAAAAAAAATCATTCGTTATTCGTTATTCATTTCATTATGCAATGAAATGAATAACGAAAATTGTGATGAAATTGGAATGAACTGAACAGAACTACGAAAATTAGGTTCGTTACGTTTCATTTTCATTAGTGGTGATGCTCAATGAAATGAGCTGTTTTTAAATGTTTAAAAACATCCTGAATATCCGTAAAAACCCAGTGATAATTATTTATTCTGCCTGATAATACCTACTAGGGGGTTGGGGTCCTTAAAATGTGCATTTATGTCTTTTCTCAGATCGCTGTATTTTTTTTTCCTTTAAGGGGAGTTAGGAGATATCGAACCAAAATGGCTCCTAGAGGCCTAATATTGATTTCTTGGGTATTAAAATGCCCTGGACATCCATAAAAATGCAGTGATATTTATTTGAAATTATTACCTACCAGGGGGGTGCAGTTCTTAAAATGTTTGTTTTTGTCTTTCTCCCATCATGATGTATTTTTTCTTTTCCCTTTAAGGATGACACAAAATGGATTCCAGCCACAAGATGGATGCAAGCCATGTGATGGGATCATGTAAATTCTTGGACAATTTCAACCAATAGCATGCCCAGGTTGCAGACTGGGTAGGTGTGGCAGCCACAGAGGGCCTAAAAAGCTTTGGCAGCCGCCATCCTCCTTGCAGTCTGTGGTGGGAGTTAGGGTGGGATTGCTGTCTCTGCGACTCGTTATTTTAGGCCAGGCAGGCAGGTGTGTGTCTCTGTGTTCCTGCTGGCTGCAGCCTGGCTCTTAGGGGAGAGAAAGAAGAGATTTCTCTTGCAGCCTTCCTGTGTGCGTGCGTACCTCTCGGTGAGTAACCTCCCCTGCCCCGCAGTGCAGTCACTCTGCAGCTGCCTTACACCCTGGGCAACACCTGCCGCTGCCTTTGCAGCCTCCCTGCATACCTAGTCTATACTGTGTCTCTGCCAGCATCATTTTTTTAGTGTTTTCCCTCTGGTGTGGGGCGTTGGGGGCGTCCGCATGTGGAAATGCTTTAAGTCACACAAAAAGCAGATAAAAATGAAAAACAAAAAAATGAAATGAATTTTTTCAAAAAATCACGAAAAATGAAAATGAACTGAAACGGACCCGCAACGAAAAATGAAAAACCAAAATGTCATTTTTTCGATTCGTGCCCATCTCTAGTTTTAACCTATAAAACCTCAAATGGCTTGGGTCCAATCTATATCAAGGACCGTGTTTTTACTTCATGATCCTTTCCAGGTGTGAAGATCATCCTGGGTGCTCTTTGTATCCATCCATACACCTTCAGAGGTACATTTAGTGGGGATACAGGAAAGGGGCTTGTCTGTCACTGCTCTCAGACTCTGGAACTCCCTCTCCACAGGAAGGTAGATTGGCCCTAGGTTAGACCCATCTTGGTTGTCCTTCTGCAGGCAGATGAAAGTATTCATCTTCAGATAGGCTTTCACTTCATAGTTGGTAAAATGAGAGGGTTTCTCGTGGCGCAGTGGTTAAATGCCTGTACTGCAGGTTTCACGACCTTTAAAATGGCAGGCTCAAGGTTCACTCAGCCTTCCATCCTTGTTACCCAGCTAGCCTGCACACTAAACCGCCCAGAGACTAAGTGTAGTTATATATATAAGCAGAACACTTTATGCCTTGTTGCTCTGAAAGTGCTTTTATCGTTGATTTTCTTTACCATTTTTGGTGTGGCATTTGTTTGAATCATGTTAATATTTGTATACCTACTGTTTTAAGCTTTTTAATATTGGCTTTTGATGATAATAGCTTCCTTGGGTCTTGGATAAGGAGAAAAGTGGGGTGAAAATATTTTAATAAATAAAGTAAATTATATAACAATAGTGAGTCCTTTAAAATGAAATGAAATATTAACTTGTAACAAGCTATTTGCCTTATGAGCATAAACAGCAGCAGCCAACACCAATACACTATAAATGTTCAATATTGAGCCTAGGATCTCCCAGAGATGCTACACATCCTGCTTATCTATTCCCTTACCAAGGGAGATGAAGCTGCTAATGTCTCCAGGGTTCTTCACACTGAAGAGGGGAGCAAAGTGCTTCAGATTACTTGGAATTATTAGTTGGTAAAGGAAGCAAAAGGAGGAGGAGGATTGGTTCTCATTGACACTAAAGCTGGCATCAAACCATATGATGCCAGCTCTCCAAGAAGCAGTTGTGATTTTTCAGTGTTAACTCCAGAAGTCAACTCTAGTGTAGACCTTCATCAGCCATCATTAGTATCAATGATAGTCTTGTTTAAGTGCAATTTAGAGTGCAAAGCTATTTATCCAATTCAGAACTGTGTTTAGAATTAGGAAGCAGAAAGTTCTACCAAATCCTTAGCAAAATTATGGTCATTATTCAAGCTAGTGCACAGCCTAGGTATCTCACAAAGCAGTGAGAGAGATATCTAACAGAGATGTGTCTGTGAAGATTCTCAGTCATCCAGGTGAGTTTATCTGGAAGTTGAGTCATGGCAACTGACTTTATCCATCAATCTGAATAAAGCTAGGTGCGAGTCCTCCATCTTATAATCTGCTTTGACCTCTTGTCACCCTGGTCTGAAATAGGCTCATAAGATGAACAATGGCCTGAATAGGCTTATGAGGTAGACAACAGTCAATAGCTTGTTCACAGTCAAGGTGAACAATGGCTTAAGGTGCTGAAACCCATAAAGTATGGGTCGTCAGCTATGGCCTTGGTGGTGAAGGCTTTTTATTTGTCTGAGTATTGTTGAAAGCACAGCCTGATAAATAGCATATATACTGTGCCTGAGGCCCCCACCTCTGTTGAGAGAGGGGGTTTCGATACTCACATGAATGGCTTCCCTGACCCCTCTCTCAAACCACCTATCTTCTCTAATATGTGTACCTCCTCATCTTCTTCTTGGCTTCTGTGGAGGTGGGGATGCTCTCTGCTCTGTGGTTTAGGGTCCTGGTGACTCCTAATTTGTGTTTTAATGAATGGTGGGAGTCAAACAGTAAGTACTGATCTGTGTGGGTGGGTTTCCTGTAAACGTTTACTCCCAGGCCACGGTCAGGTTTGATTATGACTGCACAATCCAGGAAAGCCAGCCTGTTGTCTTGGGTGTCTTCCCTAGTGAACTTAATATTAGGGTCAACTGCAATGATGATCTGTGTGATCTGTGTGGGACTATATCAATCTCCCTTGATAATGGAATAGATAAGTAGGATGGCCAGTCTATGAGGGATCAGAATTAAGGAGGAACAGGAAGTGGAAGGGGCTGTCTGAAAGAAAATGGTTGATATTCCATTGCCTAAAAAAAAAAAAACCCCAAAGAAGAGCTATCATACTGTATAATCACCCTATGTCTTTGGGTGGCACTTTCACACCAGACGTGAGATCATTTGCACAACAGGTGGCACACAGAAAGCCTGCTGGAGCAGGGGGTGTTCTTAAGTGATTGCCTGTTCACATTATATCTACCTAATACGATACTGGCCCGTGATATGTATCCTATCCTATATCTACTCAACAGAAAGTCCTGCCACCAAAGGAGGCAGAATGGCATCACCACTGAGCCAAAATATGGCCTCTGTTTGTAGAGCAGCAACATTAACACAAGTAGTAGGATTTTGTGCCACTGTGAAAGCAGGATTTTACCACTCATTGGAAACTGTATGGTTTACGGCCAGTTCCTTTGGATCCATATCCTTTCTTTGGCATGACTGATTATTATGTAGCTTATTTATTACAGGACAATGAACTTTACTGTATCTGAGTGGAATGAAGAATTCCATAGGCTGTTCTACTTTGTTATTTTTGGAAAGAAACAATACTTTTGCCTAGCTGCATGATTGAGGTGAACTCTAAGCTTCATACTGCAGAGTATGTCTTTTTTGTTTTCGTTTCTTACATAAATAACAGGGCAAATGGCAGTGTCCCACTGTGCCTCCCTGACAGGGATATAGACTCAGTGATCCATAGGGCCCCTTCCAGCTGTGTAGTTAAGAACATAAGAACATAAGAAGAGCCATGCTGGATCAGGCCAAAGGCCCATCTAGTCCAGCTTCCTGTATCTCACAGCGGCCCCACCAGATGCGTTTGGGAGCGCATGAGACTAGATATCTGTCTCCTGATACCACTCCCCTGCATCTGGCCCTTGAAGTACCCTGGTTTAAACCCTGGAGGTTACACATCTCCATCATGGTTTGTAACGTGTGATTGACTTTTTCCTCCAGGAATCTGTCCAATCCCCTTTTGAAGGCATCCAGGTCAGATGCCATCACCACATCCTGTGGCAGGGAGTTCCATAGACTTACAACGCGCTGGGTGAAAAAATATTTTCTTTTGTCAGTTCTTACTCTCCCAGCCCTCAATTTGAGTGTATGTCCCCTAGTTCTGGTATTTTGGGAGAGGGAGAAGAGCTTCCCTCTATCCACTCTACTCATACCCTGCATTATTTTGTATGTCTCAATCATATCCCCCCTCAATCGCCTTTTTTCCAGACTAAAGAGGCCCAAATGTTTTAGCCTTTCTTCATAAGGGAGGTGCCCCAGCCCAGTAATCATTTTAGTCGCTCTCTTCTGCACCTTTTCCAGTTCCACTATGTCTTTCTTGAGATGCGGTGACCAGAATTGTACACAATACTCCAGGTGGGGCCTTACTATTGTTTTGTATAATGGCATTATAATGTTGGCTGTTTTATTTTCAATCCCCTTTTTGATAATCCCTAGCATGGAATTGGCCTTCTTCACTGCTGCCACAGATTGGGGAGACACCTTCATGGAGCTGTCCACCAACACACCAAGATCTCTTTCCTGATCCGTCACGGATAACTCAGAGCCCATGAGTTGATAGATGAAGTTTGGATTTTTTGCCCCAATATGCATTACTTTACATTTGGTTACATTAAAACGCATTTGCCATTTCTCAGCCCATTCCCCCAGTTCTGAGATGATGATGATGATGATGATGATGATGATGATGATGATGATGATGATGATGATGATGATGATGATGATGATGATTGTTATTATTTTTTCATCTAATTTCTACAGGTGAAGGTAATGTTTCATTTTCTTGCAGTGGGGAGTCAATGTTCAAGCATAGGACTTTGTTTTCCCTGAGTGCTGGCAGCCCGATTGCCATTTTGCCTCTTCCACGAGGTTTTGAACCTACTTTTGTCCTAGTGCATTTGGGAGGATAATGGTAGGCACTTCCCATCCTCCGACCAAGCCCCACAAATAGTGAAGAATATTCAGAGAAATTTCAGCAAAATCACTTTCTTTTCCAAGGGAATGCACAGGGGAGAGGGAATCAGTTATATTTTCCGAAAAAATATTTTCTGAGAAATGTCAGGTCAGATTTACGGAAGCAGAATGGTAAGACCCAATAATGGTACATTATTCTCTATTACGGCTTTTTGCATTTGCTTCTGTGAACCTGAGGGAGAACCCTGTGTTCCAAGTTCTTATCAGTGAGTTTGTTGTTCCATTGAAGTTAATGGGGACTCTATTCATTGATTTTAATGGGACCAGGCTTTCACATTAACATGCTTTATCTAGGATGTGTATCAGGAAAGCAGGCATTAGCCACTGTCAATATTACATCTCAGCCCATTTTGTGTATATTATCAGTGTAATTGAATAAGCAAAAATAGTATCTTACGCAGTGGACCTTGAAAGGAATTGTGGGTGCATTCTGCTAAAAGCAAGTTATTGTAGTTAATGTATCTTCTAGTATGTGTTTTAAGCCATTACAGCATGTATGCACAAATATACACACTTTAAACTAAAATGCTGTGTGTACAATTAGTTATACCTAGAGCCATGAGGGAGGGTATTGTTGCAATTAAGACCATTTCCTAAATGGACCCCATTAAAAACATAATTCTAAAGCAAAACACATTTAAGGGTCTAAGTCAGCCAGTTCAAAGAGAAACATGGCAGTGTACTTGTTGGACTAGGTTACATTTGGCATGAGACAAAGTAATGGTGGTTGGGGTTACTGGGGATGACCATGGGCAGGAGATATTTCAGTGGAAAGGTGAAGCTATCATGATACTTCTTGAGAGGCAGACGAGGCATCAGCAGTGTCATGCATGTAGCCCTCCAATCCTTTTACAGTCACTGTTTCAATGGCACAGCAGGGCCCAGATATGCCTGCAGTGCTCGCAACAGAACAAACACATCTTTTTGTTTCAGAAATGTATGAAAACATCCTGAAAGATGTTGTTGAAGTACTTCCTCAATGTTCTCCCACGAGTCCTAACCATGTTCCCAGGACTCCCAAATTAGCCGGGAAATCACATTTTTAAGGCATCTTTCCCGCCATTGTCCCGTAATAGTATTTTCTTGTTAATTTTCCCAAATTTTATAATTAAAAAAAAAATCATGGCATGGCATGGCGTTGCTGCATGGGCGCTGTCATGTTGACGTGGCTATTGAGCATGCTCGAAGCATTGAGCATGCTCAATAGGTGGTAGGGACAGGGATACTGTGACCATGTGACAAATGGTGGCAGCCATATTAGGGGTAGCTGTATGGGCACCACCATGTTGGGGGCAGCTATTGAGCATGCTCAAAGCATCGTGTATGTTCAATAGGTGGTAGGGGTGGGGATACTGTGATTATTTTCAAATCCGAAAGTTTTCTTTGTGTGTTTTTTTATTTTTATTTTTTTTTTGCGATCAGGAGCCCCTGTCGAAGGAGAAGGGGAGGGGTGCTTTGTTTGTGGTTTTTTTTTGCAACTGGGAGGGGAAGGGGGTGATATGTTTGTGGCTTTTATTTTCAATCTGGAGCGGGAAGGGAGGGGCACTTTGTTTGGTTTTTTGCAACTGGGAGGGAAAGGGGGTGCTTTGTTTGTGGTTTTTCGTGATAAGGAGGGGAAGGACAGGGGGCACTTTGTTTGTATTTTTGTTTGTGTGCACATGCACATTACATCTCACCCCTCATTTCCTGGCTGGGGCCAGAGAAAACTTGACAGCTATGATCCTAATTAAAGCCCTGCCCAAATTCCCCACATTCACTTCAATTGGATCATTCATCCCTCCGTCAGGTATGCATACAACAGGGGATATGTTGGTTATTTTCAGTTATTTGCTTTCCCACATATGAAGGTGTAATTGGAATATTGTATTTATGTGAACAAGGTGACCAAACACAAACAAACAAATATATTAGCAACTCATAGTCATGGCAACATTTTGTTCAGTGTCCATAGCATATGAATGCATAGTAACTCTGTTAACAGAGTGCAACATGTCAGAATGGGCTTATAATATTTATATGAGTTAGGAGTATCACTCAAAGTGCTCAGAGTAAACAGGGGGAGAGAAAAGTATACATATTATTTCAAAGTAGTATATTCAAAAATGATGAAATATATACACAGGGACCCATATAACAGGCATGAGTCTGTGCAGGGTTGCTGAAGACCAATATGGGAGCACTCTCATAGCAGTTCATGCATGGACAATGAACAAAAAAATATGTCCTTGAAGGGGATTGACCTAAGGAGGAAGTGACAGATTATGAAAGTTGATGTAGACAGGATATACAAGCTCCCTGACTACTTATTGGTGTAGCCCCCAACCCAGTCACTTTAAATTATATTTATATTTACTGGACCTGAATGCGAACAGGGCTGGGTGAAACAATTTTGGGGTAAAACAAACAGAAGCATGTATGTTGTATGCCAATCCTCCAGACCTGGCCTGAGCAGTTTGTAAATCATGTTTTTCAGTTTCTTAAAATCTGATCTAAGAAACATTACAAAAGATAGAGGGAAGAGTCAATGAGTGATGGCTTGAAGTCATCACCGTCTATTGCAGTAATCAAATAATAGGCTCACACTATTATGGTAATACTCTACATGGTATTAATAAATAGGCAAGCTAATCAACTTCAGCAATCAACCAATTGGCCCAAATATAGAACTGACCATATAGGTGAATCCTATTGTGATCCGCATATTAAGATAAGCACTGTAGAACCTGGTTCTAAATGCAACAGTTTTCATTGATATGAATAAAGTCAAGCTGGATGAGTTTCATTTTTTAATTTTCCCAATGAAATTAAGGAGCATTAAAATAATTTACATTGGCCAGTTAACACCCAAAATGGAGGAAAATGGAGGGAAAAGAAGAAAAAAAAGGTGAATATATTATGAAAACAATAATCATTGCAAGGTTGTCTCTCTCTTGTAGAATAAATATGATTAAATGTTCACTGTTACCAAAATGATTATAATCAGTTTTCTCCTCCTTTAGTAGCTTAGAGAAGCACTGCTGGAGAATAGATCTGTTTCCATCTGAGATATACTTCTGAAAGGCTATATTTAATGGTTTCCATATCTCTATTCCTCAATTGTTAGCCTGCTGGGGTTCAGCTCTACTGATCCACTAGGTTCTTGAATCTGCTTAATGAAACACAGAAAATAGTTTCTTTTAGTGCCTTTATCAACTCACACAGGAACTGTTGCAATGCAGTTCTTTCCTAGACTGTGGTGGTGAGGTGATGAGAGAATCATTTGGAATGTTCATGTCTTCATCATGCCTTCTAGAAAGGAAGACAATTCATACATGGAAGTGCTTGCATGCTAGGCTCCCTCACAATCTTCTGACAGACACTGCTCATATCCAGGCAGCATGAAATGGAGGTGTACAACCATTTTTCCACACTGCCAGAGCCACAGAAGAACACTCTTCAAGAAGCAGTGGTGGTCTGATCTTATTGTGCGAGGGGAGGGAGCCTCTGCCATTGCCCTTTTGCCCTCTCTTGTTATCACCCTCTCCACATCTTTCACACAAAAACCATTCATTCACTACCTCACCACTGGAGTAAAACAGAGAGCAGGTGGCACAACGTAGATGGTGTGACAACACCTTCCTTTTCACGTGTGTAATTGTGATGAAAATGTGAAGTGTAGGGAACCAACTTATTAATCTTCACAGGATCCACTTGGTAATGCTACCACCTTTTAAATCCTCGCCTTATGAACTGGGACAGACTCAGATGTATAACATAAAAATAATAATGATGTTTATTGAGAAAATAAATAAATACAACAATGACTGAAGTTGGTATGCATTGCCTTAAACATACAATAGATTAAATCAAATCTTCAAGCCTCCCTGTTTTTAATAAACAGTGAACAGTAAAGCCCTCACACCTAACCTGCCTGACTGAACTCTAACAGAGCTGTGCTCTCTCAGCACTTTCAGCTCTCAACTCTCAACAACTCTTCACAGACCAGGCTCCACCCTTTTTATACCATACAATCCCCCGCCCTCCTGCTGGGATTGGCTGATAATTTACATATGTATTTCTCCTGAATCCAGGGTGTTGTCACAGTTCCAGGGAGCAATGAGGAGAGTCAAAGTATGATAGAATTTGTAACTTGTGCCATTCTGTCAGCTGAGGCAATAATTTCAGTTAGTTTGCTGGATGGGCTAGTCCTGCAAAAATGTTGTATAGAAGCCCCATTGAAGTCATATTATAGGGCAATTGAACTGCCCCCATTCCTTTGACTGGAGTTTGAAATCCAGTGAATGGAGAAAAAACTACCTGAAATTTCTATGATTATATCAGCTCCTTTTATAACAGGCGGCTTATATGAATGCACATTTTATTAAAGACACTATATAGCAGCACACCTTTGGGAGTGTTACAGTATATTTACAGTAGATGAAGGTTTTTAGAGTCATAATTGGGAAAACTATTATACCTACCATTTCGCCAGCAGGTAAATATTTGTTCTATTAGAAACAGACTAATTTACTTCTTTCAGTAAAACAATATAACAGCTAATTTCCTCCAACAGATGTTCAGCCATGTTTTAAATCACTCCACGGTTTTGTTCTGTGAATTCATGTGCTATATAACTAAGAGTTATTCTAAGCAATCATGCAAAAGTACAAAAATATTCACTTTCACAGCGCTGTGGTAAAATTGGGCTCATTGTCCAGATCAGTTGGAGATAAAGGTTGCCCCATTGAGCAAATTAGAGCACAGTCTTCAATCAAATTTCACCTTTGTTCATTTGTAGTATAGAACGGCAGAGATGCCTAATGAAATTACACAAGCACCGCAGACTAAAAGTGACAAGATTGGTTGGGGGGGGTAGTGATTTGTTGAAAATGAGATCCAGCAGAGCCATCTAATTCAAAATAATTCAACTATTCTCTACATTCTCCTGAGCAGGCCTCAGATGTTAATGCTGCTCTAATGAGAACTGAACCCAAATCCCCCTTTTCAATACTATTGGAATCTCTATCTTTGGGGGGGGGGGCAATATTGTGGGACGACTTGTGAAAATGCTTATCTCTTGGTTTATTAATCCTACTACCACAAGAGATGGGTTCAAACATGGGCCTTAACTTTATGAAATCCATAAAATGAGGTGGGCCCTAGGGTAGTACATCAAACGTAGGAACAGGAGCAACTGGACCAATCTGATCTTTCTTCAATTTGAGAAATCTCCATGCTTACCCCAGGGACCCAGCCAGTTTAAACGAGGGAAACATCCTCATGTCTGTCATCCTCCTGATTCCCATGATCCAAGATTGGTTGTCTCCTAAGGCTGCCTGAAATGGTAATCTCTGCCTGTATACCTGAATCACAAATTTGCAGTACCCATTCAGAGCACCTAATCATCAAAATGGTGTCCTGTTGGTTTCACCACTACCACCCTTCTACCTACCACAGGATGGGGATCTCATGCTTAATTCCACAGCTTCATTGAGCAGCAGCACATCTAAGAGTCCACACCTCAGGTAATTAAGATATCTTCTGCTGCATCTGACAAATGTACACCATTACTCCAGAGCAGCCTGGAGTGATCAAAGTCAATGTCTAGGTGTTCCAGATAAAACAAAGAAACAAACAAATTTATTTATATGGCCTAACCCATTACAAACACATTAGAAATATATTAAAACATAGAGATGTTATCATCAATTTGCAGATTAAAAGTAATAGTAAAAAGTACACTAGTCCCCCTTAATTGTTTTAGGACTGTTTCAGTAAAAAGTTTCCTTCTTTGCCAGCCAAGCCCAGTAATAAAGAGACAAGACACATGCTTGGAGTAAACTTGGGCCACAATTTATTTAAATCAATTAACTTAATTCTGAACTGCTCCTCCCTAATCAAGGAGGCCTAGGAAATGCAAGTGGTGTCCGTAAAATTGAGATATTAATTGGTAAAACAATGCACTGCTGTTCAGTATTGAACCACGGTTAAATGCAGTCTGGGCAGGCCTCATCTACCCCTCAGTGTAATATTAAACTCACCACATTTCATTTGATATTCCTAACGTATTCTTACCATCTAATTACCAGTGAGGGCTGCTGGGCTAATATATTATTTAAATCTATTCCAGCCTATTCCAATAACTGTACCACTTGCACTGTCGTCCACTGAAAGAGGGCTATTAGATATGCTCCCTTTCTCCCCAAAAGTGTCCAATATGCCTTCCAGGCCTCCTTGCATGTTATCAGTGAAGTACTTCAGCTCCTGATCCAACAAATGGACTTCATCTTCCCTGAACAATTTGGGGCAACCAAATCAAATGGCTGGGTGTGATATTACAGATCTCCCACACAAGTTTAACACACTTGTCAATTTCCTTATTTACCTTTACTCTGGCTCTGTCAATTTGCCTAGGGTCCTGAGCACCTCTCAATTAAACACTGCACTGTTAGACCATATAATTTTAAGTGCAGGGTAACTAGCCCTAAGAGACTGCAGGTCAGCTTTGGCCTGCAGAATCAGCAACTTGCCAGACCACCAGGTCAAGTCATTACCACCAAGGTGGATAATCAAAACATCAGGGGATACCTCTCTTGCTGCCTGGGATGCAGCCTCCCTAAACCCATCCCAGCACATACCTCTCAGTCACCTCCAATCCAGCATGGACACTGAGCCTAAGCTCAGATTTTGGCCCCAGCTTGGATGCTGTGCATGCACCACTGCCCAACAGATGTAACTGTCCCCAAGAAGCACCATTCTGAATCAATGCTGTGGCAACGGGCCTGAAATGATAAGATCAACATTGTGGGCCACCCCTAGCAGCTTGGTAGCAGCTGGACATATAATCAGAACTTTTGTCACCTCCAATGGCCAATATTCATTATCTCAGTCAAATCATATCCCATGGCCACCACAGTGGATGCAGCCCCAATTCTAAAAGAATGAGTTCCAAACCAACATCCATGAGCTCCAATCTTACCCAGAGCCATAGCTGTTACCTTCCAAAATTGATATTTTGCTAGCCGGTTCCCATCACAATGCACAAACAGGTGGCTGTCCCTCTCACCTCTACAACCCAAATAAACTCTCATGATCACTACCAGGCATAATCTTGCATCGCTGCATTCTCTCAATGTAATAACTTACCCTCTCCCCTTCTGATCAGTCTTGGATTTCCTCAGTTTTAACTGCACCTCATGCTGGCCCAGAGAGAAATCGGTCCTCCACAAAGAGGATCCCAACATCCATTTTAGAAGTGGCCACCAATTCACTCACTCTGAGGCAGCAATTTAACAAGCAAATCTGAAGATAGTTGATAACTGAACATTTATGATTCCATGTAGACTCTTCAAAGTGCCATGAATAAAATCCTTCACATATTTTCATCAGAACCTGAGAGCAGAAGAAGCAACTGTGTTTTCTATGCCTTTTGGCCACCAATGCAAATGAGGTGAGGCCAGAGGAAGAGGGAAAATGAATGAACAGTGGTGACAAGGGGATGAATGGTGTCCCACTCTGTCAAGATAAGTAAAAGTTGATAAAACATATGTTATGTATATTTAACAATGTGTAAAGAGAATTATAAAATGGAGGCAGTTAGATTCTGCAGTGTCATGATGTTAATTCACAAGTGTTAGAGACTAGTAATCACAGGCATGTTAAGTGATGAAGTGCAGGTGGAACTGCCAAACAGTGGATGCAGCCCCAATTCTAAAAGAATGAGCTATAACATTTGTAATGGTTAGATCAGATTGCATCAGATTGTTAATTAGTGATTGCATCAGATCTTATGAGTGCTGAATAAGTATAAAAAGCACTAGCTTGCCATTTGTTACTGGGGACTGTTATGGTGAGAACAGTTTACCCCACACTCTGTTTGTCTGTTTGCTATATTGTATATAATGCTTGGTTGTTATGCTGTGTATATTTTGATGTATATATGAATATATGAGTTTTTACTCTATTCATTGTCATTGTCTTTCTGTTAGCCTAACTCTGCAACCCTTTATATCAATGCTGACATTTTATCTACGTTACTGCTACACTGTTCTGTGTCAAGCACAAGTAAATTATATATTTGTTGCTTAAATTGCTGATACACTCAGGCAGTCATGCCAATCCATCTCCACATCGCCTGGTGTGGATTCTTCAACCTCTTTCTACTATTTGCTGATGCTGGAGAAAGCTCTGAGTTTACAAAATCAAGCTCTTTTATTTCAAGTAGCCAAAATGATGATTTACAATTTTACATTAAAGCTCTTTATTGTTTCATTTTATTCTAACCTGCTTCATTTAATCCAAATTAAACCACACTGTGATAGAGAAGAAATCTCAAATTGCTAAGATGCAGTTTAAACCAGGTCAGTGGTAAATGCTAGTCTTAATGGAGCCTTAACACAATTATTTCAGGGAAATTACTAACCCTCCAGTTGCTCCCTATTACTAAATGAAATTCAAGGTGAGTGAGCTTCTTTAACCTTCTGGTTACCATGGCAGCAGAATATGTGCATTAATATATTAATGATGAGATGTCCCTTTTCAGATTTCCAAAATGTGCAGCCATAGTCTTCCCAACTGAACAGTTAACTTGAATGTACAAAATTTTATAATATTTATTCTTCCTTTCCTTTCTTGATTTATTTTAACCCTTAAAACAAATTTTATAAAGTTGCATACAAAACACCTCTCTTTGCAACTCTCTTATGAGAGGCTTAATAGCAGTTAATATGTCTCTGTACAGATGTTTTAGGGGCAAAAGAATCAGGAAGTCTATGCATTCCCACAGAAATTATGAGTAAACATAATGAATCATATTTGTTTTCCATATGAAGATGAGTTGATGAAGACAAAGGTGTTTCCATATTTGGGCTACTTCACTGAATTCTCAGCATGGAAAAGCTGAAGGATGAAAGTTAGTAATAGACTTTGAGGCACAAGAAAAATCTGCCAGTTTCACTTCATTCAACATTCACATTGTATACAACCTCAATTTTTTTCTGTTCCAAAGAAGAAGATACAGTACTTTAATTCTTCCATAGGATCTTCAGTATCTTGTGCAGCCTTTGAATGTTTTAGCATGTTCTTAGAGTGGGTTGTCAGAATGAGGACTAAGGCAAACTGATTATTTAATTTCAGGGAAGGCAGGGTCTGGACAATGTCAAAAGCTGATGACAGCCTTTGTCCAAGTGGCAGAGGAATTAGGTGTGCTTTTAGTGGAAGAAAAGATGGAGGGGCCTTTTATGAAGCTTACATTTTTAAGCCTAGAATAGGAGATGTACATGCAAGCATGTAGGTTATCCGAGGATAAGTTGTGAGACCTGAAGTTGAGGACAGAATTAATGTTGGCAAAACAGAAGGTTGGTAGGTCACCTGAACTTTGCCTGCGAGGTCATTGCACCAGGTAGAGTTCTCCTTTGTAGATTTTGTGATGCTATGATCGGGTTGAACTAACCACATGATTGGCGGAGACCATCAGCCAGCATGAAAGAAGATCTTAGAGCGTGTGGCTCAGATTCTTAAGGGAATTCAATGGGGTCTCCTTTTGGAGATCGGAGCTACTTTTAGGCTCAGCACTACAGGTTCAGACCAATGTCTCAGGCTCCTTGGGGTTTAGCATGTTTTCCCAAGATAATTGGTGTGCAGGGCAGTGGTCGGATGAATGGGTAAATGCAGGAATAACCAGGGATCTGAAGGTTTTGGATTTTTTTCCCAATAGCAGGTGCTCTATGGCTGTGGGGTGAATGCTGGGCTAACTCAGCAGTCACCTTTGGTAGTGCTGATAATCAATTCTTTGACTTCTAGGTTGTAGAGGATTATGGCATTATTAAGAGTGTTCATGCTACAGTGCCTAAGGCTCAATATTGTTTTCCAGGCCAGGCACGTCAACAGATTGAGAAGTTCAGGGTGATGGCCTCAACTGCATGAGCCCTTCCAGAGGTACTTCCGGAGGATTGCAGGATGGAAGCCAACCGGGCAATGAGTTTAGCTCTAGCTCCCTGTATCAGGAAAAATTATGCTACAGCTTATTCAGAGTTTGAACAATTTTGCATGAAGGAAGGGATGTAGTGGGCTTGGTGGGCTTATGCAGTTTGCAGTTTTCCTGCACATAAAGGGCTTGGCTCCCTGCTCCATCCCAGAAAAGATGGCTGCACTTGCCTTTTACACCAAGGCAAGAGGTCTGAATCACCCAACTGGAGATTTTAGGGTCCAAAAATGATGGAAGGTTAGACTAAAGAGAAGGATAGAAATGGGGACAAACACCAATTTCCCTGGCTGCAGTTATTGGGCTTAGCACCATTTTGGGGGCAGTTTGTAATGATAGTTATGAAGCTACTCTGTTTAAGGCAGACACCTTGGTAACCTTTTTCAGAGCACTTTGAGTTAGTGAGTTTTTGGCTTCATCAAGGACTGATGAGTCCCAATCTTCTTTGCTGAGGACAGACTTGTTGGTCATGCAGGACCAGCTTATACTGATTTTGCATAGATTAAAAACAGACCAGTTGGGTGTGGGGCGGATTATACATTTGGGAAAATGCCAGGTTTGGGAGATTTGTCCATTTTTAGTAATCACAGATTACTTGGGATTGCAGGGGGAGAGTGAGGGGAGTCTATTTGCCCATGATGATGGGAGTCCCTTGACAAAATATCAATGCTGGCAGGTTACTTCCCGAACTCTCAAAGAAGCCAGTATTTAAGGCTGGCATTTTGGAACTCACTCCTTCCGGATTGGTGCAGCCTCCACAACAGCAGCATTGGATTATTCTGCAAGAGAAATCAAGGCAGTCAGTTTGTATAATACTTAAATTATGTTTGATAACTTTTAAATATATTTGCGCTTGCTTTTACCATGATCCTGCCACAGGTTTGACACTCTTTGATACTGTTCTTGATATAGAGGAGGATTTGGCTTTCCAAATTGGACTTTATATTATTATGCAAGCATTTTAACATGGATAAAAGAATGGATATGCCTAAGAAATAAAAGAATATTGTTCTTTGACAAGCATGATCTGCAATTAGGCTGGCATGCATTCTTATGGTACGGAAGGACTAAAACACATAAATATATTGAAATAAATATAATAAGAAATTCGCCTTTGGAAATTTGGGTAAAGGTTAAATTAAAAATGTATGTGAGAACAACCAGATGGGTCTCACCAATGGAAGCATTTACTTACTCAAACTTGCTAAGATTAAAAAAAAAATAGTTACTTATAATGAGCTCCTGAATTCTGAGGGAACTTTGGAAACCAAAACTCAATTATTCGAACGACTTTTTCATGGTGGCCTCAAATGCAACTACAATCAGTTTACAACCAAGATATAAAGGCACAGTGATTTTATAAAGAGTACAGAGCATTTGACAAAATCTTGTTAATGACAGAAGAAAAACAAATCCAAAAAAATTGCAGCTTCTTACTACAATGGGATATGCAAGATAAAGAAGTGAAGAATACTATGCTAAAATGGGCCTAGAATTTTGGCCATAGTATTGAATGACAAAAATGGCAACAGCTGTGGACAAAGAATTATAAGCAAACATTAGCTACTTCCTATAAGGAAAATCTCTATAAAATGTTTTATAGATGGCATATAACACTAGCAAGGCTTGCTAAAATGTTCCCTAATATGTCAAATAAATGTTGGAAATGTAAAACTCAAGAAGGAACTTACTATCATGCTTGGTGGACATAACATAAATCCCTTTTACATATCTTGACAGCCCACCAGCAGCTACAATCCCTCCCTCGAAGACTTATGGATCCTACCCGGTTCCAGGAGGTCTTCGGGGCGTTTCCTGGAGGACTGACTGGCGCGCCGGCTGAGGTTGTGGCTAACCATTGGTTTGAAACAGCTGCCCACACCATCGACCGGATCGCCCCCAAGCACCTTCTCCAGTGGCGAGCTCGGCCCTCGCCGTGGTTCACGGCTGAGCTTCGAGCAATGAAGCAGGTGAGGAGAAGGCTAGAGCGCAGCTGGAGAAGAACCCGGACGGTTACGAATAAGGCTGCTGTTGTTCTCCAGACTAGGCGCTATGCCAACGTGATCAGGGAGGCTCAGACATCTTTTTACTCCCTGAGAATTGGTGAGGCCTCTAACCACCAGGCAGAGCTCTTCCGGGCGGTTCGGGACCTCACCAATCCTACTCTGGCTAGGCCTCCTCCTACTGATTTCAGTAGTGAGAATTTTGCAGCCTTTTTTTGATCTAAAATTGAGGCCATCCGGGCTGTCTTCGACTCCGGTTGCAGTAGCACTGTCCCAGCATCACCAGCTGCTGGTCCACCTTCGTTGCCTCAGTTGCGTGCGCTTGGGCCTGTTTCCGCTGTTGAGGCCTCTAAGGCTATAGCGCATTGCCGGCCTGCGTCCACCCCCTTCGATCCCTGCCCTGCCTGGCTAATCAAAGCTGCCAACGGGACCATGGCCGAATGGGCTTCTGTCATCGCCACCGCTTCCTTCAGCGAGGGGTTTTTTCCCTCCCACCTGAAGGAGATGGTGGTAAAGCCCATTCTTAAAAAAACCTGGCCTTGCCTCAGACGATTTAGCAAATTATCGTCCGATCGCTAATGTCCCGTTTATGGGCAAGGTGATTGAGAGGGTGGCGGCGGTCCGGCTGCAGTCATACCTGGAGGATCGGCACTGCCTCGATCCATGCCAGTCCGGGTCCAGGTCTCGTCGGGGGACTGAAACAGCTTTGGTCGCGCTGCAAGATGACCTAATCCGGGCGACTGACAGGGGTTGCTCTACCCTGTTGGTTCTCCTGGATTTGTCAGCGGCCTTCGATACCGTTGACCATGGTATCATGCTGGATCGGCTCTCTGAGGTGGGAATTGGTGACACTGCTCGCAGTTGGCTCCGTTCCTTCCTGGAGGGCCGTCCCCAGTTATCGGCCCCTTGGACACTCTCTTGTGGGGTTCCACAGGGGTCGTCTCTGTCCCCCATGCTGTTCAACATCTATGTAAGGCCTCTGGCTGGGGTCATTAGGAGATTTGGAGTCTGCTGTCACCAGTACGCTGATGACGCGCAGCTCTATCTCTCCTTTTCCACTCTGCAGTGGAACCTGTGAGGATCCTCGATGAGTGCCTGGATGCCGTGCTGGCTTGGACCGGGGCGAACAGGCTTAGGCACAACCCCAAGAAGACGGAGATTATGTTCTTTGGGAGCTCACCATCTGGGTACGGCGGCCCTCTTCCCTGTTTGGGGGGGTTCCCTTCGGCCAGTGGAGAGGGTGCGGAATCTGGGCGTGGTCCTGGACCCGGCGCTCACCATGGAGGCCCAGGTGGCATCGGCAACTAGGGCCGCCTATTACCATCTCCGCCAGATTGCCCAGATCCGCCCGTACCTGGATGCTGACTCTCTGAGAACAGTGGTCCAAGCGCTGGTGATCTTGAGGCTGGACTACTGCAACGCCCTCTACATGGGGTTGCCCTTGACTCTTCTACAGCATCTGCAGCTGGTACAGAATGCGACGGCCAGGCTGGTGGCTGGTGTGCGTCGTCATGACCACATCACCCCAGTCCTGGTCCGCCTGCATTGGTTGCCCGTTGCAGCCTGGATTAGATTCAAGGTCCTGGTTTTAGTTTATAAAACCCTCCATGGCTTGGGACCGGACTACCTGACAGAGCGTATCGTCCAGCGATCCTCCTCTTGCCCCGACCTGTTTGGCAGTCGCACAATAAGACTCCCTGTCGGGTTGCCACTTAGATGGGAGGCCCGGAAGGCGGTCACCGGAACCTGGGTGGGCTTTCTCAGTGGCAGCCCCCTCCTTGTGGAATTCCATCCCCAGCAAAGTGCGCTCTGCAGAGTCCCTGCAGGCCTTTCGGAAAGCTTTAAAAACATTTTTATTTCGAGAGGCCTTTGGCGAGCCCTAACTTAATTTTTTTCCCCGCCGTCTCTAGTGATAATTGGTGTTTACTAATGCTCATCTGATAGTTAAAGTTTAGGGATTACACCTTTATTGGCAATCTGGGATGCTATAGTTATTTATTTTATTATTTATTTATTTATTTATTGTATTTATATCCCGCTTAATATCAAAAGATCTCTAAGCGGCTTACAAAGCCACAGTTGGCACAGATAATCACAATTGAACAAACAGACGATACACACAACAAACTAATATAGTTAAAAACCAGAAAGTCAGGGACTGATACTATCTAATAAAAATCTAATAAAAATATCATTCAGAGACATGGCGATGGCGGGGTAAAAAAAAAAAAAACCCTAGGAATCGCCGAAGGCCTCCCGGAAGAGGTAGGTTTTTAAAGCCTTCCGGAAGGCCAGCAGGGACTCTGCAGAGCGCACTTCAGGAGGGATGGAATTCCAAAGGCTAGGGGCCGCCACTGAGAATGCCCGGGCCCGAGTACTCGACTTCCGGGGTTTCGAGGAGTGGCGACCCGCTGCAAGCCCCAAGCGCCGCCAGTGCCGAAAGGGCCGGGCCGAGGTGGTTCGCTGAGCGATACGCTCTGTCAGGTAGTCCGGTCCCAAGCCATGGAGGGTTTTATAAACTAAAACCAAGACCTTGAATCTAATCCGGGCTGCAACAGGCAACCAGTGCAAGCTCAGGCCAGGACTGGTGTGATGTGATCATGCCTCCTCCTACTGACGCCGGCCACCAGCCTGGCCGCCGCATTCTGTACCCGCTGCAGCCGCCGGAGAAGAGTCAAGGGCAACCCCATGTAGAGGGCGTTACAGTAGTCCAGCCTCGAGATCACCAGTGCTTGGACCACTGTTCTCAGAGAGTTTGCGATCGAGGCCGGGCGGATCTGGGCGATCCGACGGAGATGGTAATAGGCGGACCTGGTCACCGCCTCCCACCTGGGATTCCATGGAGAGCGCCAGGTCCAGGAGCACGCCCAGATTCCGCACCCTCTCCGCGAGCTGGAGGGACACTCCCCCAAACAGGGAGGGGGCCAAGGTACCCGACAGCGAGCTCCCAAAGAACATAACCTCCGTCTTCGATCCATGGGGTTGAGCTTAAGCCCTTGTCCCCGGTCCAGGTCAGGTCGGCCTCCAGGCACCCATCGAGGACTTCAACAGCTTCCACAGCAGAGGTGGAAAAGGAGAGATAGAGCTGCGTGTCATCAGCGTATCTGATGACAGCAGACTCCAAAACTCCTGATGACCCCCCGCCAACGGCCTTACGTAGATGTTAAACAGCATGGGGGACAGAGACGGCCCCCTGTGGAACCCCACAAGGGAGAATCCAAGGGGCCGATAACTCCCCCATGCTGTTTAACATCTGCGGCCGGCCCTCCAGGAAGGAACGGAGCCATCTGTCAGCAGAGCCTCCGATCCCAACCTTAGAGAGCCGGTCCAACAGGATACCGTGGTCCTCGGTATCAAAGGCCTGGATGACAGATCCAGGAGGACCAACAGGGTAGAGCAACCCCGAGAAGCCGCCCGGATAAGGTCATCTTGCAGGGCTCACCAAAGCTGGCCCTCTTCCCTGTTTGGGGGGGCCTGAACCCGGACTGGCATGGTCCGAGGCACTGCCGATCCTCCAGGTATGACTGCAGCCGGACCGCCGCCACCCTCTCGATCACCTTGCCCATACCTGGGACGTTGAGAACATTGGGCGATAGTTTGTTAAATCTTGTCAACTGCAAGGCCGGGTTTTTTCAAAATGGGCTTAACCACCGTCTCCTTCAGACGGGAGGGAAAAACCCCTCACTGAAGGAGGCGGTGGCGATGACAGAAGCCCATTCGGCCATGGTCCCTCTGGCAGCTCTAATTAGTCAGGCAGGGCAAGGGTCGAAAGGGGTGGAGGCAGGCCGGCAATGCGCCATAGCCCTGGAGACCTCGACAGTGGAAACAGGCCCAAGCGCATCCAACCGAGGCGACGAAGGCGGACCAGCAACTGGTGATGGCGGGGCGGGACCACTGCAACCGGAGTCAAAGCCGGCACGGATGGCCTCTATTTTTGTTCGAAAAAAGACTGCAAACTGCTTGCTACTGAAATCAGTAGGAGGAGGCCTGGCCAGACTAGGATTGCTGAGGTCACGAACCACCCGGAAAAGCTCCGCCTGGCGGTTCGAGGCCTCCGCAATTCTCAGGGAGGTAAAAGATGTTCTAGCCTCCAATATAAAAGGAAGATATATTAATATCTTCCTTTTATATTGTTCTGTTCGTTTGTCATTATTGTTTTGCACTGTAAAATTATTATTGTCTTGTCCGGCGCTTGTCCGGCGCTTGTACGCCACTTAGAGTTCTGATTGAAGATAAGCGGGATATAAATATAACAATAAATAAATAAAATAAATAAATAAAAAAGGAAAAACTAGAGAATTGTAGTCCAAGAACATGTGGAGATCCAAAGTTGGGAATCATTTTGCTATGCATCAAAGATCCAGACAGTTGCATCCTCTATTTCCTTGTGAGACTCAAGTACCCACTTGGAAATAAAGATGGTAGCTGTTACTATCCAGAGCTTCATGCTCCTGCAATAAGTGCACCCGCTCTTCTGAAAACAAGTGGAATTTTCTTAACAAACAGTGAAAGACCTGGTGTTCATGGCTGCTATTGCCACTAGAGATGGGCACAAAAAAGAAAACCCATGTTTTGGGTTTGTCTGGTTCGGGCCCACCCTTGGTTCAGTTTGGGTTTGGGTTCAAATGAATTTTTTAAAAATTTGTTTGAACCCGAACTGGTTTGGGGGGTAGTGGCAGAAGCCTCAATCCCACCTCCTGGTGTGGAGATGAGACTGCGGCCCTCTCTCGACCGCCCTCCACCATGGGTGGATGACAGCCGGGCTGGCTGTCATCAAACCACGGTGGAAATCCCTTGAGAGGGAGCCTCGATCCCGCCTCTGCGTGCAGAGGCGAGAACGGGGCTCTCTCTAGACAGTTCTCCCCAACGGGCGATGCCCTTCTCTATAAAGGACTGTTGAAAGCCTGTGTCAGCCCCTTCATGGTGCTGCAGTAACCCTTCCCTCCTACCTTCAAGTCAATAACCAGAGTAGCTAGTAAATTTGAGGCCAGATGGTACTTTTTGACTGTCCTCCTGATTGGCCTTGGCTGACAATCAGTTTTTGCCCATCGTGTTATTAACTAGGAAAAGAGTTGTTAGGAATGTCATTTAGAGTCATGGGCAGTCTCTAGGTTGGTAGGGTCAGTTGAGTTCCCAGACAGGTATCCAGTGGGTGCTTGGTAACCCTCTCGCCATAAATAGAATTTGAATTGAACATAAGGAAGGTGATAAATTAAGATTACTAAAGAGGAGGCAGAGGGTGGCCCGGAGGTAGTCATACGTTTAACGCTGGGGGCATGCTGAACATGTGGGCAGCATGCTTCTAATAGGGATCTCACTGAAGTCACCTGGGAGCTGGAGCTCTAACCGAGTCACAGCACCCAACCTATTGCACTATGCAGTCTCCCTTGTTATTAGGAGAAGTTTAATATATACATTAATAAAGTTGTGGCCCTTATTTAAACGAAGCAAGTTGTCTCACCTTTTTCTTTCAGGCCGGGCAGGCAAAAGGATAGATATAGGAAGGGGAAGGGAGACCAGGCCATAAAAGAACAGTACAGACAGGTAGCAAATAATGTTTGGCAGGGAGTTAGGAAGGAAAAGGCTGAGAATGAGCTAAGGTTATCTAGAGACACTAAATGAAACAAAAACCTTTCTTTGGCACATGCATGGCAAGAAACAAAGAATAAAATAGTATCGTAGCTACTTGGTGGGAATGGAAAAATGATAACAGATGACAAAAGGCAAAAATTCTCATTTCCTCCTTTAGCTCAGATTTTTTATGAAAGACAGTGAATGAACCTCCAGGCAAATGTGAAGTACAAGTGGAGTGGGAAGGGTTTCACATTGACATTGATAAATAAACAGGGAATACTTTGTTAATTCGAATGAGTTCAATTCTCCAGGGCTGCATGAACTGCATTCAGGAGTACGGGAGAAACTGGCTGAAGAACTCTCAGGCTCATTGTACATTATTTTCTTGAAATCACAGAGGATGAGTGAAGTGCTAGAATAATCAGGGGTGTCCAAACTTTTTTCAAGGATGGCCAGATTTGGTGAGGTGAAAATGTGTGTGTGTGTGTGGGGGGGGACCATTCAGCCTGGGGGGATAGGGTGTGGTTCGTGTGTATTTGCAAAAGCCACACATGCTCTGGTTTCAAGGTGTTGCACAGCCCGGGGATTGGCCCATGCGCACCCAAGATGCACCACTGCTTGCATATGCTGCCCTCCCTCACAAGGAGGTGGGGAAGACACTGCAGAAACAAAGCCAGGAGCTGATAGGCAGGGCGGGTGTCTGAGGGGATGGACGGAGGCAGGGAGGGCAGGCAATACATAAAACTGCAAGCTGACATCTCTAGCCAGCACAGGGAAGGGCCAGCCAGCGTCTGAGCTGGCAGGGAAAAGAGGCTGAGGGCCACTCAATATTTTAAATCGGGCCGCATTTGGCCCCTGGGGCGGAATTTGGACATGCCCATGCTAGATGATTGGAGGAGAGCTAATACTGTTCCTATTTAAAAACAAAATGCAGAAAGGAGGAACCTGGGATCTACAGACCAGTCAGCTTGACATAAATCCCAGAGAGATTTCTCAAAAAGGATTTTAAGCCAATAATGGGACGTGGGTGCAAAAAGGTCAGTGATAATTTAGGTTGCATTTACAGATGTATTGCCCCCCCACTCGAAATGACCAGGCGAGACAGTGTGTTGGGGGTAAATGGGCCACACTTTATTAACACATATAACCAAACATCATCAGCAACAACAGGAGGGGCCAGGCATCCATAACTTGGTTGGAACCCCGGGGTCTCCCGGGACCCCTCCAACCGGGCAGCATCGGGCGAGCCATGAACCCCCAGGTGGTGCAGTCGTCCGACAGCACCCACCAGGCCAGTTGATTTATTAGATCCTCCATGCCCCTTCTGTCACCCATCTGGGAGATTCCCAGGGCAGGGAGGTGTTTCCTCTCTCCCACCCCAGCACCGAGACCTCCTGGCCCGCAGTGCTGTGGATGAGGAGGTTTGTGTCCAGATGTTAATATTATGCTCACCGCTGCCCTCCATCAGCTTTTAGCCGCCACTGCCGAGGGCCTAGCCTTGCTATGGCCCCGGTCACCCATCAAACTGCCCCTTCCATAGCCTGGCCCCTCCTCCCGTCTAGCAGGAACACCTCGGTGCCCATGCCCGTCAGGTGTACACCGTCCGGCCTGCATGGCTCCGTCCTGCGTCCATTGGTCTCCGGGTGGCCCATCACTGCCCCACCATCCCGGCAGACCGCCCGACAAACCTCTTAGTGTACCCCTTTCCAGGAGTGGTTCCATTTTGTGTGGGTCACAGTTTGCTCTCCGAATCTGGTGCAGAATCCTCATTAACCAGAGCACCCTGCAGACCGTGGACCGGGCCTCCTCAGATGCCGGGTCGCCCAACCTTGAGAATTATGGACTTGCCAGCTTGCCTGGTCAAATCCTTCCCCCCAAGTGAGTCAAGGGAATGTCTGTCGAGGTGCCCCCCGCTGCAGCCGTAGCTACTATGGGGCCCTCCGGCCACCCCACTCCTCTCATTCCCCTCCACTCCCTGAGTGCCCGTTCGTCCCACGTGGGCCTTCCTCGGCTTGGTACACGTAGCTGTGACCCACCAACTAATGCTTGCCCGCTTATGCGCAGCCTTCCGGTCCTGGGGGAACAAACAAGATGTTACAGCGCCGGCAACGGCCGCACGCATCTGCAAAGATTGAGGGGCCCACCTCCCAGCTGGCACATCGGGACAGATCATGGCCCCCGCTGCCGCTGTGAGTGGCCAACTCCCCTTCAATGGGCTCGAAGCCAGTCCCCTGTGATGTAAGTAAACCCAGCCTCACTGAAAGTGCCCCATGGGCAGGGGGGACTGTTGGAGTATCAGATTTGGTGCTTACAGGGTTAAAGTCAAATCTGTTGTCATGCGCAGTGAAATGTTGGAGAGGAGATAAAAACTCCAGGTTCTTTCAGTTAGTTAGAGGGAGTTTCAAAGGGAGTGATAGTTAGTGATTTCAGCTGTGTTTTTCTTTGCTAGCGCGTGTGTTGCAAGACGCTGAAATGCCGGCTTGTAGTCCGGGTGTAAATATATGAGTTAAGTGTAAATAAACTAGGCAGTAACTTATCTCAGACTGTCAGACTGATTTATTCTTGTACACTGGCAGAAGACAGAAGACGCTGTGCTAAATCTCCAGAAGAGAGAGCTACTCTGCTGACCCCTGTGTCTGAAGATTGCAAGATAAGCAGAGACACGCAAGGGAAGTGTGCTGGACCAGCTAAGATTCTCTCCCAGCTGTATGCTGGGGAGAATTTTTTTTGCTCAACAGCCGCTCAAAGCTCAAAGCGTTAACCCAGGCCCTGGGTGTCTCTTAAAGGCAGTGAACTCCTCCCCCCGGTGCGGAGCACCGCTGCGTCCCAGTGGCGACAGAGTGGCAGTAGGAACCTGCACGCCTGGGCCCCGGTGACCCTCTTTATGCCCCGAAGAGTGAGCACCTGACTGGGCCCTTCGGTCCTTTCTTCCCTAACGGGATGCCCCCGTTCGCGGGCCAGTGAGCAGAATGATCCAACAGGGCTCTGCATCTACCGAAGCCGTCGCGTCCACATAACAGGTAAGCGTCCCGGTGACGCACCATACTTCTCCAGCCCCCGCAGCGGCGAAGCCTCTACTCCGCACATGAGCTTAAGGCCACGAACATGGCGCAGGATGCCCAGCCTCCAAATGGGAGAGCCCTGTCCACGTAGAACCGGCCCCGGGATCGAAACCCTAACGGCTTGAAGTCCTCCGGGGAACGGGGAGAAGGCGGGAGGCGGACTTAATGTCATGTTTCGCCCTCTCCGCCGTCCCTCCGCAGGTGCGCACCATGCGCTCGACCGCTTCCAAGGACGTGCGCCTGACTGTGCAACGCTCCGGCGATATCCCGTTCCCAATGGATACCCCGCTGGGACGGGACAGGTGATGGAGTACCCGGAACTCCCCTGGAACCACCTTTGGTACCGCGTCAATCGGGGACATTCGCTGCTATAGTACTGGTGGCCCCTAGGAGGGGCGCGGACACGCCCCCCGTACTTCCTTGGGAATGCTGTTCTCGGCCGCCCCAACCACCATATCCCGGGGTTACAGTTTGCTCGCTGACCTGGGTTTTTAAGCCCCCTTAAACGGAATACGAAACCCCGACCCAAACCCTGCACTAGAAAATGTGCTGCTGCCTTAATGGGGTATGCCGCAGCCCAATGCCGCAACACCTCCAGCCTAATCTGGCTGGGCCCCTTTACCAGGGGGGGGTTCCCTCCGTACCTCCCACTTTTGGACCCATACCCCTTTGTGGGCCATCCATATTAGGGGGGGGCTTTGCTGCAACCGGTCGCTGGACGATGTGCACCGCCAGGGAAACACTCGCGTTTAAAACCACAGGGTTTCCTGTCGTAGACTCCCTGGCCATTGTAACCTCCGCAGACCAGCCGGACCTGACCCGGCTGGCCAGCCGCGCGGGCGGGTGAGTTGGCCGGCCCTGACCTTGTGGTGTGGCCACTGTGGTACCTTTCCCCCCAGTATTGGCCCAACTGGGGTCCCGAACTGCACAAATGGGTGGCAGCGGCTCACCCCGACGGACGTAGGGGTCCAGATCCCCGACAGCCTTGTATATAAAATCTAAGTGCTTAAACATCACCTGGGCCCCCCATGGGTGGGCCTGCCAGGTCAAAGACCCAAATTCCAGGTAGGCCGGCAGCTATATTGTCCTGGATCGGGTCAGCTTTTTCCTGAAACTGCGCTCCCTGCCTTGTGGGGTTTTTCCCTGCCCAAGGCCGTGACATCCAGCTCCCGCTCGAGTAAACTGAAGATGTCTATGATTGCCCCCTGCTAGCTTTTCTCCTTAGTGGGCTGAGACAATTGATGCCCAAATGGGGAGGCGTAGTCGCCATAGGGCACGGCGGCCACTGTCGCTCCGGGGTAACCCAGGGGTGCACCCATCCCTGGCATACTGCCGTTCCCCCAGCCATAAGGCCGATCACAGACCCGCCCAGCAACCGGCCGGGTGCCCCCCTTGGGGGGGAACCCTGGCCAAGTTGGTTGGTGCTGACCTGGCCCGCCCCCTTGAAAGTGTCGGTCGGACCGGTCTCGGCCCCACCTGCGGGGGCACTGGCCGGGCATCCACGATGGGATTGGCCTCCACGCCAGGAGTCTGGCTGCCGGTAGCTAGGCAGGCGGCGCCTGGGCTGTACCCTGCACCGGGGAGGCTATCCCCGCCCGGAAACTACCCCCCCCGGCCAAGGCCAAATGATAGTGGGCGCAGTTCCAGGTGCGCACACCAACTCACCGAGTGCTGTGCTCTCTGTTGCAGGCCTCGGGGGCTGGTCTCCTCCCCCTGGTTCCACTGCCAGGATTTTGTCCCCGTTTGCGTTCTGTGGGGCCAGCAGTGGGCGCTTGTCCGAGGCTGCGGCCTCGCTGTACCCCGCGGCCAGTCCCATGGCTGCTTCCATCTGCTCGAGCGCTGCACAACGAGATGACATATCATGAGTCAAGACCTTCAACTGCTCCCCCTGACGTGCACTTGCGGGACGCGCCCCTATTCTGAGAGGTGGGCCTGGCTGGGTTCCTGAGCCCACCACCCGCTTTGGCGCCTCCCATACTTTAAAGCGAGCCTCCCCGTGTAACAAGGCGGGGCCATCGTTCCTCGCCTGCAACCCCTGCCGGTGGCTGGGCCCGCTATGGGGCTGCCTCGCTGCCGTCGGCGTGCCCTTGATGGAGAAACTAGGGCACTTCAAACAGAGTACCACACACCATGATGGATTGACCAGGGTACTTCAAGGGCCCGATGTAGGGGAGATGTATCGGGGGGCAGGTATCCAGACTCATGCGCTCCCAGGGCATCTGGTGGGGCCGCTAGTGAGATACAGGGAGCTGCACTGGGTGGGCCTTTGGCCCGCTCGACTGGGGAACGTATATATATATATTTTAATACCCAGCGCGTTGTAAGTCTATGGAACCCCCTGTCGGATGTGGTAGTGGCATCTGGCCTGGATGCCTCAAAAGGGGGGTTGGACAGATTCCTGGAGGAAAAGTCCCTCACAGGTTACAAACCATGATGGAGATGTGTAATCTCCAGGCCTTAAACCAGGGTACTTCAAGGATCAGGTGCAGGGAAATAGTCCCAGGGGACAGACATCCAGTCTCATGCGCTCCCCAGCGCACCTGGTGGAGCCGCTGTGAGATACAGGAAGCTGGATTAGATGGGCCCCTTGGCCTGATCCAGCGTGGCACTTCTTATGCTTTTATGTTCTTATGGCTCTTCCGATGTTCTCACTGTGGGGTGGTATATGATCTGTACCCTTTGCTTTTGCGAATCTGAATGTCTTCTGCTAAGAAAATACTTCCTTCCTCATGAGTAAAGTGGATAGAGGGAAGCTCTTCTCCCTCCCACCGAATACCAGCGCTAGAGGACATACACTCCCATTGAGGGCTGGAAGAGGAAGAACAGACCAAAGCCAGTATTTTGTCACCCAGCGCTTTGTTAGTCTATGGCACTCCCTACCACGGGATGTGCCGGTGGCATCCAGCCCGCATGCCCCCCAAAAAGGGGCTAGACAGCCTCCCAGGCAAAAATCCATCACATGTCACCAACCATGGCAGGGATGGATCTCCACAACCCAAAACCAGGGCACCTCCAGGGCCAGGCACAGGGGAGTAGCATTGGATGACTGGTCTCCAGTCTCCCGTTCTCCCAAACGCATCCGGTGCGGCCAACTGCAAGCCACCGGAACCTGGACTAGATGGGCCCTTGACCTCCTCCAGCATGGCTCTTCATGCGCTCTCCTGTAAGTATCCTAGCATGCCCGGGCAGGCCGGGCCATGCTGACTGAGCAACGGAAGGCCTGGATCGCTTCTTTAACCAGGCCAGCCACGGCCCCAAGGGGGGGGAGCAGCCGGGGGGGCTGACTCCGCAGGGGGGGCAGACGGTCCCACCCGCCCTGGGAATCGGGGGGTCCCCCTTGGCCTCCACCGGCATGTCAACCCTCCCCGGGGCCCGCTGCTTGGTGCTGGGCCTGGCAGGGGCCTGGTAGGGGTCCAGATCCTCTCTCGCCCCGCGGCGCGACCTGCTGACGGAGGATGGACAAGGAGCCCGCCCGCCAACCCACGTGTCCTGCCTGGCTGGCCGGGTGGCTTTCTTCCCCCGGCGTGGCCCCATTGCCTCGCCCCCAGCTTGGCCCTGTTAACTTCCCCCCACCCCACCCCTCGCCGTCCCTGTTCCCATTTGAGGAGGTGAGGTTAAGGCGGCCGGCCGGTTCTACTGCCGTGCCGCCTGGCTCCGCGGCCCTGCACACTCTAGGGCCCCACTCACTCTGGGGGGGGGAAGGCTGATGCCGCTCCCTTAATCTGCTTGGGCTTCCCCTGGGGCCCAGTCGGGATTCGGGCCCTCCGTCACGCCGAACCGCCGTGGGTAGGGGTGGTGGTGAGGAGCCCACCCGCTGGCCTAAGCGTCCCTCCCGGCCTGGCCGGCACCCCCCCGTAGCCGGCCTTGAATGCCCCGGTGGACCCCCGCCCCCGCGCTTCAAAGGGTTAGGGGGGGAAGTCCGGCGGTTGGCTTCACGCCGCGACGCCCGCACTCCGCGGCCCCGCTCACTCTGAGGGGGAGGGCTGAGGCCTCTCCCCCACTCCATCGTCCCGCCCAGCCGGGACCGGCCGGGCCGCCCTGCCTTGCGGCGGCGGCGCCGCTCATTCCACGTGGCGGCGGCGGCGGCGGCGGCGCGCTCGGCTTCCCACGGCGCTGCGGCTGCTCCGGGGCCCAGGCTCTACCGGCTCGCTTCGGCCCGGCCCAGGCCGGGGAGCGCCGCTGCACCGCGTCCTGCTCCGCCGCCGATGCGGCCTTTAAAGTGGCGCCCGCCATGTGGCGCCCTCTGCTCCCGGCGCTCGGACGATCCTCGCCGCCCGAACGCCGGTAGGAACTGACTGTTGTTTGGGGGGAGGAGCCGCCCTTTATAGTGCGCTCCTCCCCCCTCCCTTCCAGGACCCTTGGGTCCTGTCTCGCCCCTCGCCATTCTCGCGAGGGGCAAATCCGCGCCGCGGGCGGACAAGCCGCCCGCAGAGCATGCATTATCTTCAAATTTTGTGAACTATTAGTTCTGTTTTATCCCGCACTGCTTAGGCCTCATCTTGAATACTATGTCTATTTCTGGACACTGCACTTTAAGAAGAATGCTGACAAACTGGAAGACGTTCAGAGAAGGGCAACAAGGATGATCAGGGGACTGGAAACCAGATGATGACAGACTGAAAGAACTGGGCATGTTAGCCTTGAGAAAAGGAGACAGGGAAGATATGTTAGTAATCTTCAAAATACTTGAAAGACTGTCATACAGAGAAATAGCAGGATTTCTTTTCAATCATCCCTGAGTGCAGAACACATAACAATGGGCTAAAGTTACAGGAAGCCAGAATTAAATTGAAAATTAAAAAAAAAACAGTCTTGTTAAGAGCGGTATGACAATGGAACCAATTACCTCAGGAGACAGTGAGTGCTCCAACGCTGGAGGCATTCAAGATAAAATTATACAACACTGTGTCAGATATATTTTGAATCAGATTCCTGCATTAAGTGGGGGGGGTGGACCCCTTCCAACTTCATTATTCTATTATTCTATTATTAGAGATAACCAACCTTTCAAAATAAAGGGGGCCACCATAATTCATCCCTTTTTCTTTGAAAATGCACAGGTTTAACATCATTCATAAGAGTTAAGAACTGAAATCCTTTGCCCTGAGTATCCGAATGTGTCAGTTTCAGTTTCTTCCACATTTTGGGTGTTTTTTTAAATGTAATCTGCACCCCACCCCAATCGTGCTATGAATGGTTTTGTTTTTTTATGGGAAACACAAATGATTCACTCATGGTGAAATTCTTATAGTAACAAACAATATCTAGTCCCCATTTCTAGGAACCTCTGAGAAGTCTGTGTGCCATGATAAGAAGACACACAAAGAAAAGAAAAGGTAGATTTTTTTTTTTAGCATGGCTTCCTCTCCACTATTCGTTCCATTCCAGGAAATGTATAGAAATCTTTCAAGCTTATGTTTGATTATATTAATAGTCCTACTCTACTTGGGACTAAAGTTCGTTTCCATTCCTCATTTCTTTAAAAGGTAAGCTTTTTCAGTGATACAGAAATCTTTTTCACTCTTTCTTCCATCCATCCCCACCTACATACCAGTTGTAACTAGTTTGATTAACACACAAACTAGATCGCAGAATGTTATCCATCACAGTTTTAGCTTGGAAGATTTAGTACTATGTTAGAAAGGCACTTGTTGGGTACTTTGACACTATGAAGTGCTCAGTTTTCCTTCATTTTCTCAATAACCAAAGTACTCACAAGATAGCAGTTTGTGAGATTTATAAGGACCTCCCAAAAACATTGTGAGGACAAAAATTGTTCTCAGGGAGTTCCTTCAGGATAAGGTTAACTCACAAACCCAAATAAAAGACAGTGGTGCCTCGTAAGATGAATTTAATTGGTTCTACGGGTCAATTCGTTTTACAAAAAAGTCCTCTTACAAAATGTGGTTTCCCATAGGAATGGTTGGGAAACTGTTTAATCCATTCTGGTGGTTGGAAAAAAGGCCAAAAAAGCCATTTCCCCCCAGACCTCTTTATAAACTGCACTTTAAAGGCACCCACCCACCTCATCACACACACACACACACACACACACACACACACACACACACACACACACACACACACACACACACACACTGTCCAATACAAACATGGACAAAAGAAAGCAGCAAGACAATCCCTAGCCTGTTCTTGGCAAAAGTGCAATGAAAATCAATGCAGAGATTATCAAAAGCAAGCAGCAAGAATGTTCCCGCCAGAACTGCATGCTTGTGTGTGTGTGTGTGTGTGTGTGTGTGTGTGTGTGTGTGTGTGTGTGTGTGTGTTACAAAGTGGCAAACACTTTGAGCTTTCCTCATAGGTATGTTGCTGCCAGGCTTTGATCATTTCCCCCCCTTTTTTCTGCACTTTTTCTAGGTCTGCAACATCCTTTTTAGGCTCAGTGAGCAGAATGGTACAAACTATCACCGATGTAGTCACAACATGAATTGCTATAAGGAGAGTATGACATGAGCAGTTTTATTTTTGATTTATTTTCTAAACATGGTTGACAAAAATCTGCCTTTCTTCACAGCTGCTGCACCCTGGGCATTCTCTCTGAGCTATGTACAGCATTCGCTGCCAGCTCCAATTTTATCAGAACTTTAAAGTTTGGAGAAAAGACACCAAAGAAGTTCTGAGATGTGCACAATATTACATTCATTGAATTATGTGGCATTAGGAGTGTCAAAATGCACCCAGGAGGGGGAAAACTTAGTCAACAACACTGCTTTAATTAAATATATAACTAACCAGGGCAGCAGGAAGCACAAAAGACTTCATGTTAAAAACAGGATAACTCTCTTTCCAATTGCAGTATTCCGGGCATCATTTGATTAGCAAATATCTAATACTACTTTTGTCAGGATTGCTTCCCATTTAATTACCTGTGGGTGCACCATTTAAGGTACCTCATTACTGGTGCATTTCTACTGGCATCAATCATGCCCACTAAACCTTTCAATTACAATGGAACTCATATGAAATTACACTATTATAGTCACATTTTTATTGGCAATGTAGCTATTCATCTTTTTCTTAGTGCGCACAGCCATCTGGAAGAATATTAATGATATGTTTTCTGCTAAATATTTCCTGTCTTTTAAAAAGAAAAGCCCAAAATGGCAGTTGCTGCCTAGAAACCACACTTATGTCTCTTCCACAATTCCCCTAGAATAAGTGCCTAGCTGTTTTCTGCCTCTTCCAGACAAATCAAGATTATGAAGGTAGCATGAGTTTCTACTAAAAGGGCTATCTTATCTGAGGAGGAAGAGGTAAGAAATGTATTAATTTTGGACTAGATCTCCCAAAATATATGACTAGTATGTCCAGCAGCTACATTGGTGAAGTGATTGTAAAGGTAAAATCAGAAAATAAATGTTCTAAATCTATGGCATTTATTTTGTTTTCATGTTGATTTGGTACTTCATTAAAAAGTTATCTGGGCAGCTTATTGCAACACGAGTCCAGAGCTGATTATATAATTATAGAGTAAAAGGCCATATCAAAGACATCAAAAATAAAATCTCATAGCATTATCAAATTAAACACTCAAAAGTCAAAAAGGGATTGTTGTTTGAATTACATAAGTTACACATGTCAGTTAATGGGAAGGTGTCAAAAAGGTACCAACATTTTTGGTGCCAACAAGACCAAATCATCATCATTCACCAGCACCAGCACCACCACCAGCATCAGCAGCAGCAGCAGCAGCAGCAGCAGCAGCAGCAGCAGCACCACCACCACCACCACCACCACCACCACCATCATCATCATCATCATCATCATCATCCTATGAGAAGCAGTGGATGGATTGTTCATCATTGTGATCAATTAACCTGTTTGGTCCTGCCTTCTATGCCTGTATGTGCTTATCTTCACAAAGGGTAAAGCTGTAGACTTTCACAGAAAAAATTATATCTTCTCAAAATTGTAAACATTATAAACCCCCCCACACAAAAAAGCTTCTCAGTCTCCAGCTTAACACAACAGAATAGCTAATGACACCCATCAACTACCAAGAAGGATCATTGCTGTCCATGATTGCATTGAAACTTCTTAATCCCTACATCACAATACAATGACTAACACTGTATAGGACAAGTTTCCTCTTTCCCCCAACTTTAAAAACCTCACTCTCCCTCACTTTATACCCCAGAGCACAGAGAGAACTCCTAGTTCCCTGAGATCCTTGCCCTCTGAAGATGCCAGCCACAAGAGTCTGGAGAAACATCAGGAAGACAAACTTCCAGAACATGGCTAAACAGCCTGAAAAACTCACAACAACTATCTTCTGCATAGGTTGATGAACCCTCAAGGAGCAGTATTGCTCTTCAAGAACTGGCAATCAGAATATTTTCTCATATCTGTATTTATCACAATAGCTTAAAAGTGGAGTTACCAGAGCATGAGTAATTCTGGCCATGAAGATGAAGCTAGGATAAGCTGAGGCTCATAAAAACCACAAGTGTTCTGAGACTTTCAGTACCATATTGAATCAGTAATTACCCCACAGTATAAACTTGAATTTTGGAAGGCGAGTGTCCCCATTTTAAAGAAACTGAACACCAGTCACTAAGGGCCTTTTTACATGACCCCTAAGATCCGCTGGCCACTTAAATTCGGACCAGAGATCTTAGGGGTTCGTCGCTCTTCCTCTGTCCCCACCCCCCTCCGCACTTCCTGGTTGATGGGTGCGTGAGGGAGGGAGAAAAAGAGAAAAGAAAAGCATGCCGCTCACCTCGTTCTGCCTCTCGTCTCTGTAAAAGTAGCTCTTAAGGGGCGGGAGCCAAAAAGCAGCAAACAGAAGCGAGGAGAGCCCCGCACTCACTATCGTTGCACCGCATCAACGATTTTTCACCCCCAAAGAGAAGGAACAAGAAAAGTGTGCTGTCTCGCGCTAAAGTGGGCGGGGTCGCACTTAATTGTCTGCAAACTCCGGAGCTGGTGGGTAAACATTTTTAAGCTCCGGAGCTTGCAGCCATTTGCAGCGGAGCTTAGGGTTCGTATATAAACGCCCTAAGAATGAATTAATTTGGCAAGGACTGAAGCTCGTTTACCTTTAGTCAGTTGTCTACAATGCTAGAGCACTGGTTCAGGACAGACATTGCTTTAAAAGCTAAATGAGTGACATCCAATTATTGTAACCAGCTATGTCACACCATGGAAACTGAGATCTGCTTATACAAATAATCTGGTACTTATAAGTACGATATTCCATGATTTCCATTTTTTTTCTGGGAAATATCTTTGCATTCTTCTTCCATTTATTTCTTCTGAGGAAGAAAGGAAAAGAAATGTTTTAATCAGAAATAGGGAAAATCACTTTGCCGAATTCTTGATAAGGGAATCAGATACGGCAATCAAACTTGTTACAGCAAGCAGTCTTTTTGTCTAGACTTACAAAAATCACTTTGGCATTGCTTTTCAGCCCCAAATTTTTAGAATATTCAAAGTGTTTAGAAATGTTTTTAATACCAAAAGCCCATCAAGTTGCTCCATTACTAGGCATTATAGCTCAGTGGTGTCAGTCTCTGGCTGCTGATCTAGAGACAGGAACGGGACTGAGTGAGCACTGGACACCTTCCAGCCTTTCAGCTCTAAGAATATTACTAACATCAGAAATAGGAAATCTCATTTTCCTTCATGGCCCCTGCTGTTTTCTCAAGAAGCCATCTCCTTTGCCTTTCTGCTTCCTTCCTGGAAATATGTGTTCCCCTCTCATAAAAGAGTTTTGCCTATTTTAATGCCCAACCACAAGCTTTTCATATTTCTTTCAGGTTCCTGATTATTATTATTTTCATCACATGATTCATGTTTCCAATTACCGCTCTGTCTTTTTTTAGTTGTCTTCCATGATTCCCATTGCTATTCTCCTTCTTGCCAAAATAGCATAGCTTTTTTTGACCCTTGGCTAGACAACCTGGTCCTTGACATCTTTAATAAAGCTGTTTATTATCCCACTTAGCAGTTGCCATATTCAGACAAAGGTTAATTTGAAATATTTGTGAATCAATAGGTTATGAAATCACAAGAGCTGAGTCAATCACAGGAGTTGGAAGTGCATGCATAAATTGCACAATGCCAAGCAAAAAATAGGGAAAACAGGCATAATCATCTTAGAACGGCAGAGTTAGAAGGGACCCTATGAATCATCAAGTCCCGCCCATATCAAGGAGGCATAGTGGGAAGTAAACTCCTAGCATTCGGCTCCAGAGGTTCATCAGAGTAAGTTCCTACTCTGTTGGTACTTGAAAAATCAGATGTTCCCTTTCCTTTTGCTTCACTTGAAGAGCACTGAACCACATTTCCTTAAAAAGCAGATGAAATGACAGCAAGTACTAGGCTTTGCTCATGCAAAAGACAAAATTGCCAACATCCTTGGAGGACAACTTGACTTTTCCCCTCTGTTCCATGGTGAACAGAGGGGAAACTGATTAACTATTATCTCCCTCTTTTTCCATACATACATCATATTTCTTGGAAACTGGTTTTTGGAACAAAAAGGCCTTTTCTAAATTTAACCAAGTGAGATGTCAAGTGGAACCAAGCAATGTAAAAGATTTCTCAGTCTTTACCCAATGCTCAAGAAAGAGTCCTAATAGTGCATATAGTTTAAGAGCAGTAGATCTATTCATGTCTCATATGATACAATTTGCCTGTAATTGATACTTATAGAACTTTCCATATAGTTATCTTCCCAATCAACAACAATATCAATCAATCAAAAAATCAATCAATCAATCAATTAAATTTTTATGCCCCCCCATCTAGCCTGAAGGCTAAGCCAATACACACCATGTGCAATCGTTTGTAGTACTTTTTAAAAAATCTGTCAATTTCCCTAGCAGTTTGTTGTTGGTTAAACTGTTTCACAATGGCTGCAGGTATGCATATAAGGCTATCAGGATGGTGTATTCTGATGTCAGCCACTGAAATGCTCTGGTAGAATTGCACATCACTGTTTGTTTTATTCTCTTATATGGAGAACTGCTTCCCCTCCCCTTCTGCTTGGTAATATAATTTGGATGTTTTTCAATGAAAGTTTTCACATTTGCAAAAACTTTTTGTACACATTGTAAGACTGACTTTAGCACAAATAAAAGTAACTGTTGTATTACTGCATGAGTTTTTAAACAGTAAAATCACTGAATGGATAAGTTTCCATATTCTGTGAATCACTGAATTTGCTCTGTGTGCATGTGTCTTTGCCTTTAAAAAGAAACTAGTTTTACACAAACAATTTGCATAATTTAGAAATTTTGCACAAAATTTGGAAATCTTCATTCAAAAAGAGGATCAGTGTCTTGTGTTAGACACGATACACTTTCTCTGTGTTAACTAGTGCTCAGTAGGTTGCATTTCATTGTTGATAAGACATACCTAGTTAAGAATGAGGCATTCCAAACCATTCTTCACATCTTTATTCTAGCAATATGGAAGAAATCGTACAGTGTGGATGACTAAGACTCACCACAAACCAAAGGGGTCTGAAAAACATTTAGTTCCTACAGTCCTGGAGTGTGGACCCTCAAAGATGAAGGAGACTGTACCTTTAAATGAACTCCCACAATTAGCATGCTAAGATAGTCTGTCATATGGTTTGGTTTTATCCAATTGCTTTTGGCAAGTATTTAAAAAATGGACACT
Organism: Phrynocephalus forsythii; assembly: GCA_029282475.1. Lineage (NCBI taxonomy): Eukaryota > Metazoa > Chordata > Lepidosauria > Squamata > Agamidae > Phrynocephalus > Phrynocephalus forsythii. The sequence goes on along the minus strand of JAPFRF010000007.1, from coordinate 8,613,196 downwards.
TCTGAGATTTCATACATTGAGTGGTAAACTAAACATATCTGCACATATTTTATATTTCTTTGACGATAAATTGCATGCATATCTGAACTCTGTATTCCATACTGGACTGGAGATAGCATCTGTTTACAGAGTGTTGCTTTCAATGGGATTCACATCTCCATCTGGATTATGGAGTGGTACTACTAGTCATATGTAAACATCTTTTGTACAGTTGTCGCCAGCACAGGCCATTTAAAAATGGTTAATTTATTAGTTAAATAACTCCTACTACCATGCATAATTGCAGTGTCTACAGTTTAAACAAGTTCATAGTTTTAAAATGCTACAGTTCACTTCCCATTCAATTATCCTCTGATTCTATCCCCCATTATGTTTCTTAAACTATTTCCCTTTCCCATCTATTTGCTTCTTGCATTTGATGAAATGAGCCCTAGTCTGTGAAAGCTAATGCAAAATAAAGCTACCACAAATTCTTACTCTTTTTGCAAGAGACTAACTTGCCTCTGAAAATTACTTTCTATACTTGTGTGTATATTTATTTCTAAAACATTTCTAGCTGCATATATCTAGTTGTGTTTTATCAGAATAAACATATTTTTCTATTCAGGATTTCGGCTATCTTAAATATATTACATAGAATTATAATTTATTAAAGGGCTCAGTTGTATCTTATTAGCAAATACAGATATACCTCAGGTTACGAATGCCTTTGTTAACATAATTTGTGGTTTATGAATGAAAATTGATTGAAAATAATGCCTCAGTTTATGTTTTTTTTTTCCCTGAAAAACATTGGTTACAATTTTTTGAAGCAAGTTTCCTCAGAATGCATTGTGCGCCTGTGCATTTCAGTTTACAAATTTTTCACAATATGAAACATCCCAGAGAACTCATTAGATTCATAAACTGAGATATCACTGTATGGACATATATTTACCAATACAGAATATGTTGTATCAGTCTAAATCTAGATCAGAGGTGTGTGTGTGTGTGTGTGTGTGTGTGTGTGTGTGTGTGTGTGTGTGTGTGTTGTGTCATTACAGTCGTGACTGACTCTTTGCGATTCCATGTCCATGGAGCTTTCTTGGCGGGAATACTGGAGTGGATTCCATGTCCATGGAGTTTCTTTAACATTTGTACAACATAAAAATTCTGGAGGAGTAACAGAATCATTGGGGCAAATCTGTATAACATAAAATTTACTCCATTTCCAATGCATTCCAGCTTAACATAATTTCATTTGCCAAGGTACCACTGTACTAACCTGACCCTGTATTCCAAAATCAGGTGAGATTGGATGTGCTTAGGGCATCTAGGCAGATATAATCTAGTTCAGGTAGGAGAGGCATAATCTGAATATTGTTTCATATATTTATACCTATGTTAAGGACATGGGCTAAAAAAATATAATAATAAATCGCAATATCTGTCACTTACACTGAAATGTACACACACATACACACACCTCAATATATAGATTGATAATGTCAAAGCAGATGGTGGCAAGAAAGGTCTCTCTTTTTTAAAATCTTCTTTGTCTGTGCAATAATAATTTGTCCTATGAAAGAAGCCAGCATACATTTCAGATTTTAGAATCAGAACAGCTGTTTGTTCTATAATCTGTCAAAAAAGAACAGAAACTTAGCTCATTGATTATTTCCCTGATCTGACTATTAAAGAGAGCACCTTTCAAGACTGTAGGTATTTGTTTTCCCCAGAGGCAATGAATCCCTCTTTGGTTTAATAATTTAGGTTTACAACACATTTCTTTAATAATAGAAAGAGTCTTGGTTCACACACTGATTCATATTTGTCAAGTGGATTAAATGGCTTTCACTGCCTCCAACTCTTGCAGAGTTTTCCTGTGCAATTTACAGCAATAAGTTCCATCTGACAGCCTTTGGATAATCCCAAGAGCCACCCTGAGCAGGCTGCAAAAAGTGTCTTCAAATGCTGGCCTTCTGACATTTAAATTGGTTAGATTTACTATACCATTTTATATCTGTTTACTTGGATGTAACTCCTGTGGAGTTCATAGAGATTTTGCCTGAAATTGGTCTGTAGGATATGTTTTCACTCCCAGTGGTTGGGAGGGGGGGTTAACTAATTTGAAGACGTGGTTCAATTTAGTGTTTCAAGTGAGCAGGTTAGGCATGGGGGAAACACAAAATCAAACCCTTCACTCAACTATGCAGCTTATTGGATGTATGACCCTAGGCCACACCAGCTGAAAACCTCTGAGCATTGTAAAATGGGGGAGCAATATATGCTGCCTTGAGGTCCTTTGAGGAAAAGTGGGATATCAATGCAGTTAATTAATTAAGAAGGTGATCTGTAGAGGTAATTCAGCAAAAGATGTTTCTCAAGTTATTAATACAAACACTTAACAAAAAGAAAAGGTGGCAGACACCAGCTTGGCAGAAACATTCCTCTTACTCTCACGCACCAGGGAGCTCCTGCTATTACACTAACACATGTGTTCATAATTGGCAAACAAAGAAACTTCTTCCCCTTCAACAAATTGTTTTATTCATTTGGAAACAGGCATAGCACTAATTGACTCAAATCCATGAGATGAATCAGCTATTACTTTTTTAAATGGAGATATTAACATAAATTCTTGAAACAAACACTGCTCAGGAATTAAGATACTGTTTTACTCAGCTGATCTCTCAGTATTTATTTATTTATTCTTATATTTCTATACCACCCATCTTCCAATGCAACTCCGGGCCATTCACAACAATATAATGCTACAATAGTGTCAAGTCAGAGTAAAAAACATTAAAAAAAACAGCAAAGATGGTGGCAAGTATTTATCAAGGGGGGGAACCTACACACTCTGATGGTCGCCAAATGCCTCTCAAAAAACAATGTTTTAAGAGTTTTTTTGAAGGTCAGCAGGGACAGAGTAAGATGCAACTCACTAGGCAGGTGGTTCCAAAGTGAGGGGCCAGTCCCAGAGAAGGCCCCATTTTGGGTGACTGATTTCCTGGTCTTCCTGAGTGTGGCCACCCAAACTGAGTGCACCCGTGACATTCTGGTGGGACGGGCCTCAGTTGACCTCTGGGAGATCCGCTCCACCAGGTATTCAGGTCCCAAGCCATGGAGGGTTTTGTAAATCAAAACCAGTATCTTAAACCTTATTTGGAATGCAACAGGCAACCAATGCAGGTGAGCCAGAACTGGGGTGATGCAGTCATATTCACCTGCACCAACCACCAGTCCACCTGCTGCATTTTGTACCCACTGTAGTCTCCGAATAAGGGTCAAGGGCAACTCCACGTAGAGAGCATTGCAATAATCTGTCCTCGATATCACAAGGGCCTGCACGGCTGTCCTCAGGGATGCCAGTATTATATTTTGTACCAGTTGCTAAGCCATTTCTAATTCTGTATCTGAATTATGAATGAGAAACCTGTGGCCTGTTAGATGTTATTGGACTACAAATCCTGTGATCCATCATAATTGAATGCACTAGCTAGGAATAATATAAAGGGAACACCTTCATCTTCTTCTCTGGAATGCTTCATTCACCACCACCACCACCACCACCGCCGCCGCCGCTGCCACCACCACCACCTTTGAACTGCAGAGCTAGAAGGGATCTCATGGATCATAGAACCCAGCCCATCTCAAGGAGGCCCTATGGGGATTTGAACTTCCCACCTCTGGCTCTCCAGCCAGAGACTTAAGGCACTGAGCTACCCAGCAGTTCACTATTATTTTGGATTTTTTAAAAGCAATCCTTGTTAATCTATACCTAGCAAGTTTCCAACAGCAAATGGCAGGACAGCAGTAGCTCATGATGGTTTGTCAATAGAGACGGGCATGAAATGATTTTTTTATTTGTTTCATTATCCGTTATTCGTTCCATTACATAATGGAACAAATAATGACTGTGGCGAAGGATTAGGAACGAAACGAACAGAACCAAGAAAATTACCTTCGTTACTGTTCATTTTGTTAATTGCGGTGCGTGATGAAATGGGCTGGTGCTGGTCTGGAGGTCCAGTCTTCCTGGCTTCTGGGATGGCAACCAGGAAAACAAAAAGCCCACAGCTCCGCTACAGCTGCAGCGCGGCCATGTGGTCAGCACAGTTAAAAAAAAAAAAGGAGCGCTGATCAGGCCTCAAAGGTTGCCTGGTTGGCACCCTAAAATAATAATAATAATAATAATAATAATAATAATAATAATAATAATAATAATAATAATAATAATAATAATAATAATAAACCAGTGCCCACTGGGCCCCAGGGGCTGCAGTCAGCACTGAAAGGGAAAAAACAACAACAAAAAAAGTCCCGCACTACAGCTGTAGCGTGGGACTTGAAACCAGAAGTGGGGGGAAATAAAATAAAATTAAAATAAATTTTAAAAGAGGGAGTGCTGACCGGCCCCCAAGGGTGGCCTGGTTAGCAGCACCCTAAAATAAAAATTTAAAAAAACCAGCCCGACTGGGCCCCAGAGCCGTGCAGTCAGTGCTGAAAGGGAAAAAAGCCCCGCACTACAGCTGTAGCGCAGGGCCAAACCTAGAAGTTCAGGCTGCAGGCTGCTTGCAGGCAGGTGGAGGTGGAGGCACTGCCAGTGGGTTTGCCCCCATAGACGACTTATAAGAAAACAGCCCCTTTCCAAAGGTCCAGAATGCAAGAGTGATTGATTGATTGGATTGGATTGATTGATTTTAGAAGGCAATCCAGGAAGGGGTAGGGAGGCATCCTGAGTGCCCGGGCACGGCAACCATCAGGAATTCCACCTCACCCCACCAGCGGCCACCAGAATGAGCCAAGTCTTTGTTTGCCTCTGCCTGCCCCAAGGCAATTCCAGCCCGGTGGAGGCATGCTTGCTTACCCGGTCCAACTAGAGTCCTCACGCTGGCAGAGGCGGCAGAGGAAAGATTTCTGCTCATGGCACAGGGTCTGTCGGGTGGTTAGGAAGATTGTGCCGCTGACATTCAGCTGCACCCATTTGCCTTGGTGGCCTGGCGGGGAAGAAAGCGGTGGCGGCAGTGGCTGGTGGGGCTGGTGGGGGCTCTCCCAGGCATAAGGAGCCCTCTGCATGGGCACCACTTCCTCCCCGCAGTCCATCCTCATCTCCCTCGCTGGCTCACTGGCTCGCTCGCATCCGGCGTCCCTCACCCTCCTCCTCCTCCTCCTCCTCCTCCTCCTCCTTGCTCCAGAAAACATGAGAGATTCAGGTGCAGCAGAGAGCCAGAGATAGAGGATTCTGGTTGGAGTCTTCCGAGGGCCCTCTGCCACAAGTCAAGGCAGGGAAAAGGGTGGATCTTGGTTAGAGTACGTGGGTGGAAGGGCGTCTTTGTGGGTTGTTGGCGTTCCCAGACCCAAAGCATCACCCAGAAGAGCATCACAGGGAGGGTTGCCAAGCTCCAGGAGGTGTTAGTCACCTTGACAGCAGGAGTTGCATGGAGCAGCTGGGGCGCGATGGACTACAGTGCCCATGAGCCTTCCCCATTCATGGCTGGGAGCAGTGGTCCTACTCAGCATCGACTGAGTTAACCTTTTTTCAGGGCAGGTGCCGAGCTGAAGGGGCCTTTCGTGGCGGGGTGGCGTCAGCCAAAAAGGGCAGGGGCGGGTGCGCCGGTGCAAAGCCGAGCCAGGTGCTTGCCGGTCAGGAGGTGCCTTCGCTTGGTTTGCTGCTGGACCCCTTTTGTCCCCGGGTGCTTCTTTGAGAGAGCAGGGGCCACTGGAAGCCATGCCAGCCACCACTGCCTTGGAACAGAGTGCCACACCTGGGCCAGATGGAGGAAGTAGTAGGCGGTCAGCCCCCCGCCAGGTGGCTCCCCTCCCAACTCATGTGCCACTCCATCCAGCCTGCCCGCAGTGGGATCCGGTCCCATCCGCTTAAAAAAAGAGGTGCTGGCCCCATGCCAGCACCTCAAAAAGCCACCGCCGCCTCCACCAAGAAGCCTCCTCCTCCTCCGCCGGTTCGGGTTGTATTTTTAAAATTCCGATGAACCCGAACCCGAACCAAACCAAGGGTGGGCCTGAACCAGAAGAACCCAAACCATGGGTTTTCTGGTTCGTGCCCATCTCTATTTGTCAATATTTATGAACAACAAACCACAAAGCTCTCTGATGAATCAATGAACTAATTTATCGTCTATACAATTTGAGACTTCCAGGATGAGTTACCGATGCAAAACTCACAGCTAGTCTTCAGCTGAGTGAACAGGACAAGTTTCTAGATGGTATTTAACTCCAATTAGACTGAATAGAATGAATCCTTGTTACTCTAAGATATGCTGGAAATGTGAAAAAAACCTTGGCACATATCTGCATCTTTGGTGGGAATGCGAAATAGTTCAAAAGTTCTGGAAAAAAGTGTTTCTAGAGTCAAGTAATATGATTAAGATAGACATAGATTGTAATCCAGAGATAGCATTATTATCATTGTTAACAAGCAAAGATTACGATGTTACAACAAAGGAACTAATAGCAAATTTTATGACAGCTGCTAGATTAATCATAGCAAAAAACTGGAAGTCAAAACTAGAACTTAAGATGGAAGACTGGTATAACGAACTTTGGGACATAGCTATAAACGATAAATTGTCTTGCAGTTTAAAGGTCAAACGAGGAGAAATGAAAAAAGACATTTTCTACTATATCTGGGGTAAATTTATAGATTATGTATTAGTCGAAGGAAAGGGGAAAGAGTCCACAAATATTTCACGGCAATTCTGGAGAAGAGGACTTTAAGAAGATTATTAGAACAATAGAAGACTGAGCAACGAAGAAGAATGCATGGATGGTCCCGTGGGGTGGGGGTACACTTATATTGTTAATTGTAGTTCTTTATTTTTTATGTTGTTTGTATGTAGCTTAAAATTTAATAAAAAAAATTAAAAACCTTCAGCAAAAAATATACTACAGTATTTCAGGAAATATGATACAGTGCTCTCACACCCTTTGGTTCATAATCTGATTAAGTAATAGAACTTTATATAGTCCAGATCAATTTACACGTTATTGAATCTGGGCCCAAATGCAAAGTAAAATTGGGAAATCTGGGTTAATCGTCCTTCCACTGACTTGCCGAATTAGTTAAAACTTCCTATTTTCACATTTCTGCATGACACTTGGAGACCTGAATAGGAGATCAATTCCAGAAGAATTTAGTTAGATGGATTCAAGGACCTTTGTGCTAACACACTTCTTTTAAAAAGCTTTTTAAAGTTGTTGGTGCACCGTCATGCCAATGCATTCATCCTTTTCTCCTGAAACAGTGCTTTTGTTAACCTCCTTCCTACCGGCTTCCTGTGACACATGAAATATCTCCAAGCTCACAGGGAAAGAATTTTAACAAAAGGCCAAGGGCATCATGGTGAGCAGTGAGTAAGAGAAAGTGTCAGTCTTCTTGGGTCAGATGGCAAGCATGCAGCAGTCAGGCAAGTCTCTTTTAAGGTATTCAAAAAGCAGTTATATCAGCGCACAAGGGAGAAATGTATTGGCCCCACCCATTCCATCAAGGCTTTGCTCATACATAAAGTGACAGTTCAGAAGAGAAGAATTATTCTAGGCATGAAAAAGTTGCATGTGAACCAGACATTGGGTCTTTTGAATTCTGCAGCATTCCTGTTCAGAAGAAATGAAATATGAGAACCAAGGATAAAGAGAATGGAATATTCAAATCCACAAATATTTTGTAAGCAATTACTAGGTCTACAACACATTCAAATCAGCCACAAACTCACAGAAACAGACCCCTTTAATTCATTCAGACCTGTCATATGATAAATAGTTGTCCAGCTGGCTAGAGCCAAAACAGGTAACACTAAGAAGTAAGGATGTGGGTATACTGTATAATGCTGATGTCACACAATCCCTTCTATAAGCAATGTGACTAGAAGGTCAGCTCCATGGCTAGGTCCTCCAGTGGGACGGTTTGCCCTCTCATGCGAAGGAACAAGAGGGCTGATATGAAATCACATCCAGAAGGGAGGGGGAGGAACACCCTGTAAAGGGGGGCTCCTCCCTCCCCCAGCATCCTTCTCAAGCAAGTGTTCCCCACCCGCCCACCACTTAAGAGTACTAATGTGAGTTTAACTGGTTGCCTTGTGGGGCCGGACAGGAATTTTTGACCCGCTCTCAAAATTGGCCGGCCGAGAGTGGGGATTTTTTGCCTATCCCACACTGGTACTGGGCTTTAGTTGAATGTTAATTTAGTTGGTCACACTGGCGGCAGAAGCAAAGAAAAGGCAGCTGGTGAGTCTCAAATAGAACATCTGTCCCAGCATATTCAACCCCACGGCACTGCAGATCGCAAGAATTACAGTGCTGGGGGAGGATGTGCAGGGGACACCTCCCTGGGCCTGGAGGAGGCCTCAGGACCCATGGAGTGGTACACAGATTGGCCAGCCTGGGGGCACCATCTACTGACTGCACCACCTGGGAGTAATAACTCACTCTAAGCTGCCTGGTTGGAGGGGTCCTGGGAGACCCCCCGGGGTTCCAACCCAATGCTGTGCATGATGCTAGGCCCCTCTTAAGGCTGTGTTCTGTCTTGAAGTTCTAGTTATTAATAAAGTGTGGCCCAGTTAAACCCCAATACCCTGTCTCATCTCGTCATTTTGCGTGGGAGGGCAAAGTGTTCTTGAACCTGCTGCCCTAGAGTGGAGGCAACCAGAGTTCTACAAACTCAGAGGTTGCTTTGGCTTTAGTCCAGCTATTTAAAATCAGATGCATTCAGGATTGCATCAAATCAAGGCAGGGCCACCTATGGTAGAACCAGACTGACACAATGTTGCCTGGTGTGGACCAAATCAAACTTGGTCTGAATAAGATGAATTATGTGGTGTTCACCCTATTCATAGTTAAATGTGTTTGTGCAGGAGGGTATAAAGGGTTAATGCTGATGACCAATGAGGGAGCATGGAGGCAGAGCTCACATATTTACAAGGCTCAGCCTAAAGGTTGTGAAAGAAAATATAAGGAAGATAAGAGAGATAAAGTTAAGAAAAGTTAAAGGACACAGATGAGAGAGGTTTGATAATAGTAAATGGACATTGTTTGAGTGTATCTGCTTAGAGGAACTTTCAAATAAGGGTACCCAAGAAAACCTGAAGCTGAAGCAGCTTGTATTCAATAAATGTTATTTTACTTTATTTACATTACAACTCAACTGGGACTCAGTTATTTCAACTGGGTAACCCTGAATGGTGGCAGGGAGAGTGAAAAGAAGGTGTGTACAGGCCAAAGGTCTGTGAAACTACTGGGGGTCCTGTGTGGGTAACACCGCAAACACATTCTTAGTTTTTCAGTAAAATGTGTTCATCAACTACAAACACTTGGGGGGGGGCTCTGCAGGCTTAAGGCCAAAGCACTTGTAACTAGAGAGGGGCACAAAAAAAAAACAGAAAACAGAAAATTCATCAAAAATCAATGGGTCACCTGTTCAGTTTGCTTAAGGATCATCAAAAGTGACAAACCAAAACAATACAAACCAACAAAGTTTTAAAGAGTGGTTTATTAAAATTCATTCACATGAGCCATTTTCACCTCAGAGCCACTTTTGCTAGTCAGAGGAACCCTTCTACCTCAGAACCAGATTAGCTCAGATCTCTAGCATCATGCTGCTTCCCTTCTCAGATGGCCTGTTCCTGCCTGCATCCCCTTCCCTTTGTTGACCACACAACAACCTCTGTACTTTAGCTCAAACTTCCCACAGGACATTGTCCACAGGAATTGGGGAAAGTGTGTTGTCCCTCCCCCATTCATCTCCTGACGAGCAACACCTGTGTCAGGTTCCTTGGCATGACTTAGACTTACTTACTTAGACTTAGTTCCTCCCACACTGCTGGGCGCATCAAGCAGCAAGTGATTTACAGTGGATCTGGTGTGCAGCATCCATTTATGCAGTTTCCCATGAAATGTGGGGATATTCTAAAGCCTCCTAAAATCCAATCCAAAATAAACCAATTAGTGGTTCATTTTTTCCAAAAGTTTCAGAAGTTCCAAAAGTTTTGCAAAAGTTTCAGGAGTTCATGGTTTTTCAAGATTAATGTGCCATGAACCACAACAAACCACTGTTTTGCTGCTTCATGGCCATCTCCACTTTTAAACACTTTCCACCTGTACCACCCAAACATACAGTGATGATGAAATAACTTGTTTCTTGCTTGCTGATTCTGTAGCCCTCTATTTGCTATCTACTTCTGGCACACAATTGCTTCCACCACACTTGCATGTAACCACTTTCCCCCTCATGCTTTTGCCAAACTCTTGCTTTTAAACCCTCAGCATTGTTTGGGTGGATGCAGCCTCTTGAATCTCATTACCCGAGAGTCTGGAAGTCAATCTGATCCAAAGATGCAGTTATCTTTCCTCATTTAGAATGACAAGCTATGATTATGGTATTATGCACAGGTTACAGGATGAATTGCTATAGATACACCACTGTGAAAATTATTATGAAGGTAAGCACTGTACTTTTAATTACAGATCTCCTCCTTCTCAAGTTATTTGATGAAAAGACAGCATATCCTTTCAAAACATGCTTACATACTTTTAAAATGAATTTATGTGTGTGTGTTTATAATTATTTGATTCTCTAGTGCATTTCTGTCACTTAAGCTTTAAAAGATATATAGTTGTTGACCTTATGCAGAGCCAAGATTTCTTAAAAGTCAAAATGTGAAAAATGCAAAACTAGTATTACCTAGATCCTATGAAGACTATTCTGATACATAGTTGACAGTAAGTGCTAGGTGTAGAAGTCTCACAATGGATTTGATATTATTATTTTCCTAACCAACAATTGTAAAATGCTATTATTCACTTCAACATCCTTGTCGTTTTCCTCTAGTTTTTGTCTTCATGAGACTTGTGCCCTGTCACATAAGAAATACTGTCAAAAGACAAAGGCAAAGATCTACACAAATAATTTTTTCTTCTTCAAAAACAACTGGGAACTTGTTGGGACGCATAACCACAAACACTAAGATTTACAGTCTTGGCCCTGTGCTACTCTGTAGCTGAATATGCCATTCTGTTGTGTGCTATGGTATATAGTTCAGCCCATGCAAAATAGGTGGACATAGCAATCAATGAATACTGCCGAATCTGTACTGGATGCCTTATCCCAACTCCATTTGATAAAATCAATTATTTAATAGGCATTACTAAATAAGCAGTGACATGTGGATATAGGAACTATCTTTCTGGCAGTCCGTGGTTTCCACACAGTTCTCATCCAGTACAATATTTGAGACAAATTGATTTTCCCCCTCTGTGCTTCATTTATAATCCAACACCCATGCACAATAATCAGTAGTAAAATAGTGTGGATGATTTTGGCCATGGCCTCCAATGACACATCTTTACACTAAGTTATGTTTTCTACTTTCTTTATAGCTGTCCTTCTGAGTCCCTGCCTACTAATTTCTTGGCTGATGTCTCAATTTCTTCATTGTCAACATTAACATTATATAGTTCTTCTGTAATGATTGTTGTCCTGTTTCAATGGTGCAGTCCTGCCTTTGTACTGTCTTCTTTCATTTTAATCAGGAGTCATTTCAATTCATTGCTTCTTTGGGCAGTAATATGGTGTCCTAGTGCTAATTAATTTTGCAACACACCAATTTTCACTCCTCTTTCAAAAGAATCCATATGATATATTCTGCATACAGACTAAAGAGAGACATAAAACACATCCTTGCCTAACTCCTTTGGCTATGGAAAACCATTTGGTTGTTTCCTATTTTACCCTAACGGGATACCCAGTGTGGTGGAGGCAGAGGCATAACTAGAGTTTGGACCGCCTGGGGACAAAGTCAGTTTTTACACCTTCTACCCCCACCATGTCTCACTCACCCAGCGGGGGGGGGGCAGATCCTGGGGCAACAGTGGGGGAGTGGAAGGGTCTCTCCTTATCATGCCCTCTTTGTAGTTCTGCATTCCAGTTAAGGCTCTCCTGTGCAAACTGCACAGTGTGCAGATAGCACCAAACAGGTGGGTTTTTTTAATCATCACCTCTGTAGCATGCTTCCCCCTCCTCCTTTCCCCCAGTTAAGGCTTGGCAATTGTTAGCCAGGGGAAAGCAGGAGAGGGAAGCAGGCAATATGATTTCCCCCCCAAATAGCACCTCCATCACATCCCTCTCCTACTTTCCCCGGGAAAATGACTACCAAGCCTTAGTGGGGGTGGGGGGAAGGAGGAGGGAGGAACAATTGATGGAGGTGCTGCTTGAGGAAAAAAATTGTCTGCTTCCCTCTCCTCCTTTCCCCTGACTAAGGATTGCCAAGCCTTAGCGGGGTGAAAGAAGGACTACTGGTGGGATGGCACATGGCTTCCTCCTCCTGCTCCCTCTCCAGGTGCCCCCAGATTGCTGCGTGTCTTGGGGCAAATGTACTCTTCCACCCCATCCTAGTTATGCCAGTGGATGCAGGGGAATAGAGTGATGGACTAGGGTTCAGCAGGCAGTATGGGTTCAAAACCCTCCTCAACTGCTGAAACTCACTGAGGGAGTGGAACTGGTAAAATCACTTCTTAAATGTCTCATTAATTTGAAAGCCCTATCAGGATTGCTATAAGTTGGTTCTGATTTGACACAACATAACCTAACATCCTAATAGTTGCCTCTTGTGCAAAGTATAAGTTTTGAAACAGGACAATTGAGATACATCAATTTCTTTTAGGGGAAAAAGAATATCACAGTTGCTCCTGGTATATGTATTCACAGGCTGTATTCATGTAATCAGAGAGTTATCTTCTGAAATACTTTGGTATGCTCCAGTAGCTAATGCACACTTGTAATATGCTCTCTTGTTCCTCTTTTTTTTCTGAATCCAGACAGAACATTGGGCTCTTCTCCCTCCATATGTGGCAAATGTATGTCTTGCAACACCTTACTCATCACTTTGCTTCCATGGTAAGTCAATGCAATGGTATGGGACCTCTTGGTTGCTTCTTTCTTGGGAACTGGAATGAAGTCTGGACATTTCCAGTAGGTGGGCAACTTTTTGTTTTCTGGATTTTTGACATAATCTGTTTAGGATATTGGCAAATTCAGTCTCTGTAGCTTGAAGCAACTTATTGGCTTCCCATCTATTCCTGGTGATTATCACGTCACTTTCTATAATCACGGGTTCTTCATCACAGAATGTTTCTTCAAAGGAATCTGTCATCCTCACATCTCTTATGTAGAGTTCAACCTGATCACATAGTGTGCTCTTCTGTTGCTCCTTCAGCATTTCTATCTAGGTTTAAATTTCTCATTGACTTTTTGGATCTTGTGGAAGAATTTCTAAAAATTGGGGCTAAAAGAAGGAAATCCATACAACTGAAAGCATATGGTATGTTTAGAAAATCCATACAACTGAAAGCATATGGTATGTTTAGAAGATGACAAAGATGTATTTGTAGGTTCTCTATTCATTAATAGGTAATATACCTCATTGTAATCTCAGTGCAAAATTAACTAAGGCAAGCCAAAAAGGATCCCAACTTTTCAAGTGTCTTACAAATTATTAAAGACTAAGTATTAGGTAGGGCAGTTTCTCACTTCTCTCATTTCTACTACTTAAATGTAGAAAATAATAGAGGAACAGGCTAGTTTGCTTATTGGGACCTGTGAAATCCTTAAACAAAAGAAGTACATATTTATGTATTTTCACAAAACTCAGGAACCTGGCTAGTGAACTTTAGAACAGGGCACACCTTTGATGATTACTTCAGGGCAAGAGGAAGAAAGTGAGCAGTGCTGAGACAAAGCAATGAAAGCAGCATTTCTGCTGTGTAGAACACATTTCAACAATTACTCTCCCATCTTCAGCTCTTCCCATCTTTCTCTATTCTCTGGAGACAGATTGCACGTCTTTATGATCAATAGAGCCAGATAAATTATTCATTATGAAAATCATTGATTGGATTTACATCAGAGTACCATTTCTGTTTTACTGAATGTTTATGAGGAAGCACCCATAAAAAGGAAATGGCTCATTCACATTTATTTCATTAACTTTTTGTTGTTGCCGTTCTGCAAACTCATAATATCTATACATTTGGACTGGAGTGTTTCCCTGACATCATTTGAGCTTTCAAGCAAGACACCCAAGTACTATGTTTTCCATGCCAAATTAGAAGTTAAAGTCTGAGTATATTCTTTTCATCCCCCCCCCCTCCCCCGTAACCAGGATATGAGCAGACTGGCCATTACAATCCTGGCTTCCAAAGTTGCTGAGTCTCAGTTACCTCATATTACCTATCTAGAAATCTGAGTCTATTCTTAGGAAATATATTATTTTTTGCTCCAGTCACAAATTGTCTGGAACTGAAAGCTGGAAAACAACTCTTAATACTTTACTGTCAACTTGTTTGGTGCCAGGGGGAACTTGAGTGCCACACTATGATGCTTTTAGGTACAGTTCATAGAGGACAAGGGTCAAGAGTGGTGATCTTTTGTCATTGAAATATGATGGACACACACACACACACACACACACACACACACACACACACACACACACAGAGAGAGAGAGAGAGAGAGAGAGAGAGAGAGAGAGAGAGAGAGAGAGAGAGAGTTTGCTCATGTCTAGGGAGCATGGAGAGAAAATTTGCCACATTTTTTTGGTCTCAAACTTTGGTACGTTTTTCAGTAAAATAACTTTTGAGCAGTACAAGAAGCACGAAGGAGCTTTTTCAGTTTTGCAACATAATTTTTTGCCTTAGTTATGTGAATCCTTTTCAGATGTTTGCTTCCAGTTAACTATGTGTGAGCAGGCCACCTGCCACCAACTTGCTCAAGAACAAAACCTAAACTATGGGTTCCAGGGAGTTTAAAGCACTCTCAAATAAAGATTTGCACGAAATGAATACTTTTTCGTTTCCGTTTTCATTTTTTCATTTCATTACATAATGAAACGACAAACGAATTTTGTCTCTAAAATGAAACAAAATGAACATAAACACCTGAATTTTTGTCGTACGTTTTGTTTCCGTTACTGCAATATGAGTGAATTGCTTAAAATCCTAAAAATATCACAAAAATTGAAATAAATGCTAACGAAATGGTAATGAAATGAACAAAAACGAAAAAGAATTTTTACAAAAAATCGCGAAAAACAGAAACAATCCGAAACGGACCCTCCAAACAACAAACAACAAAGGAAATGCCATTTTTCTGATTCATGCCCATCTCTACTCTCAAATAGTTCAGATCAACAGGACCAGTCCACAACAGTCATTCACCTGGTGGATTGGTGCCTCATCTCCTCTACAAGTTGTAATACCACCCTGAACAGTGGGGGGACATGGAGTGTTGCAACAAATGTCCTGGATACAGGCAGCCAACTGCCCCTGGAGTAACATAGCCTGGGAGTCTTCCCCTGCTACTTCCCTGTAGTCACTGCTTGTGGCAGCTCCCACGTACGTGTGGTACTCTTCCTTGGCAACACAGCTAAAATATGAAGAGAAATTGCTTGGCCTGAGGTGGTGTGGAAGGAGGTTAGATAGGAGAAGGATAACTGACTGATGGGTATACTGGATTCTTTGCCCCTCCTACTTCCTCTGCTGGAATCATATCCTACACTAGTTCTTTGGTCACTTCACTTCTCAGTATCATACCCCATCCTGGCATACTTTGGATGCTTGCTCCGGTGGCATGCAGAACTCCTAATGAGTGATCATCTCTTAGTCACTGTCAAAGACCCCAGCAATTCTAGTACCTCCTGGGTCTCAAATACCTCTCAGTTGAGAGTCTACCAAACAGTTCTCTTTCTTCTCCTTCTCCACCATAACCCCAAGCCACCCATGCCTTCAAGGCATTGTCTTGCCCATGTCCCAATTCACAGATTGACTGTAATTTAGGAATCTCAACCTTATTCCTGGAGAGGTAGAAGCCCACTATCGCTGGAAAGGAAATTGGGACCAGTCCCACATGCCTCATCTTCAAGTGGGAACTGGTCCACTGCCCCACATTCCTAACTGAGAAAAATGTTTGCATGTTTCCGTCCCTTCCAATATTGCATTCAGAAGGCAAAGGGCTGAAAAAACAGGTACCATCTGGTTAGCCTGGGGTTTGAGTCCTTCATTCTCTGCAGCCACTGCAAGAGCACATGATCCATAACCAGCCAAAGGGGACACCCAGCTAGTAGCATAAGGAGAAGATAGCCCATTTGATGAAAAGGACTTGTCTTTCTATAGCTGCATACTTTAGTACTCTGAGTGTCAATTTGCAGCTGAGGAACAGGATGGCATGCTCCCACTTTCAATAAGCTGGGCTTGAACAGCTCCCTGTCTCCATTCCAAGACATTTGTAAACGGGATAAAGGGCTTGTCAAAGTCACGATTATAGTAGACAGGAGTAAAACACAGTTTCAGTTCATAAAAGGCTCATTGTTCCTTATCATTCCAGTGGATGTCATTTGGGGCCCTTTTCCAGGTAAGATTGGTCAAGGGGAAAGCAACCTCTGCAAAAATGAGGGATAAATTGCCAAGAATAGTCCACAAGTCTACTTTTTCTTCTTGCAGTGGTGGGGCCAGTAGGGGAGACCTTTGGTCACGTTGTCAGCTGCTGGCCTAATCCTACCTCCTACCACTAAGACACCCAGATACAGCACCCAGGCCTGTGTAATCTTCAATTTGTGGGGACTGACCATCAGCCCAGCCTCTCTAGCTGCCTTCAGTATTGCCTGCAGGTGTTGCAAATGGTCCTCTCAGGAATGATTAATGGCAATGTCATCATCTATGCAGGCAGCAGAAAAATCTTCAGTGGGGATAAGAACCTTGTCCTTCATCTGGTCATTGTCCTGTTCAGGCCAAAGGGCATGTAGGTATAGGCCAAAAGAAATTGCAGAGGCAGTTTTATCCTTGTTAGATGCCCTTGGGAGAATCTGCCTATAACCCTTTATCAGATCTAGGGAAGCAAGTTATGAGGCTTGCCCTAACTTCTCAGTTAGTTCATCCATTTGGGGAATGGGGTAAGTGTTGACCTTTGACACCAAATTTACTCTATGAAAATCTATATAAAACTGGACATTCTTATCCTGTCCCACTTTCCTCACTTTGCCATTGTATAAACAGCCTGTTAGTTCCCGAAGGCAAAAGTGGTAAGAACTTCTGCCCTGGGAGGAATTCTCTGGAAGACCTTGGGCATCATAACATCATTTCTGCTTAGCTTGGACTTCTCTTAACTGCTCCTGAGCTAATGTGAAGGTGGATCAGAGCTTCTCTCTCCAACACCTGTTAAACTATGCTCCGAGATGAGTCCTCTCTCACTAGTCTCCAGTGGGGCTAACATAAGGTGCTATTGTGTTGGGAAGTCTCAATCCACTAATTGGCTTGGAGATGACAAACTAAGGTATGGAGAGAATGAATATCTAATAGTGTCCACATTTCTTATAGCATTTGGCTAAGGGAATTAATACTTTCATCTGTAAGAGTAGCTTCAGGAGTAGCTATTCTCACAAAGACCTCTAATGGTTCTTTGGCTGACACCTAAGCCATAGTGGAATGTAATACCATCATCCCTGGATAATGATTAGCATATACTATTGCCACCAAAATGTTTGTATGTCAACATGTCTACTTGGACAAGGATCCCACTATATCCAAGGCTAACCTCACAAAAGTGTTTTCCACCAGAGGCATGGGAATTTATGGAGAACCTGGTTGCAGCTGAGGTTGGGCTTTCTAGCACACAGAATAGGACTAGCAGCCCCACTTTACATCTGAGCAAATACCTGGCCAAAAGAAACATTGGTGCACCCATACATTCATTTTTGTATTGGTGAAATGATCATCCCACGGGTGATCATGGGCTAGCTTCATTACAAACTGTGCAGAAGAATTACTAACAGGGCTCATGGGTCGGGTGGCTCAGGATTTATCCTGTACATCATCTGTGGTCATTTGGGGGGGGGGCATCGATCAAGGAAGAGAAAGCTATGCTGGTGGGCATGGCTTGGAAGAGACCAGGCAGGCACTGATTGTTGGCTCACCAACTTTTGTTCCACATATGTGCACTGTTGTTCTACAATCTGCCAAATCAAATGTTCTTACTTCTTACATCTATGTGACCCAGGTGAACCACTGCTTAGTGATCATTGTGGCCCTATGTGAGCACCAGTGTGGGTAGACCCTGTGACCTTTCCATGATGACACAGATGTTCATAGGAACATGTTCTTTTACTAGAGGAACACAACTGTAATTCAGGCAACAAGGTTCAAAAGCAAACCTTAAACATTTATATGGGCACCAGGGAATTTAAAACACTTCAAATGATTGAGGTCATACAATTACGATTCTCTGTTGATGTTGCCACTCAGACTTGCCTTATTAAACTAAGTACCAATGTTCTGAATAGTACCAATACATACATAAACAATTTTTGCAATTACTAATTCAGCTTTATTTAATGAATTAGCCAGAAGGAATATATTCCTTTTTCAGAGAATGATCAATATTTTATAAATTAAAAATGTTTGAAAAATTAAAACCTTGCATTTATCGTGTCTTAATTAAGTACATATGCCTATGTGCAGGGAGTTCCTAACTTTTATTTTTATTGAAATATTTAAAATTTTCTTTATGTATATTTCAACATCTTTTTCAACATATATTTGGAACTCTATGTCCTCACAAAACACATATTTATAAATGTGTTTAATTTCAAACTGCACATTTTTACACTGAATGTGTCCTAAAAGACACATTTTAAAATGTACATTTTTGACTCAATATGAAATGCCCACAAAATTTTGAAATCTGGAATGGTTTTAAATCTGAAGGGGGATATATTTTCAACATGGACCCTTTCAAGCACACCCTTCCCCTCCACGAAAAAGAGAAGGTGACTTATGGCGGTATAATTTTTAAAAAGCCAGGAACAGATCAAGAAAAAGAAAAGGTTAATGAAGATGGAAATAGAAATGGGAATGAATAAGGGTGCATATCAGGTGGAGTGAAAGAAGGAGCAACTCTGAGAGCTATTTTTAAAGACTTACCAGGGTAGGGTTAAATGCATGATACAAAGCCTAGTGGCAGTTGTGACCACTTCTGACCATGCTAGTTGCAATTTAAAATCCTCCTTTATTTTCCTGGACTTTCCTTATTCCCCAAATAATGGAAACTGTGCAATAATTTTAGTTAAAACATTAAATGTAGTCCATTGTTGTAACAGCATGATGGTTACATAGTACACTGTTAAACTTGCCGTTGTATCTTTACTTAGATCGGCTTTCTATAGTCAAAACTAAATGTGTTTATTTAGAAAGTCCAATATATATATACAGCTCCCTGGATAACCCCACTCTTCCGTACATTGTTACAAACTATTTCCTTCTACACCCACTTTCATTTAATTGCCATGTATCACCACTTGGCATTTTCTGATTGGTTTTCTCACTTCTGATGTCATCAGGCCAATTTCTTTCCAGTTGGATGTTGCTAAGGAAAAGTATAGGTGTGTAGATGTTCAGCACAACAGTGCAGGAAGAAAACAATATTTGTGCATGAAGACAATAAAAAGTGATGGCTATATTAAGGGCCCAGAGATGGTGAAGAGAAAAATGAATATGCCATAAGGCAAGAATTAAAAATGATGTTTTCCAATTGATTTGTTTAAAACTTACAGAAAGCGTGATCATATGTTCCCCGTTAGCTAATAGAAATATCAAAAAGACTTTGAAATGCTACAATCTATACAATGCAATGCAAGCACAATATAGCATAGCAATATCATCATTTTTAAAAAAAAAAATCAAAGCCTGGGTAATTCTGCTATTGCCTTTCTCATTTCTCTTAGGGAAAATAAGGGAAGAAGAAAACCTGTGCTGGCTTCAGAAGTCAATATCATTTGGCAGCTGCCAAGGTCCATATCTTAATAGGAGCACCATTGCTTGGGAAGGTTACTTAACATCCTAATCTCTGTTGCTGATCTGTGTTTTCAGCCTATGCACTCCCAATGTCTAGTTTCAGACAGTCCCATCAGAAGTCACATTGTCACACCCATTGAACTGCTGTAAAAAGAAAGATGAAATGCAGTTTCCCCAAATTTATACATTCACAAGGCCTATTTTAGAGAAACCTGGTGGAATGTGGAGAACCAGTGGGACACAGCAATCCCAGGCTATAAACTCTATAGAAGGGATAGAGAGGGGCGGGATGGAGGAGGAGTGGCCATCTATGTCAAAGAAGGCGTAAAATCCAGCAGAATGGAGATTGACAGAGGGTCTGACTCCACCATAGAATCACTGTGGGTTAAACTACCAGGTCCAAAGAGTGATGTGATAGTTGGAGTATTCTATCGTCCACCAGATCAAAAACTTGAGGGGGACCTTGAAATGAGGAGAGAAATCATTGGGGGTGGCTAAGAGGGATAGGATAGTAATCATGGGGGACTTTAATTATCCCCACATTGACTGGGCCAATGCGAGCTCTGGGCAAGAAAGAGAAACTGGGTTTCTCGACTTGCTGAATGACTGTGCCTTAGAGCAACTTGTCATGGAGCCCACCCGAGAACAGGCAACTCTAGATCTAATATTGTGTGATACTCAGGACCTCGTCAGGGATGTGAATGTCACTGAGCCTCTGGGAAACAGTGACCATGCTGCAATTACCTTTGCCATGCATGTCGGAGGAAGAGTGTCAACCAAATCAGACATAAAAACCCTTGATTTTCGAAGGGCAAACTTCCCTCAGATGAGGAAACTAGTTAGAGAGAAACTGAAGGGGAGGGTTAGAAGAATCCAATCTCTTCAGAGTGCATGGAGCCTGTTTAAAACAACAATAATAGAGGCCCAGCACAAGTGCATACCACAAAGAAAGAAGAGCTCATTTAAGTCCAAGAGGACACCGGCATGGTTAACGAGTGGAGTTAGAGAGGCTCTAAAGCACAAGGAGAGGTCCTTCTGTAAATGGAAATCCTCCCCAAACGAGGAAAATAAAAAGGAACACAAACTCTGGCAAAAGAAATGTAAGAAGATGATAAGGGAGGCAAAGAAAGACTTTGAGGAACGCATGGCTAGCAATATAAAGGGTAATAATAAAAGCTTCTTTAAATATGTTAGAAGTAGAAAACCTGCCAGAGAACCAATTGGGCCTCTGGATGGTGAGGGAGGAAAAGGGGAGGTTAAGGAGGACTTGGACATTGCAGAGAAATTGAACGAGTTCTTTGCGTCTGTCTTCACGACAGAGGACCTTGAGCGGATTCCGCTGCCTGAGCCGCCCCTCTTGACTAAAGAATTAAATCAAATACAGGTTAAAAGAGAGGAGGTTTTAGGACTAATTGATAAATTGAGGATTAACAAGTCACCGGGCCCAGATGGCATCCACCCAAGGGTTATTAGGAAACTGAGAAATGAAATTGCAGATCTCTTAACGGTAATATGCAACTTGTCTCTTCAAACGGCCACAGTGCCGGAGGACTGGAGGATAGCGGATGTCACACCAATTTTTAAAAAAGGAAGGAGGGGGGACCCAGGAAACTACAGGCCGGTTAGCCTTACATCTGTCCCAGGGAAGATGGTGGAAGGCCTCATCCAAGAGAAAATCTTAAAACACATAAAAGAACAAACCTTGCTGAGAGAAAATCAGCATGGCTTCTGTAAGGGTAAATCTTGCCTTACAAACCTTTTGGAATTTTTTGAAAAGGTCAACAGGCACGTGGATTTGGGTGAACCGGTGGATATAGTCTATCTGGATTTTCAAAAGGCTTTTGACACAGTCCCTCACCAAAGGCTGCTGAGAAAATTGCATAGTCAGGGGATAAGAGGGCAGGTCCTCTTATGGATTGAGAACTGGTTGAGATCCCGGAAACAAAGAGTATGTGTCAATGGGAAATTTTCACAATGGAGAGAAGTGAAAAGCGGTGTGCCCCAGGGCTCGGTCCTGGGACCGGTGCTTTTCAATCTGTTCATAAATGACCTGGAGACAGGGATAAACAGTGAGGTGGCCAAGTTTGCAGATGACACAAAACTTTTCCATGTGGTAAAAACCAGAGAAGATTGTGAAGAGCTCCAGAAGGATCTCTCCAAACTGGGGGAGTGGGCTGAGAAATGGCAAATGTGTTTTAATGTAACCAAATGTAAAGTAATGCATATTGGGGCAAAAATCCAAACTTCATCTATCAACTCATGGGCTCTGAGTTATCTGTGACGGATCAGGAAAGAGATCTTGGTGTGTTGGTGGACAGCTCCATGAAGGTGTCTCCCCAATGTGTGGCAGCAGTGAAGAAGGCCAATTCCATGCTAGGGATTATCAAAAAGGGGATTGAAAATAAAACAGCCAACATTATAATGCCGTTATACAAAACAATAGTAAGGCCCCACCTGGAGTACTGTGTACAATTCTGGTCACCGCATCTCAAGAAAGACATAGTGGAACTGGAAAAGGTGCAGAAGAGAGCGACTAAAATGATTACTGGGCTGGGGCACCTCCCTTATGAAGAAAGGCTAAAACAATTGGGCCTCTTTAGTCTAGAAAAAAGGCGCTTGAGGGGGGATATGATTGAGACATACAAAATAATGCAGGGTATGAGTAAAGTGGATAGAGGGAAGCTCTTCTCCCTCTCTCAAAATACCAGAACTAGGGGACATACACTTAAATTGAGTGCTGGGAGAGTAAGAACTGACAAAAGAAAATATTTTTTCACCCAGCGCGTTGTAAGTCTATGGAACTCCCTGCCACAGGATGTGGTGATGGCATCTGGCCTGGATGCCTTCAAAAGGGGATTGGACAGATTCCTAGAGGAAAAGTCCATCACGGGTTACAAACCATGATGGAGATGTGTAATCTCTAGGCTTTAAACCAGGGTAGTTCAAGGGCCAGATGCAGGGGAGTGGTATCAGGAGACAGATATCTAGTCTCATGCGCTCCCAAACGCATCTGGTGGGGCCGCTGTGAGATACAGGAAGCTGGACTAGATGGGCCTTTGGCCTGATCCAGCATGGCTCTTCTTATGTTCTTATGTTCTTATATAAATATAATGCGTAGAAAACAATGGGCCTATTTTATAATGCTGAGAGTTTACATTCAAAACAAGTATGCAGACTTTAGGAAAGAGGGAAACATTAACTGAACTCCTCTTGCAGATTTATGCCACACTAAGATGATGTCATAATACAATGATTGTAATATTTAATTCAATTAACTTAAAGGCTTGTTATTCCCCTGCCCCCATCTTAAGGTTCTATGGCTTCCTAGGGCTCTCTTTAGACCTGGAAAAGCCTTTCAAAGATTCAGAGTTGGGGGGAGTCCTTTATATATGTGTGTGTGCATGTATGTATTTAAATGCCACTGAATCATTGCTGCTGGGGTTGGGACCTCTAGAATTGATCCAGTAGTGTTTTTGTTTTGTTTTGTTTTTAATGTTAAAGGTTTCTCCCTCATCCTGAGGGCACAAAGTCTTTCCTAGACTGAAATAAGTCTTTGGACCTAAAGGGGGTGGGAGATAGAAAGCCTTCAACCAAATCAAATTCAACATTACCATCGCAGGTTGACGGTATCCTATTTATGTGCTGCAAAGTTGCAGCAAGGGGATTTCAGCCAATATTTAACATAAGAAAAAGGACAGATGAATGTGCACATTAGAAAATGTGCAAAAATATGCACTAATTTCAGCATGGGAAGAAAATCAAATCTCTCCCTACCTGGTATAAAATAAGGATGAGAAGAAAATGCAGGGCGGATTTAGAGGAATTCAACGAAATGTTCACAAGTATAGCTGTTTCTCATTGGCTTGAAAGGAGAATGCCTGTAAATGATGGAATAATGAAGAGCAATTTGAAGCAAGCAAGTCTTTGCAAGAATGAGAAGAACCACTAAGAATATTTTGCCTAAGCACCCCCCAACCCCACCACCACCTGAGGTCTAGAGTTGCCCTCAGAAACAGAATTCAGTTCTTCAAACAAAACAAAGCAAAATTCTCTGGTTTATGAATGTGAGACATTGTGGTTCTGTACCCATGATTCAAAAAGCCAGGAAATGATCTAATACTGCTGCACAATATCAAGCCTGTCTTACCAGCAGGCATTTTCCCCTCTGTTCACCCCTTCCACATTTTTCTGTGTTGTCTGTCCCTCCCCCACCCCAGCTGCAACATTTCTGTGTTCTTTGTGTCTTTAGTGAATAGACTAATGTAAAATAGGACATGCCTTACCTAAATATTGTAACACAAAGGGATGGGGTTCCTGTATGTCAGGGGATTGGACTGGATGGCCCTTGAGGTCTCTTCCAACTCTATAATTCTATGATGATTCTATGATTCTATGAAACACCATGAGTTCTTCAGAGATATACTCGTGTGAGTAAAGAAACATATTAATTAAGCTGGGAGTTGCTTTGGGAGACTTAGTAGCTTGGCAGATTGGTAGATTTTATGAGATGAAATATATCTGGCTACATTTTTCTCTGAGTGCTAAAACTAAAACTAAGATTCTCTGTCGATGCTTGAGTTTCTGACCTAAGAGAACAAATGATACAGCAACAAGATTTTTCGAGATGAAATAATATTAGGGTGAAAGGCTTGCCAGACCTGCGTGTGAATGAGAAAAACCTGTTACAAAAAATTTGGACTGGCTTAAGAAGCTAGTGCCTAATACTCCTCTTGACCGTTATGATCTAGAAATAGTGCATAGAGTGGGTTCAAGGAATAGAGTGCATAAAGGTGTTCCAAGACATGTCCTGGTGAGATATGCAAATTTTAAAAAAGCAGGAAGTGATGAATGCCCTCAGAGAGAAGCCAGAGAATTTAAAAATTCAGCAACATGGTGTTCTTGATTTTTTCAGATTTTTCTCATCCTACAATGAATTTTTGAAGAGATATGAGAGAGGTTACATCAATTTTGAGGTCCAAGAACATTCGCTATCACTGGGGATATCCTGTACTTTTGAAAATAGTATATAAGGGAGTGACATATAAAGCAAAAACAGTTCAAGAGGCTTGGGACATAATGAGACACCATGGGATTGTTACAAAAAAAGTGTGGGAGTCATTTATGGAGAAGAGTCATCAGAGGGAAAAGAGTCATCAGAGGGAGAACGGGACAGACCACAGGTGTTGGAGTTAAAAGAACAAGAAGAAGGAAGTGAAATGGCGGGGCAAGACCCAAGCAGCAGAGAGCTGGTAAAGCATTAAAGAAAACAAAATAAGAAGCATCTGAGGATTTTGTGTGTGTGGGGGTTTCCTGGGTTTTTTTTTTTTGGGTCTTTATACATTCAATGTGAGTATGAATTTGGTGTACATATATAACTGGAAATGTGGGATTATATTGATGGGTAGATTGGGGGAGGAGATGAATATATGGAATAAAGTTGAAAAAAATGAACACAGTGGATGAATTAAAGGGGCAAAGATTCAACTAAGTCAGCATTTGTTATAATATCCCTCCTCATGGAGGTTATCGGATGAGCGGGTGTGGCTTTGGGTACAATTTTGTTTGTATGTATAGGTATATGTATATGTATATGTACATTTATCTTATATACATATGCATACACATGAGAATATATGAAAGGGGGACATCTGGTAGAAATATTCAATAACCGTATTGAATATAATAATTGAACCAGAATTAATTGGTTAATGTGCTGGGGGTGTTAAAGGGAGACTATCTGGTAAATTTTAGTTGTTTTTTTCCCCCTAAGGAGTAGGGTCCAGATATAATGGGAGCTGTTTATTGTTGGGGAATAAATATTTCCCAATAATAGTTGATTAATCCCCAAGTAAATAGTTATGAGATTATGTAAGCCCACTATAGACTATATATAGCTGTGAATGTATATATGTAAGAATCTGTATAATGCAGCA
Organism: Phrynocephalus forsythii; assembly: GCA_029282475.1. NCBI lineage: Eukaryota > Metazoa > Chordata > Lepidosauria > Squamata > Agamidae > Phrynocephalus > Phrynocephalus forsythii. The sequence goes on along the minus strand of JAPFRF010000007.1, from coordinate 8,587,430 downwards.
TTAGAGTTATGTTAAATAAATGTATCTGACCAAAGACATTATTAAGATCATAGGCAGGATGTTGGGTCATGCCTCCCCTTCCGGGAGTCACTGGACTCATTTACCAAAGAAGACATTGGAGTGAAGAGGAGGAGATTAAAATATAAATGTGTTGGGATTTTTTTGTGAATTTGGGAAAGAAATGCGATGGGGGAAAGGGGGTTATGGTATGTTTTTGTTCTTTTATTTGTTTTTATGCATTTAACTCGGAACTGCTAAATTTTAAATTAATTGTATATAATGGTTAAACAACTTAAGATATCATCTTGGAATATGAAAGGTCTAGGTTCTATAATAAAGAGGGCTAAAGTTCAAGCTAAATTGAACAAAACTCAGGGTGATATTGTTTTTCTATAAGAAACTCATCAGAATAAGGATGGGATGAAGAATGAACTTAAATTCAAATGGGTTGACGTGTATGAACAAGCATTTGGCATGTCTAAGTTGAGAGGGGTAACTATACTGATATCTAAAAGAACTGAATTTGATTTTTTTAAAGTAGATAAGGATGATCAAGGTAGGATGTTGATAATTCAAGGGTAATTCAAGGAGAAATTTGCACCCTTTTGAACTTGTATGTGCCAAATGACAACCAAGAAAATTTTCTGATGAATGTCTTGGAGAAATTGCAGTAGATTTCAATTTGGTTATGGATATTAGTAAAGACTGGTCAAAAAGTTGGAAAGCAGAAACAGGAGGAGTTCAAACAATATGAGATAAATATATTTAAAAAAAAGACTTTCAAGATGTTTGGAGGGAATTAAGAGGCGATGAGAGAAAATATTCTTTTTATTCCCCTGTACATAAATCCTATTATAGAATAGGCTACATATTTGTGTCTAAAGATTTATTATCCAGAATAAATAAATAGGAATAGATACAATACAAATCTCGGATCATGCTATGGTAAAGATGGAATTTATCCTGGCATGTGATTATAGAGAATCAAAAGATGGAGGATTGATGAAAGGATTTATTTACATAAATCAATAATAGATAAAATGCATTAAATTGGAAGAAACATGGAGATAAATGAGGTTGGGGAGGAGAAACAAGCATAATCTGGGACACAATGAAGGCAGTATGTATGGAAAGAGGCTTGTATTTTAAAGCAAAATGCATAAAAAATTCAGGATTTGGAAAATTTTAAAAATAGAAACTATATTTATTTCAACAAGAGATATTAGAGTGTTAATGGAGTTACAAGCTAAAAGAGAATTAGAAGAAATTCTTTTAGAAAGAGTGCAATGAAATTGAATGCAGTTAAAGAGAGAATACTATGAGCATAATAACAAAAACTCTAAGTTGTTAGCAAGAATGACACAAATTAAGAAAAATAAAAAAATGATAGAGGTAATACAGGATCAAAGGTGTAAAAGATGTAACAAAATGAAGGAAAAGCTAGAGGCATTCCACAAATATTATAAGTATCTTTATACAAGTAATAACCCATCTACAAGAAGAATTTATGAGTTTGTAAGGGAAAATATCATAACAAAAATTTGAAATGAAGATAGTGTAAAAATGAATCAGTTAACAACAGATGAAGAGATTGAGAGAATTATAAATAAGTTAAAAATAGGTAAAACACAGAGAACTTATGGAATAGGACCAGAATTTTACAAAGTATTTAAGAAATTACTAATACCTAAAATGAAAGAATTATTCAATAAGATTATTATTTCAGAAATAATAATAGGAAATGATAACTTAATTTGGAGAGACTTAAAAATTACACAAAAAGAGAATATATTTTTAAGGAAGACATTAAAGTTCAGGTGAAAAAGATAAATAATCTGTTCTTCAAAACACTATGGAATGTTGAAGGAACTTCAGGGAGATTTTAAGACCCTTGGTTTCACCTTTGATTCGAATAACAGAAATTAAGAGGTTCCCAGAAAATTTAAAAGGGAAGTTAAATAAGCTACTGCTTGATAGAAAGTTATATACTTGTGGGATTGTTTAAAGCAAATGCAGAGAAGACAAAGCATAAAGGAAAAATTCAGAGGAAATATTTCCTGGTTGAACATTATACAAATGGAAAAAAGGACTAAATAATTGATAACTAAAGCTGGAGAGCATAGAAAATTGACCAGATTTGAAGAAATTATAGATAGAAAAAATAAGATGGAGAATAACGAACAGAGGAAAGGAATTGTAAGTGAGATATATAAAATATTAACTCAGGAGGATTATTTTAAAAAATAAATTAAGAGAGATTTGGCAAGAAGATATTAATAAAGAGATAAAAGAGGAAGAATGGGGAAATGTGGAATAAAAGAATAGTGAAAAATATGTCAGTGAGAATTAAAAGTCAAAAACTGTTATAAAATATATTGGAGATGGTATATAACACCTGTGAAGTTAAATATAATAAATAAAGAAATATCTCCAATTTGTTGGCGATGTAAAATAGAGAAAGGGGCATATTTACATATGTGGTGGGCATGTGAGATGAGGAAAATTGAATGGAATTTGGTTTTTAATGAAATAAAATAAATATTAGGGGAAAAGATTCAAATATCCCCCCAAATGATGTTGTTAAACATGGTTGCGGATGCACAACTGAAGAAAGAGGAGGTGGAATTAGTAATTATAATGGTTATGACTGCAAGGCTGATTTTTGCCAAATATTGGAAATCTAATAATCAATTAATAATGGAGGAGTTATTGAATCTAGCTATTAATGATAAACTGACTTGTGAAATTAAAATTAGGAAAGGCCAGAGTAAGTCTAATGACTTTAATGGAATATGGGATAAAGTGTTGGTATATGTATTTCAAAATGGTAAAGGGTATACACCCAGAGAAGACTCAATGTATTTCTGGAGGGAAATGGGCTGGTCAATATCATGAGAGTTGTAATTTTGTTAAAGTCCCAAGGGGGTGGTTTGCACGGGGTTTATGTCTTTTATATTTGTTATATTTTTGTTATATTGGTGTGTGTTTTGATTAATATTTCCCTCTCATTTATGATATTTTGTTGTTTTATCTGGTTTTTTGGTATTGCAGTTTTATAATATTTAATAAAAATTTTAACAAAATAGTACCTTTGGTTTATTACCTTAGTTAGCCATGTTCTTTTTTTCACCAGAGAATATGGCAGCTATAAACCCATCAGGCACTCTTATACCTACACACACCAAATATGGTTTCAAAATTCTGAACTTTTCCCTCATAAAATCAGGTTTTTATTCCAGACCATTACTCTTCGATTTCTTTAGGGCAAACACTCCAGTTTTCCTCTGGTCCTAACCCCATTATCCAGGGAAGAATGTTCTGATTCCGTCAGCAGCTTTCTATTCCCTGCTATCTGAACTTGCAACATATACTATGTATCTCCTTTTGGGTACGTTTTTCCAAGCACAAGCAGTAGTTTCTCTTTTTACTTATATACATCTCCTTCACCACCTAAGATTTCTTTACACTTTTCCCTTCAGTTTCTGATTTCAGCCAGAAACACTCGCACACCAGAGCACTGGCACCAGAACACCTGACAGGCACTCAGAAATCCTGAGATAAAATTGCAGTTTCAGAGGCTGAATTCCCTTCCAAATTAGTGTTTTGTCCAGACTGGATCCAGAAGCTTCCCCCAAATAAAATGCTTCATGTTTTTATCAGGATATACTTCGCCAATTCCCAGTCCTAAACCAATTACTCAGGAAATCTTCACAAGTCAGTCATACACAATTGCCCTTCTCCACACAAAGTCTTATTTTTCTCCAATTAGTCAACCAATTACAAATCCTAACAGTAGCACTATCTATTAGAGATGGTCACAAAACACATCTTTAATTCATTTTGTTATTTGTTACTTGTTTCATTAGCTAACGAAATGAATAACGAACCAATCTATCAAAGAAAAATGAAACAAAACAAAATGGAAATTTCTGTTTAATTCATTTCATTTTTTATTTGGGGAGACATTTTCCCACTGCACTGAGTCCCAACTTCTCTTCGGTGGTGCTGAAAAAAAATAAAAAAATAAAAATGCCGCCACCCCAGCCTCCCAGGGAAGCAAGTGCCTCTCCGCTGTGAAAAAAAAAAAAAAGCCCCGGCATCAGGGCTGTAAAAATAAAATAAAATAAAATAAAAGTGCTGACCTGGCTGGGGAGCAGCATAGTCGGCACTGTAAAATGTTTTTTAAAAGTTTTTTTAAAAAGCACCAACCCATCCCCTGGAGCCATGTGGTCAGTGCTGAGAAAAAAAGTGCTGGCGGGATGATCTACTGGGCCAGGCAGTGGTAGACTGTCCTGCTGCTGCCTCTGGATGCCCAGCAGTGGGGGGCCTCACCACCACCTCTGGAGACCCGGCTGCAGCCAGGCCGGGTAGCGGTAGACCGACCTGCTGCTGGGCCTCTGGTGGTGGTGGTGGGAAAGTCTACCACCAGAAGGCAGTGGTGAAGCCTCCTGCTGCTGGGCCTCCAGAGGTGGTGGCGGGAAGGTCTACTGCCGCCTGACCCAGTTTGGCTTGGTTTGGGTTCGAACAATGTTTTAAAAAAATTTATGAACCCTTACCTGAACCAAACCGTGGGTGGGCCCGAAACAAAACCTATCTATCACACATTCTACTAACTTCTTTGCAAGTATACCATGGGGAACCTTATCAAATGTCTCACTGGAATCAAGATAAGCAACATCCACAGCCTTCCCCTCATCCACCAGGCCTGTAACTCTATCAAAAAGAGATCACATTAGTCTGGCATGACTTGGATTTAAGAAACCCATGTTGACTTCTAGTAATGAAAGCATTGCTTTTTAAATAATTACAGACTATCTGCTTAATAATATGCTCTAGAATCTTTCCAAGAACAGATGTCAAGCTGACTAGGCAGTAGTTATTAGGGTCCATTCTGTCAAGGCTAAATCCCAAACTCTTGTGTATCACAGAACAAGCAAAAAATGGGTATTTGCACATATATGAGTAGTTTGAAAATCTACTACTGAATGACAGAAGAAATTAACCAGAAATAGCTGTTTTCATCACAAACATGACATACTAAGTTCAATCTCCCTTCCCCCGCTTTCTCTTTCCATGGTACGTACTACTAATCCGGTCTTTTGAAGTGAAGGAAAGGAAAAGAAATAAGAAATGACATCACCTGCCTACTGTTGTTGCTGGTCATCTTGGACTCAGGGCTGTCAATCAGTCTAATTGCTAACTTGGTCATTGTGACAAATGAGAAAGGCAGGTAACATTTGGCTGTCCAGCACATACATCTTGTTGTTGTGCTGCTACTGCACCCAGTAGGGCTGGTCCTGGGCAGAATGGGACAGTGACCTTAGGTAGTGTCTTTTAGGTGTTCTAATTCAAACCTGTACATACAGGTATTTGTACTTCCACATAAGAGGAAAGGTCCTGGTGCAATAGTCTGGAAGTTGAGTCATGCCAACTGGACTTCTTTTCTTGAAAGACTGAAACATTTTGCTGCTCATCCAAACAGCGTCATGTAAAATAATTGGTTTGGGTTGTTTGGTTGTTGCACTTTTTGCCTTCAATTGAAGGGAGGAGCTGCATCATTTGTTGATCCACCTCAGGCAGCTACATTTCTTCAGCTGACCCTAACTCCAAGGAACGAAGCTCACTGACAAGCCCCACCATTTGAGAAGTAGGTGCAATATAAGACACTTTGTCTTGGAAACAGACCTGAGGGAAATCATTTCCATGTAAATATATTGACATGGCATGCTAACTTGGAAGCAGTCCTTCTGAAAAACTCACTAGTTTTACTTATGGATATAAATATGTGTATGGATCCCTGTCTTCTTATCTGAACATCTGAGTTTTTGTTTTAGAACTTTAGATAAATATTTCAAAAGAAAATATAAAATACATTCACTAGTCCTAGTCTTGACCTCTCTCTCTTTTTGTGTGTGTTTGAAAAATGCAGATGCTATTCCCATTGATTTACATGGAACTTTCTACCAGATTTTCCTTAGTTTCATAGCCTTAGATGTTTATTTTAGCACTATTGAAAACAGATACACAAGCATTCATACCAACATTTCTGGTCTAAGAAAGCTACACATATCCAGCTCTGTTTCAGCTCTGCAAATGGTAAGTGCTTATTGATGTTTTCAGGTTAGTGTTAAGCTTATTGACCTGGGGCTTTAATATTTACAATATTTTGCCAGAATCAATTCTATAACCTTAAGGTAAAGGAAAGGAAAACATTTGAGTCAACAAACATCACTTTCAGTAGATTCCAAGGGTTCTGTGCCACTGCTCAAGACTTGCAGTGTCTTTCTTCCTCTTAAGCAGGACTAATGAATGAAGAGGGGGCAAGAAAATTTCTCAGAATTTACTATCTTCTATTCTCGTTGGTGATGCAGTGAGATATTACACTGGAAATAGTTTATGGTGTGCAGTCCAGTGTAGATATATTTTATTTATTTATTTATTTATTTATTTATTTATTTATTTATTTATTTATTTATTTATTTATTTATTTATTTATTTGGAGCATTTTTTTTTTTTTCATTTTTTTTCATTCCACTTTTTTCCATTCAGGAACTCAGGGTGGTTTACAATAAAATCTATATTATGTCTTTCCTCCACTATGAAACTCAAGCAGTTCCCAGGCAATCTTCCAGTTGGTCACTAAGCTGACCCAGATCTGTTCAGATTCATCAGGACCATCACATTCTTATGGTTGGTTTGAGACACCTGGCTCCTAAAGTGAAATAGAAGGTAACCCTTCCTGATCTGTGCAAAGAAGCCAGTTGCATTGACGGTTAAAAGTAACTTCAGTGCTTTCTCTGAGATAGTGTCCTCAACGCCACTTCAAGCCTCAAGCCATTTGGAGGGGCAGATTGGCAGATGGAATTTGATGACCCTTCAACTCCAAGCTCCACTGTCTGTGATTCTATAGGTGCATGTTTCCTACCTCAGCTTTACATTGGGCCCTCATTTTGCTCATTTCTGCCTAGCAATCGTCCTGTTTTTAACATCTCTATTATAGTAGCCCTGTCCTTGTTTACTTCAAGGCATGCTAGCATCCAGGCACAAATAAGGTGGGGACATTTGTGACTGACTCTCCTCCTATGTACAATAAGTGTACCTTTGATGCTTCATGTAAAGCATGAGAATTAAGAAACAATTACCCTGTGAGGAATCACAGCAACAAGATCTCTGTGCATTTTCTGCTGAACCACAAGTTGACTACCCAGGTTAAAAAACTGTGGCCTCTCCTTCATAAACCCAGTTGTATGGCTAGTAATTCTCAATGCCTAATAACCTGAATTTTATTTTAGGTACTTAATGAGTCTGAAACTGTGGAGGTTCGCTTGTTAACTTAAGGTGCTACAGAACTAGAGAATGAAGCAGCCAAATCTTTCCCAGCATGGCTGTCTTTTGGCATTATTTGGATTATCAGCCACCTATAGTGTAGCACATCTCAATTCTTCTTCAGTGCATTCCTTATTAAAACAGGTGGGGTGGGGAAGAAGGAAAGCTTCTGTGACAGGAAAATGAGAAGGAGAGGAGAAAAGCTATGACCACCTCACATTCCAGTTCAATAATTGCACTGTCTGTGAAAGATTATCCCAGAAAGGTAGACAGAGGCTTTCTTGGTTGCTCTCTGACAATCTGTCTCAGAAAAGGATAGTGTGGTTGCTTTATAACTTGAGAACAATGTGTTCGCCAAAGGCAATAAAATATCTCCACAGCTCCAATTAAAAGCAATACACAGTGAAGGAGAAACTCACTTTCATCTTGATTTTAGTCTTTGCCCAGTGGTATTCTGGGATAAAATGAACTAAGCTGGAAGCAGTAGTATTCCTTTATTCTGATTTTTTTTTAAAGGGAGAAGGAAGCAGGTAGAAAGCTGCTGGAAAACGTGTGCTGTTACTGAACTGCTGACTGCTTTTGAAAGAAAAGAGATCGTGTAGTTCTTTTCTTTGGCTTATTCCTGTATGTATATTTTAAATACAGCTAAAAGATATTCTTGCTTTTTATGGCTGAGCAACCCAATACGACGTTTAAAATATGGAGGCATATCTGAATCAATCAATAATGCTTTGGTTTGGGTCTGAGGTCGGCCTGGCATCTCCCTTGGAAACCAACAGAACTCTTGAGATTGGGTTCGGTCTGATTTTGCTAAGCAGTTGTGGTCTTTCAGCCACTAGGTGGCAGCATAAAATGATGCTCTCACTCATCATGAATGACCAAAATGTCAGGAGTTTTGTGGATCTTCCTTGCTTGGCTTTCAAAAAGAAAAACAAATATTTAGTATGACCCTGGCTTTCTTAGAAGCCAAAATAAGAAGCATTATGTTTTCTTGAGGGGGTGGGGTAGGACTACAACTCCTAAATTTCATATTTTCTGGGACATTGGGGATGTGTAGTTAGAAAAATAAAATGTTTTAAGCACAGTTTAGAAACCTGTCAAAGGTTTTGTAGTAGGTTATAGACTTTGCTGAAATATACTTTCCCCTTAGTTACTGATATCCTCCTGCAATTACATATTGAAATATATTTACTGTGTTGTAATTTCATGTTTGTATGGAGAGAGATAAACACTAGAGCCCTGAGTGATGTGCCATAAGAAATGTAGGTCTTTATTGTGTTTACTATATGTATCCCATCCTCTTGCAGTGAAGTTAGGTGAGCATTCCTACTTCTCCTCATTCTGTAATAATAATCACATGAGGTAAGTCACTCTGATCACCCAGAAAATTCTATGGTTCATGGGAAACTTGAATTTGAATATCCGAGGCCTCTCCAGAATCATTTGCAGTAATGTTTCTATACATGTATAACCTACTGTGTAGGGCTCTTTGCACCATACTGTCTGTGTATATGCGTATATAAGTATGTATGTATTTGGTTCCTGATTAGAGATAGGTGCGAATAAAAAAAAATGACATTTTGGTTTTTCATTTTTCATTGCGGGTCCCTTTCCGGTTCGTTTTCATTTTTCATGATTTTTTTTTGAAAAAACTTGGTTTTGTTTTTTGTTTTTTGTTTTTTTGTTTTACCCGCTTTTTGCACAATTTAAAGCATTTCCACATGTGGGTATCCCCCAATGCCCCACACCAGAGGGAAAACACTAAAAAAATGATGCTGGCAGAGACACAGTATAGACTAGGTACACAGGGAGGTTGCAAAGGAGTGGCGGGCTGCCCAGGGTGTAAAAATTTCAGATTGACTGGGACGGGGCAGGGGAGGGTACTCATGTGTAGTTAGAAAAACAGGGAGGCTGCAAGAGAAATCTCTTCTTTCTCTCCCCTAAGAGCCAGGCTGCAGCCAGCAGGAACACAGAGACACACACCTGCCTGCCTGGCCTAAAGTAATGAGTCATAGAGACAGCAATCCCATATTTAACTCCCACCACAGACTGCAAGGAGGATGGAGGCTGCCAGAACTTTTATGCCCTCTGTGGATGCCACACCTACCCAGTCTGCAAATGGGCATGCTATTGGTTGAAATTGTCCAAGAATTTACATGATCCCATCACATGGCTTGCATCAATTTTGTGGCTGGAATTTTTGTGTCATCCTTAAAGAAAAGAAAAATACATCACATGAGGAGAAAGACAAAAACAGACGTTTTAAGGATCCCCCTGGTAGTAAAATTTCAAATAATTATCACTGCAATTTGAATGTCCAGGGCGTTTTAATACCCAAGAAATCAATATTAGGCATCTGGGAGCCATTTTGGGTCAATGTCCCCTAACTCCCCTTAAAGGAAAAAATTACAGTGATCTGAGAAAAGACATAAATGCACGTTTTAAGGACTTTGCACCCAACCCCCTGGTAGGTATTATCAGGCAGAATAAATAATTATCGCTGGGTTTTTACGGATATTCAGGATTTATTTATTTATTTATTTATTTATTTATTTATTTATTTATTTATGAAATACTATCATGGAATACACATTGACGCTATGTATTTTGTCCAGTTTGGCCATTGGCCGTAAATAAATAAATAAATTCAGGATGTTTTTTAACATTTAAAAACAGCTCATTTCATTGTGTGTCACCATTAACGAAAACGAAATGTAACGAACCTAATTTTTGTGGTTCTGTTCAGTGCATTCCAATTTCATCACAATTTTCATTATTTGTTTTGTTACGTAACAAAACAAATAACGAATAATGGAACAATTTTTTTCCATTTTGTGCCCATCTCTATTCCTGATCCTTTCCCTCAGACAGAGTAGCATAAATATGTTCGGACACTTAAATACTTGTAGTGTCATCTGTCTTACATTCAAAACAGTGAGTAGAGCTGCAAGGAAACCATAAAATACATGACTGTACAGAATAAGGGAAACTGCACCTCCAGCTCTGACTCTGTTTTTCACTGAGGCTGTGCAATTTACATAGCTATTTTTTAGCTTGTTTCCCGCAGAAACTGTAAAATAATGGAGAAGCTTCCACCCGTCCCACTGGAGATTGTCTCCTCCCCCTTAATCATCATCCTTACCTTGGAACTGCAGAACTGGAAAGGACCCCGAGGAATGTAAATTACAGCCCCCCCCCGTCTAGGAGGCACAGTGGACTCCACAACCAGAGACCTAAACAACTGAGCCATCAAGCAGTTCTTTAGTTCCTCCATTTGTTCAGAAGGGTTTTAGAGGGAAAAGACCTGGAGCCATTGAAATCTCATATATCCTTACACAGTAGTCCTGTATGAGACTGAACTATAATGCAGTTGGTTGGGAGAAAAAAAGGTAAGAGGTCCTAAACTGTGTATTTTATATTGTATGTGACCCAGCCCTCAGAAGCACAGGTTTAGAGCTGAACTATTTGAATGGTATTTTGGATCCAAGCTCCCTTATAGTTTAATTTATTATATTATCAATTTTCCATCCATCCACCATGTTATGTGGCTTATTATACTAATGTAATTGGATGTCATGTACCCTAGTGCTATTGTGCAACTGATGAATGACTTAAAAGGTAAACACTCTGAGATCAAGAACATGCTAATTAAAAATCAATTTACCATTGAAGCTATTTTTGGTTGCTTTACCCGTAATATCATCAGAATTTACATCAAAGTACAGCTGTTCCAAAACACTTGTTCCTTGCATTTGTGTTTGGCATCTTTACTACCTTTTAACATCCTGAAATTGGTTCAAAAGTGGACATATAACCCAGTATGGTTCTTTTTAAATAGCAACAGCCATGTTCATGTTCACATAACACTATTATTTAGACCTGGGAGTGTGTGGGAGTAAGTACAAAAATGTAAAAACTGTAAACAGAAAGGAAGCTATGCAATTAAAAACATTCTTCATGCTTGGTTGTTTTAAATTCACTGAAGCTTTAAATGTTTGGGATATTGTGGTTATTGGAACTGTACTCTTCATCAATACACTTACGGGAATTAAGGATGTGGCATGGGAATCCTAAAATGATATTAGCTCTGACTTCACCGCTGTCTTGGAGTTGGGTAGCTGTCACTGCCAGAGTGATGGACCTAAGCCCCAGGTGTACCTGTTCAATGGGATGAGTCTTTAGACTAAAGGTTGATTTTACTATTGGTTTTACTCAGAGTCTAGGTATGCCAACAGGTTTGGTCTGTTTGGACCCTCCTCTGGCCCACATTCTTGGCTTTTCCTTAAGGGAAAAAAAAAAGGTAAATCTCTAGCCCTAGCAAATATCTGTTGTGTAACAAGAGAGCAAATATCTGTTGTGTAACAAGAGATAGAAAATTAAATACCCATTCACAGTTTTCCCCAATTATTATCTACCAAAGCAACACTTCTGTGAGTTCAGCTAAAGATCTTCATCTCCCAGTTCCCTGGTAGGTTTTGAAGTTTTGGAAAACATTTTGTCTTGTTTCGCAGGGTTGGGGGGGGTATGAGGGAGAAAAGTGCAACAAAACAAAAATACCCCTGCAAAATTGGATCAAAGTATGAAAACAAAGATAAAAACATATTAAACTGATTCCTACTATGAGTCTTACATATCAGGAAAGAGGTTTCAGATATTGAGGAGAAAATGGTAGCATTCTTTTGGAAACATTAATTCTACTTAGGTGTGGCCATTTGAACTACAGTGGTACCTTTTATAAAGGAATTAATTCATTCCAAATGAAATTATGTTAAGCAAATTTTCCTTTATACAGATTTCCCATAGGAATGCATTGAAAACGGAGTAATCCCATTTTTATGTTGTATGGATTCACTCCATAGGCGATTATGTTAAGCAATTTTCCCCTATCTCTGGAATTTTTATGTTGTACAGATTTTATGTTATAAAACTGTTTGTTATACAAGGGTCCACTGTACTTACCTTAGTAAATGAAATGGATTTTATATCATATAAAACACACAAAGAGGTATATTTCAAATATGTTCTGGGAGTAATTTTATTAGTCTGCTGCAGCAAATACAACAAAAAAATTAAAATCTTGTGGTATCATAAAAAGATAAATTCAACTTGTAACCTTTCCTGGACTGGAGCCCAGTTCTATAAATACATTATAGAATACATTACATTATCTCTTTTATTGCACCCAATTTTTGTTAGGATGGAGTAACCCTATAGGCAACAGGACATGGAGAAACTAATATAACCCGATGAAAAACATGAAATTTTACTTTACATGTAGTCATTAACAAATAGTTTTTGGGTGACTCTATGCTACCAATCATGTTTATTAGTCTGGCTGAAAGACTGGATACTTTTAAGAAACAAAGGATTATTAAGTTTAGAAGGACAGGAATTACAACTGGTTTGACATGCTTTTCTATGATATGAAAAAGCCAAAGTACATTGATACTTCCAAAACCATTAACTTAGGGACTCTCTACTAAAAACATGGCAGAAACTGAAAGTGAAATTACATATGAGAATGCCAAGATGGGTTTCACCCATGGAAGCATTTACATATCCAAACCTTTTAAACTTGGGGAAAATTGTGACATACCATGATATACTAGATATAGAGGGGAATTTAAACTCGAAGGGAGAATTGATAAGGCAAGAGGTGGTGCCTTCATGATGGCCTTTAATGCATATACAATCTAGGTATAAGAAAGATCTGAACATGTATGGTTTTTATAATGAACAGATATCATTTGATAAAATACTGTTATCCTCAGATGATAAATTAATTAAGAAAATATATAATTTTTTGTTTGAATGGAAAATGGAAGATGAGAATGTGATTTTTTGGTTACAAAGTGGAGCTGAAGAAATGGCAAAAACTTTGGAACAGAAATTCTAAATTAATAATGGTGACATTGTATAAAAATGTGTATAAAATGTTTTATAGGTAGCATATTCCACCTGCTAATTTAGCTAAACTATTCCCAAATCTGTGTAGCAAATGTTGGAAATGTGCACAAGAAATGGGGACTTACTGTCACACATAGTGGATATGTGATAAAGCAAAATAAAAAGTATTAGATACATACTTGGCTTATTAGAATGATAAAAATACATGTAGACTTTAGACCAGAACTGTTTTTACTTAGGCATATATTCAGAAAATTTAGATAAGCAAAATACTTACCTAGTATTGCACATTCTCACAGCAGCAAGGATAGTTCGGGCACAACATTGGAAAAACAAATAAACACCAACAGTTGAAATGATGGTTAACAAAATTTTTGAATGTGCAGATATGGATAGACTGACAATGAGAATCAAGGAAAAAGAGGGCTCATAATATTGCCAAGTATGGAATCTGTTTTATCAATGGCTAGAAAAAAGAGACAAAGAATAAGAGTAAGCTGGTTGTAACATAATAATGACTGGAATCCATGTAACACATGATGTGTAACAAATAGCACATATACTTCTTTTTTTGTAGAAAATGAATAAAGTATAGTATGAAAACAAAAAAACAAAAAAACATTATTTGGGTAATAGCCAAGATAACCTAGCAATATTATGTGCTGGTTAACACATTCACTGTGCTGAAAAGGAGTTCTTTTCCTTGGGATAAATATTGAGTGCTTGTCTGTCTTGGAGGAGCTTGACAATGAACCAACACTAAAAGAACTAAATGTGGCTCTGGATTCACTTGCCTCTGGCAAGGCACCTGGGAAAGATAACATCCCTGCTGAAGTTCTGAAGTGCTGCAAAGAGATCATTGCCACTGAACTGTACGAAATCCTCTGCCTTTGCTGGAGGGAAGGGGGAGTACCAGAGGATATGAAGGACGCTAATATTGTTACGCTTTATAAGAACAAAGGTGACAGGAGCGACTGTAGCAACTATCGTGGTATCTCTCTTCTTAGTGTTGTTGGGAAGCTGTTTGCACATGTTATACTGAAGAGGCTCCAGATACTTGCAGAGAGAGTCTACCCAGAATCACAGTGTGGCTTTCGAACCAACAGGTCCACTACTGATATGGTATTTTCCCTCAGGCAGTTGCAGGAGAAATGCAGGGAACAAGGACAGCCACTTTTTGTAGCCTTCATAGATCTCACAAAGGCATTTGATATGGTTAGTAGGGACAGACTCTTTAAAATACTCCTCCGGGTTGGATGCCCATCCAAGCTCCTTAACATCATTAGGTCTTTTCATGAGGATATGAAGGGCAATGTAGTTTTTGATGGCCTGGTGTCAGATCCCTTCAACATCCAAAGCAGAGTGAAGCCGGGCTGTGTCCTTGCGCCAACCTTGTTTGGGATCTTCTTTGCTACCATGCTGAAGTATGCTTTTGGAACTTCAATAGAGGGTATCTATCTCCAGACCAGATCAGAAGGAAAACTCTTCAACCTCTCTAGATTGAGAGCAAAGTCTAAGGTACAGGTGAAGTGTTTGCAGGATCTCCTCTTCGCTGATGATGCCGCCATTACTGCTCACTCTGCCGAAGATCTCCAACTCATGGACCATTTTAGTAAAGCTTGCAAAGATTTTGGGCTAGAAATCAGCCTGAAAAAAACACAAATAATGGGCCAGAATGTGGACTCTCCTCCTCGCATTACAATTTCTGCAAAAGAACTGGAAGATGTCCATGACTTTGTGTATCTTGGCTCAACTATCTCAGATACAGTCTCACTAGAGTCTGAGCTGAATAAACGTATAGGTAAAGCAGCAACTATGTTTTCCAGACTAAC
This sequence comes from Phrynocephalus forsythii, assembly GCA_029282475.1. NCBI lineage: Eukaryota > Metazoa > Chordata > Lepidosauria > Squamata > Agamidae > Phrynocephalus > Phrynocephalus forsythii. Next base: position 8,572,365 of record JAPFRF010000007.1, on the reverse strand, counting down.
AAAGAGAGTATGGCTCAATAAGAAGCTGACAGAACATACAAAGATACAGGTCTATAAAGCTTGCGCACTGAGCACACTTTTGTATTGCAGCGAGTCTTGGACCATCCATGCCAGGCAGGAAAGAAAGCTTAATACCTTCCATATGCGCTGTCTTAGGCGAATATTCAACATTACCTGGCACGACAAAGTTCCAAATAGCATAGTCCTGAATCGAGCTAGAATCCCTAGCATGTACACTTTATTGAAACAGTGACGCCTACGCTGGCTTGGACACATTGTGACAATGGATGACGATTCGGATCCCAAAAGATCTTCTGTATGGAGAACTAATGCAGGGAGAGCGCCCCAGAGGGAGACCACAGCTGCGGTATAAAGATTAGAGATGGGCACGACCATAAAAAAATTTTTTTGAGTTGTCATTTTTCGGGACAGGTCCGTTTCGGGTCATTTCTGTTTTTTGCGAAAAATTTTTAAAAATTGTCATTTCGTCATGTCTGTCGTTTGTCGTTACCGCCGCCGCGATTTCACGCAATTAGACGTCCCAGCGAGTGGCGTCCTGCCGGCGCTAGGTGTTTTTGCGCCCTAGATGGCGGGCGGGGTGGCGGGGGGCTATGGGCGGGCAGCGGTAGTGGCGGGGGAGGGGCGGGTGCGTGGGCGCACGGGCAGTGGGCGCAGGTCCCACAATGACCCAGAGCAGGCAGAAAACACTTTAAACTGACTTGCTGCACAAGACTGCATTGAATAAAGCAATTGCAATTTTTATTGCAAACAAAGGGGGCAGTGCACCCACAGCAGAGCTGCAGGCAGGGTATGAAAGGACCTTGGCTTGCCACCAAGCAAATGAAAATTTTAAAATAAATCCACACCTCCCCTCCCACTCAAACCTCCCCCCCTTTGAAGCACTATCAGAAAAGAAATCCTAACAAACTGCAGGAGAATAAAAAAGAATAAACTGTGTTGCTATTCCCCACAGCAGACAATGAAAGGAATTATTATTATTTCCTAAAAATTCAATTGAATCAATTCCCTCCCTGCCTGCCTAACTGAAATCTAAAGGCTCCACGAAATTAAAACTAGTCTAGCACAGCAGCCAGCTACACACAGCCCTCTCCCACCCATATCCAAGCCCGGACTGCGACTCTTCTGGGAGTGCCTCGGCTTTTTATGCCCTCTTGCACATCCAGAAGTGTCAGTCAAAACCTGGCCATGCGATTGGTAGAATGGGTCCAAAAATTTGCATGGTCCCATCCCATGGCCAGCCCATCATTGCGCAGGTGTAAAAAAATAAAAATAAAATAAAATAAAATAAAATCAGTGTGACCTTTTACTGCTATAAAAAACTCACTGCTGCTACTGTAAACATTCAAGCATTTAAAATAGCTAATTTTCGCATGTTTCTGTGGTGCTTTGGTGGTTTTTTGGACCACGATTTCAAAACAAATATTGCGGACACCATTTTGGATCCGATTGGCAAATGGAGACGCCGAGGATGCCCCCTCCTAGCCCGGTACCAGCAGCCCAGGACGGGGGGGGGAGGCTGGGGACCGCCCCCAGAAACCACCCTTCTGGTAGGTGCCCTCAGGCAGGCATATTTTTGCCTGCTTTTTTGGCCGGGAATCAGGTTTTTTATTTTATTTTTAAAACTTTTTTTCTGTGCCGCTTGGCATCGCGCGATCGCCGCGCGATGCCAGGAACGACAACGACAAATCAGACCCAATTTTTTTTTTTCGGTTTGAGTTCGAGTTCTGACAGCTTAATTGTCGTTACCATTTCCGTTGCATAACGGAAACAATATCGAAAAACGGAAACGACAATTTTGCCAAGTCGTGCCCATGTCTAATAAGGATATCTGTAAGAGGGACCTGAAGGCCTTGGGAATGGACCTCAACAGTTGGGAAACCCTGACCTCCGATCGCACTGTCTGGAGGCAAGAGATACGGCATGGTGTACATAAATTTGAAGAGGCATTTGTCCAACAGGCAGAGGAAAAGAGGCAGGCATGGAAAGATCGAAACTCGAGGACTGGGCAAGAAACAGAATACATCTGCCCCCAGTGCGGTAGAGACTGCCATTCCCGAACTGGTCTATTTAGTCACATTAGGTGTTGTTTTTAGGATCTCTACTCCAGGCATGATACCATAGTCTTTCGAGACTGAAGGATGCCAATGGATAGTATGAAAACAAAAAAAAAAAAAAAAAAAACAAATATTATTTGGGTAATAGCCAAGATAACCTAGCAATATTATGTGCTGATTAACACATTCACTGTGCTGAAAAGGAGTTCTTTTCCTTGGGATAAAAGTGATGCATTTTACAGTTGTTTTTTCACCTCTAGTAATGTCTGCCATAGTGGAAAATATTATCTCTGTTGAGTTTAGGGTCTCTGAAATAGCTAGCATTGGGTGCCCATTCAATTACATCTGAGTCTTGTCCTATAGAATAAACCCAATCCCTAAGACATCAACTTGTTCTTTCTTTCAAAAATCAGGGGTTTTGTGCAATGTATAAAAGTTTTCTAGCACCTTTTCCAGATCAATGTCCCTGGCTGGTTAACAGTTTAAATAGCTCTGTATGCAAAGAGAAACTACCATGTGTTGGTACCTTGGATCCAAAGTTTGAAAAAAAAAGTTCCCATTTTATAATTTCAGCTATGTGAAAGACATTTGTTGAGATCAACTATCAGACATTAAAGCATGTAGCAACATCTTCTTCTTCTGCTTCCTAGCATAAAAATATCTTAATGAAGTATATGCCATTATTTTGAGAATGTAATTTGCACTTAGGCTGCCAACTCACAAGTGTGTGTATGTGTGTGTGTGTGTGTTTGTGTGTGTGTGTGTGTGTGTCAGTGTGTGTGTACAGCACAGTACTAGTCTAAACTCTGTGTTTTAATGGAACTTAAATATGGCTCTTCATTATGTTATAATATTGCTAGGAGCAAACTGCAATGTAACAACAACTATGTTTTCCCCATTAATTAAAGTAACAAATGCAGAGATGCTTGCAAATGTCAAATTATCTTTCAGTGACTTTTTTTAGAGGAGAAGATAGGGCATAAGTTTATGGGATTCTTTTAATAGCCTTAACACCTTCCCATGAAAAAGTGTTCTTTTTATTATTAAACTTTTGAATAAAAAAAATCCTGCACAGAACCAAATACTGGGATGCACAACATAATGAGACAGTAATCATTGAACTGCTATCGGTAGCATCGTTCTTTTATATTGAGTGAAAAGCCTCACCAGAATGTTAAATCAATGATACAAAGAAGCACATCATAAAAGAAGACTATGCCACAATATTTTTCCACAAACTAGTAATATTTATTAGATCATATTGCAGTCAACACTGATAATATTCTAGTAAAACAGACAAATTGCTGCAATTTGTGTGTCCTCTAACAAATATGAAAGCACGGATGTCTGAGAACGTTTGCAATGTTGTGTTTCCTTGATTTAGAATAGCTGATACAATCACACTTCTATGAAAAATAATGGAGTTGATGACTTCTTCTTTAAGGCATACATGGAATCAAACACTCCACTGAATTACTTTAATGCTTTAATCACAAATCATGTTCCCAACTCAAATTTGTATTTATTTGTATTTGTGTGCATATACACATCCTTATGGTGATATCACAGATACCTTTCAATTCTGCTTTTCTAGCTTTCACAATGCTAATGCTAAGAAAGGTGCATTTTCTTTTGCCCTAAGAATTATATGCTTACAGTAGATACTAGTGGTTGAGGCAAATAGTGTCAGCAGAGTGTTCCATTCTTGTCTATCTGATCTGTTTCATATTGGATACATACAGTTACTTATATGTTCATGGAGTAAATTCTTTCTTTCCTTTCTGACCTCTTCTAGGTCTTTCCTAGTTACAGTATGTAGCCAGACAGATGTAACATTCTAAGTAACTTTCAAAGTTTAGTTGGAGCCTGTCTTAACCGCATAATCACATTTTATGCAAGATCTTACCTTTCACCCTCACCTTAGATGTCAATATTTTCCCATGCAGTGACAGATATACATTTTTCATGCTATTATTGCTGCCAGAATTTCTACCAGATCTAGCTCTCACTCTTAGTGGTAAATAAGGTCCATCTTTTCCAGATTTTCAGGGTCCACACTCAGGAATCTGAAAGTCAGGTGTAATTATAAGCAGAGAGGTGTACAGATCTCACATTGCTAAAGACTGGCCATCTTGAAATGGGGAAATGACTTCTTAAAAGTGTTCTGCTTATATACCGCCCCAGACCATTTCAATAGTCTCAATTGCAGTATGCAGGCTATATACCTCCTTGGGAGATCTGAGATCTAGTGTGAGACTGCACTGTCAGGCACTGTTTTTCTTTTGTTTTTCTGTTCAAAGCAAAGTGTTCTGCTTATATACCACCCCATATGGCTTCAAGTAGTCTCTGGGAGGTTTATGGTTTTTAATTATAGTGTGCAGGCTACACATCCCCCCCCAGTCACCATGGTTTTCATAATTTGCTGGCTACATATTTTACATAGAACTCATATCCCTGAGGGGGGGGGACCTCCTGTCATTTTTCGTTTGTGAAACATTCACACACACAGCAAGCACAACAGGACAAGGTAATTGACCACAAAGAGACAAACAACCCAAGTTATGTTGTTGGTGGCGCCATGAGGCTTGCCTTTGTAATGCTTCTTTGCCCCTCTCGGCATGATCATTGGTGCAAAATTGCGCTGCTATGGGAGCCGGGCAAGCCTGAGATTGGCAGCCTTGATAAGGGCTGCCCACCCTCACCTTGGCCTCTTTCCTAGCTTGCAAGCCCCACACCCGTCCACCCTAGGGGCAATGAGACTGAGATTAGCTGGTCTCTAGGAGACTGAATGGGATTTGGGGGCATTATCCTGATTGGACTTGGGGCAACAGTGGGTTTTTGCCCATTCCATTCTTATTGCTTAAATTAAATAGGATATCATCGGTCACAACAACAGGTAGTGAAAGGTTTGAACTAAGGTGAGTTCATGATATCTGTTCCATTACAGGGTACAAGGCAGCCTTTTGCAACTGAATTGGAGGATCATAGGTTCACTTAACATAGTATTAATAAGACAAAATAGGTTAGAAAGAAGATTCATTAAATGTGTGTAAGGCTGCCTAAAGAAAAAAATATCTATTCAGTGGGGAAGAGTGCTGAACATTAAAAGTAAGCACTCCTCTCAAATAGGAACTAATGCAAAGGACATTAGGGCCTGTGATCACCCTAGGACCAGGCTCATCTCTATTTCCACTACAGCAGCCCTTCCTTTTTCACAGAGAAAATTTGTAATTAAAATATTAATAAAGTGACTTAATTTTAATTCCATACAATTTTGTGTTGGCTCTTTATTCAGGTCTGGGGGGGGGCAAAAGTTTTGCAACAAAACAACAGTAACCACATTTGCAAATACTGCAAAAAGGGAATATTGCAATGCCATCTCTTGAGAATTTTTTAAAACATTGTCTTCTTTACTGCATGCAGAGGAATCAAGTCAGGATTTACATCTCGAGTTATAAACAAGATGAGTTTATTAACCACAGAAGTATAATGCAATATACTTTTAATTACTACCTTATCTGTCTCCAGCATATTAACATTTTTCAAACAATAATTACTGCTCTTGTTATTAAACATATCCATGTGCTTTCTCATAACACTTTCACTATTTTTCTTTCATTTCACAATTTCTACCTCTGCCCTTTAAATTCTAGTCCTTGATTCTCTCATTTTACTCAAATCACACCATTCCAAACAGCCCCCTTCTCATTTTCTTTGCCAGTATCTGCCCATATGCAAATGTACACCTTGCCACACATTGCACACCTGTCAATCATTCTACAGATATATTCCTGTCACTCCTGATATTACTGTGCTGCACAGAGACATAAATTGTATTGCAACATAAGGGGCATCTTATCTTCATTATTCAATTGCACAAAAACAGGTCTCAGGACAATTAGTTGAAGTGTTTCCATAACACTTTTAAAAGTGATGCAAATTGATTATTTAATCTACTTGACAACACTGTGGATAACAAGGTTGCCAACGTCTATGTATGATGCATATATGTCAGTTATATCTAAATCTGGTAAAGACCATACAAATTGTGGAAATGATAGACCAATCTATGGAAAATATTGGCCCACCAATTACAATTCGATCCATACGCCCATGCAAAAACAACTATATGGGGAAACCCAATACTAAGAATTGAGAAAAAGCCCTTTATGTGGAAAAAGTGAGCAGAATGTGGTATATTTACCATAGATCAGTTAATAGGCACAGATGATGAATTTCTACCTTTTGCCATTTACATTTTAAATATAACCTACCTGTAAATACACAATGGCAATATCTCAAGCTTCAACACATTTTGGTGTCTGTTTTTGGCCCCTCTGCAATGTGTGCTTCAGAACCATCAGGACTTTTAGGAGGTAATCGTTGGATCTAATGAGAAACCTAAACCAATAACTATAGTCTATAAACATTTAATAAATGTTTATAAAAATAGGTATCCAAAAACTTAAAGACATGGAATAGGGAATTAGAAAATGAAATATAAGTTAAGCAATGGAAAATTGTATTGGAATCTATAAAAGATGTTTCCTTGGATTTGAAATCGAGACTAATCCAACAAAAATAATATTCAGAATATAGTGTCCTATTGTTTGATTAATATTTCTGATTCAAGGAATGATGCTGACCTGGAGATAGGTAATATAAATAATTCACATGGTTCAAAGTCTCTCTGCTTGTTTAACCATAACAATGAATGTAAAGCAATTCATTAAATGCAAAAAATATAGAAGGTATTAATTTACAAAAGGGCTGGCACGCATACCTATGGTATATTAGGAACAAAAGAACCATATTTTGTAACCATTATATCCAAAAAACTCTATTACATGTGTGGGATGAGATTAGAAGCAAATTCTACAGGAAAATACCCCTATGGATCTCTCCCCTGGAAGCTACACTCCATCCTAATACCATAAATTTAGAGAACATAGCTACATATAAGACATTACTGGAGAAAGGAGGACAATTAAAACCACAAGTCCAACTGGAAGTAAAAGGTATATTGAAATCATGGCGGCATTACTATTAACTACATGATAGATACAAGCAAGATAAAAAGGAATATGGATTTGAGGAACAGGAAACATTAATCGATAAGATACACTTAAGCTCAGAAAGCAAAATGATCGAGAAATTATATAGATTCATGTTAGATTGGGAATTAAAAGATGAGGAAGTGAAGAGTACCATAATTGAATGGGCGAGAAATATAGGTCATGAGATTCATTGGGAAAAATGGGAACAACTCTAGAAAGTTAACTACAAATTGACAATAGCCACTACATATAAAGAAAACTTATTAAAATGTTTTATAGGTGGTACATAACTCCAGATAAAATAAAAAAAATGTTTCCTCAAAGCTCCGAAAAGTGCTGGAAATGTCAAAAGCACAGAGGTACGTTCTACCATTGCTGGTGGACATGCAATAAAGCTAAGAAATTCTGGATCAAAATCCATAGATGGTTAACCCAAATTCTACAACAGAGTGTGGAGTCCTTACCAGAGTTCTACCTGTTAGGTATGAATTCTAACAATTATAAAAAAGATGTTCATTACTTAATGGTTCACATATTAACAGCGGCCAGATTAGCATGGGCACAGAAATGGAAAGGTAAAGCAGTACCAACTGATGAAGAGATAATCGCAAAAATACTTGAATGTGCTGAAATGAACAAGCTGACTACGACCTTAAAATACAAAGATGAAAGTAAATTTGCAAAAATTTGGGACTTATTTTATGAATGGTTAAAACACAAATATATAAAAAAGGAGGTAAACTATAAATATAGGACTAAGATGTAATTAAGGATCAAAGTATAGACGGAATCATATTCCAATGGCATATATTATTATGTGATCAAGTATATATTGTTTTTCTGTATATCCTTTTCTTTTTGTAAACTCCTATACAGTGGAACCTTGACTTATGTCATTAATCCGTTCCAGTGGTCTAGACTTAAGTCAAACATGACTTAAGTCAAATGAACGTTTCCCATATAAAGTAATGGGAAACTGGATTAATCCGTTCCAGATGATGAAAAAGACTCCCGAAAACAGCAATTTAACACAAATTTGACTGGGATAGGAGATTCCTTCTGGGGATGCAAATGAAATGTCTCTTCAGAGAGAGGAGGAGGCAGTGGAATTATAGTCCACAAGTTACATGCCTCCACTTTTAATGTTCATAGCAACAATGTCTAACATTTAAGTTTTACTGATTTTTAACCTGACGTTCCAAGTTCTGAACAACTCTATGCTTACCATTAGAGTCCCACAACTGTACAGCTCCTCAACTAAAATGCTTCTATTGTGGACCAGACTTCTGCAGCCAGAGTTTTTACAAGACTGAGCCGACTGTCTAACCAGCGAGGCCAGCCCCGAGCTCCCGGCCCTTCTTCTCCTCCAGCAGCAGCAGCGGTTTCGATGAGGCCGAGGACCAGCTCCAGGTGCTCTGAGCTGGCCTTGCCGAAGCCGCCGCTGCCAGAGGAGGGGAAGAAGGCAGGAGCAGTTTGGAGGCGGCAGTCGCGATGCTGGGTTGTGACTGCCGCCCGATTCCGGTGCCTTGCGCCAGGGCTCCGAGATGTAAGTCAAAGCCTGCGACTCAAGTCAAACAGGCCCCTTCTTGCTGCAAGTCAAATATGATGCAAGTCAAGCAGTATGTAAGTCAAGGTTCCACTGTACTGTATGATAATGTTGTGAAACTCTATAAATGCTTGTACATTAACCGAAATACCAATATAAATAAAGTAGGAAAATTTAAAAAAATGCAAAAAAAATCTGAAAAAGGTAGTCAACAGATGCTTTACCTGTATTAAAATAATTACTCAAGTCATGTTTTTGTAATTGGAAAGGAAGACAGGAAGAGGTTCCAACTATGGCAAAAACCAATCTTCGCCCAAGCTGATCAAGGAGAAATGTCTGGAGGAGAATGTCTTCAAAAGTCCAAAAAGAGACTTGAATGTGTCACTTCATATTACGCCTGAAGAATCTGCATATGCAAATGACTTATTCAATCAGGCAATCTGGTATCTTGTATCCTCTTGAAAAAGCACTTATTCAGTAATTCTGCATAAAAGTGAAGCGGTAGATACTGTTCAAGACCCAGTTCAGCATTCTGTAAGACAGGGATGGGGACCCTTCAGTCCTCCAGATGTTTTGGACTGCAATTCCAACAATTCTGAGACTATATTCCCAGTGATAAAGGACTGGGGGAGTTGTAATCCAAACTATCCAGAGGGCTGAATGTTTCCCAGTCCTGCCTTCAGACAACTCAAAAAATAAGTGACCTCAAACAAAAATATAACTTTGAAAATAGTCCTTGGTCCAATATCTAATTTGGTACAGATGTAGAAGACAGTCTGCTGTTGCTCTGTGCTAGATTATGATTTTATAAAAACTGTTTTCTAATTCCTTCACAGCTTTTTATCTAAGTATCACCCTTTTTTCTATCTGGTCTCCATTTTGATTGATGATTGACACAGAGTCTTTTAAATTGAAATTGTCCTCATTTTGAACATTATCATGTGATTCTTCTGCAACCATTATTTCTTCCATTTTTATGTTCCCCTATAGTTCTGGGGTTTTATTTTCTTCTTTCGCCTCCCTCTAAGAAGTTTGTGTAATGAGTAGAGATGGGCACGAATTGAAAAAATGATGTTTCGTTTTGTTTCGTTTCATTGAGGGGCTCATTTTGTTTCATTTTTGTTTTTCATGAATTTTCACAAAAAAAATTTCATTTCATTGGTTCATTAATTCGTTATTAATTTTTACCCGCTTTGCGAATTTTTTAAGCATTTCCGCACGCAGGTGTCCCCAACGCCCCAGACCAGAGGGAAAACACTAAAAAAAAATTGATGCTGGCAGAGACACAGTATAGACTAGGTATGCAGGGAGGCTGCAAAGGCAGCGGCGGGCATTGCTCAGGGCACAAGGAAGCCGCAGAGTGACTGCGGGGCAGGGGAGGGTAGTACTCACTGAGAGGTATGCACTATGCAGTATGCATGCAGGGAGGCTGCAAGACTGAAGCTAGAGAGAAATCTCTTCTTTATCTCCCCTAAAAGCCAGGCTACAGGCAGCAGGAACACAGAGACACACGCCTGCCTGCCTGGCCTAAAGTGAAAATAATGAGTGGCAGAGACAGCAATCCCACCCCAACCTAACTCCCACCTCAGACTGCAAGGAGGACGGAGGCTGCCAGAGCTTTTTATGCCTTCTGTGGCTGCCAGATCTGCCCAGTCTGCAACCTGGGCATGCTATTGGTTGAACTTGTCCAAGAATTTACATCATTCCCATCACATGGCTTGCACCCATTTTGTGGCTGGCATCATTTTGTGTCATCCTTAAAGGGAAAAGAAAAATACATCGCGATGGGAGAAAGACAAAAACAAATGTTTTAATGACCCCACCCCACCCCCCGGTAGGTATTATCAGGCAGAATAAATAATTATTGCTGGGTTTTTACGGATATTCAGGACATTTTTAACATTTAAAACAGCTATTTTCATCGCACATCGCCATTAACGAAAATGAAACATAACAAACCTAATTTTCTTGGTTCGGTTTGGTTCATTCCAATTTCATTGCCAGGTTCGTTATTTGTTTTGTTACATAACGAAATGAATAATGAATAACAGAATGAAAAAATTCATTTCGTGCCCATCTCTTGTAAGGAGTTATCAAGTATCTACTTATGGAAGCAGAAGTGTGTTTTGTATGGGTGATTCTCTGTGATCTCCAGTGGCACAGTGTCAAGCAAACTGAATTATATTAGCAAAACATTACTCTCCACTGGTACAAAATAGGATATTGGTCATTATTATTAGCTTTAAAGTATCAGTGTGATGTTCCTATTCACTTTCAGAAGTCTAAAATGTAAAGTCAAGTTTCCTCTGAGGCTCTATCAGAAATAATTCTGTTCCAATTTCTGCTCCCCCGACCCTTGTACAGGTACTGCTTAGATGAAGTCTAACTTGTTTTTCTACAAGTTTTACAGCCTGAGAAAATTCTTGTTACAAAAGATGGTTTGCCTGAACATTTTTAAAAAACATTATCTCTCTCTCCCTCCCCTCCTCTTTTCTGTATCTGATACAATTTGCAAGATGTTGATGAATGTTTAAATCAAATTGCGTACCAGTCAGTACAGACAGGATCGTGTTCTTGCCATATAGCTGTCCAAGATGTCGGGTTCTCGGAAAAAAAGAGGTGTCAATTCTAATTAAATACCACCAAGAAGAACAAGAAGAAAAAAAGATTGATAATATTAAGGAATTTTGGTAGAGTTTAATTGCTTGGCTGGGAGCTATGTGGCCAGCATGGCTGCAAGGAAACACTATTTTACCTTTCTGCTTTTTATGGTGGTACCAGTTTATCTACTTGCATTTACAGTACATGCTTTGGAACTGCTAGGTTGGCAGGAGTTGAGGTTAACAGCGGGAGCTCACTCTGCTGTGTGGCACCTGGGATTTGAACTGCTGAGCTGCCGACTTTGTAGCCAACAGTTTTCAGCGCTATAACCCAAACAACAGACACGTAATCTTTTTTTTTTTCAATGCTGGAAATATAAAAAGCATTTCTCCTTCTGCTTCACCAAAGAACTAAGTAAATACTGGGGGAGGATTGAATAAAAAAAAATTTACTCGTTTGATCATACAAAAAATCCAAAATGCCTCCAAGTTATCTAGGTATAGAGAAAGCAGGCAGGGGTTCATGACGTTGTTAGGATACTGATTGATATTTCCCTCTAAAGAATTTGAATGACAGGTTATACAATAGGCTTAGCCATTCCTCAGGCAGTTCAGGACTTTCTGCCTTGATCCAGGAAGTAAAAGTCACTTAGGCAGTGAGCCAGGATTCTGGAGTACCTCATCATTACACTTTCTTCAAAGGAAGCACAGAGGAACTGCCAGAAGGAACATGCTTCAAGTTGGACAATCAGTTATTATTCAGTTCCTGAATGACTGTGGGGCTGAGTTGTTACTGTTTTTTCAAAGGCTAAGTAGCAACAATTGCCTTTTTGATAAATGTGAGGTTATAAATTAACAGTTCTTGACCTTCAACCACCCCATAATATGGGGAAAATGTCTCTATTTCTATCCCATTCTATACTACCATTACCTTGATGATGTGGAAGGTAAAATTCTTTCGTGTGTATTCTTTCAAAACAAAGTATGATTCCATTAAATTTCTTAGACCTAGTTTTTTTCTTTGTGCTCTGAAATAATTAGAAGGATTGGGTTATTCGCATTGTGAAATGAAGCTCTCCGGTGGATATGTGTCTTCAGAGAAATTGGCTAAGCAAGGCACGGAGGCTTGCAGACTGTGTATATGTGTGTAATGAGTTAGATACTGTATGTTGCCCTCACATTTGAAAAGGGTGTGATTGAATATCGAGGGACTACACAATGCACTGAGTCAGGGAAAAGCATAACACAAAAATTGTTGCAAAAAGCTGTTTCTATGGGGTTAGGGTACTCTCACAGAACCAATATCCCTTTAGTTAACATTAAGTTTGTTTCTTTTAAGTTGCAGTAGTTTCATTCTTTCCAAGCCTCCAAGATTGAGTGACAAAATAAAAATTGCCTTGAATAATTAAAACTTCTCTGAAGTTACTCATTATCTGAAGTTACTCATTATCCGAAGCATGGTTTCCCATTGAAATGAATGGGAAACCATTTTAATCTGTTCCGGAGGTCCGGAAAAAAGGCCAAAAAAGAGCCTTTTTCCCCCAGACCTCTTTAAAGTGCACTTTCAAAGTGCACTCCCCCTCCTCGCCCACCCCTGCCACCGGTGCTTCCTCCCTCAACCCCCGACACCCACCCTCCTCCTCCTCCTCCTCCTCCTCCTCCTCCTCCTCCTTTGGTTTTGTCGCCGCCACTGCCGCTGGGTGTTTGCGCGGCGGTGGGTGAATCCCCCACCCGGCACCCACCTCTCCTCCTCCTCCTCCTCCTCCTCCTCCTCCTCCTCCTCCTCCTCCTCCTCCTCCACTGCTGCTGCTGCCGCCACTGTCGCTGCTGGGCATTTGCGTGGCGGTGGGTGAACCCCACCCCCACCCCGGCACCCACCTATTCTGCTCCTTCTCCTCCTCCACTGCTGCCGTCGAGGTGGCGGGTGAACCCCCTCCACCCCGGCACCCACCTCTCCTCCTCCTCCTCCTCCTCCTCCTCCTCCACTGCCACCGCCGCTGCCGGGCGTTCATGTGCCGGTTGGCGAATCCCCCACCCCACCGTGGCACCCACCTCTCTCCTCCTCCTCCTCCTCCTCCTCCTCCTCCTCCTCCTCCTCCTCCTCCTCCTCCTCCTCCACATGAAGTTTCTCTGCCTAATAGATCCTGAGTCTGACCGCCTTGTCTCTTGAAAAGCAACAATGTCCATCTGCAGTCTTCTCAGCTCCTTGTTGATGACAGCTATCTTACACCGTCTATTTCTTGCAAATCGTTGGAAAAGCCAGGGGTCATTGACCGAACATTCCAACTGCCTAACTTTAGAACTAAATTTTTGTTATATTTGTTACATAGTGCAGATTTATTTATCTGCTTGTTGGCAAAAACAAAAGCACCTTCATAGGCTGCTAGATTTTTTTTACTGCATTTGAACAAGATACTATGAAAGAGCCACCTTCAACATGATTCAATTGCAGTAAAAAAATTCTTCTAGCAGCCTATGAAGGTATCAACCATAGCCTAGTTTTGCTTTTGTTTTAATGGCGGCATTGATTCAAACCTCTTTTTTTTAATGCAATGGAACAAGATGCCATGGAAGAGCCACCTCCACCATGAAGAAGACTAAAGAAACGTCTACTGCAACAGGACATTAGCACTAGGTACAGTGATATAATTTTCCCTTCAATAAGGTCTTCATTGGATCTACCTAGTGGGACATTTTAAAATTCTCCTCCCCCCCAAAAAAAAATATTTCCCACCACCTAATGGAAGGCTTTTTTTTTTTTTTTGCATTAACCTCCTGCTTCTACCCCACCTCTGGCCAATCAGGAGCTCTATGCATCAAAGAGCCAATAGAGAGATGATGGATGTAAGCAGGAGGGAGGAGCCCATACCATGCCCCTCTTTGTTTGAACTGGCCTGTAAAGTCCAGCCCCATCGGACCATGCTGCCCTGTGCCTTCCAATAAAAAGCGTGACATCCATCTTGCCAAGGGAACTTTTAAGAACTGTCCTGGCAAATTACATCCCTTGCCATCTTGGGACTTCTATACCTGCTTTGGAAAAGGGAGTTTGCTCCTGAAAGCTAAGCAACTTTTTATTTTTCTTCTACCAGCCTATGAAGGTATCACCCATAGTCTAGTTTTGCTTTTTGTTTTAATGGCTGCACGGTTCCAAAGCTCTTTTTTACTTAAATCCCATTATTAGTCTCCCATGGAGTAGAATATCACTAAAAAATCATTGTGCAATGGACAAGCTTTCATGGATTGAATACCTGTTCATCAGGTTTGTGCTGGCATGAAGAACTTGGAGTCTAGGGCGTTGAGTCCAGTCATGCATGGCAGGATGGATGTTGTGAGGTGGGTTGCTCCTGGATGCTAAATCTAGCAGTTCTTGGTGTGGTGTGGTGTGGTGTGGTGTGGTGTGGTGTGGTGTGGTGTGGTGTGGGTGTGTGTGTGTGTGTGTGTGTGTGTGTGTGTGTGTGTGTGTGTGTGTGTGTGTGTGTGTGTGTAGATAGATAGATAGATAGATAGATAGATAGATAGATAGATAGATAGATAGATAGATAGATAGATAGATAAAGCATTACTGCTTGGACTGGATTTGTACTACTACTTCTGGTTTCTATATTTTGGGTTTTCCATTTCTCAGAGTGCCATTTTTGCATATTTATTTATTTTTAGCTGTATTAGGTTTAATATTGCTTTTTAAATTATGTGGGGTGCCTCTTCACACTCATTGTTCTTATGTTTAAATATTGTCTTTAATATTGTTAGCAGCCATTGTATACACACTGTCTCCAAATTTACTTATTGGCCTTCAGTGTTATAAGCCACCTTGGGTCCTTTCCAAGGAGAAAAGCCAGGTTAAAATATTTTAAATAAAATATAATAAAACATGCAAGTATTCTTTGTGAAGTTTCTGTTATTCACTCTCCCTGGAATTGAAAACAGATGATGGGACAAGAAAGCCAAAAAGGGTTCAAAGAAACACAATGAAGTCAAGACGACATATATTTTACGGTGACAACTGTCTCATCTATATCTATTCCAAGTTGTTGTTGTTTTGCAACTACCAAAAGCCTTTGCAGAAAAAATCATGAGTATTTTCATAACAGACCTGGCTTAAAGTACACCAAAGATTCATTTGAACTCCAAAGTTACTGACCAGTATTTACCACCAAAACAGTATATCTAGTTTAGGTCTCTGTTTCTGATAGCACATTGCCAACAAATCATACCTCTTAGCTAGACATAGCCTGACAAATTTCAAGACTTAACTTTGTTCAGGTCTTTGAAAGGTAATAGCAAAACTTGAAGAGTCATTTATCTATGGATTTCTAAACACATTCAGACATTTTATATTTCTCAATGTCTTTTTATAAGATTTCAGTTGAACTGGCTCTACACAGTAAAGAATTCTTGTTAACTCCTGTACAAACCAAAGAGCTTTTGGGCAACAAAGAGTTCGTAAGCCAATATATAAAGAACTCTACTCATATATTCAAGTACCTGGGAATTCATTTGGTGTCATAAGTCAATCATCCATACACATTGTGGGATTGTTTTTCCCCTTCCCACTAAGCCATTGTATGCAATACTAGTGCTGGAAGAAAGGGCTGATGGTTGTATGATTGGTGTTGTTAATCCTGTTTTGTTTTCTTCATTTGTTTCACTTGAATGTGTTGTGTCTATTCTCTTCAAAAAAAAGTCTCACCATTTGTCCTCTCTCTAGTTGTGACATATTTTGATGTTTATGAACTAGTGCAGCAGGATCACAGCTGACTAACAAACTCTCTTGGCCTTTCCAAAGAACTAGTTCCAGAGAAGAAAGTGGATGGACAAACTCTGGTGCATTTATTTCCTTCTCACCTGAAATGAAATGGATAAACAGCTGGACATTTTTTCTAGCATATTCGTGATAGGGATGTACCTTTAATGTTGAAAAGAAAGGACACAAAATATGATAGAAGATCCCTTTTATATATTTCAAATCCATTTGGTGGTTGCTGAAAAAGCCTTCGAAATATGAGTGATTCATGTTTGTTAAACAGAATTATACATCCCTTTTTTGTGTAACCCTTCTCTTTCAGTCAAATCACCTCCATACAATAAGCATTGGGAGACAGTCATTAGCCATCCAATCAGATGCTCCAGGAGGGAGCAGTGATTTTGTAAATATTTCAAAGGGCCTGGAACCCCATGAGGAATGCAAACATTCCTTATTGAGGAGAGTTTAAAACTTTACATTATGTAAGACCTTGCAGAGTTCCCATACAACTCCGTGTTAGTTTGGTTTTAGTCATCTGCTTTACACTATAATCTATAAAGACCATAACCCAATCATAGTTTTATTTATATCTCAATTTCAAGAAGGGCAAAAGTTGTGAATGATTACAGTTTAATAAACATTTCTTGTAAATGAATCCTAGGAACAATTTATATCACTGTGAATATTTAATGTTCATGCAGTATTAAAGCAAGTAATTAATATTTCTCAGCACTAATAAAAAGTAGTTTAAAAACCTCAGATATAAAAGCCACTGCATGGCAGTACTGCATAGGCCTTGCTTCTCAAGAGCCATTTCCCAGAAAGCTTTTCTCACAGTTGTGGTTGACCACATGTTCAGTTGTGGTGACCACATGTTAGGCATGAAAGAAGAAAGCCTGTCTAACACCTTTATGAATAGGCTTCTTTTGAGTCTGAAATTCTGATGGCCCAGGATTCAGGCCTCAGGAAAGGTTATATACATGCAAATCTACTTGCCTGTATCTTTCTGCTTTCTCTCCACAAAGACAATATCTAGCACAATAATCTCAGGTGTGTAGGGTATTATGGGATATGTAGTACATCTGCATTATTCTGCAGCAGATTAAATCAACATTCCACAAGGGAATTGGAAAAAAAAGTGGCAGCTCAAAAAAACTTTAAACTTTAAAACTGGATTTTGAATCAGTGCAAAATTCGGCACAGATGTAGCAAGTTCTTGTTCAGCAATAATTCATACATGCCTTTTGAAAGTTAAATAAATAAATAAATAAATAAATAAATAAATAAATAAATAGGTCTAAACATGGCTTGTAACATTTCTCCCAAGAATTTTACATTTCCTAACATGCAAGAGGGGTTAATGAAATAAAATGGAATAGGACTGGCAGCTTATAATTTGTTCAAAGCATACTGCACTAGAATGAAAAAAAAATCAGACAGGTTTGAGATTCTTGCTGCCATTATCAATTTTTTTACACACAGTACTTGATATAATAATGGATACTTTCTGTCTTAAATTCACACATTTATTACACCTGCAGTATATTCTATGAACACAAAATCATGTGCAGATTTTAAAAACTCAAGGAAAAATGAGTGCAATGGAAACAATAGACACAAGTACATTTCAGTCAATGGGAAGAATGTCCGCAGATGAACATATTAAGGACAATAAATTATAAATTACAAAAAAATGAATAGTCAACCCACATTCATTTTCATATGGGAAGAAGAAAACACAAATCAGTATAATCAAAAGTGGCATATCTGGGGTGGCATAGTTGAAAAAGCCACTGACAAGGACTTGGCTGGCCTGGGTTTGAATCCCCATTCAGCCATGGAAACTTATTACAGGGGTGGAAAGGATAAAACCACTCCTTAAATATCCTTTTTGGCTTTGAAAATCACCCTGACCACACCCCCTTTTCAGTTCCGTCTTGATGGCATATAACAACCCCTGCCAAAGGATCGGAGAGAAATACTGCTCTCATTTTGAAAAACCCAACTAACGTGTGGTCTCAGTTTTTGGCTTTTTATTTCAAGTTTTTTAAAAAAATATTCAAACAGGGAAGAAATCCCTTTGATAGCTTCAAGACTTAATCTGGATCCATAAGTAGCCAGCAATGACAAAGACAGAAATCACATGTGCTTAAGGCCAAACACTAGGTCAGTGGTTCCCAACCTTTTCTGAGTTATGATCCCTTTTATAATAGCAAAGCAAACTGTGACAGAGGGCGGGCGGCTGTGCCATGTTTGTATTAAACAATATTTTTAAGGGAGTAAAGCTGCCCCTGATCTCAGAAAAGTTGAAATCTTTAGAGCCATTGCAATGGCTCAGTCCAGCATCAGTGCATAAATACTAATATTAATAGGTAGTTTTGAAAGGTCGGATGGGAAAACATTGTTGAATAAGGACTACAATACAAAGGGAGCACGTGAGGTTGTCTCAAGAAAACATAAAACTACAGCTCTTGAGTACTGAACCCCAGACTGGGAAAGACTGCGAGAACATAGATTAGATCACCGTGTTGAATAAAAGGTAATTTCTTTATATATTTGTTTCATTTCACTGCCAGTTAGACCCCATATTCCTTTGTTTGAAGGGATCAGCCATAAAGAAAAACTTATTAGTGGGTAGAAAGGATAAAATTGACTCCTTTAAATATCTTACTAACTTTGAAAATCATAGTAGTGTAGCTATATTTCAGTTCCATCTTGATGGCATATAACAACACAAGCAAAGGATCGGAGAGAAATACTGCTGGGATTTTGAAAAACACAACTAAAATCTGAACTGAGCTTCTTATATCTCTGCTCTGAACCTATGAACACAAGAAATCCCTTTTATAGCTTCAAGACTTAATCTGGATCCATAAGTAGCCAGCAATGACAAAGACAGAAATCACATGTGCTTAAGGCCAAACACTAGGTCAGTGGTTCCCAACCTTTTCTGAGTTATGATCCCTTTTATAATAGCAAAGCAAACTGTGACACACACACACCCTACCATGTTTGTATTAAACAATATTTTTAAGGGAGTAAAGTGACCCTTTCTCAGAAAATAGAAACTTCTTTCTCCTCTCAATGGCTCTGTATGTCATTCGTATACATAAATACTAATATTAATAACCAGTTCTGAAAGGTCAAGGAAAATACTGTTGAATAAGGACTACAATACATATAAGGTGGCCAACGACCCTCTCCAAGAAAACATTATGTAAGCTCCTTGGAGTTATGAACCCCAGACTGGGAAAGACTGCACTACATAGATTAGATCATAGTGTTGAATAAAAAGGTAATTTCTTTATATATTTGTTTCATTTCACTTCCAGTTAGATCCCATATTCCTTTGTTTTCAGGGATGTGTTAAAGAAAGAGTTATTAGTGAACAGAAAGGAGGGGAAACATTGACCCTTTAGATTTCATTGGGCTGCAGTTTACCTTGTTTATCACTTCTGCTTGTAACAGCTTGCTGATCGGAATTTCAGTCTAATAACTGCAAGTCTCCATGCCACCTGTTCCTGTTATGAAGACTGCCATGCTATGAAAACCACAACAAATGTGGGGTAATAATTGTGACACTAAACAATGGCTGTGTTAGGAATTGTCTATGCACACGGAGATCTTTAAAAAGGAAAGAAGAGTAGACAGCAAACCACCCAGTAAATATTCTTCTAGATTTGTTATATATTTTCTACTTGCAACCACTGAGGGTTTTTAAAAAGACTGTTATTCCAGGCAGATTCCGGGAGAAAAAAATATTCCTAATACAGGTCACACAAAGCTGTATGATCAGTTAAGGGAACAAGTAGGCAATTTTTATGACAGATAAGATGAGTGATTACATTTTAGGTTGTGTAATGTGTTACTATCTTTTTGTCTCTGGGGCAAAATATTCATGTAGTAATTGATGCTGCTGCTTCAAATTCTGTTGCCATACCAAACCTTCCTTTCCACCGAGGGTTGTGCAAGGAAATTAGGAGATGATATTACACTTCTATCTATCTCGGGCGGCAGGGCGGCCGCCGGCATTGTGTCAGGCGGTGCATCGGCCGCCAGTCCCGTCATGGGCGGCTTCCGCCGCCGGTGTCTCTCCGGCGGTCCTCTCTGGTGCCCGGCTGGCACCTCGCCGACGCCCCGGTGGAGGCTTGGTGGCCTGGCTTTCCTCTCCGCTGCCTCCAGGTTTCCACCCCCCTTGGACTTGGGCTCCGGGTGGGAGCCTGGCTGTGGGTGCTGGGCTGCTTGTTGCCATCTCCCTCACTCATCTAGCCCCCTGGATTCCATCCCCCCCTCTACTTCCCCTATGTCATCTCCATTGGTCCCTTGGCGGCTGAGCCTCATTTAAGATTGTTATTTGTGTTGTTTATGGTATTATTGTTTACTGTTTTTGATTATTTTGCTGTTTGCTTTGTTTACTTATTATACTTATTTGTATTTTTAATTGTATTGTGTATTATGCTTATTTACTACTATTGTTGTCTGATTAATTAGACTGTTCTGTATTAGCTTTTTTTTTAATTGGGCTGCCATGTTTGCTGGGACTCACATACCAACTGTGTCGGGCCGTGGGCGGTACGCTTGTAGTCGAGGGGTTAGTCAGATCAGAAGAACCCGGGTCAGGCATCTCGTGCCTGTCCCCCGTTCTGACCCCTCGGCTCCCTGCCACGTGTCCAGGAGTCACTCCTCCAGCGCCTCCAACCTTTCCTGTCTCCTGTTAAATGCCAGGTCAGTCCATAATAAGATCCCCATCATATATGATTCCATCTTAGATGGGAGGGCTGACCTGGCTTGTATTACCGAGACCTGGGTGGGTGCGGAGGGGGGGAGCTTCGCTCTCCCAGCTGTGCCTACCCGGGTATCAGGTTCAGGTGTGGGAAGGTTGGAGGGTCAAAAGGGAGGGGGGGCTGCCATCATTTACAGGGATTCTCTTTATGTTTGCAGGGCCTCGACATTGGTTAGCCAGGGGTTAGAATGCCTTCACCTGTTAGTGGGACAGCAGGACAGATTTGGCATTGTACTGGGTTACCAAGCTCCCCGCAACCCAGCCAAATCCCTCCCAGAGCTCTCGGAGTTCATCGCTGCTGCTCTATTGAGGTCCCCGCGCCTTCTGGTGGTGGGTGAATTCAATGTGCACGTTCATGGAATCCATGGCTTCCATGGGTCTCTCCCAGCATGTTGTATGCCCCACCCACAGATCAGGCCATACCCTTGACATGGTATTTTCCTCCATGTCAAGGATTTCGAGTCTGGGGGTAGGGGACATCGTTTCCCTACCCATGTCATGGTCAGACCATCACCTGCTCTCTTTCCCCCTGTCGATCGCAGCCCCCCCCGTGGGGACCAGCGGCCTCCTGTTCTGGCCCGCCCCCGTAGGCTCATGGACCCGGTTCGGTTCCAGGAGGCCTTCGGGGAGCTTCCTGGCAGACTGACTGGCACTCCGGCCAAGGTCGTAGCTAACCATTGGTTTGAAACAGCTGCCCGCACCATAGACCGGATCGTCCCCAAGCGCCTTCTCCGTTGCCGAGCTCGGCTTTCCCCGTGGTTTACGGCGGAGCTACAAGCGATGAAGCAAGAGAGGAGAAGGCTGGAGCACAGCTGGAGAAGAACCTTGACGGTTACAAATAAGGCTGCAGTTGTTTGCCAGAATAGGCGCTATTCCAACACGATCACGGAGGCTCAGTCTTCATTTTACTCCCTGAGAATTGGTGAGGCCTCCAACTGCCAGGCGGAGCTCTTCCGGGTGGTGCGGGACCTCACCAATCCTAGTCTAGCCAGGCCTCCTCCTGATTTCAGTAGCGAGAACTTTGCAGCCTTTTTTCAGTCAAAAATTGAGACCATCCGGGCAGGCTTCGACTCCGGTTGCAGCAGCCCTGCCCCGCCATCCCCAGTTGCTGATCCGCCTTCATCGCCTCGGTTGGATGTGCTTTGGCCTGTTTCCTCTGTCGAGGCCTCTAAGGCTATGGCGCATTGCCGGCCGGCATCCACCCCCTTCGACCCTTGCCCTGCCTGGTTAATAAAAGCTGTCAGCGGGAGTATGGCCGAATGGGCTTCTGTCATCGCCACTGCCTCCTTCAGCGAGGGGTTTTTTCCCTCTCGTCTGAAGGAGACGGTGGTAAAGCCCATTCTAAAAAGACCTGGCCCTGCATCGGACGATTTGGCGAATTACCGCCCGATTGCAAATGTCCTGTTTATGGGCAAGGTCATCGAGAGGGTGGCGGCGGTCCGACTGCAGTCATACCTGGAGGATCGGCAGTGCCTTGACCCATGCCAGTCTGGGTTCAGGCCCTGTCGGGGGACCGATACAGCTCTGGTTGTGCTGCAAGATGACCTAATCCGGGCGGCCGACAGGGCCTGCTCTACCCTGTTGGTTCTCCTAGATTTGTCAGCGGCCTTCGATACCGTCGACCACGGTATCCTACTGGATCGGCTCTCTGAGGTGGGAATCGGTGGCACTGCTCGCAGTTGGCTCCGATGCTTCCTGGAGGGCCGTCCCCAGTACGTTCATCATGGGGGGGAGTTATCGGCCCCGTGGGTTCTCCCTTGTGGAGTCCCGCAGGGGTCGTCTCTGTCCCCCATGCTGTTCAACATCTACATAAGGCCGTTGGCTGGGGTCATTAGGAGATTTGGAGTCTGCTGTTAACAGTACGCTGATGACATGCAGCTCTATCTCTCCTTTTCCACCTCTGCAGTGGAAGCTGTGAGGACCCTTGATGGGTGCCTGGACGCCGTACTGACTTGGACCAGGGCGAACAGGCTTAAGCTCAACCCAGAGAAGACGGAGGTTATGTTCTTTGGGAGCTCACCATCTGGGTACGGAGGCCCTCTCCCCCGTTTGGGGGGAGTTTCCCTCCAACTCGCGGAGAGGGTGCGGAATCTGGGTGTGGTCCTGGACCCGGCGCTCACCATGGAGGCCCAGGTCGCGTCGGTGACCAGGGCCGCCTACTACCATCTTTGCCAGATAGCCCAGATCCGCCCGTACCTGGATGCTGACTCTCAGAGAACAGTGGTTCAAGCACTGGTGATCTCGAGGCTGGACTACTGCAATGCCTTCTACATGGGGTTGCCCTTGACTCTTCTCTGGCGCCTGCAGTGGGTACAGGATGCGGCAGCCAGGCTGGTGGCTGGTGTGCGTCGTTATGACCACATCTCCCCAGTCCTGGTCTGCCTGCATTGGTTGCCCGTTGCAGCCCGGATTAGATTCAAGGTCTTCGTTTTAGTTTATAAAACCCTCCATGGCTTGGGCCCGGACTACCTGTCAGAGTGTATTTTCCAGCGATCCACCTCGGCCCGACCTGTTCAGCAGTCGCGAGCGCACTCACTTCAGGTTGCCACGCCGCGAGAGGCCCACAAGATGGTCACGTGGAACCAGGCTTTCTCTGTGGCAGCCCCTTCTCTCTGGAACTCCATCCCTAGCGAAGTGCGCTCTGCAGAGTCCCTGCTGGCCTTTCGTAAAGCTTTAAAAACATTTTTATTTCGGGAGGCCTTTGGCGAGCCCTAATTTATTTATTTATTTACTTATTATTTTTTCTCCCGCCATCAGTAGCTCAATAGCTTAATAGCTGCCTTGCTTCTTTGGCAATTTCCTCTGGGGTGCGATAGTGTTTTTAGATGTTTTTATATTGTCCTTGTATTAATTACTTTACTGTCCTATTTAATTGTTGATTGTTGGCCTGTTGATGGCGCATGTTGCCTCGTTGTTAGCCGCCTAGAGTTCAAATTTGAAGATAGGTGGGATATAAATGCAATAATAAATAAATAAATAAATAAATAAATAAATATACAACATAGTTTATTATAGTGTATCAGTAATAGAAGTAGCTGATTCAGTTGTGACAATATCATACTCCTTAGGATCCATTTGAAAGGAGATTGTTGTTATGGATAGTCCAGTCAGTTACAACATGTGGTGCTTCTATGAGCAAGTGCCCGGCAGAATGTCCTGTTGGGCAGAATTCTAGCAGTTTAGCCCTATAGCACAACACATATGGCATACTTCTCTGCAGTGATTGGCATAATTTTAGAAGTCAATGTAACACAGCTTCCCAGACTGTGGGTCCCAACTCTAAAGTGGACTGCCAAGAGTTTTCTGGGGGTCACCAAGGTGTTTTGGGGAAAGGGACATATTGCCCTCACCTTGCATTGCCTTCCCAGTTCCCTTCTGCATGTGCTCAAGCCTTTCTCTCTCTTATATCACCACTCCCAACCAAGGCAAGCTGTTTTCATTCCCCACAGTTGGGCCCCCACACACTCAGAGTTCCCTGACTGCACACACTCTCTTTCTCTGGCAGTAGTAACAGCAGCAGCAGCTCCACCTTGACTCCAGTGGCTGGCTGGGATTGGGGACCAGGTCAAGGAGGAACAGAAGACAGAACCCACCCACAGCCCCTCTGAGCCAGGCCAGATGTGGCAAGAGCTGAGAGGTGGAGGGGGTGAGAGAAAAATGGTGGTGTAGGGAAAAAAACAGCTGCCACCACTGATGCAATTTCAGTCCCTCCTCACCTCAGCTGTGTGCCATTGCTGTCATCTTAGGGGAAATGGCTCAGGCAGCAGCAGAGACACTGCTTGAAGAAAGGACAAAAAGGGCAATGGCTCCCATCCTGAAGGAAAACTCACCCCCCCACACACACACAGTAAATCTATTTCTAATGAAAGCCCAAACTAGAAATAACAATCAAGCAAATGCCTACAATGATTGCTTAACGTTCAGCATTTTGCCACCAAATTATGCTGATGTAAGAACACAGTGAGATTCCAGTCATTATTAACAGACGGCAGACCTTGCCATGACTTCCTTTATCAACTTATTTATTCTCATGTTTGCTCCTTATCTTTTTCTACTGCCGTGCACTTTTCTCAGCATTGTGGTCTCCTTCTGTAGTCATGATTTTTAGCTTCTTAATATTCTACTGCAATTTTTCTTTTGCACTTTCTTCTTTCATTTTCCTCTCTGACTGTTTCAATTCATTTCTGTTTTCTGCAGCAATGTGTGCATTTTAAATCATTGACATTTCTTTTGCAAATGTTCACTCTCCCGTCATCTGAAGCTTTCCGTATAACATATTCTGTCATGTACATAGATTGACTAGAGAGGGAGACAGAAACCATTACCCCCTCTATTTTTAATTCTAACATGATCATCTCATCCACAATATATATTGATGATCAGGATAATAAAATGGTCTTGTAACTATTTTCTTAGCTTTTCATAGACCATGCAGGTCTGTGAAGGTCTTTGAAAGGCATAAATGTGCAGTAATAACTTGGTTTATGGGCATAATTTGTACCAAATACATGCTTGTAAACCAAAGCACTCATATATCAAATTAATTTCCCAATAAGAAATTTTGGAAACTCTGATTATTCATTATATCCACACCACGGTTTAGGTACCTGGATGCAGAAACTGGTCTGCTTGAGACTAACAGCTGGATTTTACTCTGTATTTTTAATGTGATAATAAAAATGCGGTTTGTAACCGTATAGACAATTGACTAGCTGCCCCATGACTAGAAATGGATTCAAAACTAAGAAAGGATTTTGAAAACAAATTAAAGAAAAATGTAAAGAAAAATTAAAACCCCTAACCTGCACTCTCTTTTGAAAATGTTCTTGGCTGGTACAAGGGATACCTTCCTTCCATTCTCCTCCCTCTGCTTTTAAGGCTTGCCTGAGATGGAATATCAAATCAGCCACAATCTGGCAGGGAGAGAGAAAGAGAGAAAGAGCCACCATAGGCTCACTTGTGATCATGTCACCTGCTCTGGTGCTTGTATTGCAAGACATTGCTTGTTGATGAAGGCAAAATTTAGAAAAAATGTTTGCTTGTCTTGCAAAACATTCTTAAACCAACACGGTACTTGTAAACCAAAGTATTACTGTAATCTATAAAGTCAAACTTATTTTGATCTGAAATTATTTAGTATGCTCTAACAACAACATATTTTTGCAATAGGATCTGTAGCAACTTTTTAAAATGTATAATGTTTCTTGCTCCATATATATTTTTTAAAAGTTGGTGTAAAATCAGAAAGCTTATCAAAAGGTCATTGCATTGAAAATTGATGCAATTTTCTTGGATTTTTTTTACAACCTATTTATTTTAATACTGAATATGTCCAGTCTGTGGTCATTGTTCTGTTTTCCATATTTGAAGGCATATTCATGTTAAGTTTTAGATTAGAGATGGGCACAAAATGAATAAAAAAATTCATTTCATTACTTGTTATTCATTTCATTAGGTAACAAAATGAATACTGAACAAAATGAATACTCTAAGAAAACTGAAATGAAATGAAATGGAAATTTCTGTTTTGTTCAGTTTGTTTTTTGTTCCCCCACCTCACTGGCATCTCGTACCTGACGTCCGGGTTGGGGAGCTCTGAAGGTGGTGATGAGGAGCTGCTGGGCCTTCAGAGGCAGTGGCAGCATGGTCCACTGCCACCAGGTGCAACCTCTGCCGGGTTCTGGAGGCAGCAGTGAGGCCTCTTTCCCAGCGTGACTGCTGGTGGGGCTCCAGAGGTGGCGGTGGCGTGGTCCACCACCACCCAGCACGGCCACTTCTGGGGCCCCAGAGGCGCCGGTGAGGCCTCCCGCTGCCCAGTACGGCTGCTGCTGGGCCTCCAGAAGAGGCAGCAGCGCCATCCGCTGCAGCCCAGCATGGCTGCTGCCAGGGCTCCAGAGGCAGTGCTGCCTCCTGCTGTCCGGCACAGCCACTGCCAGGGCCTTCCGCAGCAGTGTTGGGATCATCGCTGCCACCGCTGCTGTCAGGATCGCCACCGCTGCAAGCATTGCTGGGATCACTGCTGCTCCTGCCATCTAGGTAAGCCAAACCAGTTTGTTTGGGTTCATTCGTATGAATTTTTATTTTAAAAAATTGTACAAAATGACACAAAACAAACTGAGGGGGGGGACAGAATGAACCGAACCATTGCTTTTCTGTTTTGTGCCCACTTCTAGTTTAGATAGATGTTGCCCCAGTACCTTCTAATAGCATTCTAAGTAGTTTTAACAATATTGTATCTATTCCTGATTATTTATTTCCTTCCAAATATTCTGAAAGTGGCTTCCACACCAAATTTCTGATCCTTTCTTGCAGTATTATTCTTTGAAGGAGTAATATAACCGTCCTGTATCTTATTTCTTGAGATGTTCCATGTTGATTTTTCAGCACCCCCTAATCTTGGTTTAAATTTCCCTTGATTTCTCATGTGGCCCTTTTCTTGATTGTTTCCTGGCCCCAATTGCAGCATTAGTTCTCTTTGGTGCCATGTTCAAGGCACTAAAATTTTGGATTCTGACCATATCCCTGTCATCTTATGACATTTTACGACAGAGAAAGATTTCATTTGTTGAATTTCAGAGACGTAGTTGAAAATGGAATGCAGTGTATGCCTTCAATTTAGAACATTATTGTTCTTTTTCAAAGAAACTGCCAATAACAAAAACCTCTCATAGGGAATTAATTAGCTGATCAGATACTAAAAATAAGACTACTCTCATAAGTGGGGCAGGCATAAAGCTGTATAAATCTCTGCTTGAACTGTGAATAAGTTTAACAGAAACATATTCCCTATAGCCAGCCAAATAACATACAACTTAAGCCACAGCAGGGCAGGAAAGTAGAGAATCATCCTCTAGGGCCCATTACTATTGAATGAGACAGTTTAACCACACAGGAGACTGTCAGCTACTGGGTCCCCAAAGGAGATTGCAAATCCATAGGGCTCACAGTCCTGTCTAGAAAGTCTGGAAATTGCCAATCACTCTGTTTCAGAGTACTCACATACTCTCATTTTCTCCTCCGTGATGACTTTTTTTCAGCTGCAACAAAAGCACTCTAATTAACCAGCCCACAACTTCATTGCAACCCTTTCTCCTTTCCATCATGGTGGAGTCAGTGGGTGGGGGGAACTGTCAGTTGAGTGAATTGGAAGGCAGATTGGAATGAAAAGAAATCTATCTGGCTTGCCCACCCAGGTATTTAATTCTGCAGAGAAATAAGGATAGGAGCATATGTGCCTGAAATCTATAGAGGGAGAAAGTGCCTTAAATACTTTAGGCCTTGGCCCTTACCAGAACAAGAATGTATGTAGTTGCCTATTGAGATTGTCAGATGCCCTGCCATTTCTCCAGCTTGCCACAAATGTATCCCTGCTTGAAGCCTTCCAGAGCAGCTGCTCAGGGAACAAACATGTGTAAAGTAAACCAACTCTGCTGGGGTGTTACATTTGAAGCAATTAACACTCAGTTGTGAGTCTGGGCTGTGATCACATTTAGAGATGTGCACGAAACACCAAAATGTCATTTTGTTTCACTTTTTTGTTTCATTAGGTATGAAATGATTTTTTAAAAAAATGTTTCATTTTTCATTTTGTTTCATTTTTGTTTATTTATTTGTTTATTTTAAATGTTTTATTTTATAGCCAACCAGCCCAGCCAGTCGGTACTATTTTTTAAAAAACTCACACTGACCAGCCATAGTGTGGGCCAGTCAGAAAAAAAAAAAACTTGCACTGACCAGCTATAGTTTGCGGCCTGTTCGGTGCTTTTAAAAAAAATTTGCACTGACCAGCTATAGTGCAAGCCAGTTGGCACTTTAAAAAATTGCACTGACCAGCTGTACTGCAGGCTGGTCAGCGCCTTTAAAAAAAAGAACTCATGCCAACCAGCCCATACGCAGGCCCAGCTGGTCAGCACTTAAAAAAAAACCTCACACTCACCAGCTGTATTGCGATCTGGTCAGCACTTTTTAAAAAACCAAAAACTTGTGCCAACCAGCTGTACGGCAGGCTGGTCCACACCTTATCTTTAAACCCGCACTGACCAGTCCGTGCTTGGGCCCAGCCATTTGGTGCTTTTTTAAAAAGTGCCAATCAGCTGTAGTGCGGGTCGATTGGCACTTAAAAATCCAAAATCACTATGACCAGCCCGCATGTGGGCCTGGCCAGTTGGCACATTATTATTATTATTTATTTTGACAAACTCCAAGATCAGCACTTGTAAAAAAATAAAATAAACAAAAATGAAACGGAACGGAACAAAAATTTCGGTTTTGTTTCATTTCATTTTTTTTTTTTTTGGAAAGGGCACTTCGTTTTTCATTTTGTTCTGTAATGAAATAAAAAACAAGAAACAAAATAAAGAACTTGTTTCATGCCCATCTCTAATCACATTCACAGATGTAGGATCTTGGTTAAAAATGTTTAATGCTTAATCCTTCCTTGAAAAGGATTGGAGAGAAGACACTTTTGAATAATCAGATAATCAGGTAGTTCATGTGTTTTTTAAAAAAAATCTTGCCTAAATCCGCAAAATCATTACTCCTATTTGGCTTCTGTCTCATATATATTTTCACACTGGGATGGACTATCTGATAAGAAACTTTCCAAGCTGAAATTTCCATTTAGTCTGGTGAGGTTTCTTTCCAGTCTATTAGATAAATGAGTCATATTCCCCAAAGTGTCAGCCTCGGTGGAACAACTACAAAATACCAACCTAAGCAAAAGGTTCCAGATCATTACGAATCTATTTATTATAAATGTCCAGGAAAGCAAAATGCTATGCCATGCCTGTTTACATTTACTTGTCTGTTATTGTTCATTCATGCTGAGCCCTGTTGATACTACCAGATGGCATATCTTCCTCTCTGCAGGAACTACAATATAGGCTTAGAAATAAATTCCTTATTTTAGTATATTTTCTCATTGGTGAGAGGGAAGGGAATCAAGCAAATATGAGCAATCATTTTTAAATATAAAAGTAAGGAACACACTTGGAAATGGAAGTCTCTACTATAGCCCTCCTACCCCATAGAAACAGTTTCAGACCTGAGACACTGTAATTTACGTGGGACATTAGTTTGTAGTGCACTCACCGATGGCACCATTCAAATCTGCTGTACAGTTTAAAATTAACCACATCATTAACTGGGTCCTGTTGCTTCTCTACAGCTTCAAGGTGAAGTTCCATTAGTCGGATGAAGGAGACAGAAATATTTTGCACACACCTTTTTCACCAGCAGCAAGTGCAGTTCTAGTCTTTCCTCATCAAGAAGACTCCTGGGAGTCATTTGTGCGTACCCCACCATCTGCTTAGGGATGTACATTGTAACCCAGTTTATCCTCACACACCTAAAAAAAAGTGAAAAACAAGGGTCTTGCTGCAAGAGGCTGAGGTTCTGTTGTTGACTGGTCTTGGAGAGAATTTGAGCATTTGCAATACTATCTTCTGCATGTTTAAATGTGGATAATTTAAGGCTGTCATAATTGCTGCTCTTGTATGGACTATCCAAAATTACAAGCCGTGTACTCGTTTAACTGCTGACAAAATAACTAAATATTTTACAGTATCTAACCCACATCTTCATATACACAAATGAGCTACAAACCTTGAAAATGTATGCTCAGTGAAACTCAGTCTGAAAGATGCCATGGGACTTGTAATTGTTTTTTGAATTATTTATGTTCAGTATCTTCTTTTTCCAAGCATTGATCCCACTTGGTGGTGGGGTCTGCTAGCTCTGTTTATGGACAGATCTATCACCTATTTGGTCTGAGTCCAGCTCACTCTGTTTGAAGGGCTGGACCTCGCCACCATTATTTATGTCCAGTATATGCCTATGAATTTATTTATTTGTGTATGTTGTACAAATTTCTTCAAAATCACATGGACATTTATTAAAATATGCAGATAAATAGAAGTGGATGGAATCCTGTTATGCAGTTACATGAAAGCTGTAGACATTATCTGATGTGCTCCAAATCACATGACATAGCGTGCAACAGATAAGATACACTGACATATTTTAACTTGAGGCAATTTGTTCCTCAAATTATGCCCTTTGTGTAATGGTGCAACAGGATTTCAACCAGTAATTTACAATTTTAGAAAAAGCAATGAACATTAGAGATGGGCAATTTTTAATTTGTTTTGTTATTCGCTATTCATTTCATTAGGTAACGAAATGAATAATGAACCAATCCATCAAAGAAAAATGAAACAAAATGAAACAGAAATTTCTTTTGCATTCTTTTAGTTTTTCATTGTTGAATGGAACTTACCTTGAGTCCGATGTTCTCTTTGGCACAGGGAAGCAAGCACCTCTGAGCTGTGGGGAAAAAAGCCAGCCCCGAAATTGGGGCTTTAAAAAAAAATTAAAAATTTTTAAAAGGGCTGATGAAGGAGACAGATGCCGAGCCGTGATCAGGCTCGGCATTGTACAATGTAATATATTTATTTACTTATTTATTTATTTTTGAGGCTTATATCCCGCCCATCTTCCCAGGAGGGAACTCTGGGTGGCTAACAACAGAAAAGTAAAAACAATAAAAACAATAAAATAGACAGGACAAAATGACACAGGAGGTGGCAATTGAGAAGGCAAAGATGGCAGGAAAAGAGAGAGAGAGAAAAAAAGAAACTTAAAATGAAAGGTCGCCAAACGCCTCCCTAAACAGATGGGTCTTTAGGGCCTTCTTAAAGGCGGGCAGGGAATCTATTAGGCACAGCTCACTGGGGAGATGATTCCAGAGCATAGGGCCCACCACAGAGAAGGCGCGGTCACACGTATGCGATTTCCGCGCCTCTCTGGGTGTGGCCACCCTCAGTGAGCGCACCTGCGCCAGTCTCGTGGGTCTGGCCCCAGTTGATCTCTGGGAGATACACTCCACCAGATACTCAGGTCCCAGGCCGTGGAGGGCTTTGAAAGTCAAAACCAGGACATTGAACCTAATCCGGAGGACAATGGGCAACCAGTGCAAGTGGGACAGAACTGGGGTGATGCACTCGAATCTCTGAGCACCCACCACCAGCCTGGCCACCGCATTCTGCACCCGCTGTAGCCTCCGGACCAGGGTCAAGGGCAACCCCACGTAGAGGGCATTGCAGTAATCGATCCTCGATATCACCAGAACTTACACAACTGTCCTCAGGGAGGACTCATCAAGGTACTGGCAGATCTGGGTGATCCTGCGGAGATGGATAAAAGTGGCCCCAGAAACAGCCATCACCTGGGCTTCCAGGGAGAGGGCTGAGTCCAGGACCACGCCTCCTCTGCAGACGATGAAAAGGAGAGATAGAGCTGCGTGTCATCAGCATACTGATGACAGCGAACTCCATATCCCCTGATGACCTCTGCCAGCGGCCTCATATAAACATTGAACAGCATGGGTGAGATTGCCGACCCCTGGGGCACCCCACAAGGGAGGGTCCAAGGAGCCAACAAATCATCACCCAGCTGAACCCACTGAGTCCGGTCACCAAGGAAGGAACGAAGCCAGGCCAAAGCCTGGCCCCCAATTCCTGCCTTGGCCAGCTGGACCAGCAGGTTACCGTGGTCGATGGTATCAAAGGCAGCGGACAGATCAAGGAGAACCAGCAAGGAGGAACACCCCCTATCGGCCTCCCTGAGGAGGTCATCCTGCAGAGCGACCAGGGCAGTCTTGGTCCCGCAAAGGGGTCTGAAACCAGACTGTAAGGGATCCAGGATACGATTAACCTCCAGGTACGACTGCAGCCTGACAGCGGCCACCCTCTCGACTACCTTGCCCAGGAAGGGAACAATGGCAATCGGACGATAGTTCGATAAATTGTCCGACGCCAAGCCAGGTTTTTGAGAGTGGGTTTCACCACGGTCTCCTTCAAGCGGGCAGGGAAACAACCCTCCCTGAAAGAGCCCGTGGCAATGGCAGAAACCCACTTGGGCATGTTCCCTTTGGCAGATTTAATTAGCCAAGCTGGGCAAGGGTCAAAGGGGGTGACCGCCGGCTGGCAACAAGTCATAGCTCTGGAGGCCTCCGCTGAAGACACTGGTCCAAACTCATCCAAGGAGGAGGAACGGAGGGCTGAGGCCCCAGGGACAACAGGGGATGGACTAGGGCAACTGGGGGGGGGCAAGTCGGAGCGGATGGCCTCTATCTTAGATCTAAAATGGGCTGCAAATTGCTCACTAGTGAAATCACTAGGAGGAGGCCCCAGCTGACTGGGATTGGAGAGGTCCCGAACCACCCGGAACAACTCTGCCTGGTGGTTCGAGGCCTCGCCAATTCTCAGGGAGACAAAAGATCTTCTAGCATCCCTGATCGCGCAAAGATAGCAGCCAGTCAGCTGCTTAAGTGCAGCTCTATTCTCTGCCATCTGACTGGCCCTCCATATGCCCTCTAGCCTCCTGCGTTTTTGCTTCATTGACCGCAGCTCAGCCGTATACCATGGAGAGGAGCGGTCTCCGCAACGCAGGAGGCGCTTGGGGGCGATCCGGTCAACTGCCCCGGTGGTCCCCTCATACCACCTTTCCACCAGGGCATCGACCAGGTCATCTGCCAGGCCACCAGAAAGCTCCCTGAAGGCCTCCATGAACCTTGCAGGGTCCAGAAGCCTCCGGGGGTGATCCCAAATATGAGCTCGACACTCCGCCTGTGGTGGTGGTGGGTGATCGATAGGGAAAATTTTAGCAAGTGGTGGTCCGACCATGACACAGGCAGAGGCAGGATACCCCTAAACCCCAGACAGGAATCTGACAACATGGAGGAAAACACCAGGTCCAAGGTGTGGCCAGCTCTATGGGTGGGACATACAAAATGCTGAGATAGATTCATGGAAGTCATGGATTCCATGAATTCCAGAGCCGCACCCGAGAGTTTCTCCTCAGCATGCACGTTGAAGTACCCAACCACCAAAAGGTGGGGGGCCCTCAACAGTGCAGCCAAGACAAACTCCGCGATCTTTGGAAAGGATTGAGCTGGGTTGCGGGGAGCACGGTACACCAGCACAATACCAAACTTATCTCGCTGGCCCACTGATAGATGGAGGCATTCTACACCAGGACACACCATAGTCGCAGCACTGCTAACATAAAGGGATTCCCTCTCAATGATGGCCACCCCCACCCTCCGACCTGCCCACCCACTGGACCTGAAACCCGGGGGGCACAAGTGGGAGAGGGAAGCCCCACCCTCAGCACCCACCCAGGTCTCGGTGACACAGGCCAGATTGGCACACCCATCCACAATCACATCGTGGATGATAGGTGTTTTATTGTGGACCGACCTGGCATTGACCAGGAGACAGGACAGGCTGGAGGCGCTGGCGGTATGGCACCCTGGTATGTGGCGGTGAGCGGAGGGATCAGAACAGGGGACAGGCAGGAGATGCCTGGCCCAGGTTCTTCTTACCCAGCCAATCCCCCCGCCCGGAGCGTACCTCCCCTGGCCAGACACCACCGAGATGCAAGTCCCTGCCAACATGGCGACCTACAAAAAAAAAGTCTACAACTAACAATAAGCAAATATAAACTTAAGCAATACAATACAATAAAAATACAATAAGTACAATAAAGCAATCTAATAAAACATACAGACTGGGGCACAATGCCAGGGCAAATGATAGATGAAGGGGGGGTAGAGGGAAAGACAAAGCGAGAGGCCGGAGGAAGAGCCAGTGATCACACTAAGCTGTCAATACAGCATTCAGAGGACAAGGCAGCTACCAAGGCTATAAGCCGAGATGGTCTGAGTATATTAAAAGTGCTGACCCGGCCCCAGGGGCTGCGTGGTCAGTGCTGGATTTTTTTAAAAAAATGGTGTCAGCCCTGGCCGGTACTTAAAAATATAGAAATAAAAATAAATACATAAAAACCTTTGGTCTGGCCTGCCAGAATTAAAAATAAAAATAAAAAAATATATTTAAAAATGAGGAACGGGGAAGCAAGCACCTCTCAGCTGTGGGGGAAACAGCTTCAGTGGCCCCGGAGCTGCATGGTCAACATTGTAAAATGTAAAAATAAATAAATAAATAAATAAATAAATAAATAAATAAATAAATAAATAAAATAAGCAAGCACCGACCCGGCCCTGGGGACTGCATGGTCAGTGCTGGAATTTTTCTAAAAGTGCCAACCCAGCCTGGGAGCCACATGGTCAGCATTGTAAAATGCAATAAATAAATAAATAACTTTTGAAAATGCTGTTCCAGCCCCTGTGGCTGTGTGGTCAGAGCTGGAAAAAAAAGGCACAGGGAAGCTAGTGCCTCTAGAGACACTGAAAAGCTCCCAGTGTCAGGGACTCCCTGTCTGGGCCTCTGGAGGTGTGGCAGGGCAGTCCACCACCACCCAGAGTGGCCATGGCTGGGGCTCCGGAGGCAGCGATGAGGCCTACCACTGCCCGGTGTGGCCGCTGCTGGGCCTCTGGAGGTGGTGGCTGGGCAGTCCACTGCTGCCCAGCATGGCTGCAGTCAGGGCTCCGGAGGCAGTGGCAAGGCCTCCCACTGCCTGGCACGGCCATTGATGGGCCTCCAGAGACGATGGCAGTGTGGTCCACTGCCACCCGCCCTGGCCGTGGACTGAGCTCCGGAGGCAGTGATGAGGCCTCCTGCTGCCCGGTGAGGCCTCCCGCCATCCAGCATGGCCACTGCCAGGGCCTTCCGGGCTGCTGCCACTACTGTTGGGATGGCCACCATCGCCATCATGGTAAGTAAGCCAAACCGGTTTGACTTGGTTCAGGTTCAGATGAATTTTTGTTTTAAAAATTCCTACTAATCCTGAACCGAACCGAACTGAGGGTGAGCCTGAAACAGAATGAACCAAACCATTGTTTTTCTGCTTCGTGCCCACCTCTAATGCACATATAATTGTTTTAAGAAGAGCAGTCATTTGAAAGTATCTTCATGATGCACTATAAAAACAATTGCTAACTTATATTATGCATTCATTAGGAAAGTGTGTGGCTCTCATAATGCAAGGTGGATATTACCACCCTCCCAATTTGTTGGGTTGAACATACAAACAGAATTGTTTGAAGCAGCTTTTGTATAAGCCGGAACTTCAATTTGAGAATGTACTGGCTCCTGTGAAGAGCCTACATGGTAAAGCAGCCCATTCCTCTTCAGACAGTTACATTATTGCAAGTGAATGAGGATAGAGGGGTGGGGTTATCACACTGCCCATAGGGGAGGGGCTACCTGCAGCATGACTGAATTGGGGTACCTCGCTCCATCCATTGAATAAAGAGTGTGGAGAGGAGAAAGGGGATAGATTAGACATCCATGGCCAACCCCTTCTTCAACAACGACTCAATTGACCACAGGGAGAAGGGCTTTGCTTTTAAAGTTGCTTCCTACAATCCTGTCTTGGATACGACTGTGTAGTATAGGGAACAGTGAAAGAATGATCATTAATTAGATTGATGTTCCCTATCATTTGGGGACAAAATATCACAGCCAACATAGATTCAGAGGGTGAGGAAAATGCCTTTCTTAAAGCATAGATGCATGGAGAAGGAGGGGTTCCACATGTTTCCATTAACAGGGGGCACCTAACATTTTAAATACTCTTTTAGACGAACTTATAAAATGTGGAAAATTCTACAGCAAGACATAACAGCATGTTCCAATTGTCTGGTCCCACTTATTTGCAGACAACAGGGACAGTCTTCCAACACAAGGACAGACAAATTCCCTAATTTCTAATTTGACTTCTGTGTTTCTGGTAAGTGACCGGCACTTTTCCCTAAGTTCTGGGAAAAGGCTCAACTGCATACGTTTCCTGTGTTCCGCTCCTTATTAGGTTAGGGGTAACAGTCGTATAAATGATACAGTTTTATTCCAATCATAAAATGGGAATTCTATAGATTTCCCTAAATGGAATCTTTTTCTATAGTTATCTACAAAAAGGATTTTTTCTTTCTTTTTCGTCTTCTCTGAGCTGAGTATATTTGCAACCAAGGAGATCCCCTTACACTGTAAAGGCATGTTTAGCCTGCTGCTAATGCAATATTTGTCTGTTCACTAATGCTAACTGAAACAAATAATTGGAAAGACAGAGATAACAGTAAGGACATATTTTGGTAGGCTTACAGTAGTGACAATAAAAACTCTTCTCCTGCTTCTGAATTGACTTACCAGCGGCGTGGAAAATCAATAATACCCCTAGGCATTAAGCAACCCTTGCATATTACACAAGGCCATGCTTAATGTAGATGATTTTGGATTTTAAAGGATATTTTATGCATTTGGCTGACTCTTGTAAGTTACCTGACTCACCAATATAAATCATTACCATGCCTGACAACCTGACAGTTGTAAGGAAGAGATGAGAATTTAAGCTTGGGGGGGGGGTATGACATTGAAAGAGCACCTCAAAAACTTTGCAGGAAGAATTGAGACAGACACAGCCTTCTAAGAACAGATGTTTGTCATCATTTTGTTCATAACCTGGGAAGCTGCTCTCCTTTCTCCCTCCCACCAAGGAAGTATGACCTCACTTTGTAAAATGGAGGCAAACAAAGTAATACTGATTCTGGCTTCCAGAAAAGATCAATGGTGGGTCATTTTGTTGCTTGAAGTAAATTAACAAATGGGCATTCCCCTTCCCATGAAGATGTATGGCAGTGATGGCGAACCTTTTAGAGACCCAGTGCCCAAACTGCAATTCAAAACCCACTATTTTTTTTTACAAAATGCCAATACAGTAATTTAACATGTATACAGGTGGCTATGAAGGGGTGATGTTGGGTGGCCACAAAAGGGCTCCAAGTGCCACCTTTGGCACCCGTGCCATAGGTTCGCCATCACTGATGTATGGCATACATATCCAAACAAATCAGTCTGTGTGAAGAAGCAAATGCTTATTTCCATCTCTAGGACTAAATTGATTAATATTTTTCCCAAGTGGCCTCACTTTAATTCTAGGAGTAGTTAGAATAATTGCAATTTAAGAATAACAAAATTAATTAGGAAAAAAATGCTGTTCCATTTCATGGCATCTAACATTTATTGCCTGAGATCACCAGAAAATAAGTACAGTTGTCATGACTCAGCTTTCAGATAAAGTCACCTAGATGATTGATAATCCTCACAGACAAAAAGGAAAAGTGCATACCCTTTTCAAAGCACACCATTCTCTTGACAAAATTCTTTCATGTACCACTTGAAACTTGCTTGAGGCCTTTCAATGGGCCAGCCACCACAGGTAATGCAATTGGACTATTTTGCTTTGGTAGCTTTGGTAGCCTCCCTCTTTTTTCAATATGTACCACTTTTATTTTCATTTATCCATGGTCTCTTATTTATGTTGCAGAACTCATTAATCATAGTTTGCAAAAAAAATCATTTTCATTAATTTTAAAGGATAGCATCCAGAATAGAAAATTTATTTTAGGTAGCGCCATAAACTTATTTTGTCAAACCACCAGAGTTTCAATATTTGATATGTTTCAACATATTTATCTTGAACAGATCAATACTCAGTTAACTGTATATTGGAGATAGCAAAGAGTTCTGCTTATATACCGCCCCATACCACTTCAAGTAGTCTCTGGGCAGTTTATAGTTTTAATTTCAGAAATGCAGGCTACACATTGCACCCCAGCAAACCCCCAGCAAACTGGGTACTCATTTTACCGACCTCGGAAAGATGGAAGGCTGAGTCAACCATGAGCTTGCTACCTGGGATTGAACCCCTGG
This sequence comes from Phrynocephalus forsythii, assembly GCA_029282475.1. Taxonomy (NCBI): domain Eukaryota; kingdom Metazoa; phylum Chordata; class Lepidosauria; order Squamata; family Agamidae; genus Phrynocephalus; species Phrynocephalus forsythii. Next base: position 8,533,891 of record JAPFRF010000007.1, on the reverse strand, counting down.
TCGTGAGCACAGTTTTACCTGCAGTACAGGCATTTAACCACTGTGCCACGGGGCTCGATGTTATCTCCCATACTTTTTCCAGATTTTTTTCAATCTTGTCTATTATAAATTTATATCTAAATAAACTGGTATCCAACTTCCATCTTTTAGCTTATTTGTTTTAAATGTTAAAAAACGCCCTGGACATCCATAATGGGGTTCTTAAAACATTTGTTTTTGTCTTCTCCCATTGCGATGTATTTTTCTTTTCCCTTTAAGGATGACAAAATGGATGTCACCACTCCAGCCACAACATGGAGGCAAGCCATCTGATGGGATCATGTAAATTCTTGGACAACTTCAACCAATAGCATGCCCAGGTTGTAGACTGGGCAGGTCTGGCAGCCACAGAGGGCATAAAAAACTCTAGCAGCCCCCGTCCTCCTTGCAGTCCCGGTGGGAGTTAGGGTGGGATTGCTATCTCTGCGACTCTAGCTTCAGTCCTGCAGCCTCCCTGTGTGCGTGCATGCTGTGTAGCTCTCGGTGAGTACCCTCCCCTGCCCAGCAGTGCAGTCACTCTGCGGCTGCCTTGCACCCTGGGCAACGCCCTCCGCTGCCTTTGCAGCCTCCCTGCGTACGTAGTCTATACTGTGTCTCTGCCAGCATCAATTTATTTTAGTGTTTTCCCTCTGGTCTGGGGCGTTGGGGGACACCCGCACACTGAAATGCTTTAAAAATCATGCAAAAAGCGGGTAGAAACGAAACCCCCCCCAAAAAATGATTTTTTTCCAAAAATTTGCAAAAAAGGAAACGAAATGAAACGGACTTCTCAATGACAAACGAAAAACTGAAACACCATTTTTTTATTCGTGGCCATCTCTATTCATAACCATATTAAAATCCCAGACCATTACTACAAATCCTTTATTTATTTATTTATTTATTTATTTATTTATTTATTTTTAACTCTTGTATACCGCCCTATTCCCACAATGGGGACTCAGGGCGGTTAACAACATAAAAAGTATTTAAATTTAATTTAAAAATTATTTAATTTAAAAAAGTATTTAAATTTATTTAAAAGTATAAAAATTTAATGTCTCTAATTGGTTTAATAAAGAGACAAAAAATCTTATTAATTATTTTGACATTTAATAGGGTATAGTTCTCCTCCCTAAGTTTGCTTTGAATTATTATGTATCTGTCTTCCTCATTCTTGTCCAGTAAGTTAACTTTAAATTAGTTCTTTTCAATAGAGATGGGCACGAATTGAAAAAAAATTTTTTTGAGTTGTCGTTAGTCGGGCCGGTTCCGTTTCAGGTCGTTTCCGTTTTTCGTGAAAATTCGCAAAAATTAGTCGGTTCGTTTTTTCGTTTTCGTTAGTACTGTTTTTTGGTGGGGGGAGCGGGTTCCTGGAGGCACCTCTGTGGGGTGGGTGCCTCCTTTGGCCCGCTATAAAGGGAAAGCGGGCTCCTGGAGGCACCCGTGGGTGCCTCTTATCCTCACCCACTAGGAAGGGGAAGCAGGCTCCAAGAGACCCCTCAACATGGGGGTCTCCCCTCCTCACCTGCTGCTGCAAAATGCATGCATAGCCATATGGATATGCATACCAGTTGCAGACAGTGAGACTAGTGATGGCAGTGAACCCAGAGCCATAGGGTGATGCCTAAGGCTCTCGCACCACCATGTCTCACAAAGAAGGGAATTGTACTTGTGTGTAGTGCAATGCAAGTAGATCTGGCTTAGGGTTAAGGTGGGTTAGTGCAAGGGCTAGAGTTAGGCTAGTGACGGGTAAGGTTACGGTGGGCTAGTGGGTTGCACCTCTGGGTGCCTCTCTGACCCACTAAGAAGACAGTCTGTGACGTATGGGTAAGTAAGGAGTCAAGGATTAGGGTTAGGGTTAGGGGGCTAGGGCAGGTTTTAGGGGGCTTTTTGGCACATCCCAGAAGTCTCCATGGCCAAGTGGCCATGCGATTGGTGGGATGGCTCCAAAAATTTGCATGGTCGTCCACTCCCACATGGCTGGCCACTCGGCCAGCCCATCATTGCGCAGGTGTAAATAAAATAAAATAAAATAAAATCAATGGAGGACAGAGGAGGAGAGGAGAGACATTTTGTTGCAAGAAAAAACCCACTGCTACTGTGAAAAATCTGGCAGTTTATAAATTTTCGCGTGTTTCTGTTGTGCTTGTGTGTTTTTGGACCACGATTTCAAAAACAATATTGCCTTCACCGCCCCATTTTGGATCCCCCGCCCGCACCGCATGGCATGGTGAGTCCGGCTGCCCAGGACGGGGGGGAGGCGGGACCCCCCCTCCAGAAACCACCCCTCCGGTAGGTGCCCTGCGCCCTTAGTCAAGCAGGCATTTTTCCGCCTGCTTTTTTGGCCCGGGAATGGGTGGGGGGAGAGTTTAAAAGTTTTTTCCTGTGCCTTCCGTGCCACTTGCTTGCGCTTTAATTGCGGCGGCCGGCGGCGAGACTGGGCTTTTTGCTGGCTGCAAGCCTGTGGCGAGTCCCACCAGAGCAGCCCAGGATGGGGGATGGGGGGGAGGCCGGGGACCTCCAGAAACAACCCCTCTGGTAGGTGCCCTGAGGCACGGCAGGCATTTTTCCACCTGCTTTTTGGCCGGGAACCGGGTTTTTTTAACTTTTAAAAACTTTTTTTCTGTGCTGCGTGGCATCGCGCGATCACGCGATGCAAGGAACGAGCACGACAAATCAGACCAAAATTGTTCGTTCGTTGGTTTGAGCTCGAAGTCTGGTGGAGTAATTCCCGTTATCGTTTCCGTAGAGTAACGGATACGAGTAACGGAAACGGAAATGGGAATACCGCTAAGTCGTGCCCATCTCTACTTTTCAATATTAATATAGGTACTCCCCTGGACTTGGATATGCCATATAATTTTTAATCAAAATCAGTCCAGTTACATTCTAAGTTCATTTACACTCTCTTTCATTTAATGGATTTCTTGCAGAAACACAATAACAGCCTTTCCTGAATTTTGCTTCTTTTTGTAAGAGCCTCTTGGTGCAGTGGTTAAAAGCCTGTACTACAGATAAAACTGTGCTCACAACCTGGGGTTCAATCCCAGGTAGCAAGCTCAAGGTTCACTCAGCCTTCCATCCTTCTGAGGTCGGTAAAATGAGTACCCAGCTTGCTGGGGGGGGGGGAATGTGTAGCCTGCATACTGTAATTTTAAAAAACTGTAAACCGCCCAGAGACTACTTGAAGTGGTATGGGGCGGTGTATAAGCAGAACACTTTTCTTTTCTTTTTCTTTTTGTAACAGAGCCAAGGCCTTTTACATTCCCATATGTCAACTTACAGTAAGTTTTTAAAACCATTGTTATATCTTAAATTTTTCTCTTCTAGCCCTGAAAATAGCATAACTCACTTGAATAACCATTATCATAAATAAATCTTTTACATTAAAACCAGTATCACCTTTACCACACTTTCTTCATCCCCTTACAATTAAATTAAATCCTCTCTTCTTTATCTCCCTCCCCCCATTTTCCCCCAAGTCTTACTGTTTTACTAAACCCCGAGGGGAGGGGAGTGAAACTTCATCCCTCAGAGATGGCCTCTCAGTAATCTTTAAACTGCAGAAGAGGCAGCAACTATTTTCAGATACAGTAATCTGTGGATGAAGGTAGGATAAGTTGCCCTGTGCTTGATACATGCAGTGATAGGCAAGGGTAGGGAATCTCATAGCTCAGGGCTGCAGGTCTTTGAAAGGGATATCTGCTGTGTGTGTGGATTGTCTCTTGGTTGAGTGCCTGTTACCTCAAAAGTGCAAAATAAAACACTCTCCCATGAAAGATAAAAAAAAACACTAAAACTCGGTTCTAAATGACCAAATGATGAACATGGTACATAAACAGGGCTTCAGACTTTCTGACCTGATGTAGTGATGGAGGTTAGAGAATTAACTGCAAATAAATATTTATCTCCCTCTTTTTATGAGGTGTTATTTTTAATGGGGTTATTGTTAATCCTCTTCTTGGATGCACATCTTAACATAGTGAGCAGGTCTGGGCATGTCTGAGAAGCCAAGAACAATGATTCCAAGAATCTAGACTGCATTAGAAGCTTGGAGTACTATGAGGTTCACTCAAAGTAGAAGGTTCACTGTTGATGAACTGTGGTTATTTAAAGAAGTCAGAAAAAGTTGGATCAGGGGATTGAACTGAGTTTAAACCCATGAGGTGTTTGGAACTGTGAGGCAACTTTTAATCTGATTGTATGATGAGTTCTATAGTGGTTTAGGAGGCTACCCAGGTTTATTGCTAATGTGGTGGATCCTGGAAACATAATTGCAATTAGACATGGGCACAATTCGGCGAAATTGTCATTTCCATTTTCGGTTATCGTTTCCGTTATGTAACTGAAACGGTAACGATAATTAAGCCGTCAGAACTCGAACTCGAACTGAAAAAAGAAAAATTTGGTTAGGTTTTTCGTTTCCGTTTGTGGCATTGTGGCGATCGCGCAATGCGAAGCACAGAAAAAGTTTTTAAAAGTTTTTTTAAAAACCCCAACTCCCGGCCAAAAAAGCAGGCAAAAATATGCCTGTCTGAGGCTTTGCCACCTACCAGAGGGGTGGTTTCTGGGGGGTCCCCGGCCTTCCTTCCTCTTCTCCTGTCCTGGGCTGCTTGCACCAGGCTTGGGGGGGTCATCCTCCTCGTCTCGCCATGCCATGCAGTGGGGGGGGGGATCCAAAATGGCGACCACAATTTTTCTTTTGAAATCGTGGTTAAAAAACACACCAAATCACCACAGAAACATATGAAATTTATTTATTTTAAATGCCTGAATTTTAATAGTAGCAGCAGTGGGGTTTTTTTATAGCAATAAAACGTCACATTTATTTTATTTTATTTTATTTTATTTTTTATTTTTTTAGACCTGCCCATTTGGGCTGGGCATGGGATGGGACCATGCAAATTTTTTGTACCATTCCACCAATGGCATTGCCAGGTTTTTGACTGACACTTCTGGATGTCTTGGAGGGCATAAAAAGCCGAGGCACCTTCCAGAAAGCGCAGTCGGGTGTATGGATGTGGTTGAGGGAGGAGGGCTGGCTGCTGGTGCTGGTGTGATCCGATCGAGATTGAGGAGGGAGGCTGGAGGCTTTAGGATTTAAATTAGGCAGGCAGGGAGGGAATTGAATTTAGAAAATAATTTCTTTGATTCCCTGCAGCTTTGTCTGCTGAAGGGAATAGCAGTTTATTCTTTATTTCTTCTCTGGCAGTTTGTGAGGATTTTTTTCTGATATTGGATAAAGGGGGAGGTTCGACTGGGAGTGGGAGGTATGGATTTATTTTAAAAATATATTATATACTACCATTTATTTTCTCTTTTCCCAACTTCAATTTGCTTGCACACACACACATTTGGGGTGCAAGCCAAGAACAGAACCTCTATCCTAAGTGATATCCTAACTGCCCACTCGCCTGCCCGCCCGTGCCGCCGCCCGCCCACTTGCCTGCCCGCGGCCACCGCCCGCCCATGGCCCCCCGCCACCGCCACCGCCGCCCTCCCGCACCTCCCCCAACCCCCGACCCCCCACCCCGCCCACCGCCTAGGGCGCAAAAACACCTAGCGCCGGCCCTGATTGCGGGACGCCCCTATGCTCTGGGAAGTCAAATCGCGTGAAATCGCAGTGGAAATAACAAACGACAAACGAAAAATGGAAACAACAATTTTTTGAAAAATTTCGCGACAAACGGAAATGACCTGAAACGGACTCGTTCCGACAAGTCAAAACTCGAAACGTCATTTTTTCTGGTCGTGCCCATGTCTAATTGCAATTATCTAAGTATTCCGAGTTCCTTCTCATTTGTGACCAGCTTTTGGCACCAAATAGTTCCTTGCTTCCTTTTTAATGTGGCAGCTCATAGATCTAAATGTGAATCTACAAATCTTAAGCACTGTTAATGACACAGTCTTTCTCCTACCTTTTTCAACACGCTGATCTTAGATCCAGAACACAGGCAGCAGAAGAAATTTCATCTATCTCCGGGATTACTGGAGACCTCTGTCTTAAATTCGTACAATTAGCATCATTTCAGCAGTTTCAAGTACTAAAGTTTATCAATGGAAATATATTAGCCTGCTGATCATACACCTCCCATGGCAAAATGAAGACATGATACAACAGTCTTGGGAATAAAACTTGGGCCACACTTTATTAACTTTAATCAACATGTTAGTAACTTAACTCTGAGAGGGGCATAATGTAGTGTGGATTGTAAACTGGACCCATGGGGTCTCCCAGGACCCCTCCAGCTAGCTAGCTTTTGGGCGAGTCAATACCCCCTGGGTGTGCGGTCCATAACACCTCACATCCATGGCCGGTAACAGTCTGTACAATCCCCTCCCCGGGACCACAAGCCCATCAATTGGTCACCAATGTTCCCAGGGAGGCATCCCAATGCATCCTTCCCCATGACACTGTAATCTCATGAACCACAGTGTCATGAGGGAGGATGCAGTAGAACCAGATCCTTTGAACCCTGACTCAACGAGGTCTAAACTTCCTCACTACCCCGCCAGTGTGACCGATGGTTCTCCTGCCTACAGAGCCACCTTATGAAGCATCAGTGTGGGACAGGCAAAAAATCCCCGCTGTCTGTCGGCCAATTTGAGGGCAGGTCAAAAATTCCTATCCAGACCCATAGGCAACCAGATGGACTCACACTGATACTATTAAATGTGGTGGGTGGGCAGGGAACACTTCCCGGCAGGGACAGCAGGTCCCTAGTGCAGCCCTGCTTTTATATGAGCCACCTCTTCCCTCCCCTCCCAGGTGAGGGAACTCCTGTTCAGAGTCTCGCGTCATCTCACCTGGGAGGGCAAAGCAGCTCCTTCGCTTCAGCTTCCTCCGGAGGGGCCAGACTTTTATGCTTTTAAACTCTGTTCAAATGAAAACATAATAGAAAACAGAGTCTATGGAAAGAGTAATGAGGTTATTACTTTTAAAAAGTCCTTGTTCTAATTTGCACAATGTTAGTAATTCTGGAAATATTATAATGTTAAAGTGAGTGCTTCTTAATTGATGGATGTCTTATTTTTAAAAAAATATGTGCATGTTTATTTGTTTATTTGTACTTTGCATTATTTTCCAAAGATACTACCTCCCCTCGATACTTTGGATGGCACTTCTTTGTAAATTAGTATACAAAGAATGGGGAGAGTACTAAATATTTTGAAGGTAATAATCAATGCAAACTAATTTAATGTATTACCTTCCCGCAGTTGAACAAAGCGACCTGTGGTTTCAAAATGCTCTGTGAATGTCTGTTTAGCAGATATTCTAAAGCTATTCACCAGACTAACAGCCTTTAATTCATTTACAAAACAGAGACTGGTATGGTAGTCAAAAGGATCGTGCAGCTGTTGCCATGCTCTTAATTCTGGAGTGCTCTAAATCATGAGAAATGAGTAATGCAGAGATATAGTAATTAATATTTATTAAGAAGGGACACACAGAGAGGTTACTCTTGGTTTCTTACTGAATAACAGAGTGAACTCCTGAAGCTCTAGAATTGGAGAGAGGACAAAAAAAGAGATCTTTCTTGCACCCCATAAGATAGAATATCCTACCATGTGATGGTGGTTGCCACTTGTGTGGCTATAGACAAGGCATGGAGGGTAATGTTCTACTGCTGTTAATGTTAGTGGCAATATGACTATGAATATCAGATTCTGGATTTCTACAGAGTCAGGGGTTTTGCTCATATGCACAGATTGTAGGAATCGCTCTGGCATCTTAGAAACACAATGCTGGACATGATAACCAGTTGGGCTCAACCTGCAGGATTGATCCTCACAATCCAAAATTTACATCCTGTTACTGTTATGCAAATTAAGCTCCTTGCACTTAATGGTGGCTGTAATAGTTTCCAAGGTATGTGAGTCCTGGAAGATTGTCAGTCATCTGTGTGAGTTTATCTAGAAGTTGAGTCGTGGCAACTGGAGGTTGAAAGGTTTCACTCCTAATCAGCCTGAGAAAAGCTAGTTGCGAGTCCTCCATTTTATAGTTCACTTTGACCTCATGTTGCCCTGGAAGAACAATGGCCTGAATAGGCTCATGAGGTGGTTCAGTAGGCCAAAGAAGGTGGGGGGGGGGCCTCAGGCACATTCTATCGGCTAATTAATAGGCACTGATTTCAACAATCCCCAGACAGATGAAAAATAGTTCACATCTCCACCACCAAGGCCATAGCTAATGACTCATAGTTTATGGGTTTCAGCACCTTAGTCCATTGCTCACCGAATGGCCTATTGAGCCACCTAACAAGCAGACCAGGGTGACATAGTGAACTATAAAATGGAGGACTCACAACTTGCTTTCCTCAGACTGATGAAGCCATTTGGATGAACAGTAAAATGTTTCAATCTCTCAATAAACAAAGTCCAATTGCCATGACTCAACTTCCAGACAAGATATGTGAGATATTCATGGGATGGTTTATTGTTGCAACATCTCCAGGAGTCTCTATGGCTAAGCATAGATTTGATTTGTACTCATATATCCTTAGTCATGTTTTGATACTGTGCTCTGGAATTTGTTGTGCACAGATTTGATTGCAAATCTGATGTTTTCATATAACAGGCCTGCCCAACAGGTAGACCGTGGGCTACTGGTAGCCCGTGAAGGGTTATAAAGAAGCCCGCTGACCATCAATAAAAAAGTGAGGGGATAAGTTCTCCACCCCTCCCTTCCCCATCCCAAGGACCACCACTGCCCCAGCAAAGTTCTGGGTCTGCCAGCCCACTGTCTCAGCCCAGTGGGACAGTTCAAGGGCCATGGTGCATTGAAATCTGCTCCCTCCAGAACAGATTAATTGGTTTTCAATGCTTTCCTATGGGAAACTGCTGCTCTACTTACAAAAGATTTTACTTATGAGCATGTGCTCTGAATTGATACAATTCGTAAGTAGAGGTTTTAGTGTAGTAGCCTTCAGGCACTTTGGGCCAGAAAAAGTAGGTTTTGGCCCATTCAAAGTTGAACAGCCCTGTCATATAATATATGAGTATGGTCCTTGTTGAGAGTTTGATAAAAGATGGGTTAATAGGTTTCTTTTGCCCTGTAAAATTTAGACAAGTTGTCTGTTGCCAGAGAAAAGTGGAGGAAAAGATACTGCCCACTAATTAGAGCAACAATTTACAGCCGGGTGTTATCTGGTGGGGAGAAATGTGTCCAAGGTCATAAATCATTCACCTGGTAAATTAATCATGTTGAAAACTAGTTGCACTAACAGAAGGAAGCAGGGAAGAGTGAGGTGGGTGTAGCTACTTTGAGGAAAGATTCAGAGTAATTAAGAATCTGATCAGAGGAATCCCTAAAAAGATCTGTAAAAGCAGGTGGTGGGTATAAAATGAGGAGATAGTTATGCTTGTTTGCTGTCTTGCTACTTAGTCTGTGCTGTGCATATGCTCTGGAATTATATTACATTACCACTGGATTGTAAATTATAGGATAGTTTTTATTTTTATTTATTTTCCTTGGAAACTGCTATAGAATTGCCTAGTCTGAAATCTTTTGGAGTAAATGTTGGTCTCACAATTTTTGTTGCTTCAAACTTTCTACACTAAGTTTTAAAAGTACTTTAAATGTTATTTTCTTATTTGATTTTTTACAATATAGTGAATAAATTAAATTAAATTTTACAGCAGTCTGGTTATTTTGGAAACAGAAGCTTTTGGTGGTACTAAATCTTGGTCTTTCCACAATAATCTTCTGGATCTATCTACTTCTATCAGAATGCTGATCCCCTGGAATTTACCCATACCAGGAAAGTCAGGACAGTGTGACTGATTGTGACCTCTCTGTCCCAGCTATAATCTTGTCAGCCCTGTACTGTGGGAATGGGCTGTTTTTTTGTTTTTTTGTTTTGCCAGAAAATAAGTGTTTAGTTCCCACCAAGATATTTTAATATCAGAGCAAAGTCTACCATGAGTCCATTAATTTACTTGCAAGCCAGAATTACTGACCTGTGAGCCAGGAAAATAATTTCATAATCGTCAACTGGACCAAAATGACAACTTTAATTGATGTACTAATTGAAAGAGTGGAATAGTGCTATTGTCTTGGAGATTCTTTATCTTGTACATTTGCAAGTCACTGAAGCCTTTATTCTATAACTATGGAATGGCGAAAACTCAAAATGCTAAAAAAATGTTATAGGAGATAATTAAAGTGGTAGATTCATCCTCAACCTGCCAAAGAAAATGAAATGTCTGTTAGCAGCTCAGGATTGATTCTCTAAGGTGAAATGATGCAGTTATACTGGCTATGAAACTCAACTGCAAGATCTAAGACTAATACTCCCACCTAGAATGGACCTGTTGGGGCCTCCCTAACTGTTGACTTAACAAGTCCCATGGATTCAATTCCTATAATTATCTTGGATCTACTATCTGGAATAAACTCCAAGTAGCTAGAATAAAGGAAGAAGTGTAGAGCAACCTACTTAGCAACAGAAAAAGTCCACATCTATCTATCTATCTATCTATCTATCTATCTATCTATCTATCTATCTATCTATCTATCTATCTATCTATCTATCTATCTATCTATCTATCTATCGTCAGTATTTTGGCAGACATGTTCTTCTGAATAAAAGCTTTTAAGTCACCCTCAGGGACATTGTCATGTGTAACATATGCCCTTCTTGGCTAATTGAAAGATCTGCCAAGGGGGTTCGCACCTGGGTCCAAGAAGCTGTAAATGCCTCTTTAAGAGAGGGAGTGGTCCCTGCTGCCTTAAAAGAGGCAGTAATCAGACCACTCCTAAAAAAACCTAACCTGGACCCAGGACTGGTGGTCAACTACCGACCAGTAGCGAACCTCCCTTATTTGGGCAAGGTGTTGGAGCGGGTGGTGGCTGGACAGCTCCAGGTGCTGCTGGATGAAACGGATTTTCTAGATCCATTTCAATCTGGTTTCAGGCCGGGTTTTGGAACAGAGACTGCCTTGGTCGCCCTGTACGATGACCTTTGCCGGGAGAGAGACAGGGGGAGTGCAACCCTGTTGATACTCCTGGACCTCTCAGCGGCTTTTGACACCATCGACCATGGTGTCCTTCTGGATAGGCTGGCCAGGTTGGGAGTTGGAGGCACCGCTTTGCGGTGGTTCCGATCCTTCCTGGCTGACCGTGTCCAGAAGGTGGTGCTGGGGGATAGTAGCTCTGCCCCTTGGCGTTTACGTCATGGGGTCCCACAGGGCTCAATACTATCCCCCATGCTGTTTAACATCTACATGGAACCGCTGGGAGAGGTCATCAGGAGGTTTGGGCTGAGGAGTCAGCAATATGCTGATGATACTCAGCTCTACCTCTCGTTCTCCACCAATCCAGGTGAGGCGGTTTCTGTTCTGAACTCGTGTCTGGGCCAGATAATGGACTGGATGAGGGTTAATAAATTGAAACTCAATCCAGACAAGACGGAAGTGCTGTTAGTGGGTGCTTCGTCAGACAGGCTAGAGGGCCACTTCCCTGTTCTGGATGGGGTTGCACTCCCCCTAAGGGACAGGGTCCGTAGCTTGGGGGTGCTCCTGGACCCCGGTCTAACTCTGGAAGCCCAAATGGACTCGGTGGCCAGGGGTGCCTTTCTCCAGCTGCGGAATATATGCCAGCTGTGCCCCTACCTAGATGAACAGAGCCTCATGACAGTTACACATGCACTGGTAACATCCCGTATTGATTACTGTAATGCGCTTTACGTGGGGCTGCCTCTGAAGACGGTTCGGCGATTGCAACTGGTTCAGAATCGTGCGGCACGGCTGGTGAGTGGTAGGGCCACCAAGGAACACATCACGCCGATTCTGTATAACCTACACTGGTTACCAGTTGCTTCCCGAGCCCAATTCAAAGTGCTTGTTTTGACATATAAAGCCCTAAACGGCTTAGGACCTAGATACCTGAAGGACCGCCTCCTTCCATATGAACGTACCCGGCAATTAAGATCTAGTCAGGGAGCCCTCCTGAAAGAGCCATCCCTTAAGGAGGTGAAGGGGATGGCTTGCAGGAATAGGGCTTTTTCAGCAACTGCCCCCAGACTATGGAATACCCTCCCAAATGAGACTCGCCTGGCACCGACGTTGCTAACATTTCAGCGCCAGGTAAAAACCCTCTTATTCCAAAAGTTTTTTAACTAATGATTGTGGGCCCTGATGGCAATTTTAATGGTGTGTTTTTAATGTATCGTATTTATTGCATCTAAATGTTTTATTGTTCTAATTTTATTGTATTTTGATATTTTAACTGTTCATTCTGATTGTGAGCCGCCCAGAGACCTTTGGGTAGTGGGCAGCATACAAGCTAAATAAATAAATAAATAAATAAAATATTACAGCAGCCCAAATGAGAGGTCAGTAGAACATGGATCACTGTGGCTGAACTATTCCACAAATACTTATAGCTGGAGAAACTTCAAATCTTGTGAAATGTATGCTGTGAAGGCTGCTGGCCCATTGCTGGACTTGAAAGTTCTCCCAGCCTGAGGGAAAAGGTGTCCCAGCTGAACACGTTCCCCAGATACAGGAACTTTTATGCCGTTCTTGTCAGAGTTCAGATTCAGTTTATTGGCCTTCACACAGCCCTTTGCTATACAACGCAGAGCCTTATGAAATTTAGGCAATAAGGAGTAGAAATGAGAGTTCTTATCAGTATATTGATAAAACTTAATCTCACTCACTAGCCTCATATATATGATAAAAATAGCTAGTCTTCTGAATAAAACCAAAATAGAAAAAAATATGGGCCCAAGTACACCTGCCCTTCCTGCTCTCATTCCTCTTTAATCACCCAATTAAGGGTTGGACACAATGAGTCTGTCTGTCTGTATTTTCTGTTTAAAACTAGATTAAGCCAGCCAAAGGCAAGGCGGTAGATAAGGCAAATTTCTGAAACCTGAGATGTTATTGTTTGCCTTCCTCATCCAGGGACAATGTCATGGGTCAAGAAATAATTGTTCAGATATTTTTGGACTGGGGAGAGGTTCACCTCTAAATTTGATCCTGTGAGGTAAGCTAACTGGACAAAAATGAATATTATACCTTAAATAATATGCTATACAGGTAATGCATGTTCTTTCAGAAATTCACTTCTATATACCTAGCAAATATTTTAATGATATTTACACAGTAATTTGAAAATGTATATAATATAGGGTTCCACACCATCATGGAAAGGTGCAAATTTTCTTTCATGAGGAGAGAGATTTGGCTTCTCTAATCTTATTTCATATCATCAGACCTTCTGGCTGGTATGTGTTAACTAATGATATTCTTCCATTTTGTCAAATTTTCCATCCTGGTTCATTCTGGAATATTCCTGTACTTTTGCCTCTTTCAAATGGATGATGTTAAGATAAAAAAATAGATAATGTAGCAAACCACCTAAAGTGTTTGCAGTTGTTTCTTTAGTGGATAATATCACAAGAATTACAATATACTAATCTCATTATATGAATTCCCCTGACTCATGAGGTTTTAATGTGTCAAATATAGACCGGCAGGTTTTTTTTTTTTTTTTTTTAAGGATCAATAGATTGACTACTGTGATTAATCTTCCCGTTTACTGTGCTGAGAGCTAGGTGTAATTTACCATCTTCTGTTGAATGGCAAGTTACAGTTGCAGCCCTTACTGCCATCTAGTTGTGTCCTTTTGGATAAATTTACTATGTTCATACATAAGAATGAACTCATAATAATTATTTATAAATATCTAATTATTTATAAATATCTAATACTATACAATGTGCAAAGTTTGGACAAAAGAATGAATTGAAAAATTGGATCATTCTGTTTTGTAATAAATGAACAATGGCTCAGGCTTTATAGCCCATAATACAACATCTATGGCTCCTGCACTATGAATTATTGGGCAAAATGTTGTTTCATGTAAACCAATTGCCACAATAACTTTTGAGAAATTACTTGGGTAACATCTGGTGATGTAGTATACTTGATATATATCACCCAAGCATGTACCTTGGATATGTCCAGATATAGCTTCTTTCTGGGGGGAAGTTACTATGTGCCTTGGGTCACTTTTGTGGAGAAGGGCAGGAAATAGATGAAGTGAATAAATGTGCACTGACTTTGCATTGGAACAATATCTAAATACTGTAGACATGTGTACTGCTGGAGATTAACCAATGGCCAAAAGAAATGGATTCTCTGCACCCTTCTGGTGGCTAAATGATTGAAATTGCAACCTTGGAATGATAAATGTCTACCCTATGATAACCATTGGATCCAGAAATGAAAAATTATTTCAGTAATTGAACTTGTGGCACATTGACTGCAGCTATGCATGATAACTTAACTGGGCATTTGTCATCATCCTTTGAAATTTGGAAAAAAACTCATTTCCCCCCCAGACTTTTTGAACTTTTTTGATACTGGTTTTCTTACTGTTGTTTATGGCTTATTTATGACATTTGTGGATTTTGTTGGGGGATCTCTGGGTTCTTATTTGTTTTTACTGTTTTTTATGATTTAAAGATAGCAATGAATAATAGAGAAAAAGGATTTAGCATAAGAACCTAAAACTTATTCATAACATTTCCATGGACGCAAAACTTTAGTTTTGTTCTGTAACCAGAAGAGTTGCATGTGCTGTCATGGTATTGGTTTTGCAAATGATATTATTAATAATGCACGCAAATAAAAAAATCTGGTTATTTCCTATCAGAGCTTTCAGTCCCTGAATTATAACCAAAATATTGAAGCTTGGAGGTAAGTATGAATCACTAACAAAGGAGGTCACAGCTGTTGCCAGACATCAAACTATATTCAATTCAAGTCTAGTAGTTCTTGATTTAAATCTAGCAAAACATAGAAACAGAACAACCAAAGGGAAAACAGAGATACAATATTAGTAACAAAAACTCCTTTCAGTTTGCTCTTAAAGTTCTCAGAGGAAATAGTTTTAGGGAATATGCAAATTTAGTTGAGATAGGGATGTGTGGAAATCTACTTTGATGTCATAAAAAGGAAATAGTGAACTATTAGTAGCATGAGAATTGTATTTCCACTTGATTCACATTTGTCCCTTCTCTATTATAGTTTCTTCTTCAAGCAACTCTCATATAAAAGTACATATACAGAAGGTTAAAACCTAAAGGGAAATAAAATATATTATGTACCTGCCATCTTTGATAACAAAAAAACCCACTAAGTATCAAAACATGATGGAACTGAACACGCCACATATTAGAAACATAAAAATATGCAGAAACCAATGTCAAAATAATCTAACAGAACAAACAATATAAACAGGTGAGAGCTTGTCTAGAAAATGTAGCACAATCACCTTACTTTGTTATGAAGAAATGCTCACAAACTTTATTTAAAGCAACTTTTATGGCCAACTCAGGCAGTGCTGCTAAGGCAAGATATATGTGTGAGCATCAAGTAATCATAACTTCAACAAGGCTAATATAAATATGCCTAGGATAGGTGTGTACGAACAAAAAAATGACAATTCGTTTCGTTGTCATTTTCTTCCCTCCCGTTTCTTTTCGTTAAATTGCATTCTGTTTGCTTCATTTTGTTTTTATTGTTTTATTTTTGTTTATTTTTATTATTTGAAAAAGTCCCCCTTTTGGGGCTTTTTTATTTTTACAGCTGAGAGGCACTAATGCCTTGATTTTTATGCTGGTCTGTGGGCTGAACCGGCTGGCCCATGGGCTGGAAGCGGGCTGGAGGGACTTTTTTTATTTCCTCACAATATATAGCATAGAGTGGGAAAATAACTCTTCTTTTATCTCCAGCCTTGGATGAGAGATAGCATGGGGGATCATACCCTACTCTTCTTAGGTTCCTCACTGAGTACTCAAGCAAGCATAGGTGAAATTATCCAGGTATTTCATTTTGGACAGTGGAGGTAACAGGAAGATCCTAAGCTACCCTGTTCTATTCATTGGTCATTTTTTTCTGTTTTTTCAAAGCAGGACCATGTGATTTTTCTTACTCTGCTCAACTTTCACATTTGAAATGGAAGGCCACCCAAGGAGACATTTGGGAAATGAGAGAGTCTAGTCCCATTTGTGGAAAGGGATGCCTCTCAACATATATTTGCATGGGATGAGTAGAGACAGAAGAACTTCCCCAGTTTCCTGGACATTCCTTTACATGCTAAGTAAAGGATGAGTCTTAGAGTAGCTGATGGACATAAAGACCACAGAGTTCAATGAGAGTAAGAGGACAGAAGAATCACCAAGCTAGCATTTCTAGATTTTCAAGTGTGAATCTTGGTGGACAACAGCAATACTCCTCTCAAGCATAGGGAATGTATTACAAGCCTCAAAACCTTTACCAGCTGAGAATATTAACTGAACCAGAAAATATGTCTTATGCAAATACTTCCATAGAAACAAAGAAAGCAAGTTCAGAACCATAGCTTTTAAAAGTGCCTGTATAAACAAACCATTAAAACTTTTGATTTGCGTATTGCTTTGAAAATGAAGTTTGAAAGATTTGGTTGCTTCACCCAATAAGACTAGAACATTCATGCCAACTATAATTGAAAATACATTTTATGTGGCTGGAAACAAGTGATAGTCTAAAGTGGGACTTAAGTAGAATTAAGCAGGTATTAGGATTTGAAATGGCCTTCTGTGCAGGAGAGATTTACACCTTTAATTAGCCGTGTAAATCTGCATCAGTGCATTGATCCAGCTGTAATCAACAATCCCATGTGGTTTATGGTTGCAAATGAGGATTGCATTATTCAAGAAGAATGTCTGCCTTCAACATTTTAGCAGTGCCATATTTACACCATATTTGTGCATCAGGATACATGTTGCTCTTGCTGCATTTGCACACATGCAAGCGCACACGCACTCAGGTAGATAGGACACACATACTCTTTATTTCTATTTCTATTTGTTTCATTTCGTTTGATAAATAAGTGTAATGATAGCCACAGAGAATATAAAAGAAAGTCATCAGAAAGAGATTAAAATGGGAGTTCAAGAACTAGGGAAGTAGAAACACCTTTTCCCTTGTAGATCTGCTGTACCAAAGAAAAGCTAGGTCAAAAAGACTCTCTGCACCATCAGTAGCATTTAAGAAAAGAGACACACAGGGAAGCGGATTTACTTTGGAAAGCTTAAGCTATAAAGAAGGGTCTTGGCCATATCCAGATAGGCCTAACATGTGAGCTCCTATCTGAGTCCGGAGACACTTCTTACCTCTGGAACACAATTCCTAATGCTAAATCATGCTGTCCACTGCACAGTTCATCTTCAACGATCTGAATCTCAGGATACCCATAAGCCTTGGCCCACCCAAGTCTAAGAGCAATGCTACCTGTGATATCCCTCAATTCTCTCTCTCTCATTCAAGACCTTTAGTTCATCAAAATTTGGGAAGTGTGATGTCTTAATACCAGAGGAAATCAGTTCCATCTCAACCCTCACAGTACCTGCCATGACACAGGGGTTAGTTGTACGTCCACGGCCTGCCACCAAAGCCAAACATTTCAGCAGAAAGTCCCCTTACAAATTCTGCAGAAAGATTCCCAGGCCCTTATATGACAAATGGATCCCTTCAGGCCTAAATAACTCAAGCTTCCCCACCTGAATCTTAGGGTGCTTTGCTACTGAACCCAGATTTGCTCTAACAGCTCTACCAAAAGAAGGGTTGCTCCCTTTCTGGCATGATCAATACATCTAGGTTTGCACCCAGTCTTCCATATCATTCTGGGCAAGATCTCAGACCAGATGAACTGCACATTTGGAAACTTGGCGTGACTCTTACATACTTCAAGGTTGAGTTGGACACTGTGAGACAGTACAGTAGGCTGCCATAAGACAAGCTGTGGGACCTACATCAGTGGCTAAGGAAAATTCTTGGCAGAATGTAATTCACCAGAATGCAACTCACCTAAATTTCACCTGCAAGATGATTGCTCCCAGTAGGGCCTTTATTAGCTGGCTATCACAGCAGGTGTCAAGAAGTTTCAACATTGGTGGAAGCTAATGTCAGGAATGAAGGATAACTTGGGGGTATGGTTGATGTTCCTAAGAGCTTGGATGTGGTTTCAATTTGGAGGGAGGAGGTTGATTTATGCTTTTCATGCACCAGTCATTGCACCCTATCAAAGCCAGCTAAGCTAGTGAGCTAGACCATGCTGCACCCATCATACCTTCTAACACCCACAATGTGCTCTACTGCCTTCCCAAGTTGAACACCATCTGCGCCTCTCTTCTGGGCTGGTGAAAGCAACCCGGAAGTAAGAGTGAGTGCCATCAGCAGTGGAGGAGTCGCAAAAGGACACCTAGTTATGAGGTTCTTAGCTGGCTGCAACTCAAGCTTGATGGGCCTGCACCAGTCATTGCACCCCATCAGAGCCAGCTGAGGTACCTAGCCGGTTCTGCTGCTCTCCATCACATTTATTAACGCCCACCACCAGTCCTTCTTGGCTGACCATTGATCAGGCCTGCTTAGATGGGGATTTTGATGCAGCTGTCGTGTGTGGCCACTGAGGGGCAAAGTCAAAGGGCTTCACCTTTTCAGTGACCGGGGGGACAAGTGCAGTGCTAAAACAAACAAATAATTTCATCTGAAACTGGCAGGAGAACTGGATGGGCAACAGGAGGCTTGGGGGGGGGGCTTGGGGGGCAATCAATAGAGATTATATGGGACAGGGGAAGATTCAGCAGTGGGGGTGGACTATGCCTACAGAAGAGAAGGGAGGTTAGGTACTTTACACCTATCCTCCCTTCTAGCTCTATCCCCAGCCAATTGGTACCAGCCACCAGGCTACATGGTGGTGCTGCTGAACACCAGGTTGGCAAAAAGACCACTCTCATCCATGATATAATTCTGGATGAGGGTGCTCACTTGGCATGCATTACTAAGACTTAGGTGGGAGAAGAAGGAGGAGTTCCCCTGTCTCAAATGTGTCCCCTTGAGTACTTGGTCCAGCACCAGGGTTTCCTGGAGGGCCAGGGAGGGGATGTGCTGATAGTCTATAAGGATTCCATCTCCCTTTTACATGTTCCCTGTCCCATTGAGAGGAGGTCTTGAGGGACTGTATTGTGTGTTGTGCTCATGAGGCAGACTGAAGATTCTGTTGGTGTACCACCCAGCCTGCTGCTTACCAACAGTCTCCCTGCCTGAGCTGACAGAGGCGATCTATTGGTGCTGGGAGGCTTCAACATCCCTGCCAAGGCCACCTTGACATGGGCAGCTCAGGACTTCATAGCCACCACGACAACCATGGCGCTGTCTCAATATGTCATTGGTACAACTTACGAGAAATACCATATCCTCGATCTAGTATTCTTAATGGGATAGGAGGATGGTGGTTCAGATGTTGAGGGATTAACCTCATTGTCATGGTCGGACCATTTACTGGTAAAGTTTAGATTCTCTGCCACTGCTGCCCTCTGCACCACCCCCAGAGACTTATGATCCACCCCAAGAGACTTATGGATCCTGAAGGATTCCTGAATGGTCTGGGGGAGTTTCCAGGCAATATGGTTGGTGTTCCTAGGTCGCCTTGTGGAACAAAGAGATGGCCAAGGCGGTTGACATGATTGCACCTAAGCACCCTCTCCCAAAATGCAGAGCCGATAAGGCTCCATGGTATACAGAGGAGCTTCAGGCATTGAAGCGGGAGGGGTGATGGCTTGAGTACGGGTGGAGGACTGCGACTCTGACTGAACACAGCTTAGAGCCCATTATCAGGCCTATTCTGTGGGGATACAGGTGGTGAAATGGCAGTATTTCTCCAGTCATATTGCATCCTCAGAGTACCGACCAGCAGAGCTATTTCAACTGGGTAACCCATTGGATGTCCTGGACCACTCAGTGGCTCACTGTGGTGAATTTGCTGCCCACTTTGAGGGGGAAATTGCTCAGATTCTCAGAGAGTTAGATTCCACCATTGATACTGAGTCCAAGGTTGTGTCCAGTGTTCTGGGCTTAGGTCGCAATTTATTGGATGAATTTCAGTTGCTGTGATGCAAGGATGTGGACAGGGTGCTTGGATCTGCCCATGCCACCACTACACAACTCAACCCTTGCCCATCATGGCTAATAAAGGAATCTCTAGGGTGGGGGTTCTCACCTGGGTCCTGGAGATCATCAGCTCCTCATTGAGAGAGGGAGTGGTCCCTGCTCTGTTAAAGGAGGCACTCCCAAAAAAGCCTAATCTGGCCCCAAGGCTGGTGGTTAATTACTGCTCAGTGGCCAACATCCTTTATTTGGGCAAGGTGTTGGAGCATGGCTGAGAAACCCCAGGCTCTCCTGGATGAAATGGATTATCTAGATCCATTTCAATCAGGTTTTAAGATGGGTTATGGGATGGAGTGCCTTGGTCACCTGTGTGATTATCTTTGCAGGGAGAAAAGAGAAGTGTGTTCCTGTTGATCCTCCTGGACTTCAGCAGCTTTCAACACCATCAACCATGGTGTCCTTCTGGACAGATTGGCTATCATAGGAGTGGGAGGCACCATTCCACTCCTAGCTGGCTGTCCAGGTCCAGAAGGTGGTGCTAGGGGATAGATGCTCTGGCCCATAGTGGTTGTGTCATGGGGTTCCCCAGGGCTGTTTATTGCCCCCCCCATGCTACTTAATATCCACATTAAACTGCTGAGGGAGTTTGTTAGGAGGTTTGGGCTGAGAGGTCAGCAATATGCTGACAACACTCAGCTCTACCTCTCATTCTCCACCAATTCAGGTATGGCAGTCTCCGTTCTGAACTCATGCCTGGGCTCAATAATGAACTGGATGAGAGTCAATAAACAAACTCAATCCAGAAACGTCAGAAGTGTTGTTGTAGAGGGCCATTCCCCTACCCTGGGATTGCACTCCCCCAAGGGACAGGGTCTGCAGCTTGGGGGTATATTTGGACCCGGTCTTATGCTGGAAGGCCAGGTGGACTTGGTGGCCAGGGGTGCTTTTTTAACAGCTTTTTACAGCACCTAAAATATATATATCTGTAAATAAATAAATAAATTTAGTACTGAATTCCAAGTGCTTCTGAACTAGTCACTGCATCCAAACAGGATAAGTTTGGATTAGCATTACAGGTGAATGACACAGTGATCTTTGAAGATTGGACCATTATTCAGGTGTGAAAATCAGAAACAGATCAGGGTGGAAATGGCCAGGTCATTTCATTGTGGCAGTATTCAGTTGCAGAACTGCCAGTATGGGCTTTAAGATCTTACATGCTCTTCAGAGGAGAATCTGCATGGCAGTTGTTCCATCATGTAGATGGGTTATTTTTTATGAAGTTTTCCGTTTTGTAGGGTGACCTCAGGTGCCCTGAAGGCAGCAAGGCATTAGCAGTTTTAAATTTGGGACACACTCATTTCATATTGGTGCAGCATCCACAGCAGCTGCTCTGGAGTATGGAGAGGACCAAATTAAAAAACATGGAAGGTGGTCATCCCCTAGATATTGCTTGGATGTGCACCCTTTTCCACAGTGTGGTGACATTTGTTTTTTATTCTATTTCAGGTTCTGAGCTCCTGTTGGAGCAGAAGCCTGTTCTGATGTTTAGCCTTAGTTTTATATATTGGGCAGCCAAATTTGCATACTCTCACTAACTCTTGAAAAGTGTTATAAGATGGGTTCAACATGTGGCCCCATGCTGGCTTAAAAATGAACACATCTAAATAATGAACAACCTAACAAAATTGTACCCTGCATTACAAAGAGGAGCGGAAGCTCTCAAAAGCAGAACAAGATATTGAATACTGACATATTTTGGCAATTTATTCTGCCAAAGTCTGCCAGTGGAAGCTAAGACTCATGGATAGAGATGGAAAAAATGTTCCATTATTTGTTATTTGTTTTGTTATATAACAAAATGAATAACAAAAATTGTGATGAAATTGGAACGAATCGAACAGAACCATGAAATTAGGTTCCTTACGTTTTGTTTTTGTTAATGGTGACGTGCAATGAAATGAGCTGTTTTTAAATGTTAAAAAATGTCCTGAATATCCATAAAAACCCAGCGATATTTATTCTGCCTGATAATACCTACCGGGGGGTGGGTTCCTTAAAATGTGCATTTATGTCTTTTCTCAGATCGCTGTATTTTTTTTTCCTTTAAGGGTAGTTAGGGGACATTGACCCAAAATGGCTCCCAGATGCCTAATATTGATTTCTTGGGTATTAAAACGCCCTGGACATCCGTAAAAACACAGTGATAATTATTTGAAATTATTACCTACCAGGGGGTTGCAGTCCTTAAAACGTTTGTTTTTGTCTTTCTCCCATCGCGATGTATTTTTTTCTTTTCCCTTTAAGGATGACACAAAATGGATTCCAGCCACAAGATGGATGCAAGCCATGTGATGGGATCATGTAAATTATTGGACAATTTCAACCAATAGCATGCCCAGGTTGCAGACTGGGTAGGTGTGGCAGCCACAGAGGGCATAAAAAGCTTTGGCAGCCCCCATCCTCCTTGCAGTCTACGGTGGGACTTACAGTGGGATTGCTGTCTCTGCGACTCGTTACTTTAGGCCAGGCAGGCAGGTGTGTGTCTCTGTGTTCCTGCTGGCTGCAGCCTGGCTCTTAGGGGAAAGAAAGAAGAGATTTCTCTTGCAGCCTCCCTGTGTGTGCGCGTACCTCTCGGTGAGTACCCTCTCCTGCCCCGCAGTGCAGTCACTCTGTGGCTGCTTTGCGCCCTAGCAATGCCCACCGCTGCCTTTGCAGCCTCCCTGCGTACCTAGTCTATACTGTGTTTCTCCCAGCATCATTTTTTTAGTGTTTTCCCTCTGGTCTGGGGCATTGGGGGACGTCCGTGCACAGAACTGGGTCAAACAATGTGTACTGGATGATACACAATTCCTGGAGAATGCTGTCATTGACAAAATGATGGAACAAATGGTATTCACCTGGTGCCTTTTTTGGCCCAACTCCCAATGGGGAGACTCTCACCTTCAGTGCTGGTGGTCTGCAAAAAGGACCAGCCGCCCTTCCAGCTAAAACATCTATTTCAATTTTTATTTGAGTACATACTCAAAGCCTTCTACTGACTTTAAATTGCCAGTCATGGTAGTTGCTGTTTTCCTTTGCAAATGGATTTTAAAACCAAAACTAAACTCTTCAGTCAAATTTCTGGCTCCTTCCTTCTCTGGTTAGCCTTGCAATAACTGTTCTAGGACCTTCAACTTAATTGGGCTGGGGCCCTTTTGGATGATTAGCTGGTGCTGATGGGGGCTTCTTTACTCCTCCCCAGACCTTGTTTCATTTGGACAGGAGATGGCATTGCTGTGTCTTGTATGCTGTGTGGGTGTTGACGCAACTGCTGCAGGTAAAGTAGACACTAAAATATAGCTGCCCTCTCCCTCCGCTGCCTGGACATTCCCTTCTGGGCTGCTTGGCTCATCTACTCTTCTTATAGCTGCCAATTCAGCTGCTGGTATTATGTCTTCCATCTGGGTCCTTGCCTCTGACAGCTGGCCAACCACCTAACCAGGCACTTGCCTCATCATGTCCCTTATAACAATGGGCAAAGCCACCACTGAACATACACCAGAAGCACCAGGCCACTCACTCTTGAATCCCAATACATGACATCATTACTTCACCCATGTGCTTCCATTCTGCCATATGGTGAGGCTTTGCCTCTCTACAAGAACTTCTAAAAGTGGATGACCCCCTGCCTCATTTGCTAAGGCCTGCTCCTTCTCCCATTCACTCAGTTTTGCTAAACTTGCCCTTTAGTTGGTGATGGCCACACGCCAACTCCTTGTATGCTGTTGGCTTGCAAAGAGAACAGAGATTTATGTAAGCTCTCTCTGTCTTGCCTTCCCCAGCCATGACATAGTTCACCTGCTTCCATTCTTTCTGAGCAGGCTGGCAAAAGATCTCCATGAGATAGCAGTGCACCTTGTAGAGCAGCCCATACTGCATGTAGTGGTGAGAACTTGGGTGGCTATAGCAAAACTACATTTTGCCCATGTATCACAAGCTGTCCCTAAGTGCCTTTGGGCCTTTATACACAACCCCTAAACTCCGCAGCAAATGGCTGCAAACTCCGGACCTTACAAGTGTTTTCCCACCAGCTCCGGAGTTTGCAGGAAATTAAGTGCGACCCCGCCCACCTAAGCGCGACCCAGCTGCACTTTCTTGTACCTGCTTGAGGTGGGTGAAAATCCCCAGGTCCAGATTTAATCTGGTCAGTGCGGGGCTCTCCTGGCTTCTGTTTGTGTTTTTTTTCCCTCCCGCCCCTTTAAGAGAAGAGGTGGGAGGAAAAAAAGCAAGCAGAAGAGAAACAGAAGAGAAACGGAGCTCCGGGAATCTCCTCCAGGTGAGCTGCATTTTTTCCTCTCTTTCTCCGGTGGGGAGGAAGGAAGAGCAATGAACCCCTAAGATCGCTCAGCGATCCACCTCGGCCCGGCCTGTTCGGCAGGCGCGAGCGCACTTGCTTCGGGTCGCCACCCCTCGAGAGGCCCGAAAAACGAGTACTCGAAATCGGGCTTTCTCGGTGGCGGCCCCTAGCCTCTGGAACTCCATCCCCTCTGAAGTGCGCTCTGCAGAGTCCCTGCTGGCCTTCCGGAAGGCTTTAAAAACCCATCTATTCCGGGAGGCCTTTGGCGATCGTTATTAATTTTTTTTTCCGCCATCGTATTGCATATTGCCTATAATGTTAGGTTTTAATTATTCGTTGAGGTGCCTCTAGGTTTTATTTTGTATGTAATGCTGTATTATTTGTCTCTTAATGCATATTGTATTTTGTTCTGCTTCTGTAATACCTGTAGTCCATTGTTGTAAGCCGCTTAGAGTTCAAAATTGAAGATAAGCGGGATATAAATATAATAAATAAATAAATAAATAAATAAATAAATTTGGTCCGAATTTAAGGGGCCAGCGGATCTTAGGGGTCGTGTGAAAAGGCCCTTTGTCTTACTTGAAGTCCAGGTCGAGTTGTTCCTCACATTGAGCAAGTTGTCTTTCAAGTGCCGTGGAAAATGGAGAAATAATATTTTACGTTTAATACAGAATCCAAGATGTGATATTTGCTCTTTCCAATTTGAAGTACCACTATATTTCATAATGCTTATTTCTGCCCAAGTCAAACAGGACCTTTCAAATAAGGTACATTCCTTCATTTCACCTGATCTTTTTGTGTATTATTAGCTAATTCAGATTTGCTGCCTGAAAGAGAATATGTTATCACTGCTTTTTTATACTTAATCCTGCTTTTCCAAAAGCTCTCTTAAAACTTTTTTTCATCTCCTAAAGCAGGGGTCCTCAAAGTTTTCAAACAGTGGGCCGGTCCACCACTAGCCAGACACCGCTGGGGGCCGGATCACAGTCCAAAAGCAGCTGCGGAGGCTGGCTTGCTCACAAAACAGGGGGTAGGTGGTGGGTTGCAATTGGTCCCAGGGGCCGGATTCAGGACCTTGGGGGGGCCGCATCCGGCCCTGGGGCCTTAGGTTGAGGACCCCTGTCCTAAAGGGTAACTTTGATATAATATATAAAAAAGTCATTCTGTGACTTTAGATAAACATGCTTTTGTCTTTCTCATTGTTGGGCATGAAAGTCACCTTCAGCTCTGGAAAACAGCATACATTGGGGGCATTTGTCTAGTCTTGAAATGGTCTCACATCCCCATATCAGCTTTCACTAACTTCCTCCCTTGAGGTCTATTATATGCATGCCTGTAGAGTCACCCGTCTCAACATCTTACCAGCATAAGCTCATGCTCCTTCAGGACCTAATTTGCCTGCATTCAGTCTCTTCTAATTATGGCTGCTGACCCAGTGGAAGTTGATCACTGCTAATTAGTACATTATGAGGAAATAACCTATTATCTAGAAATGCTTTCCATATTGCTTCTAAAATGCTCAGTGTTAAATTGCTAAAGCGCTTGCTTTTTAAAAATTTCCACACACGCACACGCACACACATGGTAGCACAGACTACTTGAGGACTGAAAAAAAATATGTGTGTGACTTTAATCATGGAAATACTCTATGGGCATGTTCAAAGTCTTCAGTTTGGCTCCCAAATGTAGGTATCTTAAAGCTGAAATAAACCTCAGAAGAATCCAGAAAGGACAAACTCTTACAGCTGTGCTCTGAATTCTATTATTTCTTCCAGAGCAAAGAATATAACAAAATAATACATTACACTGTGTTGCCATTTAATGGTGGCAACAGCTGGCATATCAGGCAGCAGCTGAATCCACTGATGCTTGAAGAAGCCCACTATGGTCCACCTGATCTTTCTCTAAATCTTTTTCAGCAGCAAGAAGGAAAAGTGTATCCAAAAATCGTAGCAAACATATGTGCTGCATCTAGATGAATTAGACTTCTCATGATCTGCCAAAACTATGACATCCTCAGTTTTACCACTCTATACTCAAACTTTTTGATTTCTATATTGACCATCTGGTGATGTATAACCATTTGTTTGGTTTCTTGCAATGAACTAATACAGTAGGACCCTGGTATCCACTGGGGGTTGGTTCCAGGCCTTCCCATGTATAATGAAAAAACATTGATAAGAGAGAACACCATTTTCCCCCACCCCCAAACCTCTGCTGTTTTGTGACAGTAGCTTGCTTTACGACTGCTGTTTGTGACAGTAGCTTGCTTTACGGCTGCTGATTTATTTATTTATTTCCTCTACCAACTGTGGATAACTGAATCAGTGGTGAATGAATCAGTGGATACGGGGTTGGCTTTGCTGAGCTGCATGGCCAGTACATATATCTTATTTATTTTATTTATTTATTTATTTATTTATATAGCTTGTATGCCGCCCACTACCCAAAGGTCTCTGGGCGGCTCACAATCAAAATGGACAATTAAAACATCAAAATACAATATAATTAGAATAATAAAAACATGTAAATGCAATAAATAAATACGATACATTAAAAACACCACTAAAATTGCCATCAGGACCCACAATCATTAGTTAAAAAACTTTTGGAACAGGAAGGTTTTTACCTGGCGCCGAAATGTTAGCAACGTCGGTGCCAGGCGAGTCTCATTTGGTAGGGCATTCCATAGTCTGGGGGCAGTTGCTGAAAAGGCCCTTTTCCTGCAAGCCATCCCCTTCACCTCCTTAAGGGATGGCTCTTTCAGGAGGGCCCCTGACTAGATCTTAATTGCCGGGTAGGTTCATATGGAAGGAGGCGGTCCTTCAGGTATCTAGGTCCTAAGCCGTTTAGGGCTTTATATGTCAAAACAAGCACTTTGAATTGGGCTCGGGCAGCAACTGGTAACCAATGAAGGTTATACAGAATCGGCGTGATGTGTTCCTTGGTGGCCCTACCACTCACCAGCCGTGCAGCACGATTCTGAACCAGTTGCAATCGCCGAACCGTCTTCAAAGGCAGCCCCACGTAAAGCGCATTGCAGTAATCAATATGGGATGTTACCAGTGCATGCGTAACTGTCATAAGGCTCCGTTCATCCAGGTAGGGGCACAGCTGATATATATTCCGCAGCTGGAGAAAGGCGCCCCTGGCCACCGAGTCCACCTGGGCTTCCAGAGTTAGACCGGGGTCCAGGAGCACCCCCAAGCTATGGACCCTGTCCCTTAGGGGGAGTGCAACCCCATCCAGGACAGGGAAGTGGCCCTCTAACCTGGCTGACGAAGCACCCACTAACAGCACTTCCGTCTTGTCTGGATTGAGTTTCAATTTATTAACCCTCATCCAGTCCATTATCTGGTCCAGACACAAGTTCAGAACAGAAACCGCCTCACCTGGATTGGTGGAGAACGAGAGGTAGAGCTGAGTATCATCAGCATATTGCTGACTCCTCAGCCCAAACCTCCTGATGACCTCTCCCAGCGGTTCCATGTAGATGTTAAACAGCATGGGGTTTAGTATTGAGCCCTGTGGAACCCCATGACGTAAACGCCATGGGGCAGAGCTACTATCCCCCAGCACCACCTTCTGGACACGGTCAGCCAGGAAGGATCGGAACCACCGCAAAGCGGTGCCTCCAACTCCCAACCTGGCCAGCCTATCCAGAAGGACACCATGGTCGATGGTGTCGAAAGCCGCTGAGAGGTCCAGGAGTATCAACAGGGTTGCACTCCCCCTGTCTCTCTCCCGGCAAAGGTCATCGTACAGGGCGACCAAGGCAGTCTCTGTTCCAAAACCCGGCCTGAAACCAGATTGAAATGGATCCAGAAAATCCGTTTCATCCAGCAGCGCCTGGAGCTGTCCGGCCACCACCCGCTCCAACACCTTGCCCAAATAAGGGAGGTTCGCTACTGGTCGGTAGTTAACCACCAGTCCTGGGTCCAGGTTGGGTTTTTTAAGGAGTGGTCTAATTACTGCCTCTTTTAAGGCAGCAGGGACCACTCCCTCTCTTAGAGAGGCATTTACAGCTTCCTGGACCCAGGTGCGAACCCCCCCTGGCAGATCTTACAATTAGCCAAGAAGGGCAAGGGTCGATCAGCGTGGTGGTGGAACGGACAGAGCCAAGCACCCTGTCCACATCCTCGGTCTCAACAATTGAAACTCATCCAATAACACTGGACCTAAGCCCGGTGCACTGGACACATCCCTTGATACTGTACCAATAGTGGAGTCCAGTTCACTGCGAATCTGAGCAATTTTTCCCTCAAAGTGAACAGCAAACTCCTCACAGCGTGCCGCCGAATGGTCCTGGGCCTCCACCCTATCTCCTGGCTGAACAAGTTCCCGGACCACCCGAAACAGCTCCGCTGGACGGCACTCTGAGGAAGCTATACGGTTGGCGAAATACTGCCTTTTCGCCAACCGTATAGCCACGGAATAGGCCCGATAGTGGGCTCTAAGCCGTGTTTGGTCAGACTCAGTGCGATATTTTCTCCACTTGCGCTCCAGCCGTCTCCCCTCCCGCTTCATTGCCCACAACTCAGATGTATACCAAGGAGCTGTCCAGGCTCTGCATAGGGGGAGAGGGCGCTTAGGTGCGATCATGTCAACTGCCCGTGTCATCTCCCTATTCCATAAGGTGACCTGAGCTTCGACAGGAGCGCCGACCATGTCAGCTGGATAATCCCCCAGAGCTTTCAGGAAACCATCCGGATCCATTAGTCTCTGAGGGCGGATCAACTTAATGGATCCCCCACCCTTGCAGAGGGTTGGAGTAGCTAATAGCCTAAACTTGACCAGGAAGTGGTCTGACCATGACAATGGAGTCAAAGCCAACCCCTCCACATCCAAACCACCATCCCCCAGTCCCGTTGAGAAGACTAGGTCCAGAGTATGGCCCTTCTGGTGTGTTGGACCGATGACATGTTGAGACAGCCCCATGGTTGTCATGGCGGCCATGAAGTCCTGAGCTGGGGGCACTTCCGCCCATGACAAGATGGCTGGGTGATCCAGCAGCTCCGCTTAATGAGAAGAATAAAACTTGAAATACTGTCTTTAAATGATACCAAAATCGTGAGTAAACGATCATAAATCTTTGGGGAGGACAGGTTGAAAACTGTGTATTTTCAAGGAGAGATAACAATGAATTCCTGAAGCAGTGATTTACTTTCGCTTTCTGCCGAAGTCACGTCCCAGGCAGACGGACTGTGAGAGACTGTTTTTTTTTTTTTGCTTTGAGGCTAGAAAGAAAAGAAAAAAGCGTACTTACTTGGTTTTTCTGCATGCCACCCAAGAAAAAGGGTCCTACTGTGATAAAAAAAGTGGGTACGCAAACCCTCGGACGCCACGTATCAACGTGCTCGTCTTGAAAGAGCAGAAGCTGTTGTTGAAGCTGACACAATGGCGTCTGATTCTGGCAAGTTGCCAGCACACCAGCCGAATTTTTCAAGGAGTTCAAAACTTGAAAGCAGAAGTCAGCTCCCTTATTAAATCAGCCCTAAAAGATGTAACTTCTACTATCGAAGACCGTTTCCAGTCCTTATCATCACAGAATAAAGACCTAAGGAAGGACCTGTTACAAGAAATACAGACCCTGCAGACACAGGTATCTAATAATGGCATTGAACTGAAAAAATTAGCAGGAGAAATCAATCAAGTTCAAACTCTAGCCTCCAAGAACGAAAGTGTTATCGCTGCGCATGAAGAAGAGATTGATGCCTTACAGCGGAAACTTATCTATATGGAAGATTATTCTCGTAGGTCTAATCTGAAATTAATTAATTTTGAACTCCAGGATAAAAAAGAAATGAAGAAAGAAATCCTCGTTTGGCTTAATTCTATCCTCCCCCAACACCTTGCTGAGACCGACATTGAAAGGATACACTATATAGGTAGTGCTAAGACAGCTACTTCAAGACCAATTCTCATTAGATTTACTTCCTATGCCATGAAAGAACAACTGATGTCAACTCTTAGGGCAAAGCCTGACCTGCTGAAGCGTGAGGGAAGAGTTCTACAAGTTTACCAGGATATCTCCAGGGAGACTTTTGAATGGAGGAAAACTATGAGACCTGTAACAATTGCTCTGAGGAACAACAACTACAGATATAACTGGGGATTCCCGATCTTTCTTAAGGTGTGGAAGGGTCCAACTCTACACAAAATTTATCCTTTGGAAGAAGGTGAACAACTTCTCAAGGCATGGAACATTCAAATCGAAGAAGAATAGAGAACTCCAAATTCAGCGTCTGCAGTGAAGACAGTGTCACCCTTTAACTCTTTAAATCTTTCAATGAGAAAGCAAATGGAGACCGATTTGAAGAGCATTGCACTACAGAAGACAGCCCTCCTTTCTCTCTCCTCCTGTCTCTCCCTTCCCTTCCCTCCTGTTTTTCCCCCTTTTTTTTCTTAGCCCATTCTGTTTCATTTTGTTTATATTTTGACTTGCCCGTCCCATAATTCTCCACTCCCTTCCTGTTCCTTATCCCTTATCCCTTATTCTTTCTTAGCATATCTTTCCTTTTCCCCTCTATTTTTTTTATATTTTTATATTTTTTATTTTTTATTTTTTTATTTTTTTATTATTTTTTATTTTTTATTTTTTAGTATTTTTTATTATTTTATTTTTTTGGTCCTTTTTTGGGGGGGGAGGGGACTGAGGGAGGAAAAGAGGTGAATAGAAGGATCTTAAGATTCACATTATCATGTTATCTTTTTATTACATTCTTTCTTTTCAACTTTCCACGTATATAACTGTAAGCAAGACTAGACAGTGCCAACGCTAATTTAGAGCTTCTGAATCATTATTAGCCATCAGGAAGTGTACGGGTGCCTTCCCCCTCCCTCCTATAAGGGCGCATACAGGTTGTGTATGAGAGCCAAGAGGATGGGAGAACAGAAAATAAATGTAGGTGGTAGGGTTTGGGTAATCATTGTTTTTTTCTTTATTATATGTAATGTTTGTTTGTATATATGCACAAAGAGACCGTTCCAGATCGATAATAGAATGAAAATATGGGTAGACTGTTGAAATTAGCTACATTGAATGCCAGGGGTCTAGGAACTGTCACGAAGAGAAACAGAATAGAGTCATTAATTAAGAAGAATAAACCGGACATCGTCTTTCTTCAAGAAACACACCAAGCGAAAGATGGCCAAAACGAACTGAAACTACCCAACATCAACATCTATGAGAAAAGTTTTGGTACATCTAAAGCAAGGGGGGTAGCAATCTTAATATCAAAGCACTGTGATTTTATTGTTGAAAAAACTGTGAAAGATTTGGAAGGTAGATATATTATTCTTCAGGCCACAATTGGTCTAGAACAATATACACTGATAAATGTTTATGCACCAAATGCTAATCACAACCTGTTTTACAAAGAGATATGGGAGCAGATAGAAAAGGTACAGAAAGGACATGTGATTTTGGCAGGAGATTTCAACATGGTTATGGACAAAATAAAAGATAAAACAATGACTAGGAAGGTAGACTGGAGGGCTAGACATACAATCTTAACAAAATTCATCGCAAATACAGGATTAAAGGATGTTTGGAGAGAATTAAAGGGCGATGAAAGAAAATTTACTTTTTATTCATCAGCCCACAAAGCTTACTCGAGAATAGATTTTATATTTGTCTCACAAAGTTTGTTATCTAAAGTTGTAAATACAAATATAGAATTGATAAAAACTTCTGATCATGCTCTAATGTCTGTTGAAATAGAAAATAAGAAGAATTATAAGGAAGCTAGAAGGTGGACAATAAACCCTAGAATTTTTCAAACCCCAGATACAGTACAAAAAATACAAAGAGAATGGCTAGAAACCTGGAATATCAATGAAGAAGGTGGTGGTCAAATAGGAGTTATCTGGGACACTCTGAAGGCAGCGGCTAGAGGTTACATAATAAAAGAAAGTGCTATTATAAAAAGTCGAGATCAGCAAAATAAAAAATATTGAGGCTACTATAGCAGACCTTGAATCTCAATTTTTTTAACCAAAGACAAAAAAATTTAATTCAGGTTGAGGCCAGGAAAAGGGAATTAGAAGATATAGATCTACAACAAACCCAAAGAAATCTACTATATTTGAAAAGAAACTTTTCGAATACAGTAATAAAAACTCCAAGATGCTAGCAAAATTAGCACAGAAAAGGAAAGAAAAAGCATGATAGGAAGGATAAAGGATTTAAGCGGCAATATTTCTACTCAAATGAAAGAAAAATTAAAAGCTATTCAAGAATTTTATCAAAACTTATATACAGCCAATAGAAGTAGTAAGGAAGTTATGGAACAATATATTGACAAAAACCTAAAAGTAAGACTAGCGGAAGAAGACAGGCTTGAAATGGAAAAAGCTATTAAAGAGGAGGAGATAGAGGATGTTATAAATAAGCTAAAGAATGCCAAAACTCCAGGAGATGACGGATTGGGACCAGAATTTTACAAGGTATTCAAATCAATGTTAATTCCTAAGTTAAAGAAGCTTTATAATGAGATATTGGAGGCGAGCAAGTTCCTTCCTCCTGAAACATACCTCAACTATTTTAATTCTCAAGCCTAATAAAGATCCAATAGATGTTGGATCTTACAGACCAATATCACTTATAAATCAAGATGCCAAGATTTTTACAGCAATTCTAGCCAAAAGAATGTACACATTTATAGACAAATATATTAAAGAAGACCAAACGGGCTTTATCAAAGGTAGACAAATGTCAGACACTGTAAGAAGAGTTTTGAATGTTCTTTATGAGATGGGAAGATCACAGGACAAAGCATGCATTTTGTCTCTAGATTTATTTAAAGCCTTTGATTGTGTCCAATGGCCTGCGTTAAAACTTTTATTAGTGAAATGGGGATTTGGCGAAAAATTTCTAAGTGTAATAAACCAACTCTATTCTCATAGCACCTCATCAATCATTGTTAATGATGGGATGACAGAAAAAATTACCCTAGGCCGAGGAACAAGACAGGGATGTCCTTTATCACCAGTTCTGTTTTGCATAGTGATAGAGCTACTAGCTAATGCAATAAGGGAGGACCAACTTATTAAAGGTATGGGTAAGGAAGGCAAGATAAAAATCAGTTTATTTGTGGACGACACTTTGTTAACAATAAAAAATCCAGTAGAAAATATATTAAGAATAAAAGCACACCTAAAGGAATTTGGTGAAACAACCGGATTATGTGTCAACTGGCAGAAATCAGAAATCATGCTTTTCAATCAGGATAATCGAGACATGGAAGAGATCTCCAATCACGAACTGAAAGTTTGTAAATGTATAAAATACCTAGGGATACTTTTAGATAAAGACATTAGTAAAACGAAAGAACGAAATTACACAAAAATAAAGGAAGAGATTAGAAATAAATTACAAAATTACTCCAAATTAAACTTATCATGGTTTGGTAGAATAGCAATGGTAAAAATGAAAATACTTCCTAAAATAAATTTTCTTTTAGAATGTTACCTATTCAATACACAGAAATTGAAATTAAAGTTTATCAAGATCTTTTAAATAAATTCTGCAATGGTGGAAAAAAAGCAAGAATAAATAAAAGCTTATGGTACAGATCTCAAAAAGAGGGAGGTATAGGCATACCTAATCTTAGAATGTATTACATAGCTAATCAGCTTAGCTCCCTGGGGGAAATACTATTTAAACCTCAAAAACTAATATGGTGGGAACTTCAATCAGAGGAACTGAATGAAGACATAAATAAATATGTGTTTAGTTTCCCCCCAAAAAGGAAAAGTTACCCAATTAAAAATCCTCTTCTAAGTTCCCTATTGCTCACTTGGAAAAAGTATGGAAAGAAATTGATACAGGAAGGTTCCCCGCTTGGTGCGGTGATAGATCAGATAAATTTCCCCACGAACATGAAGAAATTGGGAGATTTATTTAAATTAAGGAAAGTGGCAAGACTAAAAGATTGGATTAAAAAGATGACATCAAAACAAGAAATTAAACGTATTCTGCAAACTCAGGAATTGTCGTGGTTGAATTACACCCAGTTAGAAAGCTGGACGAAAGAATGGATTAGGAGAAATACACAACTTAGAGGATATACAAAATTTGAGCAATTTCTGACAACATATGAATCAGAGAAAGGAAATACAGGGAAAGGAACAGTTGGCAAATTATATAAAATAATTCAAGATTCATTTGAGAATAGGAACAGGACACAATAAGAGAGCTATGGAAACAAGACATAGAGAAATAAATAAATAATGATGAATGGAAAAGAATTTGGAATTTGAGGATTTTTACGGTCATTATCAGTCAGAATAAAAGAAAACTACTTCAAACTAGTTTTAAGATGGTATATGACTCCAGTCAGAATGAATAGAATGAATCCAAAATATTCTAAGCTCTGCTGGAAATGCGAAAAAAAGATAGGTACCTATTTTCATTTATGGTGGGAATGTGAAATAGTTCAAAAGTTTTGGCAAGAGATTATTGAGGAGATAAGAGAAATACTACAAACTGATATTAAATGTGTACCGGAAATTGCTTTGTTATCATTATCATCTATCAATGAATATGATGTGAAAACTAAAGAATTAATACCAAATCTTATGACAGGAGCTAGACTGATTATTGCTAGGAACTGGAAACTGAAATCAGACCTTAAAATTGCTGAATGGTATAAGGAAGTGTGGGACATAGCACTAAATGATAAACTATCTTGTAATATAAAAGTTTTGAGAGGTGAAATAAAAAAAAGATACTTTCTATGATGTTTGGGGGAAATTTATAGATCATGTACTATTAAAAGGGAAAGGGATACAACCAACTTATAACCCAACACAGTTCTGGCGTAAAGGACCTTAAGAAGCCTATTGGAAGAAAAAGAAAAAAAAAAGATGAAGAAGAAAGAGAAGATGCAAGAATACTGGACGGTTTCTTGGGGGTGTGGGGCACTTTGTACTGTTTATGATTGTCTATTACTGTTTTTATATATAATTGTTTATCATTGTTATTTTGTCTTTTTTTTATGTTCAATAAAAATTTTTTTTTAAAAAAATGAAGTCCTGAGCTGCTCCAGTTAAGGTAGCCTCGGCATGGATGTTGAGATCCCCCAGTACCAACAGTCTGGGGGTCTTCAACACCAGGTCCGAGACCACCTCTGTCAGCTCAGGCAGGGAGACTGTTGGTACGCAGCAGGGTGGGCGGTACACCAACAGAATCCCTAATCTGTCTCGTGAGCCCAACACACAATACAGGCCCTCCAGACCTTTTCCCAAAGAGACAGGAAGCCTGGCCAAGGAGATAGAACTCCTATAGACTATAGCAACTCCCCCTCCCCGGCCCACCGGGCGACACTGGTGCAGGACTGAGTACCCAGGTGGGCATAACTGGGAAAGGGGAACTCCACCCTCCTCTCCCACCCAGGTCTCAGTAATACATGCCAGGTCAGCACCCTCATCCAAAATGACATCATGGATGAGGGTGGTCTTATTTTGTACTGACCTGGCATTTAACAACAGCACCATGTGGCCCGTGGGCTCGCTGACATGGTCACCTGATTCCTTCTGGCTAGGAGTGGGACCAGAAGAGGGGATAGATGTAAGATATCTAACCCCTCTTCTCCTACGTGGGCATGTTCCACTCCTACCACCATACCTTCCCCTACCCAGCACAATTTCAATGGCTGCCCCCTCCATTGCCCTCCCCCCTTCCTGTTCCCTCAGTTCCATTGTGGGTCCCTACCACCTACACCTAGTGGCAAAAAACAAAATTAGCAAACAAAAACAAAAACAAAAGCACCCAACAATTGGACCTCATCAGCCCACCTCTTCCTCCCCCTCAGATCGGCACTGCATCTAAAAGTTTTTTTAAAAAAGGCAGTGAGGCACACTGACAGGACTTGAGGGGCCCCAGCAAGGGTTACACCGGCTGGCTCAGATGGTCCGGGAGGCCAGAAGTTGATGCTGGATTCCAGCCAGTTCAGGAGACCTCAGAGGTATTTGTGCTCTCACACAGCCCCTCCCCTCTTGACGCTGCAGATTCACCCTGTTGAGCTTCTGCCACCAACCCAGCAGAGAGACGCAGGTGGATGTCAGTCTGGAAGGGCTGTGGAGCACCCTTGCCAACACTCACCGGTCTTCACGGGGCCCAGCAAGGGTTACACCGGCTGGCTCAGATGGTCCGGGAGGCCAGAAGTTGATGCTGGATTCCAGCCAGTTCAGGAGACCTCAAAGGTATTTGTGCTCTCACACAGCCCCTCCCCTCTTGACGCTGCAGACTCACCCTGTTGAGCTTCTGCCACCAACCCAGCAGAGAGACGCAGGTGGATGTCAGTCTGCAAGGGCTGTGGAGCACACTTGCCAACACTCAGCAGCCTTAAGGGGGCCCAGCAAGGGTTACACCGGCTGGCTCAGATGGTCCGGGAGGCCAGAAGTTGATGCTGGATTCCAGCCAGTTCAGGAGACCTCAGAGGTATTTGTGCTCTCACAAATCTTGTGAGTAGAGATGGGCACAAAATGCCAAAATGGCATTTCGTGGTCATTATTCGGGACCTGGGGTCCGCTTCGTTCCGTTTCTTCATTTTTCGGGTGCGGCAAGCTGCGGCCACAGGGAGCCTTCCCGGGCTTGGCGCCACTGGAGCCGGTGGCATGCAGGCCGGTAGAGCATTCCCACGGCTGCGGGGAGCCCTACTGGGGCTGGGGCAAGCCTCCTGGGAGAGCCATCCCACAGCCACAGGAAGCCCTCTCGGGGCCGGGGGCCGACAGAGCCGGTGGCAAGCCTGCCAGCAGCAGAGCAATCCTATGGCCATGGAGAGTCCTCCTGGAGCCGGGTGCTGCTCCAGTCACCACCCCCAACAGGCCACCATCCCTGGAGCACTGCCAAGCACCATCCTCCCTTGGGCCTCCTCCCCAAGGACCAATCCACCCGCCATCCACCCCCCCCGTCGGGTCACTACACCCAGAGCCCCGCACAGCGCCACCCTAACTGGGGCCCTTCTCCCTGGGAACTACTCCGCCCTGGGAGCCGCCGCCCCAGCAGACCGCCGCCCCGCACCCCCCTGGCCTAGACCCAGGAAACCTGTGGGGGGTGCTGCTGCACTCCCCTGTGCTCTAACGACGCCCTCTACTCCGGCTTCCAAGCCGGCTGCACCATTGCTGCTTCGCCACGTGGCTGAGATCTTGGAGCCCAGCCCATAAGGGCTCGGATCCCACCTCTTCTTGTGAGATTGGCAAAGTCTCACATCATTGGCTGCAGTGGGGCCGGGCAAAGAGGCTCCGCCTGGCCCAGGCCCCTCTCGCCGTCCTCTGCTTGTTGAATGACAGCCCAGTGGGCTGTCATTCACCAATTGGAGATGGCTGGACAGGGGGCTGGGATTTCACCTCTGTGTACGGAGGCGGGATCCCAGCCCCCTCTCGCTGCCCTCCACTGCTGCATTATTCATCGTGCATGCGGAGCGACGGCAATAACAGAAACGAACAGAACCAAAGAAAATTTTCTTGGTTCTGTTCGGTTTGAGCCTGCCCCATCACAACAGTTGTTATTTGTACCATTACGTAACAGAACGAATAAAGGAGAACGGTAACGATAAAATGGCCATTTCGTGCCCATCTCTACTTGTAAGGTAAAGGTAATATTTGGGGTGTTTTACCCATTGCCCACCTATAGCGTTATTCAGTTTCTGCCAGACCATTTTCATTTTCCCTGGATGCCTTGCCCCCTGCCAGTATCTCTTTGCAGAAGTTGCGACCAAAGTATGCTCACACCTGGGTAAGAATGCTCTCTTGTACTTTTCTATCATGCTCATGTCTGTGTAAAAATGGTCCCTTGTATTTTTCCATCATATGCAATCCCACTTCTTGTTAGTTACAGGAACCATGGGGTGTGTACCCCATTGGCAACACATGTGCCCATTCAAATTTTATGTTTCTGAGGGGCGTTGACCCGAAAGCATCCAGAGCCCAGGCAGTAAGTGACCCCAGTGCATGCCCCTGGTGCTAAACCATGTCATATGCACATGTGTTTCCAGTCCCATGTGGTGTCCCCACTGTGCCCGATGCCCTTGTTTGCCTATATCATACACCATGAGTCATGCTCTCTCCTCCAGCCTTCCTGGGGATAATAGTGGACCATGCCACAGGGGTGCTCAGTAACCATTCCCATCAAACAGCCAAATCACCACCTTCAAATGGGTGCCGTCATAAACCATGCCAAGCTTGTGCCCAGGCACAAGGCCCTTCAGGCGCCCAAGAAACTGGGCCAGTTCTTTCTCCATGGCCCACTTGAAGGGCCCTGTCCAGGAGGGCACACCATTGGATATGTATCATCTCAACAGCTGTCCTGTGGAAAAAACATGGAGCCAGCAGCCAGGCAAATATATGTGCACCCAACCTGTGACTCTGGGGGTAGCCTCTGTAGTGATTTCCTGGACTGCAGAGAACAAATACACACCAAACAACACATCTGCCCACTCTGCCCCAGATGGCACCACATTGGCAAGTTTCTAAACTGATCCTTGGATGGGCCGTGCTGTCCCCACACCAGAATGGCTAAACCATGCCTTCATCTCTCAGATGGAGGGTCACTGCATTCCCACTTATCAAGTTGAATTCCTCCAGATAAAGGAACCCTTGGAGGGGAAATGAAGAAGAGGCAGCAACTGCAGGCCATGAAGGAGTAGCGACAAATTTTGTGGAAGCAGGGAAATGCTTCATTTCCCAGCAGAGAGAGACCTTTGCTGTGGCAAAGGTGGAGCTGTCAGTGTTGGACATTAAAGCTTGTAAATACTTGGCATGTCACGAGTATAATACTTTTATCTCTTTCTATGAGAAGTTCTTGGTATTTTGAAATTTTTCCTTCAAACAAGCACTAAACCCCCTTTCTCTGAGGAAGCGGCTTTTAGCAAAGAAGGGGTGAATGGTTTTGAAAGACAAGCACAGAAGTGATTGTTTTCACATTATTTTATGAACTTGCCTTTCTGCCTATTCCCTTCTTGTGGGAAAATATTTTATGGCTTTGCTGCTTTTTATATGTGTTGGATTTAAAGACAAAACTACCTTATGCTGTGCTTTCTATGTTGAATTTAAAGATGCAGTTGTAAGAGCAGTGTTGGGAAAGCTTTTTTTTTTTTTTTAAGAAATCATCTGACCTTGAAGTAAATGCATGTTTTGAAGGAAAAAAAAAACACTTGCTGTTCCTTGCTGCTTTGGCTTCAATCTAGTCTAGTTCTCCGTATCTTTCATATTTCAAAACTAAGTGGAAGAAAATATTGCAGACAGTATTAACCCTTCCTTGTGAGCTATAAACACAATGGATTGGGAAAACATCTCAGAAGAAGATTTTGCCAACATAATTCTGTGTAGTTTGCAAAAAAATTATAGATATCTACACTGACTCAACCTCTGAAGATACAGAGATCTTCAATTCTAATAAAGATATAGAAGCAAAAAGAGACCGGGATGCAGTTTGCAGATTACTACAACAGCAACTCCACAAGATAGACCTCAAGATGGAGTAGTACTAAATAAGAGTAGGTCTCTAGAAAAAATGTGAAATTAGCTCTGATCAGGAGATTGAGCTAAAACAAACATCTGATCTTAATCTACAGACAAACATAACAAGATTGATCCAGGATAAATCTTTGGATATGCTGAATTTATGAAATATGATAAATGTATGTACTGAAATCGGCCCGGGTCAAGAGAATGAACCAGATCAGAGGGTGGATCTTAACATGAACACAAATGTGACAGGAATGGTGCAGGTTGGGCCCTTGGATGTGCTAGTCCATGGAATATGATGGGTGCATCTGTCTTACTCGATGTGGTTGCCAAAAAAAGAGGAAAATTTGGGAGTTTTTTGGTGGCAGAATGACCATCAAGATTACAACCTATAAGGGTGATGGATTTGGCAAGGGGGAAGCAATCTGTGAAGATGGGGGCTTGGCAGGAAAAGGGAAAACTGAAAAAAAGAACTTCTGGCTTAGTGAACATATTATACGAAATGCTTTCTGTTTTCTGATTTTCTAAAGCTACTGGTTAATTGGTATGATATGGGAAACAGAAAATGGAAATGTGAAGACAAACCTAATATATAAATCAATCTTGATCTGTTAGATTTTTAAAGAATGGAGACAGTTAGGTATAGACAATAATTTCTATGCATAAAATGAAGTATATAGACCAGGAGGTAGATCTCTTACAATAGTCCATTAAGTTTTAGATAGGCCATATGCTTTGTATTAAAAATAGATGTAAGTAAAGTTAGGTAGAATAGGGATGAGATAGTAAGGAAACTAAGTATGAAAGTACACTCATTTAAGATAGAAAAGGAGATATAAATTATACTAGGCTCAAATGTTGGGCAAAACTGATTGAATCAGTGACACGACAGGAGACAAGCAATATATTTGTTCTATGTAAATTAGTGTAGAAAATAAATAAAAATTATATATATATAAAAAGAAGTTGAAATAGCTCCATGTGTGGGTGCGCTCGGCTGCATTCTCAGTGTGCTCCCCCACCCGAGATAGACTGCCCAACTTATCTGTCCCCCCTCTAAGGTGGGGCCACCCTATGACTCTGTTTTCCAGCTCCAGCAACAATCTCCAGACCTAGGGAGTCATGGTCTTTCCTTTCATTCACACCTTGCATTACAGACCCTAACTGCCTATGCTATGTCTTGTGTCAGTGGTAAAGCCACTGCATTTCTGCTGAGTTCATCATTTCCAGAGTAAAATGCTTTGTAGTTGTCTAACTGGGCATGTTCCATTCAGTCCCACTCTAGTTCAGTTTAATCAAGTGAACCTTGTCTCATTTGTGACAGCACTATTCATACTTGTCCTCTACTCATCCACAGTTGACTTAGTGATTTTTAACCCAGGAGTGTAATCTTTCTTGTTGCATTTTGGACTGTCTCATTGTAGTGTTTTCAATGTAAATTGGTTTGCCATTGCCTTCTTCTGTGCATTGTTAACAAACGTTAGCTGGAGTGTCACTATTTTTCTTTGTGAAAGATCCTCCCCTTGTGTCACTTTCAGCTGCCACTGCTGCCCAATATCTGCCCTCCAGAATTTTCTCCGCCCCAACACCATTGGAACAATCCATTCTTTTCTACTGTGTGTCCATTTCTCCTACGGATGGTGGATTTATCTATCTTTGTCCAGTGCCTCAACTGTGAACATTCTACCTGGGGTTACCCTCTTAGAAGTCCAGGGTCATAATGGGGTCTGGCCTACTGTTGGCATTGCTCTTGGCTTCTTTGAAATGCTAAAAACTTCCTCAGCATGTTAAGGAGTGCACCCAAGAAAGGGAATACCTACATTTAGGTATAGAAAAGACAATGTTCCTGTGATGCTTTTCTGCTGTTCAGCTCTCAAAAATTCCACTGAGTTGCTATGGCAGAGTGTCTGCACAGCTTGCTTGGATGAGGCAGTTGTGTAGGTAAGCGTGCCTTAAATAGGGGGAAATTGAACAGAAGAGTTCTGAACAGTTCTGAACAGAAAATTGAATTGAACAGTTCTGATGCTGTTCACAGTATATCCCTGCTTATACCATTCCTGCAGGTGAAAACAAAACATTTCAAGGTTTCCTCTCCACTAAGTAGATTACAAGATGTTTTCTTTTCTTTTCTTTTTTATTTTATATACTTTGGTACTAGAGGTGGGCACCAAATTAAAAATGGAACACTGTTTTATCGTTTCATTAGCTAACGAAATAAAACAAAACAAAATGGGGAAGCAGTGTTTCATTAGTAACAAGAGAAAAAGGTGGTTTTTCATTTAAAATGAACCCATTTGTTTTGCTGTAAAACAGCTCCCCTGGGTTCTAGAGGTACCAAATATGGTGTGAACCTTCCATGGCCTCTCCCCTCTAAGCCCTCAAAATTGGAGATATTTTGCTTTTGGGGAGGTGAGCTATTTAACTTCTAAGTTAGTGCCTGCAGAAAAAATATTGCAATTTCTAATTGCAATATGTGCATGAAAATAGTGACCCCAGGCAGCTAGTGGCGTGGAAATCACCGTAGAAATTATTACAGTTGTACCCCAAAGTTCTCCAAACTGGGTTAGCTCCACTGCAATTCCCATGCTGCTAGATGCCTGGGATCAGTATTTTCAAATACTTTTAAGTTACAAATGTTTTTTTCCTATGTACACCGCCTTTGGAGTTGAATAACTTGGCCACCTGTACCCCAAGCCTCTCCAATTTGGGGATGGTTAAAGAGAAGAGTCCAAGGAAGGCACCCATCAAATTAGTTCCTCTAGGACCCAGGGAACCCATTTTATAGAGTAATGAATTGGTTCATTACTGTTTCATTTTGTATAATTGTTTCTTTAAAATGTTTCTAATGAAACAAAATGAATGGCGGAGAACAAAATCAAATGAAACAAAACACAATTTTTATGTTTTGTGCCCATCCCTATTTGATACTTTATTCTCTCTGTAACACCCGCCCCCAGAAAGTGCAAGATTTTCTGTACAAAATGCTTGTATTATACACACAAACCTTTCTATTTTATTTGGAGATAAAGCAGTGTTCTGTTTATATAGCGCCCCACAGCACCTCAAGCACTCTCTGGGCAGTTTAAAATTTAATTATGTAGGCTACACATTGCTTCTTCTACTGCAGTAGAAAACCTTGTGTTGTGCGGAAAATACAAGGGTTCTTTTGTGAAGGGCGGGTCTTCTTGGTTTTGCATGGAGGCATTTTGCTAATGCTCTTGCTGAGGGGGAAAGTGTTTTCCACTCCTATGCATAATTTTTATATGTGTTTTTATTTTATTTTTAAATCCTTAGTTTACAGAATTTTTAACTTTGTCCATTTCTCCATACACAGGAGGACCAAAATTCTCCAAGCACTTGGGGATTTCTTTCCTCTGGCCATGTTTTAAAGCTTATTTTATAATTGTGCAGCTTTTTAAAAGGCTGCTTCATTGCTGTAAAGTAAGCAGTGCTGCTGCTTTCCATCTTTCTGGTATACTGTCGGTTTGCTTGGGGGAAAATCTGAATGTTCTCTATAAGACTCCTGGTTTACAGACTCCTTGTAAGAGGCTTACAGATTTGTGTTCTTCACACAACTGACATTAAATGTATTTACAGTTTTAGAAGATGTACTTATATTTAATTAAATTCTTCATTCCTGGATACCATTTAATGTTTTGTCTTAAAAATTAAAAAAAGAATCCTTTTATTCTTTAAAAGGTTTATTAGCCAAGCAAGCAAGCATATAAAAGCCAAAAATGTAAATATACTTGGAATATATAAAATACACAAATGCAATATTCTAATATTAACTTTCTAGTACATTTGTGTAAATATGGAGATGGTATTTCTTCTGTATATAATCTTGATTCTTCCAAAGTATAAATTTCCAATCTTACAGCATTAACCTGAATATCATATTTTTAAAAGGCAGAAGAAAAATTATTTTTCCTTAGTAAAAAGCTAAATTCTCAATAAAACCATTACTTAGATAATACTCTTGTACAGTCACTTAAGAAAATCTCTGTT
The DNA here is from genome assembly GCA_029282475.1 of Phrynocephalus forsythii. Taxonomy (NCBI): domain Eukaryota; kingdom Metazoa; phylum Chordata; class Lepidosauria; order Squamata; family Agamidae; genus Phrynocephalus; species Phrynocephalus forsythii. Next base: position 8,490,111 of record JAPFRF010000007.1, on the reverse strand, counting down.
GTAATACCAATTGTCATTAAAACAATTCTAGCAAAGCATAACCACAAATAGAGCAAATAAATCACATTGTATTCGATATTTCTCACCCAATGTTTACCCAGCAAAGATTTACCTGGTTTGCAAGGCCCAGGTGGCTCTGTGTCTTGGGAGATGTTTTCTTAAATATGATAGATATCTCTTGTTTTATATGTGTGATTTCAAAACATTGTAATACAAATGTTAGGCTTTCCAGGGGACAAACAGTGTCTGCTAATATATACCCACTAGGAGTCAAGACATTTGGGGTGTGGGGCACCTAGCAGAGCTGGTTCATAAGGTTGCCTCTACCTTTGGAGTAATTTCCCTAAATCCACACTTGAGCAATGTGATTCATTATGAATGCCACTTTCCTACCTTTTACATTCAACACACTTTTCTGAGGCACTTTCTAAAAAGAACTTGACAATTAGTAGTTCAACATTATTGCTCCCCAGTAAACTTTCTTGTATTTTCCTATCACTTATTTACATTAAAACATCCACAATTGTCAACATGAGTTGCCAATTGTCTCCTGAATCCTCCCCACATGCCTGGGCCCTGTGTGAGTTTTACCTCAAGACACACTTCTTGTAGTTGTGGGATTTCAGGGATGCTGCAGATTGTTGAATGAATGAATTGCAAAATGAAAGATAATGGACACAGTCATGATGCATAAAAGCAGCTCATAACTCAATGCAAACATTTCAGCACTAGGCTCTGTTGTATATATGTGTTCAAAAGCAAATTTTCTTCCATAGAGTGTCATGAAAACAATGTTTTATTAGAAGCTGTCCCCTCCTCCCCTCCCCCAAGGATTCCTGGGCTCTTCCTTTGAATGTATGTAAGAAGATCTCCTCTGGCCCCACCCCCAAGCATTTTCTTATCTTCTGCGCTTTGTCAAAACACTGGCATCTCAAAATAATATCCATCTTAACTCCATGCTGTATTATGTCTATAAGTATGTTAGGAAAAAGTCATTGTTTTTTCTTTCTCTATTGAAATCCTGTTTTAGAATAATGTTGGGAGGAGTTACATAGAGTTAGTAATTCAACCAAAATGCATTGCTCTCTTTAATTTCATATAGATTAGAAACAAAACAAAAACCCCTCATTATATATATATATATATATATATATATATATATATATATATATATATATATATATATATATATATATATATATATATATATATATATATATATATATATATATATATATATAGATATATATATATATATATATATATATATATATATATATATAGATATATATATATATATATAGATATATATATATATATATATATATATATATATATAGATAGATAGATAGATATAGATATATATAGATATAGATATAGATATATATATAGATATAGATATAGATATAGATATAGATATAGATAGATAGATAGATAGATAGATAGATAGCCCTATGCAGAATCCATCACTTCATATTACAAAACTCGTTCCACTTCATAGAAATTATAAAGAAACAAGACCTACAACCCAATGACCTACTCGTGAGCTTCGATGTTGTTTCGCTCTTCACACAAGTGCCCATTCAAGAAGCCTTGACAGCTATCCACAACAAATACAACCCCCCCAAACACATCCTAGATCTGACCAACCACTGCCTAACCAGGATCACCCTCTCACCGGTCATCACAAACCTATATATGGAACACTTTGAAACCAACGCGTTACAGAAGTCCGAACATAAACCCAAACTCTGGCTCAGATATGTTGACGACACCTTTGTTATCTGGCCACACGGGAAAGATAAACTGAACAACTTCCTCACACATCTCAACAGCCTACACCCCAAAAATACAATTCACTATGGAAATAGAAGCCAACAACCAACTTCCCTTCCTGGACGTCCTAATCTACAAAAAACCCGACGGCTCCTTAGGACATACCATCTACCAGAAAAAAACACATACAAACCGCTACTTAAATGCACAATCACACCACCACCCTGCACAGATCAACTCCGTAGCAAAACCCTCATCTCCAGAACCAAACGCCCGCTGACAAAGACCACCTAAAACTGAATTACACACTCTCTCGAATGTTTTAATTGCGAACGGATTCCAAAAAACACCATCACCAAACTAATCCAAAAGGAAACACCCCCAAGAACCAAGAAACAGAAGAGAACAACGGCACCGCCTCCTCCCTTACATCAAAGGCACCACAGACAAAATCAGCAAAATTCTCCACAAACACAATATCAAGACAGCCTTTTGCACTGACCAAAAAATAGCCAACATCTTAAGAAACCCCAAAGACAAGATTGAGCTAGAAAACCAAGGAGTCTACGAAATACCATGCAAAGTCTGTCCAGCCACATACATCGGACAAACAAACAGGAGAATAAGCGCACGCATCGCAGAACACAAGAACGCAGTCAAAAAGAAGAAAAATCTTCCTCTCTTCCAGCACATAAAAACAACAGGTCATGAAATTGACTTTGAAAGAACCAAACTCATCTCCAAAACTGAACACTTCAACAGTCGAATAATCATGGAAGCCATTGAAATAGAGAAACACCCAAACAACATGAATAAACGTGATGACACCTCCCGCTTGCCTGACATCTGGAAACTAGCCCTGGTCAACAGACGAGCCTCTGTCACAAAGACTGACACCAGGTCCAAAGGACACAAGATGCCACCACCTTCCATCCACACCAAACACAAACCCAGACCCTTCCCACAGATGAAACGAAACCACCATCCAATAACAAAACCACGACTGCACCATCTACTGCGGCACCCCACTCCAGTCACCACATGGAGCACACTCACACACCCCAAAAACATTGGGAGACCACAGACACGTAGCCAGACCAAAATGAATTCACAAGACACAGGACCCCACTCCACCAAAGCCCAGGATACTGCCAGAACCTACCAGCCATCTAACCCACCAGCATGTAAACAGCCATCTAAACAGCCATCAGCAGTTAATCCCTTTAACGATCGCCTCAGCCACACAGCAGATCACAAAAGAACAAAGGAACAAAGGAACCTACAATCAGCAACAGAGCAAGCAAACCACACCCCCAGCAGTATTTATAGAAGACTTCAACTGAGACCACACTTTGCTTCAAGAAGAAAGAAGCCAGAACACCAGCCTGAAGATGACGAGTGAGACTCGTCGAAACGTCGCCAAAACAACCAGATTTCTACACGGGAAGAAACCCGAATCCACCCTAACATGCATACCTATACCCGTGAAAATCTACGAAAACAAATATCCGACTCTACGGGAGGAAACCTTCCAGCTGACCAGAACCTACGAAACTAGAAGTCCGAAGAGCCACCATCTTATGTGACATTGCATTCCTACGCAACTGCCGAGACAAAATGTGATCCCCACAAGCTTCCAACTGAAATTCCACTCAAAACCCCATCCAGCGAAAGGATCCTGAAAAGAACAGAACTAGCCCTAATCAGAAGCGAACTACACAGGAAAAGATACCTACTAGATCAAACCAACAGAGACCTACTCACTCTCCACCTCAAACTCAGCAACAAAATCCACCCAACACTCTGGAACAAACCAAGCAACTGGCCGCCTGGAGAGCTGAAACAGAGACCTCCCACAAGACAGACACACACACCAACAAACTCCACAAACTGGAAAACGCCAGAAGCCCAACCCCCCACACAACAGCCCATGAAACAAACAGTTCACAACATATCAGACAGGACACTCACCATCGCAGAGACCAAAGTCCTTTCCAAAGGATTCAACTTTGCAATCGCCCCAGACACATCCCCACCGAAAACATCATATGGAGTGGAAGCCAGCCTAACCAAAATCAACCCAGATGAAGCCAACAAAATCAGACTCAAGTCACCAATGTCCTCTGCTCCAGCAAACCACCCAGAAGCAATTTACACAAAGAAGAACAAAAAGCCCTCTCCAACCTGAGGAAAGACAACAACATAATCATTCTCCCAGCAGACAAAGGCAATGCCACAGTGGTGATGAACACATCCGACTACCAAGCCAAATTATCCAACCTACTACAAGACCCTGCTTACATACCTTGAACACAGACCCCACCACCTACGGAAAAAAAAAAACCACCAAAGCCAAAATAAAAGCCTCTCCCTTAAGTGAAGAAATCAAGCCAAGCATCATCCCCAGAGAGAAATCATCCAGATGCCCCAAGCTCTACGGCCTCCCAAGATTCACAAAGAAGGAACACCTCTCAGACCCATAGTCAGCTCCATAGGCTCACCTCTACAAAACCTCGCCAAATTTCTTGCCAAACAACTCCAGCCCTATGCAGAATCCATCACTTCATACGTACAAAACTCGCTCCACTTCATAGAAATTATAAAGAAACAAGACCTACAACCCAATGACCTACTCGTGAGCTTCGATGTTGTTTCGCTCTTCACACAAGTGCCCATTCAAGAAGCCTTGACAGCTATCCACAACAAATACAACCCCCAAACACATCCTAGATCTGACCAACCACTGCCTAACTAACACATACTTCATCCACAATGGACAAAGATACAAACAGATAGAAGGAGCACCCATGGATCACCCTCTCACCGGTCATCGCAAACCTATATATGGAACACTTTGAAACCAACGCGTTACAGAAGTCCGAACATAAACCCAAACTCTGGCTCAGATATGTTGACGACACCTTTGTTATCTGGCCACACGGGAAAGATAAACTGAACAACTTCCTCACACATCTCAACAGCCTACACCCCAAAATACAATTCACTATGGAAATAGAAGCCAACAACCAACTTCCCTTCCTGGACGTCCTAATCTACAAAAACCCGACGGCTCCTTAGGACATACCATCTACCAGAAAAAACACATACAAACCGCTACTTAAATGCACAATCACACCACCACCCTGCACAGATCAACTCCGTAGCAAAACCCTCATCTCCAGAACCAAACGCCCGCTGACAAAGACCACCTAAAACTGAATTACACACTCTCTCGAATGTTTTAATTGCGAACGGATTCCAAAAAACACCATCACCAAACTAATCCAAAAGGAAACACCCCCAAGAACCAAGAAACAGAAGAGAACAACGGCACCGCCTCCTCCCTTACATCAAAGGCACCACAGACAAAATCAGCAAAATTCTCCACAAACACAATATCAAGACAGCCTTTTGCACCGACCAAAAAATAGCCAACATCTTAAGAAACCCCAAAGACAAGATTGAGCTAGAAAACCAAGGAGTCTACGAAATACCATGCAAAGTCTGTCCAGCCACATACATCGGACAAACAAACAGGAGAATAAGCGCACGCATCGCAGAACACAAGAACGCAGTCAAAAAAGAAGAAAATCTTCCTCTCTTCCAGCACATAAAAACAACAGGTCATGAAATTGACTTTGAAAGAACCAAACTCATCTCCAAAACTGAACACTTCAACAGTCGAATAATCATGGAAGCCATTGAAATAGAGAAACACCCAAACAACATGAATAAACGTGATGACACCTCCCGCTTGCCTGACATCTGGAAACTAGCCCTGGTCAACAGACGAGCCTCTGTCACAAAGACTGACACCAGGTCCAAAAGGACACAAGATGCCACCACCTTCCATCCACACCAAACACAAACCCAGACCCTTCCCACAGATGAAACGAAACCACCATCCAATAACAAAACCACGACTGCACCATCTACTGCGGCACCCCACTCCAGTCACCACATGGAGCACACTCACACACCCCAAAAACATTGGGAGACCACAGACACGTAGCCAGACCAAAATGAATTCACAAGACACAGGACCCCACTCCACCAAAGCCCAGGATACTGCCAGAACCTACCAGCCATCTAACCCACCAGCATGTAAACAGCCATCTAAACAGCCATCAGCAGTTAATCCCTTAACGATCGCCTCAGCCACACAGCAGATCACAAAAGAACAAAGGAACAAAGGAACCTACAATCAGCAACAGAGCAAGCAAACCACACCCCCAGCAGTATTTATAGAAGGACTTCAACTGAGACCACACTTTGCTTCAAGAAGAAAGAAGCCAGAACACCAGCCTGAAGATGACGAGTGAGACTCGTCGAAACGTCGCCAAAACAACCAGATTTCTACACGGGAAGAAACCCGAATCCACCCTAACATGCATACCTATACCCGTGAAAATCTACGAAAAACAAATATCCGACCTCTACGGGGAGGAAACCTTCCAGCTGACCAGAACCTACGAGAAACTAGAAGTCCGAAGAGCCACCATCTTATGTGACATTGCATTCCTACGCAACTGCCGAGACAAAAATGTGATCCCCACAAGCTTCCAACTGAAATTCCACTCAAAACCCCATCCAGCGAAAGGATCCTGAAAAGAACAGAACTAGCCCTAATCAGAAGCGAACTACACAGGAAAAGATACCTACTAGATCAAACCAACAGAGACCTACTCACTCTCCACCTCAAACTCAGCAACAAAATCCACCCAACACTCTGGAACAAACCAAGCAACTGGCCGCCTGAGAGCTGAAACAGAGACCTCCCACAAGACAGACACACACACCAACAAACTCCACAAACTGGAAAACGCCAGAAGCCCAACCCCCCACACAACAGCCCATGAAACAAACAGTTCACAACATATCAGACAGGACACTCACCATCGCAGAGACCAAAGTCCTTTCCAAAGGATTCAACTTTGCATCGCCCCCAGACACATCCCCACCGAAAACATCATATGCGGAGTGGAAGCCAGCCTAACCAAAATCAACCCAGATGAAGCCAACAAAATCAGACTCGAAGTCACCAATGTCCTCTGCTCCAGCAAACCACCCAGAAGCAATTTACACAAAGAAGAACAAAAAGCCCTCTCCAACCTGAGGAAAGACAACAACATAATCATTCTCCCAGCAGACAAAGGCAATGCCACAGTGGTGATGAACACATCCGACTACCAAGCCAAATTATCCAACCTACTACAAGACCCTGCTTACATACCTTTGAACACAGACCCCACCACCTACCTGGAAAAAACCACCAAAGCCAAAATAAAAGCCTCTCCTTAAGTGAAGAAATCAAGCCAAGCATCATCCCCAGAGAGAAATCATCCAGATGCCCCAAGCTCTACGGCCTCCCAAGATTCACAAAGAAGGAACACCTCTCAGACCCATAGTCAGCTCCATAGGCTCACCTCTACAAAACCTCGCCAAATTTCTTGCCAAACAACTCCAGCCCTATGCAGAATCCATCACTTCATACGTACAAAACTCGCTCCACTTCATAGAAATTATAAAGAAACAAGACCTACAACCCAATGACCTACTCGTGAGCTTCGATGTTGTTTCGCTCTTCACACAAGTGCCCATTCAAGAAGCCTTGACAGCTATCCACAACAAATACAACCCCCCAAACACATCCTAGATCTGACCAACCACTGCCTAACTAACACATACTTCATCCACAATGGACAAAGATACAAACAGATAGAAGGAGCACCCATGGATCACCCTCTCACCGGTCATCGCAAACCTATATATGGAACACTTTGAAACCAACGCTACAGAAGTCCGAACATAAACCCAAACTCTGGCTCAGATATGTTGACGACACCTTTGTTATCTGGCCACACGGGAAAGATAAACTGAACAACTTCCTCACACATCTCAACAGCCTACACCCCAAAAATACAATTCACTATGGAAATAGAAGCCAACAACCAACTTCCTTCCTGGACGTCCTAATCTACAAAAACCCGACGGCTCCTTAGGACATACCATCTACCAGAAAAAAACACATACAAACCGCTACTTAAATGCACAATCACACCACCACCCTGCACAGATCAACTCCGTAGCAAAACCCTCATCTCCAGAACCAAACGCCCGCTGACAAAGACCACCTAAAAACTGAATTACACACTCTCTCGAATGTTTTAATTGCGAACGGATTCAAAAAAAAACACCATCACCAAACTAATCCAAAAGGAAACACCCCCAAGAACCAAGAAACAGAAGAGAACAACGGCACCGCCCCTCCTCCCTTACATCAAAGGCACCACAGACAAAATCAGCAAAATTCTCCACAAACACAATATCAAGACACAGCCTTTTGCACTGACCAAAAATAGCCAACATCTTAAGAAACCCCAAAGACAAGATTGAGCTAGAAAACCAAGGAGTCTACGAAATACCATGCAAAGTCTGTCCAGCCACATACATCGGACAAACAAACAGGAGAATAAGCGCACGCATCGCAGAACACAAGAACGCAGTCAAAAAAGAAGAAAATCTTCCTCTCTTCCAGCACATAAAAACAACAGGTCATGAAATTGACTTTGAAAGAACCAAACTCATCTCCAAAACTGAACACTTCAACAGTCGAATAATCATGGAAGCCATTGAAATAGAGAAACACCCAAACAACATGAATAAACGTGATGACACCTCCCGCTTGCCTGACATCTGAAACTAGCCCTGGTCAACAGACGAGCCTCTGTCACAAAGACTGACACCAGGTCCAAAAGGACACAAGATGCCACCACCTTCCATCCACACCAAACACAAACCCAGACCCTTCCCACAGATGAAACGAAACCACCATCCAATAACAAAACCACGACTGCACCATCTACTGCGGCACCCCACTCCAGTCACCACATGGAGCACACTCACACACCCCAAAAAAAAACATTGGGAGACCACAGACACGTAGCCAGACCAAAATGAATTCACAAGACACAGGACCCCACTCCACCAAAGCCCAGGATACTGCCAGAACCTACCAGCCATCTAACCCACCAGCATGTAAACAGCCATCTAAACAGCCATCAGCAGTTAATCCCTTTAACGATCGCCTCAGCCACACAGCAGATCACAAAAGAACAAAGGAACAAAGGAACCTACAATCAGCAACAGAGCAAGCAAAACCACACCCCCAGCAGTATTTATAGAAGGACTTCAACTGAGACCACACTTTGCTTCAAGAAGAAAGAAGCCAGAACACCAGCCTGAAGATGACGAGTGAGTGAGACCTACACGGAAGAAACCCTTGCATTCCTACGCAGCTGCCGAGACAAAAATGTGATCCCCACAAGCTTCCAACTGAAATTCCACTCAAAACCCCATCCAGCGAAAGGATCCTGAAAAGAACAGAACTAGCCCTAATCAGAAGCGAACTACACAGGAAAAGATACCTACTAGATCAAACCAACAGAGACCTACTCACTCTCCACCTCAAACTCAGCAACAAAATCCACCCAACACTCTGGAACAAATCCAAGCAACTGGCCGCCTGGAGAGCTGAAACAGAGACCTCCCACAAGACAGACACACACACCAACAAACTCCACAAACTGGAAAACGCCAGAAGCCCAACCCCCCACACAACAGCCCATGAAACAAACAGTTCACAACATATCAGACAGGACACTCACCATCGCAGAGACCAAAGTCCTTTCCAAAGGATTCAACTTTGCAATCGCCCCAGACACATCCCCACCGAAAACATCATATGCGGAGTGGAAGCCAGCCTAACCAAAATCAACCCAGATGAAGCCAACAAAATCAGACTCGAAGTCACCAATGTCCTCTGCTCCAGCAAACCACCCAGAAGCAATTTACACAAAGAAGAACAAAAAGCCCTCTCCAACCTGAGGAAAGACAACAACATAATCATTCTCCCAGCAGACAAAGGCAATGCCACAGTGGTGATGAACACATCCGACTACCAAGCCAAATTATCCAACCTACTACAAGACCCTGCTTACATACCTTTGAACACAGACCCCACCACCTACCTGGAAAAAAACCACCAAAGCCAAAATAAAAGCCTCTCCCTTAAGTGAAGAAATCAAGCCAAGCATCATCCCCAGAGAGAAATCATCCAGATGCCCCAAGCTCTACGGCCTCCCCAAGATTCACAAAGAAGGAACACCTCTCAGACCCATAGTCAGCTCCATAGGCTCACCTCTACAAAACCTCGCCAAATTTCTTGCCAAACAACTCCAGCCCTATGCAGAATCCATCACTTCATACGTACAAAACTCGTTCCACTTCATAGAAATTATAAAGAAACAAGACCTACAACCCAATGACCTACTTTGAGCTTCGATGTTGTTTCGCTCTTCACACAAGTGCCCATTCAAGAAGCCTTGACAGCTATCCACAACAAATACAACCCCCAAACACATCCTAGATCTGACCAACCACTGCCTAACCAACACATACTTCATCCACAATGGACAAAGATACAAACAGATAGAAGGAGCACCCATGGGATCACCCTCTCACCGGTCATCGCAAACCTATATATGGACCACTTTTGAAACCAACGCGTTACAGAAGTCCGAACATAAACCCAAACTCTGGCTCAGATATGTTGACGACACCTTTGTTATCTGGCCACACGGGAAAGATAAACTGAACAACTTCCTCACACATCTCAACAGCCTACACCCCAAAATACAATTCACTATGGAAATAGAAGCCAACAACCAACTTCCCTTCCTGGACGTCCTAATCTACAAAAACCCGACGGCTCCTTAGGACATACCATCTACCAGAAAAAAACACATACAAACCGCTACTTAAATGCACAATCACACCACCACCCTGCACAGATCAACTCCGTAGCAAAACCCTCATCTCCAGAACCAAACGCCTCGCTGACAAAGACCACCTAAAAACTGAATTACACACTCTCTCGAATGTTTTAATTGCGAACGGATTCCAAAAAAACACCATCACCAAACTAATCCAAAAGGAAACACCCCCAAGAACCAAGAAACAGAAGAGAACAACGGCACCGCCTCCTCCCTTACATCAAAGGCACCACAGACAAAATCAGCAAAATTCTCCACAAACACAATATCAAGACAGCCTTTTGCACTGACCAAAAATAGCCAACATCTTAAGAAACCCCAAAGACAAGATTGAGCTAGAAAACCAAGGAGTCTACGAAATACCATGCAAAGTCTGTCCAGCCACATACATCGGACAAACAAACAGGAGAATAAGCGCACGCATCGCAGAACACAAGAACGCAGTCAAAAAGAAGAAAATCTTCCTCTCTCTTCCAGCACATAAAAACAACAGGTCATGAAATTGACTTTGAAAGAACCAAACTCATCTCCAAAACTGAACACTTCAACAGTCGAATAATCATGGAAGCCATTGAAATAGAGAAACACCCAAACAACATGAATAAACGTGATGACACCTCCCGCTTGCCTGACATCTGGAAACTAGCCCTGGTCAACAGACGAGCCTCTGTCACAAAGACTGACACCAGGTCCAAAAGGACACAAGATGCCACCACCTTCCATCCACACCAAACACAAACCCAGACCCTTCCCACAGATGAAACGAAACCACCATCCAATAACAAAACCACGACTGCACCATCTACTGCGGCACCCCACTCCAGTCACCACATGGAGCACACTCACACACCCCAAAAACATTGGGAGACCACAGACACGTAGCCAGACCAAAATGAATTCACAAGACACAGGACCCCACTCCACCAAAGCCCAGGATACTGCCAGAACCTACCAGCCATCTAACCCACCAGCATGTAAACAGCCATCTAAACAGCCATCAGCAGTTAATCCCTTAACGATCGCCTCAGCCACACAGCAGATCACAAAAGAACAAAGGAACAAAGGAACCTACAATCAGCAACAGAGCAAGCAAACCACACCCCCCCCAGCAGTATTTATAGAAGGACTTCAACTGAGACCACACTTTGCTTCAAGAAGAAAGAAGCCAGAACACCAGCCTGAAGATGACGAGTGAGACCTCGTCGAAACGTCGCCAAAACAACCAGATTTCTACACGGGAAGAAACCCGAATCCACCCTAACATGCATACCTATACCCGTGAAAATCTACGAAAACAAATATCCGACCTCTACGGGAGGAAACCTTCCAGCTGACCAGAACCTACGAGAAACTAGAAGTCCGAAGAGCCACCATCTTATGTGACATTGCATTCCTACGCAGCTGCCGAGACAAAAATGTGATCCCCACAAGCTTCCAACTGAAATTCCACTCAAAAACCCCATCCAGCGAAAGGATCCTGAAAAGAACAGAACTAGCCCTAATCAGAAGCGAACTACACAGGAAAAGATACCTACTAGATCAAACCAACAGAGACCTACTCACTCTCCACCTCAAACTCAGCAACAAAATCCACCCAACACTCTGGAACAAATCCAAGCAACTGGCCGCCTGGAGAGCTGAAACAGAGACCTCCCACAAGACAGACACACACACCAACAAACTCCACAAACTGGAAAACGCCAGAAGCCCAACCCCCACACAACAGCCCATGAAACAAACAGTTCACAACATATCAGACAGGACACTCACCATCGCAGAGACCAAAGTCCTTTCCAAAGGATTCAACTTTGCAATCGCCCCCAGACACATCCCCACCGAAAACATCATATGCGGAGTGGAAGCCAGCCTAACCAAAATCAACCCAGATGAAGCCAACAAAATCAGACTCGAAGTCACCAATGTCCTCTGCTCCAGCAAACCACCCAGAAGCAATTTACACAAAGAAGAACAAAAAGCCCTCTCCAACCTGAGGAAAGACAACAACATAATCATTCTCCCAGCAGACAAAGGCAATGCCACAGTGGTGATGAACACATCCGACTACCAAGCCAAATTATCCAACCTACTACAAGACCCTGCTTACATACCTTTGAACACAGACCCCACCACCTACCTGGAAAAAACCACCAAAGCCAAAATAAAAGCCTCTCCCTTAAGTGAAGAAATCAAGCCAAGCATCATCCCCAGAGAGAAATCATCCAGATGCCCCAAGCTCTACGGCCTCCCCAAGATTCACAAAGAAGGAACACCTCTCAGACCCATAGTCAGCTCCATAGGCTCAACTCTACAAAACCTCGCCAAATTTCTTGCCAAACAACTCCAGCCCTATGCAGAATCCATCACTTCATACGTACAAAACTCGTTCCACTTCATAGAAATTATAAAGAAACAAGACCTACAACCCAATGACCTACTCGTGAGCTTCGATGTTGTTTCGCTCTTCACACAAGTGCCCATTCAAGAAGCCTTGACAGCTATCCACAACAAATACAACCCCCCCAAACACATCCTAGATCTGACCAACCACTGCCTAACCAACACATACTTCATCCACAATGGACAAAGATACAAACAGATAGAAGGAGCACCCATGGGATCACCCCTCTCACCGGTCATCGCAAACCTATATATGGAACACTTTGAAACCAACGCGTTACAGAAGTCCGAACATAAACCCAAACTCTGGCTCAGATATGTTGACGACACCTTTGTTATCTGGCCACACGGGAAAGATAAACTGAACAACTTCCTCACACATCTCAACAGCCTACACCCCAAAATACAATTCACTAGGGAAATAGAAGCCAACAACCAACTTCCCTTCCTGGACGTCCTAATCTACAAAAACCCGACGGCTCCTTAGGACATACCATCTACCAGAAAAAACACATACAAACCGCTACTTAAATGCACAATCACACCACCACCCTGCACAGATCAACTCCGTAGCAAAAACCCTCATCTCCAGAACCAAACGCCTCGCTGACAAAGACCACCTAAAAACTGAATTACACACTCTCTCGAATGTTTTAATTGCGAACGGATTCCAAAAAAACACCATCACCAAACTAATCCAAAAGGAAACACCCCCAAGAACCAAGAAACAGAAGAGAACAACGGCACCGCCCTCCTCCCTTACATCAAAGGCACCACAGACAAAATCAGCAAAATTCTCCACAAACACAATATCAAGACAGCCTTTTGCACTGACCAAAAATAGCCAACATCTTAAGAAACCCCAAAGACAAGATTGAGCTAGAAAACCAAGGAGTCTACGAAATACCATGCAAAGTCTGTCCAGCCACATACATCGGACAAACAAACAGGAGAATAAGCGCACGCATCGCAGAACACAAGAACGCAGTCAAAAAGAAGAAAAATCTTCCTCTCTCTTCCAGCACATAAAAACAACAGGTCATGAAATTGACTTTGAAAGAACCAAACTCATCTCCAAAACTGAACACTTCAACAGTCGAATAATCATGGAAGCCATTGAAATAGAGAAACACCCAAACAACATGAATAAACGTGATGACACCTCCCGCTTGCCTGACATCTGGAAACTAGCCCTGGTCAACAGACGAGCCTCTGTCACAAAGACTGACACCAGGTCCAAAAGGACACAAGATGCCACCACCTTCCATCCACACCAAACACAAACCCAGACCCTTCCCACAGATGAAACGAAACCACCATCCAATAACAAAACCACGACTGCACCATCTACTGCGGCACCCCACTCCAGTCACCACATGGAGCACACTCACACACCCCAAAAAAACATTGGGAGACCACAGACACGTAGCCAGACCAAAATGAATTCACAAGACACAGGACCCCACTCCACCAAAGCCCAGGATACTGCCAGAACCTACCAGCCATCTAACCCACCAGCATGTAAACAGCCATCTAAACAGCCATCAGCAGTTAATCCTTAACGATCGCCTCAGCCACACAGCAGATCACAAAAGAACAAAGGAACAAAGGAACCTACAATCAGCAACAGAGCAAGCAAACCACACCCCCCCAGCAGTATTTATAGAAGGACTTCAACTGAGACCACACTTTGCTTCAAGAAGAAAGAAGCCAGAACACCAGCCTGAAGATGACGAGTGAGACCTCGTCGAAACGTCGCCAAAACAACCAGATTTCTACACGGGAAGAAACCCGAATCCACCCTAACATGCATAGATAGATAGATAGATAGATAGATAGATAGATAGATAGATAGATAGATAGATAGATAGATAGATAGATATAGATAGATAGATAGATAGATAGATAGATATAGATATACACACACACACACACACACACACACACACACACACACACACACACACACACACACACACACACACACACACATGGCATTGTTAAATTGCTTTTGCTTCTTATGTACTATACTACATTAATTTAGACTCTCTTAATGTCCTATATTAGTTTTCATTTAATGACAATACTCTTTGTATGTACTCTTCTGTACATGTACAGCTCTCAGCTAACATTTACACAGGAGTTTCAACACTAGGTTTCAGTCACCTCCATTAGCAGTATTATTTTTGACTCTAAATATTTTGTTCTCTTCCACCAAAATGGCACCAGAACAAATGCCAGCAATACTCCTGCAAATGTTTACACTGTGTCTAAAATGATCATCCCCTTGAACTAGATCTTAGAACTGGAATGATGAATGTTAATTAACAACATGTCCTAATTCCAAAGCACATCCCTGGGGACAGCAATTAAGCATGAGCTCAAACTTAGTTCTTTTTTCTACGCCATTATGAATACAGATGGACATGCTGCACAATTCAATATGTGTTTGCCCAATGTTCCTTTGTTTTCTAGTAGGACTTAAGCATGTCTAGGATTAGAGCCTTAAGCACTGAAAAGTTTTGCTATGAATTTTTAATACCACTGCAATGAAAGTTCTCTTTCTTCAAAATCCATGTACAAATCTTTTAAAGTCATACTTTGTTTATGCATTAAACAACCCAGAAAGGAAAATAACACTGTATTACAACAGATAAAGAAAATGCTTAAATGAATATAAATCAAGTAGACAAGGATTTTTAAAAATTTTATTTATGTATTTGGGGAAAAACCCAGTGGCCAGTTTATTAGATCATAGAAAAGCATGCATGTCAGCCTATCTTAGTCTTCAGACCACTCATGTTCACACTTGGATTTTCCGGCTGTGAAACGGACAATCTTCACAAGACAACAGAGAAACCAACACATTGTATCCTTTTGAATGCAATTGCTCATCTTGTCCCCTGAACTTCTCTTTCCAAAGCCTCAGTTAATTGCAAACTAGAGTGGCCTTAGTGGTCAGATGAGCTGTATAAAGTTCAAATGAAATCAAATCAATCATTACAGCTTTGGTTGGCCCTTCTTGCAACCCAGCCCCAGACTCTGTGACTCCATGCCAAAAGAAGCCAAGTTATGTTTTTCCGTCTTGTTCTTCCATTGACAAGGTAACCTAATCATAACCAAGCAGGGCTTTGGCGTGTATGTTGGTTTGATGTTTAAGGAAACTATCTCAAACAATGCTGGTGTACCATTGATTGAACCCTCAATCCAGTGATTGAAAAAACTCTTACAAAGAGGTTGTAAAGTAGCACTTCAGAGAGAGGAGAGGAGCGGAAACCAGCTACTGCTGCCCCAGGAGAAGGAATTTGGCCCTTATCACTATCATTCTTTAGGTAAAAAGATGTCAGTATATGTTCCTAGGATGAGCAAATCCAGCTACATTAGGGAATGAATTTGGTTGGTACACAAGCATGTTCATTTAGAATACAATTGTACCTCTACTTTTACGAGCAATTCAACTTAAGAGCAGAAAACTGTTGTTGCTTTAACTGTTGCCTTATAAATTTTAGATACGAACTGCTGTACTTACAATTTGTTTTTATTTTTTTAATTTTTTTTTTAATTTTTAATTTTGATTTTTTAAGATACAGCTGCTCTACTTACAAGTTGTTTGACTTATGAGCATGCAATTGGAATGGATTAAACTCATAAATAGAGGTACCACTGTAGTGTGTTTCAACATGGTATTTGTTATTTTTAAAAAACTGTTTATGAACCACTTAGGAATTGTCATGGTTTGTATATTCTCTACAATTGTTATATTTCTTTATCAAATCAATAGTCCACTTCTCTAATTTTATATAATTAAACCAAAATATGTCCCTACATTGAAGAAATTCTTTCATTTGTATTTTCCCTATTATTTTACCCATCTAGTCCCTCATTCTAATAACTTGTTTTTCCTTAAATTATTTTTTAAAAAACTTCATATTAATTGGAAAGTTATCTATTTAAGTTACTGATATTAATGGTGATTAATGCATGTACCAAGCAGTTAACATAGATCTCAGAAACTGCCTTGCGTTACTATTTTTGCTTAATTTATTTTGGACGGTCAGGGCTATGGAGAGGAAACTGAAGGGGCTCGCCTGAAGACCACCTAGGGAGTCTCTAGATCTCCCCCCATCGAACAGGTTCGAGCGTCCCTCCCCCCCTAGTCCTCGGTGCTTTACCAGCTGAGTCGACCGCGGCTGTTCTTCGGCGGCTGTCTCTCTTTTTGTCACTCGGCGGGCCTGCCCCGAGGCTCCGGCCGCTGCCATTGCCGCATGCGACCCGCCGCCCGTCATCTTCGCGGCGGGCCAGCTGGGGAGACCGCCGCCACCGCTTCCGCCTCTTTCCATCGGCGGTCCGCCTCTCTCCACCACGGCGGACCTGCTCCGGGGGCTGCTGCCGCATGCAGCCCGCCACCCGTCATCCTCACGGCGGGCCAGCTGGGTAGACCGCCGCCTCCGCCTCCACCTCTTTCCATCGGCGGTCCGCCGCCCGTAATCTTCGCGGCGGGCCAGCTGGGGAGACCGCCGCCTCCTCCTCCGCCTCTTTCATCTGCGGTCCGCCACCCTCCAACACGGCGGACCGCCCCGGGGGCCGCTGCCGCATGCGGCCGCCGCCCGTTTTCCTCACTGCGGGCCAGCTGGGGAGTCCGCCGCCGCTGCCTCCTTCCATCTGCGGTCCGCCTTTTCCATCGTTGCGGGCTTGCTTCGGGGGCCGCCGCCTGCGTGCGGCTCGCCGCCTGTCTCCATCGCAGCGGGCCACTCAAGGAGGTTGGGGAGTCCGCCGCCACCACCATGGCTGTCTATAAGGGGCTCGCCGCCGCCCGCTACAGCTGCGACCCTGAAGTGGAGGCACCGTCGGTGCGGAGTGCCAGCAGCCCGCGGCCCGCCACCTGTCATCGTTGCGGCGGGCCAGCCGAGGAGACCGCCGTGGAGACCACTGCCATCGCTGCTGTTTGCATGCAGCAGGAACGTTATGGAGGCTGTTGGACCCACCTCAGCCTCTATCGTGGCGGACCAGCCGCTGCGGCTGGCTCTGTCCCGGCGCCCCAGCTTACATCTTTGGGAACTGGAGGGCTTCCCCGGGCGGCAACTCGGCCGCTGGCGTTGGCCCTTGGACCCCCCACTTGGGTGGGGGGTTCGGGTGGCGTGTCGGCCACCGGCGCCCGACCCATTAACATCTGGGTTCCTCAGCTTGTAGTCCTTGACCTCCTGCGAGTTCTAGAGTCGGTCTCGGATGTTCGGGTGGCAGGTCGGCCACCATGGGCTGTTTGTGGAAACTGAGATTGGGGGGACTTGGGGCGGGGGAGGGCGCTTCTGGGGATTTTGGGGACTCGAGTACTTCATTTGGGACCTGTTGGGGTCTAGAGTTAGTAGATTAGCTGGGGTGGCTGGCATGATTATTCCATCCTTGCCCGCCCCCTCACTTGTGACCTTGCTGCTAATCAGTTCCTCCGACCTTATGGCTTTCCCTTCCCCCACTCCCAGGTGTATTTGATCTCCATTTGGCAGTCAGCTTGTTCCACCTATTTAACCATCTCCCTCCTGCCTTAGGCTTTCCTGTTATTTTGCCTTATTATTTTGAATTGTACTTTTATTATTTGTTGTTGCATTGTATATTCATTTACTTTATTTTTATGTTATTTTATCTTGGGGGAGGTGGAGGTTGATCTGCCATTGTGTTTATTTGTGCCCTGTTCTGTTGTTTGTTGTTGCATTTTTTTTTGGACCATCTGTATTGCCATGTTTGCAGGGGCTCACATACCGACGGTGTCGGGCCGTGGGCGGTACGCTTGTAGCTGTTGGGTTCGTCAGACTAGAAGAACTAGGGTCAGGCAATTTGTGCCTGTCCCTCGTTCTGACCCCCCAGCTCTCTGCCACGTATCTGGGAGTCACCCCACCAGCGCCCCCAATCTTGCCTGTCTCCTGATGAACGCCAGGTCGGTGCATAACAAAATCCCCATTATCCATGATTCCATCGCGGATGGCGACACCGACCTGGCGTTCATTACCGAGACCTGGGTGGGTACGGAGAGGGGTGCTTCCCTCGCCCTGCTGTGTCCGCCCGGGTACTTGGTAGAGGGAGTGGGAAGGTTGGGGGGGGTCAAAAGGGAGGAGGGGCTGTGATCGTGTACAGGGACTCTCTTCATGTTAGCAGGGCCTCAACATTGGTTAGCCAGGGGCTTGAAGTACTTCACATGTTGGTGGGTCAGCGGGACAGATTTGGCATTGTGCTGGGTTACCGAGCTCCCCGCAACCCAGCACAATCCCTTCCAGAGCTCACGGAGTTCATCGCCGCTGCTCTGTTGAAGTCCCCGCGCCTCTTGGTGGTGGGCGACTTCAACGTGCAGGCAGGCGGTGGACTTTCCGGTGCTGCCCTGGAGTTCATGGAATCCATGGCTTCCATGGGTCCGTCCCAGCATGTTTTATGCCCCACCCACAGGTCCGGTCACACCCTGGATCTGGTTTTTACCTCCATGTCGGGGGTTTCGTGTCTGGAGGTGGGGAACATTGTTTCCCTGCCTGTGTCATGGACAGACCACCACCTGCTCTCTTTTTCCCTGGCGATTCCAGCCCCTCCCCGCGGGGACCATCGGGCCTCTGTTTTGGCCCACCCCCGGAGGCTCATGGACCCCCAACGGTTCGGCGAGCTCTTCGGGGGGTTACCTGGTGGTATGACTGGCGCTCCGGCCGAGGATGTGGCTAACTTTTGGCATGAAACAGCTGTCCACACCATAGACCGGATCGCCCCTAAGCGCCTCCTCCGCTGCCGAGCCCGGCCCTCCCCCTGGTTCACTGGGGAGCTTAGGGCAATGAAGCAGGAGAGGAGGAGGCTAGAGCGCAGCTGGAGGAAAACCCAGACGGCGTTGAGTAAGGCTGCTGTTGATGCCCTGTCTAGTCGCTACACCAACGTGATAAGGGAGGCTAGAACATCTTTCAACTCCCTGAGAATTGCTGAGGCCTCGAACCACCAGGCGGAGCTCTTCCGGGTGGTTCGGGACCTCAGCAATCCTAGTCTGGCTAGGCCTCCTCCTACTGATTTCAGTAGTGAGCAGTTTGCAGCCTTTTTTCGAACTAAAATAGAGGCCATCCGTGCCGGCTTTGACTCCGGTTGCAGTGGGCCTGCCCCGCCATCCCCAGTGGCTGGTCCGCCTTCGTCGCCCCGGTTGGATGCGCTTGGGCCTCTTTCTGCTGTCGAGGTCTCCAGAGCTATGGCGCATTGCCGGCCTGCCTCCACCCCTTTCGACCCTTGCCCTGCCTGGCTAATTAGAGCTGCCAGAGGGACTATGGCCGAATGGGCTTCTGTCATCGCCACCGCCTCCTTCAGCGAGGGGGTTTTTCCCTCTCGCCTGAAGGAGACGGTGGTAAAGCCCATTCTGAAAAAACCGGGCCTGGCGGTGGACGATTTAACAAACTATCGTTCAATCGCCAACGTCCCGTTCATGGGCAAGGTGATCGAGAGGGTGGCGGCGGTCCGGCTGCAGTCATACCTGGAGGATCGGCAGTGCCTCGATCCTTGCCAATCCGGGTTCAGGCCCTGCCAGGGTACCGAAACAGCTTTGGTCGCCCTGCAAGATGACCTTCTCCGGGCGGCTGACAGGGGGTGTTCTACCCTGTTGGTTCTCCTGGATCTGTCAGCGGCCTTTGATACCGTCGACCACAGTATCCTGTTGGACCGGCTCTCTGAGGTCGGAATCGGAGGCACTGCTCGCAGTTGGCTCCGTTCCTTCCTGGAGGGCCGGCCACAGTACGTACAGCATGGGGGGGAGTTATCGGCCCCTTGGATCCTCCCTTGTGGAGTTCCAGAGGGGTCATCTCTGTCCCCCATGCTGTTTAACATCTATGTAAGGCCACTGGCAGGGGTCATCAGGAATTTTGGAGTCTGCTGTCATCAGTACGCTGATGACACGCAGCTCTATCTCTCCTTTACCACCTCTGCTGTGGAAGCTGTGGGGGTCCTTGACGGGTGCCTGGAGGCCGTACTGGCTTGGACCGGGGTGAACAGGCTTAAGCTCAACCCCGAGAAGACGGAGGTCATGTTCTTCGGGAGCTCGCCGTCGGGGTACGGTGGCCCCCTCCCCCGTCTGGGGGGAGTTTCCCTCCAGCTCGCGGAGAGGGTGCGGAATCTTGGTGTGCTCCTGGACCCGGCGCTTGCCATGGAGTCTCAGGTGGCGTCGGTGACCAGGTCCGCCTATTACCATCTCCGTCGGATCGCCCAGATCCACCCGTACCTCGACGCGAACTCCTTGAGAACAGTGGTCCAAGCTCTGGTGATCTCGAGGCTGGACTACTGTAACGCCCTCTACATGGGGTTGCCCTTGAATCTTCTCCGGCGCCTGCAGCGGGTACAGAACGCAGCGGCCAGGCTGGTGGTTGGTGTGCGTCGTTATGACCACATCACCCCAGCCTTGGTCCGTCTGCACTGGTTGCCCGTTGCGGCCCAGATTAGATTCAAGGTCCTGGTTTTAGTTTATAAAACCCTCCATGGCTTGGGACCAGACTACCTGGCAGAGCGTATCGCTCAGCGATCAACCTCGGCCCGTCCCGTTCGGCAGGCACGAGCGCACTTGCTCCGGTTCGCCACTCCTCGGGAAGCCCGCAGGACGAGTACTCGGACCCGGGCTTTCTCTGTGGCGGCCCCCAGCCTCTGGAATTCCATCCCCAGTGATGTGCGCTCTGCAGAGTCCCTGCTGGCCTTCCGAAAAGCTCTAAAAACCCATCTGTTTCGGGAGGCCTTTGGCGACGTTTAATTTGGCTTTTTTTTTTCTTTTCTTTTCCTGCCATCGTAACCTGTTTTTTCCTCCACTCTTAGGGAGGTGCCATATGGTTTTAACTTTGTATAGTGTGACCTATTTGTCTTGTTTTTATCAGTTTATTGTAATTTCTGTTGGCTATCGTAGCCTTGTGTAAACCGCTTAGAGTACTTAGTAGATAAGCGGGGTATAAATTCAACAAATAAATAAATAAAATAAAATAAATAATCTGACTTATTTTCAATTTTAATAGTGCCAAATAAATATTTTCCACAATTATTACTTTTATTTCTGATGGTTCCATTTCCCACCATATTAATCTTTCAGGGTTATATATAATTTCCCTCATAAACCTTA
The DNA here is from genome assembly GCA_029282475.1 of Phrynocephalus forsythii. Taxonomy (NCBI): domain Eukaryota; kingdom Metazoa; phylum Chordata; class Lepidosauria; order Squamata; family Agamidae; genus Phrynocephalus; species Phrynocephalus forsythii. The sequence goes on along the minus strand of JAPFRF010000007.1, from coordinate 8,468,004 downwards.
ACTGATTTGCCAAATAATATTTATTTACACTTGACAAGCCTACAACTCCTTTATTTTGAACCTTCACAGGTACATCTTGTAGGAACACATGAATGATCCTTCTTGGCTGCTGTGCCGAGACTCTGGAATAGAGATGGGCACGACTTGGCAAAATTGTCATTTCCGTTTTCGGATATCATTTCCGTTACGTAATGGAAATGGTAATGACAATTAAGCTGTCAGAACTCGAACTCAAACCGAAAAAAGAAAAATTGGGTCTGATTTGTCGTTGTCATTCCTGGCATAGCGTGGCGATCGCGTGATGCCAAGTGGCACAGAAAAAAGTTTTAAAAATAAAAAACCCCGATTCCCGGCCAAAAAAGCAGGCGAAAATATGCCTGCCTGAGGCCACCTACCAGAGGGGTGGTTTCTGGGGGGGGGGTCCCCAGCCTCCCCCCCTCCTGTCCTGGGCTGCTGGTACCAGGCTGGGAGGGGGCATCCTCGGCGTCTCCATTTGCCATGCGGTGCAGGGGGATCCAAAATGGCGTCCACAATATTTTTTTTTTGACATCGTGGTCCAAAAAACCACCAAAGCACCACAGAAACATGTGAAAATTAGCTATTTTAAATGCTTGAATTTTTACAGTAGCAGCAGTGGGTTTTTTATAGCAGTAAAAGGTCACACTGATTTTATTTTATTTTATTTTATTTTTATTTTTTACACCTGCACAATGATGGGCTGGCCATGGGATGGGACCATGCAAATTTTTGGACCCATTCTACCAATCGCATGGCCAGGTTTTGACTGACACTTCTGGATGTGCAAGAGGGCATAAAAAGCCAAGGCACTCCCAGAAGAGTCGCAGTCCGGGCTTGGATATGGGTGGGAGAGGGCTGTGTGTAGCTGGCTGCTGTGCTAGACTAGTTTCGATTTCGCGGAGCCTTTAGATTTCAGTTAGGCAGGCAGGGAGGGAATTAATTCAATTGAATTTTTAGGAAATAATAATAATTTCTTTCATTCTCTGTCTGCTGTGGGGAATAGCAACGCAGTTTATTCTTTTTTTTTCTCCTGCAGTTTGTTAGGATTTATTTTCTGATAGTGCTTCAAAGGGGGGGGTTTGAGTGGGACGGGAGGTGTGGATTTATTTTAAAAATTTATTTGCTTGGTGGCAAGCCAAGGTCCTTTCATACCCTGCCTGCAGCTCTGCTGTGTTTGCACTGCCCACTTTGTTTGCAATAAAAATTGCAATTGCTTTATTCGATGCAGTCTTGTGCAGCAAGTCAGTTTAAAGTGTTTTCTGCCTGCTCTGGGTCATTGCGGGACCCGCGCCCGTGGCCCACGCGCCCACATGCCCGTGCACCCGCCCCTCCCCCTGCCTCTGCCGCCGCCTGCCCATGGCCCCCCCGCCACCCCGCCCGCCGCCTAGGGCGCAAAAACACCTAGCGCCAGCAGGACGCCACTCGCTGGGACGTCAAATCGCGCGAAATCGAGGCGGCGGTAACGACAAATGACAAATGACATGACAAAACGACAAATTTTTAAAAAATTTCATGAAAAACGGAAACGTCCCGAAACAGACCCATCCCGAAAAATGACAACTCAGAAAAAAAAATTTTGGTCGTGCCCATCTCTACTCTGGAACTCCCTCCCACTAGAGGCAAGGACTGTCCCATCTCTGCTGTCTTTCTGGAAACAGGCAAAGTCCTTTACCTTCAGGCAAGCTTTCCCTGAATGGTGGACAACCTATCATGTGACTTTTGCATGAATCTACCATACATGATCACATGGACTTTGTGTTTATAGACTTTGTGATTTCATTAATGTAATGTTACGTCTGTTAATGCTGTAAGATGTCCCTCAATTTCCTCCTCTCAATACTTGAATATGTCTTAATTGTATTGAACTGTATATTGTCCCTCATTACTGTAAGCCACCTTAAGTCCTTTATCAAGGAAAAAAGTGGATTAAAATACTATAAAATAAATAAATAAAATATACCAATATTTTTTGTTGATTCAAACATTTTTACCATAGTTCCAGTAGTTATTGATCAGACTTCCCAAAATTTAAAATCATATGTAGTTAGCTGTACTGGAAGCATCATGAACAAAAAAATTAAGCTTTGGTATAATTTTCATTTTCATCAATGCAGTCTTTCTAAACCAATAAAGTGTCAAGATAGAATATTCTTGTAGTTTATTCTTAATTTTAAAAATATTATAATTATATCCCTTTAATTTCTGTATATCCTTTAATCTCATGTGTCATGTTTTTGCTCTTCTATTTTGAGATAGCCATGCTAAAATATTGGAGTTTTTATTTCTAAATTTTAAAAAATTTCCTCTTTACATACATCAAATCCCTTTGAACTGTGCCTCATTCTATGCTGTCTAATTATCTATTTTTCACCCGAATCTCTAACAGTATATTATTATCTTTATCTATAAAATATCTACCTTCTAATGTTTTATTCTTTTCTCTAATTTGCTTATATTTTCTTCTTTCAAGCTTCTTATTCTACATGATTCCTTTATAATTATTTCTCTCATTATTACTTTCATGGTGTGCCAAACCACCTCCCATTTTACTCCTACCTGCTTCATTTATTGACTGTATTTCCAACAGTTCCTTTTTACCCTTTCCATTGCATCTACATTTTGAAAAGTACTAGAATTTATTCTCCATTTTTTGCTTCTCTATAATCTTTTTAAACTTTCATTTCCAATGACATCAAAGCAAGATCCATTACTTTATGAACCACTTAGGAATCGGTCATGTTTGGAATGCTAGATAAGCTGGGCATAAAAGAGTAAAATGAATTACTTCAGGAAGGACATATGAGTGCAATCTATCACATGGGTAATCTGGGAATATGCTTCCCTTGTTTAAAATTAGTATTAAAATGCTGCAATAGTTTTGGCTGTTTCATAACATTAAAGGGTTGCTAGAGCAATGCTTTTATATTCCAAATTATTCTGTAACAGGTTTCCTTCACACATTGCTGCAATGCTTTGTCATAACTATTCATTCATTCATTCATTCATTTTTATACTGCCCGTCTTCCTGAAGGAACTCCGGGCAGTGAACAAAGAGGGCAAACAAACCCAAAAGGAACAATTCATTGATGAGACAAAAATAAGAAATGAAGAATAAAAAATAAATAAAAAAGAATGTATAATATAAAACAACTCAACAAGGAGTAGATAAGTCAGTGGCAAGATGGTGCAGGAAAAAAAAGCTAATCCATGTCACCAAATGCCTCCCTGAAAAGCAAGGTTTTTAACACTTTTTTGAAGACGGGCAGGGACTGTGCAAGGCGAAACTCACTCAGAAGATGGTTCCAGAGTGAGGGGCCAGCCACCGAGAAGGCGTGGTTGCGGGTGACTGATTTCCGCACCTCCTTAGGCATGGCTACTCAGAGTGAGAGCGCCTGCGACATTCTAGTGGGGCAGGACTCAATTGGTCTTTGGAAGATACGCTCTGACAGGTATTCAGGTCCCAAGCCATGGAGGGTTTTACAAACCAAAACCAGGACCTTGAAACTTATCCGGAGCACAACGGGCAACCAGTACAGACGAGCCAGAATTGGGGTGATATGATCATAGCGATGCACACCAACCACCAGTCTGGCCACTGCATTCTGGACCTGCTGAAATCTCTGGACAAGGGTCAAGGGCAATCCCATGTAGAGAGGATTGCAGTAATTGATCCTCAAGATCACGAGGGCCTGCACAGCTGTTCTGAGGGATGTCTCATCCAGGTACATACGGATCTGGGGAATCTGACGCAGGTGGAAAAAGGCGGTCCTGGAAATGGCCATCACCTGATGTTCCATGGATAAGGCCAGATCCAGGACCATTCCCAGATTCCTGGTCCTGTCTGCAAGCTGGAGGGTAGCACCCCCCCCAGCTTGGGGAGAGGGCCACTGTACCCTGCAGAAGGCGCCCAAAGAACAGAAACTCAGTCTTCTCCAGATTAAGCTTCAGCCTGTTAGTCCTGGTCCATTCCATGACTGCCTCCTGGCACAGATCGAGGGAGTGAACTGCCTCCTCTGCAGAAGTGGAAAAGGAGAGATAGAGCTGTGTGTCATAAGCATATTGATGACAGCAGACTCTAAATCCCCTGATTACCTCAGCCAGCGGTCTCATATAGATGTTAAACAGCATGGGGAAGATTGTCGACCTCTGGGGCACCCCACAAGGGAGCGTCCAAGGAGCCGACAACTCATCCCCCTTCCTTCGATATGGGAGATTTTCATTTTATTTTCTCTCTACTACAAACATTTGTTTATTTTGAAATACAAAGGTTTAGACATCAACAATATTTCATTCAAAATGGTATCATATAATCTTATGAAATACGGAAGAAATTGAACAGAATGCCTGTTCTCCCAGCTTCACATTAAGCATTGAAATTATGATCAATCTAATATTAAGAAGGTGTGGCTTCCCATAAAAACCAAGTTGGTTAAAACCAGGTTGACAGATTGGAAAGAACATGTCCTTGTAGAATGTTGTAGAGAGGCCAAATGGTCAGATGAGTGAGGCATAAGTTTAATAATAATAATAATAATAATAATAATAATAATAATAATAATAATAATAATAATAATAATAATAATAATTAGCAGAAGCCCTGATTTTTGCAGCTCAAGAACAAGCTATCAGAACAAATGCAGTAAAGGCTAGAATAGAAAAATCAGCTGAGTCCCCCACATGTAGACTCTGCAAAGAGGCAGATGAACCTATCAACCATTAGACATGGGCATGACCAGAAAAAATGATGTTTCGAGTTTTCGTTTGTCGGAACAGATCCGTTTCGGGTCGTTTCCATTTGTCGCAAAATTTTTCAAAAATTTGTTGTTTCCACCGCAATTTAGCACGATTTGACTTCCAAGAGCATAGGGGCGTCCCACAATCAGGGCCGGCACTAGGTGTTTTTGCGCCCTAGGCGGCAGGGGAGGTGCGGGTGGGCAGCAGTGGCGGGGGGCCATGGGCGAGCGGCGGCCACGGGCAGGCGAGTGGGTGGGCGGCGGCGCGGGCCGCAGGCGGGTGGCAGCGTGGGTGGATGGGCGAGGGGGCAGTTAGGATATCACTTAGGATAGAGGTTCTGTTCTTGGCTTGCAGCCCAAATGTGTGTGTGTGCAAGCAAACTGAAGTTGGGAAAAGAGAAAATAAATGGTAGTATATAATATATTTTTAAAATAAATCCACAGCTCCCACTCCCAGTCGAACCTCCCCCTTTATCCAATATCAGAAAAAAATCCTCACAAACTGCCAGAAAAGAAATAAAGAATAAACTGCTATTCCCTTCAGCAGACGAAGCTGCAGGGAATCAAAGAAATTATTTTCTAAATTCAGTTCCCTCCCTGCCTGCCTAACTTAAATCCTAAAGCCTCCAGCCTCCCTCCTCAATCTCAATCAGATCACACCAGCACCAGCAGCCAGCCCTCCTCCCTCAACCACATCCATACACCCGACTGCGATTTCTGGAAGGTGCCTCGGCTTTTTATGCCCTCCAAGACATCCAGAAGTGTCAGTCAAAAACCTGGCGATGCCATTGGTGGAATGGTTCAAAAAAATTGCATGGTCCCATCCCATGCCCAGCCCAAATGGGCAGGTCTAAATAAATAAATAAATAAATAAATAAATAAAATAAAATAAAATCAATGCGACGTTTTATTGCTATAAAAAACCCCACTGCTGCTACTATTAAAGTCCAGGCATTTAAAATAAATAAATTTCACATGTTTCTGTGGTGATTTGGTGTGTTTTTTAATCATGATTTCAAAAGAAAAATTGTGATCGCCATTTTGGATCCCCCCCCACCGCATGGCATGGCGAGACGATGAGGATGACCCCCTCCCAGCCTGGTGCATGCAGCCCAGGACAGGAGAAGAGGGAGGAAAGGCCAGGGACCCCCCAGAAACCACCCCTCTGGTAGGTGGCAAAGCCTCAGGCAGGCATATTTTTGCCTGCTTTTTTGGCTGGGAGTTGGGTTTTTTAAAAAACTTTTAAAAACTTTTTCTGTGCTTTGCATTGCGCGATCGCCGCGATGCCACAAACGGAAACGAAAAACCCGACCAAATTTTTCTTTTTTCGGTTCGAGTTCGAGTTCTGATGGCTTAATTATCGTTATCGTTTCCGTTACGTAACGGAAACGATAACCGAAAATGGAAACGACAATTTCGCCGAGTCGTGCCCATGTCTATCGACCATATATTGAGTTGTTGCAAGAAAACTGCTCAGACTGATTACAAAGAGCGTCATAATATAGTTGCTCAAATGGTCCACTGGAATTTGTGTCAGAACTATCATCTGCCTGTAGCAAAGAACTGATGGGATTATAAGCCTGAAAAAGTGACTGAAAATGAGCATGCAAAATTACTTTGGGACTTCCGAATACAGACAGACAGGGTTTTGGAGCAAAATACCCCGGACATTGTGATTGTGGAGAAGAAAAAAGTGTGGATCATTGATGTTGCTATACCAGGTGACAGTAGAGTCACTGAGAAACAACTTGAAAAAATTGCCCAATATCAGGATCTGAAAATAGAACTTCAGATTGTTCTTCTGCTCCCCGAGCCATGCTTCCCATATATTTTTCCTTGAAGGATATCTTGCAGCAGATGGTATTTGTTTTTCTGCATTATGTGACTGAAATATTGTAATTTTATTCTCTTTATGGTGTTGAGAATTTCTAGCTTTATATTCACATTAGTGACTCTGGCTGTCTAAGGTATCTTCAGAATTTGTCTGTATATGCACATCTCAAATGCTTCCAGCCTCCTACATAAGGCATTTATAAAGGGTCCAAGTTTCAACACCATAGAGAAGTATACTAAATGCATAGTATCAAAGTATTTGGCTACAAAGTTTGATATATAAGTTTTGGCTCATCTTTCCTCATGTTCTGTAATGAATTTCTAGCGTGTTCAATTCTACAACAAATTTCACTTGAAAAATCCCAATTATCCTTAAGATAGCATTCCAAGTATTTACAATATGATTCTGAAAACAAATGTTTATTTTTGTGTAAAGTGAAGCAAAAATGTTTAGGATACCAAACACATTCTGCTGTGGATATGATCAAAATATTAGCACAGATTGATCAAAGTGGTTGAACAAAATCCTGGGTGTATTGCTGCAACTGGAAACTAAACAGAAGTAAATAAAACCAAATTAAAAATTTCTACTCAAAAGTTAAGACGTCTCAACATTTTAAACTCCCTTCCCAGCCGTTAGTCATACTTTTATTCCATTAGCCAAACTCCTGTTGTACCTGTATTGTATACTGTAAACTCAAAATTGCATAACTTGTGCATGTAATCATTCTCTCTGCCCGATGCACATTTGAACACACACACATAATGTATTTAGATACACACTCAGGTGCATGATAGCAAAAATGCATTAAATGGAACATTATTTTATGCAGTATTTTGTCACAATGCTGTATTTTGTATTTTGTGACAATTATTTTAATAATATGTTTTTTTAAAAAAACATAATGCCAGTCAAGCTGATGTATGTACTTTAAAAAGTTCAGAATCATTTAGTTGGAATTGTAGTTCTGCCTCTTTTTTAACAGAAGTAGAAAAATACTGTTGCATTTTTAATTACTGCTATCAAAGAAGAACAAACATTTGGAAAGAGAAAAAACTCTGCAATAAGATGGGCTTTTTTCTAAAGCAGAGCCTAAATGTCTCTCCTTTAGGGGCAACACTTTAGGAAGTTCAGTAGGATCATTTAGCCAGGCATGTCCAGACTTCGGCCCTCCAGATGGCATGGACAACATCTCCCAGAATTCTAACTGGCATTGCCAATGACAAAGGACTGTAGGAGTTGTGGTCCAAAACATCTGGAGGGCCAAAGTTTGGACATGCCTGAAATTTTAGACAAAGCTTCCTGCTCCCTCATCCTATCCCAGTATGATACCTGATGAAAATGTTTATTTGATCTTGCTCTGTAGAGGTGACCCTAATTTGGACATAATATTAAACACATTGCAGGGACAGATATAAGATTTGTCTATATGGCTTCATAGTTTAGTGTGTTATGAGAACACAATAAAACAACAGAAAGAAATATGTTTTTTGCAGCATTATGTTGCTTAATTTCATATATTTAAATATTTGTGGTCCTTAATTCAATTAGTACAAATGGAAAGTTCTTGACTGTCAGTCCATTTTCATCTAATTGGCACATTCTGTTTCTACTGGGGTCGCATTTGTCATTTAAAAAAAAACACCTAAAGGCTCTCTGAATGTTAGCTCTGCAAATTAGCTTTTGCCTATTTTGGTGAAACAGACAAATTCTAGACGGCCACATAATAAAAGTCCAAATATCACTGCTGGTCAGCGGTAGATCTTGAAAGCAGACATAGTAGGAAATTAATCATGCAATCAAAAGGTTTGAATTAAAGGCCTTGCCCATTAATACTATATTCAGGTTGGCATTATTTCCCCGTCTACACTTAAAATCCTAATATGATTAGAAGATTGTTCTGTTTTATGAGCATCAGCTACTTTAAAAATTATGAATCTTTCAAGCACTAAATGGACCAGCTTAGCAATAAAAGCCATTTGTTGTTTGTAGATTTATTTTAAATTGATTATTTTCTGGAGCTCAAGGCATTGTGTTTGCCTCTCATTCACTATCCCCCCCCCACCCAACATATATCAGCCCTTTAGGGTAGGTCATGTTGAAAGATAATGAGGAGTCCAATATCACCCAGCGCATGCATCCACAGTCAGCCATGCTACCTATTGGATGGCTGGTGGGGAACATCACTTTGCTTCTTCACAGGAAAAGGTGATGCATGGCACAAGGATGCAGTGGCATCACTGCACAGGCTTATGCTGAGGAAGGGGAAAGTTGTTTCCTTTCATCTGGACACTGCCCACTCAGAACAGGACTTTGAGCTATTGGAGGCAGCTTGTAGGTTCAGGCCTGAAAGTGATTAGTGTCCATGTCTTTGTAACCTAATCAGCATGGAGGATCAACACTGACAGAGTCATGGACCAGTCAGCCCAACATTGTTCTCTAGCCTGATGGCATGTTTGCATTGTCACAAGGTTTGGTAGTTGGCTTTCTGGGATGATACAATGTGGATGGCAGCCTCCTTTGACTCCAAGCATCACTAAGGTTGAAGGGTTGATGGGCAACTGTAAGTGGTTCCAGGTATGGCAGTATACTTTTCCATGTGACAGCCATTACTATTTTGCTTTGACATGTGCTTGTTGAGTTTGTGGTTGCATCACAGGGGGGTTGGTAAGGGATCTTTTTGCAATTGCTGGTCAAGTAATGTGCTTCTGCTTCCTGTGATTCAAAACTGACCAGAAGGGCTACAACTGTACAATACAGGGAGGTTGACATTTATTTTGTTAAGGATATGCACTGTTATTGTATTTTAATAGTATGTATTTTAGGACTATTTCCTTTTATTGATGTTCGCTGCCCAGAATAACAATCAGGTCAGTTGTCTGGTCTAGAAGTATAATATATCCTTGAAGTGCAAGAAGACCTGGGAACGTGATGAATAGGTAGCCTGAGATAATAATCCTAATGTGGTCAGCCAGCCTGCTGGGATCGAGGGTTTAGTGACTTCCACTGTTTCAATTAGAGTAGAAAATACATCAACCAGGAACTGTGGACTGGACATTGTTGGACAAGGTCTGTGCTTCTTATTTGATTAATCTGGGCATCAGTTAAGATCAAGTGAAAGTTTTTTAAAGAAGGGATAGAGTTACTAGTTCTTAGTCAACCTGTCAAGACTGTTCTGTGCAGCCTTGGTGGGTGTTCAGAGATCTAATCATAAACTAAATTTCTGATATGGTACAGAAAAATTTGATTTTAGCAGTGAGTTCCAGGTGGTTCCAAAAGGTGAATAATAGCCCATAATAGGACTTCACAGAACATGGGCTGATGTGCTGAATATGGGAACAAACTCTCCAGCTATAAAGACGCTGATATCTACACGATGTGTAGAGGGATGAGGAGAAGCTAAGATCCAATAATCAATGCACATAATGGAATGACTCACCACTGGATTTCTTCAGGTCAATAAATGCACAAGCCAACAGTTCAAATTCTCCAGTTCATCGTCATAAGAACACTCAGAGAGGAAGTTGCTATTACACTGTAGCTGTCAAGTGCCATAGTTTCATGTTATTAAATATGAAACTAAACTGCTGAAGGGGTGTCTAAACATCAAACAACACTATTAAAGGGGGACACTATACTAAATATTTAATATCTACGTATATACCTAGTTGCCTCATGAGTCCTGGTGGGATGAAAAGGTGGGATATAAATATTTTAAAATGAGCAGTCCATTATATAATTGCAAGCTGGTGATACAGAAAAGCAAAAATTTACCATACCAGCTACATCTATCATCCTGGACTTCATATATATAAACCAAAAAAGCTATATTAGGTCAAAACCATAATAGCAGCAGCAGTGATGCAGCAGTGATTTTTTAAAATTATTACAGTATTTTCTCCATCACCACCACCATATCAAGGCTCCCAGAGGCAAACAAGAGCTCTATGGGAGTCTTGGAAAATGAAGTTTAGTTTACAGTAAATATTTTCAGCATGCAATCCAGGTTACACCAATGTAAATTTATGTCAAGAGGGTTTTCATATTTGCCATCTGTAAGACGCTCATAATCAATCCAAGAGCATTTATTATTCTAATATTAAAACCAGGAATTTAGAGACAGTCATGCACCTAGGAAATCTATGGTGTGACATTTCGATGCTATAGGAACTTCAAGTGTGAAATGACTCCTCAAGACTAAACACTCATGGTTAAGACAATGCCTCTGGAAAAAATGGATTGGTCCCTAGGTAGATATTTCAGCAACACGACAGTGGTATCCATTTATTTACATTTTTAAATTTATTATCAGTAATCTGCAGAAAATACAAGGCACAGGGTATTTCAGAAAGGTATTAAACAGTATTACTTTTTTATTTGATTTGTCCCCTATTTATCTCTCAATACTGCATTCTAAGATGGGTTACCTTGCCAGTCTTGTACAATATTGTGAACAGTAAGTGTATTTCCACTTGAATTATAGCAATAATATGTAATTGTTATACTGTAATATTTGCCTACATTGGTTTAAGCTAGCCTATGCAAGTTGAGTGCAAAAAGGTTAGGCTAATATACTCCTCCACCTCATGACCTGGTCTTTTAACTTTTGAAGAGTCTGTCGTGTTCCATGTGCTGAAATGTGTTCAGCTATGTTGGCCACATGGCCACGGATTTGCACAACACTAGCGCTTGGTTTAGAAATGGAGATGAGTGCCACCCCTAGAGTCACACATGACTAGCACGCATGTGCAGGTGGAACTTTTAGTGTTTCCTTAGGTACTCAGTGTGCTGTAGGAGATAAGTGACAGACGATCACTCTAGAGACTCTGGCTTTGAATCTATATTCGGCCATGGAGACTCACTGGAACAGTGGAACTAATAAAACCACCTCTTAATTCTCTCACGTAGTCTTGGGTGCCCTATTACGATAGCTATAAATTGATTTTGACTTGATAACATGTATAACATCATAATCTCCTTACATGGAGGCACTCTTAAGTTGGCAGTTTTGCTTCCTTTTCAAAGTATCAAACAAATTAGCTCTTGTATCACTTACTTCTCCATTATAATGAAGTGGTAATAGACCTTTCTAGCTTAGAGAACACTTCCACTTCTGTATCTAATTACAATTTTTCAAAATGCATTCACTGGGGGGGATCCTAATCATTCTAACAATAGTTTTCAGGAAATTATACAACAAGAGCACCAAATATAGGCAATTGATATGTTTCATGGTCCACTGTATCTTTTATTCCTCCATGCATAAACTGATATATCTTTACACAACAGGAGTACATGAGCCCAAAGAGCCAAACTCATGAACACATACCAGGAAAATGAAGTTACCTTGACAACTAGCGAACCTGTGTGGTGTTGTAGAATACTACACCATAGATGGGCATTGCAACCTTTCTGTGAAAAATAAATAAAAATAAAAATATTCTTAAGCCTACAAGTTTCTTCATTTGATCTTTTAATGAAAGAAATAAGTGATAAAAGAAATTTCATAACAAAAATTACCACCTGAGTTATCCTTAGTGGAATGAAGGTTTATTTCACTTTATAGTATTTATTTAGCATTCCACTAGAACAATGTATTGTGGTGTAGTGGCTCAGCGGGCTAGAATACTGAAAACTGTTGCCTGCAAAGTCAGCAGCTCAGCGGTTCAAATCCTGGGTGCCATGCAGCAGAGTGAGCTCCCACTGTTAACCCAAGCTCCTGCCTACCTAGCCATTTGAAAGCATGTAATTGCAAGAAGAAAAATAGGTACCACTACAAAAAGCGGGAAGGTAAAACAGTGTTTCCTTGTAGCCATGCCAGTCAAATGGCCACTGACTTGAACTATACCGGCTCTTCATCTTGAATATGGAGATGAGCACCGCCCCTAGAATCAGGCATGACTATTGTTCACTATAGCACGAATGTGCAGGAGTAATCTTTACCTTAACCTTTAGAAAAATTTATTGGTCAAAATATAATCCATCACATAATCTAAATAATTATTTTGAAAAAATTATTTGGATAGCAGCCTAAATGGTGTATAAGGGGAAATAATAAAGATTTCACAAACAAAAGAAAGCCTACTGAAGCATTATCTTTCCTTCTGAAATTGCATAAGACAAAGCAAAAGTGTTCTTCTTCTACACCTCCCCATACTACTTCAAGTAGTCTCTGGGTGGTTTACAGTTTTTAATTACAGTATGCAGGCTACACATCCCCCCCCCAGCAAGCTGGGTATTCAATTTACTTACCTCGGAAGGATGGAAGGCTGAGTCAACCATGAGCCTGCTACCTGGGATTGAACCCCAGGTCATGAGCACAGTTTTACCTGCAGAACTGGTATTTAACCAGTGCACCACGAGGCTTACAGGCATTTAACCACTGTGCCACTGCACATTTAACCACTGCACCATGAGAAAGCAGAATATTGGTTGTTTGTGCCACCACAGAAAAACGCCATTCCTAGTCATAGTCAGAAGAACATTAACAGTACATGGCACAGCCAGAGGGCTCCCAGTTATGACCAAAGTGTTGGGCTAGGATTGTTTGTGGAAAGGTGTTCCAACAGGTATCAGGAGCTCCATACCAAAACCTGGATTGATAGCAAAGTGACTACTAGAGTGGTTCTTTCAGCTGTGATATACTATGGAAGCTGCTAGTTGCATCGGACAGTTGGGTAGTGTATTTAGCATGAACTGTAGTTGTTGGGCATTGCAGAAGGACAGACCATCAAGAACTGAGTACAGGAATTTAAGATATGAGGCTGGCATCATATTGATTACAGTGGCTACATTATCCACAGCTGACATACCAACTAAACTTGGCAAAATATGCTCTTTCAGTGAAAAAGCCAAGCCTTTCTTTTTTCAATAAAAGGTTTGTTGTTATAGTTGCTTCTGCTGCAGCAGCAGAAGCTGTGTCAAGTGCCTTCTAGCCTGGTCCAATTTTCATCCTCCACAATGCCCTGGACCTAATATCATTTCAGGATGCTCAGTGAAGTCATGGCAGCTGTCACAAAAATAGTGGAAAATAGTCTGTGAAATACTCTGAAATTCCACATCTTGAGAAAAATCTAACTTTGGATCGGCTTTTTTTTTTTGTACTTCCAGGGGTTACGAAAGGTTGCACAATGGCATCATGTAAACAAGGTTATTTGATTCCTGGGCTAATGCTCAGCCGTGAAAGGCGGGAAGTTTTCCATTCTGATAACAGGGGCTGCATCAAGATGACAAGGCAGTAAGGCAAGGATGCCTGTGTGCAAATCTATAACAAAATTATCTCAACTCTAACATTAAAGAAGATAAATTCAAGCCAGTTTATTGCATCTCTCCAAGTTAATTGGTGCCTATTTACTGTACTCTGGTTACAGAGAAAGTGCTCACCACTTTCATACTTAAACAGTAGGCTTAAAAATGAAATATGCCCTTTTAGTCTATCACATGTGAGATGGGAATGCACTTTCTGCTAATGTCTTGGTTTTCCTCGGCAAGTAGTTCTCTCTTAATGTTCCATAGGATGTTGAACAGCAATCTCTTTTACTCAGGGATAAATAAAGTGCCTGAAATATTGGCCTCTATATAAAAAGGGTTTAAAAGCACTCCTTGTCATATAAGCTCTAATTATTTTGTGTTATCTTTGGAACACGGTGGAAAGCATGCAGCCCTGATGTGAGGCTCTCCAACCCCCATCTACCCTCCAAGCCCCCCTCCACTTATTTGGAAATGTCCGCATGCTTACTTTGGATTCCATTTCTACATGCATGTTTTTACATGTCAGTAGAGAACATGTCAGTAGAGTACATGTCACGAGAAGAGAGGACTCCTTTGAAAAGTCCCTGATGCTGGGGAAAATCGAAGGCAAAAGGAAAAGAGGATGACAGAGAATGAGATGGTTGGACGGTGTCATCGATGCAACCAAAATGAATTTGACAAAACTCCAGGAGGCAGTGGAGGATAGGAAGGCCTGGCGAGCTCTGGCCATGATGGGGTCACGAAGAGTCGGACACGACTGAACGACTGAACAACAACAACAAAGAGATGGGCACGAATCGAAAAAATGGCAATTTTTTCATTTCATTTTAGGGTTTGTTTTGGTTCGTTTTGTTTTAAAAGATTTTTTTTGAAAAATTCATTTCGTAGGTTCGTTGATTTGTTATTTCTCCCCCCCCCCCCGCTTTGTGTGATTTAATACATTTGACAGTGTGCGGCCGGGAATTTTTTTTTTTAAAAAAGATGTTGACAACTGCACAAACTGGACTGGCAGCATCCTCATCATTCACATCATTGTCATCATCTTCAATCATCAACACATCATCCTTACTGGGTGGCAGTGGTGGCAGCAGTGGCAGCAGGGTGATCCTGGCCCCTGTGATAAGGGCTATTTGAGGTGCTGGCTTGGGACCAGTGCCTCTTCTTTTTTTCCCAAGCACTGACTGTGCAGCCCCTGGGGCCAGGTTGGCGCTGGTTTATTTTTTATATTTTTCTTTATTTTAGGGCACCAACCCAGCCACCCCTGGGGCCGGGTCAGTGTTCCTTATTATTATTTTTTAAATATATTTTATTGTATTTTTATTGTATTTTTTTTATTGCTGACCACGTGACCCACGCTACAGCTGTAGCATGAGCTGGTCAGATTTTTTTTTCTTTTGCTGGCTGCGGGCCGGTTCCGTGGCCCACGGCCCGGGGCCGGTGCTCGCGGGCCATTATGCTGGATTGTGTTGTTGTTGTTTGTTGTTGTTGTTGTTGTTGTTGTTGTTGTTGTTTTTGTTTTGTTGTTGTTGTTGTTTGCCAGCCACAGGCCGGGTCTGGTGCTTGCAGGCTGGTACAGTGTCTGCACACCAGATTGGGGGTTTATTTTATTTATTTTATTTTATTTTTTCAAGTGCCAACCGCGAGTCCACTGGGGCCAGGTTGGCGTTGATTTTATTTTTTATATTTTTTTCTTTATTTTAGGGTGTCAACCTGGCCACCCCTGGCTAGGTCGGCACTCCTTTTTGTTTTTTATTTATTTTTAATTTTTTTATTGTATATTTTTATTGCTAACCACATGGCCCGCGCTACAGCTGTAGCATGGCTGGTCAGCTTTTTTTTCTGGTTGCCACTCCATGCAGCCAGGAAGACTGGACCTCCAGGAAGGACCAGCATCAGGTAGGAGACATCTCCAGCACCACCATTAATTAACCAAATTGTTTTGTTTCATTATAAATCTACTCTGGGGTTCATTATTCATTTTGTTATGTAACAAAATGAAGAACGAATAATGAAATGAACTAAAAGTTCATTTTGTGCCCATCTCTACATGTCAGCAATTTGAGAGGATGGTTTACATGTACTTGTTTCCACATGCACCACACAGTTTGCATGCCAAAACTACAGCTTTTACTTGGCAGTATTCCATTTGTATTTGGAAATTTCCTCCTTTGGTAATAGGGTAAATTTGAAATCACTGTCTGACACTGTGTTTGGATACTAAGGGCCAAATTCTGTTCCTCTAGGCCAGTGGTCCCCAACCCCCGGGCTGTGGACCGGTTGGCACCGGGCCGCCTGGGGACGCCGGGGAGGCTCCTCCCCTTTTCCTCCGCCGCCCTCCTCCTCCTCCTCTTCTCTCCCGCGGGCAGCCGGAGGAGGAGTCGCCGCTGCCGGGCACGGCGCACGTGCGGGTGGGGAGCCCGGGGCTCCTGGGCGGGTGGGCCCCACCTCCTCCTCCTGTCGGGCGGCCGCGGCGGCCACGGCAGCCGCCCGGGTTCGGCCGCGACTCTGCGGCGGGCGGCGGGGTGCCCCGCCGCTGCCGTGGCTGGGCTCGGGCGGTCCCGGTGGTGCTCTCGGGCTGGAGACGCCACCCCCACCGGCCTCCTCCCCTCCCCCTCCCGCTCGCCAGCCCGAAGGCCGCAGCCGGAGGCAAGCGGCGGTGCAGAGGTGCCCCACCGAGGCGGGCGGCGGCGGCCGCCGCGGGGGCCCCTGCCACCAGCCGCGGAGCACACACCCGACGCCCCCACCCGCCGCCGCCGCTCCCGTGGCCCCCAAGGTACACACGCCAAGCCCCCGCACCTCCTCCTCCCCCCTCCTCCCGACCCCCCATCCCCTGCCCCCACACCCTCCCCTGCCCCCCACAGCCCCCATCTCCCCCTCCCCACCCCCCACCCCGGGCCACAGGAAAATAATCAAACAAATACCGGTCCGTGGAGACAAAAAGGTTGGGGAGCACTGCTCTAGGCTATTGTTGGCGAACCTATGGCACTGGTTCCAAAGGTGGCACTCAGAACGCTTTCTGTGGGCACCCGATATCACCCCTCCATAACCACCTGCATTCAAGTTAAATTTCTGTATTGGCACTTTGCAAAAAATAAAAAATAGTGGGTTTTCAATCATAATTTGGGCACTCGGTCTCTAAAAGGTTCGTCATCACTGCTCTAGGTGGTCATATAAGGACAATCGTTTTAAGAAAATAGGTGCTGCTTATACACTGCCCCTTAGCTGTGCAGGGGAGAGCACAACCTGCTGGGAGGGCACAGAGCAGGGCTGAAGCATACACCCATGGCTTCCTTTATGCAGTGTGTGCATGTGGGGCTAATGAGAGTTGAATCTGGCTAGTGATGGGAGATCCAAAGGATAGTACTGGGCTCACCAGGTGAAGTGATTAACACTTAGCTGTCTTCTGTTTTCATTCTGCTCAAAGCTTTTTACGGCTAAAATTAATCTTCTCCTTTGCCCTTTCCCTCCACTTGTTTTCCTTTTTCTTTTATCTACTATTGCCCACCTGTCTGATAAACTCTTAACGGTCTCTCTGGGCATGCTACAATTTAATTATGCAGGCTACATACTTCTCCCCCACAGCTGGGTACCCATTTTATCAATCTTGGAAGAATGGAAGGCTGAATCGAACTTGAGCTGACTACCTGAGGTCATTAGGATCAAACTCAGGTCATGAGCAGAGTGTTGGCTTCAGTACTGCTGTTTAACCACTGTGCTGCAAGGCTCTTTAAGGAAATCTACCTTGTTTCATACTGTTCATCTTGCTCACCCTCATCTACTTACAGAGGAAATGAAGATGTGCACAAGCAATTGCCCAGTCATACAACAGCCAGTGAGGGAAAGGGGGAAACTGTGTGCTTTATTTTATGTTGTGCTGTTTTATAAGCACTTTTTAGACAGCCATCTTGGATGCTGGTCTATCAACATAATAAACAATACTACTACACTGCCCTCACATGTTTCATAAATGCCACTAGGGTTTGGGCCTAAATGCTTTACCACATGTTCAGGTACATCCCTTTACTACTTTCAGGCCCAGATAAGCATATATTGTGCAGCTCATGGTAAACAAGTGGCATCCCTGCTTTTATTTCAATTACAGAATGGCCACTAGATCAGCAATTTCTTCCACATCTGAAACAACCTCACTCATATGGTACAGAAAACACCCAGGGCCTTTTCACGTGACCCCTAAACTCCGCAGCAAATGGCTCCCAGCTCCGGAGCTTAAAATTGTTTCCCCACCAGCTCCGGAGTTTACAGAAAATTAAGTGCGACCACGCCCACCTAAGGGCGTTCCAGCGCACTTTTCAGGTACCTGCTCTCCAGGGGTAAAAATCCCTGATGCGGATGTAAAGAAGTGAGTGCCGGGTTCTCCTCGCTTCTGTTTATTGTTGTTTTTGCCCCCGCCCCTTTAAGAAACAGGAATCAGGACGACTACGGGGCTCGGGACGGCTTCCTCTCTTTTTTTCTCCCTCCCCTCACGCAGACAGGAGCAAGGAAGTGCGGAGGGGGTGGGAACACAGGAAGAGCAACGAACCCCCAAAATCTCTGGTCTGAATTTAAGTGGCCAGCAGATCTTAGGGGTCGTGTGAAAAGGCTCCCAGTCTGTCCTCCAAAAGGAAGTAGCAGCAAAGGTTCTGCAATAATTTACAACTGTCTCAATCTAACAAACGGTAAAACACGTTCTACCTATTTTCCATAAGGCATACTGGAAGGGCACACACCAATTTCCTTGGAAAGATCCATGAAATCTGTTCTGCTGAGAAGATCAGCATGTCAAGCCCACCCAGAAGCTGATGGGAACATTTCGTTTGTTGTGTGACACACAATCATTCCATAGTATCATTGTCACTAAGTATATGGTGCACATGTATAACACTTGGTATACTCCCAAAGCACAGTATGCTATCATAATTAATTATTCAAAGTAGCTTGTTGGAAATTACAGTTCACTAGATTTTTTTGTAAGAGGAAGCTTTGTCTCTTGTATAACAAAGCCAGATGAAAAGTAACTTTCAAAAAGTTATTTTAGTTTGTAATTCTAAGATCCCCAACCCATGCTTGCCTACACACAGGTAAGTCTTACTGAGTTTAATTGGACTCAAGCCTAGTTACATATATAGGATTTTAGTCACAATGTATAATTTTACTATATTAAAGACAAAAAGAAATCTCCTTTGTTAATATGCCTGCAAAATTAGGAACATATTCAAGGGACTTTACTGAATAATAATAGATCTGCTGCATTTGACTAGCATACTTCTTGGTTATAATCTAATGTTTCTTTCTTTCAAAACAAATGGAAATAATTATGAAAAATGAAAGGTTTAAAAATCTTTAGGCATATTTGAATGAAATCCCCAACAGTTCAAACAACTCATTATAACAACATGTGTCTCTTTCTTTCAAATGTAAATTATTGTTTTCTTTTAACTGATGTTTTTAAAGGATGTCCCAGTTACACAACTGGTTGGTCCTTTTTATGCAAATCTTTGAACAAATGATCATTTACAATATACTGGAAGATATAGCATTTAAGACACTTCTTTTGCTCTCATATTTTCACAACATTAGGTTTTGTTTTGTTTTCTTTAGAAATGCCTCCATTGCTCATGAAGCTAGAAGGAAAGAATGTGAGAAAAGTAATTTCCATTCCAGCTAAAATATAGATTCGAAAAAGTCTGACAATAATTCACATAGGTCAAAGTTGACAGTCTAACGAGTCAAGTGGCTTCATTTCATATTTATGAACCCTATCCATTGAATCTATTACATTATCTAAAATAGAATGGGGTAGCAAACCTAAAATTAGATCCTCTTCTTTAGCAGCTGTGCGCTGTTCTGTCCTTAATCAGATATTTCTCCCTTCCACCCTCCATGTTATACTTTCACAGTATTTTCTTTTTTAAAAAATATCCTTTTTCCTTCTGTATATTCATGTACTTGTCAAGGCTATGGGGTTCACCTGTTCACTATCTTTAAGACTCATTGTTCTCTCTATCTTTCCACTACTTAATGCCTGGCTGTTCTATTCCAGAACATTCCTTAAAACAGCCTTCCTTAGTGGGTTAGCTTCCTTTTTTTTTTTTTTACCCCAGCTGACCTCACTGCACTTGGCACTGCCAATGGTTATAAGGAAATAGAGGTAGAAAACCTGGGCGAAAACCAGAAAACCCATGGTTCGAGTTCCTCTGGTTCGGGCCCATCCTTGGTTCGGTTCAGATTCATGTTCATATGAATTTTTTTAAAAAAATTCATATGAACCTGAACCGATCCGAACCAGTCCTTACCTGCAGCAGCGGTGCTCGGTGGCAGTGGTGGCGGCAATGGCGGTGGCGGATCCTGGGCTGGCCCCTGCAGCAGGGGCTTTTTGAGGCACTGGCATAGATACACCCCCACCCCCACAGGAAGCCTGGTTGATTTTAATGGGATTTTCCCTCCCCATGGCAGCCTCTCTCTTACATGCCATTCCCTCTCTCACTCAGCACCCCTTTTATGTGGGTTCCTCAGCTTGTGTTAGCTGCCTAGATGCCCTAAGCACATCCAATCTAGCCTGATTTTGGAAGCTAAGCAGGGTCGGCCCTGGTTAGTACTTGGATGGGAGACCTCCAGGGAATATTAGGTGCTGTAGGCACCTGGAGTAGGAACTGGAAAACCACTCCAGTATTCCTGCCAAGAAAACTCCATAGACGTGGGGGTCATGAAGAGTCGGTCACGACTGTAATGACACAACACACACACAGAGAGAGAGCTTGTGTTAGATTGTGAGTGTCTTGGGGCAGCAACTTTTAGGTGTGCATGAGAGATTTAAAAACAAAGCTGAGAAAGATGTCACCCCACCTAGGCCCACCAGGTACAAGGCAAGAAAACAAGAAGGATCTTTTCAGGATGGACTCCTCTTTCTCAGCTTTGCAGCTTCGTTTTAAAAACCTCTCTTCGATGAAAGTCAAGCAAGGGGCAGCAGCCTGTGTGAAACTCTGCAAGCCTAAAAGTTGCTGCCCCAAGATGCTCACAATTTAACATGTACCGAGGGATGAAAGGGACACCAAGGAAGGGAATGGGCAGTTGCGTGAAGGGAAAACCCCATTGAAATCAACCAGGCTTCTAGGCAAGTAGAGGCACCTAAAAGAAGGAATTGTGAAAGTGCTTCCACACTGCTGGATGCTGCAATAATATTTGGATTGTGGGTGAGGAAAGGAGGAGATGATCCATTCTGTACAGGCTCCTGTTTCTCCTCTTTCTATAATTTGGGGTCAGAAAAGTGGGGGTTATCATATACTTTGGAACATCTTATAGATGGGAAAAATATTTTAGGTGGGGGGACAGGAAGCATTTTGCTTTCTTATAATTTTTGTTTTAAATATATTTAAATGGTGTAAGCCACCTTGAATCCATTTTAAGAAGAAAGATGGAATAAAATAATGTAAATAAATGAATTCAGTATTTTCTGTCTGTAATACTGAACTAGCACTATTTCAATTTGAAAAGGAACAAACATATGATTATTAAAAATAACACTGGCTGTGACAGCAGTCAGTGGCTGTGAGAGGCAGCCAGCACAACAGCTCATAGGTGTAGAAGAAAGCCTAAAAGGCTATTAGATAATATATTCTTGGTGTACATATTTAGTAAGCTTTTAAAGCATATTCAACCAAACAAGATTATAGTCACTTCTGCAATTCTTTATGCTCAACTCATGAAGTTCTATGTGGTTTCCAGGAACATGAAGGGGTGGGGGAATGATTATATGCATGCTTCTATCCTCATCAACAATTTAGATTTCTAGAGGTTCCTGAGAATGTCTAAATCAATTTGTTACTTGTTTCATATCTTCTTACAAAAGAAATATAATAAGCCATTTAAATCCAACATAACTTCAAGTAACACTTGCCAAGATACCATTCTAAAAATATGAAAAGAAAAAAAAATTAAAATCTCAGCAATGAGTTAGGTACTATTGTGGTAATGATTTCTAGATTTTTAATTCGAAAATAACACAAATTGTAAATTTAGTTGCATTTTGGAGAGAGTCATTTGAATGCTACAAGACTCACGCCTGTTTTTTCAAAACACACTTTCCTCCAATCCACCTATTCCTTCATTGTTGTCTCAATAGAGTATGAAGCATTACCATGACTGATGATAAAATACGGTACTTGAGGTAAGTATTCTTTCTCCCTACCATCTGGTTAGGCCATAGTTCTATAAGTATAACAGTAACTAAAGAAGTATAATTAGATTGCAAAAGGAATGACATTGTCTCATATTATAATACTGTATTATGGTACAGTACATTACACATAATAAATAAATAAATAAATATTTTTGTCCTCCTACCAAGAATATGATCATTTGTATCACTCCATACATCTCAACATCTCACCTCAATTTCCAAGTTTGGGGAATTCTGGTTAGTTTTAAAGAGTCATGAATAGTTTGTCTCTCAGTTAGCTTCCCCTACAGAGAAAAATGTTTGATTTTTTTGCACACACCCAGGACTAGATGCTCAGTGTAAAAGCATTCATTGATGCAAAGACAAGGAAGTACTGAAGTGGCTAGCTGGCATCTCTGAAAAATGCACAGTTGTGCTGATCAGTGTTAAAATTTGTGTTAGAGAACTCTGTTGGTATTTCAGTTGATCAGAAATATGTTTAGCTAGTTCAGAATAGGAAAATTCAGCGAAAGATAAATAACACAAGAATAAAAGAGTGCTGGAAAAGCCATCTTGAATGGTGCCCATTAAATGTTTTTTTTTTTTTAATGAATGCCAAAATGAACCAGAAAATAGAAGCCTTTTTATATTCAAAAATAGTTCAAAAATAGTTTAGCATATTCTTGTAAAGTGTGTTTAAATGTAATTTCTGGCTTCATTGCCAAAGGCAGCACTTTTGCCAAAAAATTATAAGAGGTGTACATAAATTATTTTTGCATGTTTTTTTACAGAACATCTTACTTTGTAACAGCTTGCTGTGCAACAGACACAAAGTAACAGTGTATCAAAGACTGTCCTTAGTTGACTTGGCAGACACTGACTTTAATTGGTTGCACACTTGTTTTCATTCTAAGCCTATAAAATGAAATGACAAAAGCAGTTTCCAACAGACTGGAACATAATGATTGAAAACACTTTAATTTGAGATGTCTCTGTCAGGTTAATGAATTAACACTATAAAATCATAGCAGAAATACCTACATATGGAAAAACATACCATATCCAATCTGTAGAAAAGAAACTCAGTGGTTGTTCAATTTGAAATAGTGTACTTTTCACTCTATAAGGGCCTTTTTACACGACCCCTAAGATCCGCTGGCCACTTAAATTCGGACCAGAGATCTTAGGGGTTCGTCGCTCTTGGGCGTTCCCACCCCCCTCCGCACTTCCTGGTTGCTGGCTGCGTGAGGGGAGGGAGAAAAAGAGAAAGAAAAGCATGCTGCTCACCTCGTTCTGCCTCTTGTCTCTGTAAAAGTAGCTCTTAAAGGGGCGGGAGTGAAAAAACAACAAACAGAAGCAAGGAGAGCCCCACACTCACTATCCTTACACCGGATCAAATAATTTTCACCTCCAAAAAAGCAAGTACCTGAAAGCTGCGCTGGGACGTGCTAAAGTGGGCGGGGTCGCACTTAATTTCCTGTTAACTCCGGAGCTGGTGGGTAAACATTTTTAGGCTCCGGAGCTGGGAGCCATTTGCCCCGGAGTTTAGGGGTCGTGTATAAACGCCCTAAGACACACCTGCCCATAAGACACACCTAGTTTTTAGAGGACTAAAACTAGAAAAAATGTTTCGCCTAAGGATTCCTGGTGGGGGAATCCTATCGGCAAAAGGGGAGGGCAGAGGCTCCGTGGAGGAGACCTCCTTGCAAATGAGGTGATTTTTGACTGGGGAATCCTGGCTGCAGAAGGGAAGGGGTGGGGAGAGACTCCCTGGAGGAAGCCAGACAAAGGAGGTGACTGCGGCTATAGAATCCATGCTGCAAAAGGGGAGGCTTGCAAATGAGGTGATTGGAACTGGGGAATCCAGGCTGCAAAAGGGGAGGGGTAAGATGCTTCATGGAGGAGACTTATTTGCAAAGGTGATTGGAATTGTGGAATCCTGGCTGCAGCAGGAGATGGGAGATGCTCTGTGCAGGTAACTTATCTCTAAATGAAAATCTGTGATATATATGTAGCGAGGACTACAGTATTGGTTCTAAAAGATGCACAGATAATTCCCTTACTTTTGAGAGGGGAAAGTTTATCTTATAGAGTGAAAAATAAGGTATATTCTTTGAAAGTGCACTATTCAAAATGAGGAAGAGGAGGTCTACCATTTGTATTTATGTTTGTTGTTCTAATTATACATTTATTCCTTTATATTGCAACTTCTCAATAATTATACAAAATAAAGTTTCCTAAACTTTACAAGCCTCAGCAGATCTTATTTCTAGGAGTAAAACTGGGTCATGTTCTGATGACATAAAGGAAGATACTGTTACCTTTTCAGTCAAGCTTCAGAACAGTCAAGCTGGCTTTGACTGCAACTATTGAATGTGTATTATGTGCCAAGTTAAACCAGGTTATAAAGGCTCTAATAGGATTTTCAGGGTAAGTTAAATGTTTAAGGAGTGGTTTTACCAGTTCCTCGCCCCTCCTGAATTTCCATGGCCAACTGGGAATTTCAACCCAGATCTCCTGAGCCCTGGGACATTACTCTATCTCACGGGTCCTCAAACTTTTTAAACACGGTCCCTCAGACACTGTTGAGGCCCAGACAATTTAAGAACTATTGTTATCAACATAAACAGGGGTCGGGTGGGGAGAGAGAAGGCTTCTGAAGGGAAACCTCACCTTTTGAACCCAAGCCACCACCTTGGAAAGGGAGAGGAAGGTGGACAAGAAGCAACCCTGTTCTGAAGCTAGAGGCGGTAGCCACAGTGGTCCCAAAGAGCTGTCTGGAGCAGGGAGAAATACAGAGGAAGACTCCTTATTCCCCAGGGAGGAAATTTGGAAGGGCTGCTGCTCGTGGGGGGGTCTGGAAGCCACCTTGGGGAGGGTCATCTCACCCGAAGGGCCCTCTTCTTGGCCCCACCTGACTGGCAAGGGACTCAGGTGCCCCAACAGTGGAACCTCTCTCGCCTCACCTCACCTCGCCTCCCCTCGCACACACACACACACACACACACACACACACACACACACACACACACACACACACACACACACACACACACACACACATGGTAGTCTGTCACACAACCTCCCTGCCCCCATGTTGATGATAATGGCCCTTGGGAGCTGTAGCCCAAACAATACCCGCCCACCCGGGACCTGCTTCCTTCTCCCCAAGCAGGAGTGGCCTGGCCCACCACCAGCGACTGACTCTCCTTCTCCCCCTTAGCTTGGGGGGGGGGCAGGCTGCTGAGCTCAGCTCCCAGATGTGGCACCCCCAACACCACTCCAACCAGTTTTGAGAGGATTGCTGGTGGCGGCAGCAGGGCTAGAAAGGGGAGGCCCAGGAAGGCCCAGGTGGCAGGCCAGAGCTCCCTAGGTGGGTTGCAGCCCCCCACAGGCCTCCGAGAGAGGGAGCACACCTGCCCCACCCCACCCCATCCCTTCCTGAGTGACCTGTGCTTTCTTTTCCCAGGAGGGAGACTGAGGGTGGGCCCAATCCAGAGGCCTGATCCTATCCTAAGGAAAAGCAGGCAGCCCCCTCCCCAAGAACCCACAGGCCCACACACCCCACTGCCTGTCTGTGCTTGATAACTCAGCCCACCAGGTTCTTGACAGGATCCACTCATCCTGTTGCTTTCCAGGGGACGGGAAATAGAAGAAGGTGAAGGTGGAGTGGCACTGACCATCCATCCATCCAACAAGCAAGCCAGCACCAGCCTTTTATCATTTTTCACACACTTGCCGCCACTGCCGCATCACTCACTTGCTCATAGCCTCCAGTGACCAAGGAGCCCCATCCACCCCTAGCCCCCCCCACAGGCACCCAGAGGATTCTGCCTCTCCCTCCCTCTGGCCCCCCCAGCCACTATGTTTGGTGGCTAAGGTGGCGGCAGCAGCAGCAGCTGCTGCTGCTGTGCGGTGAGTTTTTGCCTCAAGTAAAGAACACTGAGCGAGGGGGCTGCAATTGCTGGTGGGACAAATTCAGGACCCTGGTGGGCTGGATACAGCCCACAGGCCATAGTTTGAGGATCCATGCTCTATCTAGTCTATGATAGACTAGTGAGATCATTATTGTCTTCTATTGAGTAAATGATGGCATTTTGTAGATTCTCTTCAGGGTTGATATACCAGTAGAAAGAATGAGATGACCACTTCAGGCAATATATTTTCGAGTTTTATGGATGAATATTACTTTATTATTTCCAAGGAGGCAGCCTAGTCAGGAAAGAGTCCTACCTCTTCTGTCTCCTTAAAGGCTGATACATTTTATTGGCATAAGTGTTTACAATCTGTATTGATTTCATTGCTGTATCTGATATAAGGGGGCATCTTAGGAAATCTTAAACCAAGAAAAATATGTTCATCTTTAAGGTATCATATATTTTGTTTGTTTGTTTGTTTGTTTGTTGCAACCATTGACATGTTGAACATAATAGCTATTTCAAGAGGATGTATCATACAATTTCCCTTTCCTGAACAATATTTTGGCCTAAAGCACTGATTGGGACAGGCCAACGACCTACGAAGACTGGTCTCATTAGTTAACTCCTGTTACAGCAATCGTTTTGATTGATTAAAAGTTAGGTCCTTCTGCAGGTCTGATGGATAACTGGATGGGAATTTCTTGTGCCCTCTGCTGACCCCCAGCAAGTATGCTCCAATTTCACATTCTTTTAAAATGTGCAGACTGCCTTGGAGTTTCAGAAGATATTAGTCTTTAAACCACTCACATGTGACATCTTGTCATTTATAAATCCCTAACCTATAATGAACTATTTATAAAGCTGCAAATATTTAGCATGGAGGTAGTAAGTTATTTGTCACAGATATTTATGATTCTTCTCTAACAGTGTTGTATATTACGCTGTTCCAAAGAATTTTCATTTTTTAAACTTTAGCTTTTTGGTACAACTCACCCTAAATGCACCTGAAGAAGCCATTCCAAATATGCTTTAGAATTTGCTTTCTGTAACAACTGTATTTACATGGGAATAATTTATTTAGAAGCAAACTATATAAACTATCTGAAGACACATGTGTTTGAGTATGTTCTAGTTTGTCTGAAAACAACTTAAAAAATCTAGACCTGGAATCTTGATAACAATTTGACATGCCCTGCCTATGATGGATATGACTTAAAAGGTAAAGGTTCCCCCTGCACATGCATGCTAGTCATGTCCAACTCTAGGGGCGGTGTTCCTCTCCGTATTCAACCCGAAGAGTCAGTGTTGTGCAAGTCCATGCCCATGGCTGCAAGGAAACACTGTTTTACCTTCCAGTTTTTTTTTTTTTACAGTGGTACCTATTTATCTACTTGCATTTACATGCTTCCTAATTGCTAGGTTGGGAGGAGCTGGGGTTAACAATGGGAGCTCACTCTGCTGCGTGGCGCCCAGGATTCGACCTGTTAAGCTGCCGACTTTGCAGCTGACAATTTTCAGAGCCTTAGTCCACTGATCCACCACACCCCATCTATGCCATGACTTATTAAGTATATAATTAATACTTATAAAAGGAGTTGGTCTTTGAGACATTGATAGATCCTGACCAAACAAGTGTCTGACGCTATGAGATCCCTCAATCCTGCACAAGAGCTGAATGACTAGTACTGTTTTGTTATCATTAACAAAAAATAGTTTTTTTAATTGTGCAACATTCCCAATTTGTGTGGAATTACACATTCTTTGTGGAAAATGCAACTTCTTTGTGTGAAGAGAAGTTCCAAAATTTTTCTGTACCCCCCCCCAAAAAGAAAGAAAGTGGAAAACACTCAGAATATCTTGTACTACCCCTGTTGTGCCGGGGGGGGGGATTTGAAATATTATTTTTTCAGAAATTTTGCAAGAAGGAAGATTGAGCTTTTAGGTGACAAGAAATTAATTTCGCATTTAGGAACCAAGATACATGTCAGTGAACAAAGGAGAGGATAGGAGAAGAAGAAGTTGACATCTTGCGAAGTTGACAATGGATGGGAGAATATTGCAACAGATAACTCACTTTAAATATTTAGGTGTGTTTCACCAGTCTGGCTCCTGGGCATTACAGACTGATTTTGCAAAACAGAAATTGGAAAAGGCAATGTATGGCACACTTAGATTTTGCAGGACTAGAGGAGGACATTTGGTCCACCCACCTGCAAAATTTATAAAACCAAGTTAATCCCCCCAGATTTTGTATGGTGATGAAATTTGGAGAACTGGAAATTTATTTCCCTTAGCAGTAATTAATTTTTTTCTGTATTATTGCTGGCAATACACACACACACCCTCAGCTCCCTATGCATTAGTTAGATTGGAATTGGCATTAATGTCAATAATGACATTAGTCAATAAATCAATAATTAATCATTGGTTTAAAATAATGTTTGTTACCCAGTCAGAATTCTTAACATCATCCTATATAAAGATGAATTCTGGATCATGGATTTTTTTTAATTGAATCTAGTAGCCAAACGGTTTTTTTCTGAAGAGTATGTGAGGCACCTTGGACTGCTGGCAGCAAAATGCTTATTAAAGCAAAGATTATTTGATCTCTGCATTCAAACAGATACAGGCTTGCTAGTCATCCTAAAAACACCCTCTTTCTATAATAATATTTCACCTCTGCCTCTAAAACTTCCATCTTATTTTGTCAACCTAATGAGCTTTGACTACAGAAAACCCTTTACTCCTGCACGTCTTGATATGTTGCCACTTGTCATCCTAAAGGGCCACTATACACAAACCCCATACCATGAGAGAGTCTGCTCTTGTGAGCAAAGGTCAGTTGAGAATTTAGCACATGTTGTGTTATATTGCCCTTTATTTGCATCCCTCCATGAAAGACTTCTAAACGCTATCCTGCAAAAATATCCTGGAAGACCGGAAGAAGATAATCTCAGGATCCTACTCTCTGATAGTGATAAATTTGTCACATTCCAATTAGCAAGTCCCCCCCCCATAGTTATAAAAATGAAATTTGTGCCCCCTTCTATTAATAATCAAGCTGATACCTAAGTTTGTGTACCTTTGGGGGTCTAGAGGCTTGCTACTGGTATTGCTTATTGATTTCCAATTAGTACTTGCCTCACTCTTACTCCATGGTATAAAAAGGGTGGAGCCTGGTCTCTGAGAGTCAGTTAAGTAAGTTGAGTGAGTTGAGTTAAGAGTTAAGAGTGAGTGCTGGGAGAGAGCACAGCTCTGTTAGAGTTCGGTCAGGCAATGAGGGCTTTACCGTTTACTGGTTATTAAAGACAGGGACGCTTGAAGGGTTGAATGAATCTATTAAGGCAACACATACCAACATCAGTCATTATTGTATTTATTTATTTTCTCAATAAACTTCATCATTATTTTTATGTTATCCATCTGAGACTGTCCCAGTTCATAAGGCGACAATTTAGAAAGGTGGCAGCATTACCAAGTGGATATTGTGAAGATTAATAAGTTGGTTCCCTACCCTTCACATGTTTTCGTCACAATCATACGTTTAAAAGGGAGGTGTCGTCACAACAGGTAGTGTTAGGAAGGTCAAATGGGATTGGTTGCAGCTGGTGGGAACCAAGAGTAGCTAGGCTCTGGTGGTGGTTTGGAGGCATTGGGATGCATGCAAGTGGATGTTGCAACAGGCAGGGACCTTCTTGGTACTGGAGAACAGCTGATGGACCCATGTCAGAATGGAGGGGCCACAATTTTAAGAGCCTGGTGGTACAGTGGACGCCCCCCTTGCACGGTATGGCAGGGACCACCAATGAGATGTACACCCCATGGGGTCTAGGAAACTTCCAGGGTGGGCATTTCTGTAGGAACATGAGAAACATGGAGGCATCAAGGGGTAGGTGGGCTCCATGATGTTCTGGATGTGACCCAGTGGTCAGCCAGAGTACTGCTTTCTGTAATCAATAAAAGTTGTGGCCTTTAATTTTCCAAACGATAACTGTGTTGTGTGTTTTCATTCCTGATCA
The DNA here is from genome assembly GCA_029282475.1 of Phrynocephalus forsythii. Lineage (NCBI taxonomy): Eukaryota > Metazoa > Chordata > Lepidosauria > Squamata > Agamidae > Phrynocephalus > Phrynocephalus forsythii. Next base: position 8,438,074 of record JAPFRF010000007.1, on the reverse strand, counting down.
AACATGCTTAGCTTTAGGCCACAAAGAATGGGACCCAACTTACTCGGTCTGCTGCATTGTGGCTGGAGTGGCTGAGGTTGGTGATAAGGATGCGGCAAAAATGGTGCCTCAGTGTCCCATGTCCCATGAAGAGGCCTGGCCTGTGGGCAGGCTGCCTGAGGCCCATGTGCTGCAAGTTCACCTGCATCCTGTGGATGTTTAGGGGGTGGGCTTAGGGTTTTAAAAGGAGAAAGGAGAGGCAAGAAGCCTGCAGTCAGTTGGTGGACTCAAGATCTCCCCCTCCCACCCATCCTGAGGAGAATTGGGCCTCGGTTATTAATAGATCTATCTTGTCTGTTAATTATTTCCTTTCTTTATGTCACAACTTTAGGATGGTCAGGCGCTTTGGAGGCATTGGGGTAGTTCCAAGCAGATGTGGCAACAGGCAAGGACCTGTTTGGCACTGGAGAAAACCTGATTGATCCACATCAGAGTGGAGGGCCCCCGACTTCATCAGCTTGCTGGTGCAGTGGATGCCCTCCCCCCCCCAAATGGATGCATGGTATGGCAGGGAACACCAATGAGGTCTACACCCCACTGGGTCCAGGTAACTGCCAGTGTGGGTGTTTCTCTTGCAACATGAGAAATGCAGAGGCATCAAGGGGCAGGTGGACTTCATGATGGTCTGGATTCAACCCAGTGCTCAGCCAGAGTACTGCTTGATATAATCCATAAGAGTTGTGGCCTATAATTTCCCAAACTATAATCATGACACATGTTTTCATTCCAGATCAAACATGCTTCGCTTTAGTCCACAAAAGAAATACATTGTTGGCATTTTGGAAGGCAAGATTTAGTAAGAACCTAAAAAAAAGAGCATGTTCACTGAGCTTGCCTAGCCCAGTGGTTTCTTTGCTATGTGGCCGGTCACATGCCTATGGGAAATCTAAAAGCAAGGCATGAGTACAACAGTTACCTCCCTTCATTTAATCCCTTGCAGACAGGTATTCATCCTTGGAACTAATGATATGAGTGATAGCCTTATCCCCCATGGATTTGTCTCACCCATTTGAAACTTATCCAAGGAAACTGCTGGCTGTTTTTCCATTTTATAGCATCCCTTTCCATAGATTATCAATGTATTGGCTGATATCCTGTTGCTCAGTGTAGTAAGCCACAACTCAAGTACCACTCACTGAAGCAATGGAACATATGAACTCGTATGACTCATCACAATGCCCCTGATTGAACGAATTACTAGGCTCAGCAACAGGATTTTATCCATTCTGTCTTGTTGGATATCTTTAAATCCAAGGCATGATCCACTTCTTTTGAGTGTGAGTAAACAGATGAACATTTGCCATCATGATTTTCTTTCCCCAAGAAGGCTGCCAGCTTAAAATATGCTATGGGAAAATAGCATATTTTATTTAATGGCAGCACTATAGAAATAAACAGTTTACGCACAACTGTTATGTACAGAAATAGTTATAGTCCTCAACACAACACAGTTCAAGAACCACAGCTGTAGGAATTGTAGCAAAATATGGCACTATTGAATAAATATTTATCTTCATTCTTAGATGCATTAGCCTTGATATGCTTCAGTAGATTCAAACAAATCCCCAGATGATCTTGCTGTTACAACAGGAGTATGCTTTTGTAAGTGACAGATTTCTTGGAAGAAGATGTACTGAGGCCAACTGTAAAATTAGTATGATTTTTTTTTAAGTTTAGTGAGGCAAAGAACTCAGTTCTTACTAATGTGGTTGATGGCCAGAACAATTCACAATTACACGTTTGCAAAGAGCATTGATACGTTAGCAATGATTAAAGTATTAGATAAATAAATCTCAAAATAAACTTCACAATGGTTCACAATATAGATGAGCACAAAATGAATTTTAATTATTCATTTTAATTTTATTCATTTATTAATTTTATTCATTTTGTTATTCGTTATTCATTTTGTAACATTATGAAAACAAATAACAAACCCCACTCTGGAAGAGAGAAAAAATGAAGTGAAACAGAAATTTCTTTTTCATTCTGTTTCATTTCATTTCCCCATAGGGGCACAGGAAACTGTGGGCTTTTGGCCTCCCCAAGCACCAGTAAGCTGGCATATGGGCTGGGGAAAAAAAAAAAAAAAAGAGTTTTAAACTCCCGCCTTTTCCCCTGCATGGGGAAAAGGCAAGAGTTTAAAGTGTTTGCCTCCCCCAGCCCCAACACCAGCTGATGGGTGCTGGGGGAGGTAAAAAAAATAATAAAAATACCTCCCACCCTTTCCCTGCCCAATCAGGCACGTAATGGTATGAACAACGTCCGTTGCGATGGGGCAGGCTTGAGCCGAACAGAACCAAGAAAATTTTCTTCGGTTCTGTTCATTTCCATTATTGCCGTCGCGCCGCTCGTGCAATGAATAATGGAGCTGCGGAGGCCAGCGAGAGGGGCCTGGGCCTGGCGGAGCATCTTTGCCCCCTCCCTGCTGGAGCCGATGATGCAAGACTTTGCTGATCTTGCAAGAAGAGGCAGGATCTGAGCCCTTATGGGCTGGGCTCTGGGATCTTGGCCACGTTGTGAAGCAGCAACGGTGCAGCCAGCTTTGAAGCTGGAGCAGAGGGCATCATTGCAGCGGCACCCCCCCACGGGTTTCCCGGGACTAGGCCAGGGGGTGCGGGGCAGCGGCTCCTGGGGCAGAGTGGTTCCCAGGGAGAAGGGCCCCAGTTAGGGTGGTGCTGCGCAGGGCTCTGGGGGTAGCGGACCCGACAGGGCTGGTGGATAGCGCAGCAGAATGGTCCTTGGGGAGGGGGCCCAGGAGGCTTGCCCCGGCCCCAGGAGGGCTCCCCGTGGCATGGGAATGCTCTCCCAGCCTGCATGCCGCCAGCCCCGGTGGCACCCGGCCCTAGGAAGGCTCCCTGCGACTGCAGATTGTTTTGGTTGCTTTACCTTTGAAAGGCTGAGTATGAATTTCTGAGTATGTCAACATGTAAATGCTCACTTAACTTGCCATCACTTTTATCTAACTAGTTAGTATCTTAAACAGCTGTCAAAGAGGCAGTTCTCTCCATACACAGAGCTGGTCTACCTCTTGAATATGGGTAGTACAATAAAGAAAGAATTCAATTGCAGATTATTTTTAAAGAATTCATCAAAACTTACAGATTTCTTCATATTTATAATAAAAATATCTTGAGCCTTAAAATAATGCATGAGGTAAAACAGAAAATTAATCAGTTTTATTATCAGTACATTTTATTTTGCAGTTGGCCATGAAATCTTGTGGCTCATTCTGGAAATCTTTATCTAGATACTGGCTCTAATTTTTATGTTATGCTTAAACCAACAGGATTCCAGACTGTATCAAGAGATACATCTCTTGAATACAGCACATGATTGTGTGACCAAGTGCAAATTTACTGGCAACAAGAAATCATGCAATTTGACTGTGCCGTTGGTCATACTATTCACATTGTCACAACCAGTGGCTTTGTGGACAACAATTCTGTTGGCACTACTTTGGCTATTGCAAACATAATCTTGAGTCATGTCCATGCAGTTATGGTGCAGGATTTAACCACTGATTCCAGAAATCTATGCAAATATAAATCCATCTGAATCTTTTCCATCTTTTCTTTCAGTGGAGGGATACCACATTGCTTTTTGGGTTTCTCATTTTCTCTGTGTGCATACACATATATCAGTTGCACTGTTTGATATGACAGAAAGGAGGCCATGAGCAAAATAACAACACGAACACCATGGATATTTAGTACATATTAATTATCATTTATTTAAAATAATTGTAATCAGTTTTTCTTTGAAAGGATCCAAGACAGCTTCCAGACTAAAAACAAAGAGCTAAAAGTCAAATAATAAATTATTATATTATTAAATAAGCATTAAACAGATATCTTATTAGATATACAGTCACCCCCTGCCGATCGCCACACCCGTGATTCTTGAAAATCAGTGATATGCAGAAGTGAGTGGGGTGGGGCCTGGGGGCAATTGCATGCCTGTCCGAGGCTTCTCGGAGGAGCTTGGGGGCAGCGTGGTGCGACCCGATCGCCCCCCGCCGCCCCCCACATGGCTCTGAGGCTTCTCGGAGGAGCACGGGGGCGGCACCGAGCGACCCGATCGCCCCCTGCCACATCCCACATGGCTCTGAGGCTTCTCGGAGGAGCAGGGGGGCAGTGCAGAGTGACCCAATCACCCCCCTGCTGCCCCTGTGGCTCCAAGGCTTCTCGGAGGAGCATGGGGGCAGCACGGAGCGACCCGATTGCCCCCGCCATCCCCCACATGGCTCCAAGGTGCAGGTACTGCGATCCCATGATGTAGTGGGACCGCAGTACCTGAACCGCAAAATGGCAGGGGGTGACAGTATTTAAACTTCACTTTCTATGAAACAATGTATCTGATCACAGATTTGAGTCATTATAATTAATTGAGTTTTTTTAGTACTGAACTCACAGTACTCTGGATTGCTTGTGTGGAGACTTTGAGGCAAAAAAATCATTTGATTGCCAAACAATTGTGTTAATGTAAAAAACAACTTCTTTGTGTGCTAATAGTGTGAAAATCAGGAATATACTTTTTGATTTGATACAAGTGCCCCTGATAAAAGCGCTTTGTTCATCAAATCCAGATCTACAGTAATATAGCTCTTATTGTTTTGCATGACTGTTTTGATATATTATTGGTGCTAGTATAGCATCATTTTGAAAAGTATAATTAGCCATTCAGGGCAACTGAGGAGTTGTAAATTTTTCTGAATCCCAAACTGATACTAAATTACTGTATTTGGGGTGCAGCAATTCAGATTAAAAGAAAAAACAAACAACACCTCCCAACAGGGTTGGGAGGCAGAAGCTCAACAGGGTGAGTCTGCAGCGTCAAGAGGGGAGGGGCTGTGTGAGACTTACCCACATTAGTCACCATACAAAAGGAACTCTTCAAGATGGCGGACGGCAGCAGCAGCAGTTTGCACCGGCTGCGCACAGACTTTCTCATTATTCTGCTGCCTTGTTTTTATTTTTACGTTTAATTTTATTGGGCCTGCCAGGGTCCAGGAGGGGGATGTAAGGGGGCTCACCCGAAGATCTAGGACGCTGCGGACGGGACGAAGCCTGCGCTCTGGACCATTGATATGGGTATGAGCGTTCCCTCCCCTCCCCCACCCGGTGTTCTTCCTGGGGCCTCCTTTCGCCTCTTTCTCTTCTCGAAGCGGCCCATTGATCTCCGCTGCTGTTGCTACTGCCGCTCCTTACCTCCATTGCGGCGAGCCGGCTTCAGAGGCCGCCTTCCTTGTTTCTGTGTCTAGCGCCCCGTTAGCCCCGCCGCCGCAGCTTACCGTCAGGCGAGACATGGCGAGACATGGCGACGTGCTGACCTTGGAGGCCGCTCTCTCCGCCTTTGTGCCTTGCGACCTCCTGACCATCGACCACCATCGTCGCCGCGCCGCCGCCGCCACTACGCTCCATCGCGGCGGGCCGGCTTGGAGGCCGCTCTTTCTTGCTGCCGCGTCCCACGGCCTGCCGCCCCTTGCCCTCGCCGCCGTAGCCGCCCACCATTGCAGCGCGCCGGTCCCGGGCCTCGGAGGCTCTCTTCCCTGCTGCTGCGCCCGCGGCCTGCTGGCCATCGTTGCCGCGCCCGCTGCCGCGTTGTCCTTGCCGCGGCGAGGGGGCTGTTGCGCCCGGCGGCTCGCTGACCAACGCTGCTGCTGCCGCTGCCGCCGTCTAACATCATGGCGAGCCTTTGCAGCAAGCAGGCTCCGGAGGCTGCCCCTTTTGCTCCTGTTCTGGTGCCTGCGGCCTACCATCCATCTTGCCGCCACCTACCGCCACTTCGACCTTGCGGTGAGCCGGCACCGGAGCATACCGACTACCGCCGCCGCCGCCGTTCACCATCGCACCGGGTCGGCCGGGAGGTTGCCATCATTACCACCACGTTCCCCGGTTCGCCCTTTTCATCGTCGTCTCCATCGTTTGGCCCGGCCTTGGAGGACTGTCGAGGGATCAGATTGCCTGGGGCTTGGGGGCTTGAACTATCTTGTTGCCCCCCACCCTCCCCTGGTTCCCTCTCGATCTGCGCTGGGGGTGTAGAGCTTTTCTTCTTGCTCCCCCCACCCTCCCTCTAAGGTCCGGATGTCCAGGATCCTTTGGACTGCTGCTGCGTGGGGGGCTTTGGAGCCCTGTCATCTTGCTCCTCACCCTATGGCCTGGACTGCTAGGGGATCTTGTTCCCCACCCAATGGCCTGAACTGCTAGGGGATCTGGGCTTTGAGCCCTTCCATCGTTGCTCCCCCTCCCCTTAGACTGGACTGCCAGAGTCGTGGCGTTGGACTCTTCCATCTTCTACAACTCCCCATAGCTGTCCTTGGATGGCACTGTCCTTCTGGCCCCTCCACCAGCCGCTCTGTTTCTTCCCCTCTCCCCCTGGTTTTTCCACTCTGCCCTGGTTTGTGCCCTATCTTGTTTATCTCACGTTAATTGTTTATTTTTCTCTAATTAATTTTGTTTTCTTTTTTGTGATTTATAGTTTCTCGTTTTATATTGTTATACTGTATTTGGCGCTTTGTATGTAGTTTTTTGGCCTTGGTTAGTTTGCACTGTATTGTTGCTTATCGTTTTTTTTTTTTTTTCCCTTTCTCTTTCTCTCTCTCCGCCATGATAGCAGGGGCTCACATACCAACGGTGATGGGCCGTGGGCGGTACGCTTGTAGCCGTAGGGTTCGTCAGGCAAGAAGAACTCGGGTCAGACAACTCGTGTCTGTCCTCGTTCTGACCCCTCGGCTCACTGCCACGTGCCCGGGAGTCATTCCACCAGCGCCCCCAACCTTACCTGCATCCTGATGAACGCCAGGTCGGTGCACAATAAGATTCCTATCATCCATGACATCATCGCGGATGAGCAGCCCGACCTGGCGTTCATTACCGAGACTTGGGTGGGCACGGAGGGGGGGCTTCCCTCTCCCTGCTGTGCCCGCCTGGGTACTTGGTAGAGGCTGTGGGAAGGTTGGGGGGTCAAAAGGGGGGAGGGGCCGCAATCATGTACAGGGATTCTTTTCACGTTAGCAGGGCCTCGACATTGGTTAGCCAGGAGTTAGAAGTCCTCCACCTGTTGGTGGGACAGCGGGACAGATTTGGCATTGTCCTGGGCTACCGAGCTCCCCGCAACCCCGCACAATCCCTCCCAGAGCTCACGGAGTTCATCGCCGCTGCCCTGTTGGGGTCCCCGCGCCTCTTGGTTGCGGGTGACTTCAACCTGCATGCGGAAGGTGGACTCTCCGGTGCAGCTCTGGAGTTCATGGAATCCATGGCTTCCATGGGTCTGTCCCAGCATGTTTTATGCCCCACCCATAGGTCTGGTCACACCCTGGATCTGGTGTTTACCTCCATGTCGGGGGACTCGTGTCTGGAGGTGGGGGACATTGTAGCCCTCCCTGTGTCATGGACAGACCACCACCTGCTCTCATTTTCCCTGTCGATTCCGGCCCCACCTCGCGGGGACCACCGGCCGTCCATCTTGGCCCGCCCCCGGAGGCTCATGGACCCTCAGCGGTTCGGTGAACTCTTCGGAGGGCTACCTGATGGTATGACTGGCGCTCCGGTCGAGGATGTGGCTAACCTTTGGTTTGAAACAGCTGTCCACACCATAGACCGGATCGCCCCCAAGCGCCTTCTCCGTTGCCGAGCCCGGTCCTCCCCTTGGTTCACGGGGGAGCTCAGGGTGATGAAGCAGGAGAGGAGGAGGCTAGAGCGCAGCTGGAGAAGAGACCGGACGGTATCAAGTAAGGCTGCGGTAGACGCCCAGACTAGTCGCTATATCAACGCGATCAGGGAGGCTAGGTCATCCTTTAACTCCCTGAGAATTGCTGAGGCCTCGAACCGCCAGGCGGAGCTCTTCCGGGTGGTTCGGGACCTCAGCAATCCTAGTCTGGCCAGGCCTCCTCCTACTGAGTTCAGTAGCGAGCAATTCACAGCCTTTTTTCAAACTAAAATAGAGGCCATCCGTGCCGGCCTTGACTCCGGTTGCAGTGGTCCCGCCCCGCCATCCCCAGTTGCTGCCTTCGTCAGGTCCGCCTTCGTCTCCTCGGTTGGATGCGCTTGGGCCTGTTTCTGCTGTCGAGATCTCCATAGCTATGGCGCATTGCCGGCCTGCCTCCACCCCTTTCGACCCTTGCCCTGCCTGGCTAATTAGAGCTGCCAGAGGGACTATGGCCGAATGGGCTTCTGTCATCGCCACCGCCTCCTTCAGCAAGGGGGTTTTTCCCTCTCGTCTGAAGGAGACGGTGGTAAAGCCCATTCTGAAAAAATCTGGCCTGGCGGTGGACGATCTATCAAATTATCACCCAATCGCCAATGTCCCGTTTATGGGCAAGGTGATCGAGAGGGTGGCGGCGGTCCGGCTGCAGTCATACCTGGAGGATCGGCAGTGCCTCGATCCTTGCCAGTCCGGGTTCAGGCCTCGCCGGGGTACAGAAACAGCTTTGGTCGCCCTGCAAGATGACCTTCTCCGGGCGGCCGACAGGGGTTGCTCTACCCTGTTGGTCCTCCTGGATCTGTCAGCGGCCTTTGATACCGTCGACCACGGTATCCTGTTGGACCGGCGCTCTGAGGTTGGAATCGGAGGCACTGCTCGCAGTTGGCTCTGTTCCTTCCTGGAGGGCCGTCCACAGTACGTGCAGCTTGGGGGGGAGTTATCGGCCCCTTGGATTCTCCCCTGTGGGGTTCCACAGGGGTCGCCTCTGTCCCCCATGCTGTTTAACATCTACGTAAGGCCATTGGCGGGGGTCATCAGGAGTTTTGGAGTCTGCTGTCATCAGTACGCTGATGACACGCAGCTCTATCTCTCCTTTAACACCTCTGCTGTGGAAGCTGTGGAAGTCCTCGACGTGTGCCTGGGGGCCGTACTGGCTTGGACCGGGGCGAACAGGCTTAAGCTCAACCCCGAGAAGACGGAGGTCATGTTCTTCGGGAGCTCGCCATCGGGGTACGGTGGCCCTCTCCCCTGTCTGGGGGGAGTTTCCCTCCAGCTTGCGGAGAGGGCGCGGAATCTGGGTGTGCTCCTGGACCCGTCGCTCACCTTGGAGGCCCAGGTGTCGTCGGTGACCAGGTCCGCCTACTACCATCTCCGTCGGATCGCCCAGATCCGCCCGTACCTCGACGCGAACTCTCTGAGAACAGTGGTCCAAGCTCTGGTGATCTCGAGGTTGGACTACTGTAACGCCCTCTACATGGGGTTGCCCTTGACTCTTCTCCGGCATCTGCAGTGGGTTCAGAATGCGGCGGCCAGGGTGGTGGCTGGTGTGCGTCGTTATGACCACATCACCCCAGTTCTGGCCCGCCTGCACTGGCTGCCCGTTGCAGCCCGGATTAGATTCAAGGTCTTGGTTTTAGTTTATAAAACCCTCCATGGCTTGGGACCGGACTACCTGGCAGAGTGTATCGCTCAGCGATCAACCTCGGCCCGTCCCGTTCGGCAGGCGCAAGCGCACACGCTTCAGGTCGCCACCCCTCGTGAAGCCCGGAGGACGAGTACTCGGACCCGGGCTTTCTCAGTGGCGGCCCCTAGCCTCTGGAATTCCATCCCCAGTGAAGTGCGCTCTGCAGAGTCCCTGCTGGCCTTCCGGAAGGCGTTAAAGACCTACCTTTTCCGGGAGGCCTTTGGCGATCTTTAACTGTTTTTTTTTCCTCTGCCATCATAAACTATTTTATCTATCATTGTCAGTCACTGAGGTGCCATTAGGTTTTAACTTTGCTTAGTGTTATTTTTATTGGTTTTATTTTTGGGTTTTTTTTTTTTTTGTAATTTATGGCTATTGAGGCCCGCTGTTTTGTAAGCCGCTTAGAGTATATATTGTAGATAAGCGGGGTATAAATGCAATAAATAAATAAATAAATAAATAAATAAACATTTTGGCAGAGTTGAAATTATCCATTTCGTTTTGTTTTTGCTTTCTTATACATATTTTTAAGATCCCTATATTTTCCTATCTTGCTAAATTTCAAGAAAGGGCAGTAACTGAATTGTTATTTGCAATGTGAAACACCTGCACACATCTATGCCACATAAATGTTTCCCTGGCAATAGTGATTAACAGCAGGAATAATCCACTGGGCCAGTCTACCTGATTATAGTCCCATTATTTTAGTACTCTTCAAGCATTTGTCAGGTATCAGGATAAGCTGGCAATTTGCTAGCAAACCTGCATATTTTATTTTCTCCTCCTCCTCTGACATTATTGTAAGGGAAGGTGCCCCATAAAAGCCATCTAGACACTCAATTCTGTAATGAAGTCTGATATACAAAAGGTGAAAGAAGCTCGCACATTTTTTCTGCTCTAATGTCAGTGAACAATATGTCTGTCTGCATTTGATGATGATGATGATGATATCATCATCATCATCATCATCATCATCATCATCATCATCATCATCATCATCACACAACTGCTATTAAAGATAAAATTTTATGTCCAGAATCAATGACAGCCTATAGCAAAGAAAGAACAATATAGCCAAGGAAATGAAACATGAATAGAAATCGACACAAACCAAAAAAATGGCGATTTGTTTTGTTTTGGTTCATTTTAAGGTTGAGTTTGGTTCATTTCGTTTTTAACAATTTTTTTTTGAAATATTCATTTAATTGGTTCGTTTTGTTCGTTATTCGTTTTTTCTTTGAAGCACTGACCGTGCAGCCCCTGGGGCCGGCTCAGCACTGGTTTTATATTTTGTATTTTTTTCTTTATCTTAGAGTGCCGACCCCGCCACCCCTGGGGCAGGGTTGGGGCTCCTTTATGTTTTTTTGTTTTTTGGGGGGGGGGGCTAAAAAGTCACCAGTGGGGGCTTTTTGAGGCACTGGCCCGAAGCCAGCACCTCTTAGCTGAGAGGCACTAGCTTGGGGCCAGAGCCTCAGGTGTTTTTTTCAAGCACCGACCGTGCAGCCCCTGGGGCTGGGTTGGCACACATTTTTAAATTATTATTATTATTATTATTATTATTATTATTATTATTATTATTATTATTATTATTATTATTATTATTATTATTATTATTATTATTATTATTATTTCAAGCACCCACCACACTGCCCCTGGGGCTGGGTTGGTGCTTTTAAAAAAAAAATATTTAGTTTTTCATTTTAGAGCGCCACCCCGGCCACCCCTGGGGCCAGGTCTGCACTCCCTTTTTATTATTTTCTTATTTTATTATTTTTTAAATTTTCTTTTCTTTTCTTTTTTTACTGCCAACCATGTGGCCCACACTACAGATGTAGTGCAGGCCAGTCAGCTTTTTTTTTTAATTTGCTGGCCTGTGGCCCGTGGCTCGTTTCAGCGACCTGCAGGCCAGGTCCAGTGCTCACAGACCAGTACAGGGCCCACACGCCAGATTGGGGTTTTTTGGGGGGCCAGCGTATGGGCCAGTTCCACAGCCCATGTACCAGATCTTTTATTTTACTTTATTTTATTTTATTTGGTTTTTTTTAATTGCCGACCATGGCCGCCTGTCAGCTGTAGCACAGCCGGTCAGCTCCCCCCCCCCGGACACCCCCTCCCTCTAGCCAGGAGGACCCACTGGACTAGGAAGGACCGTCCAGGACCAGCACAGCAGAACCAGGTAGGAGACACTGGTAAATGAAATGAAATGAAGCGAAATGAAATGGAAATTTCCATTTCATTTCATTTCATTTCTCTTAGAGGGGGGCAGTTTTTATTCATTTAGTTACATAAGGAAATGAATAACGAATAATGAAACAAACCAAAAGTTCATTTTGTGCCCATCTCTAAACCTGAATCTTCTAGCAGACACATGAATATCCATGGCTTTTCCCTCTTGTATCAAAAACCATGTGCATGGCAGTCTAACACATATAGTGCTCTGATAGATATGAGGAAAGGTGGGGCAAACATCATTCATACATATCCTATCTAGTTGTGGCTGCTCTTTTAGTGCTTTCTTATAAATCTCTGTGGGAGTTGGCTATAATGTAGGACACTGCTTAGTCTAGTCTAAATGTCCTACCACTTTGGGAGCATGACCAGAGAGTGAGAGGGGACTCTGCCTGTCTATCAGTATGACTCCCCTGATACTTCCACTTCCACCTATCCTAACATCAGAGCTTTAACATTTGAAACAATGAGGGACAGGGAAGATCTGCAGCACCAATTTTCCCCACTAATGGAGATTGTGGTAGGCAGCTGCAAAAGATAATGCACCTGCTAAGCATGTCTACAATTCAGAATGTCTTTCTAAACATTTCATATCCAGATTTCCCAATCATTCTGACAATGCAGGATGTGGAAATATGTATATGGGGGAGGGAAAACAGGTTTCACACATCCTTAAAGAAATCTTAACAAAGAGATTTCTTGTGTCTTTTTAAAATGGTCTCCAAGGCAATAATGCCTCAAAAGTTTCAGAATGAAAGTTTCACTGGACCTAATCAGTGTCAATAGAGAATCAGATGCTTACTAGATGATGTATCACGTACAAAAACATTTGAAAAATGCCATAGCAATTATTTGCTAATTCAAACAGAAAAGCCAGCTGTATGTTTGTCTATGTTTCAAATACATTTTTGCAATACTCCTAAAACAGTTTATATGGGGTTAGGTAAAAGTTGAAGTTTCCCCACACACGTGTGTGCTAGTCATGTCCGACTCTAGGGGCAGTGCTCATCTCCATATTCAAGCCAAAGAGACAGTGTTGTGCAAGTCTGTGGCCATGTGGCCAGCATGGCTGCAAGGAAACACTGATTTACCTTCCCGCTTTTTACAGCAGTACCTATTTATCTACTTGCATTTATATGCTTTCAAACTTCTAGGTTGGCAGGAGCTGGGGTTAACAGCCGGAGCTCGCCCAGCTGCATGGCACCCGGGATTCGAACTGCCGAGCTGCAGGCAGTTAAGCAGCACAGGCCTACCACATTCATGCAACTTTGCATGACTGCCCCAATACTTTACAGTGTATAATGCCCCAGAGATTTCTAGCTACCTACCATTTCACCTCTTATATATTTTTAGTATTAGAACAGATTGTGACATAATTAAAGCTATTATAAAATAGCACACAGGATTCGAACCACTGAGCTGCTGACTTTGCAACTGACTGTTTTGGCGCCTTAATCCGCTGAGCCACCACACCCCCTTCTATGGGGATATCCCCCTGTTATTTGTCACAGAGACTGCTGGTGCTCATTACTGGTACTGGGACAGAGGGCATATTAACCAGGGAGGGGGAAGCGGGAGCAAAAGTAGGAATCACACACACAGAGAGACAGAAAGAGGGTGAGTGTGAGAGAGGCATTCACATATATGTATACACAGATGTCTTGCGTCTCTGAAAAGGAGGCAGGAAATAGGGATGTGTTTCGCAGTAATCGGAAGTGGGACATTGCCCCACTTGCCACCTTATTATCATAACAACCCTATGAGGTAGGTTAGGTTGAGTAAGTGACAGGTTCTTCATAAATGGGTCAGGCCTTGAGTCCCGATATTTCTCTTCCAATGATGTTCTGCTGAATTTCCAAAGCCTTTGGTTTAAAAATAAATTAAGTAAGGGGAGAGAGATCAATGCTGGTTGTTACCTCAAGTATGTTCAAAACACAGCCAGGAAAGAAACAACCTAATTTCAGATAAAAGCGATTCATATAAAACTTCTCATCACCTTTGAGGGGTTAGGCTAGATATTGTTGTGGTCACTTCCAGGGTCATATATTTTGTTTGTCCACTGAAGTGTTTTCCAGTAGCTGCTAGCTAGCAGCCACCCATACTTTCCTAGGGAACTAGGTTCTCCTTATGGGCTCCTTATGGGCTCCAGCTTGCTCAAATGCCCCTCCTTCTGCCTGTGCATTAGACTATGAAAATAGAGCAGGTAGGTCAATCTCAGCACTGCAGGCCCATTAGAGGGAATGCTCCAGTGAAATAACCAGGAGTCAAATAGTCTGGGACTTCCCCTTGTTAGATATTTGGTAGAACAGTCTTGTATCTGAAATGGGAAAAGTCAGGCAACAGAGAGAACAATGGAGCACTTAGAGGTTTATCCCTCTTACAGACTTATATATATTTAGTTCAACATAGATTTTTATTCAAATTAGCATTTTTTACAGATAGAATTCCAACTGAAGCTAGAGAAGTGGTGGTGCTGGGACTAGACCTTTCAATCTATATCTCGTGTATTTTAGAGCAGATATAACAACAATAAACACTGAGCAACTATAGTTAATCTATTTCCTGAACATTTTAACAGATCAAAATAACATTTTAAACAAAATCAATGTGAGCTTAATGGTTTCTGCAAAAGGGGTTACTGTTTTAGCCTGAAATCTCCCACTTTCACATCAATACATGTATTTCTATTGTTGTCTGCTTTTGTCTCTATGTTTCCTGAATGGAAGCAATTAGACAAACACACAAATGAAAGATTTTGATCATTCAAAATTATGCCCCAGTGCTACAGGGTGGGTGTCAATAGTGTCAATGTAAACCCATAAGGTTATAAGTAGTTATAAACACAAAGTCTGTGTGCTCCTGTTCATATAAAAGACATGTAATAGGTAGGCCATCTTTCAGGGAAAGCTTGCCTTAAGAGAAAGGTATTTGCCTGTTTCCAGAAAGATAGCAGAGATGGGGCAGTCCTGGCCTCCGGTGGGAGGGAGCTCCAGAGTCTGGGCACAGCAGCTGAGAAGACTCTTTCATGGGTTCCCACGAGACGTATCTGTGAGGGTGGCAGGATAGAGAGAAGGGCCTCTTTTCATGACCTTAACTCCCAAGGTGGGGTGTTTTATTTACAGGCTCTGTAACAATAACAGCATCCAAGGTAGCCCAGATCTGTTCAATTTTGCTTGCAAAGTGTTGTGCAAATTCTTCACAGTGAGATACAGAGTGGTCTATGTTATCTGCCCATGGGTCAGCGTGTAGCAGACTTTTGACTATTCTGAAAAGCTACCCTGGGCAATTTTCTGCCAGATCAATGGTGGTAGAGAAAAATGATTTCTTTGCTGCCCCCATTGCCTTGGAGTAAGCCTTCCAAAGGCCTTTCATTGTTTCTTCTGTTTCAGTCTGGGTTTTCCACCAATGCCTTTCAGCTCTACAGGCCACCCATTTCAATTTTGTCAACTCCCCAGTAAAGCAAGCAGCCAATTTGGGTCTATTTTGAGGAAGGAGACGTTTAGGAGCTCTTCGGTCAATGGCTTTGCTCATTTCCCCATTCAAGAGATCAACCAAGGATTCAATAGAATCACCCATCAGAGAGGTAGAAAAGTCCCCAATGGCAATTAAAAATCATCTGGATTCATCATCAGCCTTCTGAGACATAATTGCTTTTTTCTGACCCCCCCCCCCCAAAAAAAAACCAGGCTCTGAGTTACAGTGAACCTAAGGCATTCCATATAGTGGTCTGTCCAGGACAATGGGACTACAAGAAGTTTCTTTACCTCAATGTCCCCACTGTTGCTCAAATACCAGAGTAAAATAATATGCTAGGCAATGTAGGAAAACCTGTTGTTACTGTTTTTGGTAATGGAAGACATGGCTAACATAACATTCCTCAGCACTATAGAAGAAGGAAGGACTACAGGGTATGTAACTCCCAAGGTACATACAAATTTGAATTGCTCTGAAAAATGTAGTGACAGGATCTGTGGACTGAAAACTTTGCTAGTAAATGCAAGATCAAATCATTCAGGACCTGATCATGCAAGAACATGCAGAACTCAATCTGATAGCTGATTATATAGGCCCTTTGGGGCAGCCCTGATGCCCTCGGCAGGATTCCGCATGTAGATATGAGTAACAGTTTGATTAATGATAAACGGTAATATTGTAGTTTGGATTGACTATAGGAATTCCACTGTTGACAGGAAAGTTACTTTCACCTGCTGGCCTAGTTTGCTACAAACTGCCCTAGTACACTCCATTTAAATAAAAGAATTATTTGAGAACAAAATTGTTGAAAAAAATCTCCTTCTACTTTTTAAGGGACATAAGAAAATTTTTGTTGTGTCACACAAACTGAAATAAATAAATAAATAAATAAATAAATAAATAAATAAATAAATAAATAAATAAAACTACTTTGGTTACTAGACATCACAAGAGGCATTATTGCATTAAAACATTTATAAAGAACAGCTTTTTCTGTCCTAGTCTGCATTAGCATCTGAATGTATTTAAAATGATTATATTAATGTTTCTTCAACTGTATTGATTTTATGTTAAAATCTACCTCATGAGAAGTGTTTATTAAGAGTCTACTAGCACGGTATGTATAATCAACAACAACTACTTATTATGACTAGAGATGGGCACGACCAGAAAAAAATGATGTTTCGAGTTGACGTTTGTCAGGGTGGGTCCGTTTTGGGTTATTTCCATTTGTCGCGATAATTTTCAAAAATTTGTCGTTTCCGTTTGTCGTTTGTCATTTGGGTTGGGGTTGGGGTTGGGGTTGGGGTAAGTGGGCTCTGGGAGGCACCTCTCTGGGTGCCTCTGACGTCTGACCCACTAAGAAGGGAAGGGAAGGGCGTAAAGCGAAGCCGCTGGGTACCATACATTATTTACATTATGTTAGGGTGGGGGGTAAGTGGCAGAGACACCTCTCTCTCTGGGTGCCTCTGACTCACTAAGAAGGGTAGCGTACTAGCGTACTGACGTACAGGTTAGGGAATGGGATAGGGGTAGGGGATAGTGGGCTGTGGGAGGAAAGTGTACTTGTGTACTGATCTGGGTTAGGGTTGGGGTTAGGGTAAGGGCTAGGCTTAGGGTTACGGTTAAGGTTAGGGTGCGTTAGTGGGCTGCACCTCTGGGTGCCTCTGACCCACTAAGAAGGACAGTGTACTGGCGTATGGGTTTGGGTTAGGTTTAGGTTTAGGGTTTGTGGGCTTTTTATGCCCTCTGGCACATCCAGAAGTCTCAGTCAAAACCTGCCCATGTGATTGGTGGAATGGCTCCAAAAATTTGCATGGTCCCATCCCATGGCCAGCCCATCATTGTGCAGGTGTAAAAAAATAAAAATAAAAATAAAATAAAATAAAATCAATGGAGACGTTTTATTGCAAGAAAAACCCACTGCTGCTACTATAAAAATCAGGCATTTAAAATACCTAATTTTCAAATGTTTCTGTGGTGCTTTGGTGGGTTTTTGGACCACGATTTAAAAATAAATATTGCGGTCGCCATTTTGGATCCCCCCCCACCGCATGGCAAATGGAGACGATGAGGATGCCCCCCTGCCTGGTACCAGCAGCCCAGGACAGGAGAGGGGGGAAGGCCGGGGACCCCCCCAGAAACCACCCCTCTCAGGTAGGTGCCCTCACTGAGGCAGGCATATTTTCGCCTGCTTTTTTGGCTGGGAATCGGGGGGGGTTAAACTTTTTTTCTGTGTTGCTTGGCATCATGCGATTGCCGCGATGTCATGAACGACAACGAAAAATCAGACCCAATTTTTCTTTTTCGGTTCGGGTTCGAGCGGAGTAATTCTCGTTACTGTTACCCGTTATATAACAATAACAAGAACCAAAAATGGAAACGAGAATTTTGCCGCTCCGTGCCCATGTCTAATTATGACTATTAATTTTATTGCAGAATTGCACTTCCTATTTCTTAGCATGCCTGCAGGCAGACCAGAGGGTCCATCCTTAAAATTATGTCAAATCCTAAAAATAAGCAGGTGAGATTTGCAGGTCAGCTGACATGGTTACACAAACGTTGCAAGTGCCAGTGCTATTTTTGAATGGAAAAGGCAGGGTATAAATGTAATAAATAAACAAAATCGGGGATTTTTCAATTTCATCAAGCAAATTAGCAGCTAGTGACAATTTTTTTAAAAAGGAATAACCAAAGATTTTGGAATGACTTCAGATACTGAAATGAGTATTGGGACTGAGATGGGGGAAATTATCTGATCTTATTTCTTTATTAATTTAATTTCTTGTCTCAGTACGTGGCACTTTTTCATTTTTGTACTTTCTGTATTTTTGAGGCTGCTTGAGGGACATTCAGCTGCTAAAAGGGATGCTTTTCTTTCTTGTTTTTCCAGATGTACAGTAAAACCTTGGTTTACGAGCATAATTCTTTTTTTGGAAACATGCTTGTAATCCAAAGCACGCATATATCAAAGCAAATTTCCCCATAAGGTATACCTTGAGGTATAAGAAATTTTGCCTTATTGGAGACAGCGCTCTGTTTCTCCAAATATGCCATTTCCACTTTGTTAACAGTGAAATACTTCACTGTTATTTGTTGTGTCCCTATGCCATATTTAAAAATGTGTTACAATGTGATAAATGGGGCTTCAGGATTTATGATGTTGTGCTAAATGAAACAATTTCTCTTTTTAAAAAATGCATCATTTAAATTCAGCACCAAAAGCATTTAAATTGCTTTTGAATCAATGAAGAACAAAAATTTGAGCAACACACACACACACACACACACACACACACTTCATCATGCATCATATTAACACTGGACAAAAGAGTAAATCAATTTACATTGATAATGAGCCAGCAGTTGCTTTATAAAATACCATGTTGGAGTTTTAGTTTAAAAAGTAGTAACTTTAAACTCCTATTTGCAAGAGTCACAATGCAGAAATATTTCTACTTTTCAGATTCCCATATGACTATAAAATGCATAAAACAAATTCTAAACAAACCCTAAAGAAACATTAAAAGGTATTTATCACATTGTAGTTTGCACCAGCTAATTACTAAGTCATTTTCTTAACTAGGCTCTTCAGCGTAATTAACTAGCAGATCTTAACAAATACTCTAAAATGTGTTGAGTGTGTTACCTAGTGAATATGAGACTCTTTCCCTCTTGAATGAACTTTTCCAAAACCAACTCTTAAGGTTAAAAGTAGTTATGACCACCAAACAAGAAATGAAACCCTGTTTCCTCGTTTCATTACGGAACAAATCAATTTGTTACGAAATGACATGGTAGAATGTGTTTTGTGATGAAACAAAATGAACCACCATTACTTGCTCTAAAAATGAAACAATTTGTCCTAGAGGCACCAAATTTCACCATATATTTGATTTCAAATTTCATTTCATCTTATTCATATATTCATCCTCTTAGTCAAAATCTCTCTTCACAGGATTGGACAGGGACATTTGTCCTACTGGAAAGACTAAAGGATGAAGAAAGGAACCATTTCCCACCCCTAGGACAGAACAACTCCACAATAGATTCTTCATATTCCATTTAGAATTCAAGAGTTAAAACGCTGATCACCAATTCACACTGAGGAAAGGAGAAATTAAAAGTAATGCAGTTGATTGAGTTGTGGGTGCCAAATAAAAGGCAAGTGACAACGGAACTCTCAAATAAAGCCCAAGGTCTCCCTTGTAATTTTCATCACCCCCGAAACCCTCCAGGAGGGTTCAGACCAAGCTCATATGCATCCCCTATCAGGCATTCTGTCAGTCATTGCCATGTTTGCAGTACACAAAGAAAGCCTTGCCTCAACCTTTAGATAGACTTTTGCTACTCCTTTTTTACTGTTGTTCTCTCAGATGCCTTACTGAAACTTTACTGAAATATTATTGTATTATCAGGACGGAGTACATATGTGATTGTGGAAATATGATTGCCATATGGGCTTGAAGTGGTTAGGTTACATCAGGGGTCTTCAACCTAAGGCCCACAGGCTGGATGCGGCCCCCCAGGGTCCTGAATCCCCCCCCCCGAGAGCAATTGCAGACCCCCCCAGCTACCCCCTGCTTCGTGAGCAAGCCAGCCTCCACAGCCTCTTCTATTGCTGAGGCAGTTCAAAGCGGTAGGTTATGTCACTCCCCCCACTGCCCCCACCCACCGCCCAGATGATCGGCCCGCTGGCTAGTGGGGCAGTTCAAAGTGTAAGGGCCATGGCAAGGTCTCCCACTCCCTCCATGGCCATGAGCTCCGCCCCTGCTCCTCCTCCATCCTGCCCACCTGCTTTCCTTGTGTGGCTGCCACCTGTGTTATTGTGGTTGTGAGGAAGGAAGGGGGCAGATGGAGGCAGTGCCAGCCAGCCTTCTGAGCCAGAGTAGCCATGGCAGTGGACCAACGGAGGGATGGACTCAGGTGACCAAGGGGGAAATGGAGCCACTTCCCACCCACCCAGCCCATTTCAAGCTGCTGCCTTGCTCAGTGGAGCGAGGGAGGGAGGAGGGAGCCCAGCCATGGCTGAGGCCACTGCTGCTACCACTGGGTTAGAGACCAGTGAGGAGGAGGTGGCGGAGAAAGGAGAGAAGGGAAGGGAAGGGAAGGGAAGGAAGGTCAACGGTGGCCCAGTCCTGGTTCCTGGGAGGCTGGCGGGGCTGCATTTGTCCCTGGTTGGTGATGGGCGGGCTGGCAAGCCAAAAGAGCACCACAGCCTGGCTGGGATCGGCCAGTGAACGGACTGCAGGTGGCTTTGGGCAGGTCTTCCTGCCTCCCCTCCCTCCTTCCTAGCCCTTGCTCCCTTCCTCTCTTGCTTGCAGCTCTCAGTCAGGCCAGGCTGGGCCAGGCCAAGAGAGGAGGCAGCTTTCCCTCCGGGGCACAGCAAGGGCATGATGACCAGGGCGCATGGCTGGATCTGCATGCAGTGGCGCCAGCATTGCTGCCATTGCTGTGGCTGCTGCTCCTCATCCTGAGTGGCCACGTCTTAGGTGATGAGGGGCCTGAGTTTGCCTGGGCTTCTGCCTCCTTCCTGACACAATGAAGGAAGGAAGGAGAGCCACTGAAGCCGCTGCCAATGCAGGAGGAGGAGGAAGAAGAGGCACAGCAGAGGGATCCCATCAGTGGCACCTCAGGGCGGAGATCTGGAGGAGGAGGCATTGCTATGGCCCTGGAAATGCCCTGATCATGGGCCGATCGTGGTGGTCCTCCGCCCACTTTCCCCTCCCTCTGCATTTTTTCCATGTTGGCCTTTTTTTTTTTTGCACTGTGGTCCGGCCCCCAGTGGTGTCTGAGGGTGGGTGGACCGGTCCACTGTTTGAAAACTTTGAGGACCCCTGGGTTACATTGTTAGGATGCTGAACAGGATTATAATAAAAATGGAAGGCCAGAAAGACACCAATAATGTCTTCTAACACAGCGTTTTTCAACCACTGTTCCGTGGCACACTAGTGTGCCGCGAGATGTTGCCTAGTGTGCCGTGGGAAAAATTGAAAAATTCTAAAGAAATTCAACCCAGGGCCGATGGGCAGCCCACAGCTAGGAGGCGCTATAAATAGCGTCCAAGGGCCAGCTTGGCTCCTCCCCCCGAGGCCCGCGGCGCTGGCATCACTTCCTCCCCGGCCGGACCTGGCCCCACTCATTCTCTTAGTGTTTGCCCTGTGCCTGCCGCCGCCGCCGCGACAGCCCGCCCGCCAACACAAGCCGGCCCGGGAGCCCCAGCCCAGAACAAACCACCAGGTGAGGGGAAGGGGAGGAGGGGCGCCCGGCTGCCCCACGAGCACCACAGCAGGGCTGCGAGGAGGGGGGGGAATGGAGGCCTCCGCCGGGCCTGGGCTGAGGAGGCGGGTGGGCGGGCGGGGGGGCTACTGACACGGCTGGACGGCCGGCCTTTAGGGTCCGTGAGGGGAAGAGCAGTCTCTGAGGGGCCCCGCGATGGGTTCCTTGAACTCTTGCCCCTTTCTTTCTGTCTCGGGTCGCCCTCTTCTCTCTGTCTGTCTTTTCTTTCTTTTCCCCCCCATCTCTCTCTTTCCATTCGTACCCTTTCCCCTCTTCATAGAAACGTGCTCATTTCTAGCCTGCATATATGTATGTCTAGCAGCCTGCCTACTGTAATTAAAACTGTAAACCGCCCAGAGACTCCTTGAAGTGGTATGGGGCGGTATACAAGCAGAACACTTTCTGCCTTCTTTCCTTCCTGCCTTCCTTCATCCTCCTCCCCTCCTGTCGCTGGACTTGCTGAAGGCATCTGCCTTGGCCACAGTGTGGAGAGCAAGATGGGCTTTTGGGTCTTATTTGTGTTCCTGGATAGTCAGTGCCCCTTCTCAGGTCTCCACTGGACACAGAAGTCCATGCAGGGCAAAATGTCTTTAAATTAAAAAAACACAGGTAAGTGGGAACTGGGTGCTAGAGAGCGGGCTGCCTCAATCTGTGGCCCCTCTGTCCTGCTTCTCCCTACACCAGCAATGGTGAACCTTTTAGAGACTGATATAGGCACAGAGTTAATTTTTTTAACATTTTCTAATGGTGTGCCTCGTGATTTTTTTCATGAAACAAGTGTGCCTTTGCCCAAAAAAGGTTGAAAAACACTGTTCTAACAGATGCAATATTGGCCCAATCTGTATGGACTGCTGAGGAGGGTGTTTCTACCACAGGAGACTTAGCCAGGAGCTTTTCAATAGAACTCAAGTTGCAGAATTTGCTGCAATGTCACACCAGTGACTTGACTTGGACTCAACTTATTCCCACCACCAAGAACCCCTGATTTTGTCTTAAGTCAAACCCCAGAATCCCTCAAACTCTTTATCTCTGTGGAGAAAAGCTTGTTTTTAATAGAGATTCAGAGACTTGGTACCAAAGAATTGGACTTGGACCCAAAGATTTGCCAGCATTCTTGCTGGGTGCTTTCTTTAATTTCACTCAGCTGCATAAGTATATATTTTGAAATAATTCCTTAAATGGCACAAGCAGCAGGTGATATTGTATGCTTTCTGGGTATACTGCCAGCCCTTTTCACTATTAATTTGCAATTAATTACTCTTCTTTCAGTACATGGCTCATATATTTAAGTATCTGTGGCTGTATATTTTTCATCTGAAGGCAGCACTGGACAGATTATGGTTGTTGTTCGGGGTCAATTATTTGTCCACAGGCCTCTCTACAGATTGCATGGATCCCTCAAAATGCCTAAAAGAAGTGGGGGAATGAAAGCAGAAGCAGCTAGAGGTCTGATTTCACATGTGAAAAATGGATGTTTGTAGGTGTCAAATGGTGCCATAACCTATTTGAAAGATGAATAAAAACTCTTGAAATCTGCCAGGATCTGCAATTTACTCCCCCCCCCAGAAAAAAGAGGGGTCAGGAGAATTCGTAGACCACAAAAACAGCCTCAGGGGCCACCTGCATATGTTCCCCAAACTAGATTTTACTCTTCTCAATCTAAGGAAATGTATTTCATAGTGACTTGCTTTCTCCCCTCTCCCTTGTTGTTGTTTGCCTGAAAAATTCAAGAGGTTGAATGTTCCTCTTGAGCTACTTACAAGCAAAGCTCTTTTTGAACAACTAACCCTGTGTGTCTACATGTGTGAAGAAAAGCCTACGGTGCTACAAGAGACATTTGCTGTCTGTTCTGCTAACTAGAGTGGAAACACAGGAGAAAGCCTTTTAAAGCAAGCCCTTCTTTCTTCTTCCCTCCTGGAGGTCCTTCTGCCTCTTTTTTATGCCACTGTTCTTTATCTCAGAGCCACTCTCCTCAGGATCCACACTTCTCACTAGTAGACAGGCTTTTATTCTTTATGAAATGCCTATTTTCTGAGCTTTGTTTCTCTAAGGGATATCACAGTTGTAAAATGTACACATAATAGCTTTGAGGTTTGGAAGGACTAAGAGACCTAGAGAGTTCCAGGTCTTAGCTCAAAGTAAATTCATTAATTTTCTCCTGACAGA
Organism: Phrynocephalus forsythii; assembly: GCA_029282475.1. Taxonomy (NCBI): domain Eukaryota; kingdom Metazoa; phylum Chordata; class Lepidosauria; order Squamata; family Agamidae; genus Phrynocephalus; species Phrynocephalus forsythii. The sequence continues at coordinate 8,414,499 of JAPFRF010000007.1, read as the reverse complement.
AAGCACATACAAAATTAATGATGAAGATTCACTGAACATGCCCTTCACAGAATACATAGATAGAGAAATAAACAATATTTTCTCTTATTCTCTGCCAAAGATTAATTTCAGCATCACATCTTTAATGGAGAAATGCGCATTTGGATTTAGAAATTCACTGAATAATGCCATATACAGATAGTTCTGAATATTTCTGAGTCTGAATTCAATAATTTAGAATATTTGTGATGATTCCTTGTATTGAGAGTCCCATTAACTCCTATAGATTAAAAAACAAATAACTATTGTTCTGCTTATTGGAGGAAGAAGTGAAGGTGAAATCTATTTCTGAAGCATCCTCAAGTGATTTCTTGAGGAATGAACACTAAAGACACTCTGGGACTAAGGGAGATAGAGAACTCGGTGTCCTCCAATTGTGGCTGCCATGACTTTCTCAAAGGAATAGGGCTGGGTTGAGAGGACAACCTGTCAGTGATGTCTCTCTGGACCAAGGCAGTCCATAAGCAGGTAGAGAACAAGAACGTTCTATATTTTCAAAGGTAAGAGTTATCAGAGGGCAGAGATTGATGCACAAGCCTAGGAATGTAGGTAGGTAGATGGTCAAATAGCAAAAAGGCCACAGCGAATGCCAGACCCACATCACAAAAATAAGTTCTAGACTACTTTGGAGGAGCTTGGAGGGATTCAGGAAAAGTCCCTCTGCAAATGCAAAAATGCCAGCATTACCTGTCACCTAGAGGAGATGATAGCCCTGGATGACCAGCCATTATTTCTGGTGGAGAACACTGGGTTTGTGGCAGAATTGGCACATCATTAAAAATTGTCATCTCAAATGATAATTAGCTACAGGGTAGTGCCAGATCTATATTAGGATTAAGCAATTGATATATACGAACAGTTGACAAGAGCACAGACAGTTCATTTTTCAAGTGAAATCTAGAGCAGCCAGGGTAAAAAAAATGCCTGTTTCTCCCTGACATCACACTGGTTATCTGGGGGTAGAGGGTCATTTTCCCATTGGTTTTTGAGAAAATATGTTTGCATAGGTGTTGGAACACTTTTGGCTTCTTGCATGTCCAATAGACTTAAAAGTTCAAGTATTTTCTGCTTCTGCCTAAGCAAATAAGAACGATCTTGTTCCTTTTGTATTTGAATTCCTAAGTAAAACATAGCAATTCCTAATTCCTCGATTTCTACCAGTTCACTGAGTCTGTGCACTAATTGAGTGTATTTTTTCCTTACTTGTTGAGATGATGAGGTCATCCACGTATGCCAGAATAAGAGCATAAGATCATTTCTGGACCTGGTGTACAGAGAGGGGTCAGCCTCCCCTTGTACAAAACCTTGTTGAAGAAGCATTTCATTTAGTTTTGAATGCCCAGTTCTCACTGCCTTCTTCAGCACATACAGCCCCTTTTGGAGTTTGCAGACATGTTCTGGGTGTTTCTTGTCTGTAAAACCATCTGGCTGCTCCATAAATATTTCCTCTGGAATTTCTCCATGCAAATCTGCTGTCTTTATATCTATATGTTTAATGAGCACCTGTTTGGATGCAGCAATGCAGGAGCATTCTGATTGTGCTGAATTTCATGACTGGGGCAAAAGAAATAATCATAGTGCTCACCATATTTTTGCATAAACCCCTTTGCTACAAGTCATGCTTTATAGCTCTCCACTTGGCCATCTGCTCCTATTTTCTTCTTGAACACCCATTTGTTTTTAATAGCTTTCTTCCCTGGTGGAAGTTTTGTTAGTGTCCATGTCCCATTCCTGTGTAGAGACTCAATTTCCTCCAATGCTGCCTCCCTTCACTTGTCACCCTCATGTATTGACATACCATGAAACTCTTCCCAGGTTGCTGGTTCATCTGTGTGTGATTATGTGACAAGGTAGGACAGATGGAGGGGTGGTATGCCTCTCCTGGATCATGATGAGCATCTGACTGCTGGTTCTGGAACCTCTGGCAACTCAGTCCCTCCTTGTTCAGGTTCCTCAGCTGTCCCTGCTGCTTCATATGTGTCCCCTTCTGAAGGTGCACCTATTCTGTCTTGTTCATCACCCTCCACTGTCTCATTCTTCTCTGTGAATAAGAGCTCAGGCATGGCTATGTCCAGGAAAGACTGGCTATCTTGTTGTGTTTCAGTAGAAATGTCTAGCACAATTCCTGTATTGTCAGACTTTCTTTGTTCATCTGAAAGATCAACTGTTCCTTTACTTTTATAAAAGCACACTTTAAAGACTTTTCTGTGGGGGAAGAATCACCGAGGAGACTACACTGTAGCTCTGGCACATATGGACATCCTTCATATTTTTATATGAGTCATATACCACAGACCCAGCTATTGTCCCTTGTATCTTCACAATAGTCCAATTTGCCTCTCAAATTTCTCCATCAGCATTTGAGTTTTTTAAACACTTTGATTTGTAATATGCTGGCTTGATCCACTATCCTACACATCTCTATAGTCAGTTAGATTGAGAGTGGTCTTGCATACTCTAAACACATTGCTTTGAGTTTCTCTTCTCTGGAATTTAAATCTGGCTTTCTGACCTGGGGATACAGGCTGCCTTCTGTGCTCCCTTTGTTCACAGCTGGGAGAGCTGCCAGTGGGTGCAGACTCTTTGCGAGGGTAACAATTTTTGGCTCTATGCCAAAAACACCATTCTACAGAAAAACCAAGCATTGCATGATTGGCCAGGAGGCATAGTCTTGCTATGGCCTGTTGTGTGGGTCATGTAACCTGATCCACTATACTACGAGGACCAGAATCAGCATTCTCCTTGCATTCGTCTCCAGGAATCATAGAATCATAGAATCATAGAATAGAGTTGGAAGAGACCTCAAGGGCCATCTAGTCCAACCCCCTGCCATGCAGGAACCCCTTCACAACATTTCCGACAGATGGCCATCCAGCCTCTGCTTAAAAACCACCAAAGAAGGGGACTCCACCACCCTCCGTGGCAGCATATTCCACTGCCGAACAGCTCTAACTGTCATGAAGTTCTTCCTAATGTTCAAATGGAATCTCTTTTCCTGTAGTTTGAAACCATTGCCCCGAGTCCTAGTCTCTGAAGCCATGGAAAACAAACCTGTTCCCTCTTCAATATGACATCCTTTCATATATTTAAACATAGCTACCATATCCCCTCTCAGTCTTCTTTTTGAAAGGCTAAACATTCCCAGTTCCCTAAGCCGTTCCTCATAAGACATTTCCTCCAGACCCTCAACCATCCTGGTCGCCCTCCTCTGCACCCGCTCGAGGTTGTCGACATCGTTTTTAAACTGAGGCGCACAGAACTGGACACAGTACTCCAGGTGGGGTCTGACAAGAGCAGAATAGAGTGGTACTATCACTTCCCTTGATCTAGACACTATGGTTCTGTTGATGCAACCAAGAATCGCATTGGCTTTCCTGGCCGCCGCATCACACTGCTGACTCATGTTCAATTTGTGGTCCACCAAGACTCCTAGATCCCTTTCACAGGTACTATTCTCTAGCCAAGTGTTCCCCATCCTACATCTGTGCAATTCATTCTTTTTTCCTAGATGTAGCACCCTACATTTCCCTCTGTTGAAATCCATTCCATTAGCTTTGGCCCAGCATTCTAATCTGTCAAGGTCCTTTTGGATTTTCATCCGATCTCTGGGGAATTAGCAACCCCTCCCAATTTGGTATCATCTGCAAATTTAATTAGCATACTCTCTATTCTTTCCTCCAAGTCATTTATAAAGATATTGAACAGCACTGGACCCAGAACAGAACCCTGGGGCACCCCACTGGTCACGTCTCTCCAAGCTGATGAGAGGCCATTTATGATCACCCTTTGGGTGCAATCAGTCAACCAATTACAAATCCACCTGACAGTAGCACTATCTATCCCACTTGCTACTAACTTCTTAGCAAGAATACCATGGGGGACCTTATTGAAGGCCTTGCTAAAGTCCAGATAAGCAATATCCACAGCATTCCCCTCATCCACCAGGCCTGTAATTCTATCAAAGAAAGAGATCAAATTAGTCTGGCATGACTTGTTTTTAAGAAACCCGTGTTGACTTCTTGTAATGACAGCATTGTTTGTTAGATAATTGCAGACTGACTGCTTAATAATCTGCTCTAGGATCTTTCCGGGAATTGAAGTCAAGCTGACTGGGCAGTAATTATTTGGGTCCTCTTTTTTCCCCTTTTTGAAGATGGGGACAACATTAGCCCTCCTCCAATCGATGGGGACTTCTCCTGTCCTCCAGGACTTCTCAAAGATTATTGCCAATGGTTCTGAAATTACTTCTGCCAGTTCTTTTAATATCCTTGGGTGTAATTCATCTGGCCCAGGCGACTTAAATTCATTTAATGTTTCCAGATGTTCCTGCACTACCTCCCTACCTATTCTATGCTGCAATTCGCATCCTACCTCATCTACTCTTTGTCCCAGCGGATCTCTTTCTTCCTTTTTGGAGAAAACGGAGGCAAAAAAAGGTGTTGAGTAGTTCTGCCTTTTCCTTGCCTCCTGTTAGTAACTGGTTATCATTGCCACGCAGAGAGCCTATCATTTCCTTATTTTTCCTTTTGCTGCGGACATAACTAAAGAAACCCTTTTTACTATCTTTAATCTCTCTGGCATGAAAACTCAAATTTTGAGCATTCATAACACAACAAAATACATTAAATTTATCACTTAGATATGCCATGAGGAAAAGCCTCAAGTGTTCATCAGTGAACTCAATGCCGTAATATTTAGACTGCTCACTAGGTCAGGAAATTCAGATATATGCCTCTCTTGAGTCCTTATGATTCAGATGAAGCCCAACCAGTCTTTTTAAAAGGACAATCTGAGACTGTTGGTTGGAAGTTACAGTACAGGTCAGCTAAAGGGAAGTTGCTGTTTTCCATGTTACTTTCCACCCCTCATAATGGATTTTTCTTTTCTTTTTGCATGCTCTTTGTAGCTGTGCTGTTATCTTTTAATGTTCTAAGATGCCTCTTTTAAATCCCTGTTTTTAACTTGAATATGTTTTAAATGTTCTGGGCTGTATATTGTCCCTCATTGTTGTAAGACACCCTGGGTCCTTTTCCAAGGGAGAAAGGTGGGATAAAAATATTCAAAATAAATAAATAAAATAAATATAAGTGGAGACACCAGGCATAGGGCAATATACAGGATACAAGTGGGGCTTGTTGGATGTGGCTGTAATGGAGGGCAACCATACCACACACAACATCCTAGTTACTGGAAAGATGAAAAGAGTGTGGTGTATAGCCCACATTCTCAACCTAGCAGTACAGGGTGCTTTTCAAAGTATGGAAAGCATGTCCATACCTCATATAAATTTGTCTGAAGAACTGCACTAGTTCATGAAATATCAGATTGATATATAGCAATTTGTCTTTAAGATGCTAAATTATTTTTGTCTTTATTTTTTATTTTTATTTTGTTTCTGTATGATATGCTGACACAGACAAACAGAAACACATCATCTAAAATGAATATACATGATTAGAACAGCAAGATGACAGGGCATTTTCACCACTGTGAAATAAGCTGTTGCAACTAAGATAATAAAAAGTGCACTTCCCAATTCAGGATATGACCACTTAATGAAACATCACTTTCTACCTGCTTAGAAAGAGAGCTGTACTAGCAAAGACATGCCATTATTTGCCACAGGAGATTTGCATTGGAATCATGATTACAAACATTCAAAAGAAAAAAACTGAATAAGTGACAGGAGGCTAAATCATTACTAGCTGTGAAATGCAATTTGAATCTACCACACACCACATCCTTTTATCTTAGAAATATGTATGAATTTTTGCCAGTTAGTCTTTCTATTCTCACTCTTATATCTGATGCAGTGGACATGTTCTGTGAAAGCTCACATTAAAACATAACAGTTAGTCTTAGAAATACCTTCCAAAAATGAGAAAAGTCTTGAAAAACTGGGACTTATCTATCAGACTGTACTCAAATACTTTGATCCTATATATTCAGTACACTTCTCTATGGTGTTGAAACTTGGACCCTTACAGATGCATTATGAAGGAAGCTGGAAGCATTTGAAATTTGGATATACAGACAAATTCTGAAGATACCGTGTTTTTCCATCTATAAAGTGTTCTGCTTATATACTGCCCCATAGCACTTCAAGTAGTCTGTGGGTGGTTTACAGTTTTAATTACAGTAATGCAGGCTACACCCCCCCCCAAAGCTGGGTACTCATTTTACCGACCTCGTAAGGATGGAAGGCTGAGTCAACTCCAGGTTTTGAGCACAGTTTTCCTCATAGGAAGGAAGGAAACTGAGGCCTCAGAATGTATCATTTGACTTTCGATTATTTCCTATGGGGAAATTTGCTTTGATATATAGTACAAGTGTTTTGGTTTATGAGCATGCTTCTGGAATGAATTATGGTGTAGTGAAACCTCAGGCTTGACTTGGTTGAGCACCTGCTTATCTGCTTTTCTGGCTGTATATGTACAGCACTCTTTCAACACCACATTTCAAGTGATTTTAATGTTTCTACCTGTCTTACTTCACACTTTTTGTTCACATACTATGGATGATTTTTGAGTTGGGTTTCCAATGATAATCTTTTGCCAACTTTAATCTCTCCTTTAAAAAAAAAAACAAAACTTAAAAGTCAATCTTTTGGGAAACATGTACACAACATGTTTGTACAACTTTTGGTCTGGCATAAATGTTCTTCTTCAGATTACTTAACTCAAAGAAAGGGATTTGAAATTGGAACATAGTTTTCTACCCTGCACTCTGGCTTAGAAGGTAACATTAGTTTGCCTGAGACGTTGACATGTGTATATGTTTCTCCATTTTATGTGTTGCACTCACTCACATCTGTGCTTTACCATTTCAATAAGTTCAATAACAGTCCTTTAAAATATTTTAGCACAGAGGAACAAAGGAATTTTGTGTGCAGTTCATTTATAAAACTTCCATTTTAAAAAGTTCAGAAATTCGGTTATTTAAATAAACCCTCCAATTTATGATACTTCTGAATACACAGTTGTGGTTACTTCTGAATCCACAATTCACAATGCCATTGAATAGCCTAATAATGTTGCACAAATTTATGCTTCTTCAAGTGACATTAAGCAAGGGAAAATCCCAGAAACTGACTCCTTTTTGCACCTAGTAAACAGTTCTCCCTCAACACGGAAAGTAATTGTCACGGTTGGTATTTGACAAGTGTGAATGGCAGAAGGTATCCTGTAGACAATTATAACTGTTGCCAATGGTGTTGTCAACATTTGAGCTGCCCTTTGCTACTTATGTAAAGCTTGGCATTTTAACCCCTTGCTAGCAACATTGGCACAATATTGTACAGTAATACTGAGCCATTTCCAGGCATTTTGAATCATGGATATAGAAGCACAAATATCCTACATACATAAACAGGAGATTTTTTTAAAAAAGAATTTACTATTTTAACCTTGTATTGCATAAGTACTTGGTTATGTTGCATTTTGTCTCCCCCCACCCCACCCCACCGCCATATTATTTTATTACTTTTTATTCACTGTTTACAGACAGCTGTATGGATCACATGCAGACCTGCTAGGACTAGGCTTTTACAACATTGGAACATTTACCAGATAAGAAAAATCATAACTCTATAAGATCCTCTCCATCTGTCAATAGCTTCATGCACTGGCCAATCCCACAGAAGGTCTCCTCTCTCACAAACCAGTGGGCCAAAGCTACGCCTGCATGTTTTATCCTCTTTCATTGATATAAAGGGTCAATGAAGATTGGGAAACTTCTGAGGTATCAAGGATTAATTTTTCATATTGGCTGGCTGCTTGGGTGGGGGCTACATTCCGATGGGGACCTGTCCAAAGGGGGGGGATATGACAGAGCAAAATGCAGCCCTCTTTAAACACCTTCTACCATGTTACCTTACCTTAGCTTAGCTTCTGCAAAGCAAATGGTGACTGATATCCACTGTAACTGATGGGCCCAATGTCACAGCAGCCCATGGACAGTACAAATACATTTATTGACATACATACACAGAGGAAGAAAAGCATTCCTATATCTACACACACACACACACACACACACACACACACACACACACACACACACACACACACACACACACACACACACACACACACACACACACACACACACACACACACACACACACACACACACACACCTTGTAGGCGTTCTTCATTCAAGCACTACTTCAAACACACACATCCATTCCATTATCTGCAGCAGCACAGAGGAGCAGAAAAAAGATGGCATATTTATTCATCCCTCTGTGCCACATGTCAAAACTGGGCTGCTGAGTTTATTCACTCATATTTATTTGCCTTCTCCTTCCACCTCTCACTGTCAAGTGTCGCACCGCCTCACTGCTGAGAGATATAGGTTTAAAATAGGAACAAGGGAGCTGGGCAGATATTCACAGTAGCCATTGTAACTGTAGAGGATGCCAGTAGATTTGGTGAAGGGAGGCATTTAAGATTGGGCTAGTGGGAGGGAGAATGACAGACCCATCTGCTGCAGCCCAGTTGGCCTTTGAGCATGGAATGCTGGGAGTGCCACCACTGCCTATGTTTTTGATTGGCAGATTCTGCCCCCAGTATTTCCAATTAAAAGATTTCAGGTAGCAAAGCTGGGAGAGAGCCCTGCCGGCGGCCTTGCAAATCCACAGCCCAAACAGAACAGAAAATACTGCCTAAAATGGATTAATGGCCTGGCTCAGTGTAAGAGAGCTTCACATATTCATGAGAATTTTGGCCTGGTATTTTCAGTTTCCTGTGCTAGCTGCAGAGCAGCTGTTAACAAGCACATTTGGCAACACTGTTCTGACAGTCATCCATGAGGATGGTTCCTAAAACAAAGATGCTCCTGGAAGACACGGCTTAGTGTTGAAGCTAAAATAATAATTTAAGAAAAGGGAATGAAATAATTAACAAAATATCCCCAATGGATCAGGGGAAATGCAAGAAAAACAGTACTAGAAACAAACACTTCAGCTACCATCCAAATGAGCCAACAAAATAAAAATGATTAGTTTAAGTTTAAGAAACATACATGTGAAGAAACCTGTTGCTTTTGCAAGCTTTTAGGAGTAGAGGGCCAACAGTCAGTATGACAACCAACTGTTACAACATTTCATCTTCATTACATGAATTGGGTAAAATGGGGGGCACTGATTCTCATAGAAGACCAACAGCATCCTCTTCTCTTTGGACTGATCGAGGGAAAGAAATATACAATATGCAATGTCTCCACAGTTTGGTAAAAAAATGACCATTTTTATTTGCAGAGAAGGTATGGGCAATGAACTGAATGGCTAATTTAAGAAAAGGGAAGGAAAGAAAAATGATGTACACCAGAACTGCCTCATTTGCACTACATAACCATTCTCATCTGTATTTTGGATTCCAGATTTATTCATAACTGAAACAAATCAACTGAGATTAATGGGAATTAAATTTGTCACAATCTACTTAAGTCCCACTGATTTACTGTAGTTCTGGATCAAAGCAGCATCCATAGTTTAGAATAAATATTTGTCTGTGGTTGAGATAATGAATTGCACATATTAGTACATTGTTTTGAAAGGAGGTACTGTGATGAGCTCTTGTCATGCCGGTTTTATAATAGCCTTAATTATGTCACAATCTGTTCTAATACTATATCAAAACTAAGAGGTGAAATGGTAGGTAGTTAGAAAGCTCTGGGGCATTATATACAGTAAAGTTTTTGGAGGCGTGGGGCATATATTGGGGCCATCATGCAAAGTTGCATGAATGTGGTAGGTCTGTACTGCTCAACTGCCAGCAGTCAGCAGTTCGAATCCCGGCTGCCATGCAGCAGAGCGGGCTCCCGCTGTTCACCCCAGCTCCTGCCAACCTAGCAGTTCAAAAGCATGTAAATGCAAGTAGATAAATAGGTACCACCATAAAAAGTGGGAAGGTTAAACAGTGTTTCCTTGCAGCCATGCTGGCCATGTGGCCATGGACTTGCATAACACTGGCTCTTTTAGCTTGAATACAGAGATGAGCACCACCCCTCGAGTTGGACATGACTAGCAGCATGTGTGGGGGGGAAACCTTTACTTTTTTTTTTTTTTTACATATTATTCATCTCCTCACCTACACGCTGTTTTGGATATATTTGTGATGTCACAAGTTGATAAGGATGAATGATGACTTTGGAGAAAAAATGTTTCTGGGGAAACACATCCTGATGAGAATGTTTGGAGGAATAATAGTGCTTTTTTGGTATTTTTTTTGTTTGCTTATAAAAATGTGAGCAAACATACAGAGCCCAAGGAGATATTTGTTTGTGGCTAGTATCTTGTTTAAGATGGCCCAACAAAGAGGTACCAGCAAAAGCTTAGAAGGATTGCATCAAGATGATTGCTAGTATGAAATGGAATGGAAGCCAGCTTCTGCCTATCTTGACAATCAGCTAGTGTCCAAAAGTGTGCTAGTGTGAAAACGTGTGACTGGAATACCAACAGGGCCATATATAACCAAAAGCCATGTGATAAATTTGATTTCTGACTGAGATTTGATAGGCTTTCCTCAGTCTGCATGTCCCAAACTGTCCCTGAAATAGGCAAAGTTTGTATTCCAGATTTTGGAATTGTCAAATTGACATCTGGCTGAGCACACATTAAAAAAAATCTGCTCGTTTAAAAACTGCATCTAGAAAAAAGTGCTCAATTTGCATGTTTGCATGTGTATATTAAAAAAAAATTGGTAGTGCATTTAAATGGCACATGCAGTTTTTTATGTGTGCACAGACGTACATTTGTAACTAAGGGGGTAAGAAACAGTTTTAATTTTGTAAACACTGACAGAATTGGGCATATACCAGTTCTGAACATCCTTCTGCAGGCAGGCAAAGGCTTTTCTTTTTAACCAGGCTTTCTCTTAATGACGGGTGGCATGAGAGGGATTTTAAATGGACTGTTGTGCTCTGCTGTTTTAAATGTCTCTGGAGATTCTCAGTCATCCAGGTGAGGTTGTTGGGGAGGTGAGTCATGGCAAGTGGATTTATTTATTTATTTATTTATTTATTCTTGTATTTATATCCCGCTTATCTACTACAAGTAGTACTCTAAGCGGCTAACAGCAGTGAATGTAAAATCGACAACAATAAATGCATCAAGTAAAACAAAACAACGTAAAACAATAAAACATAATATACATGTAAAATCCTCCTACATCCCAGCATGCGGAGGGACAAATAAGAGGTTAAAATTCAGGCTGACTAATTTTTGGCGGGGGGGGAAAAAAAAAAAAAAAGAAGAAAAGAAAAGAAAAAGCCTAACTGAGATCGCCAAAGGCCTCTCGGAACAAAAGAGTTTTTAAAGCTTTCCGAAAGGCCTGCAGGGACTCTGCAGAGCGCACTTCGCTGGGGATGGCGTTCCATAAGGAGGGGGCTGCCATGAGAATTTCAGTGAACGTCTTCCGGGCCTCTCGTGGAGTTTGCGCGCGCACCTGCCGAACAGGGCGGGCCGAGGTGGATCGCTGGACGATACGCTCTGTCAGGTAGTCCGGGCCCAAGCCATGGAGGGTTTTATAAACTAAAACCAGGACCTTGAATCTAATCCGGGCTGCAATGGGCAACCAGTGCAGACGAGCCAGAACTGGGGTGATGCGGTCATAACGACGCGCACCAACCACCAGTCTGACCGCCGCATTCTGGACCCGCTGCAGACGCCGGAGAAGAGTCAAGGGCAGCCCCATGTAGAGCGCGTTGCAGTAGTCCAGCCTCGAGATCACCAGTGCCTGGACCACTGTTCTCAGAGAGTCATTTCTTTTCTTGTGGGATCAAAACATTTTGCTACTTATCCATGTAGCATCATCATTTAGAGGAAAGTTGGTGGGAGGTGTCCAATTTATATTTCACCTTAGTTTCACTGAAGCCTGGACTAGATAGGCTTGTTAGGTTGACAGTGGCCTGAATAGGCTCATTATATGGATAATGGCCTGGGGTGTGTGAAAGTCACGCCTATACAACCCATCCCAGCACTCAAGTATGGTCCCTTAGCTGTGGCCTTCCTGGTGGAGGTGTGAAGTGCTTCTGATTTGTCTGGGGATTGATGAAAGGGCAGCATGAGTTGTTTTAAATGTGTTTTAATATTGATTTTAGTTGCCTTTTTAATATGATTTTTAATTATTTTTAAAATTTTATATACTTACTTTTTCTTTAGCTTTTAAAGACTGTTTAATTATGTAAGTTGCCTTGGGTCCAGTGGAGATTACTCAACAGTGCTCGGGAAGCCTGTGGTCCTTGCCATGACGTTAGCTCCAGTTACCATGAGCCTTTGTCATGTTGCTCAAAAGTGCAGCACAATGGGAGCCCCAGTTCATCAACATTTTGAATCAACATTTTCTGATCTCTACAATATAGGATTATAATTGTCAACATACAGCCCCAAAGTGCTGCTGGACAAAACAAACAGCCCAAATGGTCAAATGAACAATCTCTTTATGATTATTAAAGTACTAGCATCTGAGATATGCATGTTCCTAGTGCATGGAAAATCATATGAATGCCAGATGGTAAAAAAAGAAAAAGAAAATGCAAACAACAGTTAGGTGTGTATATCATAATCATACCAAGATTGCAGTCTTTGTCACTTAATAATTACGATCAACATCAGCAAGTCATTATTAATCATAAGACAATTCATTTTCTAGACAAAATAAAGAATGGCATGTTCTTGACACACATGAGTAGATTGCATCTGAGATTCAAGAAAAAGGCCTCATAACTGATGGATCTAAATCTTGATGGGAAATCGCAATGTGTTGTTCAGTCTGCATGAACTGCTTCAACTGATTTACAGCGCTGCTGCACAGAAATCTGAAGTGGAAATTCAGTGGGTGGAAAGGCAGCAACACACAATAAAAGAAAAAGGTATGCTTTCATGTTTTACTGAGAACTGCATTTTATGTTATTATTACTCATGACCAAATCATGTGAAACAGAATTTGAAGACCACTTTGGAGGGTCCTGTGTGGGCAACATCTCTGAAGAATTTTAAAGGTGTTTCATATAGTTCACTGCAGTTCATGGGAAAGATGGCGTCTCTGAGTCAACAATTGTGGAGTTTATTTTCCTTCCTGTATTCTGGGAAACCCTGTCCTAGAGTATATATTCTCAACATTTTTTGGTTCAAGTACTGAAGCAATTTTGATTATTTCTTTTTTGGACAAAGGAGAATTCATAAGATTAATGAAGGAACTTTGAGAACAGTAATGACATTTATGGGAATCTTTGCTCACCCAGCCCAGAAATAAAGAGGCAAGATATGTTTATGGGATTAAAACTGGGCCAAGATTAGAGATGGGCATGAAATGAACTTTTGTTTCATTTCATTATTTGTTATTTGTTTTGTTACATAATGAAACAAATAGCAAACTGCCCCCTCTAAGAGAAATGAAACAGAAATTTCTGTTTCATTTTGGATCATTTCATTTGCCAGTGTCTCCTAACTGGTTCTATTGTGCTGGTCCTAGATAGTTCTTCCTGGTCTGGTGGGTCCTCCTGGCTGCAGAGTGAGGGTGTCCAGCTGGTAGGCGGCCATTGTCAGCAGTAAAAAAAACAAAACAAAACAAAACAAAAACAAAAATAAAATAAAATAAAATAAAATAAAATAAAAGATATGGTGCACAATCCCCGATACCAGCCCGTGAGCACCAGCCCCGGCCCTTGGGTTGCTGAACCAGCCCACGGGACAGCCCAACCTTCCCCCAAAAAACCCAATCTGGTGCACAGGCCCGGTACCAGTCCACAAGCACTAGACCCGGCCCGTAGGTCACCAAATCGAAACGGCCCGCAGCCGGCAAAAGTTTTTTTTAAAAAAGTCAACCAGCCCGTGCTAAAATGAAATGAAATGAAATAAAACACAACAAGTGCCAACCTGGCCCCAGAGGCTGCGTGGTCGGTGCTTGAATATTTAAAAGGACTGCCGACCTGGCCCCAGGGGTGGCCGGGTCGGTGCTCTAAAATAAAAAAAATAAAAATAAAAAACATAAAACCAGTGCTGGCCCAGCCCCAGGGGCTGTGCGGACAGTGCAGGGGACATTTAACCCCCCAAGAAAACCACAAAAAGGAGCGCCAACCTGGCCCCAGGGGCCACACGGTTGGTGCCTGAAGAAAAACGAATAATGAGCAAAACGAAGCGACAAAACGAATATTTTTAAAAAATCATTAAGAATGAAATGAAATGAAATGAACCTTAAAATGAACCGCACCAAAACGAATGTCCATTTTTTCAGTTCGTGCCCATCTCTAACCAAGATTTATTGATATAAATCCACTGAAATGTTCTGTTAATATCTTACATGCAAGGAGGCATGGAAAAGTGCAAGTGGCTCTGTTATTTGATCTTGATTAATATTAGCAGGGCACTGCTCAGTTGTTTAGTGCCCTCCCAAAAATGGGAGGGCTGCCATTCTACTACACCATAGCCATCACTAGAATTTAGCCTGCCTTCAAGTGCCACTTGCACTTCCTGCCACAGAAAGTATGCTCCCTTCCTCCCCCCAGAAACTTTGTGACCTCTCTTATGAATTCAAGCTCCTTGCCATCCTGGCCACCCTCAACTACAGGTCAACATCTGAAAAACAACTAAGAAGTAATGAGCTACATCTTAATCAGGTTAGCCCATAGCCATGTTGCCAACTGGATGACATAAATTTGGATGAAACCCTTGCAAAGTATTTGGGCCTAGGTGGGGGTTCTACTTTGCCTGAAAATCCATTGTTCCCTGTATTGCTGTTTCTCCCTTTGGGACATAAAGTAACACTGACCAGTGACTGACATACACAGAACTTACTAATAAAGACAAAACCTTGGTCTGCAGCAGCTATCGAAGTTCTCCTGGCATAATATGAGAAGGGAACAGAAGGTACAGCCAACACATGTTATATGAGGCACATCCCAGCACATACCTGTGAGCCTGGCCATGTGCATTCTAATCTTTACTTCACATTGCAAGTGAACAGTGCCAGGTAACTTTGACAAGATCTTCATATTGAATCAGCAAACAAGGCCAGTAATTCAATCACTGACACCATAGTTGTGTCCGTGCTGACAGAGTTATCCTGGCCACTTCAGGATCCTAACTGCATACTGCTCAGCTTATGTACCTATCTTCTTAGTGACCACCTGTTCTATAAATGGCCTCCTGGCTTCTGACAGGGAGGTGGGATGATTTATCTCCCTGCACAGCTCCTGTGCTGCTGTGATTCGTTTCAGAACTGGACCCATTCCAAAATGAAAGGCCCATGTCCAATGTAAAGTAATATCCCCTGCAAATCCTTTAAACTGTACAGTAAGGCTGAAAGGAAACCAGTGGAACTGTACAGTAAAGCCTATGGGTTATATATACTTATAGATCCTTTATAAACAGATCCTTTATCATCATCATCTTAGAACCGCAAGCCTGAAAAGGACCCTATGGAACTGAAGAGTAAAGCCTATAGATTCTATATACTAGTAGACAATATTATAGCCTTAAAGACCAACAGATCCATCATCGTACCTGTAAATACATCATCATCATCATCATCATCATCATCATCATCATCATCATCATCATCATCATCATCATCATCATCATCATCATCTTACTGAGCTGCTTTAACTTCCCTGGCCTCTGAATCCTTAACCCCCCCACTCCCCTAATCACAATAGATATGATACCCAGTGTGCCTGGTTAGAACAGGGCCCACAATCTACCACCAATTACTCCAGTGAATCTGTGGCACTACCTAGGCTGCTTTAAAGTAAAGAGATTGGTGCTTGAATGGTTACATCAGAAATGAATCAGCAATCCAATCAAGCCCTGCAAGACCGGTGGAGACAGCCTCTTTAAGTCGCCAACAGAGGTTGCCTCTTGGAATAGTGCTCAAAGCTTGATCAGATCACCATGCGTGAATCAGCAGTCTGATCCAGCCCCACAAGTTGCAGTCAGCCTGGGCTCCAATGGCAGAGTCCCCTTTAAAATGGTGGTCTCTGGGAGGAGGAAGACCACAAGCTCCTGCTCAGATGGACGGCCTTGGACAAAAGAGGACTTGCCCCATATGGCTCATCATTAAAAGCCCTCTGACCCTGGGCATGTGACCATGTGAGGCTTGACCCCATGACCATGCCTGCCTCTGAGCGGGCAAGCAAAGTGGCCCCACCCTGCACTGTCAGTAGGTTGGACCTACAATTCCACTTTGACCACCAGGATAGATACAGGGACATTCAGTGAAGAAAACAACTTTCCAGAGCTCTGCTCTAAAGTATTTTACTCCCCCTCCCCAGGAACTTATGCTCACTTATTTAAGAAATGGATTGATGATGAAGCTGTATCTAGTTCTCCAGTATTCTTGGCACAACAAAGAACAAATCACAGCTAGTATACTCTTGTTTTACATTATGTCATTATATTAAGCAAAACATTTTGTCAAGAGGAGGCTGTTCTCTATCTAATACATATCATGTAGTCTTGAGTTTATACTAATCACTGTACATTTTCTACATGCATTTGTATTTAGACAGGTGGGAGAAGAGGGAGATGGACAAGTTATAGGTTGACTCTTTCGTCCTGCTATATCTATGATTTATGTAAAGGGTGATATCCTACTCTAACCCTAAGCCAAAAGACATGTCATTTTCTGTACCATACATGTGAGAAGGATATGAGAATAACGTATATGAATAACATGTTGTTTGCCTGTATGGACATAGCATGGGGCCCATCTCCTGATGGAAATACAGAACTTGTTTCAACTCCAGGAAAGAACACTATAAATAAATAAATAAATAAATAAATAAATAAATAAATAAATAAATAAATAAATAAATAAGGGGTTTGAGACCTTCTGAGTCCCCCATGACCTTCTTCCACCCATTCCTCTCATGGGTTCCTGCAGTGAGCCTTCTTCTAGAATGGTTCTTCTTCTGCCCTAGAATTGTTGTTGTACCATCTGGGATGACAGAAACTCCTGATAAAGTCCTCAACTGTCATGTTCAGTCCTCAGTCACCTAGTTAGCTCCCATGGGGCACTAAATACAGTTTTTTCTTTGCAGTTCTTGCACATGTCAGGGATGTGGGGAGATCTATTTGGTGTACCCAGCCTCCAGTAAAGTCTGTTGTTGCCCTTCCATCTAGCCTCCTTCAGATGATTCAACTGATGGATCTATTGTTGTTGTCATCATTATCTCAGTTGCATCTTGTTTGAATATTCTGATGCCTTGCTCTTCAGCTGCTTCTCCTGTTTACAAATGTCTCCCATTGGCACAGATTCCCTCACTGTGTCATTATTTGGCTCTGGACTTGATTCTATACTCAAGGAATTTGACTGGATTTCTGGGTACAATGGATAATAAGCTTCATTCCACTCTTTATGACAGTGCTCCCCAACCTTTTTATCACCGGGGCCCGGTAAATGTTTGATAATTTTTCCCTGGCCCACTTGTTCCTGGGATGATGGCGGGGCGGGCGCGATGGCGGGGGTCAACGGCGGTGATTTCGATGGCGGGGTGGCGCGATGCGCGGGGTTGCAGTAAACCGCCCCGGTGGTGATGGCGGGGTCCTCTGGCGGCGGCGGCGGTGATGGCGGGGGGTCGCGCCCTATGGCAGGGCGGGCGCGATGGCGGGGTTGCAGTGGCGGCGGCGCGCGCGAATTTGGCGGGTCGCGCGGCGGCGCGCGGGCGGGCGCGGGCGATGGCGGGGGTCGCGGCTTCGATGGTGGCGCGATGGCGGGGCAGGGTGGGCGCGATGGCGGGGGTCGCGGCGGCGGAAGCGGGAAAACACATGGGCCGGCCTGCGCCGCCCCCGCCCACCTCAAGCACAGGCGCGGGCGGCGGGAAAAGACCCAGGCCGGCCTTCCCCCCTCCCCCTAAAAAGAGGCACACATGCATGGCGCCCCCTCCCCCTCCCCCTCCCCCAAAAGAGGCACGCGCGCGCGCCGGCCGCCAAAGCCCGGCCGGCCTGAGATGCCCCTCCCCCAAAAAGAGGGCGCGCGCGCGCCGGCCGGCCAAAGCCCGGCCCGGCCTGAGCCGCCCCCTCCCCCCCCCCTCCCCTCCCCTCACCTCAAAACAGGCGCGCCTGCCTGCCTTGCCGCCGCCAGCCAAGAGCCCGAGGGGTTCGGGAGTCGCCGGGAGAAAGCGGACCTTCCGAGCAGGGCTCCTTTCTCTCTCTCTCTCTCTCTCTCTCTCTCTCTCTCTGTCTCATTTCCCGGAACCGGGCCGCCGCCACAGGGGAATGATAGGAAGTTCCTCGGGCGGCGGCCCAGCGTAGATTGCTCCACGGACCGGCACCGGTCCGCGGCCCGGGGGTTGAGGACCACTGCTTTATGATACTAATCATTGTAATTGTTCCTGGATGGGCTCAACTCCTATTTCATAAACTCCTCTGTCCCCCTACTAGAATTTTCCTTGCTTCTTTGCCTGCTGCTTCCTCTTCCCTCTCCTATGATCCTACATCGTACCTTCCTGGATACCCCAATGGTTATTGTGCATTAGGGAGATCTCAGCTGCTATTGTGGACCTTTCATGTCTAGTGGCTCTCTGTAGTTGTTGATGTGTTTTGACTTATATACTGCCCTATAGTGTTAGAGCCCTTTCTGGGAGATTTACAACATAATTATGCAAATAACACTTTGCATCCCCGTGAACTGGATACTTATTTTATTGACCTTCAGAAAAATGGAAAGCTACATCAGCCTTGAGGATCAAACACAGGTAATAAGCAGAGGTTTTACTACAGTGCTGAAGTTTAACTGTTTTGCTATTGGCTCAAAAAGTGTTAGCTTGAATTTAAAAATTTATTTTATTTTATTTTATTTGAAATAGATGACTTCATGCAAAATAATTTGAGGAAGAGTGTTGCTATACCACCTCCTAATCACTGAACAAACTTTCTTGCTTACAAGAGGTCATCACAATCTATCAGCAACATAACAAAAGATATATGGCACTGACAACCCATATTTACATGTAAATATAAAGTGACACAGCTTCCTTCCTTCCTTCAGACTTTGGATGCTTGGCTGCCAAAGTAAATTTTAACACTTGACAGGTAGTGACTCCATCCATGCCTGCTAGCAGCAAACAGAACAGAGTCAATGGGGGGGAGTATCTATCACTGAAATAACTAAGACCACCAGCAATAAATCTGGGCAACTTCCCCAAATGGTGGGCATAATATTCTATCTCCCTTGCAGTTGATCCCCAGCCCAGGATCAGATGTGTTGGTCCAAGATCCTCCTAAAACATTGCCATCTCCTCTATGTTTTCATCTATGGTAGGGCATAGGAAAGCTTCAATGGTTGTCTGAGACCAATGCTTCAAATACCCAAACTGTATTTGGTACAAACTTTTGTAGACCCTAGTTGCTTCATTGGATAAAAGTGGGCTACACCCACAAAATCTTATGGCAAATAAAACTTGAGAGCCTTTATCATGCTGCAAGACTTTTTGTTGTTTCTGCTGCAACAGACTAACACACGTTCCTTCTTAGAAAAATCTAAGGACCAGCTATTCCCTAAGCACATCCAATCTCTCCTGATTTTGGAAGCTAAGCAGGGTCAACCCGGGTTAGTCCTTGGATGGGAGACCACCAGGGAATACCAGGTGCTGTAGGTGCCTGGAGTAGGAACTGGCAAACCACTCCAGTATTCCTGCCAAGAAAACTCCATGGACATGGAGTCACAAAGAGAGTCGACTTACGACACAACACACACACACACACACACACACACACACACACACACACACACACACACACACACACACACACACACACACATGTCATGATCTTCGTCCAATGGCAATCATTGTTGTCATATAAAATTCTACTTCCGTAGAATGGAAAAGTCAGAAAATAAGTGATGTCTTCCTCTCCCCCATGTTCCATCTCCAGTGTTATTAAATAATCTATTATTTCCAGAGCTTCTGAACTTAAGCAAAACAGACACATTGACAAGATGGACAAAGAGACAATATATCACACAGATGCCCCTCTGTAAGTGGAAGCAAGTTGCCACATCATAAGATTTAGTTTCTTAATCTGGTGTAGAGATGGGCACGACTAGGGAAAATGACGTTTTTGAGTTGTCACGTGTCGGAGGCAGTCCGTTTTGGCTCGTTTCCGTTTTTTCGTGAAATTTCACAAAAATTAGTCGGTTCGTTTTTTGTTTTTTCGTTGTCATTAGTACTGGTTTGGGGGGTAGTGGGCTCCTGGAGGGAGCTGCAGGAGTCAGCCAGAGCCACAAGTGACGGACTGGCAGACTCTTTGCACCCGCTGTGTCTCACGTACTTGCATGTAGTGCAATGCAAGTAGATCTGGCTTAGGGTTAAGATGGGTTAGCGCAAGGGCTAGGGTTAGGCTAGTTACGGGTGAGGTTAGGGTGAGTATTGGGGTGCACCTCTGGGTGCCTCTCTGACCCACTTAGAAGGACAGTGTACTGGCGTATGGGTTAGGCTTAGGCTTAGGGTTCGGGTTTGGGTTACAATTAGTGGGCTGTTTATGCCTGATTGGCACATCCCAGAAGTCTCTGTGGTCAACCTGGCCAAGTGGCCATGCGATTGGTGGAAAATTTGCATGGTCCACTCCCATGGGCGAGCCCATCATTGCAAATGTGCAGGTGTAAAAAAAAAATAAAAAAAAATAAAATAAAATCAACGGAGACTTTTTTTGCAAGAAAAACCCACTGCTGCTACTGTAAAAATTCAAGCATTTAAAATAGCTAATTTTCGCATGTTTCTGTGGTGCTTTGGTGGGGTTTGGGGCAATGATTTCAAAAAAAAATATTGCGGTCGCCATTTTGGATCCCCCGCACTGCATGGCAAATGGATGCGCCCTCCCAGCCTGGTACAGTCAGCAAAACCTGGCCATGCGATTGGTGGAATGGCTCCAAAACTTTGCATGGTCCACTCCCATGGGCGAGCCCATCATTGCGAATGCGCAGGTGTAAAAAAATAAAATAAAATAAAATAAAATAAAATCAACAGAGACTCTTTTTTTGCAAGAAAAACCCACTGCTGCTACTGTAAAAATTCAAGCATTTAAAATAGCTAATTTTCACATGTTTCTGTGGTGCTTTGGTGGGGTTTTGGGCAACGATTTCAAAAAAAATATTGCGGTCGCCATTTTGGATCCCCCGCACTGCATGGCAAATGGATGCGCCCTCCCAGCCTGGTACCAGCAGCGCAGCAGTAGCAATAGCCAAGGAGAGGGGGGCGGGGAACCCCCCCCCAAAAAAAAATAAAACACCCTTCTGACCTGGTAGGTGCCCTCAGACAGTTTTCGTCTACTTTTAGGGCCGGGAATCGGGGTTTTTTTTTTAACTTTTAAAAACCTTTTTTCTGTGCCGCTTGGCATTGCGCAATCGCCGTGATGCAAGTAATGAGCACAACAAATCAGACCAAATTGTTTGTTCGTCTGTTCGAGCTCGAATTCTGGCGTAGTAATTCCCGTTACCATTTCCGTAGAGTAATGGATACGAGTAACGGAAACGGAAACGGGAATACCGCTAAGTCGTGCCCATCTCTAATCTGGTGTTCTTCTGAAAGTTGAGCCATGGCAAATGGACCTCTTTTTCTTGAGAGATAGAAACATTTTGCTGCTTGAATGAGCAGCAAAACGTTTCTACTTCTCAAGAAAAATAAGTCCATTTGCCATGACTCAGCTTCCAGATAACCTCACCTGGAGAGCTGAGAATCTTCACAGACTTGTTCTAGTGTTATATTTCAGTCTTACCTTCCTTGTGTTTATTGATACTGGCAACACTTGATAATGAATATTTTCTGTTACATTATGGAAGATATACATTTCATACATTTATCACATGTTTTCTAGGCTTTCAAACTACCATTTCAAAAAATGCTTGGAGTATGGTAGGCCATAAAAGACATTTTTGAAGCAGCCAATTGGTTGCACACTTCACAGCAGCCAAGTTCATTTACTTATTGTTCACCATTTATAATCTTGAGTCTGGTTTGGAAAGCCCTTGACAGCCCTCCGTGGTGGAACTACAGAAGCACAAACTCAGATATAATGTTTTTGACTCATTAAATTTTGTTTCTATTTCAGAAAAAAAAGCAAATAGGAAAAGTCCAGGAAAAAACGACAACCTTCCCTATCAAAAAATTGATAGAGAGTTGTTTCCTGCTCAGCACACAGTAAATGGGTTTATTTGGCTTTTCTAACATCTCCATCAGGGTTAGTCAGGCTAGAACAAGTTTGTTCTCTAATTCAGGAAATGAAGTGCACAGAAAAATAAATATTATACAGTCTTAGAGATGATACAACATTTCCCTGAAAATGTACAGGTATGTTCCTAAGACCCCTGCTGTGGCTTTCACAGATAGTCAGTTGTCTTTACAGGAGCAAAGAGGTCTTATTCTTCACCCCATGGGACTTAAAGGAAGACTTCTCTTGACTTTAGTTTTCATGGACTGGGTGAAATCTCTGTCAACTTAAGGCTACAGAAAGCTCATTTAATTCAAAGTTGATCAACAGGACATATTTTGAAGGTACCAACAACATGAAACTCCCTACATAAACAATGTAAGCAGAGATGGGCACAATTTTTTTTAAATTTGTTTTGTTATTTGTTATTCATTTTGTTAGCTAACAAAATGAATAATGAACCAACCCATCGAAGGAAAATGAAATGAAATGAAGTGGATATTTCCATTTCATTTCATTTCATTTTTCATTCCCCCTGTCTCCTACCTTGTCCAGTCACCATTAGCTTCCTCGCCTGGAACTCTGGCAACCAGACGGTCCAGCCCGTAGGCCAGCGGGCCAGGAGGGGGCAAAAAGCCCCACATAGGAGACTTTTAAAAATTAAAAAATAAAATAAAATAAGCACTGACCCAGCCCACGGGGCCGTGTGGTCAGTGCTGTAAAATGAACAAATAATAATCAAAATAATAAGCACCGACCCGGCCCCTGGGGCCACGTGGTCGGCGTTAGTGATCCCCTGGTGTCAGTGTTGTCGGAGTCATCGGTGTTGTCAGTCCGCTGGCACCGGCGGTCCCCCGGCATTGAAAGCAGTGTTGGCAGCAGTTTTCTGGCATTGGTGATGGTGGCGGCCCCCTGGTGGTGGCAATGGCATCGGTCCCCCAGCATTGGCAATGTCAGGGTTGGTGGTCCCCCAGTGTCAGTGGTGTCAGGATTGGTGGTCCCCCGGTGGCAGCGGTGGTCTCCCAGCAGCAGCAGTGGCGGCGGCGGTGGTCCCCTGGTGGCAGGGGCAGCAGCAGTTGTCCAGGTAAGCCGAACCAGTTCATTTTGGTTTGGTTTGTATGAATTTTTGTTTTAAAAATCCATACAAAATGAAACGAAACGAACTGAGGGGGCCCAAAACAGAACGAACCGAACCATTGGTTTTCTGTTTTGTGCCCACTTCTAAATGTAAGTATCCATGACAGTTCCATTTTAAATGCCAAACAGTAATCTAGTTGCAATTGGTTCCTCTGTTTCTTCCTGAAGAATCGTTATTGGTACAGTGAATACAATTCTCCCTTTCCCCTCTTGTATTTTAATGTGGGAGGGAGAATCAAAGCTTTCATAGATGTTCAAAAGCAATTGTATCAATGCATTAGAAGGAATAGAATTGTCTTATATTATATTATATTATTTGTTTATTTATTTATTTACAATTTTTTTAGCTTCCCCACTACCAAGAGGTCTCTGGGCAGCTAAAAAATTAGAGGGAATGTATCATCTAAGTGGATATTTTGCAACATGTAGATGCATTTCAGGTAGGCAAAATAGAGGGGTAGGTTCTTTGATGAATACCATGTTATGAAACCTTAGCTTGACACTACTGTATTTGGTAATTACATGCAGGAATCATAGAAGTTACTTTTTCATTGGCAACAATGCAAATTGTACAGAACTATATCAAAAAACAGTTCCAAAAATACATACAGTATATATATTTGATTCAGTTATCTGTAGTTGTTGATCAGATATGCAGGTGAGGTCCAAGGCTGGCAGTGAAGAGGGAAAAAAGAAAGAAAGAAAACTTACCAAACGCCGATGCTAGCCAGTCACGCTCCTCGCTGCCACCATTGCATGCCAGCTGCCCTCCAGAGGGGTGGGGTGGGGACTTAAGAGGACCTGCCTGACCAACTGGTCTTTGAACTTTCCACTTCGGTCCCAGGTGGTGGAATAGGATTTTGAGCTCAAGCATGAAGTTCAAAACTTCCGGTCCTTCGCCTGGGGCCCAAGCAGGAGGTTCAAAGGCCAGTTGGCCAGCCGAATTCTCTTAAGTCCTCACCCCACCCCTCTGGAGGGCAGCTAGCGGGTGAGGAGCATGGTTGGGTGGCAGCTGTGGCAGCAGTGAGGGTGAGGGCAGCCAACCTGTGGTGGCGTCATTAGAGTTTTTTCCCCTTTATTTTTCTCCTCACTGCCACCACTGCCCCCATGGACTGGCCACCAAGCTTGGTGATGAGGATGGCTGGCCAGAGGCAGCATAAAGGAGGGCATGTGGTGGCAACAACGACTAGAAGGGTGTGTGGTGGCAGTGGCAAGGAGGGTGACTGGCCACCACCGCTGCTGGCAAGGAGAAAGAAAGAAAAATTCCTTCCTTGACACCGACGCCATACTACCTAGAGTTTGATTGCTGTGAGGGCAAAAGCTTTCACTCCGACAACACACCGACCCTGTCACCACCATCAACCCAGATAAGAGTGTTTGCTCTTATCAGTGGATTTCACTATCCATGGGGGTCCTGGAACTGATCCCCCACAGATACAGCAGTCCTACTGTAGTCTCCAATACTGAATATTGGGGTGCTATATTTTATTTTGTTTTTTCCATCCATTGTACAAAGCAGGGTTTAGATTCTGAAAGTGATAAATACTCATGATTCTGATGGACCCAGGTGAGGTTATATCAGATTCCATGTCTTTTCAAATGTCAAATATTCAGACTTTATTTGGAGCTTCCCTCTTGGAGGCCTTTGCTAACCATTCTTGGAGTCAGAATTATGGAAGAGCTGAACTGTGGGTTCAGTTCGGTGGGGCTTTTCTTCTGATCAGGCAAACAATCAATTTCTGTCTCAAACCTCCAACTCAATAGCTTCAAAAATGGAAACCTCAACCCCCACTTTGTTTTCAGTAATATATTGGATCTTTTTACTTTACAGCTCTGAGAAAAGAGCAGAAGACAGACACATCTGTAATAGTTAATCCTTAAAATACAAAGGTTTACCACATTTTCCAAAAGTAAACATGGAGCACTAAATGTCTGAAACTGACACATCTTTAATGAGAATATCGAAGCACTTTCAGCAAAGCAGAGTTCTTTATGACAAGACTAGATTTCAAGGAAATCATATAGACAAATGACACAAACTGAAAACATCAAAAGATCAAGCAATTCAAATTCTTATTAGGCAGTTTCAGATGTTTGAGTTACTCTACTCTTACCCTCACACGTGCTCTAAGCAGATGCCTCTCTATATGCCTCTAAAATTATTTCCCTTTTCTAGACATGTGCCCTTCTAGATGATCATCAGCCAGGCAAGTTTAATTTACTTATGTTTAGGGTAAGTAGTGTCCACAGTGCTTCTATATTTATTTATTTATTTATTTATTTATTTCCAGAAAACAGGCCATTTACAGGACAAGACAATTGGGAAAGTAGCAAATTTATGAAATTCATAGGAGACCAGCCTTTAGATCAAAGCTTGGATAGGAGAATGCCCTCATATAGTTCTCTGATTTATGATGGAGACAAACTACGATTTTTTTCTTGAAGTATATTTTGCACTTATAGCACCAGTTGTGAAAGGCGATTGGAGGAAGGGAAATCACATATGGTCAAAAGCCAGCTCTTCCAATTAACAGTGTGAATGACCAAGGCAAAAAGGAGTTGAGCCATGTGGCCATCACAAAACACAATTGCAAAACTAGGTTACAGGCGATGCCTTCATAGGCCACTATTAAAAATAAAAAAGGAACATTGCAAGCTTTCGAGTGCAGTCAATAACCCTTCTTCAAAGCAGGTCCCAGAAGTTCAGACATGGTGAAATATGTTCTTCACCAGGAGGTTACTTTTAAAGTCCTTAGTTAGATGATGTTCTTAAAATCCATGGCTAGGTGATGTTGTAGCCAGGATGGGAACATTGTTGAATTGTGTATGATAGCCTAAGGCCTGGGGACAGTCCTACATTTCAACCCAAGGAGGAGACCAGTGAGGGGACAATTCTTTACAAGTTCAAATGTTGGTACAAAACAATCAGGAGGAACTTTCAGTCTGCAGTGAAGTTGTGTAGAGTCCAGGGAATTCTAGAATTCTACAAAAGGAGATACTAGTACTACCTCCAAAATAAGATTTAAGTGGGAAGGCTGTCCCTGGGACAGAAGAAAGACAAAAAAGACAATCTTACTGTCAGACAAGCAACAAAGAAGGTTGGCTCATACTGGAATTCAAAAACTGGAAAAGAAAGAGAAAGGGAATATTCTCACTTATTATTCTTTCTCTGTCTGCATCAAAGATAGTGAAAGCAGAGATTATTGCTATGTTTACTGTGGGGATTCCATACCCCAATAGGCCGTGAATCCCGAAATAACCTGGCAGCACTGAGGCAGCCTAAGGCCCTGGACAAACATGTCCAGAGAGCAAGCAGGAAACCCAGTTTGATTAAGCTGATCTGGACCTGGCATAGCTCAAGAGGCCAGGGAAACAGATGGCAATCCCAGATGCCAGGATATCAGAGACATTTGGTCTGTGACCAGCCCAAAGCTCCTTCCTCTCTCCCTTATCAATGAGTCCTCACTATCCAGCATTTCATCCTAGATAAGGGTGCATACAGCCACCCCCCACCAATGGAATGCATATGTGACTAAAGACCATCCTTCCTCTGTCTTCTGTTGTCGTGTTTCCAATGCTTCTCTCCCCCCTTTGTGTACTTGTTTACTGTTATCAATAAAGAGATTTGGGTCCCAGGCACAGCTCAGAGACACTCCCACACACTCACTCTCTCAAACACAGACACCCACGTACAGAGAGACACAGCCTGGGACTAGACATGGGCACGACTTGGCGAAATTGTCGTTTCCGTTTTCGGGTATCGTTTCCGTTACGTAACGGAAACGGTAACGACAATTAAGCCGTCAGAACTCGAACTCGAACCGAAAAAAAGAAAAATTGGGTCTGATTTGTCGTTGTCGTTCCTGGCATCGCGCGGCGATCGCGCGATGCCAAGCGCAAGCGGCACAGAAAAAAAGTTTTAAAAGGAAAAAAACCCGATTCCCGGCCAAAAAAGCAGGCGAAAATATGCCTGCCTGAGGGCACCTACCAGAGGGGTGGTTTCTGGGGGGGGTCCCCAGCCTTCCCCCCCTCCTGTCCTGGGCTGCTGGTACCAGGCTGGGAGGGGGCATCCTCAGCGTCTCCATTTGCCATGCGGTGCGGGGGGTTCCAAAATGGCAACCGCAATTTTTTTTTTTAATCGTGGTCCAAAAACCCACCAAAGCACCACAGAAACATTTGAAAATTAGCTATTTTAAATGCTGATTTTTTATAGTAGCAGCAGTGGGTTTTCTTGCAACAAAATGTCTCCATTGATTTTATTTTATTTTATTTTTATTTTTATTTTTTTTACACCTGCGCAATGATGGGCTGGCCATGGGATGGGACCATGCAAATTTTTGGACCCATTCTACCAATTGCATGTTCAGGTTTTGACTGACACTTCTGGATGTGCAAGAGGGCATAAAAAGCCAAGGCACTCCCAGAACAGTCGCAGTCCGGGCTTGGATGTGGGTGGGAGAGGTGTGTAGCTGGCTGCTGTGCTAGACTAGTTTCGATTTCGCGGAACCTTTAGATTTCAGTTAGGCAGGCAGGGAGGGAATTGATTCAATTGAATTTTTAGGAAATAATAATAATTCCTTTCATTCCCTGTCTGCTGTGGGGAATAGCAACGCAGTTTATTCTTTTTTATTCTCCTGCAGTTTGTTAGGATTTCTTTTCTGATAGTGCTTCAAAGGGGGGAGGTTTGAGTGGGAGGGGAGGTGTGGATTTATTTTAAAAATTTCATTTGCTTGGTGGCAAGCCAAGGTCCTTTCATACCCTGCCTGCAGCTCTGCTGTGGGTGGGAATAGCAAGCAAGCCTAGCAGTTTTCTTTTTTATTCTCCAATTGTGAGGATTTCATTTCTGATAGTGCTTCAAGGGAGGTTTGGGAGGCGAGGTGTGTGTGGATTTATTTTAAAAATATATATTTAAATATACTACCATTTATTTTCTATTTTCCAAAGTTCATTTGCTTGGTGGCAAGCCAAGGTCCTTTCATACCCTGCCTGCAGCTCTGCTGTGGGTGGGAATAGCATTAGCAAGCAAGCCTAGCAGTTTTCATTTTTATTCTCCAATTGTGAGGATTTTATTTCTGATAGTGCTTCAAAGGGGAGGTTTGTGAGGCAATGTGTGGATTTATTTTAAAAATATATACTAGTATATTTCAGATTTCCCCAACCAGTGCACTGAAACATATTTGTTGGCAAGCCAAAGGCACCTCTATCTAGTGGAGAATATTTTACATTTTAGAAATACATTACAATATTATATGTACTTTACTTTTACTTACATTGTTTGTTTCCTAAACTTTTTGTGAGGACACTGCAGTAAAACAACACAGGCCCATTCTGATATCAGCCTTATTAACAGACTTGGGGTTCCATCAATCCTACTCCCACACTGTTTCCTTTGTTTGTTTATCATTGAGAGGAGTTAGACCCTCATCCAGTTTTGGGGAGGAACGGAATGTCTGTGTCTCCTGCTGCCTCTGAGAGGTGGAGGGGAGATGGGATGGATAAAAGCTTCAAAACAAAACAACAAAAAAGTATAACAGGCAGCCAGACCAAGTAGGGTGGCCGGCCGGTTCAGCATTGACCAAGAGAAAAAAAAGAAATATATTGCATTCTGCCCACTTTGTTTGCAATTGTTTTATTCAATGCAGTCTTGTGCAGCAACTCAGTTTAAAGTGTTTTCTGCCTGCTCTGGGTCATTGCGGGACCCGCGCCCGCCGCCCACCTGCCCACCCACCCCTCCCCCTGCCACCGCCGCTCGCCCACACCTCCCCGCCCCCGCACCCCGCTCGCCGCCTAGGGCGCAAAAACACCTAGCGCCGACGGGACGCCACTCGTCGCTGGGATGTCAAATCACACGAAATCGCGGTGGTAACGACAAACGACAAACGACACAACGAAACAATAAATTTTTTAAAAATTTCGTGAAAAATGGAAACGACCCGAAACGGACCCGTCCCGAAAAACGACAACTCAAAAAAAAAAATTCTGGTCGTGCCCATCTCTACCTGGGACCAGGAGATGATTGTACGCCAAAACTCTATGTATGCATGATTAATAATGTGACAGTTTACCTTCCCCATGAAAATAAGAGGCTTGCTATTTACCAGAATATGTCCATTGGAAGGGAAAATATAGAAGAAGCAAGAGTCCGAATCATTAAATCACTTTGACATCTGAGTTTAAATAAATGACCCTCTGGGAGATGAATTAAAATACATTGTGATCCCCTGTCAAAATAATCTGCCCTGTTTTGCATCAATTTTAAACGTGCAAAAGGATTAACACTCATAGAAAGGTGTCAGTTGATACTTCACAGGAATCAGCTAATCAGATTCACTGAAGAATTTTTAAATTTCTAGCAAGAGCATCCTTTGTCTTGGGTCCTCTTCCAAGGGGAAAGGCGGGGTACAAAAATACTCTAAAATAAATTAAATAAAATAATAAATATTTAGCTGCACACATGAAAGAGCTGGTCCCAGGGCTATAGGTGATAAAACTTGTTGTCTGTGAGTAGTATCTGAGTTGGAATGAACTAGGAATGAACATTAGAGCTGTAATTCTTTTCTGGCTGTGCTGGTAATACAACAATGACAACGACAACAACAACAATGATGACAACAACGACAACGACAACAACAACAATGACAACGACAATGACAACAGCAGCAGCAGCAGCAGCAGCAACAGCAACAACAACAACAACAACAACAACAAATGCCTCCATATGCTTTCTTGTACCATACCTATGTTGTAAAGTTTTGCGTCTAAATATTTATCTCTATGACTTTACTGCCTTGCATTAACTTCTTGCTTTAAATGTTCTCTAGCTCTTTTCCTTAATCCATAATAACACTTAGCTCCTCCTTAAATATAATCCAGACTGTCCACTACCCATCTTCTGATTCACATACCAGACGGTTACCTAGTTAAAGAAAGGAAGTCCATAGCTTGGTGTCTTTCCCCCTCCTCCCACACCCCCCCCCACCATTTTTTTATTTATTGCACTTCTCAGAGCCTGGAAAGAAGAACAGAAATCCTCCTATCTGTTGAATAAACTGGGGTTCATCATCTTGGATGAAGGAGGGGAAGGTGGTGTCAGCTACTCATTTAAGGTGATGTTCCACTAAGTTCTCCATTGGCTTTTCATACTGGCTGGCCAGGCAATATGCTTTACAACATTAGAAAAAAGTCCTGCATGAAACTATAGGAAGTTGGACTCATTTAATAGCTTCAGTTCTGAACTAGATGGACCAATGAGTTGGCTCACTATAAGGCAAATATCCTGTGTTCTTATGACTATAGTCAGGATTCAAAGGATAATAATCTCAGAGAAAATGCTCATTTATTAGATTGGCTCTTTGATCTACAGCTGATTTTCTTTTGCATCTGAATTAACAATGCAATGCGGGTTGCAAATATATGGGGAAAATAGGTATAATAGTACCAGTGCTACTGAATGAAGTTATATTTGTCTATCTTCATAATAACAGTGCATCTATAACACACCAGAAGGGTAAATTACATTGAGCTTCTCTGGTATAGTGCCAATTAGCTTCACTTCATACAACAAGATTTTTTTTGATCATTTGACATTTTCATTCTCACTAGTTTTCTAGTTATTTATTTGTATACTCAGAAAATAAGCCAAATACTTATATGTGAATATCTTGTCTCCTATCAATACTCTATTAATTGGTTAGGTGGATCAATCCTTCGGCATGGTTGCAGCATTTAAGCTTATATATTGATGTTTTCTATAAATGTTGGAAGTCAATGTGGTTACTACTGCTTAGCCCAACTGGGTTTTGGTGCCAAGGGAGCGAAAATTTGCCGGCAGCAGCAAAGCAAATATGCATGCAATTGTTTACAGAGATGGGTATGACATTTGGATAGAAAAAAATGAGTATAACTTGCCCTGAACCAGGTCATTCTTTTCTCTTGGTCTCAATGTGAACTCCACTAACCCTAAAGTTGCAGTGTAGGACTGGTTGATTGCTTTAGAGCAGGCATGTCCAAACTTTGGCCTTCCACATGTTTTGGACAGCAATTCCCACAGTCCTTTGCCATTGGCAATCTAAAGTTAGAATTATGGGAGTTGTGGTCCAAAACATCAGGAGGATCTAAGTTTGGACATGCCTGCTTTAGAGCCAAGTAAGAATTAGTTCCTTGTTTCCTAGACTAGTAGAGTAAGGAGTTTTGTTTCATTTGATTTGCTTTTTGTTTTCGCCTATTGGCCTGGAGCTTCTGTGAGGCAGAAGAACTATCCTGTAAATCATAATTGGCACCATTAGTCTTCTTTAAGAGAGCCTTGTGGTGCAATAGTTAAACTGCTGCACTGCAGCTAGAACTGTGCTCATGACCTGGTGTTCAATCCCAGGTAGAAGGCTCAAGGTTCACTTAGACTTCTATCCTTCTGAGGTCGGTAAAATGAGTACCCTGATCTCTGGGAAGTGTGTGTGTGTGTGGGGGGGATATGTATCTTGCATAAATAAATTGTAAACCACCCAGAGAGTGTTTTAAGCATAATGGGATGGTATATAAGCAGAACACTGTTTTTATGTCTCTTTCTGGAAAAAAATAATGATTTATTACTGATTATATTTGTTTACATTTTAAAGTGTATGTCGGGGTATCCAAATTTCAGCCCTCCAGATGTTTTGGACCACAACTCTCAGAATTCCAAGCTTGGATTGCCAACAACAAAGGACTGTGGGTGTTGTGGTCCAAAACATCTGGAGGGCCACAGTTTGGAAACCACTGGTGTAATGTTAATTTGGTTTTCATTGTTGTTTTTCTGCTTATTTTCATTATTTATTATTTTGTCATCTTCTAAAAACATATCCTAAAGTCTTATACAATATTGTGGAGGGCACCTTCTTCCTGCTTACTCACCTTTACAAATAAATGTAATTTAAATTAACCAGTTGTCAACTATAAACATTTAGCCAAAAAACTGAGAAACGTGTAAAGATGTTTTAAATGACCAGATGA
Organism: Phrynocephalus forsythii; assembly: GCA_029282475.1. Taxonomy (NCBI): domain Eukaryota; kingdom Metazoa; phylum Chordata; class Lepidosauria; order Squamata; family Agamidae; genus Phrynocephalus; species Phrynocephalus forsythii. Next base: position 8,382,191 of record JAPFRF010000007.1, on the reverse strand, counting down.
TACATTTTCAACTCTCATGTTTGTTTTCATAGTCCTGGGATATTCTACTCTAACTTACTTTTTTTCCCCATGGTTTAGCTCATCTTTTATCAACAGCATTTTACAGGTACTTCTATTAAATGATCTTTAAGGAATAAAAGGCAACTTAAAGATAAAAATCTTTAACAGCTAGGTTAGCAGCAGCAATTCCAAAATTAAGATACTCCTACACAAAGCTTTCCTATAAATAAGCTTCTGATAACTTGCCATGCTGTGGATCATTCATTCTCCTGAAAGAACCTATTATGGATAGAGATGGACACAAATTGAAAAACAAATCAGATTTTCTGACAATTTTGGCTGATTTGTTAAAATTTGTTGATTTGTATTCATCATAAATAGCCCCCTAATGAATATGAATTGATGAGCTGATGAATTGATGAATTGATGAATTTTTAGCAATTTTTGATTCATTAATTCATTGGGGCATAAATCCCCCAAGGTACCTAGAGACACCAATTTTGGAAGATTCCTTTGACTCTTCTCTAGAATCTCTCCAGTTTTGGTGACGATTGGGCTTCCCTAACCCCGCTGCTATAGGTTACTTTCTTAGGGACCCCAATTTGTGTGTGTGTATAAGTAGATATCCAATCTTCACCAGACTTGGAGGGATTTAGAGAGCAGCTGGGAGAAGCCTCTCTGCAGGTTTGGTGTCTCAAGAGGGACATTTTCCTGTGTGTGTGGGTGGGGGAATTTTGGGGGGCCATAGGTCAGAAGTATGAACTCAGTTCTCACTAATCTTTCTGGGCTTGTAAAGAAGAGTCAGGAGGTGCTTCCCTTCACATATGGAGTCCCTAGGTGTATTGGGGGCCATTTTACAGCATTTTAAAGTGGAGAAAAAGAGATCAATTTATTTGTAGATTTGTCACCGGAAACTTGATGATGCAATGATTCATCAGCTCCAATGAATCACAAATAATGATAACTCATCATCTTTAAAATTTGTTAACTAAAATGTTTCCTAAATTGTTTAGCTAATTGAAGAATTAAACATCAAGATTGAATGTACTGTTGAGATTAGATATGCTATATCTTTTGTATTAGAAAATAGATGTTAAGTAAATATAAAATATGGATGAGACAGTAAGGAATCTAAGTATGAAATATGTTATTTTAAGTTGGAGAAGGAGATATGAATTATACTGGGCTGAAATGTTGGAAAAATTGTGAATGAATTGGTAACATAACAGGAGATAGTTTTTTATATTTTTATTATATTTGATTCCGTGTAGAAGATAAATAAAAATGTTTTTAAAAAGTGCATACAGTAGGACAAATATTAGAAGCTGCTATCTTCAAAATGCACTTGGATTTTCAGGCAAACTTTAAAACAATCTGCAAATGGACATTGAAACAGGGAGGGAAAAATATGAGCTTCTAAAGGATATAAATCTTGCATCTTTAAAATGACTCCCTGTCTGCCACCCCACAACTGATCTGTCCCTAAGACTAATAATCCTGTCTTCCACTGCCTCACATTTCTACAGATTACCTTATAGCTGGATTTTCATCAGTCAAACGGGGGAGGGGGCTACTTTTTCAAAATTCAAAGCAAAGCATGTATCTTATTAACTGTTGATAAGCAGCATAAATTAGTCCACATAAATTGCATCAACTTTCCTGTGCCAGGAGAGTCCTCTACCATCTGCCAATCCCACAGGTCCTGGGTGAAAGCCTGAGGGGTTACTTCCAGCCTTCCCTGTGGTGAGTTTGGCCTCTGACCCCTGCTGATGTCCAGGACCATGCCCTTGCTCCTCTGCTGCCTGGGTTGCCCCACCTCACTTCTCAACACCAGTGAGCTGGCCAAGGGAAGAACGGCCTTGAAAAGCCAAGACTGCTGAGGGCCACCTGGCCAATGTTCCTGTGCCAGGAGAGTCCTCTATCATCTGCCACTCCCACAGGTCCTGGGTGAGACCCAGAGGAGCTGCTTCCAGTCTTCACAGTAAAAAAACCCTGCCAATGTGCTTCTCAGCCCTCCCAGGCTGAAGTCCACCTGCACCTCTCTTATATGTTGGTGAGAGAAACTTGGAAGGGAGAGTCAGTGCCATCATCTGGGAAAGGGCTGCATGAGAGGATGCCCATCTGTGAGGCTTTGGCTGTGAACAGGAGGGTTTGGGAGCTTGGGCGGAAACCAATAGAGATTATATCAGCAGTGGGGGTTGGGCATGCCCACATAGGATAAGGACCACATAGGATAAGTTTAGGTACCTTACACCTATCCTCCCTTCTGGCTCTCTCCCCCACCAATCAGCATCAGGTGACCTTATTAGCCAGCTCCCAGGGCACATGGTGCTGTTGCTGAATGCCAGTTCAGTAAAAAACAAGACCACCCCCTCCATGATTTAATTCTGGATGAGGGTGCTGACCTGGTATGCATTACAGATACCTGGGTGGGAGAAGAAGGAGGAGTTGCTCTCTCTCAAATGCATCCCCCTGTGTAGGAATGATTACACACAGGCACATTATTGGGTTCATCCAGGCCAGGCCTCATGCAGCAGCTTCTCCTGACTGCTAGCCTGAGTACAAGACTTTATTGGTTATGAAGACAGAGCATCAGATGGGTGGAGACAGGGCTTACATGTCAGGATGGTCGAGTAGGCTGGTGAATTCCTGGGAAGGCTTATCTATCATAACAGGGTCTTGCTGAATGACTACAGACTGCTTGTGTTTACCTACATACCATCTCATGGGCTTCCTGGCTGATTTGGGGGAAGAGATAAGACCAAGCTGGCTTTCCTGAACATATGGGCCCATGGAATTCATTTCCTTTCATCATGGGCCTCCCTGCTCAGATGGAAAGGTCTAATGATTCCCAAAAGGCCTTACCAATGCTGCCAGCTGGGGTACTTTTTCTGCCCCAAGGTGGGGGGCATCTCTATACCCTGTGTACTTGGTCTAGCACTAGGGTCACCCAGAGGGCTGGGGAGGGGGCATGGTGATAGTCTATAAGGATTCCATCTCCCTTTCCAGGTTCCCTGTCCCCTTGAGAGGAGGTCTTGATGGCCTCTATTGTGTTTTGGGCTCATGAGACAGACTGGGGATTCTGTTGGTTTACCGCCCACCCTGCTGCTTCCCATTAGTCTCCCTGCCTGAGCTGACAGAAGTGATCTCAGACCTGGTGGTGAAGACTCCCAGACTACTGGTGCGGGGGAAACCTCAACCTCCATGCTGAGGCCATCATGACATGGGTGGCTCAGGATTACATGGCTGCCATGACAACCATGAGGTTGTCTCAATATGTCTTTGGTCTGACTCATGAGAAAGGCCATGCACTTGACCTAGTATTCTCAATGGGACAGGGGGATAGTGGTCCAGATGTGGAGGGATTAACCATGACCCCATTGTCATGGTTGGACCATTTCATGGTAAAGTTTAGACACTCTGTCAATGCTGCCCTCTGCAGGGGTGAGGTTTGAATTAAAATGATCCACCCACAAAGACCTGTGGATCCTGAAGGATTCATGAATGCTCTGGGGAAGTTTACAGCTGATATGGTTGGTGTTCCTGTGGAAGCTCAGGTCACCTTGTGCAACAATGAGATGGCCTGGGCAGTTGACACAATCGCACCTATGCGCTCTCTCCCAAACTGCAGTGCTTATAATGCTGCATGGTATACAGAGAAGCTTCAGGCAATGAAGCGGGTTGGGAGATGGCTTGAGTGGAGGTAGAGAAAATATCTTTGCAACTCTGATCTTTAATGGTCTCTATAATGGATATGGATGGAGGTAATGGACTGAATGAGGGTAAATAAACTAAATCTCAATCCAGACAAGGAAGAAGTGTTGTTGGTTGGTGTTCCACCTGGTAAGTTAGAGGGCAATTTCCTTTCCTGGACAGGGTTGCACTCCCCCTAAGGGACAAGGTCTGCAGCTTGGGTGGTGCTTCTGGACCCGGGTCTTACCCAAGAAGCCCAGGTAGACTTGGTGGCCAGGGGTGCCTTCTTACAGCTGTGGAGGATATATCAACTTCGCCCTTACCTGGATGAGTAAAGCCTGGCAACAGTCACACATACACTGGTAACAACCAGATCGGACAATTGTAATGCACTTTATGAAGATGGCCCAGCGATTGAAGCTGGTACAAAACCAGACTGCACGGCTGGTGACTGGTGCCGCTGCATGGAGTCATATTACACCGGTTCTAAAAAAATTTACAATGGCTGCCAGTTGCTGCCCAGGCCCAATTCAATGTACTTATTTTTAAATATAAAGCCTTAAACGGCTTAGGACCTGGTTACATAAGGGACCGCCTTCTTCCATAAGAGCCGGTCCATACCCCAAGATCAGGCCAGGAGGCCTTGCTGAAGGTGCCATCCCTAAAGAGTTGAGGGGGGTGGCATGTCAAAACAGGGACTTCTTGAGCATTGTCCCTCAACTTTGGAATGCCTTTTGGCTTTTTGGCACCAGGCAAAGACCTTCCTGTTTAGCCAGTATTTTAATAACTGTAGATAATGTTCTTTTATTTGTAAATTAATTGCTTTAAACTGCTTGTTATTTTGATGGTTTTAACATGTTGTTATAGTTTTTAATATACTGTTGTATGCTGCCCAGAGACCATTTGGTAGTGGGGTGGTTAAAAGATTCTGTAAAATAAATAAATAAATTATAATGCCCATTTGGATCCATTTCTGTGATAAATCAGGGTCACAGAAGCTACAATACTGTATAACATTATTAGACATAACTTGGAACTGGAAAGATTTTTGATTCATTAGCATTCCAGTAAGAATAAATGCAATTTGTATTTTCCTTTGGAGGCCAACAGGCCAGAGTTTTGCCTACCCAGTGCAGGAGACAAAGTCCACGCAGGAAAGCCATGAAGCCAGTGCCAGGGAACTTGAGGGAGGGATTCTTTCAGTCGCCTACTTTGGAGGCCACCAAGCCAGAGTTTTGCCTGCCAAGTGGAGACACAGTCCAACCAGGAAAGCCACAAAGCCAGAGCTTTGTAGGCCACGAAGCCAGAGTTTTGGAGGCCACAAAGCCAGAGTTTTGACTGCCCAGTGGAGACACAGTCTACGCACGCACGCAGCAAAGCCACGAAGCCAGAACGGAAGGGAAGTTCGGGGAGGGATATTTTCAGCCGCCTACTTTGGAGGCCAGTTTTTCCAAACCAGGAGACCAGTTCCACCAACCCAGGGGAGACACAGTCTACGCACGCATGCAGCAAAGCCACAAAGCCCAAGCGCCAGGGAATTGTTCTTGGGAAGGGATTGTTTCAGCCACCTACTTTGAAGGCCAGTTTTGCCTACCCACGTTAGGAGACAAGAGTTCCACCAACCCAGTGGAGACAGAGTCCATGCCCGCAGCAAAGCCATGAAGCCAGAGCGCCAGGGAAGTTCAGGGAGGGATTCTTTCAGCCGCCTACTTTGGAGGACACCAAGCCAGAGTTTTGACTGCCCAGTGGAGACACAGTCTACGCACGCACACAGCAAAGCGACGAAGCCAGAATGGCAGGGAAGTTCGGGGAGGGATCTTTTCAGCTGCCCACTTTGGAGGTCAGTTTTTCCAAACCAGGAGACCAGTTCCACCAATCCAGGGGAGACACAGTCTACGCATGCACGCACCAAACCACGAAGCCAGAACGGCAGGGAAGTTCGGGGAGGGATTCTTTCAGCTGCCTACTTTGGAGGCCAGTTTTTCCAAACCAGGAGACCAGTTCCACCAACCAGGGGAGACACAGTCTATGCATGCACGCAGCAAAGCCATGAAGCCAGAATGGCAGGGAACTTCAGGGAGGGATATTTTCAGCCGCCTACTTTGGAGGCCAGTTTTTCCAAACCAGGAGACCAGTTCCACCAACCCAGTGGAGACAGAGTCCACGCACGCAGCAAAGCCACGAAGCCAGAACAGCAGGGAAGTTCGGGGAGGGATTCTTTCAGCCACCTACTTTGGAGGCCACCAAGCCAGAGTTTTGACTGCCCAGTGGAGACACAGTCTACGCACGCACGCAGCAAAGCCACGAAGCCAGAATGGCAGGGAAGTTCGCGGAGGGATTCTTTCAGCCACCTACTTTGGAGGCCACCAAGCCAGAGTTTTGACTGCCCAGTGGAGACAGTCTATGCACGCACTCAGCAAAGCCACAAAGCCAGAATGGCAGGGAAGTTTGGGGAGGGATTCTTTCAGCCCCCTACTTTGGAGGCCACCAAGCCAGAGTTTTGACTGCCCAGTGGAGACACAGTCCACCCAGGAAAGCCACGAACCCATAGCGCCAGGGAACTTGAGGGAGGGATTGTTTCTGGTGTGGTACTTTTCTCTCTCAACGAAGCTTTCAGGGACGAAACCAGAGTTTTGGAGGCCACTAGGCCAGAGTTTTGCCAACCCAGTGGAGACACAGTCCACCCAGGAAAGCCACGAAGCCAGAGTGCAAATGTTAGGGAGGGATTGTTTCTTCCACCTTTGGAATCTGGAATGCTAGTTGGAAGGAATCTCACCTCCTTCTGCAAAGGGATTTCCAAACCTGGACTGTAACCTATGGGAGTGAACCCCCTCCCCCATGTTGGAGGACAGAGTACCCCAATTCTAAACCAAATAGTTGATGATGACTGTGCCTGTTAAAGTTGGTCTCCTCAAGTGATTTTCCGCCTAGAGGCGGAGGCAGCCGGGGTTGATGCCTGGGCAAGTCGAGGAGAGTGGCTGACAGGGCACATGTCGGCTCGGAGGCTGAACTTGAAGCACTGAACTGCTGATAGGCTGAAGGAGAAGCACCTGGAAGGCCCCCTCCAAGCTGGGAGTCCCGGGAGCCTGACAAGCAGGCAGGTAGGCAGAGGGGCGGGCAGGCAGGCAGGTAGGCAGGGAAGCAGGAAGTCTGGCTTACAGGGTACCCACCCAGGCTAGGGAAGGCACAAAGCCAAAGTGCCAGAAGGGAGAATTGCTTCTGCCTTTGGAGGCAGAGTTTCTCCACCCCAGGAGACCGAGTTTCATCAACCCAGGGGACAGAGTGGATGTCAGAGAACAGGGCTATTTCTTTAAGGCTGTAAGGAGAGCTAGGCCCCTGCTAATCAGTCTTTGAGGTAGGTTGTTGTAAAGTGCATCTCAACCACTTTGTAAGCAGAGTGGCTCCAAAACCCCAGGGAAGGGAGGAACGCATCAAGGAAGGCAGGTATTAGGGTGTACTACACTCAGACGAGCCATGGCCAACGGGGAAATATTGGGCCTACACTGACCCTAGAAAAAATATTCCTGGGCTGCTATAAAGACCAGGGAAGCCCTATAAAAACAGGGCTAATTATGTAGCCCTTATTAGATCCATACATGCAGCAGAATTACAGGCATTCAGGCAGACAAAGGTGGAAGGCAGGCAGGCAGGCAAAGAATTCAGGCAGGCAGTCATCTAGACAGAGCAGATAGCCAGGCGTAACTGTGTTGTGCTGGTGAAATGTTAGGATGGGAGGCATACAAGCATTGGTTAGATTGGGTTAGGGTTAGGATTAGGGGAAGTTGCATGGCTGCAACCCCAACAGTCTTGTCCGGTTCAAAATTATAAACATTGAGTGGTCCTCCCTGGTTCGGAGACAGGCAAGGGCTAGAGACAAATTGGGCCTACACAGACCCTTCGAAATGACACATTGAGTTGTCCTCCCTGGTTTGGAGCCAGGCAAGGGCTAGAAAAATTGGGCCTACAGATACAGTATGATTCCCTTCAAATGACACATTGAGTGGTCCTCCCTGGTTTGGAGCCAGGCAAGGCCTAGAAAAATTGGGCAATAATCGAACCCTTCAAATTGAGTGGGAATGCAGGAAGGCAGACAGACAGGAAGGCAGGCAGGCAGGCACACAGGCAGGTAGGCAGGCAGGCACAGGGCCAGCCAAGCAGGTAGGCTGGTAGGCAGGCAGGCAGGCTGGCTGGCTGGCTGGCAGGAAGTTGGGTTTGCAGGTTGGAAGCCAAGCTGGGAGGCAGGCATAATTGCAGGCAGGCAGGCATAAGTGTTGCTCTGGTAGTGCATGTTAGAGCAAGGGAGGCCTGTTTGGAAGGAACCGGTGGAAGAACGACTGTGGACCTAGGTCTTGGAGTGTTGCGGTAATCCCAAGGTGGAAAGGTTGAAGCGGATGCAAGTCAACCTTTCCATGGTCTCCAGGTCCAGACGAGAGCGGCGCGGCCTCAGGACATCTCCCAAGTGGGAGAAGACATGCTCACTCTGGACACTGGTGGGTGGGATGGACAAGAGGTCCAACGCCAGAGTTGAAAGAGCAGGCCAGATGTCTACCTTTCTGGCCCAGTAGTGGAGTGGTTCCAAGGTGAGGGGTTGGAGGGGCTCGGCCATGTACTCCCTAACCATGGTCAGAGCAGGGTCCGGTTCTTCTTCCTCCCTTGCCTCCACTGAGGAGGAGACTGCCATGGCTAGGGCAGAGGCCAGGTAGCTGGCTGCTGGTACGGAACCTGGTCTCTGGGAGTACACTCCTGCAGTAGAGGAGGAAGAGGATCCTTGTGAGGATTCCTCTTCTGCATCGCTCTGGCTTCTGTGCGCCTTCGGTAATGCCTGGGCCTGATTTGAGGCAGCCCTGCGGACATGACGGCATAGCTCTGTCTTCCAGGAGTTTAGGTCGGCAGCGCTGCCCACCAGGGAACCCTTTACGCGAGGGTTGCACAGGCATGCCATCTGGTACACCTTTTCCCTCCTCAGTGGTTTAAGGCGGGTATCCACGCCAGTCAGCAGCCTGTCTGCCAAGGCCCTGCTCTTTGGGAGAAGATCGGCTTCTTCCTGGATACTGGCCTCTAGGCGTTGGCAAACGGCATGTATCAGGGGGAGTATGTGGCCCAGGCTGGTGTTGTAGTTGCTGAGAACGTGGGTGGTCTCCTCAAAAGGCTGCCGGATACCCACCATCTGCGCGAGGGCGAGCCACTTGGTAGCACCAATGTCCGACACCCTTCCCTCAGACAGGACGGGAGTGGTTGACATGACGTATTCCACCACTTGCCTCTGCTCCACCAGGCGCTTGAACATTTCGTAGGTGGAGTTCCACCGGGTGGTCACGTCCTGGATCAGGACGTGCTCTGGTCGGCCCATCTCCGCCTGCTTCTCACGCATCATTCTGGATGCCTTGACGCTGTGTGAGAAGTGCCCGACTATTTTCCTGCACTTGTCCAGCAAGGACTTGGTCTCCAGGGTCCCCTCACACCAGGAGTACTTCAGTGCACCCAGCCCAATTGCATCGCCCACCACTAGGTGCAATTTGTGTGCTGCGCACACGATGCCCTGGAACCCTGCCCTTTCAACCACGTTGATCATGTTACGGCCTGCATCAGTGACCATGAATCCGCAATTGACTTGCCCCTCGGTTGCCAATCCCCACTCTTGCAGTGCTGTCTAGAGGACCTAAAAATTGTGGATGCCTTTGGCACTGTCCTCCATGCTTTGTGCCTGGAGAAGCACCACCCTGTACCCTCGTGTGGTGCTCCCTTGTGGCTCCCCCTGCAGCTGTTCTTGGGATGCCCTAGTGTCAAGGACCTCATGGGGTTGCCACCAATGAGCCGTCAGAGAGAGGTATCCGTGGTGCCCACCAGTCCAGAGGTCGGAAGTGAAGTGGATCTTCCTTCCTCTGGCCGACTGCAGTAGGGCCCGGACCATGTCCCTGATGTACTCAAAAAGGGAGGGAATCACCCGCCTGCTGATGGAGGCTCGTACCATGGAGCCACGTGCTTCATCAGGTGCCTGAAGCCTGATTACTCCACAAAGGAGAGGGGCAACCCGTTCATGGCCACCATTTCACCAACCACACGAGTGGTGGTCTCCTGTGCCTTGGCCCTATTACGTTGGCTGACAAAACTCCCACACAGCGGCATCACTTCCTGCAGAGTGGCCTGCCTCTTCCCACTCTCAGTGGAGCTGTCTCTAGAGTCCTTCCCCATGCCTGCTTCCCCCCTCTTCCTCCCTGAGGAACCAGGGCCTGACACTGTCCCAGGCAGAGTCCCAGGGTGCCTTCGCATGAGGTGGCTATGCAAGGCACTTGAGGAGAGGTGTTTGGGGTCATTCCCCCTGCGCACAACCACCCCACATTTCTTGCACACCGCAAGCCTCAAGTCTTCACGGCTGTTCTCAAAATGCTCCCAGAGAGAGCCGCGAGGCTTATGGAAAGTACTGCCCCTTCTGGTACTGCCTGCCGCTGCTGTGCTGGTGGTGGTGTGGCATGTACCCTGCTGGTACAATTGACTGCTGCTGTCACTGGTGGTACTCTGGTCCTGGGTTGAAGGATGGCTGCTCCTTCCATCACTGCCTGAAGCTTGCCTTTCATCTGTTCCTGCCAACAGGTCGTCAGAATCTGGCATATTCTGTTGCAAAGAGCCTGTTTCTGATTCCGAGTCCTCGTCTTCCTCCTGATAAAAGGGGTGTGCGTCCATGTCAAAGGATGGTGGTGATGGGGCTCACATGCAGTCATCCATGCTTCCCTCAGTGACAGAAGATGGTCCGGTGGTGCTGGTTGTGCAGCTGCTGCTTGGAGAGGGAGTGGCAGCAGTAGCACTATCTGCACTACTTCCTGTGCCTTCCTTCAGAAATGTGCCCCTATTAATTTTAGTGGGGGTACCCCTGCCCTTCCCTCTGGCTCTGCCTACCCTCCTCATTTTTTTATTTCTCAAAATTATAGAATATATTTTCTTATTATATTTGTGTTAAGTAAACAAACTATTCTAATAAACTTATCCTTTTGACCCACAAGCATACTCTCACACTGTGTTCTTTTGTACAAGCTTTCAATGTTGCCCTGCTGGCCCTTGATATAATTTTCTAAATTCTGATTTCAACTTGATCCACTGAAATGGGGAGAACTTAGGAAGCAAATGGTAGTATTAGAAAATAAATGAAACTAAATATAAGCCTGAAGTGAAAAGAGAGTAGGGGTACTCTGAGATGCCTCCCCAAAAAGATAATGGTGTGTAAATAAAATATAGTTCAGTAGTTATCAAGACAACAACTAAGAATGGTGTGGCACAGCTAAATGAATGAATGAAATGAAATATAAAAGTGTATCTTCTTTCTCTCAGGTCAGGCTGTAAAAATTAGGAAGCAAATGGTAGTATTTGAAAATAAATGAAATGAAACTATTAAATCCAGACCAGAAGCAAAGTGTTCTGCTTATATACCGTCCCATACCACTACAAGTAGTCTCTGGGTGGTTTACAATTTTTAATTACAGTGTGCAGGCTACACATTTTCCCCCACCAGCAAGCTGGGTACTCATTTTACCGACCTCAGAAGGATGGAAGGCTGAGTGAACCTTGAGCCTTCTACCTGGGATTGAACCCAGGTCATGAAACAGTTTTACCTGCAGTACAGGCATTTAATCACTGCGCCACGAGGCTCATGTGGAAGTCCAGAAGAAAACTGTTCTTCCCTTCTTCAGCACTCAGTCAGCAAAACCACAGTGCATGCAGGCAGGCACAGTCTCAGAGAATAAAGAAAAAATAGTTTTCTAAATTCCAAATTCAACTTGGTCCACTGAAATGGGATGTGTCTGTGTGTGTGCACACACACACACAACACAACAAGTGTTGTTGCGTTACGAATCACACGGACACAGAGTTTCGGGGTGCAATCATCTGGCGCTCAGGGCAGCATTCCTGTTCGTCTCTCTGTCAGGGTTCCATTGATGTCTCTGTGTCTGAATGTGTGTAGAGGGAAGTGAGTATGTGAGATTGTGTGGTGATGATTCTCCCTTCTGTCTGGTGATGATTCTCCCTCTGTGTGGTGAGAATTCTTCTTTGCTACTGCCTGAGCCCAGTCTTTTATTAAGAGAGAGTAAGCACAATAGATACAGGGAGAACGTTCCTCAGTGGGGGGAAAGAATGCAAGCCTTATCTGTGAGGCCAAACTCAGTAAACAGGAACAGGAAATGGAATCCATAGGTGGGGGGGGAAATGCTCCCTAGCTAGTGAGTGATTACTGATAAGGACAGAAAGGGGCTCTTGGTCTGTATATCCTGATATCCTGTTTTCCTGGCCTCCTGACCTATGCTTAAATCAGCATCAGCTTAGCTGCACCTGGGTGCCTGCTCAGTCCTGGGGATTTCTGGGAAATCCAGGTCCTCAGCTTCCTCTAGGTGCACTTTGTGGTTTGCCCATTTCTTGGGGTACAGAGCTATCGGGGTATGAAATCCCTACATCTCTCCCTTTCCTTTTAATTAAGAGTGCTTGCATACCAGTCAGGAAGCAGAGGTGTAAACCAACCAGAAATCAGGCACTCATCTGGTGCTCAACCCATGCGGGCCCTGAAAGCCTGGCAACCTGAGGTCATTTGCCCCAGGGGCCTCATTGCTTGGCCCAAGAGGAAACTCAACTCCTTATGTAGGAGGGAGTCACATGTCTCTGCAAGACAAGCTTCATATATCTGGGCTGAGGTGTGAGAATTGTGCCCTAAAATGTGAGGTGTCTTTATGGCTGTGCCTGAGAGTTGCTGTGGTGACACTCCATGGCCATTTCCTCCCACTCCCATGCTCATTGTGAGAGCCCTAAGCTAGGGCATGGCATAAATCATTGGCTGTGATGTGTTATCTAATGTGGGGACCCCTCTGGAATGCATTTTTACCCCACCGAGTTACACAGCACCCAATATTCATCTAACTTTCAGAGATATAAACTTTCGCTCATCATAACTTGCAATAATAAATGAAATGGCATAATAAGCATGACTGTCTCCCCCAAAACCCAAAAGGGTACATGGTACATAGGCATAGCTAGCATACAGATATAGATGCATGCATTAACAATACTAAGCAATACATGAATACCTGAATACATTTTGTGGCTAAGAGGTAATGCATAGCAAGAATTTGCAGGTATAAACAGTGAATATTTTCCAAATTACAATGTGTAGATACATGAGAATACATAAGTAAGAAGGATCTGTCTATGCTAGGGGCTTACATTCTTGTGGGGGAAGGGTGAAAGACTACCTAACTATTTTCTTCTCTGCTTCCTTCCAATGGATGGCTGTTTGCTGAAAAGTCTTTTTAAGAGTCCTTTTGCTAAAAGTTCATGGATCTGGGAAATGTCTTCTTCTTCTGGTGGTGAAACAATTCTGCTTGGCATGAATGGTAACAACAGCTCCCAGATTACCCATAGTCCATAAGCCTTTGCAGTTGAGAAAATGAGGAATGTATGAGGAATGAGAATATTCCTTAAATGTCCTTCTGGGATCATTCTGCTGGTAAACTTTGAACTGCCATGGAAGGCATACCTGTGAGAATATTTCTTTTTCTCTCAGGGTACATACTGTATAGTTAAAATCAAGCCTTGATTGAAAAGCCTTGGAGAGGGGGGAGATTCCTCCCCCTTCTTTTTTTTAAATTGTTTTGGCTTTCTGTTTTAAATTTGAAATTCATACCCTGAGAGGAAGGTTTTTCCCTTCCTGCTCGATTTTTGGAGGCAAAAGGAACACGATTAGTGATGATTTTTATACATTTTTAAACCCTGTTGATTGCTTGTGCCCCAAAAATGTAAGGCATATGAGATTTGTAGTCAGTTTGCTTCCAACTCTGAAAGATGCCTCTGCTTGATGACTTGTAATTACAACCAGCAGGAAGCCGATAAGGTAGCTTTGTTTATACAATGTATCTGAAGATAACAGTCTACTCTTCCTAGCAAACTGATATCCATTCCATGCTTCCTGCTATCTTGCATGCTTTATGTGTGCTAGTGGGGTGGATCAACCCGTATAATTCCTTTTTACCCCTGGAAAATAGTGGAAAGATTAGATCTTTGGGACATTTTTTTTAAAGGACTTGAAATCTCCAGGAATCTTCTCACAATTCCTGACTGACGCCTGCTTGCTTTCCAGCAAACTTCCCATTCTCCAGCAAACTCTTTCTTATCCAAAAACCTTTTCACCCCCCGCTCCCCCCGCTCCCCCTGAGCTGCTTCCAGTCGATAGACAGAGAGAGGGGGGAGAAAAGCATGTTTGATTTCTAAAATTTCCTGTGGCTTGCTAAAAAAGAGTGAGGGGAATTCTGGCTGCTCATGATTTCTGATAAAAGGAAATCTGCATTCTCCATGGCTTTGGAGAAAGAGGAAAATCTCTTAGGGAAAAATAAGGTACAGAATCTTTTGAAAAAATTGCCTTTCTTCTATACTTATACTGAGGGTGCCTGGTGTTTGCCAAACCACACGGAAGGCTGGCCTTTGCCTTAATGGCCAATTTTGTTCTTTTGGAAAAGAGGTCTATCTTTGGAATTCCCTCTCTGGGCAAATCTGCTTTGGTCCAGCCCAAGGCTGAACTCTGCATTTGCTCTAAAGCTGGCCGCTTCTGAACCCTGAGGAGCTTTCCCTGGGAAATGGAATCCTGAGTTTTAAATGATTCCAAGGCTTGTGTTACTGAGCCGTGGACAAAATTTTGGCCTCTCTGCATTTCTTTGGGAAATCCTGCCCCATGGCTTGGCTCTTTGCTGCAAGAAAGTGACTGCCTTTGGGGCATCTCCTTGTCTTTTGGAGGTACATTTTCTGGCAGGACAAAATGTTTACCTTCCTGCTTCTGGGGTTTGATGAGATCTTCCTGAGTGTCATTTTGCCCTGTGCTGAGACTATTCTTGATGGAAAAATTTGATTGTAACCCTTCCAGATGTTCTGTTGCTGAATTTCCTAAATCCCCTTGGGGTTCCCTGTTTTCCTCAACCAACTCCTGATCGTGGGACACTGTTCCTAACTGCAGGTCACTAGGTGGAAAAATTATTAGTAGGGACATCTGAAAATCTGGGGGGAGAAGTGAAATGGGCATTTCCATGTGTCCCCATGGTTGCTCTGCTCTATCACCTGTGTTCTGCTTGCCAACCCTGGAATTTTCTGCCTGAATCTCCTTTCCTGCCACTGGTTTCTGACCCAGGGGTTGCCCAGACTCTGCTCTAGCCTGTAGATTCCTTCCTACTGCTGGTTCCCAACCCAGAGACTGTTGTGACTCCCAAAACTCTATCTGGGACTCTTGGCTTTCACAAGGCATTCTTTTGCTCCGAAAATTAACTGACCAACTGAATTCCTTTCGTTCTTCAACCGAGAAAAACGCTCCCATCTCACCTATTGGGATCCCCTGGAGGATGTCTGTACGCGTCTCGAAGCCTTTTACAGGCGTAGGGAGATGAGGATGAGCCACATTCGTGCCTTCCAGCCTGGAGCCTGGTCCTTGTGCCTAGTGGTTCCTCTGCATCTGCCTTGCTGCAGGAGATTGCATCTGCGTTGCCTTCTGGGAATCACGTCTGCCGTTGCCTTGGGGAATCACGTCTGCCATTGCCTTGGGGGGATCACCTCTGCCGTTGCGTTGGGGGGATCACACCGGGGTCACCATCTGTTGCATTACGAATCACACGGACACAGAGTTTCAGGGTGCAATCATCTGGCACTCAGGGCAGCATTCCTGTTTGTCTCTCTGTCAGGGTTCCATTGATGTCTCTGTGTCTGAATGTGTGTGGAGGCATGCGTGTATGTGAGATTGTGTGGTGATGATTCTCCCTTCTGTCTGGTGATGATTCTCCCTCTGTGTGGTGAGGATTCTTCTTTGCTACTGCCTGAGCCCAGTCTTTTATTAAGAGAGAGTAAGCACAATAGATACAGGGAGAACGTTCCTCGGTGGGGGGAAAGAATGCAAGCCTTATCTGTGAGGCCATACTCAGTAAACAGGCACAGGAAATGGAATCCATAGGTGGGGGGGAAATGCTCCCTAGCTAGTGAGTGATTACTGATAAGGACGGAAAGGGGCTCTTGGTCTGTATATCGTGATATCCTGTTTTCTTGGCCTCCTGACCTATGCTTAGATCAGCATCAGCTTAGCTGCACCTGGGTGCCTGCTCAGCCCTGGGGATTTCTGGGAAATCCAAGTCCTCAGCTTCCTCTAGGTGCACTTTGTGGTTTGCCCATTTTTGGGGTACAGAGCTATCGGGGTATGAAATCCCTACAAAATGTATGTATGTAAACAAAACAAAAAATGAGCTGGAGTAGTAAATGAGTAAATAATATTGTAAAAGATTTATATTGTCTCCTTAGGGTCGGAGGAGGAGGTTCTGTTTCTTGCACCCCAAATTGTGGGTGTGTGCAAGCAAATTAGGCTCTCCCTGCCTGTAATTCAACTGGTGGTGTGTGACTGGAATTTGCACAACGCGGTAGGGAAGTGTTGCATCCCCCTAAAAAATAACAATAAAGCAGCAGCAACAGCAAATGAAATAGGTTGCCTTATTATTTAATCAGCCCCCCAATCAATGATCTTGATTTGATAGGAGTCGGGTGAATGCCCCCCCAACAGATTAGGCTAGCTGACTGATATAAATAAATGTATTAGCCTGGCAGCAGCAGCAGCAGCAGCGGGGCTGTTCTGGATGGGTGGCTTCAGCCACACCCCCAAAATAAGCCTGAAGTGAAAAGAGAGTAGGGGTACTCTGAGATGCCCCCCCAAAAGATATTGGTGTGTAAATAAAATATAGTTCAGTAGTATATCAAGGCAACAACTAAGAATGGTGTGGCACAGCTAAATGAATGAATGAAATGGAATATAAAAGTGTCTCTTCTTGCTCTCAGGTCAGGTTGTAAAACTTTAGGAAGCAAATGGTAGTATTTGAAAATAAATGAAATGAAACTATTAAATCCAGACCAGAAGTCCAGAAGAAAACTCTTCATCCCTTCTTCAGCAATCAGTCAGCAAAACTGCAGTGCATGCAGGCCAGGCACAGTCAGAGAATAAAATTAAAATAGTTTTCTAAATTCTAATTCAACTTGATCCAATGAAATGGAATATGTCTCTGTGTTCAGTGTACAGACACAACACAACAAGTTTAAACAATGAAGTAGGTAATTAGTAAACTAATAATATTGTAAAATATTCTCCACTTAGAATAGAGGTTCTGTTCTTGCACCCCAAATTTTGGCTGTGTGTAAGCAAATTGAAGTTTGAAAAAATAGAAAATAAATGGTATATTTTAAAATAAATCCACACCTCCCACTACCAGTTGAACCTCCCCCTTTATCCAATATCAGAAAAAAAAAAACCCTCACAAACTGCCAGAGAGCAAAGAAAGAATAAACTGTGCTATTCCCTTCTCAGCACAGCAGACAAAGCTGCAGGGAATCAAAGAAATTATTTTCTAGATTCAATCCCCTCCCTGCCTGCCTAACTTAAAAGCCTAAAGCCTCAACCAGGCCTCCCTCCTCCAATATTCAATCTCAATCGGATCGCACCAGCAGCCAGTCACAGCCTTCCTCCCACCACATCCACACACCGACTGCGATTTCTGGAAGTTGCCTCCGGTTTTTATACCCTCTGGCACATCCAGAAGTGTCAGTCAAAACCTGGCCATGCCATTGGTGGAATTGATCAAAAAAATTGCATGGTCCCATCCCATGGCCAGCCCATCATTGTGTAGGTGTAAAAAAATAAAAATAAAAATAAAAAAAATAAAATAAAATCAATGGAGACGTTTTATTGCAAGAAAAACCCACTGCTGCGACTATTAAAAATCAGGCATTAGAGATAAATAAGTTTCAACATGTTTGTGTTGTGCTTTGGTGTTTTTTGGACCACGACTTAAAAAAAAATTGTGGTTGCCATTTTGGATTCCCCCCCACCGCATGGCATGGCGAGACGACGAGGATGATGCCCCCCAGCCTGGTGCAAGCAGCCCAGGACAGGAGAGGAGGGGGAAAGGCCGGGGACACCCCCAGAAACCACCCCTCTGGTAGGTGGCAAAGCCTCAGGCAGGCATATTTTGCCTGCTTTTTCGGCCGGCCAGGAATCGGGTGGGTTTTTAAAAACTTTTTTTAAAAACTTTTTTTCTGGGTTTCGCAATCGCGCGATGCCACTAAGGAAATGAAAAACCCGACCAAATTTTTCTTTTTTTGGTTCGGGTTCGAGCAGGGCAGGCTTAATTCCCATTACCGTTTCTGTTACCTAACGGAACCGAAAAAACGGTAACGGAAACGGAAATTTCGGTGTTCCGTGCCCATGTCTAGTAGAAACTAGAGGGAAAGCATACAAGAATACAGGTTATAGAAATGAAAAGGTGCAGATTTGTTCATAGATATTTGAAATTTGTTGGGAATCTTGAACATTTTCTTTCTACATTTTGATTTCTTGCTCTTCCTGCCTTCACCAAGCAAAACAATAAAACCTGTTGTAAAAGTCTAACAGCACAATATTATGGATGTCATATTTGACGTCATTCTCACTGACTTCATTTGGGCCTACTTGAAGGAGAATGGATATAGGTTTGAACTCTAAAGATTATCAATATAACATGGTATTTATCATAACCTTTTGTACCAAATATGTGTGGCCATGTGGAACAACAGTGTATATCTATTCCAGATTTGTCATATATTATACAAATGAAGTTGAAGATATTAGTATCATGGTGATTCTGGAAGGGCTGCTTTATTTATAGGGTTTAAGGTCAATGAGAAAGAGGAGGAATGGTTTGAGAAGCTACTGAATTATATGAGTATGTTTGACCAATTTGGGGTAATTAAAACGTTAAAAGCTAAGTAAACCTTGCGGATTGTTAATTGTTAATTTATATAGAATTGTACACATTGTTAATTTGAATTTGTTTTATTATTAATGTATATCCAATGTATCGGATGCCTGGGGGTCACTGTTTTTGTCTGGGGTGTTGGTGATTGGTTTTATAATAAAATTTGCTTTAAAAATATATATATTCTAGATTTGTCATATATTATATAAATGAAGTTAAAGATATTAGTATCATGATGACTCTGGAAGGGCTGCTTTATTCATAGGTAATGAACTCATGAGGGAATTATACATAGAGCATCCAAAATTCATGCCAATAAATCCTTTACATCTCATTCTGCAAATCACGCAGGCCACATATATTACAGGGACACCATTAGAAATGATTTAAAACATTTTAACCATTTTATTAGTACCATTTTTCATTCTTTCCTTCTGTAGAATCACACTACACAGAGCTATTACATCTAGTACATTTTGGAAACTTCACAACACCATTTTCATATCCACAATAGACTCACTGGTTACCAAGGTCTCAAACTTAGAGAGAAAAACATGGAGAGGCTAGAGGGAGGGGGGGCTTCGTGTTAACCTCTCACACCCCTACTAGAAGTTACTTAAGACTTTTTTGTTATTAATGCGAAAGTCAGCAGAACAGCCTGTCAATGCACTTGACAAGCTGTCCTAAATAAAAACCTTGCCTTATTCAGCCAAAGTGGTTAATAGGCTCCTCTGTGGACTTTCTACATCAAATATGAAAGTCTGAGTGAGGGGGCTTATATGTTCCCTAAGCATTTTTCCCTCTACCCAATTTGCCCTCTCCACAGGTGAAGCCGTTACAGATGTGCATCAAAAGCAAAGTGTTCTGCTTATATACCGCCCCATACCACTACAAGTAGTCTCTGGGAGGTTTACAATTTTAATTACAGTGTGCAGGCTACACATTGTCCCCCCAGCAAGCTGGGTACTCATTTTACCGACCTCGGAAGGATGGAAGGCTGAGTGAACCTTGAGCCTGCTACCAGGGATTGAACCCAGGTCGTGAGCACAGTTTTACCTGCAGTACAGGCATTTAACCACTGCACCACGAGGCTCATCAGGGAACTTTCATTTAATTTCATACATGGGGGAGGTAGGTGACAGACATGGAATGGAAGGGGAAAGAGTGGAGCAGGTAGGCTATGGGAATACCACTGTAAGATGTCATTTAAAACATGGGTTGAATGAAGGTGATGAATGAGGGAAATGTGAATGAGGTTCCATGAACCTCTCAAACATTTCAATGAATGCCTAATATTTGCAAAGCTCTCTTCTCGAACTTGAAAATTGATTGTCAGGTTCTCTTCTGTGTTATCTTTGATTTGTCCAAACCTGAAAGTCCCATCCCTATAAACAATACAATTTGAGTAGTTGTATCACCATGAATATACAGTACAAACTTATTACCATAACAACAGGAGCAACAACAGTGGAAGGATGCAGTATTTTTATGAATTCTGGTTCTGGTTACTTTTTCATGACTTCACCAAATTTCAAAATACCAGGTAAAATACGCCTTTCTATTTTCCCATCCAAAATAACTTTGTATTGTGGGGTACATTATGGGGCAGGCTTATGGCTCATTTTATTGTTTGTGAATAATTAGTAATTAGAATAGGTCAAGAAGGCAAAATTTGTAAGGTGCCCCTCCAGAAAAAGAATTATTGGTATAGAAATATATGGGAAGTACACTGCCTCTCATGAAATTATATATTTCCACTTTTCCTGTTGATCAGTATGTGGGACAAGACTTCATAACCATCTGGATCACTAACAGTTCCATTTGCCTAGCATGTACCACATTGACTATAAAGTAATACATAAAGAAAACTATTAGATTTGATTAAATTATATTATTGTTGCATTCAGAAAGCAGTGTGTTCTTAAAAACAACAGCTACTGGACATCTTGTTTTTCCATGTTCAGGACATTTTGACTGAGATCTGTTTAGTTATATGAAGTATATTATAGCCACAAAATATGCTATCTTGATCCCAAAACAGATCACAGTGATTGTAAATCTGAGGGATAATATTTTCCCTGATCCAAATGAACCCATAGTATAATTATCCCAAATAAAAATACAGCACAGATTTCTGGGGAAAAATTAAAACTGATAATGAAACAGAGCTCTAACATTACTCCCTATAATTTTTTTCAGGTGGGTGGAGCACAGAGTACTAACTATAAGTAAATAGTAGATGGATCACATCATTAAAAGACAAACATCCCAAATCCTAATGGAAAGTATGGTAGTAATTGGCTTCTTCTTACCTCTTTGTTTTCTCCTATGGTATAGGACAGTGCTGGTGAACCTTTGGCACTCCAATGTTTTGGACAACTCCCACAGTCCTTTGTCATTGGTAACAGGCTTGGAATTCAGGGAGTTGTGGTCCAAAACACCTGGAGTGCTGAAGGTTCGTCATCACTGGTATAGGAGGACACCTGAACTGGTATAGAGAGCACAGAAACCTAAGACCACAGGACAAGTGGTCAACACACTTAAGCCGGTGAACACAACTAGCAGGGAAGGTAGAGTTTGGCCTGTGATACAGATTCCAGGACACAATTGCAGTGAAAGGCACAAGGAATTTGGTGCACCACCAAGACAAATTGGATGCAGAAATTTCAGAAACCTGGATAGGTCGCTGAGACAGGATGTCCATTCTAACTGAGTCTCCCAGCTCTAGGTACTCTCCTGAGCCCCTTTTCCCCAGGGTAAAATATTGCAAATTATCAATGTAGAATTCCCAAGCTCTGCTTAAAGTAGTAGCTTCAGTGTCAGTTGGGCAGTGAATATGCTCCAAGTTTAGTCTATACAGTAGCTTATAAGAGCTGAATCCTATCTCCACGACAGGGTCAGCACTTCAGATAGTATCTGTAGGGTCTGATGTAAGACCCAGGGCAGATTTACCACCCCTCAATATTAGAGTACCCTCCAGTGCCCTCCTTTGAAGGTAAACTTTTCATTATCTGTCCCGTCATTCCCCAAGTAGAATGATTTCCTAGCCCTTATGAAAATGTTGGAGACTGAATCTGAAATGTTTTGCAATTAATGTAAATGCTCTGTCATTGGGCCAGAGGAGTTCTTCTCATAGAACATTGGCAATCAGTAGCACAATCTGTGTTTTTATCTAAAGCTATTCTAAATAAAGAAGTTGTACCCACTGCAAACCATTGGCTTAAATTCTTAAGCCAGAAATGTTATTCTATGCCCTGGGCCCCACTTTCTATCTATTTTGCCTTGAAGGATCACCTGCAGCAGATGGCCTTTGTTATTATGCTTTATGTGACCAAAATATTGCAATTTTCTTCTCTTTATGGTATTGAGGACTTCTAACTTTTAATTCGGTTTGTCAAGACTTTCCTCATCTTCTCGAATGTCAACCACCCATTATGGATCAGACACTGTTTGAAGCTGCTCACTCTGGATCAGCTGCTTCGGGGGTGGGCACTGAGTTCTGAGGTGTTCAATCAAGTGTTTGCTGCATCTGGGGGTTGGGGCGTGGGAGGGAGATATAGAGATTTTTTTTAAGAGACGCCTGTTTCTCACACTAAGTTGAGCCACCTGGGTTTGAATCCATTATAAATGTGGACTCACTCAACCTGCCCATTTCTTTTCTGTGTTTGTGTGGCTGCTCAATGCTAGAATTATAATTAAAAAGGGGAGAACACCCAGAGTTTCATTTCTCCCCTCAGTTGTCATCCTCTCTTATGATGGGATTCAATTCACAGGCTTCATAAGAAACTCTCCTGCACAGTGTTCCATCATGCACGTGCAGTATTGTTATAGCAGTTTTTCTCAATTCAGCTAGCATTCCTGCTCACCTTCCTTGGAATGGGGCATGGCCTTCTCTGTTTCTTCCACAAGAGGGAAAGGAGGGAAGAAATGAATTTAATGTGTAGCTGCTGCGGTTATCCTTTGAACAATATGTTAGACACATGGAACATTGCATAAGTAAGCTCAGCTTGTTTCCCAGGCTTGGTCGTGCTTCAATTAAATCATCCTTTAATTGGTTAGTTTTTGGTGCTTCAAGGGCATGAAAAGTCACGAATCATGAGTGAGTGAATGGGACAAAGCATGAGCAAACCAGGCAAAACAACTCAGAGAATACGTCTGCCCAATTCATACTGCCATGAATTGATGTGTCTTGTTGTTCTGCCAGTATTCGTAAGTTTTGTTCCTCAGATGTCACTCCACATGACATGTGTGTAGGCATAAGAGTGAAAGAAAGGAAGAGTTGTACATTGTAATTGAAGAGTAGCTTTAGCATAGCGTACATTCTGGATCCACTTCATGGGCAGAATAACAGGAATTATAGGTGCCATGGGAGTTCAAACTTGTCTTTAAAAAGAAAGAAAGAAAGAATTTCCTCAGCAAATGCATTACTGAAGCAGCTATATCTCTCAGACAGAAGGTGGGAACGGGGTGTTCCAACAACAAGACTTACAGACCTTTTTGAAGTTGCTAGTCAATAATCAGAAAGGCCATCTTGCAACAATTTTTCCAGAGTACATTCAGTCTTTGCTGACATCACAGGGAGTGGCAGTTCAATACATAGGTCATATTTTGTTTTGCAGAAGTGGACTTCAAAAGAATGTTGGTCTGGGTTTTCCAAGAAAGGACCCATTTTAGAATAAATAGGTGTAGGATTAGTTGAGATTTTACTGCCTGAGGTAAAGAATGACATCAAACCATGCCTTCCAAATTTCATTTAGAGAAACCAGGTTGATTAGCAATTAAATCTTATTTCAAGATCGAGTGGGCAAAATCCTCTTGTGCGATGTTATTCTGTGAAAGCTGGATGATGTCATTATCCGGTGCCAGTAATATTTACAGCATTTTCCCATGTACAAGAGCATATTTTTGTCTAAAACTGTTGAACTAAAATTGAGGGTACTCTTATATACAGAAGTAAGCTGAGGAGACAACCGCTCTATCTCTCCTTCTCCACCTCTGCAGTGGAGGCAGTCCAGACCCTCGATCACTGTCTGGCTGCAGTACTGGACTGGACCAGGACCAACAGGCTCCAGCTTAACCCTGAGGTTCTGTTCTTTGGGGGTGGCCTGGATGGGTATTGTGGCCCTCTTCCCAGTCTGGGCGGGTCCGCCCTCCAGCTGGCTGAACGAGTGAGGAGTCTGGGCATCGTCCTGGATCCGGACCTGTCCCTGGGCTCCCAGGTGGCAGCCGTGACCAGGTCGGCCTTTTACCATCTTAGGCTTATCGCTCAGATTCACCCATACCTGGATGGGGACTCCCTGAGGACAGTGGTGCAGGCGCTGGTCATGTCGAGGACAGATTACTGCAACACTATCTACATTGGGCTTACCATGAATCTTTTTCGGCAAATACAGCGGGTCCAGAATGTGGCGGCCAGGCTGGTGGTTGGTGCGGGCAGGTATGACCACATCACCCCCATTCTGGCTCGTCTGCACTGGTTGCCCGTTGCCTCCCGAATAAGGTTCAAGGTACTGGTTTTGGTTTACAAAACCCTCCATGCCCGGGGTCCTGATTATCTGGCAGAGCGTATCTCCCTACGATCAGAGCTGTCCCAACCAACCCGATCCTCTGTGGCTCTCTCGCTTCAGGTGGCCACGCCTAGAGAGGCCCGTAGGGTAGCTACCCGCAAGCGGGCCTTCTAAGGGCATTTATACACGACCCCTAAGCTCCACCGCAAATGGCTGCAAGGTCCGGACCTTAAAAATGTTTACCCACCAGCTCCGGACTTTGCAGACAATTAAGTGCGACCCCGCCCACTTAGCGCGACCAAACAGCAGTTTTCTTGTACCTGCTTTTTGGATGTGACAAAGTTTTGATCCGGTGTAAGGATAGTCAGTGTGGGGCTCTCCTGGCTTCTGTTTGTTCTTTTTTTTTGCGCCCCGCTCCTTTAAGAGATCTGAATGCTGCCCGGAACAAAACGGAGGTAAACCGGCATTCTTTTCTTTCTTTTCTCTCCCTCCCTCAGGCAGCCAGCAACCAGGAAGTGCGGAGGGGGGTGGGGACAGAGGAAGAGCGAGGAACCCCTAAGATCTCTGGTCCGAATTTAAGTGGCCAGCGGATCTTAGGGGTCATGTAAAAAGGCCCTAAGTGGCTGGCCCAGAACTATGGAACAAACTCCCCAGCGAGATTTGCCAGGCTCCCTCATTGGCATCCTTTAAGAAATCGCTTAAGACTTGGCTGTTCAGGGATGCCTTTTGGCGATTGATAGGATGTAACAAAGTGTTTTCCTCTGCTAATTTCTGTTTGGTTTTTTTATTGTCATTTTTACCATTTTTATTGTCAATTTTTACACTTGCCTAATATCTCCTCTCATTGATGTACATGTTTTAAACTTGTTTTTTATGCGAACCACCCAGAGTTCCCTCAGGAAAATGGGAGCAGTATAAAAATGTAAAAATAAATAAATAAATAAATAAATAAATAAATAAATAAATAAATAAATAAATAAATGGTTCTGAAACTAATTTTGGGTTGGAAAAGTGGGGGCCATCTTATATATGGGCACATATTAATGATGGAAAAATATAGAATTTAAATGAATTGAATGCTTCCTGTCCTCAACACCACCATTGCAGGTGGAGAGGTCCTTTAAGTATCCATTTTCCATGGAAAAGAAGACTATGGGAGCCTCAGAAGGGAGACCTAAATAATCAAAAAGCACTGCTGGATTGCAGCTGGAAGGATTTGGACATTCAGCAGCAATCCAGGCTTAATGTTAGACAACTGAAGCCCACTTTCCCTATCCCGAGGCTCCCAAAAGTTTTCCCATGGCAAAAGCGAGCCCAAGAGAGTCTCAAAACAGGGAGGAAAGAAGCTTTCATCTAATTTAAATTAAATATACCCTTTCCTGAATGATGACATCATGGCATGCAGATAAGTCTGGCTTAATTTTACAGCAAGGGGATTTTGATCTGCATTCACTTGAGCTTGTGTTGACTTAGTATAGTTGATACAGTTCCTGTTGTATACATTTTGCCCCTAATTGTCCAGTATAAATAGCTACTTTTCAAAAAAGTGGACCAATCCCAATCAAGAGACTGAAAAGACCTTTAAAAACTCCATGAATTTTTCTTCATGAAGAAAAAACTTTAGTGCCCAATAAAAGACCAAGCTTTTGGCAGGAAAACATGTTCTGCCACCTTCAGGACTACAAACAGCACTACTTTTCAGGTAATTCAACTAAAGAATGGGAATACGACCCTTGGAGAGCTGAGACTGACCTCATATGGAGCAGATTCCTGCTCTTCCTGGATCATAGCCAAAGCTCCTGTGAGCAATCTAAGTGAGTAAAGGGAGTTCAGGCAAGGAAGTCAATGGCTTTTGATCCCAGTGACAGCAACATTTATCAAAGGTCTAACAGGAACAGAAAAATATTTGTATTAAGATGTCTATTATATATAAAAAGAAAATCCCAGATTACCTCAACTAATTTAGAAGCACTTCAGCACCCACCCACCATCCTCCATAAATGCAAAATGGCCACATCAGGAGATGCAGGTGGCATACATATATATGGATTGCAGTGATCTCACTCTGAGCTTCCCCCTCAGTCTTAGCAGTTGGACTGCCAGGAAAGTTCTGTGTCAGGAGTGGTGGTTCAGCTGTCAATCTCCCCTCCTATGAAACTTCCTCCTTGAGGGAATGTTTTAATCCCAATACTGGCAAAGTATTGCCTTGGGGATGATGGAGAGTTCTCTTGGGTAGTAATACTTGTGGTTTAATCTATTTTTTCAAGTTCTCTCAGAAGGGACATTACACATCCTGAGTGAGCATATCCTTGTAAATGAATCTTTGTGCAGACATACAACAGAGAATGGAATTGTCCTGGATTGTATAATTTCATACTGCACAGGACGGTGGTATGATTTATATATTCAAACACTCTTACATTCACACCCCGTCTCCCAGCAAAACCTTCCTATATGTAGAAGACACAGTCAGAAAAAAATATTAGTACAGTCATTCTCTCTACTGGCACCTATTTTATGGAACTTGTGCTGTGAAGTGATACAACCCAGCAACAATTTTCCCATCTCATATGTTATTGCATTTCCCTGTATTCATAACATTCTCTGTTATGTTTCTCCTCTTCCAAAAATATTGAATGTGGCAATTTTATCTACTTTAAAATGCTTTAGATATTGCTCTTTCATAGCTGAAAAAGGAGACTTGCTGAAAAATAAATTATGGATTGTAGTAATAATAATAATAAAAGTGTAAAAATGAATGGTCTACCCACCATCTCTCTTTGCATATTCCTTTCAGTCTGTCCTCCTTCAACCTGTAATTATATTTATTTGTTCTATTAGTTTTTGAGCAATGGTGTCAGTAATTTCAGATCACATCTTTATTCATTCAGTAACTCATTCCCATTTAACCTATCCCACAGTTCTATTATGCTAAAACACTTAAAATTAAATGTATTATGCTTTATTCACTTCAGAGGTTTTATTTATTGAAAGGTGTGTTTTTTTTTTTTTTTTAGCAAAGGATTTGTAGGTTGGACTGTTGCTGAGGTTGAAATCTGTAACATATTCATTCTTGAAAAGTCCTGATATATTACTGCCAGTTGCATTGGGATTACTTAGAAGTAAATGAATTGCTGGGTCTTCAGTACAGAACTGAATAAACTGCTGAGAAAATACCTAAGGATGTCTGGAAATGTAACACAGCTGGTTTGTTGTTTGTTTGGGTTATAGGAAAAAATATTTATCTGGTTGGCA
The DNA here is from genome assembly GCA_029282475.1 of Phrynocephalus forsythii. Classification (NCBI taxonomy): domain Eukaryota; kingdom Metazoa; phylum Chordata; class Lepidosauria; order Squamata; family Agamidae; genus Phrynocephalus; species Phrynocephalus forsythii. Next base: position 8,354,956 of record JAPFRF010000007.1, on the reverse strand, counting down.
CCTTCCCAAAGAACATTGGAAAGAGATGCACTGTCTGAATGGGAATCTGTACGTTTCTAAGCTTGCAATGTGTTTGTAAATGAACACACTTGAAAGAAGCACACAAAATGGGGCAAAATTTGTCTTATTACAAGGGCACAGGTGTCCAATGTCCATTCATGTGTCCATTCTAAAAATATACAGAACATGCTTTCTTGGAACTACACAGAGTTAAGTATGGAATAGATTTGGATGTGGGAAAGGAGGATGTCCAGAAAAAGGACATAGTATGTGGCTTGTGAGGGGTAAGGAGGAGCTATCATAACAAGATGTTTATAAGGGACTGCATAATAGAGGTGATACAACTGGAGCATGGGTAGATGTTCCAGAGTAGAATGTACACTATTGTTGAACAATGGATACTTCTGGCTGCGTACCTCCTATAGAATTTGCAGAATGTAATCTCAGCTTGCTTTCTGTGGGCTTCGTGGCAGCTCGTCTGCCTGCGGAGCCTGTTTGCCCTTCCCCCGCATGAATATCACGAGATGGGGAAGGGCCAAGAGGACCCGGATGGAGGGTGGGGCCGTGCTATAATGGCGGCCCCCGCCCAAAGAGCAGCCTCTCTTTTGTTGGGGCGCATTCTGGAGGAGACGTGCCCAAAGACCCCGGAGGCCGCCATTTTGTGGCAGTGGCCATTTTAGGGTGGAGAGCGGTGGAGAGAGGAGCGTTCAGCTGGGGTGGAAGCCGCGGCTGGCGGCGAAGGCTTTCACTGCTTTCTGGCCCTCGGCAGCATGGTGATAGCCTGGAGCGTCGGCCTCGCGAGCCCGAATGGGTGGCAGTGAATGAGTGGCACACCTGGTCCGGGTGGGAGGTCGGCCGCCGTAGGAGCACGGGCCTCGTCCTGCCCACAGTGTAAGAGCGGGGATACAGTGGCACTCCCCGAGGTCGGTGAAGGGGAAGCAGGGACCATAGCAGCAGTGAGCAGCAGCGAGCCGGCCTAGGGGCTTGCCACGAGGGCAGCCCGTCGGCGGCTCTAGGCCCCCCAGGCAGTTCACGGGGGTTGTTGGTAGGCACGGCGCAGCACCTCATGGTAGGCCGCCTGGCCTCACAAGACGGTAGGGCAGTGCGGGGTGGTTAGGGCCCTGCAGGGGAGACTGGTTACACCCATGATGGCCGCAAAGAAGGGTGGTCTTTGCGTAAGCCGCAAACTGGGATATCTTCCCCGGGCTCCTCCTCTGATGAGGCAGATTGGCCCATATGGGAAATTTTGAAGGCCCGCATGGCAACCCTCGAGCAGGCGCAGGGACAGCAGCAGGCCCCACGTGCCATACAACTGCCTGTGCAGGGCCAGCCTCAACAGGCCCTGGGCCAACATCCCCAGGCCAAGGGGCAGCAGCAACAGGGAGCGGAGCAGCGGCAGCAGCCACTGGAGGTCACACCAGTCCAGCCCAGGCTAGGAAGAGGGCTAGGCTGCGGGATTTAGCTAATGAACTGTTGTCTTGCTCTGCTGCCATAGAAGCTCGGTGATTTCAACAGGCCACCATGCAAGAGGAGGACGAGGAGGAGTTCGAGGCTCAAGTGGCAGCCCTGGGCGAGCCTACCACCACCTCCAGTGTGGCTAGGAAGTGAGCTGTGGAGACCAGTGGGGCAGCAGGCACTTCAGAGGTGGCGGCCGGAGGCAACGGGGGCCCAGACTGCTATAATCATGAGTTGGCCGTGACACCGGATACCACACACAGGGCAACTTGGCCGTGGGGTTCTCTACCAGTGCAGGCCCTGGCTGAGGCCTGCCAACTGGTGCAGTACATGGATCCTGCCTTCATAGGGCAGTCACCCCCCCATATCCTGGCCCAGTCCAGTATGGAATGGTGCCGGTGGTGCATGGCAGCTGGGGGGGGGGCATCGGGCATCGGCCTGCAGGCCCAGATGGCTGTGCAGCCCTGGAATGGGCAGCAACCTGTGTCACCTGGGGTTTGGCCCGACTGTGCTTCAGCCGGGGCCATGTGGCCACAGCTGCCTGTCTACATGGGAGTTCCGTATACTGCACTCCCATATGCAGACTATGCTACACCCTTGGGTGATCATCTAGCCCAATCAACCAGAGAAAAGATATGGAGGGGCCATTATGTGGATATTTTCAGTCTTTTAAACAGGGAACTGAGTCAAAAGGAATTGGATAAGGAGGACCCTAAAGACAGGGACAGGAGGCTCAGAAAGAAGCCTGACAGATCTTGGCTGAACTGGCTACCGGTGCTCAACATCTATATGTTGACGGTCCTCCAGGCGCATCCGTGGAGAGCCCAATTTCTTATTAAGTATCAGGACATGATATTTATGGCATACGTGGACTTCCCCAGATTCGCTTGGTTGGGCTATGACAAGAAATTTAGGATGAAAGTGGCCACCCAGCCCCACCTTAGATGGGATGAACCCAGCTGATGATGCCAGTTTGCCCTGCCCTGGGGGGAGAGATTTGACAGTGGCCACATGATCAAACGCCCCCCCCCATCCAATGCTGGTGTCCGCCCTCAGGCGGGCCAGCAGGTTCAACCCCACCTTGTGTGTTGGGACTTCAACGGGCAAGGCAGTTGTAACCGCAAGTCATGCCACTTTTGGCATGAATGCTCCATTTGCGGAGCCCAGCACCCAGTGCTCAATTGCACCAAGGTGAGGAGACAGCAGCCATGAGTTAAAGAGGGTGGGGAAAACAAGAGGCAGCAGGCCAGCGGCCAGCCCGCCACTGCAAAAGGGTCCCAGCCCGATTAGGGTACATGTACTTGCCTGATGGGTGCAGGCCTATCCCGATAGGGAAGCGGCACAGTTTCTGTTAGATGGTTTCCAGTTGGGTTTTCGTATTCAGTTCTATGGTGTTCAGGGGCCAGCTATGGCTGATAACCTGAGATCATTAGTGGGGATGGAAAGTGTTGCCAGGCAAAAGATTGATAAGGAGCTCACCGAAGGGAGGGTACTGGGCCCGTTTTCTGCCCCACCGTTGCCTAATTTTAGGGTGTCCCCATTGGGACTGGTGCCAAAGAAGGCATTGGGCAAGTACCGACTTATACATCACCCATACTACCCCAACGGGACATCGGTTAATGAAGGGATACCACTGGAAGTGGCATCCATGCGCTACATGTCCTTTGATGAGGCAGTGGCCCTGATAAGAGCATGTGGGGTGGGGGCTGAATTGGCTAAGTGCAACATCAAGTCTGCATTTCACCTATTGCCAGTACACCCCAAGGATTTTGAGCTCCTGGGCTTCCAGTTCCAGGGCCAATTTTACATGGACTGGACACTGCCGTTTGGATGCTAGGTTTCATGCGCCATTTTTGAAAAGTTCAGTTCTTTCCTAGAATGGAAGGTCAGGAATCTTACGGGCTTTAGAGGGGTAGCTCACTACCTTGAAGATTTCATTTTTTGTGGACCCAAGGGCTTGGGCATTTGTAGGCTTTTATTTGAAGCATTTCAGGGACTCGCAGGGGAGCTTGGTCTTCCCCTAGCCGAGGACAAGACCGAGGGACTGATGCCTGTGCTCACATTCCAGGGAGTAGAAATTGATACCTGGCAACAGTCCTGCAGGCTGCCTGGCAATAAGCTGGAGGCGTTAAAAACAAGGGTCAAGTCCATTTTGGGCCATAGCAGAGTCACCCTGCAACAGCTGCAGGAGCTGATGGGGCATCTTAAGTTCACATGTAGGGTGGTGGCTCCAGGCAGACCATTTATCAGAAGGCTCTGCATAGCAATGCAGGGTTTGACCAAGCCTCATCACCTCACGAGAGTCACCGCAGGCATGAAGGCCAATCTCTCTGTCTGGCTCCAATTCCTCAGTAATTTAATGCCTTCTGGAGGACGGAAATACACATGGGTTGCGACTTCCAGGTCCAAACTGACACGGCTGGGGCAGTGGGCTTTGGCATATACTGGAAGGGCAGGTGGTGTGCCGGCACATGGCCAGTGCAATGGATCTGGGAGGGAGTTACCCGGGACCTTACATTTCTTGAGCTGTTCCCCATCGTGGGGGCCCTGTGGCTGTGGTTGAAGGACTGGGCCAACTCGTTTGTGAGGTTTTGGTGTGATAACATGGCTGTGGTACACATGGTCAACGCCTTGACCTCTAGATCAGAGCGGGTGATGGGGCTGGTACGGGTACCTACGTTGATGGCCCTAAAGTTCAGCATTGTCCTGCATGCCTGGCATGTTCCAGCCTGCCAGAGGACTTACCAGAAGAGGCATGGAGAATTGATGGGAGGAGGCTGATCAGGCCCTTGGCCTAGCTCTGCCACCCAGACCAGGCAGGCGTATGAAGCAGTTGTTTGGGACTTTGGGGAGTTTAGGACAATGATGGGGAACGAGCATTCCTGGCCCATACCCATTGACCACCTTAGGCAGTACCTAGTGTTCCTACATAGGAGAGGTCTGGCACCCTCTTCTATGCAGGGCAAGTTAGCTGCATTGGTCCATCATGTGAAGTCCCTGGGCATGCCTGATAGCATGGGGGACTTTTGTTTGCATAAGATGCTTGATGGTTGGAGCAAGGAGAGCACTAGGCAACCAGATGACCACTCCCCCATGACTCCTGACATATTGGGTAAAATAAGTAGGTTTTGGAGCATTATCTGCTCAGATGCCTTTGAGGCGGCTTTGCTCTACGCAGCAGCCATGCTCATCTTCTTCGGGGCTTTCAGGGTAAGTGAACTGGTTGTGGCCAGCTGCCTAGATGCCACAAAGATGGCTTTCCAGGTAGAGCAGGCCTGCCCAAAGTCCGGCCTGGGGCCAAATCCAGCCCATCAGGCCATTCTGAGTGGCCCATGGCTGGCTGGCCTGCCCCTCACTCCCACTCCTTCCCCCCATGTTTTTTTTAAAAAAACATATTCTGCCAACACTAACACTGCTGGGAAGCTTGGCCAGCTGGGCGGATGGGTGGTCTGCCGCCACCAACACCGCAGGGGAAAGTCTGGGGTGGGCAGGCCAGCAGGCTTCTGCCACCACCAAGGAGCTTTGGGGTGGGCTGGCGGGCGAGCCGTCACCACCCCGCTGGGGAGCTTGGGGGTGCAAGATCGCACAGATCGCCTCTTCCAAGGGGCGACCTGTGGCCACGGCTCCCTGTGCTTCCTTTGGTCCCCACCTTCCTTCTCTCCTCCCTTCCTTGGTCCCCACCTTCCTTTCTTCCTCCCTCCCTTCCTTGTTCACCTTCCTCTCTTGGTTTCCACCTCCCTCCCTCTCTCCCTTGGTCCCCACCTTCCTTCCTACGGGTGGGGTTGCAATGGGTCAGTGGGTGGGGCTCATGGGTCAGTGGGTGGGGCTTGCAGTGGTGTGGCAGGGTTGGGGAGCAACCGGCCCATGACACATTCTCAGGCACCAAATCTGGCCCTCCTTACAAAAAGTTTGGGCACTCCTGAGGTAGAGGGTGTCACCCGCTTGGAGGCGAGCATCAGCATATGCCTCAGAAGGTCTAAGATGGATCAGTGGGGGAGGGGCCAGCAGGTGGTGCTCCAGATATGTGCACAGCAGGAAATCTGCCTGGTGAGGGCCTTGGATGCCTATTTGGCACTTAGGGGAAGGGGGGAGGGATATTTATTTCAGCACACTGATACCTATCCCCTCCCTAAATATCACTTTTGGCAGCTCATGGCATGGGCATTGCAACGGGTAGGGCTAGCGCACTTGCAATTTGGCACCCACTCCTTTAGGATAGGGGTGGCATTGTCGGTAGCGGCCATGGGGTACAACACTAGTACTATCATGAAGATTTGGAGATGGGCTTCTCAAAGGTATCAGACATACATCAGGACTGTACACCATGTTTAACTGTTGTTTTGCTTTTTCAGGAGAACTGCTGGCTTCCGGTCATGTACGAATTGTTGTTCTGAGGCATAGTTTTATTTACTGGGCAGAAAAGGCCGCAAAGAGATCAGCATGGGGACCTAATTTAGGCATGGGTGAGCAAGTGTGCATAGAATGGCACAGCAGGAGGGGCATGCGTTAGTGTCAGTTCCTGCATGCAGCATCACGGGAAGCCTGTGGCACCCCCCCGATATGATAGTGATACATCTGGGGGGTAACGAGCTAACTGATCAGAAGGGTAAATCCCTGATTTTCCAGATTGTGGGTGATTTGGGAACATGGCAGACCAATTACCCAGGGGTGTAGGTGGTATGGTCCACCATCATTCCTAGGTTCTGCTGGAGGGCCGATTACGACCCACAATGCATAAACAGGTCCCGCCGTGGGGTGAATAGGGAGGTTTGTTGTGATGTTTTGTGGCAGGGGGTGCGGTCATTGGTCACCCAGGTATTAATTTGGCACACCCTGAGTTATACAGAGAGGATGGGGTGCACCTTTCGGAAGCTGGCATGGAGCTGTTTTTGGCTGATATTAAGAGGGGCCTGCAGGAGTTGCTTGCGCAAGTGGGGGGTGGGTGTCATGGACCATAGCTAGAGCCAGACCCGTGACAGAGGCGACTGAAAGAGGGAATGGAGCTGGTGTTTACAATTCTAAGATCCCCTCCATCGTCCAACCTCATATGCCGCGAATCGTGATATTACAGTGCGGGGAAGGATGATAGCAGAGGCTCCGCCTGGGGAACAAGCCACGAGCAGCTTGGGTCCTGGGCGGGGGGAGGGAATTGGCCGGCCCTGATGGGCTGAAGGCTCATCAGCCCGCCAGGGGGGAGAACTCACCCCAAAAGCTCCTGAGTTGTTGGGGTCCTGGGAGAACCCCTTGTACCTCGTGTAAACCTGCATGGTGGTAGGCCCCTCTTTAAGTTCAGGTAGTTGGAAACCTGTGTTATATGTTATGTTAATAAAGTGTGGCCTAGTTATATTCCCAACACTGTGTCTCACATAGTTATTTGCCGTGGGAGGGCAATGTAAAAAAAAACCTACAGAATTCTCTCAACACCTACTTGCTGTATCTGACAAAATATTGAAGGACGTTCACATGCATATTCATTAACCCACAGCAGGCAGGTATCATCGTGATTCATGTGCTAAACTGAAATTGGGGAGAAAAGCATTCCAATCTGCACCATACCATGATTCTCACTGGCTGAAATCATGCTGCTTTGTTGCTAGCACCTCTTGGAAATAGTGGAACCTACAAAGAAATTGACTCACAAATTCCCCACTGATTCAGTCAGCCTATAGTATGCTAAGTGACAGGATTTCAAACAAACATTACACATTTGTTGTGAGCCTATTTCTAAGCCAGTCAGTTCCTTTTCTTACAGTAAGACGTTGACACCTTGTTGGAGTAAAAATGGACACAATTTTTTATTGATCACAACAGCAGTTGACAACCGGTCAGCATTGGGTTGGATCCTTTGTCATTGGTGGCCCTATACACTGCCTGATGTAACACCACCATCTTAGATAGGACCCATCCTGTGAGATCACCTGGAATGGCTGGTCTTTGGAGATCACATAGATGTATGCCACTCTGTGGTTCCAAGTAGAGATGGGCACAAAATGAACTTTTAGTTTGTTTTGTTATTCGTTATTTGTTTTGTTACTTAACAAAACAAATACAAACCTCAGAGTGCTTTTTAAATGAAACAAAACAAACCAAAAAATGGTTCATTTCGTTTTGGTTTGTTAATGGCGGTGATAGATGGAAAGAGCTGTTTTTATACATGTAAAAACAATGTGAAACACTAAAATATGCAAAAATTATTTTTATGCCTGATTATACCTATTAGGTTGATGACCAGTGCTTAAAACATCTAAAAATGTGTTTTTAAAGAGATCTTTTTTTTTAAGGGAACAAAATGGCCGCCACATACTTTTGTTAATGGTGGCGAATCCATGCAGAATGGCATTTTTAAGGTATTAAAACATTCTTAGACTTAAAAACCCAGCAAAAATTAATATTTCTGACTGATAATACCTAGCAGGGGATTGAGGAGTGCTTATAATGTCAGTTTATGTGTTTTCTCATATCACTTTTTTTGGAGGCTTAAAGTTGCAGGCAGAGGCATATATGTTCCCTTCCTTTTTATTTTGTTAGGGTTGATTTGGGTGTACTGTTCCATTTGATTGTATTTTTTATTTTATTTTTATAATTTTTTTTTAATGTGCAAGGGAAAAGGGGGGTCATGGATGCATTTCATACACTTTAGGATTAGGCTAACTTGTTCCCTTTCGCCCTCTCTCTTTCTCATTTTTAGAGTTGATTTTTAGCATTTTTGGATTTATTTTTAATTTTATTTTAATTTTATTAATTGTGCATTGAACATAGCACATGGCTTTGCCATGTGCTTCTTGGACAAGTTGCAACCAATAGCAAAGCCTGGTTCCAGTGGGAGGGTCTTAGTGCTGGCAGAGAGCATAAAAGCTCTTGCAGGCAGGTGACTCTTTGCAGTCTCTGGTGGAGGGAGCTAGGGGAGGAATTGCTGCCAGTCAGTGGCTCTGTGGGTTAACTGCTGGTCTCTTTGGGCTTTGGCCTGTGCTTTCTCTGGGCTGTAGTCTGTGTGCTGTCTCTGGGCTGTAGTCCATGTGCTGTGTTTGGGCTTCAGACTGTGTGCTGTCTCAAACTCTGGCTGTTTTCAAACAGAACAATTTATTATTTACCCTATTTTTTATTTCTTGTGGGATTGGGTTTTGGAATTGGGATTTGGGATTGGGATTTGCTTTAGGCCTTTTTTGATCAGGGGAGTTTATTTTTCCCCTACTCCTATTGGTTGGTTGTCTCCCAACCAACCCTTATTACTTTAATTACATTTTATATCTCTCATAACCCACCCCAAAGTTTTTTTCTCACCCAGTCAGTGTGCCTGTTGCCTTCCTACCTTGGATGTGGTAGGGTGGTAGCATAGCTGTATTTATCAGGGGCTCTCTACAGAATTGAACCCTTATTCCGTGTTGCCATGGTGCTGCAAGGCACATAAAGTAAAGCAAAGCACAGAAAAACATGTGTGGTGAGGTGTGTGCGTGCCTCCCTGTGTTTAGAGAGAAGACACACACAACACAACAGTACAACTTCTGTTTGGGGCTGGGGCTGGGAAGGTTTTCAGAAGGCATGTTGGGAAGGGTTTTATATTCTTTCTTTCCCCACCACCACCTTTGAAGTACAACATTCCTTCCCACCCACACACATTGTGATTTCCACCATGAACCAGTACCAGTTTCCTAATTCTCAACTTGCACTGAGTTCAAAGGAGCTTCCTCCCAGGTAAATGGATACAAGTTTTTAGCCTTAATCATCTTCAAAAATAGATGATGTTCTAATGCAGTGGTTCTCAACCTGTGAGTCGCAACCCTTTTGGAAAATCGAATGATCCTTTCACTGGTATCGCTTAAGACCATTGGGAAACACATGTTTGCAATGGGCTTGGGAACTGAGACACTGCTCCTTTATCTGTCTCCATGTATGTCTCCCTTTAGGGGTTTCTGCTGCTAGCCTGTTTGGAGCTGGCATGGCATTGCCCCTCCCTGAGTAGAAAGGCGTGCTTGCCTGTCCATGCACTATCTTACCTCCTGAACATCAGGGCAGCAGCAGCATTGGACACATGCAGAGGCCAAGGGTCCCGGCTACGTGCATGGCATAAGATGTTGTAGGCCTGCGAGCGGGGTGCATAGTGCCCTGTGAAGTAGACAAAGGGTCCTAGGGGTGGGGAGATTGTTATTACAATCACCTCATCTACACTCCCATAGTAGCAGCACAGGACACTGACTGGGGAAGGGGACAGAAGAAAAACAAAACAAAACAAAAAACTCTTCCTGGGTGCAAGGCGAACCATGCCGTGGGCTCCCCCTCCCCACCCTAGTCCGGCTAGTAGCAGGCCGTGCCTGCCGAGTCCCGGGAATGTGCTTCTTCCATCTTTAGCCTACTTGACTCAGGTTTGGGCAGTGTGTGGCCCAGTGCATAGGGGGCACTGCACGTTCACTGCTACTTGCCCCATCACTGCCATGGTGAGCGACCACCTGATGCCGCAGCAGCCTTGGTTGGGCATGGCATGGCCGGGGCCTCCAGCACGCTACTCCACCTAGCTTCTGTCACCTGGTGCGAAGTGATCCAGTAGCAGAATGGGTAGAGACCGCCTCACTGTGGCAGCAGCTACTGGCGGGTTTGGCACAGCAGCTACCGCCTGCCCACTTGCACCATCTTGTCCCCCAATGCCGTCATGCAGGCCTGTGTGCTGGTGGTGGCTGAGAAGGCCAGAAGTGCTGGACTTGCCATGTGGGGAGGCCCCTGTGCAGCCAGCGTGGTTGTGCCACCTGTGTGCTGCTCCTAGGGGATACCTGGGGGGCAAGAGGTAGAGCCCCACCCATGGATCCCCCTGTGTGCAATGGGCTGGTGCTGCATGACCAAGTGGCCTGGGCACAGCCTAGATTCATGCTTCGCAATGTGGAGGCTTGAGCTGTCTGGCGCCCCCCCCCATCGGCTCGGCTCAGGGGGTCACCACAACATAAGGAACAGTATTAAATGGTCATAGCACCAGGAAGGTTGAGAACGACTGTTCTAATATATTGCTTCAAGCATCTTCAATATAACAGAAATTGGCCTGAATATTTGTTAGCTTCCATTAGAGATGGCCTGAAAGCCAATTAAAAAATCCCTGTTGTGACCCTCCTCCCAAGTCTGAAAGCAATATCATTTGAGTAACATTTTAGCCTTCTTAGTCATTTTAGTAACATTTTAGTCATTTTTAGTCCTTTTAGGCTTTGCATGATGGGAAAAACCAGACAATCATAGTGAGTTGAGCTTTTTTCCCAGTTCCAATGGTTCCAGTGCTTGACTATTATCTGACTATATACCTTTTCTTCTACAAGTTAGATAGTATATGTTTGCTATTCTCATGATAGCATAATGCAGCTTATCAAATACCAAGCTGAATGAAGCCTTCTTGCCTGCCTAGTAGGGTGACCATGTGTCTTGTTTTACAGAGGAGAGGACAGTCCTTTTAGAAGGGATTAGTATCATTTTTGAGGGTAAACAGCAGACACTCAGATTGCTGCTCACAGCCTTAACCACTTAGGTGAGGTGTTACAATTAGTTTGTCCTGGTTCATCCCAATTCAAAAAGGTGGGTGGCATCATGAGTGCTGCTGTTCCCTCTCCCCCTGACTAGCTTCTGCCACCTCCTCTGCTCTTCTTCCCATCCCTGCAACAGCTGAGCGTTTTCTGCCTTGTCTTCTTGGCTAACCTCCCGTTCACACAAAAGGGCAGGACAGAGAAGTTTGCACTCTTGCTTAAAAAGGTAAAGGTTCCCCACACACGTGTCCAGCTCTAGGGGCAGTGCTCATCTCTGTTTCCAAGCCAAAGAGCCAGTGTTGTGCAAGTCCGTGGCCATGTGGCCGGCATGGCTGCACATAACACTGTTTGCCTCCCTGCTTTTTACAGCAGTACCTATTTATCTACTTGCATTTACATGCTTTCAAATTGGGTAATTAGCCAAGGAGGTGGAAAAAGCAAGCAAGAAGGGCCTGATGAGTGGCTAGTTGGTTGAGGAGGTAGAGGTTGGGAGCAGCAGTACCAATTAAAATGCCCATCTCTAGTTCTAATTCTGTATAGCATGCCTTACTACTGTGTTTCTAGAGGTATAAATTAGTACATACAATTTAATGGAAATTAGTGTCCTCTTCAGGATACCATTTTTTTCTATTACTGATGTTAAATGAGGCTTATCTGCATTTGGCCATGTGAATCACAACGTATGCAGGATTAGTGGAATGCATTTTGAACCCCTATTGTTTTCAATCTGTGTAATTTGGGTCTGTGAAGAAGAGTGAAATTGAACTGACCCAAGACCTACTCCATCCCATAAAGTATCCCTACTTGCGAAGCTCCGATCCCCACTCTGTTGGGGGAGCGGTGCGTTTGCCTGCCCAGCCCCGATTTGGGCGCGCTATCTTCGCGCCCATCCGGGTTCTTTTGCCCGGGGATGGGAGCCTATAAGAGGGCTCCCGTCCCTCACCGCCATTTTGTCGGCGGCGAGATTTTCGGGTGCTCGGACGCGTGGTTTTGTCGCTCCAGCCGGCGCCTTCCCCACCCTTCGACTTACCGGGGGAGGGATCCCGGCTCCGTCCGCACAGCCGAGGATCGGGGCCTTACCGGCGAACCCCCGTGACCGGCTGCAGCAGTGGCGGAGGCTCGCCACCTCGCTGCGCTCTGGCCGGTCTTTCTGCTTCAAGGGCACCAGCAGTGGGAGCGGCGGTGGTGGCGGTGGTGGTGTGGGCGGCCTGGGAGGTGGTGGCAGTGGCAGCGGTGACCGGATTCTTCTTCTTCAGCGGCCCAGTTTCCAACTGGGCCACCTGGTTCGTTCTGGGGCGCTGAAAAGGGGAGTTTACGGGGTGGGTTAGTTAGGGCCCTGGGTGGGTGGGTGCTCCGCTCCCCGGGTGGGTGGGATAGTTAGGCGGTAGGGGCAGTCCCCGAAGCGTGCCTGGGGTCTTCTGACGCCACGGCCTACCCGCTAACGCTCGGCCGTGTGTGCGCAGGCCGCAGGCCTGGTTCTTCTGGGAGGGTTTGTTCTCTTTTGCCCTGGGCCTGTCCTGCCCATTGGTGGTCATTAGCTGCTGGCCAGGACTGCACCCCACTTTGCCCAACCTATTAGCTGCTGCAGCCTTCTTCAGGGCACGGGTGCTCTACCTCTCCATGGGGTTGGGTCTGTAGGACCTTGTTTGCTTGGCGTTTTGGTTTTATCCTTGGCTAGTGGGTATTGATGGTGCCCAAGAAGCGCCCTTCCTCATCCAAGGGGAAGGCCCCTGCAAAGCGCAGGGTACCCCCCTTCTCCGCCCCCTCGGTTTTCGGGATCATCCTCCAATGAGGATCTCCCAGACTATTCCACGGCCTGGCACAAGCTTAGTCAGCTTGTGAAGGCTAGAGCTCATGCGCGGGGGATCGGGGGCGGGGGCGAAGGGTGGTGGGCCGGGTAGGGGCTCCAGGGAGCATAGGCGGGCAGTGAATCGCAAGATGGAAGAACTAATGCTCTCCCGCATTGCTTCCCTCGAGGGTGAGTTGGCTGCTGTGTCCCGCGGGGTGATCCTGCCCCAACTCCATTGCGTCAGGATGGGCTTCCCCGGGGTGCTGGCGTCCACTTCAGTGTCTGCCGGTGGTTTGGCGACAGTTGAGGCGGCCCGACCACCTACAGGGGGCCCATTTGCCCAGGAAGGCATCCTCGACCTGTCCTTTGCAGGCCTGGGACCGGCTGCAGGTGCGACGTCGTCTGCTGCTTCACAAGTGCCGGGTGAGTTCGTGACCCCAGTTCCTGTCACTCCTGCTTATCCATGGCCGTGGGGTCCACTTCCTAGGTCGGCCAGTGTGGTTAACCTGTCGGCCAACCCAGCTCCTCCTGGGTTGGCGCCGGTGGATCTTTCTACGCCATCAGGGGCGTTTGGCTTGCCTCTTCCTAGGGAGCCTGGCCCCCGTCTCTGCCACATCCTGTTATGCAGGATACGGCGGTGCAGGCTGACCCCCCCCCGCTACCAGCTCCTCAACGGCTTCTCCGTTGGAGCTCCCAGAGGGCGATGAGTGTATGCCACTAGGTGTACACCTGTCTCGAGCTACTATTGATAAAATTCTCAGTGGGGCCTATGTGGATGTCTTCGACCTCTTGAATAGGGAAATTGACCGGGAGACCTTTAAAAGGTTGGATGACAAGGAGCGGGAAACGCTCTGCAAGCGGAAGCCTGAGAGGTGTTGGACCAATTGGCTTTCGGCGTTCTTTATCTACGCTGCCATCATTATCAAGGCCCACCCTGAATGTGCCCTGGCCCTGGTTGAATACATGGATACAATACATCGTGCCCATTTGGAATTTGCTGAGTCAGCCTGGTTGCGGTACGATGAACGTTTCTGCTTGCGTGCTGCCCAATCCCCTAAAATGATTTGGGATTAACCATATGGGTCACTATGGATGAAGGTCATGTCCCCGGCCCGATCTATTATGGCCGATCACTTCGATAGTGGTCATTTGGCCTTTAGGACTGGCCAAGCGGCACCCTCCCGCCCTTCGGCGGGCCAGGCGGTTCAACCCCGCTTGGCCTGCTGGGAGTTCAATGCCAAGGGCTCCTGCAACCGACGTCAGTGCCGGTTTAAGCACATCTGCTCCAGCTGCGGTGGCGCTCATGCTGCGCCCTCTTGCCCAAAGGGCAAGCGTTCCACATCCCCAGGCCGCAAAAGCAGCGCCAAGAAAAACTCATCCGGCACAGGCTCGGTTCCTAAAGGGACCTAGCCCTATCAAACTTAATACGTTGCATTGCTTGCTTCGATGCTACCCTGACAGGGCTGCCGCCCGGTACCTTTTACAGGGTTTTCTTTGGGGTTTCCGTATTCCTGCGCTGGGGACCAGGGGATCAATGCTGGCCAATAATTTGAAATCGATCAAGGGCTTTGAGGACCTGGTTCGGGATAAGATCGCTAAGGAGGTGGCCGAGGGGCGGGTGTTGGGCCCCTTCCCTCACCCGCCCACTCCCCACTTCCGTGTGTCCCCCCTCGGCATTGTGCCGAAGAAGACCCCGGGTGAATACAGGCTTATCCACCACCTTCCCTTCCCTGAGGGATCATCAGTCAACGATAGGATCCCCCATGAGTGGTGTACGGTCAGGTATACGTCCCTTGATAGTGCCATTGCAATGATTAAGACCTGTGGTCCTGGCGCGGAGATCGGTAAGAGTGATATTAAATCCGCGTTTAGGTTGCTACCTGTTTTCCCGGGGGATTTTGAATTGTTGGGGTTTTCTTTTGAGGGTCAGTTTTATGTTGACCGGGCACTCCCCTTTGGTTGCTCCATTTCGTGTGCGGCCTTTGAGTCCTTTAGTTCTTTTTTGGAGTGGGCCTTAGTGGATAGAACAGGCAGCCATCGGGTAGTTCACTATTTAGATGACTTCCTGTTCTGCGGTCCTGCCAACTCGGGCCATTGTGCCTTTCTTATGGCGGAGTTTGAACGCCTGGCAGCCGAGTTGGGTGTTCTTTTGGCCCAGGAGAAGACTGAAGGCCCTTCCACCTGCCTTACATATTTGGGCATCGAGTTGGATACCATCCTGCAGTCCAGCAGACAGCCGGAGGCCAAACTCAGTGATCTTCGGGCCCTCCTACTTGGCCTTATGGGCAAGCACAAGGCGTCCCTTAGAGAGCTTCAGGTGGTCATTGGCCATCTTAATTTTGCCTGCAGGGTAATTGCGCCTGGCAGGGCATTTCTCTGGTGGCTCTGTGACACCACGGCCGGGCTGCTTAAGCCGCATCATCGTAGAAGGATTTCTGCTGAAATGCGAGAAGATCTCAGCGTTTGGCTGAGGTTCTTGTCTCATTTCAACGGGGTTTCCTTTTGGCGGTCAGAGCTACTCCTAGGGGCGGAGCTGCAGGTTCAGACTGATGCATTTGGGTCTTGCGGCTATGGCATCTTTTATTGGAACCAGTGGTGTGCAGGCCTCTGGCCGGCCCATTGGGCGGCCGCCGGCATTACCAGGGACCTTACCTTCTTGGAATTGTTTCCCATTGTGGGTGCGGTCTGGCTATGGGCGGAGTTGTGGGCGGACACGGCCATCCGTTTCTGGTGTGACAACCAGGTGGTCATCCGCGTGATTAACACCTTATCTTCCCATTCGCCTCGCATCATGAAGTTGGTGCGCGCTCTGACCCTTAAATGTTTAGACTTTAATATAGTCTTCCAGGCTTGCCATGTACCGGGGGTCAGGAATGAGATAGCCAATGCCCTCTCACGTCAACAGATGGAGCGCTTTTGGCTGCTGGCCCCTCTGGCATCTCCCAATCCGGTGACCCTCCCCGACGAGGTATGGTCCCTTGGCAGATTGAAGCCCACCGAGCTCTAACACTTGCACTTGCCCCTAGGACGCGGCGTGCCTATGCGGCCGCCTGCACTGAATATGCCCGATTTTGTGCCCAGGAGTGGTTCACTTCTTTGTGGCCGGCCTCTCCTGACCAGCTGACCCAATTTGCAGTCCACCTGCACTTTAAGGGCTTGGCCCCCGGACTATCCAGGGCAGATTGTCAGCGCTGGCATTTTATGCCAAGGCCCAGTGCCTTGAACACCCGTCAGGTGATTTTTTCCTCCAGAAGATGCTGGAGGGCTGGGCTAAGGAGCGGGGGAGAACCAAGGATACGCGGGGCCCGTTTACTCCTGAGATTCTGGCTCGGCTTACCAAGCAGTGGCCGGCCGTTTGCGAGGGCCCCTTTGAGGCGGCACTTTTCGGGCAGCTGCCCTGATCGCTTTCTTTGCCGCACTTCGCATCAGTGAGTTGCTGGCATCTTCCAAGCTTGATGTTTTGTACAAGGCCCTACTCCTGTCTGACCTCAGCTTATTGCCAGACGGCATTTAGTTGTGTGTTCGCCGGTCCAAAACGGATCAGTGGGCCAGGGGACAGCAGCTATTTTTGGGCCCTTGCTATATCCCAGCGATATGCCCCTTTCGCGCTCTGTGCGCTTATCTTGCCCTGTGGGGCAATGCTCCTGGGTATTTGTTTTCTCACCAGGATGGGACCCCGCTTTCTCGTTATCAGTTTTGGACCATTACTGTGGCGGCCCTGGACAGGGCCGGTATTGTGGGATGGCATTTTGGCTCCCATTCATTCAGAATTGGGGCAGCCTCCACGGCAGCAGCCCTGGGCTATGGTGTGGAGGACATCCAGCCTATTGGACGTTGGAGGTCCCAGAAGTTTCGTGTTTATATGTGGCCATTGCCGAAATGTTAACTATTGCCTGAACATTTTAACCTTTTAATTGTTCCAGGACCTGTTATGAAGACAAGAGCCAGGGTGGTCATCTTCGGCCATAGCTTTGTCTTCTGGGCAGCCGAGTATGCTGCATCTTCTCAGTGGGGCCGAGATTTGGACCTGGGCGCGTGTGCCACCATTGACTGGCTGGGCCGCAGGGGCATGCAATGGGCGGAGTTCCGCAGCTGGGCATGCCATCTTTCCCTGCATAACCCTCCAGATGTCCTGTTGCTGCCCTTGGGTGGCAACAACCTGGTTCGTGCACCTGGCGCTGTTTTGCTCCTCAAGATCCTGCAGGACTTGAGTGAATTTTTGTTTTATTTCCCTGGCACTCGCATCCTGTGGTCCGCGTGGCGGTCAGCCCATGACCCTCTATTGATTAACAGGGACCTTCGTATGGTCAATCGCGAGGTTGCCGGTTTTCTTGGGCATGGAGCCGGGTCTGCTATATTCCACCCAGATATTTCAGAATGTACCCCCCATCTCTATCGGAAGGATGGAGTTCACCTAGCTACCCCGGGCCTGGATATTTTTCTGTCTGACCTGCAAGGGGGCCTGAGGGCCGAGCTGCTCGGCATGTTGGGGTAAGAGCCTTAGTCTCTTATGATGGTGGGTACTGCAGCTGGTAACCGTATTCAAGTTGAGAGCTAATTGGATGCCATTACGGCGCTGCATAGCCCTCGTTATCAGTCTATCCACATTGGCATTGTCAGCGGACAAATTAAGCTAAATATGACTGGAGGCCTCCCGAGGGCTGTGCTGAGCTCAGATTTCACTCGTTTTACCTAAATGAATACAGAGCTTCTTGGCTGTGGAATTTCATTCCACCCTGTTACCAGCTTGCACTACGGCGTCAGGTCCCCTTCAGTGATCCTGACTTTATCAGTTAAGAAGTTGAAGAGTTATTAATAAAGTTGTGGCCCCTTTGTACCAAATTGGAAGCTGTGTCACCTCTTTATTTCGGGGCTTGGGGGGCAAGGTGTTGCTTCTGTTGAAATCCCTTCCTGGATGTGGAAAAAAAATCACTTCCCATGCTGGCAGGGGAATTCTGGGTGTTCCCAAACTGTAGCAGTTCCATTCTCTGCTATCTTGATAGTCATTTTCTTCTCAATTAACTTTGTTTTAAGTGATCTGTGGTAACATACCCAAAGAAAGTTACCAAGGCACAGATACAATTCATGACAACTTTATGCCCAGTAGCCAAACAAATTGCCTGAGTATTAAGAGAATGCATACAATTTCAATAAGACATATCTCATGTCTCATGTACTCCTATTCTTTGCATTTTGACCATCTTACCAAAAATATTTTAAAACTTTGTGAACTATTCTTACCAATGCAGGTAATGTTCAAACTTTATACAAAAGAGAAGTGGGATATTATAACAATGAGGGCCTATGCCAGACCCGTATGAAAGCTAGTGGGGAGAGGGGGGAATTGTGAGAACAGATAGACACAATGGCAGCTAGGCAGTCAATGAAAAAAGGCACAATGGAATATGAAACCTCTATGCCTTCAATAACTTCTTTTGCTTTTCATACAATGTGCTATGGGCACTTATATTCTAAAGATGATACATCATGGTGGAGTATGTGGCTGCAGCCATCAATGTCTTGCAGATCTATATTTTCATCTTTTCTCCCACACCTGACATTTTACTACCAGTATTGCAAGGAAAATCATTTCTAAATATTAGACTCCGTGACTTAGAAACAGGACAAGTATAATCACTGGAAGACCATTTTTGCTCAAGCAGATTCTGAAGAGTGCTTGAGTCCAGGATTCTGTGGAGTGGCTGGCATTTTGAAGACTTTGATAAGAGGGTGTTTCTTTCTTTCTTTCTTTCTTCCTTTCTTTCTTTTCAAATCCTGTATTTTTATACAGCGCTTAGAGAACCAGAAAATTGTAGTTCAAAGAGCTGTCTGGTAGCTTATGTTGTTTCTAGCTCTCACTGAAAATGAAAATTGTTCTTCTGTTTAGGCTTATTTCAGACACTACTACTGCAGTAATGTGAGCCCTTCTCTTGGTCCCAAAGACATATTTGATGGGCTGTCTGGGAGGGTTCCAGAGGAGGTATTTCTCATCCACTCCTATTGTCTTTTTGTAGGCAAGTAAATGACTCATTCTATCAGGCTTAGGGAAACTAGACCTAAGGAAGGGGTTTTTAATAGGTAGATCCTGTAATTTTCCCAGGACTGTCCTTTAGTTTATATTTTTTATCCATACTGTAAAACGTATCCTTTTTTCATAAGCCAACTGTTTGTGAAAAAGACAGGCTATAAAGCATGCTTGTCTAAAACCCAGAAAAGGTAAATGGATGGGAATGACCTGCATGACTGATGATATGGTTACTCAAGTTGTAAATTAGAAGCACCTCCAATCATGTCTTTGAGGAACAAGAAATATACAGTAAATAGAGGGAGATTAACCAGAGGTTTGCTCAAGGCTGACACATGGACCGTACGGCTCATATACTTGTGACAATTACTTTTATAGAGCCATGTTTCCATACTACCGAGTTTTAGTTCTAGCCATACTGTTGGTATGTGATCTTCTAATCAATATTCCAATCAGTCAGGTGCATCTGAATATTCTCAAACAAGGAATCAATTCATTTCTATACAAACAAATAAACAGTGTCTAGTTGATGGATTTAGAATATTCTGCTTCTGCATTCATGATCCAAAAAGCATGAAAATCTCCCAATATTGCTGCACAATCTGTAAAAGTATTGGGCAATTGCCTGTCATTTTCACTTCTGAATATGGAACCATAACATCCTGTATACATAAACCAGAGGTTTTTTGAATAATTCAATTTCCTGGCTTTTAAAAATTAAGCTTAGATATACATATGCCACACATGTATTCCAATAGAAACTTCTCTCATGTAAAATTACCCACCACTAGAGGATCCCAGAAGTTATTCATATGATCTGTACTATGATTGCTGGGGGAGGTTAGAATCAAGAATAGCTGAGATGAAATGGTATGGGGCGGTATATAAGCAGAACACTTTGCTTTGTGTGTCTTACCGCCCCAGCCCCAAAACAGAGACAAGACAAGAACTGTGGAGTTCAAATTGGGCAACAATTTATTGATTAGCTGAATTAAGTAAACTGTAAAGGAGGAAAATCCAGAGGGTGGGTGGGTGGAGCTCAGAATAGTGCAAGTGGCATGAATTACAGGGTTTAATTAAATTTAAGCCAGTGCTGTCCACTAGCATAGCACCCATCCCAAAGAAAACATTTGGCCAGCCCTCATCTAACCTCTAGGGGCCATTTTTAATACTTTAACTAATAATATTAATATTCTAGACTATTAGTATAGAGGGCTATTGGGTAAATTATGAATGCTCTACTTTCTGATATTGACTAACACGGGTTGCCACTTGCACTGACCACCAGTTTTGACCGGTAGAATAGTAAATGACCTCACCTCACCTGAGGAGAATGGGATGGGTGAAAACTCACTGCCACTCTTAGCCAATGTGAGTATCCGTCAAAAATTTGCATCCAGCCCTGGAGTGACCAGCTAATCTCATTCTCCTAATTGGGTGGATGGATGGGAGAACGGCATGAGGCAAAAGAGGTAAGAAAATCTTCATTGGTTCCCTATAGAGGTTCCTAGCCTGATGGACCACATGGTCCACAATGTCACATCTGGTGCAGGGAGGCAAAGCAGCCCCCCCCCCCAAGCACTGAAAGGCTGTTCAAAGCAGCCGTACTCCTCTGTGAAAAAAATATTTTGAATTGCTGTTTTCCAACTTCATGAAACTATGAAGCAAAAGAGTGAGTGAGTGGAACACACACAACAGTGAAACATACTGTACACACCCTTATCCAAGATTAGGTAAACTAATATCATGCTCACGCTGTACAATGCAGACTAGGAAACCGTCTTCCAATTTCTAAAACCTTGCTTTACAAATACATTGCCTGCATGTTTTCCAAAAGATGCCCCCCCTTTCAAAATAAAAAGGAGGAGGCTGGGAGTAAGCAATAATTGGCATCCATAGTATGTAATAGGTGGACAATAAACACAGGGTGGTAGAGAAATCAATTCATTGGAGCTATAGTGTTGGAGGTTACCCTTACAGATACTACAAACCATCAGAAAGGAAAATGAGTGGTGCTCAATCAAGTAAAGTCTGAAGTCTCACTGGAGGGAAACTGAATATACTGAAGTTATCCTATTGTAGCTATATGCTTATAAGAAAAATACTATAAAGAACTGACCAGAAAAGACAATATTGTTAGGAATAGTGGGTGGGGTGGGACAGACAATGGAGATAGATTGACATGAGATGCTACTGGTCTGCAGTATCTGAGCAGAGATGTTAATGACAGCTCATTTAAACAGAGCACATCAGGAATTGGAGGATTCTTTTAAATTTCTAAGCAATTGTATGGTGGCATACAATGGAAAGGCTGAGGTTCCATCTATTACAGGATATAGCCCTCAATGTTCTGCTAACATAATGTAAGAATATCCCCAGACACAAAGAAATAAATTTCACAACTTGAATGAAAGAGCTTCTCTTCTTTACTCTTGTAAAAAAAATTTTATTTTTTTAATATCTGTATTTTTATGTTCACATTTTTTCATCTGGGAATCCCCATGCAAGCAAGAATCCCATAAGCTGTTTCACTAGAAAGGAGCTTAAAAAGCTAGCAAACAGTCAGCTCATTGGTTCTTTATTCACAGGATCAAGATTCATCTTGTCCCAAAAGTGGAGCTGATTTGCACATTGAATGCCTGTGTTAGGAGGCTGTTTGGTTGTCGAAGTCCTGACAAAATGCTAACTGAAAGTGTTAGAAGAAAACAAAATGGGTATTTGTTTTTCTAAGGTAAGGGAAAATACATTGAATATAACTTACAAACCTGTATGCTAATTCCCTGAAGACACATGACAAAATGTTTCCCTTAGTTGAGGACTACCACTTCTTTAAAGCAAACTTCTTTAAAAAAATTATTTAATGAAAGAGTTACTAAGTTACCCAGTCTCCTATATATCATGCTGCCCTTTTGATCTATCCCCAGACAAATCAGGACTACTTCACATCTCCACCAGGGAAGCCATTGCTTATTATTAGACATGGGCACAACCAGAAAAAATGACATTTTGAGTTTTCGTTTGTTGGAACGGGTCCATTTCGGGTCATTTCCGTTTGTCATGAAATTTTTCAAAAATTTGTTGTTTCATTTGTCGTTTGTCGTTTCCACCACGATTTAGGGCGATTTGACTTCCCAGAGCATAGGGGCGTCCCGCAATCAGGGCCGGTGCTAGGTGTTTTTGCACCCTAGGTGGCGGGCGGGGCAGGGGCGGGTGGTGGGGGAGGTGCAGGCGGGCGGCGTTGGTGGGGGGCCATGGGCGGGCAGCGGCCGTGGGCGGGCGAGTGGGCAGGCAGCGGCACGGGCCGCAGGCGGGTGGCGGCACGGGCAGACGGGCGAGTGGACAGTTAGGATATCACTTAGGATAGAGGTTCTGTTCTTGGCTTGCACCCCAAATGTGTGTGTGTGCAAGCAAACTGAAGTTGGGAAAATAGAAAATAAATGGTAGTATATAATATATTTTTAAAATAAATCCACACCTCCAACTCCCAGTTAAACATCCCCCTTTATCCATTATCAGAAAAAAATCCTCACAAACTGCCAGAGAAGAAATAAAGAATAAACTGCTATTCCCTTCAGCAGACAAAGCTGCAGGGAATAAAAGAAATTATTTTCTAAATTCAATTCCCTCCCTGCCTTCCTAACTTAAATCCTAAAGCCTCCAGCCTCCCTCCGCAATCTCAATCGGATCACCAGCACCAGCAGCCAGCCCTCCTCCCTCAACCACATCCATACACCAGACCGCGATTTCTGGAAGGTGCCTCGGCTTTTTATGCCCTCCGAGACATCCAGAAGTGTCAGTCAAAAACCTTGCGATGCCATTTTTTCTTTTTTTTCGGTTCGAGTTTGAGTTCTGATGGCTTAATTATCGTTACCGTTTCCATTACATAACGGAAACGATAACCGAAAATGTTAATGACAATTTCGCCGAGTCGTGCCCATGTCTACTTATTATGCATATTTAATAAGTGTGGGAAGGGCTGCAGGGGTGTGACTTTCACACATCCCTGGCCATTGCCCATCAAGCGAGCTTATTCAGACCTGGGTGAAGTGAAACCAATGTGGAGTATAAATTGGAGGTCTCCTACCAACCTTCCTCAGACTGAAGAAGCTTCTTGGATGAGTAGCAAAACATTTTGATTGAATAAAAGAAAAATAGTTGGTATGACTCAATGTCCAGATCACATGACGTGGAACATTGTGAAGCTTCACAGACATCTTTAAAGAAAACCTATCTTTTCAGTTTGTTTCTGTGAACTTTTTATTCAAATATGTCTCTCCCCAGCCTACAACCATATACAGTGTTTCATTCTGCAGAGTTCCATCTGGTTAGCCTGTAGCACATGTGCTCAGTCTAATAACAAAGTGGTTGTTTTCTTCTTTTCAAAGGTCTTTATTGATCATAAATATTTCAGCCTCTGTAGCCTGGATTCTTTCCAAATAAGAAGTGCAGGTGGTAGCAACCATTCTCTTTCAAAATTGATTGGTCTTTTCAGTTTATATAATTTGTTTTAAATCTGAATTCATTTGGGGTTTCCTGTTTCTGAAGGTGGGGTGTTAAACTGTTTTAAATTTTAAAAAAATCATAACTTGAAAATGCTTTGCCCAAATTTCCCCAAATTTGGCACAGAACAAGAGAATACTGTTTTCTAAAACAGTTCCCCATTATGTGAAGTACAGTTTCAAAGTTATTTCTAAGATTGACTTACAGAATGTAGATTTGCTGTGCTGCACAGCATAATGTGGCTGTGCTATCCATAGAAACAAGATATCAGAGTAATCTTGTGGCTAGGACTGGAAGGGCAAGAAGATTGATGTTGAGAGTTAATAGCTTGTCTGAGAGTATCTCTTGAGTTCATGGCAACATGAAATTCAAACCAGAAGTTTTCTGGCTTGTAGAACAGCAGGAGATTACATTGCTAAAGCCACCATATTAATCTTCACTATAGAGATACAAGTGAGAAAATGCCGAATAAGTGGAAGTTATGTGTTCACAGGACCTATCTCCTTGAGAAGACTATGGCCCATTAAAAGGGGAGCAGCATTTTCAAGAAAGAGAAAAAGTGAATATGCCAACAAAGAATATCAAATATTTCCTTTCCACAACATTTACTGTTTTAATTTTCTATAAAATTAACTTAGTATTGAGGAAGGAAGGGAGGAAAACAAGTTTCAGATTAGAGTCATGATCTAATATAGCTACACATAATTCTGACGTGTGTCAATAGAGGCACTATAGATTATTTTTTAAAGTTCTTTGCACAGAAATTTATAATACTTAGTTCACTATACATAGAAAACTAAAAAAAAAAAAGAGTATCTGGAAGTTGAGTCATGGCAACTGGACTTCTTTTCCTTGAGAGATTGAAATGTTTTGCTGCTCTCCCAAACAGCTTCATCAATCTGAAGAAAGCTAGTTGTGAGTCCTCCAATCTATAGTTCACTTTGACCTCATGTCACCCTGGTCTGAAATAGGCTCATAAGATGAACAATGGCCTGAATAGGCTCATTAGGTAGACAATAGACTCAATAGCCTTAAGGTGAACAATAGCCTAAAGTGCTGAAAACCCATAAAGAATGGTTGTTGTTGGCTATGGCCTTGGTGGTGAAAGCGTGAAGTATTTTTATTTGTCTGGGGATTGTTGTAATCACTGCCTGATAAATGGCAGATGGACTGAGCCTGAGGCCCCCACCTCTAGTGAGAGAGGAATTTTCAATGCTCACATAAATGGCTTCCCTGACCACTCTCTCAAACCACCTATCTTCTCTGTCTAATATGTATACATCCTCATTTTTGAATAAGTTCCCTTTTGTCCTTCAAGTGCAGGCATACTGCTGATTCTGGTCCTGAATTTTACCGATGTTGGTCCATCCTTTTGTTTAATGGCTGTTTAGTTTCTCCAATGTAGAGGTCCGCACACTTCTCACTGCATTGAACCACATATACTATATTGCTCCTTTTTTCCTTCGCTATTGGGTCCTTTGGATGGACAAGTCTCTGCCTTAGTGTGTTTGTGGGTTTGAAATAAGCAGATATGTGGTTTTCAAAAAATAATTTTAAGCTTCTCAGACATTCCAGCCATGTAGGGGATGACCAGGTTCTTCCATTGGTTCTGGGTCTCAGGCTGATCCCGTGTTCTTCTGGGTTGGCTACTGCTTTGTTGAAAGCCCATTTTGGATATCCACAGGCCTTAAGTTCTGTCTTCAGGTGTCTGTCTATCTTCTTCTTGGCTTCTGTGGAGCTGTGAATGTTCTCTGCTCTGTGGTTTAGGGCCCCGGTGCCTCCTAATTTGTGTTGTAATTGATGGCGATAGCCAAACAGTAAGTACTGATCTGTGTGGGTGGGTTTCCTATAAACTTCTACTCCTAAGGCCACGGTCAGGTCTGATAATGACTCCACACAATCCAGGAAAGCCAGCCTGTTGTCTTGGGTGTCTTCCCCAGTGAACTTAATATTAGGGTCCAACATATTGATGTGGTCTCTAAAGGCCTGTACTTCCTGAGTCCTGATTTTCATCCAGGTATCATCTATATACCTGAACCAGTGGGAATGCGTTGTCCCCGGGAATGTGTTGAGTGCCTTCTTCTCCACTTCTTCCATGTATAGGTTTGCAACAATTGCTGATACTGCGGAACCCATGGCACAACCATTCTTCTGTCTGTAGAAGTCCCCTCTGTGAAATATGTTGTACTCAAGCACAGGTCCAGGAGCCGACATATCTGGTCTGGGTTGAGATTGCTTCTGGAGGTGAGGGGGGAAATTCCTTTCATTATCATTTGCTTTGCTTTGCTTTTTTTATTCTCACGCCAACTGTGGGCCCGGTTGGTGCATGTTTTTTCCCCCTTGCTCCGACCTGCTGGCCTGCAGGCCCATTTGGAGCATTATTTTTCCTTATCTCGCTCCGACCTGCTGGCCTGTGAACCCGGTTGGCACTCCCCCCCTTCTCTCACACTGACCAGGTGGCCCATGGGCCCGGTCAGCACTTTTTTTTTAACCTGTGATGGGCCAGCGTCATTTTACAGAGTAAACAAAATGGTTCATTTTAACAGAAAAAAATACTGTTTTATTTCAGTTTCATTTTGTTACATAATGAAACAATGAAACAGCATTTCATTTTTCGTTTTGTGCCCATGCCTACTAGCTTTCAATCAGAGGGCATATTTAGCATTGTGTTCTCCTCATAATCTGAACCCGTGCCTTGAGTGATGATTGGATGTCTTTTTCTGGCCTGTGTCAGTTTCATGAGTGTCCATTGATAAATCAGTTCTATAGTTTTCTGGTTTAGTAGCTTTATAAAGGCAGAAAATGTATATTTTGTAAAAGAGCATTTTCACAAAATAGCTGTTTATAACATTATTTGGTCTAAAATGATAATTCAATTTCTAATTGTATTTTATACTAAAATACATGTTTTATATGTGTTTTGTCATCAATGCCATCCTTGTTATCAGTATCATCATTAGCTGAAAGGTTCATCAACACATCTGTCTACTTAGAAAATCCAACATCTTTCCTTTGTTCCATTATACTCTAGGAGGTAAAGTTCAGGTTAGTTCACCTAAAATGCAGACTGTTTCAAATCCTTGAGCATCCCTAGCCACCTCATCTTGTCTAGACATGGCCATTAATCAAATATGAGAAACATAAATGTCTTAAGCCACCCATATGTGAGTTTTCTTCTTATCTTTGATTTGATCAATCTGAAGAAGCAGCCTAATGTGACAACGTATTTGAAGCAGCACAGTATTGGAGCATTTGGGCAAAAAGTTCAATAGCAAAGACTATGTATTTTACAAGCTATAAAGCGAGGATGTTGTGCCACCGTTAAGACTAACAGATTTATTGTGGCATAAACTTTTGTGGATTAGACTCGAACTTTGTTATGAACAATACAGCTGAAGATGTATTCCATTATGAAGACAGTGTATCTCCACTTACGATAGTCAAACTTAGATATTTGAAGTTTACATCATGCCAGAAACCAACACTCTAACACAGCAAGGTACAGAACAGGCTATTGGCTCACAAAACTCATTGTTGCCTTTTCATCTGTGAGAGTCAAAGGACCCATGCTTTCCTTTCAGGTAAAATACAAAATATTCTTGCCATAGTTTGAACACCATCATTGAAATCAGTGGCTGAAATCCTATTTACGTAGCTACTTCACATAAGGCTGCTGCTACCATCAGCCATGGTGATAATTTAGAGGGGAAAACAGATCCTCGTGCTCTCCCGTGAAGGTCAAGAGGGTCCTGTGGAATTCCTTTTAGTCACAGAGAGGTGGAGGGTCACAGGATGGAGGAGTATTTACTTTCTCAAAATCACTAGTGCTTCAAAGACTTTACTAGTGGTGTTGATTTTCAGAAATTAAAGACTTTTCTAGTCCTGTATTGTGGCCCCAACGCTTCCCCACCCATGAATGGGATTACATGAGAATCCTAGGACCTTTTATTTCCAATTTCATCAGCCACATGTTGTGTAACTTATAGAACAGGATTTTAGCTACTGTTACTTAAATGTGCTTGACCATGGATGGGTTTTGAAACCAAAATAAATCTAAATAAAATTGAACATACCCATAAGTTATTTGGGGACAGGGAGGAGGCATTGAGAATGTACTCCCATAGCTGCTGGTCCTCCAGCCAAAGCCTGGGGCCTGACCAGTCCCCCCCCCCATTTTTTTTGCCTGTTTGTTTTTATGTGAAAATGGGGTTGCAAACGTCTTTTTTTTTTTTGGACTTTTTAATTATTTATTATAGGTAAGTGGTAAATAGGGAAGGATAATTTGGGATAGAGAGAAAAAAGGAAGGGGATGCAGGTTGAGCAGAGCACTTAAAATATCAGAATCATATTACAATTATAAGCAATTCAATTCAGGCTTATGTAAACATATAAATAACCAAGCAGTTTTGGCTTTTGTCAAATTTTCAACTGAACGTTGCCTTTTTTGTAACCGCATATAAAACTTCTTCTAACATTCCTAGTATTTCACATTCCGGTGTACCTCTAACCATTCTGACAATTTGTCCATTTCTGCAATCTCAAGGATTTTGGTTATCAACTCCAGTTCATTTGGTATTCCTGACTCCTTACAGTGTTTTGCAAAGACTATTCTTGCTGCTGTTATAATATGAATTACTAAACATACACCTTGCTGATCCATTGTATCTGGCATTATGTTTAACAAGAAGTGTTCAGTTTTTAGGTCTATTGGGCTCTCTAAAACACCTTGCAAAAGCTGTCTAATGTTACTCCAAAATTTTTGAGCGTTTGTACGAAACCACCACATATTACAAACCTCTTCTTGGTGGACTCCAGGCCACATTGCCTGTGTCTTCTATCGCACAGAGGAGTGGAGAGCTTTGACTCATAGGATATTTTATATATCCACTCCCAGAAGTACCTCCAGCATGGGTTGTGAGATATTGTGCAAATTGCAATCCAAAGCATTTGGAAGGCCAATGGTTCCAAGCTCTTGATATATTGGACACACACAATCACAACTCCACACACCTCTTTGGATCATGGGTCCAAAACAAATAAGTTTTGATCCAAAATTAAGAACCAGCCCATAACTGCAGTGCCCCAAACCACAGGACAAATACCTATCTGTTTGTCCCCTAAAAAACTAAGTTGTGTTGTTAAGCTGAAAGAATTTTTGGAGCATTTACTTTTAAATGAAATTATGATTTTTTTTTAATTTGCAAATGTTGGTTCCTGACTTTGCATGAGAGCACCATAGCTGACCTTTCACAAATGCCAGCAATAATATTTAATATTAATATGCTTCACAGCCATTTTCAACACTCTAATATTGTTTAATATTAAAAAAATAATAATCGTGATATTTGTACTCAAAATGTCACTGCATGCTGCATGAACAGTGATCATGCTGATTTTTTTTCTCATCTCAGCTTGGCCATCCAATTCCTGATAAAGCCAGATGGTATGAAAAACAGAAGATGGTAAAGAAAACATACTTTTTCCTCAAAAATTCTGTGATGAAACTGTGGCATTCCAATTATTATTAATATATCAGATAAAACAGATCCAGCATATCAAGCTGAATGCAAGAAATCATTTTAATACGTATTTCACTGAAATACAATTAGCACGTGTGATGGTAGGGGTATCTCTAAATACCTCTGATTTCAGTATTTTCTTTGGAAGTAACACATTTAATGTAGTCACAGAAATTGCTGAATAAATGCTCATCTGGCCAAGTGTTCATATTTTTTTCCTTATCTGTTGGTAACACCTAGCACTGTTTTGGTCCTTTGTATCTTTTTTTTTCTTAGCCTTATTTCCACAGTTATTTAAGCTCACTTTATATCATTGGATATGATTGATTTTCAAGTTTTGTGACTTCACCACAAAACACTGCATCCTAATATCACAAAGATCATGCAATACCATCAGGTGGCATGTAAAAAGATGGTTCAAAATGATTCTACAGAGATGATCATTTGAAAGGATATTTCCTTCATCCCCAACAGATTTTACACATATGAGCAAAAAACTGAAAAGATATCATGAATTCACATAACCTGGAGACACATGGTAGCTATTACTGTCACTTTCATGTATGTTCTTTCATAAGTTTATTCTGGCCTGCTTCAGTATTAATCAACTTTTCAATAAAAGCCTGAAAATATGAATATTCAAATAGTTCCTAGTTGTCCTTATTGCTAGCTGCTCCTCATGGAGCCCATATCATTCTTACATCAAGGCTGATAATACCTTAGTGTTAATGTTAGAACAGTGTTCTCCACTGCATTTGATTGGGACAAGCTGGATTAGGGAGGGAATATATTTGCCATTTAATGGTGACTGATATATCTGTCTCTTTCTCCATCTTAGATAATGTTCCTATCAAATCTGCCTGCAGCTGATGATAACATGGGAGAGATGCTACAGACTACAAGTAACTTTATCACTAAGGCTGATGGCCACCCAGTCTCAGGAAGCTGGGTGCTGTTGCTATATACATCATCATTACAGAATTTGCAAGTACTGACACTACTGACAGAAGTGACATTTCACAATGATCCACTGTAAGAATATTCCATGGTTAGACATTCCAACCATGCTGATACCTCTGGAAGTACCAAATAAAGCCTTGCTTACCTGCCTGATACAAAGTTCTCTTATTTTATGCAGCTAAATGTCTGCAGCTAAGGACTAGACCTCGTTTCCTTTCTTCCAAATTGGCCGTGTTTTTCGTTTTTGTTGCAGCAGATGCATTGAACTAAAAAGAAGCTAACGAAACAGCAGTGGTCTAACAAAACAAAAATGAATTTTTTTGCAAAAAAGCGAAAATGAAAATGAACCGAAATTATAAACACCAGACAAAGAATTTTTTAAGGCCCATCTCTAGTAAGGACTAGTGAAAGAGTGTCTCAGCTTCAATCATGTTGATGCCTGAGAAGAAGGGCAGCTCTGAGCCTGACGGAGTTTGGGGGTGGGGGCATGGACTTTTGGCGCAAAGGTTTTGTGCCCATCCAGGCTTTCCTGCCCAGGGATGGGAGCCTATATAAGGTGGCTCCCTCCATGCCCCAACCTCTTTGTGGTGAGTTTTCTCAGCAGTGTGGGCTGGAGCAGTGCACTCTCTGTTTCTCCTTGGGTGTTGGGAAATAACACCTGAGTGGTTCATTTTAAAATTGCTGGTGGCTGCAGGTGCCCTGTTTTTTTTTTGGGGGGGCAGTTTGCTTAGGAACAATCCTGCAGCCTGATCTACTGTTGCCTAGGGATCTGGGAGACTGTTGGTACAGGGGACAAGCTCGCTATGTTGTTTAGTTAATTGTGAGGGGCATCTGGATTTATAATTGGTTTGTATTGACTTAATTGGTGATACTGCTTCATAATATAAGAGACTGTAAGGGAGGGAGAGCTTTACCTGTGAACACTGTCTGTTGCATTCTCTGACTTTAACATATGAATATAATTTGAACATTACCTGGCACGACAAAGTTCCAAATAGCATAGTCCTGAAATGAGCTGGAATCTCTAGCATGTACTTTATGGAAACAGCGACCCCTACACTGGCTTGGACACGTTGTGAGAATGGATGATGGCCAGATCCCAAAAGATCTTTTATATGGAGAACTAGTCCAGGGAAAGCGCCCCAGAGAGAGACCACAGCTGCGGTATAAGGATATCTGTAAGAGGGACCTGAAGGCCTTGGGAATGGACCTCAACAGATGGGAAACCCTGACCTCCGATAGCACTGTCTGAAGGCAAGAGATACAGCATGGTCTGCATAAATTTGAAGAGGCATTTGTCCAACAGGCAGAGGAAAAGAGGCAGGCATGGAAACAACAAAACTCGAGGACTGGGCAAGAAACAGAATACATCTGCCCCCAGTGTGGTAGAGACTGCCATTCCCAAATTGGCCTATTTAGTCACACTAGGTGTTGTTTTTAGGATCTCTACTCTAGCATGATACCATAGTCTTTTGAGACTGAAGGATGCCAATGATGATGATGATAATTTGGCTGCATTCATTTTCTGGGTGTGCTGCATATCCCAAGTTACCAAGAGGTTTGTCTGTGAAGATTCTCAGTAGAGATGGGCACGAAACAGAAAAATGGTGTTTCGGTTTTTCATTTTTTGTTGAGAGGTCTGTTTCGGTTCATTTCCGTTTGTCGGGAATTTTTTGAAAAAATTCATTACCGTTTTTTGTTTTTTTGTTTGTCGTTTCTACCCGCTTTTTGTGCAATTTTAAAGCATTTCCGTGCGCAGACATCCCCCAACGCCCCAGACCAGAGGGAAAACACTAAAAAAATGGATGCTGGCAGAGACACAGTACAGACTAGGTATGCAGGGAGGCTGCAAAGGCAGCGGTGGGCGTTGCCCAGGGTGCGAGGCAGCCGCAGAGTGACTGCACTGCAGGGCAGGGGAGGGTACTCACCAAGAGGTACGCAGCACACACCCACACAGGGAGGCTGCAGGACTGAAGCTAGAATCGAAGAGACAGCAATCCCACCCTAACTCCCACCAGAGACTGCAAGGAGGACGGGGGCTGCCAGAGCTTTTTATGCCCTCTGTGGCTGCCAGACCTGCCCGCCCAGTCTGCAACCTGGGCATGCTATTGGTTGAACATGATCCCACATCACATGGCTTGCCTCCATTTTGTGGCTGGTGGCGACATCCATTTTAAAGGGAAAGGAAAAATACATCGCGATGGGAGAAGACAAAAACAAACATTTTAAGGACCCCAACCCCCCTGGTAGGTATTATTAGACAATATAAATAAAATAATTATTGCTGCATTTTTACGGATGTCCAGGGCGTTTTTTAACATTTAAAACAGCTCATTTCATTGTGCGTCACCATTAACGGAAACAAAACGTAACGACCACAATTTTCGTGGTTCTGTTCGTTTCGTTTCATTTTCATCACAATTTTCGTTTGTTGTTTCGTTACATAATGGAAACGACAAACGGTAATGGAAATGAAAAAATGTTCATTCCATGCCCATCTCTAATTCTCAGTCATCCAGGTGAGTTTATCTGGAAGTTGAGTCATGGCTACTGGACTTCTTTTTGAGAGACAGAAACATTTTGCTGCTCATCCAAACAGCTTCATCAGTTACCAAGAGGTTGTTTGTCACCCTGTGATCTGATACTGGGAACTTTGCCTGGGCCCCCACATGGTTAGAGCATTACTCATTTATGCTTACTGTACTCATGTGCACCTGGGCATTAATTGAATACAACAGACCACAAGGGATGGTAGAAGGCTTTCTATGTCAAACCGAACCCAGTTACATTCACCTCTTGGGACACATTGGTATGCAGCAGGGGAACACAATTATGGCATCCAAGAAGTGCAGGGATAATTCAAAAGGAAAGGCCCCATCCAAGAACAGAGCCCCTGCTTGCACCCCTCCCCCAGAATTGTCTTCCTCTTCACCTGAGGAGGACCTTCCCATTATGCAGCCATCTGGGAGAAACTTAATTGCCTGGAGCAGGAAAACACATGTGTGCAAGGGCTAGTTGAGACTGGCACAGGGGGAAGACCATCCAGGAGCACTAAAGCTCAGAAGAGGGTGGCCCTACATAGGATGGGTGAACTAATGTTGTCCCGTAACACTTTTCTGAAAGGCAAGATTGCTGGAGCAGCTCAGGCCAGGTCTGTCACATCATCCCAGCAGCAGACTGCCCCCTGGGCCAGAACCTGCTTGGCTGCTTGCCTGCTTGGCTGAGCCCCCAGGTGCAGCAGGAGCCTCCCCACAGAATGATAGAGAAATGGCATTCCAGCAAACCAGTCCTCGACTTCTCAGTCGGCAGAACAATCAGCATGGCAAGCATCAGCATGGAGGTGGAGCCAACTATGCCAGATGAGCCTATTGGACAATGCACTTCTAGCACACTTCCAGGAGTCTGGCCATGGGGCACCATCCAGCAGTCCCAGCCCCTCTATCCACCCCTTACCAAGCCACTCCCAGCCAGGGATATAGATTCCAGAACACCTATAAATTTGACCATGATGGGATCCAGTGGGCTCCCACTTGTGGAGGCAGGCTCCCAAACTGATGGCCCATCTTTACCCAGGGCATGGCAGTCCAGGCTGACCTGGCTGTGTGTAGCCAGCCTTCCCCTTCCCCTCTGGAATTGCCCAAGCCTGATGTATCACTACCCACCTGTCCCAGGATGTGATAAACAAAGTTCTCAGTGGGTATTTTGTTGACATTTTTGAACTGCTGAACAGGGAACTCAATGATGAGGCATTTAAAAGGCTGGATGAGAAGGAGAGAGAAAGAATTAGGAGGCACAAGTCAGAAAGATTCTGGACCAACTGGCTATCAGCATTCTTGATTTACACAGGGACTATTATTAAGCTCCACCCGGAGAGAGTCCCAGGGTCATGGACACCATTCATCTGGCCCACTTGGATTTTGCTGGACCTGCCTAGTTGAGATATGATGAGGGATTCCACATGCACGTGGCACGCCACCCAAAGACTGCAATGGGGCAAGCCCTACAGACCATTATGAATGAGGGTTATGTCCCCTGCCTGCCCAGTGGCTGCAGAACACTTCGACAGTGGTCATCTGGTTCACAGAGTGGGGGCAGCCTGCTTCTGACTCCCCTACAGTGGGTCAGATGGTCCAACCCCGTTTGGCCTGCTGGAAGTTCAACTCCAAGGAGTAACAGGAGTTCAATGCAAGTTCAAACACATCTGCTCTGGCTGCAGGGGCGCCCAGGAGGGCCCCTTACCTTTCTGATCCACATGACTGCCAACGATTTGCCAGCAACCCCTGGAAAAACTCTTATTCTCAATATCATGGAATACTTGAGTGAATTTCAGAATGTCCCCTAATATACATTTAGTCTGATCTGTGTTGATTCCACGTTTAGAGTGGAGATAAGCCCATGACCCTAGATAAGTGGACAGAGCCCTCAGGGGAGTGATCAGGGAGATAGTCAGGTTCATCTGGAATGGGCAAGGGTTGGTTGTAGACCACGCTAACTTTACTGTGCATTGCCACCTACTATACAATGGTGTCTACCTGTCCAACCAGGGCCTAAAGATCTTCATTAGTGACCTGTAAGAGGGTCTGTGGGCTGAGCTGCTCGGCCGTGTGGGGTAAGAGGCTTGGGGTCTCTTAATGTGGTGTGTAGTGCAAGAGGTAATGACATTTGTTTAAGTTGACCTTAAGGTACTAGACAGCCCTCAAAAAAAGTTTCATAATCACTGGTAAGTTGAGGAGTTAAATAAAGTCAGCAAGTTAATATTAGGCAAATCAAGGGCTGTGGTGGGCAGGAAGATTCACCCAAAGTGCCACAATGCTGAACAGGTGGACAGCATCCTTCCAGGGGTAAATCTCTCTGAATACAGAATGGTCTGATAGGGGATTCTTCCCACCCATTACTTGCTTGCACTACGTTTCAGGTCCCCTTAATAGGTTACAGGAATGTTAGTTGATATGAGTTAATATGTTATAATAAAGTTGTGGCCCAATTTATCCCAAAGCTGAAGTTGTCTCATCTCTTTATTTCTGGTTTTTGGGTGGGGGGTGGGGGCAAGGGAAAGCTATCACATTGTTATTCTGTTATTTTGTGCAAAACAGATTGGCCCTATCCAGGTATACTCAAGCATGTTTATTCAGTGTACACAAAAGGAATGCAACTTCCACCATCATTTTGATCACACAAAAGATGAAAAGCAGAGACTTCTCCATCCCTAGATGCTTTCTGTATAGAGATGGGCACAAAATGAATTTTTAATTCGTTTCATTATTTGTTATTCATTTCATTAGCTCATCAAAGGACAATGAAACGAAACAAAATGGAAATTTCCATTTTGTTTCATTTCATTTATCATTCCCCCATCTCTTACCTTGTCACTGCCATGCCCTGGAACTCCGGCAGCTGCCACGGGCCAGGAGGAAAAAAGCCCCGCATCGGGTCCTGCCCACGGGCCACCGGGTTCGACCTGCAGGTCAGGAGGAAAAATAAAATTAAAGCAAAACAGGCACGGAAAAGCCAGTGCCTCTCAGCTGTGGGGGGGGGAAGCCCCGCCATTGGGCACTCTTAAAAATAAAATAAATAAAAAATCAAAAAAATAAAATGAGTGCTGACCCAGCCCCAGGGGCTGCGTGGTCGGTGCTCTAAAATAATTAAAAAAACATAAAATCAAAAAATCAAAAATTAAAATGAGTGCCGACCCAGCCCCAGGGGCTACGTGTTTGGCACTCTAAAATAAAAAAAAATACATTAATTAAAAATAAATTACAAAAACCCTGGCCCTCCAGAGATTTTTACAGTGGAACAAAACACTTCTTCCCATTTCTGAGTGGTATTGGTAAGCTTTGTAAAATGCTTCTAATGTCCTTTGCCTTTGAGAAGAAAAGTTTACACCTACAAGCCTCTGCATAACACATAAATGCATACAGTGAATAAAGGACTATGAAACCCTTATTATAGAGCATATCAAATTCTTAAATAAATGAGCAGTCACTCTAATTTTGAGCAATTTGTGATTTGCGCAATTTGCTATTTGTGTTGTGCAATTTTGTACAAAAATAAATTAATGGGGGGGTGACTGCATTCTCCCTGATAAAATCTTTTTCTCACCAATATGAAAACTCGAATGAAACCTCTGAGAAATCCCTTACTAACTTTCATGAAAACGAGATTACAGCATTTATTTATAATTCTTGTGAGGACAGATGATTGATATCTCTATTGAATGGAAGCATCCTCCTCAGTTTGACCTAACTATAGCTACTAGATTGGAGCACTGCCTTCAGACGTATGTATACAAATGGGTCAAATCAAAGATATTTCTGCAATTCAAAAACAACTACAGGGCAGAGTAAGAAATTGCTGTACATCCACCACCACCACCCCAGGCAGATTAACATCACAACATATCATTCATATGCCATTTGCCATTTGTAGTGTTAGAAAAGATGGTTGACTATTGAAACTGAGAAAGGGAAGCTCAAAATTGCTACAGCAAAAGTAGACAAAGGGGAAGGCAAGTGACAGCTGGATTACACAATAAAGCCCAATATCTTCCTAGGACACTTAAACCACTGAGGTGTTAGGGAAGGCTCAGACTGAAGGTGTGGTATGTAATGTATATTCATTTGTATCTCTGCCAGCCATTTTTGAATCTCTGTATAGAAAGCATTTTTGAATTATAGTACATTCTTCATTCTGCTAGCTTCATTCGCGTACTAAACTAGTTAAATATTATTACACTACTAGAAATGACCATGTGTGTGATTCTAGGAGGGCTTTCAATAGAAAAAAATGATACATTTAGGGTTCAGCATATCCACCAGGTCATAGCTCTTTGTGCTTCCTCCTTGCAAGACTCTTTCTTGCATGTGTGTGTGTGTGTGTGTGTGTGTGTGTGTGTGTGTGTGTGTGTGTGTGTGTGTGTGTGTGTGTGTGTGTGTGTGTGTGTGTGTGTGTGTGTGTGTTCAAAGCAGAAATATGGAAATACATAGATTATATCACAAACTTTGAAATGGATTTAGTCATAATATCTCTAAAATGATAAAGCTGGGTCAATCTTAAGCCATTGTCCTTTAATTTGAGACAGAGCAGGACAGAGGGAAGCCTTAATACCTCTTGTGTGCAGAAAATCTCACTGCAATAGAAATAGGGAGGATGGACTTACCTCCTAGTGATGTAAATACTATTCTCTCTTTATCACTATTCTGGCCTTCAATTTCCACTATTCACAGTTTCATTTCCTCACTACCCCACTAAACCTATTCTAGGGTGATGGCTCCAATTAGGTTTTGAAGTCCCATGATGTTAACACAGGAGATACAGCATTTAAATGGCAAGAAGAAGGGGGAAACCCACAGAGAAACAAAAGGACAAGGATGAAAGGAAAAGCAACCTTATCTTAACTCTAATCACTCAAAGCCCAGGCAAGAACAGAAGCAACCAGTGGGGTCACACATACAGTAAATGTTATGCTAAATTAAGTCCAAGTGAAACTTAATTGAAACAAGCCAATGTTGGACCCATCCTGGTCTAGCTAGTCCAAAACCTAAACTGATAAAATTTGGTGTTCAATGCAATAAAAAAGTTTTGGTGACATCTTGTGAAGTCATTCCATTCAGGTGAGGAGGCAAAGCTGTCATTCAATAAACTTCCATTCCTGTTGTATCACTTAAGCATCTTCAATACAATGTATTAGAACATAAGAACAGCCTGGCTGGAACAGGCCACAGCCCTTCCAGTCCAGCAATCTGTCTCACACAATGGCTTACCATTTGCTCCAGGGCATTCCCATGCATATGTCTTCACCTGCTTATGATCCGCTGCATATAACATTGAGAGATATCCTGCCTCTCTCTC
Source organism: Phrynocephalus forsythii (assembly GCA_029282475.1). Lineage (NCBI taxonomy): Eukaryota > Metazoa > Chordata > Lepidosauria > Squamata > Agamidae > Phrynocephalus > Phrynocephalus forsythii. Next base: position 8,317,366 of record JAPFRF010000007.1, on the reverse strand, counting down.
CAACCCAGAGGTTGTCCTTAGGCATCCATAATGATAGGATAGCCATTGATACCCTTGTTCTCCATGAACTTGTCTAATCCTTTCTTGAAGCTGTCAAGGCTGACAGCTGTCATCACTTCTTCTCTCCAGGGAGTTCCATAGACCAGTGATCCTCTGGGTGAAAAAGTACTTTCTCTTATTTGTTCGAGATATAGCACCCAAAAGTTTCATGGAGTGCCCCCTAGTTGTAGTGTTGTGCAATAGGGAAAACAGTTTTTTCCTTTACTTTGTCCACACCATGTATGATTTTATAAACTTCAATCAGGTCACCCCTTAGGCACCATTGTTCAAGAGTGAAGATTCCCAGCTTTTGCAGCCTCAGATGGTAAGGAAGGTGTTCCAGTCCCATAAACATTCTGGTTGCCCTCCTCTGCACTTTTTCCCATTTCCATAAAATCCTTCTGGAGGTATGGTGACCAGACCTGTACACAATACTCCAGATGTGGCCTCACCATAGATTTATAAAGAGGCAAAATGACACTTGCTGATGTATTTTCTATACCCTTCCTAATGATTCCTAGCATTGAGTTTGCCTTTTTCACTGCTGCAGCACACAGGGTTGACACCTTCATTGAGCTGTCCACCAGGACACCAAGGTCCTTTTCCTGGCTTGTTGCAAAGAGTTCTGGCCCCATCAGATTATAAATGTAATTGGGGCTTTTTGTCCCAAAGTGCATCATTTTGCACTTACTATGTTGAAAGTCATTTGCCACTGGTTTGCCCACTCCCCCAGTGTCAAGAGATCCCCCTGGAGCTCCTCACAATCTATCTCTGTTTTTACTACCCTATATAATTTAGTGTTGTCAGCAAATTTGGCTACCTTGCTATTTACTCCTATTTCTAGATCATTTATGAAGAGGCTGAAAACCAGGGGTCCCAGTACTGAAGCTTGGGGGTACCCCACTCTTTGCCTCCCTCCACTTAGAGATGTGTACATTTATGTTTCCTGTCCCTTAGCCAGTTGCTGATCCAGGACAACACCTGTTGCTTTCTTCCATGACTGGCAAGTTTATTCAAGACCCTTTGATGCGGGACCTTGTCAAAAGCCTTCTGAAAGTCCAGATAAACAATGTCAACTGGATCTCCCTTATCCACATGCTTGTTGACACTCTCAAATAATTCCAACAAATTCCTGACTTTTGCAAGGGCAAATCTGAAACCCTCCTCTCGACACTATCACCTCATCCATGCATTGAGGCTTCTGAGTTCCGCCTGCTTGGCAGGTCCTGCATGAGAAACAGGCAGCTCTTCTGAAAATGCTACCTTGGAAGTCCGGAACTTCAGTCTACTTCGTAACAACCTGAAGGCAGACCACTCCCAGGTCTGACCACTTTGCCTTCCCAACATCATTTGTACCAACGTGTGCCATGACCACTGGCTACATCCCAGTTCTCTCTAACAAACTATCTAGATTTCTCATGATGTCTCCAACCTTTTGCACCTGGCAGGCAAGTCACCATATGGTTATTGTGTGCATCACAAATCCATCCCCCTGTATTTCTAATAATTGCATCACCTAGTACAAGGAGCCTCTCTCCTGCAGCCTGTTCATCTACATGCACCTCATCAACTAAAGGAGAGGTCTTCAGTTTGCTCCTGTTGTTTGTCTACCTGTATCTCATCAAGTGTGATGAGGAAGAGATCCTGTTCTGTGCATTCCTCATGAGGTCTGATGAAGGAAAGAGCCTCAAATTGATTCTGCCATTTCAGACTCTCAGACCAATCCCCTACCCTTCTACTACCTCAAGTCACATTCCTCCATGCATCTACCTCCTGAGTTGGTGAAGTGACATCTTCCTCAGAACTGTGCCCTGTCTCTTCTTTGTCTAGGATAGTCTGCTCTGCTCTGTCCAAAAACAGCTCAAGCTCCTTAATTTGTTGCTGGTTAGATATGCGGGCATCTATTTGCTTGACCTCTTCTAGTAGAGCAGCCAGCTTGCACTTGCTGCAAGTGTAATTCTCCATGTGCTTTGGCAAAATGACAAACATGGCACAAGTGCTCCCTCTGACTCCATTTTAACAAGTGCAGTATTCTGGGCCTCACAAATTTTACACTTTTACTACCTTTCTATTGACTAAGAATATTTTCTTCTTGTTTATATGGCCTCTAAAGCAGCCCAGTTACAGCTGCATACACCCCAGAAATTTGCCAGCACTCACTTCTTTCTGTTTGTTTGTCTCTCTCAGCAGCAGCTCTGCTTGGGAACACACCCAGGCTCAAAATGACTGGGGCTGACCTTGCTCAGGGGAAAAGGATTAGTCTTGCTCCACCCACCTGCTCAAAGAAAGGATTAGTCTGGATCCACCCCCTGCTTCCTTTGTTTGAGGAAGCTTCTAGCTGCTTCCTTTGTTTGAATGCAGGTGGCTCTTTGCAGTTTAAATTAGCAGAGGCCTCTAAAGCAGCTCTAGTCCAACTGCAAACACTCCAGAAACTTACCAGCACTCACTTCTTTCTGTTTGTTTGTCTCTCTCAGCAACAGCTCTGCTTGGGAACACACCCAGACACAAAATTATGGAACCTTTCTGTTCATCTCTCTAATTTCTCTTTTCCTTCTTCTGCTTATCTTGAAATATTTGTAAGCCTCCAAATCCCAAAATTTTCTGCATTACTTCAGAGCCAACCCAATCCATTCTGGAACCAAAGCAGGGCTATGCAATGCATTGTGGCCCACTTCTAGGATCAGTCTGTGTAGCCCTAATTTGCCTTGGAATTTGGGGTTTCAGTAGAATTATGTGCACAACCCTAATCTAAAATATTATGTGATCTTACTTGGTCTCTTTATTTCTTACTAAAGATGGGCACAAAATGAAAAATGATATGTTGTTTCACTGTTTTGTTACATAACAAATTGTTTCATTATGAAACAAAAAGGAACGTGTTTTGTGACAAAATGAAATGAACCACCATTTTTGACTGTAGAAGTGGACTGATTCATCCCAGAGGCACCAAATTTGGATGTTAGCTTCATTTGACTCTTCCCTTTAAGTCCTCCTAATTTGGAGAGGTTCGGGGTTCAGGGGGCTGAGTTATTAAACTCCCAAGTGGGAGTTCTTTTTTCCCCATGGAAAAAGAAGAAGAAAAGTGTCCTTTTAAACTCAGGCCTCATCATTCCCTCTGTGCTGTGGAATGTGAAGGAGGGGGGATTTGAGGTGAGTGCTGATAGGTTTTGCTACCCCAGTTTCATTCTATGAAAGAGCATTAGAAAATTTAGGGCCCTGAGCCTGTGTTTCCTACTTCTAGTGAAAGGCAAGCAAAAATAGAACGGAATGGAATCATTTCGGCCCTCACCTCACCCCTCCTTCACATTCAACAGCACAGAGGAGAAGGAAGGAAGCTACCCATCAAATTTGATACTTCAAGGACCCAGGGGAGACATTACATTTTGTTTTATTTTTTAAAATTTTGTTAATAATGAAATGAATCTAAATGAAAGGAAAAATGAAATGAAACAAAACAAAATGCTATATTTTCATTTCATGCCCATCTCTATTTCTAACTAATATCATGCATTATTATAGCTGCATATTCATTATTGTGAAATAGGTTCTTAAAAAGAGAAAGGAAACAATTCAGAATAAAAAGAAACCTTTTTCTTGTATACAGCAACTGCATTTTGGACTAGAGACACTGATGTTAAAAACCTATCTTGGGATGGGATGAGGGTGGGAAAGAAATTTCAATAAGAAATCCACAATGCTTTCTTTTCTTTTCTTTTATTCTTGCTATAGATAAATCACTGTGAAAAAAATAACTTGATGAATATCATCACTTTGGGGGTGATTGTATGGGCTCTGCTAGTTTCATTTAATGAAATTATTTTTTTCTAAAATCAGTGTTTTAAAGAGAAACTTTGGTGAAAGGTGCAGGTTTTAGATATAGATATACATATAGATATAGATATAAAAGACCATATATATATATATATATATATGGTATCTCCCCCCACCCCTTACTTCTACATACTCGGGTTTCTTCTTAAAGAATGCTTTCTGGGTCAGGCTTGAGTTTCCAAAGTCTCTCTCTATATTTTTCTACTTTCTTTCCAATGAACAGTAAAGTTATTCATCATCATCTGAATTGCTCATTATTCACATCCTAAAACTGCTCCCATCTTTCCCCCAACATCTCCAAGAATCCCCCAGGGGGCATGGATACACTGCCTGGGGAATTCTAGGAATCATTATCGAAAAAGTAACTTTTATGAGTCCTATTAGTATTTATTCCTGCTTAAAGTGAAAACAGTTGACTTTGCTAGAAGTATGGAACTAAGTTCCCAGAACAAGACTGCAATTCTTAGAGGGGGAAAAGTGAGAACACTCAGAAAAGAGAGCTTGGAGTACCAATCCCAGATTCTCTCAGCTACACTGACTGGATAGCATTGTAATCCAAAATGTAAGTTTTGGCTCTAATGAGGAAACTAAATCTCCCTATATGCCTAATTAGGATTTCTATTCAGCGTCCTAGTGAGAGTAACAACCATAGTAGTGGGTGCTCAACTTTCCTGTGAACTTGATTCCTTGAACTGGAAAAATATTGATATTGAAAAGCTATTCACCATCGCTCATATGGCAGTGAGTCCTGAACCAAACCTAGTATACTGTGAAAGCTTAGTTTACTTCTCACAAAACTTAATATGGGTGTGTTTATCAGCCATATTATTTAGAGATAACATGAAACCTTATCTTCCTACTATCTTTCCCCAAAAAGTCAACACATTCACATCGAGAGAGAGAGAGAAAGAAAGAGAGAGATAATGAGAAATACATTATACTATTCATTCTGATGTGTTAGAGTGCAGAAATCTACTGGATAAGTAAGTCGGTGTTTCTAATTAAAACTTTACTCCATACAGAAGTGAAATTTGTTGTTCAGCCTTTCATGTTATTTCCTGACAGTTGGCAGATAACTTCAGAGGCGAGGTTGAACTGTCAAAATAATTTATATATATTAAATGTCAACACAACTCAGGAGGAAGATAAAAATTTCCTTCCAGTGTGACATTTATATGCCGACTATTAATTCAAATATGCAGAGGTAGCAAGACATCTTTGCAAAAAGTAGTCACACTGCATATTTCTAAACATGATGTCCCATTTATGTTCAAAATGATGTGGACCTGAATCAATTAGGAGAAACAAGTGAGTTCCGATAAGTATTTTTAAAGAGCTGGTGGAGTTGCCTAGTAACCTGATACTGTTATTTCATTTCCCAAAGGGCTGTAAAGCTGTCAGCACTGGTAACGGAGGAACTCCTGAGATGAATAAATCCTCATGTGCTTTATCAAAGAACATGGGTAATATCAGAAGACAGACCCTCCTGCCAGACATTGGATATATACACTATATATATAACTAGTCAATAAGGAGATTCACAAATTCACAAAGAATATTGTACTTGAGTATGTCCAGCCCATTTCATCAAATTACAGCACACTGGAAGAAAATCCATCCAAACTTCTTAATAGAAGGGAACTTCAACTCTTTAAAAAGCCCCACAGTATTAGCTGCTATCTGCTTCATTCTACATTGGCATATGTAAACTGTATTTCTAAAAATAGATGTGTGTGTTTTGAACGCCTCTGGTGAGTCTCTAGGATAAGCCTAGACCCCTGGCTGTGCTGTCTTGACAAAGCTGACAAGTACTTGTTTTACATTCAGAAATAAAATCTTGGGTAATACTTGAAGTAGAGTCACATGGCCCCTTATGGAAACTTAGGTGTTTCCCTTGTAAGAGTGTCTCATGGGTTTGTTCTGAAGGTCTTTGGTCATGCCATTGTTGACAAAATCATGCAAGTCATCCTGCCATATTGGAATAAGCAACAATGAGAATGAAGGGGGGAGTGATTATGTTGAAAGTAGAACTACAGCATGATGAATATTAAAAGAAACTGGCAAGTACTATCTATAAAAGAAAAAAAAAAAATAGGATTAATTTTAGCTCATTCTTCTACGTTGTTCTATACACTAGAGATGGGCACAACTCAAAAAAAAGGTGTTTCGTTTGTCGTTTGTCATTTAGGGGGTCTGTTTCGGTTCGTTTTCATTTTTCGTGAATTTTTTGCAAAAAAATTGTTTTTATTTCATTACGTAACGAAACAAAAAACGAAAATGAAAATGAAAAATTGCTGTTTCGTTAGCATTCATTACAGTTCAATGTATTTGCCGCAACGAAAACGAAACACATGACAAAATTTCTGTTTTGTTTTGTTTCATTTCATTTTGGAGACAAAATTTGTTTTTCATTTCGTTACGTAATGAAACAAAAATGAAAACGAAAACGAAAAATTGCTCGTTTCGTGCCCATCTTTACTATACACACTGAAGTTGTACAACAACAGAAATGTCTCAAAAACTTTTCTCAACACTCAAGTCTCAACACTGTAAGCTAGTGTTGGCCAAAAAAATCACAAAAAGACATCCATCTACCCTCAGTTTTCAATAAAGGGTGCTTTTACACGACCCCTAAAATCTGAGGCAAAGGGCTCCCAGATTGTTGTTGTTCAGTCATTCAGTTGTGTCCGACTCTTCGTGACCCCATGGACCAGACCTCGCCAGGCCTTCCTATCCTCCACTGCCTCCCAGAGTTTTGTCAAATCCATATTGGTTGAATTGATGACACCGTCCAACCATCTCATTCTCTGCCATCCTCTTTTCCTTTTGCCTTCAATCTTTCCCAACATCAGAGACTTTTCCAAGGAGTCCTCTCTCCTCATGAGGTGACCAAAGTACTGGAGCCTCAGCTTCAAAATCTGTCCTTCCAGTGAACATTCGGGGTTGATTTCTTTCAGGATGGATAGGTTTGATCTCCTTGCAGTCCAGGGGACTCTCAAGACTCTCCTCCAGCACCACAGCTCAAAAGCATCAATTCTGCGGCGATCAGCCTTCTTTATAGTCCAGCTTTCACTTCCATACATCACTACTGGAAAAACCATAGCTTTGACTATCTGGACCTTAGTTGGCAAAGTGATGTCTCTGCTCTTTAGGAGATGCTATCTAGGTTTGCCATTGCTTTCCTCCCAAGAAGCAGGCGTCTTTTTATTTTGTTGCTGCAGTCGCCATCTGCAGTGATCAAGGAGCCTCAAAAATAAACTCTGTCATTGCCTCCACTTCTTCCCCTTCTATTTGCCAGTAGGTGATGGGACCAGTGGCCATGATCTTAGTTTTTTTGATGTTGAGCTTCAGACCATTTTTTCACTCTCCTCTTTCACTCTCATTAAGAGGTACTTTAATTCCTCCTCACTTTCTGCTATCAGAGTATTATTATCTGTGTATTTGAGGTTGTTGATATTTCTTCCGGCAATCTTAATTTCGGCTTGTGATTCATCTAGACCTGACTTTCGCATGACGTACTCTGCATATAAGTTAAATAGGCAAGGTGACAGTATACAGCCTTGTCATACTCCTTTCCCAATTTTAAACCAGTCAGTTGTTCCATATCCAGTTCTGACAGTTGCTGCTTGTCCCACATATAGATTTCTTAGGAGACAGATAAGGTGGTCAGGCACTCCCATTCCTTTAAGGACTTGCCATAGTTTGTTGTGGTCCACACAGTCAAAGGCTTTGGCATAGTCGATGAAGCAGAAGTAGATGTTTTTCTGGAACTATCTGGCTTTCTCCATAATCCAGCGCATGTTGGCAATTTGATCTCTAGTTCCTCTGCACCTTTGAAATCCAGCTTGTACTTCTGGAAGTTCTCTTTCCACATACTGCTGAAGCCTGCCTTGTAGAATTTTGAGCATAACCTTGCTAGCATGTGAAATGAGTGCAATTGTGTGATAGATGGAGCATTCTTTGGCATTTCCTTTCTTTGGGATTGGGATGTAGACTGATCTTTTCCAGTCCTCTGGCCACTGCTGGGTTTTCCAAATTTGCTGGCATATCGTATGCAGCACCTTTACAGCATCCTCTTTTAAGATTTTAAAGAGTTCAATTGGAATGCCGTCATCTCCACTGGCCTTGTTGTTTGCAATGCTTTCTAAGGCCCACTTGACTTCACTTTCCAGGATGTCTGGCTCCAGGTCAGCAACTACGCTATCTTGGTTATCAGGGATATCCAGATCTTTCTGATATAATTCTTCTGTATATTCTTGCCATCTCTTCTTGATCTCTTCTGCTTCAGTTAGGTCCCTACCATTTTTGTCCTTTATCATATCCATCTTTGCACGAAATGCCCCTTTAATATCTCCAATTTTCTTGAATAGATCCCTGGTTTTTCCTTTTCTGTTGTTTTCCTCTATTTCTTTGCACTGTTCATTCAAGAAGGCCGCCCTGTCTCTCCTTGCTGTTCTTTGGAAGTCTGCATTCAATTTTCTGTATCTTTCCTTTTCTCCCTTGCATTTTGCGTCCCTTCTCTCCTCCGCTATTTGTAGGGCCTCATTGGACAACCACTTTGCTTTCTTGCATTTTCTTTTTTTTGGAATAGTTTTCATTGCAGCCTCCTGTAAAATTTATCAAGCCTCCATCCCACATGCGGAGCTTAAAATTGTTTTCCCACCAGCTCCGGACTTTAAACAAAATAAAGTACGACCACGCCCACCTCAGCGCATCCCAGCACATTTTCCAAGTACCTGTTCTCCGAAGGTGAAAAAATTCTGATACGGATGTAAAGCAGTGAGTGCTGGGTTCTCCTCGCCTTGTGTTTGTTTGGGGGGTTTTTTGCCCCTGCCCCTTTAAGAGACTGAAAGAGACTGGAATGGTTCCCGGAGCAGCTCGACGGCAGAGCGGAGGTGAGCCTGCATTCTTTTCTCCCTTTTATTCTCCCTCCCCTCATGCAGACAGGAGCAAGGAAGTGCGGAGGGGTGGGAACACAGGAAGAGCGACAAACCCCCCAAGATCTCTGGTCCGAATTAAAGTTGCCAGCAGATCTTAGGGAAAATGTAAAAGTGCCCAAAGTCATCACCATAGTCACACAGAGCTGACGTTACAGGGGCTTTTTGCTCACCCACCTAGAACATGGTGAGTGCAAGAACATGTACTGTGCTGGCTTGGAAGAGGCCAAGGCCAAGGCAAGCCTTCAAAAAGACACCCTGCCTCTGCCTTCACCTCTCTCCAGAGATGTACAGTGCACCTACCCACCTTCAGGGGCTAGGTAGAAATCTTTGGCCTGACACACCTGACTTCCATTGAAAAAAATGTTAGTAGGAGGTTTCTTACCTACTTTGTTTTGACATCTCACAGGGATTGGAGGCCTGGTTAGGGGTGGACCTTTTTATATAGGTAGTGCTGATGGGAAGGTGTTCAGGTGAGTTTCCAAGGGAGAAGCCAGGTGGGTGTTAGCCTTTCCCACCCCCCTGCATTGCAGACCCTCCCCCCCCACACAGGTTGCAGTTCACCTTGGTTCATAAGGTTCAAGTGGACAGAGGCCTGTGGGGAAACCCCAATACTTGACCAGCTGAAATTAGGCCAAGTACAAAGGGCAGTATGACATTGGGACAGAGAATTAACTCACAGAAGGTTAGGAATGACCCTTATTTCCAGATCAGAATTCTGCACAACAGTACACTCCTCCTAGTTTATATCCATAACCTGTGTCTTGCCCTTTTAATCCTAGCAGGCTGGGCAATGTGTTTTTCCAATTTAAGTTCAACAAATGTTTGCTGAAACTTATAAGTGTTCTGCTGGATCTAAGGTCCAACAGAATATATTAATGGTGTTCAAAGGATATATCAAGTGTTCCTTCTCTCCTATAGAAGAGTTATTTAAAAATAGGCAACAAAAGGCTGAGTCAATCAAATTGAGAATTCATGATGAAAAGAAAAAAAACCATGTTAGGAAAAAGAAAAACTACAGAATCAGAAGGGTAAAAGGTGTACAGTAACCCCGCACGTATCACAGGGGTTAGGGACCTGACCCGTGATAATTGAAAATCCAAGATATGCAGATGCAGGTTGAGTTTATTTATTTATTTTTTTATTTATTTATAAATTTATATACCTCCCATCTTCTGGAGGAACTCCGGGTGGTTTACAACATTAAAAATCAAACAATAAATAACAACAATGCAACAAAAATAATGATAATACAAAAACAAAAGGTAAAATATATGAAATAAAATAGCTATACTAATATGAGGCAAAGCAAAATAGAAGAGATATCTGGCAAGGTGGCAGGGGGGGGAAAGGCCTGTTTGGGGCCTTTTGTACTTACCCCAGGCCTTGTACTGCCCTGAACGGGCTTTTGACGGCTTTCCTGGGCCATCAGAGCCCCCAAAAGTGCTTCTCACCTATCCAGGACAACACCTGCTCCTTTATTTCATGTATTGCAAGTTTATTCAAAAGCCTTTGATGTGGCACCTTGCCAAAAGCCTTCTGAAAGTACAGATAAACAATGTCAATTGGATCTCCCTTTTCCTGTATTAATGGAGGGAAGTGGGTTGGTCAATATCTTAAGAGTTGCAAGTTTGGTTAATACCTGACCAGGACATGGGTTGCACAGTGTTGGTCCTGTTATATTTGCTTGAGTTTTCCTTAATGCTTTCCCTCTTTTTCTTATAAATGTTATTTTACCTTTAAAAAGAAAAAAAGAAAAACTGCTACTATTTTGCATGCTGTCCAAATGAAAGCTTTCTCTGATCATGATGCAAACAGCATCTCAAAATAAAAAGTGTTTGGTGGTTCTTTTATTTTTAAAAATATTCTCTTTTTCAGATAAGCACAGTGTCAAGTAGGAATGGGCACGAAATGAAAAATGAAATGCTGTTTTGTTTTGTTAGCTTACAAACCAAAATGAAATGAAACAAAATGAAGCAGCGGTATTTCATTACGGACAAAACAATATGTTGTTTTTTTCTGTTTGAAATGAACCGTTTTGTTCCACTGTAAAACGGCTCCCTTACCTGCTGGGCTCACAATCCAGCCCAGATGGAGAGGGTGAGCAGGCCCTGTGGGAGGCCCTGTCATCAACACTGCTGCCGCTGCTGAAGAAGCCTGGTGCCGAAGAGCTTCCACTGTCACCAGCCAGCCAGCCCGAACAGAGAGACCTGCCACCTCCATGGCTGCTGCTGTTGCCAAAGAAGCGCACCACCAAGGAGCCGCTGCCACCACCACTACCCAGCCAACCCAACCAGAGAGGCCAAGTGATCCGGCAGGAGGCTCTGTCTCCTCTACCACTTCTGCCACCAAAGAGGCCCGCTGCCAAGCAGCTTCCACTGAATAGTGCTGACATCAGCACTCCCCTCTCAGCCCCCTGCCAGGGATACCTTACAGACAGACTCCTCCAGTAAGGGAATCCCCGGGACATTTTAGACAGCAGTGGTGGCGGAGAAGATTGTCGGAGGAGGACTCGCCACCTAGCTCAGCTCCTTTGCCTGCCTTGGTGAAGCTCCACAGCAGCGGAGGCAGGTGCAGCGGCAGCGGCAGGTGAATGAACTGAGCTAGGAGGTGAGTCCTCTTTGGACACTCTTCTCTGCTGCTGCTGCCGCCTCCCAGCTGGGAGGCAGTGGGGAATCTCATGGCAGGGGTCTGAGAGGGGAGTGCTGACATCAATGCCACCCTCTTAATGCCACCCCCCTGTCTTGGGTTTCCCTTACCTCATTTCATTTTGTTTTATTTCATAAGTAATGAAATTGTTTTGAAAATTTTTGTTACTTACAATATGAAACAAAGCACAGGGGGGATGATATGGAATGAAATAAAAATGGAAGTTACCTACCTGTAACTGTAGTTCTTCGAGATCACGTCTGTGTATTCACACTGAGGGTTCTACTGCGCCTGCGCAGTGGTCACCGGCATGTATCAAGCTTGTGGCCGTTAGGACCTCCCCTTCTCTCTGCGCATGCTCCTCCTTTCCCGCGCTAGCGTGCTCAGTTCCCCAGCTATCCGCCGCTGAAAGACAAAAAGAAAAGGTGACGGATAGAGGGGAGGAGGGTGGGATGTGTGAATACACAGACGTGATCTCGAAGAACTACAGTTACAGGTAGGTAACTTCCATTTCTTCTTCGAGACGTCTGTGTGTTCACACTGAGGGTGAGTAGCCAGCTCACTTACCGGTGGAGGGCCATCACTATAAGGAAGCAGAGAGAATGGCCCGTCCAAAGACGGCATCAGACCTGGCCCTAGTGTCCAGACGATAGTGGGAGATAAATGTGGACGGATTGGACCAGGTGGCCGCCTTACAGATGTCGCCTATGGCTACTCCCCTCAAAAAGGCCGTTGAGGATGCGACGGCCCTGGTAGAGTGTCCTTTCGGCACAGCCGGTAAGGGTGTTGAGGCCGATTCATACGCCAGTCGAATGGTGGAGGAGATCCATCTGGAGATGGTTTGGGAGCAAACGGGAACACCCGCACGAGGATTAGATGGGCGGATGAAAAGTCTTTTAGACTTCCTGATGTCTTTAGTTCTGGACAGGTAGTACAGAAGGGCTCTCCTAACATCTAAGGTGTGGAGAGATTTCTCTATGTCGGAGGATGGCATCGGGAAAAAGGTGGGTAGGACCAGAGGTTGGCTGAGGTGAAACTCTGAAGCAACCTTAGGAAGGAAGGAAATGTCCGGAAAGAGGGTAACCTTCATGGGGTGGAATTGAAGGAATGGTGGGTCAATCCGGAGGGCGGCAAGTTCTGATGCACGCCTCGCAGAAGTGATAGCCACCAGGAAGGATGTCTTCAGTGAAAGGGTATATAAAGGCACCGAAGCTAGAGGCTCGAAGGGTGGCTTAGTGAGGGACTGTAGAACAAGCGTGAGGGACCACTGAGGAACAAGAGGCCTGAGAGAGGGGCGGACATTCCGTAGGCCTCTGAGGAAGCGTTTAAGGTCTTGATGCTGGAATAACTTGGCCGCATTAGAATGTGGCGGCTGATGCGCGACGATGGCAGCAACGTAAACTCTCAGAGTGGAAATAGAGAGTCCTCTATTGGAGAGGTGGAGTAGGAATTGGAGTATGGTGTCAATGTCGGTAGGCGAGGAGGGTAAGTTGTTGCCTCTTGAGAAGTGGAGGAAGGCTTTCCACTTATAGGAATAGAGAGCCGTTGTAGATGGTCTCCGAACATTGGTCATGATGTGTTCTAGAGTAAGAGGATTCTCCAGGCCGTGAGGTGGAGAGAGTGGAGGTCTGGATGGAGAATAGACCCGTTGCTCTGCGAGATGAGGTCTGGGCGTTCCGGTAGGTGGCGGAAGTCGATCGCCATCGCTGAGAGTGTGGCAAACCAAGGTTGCCGGGGCCAAAAGGGTGTTATGAGAATCATGTCGGCCGAGTCCATGTGAGCTTTGACCACGGTCTTCTGAATTAGTGGGATTGGTGGGTATGCGTAGAGGGGATATGGGTGCCATTTGATGGCAAAGGCGTCCCCCAGGGAGTTCTGACCCTGTCCGGCCCTGGTGCAATAAAGAGGGCATTTGGCGTTGTCTGGTGTGGCGAACAGGTCGATGCAGGGTCTGCTCCATAGGCTGCAGAGTCTCTCGTAGACTTCGTCGAGGAGATTCCATTCGTGGGTGTTTGTGGAGAGTCGGCTGAGCCGATCTGCCTGTTGATTGTTCTCCGACGATATGTGGATTGCCACCGGGAAGATATTCCTTTTGGCACACCAGTTCCACAGGCGAATGGTCAGGAGAAGGAGGCTTCTGGAATGAGTGCCGCCTTGTTTGTTTATGTACCAAAGCGCTGTGGTGTTGTCCGTTGTTATTTGGACAGTCTGGTGAAGCAGCAGGGGTTCGAAGGACCGCAGTGCTTTGAAGATTCCCAGGAGTTCTAGGAAGTTTATGTGCATTGTTCTTTCTTTGCTGTTCCAGGTGCCGTGAGTGTGGAGATGGTTGCAGTGGGCTCCCCAGCCCGTCAGGCTTGCATCCGTCGTAATCGACTTGGAGATTGGAGGTGGCGTGAAGCGCCGTCCCTCGTTCAGGTGAGTTGGTGTTTGCCACCAGTGAAGGCTGCGGTGAACATCGGGCGGAATAGTGATGTTTTTGGTGGGTGGGTCGTGCAAGGGGTCGAATTGCCTGAGAAAGCACGCCTGAAGTGGACGGAGTCGGAGATGGGCATGGGTGAGTATGGACGTCGTGGAGGCCATTAGGCCGAGGAGATGTTGGATCCGTTTGGCCGGGGTTGCAGGTTTGGATTGAAGGGACTGCACTGCCTGTCGGATCTTGAGTTTGCGTTCCTCTGGGAGGAAAGCTTTCCCTTGGGTGGAGTCCAGCACTGCTCCGATGTAACTGACTATTTGTTGGGGGCGGAGCAAGGATTTGCTGTCGTTGATGTTGAAGCCCAACGAAGTGAGAGTGTGTACGGTGAATGCAATGTCTTGAGTGGCTTGTTCCCTGGAGGGTGAGACCACCAGCCAGTCGTCTAGGTAAGGGAATACTTTCACCCCTTGTAGACGTAGGAAGGCGGCGACTGGAGCTAGACATTTCGTGAACACTCGGGGCTGTTGAAAGGCCGAATGGTAGAGCCTTGAATTGATAGGTGTGACGTCCGATTTTGAATCTGAGGTACTTTCTGTACGCCTTGCGGATAGTGAGATGGAAGTAGGCGTCCTGGAGGTCGACGACTGCAAACCAGTCTCCGATGTGAAGAAGCGGAAGAATATTTTCTAAGGTGGTCATCCTGAATTTGGTGTACGTGATGAATGTGTTGAGATCCCTTAGGTCCAGAATGGGACGCAATCCACCGTCCTTTTTTGGGACAGTAAAGTATTTGGAATAGAAGCCGAAGGTGTCTGTAACGGCGACAAGTTCGATGGCTTGCTTGTCGAGGAGAGTGCTGACTTCCTCCAGTAGGGGTGGAGTTGGTGCAGTGGTTATTACTTGTCCCAAAGGAGGGATGGAGTGGAACTCTATCGCGCACCCCACCCGATGATGGTAAGGACCCAGGAATCCGATGTGATCTGACGCCACCTGTGAAGAAAGGGTTGCAGTCTGACGTCCGGAGGATGCGGGCAAGGCGGGAGTAGGCTGTCAAAGGTTCTGTTTGCCCTTGCGTTCGAAACACCTACTTGGTTGCTGAGGGCGTTGTTTCTGAGGTTGAGGTTTGTAGGATGATGAGGTGTAGGAAGGGCGAGGTCTAGGGTGCGACCTCTGTCCTGAGCCCTGGGTGGCACGTTGCCAGGACGACTGCTGTCTCCGGTAGGGCTGATGGGATTGGTATTGAGGATTAGAGATGGATTTGGCATTTTTTCTCATTTTAATGAGGTTATCTACCCCCTGATCAGTGGTAGAAGCAAATAGGCCTTCCCCATCGAAAGGGGAGTCTTCTATTCTGTTGCGGGCGTCGTCCGTAATGTTTGTAGTTCTGAGCCAAGCATGTCTGCGAAGATGGATAGAGGTAACTAGCTGCTTGGACGCCGCATCTGCAATGTTTCTGGCCGCGATAGTCTCATAGTCCACAAGGGACATAATTACTGAATGAAAAGCGAGCAGTTTAGCCTTCTGGTCTTCAGGTAAAGAGTTGATCACGGGTAGGATATCCGTGAGAAGGTGCCTAGTGTAGGCCTCCATTACGCAAAGGTAATTGGAGGTACGGAGGGAGAAAGAAGCAAGGGAGTAGTGTCGCCGGCCGATAAGGTCGAGTTTACGCCCCTCCTTGTTGCTGGGGGCAGCAGCAGACTTCCCCTTAGCTCGGTTTTGGACCGCATCAACAATTACGGAGTTGGGAAGAGGATGTTTATCGAGGAATGCGGTGCCCTCGCCGTGTGTCCTATACATGTTGTCAACTCTTCGTGACATAAGAGGTATGGAAGACGGTATCACCCAGGGTTCTTTGATGCGTTTAAGGAGAGAGGGTATAAACGCTAGTCGGAGGGGAGGCGTCTGGTTCCTGTTCAGATGTCCGAAGAACCTGCAGGACTCTGCTTCCTCATCCTGCTGAAGTTGAAGGTCCATGACCTTCGCAATTTTGTGAATTGTATGGGAGTAAAGTTTCATGTCCTCCGCCGGTGAAGGTGGTTGCGTATCAGCCACATCAGACTTTGGAGTAGGCATGTCAGCATGGGAGGTATCCGAGTAACAGGAGCAATCTTCCTCATCATAGTCTGAAAGGTCGGGTAATGCGTCGTCCATCGAGGTGGGGGAGTCAAAGTGGCGTCCCCTATGGTCGATGGTGGAGACTTGTTCGGCGTCATGCTCAGTGTGTCGTCGCTTAGGTGGAGAGCGAGGCGCTGGTGAGCGGCGTCGAGAGGTGTGGGATGTTTCCTGATTTCTAGTAGGAGAAGCAGGCACCTGAATGTATTTGTATCCTTTCCTTGGCGGAGGCAGAGTATCGACGTCGAGGAATTCAGAATGAACGTGATCACGCCGAGACGCTGAGGGGTCACGGCTCGGGAGAGGAGGTTCTCGGCGCCGGGGGGAGTCACGGTGCCGGGGTGAGTCTTTGTTTTGGGGGGAGTCTCGACGCCGAAGGGGCGAGTCTCGTTGCCCTTGCGGGGAGTCTCGGCGTCGAGTCGGAGAATCGCGACGGCGAGATGGAGAGTGTCGGCGTCGGGGCGGAGAGTCCTGGCGTTGCGGAGGAGACGGCGATGGAGTATGGCCACGACGTGGAGGTGGAGAGTCTCGACGTCGGGGTGGGGAGTCTCGACGTCGTGGAGGAGGGGA
This sequence comes from Phrynocephalus forsythii, assembly GCA_029282475.1. Taxonomy (NCBI): domain Eukaryota; kingdom Metazoa; phylum Chordata; class Lepidosauria; order Squamata; family Agamidae; genus Phrynocephalus; species Phrynocephalus forsythii. The sequence continues at coordinate 8,300,815 of JAPFRF010000007.1, read as the reverse complement.
CGTCGATCGAGTGTGGCCACGGGGAGTTGGTGAGCGGCTTGTGTGGTGGCAGCACCGGCGCCGAGGGGGACCATCGGCGTCTTGGGCATCTTGTGCCTTGGTGGTGTATCTGGCGTCTCGACGTTGAGGAGATGGGGAGTGTTCATCTCTCTGAGTTTGACGTCTGGGGAGGTCAGGGGCACGGCGATGTTCTCGTGCGACATCCTGACCTCCGTCATCGGTCCGCTGTCGGCGTCGCGGTGGAGATGTTGGTGACGCCGAGCGGCTTTTGCGACGTCGACGAAGTTCCGGCGTCGGGGACCTATGGTATTCAACTTGTTGAAGGCGGACTTTCTTGGCCTTGCTGAGTATTTTAACGGGGGCGCCGACAGACTCGTCGGCGTCCGAGGTCCCCTCGACGTCGAAAGCGGATTTTGAAGACTTAGGTTGGTGAGTCTGTCGGTCTACTTCGGCGTCAGCTATGGTGCGTTTTGAGCGACCAGAGCTATCCAAAGACTCGGCTGTTGCTGGCCGGTCATGAGAGTCCTCTCCCCAGTTGGAGGAATGGGTAGACCGAGGGGAAAGAACCGGCATTTGCGGAGGGGGGAGATCTTCCTCTGCGTGGTGCCCCAAAGCGGCAGCAATTGCCACAGAAGTTGAAAGGACTGGGCTGGTGGAAGGAGCCTTCGATTTAGGGTCCTCGCGGCGGTCCTTACGGGGGGGGGACCATCGCCTTCTTGGGCCTTGTTTTGTCCTTTGGGGCAGCCGGTGTTTGGGGAGGTAGAGGGGGGGCCTTTGTAGAGGCCTTAGTCTTCAGAGAACGGCTCGTGCTAGGAGAGGTGTTGGTGTTCGCCGGGTGGGACTCCATGGGGGCAAGAGACTGTTCCCAAAGAAAAGCACGTAGTCGTCCCTGACGGTGCTTGAGTGCTGCCCTGGTGAGTTTTTTACAGTGGGCGCACTGGTTAGTTTGGTGTCCCTCGCCCAGACAATAAAGGCACAAACTGTGTCCGTCTTTGAGAGGGATCTTGTTGGTGCAGTTGGAGCACCTCTTAAACGGGGCCCCGGAGGCCATAAAATGGCGCCCGGGTCTAGGGAGAGGGAGGGGACTCACCAACCGTCGAAGGTAGAAGAGGAGGTCCGAAACAAAAAGGGAAGAATACAAACCCCGAAAGGGGTTGGAGGTGATTCCTGAGGGAATCGGGTAGAGAAAAAGCAATAAAGGTGTCGAATATTTCCCTTTTCCGCAGGAGCTGAAGAATCGGTGACCGACCACAGCGGCGGAAAAAATGGAACTGAGCACGCTAGCGCGGGAAAGGAGGAGCATGCGCAGAGAGAAGGGGAGGTCCTAACGGCCACAAGCTTGATACATGCCGGTGACCACTGCGCAGGCGCAGTAGAACCCTCAGTGTGAACACACAGACGTCTCGAAGAAGAACTCAATTTTTCCATGTTGTGCCCATCCCTTATGTCAAGTAATGACTTTTATGTATTAATATGCATCAGGTATTAGTCTACAAATTAAAATTCAGTATCACCTCACATGAGTACACATACAATGTTTTTGATGGGCTCAGTTCATTCTTTGACCTTCCTTTTACCAAGGGTGCAGTCTTCAGATGTAGCAATATCAAATGATGCACACTTTAGAATTCCTCACATCCCAAATCTGCAGTCATTCTTTCTCACAGAATTTTTTTAGCTTTCTTAGCTATTTTAGTATGGATGCTGACACCAGTACGAAGTATATATCACTCCATTAACTCTTGTAGCACATTACTGCCATTACAAGTGCATTTTGAGTTTCTGTTTCTGTTATAAAACTCACTTCCTTTCTTCAACTTGGTTTGTTTTCCAAATATCTCATAGAATGGCATTAAATATTCCAAAGGGCCTACCCATCACCATTGTGTGGAATCTACATGAAGCTGTACTGACCTTAAGCTCTGAGCCTTCCCTATAGACATACATACTCCCTCAGTTAATACCAAAGCTTGGGATGTGTTATTTAAAAAGTAATTAAGTTCTAAGAATATAAAAAATAGAAGGTAACCACTATAATTTACATCTCCCTCAATTCTGTTTCTTAAAAACAACTGAATTGGTGAACTAGATATTGTGGCAGTCCTCTCCTCTTCACTGGACCACTGCAGCACAGCAAAAGAGCAGTAGAGAATGCATCTGATTTTGAAATAGGTGAAGATAATTCTTAAACAAATAATCCAGTACTCCATATTCCACAGTGAAGAAAATAGCAGTATAGCATGGTGAATGTTGGCCATTGTGAGTTACTTTATGCCTTTTGGTAGGTCACAGCTGTTTGCATTCAACAAGTCAAGCATTCTCAGCAGACAGTTTAAAAAGCATTTCTTTTTGGCATTCTCCTGTCTCAATAGCCATAATAGCCTTTTTCTGGTAGCTGGAGTTCTCTGTCAGCTCTCAGTATGTCAACCAATGCTGTCTATGTGAACTGCCACCAATATGTTGATTGACGGTTTGTGTGAGCAAAAAGAGACTTATACATGTTTACATAATGAGTTTAGAGACAGCAGGTCCCATTCATTCTTATATGATGTCCCTCCAATCAGCCTCTTGAGGAACTCAAAGAAACAAAAAGCTGACCTTTTTATATCATAAATTTACATGTTTATAGACATACAATTATTGTATTGATTAACTATGGCAAATTTGAGGGACATAGAAAATGGCAGCAATTGGAAGTTCATAGAAATTTTTATTTATTTATTTATTTATTTATTTATTTATTTATTTATTTATTATATAATATTTATTATTTATTTTTAATATAATTATTTATTCAAATTAACAACCGTGTGTGTGTTGTGTCGTTACAGTTGTGACCGACTCTTCGTGACTCCATGTCCATGGAGTTTTCTTGGCAGGAATACTGGAGTGGTTTACCAGTTCCTACTCCAGGCGCCTACAGCACCTGGTATTCCCTGGTGGTCACCCATCCAAGTACTAACCAGGGCCGACCCTGCTTAGCTTCCGAAATCGGGCGAGATTGGATGCGCTTAGGGTACCTAGGCAGCTCTTAAGGTATCTAGGCACAATATAGTACATTATTTTCCTTATAATTTCTGCTAGTAGAATTTATAACAGTTTATAACAACCCATTGTGTAACCCATTTTCCATCTTGCTTAATCTATCGCTAGTTTCAGTATCTGAGTTTAACAGTGGGTGCCATATTTCCATCAAGCGGTCCTGTTTAATTTCCCCTCTATACAATCTAACCCGATGTCAATTTTTCCATTACTACCACTGCCGATACTTTGGTCCTATATTTTCCCATATTTAATTTTTTTTTGCTGATTTCCAGAATTGGGGTATTTCATTCCTAGCTACCCCTATGACGGTTGCCACCATTTCTTTATTTAATAGTTTTTCATTCTCTCTGGTAAAAAGTGAAAACAATAATAGCATTTCATTTGGGATTATTTTCTGTTTTGTTATTTTTTCCAGTCAACTAATCACTTCAAACCAGAATCTCTGGACTTTGGAAGTTCATAGAAATGAACTCCAATAAGAATTTCCTTGATCTTTGAAAAGTTAATGATAGTGCTGAGTAAATAAACACATGCAGTAGTATTATTGGCCATAAATTTGATTCCTCTTCCAAAAATGCAAACAAACAAAAATAAAAAGTCCATTAGTATCTACTTCAAAGATATTGTTCATAACTCTGTGTCCTGTCTGGTAGGCTACTTTTGCATATCACTTTTGAGAATTACTGACATAGCGCTGATTTTCAGTCTGTCACATGTCAAATGATCAAGGACATAGTTGTACTTGGAGTGAAGAGGAATCTTATGAGACCTTAGAGCTCATGCCTCCTGGGTGCTTTTTTCAGGTTAGATGACTGCAATATAACACTAAAGCTAGATGGAAGATTTATCACATCTGAAAGTTCAGTAAATTTGTCTTCTTGAATGGGGGTGGGACTGTACTTATCAGAGACACATATTATTAGGGACCAATTGACAAGATTCCTCTAATGATGTCATAGTTACTTATATCTCCAAGCCCTCTTGCAACACCAACAGCATTGTAAAACTTAGAATCATAGAATCATAGAATCATAGAGTTGGAAGAGACCTCAAGCGCCATCCAGTCCAACCCCCTGCCATGCAGGAGCCCCCATCACAGTATTTCCGACAGATGGCCATCCAGCCTCTGCTTAAAAACCTCCAAAGAAGGAGACTCCACCACCCTTTGTGGCAACATATTCCACTTCCGAACAGCTCTGTCATGAAGTTCTTCCTAATGTTCAAATGGAATCTCTTTTCCTGTAGTTTGAAACCATTGCCCCGAGTCCTAGTCTCTGAAGCCATGGAAAACAAACCTGTTTCCTCTTCAATATGACATCCTTTCAAATATTTAAACATAGCTATCATATCCCCCTCAGCCTTCTTTTTGAAAGGCTAAACATCCCCAGTTCCCTAAGCCGTTCCTCATAAGACATTTCCTCCAGATCCTCAACCATCCTGGTCCCCCTCTTCTGCACCCGCTTGAGGTTGTCAACATCCTTTTTAAATTGTGGTGCACAGAACTGGACACAGTACTCCAGGTGGGGTCTGACCAGAGCAGAATAGAGTGGTACTATCACTTCCCTTGATCTAGACACTATGCTTCTGTTGATGCAACCAAGAATTGCATTGGCTTTCCTAGCCGCTGCATCACACTGCTGACTCATATTCAGTTTGTGGTCCACCAAGACTCCTTTCACAGATACTATTTTCCAGCCAGGTATCTCCCATCCCATATCTGTGCAATTCATTCTTTTTACCTATGTAGCACCCTACATTTCCCTCTGTTGAAATCCATTCCATTAGCTTTGGCCCAACACTCTAATCTGTCAAGGTCTTTTTGGATTTTCATCCTATCCTCTATGGCGTTAGCAACCCCTCCCAATTTGGTATCATCTGCAAATTTAATTAGCATACTCTCTATTCCTTCCTCCAACTCATTAATAAAGATATTGAAGAGCACTGGACCCAGAACAGAACCCTAGGGCACCCAAGAAAGTGGAACCTTGCCAAGAAAGTGGTTCATAAGTTATAAAGTAAAAAAAAGTATTTCCACTTGGAAACATTGTTGAACCCATCATGAAGAGCAACAGTGCAGTCTGCAGGGATCATCTTAACTAGAGAATGAGAACTGGGTTTCCTGGAACTAGGTTAGAGTCTGGAGTCATAGTCTCACATCAGATGATATGGCATAATATTTACAATTTTTACAAATAAATTTATTGATTAGTCCTATGACCATATCAACCAATAACAACACAGAATATAAAATACATCGAAATACATGCAACACCATCCAATAGGGTACCCTACAATACAGATTCAGAATATTCAGTGGTCATATATGTAGATCTCCTTTGCAGGATACTCCAATTTGTTCGATATTGCGTTCTTAAAGCTGCAGCTTTAGTTACAAACTTGGCAAGAACAATGTACACATTAGAGCCCGAAAGAAGATAAGACAATCTGTGAATTGGGTCCCTATGGACTGTTCTTTCTAAAAAAGGGGATAGATATTCAAGCCTGATGGGTGCATATAATTGGCAGTCAAAGAGAATATGAGAAATGTTTTCAACAGAAGGGGATCCACAAATACAGGTTCTCTCCTGATAAGGGAGGTGGTGAAAATGCCCATATTTGACCATGGAATCCAGCAGTTCAAATCTGGCTCTAGTAAAGGCCCTTCTTAATACTTGAGGTAAGGGCATTGAAATGTATTTTTCAGGCAGAAAGGTAATTTTATTCTTAGCCAACCAGCTTAGAGATCTATTTTTAGATAATAATTCCAGGTCTAATTGTGCACTAATATCTAGGACTCGCTGTTTGAAAATATCTCTTGCCTGTGGAGCTATTGAAAGCAAATACTGAATAGAAAACCCATGGTGTGTAAAGTTTCATGAAGACGGCTAATCCACGAATTAGTTAGTGCCATGTTTGTTTGTTCCATTAAACATATTTTGGGTAGACTATTAGTATCCATAAAAAGGATTTTCAGCCAGTAATTGAAAACTTTGATAATTAGGTTACTTTGTAGGGAATGCATGCCTAGCTCTGCTCTAACAGCAGGAGCTGATGTGTTCTTATCAGTTCCCAATATACTTCTTAGAAAACTGGTCTGATTTTGTTCAAGAATGGTGGCTTTGTTTAGACCCCACAGTTCAGCTCCGTAGGTCAACATTGGGACTATTTTAGCCTTAAACACCTTCAGTATGGGGATCAAAGAACCTGGGTGGTTGTAACTTAATAACTTGTACAATCTTTTAGTACCTAAACTAGACCGAACTTCTTTTATAATGGTTAAACCATGTGCCTGTGTTGGTAAAAACCACTCCAAGGTAGTTAAAGGAAGGTACTTGTTCTATGGGTTCCCCATTTATCCACCAATTATATTTCACACTCCTCTTGCAAAACACCATCACTTTAGACTTGCTTTTGTTTATGGTTAAGGAATTTTGGACACAGTATGTATACAATCTTTGAGAAGTCTTCTTAGGCCTATTTGGGTAAGGGCCATTAGAACCATATCATCTGCATACAATAAAATATTAATAAATTGCAGTACCTTTGGCATATGGGAATCAGCATCATGCAGAAAACCAGGTAGGTCATTTACATATAAGTTGAAGAGCATTGGGGCCAGAATGCAGCCCTGTCTAACTCCAGTGAATGTTGGTATACTCTTTGTTAAGGAGCCATTTATTCCTGGAACTTTCAACTGCGTATTTGAGTAAAGGATCTTAAGCAGACTTAGAAGTCTAGCGTCCATAGTAGCCAATTTCCTCCACAGAATATTTCTATTTATTGAGTCAAAAGCTGCACTAAGGTCTATAAATGCTGTATACAATTTCTTGCTTTTTGATAGCTGCTTTGTAAGAATGTGATGTAGAATAAAACAGTTATCAGTTGTGGAGTGATTGGGTCTAAAACCAGCCATATGGCATAATATAGATGTCTGAACTGCAGAGATGTTTTTTCAGGAAAAATATATATTTAGCATATTCTCAAATAATGCTAAAAAGAAGATAAACAGAAAGTGTAAAAGCTGGTTAATTAAGCCATGCAACATACTTCACATTCATAATGTTCTCTAATACACATTAACTGTCCTTGAAAACGTTAAACTATTTCCCATTTCTGTTCTCGTTTTAACTAGATTGTACTTTTGACCTATGTCCTTTCACTAACTTCTCCTTTTCCCTTACTACGTGCCTTTCGTTTGCCAAATATCACACCCAAACTCTTTTAGAACTATTGCTGAGTCATGCTATTTATAGATTTTTTTCCATTTACAAATGGAGATGGGCACAAAACAGAAACACAGCATTTTGTTTTGGTTTGGTTTTGTTGCTCATTGAGTTTCGTTTCATTGTGTAATTAACCAATTTTAATAGAATTTTCATAAGGAAACAAAATGAAACAAAATGGAAGCTGCTGCCACACAGATGGAAGATTTACTACATCTGATTTATCCCAGCTGGGTTTATTTGACAGGTTGAGCTGTGGGGAGGGGAGCCTCCCCATTCCCACAGCCCAACCTGTCAAAAAGCACCAGCTGGGTGGCAGTGGCGGGGGCAAGAACCAGACAGCAGAGCTGGGTTTTTTAATTTTGACAGGTCAGAATGTGGGGAGTAGGGGTGTGTGTGGTAGCAACAGGAGAACAAACCAAGCTGCACCAAATTTAAAACCCTACTTCTCTCTTGTGGTGCAGTGGTTAAATGCCTGTACTGCAGGTAAAAATGTGTTCATGACCTGGGGTTCAATCCCAGGTAGCAGGCTCATGTTTGACTCAGCCTTCCATCCTTCCGACGTTGGTAAAATGAGTACCCACCTTGCTGGAGGGGGCAATGTGTAGCCTGCATACTATAATAAAAAAAACCACTGTAAACCACCCAGAGACTACTTTAAGTGGTATTGGGTCATATATAAGCAGACCACTTTACTTTCTGCTTTTGCTTCCCATTGTGGTCACCAGCATCCAGCTGGTCTTCGACAGCCCAACCTGTCAAAAAAGACCTGCTGGGTGTGGGTGGCAGCAATGGGAGAGCAAAGCAAGCAGCACCAAATTTAAAACCCTGCTTCTCTCTCCCATTCTGGCCACCACCACTGGCACCCAGCTGCTTTTTTGTTTGACAAGTAGGGCTGTGATGAATGGGGGTAGCCCCCACTCCCCACAGCCCAACCTGTCAAAACAAAAACCAGCTGGGTGCCGGTGGCAGCAACGGAAGAGCGAAGCAAGCAGTGCCAAATTTAAAACCATGTTTCTTTCTCCCAATCTGGCCACCACCAGAAAAAGAGAGCAGAGAAGGAAAATTAACATATTGTTTCATTTCCACAGTAAAAAATGGTTTTTCATGCCATTTTGTTACATTGCGAAATGTTTTATAACCTTATGACACAATGAAACAGCATGCCATTTTTCATTTTGCGCCCATCTCTATTTACAATGATTTTATATTCATCATTTATGCTTTTAATTATAATTCACTACAACATAATAAATAGGTTATGCCCCACACAGTAAATCTGTTTCTTATCACTACATCTAACTTTTCACTGGTTGTGCAAAAGCACCAGCTCCTGATATTCTGATCATACCAGTTAGGGTTTTCTGCATTGACCTCATCCATTTTTCCCCAAACAATTCGATTTCTCTATTTGCACCCTCTACTTTGATGTGTGTGTGTGTGTGTGTGTGTGTGTGTGTGTGTGTGTGTGTGTGTGTGTGTGTGTGTGTGTGTGTGTGTGTGTGTGTGTGTGTGTGTGTTTTGTGTGTTGTGTGTGTGTGTTTTGTGTTGTCTCTTCATGACCCCATGTCCATGGAGTTTTCTTGGCAGGGATACTGGAGTGGAAACAAGCACTGAAAACTACAACAGTCTCATATCAGCCTGCTAGCATCTGAAAAGAAGGGGTTTGTCTGTCAAACTCTAGTTAGTCCTCATAGGTTTGCTACAAGATGGTTATGAAAAATCAAATGCTGGCAGTAGAATTAGTGGTAAGCAAGCCTCTAGACACAGCATACCTGTCAGTAGTTCAAACGTGCCAGTAGTACTTAATGTCCAGACAAGACAGGTGGTTTCAGACACTCTGACCTTGGCCTTTGAGCACTATGCATATGCACATGTGCCTGCACACACATGTGCATGAACATGCACACACATGCACAGACACATACACACATATGGACAGAAGATGGATATGTAAAATTGCCAAGATGACTTTTAGAGCCAAAGGAACCAATAAAAATATTTTTAAGGAGCGAGGCATCAGGGCCTGGATTTGGCTGGATTTTGCTCACCCTCAAGCTATGCCAACTTCTATTGCTCACATGTGTCATCATCTGATTTTTATTAATGCCATATTTTAATACAGAGAACCAGTGTGGTATTGTGGAAAGAGTAGTGGACTAGGATTGAAGAGACCTGGATTCAAATCCCCATTTTGTCATGGGAACTCACTGAGGAGTGACAGTAGTAAGACCTTTCCTTAAGTGTTCCACTTAAAAACTGAATTAGGGTTGTTTATATCAGATGTGACTTGAGAGCAGATAATGTAACAGCAAATTGCAATAAGAGCTGCTGCTGAATTCTTTTCTGAAAGAACATTATATTGTGTCAGTGGCTCTGTCTTGAAGTGAAAGATTTGAAGAATTTGGAAAGAAGGCATAAGAGTGGTGGATGGATGGATGGATGGATGGACGGACGGACGGATGGACGGACGGACAGACAGACTATGGTAAAAGACACCCATAAATCCCTAGGTTACCATCTTTTGATGCTATCAACATTTGCAACAGCAATGGAAATCAGGCCGGCCAAGGTTTCTGCTGATGTCATGAATTCTCCTGAAATCTCTTTCCAAGCTTTAAAAAGTCTACATCTTGTCAAGAGTCATGATGTCTATTGTACTGCTGCAACGATTAGCTTCACGTTTGTCTTTATACACAGTAGGTTTGGGACCATTTCTTGTACTTTGTGGACAATAGAATCTTACAATGTTCTTCAGTATTTGTCTAAATACTCTTCTGTTGTTCCTTTCAGTAATGTTACACTTCGTCTTTTCTTCTTTTGGTTCTCCATGGTTCTGATCATGCTACTCTCACATTTCCCTTTATACATTTTTTCCCTGGGAGCTGTTAACAAGGCTCACAGTTTCCACAGATTCTATGCTGATGTTCCTCAGATGTATTTCCCTGATCTCTTGTCCTCTGTTCAGATTTGTATGTCTAACAGTCTGTCTAAAAATCTCCTCTGGATGTCTGAGGCATCTTAAATGTAGTATGTCAAAATCCAAACTTTTTATTTCCCCCCTTAACCTACTCTTTCTTCCACATTTTTGGTCTCCATTGGCAACACTATTATCTTTCCTGTCACTCAGACACATCGCCTCAGACTCAGATTCCCCCCCCCACACACACACACACTACATTCATCATTTCCTTTGCTTCCGATATTCAGTCTGTTACTAAGCTTTGTGCAGCTTTTAATACACATTCTTTCCCTTCTGCTGCCAAAAATCTAATCTGTCTCCTCATATTATCTGTTTGATTACTGAGATCATCTTATGGAACTTTTCGGCTCATTTCTCTATTTCAGTGCTTATTGGACTTATACTGAGACTGATGCCACACCAAATGACAGTGGCACAGTGGATAAATCCTTGTACTGCAGGTAAAACTGTGCTCAAGACCTGGGGTTCAATCCCAGGTAGCAGGCTCAAGGTTCACTCAGCCTTCCATCCTTCCGAGGTCGGTAAAATGAGTACCCAGCTTGTTGGGGGGGGCAATGTGTAGCCTGCACACTGTAATTAAAATTGTAAACCGCCCAGAGACTACTTGTAGTGGTATGGGGTGGTATATAAGCAGAACACTTTGCTTTACTTTCCCTTCAAGCTGTTATCAAGTATAAAAAGTAAGGATTTGTATGTCTGTGTGTGTGTGCACGTGTGTGCGCACACACACATGCACACACATGCACACACACACACACGCACAGAGAGAGAGAGAGAGAGAGAGAGAGAGAGAGAGAGAGAGAGAGAGAGAGAGAGAGAGAACCACTGTATCAGATATATCAGAAGAGCTTCGTGGCACAGTAGTAAAATGCCTGTACTGCAGGTAAAACTGTGCTCATGACCTGGGGTTCAATCCCCGGTAGCCATCTCATGGTTGACTCAGCCTTCCATCCTTCCTAAGTCAGTAAAATGAGTACCCAACTTGCTGTGTGGGGTGCCAATGTGTAGCCTGCATAATTAAACTGCAAACCACCCAGAGACTACTTGTAGTGGTATGGGGTGGTATGCAAGGAGAACACTTTGCTTTTTGCTTTGCTTTCTGAATTGGCTTAGTGACGTCTCATGCACAAAAACTGAATGGCTCCATGGCCTCTGTTACATGATGTTCATTTAACAGGATCTCATTCCCATGAAGAAGACACAGTTGCTACTTTTGTGAAGATTTTCAGTCATCCAGGTGAGGGTACCTTGAGGCTGAGTCATAGCAACTAAACGTCTTTTCTTGTGAGCTTGAAACACTTTGCTACTCATCGAAGCAGCTTCATCAGTCTGAGGAAATGACACCTAATGAGCCAATTCAGGCCACCTAATTAGCCTATTCAGACTAGGGTGATATGAAATCAAGGTAAACTATAAAATGGAGAACTCACCACTAACTTTCCTCAGACTGACAAAGCTGCTTGGGTGAGTAATGAAATTTTTCAATCTCACAAGAAGTCCAGTTGCCAGAACTCAACTTTCACTTGCTACTTTTAAATGACACGCTTATCCTTTATGTACCAATATAAAAAGGGAAAACAACCTTGAATGGAGTGGGTTTTGGGACACTTTCTGACACTAATGAGAATTCCAAGGATCTGAGGTCAGCAATAAGGCTGTGCCCAGCCTACCAGATTTGGTTTGATCCCTGCCCTGGGTGCTTGTTTACCCCCCAGGGCCTCACTGAAGAGGACTCTGCCTTTTGTTGCCTTTCCTTCTCCACACCCTGCTTAGTTCAAAAGGGGATCACAAGTAATACACTAAGGGCCTTTTCACACGATCCCTAAGATCCGCTGGTCCCTTAAATTCGGACCAGAGATCTTGGGGGTTCGTTTCTGTTCCTGCGTCCCCACCCCTCAGCACTTCCTGCTCCTGTCGGCGTGAGGGGATGGAGGGGAAAAAAGGACAAAAGAAGCCTTTACTAACCTGCCGGTGCCGGTCTAACATGCCACGAGCCCCGTTACTTCCTGGTTCCTTCTCAAGGGGCTCTTAAAGGGGCTGGAGGCAAATAAACAACAGACAAGCGAGGAGAGCCCGGCACTCTTATCCGCATCAAATTTTTTTCACCTCCATAGAGAAGGTACAAGAAAAGTGAGCTGGGTCGCGCTAAAGTGGGCGGGGTCACACTTAATTGTCTGCAAACTCCGGAGCTGGTGGGGAAACATTTCTAAGCTCCAGAGCTGGGAGCCATTTGCAACGCAGCTTAGGGGTCGTGTATAAACGCCCTAAGTGGCCCATTCTGTATAGGAGCAGCGAGACCCATGTTTCTGTATCTCCCCCACGTCTCTTGCCTTGAGTCTCTTTAGATAAGTAGAGCGTGGAGAGTCCAGGCCATTCAGGCAAGGATGAAACTTATCTCTTAAGTTAACATAAGGTATAAACTTTGGGGTCTTTTCCATTGTTGAAATCTACACCCACACATCATTAAGAGCAAGCAGTTGGAACTGCTTTCTCTTAATGGCAAGAACCCTATTTGTTCTTTTGTTTTCCTTACCACTGTATGTTTTTTTTAAATAAACTTTATAAGACTCACAAACCTAGTATACAAGGTAAATGAGGGGGTGCGGTCCTACTATCCAGCCCATGGCCACTTGACCATTCTAATGATTTGTAAAAATTTTGAAAGGTCCCCCATAAAAAAGTGATGGTGGCAGCAAAAAGACAGTTTTGGACTGTCAAAAACCCATTTCAATTTGGAACTTCTAGTGATTTGATCCTGAGACGAGATAGTTGAGAACCGCCACGTGGAAGAATTGCCAGTAGGAGACATTTCACTTTTTGCTTTATGTTCCAGGACAGCTTGTGCTGGTACTGCTGTACCAAAGGCAGAGGAAGGGGGCAAATTGGCTTTGGGTCTAGTAGTATCAAAGGCACTTCAGTCCCCACATAGGTTCCCAGTCTGGTAGTTCTTAGTCCTTCAGCTATGCCAGATCAGGAACAGGAGGGTGTTGGATGTGAGGAACATTATTATTATTATTATTATTATTATTATTATTATTATTATTATTATTATTATTATTATTATTATTATTATTATTATTATTATTAATCAACCACACAGCTAACTACGCTGGGTTTTGTAATAACATCACTAGTCGAATGCTTCCCAAGCATTTAGGACTCAGTGATGTATCCCAGTAAGACGGCTTTCTGCATCTGACTGATGGTGACTTTGTCAACCTCAATCTGTTCTAAATACTGCACCCAGTGTGCCGATCACCACTGGGACCACCTGTACTGATTTATGCCAGAGTCTCTGAAGTTCAATTTCCAGATCCTGATATCGGGTAATTTTTTCAAGTTGCTTCTCAGTGACTCTACTATCACCGGGTATAGCAACATCAATGATCCACACTTTTTTCTTCTCCACAATCACAATATCCGGGGTATTATGCTCCAAAACCCTGTCTGTCTGTATTCGAAGTCCCAAAGTAGTTTTACATTATTATTATTATTATTATTATTATTATTATTATTATTATTATTATTATTATTATTATTATTATTATTATTATTATTTGCTCTCTCCTTGCTTCACTTTGCATTTCCCTGGGCCACATTCCTTTGCCCTTTATTCTGAGTGAAATCGAAGCTCAAAAGCTAATGAATTTGAGTTACCTGCCTGAGAAATCAAACTTGCAAATGATGCCTGTGTTTACCTTCCAATGGTGCATCATCAAAGCTGAAACACTATCTTGCAAGATAGGCAAGAAATCTCTTGCTATGGTAAACAGAAATGGTCCTGGTACTCAAGGAACCCGTGCTTCTGATGAAATGCTGCCTGTAACATCCAATTTGACAATCAGGTTTTTTTTCTCTATGTAAAATATGTAAAATATACTGGGCCAAACTGGACATGTTACAGTGTGAAAATAAAGTTATTCCCTGCCTCCAATGAAATGGATGTTCTCTTTTTTCAAAGGGCTTACTGGGACAAATGCTTAGGCAAATCTTTTCTATTTTTCATCAAAAATTTGTTACACGATTGAAAGTGAGACTAGAAATGGCATTGAAATGATCATCTCCATTTCTGATAGAATTCCCAAAATAGTTTTCTGCTTTATTAATCCAGTTTCCTTTATTCTTATTTCATTGTTTATCCTATTTCAAGGAAAACGATGTATTTGAGAACAATGATCTTCAAATACTCACTCATTTGAAAGATGGCGAGGGGGGAATCAGTTGGGAGTCTTTGGAAATCTTGGACAAGAGAGAATTCTAACAGTTAAGCATCTTCTTACTATGCAGTTTTTAGTCTTTAGACTTCCACTAGTACCTTGGTTGTCCTTGTCACCATGAATGAAAGGTGCCCATAGAAATCCACTGACAAATAAACCTCCCTGAAACATCCCCATTAGAGCTGCTCTTTCTAAGAAAAATGCTAGTGTTTAAAAGATTATGCTTGGCTTGGCTTTTTTAACTCTTTGCTCTTCACTTTGCCTTTCTTTTGCTATTGTTCTTGGTTTATAATCTATTCAAAGAGTATATGGTTTATACTTGTAAGCCTACAGACGTGGACAATTTTATTACTTTCTAATTATTATCCAATACACATTGACCCCCGCCCCCCAAGCAAACTGGGTACAGTAACTATCGCGGGGGTTAGGGACCCATCTGACCCGTGATGACTGAAAATCCGCGATATGCTGATGTGGGTCAGATGGGACCTGGGGGCGGTGGGCGATCAGATTCCCCTGCCACCGCATGCGCGCGCTGGTCCGAGAAGTCTTGGGGTGGCGCATGCTGGCAGCGTTACGGGATCTGACCTCCCACCGCGGCCCACCCGCGCTGCCCTGAGACTTCTCGTCTGGGGCCATCTCCATTGAAATGCATTGGCTCAATGCACTCCAATGGGGAAAAATTTCACCATTGAAATGCATTGAGCCAATACATTTCAATGGAGATTGTGGGGCATCGCCAGACACTGCTGGCCTGCGCTCCTCCAAGAGGCGTCTTGGAGGAGCGTGGGCTGGTGGCGTGGGGTGATGCAATTGCCCCCTGCTGCCCTCCTGCATGGCCCCAAAGCGTCTTGGAGGAGCATGGGCCAGTGGCCCTGAGGGATCTCGGAGGAGCACAGGCCGGTGGCATGGGGTGATGCAATCACCCCCGCCGCCCACCCGCACGGTCCTGCATGGTCCAGCAGGAATAGGGGATAAGATTTGGGGAAGGGGGGAAGTTTTAAAAGCCTGGGCTTTTAAACCTCCCCCCTTTCCCACACCCCAGGCTCCAGCTCATTGCCACTGGGGTGGGGAAACAAAGGTTTTTTTCTTCCCCACCCTAGCACTAATTAGCTGGAGCCAGGGCAGGTACTGCGATCCCACAATATAGTGGGACCGCAGTACCTGAACTGCGAAATGGCGAGGGGTGACTGTACTCATTTTACTGACATTGATAAAATTTATAAAATTTATAAGGAATGTTATAAATACTACTAAATTTATTCAGATTTGTAACCATTTCACACATTCCCTTCCCAGTAATTTGACAGAAATGTAGAACGGTACTTCCTTCACTCTTACTTACTCGGCTGAAATGATACACTGAAATGTATGACATGGCTCAATACAAATTGCCCTTCCACAACCAGTAAATAATGAGGTGAGATACTTGCAATATGTTTGAAACTTGGGCCAAAACTTCATTCCATTCTTTGTATGGAGCTAAAGTTGTTTGTGATTAGAGATGGGCATGAAACAACCATTTTTTCATTACTCTTATCTGTTATTCAATCTCTTACGTAACAGAATGAATAACAACCCTGGTGAAGAATTAGGAACGAAACGAACAGAACCAAGAAAATTATTCAATCGATGAATGACCTACCTGGTGCTGGCCTTCCTGGTCCAGTCTTCCTGGCTTCAGGGAACAAAAAAATGATGGCCCGCACGACAGCTGTAGCACGGGCCACGTGGTCAGCAGTAAAAAATAAAATAGAGCAGTAGCGCCGGCCACATCGATGGGTTCCCACCAGCCATGGCTGGAGGGAGGGTGAGCTGGGGGTCCCTGCCAGAGCTGGGAAGCTGCCGCCGGCATCCCCCCGACCGAATGCAATGTGTGTGTGTGTGTGTGTGTGTGTGTGTGTGTGTGTGTGTGTGTGTGTGTGTGTGTGTGTGTGTGTGTGTGTGTAGGGTAGGGGAAGGGACGCACACAGATCATGGGAACTCCCCAAAAAGTTCTTCTCCAGGGACTACAAAGTCCAGCAACTCCCCCATGACCGTCTCATGCTCCAAAGGGGGCACTTCCCCCAAGGGCTGGCGTTCAGGTGTGTGGGGTGGGCTCCTTGCTGTTTGCACTAGCGGAGGCGGGGCGCCTCCAAGGAGCCTCCCCCGGGGCAGTGGACAGAGCATTGGGTGGAAGCACTGTGCCCCCCTCTCTCGCTC
This sequence comes from Phrynocephalus forsythii, assembly GCA_029282475.1. NCBI lineage: Eukaryota > Metazoa > Chordata > Lepidosauria > Squamata > Agamidae > Phrynocephalus > Phrynocephalus forsythii. The sequence continues at coordinate 8,284,145 of JAPFRF010000007.1, read as the reverse complement.
ATACCACCCCGACCCACCGGGCTCCAGCCAGCCAGCCAGCCAGCCAGCCAGCCAGCCAGCCAGCGCACCCGCGGGGCAGAGCCCCACTGACCAACGGACCCACCGAGCCACCCCGGCTGGCTGGGAAGAGCGGCGGTGGCCCCCACGCAGCAGCAGCAGCACCTCAGGAGGAGATGCCACGCCAGGTGGGTGGCAAGCAACCAGGGATGATCCCCCACCAGCACACACACTGGGGGGCTCAATGATCTGCTCCCTGCCTGCCCCCCTGCTGCCCCCGACCCCACTGCCCCTTCCCCGATGGCGCCGCTCAATGGCGCACCTGCCTGGCATCCCCCCAGGATGTGAGGACCACCACCACCACCTCCCCAGAGAGCCCAGGGCAGGAGGTGTCCAGGATATCCCAGGGATCCCAGAAGGGTAGCTTGCTCTTCCCTCCATGTCTGGGCAGTGCACAGCCCCGGGAGGGCTTCCTGCAGCCACGGGAACGCTCTCCCGGCAGGCTTGCCACCATGCCCGAAAAATGAATAAATGAAAACGAATCGGGCCCCGGGGCCCCGAACAACAAAAATGAAAATGAAGCAGCCCCCAGGGCCCGAATAATGACTACGAAATGCCATTTTGGTGTTTTGTGCCCATCTCTATTTGTGATGTGTCAGCTAAGTAAGCTCCTAGATAAGATGACTTAACTAAATCAATTTCAATCTGGCTTCATGCCTGGTTATGACATGGAGAGTAATTTAGTTGCCTTGGTAAACAACCTATACCAGGAACTGGATGCAGGCACTGTTTCCCTGTTGGTTCTTCTGGACCTCTCGACACCTTTCAAGACCATCACTCTGGATGGAGCTTGGAGGAGCTGGTCCTTCTGAGAGGGGGGACACAGATGGTGGTGCTAGGGTACTCCTCTTTGACAGCCTGGCTACTAGCCTTGTTCCATTTTATATTTCCATGAAACCACTGGGAGACGTTGTCCAGAGTCTGTGGATTCAGTGTCACCAGGATGCAGATGATACTCAATTTTATACTTGCAATCTAAATCCAAGGAAGCTGTTTAGGTTCTAGATCAGTGTTAGTAACAGTAATGGACTGGATGAGAGTGACTAAACTGAAAGTTAATCCAGAGTAGACAAACTAGACCAAAGGTGCTTTGGATCAGTGTAAAGGGTGATCAAGGATTAGAGATGTATTGGACAGACATCTGAAAACACAGATGCACAGCTTGTGGGTTCTCCTGGATTCATCTCTGAGTCTGAATGCCTATGTTTTGGAAGTAGCCAAGACTGCCTTTGCACAATTAAAATTAGTGTATCAGGACCACCTATTTCTTGAGATGTCTCTTCCAGCCACAGTAACACATGTCTTAGTAGTGTATCAGATGAATTACAGTAATGGATTTTATGTGTGGCTGTCTATGGAAACATAGGTATAGACAGGGTTTTCAGCACCCATGGATAAATCAGATTTCACACACCCTCCTGGCCACCTCATGACAAGGTGTGAGCCATAAGGGGGGCATCAAGCTCCCCCCCAAATTGACTTTTACAACATAAAAACCTGCATTTTGTGGCATATTTTTAGGGTATGAATGAAAAAAGTAAAATAATTAAAGCAACAATGGTACTTCGAATATATAATTGAATAATAGAGGACAGAGTCAAGAAACAAGAATGCAGAATTGTTTTATTCTAAAATATTTGTCAAATATACTGTAACAATGTGAAACCTTAAAACATTACTTTGAATGAAGTAACCTGAAAAGTTAACATAAAGTAAAAGAAATAGTTTGATGTAATGCTTTAGATGCAATTATGTAGCTTCAAAGAGAAATTCTTCTTACGTTTGCTGCTGCAAATTTATAGATTAGTTCCTCAAAATTTATGCTGCCAGTAACCTCCTGCTCCACCCTCAGCAAAGCAAAAGAAACTAGTACATCCACAGAAGTCCAAATACAAATGGGAGATGGAGTCTCAGGATGTATAAAAAGTGGAAAAGACATTTATTCTTTCTCAAATCTGCGACAACATCTCCCTTATGGCCAATTTTTAAGAATCAAAAGAAATTGCATTATGAAAGAAGACTTTGTACAGGAGTCCCAGATACTGAAATACCAGCTAAAAGACAGGGGTTACCCAGATGAGGTCACAGACAACAATCTAGATAGGTCTACCAGGACCAGGCACAGTGATCTCCTTAATAAAAAGACAAGGATATCTTCTAATCACATAAACTGTGCACTGACATATAATCATATAACAAACCAACTGACAAAATGCATAAAAGACATTGACGTATCTTAGAAGATCCTGAAGGGTTTAAAGAGGGAATACAGATATCCTTAAAAAGGACTAAGAATCTGAAAGACATACTGGTTAAAAGTGAATTTAAAGAGAGAACAGCACCAGTTCCCAGCATTCTACCTGGAGTTCCCCCCACCCAAGAAGACACCAACCATGTGCACATTGTGTCTACTGGAGCAATAAAAGACATATGTCAGAATTTGTAGACCCACAGAATGATAAGATATATATCTTGAAGAATTTCACTAACTGTAACACCAAGGGAGTAATCTATGCTAAAAGGTGCCCATGCAAAAAAAAAAAAACACCTATGTATTGGACAAACCTCCAGAGCCCTGAAAATAGGAAAGGGTGAACATCTTAGCAATTTAAGAAACAAAGGAATGGCCAGTCCTTGGTTAGCCATTTCATGGAAATGAACCACACAATTAAAGATCTGGTGTTCTGAGCTGTTGATAGACCTCCTGGGAACTGTGAGAGGTCTCTATTGAGAAGAGAGATAGACTGGATCCTGAAATTAAACACCCAAGTGCATCATGGGTTAAATGAAGAGATAGATTTCCTCCCTTTATTATAATAACCATAATGTTATCTTGCTGCCCTTGACACTGTGCACAGCTGCTTTTGGATGTTCCTTTCACCATTGTCTTCATTCTAAATCATTTTTGAGCTGTTGTAGAATATAGAAGAAAAAAGTTCGGTATGCATATGATGTTAATGTATTTTACAATATATTCTGGCATGTCTAATGTGCTTTGTACATGTACTGCAGTAAGTTTAAAATCCCAAGCCGTTGATCTCTTTTACAGAAGGATATTTAATATGCAATTTTATAATTATAATTTTAATTCTGTTTTGCTCACCTCCTGAAGAAGGCCTCCATCAAAACGGATTGAGACAGAGCTTTTAAAAAATGATTCCATCAGGAAGGCACAAATTCGTCCCATCCCTGAAAAGCTATGTGAAACCTATGCTTTATATCACTGGCAAATGTAATTTCCGGCTGGACTTGTTTAGTGCGGGGTTGCTTTGCCCTCCTGATCATATCTGGCATGAAAAGTGCACTTGATTTGGAAGCTGGCACAGTGGTTCCAAGGGAGCCTATATAAGGCTTTTTCAGCCTCTTTCCTTTTGGAGGCTTTCTCTCCACCCTCCCACCCTTTAGGTAAGGGAGAAGGAGGTTAGCTGGTCACACAAGGGCCGGATAAGAATGTTTGACTGTCATTCTGGTTGGCCGTGAAGGGCACTGAATTTTCACCCATCCCATTCTTCCTCAGAGGCATGGAGGTTTTTCTATAGGGTTCCTTTAGGCCACTTATACCCTTGGTCACAATTGTTGAGTAGTGCAAGAGGTAAGGAGATTCATTGTACACCCCATAGTAAGACACGCTTCAGGTGCCAGGTAGCCCTCTGGTGAAAGTAATGGTAGGAGTAGGAATTAGAAATAATAAGACAAGAAGTGAGAAAATGCCTTAAGTAAAGTTCAAACAGAGGGTTGCTGGGTGGCTTAATAAAGAGTGAGAGTTTGAGAGGGTGCTGAACAGGTGGGGAACACCTTCTTGAATCAGCATGATTCCAACCAATTGCACGACACACAGGCCCCCTTGCGTAAGGAGGATTTTTAAGGATACAATATTGATTTAATAAAATTGTGGCCCAATTTAAACCCAACACAATCCTGTCTTGCCTCTTTATTATGGTCTAGGTTGGGCAAAATGCACTCATTGAGGTGACTGAGAAACCTTATCTCTCCAAACCCTGGGTTATTAGAAGCAAGTTGGATACTCTCAGAATTCCTCAAAATACTGTATTTAGGCCCCCTTGCCTCACAAAATGTCATAGTAAATGGTGTGTCATGTTAGTTTAAAATAGAGCAGAATACTAAAAAAAGTAATTTCCCCCATTTGGGAGGTTATTGATCTTGACATGAATTTATATAGAAAGAACATCTGAAGTGGACACATATGCTGGTTCACTTACTGTATAATTGAAAATTATGCTAAATTTGAAAGGATTTTTCTTAATTCAGCCTTTGAATACCATAAAAATCTACATTTTGGAATATTATTGTCAGCAGTTACCCTCTGAACAGTTTTACTTCCTCTTCTTTGAGTTATCTTTAATTATTTGATATACAGATTCAAGCTGATTACTTATTCCCAGTAACCCATTTAATTTGTTAGGGCTGTCAAGATGTGTTTGGCAGTAACTTAGCTGAAATAGAAACCATGCTGAAATTACAGTTTCAGAACCAAAATGAATTAGAAGAATTGGATAAAAAACACAGAAATGAATGAACATGCACCACATCCAAAAAGGGATGTGGACAGGTTATTTTGACTACAAACAATTGGAGGATGTGAATTACTCCAAATATAGCAGGTAAAAGAGGAGGAAAAAGAATCCCAAAAGATTATATTAGTACAAATAGAAAAAAACTTAAGGGCTGTGGAAATGGAGAATACTTTTGTAGTGAAATGTAAATTTAACTTTTGAATATTAATGGTCAGATTTGGATAGCCAATCAAATAGCTTGTGGGCAAAGGTAGTAAATACATATACTACCATACATGCCTATAATCTTAGTTATTGGCTGGGGAGCCTTTTAAACTCTGCTGCAGCTACTGTTTTTAATCTTTTTTATTGTATTATACTGTATAGTATTTTTATAGTATTTTATTGGTATTGTGTTGTTTTTACATTGTATTGATTTTATTGTACTTTTTTGAATTTGTTGTAAGCTGCCTTGGGTCCCTTTGGGGAGAAAGGTGGCATAAAAATAAAGTAGTAGTAGTAGTAGTAGTAGTAGTAGTAGTAGTAGTAGTAGTTATTATTATTATTATTATTATTATTATTATTATTATTATTATTATTATTATTATTATTATTATTATTATTATTATTATTATTATTAGATTGGGATAGATAGGGACTAGTTAATGTTGAGTTAGGAATGGAAATACAAGTGTAGATGTATTATTGATTAGAGATGGGCACGACCAGGGAAAATGATGTTTTCGAGTTGTCGTGTGTCTGAGCTGGCCCGTTTCGGCTCGTTTCCGTTTTTCGTGAAATTTTCCAAAAATTTGTTGTTTCGTTTGTCATTTTTTGTCTGTTGTTAGTACTGGTTTTGGGGGGGAGCGGGCTCCTGGAGGCACCTCTCTGGGGTGGGTGCCTCCTCTGGCCAGCTATGAAGGGAAAGTGGGCTCCTGGAGGCACCTCTCTGGGGTGGGTGCCTCCTCTGGCCTGCTACAAAATGGCATGCATAGCCAATTGGATATGCATACCAAGTTGAGACTCGAGGCACCTCTTTTTGGGTGCCTCTCTCTGTTGAGCACAGGCCCACTGCTAACTGCAGTGTCACAGTGCGCACACTGGGGGAAGGCTCCTCCTCAGTCTGGGCGCTCTGTGGTTCACCAAGAAGGGAACTGTACTTGTGTGTGTAGTGCAATGCGAGTACAGATTTGGCTTAGGGTTAGGGGGGTTAGCGCAAGGGCTAGGCTTAGGGTTGTTATGGGTAAGGTTAGGGTGAGTTCGTGGGGTGCACCTCTGGGTGCCTGTCTGACCCACTAAGAAGGACAGTGTACTGGCATATGGGTTAGGGTTAGGGTTAGGGTTAGGGTTCGGGCTATGGTTAGTGGGCTTTTTATGCCCAACAGGCACATCCCAGAAGTCTCAGTCAAAACCTGGTCAAGTGGCCATGCAATTGGTGGAATGGCTCCAAAAATTTGCATGGTCCACTCCCATGGCCAGCCCATCATTGTGCAGGTGTAAAAATATAAAATAAAATAAAATAAAATAAAATAAAATAAAATAAAATCAATGGAGACGTTTTGTTGCAAGAAAAACCCACTGCTGCTACTGTAAAAATTCAGGCAGTTTTAAAATAGCTATTTTTGCATGTTTCTGTGGTGCTTTGGTGTGTCTTTGGACCACCACAATTTCAAAATAAATAAATATTGCTTGCGGTCACTCCAGTTTGGATCCCCCGCCCGCACCGCATGGCATGGCGAGTTGGCGTGGTGAGATGACGAGGATGCGCAGCCCAGGAGAGGAGAGGGGGGGAGGCTGGGGACCCCCCCAGAAACCACCACTCTGGTAGGTGCCCTCACTTAGGCAGGCATATTTTCACCTGCTTTTTTGGCCAGGAATCGGTTTTTTTTTTTAATTTGTAAAACTTTTTTTCTGTGCCGCACCACTTGGCGAGTTGGCGAGACGACGAGGATGCGCAGCCCAGAAGAGAGGGGGGGAGGCCGGGGACCCCCCAGAAACCACCCCTCTGGTAGGTGCCCTCACTCAGGCAGGCATATTTTCGCCTGCTTTTTTGGCCAGGAATCGGGGTTTTTTATTTTATTTTTAAAACTTTTTTTCTGTGCTGGGCCGCTTGGCGAGTTGGCGAGACGACGAGGATGTGCAGCCCAGGAGAGGAGGGTGGGAGGCCGGGGACCCCCCCCAGAAACCACCCCTCTGGTAGGTGCCATCAGGCAGGCATATTTTCGCCTGCTTTTTTGGCTGGGAATCGGGTTTTTTTAATTTTTAAAATTTTTTTCCTGAGCCGCTTGGCATCGCGCGATCGCTGCGATGCCGCCAGGAACGACCACGACAAATCAGACCCAATTTTTCTTTAGTCGGTTCAAGGTCGAGTTCTGGAAGAGTAATTGTCGTTCTTCGTTTCGTTACGTAACGGAAATGAGGAACGGAAACGGAAACGAGGATTTCACTGAGTCGTGCCCATGTCTATTATTGACTGTTCTTGTGAAATCTAGTTAGAGAGGGAATTACAGTGATACTTAAACAATGTAATGTTTGATTAACTCATTATATGGCTTTATCACAGAGATGATATAGCTGGATATGAAGTGTTTCTTATATTTTATTCTGTGACTTCAGTAAACTTCTTTTGGATTTTACCACCATAAATATTTTGTCAGACTCCAATGATTTTAGAAATATTTTTGCTAGCCAGCTTAGTGCTTTATTGTTAGAGAGGAGCTCCATGTCCTGTTGGGCACTAAGATCTTGTACCCTTTGTTTAAAAATAACTTTGGCTAAGTGACCATTAGAAAGCAAACTTTGGACTGACAACCCGGAGAAGGCAATCATAATACCGATTTGTCTGGCCCACGAGTTGGGGAGGGTGGAAGCGGCTTGTTCAATTAGGCAAAGCTTGGGAAGTCTATCTTGGCTCATCGACTGGACCTTCAGCCAAAATGCAAATGCTCTGGTTACTGTATGGCTGGCAAGAGCAAATATACCTGTTTCTGCCCTTATGGCATATGTGGCCGTATTTTTGTCTGTCCCTAATAAGTTTCTTAAGAAGTTGGTCTGTACTAATTCAAGCACAGGTGCTTTATTGAGGCCCCAAATTTCTGCTCCGTAGGTCAGCATGGGCAAAATTTTGGCCTTAAAAACACTCAATATTGGGATGAGGGAGCCAGGTCAAGTATAACTAATTAATTTTTGGATCTGCCTTATGCTTGTCTCTGCCTTTATGGCAATTCTTTTAAAGTGGTTTGACCAGGACCCTGTGTGATTGAATGTAATTCCTAGGTAAGTAAATGAGCTAACCTGCTCAATGGGCTCCCCATTGACATACAATTTGTGTATTTTATTACATTTACTGAAAACCATCACTTTTGATTTAGTTTTATTGATAACCAAGGAGTTAACACAGTATAGATGTAACTTTTGTAACGCTCTCCTTAGTCCGATCTGTGAGTGGACCAGCAATACCATGTCATCAGCGCACATCAAGATGTTTATAAATTTGTTATGGATTTTTAGCATGTGTATCCTGGCGTTGTCTAAATAACCTGGCAGGTTGTTAATATAAAGATTAAAAAGTATAGGTGCTAAGATGCAGCCCTGTCTGACACCTTTGTTTGTGGCAATTGTCTTAGATAAGGTACCATTTGCACCAATACGGACTTTCAATTGTGTATTAGCATACAGGGCCTTAATCAGAGCCAGGAATCTGGGTTCAATGTTTAGACAAGCCAGTTTCCTCCATAGTAGTTCTCTATTTATGGAGTCGAAGGCAGCGCTGAGATCAATGAACGCAGTATACAGCTGTTTACTCCTAGAAATTTGCCTGGTTGCCAGATGGTGAAGGACAAAGCAGTTGTCCATTGTTGATCTACCTGTTCTAAATCCCGCTTGCTCTTCCACTAAAACATTTCTTTCCGTGGTCCAATTGGCCAGTTTATTCCATAGATGTTTAGCATACATCTTGGCCACTATGCTAATTAAGCTGATGGACCTATAATTTCCTGGATCACTTTTATCGCCTTTCTTATACAAGGGGATGACAATAGCTACTTCCCAGCCTGCTGGAATATTGCCAGTGGAATCTATATATGAAAACAGGCCCACTAACAGAGGTGCCCACCAATCAATGTGAGACTTTAATTCGGTGGGCAGGCAGTCCTCCCCTGGGGCCTTATTGGGTTGCAAAGATTTAATAATTGTCACCATCTCTGCTGTTCTGACTGGGGGCCAGGGGGGAGCTCTTTAAAGGGCACTATTTCATGGAGGGTAGTTTGAGTGTGGGCTTGGGATGGGGCTGCAAATAAACTTCCATAGAACTCGTCCCAAATTGCAGCCGGGATGGGAGAGTCCCAATGGATTCTCTGAGCCTTCAGAAGGCCTGAAACCATATTCCAGAAGAGTGCTGAGTTCTTTCCTTTAGCTTGCGACTCCAAATTAACCCAGAGCTTAGCTTTATAAGCAGCTTTCTTCTTTAGTAAGAGTTTTTTGTATGCACGTCTTGTCTTTAGCATTTCTTTCTGGTTTTTTTCTGTGGGGTTGTTCAGGGCGAGGCTCATTTTAGCTCTTAAATGTTTTCTGTTCTGGTGACAAACAGAGTCAAACCAACACAACCTAAAATATGAATGAAACTTGGGTGGAGGATTGTCTGTTAGGAAGTGAACTTTTAAGACCTGACTTAACTCAGCATAGTAGGAAAGGACTATGCTGGAATTGTCTACTTTTGAGGCAATTGCTGAGTTCCATATTTTTGCCTGCTCGAAATTCAAGAAGTGGGATACTGCCTCTGTGTTCACCTTAGCCCAATGTATTTTCATGTCTTACTTCTATATTATTCGATATCACTTTGTCGAAGGGGGTTACAGTTCTAATGTCTGAACTGGCCTGGATTTGAACCCTGATTGGCTGGTGGTCATTATCTTCCTTTGCTAGAACTTGGATGTCTGAAAATAGATTTAAAATCAAAGGCTCAATATAAGAAGCAACATGTTGAAAATAAACAGTTGGAAAAATAAAACATTTCTGGACAACACCCAAGGAAGGATTGATGGAAAGCATGATAATTATTCAACATGAGCATGGCAAAAACTGGGGACCATTAAGAAAGAAACTGAAGGCTTAATTTTTGCTGCACAAGAAAGCAAAGCAAAGCAAAGTGTTCTGCTTATATACTGCCCCATACCACTACAAGTAGTCTCTGGGCGGTTTCAAATTTTTTAATTACAGTGTGCAGGCTACACATTGCCCCCCCAGCAAGCTGGGTACTCATTTTACCAACCTCGGAAGGATGGAAGGCTGAGTGAACCTTGAGGTTGCTACCTGGGATTGAACCCAGGTCATGAGCACAGTTTTACCTGCAGGACAGGCATTTAACCACTGCGCCACGAGGCTCGGTCCAAGCCAATATGATGAAAGCTAAGATTCAAGGAATTATTGCCAATGGCAAACTTCAACTCTGACCAAAAAAAAAAAAAAAAAAAAAATGAAACTGTGTCACAGCTCATTGACAAAAGACAAGGGAGCAGACCACACATACACTTATATCATCTTTGAGCATTTTGACTAATTTATTTTGCAGCTCAAGTCTATGTATGTTTATTCAGATCAGCCTGTTCTTATGTTTAACGGAGCATACTCAAATGTGGAATTACCTGATTAATTGTGGATGTGATTGTTGGGTTTTTTGATCTTAGACCAAAGGTAAAAACTTTGCCCATTCTGAGGTCCAATTTTCTGAGCTGGAGGTCTTCAGAGACTGTACAGACTGCTCAACCCATCCCCCACCCCAAATTATACATATGTTTTGCAAATTTTCATTGTTGGGGTGTTAAAGCAGAGTTTCATTTCATAGCTGAGTCATGACTGGATTCTTCTAAAAACTTCAATTTATTTATTTTTTTCTTGGAAAAATGGGGACCAAGGAGAGTTAAGGATCACAAAAACATGCTAAGGCTGAGTGTAGCTCCCAGGGACTCTAAGAGGATTTTTATTTTTATCAGGGAGTACAAAGTTTCTTTGGAGTGCCCTCCCTTCTCTATTTTCTGCATTTAAGGCCTAATGTTCATACTTCCCAGAATGTATTCCTCCACACAAAATATAAAATATATAAATTTATATTTATTTATGTTTATCATGGAGAAATACACTCAGAGAAATGATCCTCTTTATAGGTTCAGAGAACAGAAAGCACATTTGATCTGAACATCTTTGTTTATGCTAAAATACAGATAATGAGAAAGAATTCACTTTGAAACATACTTTTATACAGCAATGCAGATCAAATCATCAGAAGACATAAGCATTAGTTAAAAATAGATAAACTTACTATTTTTAAAAAGAGCATTTTTTGTGGAAAAAAGTGAATCAAAGCATGTAGATTATGTGTCCCTGGTGTTGTTTGATCCAGTACTTAGCCTGGCCAAATCTACAAGATGTTACTAGGACATTGTAGACCTTAAATAATTCTTAATTAGCTTACCTCTCTCCAGAATCAACCATTGCTGCAGTTTTTAATAGTATTCTTAAGGTAACAAAAACATTTAGAAATAGCCTACCAAGTCTGTGCTCCAAGAGGTTCAACAGATATAATGGTTTTAACTGTGCATTTATGAAATTTGCTTTATGCTTTGAGGGTAAATGTGAGATTATTTTACCAAAATCATTACCATTAAAGTTGGCAGGATATTGCTTTGATAAAGATATTCTCTCCAAGGCACTTTTGGACATGGTAAGATACTTCCAACAGAAACCATTTTTTCTGTCAACTACATTGAAGAAGACAGTTAATCCTGCTATAACATTGTTGATCAAAAACATAAAGTGCACACATTTTGTAGTAGGCTCCTTCTGAAATATCTGTGACATTCACTTTTTCCAACTTGTGGCGTTATCCTTTTGCATCTAACTCCATCACATTTATGGAATAATTTTATTCCGATATTTAGGTATGACACAATTAATTTGGCTTCATTTCACATGCATTTCTAGTGTTTCAAAGTTTTGTCAGCTCTGTGAGGGGAGTTTCTGTGTTTTCTACTTCAGCATCTAGTGTGGCGTCTCTAGCTTGGATGATCTTGTTGCAAATATCTATATGAGCTAATATTTTGTACCATGCAGACAAAAAATGTCATACATAATAAAAGTCCATGGTCCTCATTTCTTGGTTTGGCCATCAAATTTAGTTCTAAGAAGTCTTTCAATGTTAATTGAATACCTGGCAATTGAGCCACAAAATGACCATCTTGTTTTAGACATACCATGAAGAGATCATTAAAGTTTTTCAGTAATTCCCAGCACCTAGAGTTGGAACTGAACAGGTGATACAGTGTTTGAACTGTTCCAAAAAGGTTATTGCTTCAGTTATGGATTCAACATCATCATTTCCTAGTAGGTTGAGTGTATGATAACTGCAAGGTGAAAAAATGGCTGTTGAGCATTGTTCTAGAATTTTTGCTTGTGTGCCTTTGTATTTTCCAGACATCTTTGCCCCATTATCATAGATTTTTGCTCTACATTCACTGAGATGAATAGCATGTTCTTTCAGTGCATCAGTTATCAACTGAGCAATTTCTTCCCCTCATTTGTTGCTACAATTTGAAAACTCGAGAAATCTTTCTTGAATTTCATACTGTTTCTTTTACAAATATTATTTCAAAATAAATGTTGCTTGTTCATCAAGGGAAGAATCTGATATGCAATCTACTATGACTTACAAAGCCCTTTGCAGTTTGCTTCTCAAGCAAATGTGTTGCTTTAAAAGATTTGAGCATTCTGAAGTAAATTATTTTTGTGAGGCAGGAGACATATTTTAAGCTGCTCTTGTGGGAATTCCATTCCCCCATATTTCTGAACCCCCAAAGTGGCACCCTGCACAAGGAAGCTGCAATGCCCGGACTCCCAGAAGTCCTAGGGCCAGTAAGGTACCGATGTGCTGAGCTAAGCTCAAGAAGGCAGCAAAACAGGATGGCAAGGATGTCCAGTAAACAGGATGGCAAGGCCAAAGGACATCAGGACACATCAGGGCCATCTGCTCTGTGACCCTTGACCCATAGCTTCCTTCCCTGGGTCCTCATCATTAACAAGCCAATATGGTCTTCGAGATAGGTGTGCATTTTCCTCCCACCGACGAATGTCTTCCTGTGACTATTGTTCTCTTATTAATAAAAAGACTGGTCTTTCAGGCAGTATTATCACATCACACACACACTCACAAACGCTCACACCATCACACACACTCACTCTCTCTCTCTCTCTCTCTCTCTCTCTCTCTCTCTCTCTCTCACACACACACACACACACACACACACACACACACACACACACACATGCACGCAGCTCAGAGAGGGAAACAGACAGAGATGCTGCCGGAAGACCAGACGTTTGCATCCCGAAACTCTATGTCCGCGTAATCCATAACACAACATGCTATTTCATTTTCTGTGACTCCTCTACACTTAGCACATGTTCCTGGAGTCCCAACTGGAGTCCTAAAGAGTTTCCATTGTTTAAATTAGCAGTTTGATGGGCTGACCCAGTAGATGTTAGACCACATTCTCCCAAGAAGAGTACAATATTGATCATGCACGTTAAAAGGGTGTACCATTCCACAACTTCGTTATTGATTGATGTATCTAAGATGATGTCAACTCCTGTCCCAGACAGGAGGCACCTTTCCATTTCTCACTAAACTAAGTAACATTCTCTGTGACTATTGCCTATTTCATGTTTTAGAATGCTGTGGAGAAGTTTCTTTCACTTGCCATTAGAAACAGTGGATATAAGTGCAGACTAACATGTTGAAGTGGTAATATTGACTGTCTTGTGCCAAAATAATCTACCGTTATATGAAGAATATCATAAAGCTTACTTGTGTTGACTCCAGATAAGCCAAATTCTTACATGTAGTTCTCCATTGGTGCTTTGAAATTTCAGTATGCTTTCTGGGAAAACTTGATTGCAGGTGCATCTTGGGAGTGTTTTAGGCAGACAAAAGTGATCATTTGTTGCATACTTTTCTATTTACTTTTGAGATAGAAACTCGTTTGTGATACATTCAGTGTCAAGGCCTACATTATGATTGCTAATCTTCCAAATTAAATTCCAAATATATCTGTATGTCTCTTTCTATTTTCCGTCTCCGTTTTTGCCTCTACAACTGCTTTTTCAACAGTACACTGTGCATGATTATTAAACACTCTGCAGAGAAAACAAGCTACAGGCACTCCCCTTCCTGGTCAGCAGAGAGCCCATTTCCCAGACACAGACAAATAGGAATGGTTTTCAAAATGGATGCCAGGTTCAATGTTCCCCTTGTTCTCCATTTTCTCACAAGAGTCAGAATTCAATAAAGCTTTCTTGTTAGGAAGAGTGAAATAATAATATTGCCTCTCTTGCTCCCCCCATTTCTATTGGGAAACTCTCCAAGGAAACAGCAAGGCTTGCTGTGGCAGAAGCAGAAGCAACGAAGAACACGAAATATGTATACTTTGGAAGAAAAAAAGCATCTGTTGCAAGCACAGGAACTGCTAGTGGAAAAAGCTGGATTCTTTTTACAAAATTGCTTCTATATCTGTTGAAAAGTCTTGCAACACAAAGGCATCATAGACCATATGATGGTTTGATTTTGTCAGTTTTAAATATCTTATATTGTTTGTTCTGTAGTTTATTCTGATTTGAGCTTGTTTCATTGTTTTACGGTTATTTGTATTGGTGTAAAGTGCCCAGATTGGCCTTTGCTGCCAGATGAATGGCAAATGAATGGATAAATGAATAAATGAATACTCTAATCAGCTACTCCTTGCTTGGGGATTGGATTTCCAGCAATTTCTTCTCGCTCCAATTCTAAAGAAAAGTTCAATGAAAAAAATTTCAAGGTGACCACTTAATCCAAATTGAAAGAGTGTTTGTTGACCTCTTGTTCCATTTTCTTCTTGTTCTTTCTTGGTTTTTTTTTTTTTTGTCTAGGCTCCTGATTTGTGAAAAAACAAGGAAGAGATGGATTAATATCTCCTTCTTTCCAAAATGAGACATGTACATTATGAACAGGGGAGACAGCCCAGGGAGGTCTTTCTCGGACATCCTAGTAAGCATGGCACGTGCTGCTACACAGCGTTGCATTCCAACATTGATTTAAGCAGCATGGGCCATGTGGCAAAATCAAAAACCCCATAATTGCATGACTGCTCCTCTCCATGCCATGCCAAGAAGGAAAGAGGCATATGCAGGCACTGACAGCACTTTATAGGTTGCCTTGCCCCTGCCTTCCAGCCCTATGTTGCATGGTGCACATTCCTCCATCCATGTGGGTGGACAAAGAAGCCCAGGCTCTGGACATTGCTGCCCAGAGAGGGGGCCCATCTAACTAGCTAGTTATATTATATATTTGTATTATTTTTGTTTTGTTGTAAAGCTATAAATTATACAGTGGTACCTTGTAAAAGGAATTAATTTGTTCCCAATGAAATTATGTTAAACAAATTTTCCTTTATACAAATTTCCCATAGGAATAAATTGAAAACAGTAATCCCTAATTGCAGCTATTTTTATGTTGTACGGATTTGCCCCATAGATGATTCTGTTAAGCAAACTTCCCCTATCTCAGTAATTTTTATGTTGTACAGATTTTATGTTATACAAACCATTTATTATACAAGGGTCCACTGTATTATACTTCATTCATGTAACCTTTGCAGAGATTCAAAAATATGGAAATTAATCAGTTAATTCATTGTTAAAATGTAAATGATTAATCCAACAAAGCTCTGTAACTGGACAGCAGCTGGACTAAAATCCTATATTTCTAAAAGTTAGAATAAAATGTTAAGCAATAATATCATAATGTAGCATTTTCCCCAGCTTTGGGGAGAAAAAGGCCTCTATTTTCAAAAGTGACAAATGATTTTGATTGCCTCCATTATTTTCATATTCCATTCAGCACTCTCTGAAAAATAGGCCTTTTGAAATCTGTCGGATTTGTCGGCTTGAAACCCAAGTACTCAAAATCATAAAATATTCTCTGAAGAAACTATCTTTGCCATCCCTTTAGAAAAGAAACTTGCTCCCACATAACTGTGTTTGAAAGTTCAACCAAGGGCAGCTTCACATGCATTGCATGTATCTTTGTTACCTGAATGCAACATCAAGAGGTGATTCACATTGCTTACGGAAGTCAGTATCGTTGTAACACCATCAATATATTGGTCTGTTATTCACATAGTTTAATGTCATGCTGCCTAAATGTGGAGGTGAAAGGAAATTACCAAAGTATTTCTTCCTACCCCGACAGGCTCCCTGTTGACTGTCCAATTGCATAACTAACCTTGGAACCAGTAAATGAATCAGCCGTAGCAAGAGATGACTTTGATATGGTTTTTCTTTCACCTTGCATTGGGATACTAGTTCAGGTAATTAAATGGCATGTGTCAATGTGTGAAGCAGTTCTTATTTTCATGTTAGTTATGAAACAACAGTTGAAACAGGTTAGGGTGTTAAATCCTAACTAAGTTGTTTTGCTGTGTGCAAGAATGAGAAACTGCATCTTTCTGTCAGATGGCAATATCCACAGGAATTTTATGTTTTGTCCTAATAAATGGTTTTGCTTTATGGCCTTTTAAATTTTAAAAGTATAAACTCGATTATTTGCATCTTTTTTTAATAACCACCCAGCAATTCAGTGCTTGTCATGTGCACTTTGTTTCTGAAAGGCAAAGATAACAGTTTTGCTCAGAGATTTTGCTCAAATTACAGATCTGTGCAGGATGGAAGAGCTACTTCTTTCATTCTTCTACTGTCGGTAAAACAAACTTGTGGGGTTCTGCAAATCTTTGTTGAGATATATCACAGCCTAAACCAATAAAAAGGCAGAATTTGGGGGAAATTCATCACTTTTCTAGAATCTGGAACCAAAATATTTAGCAAACCTGGTGGTGCAGTTGATTTACTAGGTGTTCTTCTCTTATATTTTTTAGTGACACATGTAGATTGGTAATCTGAGGTTTCCCTTTTCCTCCTTTTTCTTGAGGTCATTTCTAGGTCTCCTCCTTCCTAGACAGAAGCAGAAGCATACAGTTTCTTTATGATATCTGTGTACAGACCTTGCACACCAGTTGTACTGACTTCTATATATAATTTTGCATTATCAGTGATTACATTTCCTAGACAATACATAGTGTATTCCCTTTTGTCCTTATACCTTTTTATATATGCCTATGCAATATGATTAAGCTTGCCGATTGGCAACTGCTCCCGTTCATTATAAATAACAAACAACTGTAAATGTGCTTCCAGTTCAAGGAGGGCTAGGCCCTTAACCCTAAGAAGGCATGCGCTTCAGATCAGCTTGTTTTGGAGGCAGTCGAGAGTGCTTCAAGTTTTCTAATGTCTGAGATATATGTCACCCATACCATTTATGTATAAAATCTGACCAGACTGACAGCTGAATATTTCATCCATGTTGATGATATACCACCAACAATCACACCTGACTGCTGCATGTTAGTTGTTTCATTGTAGTGACGCCCCGGTCTCACTCTATACCCCAGAGCACAGAGAGAACTCATAATTCCCTGAGCTCCTTGCCCTCTGAAGATGCTAGCCACAGAGACTGGTGAAAAGTCAGGACAAAAAACTTCCAGAACATGGACAAGCACCCCAAAACCTCACAACAACTGCCCAGCTGTAAAAGCCTTTGAGAATACATTATTTCATAGGACTTTGAGATTTGGTTTATTGATTGTTATATTGTTCCACAATTTGTGTGTATTGTCTAGGTATACTGCTAGCTAGACATGGGCACGACTTGGCAAAATTCACGTTTCCATTTCCGTTCCTCGTTTCCGTTACGCAACGGAAACGGTAACGACAATTAAGCCATCAGAACTCAAACTCGAACCGATAAAAGAAAAATTGGGTCTGATTTGTCGTTGTCATTCATGGCATCGCGGCGATCGCGCGATGCCAAGCGGCACAGAAAAAAATTTTTTTTTTTTTTTAAAAAAACCCGATTCCCGGCCAAAAAAGCAGGCGGAAATATGCCTGCCTGAGTGAGGGCACCTACCAGAGGAGTGGTTTCTGGGGGGAGGTCCCCGGCCTCCCCCCCTCCTGTCCTGGGCTGCTCTGGTGGGGGGCATCCTTGTCGTCTCGCCATGCCATGCGGTGCGGGAGGGATCCAAAATGGCGACCGCAATATTTTTTTTGAAATCGTGGTCCAAAAACCCACCAAAGCACCACACAGAAACATGCGAAAATTAGGTATTTTAACTGCCTGAATTTTTACAGTAGCAGCAGTGGGTTTTTCTTGCAATAAACGTCTGTCTCCAATCCCATTGATTTTATTTTATTTTATTTTATTTTTTATTTTTTTACACCAGCGCAATGATGGGCTGGCCATGGGATGGGAATATGCAAATTTTTGGAGCCATTCCACCAATCACATGGCCACTTGGCCAGGTTTTGACTGAGACTTCTGGGATGTGCCAGTCGGGC
This sequence comes from Phrynocephalus forsythii, assembly GCA_029282475.1. Taxonomy (NCBI): domain Eukaryota; kingdom Metazoa; phylum Chordata; class Lepidosauria; order Squamata; family Agamidae; genus Phrynocephalus; species Phrynocephalus forsythii. The sequence goes on along the minus strand of JAPFRF010000007.1, from coordinate 8,266,101 downwards.
ATAAAAAGCCCACTATAACCCTAGCCCTAATCCTAACCCTAACCCTAACCCTAACCCTAACCCATACGCCAGTACACTGTCCTTCTTAGTGGGTCAGAGGCACCCAGAGGTGCAGCCCACTAACTCACCCTAACCTTACCCGTAATAACCCTAAGCCTAGCCCTTGCCCTAACCCTAAGCCAGATCTGGACTCGCATTGCACTACATGCAAGTACACTGTCCTTCTTAGTGAGTCAGAGGGCGCCTAGCAGAGGCATTCTTCTCTCACCTCGCTCACAGTCCAAAGTTCCAAAAACTCCAAACCTGCCAGTATGCTGTCCCAGTATGCTGTCCTTTTTGGGCAAAGGCACACTTGTTTCATGAAAAAATCACGAGGAGCTAGAGGCACCCGGGAAAAGAGATGGTGCCTCTGCCAGTGCCAGCCCGGAGATCAGAAAAGTGGAGGGTGTCCCCCTGAGGAGCGCCAATTGGCGCCCCCCTGCTGGAGGGTGGGGCAATAATACCCAGGCTCCAGCACCCGCCTAGTCACGACATTTTTTAAAAATAAATCTTTTCCAATTTTTTTCCCTTTGTAGAGGGGCCAGAGGTGGAGGCATCCACCCCAGAGAGGTGCCTCCAGGAGCCTGCTAAATGCCTTCCCTTCGTAGCGGGCCAGAGGAGGCACCCACCCCAGAGAGGTGCTTCCAGGAGCCCGCTACCCTACCCCCCCTAAACCAGTACTAATGACAGGCGACAAACGAAATGACAAATTTTTGAAAAATTTCGTGACAAACGGAAACGAGCCAAAATGGGCCGGCTCTGACACATGACAACTCGAAACATAATTTTTCCTGGTCGTGCCCATCTCTACTGCTAGCCGAGATGCCTCCCAGGAAGGAAATGCCCCCACCAAGAGGAAACATCACCAGCGAGACAAATTCCAGTGGTATCATTGGACTCCGTGTCTGATGAATGGCCAAAGTACACTTTCATAATGCAAAAATTAAGCAATTTAGATCATGACAGGGTCCCAGTCCTTCTTACTCATGTTGGCAATGGGAACATTCAATGATCTTCCACTTCTTCAGCCCCCAATATGGATGTACCTAGCTCTATGACAGGTTTAAGTACCACCTCTGGAGCAAGTGTTGTGCCCCCCCAATATTTTCCGGACTTTGACCAGTCTTTGCCACTTAGTGATCACTTATTATTATTATTATTGGGTGTGCAGCTACCCTGATTTGGCCACAGCTAAATATCTGGATGATGGATTCAGCATTGGGTTTTAGAATACCAGTAGTAGGGCAACGTGTAGACATGATTGCCCCAAATTTGAAATCATCCAGGGCATAGAAATATATTTAGAGAAAAGATTCAAAAGGAGATTGAGGAAAGGAGAGTCCTGGGATCATTTAAGCAAACACAAACATTAAATTTTAGGTCTTCACCATTGGGAATAGTGCCCAAGAAGGCCCCAGGTGAGTTTTGCCCTATTCATCATGTGTCCAATCATATGGATGGATCAGTTAATGATATGATTCCCCAGGAGTTTAGCAGCATCAAATATAGTTCTTTTGACACTGCTGTGTGCATGGTTAAGAGGGGTGGGATTGTAGTGTTAATTGGCAAGTATAACATTAGGTCTGCCTTCTGTTTGCTACTAGTACACCCAGAGGATGTTTTTCTTTCAAAGGAGAGTTTTACATGGACCATACCATGCCTTTTGGCTGTTCCATTTCTTGTGCAGCAGAGCAGAGGGTGATATGGTTATCCATTATTTAGATGATTTTTTGACCTGTGACAGGGCAGGCACAAAATAATGTGAATTGCTTGTGTGATATGTTAGGTAGCTTACCAGGGAACTTGGAATCCCTTTGGATGAGGAAAAGACAGAGGGACCCACTACCATATTAACATTTTTAGGTATTGGGTTGGACACAGTTACCACTCAGAAAGTTGGAGGATTAGAAACAACTTTTGTCTTCCATTCTCTTTAAGAACTGCAAGTACTAGTAAGGCACGTTAATTTTGCTTGCAGGGTCATTGTGCTTGGCATAGCTTTCCTGAGGTGTTTTTACAGGGCTATGGAGGGTTTGAAGAAACCATATCATAAGAGATGTATTTCTTTCAGGATGAAGGTTTAGCAATTTGGTAGGTATTCCAGGATGATTTTAGCAGAGTTTCCTTTTGGAGGACTGAATTACTACTTGGCACTGAATTGCAGGTGCATATGGATGCATCTGGAGCACTAGGATTTGGGATATTTTTTCAGAACAGGAGGTGCACCAGGGGTGGCCTAGTGTGTGGATTGAAGCAGGTGTCATTAGGGAATCTTACCTTTTTGGAACTTTTTCCAATAGTGGGACACATTATGGTTGTGGGCTCATCTATGAGCCAATTAAGCAGTTGTGGGTTTTTTTGTGTGTGTGTGTGTGATAACTTAGTGGTCGTTAATATTATCAATTCACTGTCTTCCAAGTCTGACTCGGTGATGAAATTTGTTAGGGTTTTTACATTATGCTGCCTAAAGTTTTAACATATTTCTTGCAAAACACATGCTGGGAATACAGAATACGATTGCTGATGTCCTGTCCCATCAACAGATGGATAATTTCAGGGCATTGGCACCTCAGGCTCAGAGAGAGCAAGAAACTCTGGCAGAAGGGTTATGAAACCTTGGAGGTTAGACTCTGTCAGATCAATGGGCTTGGTTCTGGCTCCAGATACTAGGTGCACTTATGCTACTGCTTGTACATAATAACAGCAGTTTTGTAGCAGAGAGAAGATTGTGGCATGGCCAGGTTCAGCTGATCAGAAGGCACTTGCAATTAGGTCTATTCAAGGCAAATTGTTAGCATATTCTGCTAAGGCCAGGGGTTTACCATACCCTGCAAATGAATTTAGGATTCAAAAGGTGCTTGCGGGGTGGACCAAAGAACAAGATTTGCCTAAGGACAACAGAACCCCATATAATGCCAGAAATCCTGACATGCCTGCAAAATGTTTGGGGTTTTTTCCTGCAGGTATGATGTTGAAACCTGTCTATTCAGTGCAGCAACTTTCATTGTCTTTTTGAGTGCATTCCGTGTGAGCAAATTAGTGGCTGCCACCAAACAGGACTTATCTGTTATAGCACTCCAGATTGGCGATGTGACCATGCTGCAGGAATGTGTCCTGTTTCACCTTAGGTGGTCTAAGTCAGATTTAAAAAGGAAAGGTGTATTGTATTCTCGAAGGCTTTCATGACTGGGATCTGATAGCTGTTGTGAGATTTTTTAGCTCTTTGGCCATGTTATGGAAGTTTTTCTTCCTGATGTTTCACCAGACTCTGTGGCCAGAATCTTCAAGGGCAAGGAGCTCAGGGAACTGGGAGTTCTCTCTGTGCTCTGGGGTATAGAGTGAGTGAGATTGTCAGGGCCAGGGTGTGCATCTCTCGGACATAGGTTTAGAGCTTTTATTGCATGGTTTGAAGGGGGCCTTCAGGCCAAAATATTCAGCTTGGTGGTGGGGGGCAAGGAGCATAACTAGTAGCCCCTCTGCCATGACAGGTAGTGCAAGGTTTCAGTGGTAGGTGAGTTCAGAGTTCATGCCCCATTACCAGAATTTGGCAGCCTTTAATAGAATGTCAAGTAGCTTAGGTTAAGGGTAGTAGTTTTAATAACATTATATATTGTGATTAAATATGTTTATGGCTGCCTTGGGGAAATTAGTTCCCTGGAGTTTGGAAATGTCCTGAATAACTTCAATCAGAACATGTCCAAGTTAGAAACTCACCTAAGTAGTTAAGGGCTTGAAGGTTATGGTCACCCAGGCCAAAATGTACTTGCACTACAGCAGCCCCCCTTTAAATCCTGAATTGCAGAATGATAATAATATTTGATAAAGTTATGGACCAATTTAAAATCCAATGTTTTGTGTTGTGTATTTATTTTGGGGCTAGGGGTACAATGACGTTTAAGACTGTTAGGATGTTACTTTTGAATTCAGTTCCAGAACTCTGACTCTCAGGTTCTTGGAGACCTGCCAGAGACATGCGGGCATAGGATGTTATGCCATTCTAAGTGCCTGCAATCCATTCCAGGATGACTCTTTCATACTGAGGGAGAGAGATCCAAAATTTCTTATGCCCTAGGAAGGGCAGATTATTTAACTAAGATCAACCTGTCCATCATCAATGCCTTGGAGCTC